>BLIW01000002.1:2572500-5145000 GCA_016586305.1 Ophiorrhiza pumila
TATTTAAATTATCCTTTTGTTTTCTCGGCCATAAACTTAATCTGTTTCCACACAGTTTTATATTGTGTAGGTTTTTGAGTAACTGTGCGTCCAACAGTTGTTGGTGCAATTTTTCAGAATGTGAGGGTCTGAGACATTATCTTGTGTGCAGATAAATGCATCTTCAACTGATGAAGGACTGAACTTTTATGATTCTGGTCATCGGTTTGAGCATTTACAGCTTTTGTTAGTTCTTTTAAGGTCACTTCCATATGCATCCAAGGCATTTCAAAGTCGAGCACTTCAGGTACAAATTTGGAATCTCAAGTTCTCTAATTAATCAATGCTTGTTCTTCTCTCAATCTTGTAAAGTTGTTTGTTCATATGAATTTGGATGTCATTAAGAATTATTTACATGCAGTTCAAATGTTCTTGTGGATTATATTCAGTATCAAGCATGATAAAGCTTGAAACGATTTCATTTAGAGTTCTCTTTTTGAGCATTGCTTGAAATGTTTGAGTTGATTGTTGTTAGCAACCTACATATAGATAATCTTCTAATCATGGATGACATCATCTAATTGTCATCTTTAGATTTGTTGGATTGTTTCGTAAAAATGACTTTGGAAGCTATTCCCTAAAGCTGTTGTTCACACCGATCTTAACACTTTATGTTTATTGTTATCTCAATATCATTGTTATGCGCAAGATACCATTGGTGGTGGACAACCCAGCGATAGGGGAAGGCCTGTGAGATTATTAGCATATATGTGTCCTTTCTTTGTCTTTCTTGGACTTAAAATAATTGTTGACATGGATATGCGGGTTAAAATGCGTTGGTGAAGGAATGGAGGTGCAAATAATGCTCTTTTACCCCATACTGTGATAGAAGACACTTGATGAGTTTAAAGTAATGGGACATTCTATAGGATAACAGGACAGAAAAGTTGCATCAAACTGAATATTTTTTGCTGTTATTATTCTGAAATTATAATTGGTCAAAACTGGTTATTGATTTTTCCAATTCCCTAACATGGGTTGGTTAAATTCCATCTATTTCTCATCTTTCCTGCCCTATTTGATTCCAGGATCTCCTAATTTTAGCTTGCAGTCAGCCAGAAAATAGGAGCAGCTTGATTGGCATGGAGGAATGGCCCGAGTGGATTCTGGAGATTCTTATATCTAACTATGAGGTACAGTTACTGCTTTAATGGTTTAATAGTTGTTGTTTTCCTATATGTACTGCAACTTGGGTGTTCTCAATGATGTGTATAAAGAAACTTTGGTATTGCTGAATTTCGAACATAAAACTTTAAAATTTAACACATAACACACAAACTTTTGGAATCTTTCTAATTTAAGTCTTAAGTGGTTCCCAGACTGCCTTTGATTGCTATTGTAACTTATCCTGGGAATAATTATGTCAACAGATGGGTGCAATTAAAAATGAAGCTTCATCATCTCTGAAAGATGTGGAAGATCTTATACACAACTTCCTGATAATCATATTAGAGCATTCAATGCGCCAGAAAGATGGATGGCAGGTTATTACTCTTCCAGATTTTGTTCTTTCCATATGTATCTATATACCTTCTAAATTTCACATGACTATGTCCACTTTCAAAGAAAATTTTTGGAAGGTAGAAACACTGCCGGAAAAGAGGAAGATTGATTAAAGTGGTCTAGTCTACTGAAGCATTAGATCATAGGCTTCTGAAACTAAGATGTGGGTAAATGTTCACAAAATCGAAAATTATTGAGATTTTGTTGGAAAGAAGTTTATAGTTTAAGAACGGCAACTATTGAATCCTTTCATGATGTTCTCTTTTCAAGAGTAGTAGGACATTGATGTGCTTGGGATGTAAGCACCACTTCTTTTTGGAAAAGAAATGTACAAGCTAGCATTCCTCTTATCAAAGTATTGTGCCAAAAGCCTTGTTGATTTTGGTTTGGTGATAATCCCTTATTCTTATATCTTCCCACTTCGAATGCTTACATTAAGTGCAAGATATTTAGAGAGAATACAACAGCTCAGCCTTTATCCTATGTGGGGTCGGCATATTTGGAGAGAAGATTGAGAATTTTTTTATTTTTTATTTTATCTAGGCTTACTCTTAACAAATCAAATAGTAGGCAGGGCCATTTCATGTCCTCTCATGTGGATTATGTTGAACATCTCAACCATGACTTTCCCAAGCAAGCGTCTAAGGATGATTACAAGGATTAACTTCATTATTTTGTGAACTGCATTTTATGTTGTTTATCTTCATCTGTTTCATTCATGTCACTGGTTTAATACTTTGCTTTGACAGGATATTGAAGCTACAATTCATTGTGCAGAATGGCTCTCAATGGTGGGTGGTTCTAGCACAGGAGACCAAAGGATCAGGTGCTACAGCCTAATACTTGTGCAGCTCATAGTTTATACAATTATTTTTAAACAATGTATGATAACCATGGTAAGGAGAATCTAAAATGCTGAAGGAAATGATAGATTTTGGATTAATCTTAGTTTCTATACAATTTTTGGTGTTAGAAAGGCCATTAGTAGTGTCATGGTGTGCATACATTATCATTTTATCTATTGTCTGTGACCTCTTCTGTGTGAATTCCTTTACCCTTTCTGTTACTTGTATGTCTTACCAATTGTTTCCCTTGCCCTTCTTGGTTGATTTGGTGGAGTAATTTGCAGCCTTTGATCATTTGTGAATCACATGCTATTTTACTGATGAGGTATTTAAACACCCCTGAGGTCAATTTTTATGATGCAATTTTTTAAATAGTAATATCTTGGGAGATGCTTATGCATCTTTCATGCATCTCATTTTTTTTTGATTGCTGGATGCTATTTTTATATTATGACTCTAATGCTTCCGAAAAACCTTGAGTTTTTTATTTGGTGTGCTACTTAGGTGCTATTTTCACGGCAGTTTTTTCAAGGGGAAGAAAGATTGGGTTGAAAATTATTATTCAATCTTTCTTTTGTTGGGGATGGGAAACAGAATGGCCTTTGAAGTGAGCATACTCTTTTTGGGTTATCAAATAGGTTCTCATCCTATGCCTTTATGTTGGAGTAGGGAAATACACCCAACTCATATAGTGGCTTGAATGGTTTTATATGATTGACCATAGTCTGCTTGATCTTACCGGGCCCTATGTTGTCAGTATCACTTTTGTTTGCTTTTTTATGTTGATTTGGATAGTATCCGTCGAGTCTGTCAGCTTTCGGTTTCCCATGGTTCTCCATACCTGAAAATATAGCTCATTGTTTTCCTTATGCAACACAAAGTCTTCCGCTGCTTTTAAGCATTGAGTTTATGCTTCTTCCTTCTATCCATTACAGACGTGAGGAATCACTGCCAATTTTCAAGAGAAGACTGTTGGGTGACTTGCTAGACTTTGCTGCCAGAGAACTTCAGGTTCAGGTAATCTTGTCTCTTGAAGTTCTCCTTGGTGTTTGAAATGTCAAATTCTTTTCTCATTCCATCATTGTCATTTTACCTTTTGACATTCTTGTGTACTCATTTTGTGATAGGAACCTTTCCTTTTATGTCCATCCTGAAATGGGTAATATTATTTTGTGGGAGCAAAATAATTTTGTTTTTAGGTATTGCAATTCTTCAACATTTTTTTTGGCACAAAAGGTAGAATGAACCAGACTTTCTACTTGTGTACAGTTTATTTAGGGTATGTACTGTTGATCGCATGACTTTCAGTTCTATCTAAGCTATTGCGTATTTTGTTATTCCATCAGAAGCAGTGTAGCACAAGTTTTTGTATCATTGGTTTCATTGTTAATTTTCTGTATTTAGTCATTCACGCTTCAAAATTTATTGGCCTTTTATTGATTTCAATGTTCTTTTTCTTTTTCTTTTTTAAGGCTGAGGGTATTACTTAGCTTTTGGCAATGATTATCCATTTCCTCTACATTGCACCTATGTTTTCTCTTTTTTGTTCCATTTCTGGATCCCAATATGTCCTTGTGTCTTAGCATTCTGTAGTTTTCTGGTTGTGTTTAGAGTTTAGCATACATCACAGTTGGGACTTCTCTAGATTTCCTGGTTTTATTCTTATTGTTTCTTCACTTGTTGCCAAGTTGCTTTGTCTAGTTGAATATAATTAGTAAACTTGAGAAACTGCAGTAGTTTCTACATTTAGCTTTTCTTTTGCCGCAGACACAAGTCATTGCTGCTGCTGCTGCTGGTGTAGCAGCTGAGGGGTTGTCACCCAAGGCAGCCAAGGTGGAGGCTGAAAATGCTGCTCAACTGTCAGTAGCTTTGGTGGAGAATGCTATTGTGATTTTAATGCTTGTTGAAGATCACTTGCGGTTACAAAGCAAACTTTATACTACTTCACGTTTTCCTGCTGTCTCTGCTTCTCCTCTTTCAACTGTTATACCTGTTGGTAATCGCTCTTCGATTATGGTGGGAGAACCTCTAGAATCTGTGCCTGAACATAGATCTTCATATGCTGATGCTGCTGGACTCCCTCTTGATGTAAGCATAAAGTTTTCTGGTTATTTTTGTGCATTCAAGCAAAATTAGTATTTGGAGTTATATTGCCTTGTGTACTGATATAATTAATGTACTCTGGAGATAAACTAAATCTTTTCTCCTTTTGCCAGCTTTCAAGCTTTAAAGGTGTAACTATTTCTTAGTGACCTCTTAAGTCAATAAAATCAGTCTTTCACATCATGTAGAAAATTATAATTAATGTACTCTGGAGATAAACTAAATCTTTTCTCCTTTTGCCAGCTTTCAAGCTTTAAAGGTGTAACTATTTCTTAGTGACCTCTTAAGTCAATAAAATCAGTCTTTCACATGATGTAGAAAATTGATGTAGTGATTTGTTATATGCCATACTGGTTGGTACTCATAATCCTTGAGTAATTAGTCTTGCTAATATTTTCTGGGTCAGACGTCTTATGCTGCACTACAGATTTGTAGAAAAACTTCTCACTTTCAAAGTGATCTTTGTGTGTTGAAACTTTGAATTTCTAATTTAAATTTAGGTTCCTGTGATATACCCTTCTTTTTTGAATGTGAAAATGTGTTTTTCCCCTTGAACTTAGGTTCTTGCTTCTATGGCGGATGCCAATGGACAACTTTCTGCTGCTGTGATGGAACGACTTACTGCTGCCGCGGCTGCTGAACCTTATGAATCAGTCTCTTGTGCTTTTGTGTCATATGGAAGCGGTGTCATGGATTTAGCTGAAGGATGGAAATATAGGAGTAGATTATGGTATGGTGTTGGCCAGTCTTCAAAAACAGCATTTGGTGGCGGTGGTAGTGGTTGGGAAGCGTGGAAATCAGCACTTGAGAAAGATGCAAATGGCAATTGGGTTGAACTTCCTCTGATAAAAAAGTCTGTCTTCATGCTTCAAGCTTTGTTATTGGATGAGTCTGGACTTGGTGGTGGTCTTGGGATCGGAGGAGGATCTGGTACTGGAATGGGAGGCATGGCTGCACTTTACCAGTTGTTAGACAGTGATCAACCATTCTTATGCATGCTTCGCATGGTACTTGTTTCATTAAGGGAAGACGATGATGGTAAGGATAATATGCTTGTAGGCGTGGAGGATGGCTCATCAGAAGTTAATATTGCATCTTTTGATATAAATGCTCGAATGTCATCAAGAAAACCACGGTCCTCGTTGCTTTGGAGGTATTTGCTACAGTATTTCATATTATGCTTCTGCACTTCCTCACTAAAATAGCCTTTTCTTAATTTTCCCGGGCTTTCCATCGCTTCACATTTTTTTTTTGAATACTCCTATCTACTATACGCAATGTGTACTTTCTCACCTCTGCAATTGCCATAGTTGACCAACCTGCATATTCATAAAGCAGATACCTTGGGCCATAACCTGACATTTGATTTCTTATGATTAAAAATGCTTTTACACTTTTGGCCAGAGCCTCAAGAGCATTTCCGTTTGTGCATGCAGTCATAATCACAGATAGCCCTGTACTATTCCTTACAGGGCCACAAGCTACATGTCTAGTCATATTTATCTCCTTATCTGTTGCCTCACTTCATAGTGAACCTTCTTCAATCGACTATAACCTTATTACATTTCCCTAGATAATGTTGTCAGGAGCATTACCAAGATCATGAAGTAGTTTCTGAAGGACTTAACATGTATTAGAAGACAACAACTTAGTCTTTATCCCACTAAGTGGGGTCGGCTATATGGATCACACTTGACACATTTTCTCATTTATATTTAAATATTACATATCTTTTCTTATGGTTTCTTTCCAATTCTTTTTTGGTTTTCGTCTTCCCTTTTAATTTCAATTAATATGTATTAGAAGACGATAGCAGAAAATTCAATGTGTATTTTTCTTAATGGGTATTGTTGATATAGTTTTCTAATCTTTAGGAAATCCAATTTTTAGGTTTTTGTCTGTGTTCCACAGCTTGTATTTGATTTCAGTTTTTATTCTTTAGTTTAATTTGAAAATCTGTGCAAAGTGTGATATAGGATGTTTGTTTCTGTTTGTGCCACATTCTGATCTCTGGAAGAATGGAAATCCTTTTAGAATGCAAGTATGTTCAGAGTTCTGTATACTTTGTAACACTAAAAAGTTTGGAACTGTCAACTGGTCTACTATCGCCTTTTCTAAGAATACATGACTTGTTGCTACCCTGCTCCCACCAAGTGGTTGGGGGTGGTGGGAGAGAGAGATTAATTAGTGGATGTCACGAAGTGTAACAGTTTCCGTCATAGACTTGTTACAATTGGTAATGTGGTAATAAGCAACTGAAGATCGAAAATAGTGTGGGATTGAGTAATTACAGGTCTTGGTCCTAAACTTCACTGTGGGATATTTGTGATGCTGGCATAAATTATGAAATAAAGACTTTTAATTATGAGTAGTAATCCCTTCATTTTTTTCCTGCGTGTGTCTTGCCAATTTATTCTTTGTCACCAAACCTATGGGTTCAAACTGATTGTCAATTAATTTGTACAGTGTGCTTTCACCTGTCCTCAACATGCCAATTTCTGAGTCCAAGAGGCAGAGGGTGTTGGTTGCATCATGTGTTCTATACTCTGAGGTCAGCTTTGCAATGTAGCAAGACAGCATTTGTTTGAGATTAAATTGTTGTTATGGTGACCTCAAAGATTTATACCTGTCATTTATAATGTTGAAAACAAAAAAAATGCCAAGGTACTTCTCTTTGCATTTAGCTTATGAAATTTGAACAATTTGCTTTTGATTGGCACTCTCAAGCAAACATATCACCTTTCAAATCTTAAAGACGCTGTTCCCTTTCTAAAGTTGAAACACCTTTCTTAGTATTCACTTTTGTCCAGCAACTTTTTAATGGTAAATGAGAGCGGGTGCTTTTTCGTTTTTACTTATTTCCGTTTTTAGTTAAATTATATGTCTATTACAGGTGTGGCATGCTGTCGGCAGTGATAGGGTTCCTCTGCGTAAGCAGTATCTGGAGGCAATTTTACCACCATTTGTTGCAGTTTTAAGAAGGTGGCGACCCCTTTTGGCTGGAATTTATGAACTTGCTACTGCAGATGGTTTGAATCCTCTTGTTCTTGATGACCGTGCACTGGCTGCAGATGCTTTACCCATTGAGGTTACCAAATTAATCTCTGCCTACATACTAATTTCTTTCAGAAAATTCTATTTTGATGGTAATCTGTCCTTAGACTTCCATGAACCTTACCATCCTTAACCCCTACCTTCAAAGTGCCAGGGGTGGTCCCTTCTTTCACTGTCCAAATTATTTGTAGTAAATTTTGTGTGATGCCAATCCTAATGCTGTTTACATCTTAGTGGCTTATAAACTGTAGGAAAATCACCAGTATGACCCATTTTGGAGTTTGGAGTACCATGGTTCAGAACTCCTATTAAACATTTTAGAATGAATATGACCCCTTTCACTAATATTCTAATGACATTCTATGTTTTAGTCCTAAAATTTATTTCTAAGGCTATTTAGGACAAATATGATCCCTTTAATTAATATCCTAATGACATTCTATATATTCCTCCTAAAATTTGGTGTCAAGGCAGCAGAAGGCGGTCTGCCAATTCTTCTAGAGAGTACGTGACAGCAAAAAGTAGGCTCGTTTTTTGAACTTCTGTGACTTTTGTTTGTAACAGAAAAACATGGAAGAGTTGCAGGGAAGTTTACCACATTTTCATTTAGGCATAGTAAACATGATGAAACTTGTGTGAATATTTTTTTAGTAAATCAACCAAACTTCAGCAAACTTGTGTGAATCTTTGATATTGATGTTAGAGTCCCTGAGAGGACATTTTGGGTAGCAATCAACACACTGGTTGTTGGATTCAGTGTCACTTCCTCTATATCTAGTAAGCCAAAAAATAGTAGAAAGCTACTGTAGCAGTAGCTTAGATGAGTTTAGACAATGACAGCATGCAGTCTGCTCCAGTTTCTTTGCTGGTAACTCTGCTATATTAGATGAGTTTAGACAATGACAGCATGCAGTCTGCTCCAGTTTCTTTGCTGGTAACTGTTGCTTTAGTTGCATCCAGCAAATCCTTCTCTCTCTCTCTCTCACACACACACACATGGAAGAAAGTTTGGTCGTCGCATTAATGACTTTGCAGACACTATTGAAAAATTTGCATTCTGCACTCCATGCATTTTCACGTGGAAGGTATTGTTTCTTTGTCATACACTTTATCCTTTTCCTTGTAATTTCATGTATGTTTATCTAGCTGACTTCAAACTTCAATGTCTATAATGTCTTGATATTATCTAGGCTGCTCTTTCCATGATCTCTCCTAGCTGGGCCGCTTCTTTTGCATCACCACCTGCTGCAATGGGTTTGGCCATGATTGCTGCTGGAGCTGGTGGAGGTGAAACAAGTGCACCTGTGACAACAAATTATCTCAAGCGCGATTCCTCACTTCTCGAGCGCAAAACAGCTAGGCTTCACACATTCTCTAGTTTCCAAAAACCTTTGGAGGTACCTAGCAAATCTCCTGCTGTTCCAAAAGATAAGGCTGCTGCAAAAGCTGCAGCATTGGCTGCTGCAAGAGATCTTGAACGCAATGCGAAAATTGGTTCGGGAAGAGGTCTCAGTGCTGTGGCAATGGCTACATCGGCACAGCGACGGAGTAAGAGTGATATGGAGCGTGTGAAGAGATGGAATGTCTCTGATGCAATGGGAACTGCTTGGATGGAATGCTTGCAGTCGGTTGATACCAAAGCAGTTTATGGAAAGGATTTTAACGCCCTATCATATAAATTTATTGCTGTCCTTGTTGGAAGTCTAGCATTAGCAAGAAACATGCAAAGATTGGAGGTTTAATTCATATCATCAGCTGCTATTACCTTTGCCATTACTTGCCAGACTTGCAGAATAGTAAAATTAGTATTTCTTGTTATTTTATTCAGGTTGACAGACGTATGCAGGTTGATGTTATCGCACGCCATCGACTGTATACAGGAATACGGGAATGGAAGAAGCTGATCCGCTATTTGATAGAGATGGAATGTCTTTTTGGGCCATTTGGTAGTCGTTTAAGCAATGCTCAGTGTGTATGTTACTGGAACTTAATCTGTCATTTATTTGACTCCACTTTTTGACCTTTGGTTTTTAATGGTTAGTTCTAATTTTCAGATCTTCTGGAAGCTGGATTTCATGGAAAGTTCTTCAAGAATGAGGAGATATTTGAGAAGGAACTACCAAGGGTCAGATCATTTTGGTGCTGCTGCAAATTATGAAGATCCTACAGAGCTGAAGCTAGATAAAGATAATGTCATAAGTCCAACTAAGGCCTCCATATTGGCTGCAGAGGCAATATCAATGGAAATAATAAACGATGAGGATGACCAAGAAGATACTGCCAGTCCAGTGGTTCAAGCAACTGAGACAGAACAAGATGGGGAGATTCAGACAAGGATAACTGAAACTGCAGAGCAGCCTTTGAGGACATCAGTGCAGTCTAGAGATGCCCCTGTGTCAAATGACCAAGATTTGGCACAAAATATATCGGTTGTTGCCCCTGGTTATGTTCCTAGTGAACTTGATGAAAGAATTGTTCTTGAGCTTCCTTCGTCAATGATCCGGCCATTAAAAATTTTAAGAGGGACTTTTCAAGTAAGTTTTGCTTCTTTATCTTAAATTGTGCAAGAAATCAACTGCATCCTGTTTTCTGGGGCGTGATAGTTTGTTGCTAATTAACAGTGATGTGAGAGTGATCTTAGATTGATGCAATCACGTTCAAGAAATGCATTAGATTTATGCATGGCGAGCAAAAAATAGTCATCTTATTACTTATCTGGTTAAGAATTTAAGTGCAGTTTTGTTGTTGTCATAGTGCGAACATCTTTTTGAGATTACTAGTTCTCTGTCTGGTGACATCGTGTCACTGTCTTGGTATTTCAATCAGCAAAGCAAGCAGAATCTTTGACTGCAAAGAGGACAAGAAAATGGTGGAACTGGTTTCTCTCTGTGTGATTTTCCCATCTATAGTTCCTGGTCTCTGTTGAATATGCTCAATCTATTCATAGTATATTAGCAGCTTTTATAATAAAAAATATTTTTCTCCTAGTCTTTCTCACATTGAGTCACAGTAATATTGGATATCTCTTAAATCACTTATTAATATGAATTGATGGAGAATTCCGTTTTAGGTTAAATGCATTGGCAACTATGATGCATAGTTATTTCGGAGAGCTTATAAGTACAATTAATATTGGATAGGAGGGTGTGTAAGTGGGTTTATGGTTGGTGATGTGTCAGAATATATCTTCTTAATTGCAGGGCTAATTGTAGAAATTGATGCTCTTTGTTACTCTTTGTCAGATTACAACGAGAAGAATCAATTTTATTGTTGACAACAGTGAGAGTAATGTTTCTGGGGATGGGTTGGACTGCAGAAACGAAACAAAAGTTGAAGAAAAGGATAGAAGCTGGATGACATCTTCTCTTCATCAAATATATAGTAGAAGGTGAGAAATATGTATGTTTTATGTTTTACTTCACAAATGTTGCAGCACAATAATTTTCATTGACCCTATTTATTTCTTGTATCATGGACAGTATTTCAGCGCATTGACTGTAAGATGCTAGCAGATTATGTTTTACACTCTGGATGTTTATCTATTTTGCATGACATAATCAATCGACTATCCTTCTTAAGAATCACTAGATTATGTTCATATTTTCTTACCTCCTACACTTAAATGGTGTTTTTCATTTTGCATACATCTCCTCCTCTTCTCTCACTTGCGCACCTTCTCTTACAGTTGAAAAATAGTTATCCTCTTACTTCTGTCTTTCTTCATTGTCTCTCACTTGCACAAATTATGATAGAAAGTTTGGAATAATGTTCATTTTGCAAATTTTCTTCCATCTTTACCATGATCAAGAGTTTTTTTTCCCCTTTTTGTGATTTTTTAACTGTAAAGAACATTTTGGTTTCACGATCTCCTCAAATGGAACCCGATAATAGTCCATCCTCGAAGCTTGTTTTTGTTTTCTTAGGGGAGAAATGAAGTGTTACTTTCCTTGGTGATATGGAAATGAGGACAAAGCATTACGATGAATTTATGTCTTTGATACTTTTCTTTTGAGATCGCCAATGTGCTTGCAGTTCTTCAACTTCCCCCTCCTTTTACCTTTTTTTTTGTGCTTCAATTTTTTAAATTCCAGTTGAATGAGTCATAATGCTGTTCATCGAATTGCAGATAGTATCCTTTCTCTGGATTCAACTGAGAAAACTACCTTCTGTGTTCGTACTACTAAGTTCAGTGGGGAAAATATATGTTAACTTTTTGATAAAAGCGTTTGCGTAATTACTAATATTTTTCTTTTTTCCAGTTTGAGTGTTGGGAGGGATGAAGAAATTCTTCTTTTTGGTACTAGAATGTGCTAATGTAATCTCTGCATCTGTCTTATGTTTTAATATCCCATCATTTCTCTCGTCTCTTTTTGGGAGTTAATTTCTCTTTTTGCGAGGAGGTATGGAAGTGGATTTATCCACCTTTACTCCATCAAGATCTCACTAATGATCTTACTCCTATTGCAGATATCTTTTGAGGAGAAGTGCTCTGGAATTATTTATGGTTGACCGGTCAAACTACTTCTTTGACTTTGGGGTACTACTTCTAAAATATGTGACCTAATGCTTGATTCCTTGTTACTGTTTCCAGCTAATTGGCCCATAAATTGTTTCTTCATTGTACCAGACTACAGATGGAAGGCGAAATGCATATCGAGCCATTGTTCAAGCTCGTCCTCCTCATTTGAACAATATTTACCTGGCAACTCAGGTTATATTATGTTATTTATTGAGTTTATTATTTACTTTCTGATAACCTCAGTCAGAATACAATTTCAAGGTTGCATATCGATTTTGCAGCCAAGCTGCACACTGGGAAGTGCAACTTATGTTGTTTCCCTGGTCTGACGTGATTGTGCTGAATGGTTTTCAGCACTTTGTTACTGGTCAAGAAATGTGTAGAAATGCATATATCGATACTCATGACGCATATCTATACATGTTTGTTCACATATGCACTCTGAGAACAAAGGAACTATGGCCCAATTTTGTCTAAAATTAGGGCTAACATAATCCCTTATTCTGCAGAGACCTGAACAGCTTTTGAAGAGAACCCAACTTACGGAACGCTGGGCTAGGTGGGAGGTCAGTAAGAAGAATAACCCTTGAATATACACTTAATTTTAGTTCCCGTTTCTCTTCTTCCTTTTTCCAGTTGAATGTTTACAGAACTTGCTAACTGGTATGGCCTGTGCAGATCAGCAATTTTGAGTATCTCATGCAACTTAACACACTGGCTGGGCGCAGTTACAATGATATTACACAGGTACACTGCTTTTTGTCAGTGTATCCGTAGAATTCGTGTCACTTCTATTATTAAGTTACTTTCCATTATGCAGTATCCAGTTTTCCCTTGGATCCTTTCAGACTACAATTCAAGCACTTTGGATCTCGCCAACCCTTCCTCTTACCGAGACCTTTCAAAGGTGAATTATTTTCAACTTTTACAGTAAAATCACAATCATTTTCTTGTTCTTCAACTAAGATATGCTACTCCCTGTCCTTGCAGGCCATTGGTGCATTAAATACTGACCGTTTGAAGAAATTCCAAGAGAGGTACTCCAGTTTTGATGATCCAATCATCCCCAAATTCCACTATGGCTCACACTATTCAAGTGCTGGAACGGTAGGCTTTCGTACTATTTTGTTTGGCTTTTGTGGCTTGATTATAACCATCAATTTGAGTTACTAATCTATTTAAATGCTTCAGTCAAAACTAGGGTTGTTGAATGGCTTAATCTTTCAATTTGTATTGGCTAATACTGTATGAAAGCAAGTATGACTCACATAATCCTAGATGAATCTCTTGTCATTATGTTTTTGTTCAAAGAGTTGCTAGGGTGGACTTGTTTATTGGGCACAGTATATTTATGCTCGTGGTAGGGATTGCCCGGGTTTGTTGCAATCTCTGTAGCTCTACTTCCTTTTCCCGTTGGGATATCATTATTTTTTTTCTGGTTAAAAATTATGTAATTTTGTTGTGATGTGTACTCTATTGTCAGAGTTTGAAAATAATTCTCCCATATGATCGCTGATGATATTTTAACAGGTATTGTATTATCTTGTTCGCGTAGAACCTTTTACTACGCTCTCAATTCAACTTCAAGGTGGAAAATTTGATCATGCAGACAGAATGTTTTCAGATATTGCAGCAACGTGGAATGGAGTTCTTGAGGACATGAGTGATGTCAAGGAATTGGTATAAACAAAGAAAAGGAGCATTTTTTTCACTAAGTGTTTTTAGTGAGCTTTGATTAATCTTTTTTGACATGTTCTTATTTTGTATATATGGTCACAAGTTTGAAATGTTATTTTTTCAGGTTCCTGAGCTGTTTTATCTCCCTGAGGTTTTAACTAATGATAACTCTATTGACTTTGGTATAACGCAGTTGGGAGAAAAGCTTGGTAATTTCTTTTTTTTTTTTTTTTGGGGGGTGGGGGGTGGGGGGGGGGACGGGGTTTGGTGTAGGACAAGTTATTCACTTCAAACACACTCTTCTCATTACATTTGTATTTTAGGATCTGTCAGGCTTCCCCCTTGGGCTAAAAGTCCTGTTGATTTTATTCAAAAGCACCGAATGGCTCTTGAAAGTGAGCATGTTTCAGCACACTTGCATGAGTGGATTGATCTCATATTCGGGTTAGTTTAGTTTTATTTGTGAAAGTTCATATTTAAGTGTTGCATCTTTTCTCTCTTCTATCTTTCCTTGTATAGTAGTTAGACGCTCAAGGAAATGTTCTGGGAAGTAGTTTCTAAAAGATCAGTTTCCAAATAAACAATGTGGGCTGTTCAGGTATAAGCAACGAGGAAAAGAAGCTATACTGGCTAATAACGTTTTCTTTTACATCACCTATGAGGGAACTGTGGACATTGACAAAATAATGGACCCAGTAAGTCGATATTATTTTTCAATTACCCAGCCTCTTTTAGGTTTGGTTCTTCATTCTGTAAAAGGAAATTTTTAAGGGTTTATATTTCTCCTACAGGTGCATCAACGTGCTACCCAAGATCAAATTGCTTACTTCGGACAAACCCCTTCACAACTTTTAACTACTCCTCACATGAAGAGAATGCCACTGCATGATGTTCTTCACTTACAGGTAAACTTTGTGGATTACATGTGGAAAAGAATTATTGATTCTTCCTGTTTTTTTTTTTTCATATATCAAGGACGAGTGGCTTGAAACTTGCTCTTTCGTAGTGGTTCCTTGAGGATGTTATCATTTCATTTCATTTTTAAATGTGGTCGTTGCACATAATGTTGGAAATTACTTTATTGTAGGAATATTCTTTTTCTTCCTTGATTGTAGGGATTGATTAGCTTGATTTTAGGAAGTGATTAGGCAGATACTTGTATATATATTGACTAATGTAGATGGGGGAATAAACTAGATATTATTCCAAACTAACAGGGTATTAGAGCCAACTCTTTCTGTTGGTTGTGTGGCCTAGTTTTAGTTGCCCTAAGTCGTGTCACCCTTCTCTTGGAGTTGTGTGCCTCTATCACCTTTTTTGTTGTCTGGCCCTGTTGAGTTAGCTGATCTCACATAGTGGGATAAAGGAATTGTTGCTATTGTTAGCCCTATTGAGTCTCCCTTCTCTTCATTTGGTTGTGTGACCCTGTTGAGTCACCCACGCTTTGTTTAACGTGCTGAGTCAATCACTTTTTGGGTTGCCCGTTGCCCTATTAAGTCATTTTTCTAATTGCTTATCTCAAAATTCCTGTACTAGCTAATGTCTGAGGATTTTGCTGCTCTTCTCTTAGTGCTTCCAGTGCCCTTGTGAGCCAAGGTACTTGGATTGGTGGTCACATGAAGTGTGCATGGGCAAATTTCAAAAGCACTCTCAAGTTGTTAATATTGCAACTCGTGAGACTAGCTGTTTGCTATCGTTTTGATAAGTTAATAATTGTTTAATATTCTCGGCTTATTCATTCTCAAGTCTTGCTTTTAAATATGATCGAAACATGACATGATTATCTTTGTTAGGGGGGAGTATGGAAATATGGCAAGGAAATATACTATTGCAAATATAGCAAATCAATATTCTTTCTTCATTGTAGGAATATTCTTACTCTGTTTGGGATTGATTATAATATATTCTTCCTTGACTGTGGGGATTGATTAGTTTGATTTTAGGAAGTAGATAACTCATATATTTGTATATATATTGACTAATGTATTTGTGAAAAAAGAGGAATAAAGTTGATACTATTTCCAACTAACACAAGAAAACTCGTATGAAGTTTCTGATGTACCCTGTAACAGTTTAAAGGCTTTTTGTTCAATTAATCACTTGGTGTCATGAAAGTCAAATGGTCTAACTTAATTTGGTATGGAAGCCTTTGTAAGTCTTGACATAAAAATGGTTCGTTGGATTTTTATATCACAGACAATCTTCCGGAATCCCGGAGAGGTTAAAGCATATGTGGTTCCCCATCCAGAACGCTGCAATATTCCTGCTGCGGCCATGTTTGCATCTTTAGATTCTGTTGTCATTGCTGATATACATGCTCCTGCTTCCCATATAGTTGAGCATAAATGGCAGCCAAATACCCCTGATGGCCAGGGGACTCCTTTCCTTTTCCAACATGGAAAGCCCAGTACTAGTTCTGCTGGAGGAACATTTATGCGGATGTTTAAAGGGCCAACAAACTCTGCGCCAGAGGAGTTGCACTTTCCCCAAGCACTGGCTTATGCAACTTCTGGAATCAGAAGCTCAGCTATTGTTGCCATCACAGGCAATAAAGAAATTGTCACTGGTATTGACATTCATATCAATACATTTGATTTGATTTATATTCTATTTTCAGTGGAAATTATCATAACATATTAACTGTTAAAAAAGGAAAATTTGTGTACTTATGCAGAACCTTCAGCTGAATCAGTTATGAACTTGTATTATTCAGTCACAGGTGTTTGATTAAAAATAATAGCTCATATATCAGTACTGATTTTCTGATTCATTTATCTCAAGATTTTGGCTAGCAACCATGTTACAACTATCGTGCAATCTTGTACCTTAAAAGCTAGACAGTCTTCTTAAGTGTACTTGGAATAAGGTTTTGTAATTTGGCAGTTTTAAATTCCAATATTTCCTTTACAGGCAATACTACAGAATCTTCTAGATTTTAATTGCCCTTTATTCTTCTCGTCTCATATTTATCATTTTGGGGGTTTAACTTCTCTAACATCAAACTCATTGGAACTTTATCTAGGTGGCCATGTGGATAACAGCGTCAGGCTGATATCCGTTGATGGAGCAAAAACCTTAGAAATAGCTAGAGGACATTGTGCTCCTGTGACTTGCTTGGCTTTATCTCCTGATAGCAATTATCTTGTGACGGGATCTCGAGATGCGACAGTTTTACTCTGGAGATTACGTCCAGTGTCCATCTCTCGCTCTGTTAGCACAGTTGAACCATCCAGTGCTCCAAGCACACCAACTTCCACCAGCAACGCTAATTCGTCAAACATCTTCACTGAGAAAAGGCGGCATCGGATTGAGGGTCCTATACATGTTTTACGAGGCCATCTTGGGGAAATAGTATGCTGCTCTGTCAGTTCAGATCTTGGAATTGTTGCCTCGTGCTCCAAATCATCAGATGTCCTGCTGCATTCAATAAGAAGGGGACGGTTGATCAGAAGGTTGGCTGGCGTGGAGGCTCATGCAGTCTGTCTTTCTTCTGATGGGATCATAGTCTCCTGGAACAAGCAACTTAATACACTAAGTACCTTTTCTCTTAATGGGACCTTTATTGCCCGATCACAACTTCCTTTCTCCTCGAGCATTAGTTGTATGGAGGTTTCTATAGATGGACGTTGTGCTTTGGTTGGGCTAAACCCTTCACTTGATAATGATGGAATTTTTGACGAATCAAATGGAGAAAACAGATTGAGCGTTCCATTACCTTCAATATGCTTCTTTGATCTGCATTCATTAACAGTAAGAATGTTACTCGTGTATGAAAATAGCAATTTACTCCTTTCCTCAACGTACATATAGTATGCGTATTTCCATTTCTTTGACATTCATGGACTGCATCGTTGTTTTTGTCGGACAATTCTGGTATATATCCCCTCTTTGATGGGCTGCCTATGTTGAAATCTGTTTAATGCTAAAAGCCACCTTCTTTTCTCATACTTTGCTTTCTTGGTACGGACTAATAGTCTTCATCTTCTTGCAGGTATTCCATAACATGAAACTAGGAGAAGGGCAAGATATTATGTCTCTGGCTCTGAACAAGGATAACACAAATCTTCTTGTGTCAACAGCTGATAGACAGCTGATAATTTTCACTGATCCTACTGTAAGTTGAAGAGATATTTTTCTTTCCTCTTAGTGCTTATTATCTCTCTTCCTTGTAGATTATGAATGTCATTTACATATTAGACTAATAGTCGCTTTGTTGGAACTTAACAGTTTACCTTTCACCTGTTGCAAAATACAGTTTCTGCATTTCTTAAATGGGATGATTTAATTATAGAAAATTAGTTATTAGACATTTGATAAACAAAACAGGAACCTGGACCTAGTATTTCATTTTGTTGTCATCCATCCCAAATAGCCAAGAAAGCGATTCCACGTATTCTCGACCTTGTCTTTAAAGTATTATATACTTCAACCCTAACAATCAATTTCATGTGGAGTCAAACTTCAGATGCAATTTAGGATGGTGAAACTGTAATTGACTAGGACCATATCTCTGAGCTGATGGAAGAGGAGAACCTCCAAATCCAACCGTAAATAGAAAACAATAATGAGGGCTTCTAATAAACTAGAGATGATGATCCTGCAGTGGTTCGCTGGAGAAAGTTGACATTGGCAGCTTAGTCTTTTGGGCCAAGTCCTTTCATCAGTTAGTCTTTGGATTTCATATGATTTTCCATATAGCAAATTTCTATGGTTCATGAATATCTTCTTATGCATTTTCTTAGAACTCAAAAGCTGGTTGGCAATGTTTTCTTTTTCTTCTATTTGAGGCTTGATTACATTTTCTATTGAAGTGTAACATGGTGGTCAATTGTCATCTGTTGAATGCACAATGGAATTATGCCGATATTTTGTCATACATTTTATTTGTCAATCGTAGTGATTGTCACGTCTGGTAAATCTATAGAAAAGATTCCAGCCCTTGTAGTTCTGCAAAATGTAGTTTTGATGCGACTTTGTAGAGTTGGCAAGAACCGCCCTCTTTAACTTCAGTCCATTTAACAAGAAGCTTCAGTGTACTTGTTTGTGTTAACCTCTCCGTCCCCGTTGCTGGGCAGATTCATTGAAATTTTCCACCTTGAAGTTTGTAATTTTAAAGTACTTGTTCATCCACCATTGAAACAAAAGCTGATTATGCTTTTTGATTTACACTTGTCAAATTTGTACTAGAGGTGTTGGTGTTCTTCTGGGCATCTAAACTAAAAATGAACAAAAAGGAAAAGAAGAAACATTTTCTGGTCTTTGGGTATACAACACTTTACATTTTAGTTTTACGAGTAAATGTCACAACTAAACAACAAAATTGATTACTAAGATTCACACTATCAGTTTGGTGTTACTAGTCGTTTGATTTCTCTTTGCTAATAACTGTTTTGGGGGTAGTGCTATTCCTTATATCAAAGTTTTTGTTGCTCTTGCAGTTGAGCTTGAAGGTGGTGGACCATATGCTCAAGCTCGGGTGGGAAGGTGATGGGCTCAGCCCTCTGATAAAATGAAAGTTTTGGGATTACTAATTTGATTCATTGGGGATGAGATGGAGTTCTGTGCATGTATGATATATGTCAATAACAGGGATGAGTTAGCCATCCATTCAACAAACTTCATGACACAGCTTGCCTTGCGTGTGCATTCAATAGAAACTGATCAGAGATTTTGCATTTATCAACTGTGTTTGTGAGAGTGTATCATATGTGTGTTTAACAAATGGGGTAAGTAGATGTATAGCAGGGTGTGATAATAGTTGAGATAACTACAGGGCTGTTCAGCAGTTTTTCACTCTGTTGAGCTGCAAGTTTTGTCACATTGAGACCTCATGAGACAGCCCTTGAGCTGCTGTATATTACTAGCAACATTTTTTTGGTCCTTTTTTTCTGGTAATCTCAAGTCATCACTTGATGGTCCTAAAGGGTCCAATAGGGACCATATAGAATTGTTAAATCCTTGAAAATTTGAACTTTTTTAACTGTGAATTAAGGCAAAGCATTATTACTTTGTAAACTGTTTTGTAGCTCTATCTTTTGTGCACTATTTGCAAATGTTGTGCAGCTTGCAGTAAAATTGCTATAATTTACCAATTTACTGTTTTATTGCTTGTCCTAGTCCTTGCTGCATTAAAATCCAAGTTGCCTTGCACAACCCTATTGAGAATGTGATCAGTCCAAATTATGAGGGACATTGCTGCTGTTATAAGAATGCAATTTGTATCTTCTGGTTACCCCTATCTCATTATTTGTATGTTTTTTACCATTTGTTTTATCAAGAAACGATTTAGCCTTTATCATACTTCGCCATTTTATTCTATCTATAAGATTAAAACAAAAGTTTTCTTATTAGGAAAAGAAAAAATTTTGAAAATTTTTTAATGTTCACAAAGTAAATCCTTAGGCTTTTTAAAGATAATTATAATATTTTTAAAAAACAAAGGGATTCAGGAAAAAAAAAATCTAATAAAAAGTAAAATTTTTGTTTGATCTATTTTGAAGTCAATATAGCAATCTGTCATTAATTTTTATTAAAAATACTAAAATGTGAAACATATTGGTGGTAACTTTTTTATTAACTGTAAAATTCGCAATCGTTGACGGTAACTTTTGTAGGACTTGGTTATTTATTGCCTATTGGTTTCCAAAAATTTATCCAGCCTTTCTTATTATGTCGCCGCGAGAGCCAATGCGACAACTGGAGCTGAAAGTGTCAGACACTAGGGTTTAAGGAAGGTGATTCTACGCGCCGCCCGTGGAAATGGGAGGAAAAGGCCGGAGGAGGAGAGAAAAGAATTACAGGGCCGCCCATGGTGGCCAAGTTGGACTTCCACCCCCACCGGACCGCTCCGCCCTCGACGCTGTTCCTTCCAAACTCCGCAAAATCATGTCTTTTACAGGTATAGGCATGTATTTGTGTTTTGATTTGATTTTCCGGTGAGATTCTTTTGAAAGTTTGAAATTTGATTTTCTGTCCATGTTGCTTTAGAAGTTGGGAAGGCATCAAGTAATGTTACAGAGAATAACAGAGGGGACAGGGGCAGAATTACTGAGAAGGTGATTTATAATTTCAGTCTGGTGTGTAATGTGTTTGTTCGTCTTTGAATTGTGATTGAACCTTTTCTGCAAAAACCTTGAATGAAGTGGATTACATGAATATATGTGTGTGTGAAATGCTATTTTAATCAATGATGTAATATGAATATTTGGCTATGGTAGTTAGATAACTGCTGCTCTTTGAGAAAATCTGAATCTTGATGTTTGTCCACTTAAATCCATGTCTTTCGTCTTGAGTGAAGTGGCCATTCTATGAAGCCTTCTAGTCTATCCAAGCTGACTTTTTTACCCATTTATTTGCATGCATTTAAGTATGCAACTGCTTCTTTATGTCTAAGCCAGTAATGGCAAGAGAAAGGGATCAGCAGATGCCTTGTTAAACCACCCAAAATATGCTATCTATATGCTATAAGCTTTGTTAGTAGTATGTTATTTGTTGGTTTCATCTCCTTATTTTCAAAAGGCAAAAGGATGCTACATACTATTTTTTATGTGCATTTCTGATTCTTACATAACTCAGTTTGTAGTATTATCTGAACTCCCAATTTAAGTTAATTCATGCTTCCATGTTTGTTTTCTCTGTTGCCGTCATTTCAGTTGGAAAATGAGAGGTTGATTTCTTTTGGTGTATTGCATTGCTCTCCTTGATAGCGAAGTGTGATCCATATAGCCGACTCCACTTAGTGGATAAAGGCTTAGTATTGTTGTTGTTGTTGTATTGCATTGCATTGCTCTTCTGTTCTTCAAAAGATTCATACTTTCTGTATTCCTATGGGTGCTGTGACACTTCGCCTTTTAAAGAATCAATCTTTATGCATGTTGGATTACTAGGAAAGAATCCTTTTATTTCATAAACTGAACTATTGTAGTTTTACGGATGTAAACGTGTACAGAGGCTTCATTTAGAAGATAAAATGGGTTCTAAAAATGACCGGATAAGAAAAGATGGTGAGGATGGGAACTCAATGGCAAAATATCCTGGTCTGGACAGGGAGGATGATCAGAGCAGCGAGCATGAAAAGAAAAAGAAAAAGAGAAAAAGGAAACACGTAAACGACCTCCGGTTTGAACCATCAGAAGAATCAGGTGGTATTGGATCCAAAAGGAAAGAGCGGAAGATACAGTAAGTAGCTTATATCTTTATCATGTCTAACTTTCTCTGTGCTTGATCCAATCAAAGTCTAAAATTCAGTTGATCTAGGTGTGTTTGAATGACGTACCGAAGGAGATTATTTGACCAATCTTTTTCTTTTTTTTTTTCCACTTTTTGTGGCTAAAGCAGTAAATTGAACTGATGGCCACATATGATCCATATAGCTGACCTCACATAATGGGTTAAAGGCTTTGTTGTTGTTGTTTGTGGCCAAATCGCTTTAAAAAATTGAATATTTACTCTCAAAAATGGCAAAGCAAAAAAAGGTATTGATTTTGGCATTTTTTTCTCTACTGTGTTATAATCCGTGAAAAATGGAGGTTTGATGAAAATTTTTAAATTTCACTTTTTTCTAATAATATTTACTGGAATGTATGTTCACAAACGAGGCGGGTGTAAAAAACATCACAAAAAAGTCAAAATCAACACTTTTTTAAATTTTGCCTTTTTTGCTAAAATACGTGTGTTATACCCATGAAAATTAGAAATTTGGTGAGAAATCTAAATTTCACTTTTTTTGACACTGTTCATTAGAATGCATATTCACAATTGAAGTGTGTGTAAAAACAATAGGGGAAAAGTCAAAATCAACACGTTTTTTGACTTTACCATTTTTGACATACTTGTGTTATAACCCATGAAAAATTGAGGTTTGGTGAAAATTTTTAGAGGGGACTTGCTCGTGAGTAGGTATTTAAAGAAAAGGGTTTGCCTTAGCTTTTTTTTTTTGCCACCACAGGCTAGTTTTGAGATGGTATGTAATTATGACTCATCTATTGCAATAGCTTGACCAGGTTTTGATGTGTGCAGGCGCTTGGAAGAAAGGAAAAAGAAACGTAAAAGGATCATGGAAGGGGAGAATTTGGGCTTCCAGGCTCGTGATGAAGTGAAATTCGGAGAAGTTGTTGAAGCTCCACCAAAGCTTGTTGCGGTTCCTAAGGTATTACAATTTGTTGATGCATTTCATTTATATAACATTAGCGGATCTGCTTGCATTCTAAGTAGGACCTTAGCATTGTCCACAAAATTTCCACTTAACCTGATATATTCATTGCTGATGTTTTATTGTATGGTACAAGGCATTCAAGATCACTCAGGATGCATCACAAGAAAGATTGCGCATACAGGCAGTTGAAGCCTACAGGAAGCGGAAAGTATGGATGTCAAGGCCAGGGGTTCAGCTTCCTCCAACCGTAACTATGTCACAACTGTCATAGTTGTTTAGTGCAGAGTTGTTGTTCTATCTCCCTTCTCTGCTAGCTGATGAGCCAGCACTATTCAGCCACTTGTAAATGATGGAAGAAGCAGATTATACATGTCGAGACCTCCTTCACTTAGTTTACTAGTTACCGAGACTCTACCTTTTTTATTTTAGTTTAAGCTTTGGATGCCTTCCCATAATTGTTGTATGATCATTACTGTAGAACCATTAGAACTCAATATGAGTTTATTCATGCCCATTTCTGATGAGCCTGCATTAATTCTTACTAAATTTTGTCGTAAACTGTTGGATTACCTTTCTTTCATGGATATGAAAAGTGGTGCAACCATTTCTGGTTTAGTTCTTCAGTTCAAAAAATTCATATTTTGTTATAGTCCAATCAAAATGCCAGTGTGCAACATGAGCATGGATTTGCAGGCTGTAATGTACATTGTGTTCAAAGTTCGGGCTCTGCCTGTGAGTCATTTCATGTGTAAGGAGCATTAGTTCTCTCAGCAGTAAGATTACATGACTCAAAATGATGATCTCTATCTAACAGGAAAAACTGAAATTTGATATCTATCTATTATGTTATTACACGGAAAAATTTATGTCACCAGAATAACTTCGTAAGTAATGCAGACAGACCCTCCAGCCCAACATGCGAGGAAGGACCTCCTTATTTTACACAATCATCATCCCCGTCCTTTCTCCATTGCAATGCGCCAGAAGTGTCGCATTTCCTCTTGAGAGACAATACATATTTATTGTTGTTGTAGTGTGGCTGGTCTCTTTTTTGCTATGAATATAAACAAAGGGAAAAACAGATTTCTGCAAGTCGCAGGGCACAACTATGGAGTTAATCCATGCTTAAGATTGACAGGTCCGATGTAAATCTGGCCTTCTAGCAGCCTATCTGTGAAATGCACAGACATGAAGTCCCCCATCAATGTGAAGATTAATCATTGTCCTGTAGTTTACAGCCTTTCTCTCATCACTCAGTCTGAAGACAAAGAATCTCAGTAGAACTGCTGCAAAGATCTTCATTTGTCTATAAGCAAATTCCTTTCCCAAACAGATTCGTGGGCCAGCCTGTTTTATGAACAGAAAATTGAGTTTAGTTTCTTCAACTAAGCAGACTCTGAAGTTTTCAATTCATAATCAAAATGACTACTAAAATGTGTATCATGGTGAACGTTTTCGACCTCCCGATTTGATAAGACACGGAAAATGTGAGAAAACACATGCATTCTTTAGTACACAAAATAGCAAACCTAGAAGTGCTGTTAAAAAATAACATGGGCTAATTGGCCTAAAGTAATATATCCACATGAGTTATGGTAGGAAATCTTGTCTTATGTAATGATGCTAACCTGGAAGGCAGTAAATTTAAATGGGCTCTCTGGCTGGAATCGATCATTCTCATCAAGCCATCTCTCTGGTCTAAATTCTTCAGCGTCGTCACCCCATATGAATTTCATCCTTCCCATTGCATATGGTTGGTAACATACCATGTCACCTTTCTTCACAGAATATCCATCTGGTAGTGTGTCATCTGACATGCATATTTTCGAATCCTATATAGTCACAGCATATGAAAAATCATTGTTTTGGACTCTCATGTAGCATCTTTTTGACAGAAAATTCTGGGGAAATACTAAAGTTATATAAACCTATGAGAATGGAAGACAAAAAGGAAAAAACAAACCATAAATGTAGTTTAAATTCAACATAACAAGATGACTTCATTCTTGAACCAAAGTTCATGAACTTTCACAGGAGTTTTGTTCTTGCTGAGTATTAGTATTATAAAGGAAACCTATGTCTTCATGTTGTCTTATTTAGAAAAGCTAAATACCGAAATCAAGAGTCAAACCTTTCATCTTATACGGAAAGGAACCATATAAATGGAAACTACTCTCTGTCAAATGAAGTCAAGAAACAGCAAGAAATTGTCAATGCAACATTTAAAGGAGATGTCGTAAGAGAGATCTGAAGATGTTGAAGACTTATTTATACTAGAACTGAACTTAGCTCCAGAGAACAAAAGGGAGATTAAATTGCTAGATAGTTAGAAAACACAACTCTAATCTGAAGTGTGAACTGCTCCAGATAAAAACAGGACATTGTATATAAACTCGTATCTATCAGATATGAAAAAATTTTCATTACCACTGGAACCGCGGGATAGAGTCTAAGAGTCTCAGTTAATGTGGCATGAACATAGTGCATCTTTTCCAAGGAGTCTTCGCTCAATCTGGCAGCAAATTCTGCGATTTCTGCTATCTCTAGCTCATCTGTTGCACCTTTAATTTCTTGTGCAACCTTCTCCTGTACATGTGGGTGCTTGCAAAGCATATAAATGAACCAGGAGAGCGTGGCTGCTGTTGTGTCCTTGCCAGCAATTATGAAGTTCAATATTATATCTCGTAAGTACTTGGTATCAGTTTCAGTCACTTGCAAGAACCTGGACAAGATGTCGTCCTTTTTCCACTGTAACAGGTGAAGGAAATAATATATCACCAAGTGGAAACTTCGCCAAAAACAGTATAAGCTTTGAAATGGTTCACTTACCGAAGAATCATCTGCTGAGTTGCGCATTTGTTCAGTCTTGTTTTGGATCAACTTATAGACAAAGTTATCAACCACCCTGATGTTTTCCTTCAACTTAGCTTCTGATCCCATATTAAGAGCTTTTTTGATCTTCCAGGAGATATCAACATATCGTCTAAGACTAAGAGCACTAGCATCATCAAACGCATTGCTAAACTTTTTGCCTTCTTCATTTGAACCACACATGCTGTCTAGTTCAACCCCAAAGGCAACTTTGAATATAGAATCTAATGTTGACTTCATGAAGAAATCCTGCATGGATCAATTCTTGTTCACAAGTAAGGTCAAATGGATTTATGGAATTACAGAAGTTAAGTGCTTGTGCTCACTTGAATGTCAAGGGTTGTTTTGGAATCTGCAGCTTCTGAGACTATATTGGCAAGCTTTACCACATTTCTTCTAAAGATGACACTGCTGAAATCCCTTAATACCCTTGTGGAGAACTCAAAGCTTGATATCTTCCTCTGTTCCCGCCATTTGTCACCGTCGACCGTGAAAATGCCATCACCTAATAGATCCTTCAAAATCGTATAATTGTACGATCCCTGTACATGTTTTTCAATCACTTAAACACGAGTTACAGTTCTTATCTACCATTTACAGAGGACTGAAACAAATTACAACTTAGTTATACATTTTTTGAAAATAAACTTAGGAAATATAAACTCAATGTTGTATGAAAGACTGAGAATGTTCAA
Source organism: Ophiorrhiza pumila (assembly GCA_016586305.1). Taxonomy (NCBI): domain Eukaryota; kingdom Viridiplantae; phylum Streptophyta; class Magnoliopsida; order Gentianales; family Rubiaceae; genus Ophiorrhiza; species Ophiorrhiza pumila. The sequence goes on from BLIW01000002.1 coordinate 2,598,961, forward strand.
GAAAGTGGCCAAAAACATACTTCACCATAGCCTCTAAATGAGAACCAGAAGACAAACTATTGCCACCACAGAAGAAAGATGACCAACCCTCAGCTTCCATAGTTAAATTCCAATCCTTGGATTGATCACCATATTATTTGGGGAAAAATGGGATCTCAAAATCCTAAACTGTTGTAAAAAAATGTGAACTTTGAAAATGTTTTGATGCCTTCATTTTCCAAGGAACCAAATTGCAATTCAAATGGGTAAAAGAAGACAAATCTATTATCACTGAATTCACAATTCTTTGTTGAACCCATTATTTATCATTGACCATTCATTCCACTCATGGGGGAAGACAGGAGCACTCATAAATTGTTGCATAGGTTTTCATGTCCACTGACCTAATTTAAAAAGTCTGGATCTTTGCCACCGCCATAATCATATAATCACAAACTAAAACTAATAAAGCATTCATTTTTATTCATATACATACATTAATCATTGCACCAACATTAATGAAGAAAAGCATGCACTACTTAAACCCAATAGAGGCGACAAAGAAACAAATTAATGTTCCATAATCATTATATTTCAAGAATTAAGAGTGCATCATCATACCTTGCCATAGTTTTCGAAGTTTGTTTTTAACATATACTCAACATTAGCAGGGTTAGAAGTATAAACTTCATTGCGAAAAGGGCTGATCAATCTGTAAGTTTTATACTTCCTCGCAAGATCAGTCATGTAGTGATGCAACCTATTGAAGTTGATCAGTTGATTGATAACAGTTCCACCAATTGGATGGTACCTCTTCTTCTCCTTCTTGCCATGATTTTCTTGAATTTTACTTGTGATTATATGAACAACAAAAGCAGTAAATCCAAGAGCTAGAAAAGTGAGTGCTAAAGGGGTGCAGAGAAAATCAATTGAGACCATGATTGACTGAGCTACGACTTCAGCTATGGCTATCTTTGGAGCATCATCAGAACATAAATACACATACGAGATTATCAATGTGTGTGTGTGTGTGTTTTCGGCTTCTCTTTTTTAAAATAATATATCTTGTAATAAATGTGTCAGGATTATGGTTGTCAGCTGGAGTTGTTGTTCCCAATTTAAGTAGTGACAACAAGAAGTTAGGAAAGTCTCAATTTTCATAAATTACATTTTTTTTTTAGAAAAATAAAATGAGGTCTCTAAAAGGAAAAGTTGATTTGTTTTCAATGATTTCTTTTTGTGAAAAAGTAATAGTAATTTGTTTTCATTGTTTTCTTTTTGGTTCGTAGCTCAATAAGGAAGTAAACAAAACTATTAAATTATGGTGAGAAATTGAGAATGAAACTATTAAATTATAGTAGATAATGCAAAAAAAAAGATGAAAATGTAACAAAGTTCCAATAAATGTTTTGTATTGCAAGAAAGTTCAGTCATTAGGACTACTTCTTCATTACACCAATCAAATAGATACTGATGATATTGTTGAACTGAATGCAGAGGTTATAATCAATCACACTTCTATTAGAGCTCTTCTTGGAATGGCATGAATATGCAGTCCTCCATTGATATGCAGTGTAAACATTGTTCTGTAGGTTACTTTTTTGGCTTCATCTTTCAATCTGAACCTGAAGAAATGAACAAGGGCCATTGACAATATCTTCATCTGCCGATAAGCAAAATCTTTTCCTAAACAAATACGAGGTCCAGCCTGAAAATGGAAGATCAGTAAGTTAAAGAGTACAGCCATGCATAGTTGCATGTCTAAGAGAAAGACATATATAACTAGAGTATCCATTGCGAAAGCTTGTTTACTAACATGAAAGGCTACGAATTTGAATGGTGAATCAGGTTGGAATATCCCGTTTTTAAGCCATCTTTCAGGCCGGAATTCTTCAGCATCATCGCCCCATATGTATGTCATTCTGCCCATTGCATAGGCCATGTAGTAAACACCATCCCCTTTCTTCACTTCATAACCATCAGGAAGGATGTCATCAGCATCTGCACACCTTCCATCCTAGCATTTGTATGCATAAAATGAGATGCATTCATGAAAGTAGAAGTGATTAGGCGAAAGGAGTGCATGTCTTAATGGTTGGCTTGGACTGTGGCACTGTGCTTATGATTTATAGCAGTCAGAATGCTTCATTCGCATCCATTTCCATCTAATCATGAGTTTATTTGCATGCTGAGGAAAAAATAGTATAAATGCCAAAGTGCAAGAAAAAACAGTTGGAATTTCAAAAGAATTACCATTGGCACTGCAGGGAATAGCCTCAATGTCTCTGTCAGCGTTGCATGAACATAATGCATTTTATCCATTGTTTCATCAGTAATATTTGTCACAAAATCATCAATGCTACCTTCATTACCGTAATTGCCAATAACTTCCTTTACTTCCTCTGCAATTCTTTCCTGGATCAGAGGGTTCTTGCACAGCATATAGAAAAACCATGAAAGAGTGTTTGCAGTAGTATCTTTTCCTGCAATCATAAAGTTTAGAATAATGTCCCTTAGATATTGATCATTCATCTTCTCTGGATCCTTCCTGCTCTCCATCAGAAACCTTGAGAGTATGTCCTCTTTGTCATTCTTGCACAGTCATGGAACATTAGTGACTAGTCAGTTTTCAGTCATTCTCATTCTTACCAACATTCATAAATGATATCAAAGTAACTTTACTTTAAATTCATCTGCAGATTTACAAGATTTTTGCAAATATGAAATGATGCCATCCCAAAAAAGTTAAAAAATTAATGAAAAAGGCAGTCATCTCAATCTTTTTGCCTCTGATGAGTCAAGTTCATGCAATCATTTCTGCCTTTGATTTATAGCCATTATGCATGAAATGGTAAGGTTAAATATCTGACATTTTTTTGATACTGCATCGAAATGCTGTTTGTGTGCTACAGGTTTTCTACAATGCAAAGGAATCACAAAATGATAGAATTATTATTCTCACATAGTCTTGCTGCATAGCTCTCTGTTGCCTCTTAGTCTTGATCAAGTCATCTACAAAGTGATTGATATCTTTGATGTTCCTTTTAAGGGTAGCTTCAGAACCGATGTTAAGATACCGTTTTAACTTCCAAAATGGATCAACGTAGCGCCAATATATCAATTCATTTGAGTCATCAAAGGCCTTGATAAATTTGGTGGCTTCCTTTCCTGATCCCTGAAGGCAATTTAGATCAACACCGAATCCAACTTTAAATATTGAGTCCAGGGTGCATCTCATCAGCAATTCCTGAAATCAAAGAAAATGATTGAGAGGCATATGTCAGTTGTCAATTGCAAGGGCTTTATTATGCACACTTGGGATCTCAATTCAAGAATAAATACACACTTGGAATTAATCTCAATCCAAGAATAAATTAAGGATGGCTTACTTGTACATCAAAATCTTGGCCGGCCTGAGAAAACTCGCAAACTTTCTCAACCAAGTTTTGTGCATTTCTTCTGAAAACTGCACAGCTGAAATCTCTCAACACCCTTGTTGAGAATTCAAAGCTTGCAAGTTTCCTCTGCTGCCTCCACTTATCACCATCTACAGCAAATATCCCTTGTCCAAATAAATCCATAACTATACCTTGATTATAGCTTCCTTTGGAGTACCTGTGAAAGTTGGTTTTAAGGATGTGCTCAACATTTGCAGTGTCAGTTGTATATATTTCACTTTGATCTGGGGCAAGAAATCTGACAGTAGGATGCGTTTTTGCAATTTGTGTCTGGTAATCATAAAGTCTTTTCAAGTACAAGAGTTGATGAAACACAGTTCCAACCACTGGTGGGTATTTCTTGTTTCTGATTGATTTACAGCCAAACATTTTAAAGCCAAAGATGCAACAATTACAACGAGAAATAATGGCACTGTTATAATTGAGGTGAAGATGGCATAAAGGATATCCATATCTGCAGAAGATTGTCAATAGGGAATTATGATCTTTAAGGTTTTAAACAGCAACAAATGCTAACATTATTCAACACGAAGAATATAAGTGTGAGTGACGACATAGAAGCGGTCACTGCATTTGTTTTTTTAGCTCAATGGCTCTGTTAATCAAGTCACGCTGACAAATACTGACAATTCTTTATATCATAAGACTTATTAATTATATATAAGAAGTATTGACTTATTAATTAACCAGGGTCATTCTCATATGAAGCTTGTCGTATGAATTTCATTTTAGCGCATAAGTATAAAAATTTAATATATTAGCGTATAAAACATAATTCACGTATCACGTCTATGTGAAACGTAGTTTTTACGAATTAGCCAGGGTTGTTGTCGCGACTCGCAAGTTCCTTTCCAGTTTCTTTAGAGTTCAGACTCATATGGATGCTTATCTTCTACACAATGAAGAGCATAGTGCCAATCAGTTAATTTAAAGAAAGAAATGCTGCACTTAACAACCACCATGAAAAACAAAAAAGAGATGGTGTATTTCCTTAATCATACGGCATGACAGCTTCAATTGAAAGGTAAATTTGCTCCCAAAAACAAAAAGGATTTCTCCATAGGATTCTCAGGCATTTGCTAATGTATAAACTGTACATATATGCAATGGAAGTATTATAGATAGAGAACAATCCAATGGTTTGAAGGGGTCGTGAAGAATACTTGATATTAATTCCAATTAACTTTTTAGACAATTCTACGCTTTACTGCATCTTCTGCTTGTCCACTTTCATCCCTCCATAAAGTTTCATCCAAAGTTCCAAATATCCCATGCATCAATGCTTGCATTCATCCTGATAACTGAATTCATTCTTTTTTTTTTTTTTCCTTAACTTCTTGAAATCTTTCCAAGATACAGTTAATTTTTTTTCTTTAGCATTAACTACCTTATTGTAGCAACTTATCCCATAATAAGTTTTTTTTCCCTTTGAATATTTTTATAATATCCACATGTAAAAGCATGTTTGTTCATTTTGTTTTCCCTGTATATATGCTTAATTTCCATGGTATGTTTATTTATAATAAATTTTTGAGTTTGTCACTTTTTTTTTACACAGCTACAATTAATTGAAGTTTGTGTGAAAAATAGTAGGGTAAAAACTAAAATAAACACATTTAAATTTTTTATGTATTGAGTTTGGCTTTTCTCTACTATTTTTCACACACACCTCAGTTGTGAAAATACATTCTAATGAACGATGACAAAAAAAATGAAATTTATATTTTTCACCAAATTTCTATTTTTTATGAGTTATACACATGTATTTTAGCCAAAAATGGAAAAATCAAAATTCGCATTGATTTTGATTTTTTTTATAGTTTTCTATACCAACTCGGATTGTGAACATATATTCTATTGAATATTGTCAAAAAAGTAAAAATTAAAATTTTTACCAATTTTTACCTAATCTCAAATTTTCATGGGTTATAACACACGTATTTTAGTCGAAAATGGCAAAATCAATAAAAGTGTTGATTTGACTTTTTCCCATCTATTTTTCACACACACATCAATTGTGAACATGCATTTTAATGAACAGTGTCAAAAAAGTGGATTTAAAATTTTTCACCAAATTTCCATTTTTCAAGTGCTATAACACATGTATTTTAGCCAAAAATGGCAAAATTCAAAATTACGTTGATTTTAACTTTTTTGTACCATTTTTTGCACCTACAATGATTGTGAATATGTATTTTAGTGAATATTGTCAAGAAATTAAAATTTTCACCAAACCTCCATTTTCAATGGGTTATAATACACGTATTTTAGTCAAAAATGGCAAAATAAATAAATGTATTGAGTTTTGCTTTTCTCCTACTATTTTTCACACAACCTAATTGTGAATATGTATTCTAATGAATGGTGTCAAAAAATGAAATTTAGATTTTTCACAAAATTTCAATTTTTCATGGTTATAACACACATATTTTAGGCAAAAATGACAAAATTCAAATTCTCATTGATTTTGCCTTTTTTTTGTACCGTTTTTTCACTTTTTGTACTGACCCGGATTGTGAACATTCATTCTATTGAATATTGTCAAAAAAAAGTGAAAATTAAAATTTTCACCAAACCTCCGTTTTAATGGCTTATAACACACGTATTTTAGTAAAAAATGGCAAAATCAATAAATGTGTTGAGTTTGGCTTTTCCCCTACTGTTTTTTACACACACCTTAATTGTGAACATATATTCTAATCAACAATGCAAAAAAAGTAAAATTTATATTTTTCACCAAATTTTTATTTTTAATGAGTTATAACACACGTATTTTAGTAGCAAATTTACAAAATTCAAAATAGAGTTAATTTTAACTTTTTTTGTATCGTTTTTTGCACCTACCCTAATTGTGAACATGCATTCTGACGAATATTGTCAAAAAAAGTAAAAATTAAAAATTTCACCCAATGTCCATTTTTCATGGATTATAACACACATATTTTAGTCGAAAAAGGCAAAGTCAAGAAATGTGTTGAGTTTGACTTTTTCCCTACTATTTTTCACACACTCCTCAATTGTGAAAATGTAAACGCTTTTGTATAGCAAGAAAGTTCAGTCATTAGGACTACTTCTTCATTACATCAATCAAATAGATACTGATGATATTATAGAACTGCATGCAGAGGTTATAATCACACTACTATTAGAGCTCTTCTTCATTTTGACAATTAATTCTATGCTCTCTACATCTGCACCTTCTGCTTGTCCACTTCCATCCCTCCATAAAGTTGCATCCAAAGTTCCAAATATCCCATGCATCAATGCTTGCATTTATCCTGAGAACTGAATTCATTCATTTTTTTTTTCCTTTACTTCTTGAAATCTATTTCCAAGATACAGTTGATTTTTTCTTAGGATTAACTACCTTATTGTAGCAACTTATCCCATAAGCTTGAAAAAGAATCAACAATGTATATAATCGATCATACAATGTTGTCATAAATATTTATAGTTCCAACAGGTGCTCAATACAATGTTCTTTGATGATGACATGCCTGAATGCACTGCAGCATGCACGAAACGAAGTTTTTTTTTTCCTTTGAATATTTTTTATACTATCCACGTATAAAAGCATGTTTGTTCATTTTGTTTTCACTGTAAATATGCTTAATTCCCATGATATGTTTATTTTTAATAAATTTTTTAGTTTGTCATTTGAATGGTGTAGAGGAAATCTTTCAGCAAACTCTAATTGCATTCGAGAAATTAGTCCCTTAATAAGTTGCAATCTTGTTAAAAGGCTTCGCACATTCTTGAAACTGTTGCAAATTAAGGTCAGATTCTGCATGATTTTGCTGGATCAAGACTGTGATGCAAATCCCAATCAAGAGTTTCAAAAACTTTAATTTGATTCGAATGCTTAAAGAAAAGTACTCCAAAATGCACAGCACATACACGCATCCCAATCCCATTGATCCTCCTTATATTTAGTCCTAGCTACGTACTACTATACCCTCATTCTTCTTCCTTCAACTTTCACCATACGTACGTCTTTCCTATATATATCGTCCTTCCCTTTTCGATTTCAGCTCTTTTTTAAAGATTTGATTGAAAATTTGTTGCACTTATCCCAAGTGGACGGTGAATTTGGAGTTGGGTGCCAAAGATGAGCTATTAACCGCCTCATTTTTTCTCTATTTGAAACCTATAGAGTACCAGTTTGGAAAGCCTAAGTTTTCCTTTCCTTTTCTAACAACAAGAGAATCATTAAACCATTAACAGTCTATATAAATAAGAAACCCAAAACCCAAAACCCAAAACATCGATTTGATGATTTGATCAGACTTTTAGAATTTTCTCTCTTATGAAAACTGTGTAAAGAAAAGTTTGAGAAAAAAAGAAAGAAAAGGAAGAATGATACCTAAACCTAAGCCTTCAAAGAAGAAGGACTTCAATATTAAGTCCGATTTGTCAAAAATTCAAAAGATGATCGCAGATGCCCAGCGCAGAGATGACGAAGCTCGTCAAAGAGAGGACAATATGTGGCGGGAAGCCGAAGGACCCAAGTCTAGAGCTGCCAAGAAACGCGAGAACAAAGCTGAGAAACGTGCCAATGCTGCTGCTCGTAAAGCGGAGGCTAGAAGGTTAGCTGAAGAGGAAGAGAAAGAACTTGGGAATAGTTTAAATGAGAAGGTCCGACAAAAGGAATTAAGGGAAGCAGCGGAGGATGCCGAGAGGCCGGAGAAGATGACGAGGAAAAAGGAAAAGATGTTGAGCCGTAGCATGACGAAATATGAGTACGATGATATGGTTCTTGTGGAGAATACGAATGTCGTCGATATTTCAATTATGAAAGCGTATGCTATTGCGGATACGTTGGCTCATCTGAGATTTATGGACAAATTGAAGCCGACAGAGATTCATCGTTATTATAATCATGCAGGGGAAGAATTTGAATTTTCTCGTTTTAAAGCTTCAAACCGAGCATAGGCATGTTTGGAACTTAGGCTTGTAATTTTTATTTATTTATTTTAATTTATTAAATTCTTTGTTGATCTTTAAATTTTTAGTACAAAATCCTTGAATTCTCCAAAAATTTGTTTTATTTTTAAACCATAGGAAATTTAATAAAGAATTCTTGAATTTTTACTCCTTAATTTTAACATCTAATAATGCATGTAAAGGTTTTTTATTCTCCTATTTGATTTGATGCACATGCAATAGTTCAAGAGGCATGATCGATACTCCATCTAATATTTATCGTGTTTTATTCTAACTAACATTCAAAACGACCGAGTTGATTAAAAATAGGGACTAAATGCATAAATATCATTAAAATTACTTTACAAGACTCTAACTAAAAGATTAGTGAACCTACGACATAATAATAAGATTGACAAAATCTTGGACAGAAGATCCGTGTCATAGTTCAAGTATTGTGCTATCTTTTTTCGCCAATATACAATATTGAAAACATTCCAATAAATTGGGCCTAGAGTTTAAAACAGCGCTAAAATTGGGCCTTGTCGGCGAGTTGCACTCCCGCATTTCTACATCAGCACGCAATCTCTCCCAGCCCAAAATTAAATTCCAAGACCGTCACAATATTCAATAACAATTCCATCTATGAAAATTCTTTTTACCGAATATTGAAACATGAGTATTTTCAAGGGCTTTATGGAAGCCATAAACTCGGCGTTCAACTCCGATTCACCGTCGTCTACGTCAACTTCTCCATATTCATCCAGCGTATCGGAGATGGACGGTGTTGCCACCGGGAACGAACGGATTGCGTACAAGTTCAAGGGATACTTTGAGTTGGCCAAGTATGAGATTGACAAGGCCCTCAAGAATGAAGAATGGGGATTACCGGAATCCGCGATCTCTCATTATCAGAATGCTCAGAAAATTCTCGCCGAAGCTATGTCTACTCCTGTTCCTTCTTATGTCACTTCTAGGTATGATAATCCAATTCCATGATTGTAAAGCTAGATAAAATTATTGTATCTTTTCATGGCTTTAATTTTTCTTTTTAACAGTGAATTAGAAAAGGTGAAATCTCATCGTCAGATAATATCAAAATGGCAAGGTCAAGTTTCAGAGAGATTACAAACTTTAGGTAGACGAACAGGTGCTTAGAATTTGCATTATTTTGAGCATTTAGACGTTGATTTTCATCCGTGGTGCATAGAGTAGCATTTTTATCGTTCTTCCCTCTAATTTCAGGTGGCGCGTCCTCAGTGAAGGTATGAACTGATTGTACTAGAGTGTAAGTTTAGTTAGGCTTGCAGTTTCTTCCTTGTTTTTGTATGGAATAAATTTATGTTTTTCACCGAGAGGATTACGCTATTAGTGAACAATTTGTAGTTGATCTTTGCTACTACTCTCTTAGGGTAATGCATTCTCCTACTTCTTGTGTAGGATACTGCACCTCGGTTGCAAACTGTACCGACAACTTCTTATGCTAGAAAAGCCACTTCACAGAAGCCATCTAGTAAAATCAGCAGTGGTTCTTTTTCAAACAATAAGACTAATAATTCTATTAGCCCGAAACATTCACCTAAAGTTGATAGCAGTGATGATGCAAAGTTGGTTGAAAAGATAAATTCTCTTATTTTGGACAGGAGCCTTTCTGTGAAGTGGGAAGACATTGGTGAGAAGCTATATAAATGTTCTTACTTCTTGTGTTCTTATGGAAATGTTCTGCTAGTTTGTATATTAATCCAACTTACTCTTGTAGCCGGCCTTGAAAAGGCAAAACAAGCATTATTAGAAATGGTAATTCTTCCAACTAAAAGAAAGGACCTCTTTACTAAACTACGAAAGCCAGCTAAAGGTATGAGTAAAATCAATGCCTTTGTTGCTTTGTATACACTTGTAGATCCAAAGAAATGTGTTTACTCGATTCTTTTCGTTTGTTTTGCAGGACTGCTTCTCTTTGGTCCACCTGGTACTGGAAAGACCATGCTTGCTAGAGCAGTTGCTACAGAGTCGCAGGCTACCTTTTTTAATGTTTCTGCAGCTTCAGTGACATCAAAGTGGGTCTGTCTCTTTTCTTAATAATTTGTTTTGTGGATTGTTTTTTCATGTCATATTCTTATTCTACATTCCCCGCATAAGCTTAGTTGTAGTTGTTGTATTATTTTTCTACATTTGAAGCATCATTGTTACTGTGATGGCAGGTGGGAGAGGGTGAAAAACTTATCCGTGCTCTGTTTACTGTTGCTATTTCTAGGCAGCCATCCGTTATTTTTATGGACGAGGTACTTTAGTAGGGAAACTGTTCGTTTATTTCATTCTCTAATCTTAGACGTTATTGCTTGTATTGTCTTAATGACCTTGTGTTGCTTCTAGCAAGAAAATAAATGCTGCTAGACAAGAAATAGGAAGAAAATTGTAGTATTGTACTAGGATGAGTTACAATTTCAATTGATATTAGACTAGAGAAAAAATAGTAGTGGCGCAACTTGACCATTTACCGTACTTCAACCCAACACACTTTTGCTTTTCACTTTTTATTCAAAATTTTACTATCTAAATTGTATTTGACAATTATTTTGAGTTTATTGTAAGTTGTCCAACTTCCCAGGCTGGCCTCAAGACCTATTTTATGAAAGAAGTAAACACTTTATTGGCTAGTGCACATCACCAAATATAGTTATTTGCACTTCTCATAAGCATTTTGCAAGTGGTATCTAGTGCTTCTCTGCCCCCACCTCCCTCTCCCTCATTGGGAAACTAAGCTAACATTTTCTCTATTCTTGGTAATAGAGCTTCACTGTGAAAGAAATGCCTATTATCAGTCTGCTCTATCTCGCACATGCACTTGCACACTCAAAATATTGCTACTTAAATTCGTAAATTGTTGCTCAAAATTCCAAAGTATGTTCATTATTTGAACCCGTACTGACATCATCACATGATTATCAGATAGATAGTATTATGTCGACGAGAACCTCTAATGAGAATGAAGCAAGCAGAAGGCTGAAATCTGAGTTTCTAGTTCAATTTGATGGAGTGACATCAAATTCTGATGATCTTGTAATTGTCATTGGTAAGATTATCAATTATTTTAAAATTCCATAGATTACTTTCTCCTGAATCACTCTCCTTCAATGGTCATCCATCGACACGAATGAATCCATTTAATTTACAACCTGCTTAGTCACTTTAACACAACTCCTTGCCCCCTCATCACCACAAAAGGAAATATTAGAACAACAATTAAGCCTTTATCTCACTAAGTTAGGACCACAAGGAAAATATTAAACTCTTAAATTTGGCTCTTACTATTATTTATCTCAGGAGCTACGAACAAGCCTCAAGATTTGGATGATGCAGTTCTAAGGAGATTGGTAAGTATGTTGGCTGATCAATTTTCTACTACTAATCCTTTCGAAACCTAAGATCACATATTGAGAAAAAGGAAAAATTAATTTTAGTGCACAGTTCTTGTACACTGTGACATGATGTGCACCATACTTTGTGAACTTTTTGTTCTTGATTACAACTATTATTAGATGATATAATCAATGTTTTAAAGAAATTTGATATGTGGATTCATGTATTTAGATTTTATGAAGATTATATTTAGATTCTTCGGCATTGGTTTCATATTTTCAGAATTATGGTTGCATTATGTGATCTTTACTCTATAATTTATGCTATTAATTTTTTTGATCTGATTTGGAATTTGGACACAGGTGAAGAGAATATACATCCCCTTGCCCGATGCAAATGTCCGAAGGGAACTTCTGAAGCATACACTCAAAGATCGGGAATTTTCTTTACCCGGTATGCCAGGTTTTTCAAAAAGTAAATGTTGTTATTGGTTTGAAGAGTATGGTATATTTTTGTTCATCTTTTTATCTGTTTTATCTGTTTGCTGCAACAGATGGAGATTTGGAGAGACTTGTGAATGAGACAGATGGTAATATTACTTTTCTGTGACTCATTTAACTATTTTTTAGAATTCAAGGGTGGGATTCCAGTTTAATGTTTAAAGGGTTGTTTGCACAGGATATTCTGGAAGTGATCTACATGGCTTGTGTACTGATGCTGCAATGATGCCTATTAGAGAGCTTATAGAGAATGGCAAAGACATCCTAAAAGTGAAGAGAAACCAGGTAAAATAATTAATTCTCATATTGCTTTTCCTTTTGCTACAGTTCATGACCATGATTCCCTCTGTTTGCAGGTTAGGCGACTAAGATATGGAGATTTTGAAAAGGCGATGACTGAGATCAGAGCTAGCTTGCAAAAGAGCAGGTGGGAAGAGCTTGAACAATGGAACAGGCAGTTTGGTGTTAAATGACGGCCTGTTTTAAATTCTCACAAGCTTTGCTTGAAGAGAAAGTGATAAATTATTTAAGGACAAAGTACTGGATGTACTATTTGATGCTTTGAGATGTAAATGAATGTTGCATGGCCATCGACTTTATGTTTATAACGTTTCTGAAAACCAAGTTAATTGTAAACATTATCTCTCAACTGTAAATCACTGTGAATTTTACAAGGCGAAGAAAGCATAGACCTTCCAATTGTCTTGTGCCTGATTTCTCTCCTGAAAGCTTGTTCAATTTGTCAGATACTTGAGAAAAGAAACCAGCATTTTGCATTTAAAACAAAAAAACACTCAAAACTCTCAAAGTTACTTCAAGTTTTTTAAATTGGAGGAAAACAATGCACTTAACAAGTTAACAATAAAAATGCTCAAATGAATTATACATAAAAAAAAAAAAAGTTGTGTTCCTTTTTAATAATTTTTTTTTCCAAATGATTTTGTGTGGGCTATGTTATTGAAACTGTTGGGCCACCAGCATGGGATATTAACTTGAGGACATTGGCCCGAGTTGGGCCACCATTTCGGTTTCTCTCGGCCCGAACCAATGTCCAATTTCCCTCCACAGAAAATTTTAAATTCCCTCTCCAGACTCCAGAGTCCCGAGCGCACGGCGGTGAGCGATTCCGAACGACGCCAAAAAAAAATAAAGAAAAATGACATCCCAAACTCAAATCCAATCTAAGAAACCCCCAACAAACCACCGCAACACCAATTCCACCACCACCGGAAAACAATGGTCCATCCACGATTTCGAAATCGGCAAACCCCTAGGCAAGGGCAAATTCGGCCGCGTCTACCTCGCCCGTGAAATCAAGGTAAACATGCACACAGTCACACACTAGTTAGCATTGCGTTATTGTTTGATTGAACTGAATTGTGGAGTATTTTTTTATTTTTTTTTTGTAGAGTAAATACATAGTGGCGTTAAAAATAATATTCAAGGAGCAAATAGAGAAGCACGGGCTGTATAATCAATTAAGGAGAGAAATGGAGATTCAGTTTAATCTTCACCATCCTAACATTCTGAGGCTCTATGGATGGTTCCACGATGACCACCGCATTTGCTTTATTTTGGAGTACGCTCACGGCGGCGAACTCTACCGCCAGCTCCGCAAGTCCGGTTACTTATCCGAAAAACAAGCTGCCACAGTAAGAGTATCATTGTTTATTTCTGTTTTGAAATTTTCTTTGCATTTGGAAATGTGTTTTGTTTAAAGTTTGTGTTTTTATGCTTGAGTCGTATAATCTTCTTGAATTTCAGTGATAATGTCAGTGTGGAGTGTTTGTATGATGGGCTAAGATAGGATAGCCTTGAATGGGAAAGAAAGAGTGAAAAGAGATTACTATTTGTTACTCTAGCTGACTTGAGATAGTTTGACATTAAAATTTTTTTTATGAGTCTATGAAGCATAAGATTGTTCAAATACTCTTGTATATTTGCAACAAATTCAATGCTCCTGGTTTAGTCAGTGCGTTTTGGTACTAATTAATTTCCAGTTATTTGAAGTGTTGGATAATGATTTTAGTTTGATGTTTGCTCTTTTGTTAAATGTGAAATAGTACATGGCAAGTCTCACACAAGCATTGGCATATTGTCATGAGAAGCACGTGATTCACCGGGACATCAAACCAGAAAACTTGCTACTTGATCATGAGGTAATGTTTCAAAAACCTTGTATCTCATTGCTTATGTATCAGCTGTATATTGTTTCAAGCTCTGGAATTTTGCGACTTTTGAACATTTCTAAGACACCATGGATTGAAACTTCGATCATTTCATCACAGATTGTAGTAAATATAACAAGATTTATTTCTGTGTTTAGGCATTTTCTTGGGTTGAGTAGTGGAATATTAATTTCCGTCCTTATATGTCCTGCTATGCCATTAGATCTCATCAGCCACTACCCCATTTGTCAACTCAAACTTGAAAGGTTAGGAGAGAGAACCTATTTTCATCTTTGTGGAAAATGGTGGCATATGCTCACAGGCCTCGTGGATTGCTTTTGAGCCACACAGTGTTATAAAATTATCGCAAAAGCAGCTTTCACATTCGATGTGAACATTTTGAACATTCAGCATTCCTATATCTGCAGCTGTGTAATAGCCTTTAGGATTGAACGTACTATATATGACCAATGGTTGATTCAGAAAGCATCTTCATAATCTGCAATTGCAGGGCCGCTTGAAGATTGCAGACTTTGGATGGTCTGTACAATTAAAATCAGAAAGCAAAAGACTCACCATGTGTGGAACTTTGGACTATTTAGCACCAGAAATGGTGGAGGAGAAGTCTCACGATTATGCAGTTGACAACTGGACTTTGGGTGTCCTCTGCTATGAGCTTTTATATGGTGTTCCGCCATTTGAGGCAGAGAGTCAAAAAGATACATTCAGAAGGTAAGGGAACGTGCAGCTAGCCCTATAGTCAGAATGTCATCCCCAAATAATGAAGTTTATTTAACCTCCACAGGATAATGAAGGTTGACCTAAGCTTCCCATCCACTCCTAATGTGTCCTCAGAAGCCAAAAATCTCATTAGCCGGGTAAGTTTTCTGCTGAATCTCTTTGTGCAATTATCAATGTAGAGAACAAATGAGGTAAAAAAAAAATCTTTTTCTCTTCTGATTATGTAATCTGATATCTGTTCAGCTTCTGGTCAAGGACTCTTCAAAAAGGCTTTCCCTTAAGGAAATCTTGGAGCATCCCTGGGTAATTAAGAACGTCGAACACATGGGTGCATGCACAAAGTAGCGTTGTTCCATCCTAAACCTACTGCTGATAACTTTGTGATATTGTTGTTTCTAACCTCTTGTTTTAATTTCAGTAACTGAGGAGAACTCTGTTGCTCCATCATGTTTATTCCAGCTGTCTCTCCTATGTTAGAAACAGTATTGTGTTCCTTTTCCTCTTGGTTTGAGTATAAGTAATTCATAAATCAAGTGAGTTGTGAACTACATTTAATTTAGCAGTTAATTTGTTCAGAACTGCACTTTTATTTTTTATAGTTCATGAATGATTCAAGAGTTATGTAACATTACAACATTAAGAGGCTCTTTTAGGTGAAATCATGAAAACTACATTTTACTGATGTTAATTCTTGCTTCACTCCTATAGTTGCACCAAACTTACATCACTTAATCCTTTTGGAATGTTTCATAGGTCCAGAGCATCAGTGTTCAAGAGAGACTGATTTAACGTCTCATGAATCGACTTTGCAAGCACATTTTTCATCTTGCTAAGCAAGCACTAAAAATCTGCAGACAGTGCTTTCTTTTTCTTGAGCAAGCAGAAACTGCTATTTTCATTATACATACCAAAAAGATAAGTAACATGAATGTTCTCCTTTTATAATAGTTTCTCAAACCTTTGACCCAAATTTGCTAGTGGATTAGAGCCTTAACAAAATTGCACGAAGGGCTACCATGCTGACAAAAGATTATTGACAAGTAAAGTATATGTAAAGAGCAATTTAGGCAGATTGAAGCCTCAGCAAGTTTCTGGAATGCAACTGATCCGGGGAAGAAGAGTAAACGGAAGCTTAGTATTGGTTGGGTGCTTTTAGTGAAACTTCTTTGGCTAGCTAGGATATGAAGTCCCTGATTTGAGTTCTTCAGTTAGTGTAATTTGATGATAACTTTTTTTATTGCTTAGTAGGAAGTTTTCGAATCATCTATATTGCTTGATGGGGTGTCAGGCTATTCCTCAAATAATCAGTGACAATTTTTTGGTCACCCCACAGTTTGTTTAGTGCATCAATAACAATAACAAGTTGGAAGTTGTAAATTTTTTGAGTGGGGAAGATGTTAATTGCTATATACATTGCTTATCAAGCAAATAGCCAAGAAAAATCCTTCCTTGTATAAATGAAGCCTGGTTCGAATGTATACTTTTATAGTTTCTGGCTAAAAATAAAATACCGTCAGATTAATTTAATTCCAATTCTATTTTTTTTTTCTTTATCACTACAAGAAATCAACTTAGTCAAAGAGTAAAAAAAAAAAGATTGTCCTGAAAAACTGTTTTTATTTTAAAACATGCAAAGAGCTATATATTCTGAAAACCATCAACAAAGAAAGACTCTTCAAACAAGATTTAGTAAATATATATTCCACAAAAAAAAAAAAAAAAAAAAAATTAACCAAAGTCGGCGACTTGACCTTGACCATTTGGTCTTTAAAACATCACTATAAATAGGAAACAGCTTAAACCCATTTCCCCCCTCTGCTCTCAAACTCAAAACACAATTTATTCTTCTCCCGAAACTGCTCTCACATTTCGTTTCCTCTAACTCATCATCACTCATTTACGTTCGTTCATCAGTTCAGGGGAAATCAGCCCACCATCAATTCAGGGGAAATCAGCGCCTCATTGATCCCTCATTCCTTTTCACTTCTCATTCAATCAATCTGGTAAGCGTTAATTGTTGTACTGCAATGCAATTTGGAAATTGGTTCATTTTGAATTTTTCTACTTGTTGATTTTCTTTTGGGTTCTCCTTGTTCATCTGATTCTGGGAAGAAGATGTCACTCAAACTTTTTTTAATTTATTTTTCTTGGTTTTGATAATCAAGATTTCATTTTTACAGTTACTTTATTGAACTTCTCTGTTCCAATCTTTTTTTTTTTTTTGTTCATTCTTTTCACATTTATGTTGATTTTCTTTTCGGTTCCCCTTGCTTTTGTTCATCTGATTCTGGCAAGAAGATGTCACTCAAATTTTTTTAATCTATTATGCCTGGTTTTTTATAATCAAGATTTCATTTCTTGATAATCAAGATTTCATTTTTACAGTTAGTTAGAACATCTCGTTTCCAATTTTTTTCAGTTTTTACATGTTTTGTATTTGTATGTTTTGTTTGTTTGATATTGTGTTTTGTGGTTAGTTTGCAATTTGAGGAATGGGGACTCTTCAGCTATAAAATTCTCAGTTTAGAAATGAAATAGATTACCTTAGTGTTTTGGCAAAGACTCATGCTTTTTACTTTCTTGCCTAAAAAGCCTAAAATACTGCTTTAGAGGAAGACAATACAGATTATCCACTAGGGACTTCCTGCAATTTATTAATATTATCCAAGATTCAATATTATTGTGGTTATCAAACACAATAATGAGATTTAGGGATTGTGCCAGAATTGGAGAATGGGTGCTAAATCCTAGAGCTATAGAACTATGGGTTTTTCCCAAAAAAAAAAAACAGAAAAGTATTTTGGGGAGGGAAGTCTTCTTTTTTTCTTTCCTGTTTTTCCTTTTCTTTCAGTTCCTACTCTCATGTTGACATCTTTCCATGGTGTTCAGTTATTTACTTTTTGTTTTACATGTTACTTTTCCAGGATTTGGACCCAATAACTTGATCAATTTGAATATCTTTGCACAACATCAGTGTTTCAAGATATCGAAATTTGATGCTGTCTTTGCTTTAGCGGTTGGTGTTCTGAATATGTAATGCAACCTTCCTTTCATCCCTTTGTTGATGCTTAGTCATGCTGTCACATTAAAACAGAGTTATTCATTATTTCATACTGATCTCAAACTGCATTTTTGTGCTTTTCTTAAATGTTGTCATCAGTGCTATCACTTGCAAGTGATTCCATACTGCCAGTCAATCAGATTTAATAATCAAAATTTGCAATGGAACGTTGGGGTTGGACTTCTGTTATTACAATATTTCTGGGATTGGTTGCTGCCATCAGCTTTCAGAAATTTCTGACTACTCCATCTCAGGATCAGTTAAATATTTCCACGAACCAGACTAGTGATCCCAGAGAATATGTCCAGTTCATCATTTCAAGCAGGCTGGATTTGATAACAAGATTTAGATTTGCAAAGTGTTCTAAATCCACCTGGAGAATGATGACTGAAAGTGGTTTTCTCCCTCCAGAATTCACGTCAGGGCAGAAAGATATAAAGCTGAATTTCTCACGTGATGGATGGCATCTGTTCTACAAGGAGAAAGGCAAGAAGGTTACCATGTATCTTGTCCAGGAGGGGAAATTCCCCAGGGTGTTTAAACAGCACCAAGTAAGTGACTTAGACAGGAGGTGGGATATTACTTGGGTGGACTATGCACGACCTTTTGAGATTTTAATAAAAGTTCCCGGAGCTGTTAATAGTGGCAACCCTACCAGGATAGTTGATGTAATTCAAGTATGGGGACCATGGTTCAGTTCAATGGGATCGATCATAGGATACAATCAAAACCATGGCTGAAAATTGAGATGGAGAAGTGCAAAACCACTTAGGGACAAATATGCTGATTAAGGCCATCCTCTACTACAATACTGTAATGTCCATTGATACAGAATGTGGTTTGCTTCACCCTTTCAAGGTATACTGATATGATGCTTATAGAGGACTGGTTTTTGTATGCAGAAATATCCATTTATAGGAACTGTATTAGATGAACAAGGCATTATAAGTCTACAGTGTAGGAACTCAATTTAGTCCTAAAGTAGTAGTGGTGTTGAGTAATTCTACCTTCTGGCCATTTTCATTGTATGATTCTACCTTGTGTACCGTTTAAGTAGGCTTATGGAGATTGATCAGCAGATTTTTAGACAGACGAGATGTTTTCATGATAATGAATATTATGTCATTATAAAGTGTGTATAGATAGCAGTACTCAAATTAGATCAAAGGAAATGAAATATAGGCACTAAAATCTAACTAGAAATCAAGCCAGCAACAATTTAATTTGTACTAGTAGTGCTGGACAACAATTTAATTTGTACGTGCTTGACAAAATTACTCCTAAATTACAAGAAAAGTAAGGCTTTGGAAGCAGTGACTGTATTTCAGTATCCCCGTTTCACAACAACTCCTACACGTGAATCATCGATTTCAAAGAGGTTTTTGTGTTGAGGGTTTGTACTCTCCATCAAGATTTCAGATTTGTATTTCCCCATGGACATGGAAACGAAACTGTGGGTATGACTACACATGAATATAGTAAGCTCATCATCATGGCTTTTAACTTTTGACCCCAAGTACAGCTCCCTGGTGCCCATCTCCAGATTGTGCAAAACGATACCAAGACCCTTCCAACACACCAGCAGAAATTGTCCTTTTATCAGCGAAAATGGTCTGAACCCATAAGGATTATCATAGCCAGGACAAAGCCCATCAATTGGAAAGTTTTTAACGGTCTGCTGTTTAATCCATAATCCGCCTTTCTCCACGTTTCCAGCAGCATTAATATTAATATTAATGTCAATCTCTTGTTTTTTGAAAATCCAGATGTTGATTAAACCTTCTTTGTATGAACATTGACATAGGGATAAATCTCCGCCCCCATTACTATAATTATTTGTCTCCAGGAGGCCCATCAAGCGGTGGTTTCTTGAAGCTGCTTCATCATTTTTGCAGCACGGACCCGGGTGTGGCAACAACTCGAATTCTTCCTTTTTAATATCGTATGCTAATATGGCTTCTTGACAAGATATAGGCCAACACAGACCACCACTATCATCATCATCATTATCATCACGAAGAAGAATACCTTTCTCAACCATCTTAACCATCAAATCAGGAAGATCAAGGTTAACCATCCAATACAGAACATTGTCTACAACAATTGGGGGATCTACACCTCTACCGTCGATAAACCTGGGTGTGTGTGTCTTGAAACGACTAAATTGTTCAATGTTTCTCCAGCATGGTCGTGATGGCCCCAGGTTAAGCAACTTCAACTCTAAAAATCTCCTGGAGAAACCTCTCACCATTGATTCCATTGGTGCTTGCCCCCAAAGTATGCAGAATTCCTTTAGTACAGGATGGTAAAAGAGACCATACACTTGACCTCTACTACTATTATCTGATGATCTTATTGTTACCTTGTCCCCTGTGACGGGATTGAGAATGACGCAGTAGGGTGAGAATTCATCGTACACTCCATTCTGATGATCTTTCTGGTGATTCTGGTGATGGAAGACTACAAACCCACAAGAAGAGAAGGACATGGAAAGTGTTAATTTAGCATCTCCCTCTGCATCTGCATGTCTATGTTCGGATAGTGGACTCATATACTTTACACGCTTTGCTATTAATGGTTCGCATGCAGCTGTTTCATGTGTTGTTTCCCAACCATCGAAGGAATATAGTTTTTTCTCCAACTTGCTAGTATCAGAATCATGATGATCAGGACGAGTCTGCAGTTTTTCTACAAGAATCGCGGGAATAAAACTATGGTTTTGATGCAGCTCAGCGAAATAGGGTGTTGATATTGTGAGGGCCTTCCATCTTCTACACACAGTTGAAGACCTTAGAACATATTTAGCAGGCAGTCTGCTGATAATATATTGAATAAGTTCATCAGGTAACTGATTTAGGTTTGTTGGTGGCCGCCATGGCAGGTGTGATGATGATAAATCTTGATTGAAAGGCGAGGCATGAGCATCAACCCAACTTGATGGAAAGAAACACCATGAGGGTTGGAATAAGGATGCAAAAACGCCAAGAATATTATCCCAAGAATAGAACGATGAGACCACCATTGATACCCTTATGTTGGAGAAATCCAAGACTATGCTAATTAAGAAGGAGGCAAATAATTATATGGAGGGTTAGAATTATTATTATTATATATTAGTTAGATGCAAATCTTGGAGAAAATACAAATACAAATACAAAACTTAAATAAGATATATAACTAATAATATTGAAAAATATTAATCAAATTAAGTTTCTTTAATTGTTGGACAAATCCTTTACAAATTGTACTTCCTAATTACCTAATTGGAATTAAACTTGGTTTTGCAATATTAAATAAAATACCATTCATGTTAGGAATATAATTTCTAATTATTAAATAAGCAATCAAGCAAAGGACAGCCAAGAAAATAAAAAAAACTTTTAATTTACATAGTTTACCATCTTAATTCTGGACTAGTTTGACTACTTCAAAAGATGAGACTAATTGGAGACAGAAACTAAATCAAGAAGTTTTTGAGGGCAATCAAGAAGATGGTGAATCCAAAACAGCATTGGCAATCAAGAAGCGTTTCTATATATATAAACATTTGAAAAGGAATAAGAGCAGAAGTTACAGAACAGAATTGAAATTCACAGGCCTTGATTACAGAGTAATTAGATAGTAGTTTATCCATCAAACAACACTTGAATGTTCTGAAATTCATAGACCTTGATTACAGAGTAATTAGATAGTAATTTATCCTTCAAACCTGCTCTTGATCCTTTTCAAATGTTACATATATAGAAACTAGTTGGACCAATTCAAAGTTGTGAAAGGACTTCCAGTTCTTTATATTGGTACTGAAGTTTATGGAGATAGAATTAGATTGTGACAAATGCTGGCATTTTCATCTGTCACCGTGGTGGCATCACTGCTGCTGTTGCTGAAACTGTTCGTATCGCCATCTGGGCTCTTCTGGGGGCTTGCAGTTGCAGCCATGGAGATGGAGAGATCGGTGTTCAAGTTAATATTGTTCTCAAATTTTGCTTGTGACATGCAGCTAGTATGGATACTATGAGGAAGAAGAGATACTGGGGCGATTACCAGTTTAGACTCCATTATAGCCTTCTTTGACCCCCTGCATAGGTGACTCTCACAATATTTCTTGTCAGGCACTACTTCTCTTCTGCATCGCCATTTCTTACCATCGCTTCTTCTGCATCGTTGGGGTTCAGTTTCTGCAAGTGTGTTACAGTCCAAGTTCAAGCCAGTGCAGACAGCAGCTGTGTGCAGATAACAACAGGCCTCATCAACATCAAATGTTATTACAGAAGCATCACATTTGACAAAAATAATCTAGAATTTCTGAATAACAATCAAAACCAACAAATCACATCTGCTGGAACAAAATGTATCATGCACGAGAATGCATCCAAATCACACAATGCCTAAAAGAAGAAAGATTGTCTTTACATCTTCAAAATGTTAAATTGTTTACATGCAAATGCGTAATTCAGAAGTGCCCTGCTTCAGTAAAATATCAAAATCAATTAATGAGTTGGACATTTTCCTTTTCCTACATAGAAACAAGCTCTCCTTGATCCTTCTCATGCATAAAGTTCCTAGTCTTATACTAAGAGTGCAGTAACACAGAACAAGATGGTTTGCATGGCCCTGAGCTGGCGATCTAAACCCTCATTTAAAGATGATCTACACATACAGTGGTCTATGCTGCGTAAAATATATGCCATAAACCATTATTGAATATCCCATGACCAAAGGTCCAGCCCTTGACCAGATAAACACTAATATGCAACACACATTCTGAAAAGCTGAAAAAAAGTTAGTGTTGTACGCTGTTTGTCTATGAGCATGTGGAACCATGCACCTACATAAGAAAACAAAAGGAACAAGAAATTTAATAGATACCCTTGCCATGTTGCAGAACACTCTTTGGAGACAAGCCAAATCCTGGGACAAATGAAGCATCAGAATATTTCTTGTTTCCTAGACTGCTCTGGTCCATTTTGGTGGCATTGATGTAGTTGAATTTCACACCTCCCCCAATACTATAGTTACTTTCATAGTTGGTGTTATTTTTGTCCGCTAGAACTCTCACTAAAGAACTGGTGGTGTTACCATTTTCGTCTCCCACAATATTTTTACCTTTGCTTTTCCAATTGCCATTGTCAGCGTAGGATGAAGAGCTATCTTTAAAAGTTCCAGGTACACTCTTGATAGCATTGGAACAGGGTACTGTAAGATCAAGGCTTGTGGAAATCGCAACAGCGATCCTGCTATCTGTAGTGGCTGCAACAGATGGTGCATAGTTGTAAGAGTTGATGGCTGAGGTATTAGATTTTGATGCATCTTCACAAGTTTCCACATGCTTTCTTGAACGTTGAGAGCCTCTGTGCATGTGCCTTTCACAGTATTTCTGATTAGGAACCACATCTTTATAACACCTCCATTTCTTGCCATCAGTTCTTCTGCACCTACCAGGTTCAGGATCCATCATGCTCCGGTAATCAAAATCTCGCAGGCCGAATCCGAAGACTGAAGCCACTGAAAAAAATTACAACTTAAATAAATCTTTTTGAATACATTTCAAATATGTCAAGACAAATCTAAAGACACAGCCTGATTAGCATTCCTATCACATCGTTAAAATGCCAAAAGTATTAAAATTGTTTTCAATAGTTCAACATAATGATAACTCCAATTTAAAGCTCAATTAATGCAATTACAACCAAAATCTAGAAAACCAACTATGCCAACATCCAAATCAAAATTTTCACAATAAAACGTTCTCTCCTTTTTCTGGGTTGTGGGAGGATGAAGGTACTGATTTTATCTGCAGGAAACACAAGCACAAAGTATAATAGGCTCGTGCGCATATATTCATGTTAAAATCGTATGCATTACAAAATGTTCAGTCCTTTTCAACCAAATGCATCCCAAAATTTGTTCATCAATAGAATGCAAGTGCGAACAAATATCCTAATCTAATACGTAATGGAAAAAACCCGGTAAAATTATGTCTAACAGGCTACAAACACTAAATTGGAATGGTAAAATTCCTAAAGTTCCATGAACAATACAAAACCCCGAAAATGCCAGAAAAATTCAGCTGCCAAAGTTAGTCAGTCATAGCAGAGAAAGAAAGAAGGAAACAAACAAATGTTTTAAAAAAAGAAACTTACAGCTCGGGAACTGTCCGCAAATTCCAGTCTTAGCCGAGCCCAAAGAGCTAGCAAGACTTTCCCAAATTGGAAGAAGAAGGTGAATAGGCACAGGCAACCCAGAGAGTATGTACCTAAAGATAACAACTTGAAGACAGAGTTGTTGAAACTGCGCAGCTGTCAACACAAAAGGATCCTCTTCTTCTTGTTTAATCAAGCTTCTTAAACCTCCATAGCTGCTTATCCCAAGCTCAAGATCACTCAAAGACGAGCTTTCCCTCTTAACTACAACTCCTTTTCCTACATCATCAACAAGTTAACAAAACCATTAAACTCACAAGAAAAAGCAAAAGAACCCCTTTTAAAGATTGAACTTTTAGGGAGAAACAAAAAAGAAACTCAAACCATTAACCAGGGCCTGCATTTCTTAACATGGGTTTTGAACAGGAGATTACTTTAAAAAGTTTAAAAGTATAGTGATGTCCAAGAAAAGAAAAGAAAAGAAAAGGGTTGTCTGAAGCTGCAGTGTTTGACAGCAAAAACACAAAGAAAAAGATAAAAAGAAATTTGTTTGTGTGAGAAAGGGAAGAAATGAATACAGGAGAGGAGACAGTAATAGCAGTTTCTGCAGTAAAACAAAATAAGTGGCAAAGCAAGAACCGCTTAAGAAGAGCAACACAGCATCAGCAACAGCAATATAATCACTTGTGACTGACATGCAGACAGCCCATCTCACATCTGCCCATTTTCTATAAAGTTTTTTTTTTTTAATTTATAGATATACATACATGATACATACAGAAATTACAATACTGAGACAAAGAAATGCGTATAGAGAAAAGATTAAAGTAGTTTTCGGCAGAAATTCTGACATTTGCAGCCTTTTAATGTTGCAGTGTTTGCAGAAGGGATTTAAAGTCTAAACATTAAAAAAATCAAAACAAAAAAAAAAAAAAAAATTGAGAGAATGAGGGAATTGTTGTCCAAATCCAAATCGGAACAAGTCAAAACACTTTTTGTCTTTCATTCCTTTGATCAGTTTGATGGATCATGGATGGATTCAGCCATTCAGGGCTTTTGGTTTTTACTTATATTGGGTCATTCATTTCTTCAGATTGGTCTAATCAATCATGGATGGATAATGGATTCTTTGGAGATTCGTTGGGCTTGGGTACTGAAATTTTGTCTTCAGAGTGGGCTGATGAGCTCACAATAAAATACTTTTTGGGCTTATAGTAGTAAAAAATGGTTTTGTTATTAGGGTGGACCAAAGGGATCCTAAGTTAATCCTTTGTCGGTGGATTCTTTTGCCAGTGTGTAGCATTATTCAGCAAAATTTTTGGCTTATCTTACCCAAAAATTGAAAATTGAAAATTGAAATAATATAAAAATTAAAAAAAAATCAGTAGAATTAAGGAAAGAAAGACAAGAAATGAATTATTGGGTTGGTAGCTTTGGCTTTACTACTATGCAAAACTTGCTTACATTGGAGCTTTCCATTTGAGTAAAATAATAATGAAAAATCAACCAAGATCTTTTCACACTTGCTAATAAGTTTTTGACAACGTTCTTTAACAAAGAAATGTTCTTTGAATTGCTTTCCTTTTTGAATCAAAAATTGATTATAAATTTACATTAGGAATTGTATTCCAAAGTAGAAAATAACCCTTTATAATTCTCCTCAATATTTCAACATGTGAAGTGTGCAACAATTACTTGAAAAGAAAAAGATATGAATGTTTAGTGGAAGAATTTGTCTTTAGACCAAACTTGTCACATAAGTATGTTAAGGAAGCTTTATGATAGCATTAACTTTGTCTTTGTTCATTAAGGAATAATGTTCCTTGTTTGCTGCCCTTTACCTACCATGAATATCTTCCAAGAAAAAGGCCACAATTACCATTGAATTTATAAAGTTTGAACATTAATGCAAAAAAAACCAAAAATTCTTGTCAAATTTGTTCCAATAGTTTTACATATAAAATAGATAAATAATTATCGTCAAAATCATAATTATAATTTATCGCGTTTAAATCTCGATTATAATTTATCGCGTTTAAATCTCGATTAATTAACTATTACATATATTCGAACCTAATCAAGAAAGAATGGCAAAGGTCAATAGTAGTAGTCACTAGGGAAAAGAAAACAAAGAATATTTTTTTGTTGTCATTTAAATGAAAATCCAAAAGAACAAAAGACCATAATAATGGCATAGATAGACAAAAATCCCAACTTAACTGCTCCACTCCACGTAGACGTACGTATTTCCAGCTGTTCTCCAAATAAAAGGCCAAAACTATTCCATTGCCATTCCCATCCTCAAAATTCCTCCATTCCCTCTCTAACCATGGTTATTTCACCCAACCAAACCCTAGTTATTTAACTCGGCCCCTTGGTTAATTCCCTTTTATTATCCCCACCCTTGAGTTGTTTCCGTTTTGGTTTGCGTTTCTGTAGTAACACTTCAACTTCTCACTTCCCATTTTCCCACTGTTGAGAGTCTGTGGTGGTCACAGCAATGGAGTCTGTTTCAGTGCTGCAAATCTTTCTCTTCACACTTTGTCTCGCTTCCATTTCCAAACTCACATTTGCTTCTAATATCACTGAAATTCTTGCCCCGTTTCCCGAATACAGCGTGTTCAGCAAATACCTCACCGACACAAAACTCGCCGACGAAATCAACAGCCGTGAAACCATAACCGTCCTCGCTTTGAAGAACGCAGACATGGAATCCCTCGCAGCTAAACATCCCATTTCCGTTATCAAAGCAGCTTTGTCCATACACGTTGTACTTGACTACTTCGATGCCTCTAAACTCCATGAAATCTCCAACGGTACGATACTCTCCACAACGCTATACCAGACCACCGGAAATGCCCCTGGAAATCTCGGTTCCGTCAACATTACTGACCTCAAAGCTGGGAGAGTCGGCTTCGGCGCGTCTTCCCCCGGCTCACCTTTGAACTCCTTTTACACCAAATCCGTCAAGCAAATCCCTTACAATATCTCCGTTATTGAGATCAGTGCGCCCATTATTGTTCCTGAAATTTTGAATGCTCCTGCGCCGTCGCCCGGTAATATTACGGGCTTGTTGGAAAAGGCGGGATGCAAAACGTTTGCCAGTTTAATTCTCCAGACTGGCGTCATTAAGGAATTCGAATCCGCCGCTGGAAAAGCATTGACGATTTTCGCGCCCAACGATGAAGCGTTTAAGACGGCGAACTCGCCAGATCTGAGCAAGCTCTCCAATGCTGAGCTCGTCTCGCTTTTGCGCTACCATGCACTCGCCAGTTATACTCCCACCGGGAGTTTGAAGACTCAGAAGGACCCATTGTCCACATTGGCAACCAGCGGAGCTGCAAAGTATGCTTTGACGGTCTCAAGTGAAGGCGATTCGATCACGCTCGACACCGGAGTTGACAAGTCACGAGTCGCTTCTACTGTACTTGACTCGACCCCGCTCATCATTTTTACTGTAGACAATTTACTTCTACCGGCGGAGCTCTTTGGCTTGTCTCCGTCACCGGCTCCTGGACCTGCTCCTGAGACATCTCCGACGCCAGCGCCGGCGCCTCTCGCACCTTCCCCTGAAGCTCCAGTTCCTTCTCCGTTTCATTCTCCCCCCGCTCCACCAACTTCATCGCCAGCCGGTTCTCCCTCAGAAGGTCCCACAGCTGACTCGCAGAACAGCACCTCCGACAAAAACGCTGCCGCCTACGTCAAGGCTCCGGCATTGTTCACTATCTTACTCACAGTGTCAATCTCGTTAATTGTTTCCATCATCATGTCCTAAATCGTCATTTAGATCATTCCTGTTCAGTTTACTTTCCACTCTTTTACTTCTCTTTTTTTTTTTTTTTTTTTTTTTTTTTTTTTTTGTGGAGTCATGTATTTTTATTATTGACCGCTTCTTCTTTTTTTTTTTTTTAAATTTTAGAGAATTTTCAATTTACCTCTTGATGATGATTGAATGTTTTTAATTTATGAATTTATGAGAGAGAGAAAGGGATTGAACGAGTTTGATTATTCAGTGTGAATTTCATAATTTTATTAATTTTGCGAAAGATTTATGTCGTTCTTATTTTAATTAATTATTAATTTTATATTCCAACTGGACAATATTATTATTATAATAATATTTAAGGTCATTGAAATGTGCGAGTGCTACCATTGTCGGAAATAAGAGTGCTTTGGTCTGTACAGTGAGGCACGTGAAAAAAGAATTCTAAAAACCAAAAAAAAAGAAAAAAGAAAAAACAAAGGTCCACATATTGATGACCATCAGATGCGATGATGTTTCCAGAACACAGGATCAAATCTCTCAGCTCAGATGTGTTAAATGTTGTTTCTTTTTTATTTTTTTTTCTTTTAAATATAATATGCTGCCAATGGTTTTCTTTAGTTTTTTTATGAGTACTTTTATTACGGTTGTAAAGAGTTTTTGAACTGAACAGTAGTAAAACGTAAATCAGTCGTAGAAAACGCGCTTTTCTTTTTCTTGGAACGGTCGGTGATGTTTTACGTTAAAATGTTGGATGCATTGATCCCTTGTCTGCATCATCCAATTCTTATTAATTATTTGGAGGTTTAGAAGTTTAATTCGAAAATATTTAATGTTGATTAAGAAGGAAATGGGAGTCATTAATCCATCATTACTGTTGCCAATTAAGACTTTGAACGTATCCATATGGTCATTTTCCCTACTCAAAATGCAATTTGAATGCATTGAATTGTGCATGATACCGTTTGAAACTCAAAAGTTTTATGCTCATTATTACAGAGAAACTTTTATTGTTTTTTTGTTTTTTGTGTGTTT
Source organism: Ophiorrhiza pumila (assembly GCA_016586305.1). Lineage (NCBI taxonomy): Eukaryota > Viridiplantae > Streptophyta > Magnoliopsida > Gentianales > Rubiaceae > Ophiorrhiza > Ophiorrhiza pumila. Next base: position 2,628,092 of record BLIW01000002.1, read on the forward strand.
TTATTTTTTGGGGGGGGGGGGGGGGGGGGGGGGGGTGAGGAATGAGGAGTGAGTGACTCATGGAGCTCGAGGAGATGCTAAGAATTGTTGGGTTGTTGGAATTTGGAACGGACTGCTCAAAAGCTGGATTGTGTCTGTCTTTAATAAATTGGGGCTAAATATTGATGCGGGGAGTGGGATGATAATGCCAAAATTGCCGTAGTTGGATGGCTAGGCTGGCACACCATTCTCAATCAGTGCTCCAGAAATGAATAAGTTGGTTTGGGCAGCCATTTTGCTCTTTGTTTGTTGGCTGTTGTGTTGTATACATTCTGAATCAATGAAATCATAGGATTTAATTTCTTCTTGTCTTTCTCACAAACTACCAAACTAAACTAATACTAGTCGGGTTGATATATGTATTCAATAGTTATACCCAATTTCAACGCATAATAAAAATAATAGGACAAACACTAATGATATGTTTCTTCATATCTCGTGTTTATATGTCCATTCACGAGTTAACTACAATTTTAAAGCATAATAAAAATTGTAGGACAGAAAGTGTGCGTTATGTTCATATATTCATTCACAAATTAATTGGAATTTTAAAGCATGTAATAAAGGTTGTAGAACAAAAAGTGTACGTTTATTATATGCACTATGTCTTGAATATAAGCATGTTTTTACATTTTGGAAATTTCTTAAAAACTAAAATGATGACAAGAATCCCATAATAATGATATCAAAATTCCTATTTCCTAACCAGGAGAAAAAAAATATCTGAATGCTCTTATCCTCATCACAAATTCATGAAATAATAAAAGAAAATCTTGGAATGGGCATTGATATCTTATTTGGTCCCGCATTATGAGTCATCGAGTGGTTAGACTATCGTTTCATAAATTCGCCAACTCAAAAGGAATTAATAATGCGTTAGCCCATTAACAAGTTTTTGATTTACCTATAGATTTATTTATTAAAAAAAAATCTGGGTTAAAATAATAATCCTCATTTCAAACGTCATTCGGCAACCCCACTCAAAGCACTCAATCATGCATGCTCTTCTACATTTTAAAATTTGGCCTACAAATTTTTCCTTATTAATAGTAATGATTATCAATCTGAGCAAGAAGCTGCATTCACTTGCCGCTTCCGCTTCCTTCATCTGCGCGCATCTCAAACTATTTCTTGTGGGCTGTGGAGAAAAGAAAGGAAAACCAACAACCACAATAGCATAAGATGAAATTAATTTAGATGAGAAAAAGTATATATAAAATTAATTCATGGTTTGATTTTAAAATGCATTTACCATGCATGAGATTTGTCTTGGCCACTTTTTCACCGTGAGATATATGAGATCAGATTCTGTCCAAAATTATCTTTGTCAAATTTTCCAAAACGAAAAACTAAAGTATAAATATTACTAAAATCGCTACTATAACCAAAGAATAAGTAAATTCCTAGTTTAATTTTGGACATGATAAGATAGAAATAATGTTGGATAGAAGATGTCAACTCGGATATATGTAGATGGATTTTCTGAGCTCGTCATCAATCAATAAATGAAGACGTTGATGGCAGGAGAAGAGCGAGTTAGTGTATTATTGCATGTGTGGAGTTTCTGAATTCTGAATATGAACCAATCAACCTGTGCATGCACCTTTTGGTACAAACATATTTTCCATCGATCCCTTGCTTCGAGTTCAAAGACATCAGTGATGGAGGTATGGGAATGGGAGACATTCCATTACCAATTGTGAATTGTAAGAAGAGATGTGCTGCATTGGGAGAGAATGATCACTAGCAGAAACAGTTGAGGAAGAGCTAGTTTCAAGGTATGGCTGGGAGCCTGCCCCAGACTGCGCATATGCATCAATAGAGAACATTCATCAGCATCTGCATGCCACCATTGCTGAACATTCAGCTCAAATTCTCAGTGTCTTCTAGCTAGCTTTTCCCTTGTATTGATTGCTTAGAGGTTATTATAATGAGGTTCACTGCTAGAGATTGATAAACCACTATCGAATTGTCATTGATCTTCTTCAAAGAAATTAAAAACGAGCCAATATAGCTGGCAATGCAAAGTCTGCATATGCTCAATTCAACATTAATGATCATCATTTACTAATTTGGCATGCTGAGCCAACATACTGGCCATACTAATGGTTTTTTTGTGTCTATATAGCCGGTGAAGCATTTAAGTCATTAACCTCCAAAGTCCAAACTTAACAAACTTCCTCTTAATGGCCTCACGCCGAGGTCCCAAGTTTTAGAAATTCTTCGTCCTTGCTTTCAACTTTAAAGCAAAATGGCAATATGAGTCATAAAGGTCTTGCCGTGGAACACCGGGTGAGAAATAGTATTGGATTGCACAAAATCAATTTAAAAAAAAAAACAAAAAAATGCTATGAAGCTGGTTCATACACAAAACGTATTTTATATATAAAACAAACAATTAATGACAGAGAAAATATTCTACTACTTTTATTGTGCGTTGAAATTGCAGTTCATATATGAACCTGTTTTATATTTTATTTGTTAGTAAGAACAATATAAAAGGAAATAGAGGTCACAAACTACGAGAATGAGCCTTTTGTTTTAAACGCTTTTTTAGAATCCATTGGACGTTTGAACTTCATACGTCCTGAAAAAACAAAAAAAAAAAATGCTTTGAAGTCAGTTCATATACAAGACGTATATGAAACGGACAATTAATGAGAGGTGAAATTATAATTCTAATTTTTGGCTACTTTAATATATGAAACAGACAATTAATATTAGTTGAAGTCGTAATTCTAATTTTTTGCAACTTTTATGGGCATTCTCATGTAAAACCATATTATAAATGAGACTTGCGTGAATTTCATTTTAGTTATTAAAAAGTAGCGTATAAAATAAAAAAAATTAGCGTATTAACGTATAAAGTATCAAATATAAACTTATAATATATAAAAAATTAATGTACTCATGGCGTGACAAGAGTTTTTACGTTAAAATTGTTGCTTATATATGAAGTTGATTTATATTTTATTGGACGGTAAGAACAATATAAAAGGAAATAGGGGTCACCAACTACGAGAATGGGCCTTTTGTTTTAAACGCTTTTTTCGAATCCATTGGACGTTTGAACTTCAGACGTCCTCAAAAGTCCAAATACGCTTATCGGTTATGAGCAACCCGACCCAGCCCATCCCTGGACTCCAAAATTACGGCAATGGCGACCGAAGCTCCTTCTCCTTCGCATCATCAGCAAAAACTCCACCGCCACCGTCAAGACGATAAACGACACCGTTCAATCTTTGAAGTGCCTGCGGAGTTCTTCAACTCCTGCCGCCTTCTTCAATCTCCATCTTCTTCAGTAATTCCCTCTCTAAACTCTCTCGATTATGTGTCCCAGAATAAAGAAGAGGAAACTTCAGAGATTAACTATGGCGATAACGGTACAGCTGCTATGCATAAATGGGGTTGTAGTACGTGTAAGGCCGAGTTCGAGTCGCTTCAAGAACAGCGCTCTCACTTCAAATCCGACATTCATCGCCTCAACGTATTTTCCTTCCTCATCTTTATTTATTTATTTATTTATTTTTGTTTAACTTTTAAATAATCACGATACTGTTTCATGTTTGTTGTCAAGAAGGAATAAGTTTTATAAAGATTTGATTTTGTTGGTCTCATATTGCGATGAGCTGAATTGTTTATGCTTTTGTCCTGTTTTCTAAAATTTAGTTGAAGATGGGAACTTTTAATTAATTGATATGGGGCAGTATTAGGAGTAAAGTTCAAACTTTATGTTTTTTTTTTTTTGGAAGCATTATCTTTTTATCACTGGAGCTGAGCTGAGTTGTGGTTACCTATGGTGTCAGTGGCACATTCTTTACATTTATATGCCAAATTAAGGATAATCTTTGAGGAGTTGATTTGAAAACCTTGGGAAGAAGGGCCCTTTTAGTTTGTAAAGATTAGGCCTCTCCATGCCTTTGATTTCTTGTATAGGAAATAAAAACTGTTTAGCCTATCTAAGTCGGTGCAATACATGTATTAGCATTCAGAAATTACTCAGGCAATCACTTCAAAGTTCTTCCTGTTCTGATATTGGATATAAAGTCGTAGATATGCCGTGAATTTTCTGAGAGTCCTCTATAGTTTATTTCCTTTCCTACATTATATTGGGTGAGTGAAAAATGTTGTGGTTGTAGTTTCTCGGACAGTCATTTTACCTCTGAGCTTGTGATATCAGATAAAGTTAACCGTGGCTGGAAAACCCACTGTAAAGGAGGAAGACTTTGATGAAGCAACGTCAGAAACTTTGTGCCAGGATTTTGATGTGTCAAGTATCTCGGGCTCAGAAGATGAAGATGAGATAGAAACTGGTCCTAATAAGAATTTTTACAGCAGATCAGGGGGAAATCTCAAGAAGAAGTTGTTTATACAGTTACAGAATGGAGAGAGAGTTTCAGTATGGAAATGCTTGCTACTGGATGAGTCTGAGAGTATTGTGTTTGAGAATGATAAATCTGTTACTACAGACAATGGTGGCAGCTATTTGAAGGAGAAAGAAGTGACTGAAAAATTGAAATACGTCGTTGATGAACCTAGGAATGTTACTTGCTTAAGAGTGGTGTTACTTGCAAAGGGTGGGCATTTTGCAGGGGCGGTGTTTGATGGAAACTCTGTTGTTGCTCATAAAACTTTCCACAGGTGAGATGTTTTTCTCCAATTGCTGAACGGAAATAAATTTTGTGGTCAGTTGTTTTTTTTTTTGGTCTAATTTGCTTTGACAGTTACTGGTATTTTAGTTCTCCAGTAGTCGAGAAACATAGTCTTAGATCATCGTTGGACACTAGAAAATACTAAAAGATGCAAATAAAAATTTTGCCTTTTCTGCTTAGGAAATCTGGAAGCAAAAACATTTCTTTTCACTGTATCATTATTATATATTCATGGCTTCCTTGTACTATTTACCTCTTAAATATCTTTGGTCCTTTCTAGTACAGTTGACTCTCTTATATTAACAGTCACGGGAGATTGAAATGTGAATAATGTTGATGTTGGAGTGTACTTTTACATGACCAGAAGCCTCTTCCATTACATAGTAGAATAATACAAAGAGATATCAGACTATACCTATCAACTTAACGGTTAATACAAAGAACTATGTCTTATCATTTTAACAATCAAGAAGAATCATCATTCTAGTTACCTCCATCTAATACTTTTTTATTTTTAGATGTTATGTGCATGCATTTACCGATGTAGACATATGTGTGTGTTTTTACGTATTTATATGTCTCTGTATGTGAATAAATACATGAAGACTTTCAAACATCATTAATCATGTTCAGGTTTTTATAGAAATTCTTCCTAGACATGTTGGTTTCAAAAAAAAAAAAAAAAAAAGATGAACGTGGTTACTTAAGTTGCCATTATTTTTTGAGAATGTTGATTACTTGTTTTATGTACACCATCGTAAACTGGTATTGATGATTGATGCTTTGGAAAAAAGACTAGTGAACTAATTTCCATCTAAATTGGCCATTTCCTTAAGATATGTAGTGCGTGCCAAGGCTGGTAAAAAGCAGTCGTCAAAAGATGCAAGTGGCAGGGCTATTCATTCTGCTGGAGCTTCACTTCGACGTTATAATGAGCTTGCTCTGAAAAAGGTATGGATGCCTGATTTTCAAGATAAGAAAGATGCTTTGGAAATTCACTTCATGGGAAAAATAAAATTGATATATTCTTTGGTGCCTGTATACTTTTGAAGTCATTCAGTTTCTTTTTTTATGATGACCAGGAAATTCACGAATTGCTTGCTGCCTGGAAGCCTTTTTTTGCTGTTTCCCCTTGTGTTTTTCTTTATGCTCCTTCTAACAACCATCAACTATTTTTCGACGGAAAGAGGCCCTATTTCAACTGCCAGCATCATGCGGTTCGAAATATTCCTCTGACTGTTGGGAGACCCACCCTTAAGGAAGCTCGAAGGATATATAATTTATTGACGCAAATTTACTCTGAAATAGATGAGGAAGTTATGCCATCAACTGCAGCAAATATTAGTGAGGAATCATTTCAACATGACAGTCTCATGAGCAATGACCACTTCAAGCCTAGCATAGTGGACAGAGGAGAGAATTTGAAGGATAAAACGATTACTGATACTGGCAAAGTTGTTGACAAGTTAGAAAATATGCATATATTAAGCAATACTGAAAGTGAGAGTGAAAATATTTGTGCATCGACACCTTTGCATGAGGCTGCAAAATCTGGAAATCCTCAAGAAGTTTTAGACCTACTAGAGCAGGGTTTGGATCCTTGTATCAAGGATGAGAGGGGCCGTACCCCCTATATGCTCACTACTGAGAAGGAAGTAAGGAATGCATTCAGACGGTTCATGGCGTTGAACCTTGATAAATGGGATTGGCATGCTGCTAAAGTTCCTAGTGCATTGACAAAAGAAATGGAGGAATCTCAAGCTACTAAGCAGGTAGTGTGATTTTATTTTTTCATTTTCATATGGTTTTATATCAGTCATAGGTTGCCCTTTGGCCTCCTGTTGTACCAAATATATGTATATATACACACATACATGCATACGTACATGAATAAGTAAAAGGAGGTTTCTTCCTTGAGCACTAGCATGGGACATGGGCTCAAAAGCGTATCCTGTCTTCCTTCCCAAAGTGATTCTAGAATGCCTTTACATTGCCTGTTAAAGAGCTTATCTCATGCCTACATGATAACTAAATTGTGCAGCAAAAGAGTATTATTTTCTCTTACAACAACATGTATTGAGGATTCAGGATCAGCAATTTGCAAGAAACAGGGTTCTCCAGGAATGCATAAACACCATTACATCATTAAAATGCCAAACTTATAAAACTACCATCCAGGACTTTAATTACCTCAATATCCACCAACCACCCATCCCAAACACCACAAAAAAAAAAAAAAAAAAGTGAAAGTGGATTTTTTTTTTCTGAAAAGACAATTAGAGAAAAAAGTAACTAGTTTCCCTTCACAGTTCACATGATAGGGCATCCTTGGTAGTTGAGGAGGTAACAGAAGCTTGCATGAGTATATTGTTTATTGGGAATATATATTTGACACTTTTGACTTTCTGTCCAGGCTGAAAAAGATGCTAAGAGAAAAGCAAGAGCAAAAGAATTGAAGAAATTGCGTAAAGCAAGAGAAAAGAAGGCACAGGTATGTTGCTTCTGTTTCCTTTTATGATTTATAACAAGTGCTTGATTTTACAAAAACATTCAGGGAGACTGATAGATTCACCCCTATATTCTGAAGGCATTCTACTTGTTTAATTGAAATTTCTTTTCCTGTTTTCAAGTTTTAATTCTAGAGAAATAAGAAAAAATTCTCTCTCTCTCTCTCTCTTTCTCTTACTAATATGGTGACCAGTATTTTGTCTTGCATTATAGTTCTGATTTTTGAGGTTGGTGTCAACTTTGCAATCACTTTCTGTTGAAAGATTGTGTCATTTAATGATTGATTTTCTTTTTTTTTTGGAATGTGTATTTCTCTCTGGTGTGAAAAAGGTGTCTAACAATTGTTACCTTATAAATATTTGTGACAAAATATGCAGGCGGAGGCCGCTGAATCCCAAAATGCTTCTTCCATGTCACAGAATTATGGATCTACTCTTGTTTCCTCTCTCAAAGGACAGTTTCCATCTAGTAGTTTGCCAAAAGTCTCTAAAGAGGTTGCTGCTCTCTACCTCCTTCACAACTTATATTGTCATATGACCTGTTTAACAAACATAAAAATAAGTGTTTACTTTCAGAAGCCATGATGTTCTGTTTCTGAGTTTTAAGTCTAGAATACAAGATATGGCTTCAGTATACCCATCTACTTTGTACTTTTCTCTCTCTTTATTCCTATTCCCAATGTTGTTCTAAAATTGTCGTGCTATGATTATGATCAGGAGGAACTTAAAAGGGCTCAAGATGCCGAAAGGGAAAAGAGAGCTGCTGCTGCTGAGAGAAGAATAGCAGCAGCAGCAGCAGCCACCCTTAGAGCCGAAGGAGCTGGATCTGTAACCACTAGTTCACGGCCGAAAGTTTTGGAAACTTCCGATACTTTATGTTCATGCTGCCGTGTTTCACTCGCTGGGATGGTTCCCTTTCACAGGTACAATTACAAATACTGCAGCGCGTCATGTATGCATGTGCACAAAGAAATCCTTGACGATGGATGAGGAGCCAACATCTTTCTCTCTTTCTCATTTTTCCCCCCAATAATTTGAAGAGTAGTTGATTTTTTTGTAGTGTACACAGCTGCTCATATTTGAGGAAGTTGGTTTTCGTACATCGTCTTCTGATTCATGTACAGATACTAGCTTTTCTGCTAACATGGGGCAGTTCAATATTACTAGAAAATGTTAAGTTAAACTTTATTTGTCCCCTGTACAATATCTTTGATTAACTATTTTAATTAATCTTCAGACTACTTATTTAGGAGTTTATGTTTCTCTGAAACTTAGGCTCTATGGGATTTTTGGTTGTTGCAAATCAAGCCCCTATCCCCATGGCCGGCATAGGTCTGTGAGAATTGATCTTGGGATATCATTGTGCATTCAGCCAATAAAGGGTGAAAGTATATTCTGGCAATCTCTTTGAAGTGAAACTTGAATCTTTGAAAAGAAACCATGATGAAACTATATTCTTGCATTTCCTTGCATTCTTTTCCCTAATAAGCACACAGGAATTAGGCAGCAACTGACTCAAAACTTGGAGAATGGTAAGAACCATTGATCATTGTATGGCATAATAGAGCAGACGATGATTTTTTCGGGACTAGTTTCAAAAAATAGCCAGCTTGATCTTGATGCAAAACACACAACGAAATTAAAAGAAAAAAATCAGTTCCTAGTTTAATGTTTGTAGTGTCCATTTGGAGAATTGATTATCAAGAATGGAATAAAGATTAAAACTAAAGACATACTTGACGCCAATTCATCACCAAAGATGAAAAAATAATACAACAAACGTCAATCAAGAATGCTATAAATTTTTACCAAAGTGAGCTAGCTGACTGTGTATCCTCAAGTGGGTTCAAGTAAAAAAAAAAAAAAAAGAATGCTATTAAAGAAGAAAAACATACAAATAAGTGGGCCAAAAAGATTTTGCCTCCATATAAAGATCCGGACGTTAATATTATAAATCCATGGCAGCACCCTTCGATTAAAGCTACTGTGTTAACATTAATCAGGGCTTTGGCTTTTTCTCTGTCATCAAAGTAACCGAACGACGTGTTTTTGATATCTGTTCTTGTTTCCAGCTTAAAATGGTAAACATTAGCAGTTTGATGCTTTGGTGGTAATTCATCGAACAGTTTCAGTTCAATCTCTTGCAGTTTGCAAAAAGTTTCTTTTTTTTTTACTTATTTTTTTTCTTTTTCGCAGTCAGTGACGCTTCACACGAATCTTGGTGACATCAAGTGCGAAATCTTCTGCGACGAAGTTCCTAAAGCAGCCGAGGTTTTATATTCTCTTCAAACTCTTGATTTCTTATTATTACGTAATTCAGAACTAGTTTGTTTGTTTGTTTAATCCTATGTATTGGTAAGAACCCTTTGCCTCCGTTTAGTCGGTGTGGACGGAAATTAACTCTTTTTTGTTTGGTATAGAGCTTGTGGGATGTGAAATTGTTCAAGTTAGTTATAAATTAATAAATTTGTAGTAATTGTAGCAAGCAAAAGTAGTTAAAATTTTCAATTGGATTACTGTTTTTCTGCCTGCCCACAAAGAATATCTTGTCAGGACTTGGATCTTTTATGAACAATGAAAGTTTCTTTTTATGGTGGCATGGTCAATTTGTCTGAAACAATTTAAAGATGTTTGCTTTTGTCAATTTCAGCTGTTAGAAAGCTGTGTCTTTGTTTTATCAATCTATGATTAATGAGAAGATTGCTTAGTTATTCTTGGTTAGTGCAGAATTTTCTGGCACACTGTGCGAGTGGCTATTATGATGGAACCATATTTCATAGAAATATAAAGGGGTTCATGATACAAGGTGGTGATCCAACTGGCACTGGCAAAGGAGGGACAAGCATATGGGGCAAAAAGTTCAATGATGAGATAAGAGAGTCTCTTAAGGTAATCATTCAAAGAATCCGTTTAGTCGTTTTGTTTCTGCAGTTTCTTGGCATCTTTTTAAGTGTAATTGAACCAAGTAATATGATGTGAATACTGTAAGCCAACTAATTTTAATCTCTATTGTTTGTTTCTTATAGTCTTCAAGCACTGATAAACACAAGTACCTCTATGGAACAATGGTGGGGTACTTACCTAGATGAGAAAAAAGAAGCCTTGACATTCAGTATCTGGTTTTTTTTGTCTACCTCAAAACTATAAGGGATGTCATTTTGTTATATAAGGCTGGGATTTTGTTAGCGGTGATAACTTGAATTGGTGGTGATTTACACAAACGATGCCTAGTGGAGATTTGCTATTTCTATTTTCCTGCATTTAGTGCCACATTCTCTTCCTCCTCCTCCCTCCTCTCCCTGGTTTTGCCCTTTGTTCCATATGAGTTCAGATTCATTTGACTATTCCTTTATTTCATCTTGCCTAGGTACTGATATTAGTTCTCACAACACTTGGATATTGGACTTTGCATAGCATAAGGAATTCATTCAAATATGTGCATTACGAGACTATTAACCATATGTTTATGACTCCAGTACCATCATCAAAAGACTGTCTTAAGTTTGCTTAGTGGCTGAGATTGAGATATGATGTCAATAACCTGCATTTTGCAGCACATGGATTTTATAAATCTTTTAGTTCCTCATTATTCTGTCGACTGTCTAACCAGCACAATGCTAGAGGAATATTATCAATGGCCAACAGTGGTCCTAATACTAATGGGAGCCAGTTTTTTATAAGTTATGCAAAGCAGCCTCATCTCAACGGACTATACACTATCTTTGGCAAAGTGATTCATGGGTTTGAAGTCCTTGATCTGATGGAAAAGGTAACTTTATTGGCATTGGGTTCATACAGTGCTTGTTTTCGCATATCATAGTGATAGTTCAATTATGATGATCTTTTTTTCATTTTCTCTTATTGGATCTTGTGCAGACTCCAATAGGACCAGGAGACCGACCTCTTGCAGAGATCAGGATGAACCGCGTGACTATGCATGCCAACCCGCTTGCTGGTTGATATTATATTGAAGCATCTTAATCACTATAAGCTCAATTAGTATGAGGTGTAGTTGGCAGTGTTAGGGGACATAGTTCGATTGTTGCTCTTTTGGGATCAATTGGTCTTTCATTTCAGAAAGAAATTCTTGTTAGGGAAGGGCAAATGCTTATTATTTTGATCAAATTGAGAATGACAAAGGGAGAACATTGTTCGAAGTTCTTATGTTAAGTCATTTATAATGTATAATTTTTCAATCTAAAGCAACTTTCTATGGATCTAGTAGTTAATGTGTCATATTATGCTTATTTTTTGTTTCCTTGTGTTGTTAAAAAGTGCTAAACCAATGAGGAAGAATGCAGCAAAAGCATTCCTAATTCTTGATGCCACTGACTTGTATGAAGACAAATGCACATTGATAACACCTTAATTAATTCAGTTGGCATCGTATGTTCATATATGCAACGGAAAGTTAATCGCGATTAATTAATCGCTCTTTCCTGAATGTGGCTGTAGGAGTATGATCTTGACACTGCATGCTGAAGCCTTGAACAATAGTATATTTGTATATTCGAATCATATGTGTCTTTGTTGTTCTAAATCATGTTTTTGAGATCATAAAGGCTTCCAAAACCAAAAAGACGCCACTTAATCGCTGTATCAAACGAAGTTATTAAGGGCCAAAACAAAGATTAAATGCTCACGATACTTTTAGTTTTAGGTGATATGCATAGTTGGAAACCTCGGCCAATCAAAATGTGCCCATGTTTTTGTTGGATATACTTCGCTAGGAGTCACACTCCTATACTCTTCACTGTTATCATCACTAAAGTCTAAACAACGTAAAACTTCTCCAGGACGCTCCTAGAAACCGTTATTTATTAGGGTTCAACAATCATTTTTTGCGCCATTCTTAACCGCCCAAAACCCCCAAAGCTCACCACCAGCACAGACTGCAACAAAGTCTGTGCAGTGTCGTTGTGATTAAATGGCGAAAGAAGATGAAAACCCAACGACCCCAATTGCCTCAAAGCCAAGCCCCAACCTTAAAAAAGACCAATCTCCCGTTACAATTAATTCCCAGTCCAGTTCTTCACATCCCATGAACAACTCTAGTACTGGCAAAAAGGCCAATGCTGACTCTACACCCACCAAAATTCCGCAGAACCCAAAGGAATTTATACTTTCTGTGGCTGCTAAAATTGCTTCTCAGCCTCTTCAATACTCTGATCCTGACGTCTGGGGTGTTCTTACCGCTATTTCTGACGCAGCCCGAAAACGCCAGCAGGTCAATGTCCTATATTTTGAGCCAAAATTTAATATTTTTTTATCTTGATTGAGTGTTGTTACTGTTGTTTTGTTCAATGTTTTCTTGTAGACTTGTAAGAATTATGTTTTCTTAGAAAAATTTGTGTGGGGGAGATGAATCAAAACTATTCAAGGATTTTATTTATTTTGATTTTTGTGTTGTATTTGACTTGTTTTGACTGAAAGAACAAATCTTTTCAGTCAAGACTTCTTTTTTTTCACGAATTTTGATGGGATGTGCTGTAACTTGTCTGAGAGAAGAAAACAAGTTAAGCATGCTATTTTGATGTGATTTTTGATCGAGTGCATGGTGATTTCCCGTATAATTTCCTCATTTGTAAAGTGAAAGTTTTGAAATTACAAGCGAAAAAAGATGTTCTAGGATTCCATGGTTTATCAAGCTTGGGTTTGTCTTTTTTAGCATGTCACCAGCCCTAAGTTAAACTAATTGTTAACTGTCAACATCAGTTTGGAAGTTTTACTGACTTGAGTAGTGGCATAACAGGGAATGAATATGCTTTTAACATTGAATGAACATTGCATTGGGCGATTAGTCAAGGATATACCTTTCCAGATTGTATCACCAGCAGTTAGCGCAACTCACTGCAAGATACGTAGGATTGTTGCTGCTGGAGATGAGGAGAATTCATCCAATATTTCTACTTCAGTCTTCTTGAAAGATTCTAGGTTGTACCCTTAAATTGTCTATGGCTCTTATCAGATGCATTTCGTTATACCTTTTCTTAATTTTTGAGCATTTGGCAGCACAAATGGGACATATGTTAACTGGGAAAAGTTGAGTAAAGGTAGCTCTGAAGCTAAACTTTGTCATGGTGACATCATCTCAGTTGCATTTCCTCCGGAACATGGTATGTTAGTGGTTGATTATGGTCATGGTTTATAACCTCTTTTGATAAAAGGTGTTGGTATATGATTAATCTATAGTCTATGCTACGGTTGGTGCTATTGTTTTAGCATGAGATTTGGCACTGATGTTTTTTATTCAAAGGTTCCTTTCTGCTGTCTGCTGTGCAGCTCCTTTTCTTCTTATTTTTTAATGTACTCATCGGAAATTGAATAAAATCTTTTTTTCTCTTCTTGAATCTACAGGATCTGCATTTGCTTTCGTATTTCGAGAAGTTCTAAAACTGTCTTTCCCAGGGGATTCTGCATCTCTGAAGAGAAAAGCAGGTATCTTAATTCAGAATAAAGGTGGATTGCCCATTGTGTTTATTGGCCTTGTTTTTTTCCATAAGTTTCTACATGTGTTCGTTTTGTCCTCTTGATGAAAAGATAGTCTTTACTAATATGGTTGATATCATGCTTGGTGGCAAGTAATGTATACTTTACGTAATAAAATAAAAAACACAGAAACTTAACTCTCGTCTGAGGATTGTGGTAATGGCACTTCCATTGAAAATAGGATAGGTACCTACTTTACTAGATCTACCATGCTTAGTTCGATTTACATGGTTTATATTGGTTGCAACAAATTTTTTAGCACAGGACAAAACATTTTTCGGATTTATAAATCTAATTTCTATGTAATGGTGCTTGAATTGTAATAATCATACTTATGGGTGCAATGTTGTCCTGCAAAGAGGAGCCTGTTTCTGAGAGCAAGAGGCTTAAAGGGATTGGAATTGGGGCCTCAGAAGGCCCAATTTCACTTGATGATTTCAGGAGCTTGCAAAGATCAAACACGGTATTGTACTGTAAACTGTTGATATATCCTGATTAAAGGTTCAGTTGGCACGATGTCAGTCAAATAGTTTTCCTTCTCCTCCATAACTCCATTTTATTCCACATGTATGGCAGGAGCTGAGGAAGATGTTGGAAGATCACGTTGTGACAATCGATTCCTTGCGAAGTGATAATCGTGCAGGCATTGAGCGTCATGAAATTGTATGTTGTTCTTTGCTTGTTCACAAGCTTTCCATTGCTCTTGTTTCCATTTCTAATCTGTTCCTTCAAACTTGGCTAATGCAATGCTAATAAAGCTGTTTTTAGCGTCCTTGGACATGCTTTATAAATTATGTGTATGAAAATCAGCCATCATATATTGGGGCAAGCCATTGTTTTTGAGCCCCTCTGTGCACCCCACTATTGCATACAGTTGTCAATTCTAGGTTATCAGGTAACTTAATGACTGGCTGAAGGAAAGTGTTACTTAATGACTCTTGAAAAAAGGAGCTTCTGCCTGATGTAGCATTTACCAACCTAAGAATAGGTTGATTTCTATTTTGCACGTCCTAGAGAAGATGGTTTGTGTTTTTACCAGTAAGTGTAAGAGGGGTTGGGTGTGTGAGAGAGAGAGAGTAAAAATTTTATTTTCATATGGCTTAATAAATGGTTTGTTGTGTAGGAAGTGAAAAATTTTAAGGAGTCAATTTCAGAAAGTTATCTTGGTCAACTCAAAGAATTACAGCAATTGGTGGAAGCCAAAGACAAGGAACTAATGGACTCTCACAGGATATCTGCTGACCAGAAGCATGCTCTGGATGACCTGACTGAAAGACTTGGTGCATCTGTGCAGTCATGTGTTGAAGCTAATGAAGTGATAAGTAGGTGAGGCCATCTGCTCCTTTTGCTAATGATCAAGTTTTAGTTTTACATTATTATCGATGTCTTTGATTTAGCATTCTTGCTTGGTTTTCTAAGGATGTCATTATCACCTTTTGATTTAAATTCCAGAGACTTTTTATAACCTTTGGTATATTGATTTCTAGATAGTAGCAAAATGCTTAATTGATTTAGTATTACTTATTGTTGTTCCTCTAAGTAATGGAGACAGAAAACAATAAAGAGTTTATTACTAGTTCCGTCTTTAAATTGATTAGTTCCTCTGAAAAATCATCAGATGTAGAAAATGTTTTTGAGTTTCCTTGTTACCTATTTTAGCCAGAAGGCATCTATATCAGAACTGAAAGCCTTATTAGATGAAGAGCGGGAGCAGAGGAGAGAAGAACGAGAAAAGGCTGTAATAGATCTGAAAACCTCAATTCAGAAAATCCAGGCTGAGGCACAGGAGGAAATGCAACGACTTTCAGATGCTGCAGTGAAACGAGGAAAGGAACAGCAAGAAGTGATTAATAAGCTTCAGGTGCAAATTAGTATCTCTAGACTACTTCTATCTTTCTTTGTTCAGTTGTATGTTCTTAGTTATCACAGTATTTGTCTTTGAAGAAATATCTCTTTCTTGTTTAAAATTTCAGGAATCAGAGAAAGAAAGGTGCTCTTTGGTGGAGACTCTGAGATCCAAATTGGTACTCTTCATATTAACCCATTTATTAGAAGTTGTCGCAATATTGTTTTCTTCTTTTGGGTTTATGTAGTTTACTTTTTTTTCTTCTTTGATGATTTGTTATAGGAAGACACCAGGGAAAAGTTGGTTGTCTCAGAGAATAAAGTTCGCCAACTAGAAGCTCAAGTTCGAGAGGAGCAATTAGCTTCTGCTACGAGAAAAAAGGTACAGTTGACCCATAACTGTGCACCGACAGATCCATTGAGCGCATGTACATCCTTTCATTTTGAATAGCTGATGTTTGTACTTCTTTCTCTGTTGTTATCTACAGAGAATTGATGAACTTGAGCTTGATACCAAGAGATTGAGGAAGGAACTCGAGAGTGAAAAGGTAGGATTTAGCTATTCAAATTTTCTCTTAATTGTTATTATTACCAACTTTAAGTACTCGTATTAATGTTGAAAATGCTAATATAAGGCTCAAAAAAGAATTCATGTGCCTTTGTAAATCAAAATTCAATGACTTTGTTTTATAAATTTCGCTACATGGAAATTAAGAATGATATGGACAAATAGAAGGTGTTGGTCCTTCAAGGCAAGGGAAGATTAAGGGGACCTGCTTGAATTTGCACAAACTTGTGGGAAGTTGGAAACCTTGTATTTCAACTGCCTGGGGTGATTGATAGGGATTTGGTTAATTCTAACTTCAAATAACCTACTGACTTAGCCATGATTGTATTACCATTTGAGCACTCATTGTGGAAATATGACTGCATTTGAATGTAGTTATTTTCTTTTCGTTTCCCAAGCTGAGGTTTCTCTTGCTGTTGGTAGCAGGCAGCTCGAGAGGAAGCATGGGCAAAGGTTTCTGCTCTTGAACTAGAGATCAATGCTGCAATGCGAGATCTGGATTTTGAAAGGCGTAGATTAAAAGGTGCGAGAGAGAGAATTATGCTTCGGTAAGAATAGACGAGTTCCATGTTCCAAGTTCATTCATACGCCTAATCCAATTTGGTGTTTAACCTAACATGTTTGGCTGTAGAGAAACCCAGCTCCGGGCTTTCTATTCTACAACGGAGGAGATTCAAGTTTTGTTTGGAAAGCAGCAGGAACAGCTAAAGGCCATGCAGAGAACGTTAGAAGATGAAGATAATTATCAAAATACATCAGTAGATATTGACCTGAATCTACCTAATGGCAACATGAAACTATCACTCGGTAGAGAGAAGGAAGTAAAAAGTCATTGCTGTGGTGCTGCGATGGTAGACTCCAGTACATCCACCCAGAGTAATGGCAGAGATGATGATAATTCATCAAGTGATGAAGTGAGCGTAACTGAGAAGCATGACTGCAACATGAAAATTCGTAATGATGAAGATACCCAAGAGGTGGAATTCACTGGAGCTCAACACTCTGTTAAGGGTGGCTTTGGTTCTGACATTGATGGTGTGGGGACAGCACCTATTCTAGAGGGAGATCTTGTGGGGACTGAGAAAAATCGTGAAACTGATGGTTTGGAGACAGCACCTGTTTTTGAGGGAGACCTTGCTGCAACTGAAAGAATCCTTGAGACTGAAAGTCCTGGACTGAATGGTGGCTGTTACATTGATTTGAATAAGTGTGGTGCATTGGTAGAGGCAATTACTAAACTAGATGGTGAAGCAAATGGTCAAGCTAGGGAGCAGAATCAAATGATTTTCCAGGAGAGGATACATCTTTCCAAATCCAATGATGTTATGGAGGTCCAAATCCCTTTATCGGACACACAAGCTGGTGGCAGCATCAGAACAGCAGATTTGTTGGCTTCGGAGATTCCTGGGAGCTGGGCGTGTAGTACAGCTCCTTCAGTCCATGGAGAGAATGGTTCTCAAAAGAGCAAAGATAACGAGGACGGTGCTGCTGCTTTGCATGATTCTATCGGCATGGTAGCTGAGAGTCAAACTGCCCCATCTTCCAAGCCTGTTAGTGATAGATGGAACCAAGAACATGAGGCACTCAGAGAGATGATTGGTATTGTGGCTCCAGATTTGAAAGAGCAGTTTAGTTGTGCTGTAGGAAGTCAGAATAAAGAGGGAGCTGAAAGGGTAGAGATTTCTGACTCTGATACAGAAGGTTGCTACGATAAGGATGATATCAATGAAGTAAATACCGAGGGAGAATCAGATGCAGAGACTATTGGCAGTGGTGGAGAAAAGGAGGATCTGGGATCTGATGATGCAATGGATGAAGATGATTCTTATGGGTGATATTGAAAACATGAGTGGATGCGAAAGTTAAAAACCTTTTCCTAGTTAGTGTGGCCAAGTAGACATGGAACCCACGTTCACAAAGATAGACCTGTATAGGAGGAATGTAGATATAGCCCAAGTTCTTGTCCCTTTAGAACGAGGTACTTCGTTTAGGTTGTAGATAGTAAGGGCCTTAGTTTTGCTTTGAAACGATGTGTAAAATGTATTTTGACAAACTTGGCATCGTCTTGGAGACACTTCAACCAACGTCAATCTGAATCTTCTGATAAATTCCTTACTAAAATGGGTGCACGACACAATTAAGTTTGAGGCTTCAAGGCTAAAGCTTTTCAATGTGAAACTGAGAAAATGTAACTTGAAAATGTCAAGAAGAAAGAAAGGAGAGAGGGGAGTAAAAAAAAAAAGGTTGGGAAGACTATTTGTGAATGGAAGAAAATTGAGCTATTTCTGGGATTTCTTGTTTCAACGAAGATAATTATGAGAAAGAAGCAAGCAAGCTTTCCTGGAAGCTTTCTCTACTTGTTTGTCAATGACACTGAAAGTGAAATATTGGACACGGAGTTAACTACTATAAAGCAAAATTCATGTCCTCCTGTCTTCCTTTTTGGACCCTTGACCGTGTTTTTTTGTGCCCGCATGCTTTGAAACAAGGCATAGTTTTTCCTTTTAACAACAACATATCATGCATGATCCCAGTTTCTAAAGGTAAATTTCATGATCATCACCGTTATGGAAGAGTCTAAAAATGCAATTATATCAGTTTAGTATCATTGATATTATAGAACATAATACCCAAAGCCAAATTGTCCAGAGATGACAAAAGGGTAGAGGGGATGGTTCTAAATTTTCAAAAAGAAACTACAAGTTGTAGCTTGAAAGCTTACCTTTACATGGATCATTATGCTTGTTTGGTCGTTTTCTGTGTGCCCATATACTGCTCATTAATCTTCAAGGCTTGATCTCTTTCTTTTTTCTTTCTTATATTCTTCTTCTTGAGATCTATGGTTGGCTATTTGCAGCTGGCAAATGTAATCATGAGTCTTCATGCCATCATTGTTTTGAATACCCTTTTCAATCCTCCCTCTTATCCTCCTATTTTGATCACCAATGCATCACAATGTTCGTATTACAAGCCCAGCCAGCCAGCCAGCCAGCAACTCCCTATATAATTCATCTCATTCATGCACTTTCTAAAACTCAAGAAGTACTCAAATTTATACTTCAAAATCCCACTGGATAGATATCTTTCCTCCCTCCCACATATTCAGGATTACTCATTCACTGCAATCTTATAGGATTGCATAATGTGTTCGAACATGGGGAATTCGAAGTCGTTTCATCATCCCTTTAATCCTACGAGGCCTAAGGTCCATGTCCACAGGCTGAACATGTAAGTTCTTATCTCAATAAAAACTGAAAGATAATTTACTCTTTCTTCCTCTTTATTCTGTTGGGTGACATAATATTATATCAACAGTGTTGAATGTAACAGGAGTTCGAAATTGCGGAAGGAAGAAGAGAAAAAAGCCAAGGCAGGGAAGTTGAAAAGAGAAATAATGGAGGTCAAGAATATGGAACTCTACCTATTGAACAAAATCATCGTTGAAGAAAATGAAAAACTTAGGAGGAGAGCTGTGATCCTTCTCCAGGAGAACAAAACTTTGCTATCTCAAATTCAGAATCTTTGTAATCCTGATATTCACACCTTATAAATTAACAAACTAGCAGTGACACCAAATAGCAATATGGATGCGTTATTATCTAGTAATAATTTTTACTTGTCATTTGCCAAAAACAAAGAATTATGTAGCCTTTGTTATCTGTGTTTTGTAGTTGAAGAAATTTTGATGTTGCTCATGTTTTTTCATGCTTTCTCTCCTTAAACATTAGATTTGGACCTTCTCCAATATTCACATGCTATCAGATCTTTAAGTATGTACTATGGACCTTTTAAACATTATTTGGATTTATCTATCCATTGGTTTGGTTGTTTTAGATTACTCGAATCTATCTACGCATTGGGTTTGGTTTTTTGAAATTTTTCGACCATTTTAATACTCTGTCTTCTTTTTAGCATTGGTCTCCCAATTTCTCTTAAATCTATCTATTAGCTTTCCCATATTCTTTGACCATTTCAATACTATTTTTTTTCTCTTTTCAACATTGATTTTGGGTTCGTCTCATTAATTAATTTTAATCAAGAATGGGATTGGCATCTTGTCATTTCAGTAAAAAAATGGGTCAACATGACAATGCTCATCCATGCTAATCATGTTTGAGAGGATGGATCCAATTCATATGTAATACGTGGTTCATATATGAAACGCACAATTAATCGTCATTGAAATTTTTATTATAATTTCTTGTCAATTTTATTGCGCGTTGAAATTGCGATTAAATCGTCGTTACAAGACTGTTGAGAGATTCATAAAAATAAGAAACTACTACTCCAGTAATTGACAATTGATTTTGATTTAGATACACAAATTCAATTGAAATTCATTGCTGTTATAGCAGTAACATATGGTAACATTACAAAATACTATTACACAACAAAATTAGGCTCAATAGCACTCCTATCTGAGCCCAATATAAGTCATTCGACTGCCCAAATTGAGCCCATTGCCACTTACAAACATGCCACGTTCTACAGTTGCTATACGTTCGAGCCCACTTTCTCCATGCTTAAAATTTCTTCGCACTTCTTTTAAGACAGTTATCATCAAAGTACTTGCAGATCCAACTCCTGCAGTTTCCATTATTACATCGTGGATATAATCATACAAGTCCATTTTCGTCATTTTCAACTAAAACTACCGGTCAGCGTAATTTAAGTTCCCCACGAGGGTCGGTCGGCGGGTGGCGGTCCGTTCGAAATACGAAATTTGTGAGTGGTACTTTAGTCATTTCGTATACTTTAAAGTCACACCAGTCCCCTCCATTTCAATCCATCTCTGTCCGCTTTCGCTTCAACTCTCAGCTTTGCCTTAAAACTTGAAAAGCACCGTTTTGATGGACCCCACACATTCTCACCAACAACAGTGAATAACCCTTCTTCATTTTTAAACTTCAAATATTAACCTTCAATTTATTAATTCTTTAATACTGCTGTTTTTGCATAGTTCGCCAAGTAATCTTATTTAAAAAAAAAACAAAACAAAAAACGTCCACACACATTAGTGTGTGTTGTTGTATATAAGCATTTACAGAGAGAGAGAGAGAGAGAGAGAGAGAGAGAGAGGGGTGGGAACTGGGAAGAGAGAAAAAGTGTAGGTGTGTGTGTGTGTGTGTGTCTGTGTGATGGCTTCAGGTAGAAATGGTATACAGAAGGCATCGAATCTAAGGACTTCATCTTCTTTTAAATCGAAGCTGTCGCCGTCGTCGAATGTCCGTCGCAGCAGTCCTGCTTCGCTCGGCGGACCTGACGCCGGTGAGTTCCGTACAGCCTTTTTTTTTTTTTTTTGAAATTTGAACTTATCTGAACAGCCTTGCTAGTCTATCTGATATATACTCGAAATGAGCTAGGATCGTGCTTGATATCTCAATATGAAGGAGAGGTAACTGTTCTGCGTAATAGCATTAAGAGTTATTTTTGGTTCAATTACTTGAATAAAGTTATTTAGGAACTGAATCTCTTGTTAATTAGGGTACGGTTAATTTGATTAGGCAATGCGGCTGCAGAATTTTGCATTTTAGTAGGGAAACTTTAGGTTTTTTGTTTAGTCGGTTGTTTCATAGTGTTTCTAAGTGGTTAAGCAGCATCAATGGCCGTCTTGTTACAGTTTTTGTTATGTTAATTAAGTGTTCTGTTATATTTTGCCGTTTTAAGTTGTTGAATGCAAAACAACAACTTTTTTTTTTTTGGTCATTTATGTTATTTAGAATGACATGTGCGGGTTATAAGAATTAAACTAGGTGCTGAAGTGTGATCTGTTTCTACTGTGGTATACTTGGCATCGGAATTGGAAAAGAACCAAACTTAAATCTATTTTAAGAGTGAGAAAAATTTAAATGGATAACAGTGATTCTTCACAATTAAATGATTTTTTTTTCCTGAAATTTGGATAACACATTTTAGTTACATGTTTGGAAACTTATGCCTTTTGTATACAATCTCTGAGTTCTTTTACTGGTTAATCATTGCTGTGCTATTTGGTTTGCCGTTGACTTGAATTTTAAACTATTATGGTTTAGTTATCCCCCATCAATAGTAGAACATGACTGTTCTTTTTTTGGATAGTTTCTGGAAGAGTTAGAGTAGCTGTAAGATTGCGACCTCGGAATGCTGAGGAGTTGGAAGCTGATGCAGATTTTGCTGATTGTGTGGAATTGCAACCAGAAGTATGCAGCAAGATTCCCTGAGATGAACTGGATGTTAATTATTTGAATTGTCTTGTTGAGTTGTAGCTTCATAATATGCCATTGTTCTGCATTTTGATCTTTCAGCTTAAAAGATTGAAACTTCGGAAGAACAATTGGGACTCAGATACCTATGAATTTGATGAGCTGCTTACTGAATATGCGTCACAGAAGCGTGTCTATGAAGTTGTTGCCAAACCTGTCGTGGAGGTGTGTTGTGTTTGTTTTATATTGCTCATTTCCCCTTCTCTTCTCCCCTTTCTGCAGCTGATGATTAATGCGATCCACGTCTTGTTGATTTAACTTAAAAGCTCTCCTTTCATCACCCATAGTTGTCAGAGGGGGAAAGAAAAGTTCTATGCATAATCATTTCTTGAAGCTAGAAATTCCTCTTTCAAACCTGATCTTAATTCTTATATGCTTTTTATTGCAATTTTGTTTTCTTGTGAATTCATAGAGTAGGTACTCTCTAAGTTTTCTAAGCCTTCGAATATACGAATGCAAAAGTGCCAGCTTAGGGGAAAAAAAGAGGAGTACCTCATAGCTGGTTTTTGGGTTCTACTTTGTGGTGAGACAGCAGGCTTCTTGATTACTATAGATGAAAAAATATCTAATCATTTGTGCCATTTGAGAGGTAAAAACTCACGAGAAACTATTTTTCATACGATTGTATCATCCATGGTGATGTTACTGGATATGATGAAACATTTGGCGGGTCTAGTTTGAAATCCTCTTAGCCTCTTCAATTAAATGTATTATTATGTTTATAAGTAAAAAAATTGATGTACTGAATTTCCATTCCTCTGTTTCTGTTTCCCTTCTTCTAGAGTGTTCTTGAGGGTTACAATGGGACAGTAATGGCTTACGGGCAGACAGGCACTGGGAAGACATATACTCTTGGAAGACTGGGTGATGAAGACACCTCTGCCCGTGGTATAATGGTCCGATCACTGGAGGATATTTTTTCAAATATCTCTCAGGACACCGATTCGGTCACTGTCACATACTTGCAGGTTGCTACACCTACTATATGGTTGGATAACTGTATCATTATTTTTATATTTTCTTCTATCCAATTTGCTGCGTCTCTCTCCAAATAAAATTGATATCCTGAGATTGTGTCACCTACTGGTTTCTATGCAGCTTTATATGGAAACTATCCAGGATCTTCTAAATCCAATGAATGATAATATTGCAATCGTTGAAGATCAAAAAACTGGAGATGTTTCCTTACCAGGAGCAACTGTTGTGGAAATTCGAGATCAACCAAGTTTTTTGGAACTTTTACAAATAGGGGAAGCTCATAGATTTGCTGCTAACACGAAGTTGAATACTGAATCCTCTCGAAGTCATGCAATTCTTATGGTATACAATTTAGTTCTCTCCCTCTCTCTCTCTCTCTCTCTCTCTCTCTCTCAGGTTAGTCCTAAATGTTTATACTACTTATATAGGTGCAAGTTAGGAGGTCAGTCTCTGGAAGAGACACCGATTTTACTCCTGAAAATGATGGTTCTGCTAGCTTGGTCAACAACTTCAAGCCACCTATTCTTCGGAAAAGCAAACTAGTTGTTGTAGATCTTGCTGGTTCCGAGAGAATTCACAAGTCAGGTGCATTTGTCAGTTCTATTATTTTTTTGTCTGTCACAAATTCCCAGAATATTTCCTTCTTTCAAGCTCTTATGGTTTCACAATTTGTTTTTGTTGTAAGAATCTTTTACTCTGTTTTGCAGGTAGCGAGGGGCATATGTTGGAAGAAGCAAAGTCTATTAATCTTTCATTAAGTGCATTGGGCAAGTGCATAAATGCTTTGGCAGAAAATAGTTCTCATGTTCCAGTTCGAGATTCCAAACTTACTAGGTTGCTTAAAGATTCTTTTGGAGGTAAGTTTTGTGTATCTGTAAAACAGAAAGTGTTTTTATTTGGACTTGAGTGAAGTATCTAATTGAATGGATCTGATTTCTGTACCAGCATATCTTATTTTAACACCTTTCTCTCACTATCTCCTCATTCGTATGAGTCTGCTTGATGAAATAGAGTGGTTTTCTGATATAAAGGCCAGGAACTAATCTTTTTGTTATTTTTACTTATGTGGGGTATTTTAATGTTGTAGGCACATCAAGAACTTCTTTAGTTGTAACCATTGGGCCATCTCCACGTCATCGGGCAGAGACAGCTAGCACAATTTTGTTTGGGCAAAGGGTAAGTTATTGGTGAATTGTTATTTTATACTTAATGAATAGTATTTATTTGATGAAGTTTGGGCTGTATTTTAGCTTAGGGTAATAGAAAACAATGCATACATATGCAAGCTGGTTACATTATGCAGTTACCAAATTATTTCTTTCATTTCTTGCAGGCAATGAAGGTGGAGAATATGTTGAAAATCAAGGAGGAATTTGATTATAAAAGTCTGTCCAAAAGGCTTGAGATACAGCTTGACAAACTTACTGCAGAAAACGAAAGACAGCAGAAAGCTTATGAGGATGAGGTTGAGAGGATTAGGTTAGAAGCACAAACACGTATCTCTGAAACTGAGAGAGAGTGTGCAGAAGCTTTGAAGGTAGTTTTAATATCTATTTTCTCCTTATGAGGTGATACGTTATGTAGTAACTACATAATGACTTGATTGTGCCTGATAATCTCTTGGTTGGATATAAGTGCATTTTAAGTTGAAGCAGTTTTGAATGTTGGATGTACTGCAATCATCAATATGATATGTGTACACACATGATATTTTACTTTTGTTACTCATTAGCTTGGTGGTGACATTTGTTACATTACTATTACAATGTAAAAATCTTATTCGAGTGTGACATGGTTTCTTTTGGATCAATTGTCCGGTACATTTATCGTTGCCACTGTAATCCAAATTCCTGGATAGATTGATATTGTCCTAGAGACTCCAAATTAGAGATAGATTGGAGAAATTAGTGGAAACAAAACAGAAGCATGATTGATATCTATTCTTGTTATTACATGCTATTAAAATGTTGCAAGACAGATATACTAACAGTCAATTGGATCTTTTTATCTACTGCTCAGAGAGATTGGTAGAGACGGGTAGTAATTTGTTGCCATCTACCAGCCTTGTTTGCCATCATCAATGAAGGGACTAAAATCCTCATTGAGATTCAATTATTTGCTGTTGTCTTCTGGATATTCTTTGGACTGGCTTATCTTTTACTTATTTTCTTATGTCCTCTATCTTTCCACTGAAGGAGGAGAAAATGAAATGCCAAATGGATTACATGGAATCAATTAAAAAGCTTGAGGAGAAGTGGATGTTTAATCAGCAAAAGCCTCCCAAAAATGGTTTTGTTGGCGGTACTCATGCTGCACAGGTAGTATGGCTTTGGAACTACTGTATGAGCTGTTTCAGTTTTCCTGTTTTGAGTTTACCCTATTATTCTTCATCTATTTTGCGAGCTGTAAATGCTGGTAATCATCATGGGGTAATTTGCTGACTGGTGGTTGTTGTCAACAAGATTTCTATGGGAGGAGATGAAATTTTATCAAGCACTGATTTGCAAATTATTTAATGCAAAACTTCAGCTTCATTCAATTGCTTGTAGATAAAGCACTGTAAATGTTTATACTATCCCACTCAACAACTGAAGGTTGCCAATAAG
This sequence comes from Ophiorrhiza pumila, assembly GCA_016586305.1. Lineage (NCBI taxonomy): Eukaryota > Viridiplantae > Streptophyta > Magnoliopsida > Gentianales > Rubiaceae > Ophiorrhiza > Ophiorrhiza pumila. The sequence goes on from BLIW01000002.1 coordinate 2,654,018, forward strand.
GAATATTTTGAACATTTAAGGAATACTGCTACAATCTTGCATTTAGAGACCAGATAATCTACATAACTTTCTTTTCTTTTTTTCAAATACCTGTTATGCGAAGAGGAACCACATGTGAACTTTCCTACTCTTGCTTTATTGAGCAACTGATAAGAAAATGGTTCCAGCAGTTCTCCTCAACTCCTTTTCTGATGATTAGATTTCTTCATTAGGATGATGGGCCCTCCAGCAATGAGGAAGTGTCTGAATTGAAAAAATTGCTTCAGAATGAAATTCATCAAAGGAAGGCTGCTGAAGAGGAAATGAATTACCTTAAAGATCGCTTACTGAAATCTATGAAGCCAGAGGTATGATCTTGAATCAAGAAGAGAACTTATACTGGTGGTTGCTAGAGTATATGAGTTACTGAAAGTGAATGTGAGATTGAACTAAAAACCAAAAACTAATTGATGTGGTGTAGTTGGCAGGTGGAAGTGCTGATCTTTTTAACCTTCAGAAAGTGCTGGAAGAGGAGAGCCAGCAAAAGAAGAAACTTGAAGAAGAAGTGATAGTGTTACGTAGTCAATTGTCGCAGTTGACTTTGGAAGCTAGTCAGGTGAGTTGTCATGGAGGTTCAAACATCTTTTATCTTTAAATTAGGAAAGGTGTGCAAGTAAATGAAGTAGGAATGCATATGATGTCCTATTTGTGTTGAGTTATATATTTCGCCTAATAAAGTTACTCTGTTAAACAGACTAGTAGCGGTGTAGATAGAAGCAGAACTGGAAATGGCTTCACCGGTCTCGATTGTACGTCTTCTCTGAGACATCTGCAGTTTAGAGATGGAAGTGATGGAGAGAGACCATCCATTTCCAATCTCCATGAAAAAGGTACTGGCGGAATACTAAATACTTCGCAAGCATATCATTTAAGTTCTTAAATTGTACTTACACCTATCTTCCAATCTGATAGTTGGATTGCACAAGATATTATCATTGCTGGAATCAGACGATCCCAATGTGCGCATTCATGCTGTAAAAGTTGTAGCTAACCTCGCAGCTGAAGGTAATCTGCACTTCAATCCATTATCATTTTCCTCTCCTGTAATGTGAACTTTAAAATATGCTTCCTGTCTTCATGTGGCTACTGATTTAACTATCCATTAAGGTTTTAATCAAAGGTTGTAATCTAGGATAAACAGGATGAAATGGAAGTTATATAAGATTTTAATCAAAGGTTGTAATCTAGGATAAACAGGATGAAATGGAAGTTATATATGGGATGCACTGTTCGGAAAGAGTAGATAGGATGGAGAGGGAATCCACCAAATATATTATAATGGGAGGTTGAGGTCTCCATCCTTGGATTGGTGCTCTCAATACTGAGTGTGGGATATTGTTAGTTATCCAGCAAAAAATTACGAAAAGGACCTGGACACAAACTTCAGTATTATTATTTGTTGTTAAACTTCATCTTCAAATTTTTGTTTGCTTTTCCTAGTGTTTGAAGGCTTATAGTTGCTAATTTCTAATTTCCAAAGATGTGTTTTGGATATGATTTCAAGAATTAATCTAATATTTATTCATCAGAAGCGAATCAAGAAAAGATAGTAGATTATTATTTGTTGTTAAACTTCATCTTCAAATTTTTGTTTGCTTTTCCTAGTGTTTGAAGGCTTATAGTTGCTAATTTCTAATTTCCAAAGATGTGTTTTGGATATGATTTCAAGAATTGATCTAATATTTATTCATCAGAAGCGAATCAAGAAAAGATAGTAGAGGCTGGCGGTCTCTCTTCACTGCTAATGCTGCTTAGGAGTTATGAAGATGAAACTATTCGCAGAATAGCAGCTGGTGCAGTTGCGAATCTGGCAATGAATGGCACGTATTATCTTATTTTCTGTACATTTTCTTTTCTGATGGGGGTGGGTGCTCATGACATCTGAATTACTAGTGCTTCGTTTTTATATTCAATTCCTAATGACCACTGCATTATTTTTATGGTTGAATCATTCCCTGGGATAGCAATGATATTTGCTTTCCTTTGTTCTCAGAATTCAATCAGGAACTTATAATGGCTCAAGGCGGAATTTGTCTGTTAGCGATGACAGCATCTGATGCTGAGGATCCACAAACTTTACGTATGGTGGCTGGTGCAATAGCTAATCTTTGCGGCAATGGTACAACCATTTGCTTTTATTGCATCTCGTTAAGCTTTAAATCTTTACAGTTCATTCACGTTATATTACATTGAATTAGCATTCATGATGAAATCTATGCAGTACTTCATGGCTTTTTTCTTTTTGAAATTCGGTTCTTTTACTAAGATATCGGATATCCTTTATTTACCATTTGTACGCTCACTGATATACGACTGTAATGGAAACATGGAATGCATAATACTAGTGCAAAAATGATTTAGAAGAAACAGGTTTAATCCCTAAGATAATTGTCTGTCTTTTGATGCTTTAGACGTTAAGGAGGCGTTTGGTTCAAATTCTTCAATGGCAATCACAATGGGTTTGATTGAGGGGTCAACGACAATGGAAATTATGATTGTTTGATTCAAATCCTATAATGGGTATTATTGTAATTGATGTTGTTTGGTTCAAATCAACAATAGTAATAGAAATCAGTCAAAATTTCTATTTTACCCTTATCAGAGTTCGCACTTTATTATTATTATTATTATTAATCATTATTATTATTAGTATTATTAATTAATAATAATAATAATATTATTTATTAATATTATTATCATTATCATTATTAATATTATTAATATTATTATTAATTATTAATATTATTATCATTATTAATTATTAATATCATTATTAAATATTAATATTTTTAATTATTATCATTATTAATATTATTAATTATTATCATTATCATTATTAATATTAATGAATTATTATTAATATTATTTATTTAATATTAATATTATTATTAATTATTAATATAATAATAATAATATTATTAATATTACTATTACTATTATTATTTTAATTAATAATTATTATTATTATTAAAGTACATATTGGAGTAGGGAGTTATTTGGTACAGTTGGGTAAAATCGACTACCCAATACAGGGTAATGGATAATTAATGGGGGGAGACTAGGGAATCATCCATTGACTCATTTAAGATAATCATTAATGAATAGTTATTCTCATTATTCAAACATTAACAATGACAATCAATTTTATTGATTACCATTGAACCTTTCTATTCCCCTTACCAACGCCCCCTAAATAATTATTTGCAGTTGCTTAATCAGTTTATTGAGTGCCTCAGGTTGGGAATTGTAAAAGGGGGATTTTGGGGTTGAAGGGTGAGTGTTGGGAAGGGGAACTAAAGTTGGGCACGGTGATCCTGAGAATTCTGGAGAACTGCAAGTATAAATGCTGCATGTACATGGAGTTCCTGAAAATTAACGTGTGTAGCATTGTTAACTTAATGGAGTCTTCTTCTATGTTATGTTACCCATAACATCTTCTGTAAGCTCTTCCTTCGATCTGGTCTTCCTATCCAGCTTTTGATTCTGTTATCGATGGTCTTTTCAGATAAATTACAGACAAGGCTGAGGTCTGAAGGGGGAATCAAGGCTCTACTGGGAATGGTGAGAAGTCGGCATCCTGACGTTCTATCTCAAGTTGCACGAGGGATTGCAAATTTTGCTAAGTGTGAGTCTAGAGCAGCAACTCAGGGTGAGTGTTAAATGTTAAATTTGCCACAAATCATGATCATGAAGTTTCTAGAAGTATATTACATTCTCATCTATTACCCCTGAACTAGTTGATAACTTTTTGTTTTAGAAGAAATTGACCTATTCTTGGATCTGTTTCCTACTTAGGTACAAAATACGGACGTTCTCTTTTGATAGAAGATGGTGCACTGCCATGGATTGTGCAAAATGCTAACAATGAAGCATCACTAATTAGACGTCATGTAGAACTTGCACTTTGCCACTTGGCACAACATGGTAAAACTTCATGTTCGAAATCAGTCCCAAAATTCAATGCATAATTTATTTAGGGGAATGATTTTTCTTAATATCCCATACCAGAAATCAATGCAAAAGACTTGATCAGTGGAGGAGCCCTATGGGAGCTTGTACGCATCTCGCGTGACTGCACCCGAGATGACATAAGGGCTCTAGCTTGTCGAACCTTAACTTCAAGTCCAACCTTTGTAGCTGAACTGCGGCGTTTAAGGATAGAGGTTTAGCTAACCTCATTTCTCTGGTGATTTTTTTGACTGGCAAGGCTTGCAACTACTTTTCCAAGGTTTTCCTCAAAAGATGTCACGATCATTGGTGTTGCTTATAAACATTTGACATAGGTGGAAAATTCTATTCATTTATGAGTCAACCATGAACATTTTCTGAGTTTTGGTCCTTTCGGAGGGTTGTACACCCAAATGCGGTTGCTTCCATGTTAATAATCGTGTAAGATAGCAGTGTATATTCTATTTATGGATAGATTTGTTTAGTGATATTAATTTGTCTCAAATATCAAACGCTTCTCTACACGTAGAAAGTCCACGCAGTCTATCACAGTGTAATTTTGTTTTACTGTAGTTGAATTTTATATTGAGGATCGTTATAGTTCTCGTTGAGCTGTCGACTTGGACCTGCAAAATTTCAAATTGCATCTTTACTTTTTTTTTTACCATTTTTTGTACTCATGATTGTGAATATGCATTCTACCGAATATTGTAAAAAAATAAAATTTTTCTCAAACATCTATTTTTCATAGGTTATAACACACGGGTTTTTGGTTAAAAATGGTAAAATTCAAAAACACGTTGATTTTAACATTTTTTGTACTATTTTTTGTACTAACTCTTATTGTGACAATGCATTCTAGCGAATATTGTCAAAAGATGAAAAAATTAAAATTTTTACCAAACCTCCATTTTTCATGGGATATAAGTATAACACACGTTTTTTTGGTATAAAAATGGCAAAATCTATAAACGTGTTATTTTGACTTTATTGTACTATTTTTTTCACTCACAAAGATTGTGAACATGCATTCTTGCGACTATTGTCAAAAAATGATAGAATTGAAATTTTCTCCAAACTTCTATTTTTCATGGGTTATATAACACACGTTTTTCTGGTAAAAAATAGAAAAAAACTAAAAACGCAATGATTTTTACTTTTTTTTACCATTTTTTGCACTCAACCTGATTGTGAACATGCATTCTAGTGAATATTGTAAAAAAAATGAAAGAATTAAAATTTTTCAAGACTTCTATTTTTCATGGGCTATAACCTACGTTTTTTTTGGTAAAAAGTGGCAAAATCTAAAACAATGTTGATTTTGATTTTTTTGTACAATTTTTTGCCCTCACCTTGATTGTGAACGAGCATTCAAGCGAATATTGTCAAAAAAATGAAAGAATTAAAATTTTCACCAAACCTCAATTTTCTTGGGCTATAACACACATTTTTTGGTAAAAAAATGGCAAAATCCAAAAACGCATTGATTTTGACTTGTTTTGTTTCATTTTTTTTGCACACACCCTGATTGTGAACATGCATTCTAGTGAATATTGTCAAAAAATGAAAGAATTAAAATTTTCACTAAACATTCATCTTTCTTGGGCTATATAAAACATGTGTTTTAGTAAAAAAATGGCAAAATAAAAAAATGTATTGATTTTGACTTTTTTGTACCTTTTTTTTGCGCTCACCCTCGTTGTGAACATGCATTCTAGCGAATATTTTCAAAAAATGAAAGAATTAAAATTTTCACCAAACCTCTATTTTCATGGGCAATAACACATATTTTTTTTTGGTAAAAAATTGCAAAATCCAAAAATGCGGTGATTTTGACTTATTTTGTACCGATTTTTGAGATCACCGTGATTGTAAACATGCATTCTAGCGAAATTTGTCAAAAAATGAACAAATTAAAATTTTCACCAGACCTCATTTTTTTATTGGCTTTTTCATACGTTTTTTTGGTAAAAAGTGGCAAAATATAAAAAAACGTTGATTTTAACTTTTTTTGTAACATTTTTTGCACTCACCCTGGTTGTAAACATGCATTCTAGCTAATATTGTCAAAAAAAATGAAGGAATTAAAATTTTCACAAAACCTCTATTTATCATGGGCTATAACAAACATTTTTTAGTAAAAAATGGCAAAATCTAAAAACTCGTTGATTTTGACTTTTTTGTACCATTTTTTGCACTCACCTTGATAGTGAACATGCATTTTTGTGAATATTGTCAACAAAAATGAAAGAATTAAACTTTTCACCAAACCTTTATTTTTCATGGGCTATAACACACGTTTTTTGGAAAAAATGGTAAAATAAAAAAATGCGTTGATTTTGACTTTTTTTGTACCATTTTGAAAATTTTAAAATTTCACATTTTTTTGTAACAATCACTAGAATGCATGTTCACAATGAAGGTGGGTGTAAAAATTATCACAAAAAAATAAAAATGAACATATTTTTGAATTTTGCCATTTTTGGCTTAAATACGTGTGTTATAACCTATGAAAAATGAAAATTTGGTAAAAAATCTAAATTTCACTTTCTTACGCACCGTTCATTATAATGAATATTCACAGTTGAGATGTGTGTAAATAATATTAGAGACAAAGTCAAAATCAATATGTTTGTTGACTTTGCCATTTTGAATAAAACACGTGTGTTATAGCCCATGAAAAATGGAAATTTTGTAAAAAAAATTAAATTTCACATTTTTTGACATCGTTTACAAGGATGCATATTCACAATTGAGGTGGGTGAAAAAATAGCAGGGAAAAAGGCAAAATCAACACATTTTTTTTGACTTTGCCATTTTTTAACAAAACACGTATGCTACATTTGAAAAATAGGGATTAAGTGAAAATTTAAAAATTTCACATTTTTTTTGCAACATTCACTTGAATGCATATTTATAATAGAGGTGGGTGTAAGAATCATCACAAAAAAAATTCAAAATCAATGTATTTTTGAATTTGCCATTTTTGGCTAAAATACGAATTTTATAACCATGAAAAATGGAAATTTTGTGAAAAATATAAATATCACTTTTTTGTACACCGTTCATTAGAATGTATATTAACAATTGAGATGTATGTAAACAATAGTAGGGAAAAAGCCAAAATCAACATGTTTGTGGACTTTGCCATTTTTGTTCAAAATACGTTTGTTATAATCCATGAAAAATGGAGGTTTGGTTAAAATTTTAATTTTTACTTTTTTGGACAATTTTTCACTAGGTGCATTGATTATGATTGTATTGTGCTGATATTCACTAGAGTACCGCTCCCTAACTCCTCCATCTCCAACGCTAACGGCTAACCCTCCACCGCTAACGGCTATATCACAACCACCCACCGCCGGAAACCAACGCACATCATTCATCACTTTCAATTTCAAACACTAGCTAAACACCTTCAGTCACCTTTAACTCTATATCCACAAGGATCCAATTTTATTTTCTCAGACTTTTAATTTCTCTCACTGGTTTCACCAAAACCCTAACAGCCGCACATGGCGGCGTCTCAGCCAAGCGCTGATGACAATCGAAGCCCCTCCAACTACAAAGAAGCACTTGCTGCGTCAATTCCCAAGATCAAAAGCATCCCAGCCCATGCCAACACCTCCACTCTATTCTCTGAACAGATTCGGAGTCAAAGCATGCTAGGAGTATACAAAGGAGAGCCTGCAATTTTCCTCCCACCAGACGTTGAAGAGAAGCTAGCTGAACCCTTCAAATTCACCCTAGTCGGTAAGTTTACATGGGGTCGTCCGGCAATGGTTATAATAAAAAAAGACATCATATCCGCTGGTTTCAAAGGCCCCTGTCATGTAGGGCTCCTGGACACAAATCACATTCTTCTGAGGTTTGAATTCGAGGAGGACTTCCAAAGAATGTGGCTGAAAAGGACATGGTCTTTTCAAGGATTTCAAGCCCGCATATTCAAATGGAGCACCAATTTCAACACAGAGGTAGAATCTTCAATCGTTCCTATTTGGGTTAATTTCCCCATGTTACCGATTCACTGTTTCAACAAAAAAACCCTTTACTCCCTAGCTAGTGCTCTTGGTAATCCTCTGAAAACAGACACAGCTACTGCTGCTGCCTTGAGTGTTGTCAGGCCAAGTGTAGCCTGATCTGCAAAAGATCCCAGACCGTATTTGGATTGATCAAGGAAACACAGGAAAATGGCAAACAGTTGAAGTGGAAGAATTACCACAATATTGCACAAAGTGTTTCTACCTTAGGCCATCACACCAACTCATGTAGTGCTCTGATTGATAGTCCAAATGATCAGAGCAAAGAGATTTTGAAAAAGCCACAAAAGAAAATCTGGCAGGAGAAGAAGCAAACATACAATAGCACAGTTTCAGACAATCAACCACAACATGAGAAGCAAGCAACACACAATGCAGTTTCAAGCGGCAAGGGAAAAGAAACTTTAACTCCCACAACACAGAATCCAGACCAATCTGAAAATCAAGTCTTTGATGCCCCCTCAACCTCCTCACATCAGTTTCTAAAAGTCTCAAGCTTTCACCAAAACATATCCTCAACCAAATCACCATCAAGTCTTTCTCAGAAAAATGGTTGTACTTTACATGAAAAGTCCTTACCTGCAGAACAGTTCACCGAATCTCCCGCAACATCCAAACAAAATCAGATTTCTTCCAATAAAGAAGAATGCAGCAGAGAAGGAAGTCTCCCACTCATTGTTCGGAGTAATCAAACACAAGAGCAAAATGAAATTGTGTTAAACCAGGAAGTTTTAATTCTGTCCAATCCTCTTAACTCCTGCAAGGAATCAATTCACTCATATAACTGTCTATGCATCACTAAATCTGTCTCTGAATCGCAGCTGCAGGAAATGAATGAAGTAAACTCGGACAGTGAAGAAGAGCCATCCCTCCAAAAATCAAATACGCCCGTCAACGACATGCCTTCAGAACTGGTTAAGACCACCGTAGAACAAGAATCAACAGGGAACTCTTCATCGGATGAACCAGAATCCCCACCAAAAGAAAAGGGAATCAGAGCTAAGTATCCGTCAACTCGGTCCCTCAGACCAAAAAATAGAGAAACAGTTAATTATGTGGATAAATCTGAATCTGATGATGCATAAAATACTTTTTTGGAATATTAGAAGTGTTACAAAACCCATGAATTTCAAGAGATTAAAAAGCATCATTAAAAACAACAAAGTAGAAATATTAGCCTTATGCGAACCTCTAGCTTCAATCTCAGTCTTAACGAAAATTAAACTGAAATTAAAATTTGACTATTGTCTTGCTAATAAGGAGGGAACTATCTGGCTTTTATACAAAGATCATATTATTTGCAATATACTTGATGAAAGTCAACAGCACTTAACTGTTCAAGTGTGTCATTCAGATTTCCCCAGCCCTATAATTCTTTCTTCTGTTCATGCATTCTGTACTGAGTTAGCTAGAAAATCTCTGTGGAAATCTCTGTCAGAACTTAATACTCAAAACTATCCTTGGTGGATTTGGGGAGATTTTAATTGCACTCTTAGGGAGCAAGAAAAAAGGGGAGGAAGAAAGTTCAGAGTTGAAGACACCAGGGAGTTGATTCAATTCACAAATGATAGAGAACTAGAAGACATCAACTTCACAGGATCACAATTTACATGGTGTAACAATAGGAAGGGCAAACGTAGAATATGGAAAAGATTAGACCGAATACTAGTTAATAGGCAAGCCTTTGACATAGGATACCAATATATAGTTAAACATCTGACTAGAGATCCATCGGACCATGCCCCTTTACTAGTTAACATCACCAAAATTTCTAATAATGTAAAAACTGGTTTCAAGTTTCAAAATTTCTGGACTAAGCATAAATTATTTCTCAACATAGTACAAGAAGCCTGGAATAGTGAGGTGGTAGGAAATCCAATTAGAAAATTAGTTCTCAAACTCCAACGCACAAAGAACGCTTTAAAACAATGGAACAAACAGCAGTTTGGAAATATTTTTGACACCCTTAAGGAAGCTGAAAGCAATCTCCAAAACTTAGAGATTAAAGATGAATTAACCACTAATGAAGTCTCTAGGGAAGATTTAAATCTAGCAAGAGCGAAACTGAGAAAAATAACAAATAACATTGAGGATTTCTGGGCGCAAAAAGCAAACATCAAATGGCTAAATGAGGGTGATAAAAATTCAAAATTTTTTCACTCTCATGTGAACCAAAAAAGGAGGAGTGCCTACATTCACTCTATTCAAGATGAGAATGGTGTCATCTTGGAAAATGAAGCTAAAATTGGTGAAGAAGCAGAGAAATTCTTTCAAAAAGCTTTCACCAAAACCAACACAACTCCTTTCCCACAATCCTGTCACATTCCCAAATTATTGGCGGAAGAGGACAATGCCAAACTAGAAACAATTCCCAACCTTAAAGAAATAGAGGAATGTGTTTTTTCAATGGATGCAAATAGTGCACCAGGCCCAGATGGTTTCAATGCTAATTTCTTCATAACAGCCTGGGACATTGTTAAAAATGACATTCTAGCAGCCATACAACATTTCTTTAATGGAGGCACACTTTCACAAGCCATCACAGCCACTTTTATCATTTTAATCCCTAAAACTCTAAGCCCAAAAGATTTTGCTAGTTTCAGACCGATAAGTTTGTGTAATTTCTTAAATAAAATCATTTCCAAACTTATAGCTTCTAGGCTATCGGTTCTGCTGCCAAGAATTATTAGCAAAAATCAGTGTGGCTATGTAAAGGGAAGACATCTCATGGATAATTTTTTACTAGCTCAAGAACTAGTCCAAAGCCTACCAAAAAAAAATAAAAATAGCAATGTCATACTTAAGTTAGACATGGAAAAAGCATATGATAGAGTAGACTGGTTCTTTCTTCTACAAGTTCTACGTAAATTTGGTTTTAGTGAAATATTTATTGACATGATTTGGCGTTTAATTTCAAACATCAGATTTTCAGTTTTAATTAATGGCTCACCAGTCGGCTTTTTTCAATCATCACGTGGCATTAGGCAAGGTGATCCTTTATCACCTTACCTGTTTATTATAGGAGCTGAGTTCATCTCTAGAGCACTAAATCAGTCAATATCTCAATATCCATCTTTCTCCTTCCCAAAGAAATGTCCATCAATTTCACATCTTGCATATGCCGATGATTTGATCATCTTCACTTCTTCCCATCCCAAAGCCTTGAAACAGGTCATGAATATTCTAAATCATTATGAGGAAGTTTCAGGTCAAAAGGTAAACCCACACAAAAGTTCTTTCCTTATACACCACAAATGTGATAGGGCCAAGAAACATATAATTTCCAAAACTACAAAATTTCATCATGAAAAATTCCCAGTCAAATATCTAGGATTACCACTTTATTATGGAAAGAATAAATTTAATCATTATGAACCTCTCATTCATAAAGTGCAGCAAAAAATCAATTTTTGGAATTCCAAATTTCTTTCAAGTGGTGGCAGAATCACTCTTATCAAATCAGTCCTACTAGCTATGCCAATACACATCCTCCTAGGGTCAAATCCTCCAAGTAGAATCTTACAAAGGCTGGAAAGTGCCTTCTCAAATTTTCTTTGGGGTTCAAATGATGGAAACTTAAAATACCATTGGATTTCATGGGAAAAACTCTGTTTACAGCCCCAAAATGGTGGTCTTGGTTTTAGAAGTCTCCATGACATTCACAAAGCTTTTTCCTTCAAACTCTGGTGGAGATTCAAAGAACAAAACTCTTTATGGGCTGAGTTCTTAGCAGCAAAGTACGATGAAAATGAATCCCCTAACAAGAAATTCTCTAAAACGTGGAACCGACTTTTAAAAATCAGACCTGAGGCAGATCCCCTCATTATTAAAAACCAGCCTCTTTCCATCATTTGGTCCTTGACAATGCATGGTGATTTCACTTTCCAATCAGCCTACAAGTTCATTGCTAATAGACAACATCCACCATGGAGATATGGCAAAGTCATATGGAATCCATTCATCCCTATAAAACAATCTTTTTTCATGTTAAGATTACTCAAGACACTACTTCCAATAGGTACCATTTTATACAAATTTCATGTTCACGGCCCTTTCACATGTCATTGGTGTTATTCAGGATCAGAATCACTTGCACACACATTTTTACATTGTGAACCAGCTTTAAAGCTTTGGACTTTCTTTGGAGGAGAAGTGGGAATTCACATTTCAGCAAATTTTCAGTCGTTTAATGCTTTTCTTGATCACTGGTGGGATCAAAAAGGTAAGAATCCAGTCTGCAATTACATCATCTTGATATCACCCATGATTATATGCTGGAATTTGTGGAAATTTAGGAACAAAAGGATTTTCGAAGAGGAGGATTGGAATCTAGACAAAATGTTAAAAACCTCTTTCGAAGACCTTAGAGCAGCTTTAATTAATCGGTTCCCTGATTTCAAATGCTCTGGCCTGCCATGGAATTCTTTCTGGAACTCGGCACTTAATTTCTCTAGAAAATGCAACATATCATACATCAAGTGGCATCCTCCAAATGACCCACGTCTCAAGTTAAATATTTATGGTATCCTTAATAGTTCAAACATGGGTTTAGGTGGAGGTATCCTAAGAAATCATGAGTCCAAGATGATCTTTGCCTTTTCTTTCAATTCTTCTATCTCTAACTTATTCCTTTCTGAGCAGATAATGGCTGAAGCAGCAATGATAGGACTGGAAATTTGCAAACAAAAAGGTATCCATGATATAGTTATCATTGAATCCAGCTCTAACCTTCACTTATGGCTGCAGGATATCAAAACATGCCCTTGGAGATTAAAAGAGCAAGTACACATCCTAAAGGAATCCTCAGCTACAGCAATGTGGTCTCAATGCCAAAAGGAGCAAAATGTTGTTGCCAAATTATTAGCAAAAGCTGAAACCCAACACCCCTGTCAAATTTTCACTGAAGAAAAGTTTCTACATCAAAAGATCCAACTAATCATCAGAGCGGAAAGGCTAGGTTTGCCATACATAAAAAGAAATCATAAACTTTCCAATCAGTCTCAAAGTCTTACATGAATCGTTTTGCATGCCCCAAAGACCAATGGCTGCTGTTGTTAGGCCATTTAGTCTGGTTTGTGAATTTTTTGGCTGCTGAAGTTAGGCCTTCTTGTTTTAAATCATGTGAAATTTCTATAGCTTTTTTGGCTGCTGAAGTTAGGCCAACCTTATATCCAATCATCTCCAATCAAAAAAAAAAAAAAAAAAAAAAAAGACAGAAGGGAAAAGGTCGAACCTAAGGTGAGACTACTGCTTTTGAGCTAATGTTAGGCCCCTGATTACTAATGCTTATATCAGCTTGGCCTTGTCAATTATTTTAAGTTTCTGGAATTTTACTGTGGGTTACATGCCTTTTATTGAATGTCCTGCCCTAGGATAGTCATATTTGTTTGCTTGAACCTCAAGGAACTCAGGTTTTAGGATTTTGTCATGTTGTGATAGCTGAGCATAGAGTACTAATGTGGTGTGGCTAAATGCTGCTTGAGCTTGGATCTTATATGTCTGCACAGATGTAGCTGCTTGTATTTCTGTGGTGATGTTGTGCCTCATATTGTAGCCATGGGATTCTAATGTGATGAGGCATATTTTTGTGTATTGGTGTATGGGGTATGAAGGGCACAGTTAGAGATTATGCTGCCAAAATTTTGTTGGTTGATTAGTGCTCTTGTTGATTTGCTACTTAGCGAGGGGCATTTTGTTGTTTGCACCTTTATGATGCTGATGATACCGCACTTGGTGCACACCTGATCTTTTCCAATTTAGAGGCTCCATGTCTTTGTGAACTAAAGGGAGCAGAACTGGGGGGATTTGGAGTGGTGCATTTTGCCTTTACTAGGACTATATTATGGTGTCAATTTGAAAGCTCTTTTGCTGCTTTGCTTAGGCTCTCATGGCCAAGCACTTTGTTTGGATTCTGTGGGAGTTGTTTGTTGTTTGCTGAAGAACCCAAAGCTTGCAAACATGAAGGGACTGTGTGGCTGTGATGCCCTTCATTACTTCGTGTAGCATTGGATGACTTCATTAGATGTTCATTTCTTAAAAGGCAGGCTTTGTATATTTTGACTTGGGATGCTTCTGGAGTAATGAGTAATCTGCCTCTGCTGGAAAAATCATATGTTTAGCAAACATGAAGGGAACGTGCTGTGGGTGTAATCCTTATGTGGATGATATGGTCCGTGCCTATCTTTGGAACTGGAATTACTTTGGGCCTGTGTTTCTGCAAGAACCCAATATGACCAGGGCCTCTCTATGGACCTGGAAGAAACCATGTTACTTGGGGCTCCATCATGTGGATGATAGGATTTTCTCGGGCTGAATTGGGCTGTTAGTCCATGTTTTTACTAGTTATAATTGGATAGGTTGGGCTGAAGCCCGCTTAGCCCACATACTTAGGAATTCTGAAGTCTTTTATCATTTTTCAAGATTCAAGAGTTTTTAGGATTTGATGTGCCTATTGGGCTTTCAAATCGTTTGGACTCTTTATCTCCACATATATTCCTTGTTTGTTTTTTGGCTTTTGGACTGTAAAGGAGTAGTACTCCTCGTTTATGGCTTTCTTTTGTATTGGGGTGTCGGGTATATCCGGCCTCGTAAATTTTATTTATGGTATAATTAAGTAGTTTTCCATAAAAAAAAAAAAAAAAAAAAAAAAAAGACAATTTTTCACTAGAATCCATGTTCACAATCGATATGGGTGCAAAAATCAGTAAAAAAAAGTCAAAATCAACGCATTTTTGGATTTTGTCATTTTTGGTTAAAACACGTATATTATAGCCATGAAAAAAAAATAGAAATTTGGTAAAAAAAAAATCTAAATTTCACATTTTTTGACACTATTCAAGAATGCATGTTCACAATTAAGGTGCGTGAAAAAACAGCAGGGAAAAAGCTAAAATCGACACATTTTTTGAATTTGTTAGTTTTTTACCAAAATACTGTGTGCTATAACACTTGAAAAATAGAGATTGGGTGAAAATTTTAAAAGTTAACATTTTTTTTGCAACATTCACTGGAATGCATGTTCACAATGAAGGTTGGTGTAAAAATCATCACAAAAAATCAAAATCAACATATTTTCTAATTTTGCCATTTTCGACTAAAATATATGTGTTATATAACCCATGAAAAATGAAAATTTGGTGACAAATATAAATTTTACTTTTTTGTACACCGTTCATTAGAATGCATATTCTCAATTGAGATGTGTATAAATAATAACGGGGAAAAGCCAAAATCAATACATTTGTTGACTTTGCCATTTTTGACCAAAATAGGCGTATTATTACCCATGAAAAATGAAGGTTTGGGCGAAAATTTTAATTTTGATTTTTTTTCAACAATATTCACTATAATGCATGTTCACAATTTGGATTGGTGCAAAAAAGATAAAAAAAAGTCAAAATCAACGTATTTTTTGATTTTGCCATTTTGGTTAAAACACGTGTGTTACCCATGAAAAATAAAAATTTGGTAAAAAAAATCTAAATTTCACAATTTTTGACACTGTTCACAAGAATGTATGTTCACAATTAAGGTGGGTGAAAAACAGCAAGAAAAAAGCAAAAATCAACACATTTTTTTACCGTCATTTTTTACTAAAATAAGTCTACTAGAACACTTGGAAAAATGGGGATTGGATGAAACTTTTAAAAATTCACATTTTTTGCAACATTCACTGAAATGCATATTCACAGTGGAGGTAGATGTAAAAATCAGCACAAAAAATCAAAATCAACGTATTTTTTTTAATTTTGCCATTTTTGGCTAAAATACGTGTGTTATAGTCCATAAAAAATGAAAATTTGGTGAAAAAAAATTTAAATTTCACTTTGTTGTACACCGTTCATTAAAATACATATTCACAATTGAGATGTGTGAAAAAACAGAAGGGAAAAAGCCAAAATCAACACGTTTGTTGACTTTGCCATTTTTTACTAAATACATGTGTTATAACCCAATTACAAATAGAGGATTGGTGACAATTTTAATTTTGACTTTTTTTGGAAAATATTCACTAAAATGGCAAATTTCAAAAGCTTGCCTCTGGTATTTTTTTTCGTTTCGTTTTTTTCACTCATAAAAAATGTGATGTGCTATCTAATTAATGGTTTTAAAAATAGAAAAGTTAAAAATTTTTTAAAAAATGGCCATTTTTTGTGGGTTATAGCACACGTTTGTTTCCCAAAAACAGCAAATTTCAAAAACTTGCCTCCGGTTGTCGTTTTCGTATCGTTTTTTGCACTAATATAAAATTGTGATGTAGTATATAATGAATAGTGTGAAAAATATAAAAGTTAAAAAATTTTAAAAAATTACTATTTTTGTACACGTTTTTTCTCCCAAAACGAAAAGTTTCAAAAACTTGCCCTCAAGGGACCTTTTTCGTGTCATTTTTTGCACTCATATAAAATTTCGATATGCTATCTAATGAATGGTGCAATAAAAAGGAAACTTTAAAATTTTGAAAAATGACTATTTTGTGGGTTATAGCACATGTTTTTTTTTCAAAGAGGATCAATAATGGTACCCCATCTACCCCTTGGTGACTCGAACCCGTGACCTATTGGTTCACAGGTGAAGATGTAAACCCGTGACCTATTGGTTATAGCACACGTTTTTTTTTGTCTAAAACGGCAAATTTCAAAAACTTGCCTCTTGTGGCCGTTTTCGTGTCGTTTTTTGTACTCATATAAAATTGCGATGTGCTATTAAATGAATGGTGTAAAAAATGAAAGTTAAATTTTTTTGAAAAATTACCATTTATTGTGGGTTATAGCACACATTTTTTTGCCAAAAATGTCAAATTTAAAAAACTTGCCTCCGGTGGCCATTTTCATGTCGTTTTTTGCACTCATATAAAATTTTGATATGCTATTTAATTAATAGTGTAAAAAAATGAAAGTACAAAATTTTTAAAAAAATGACCATTTTTGTGGGTTATAACACACGTTTTTTTGCCAAAAAACGGCAAATTTTAAAAACTTGCCTCCCATTGTCGTTTTCGTGTCGATTTTTGCACTCATATACAAATGTGATGTACTATACAATGAATAGTGTAAAAAAGAGGTAAGTTAAAATTTTTAACAATTATCATTTTTTGTAGGCTATAGCACACGTTTTTTTTTTGTCAAAACGACAAATTTCAAAAACTTGCCTAAGTTGGCCGTTTTGTGTCTATTTTTTCACTCATATAAAAATTCCAATATGCTATCTAATGAATGCTGTAAAAAAGGAAAGTTAAAAATTTTAAAAAAATGACCATTTTTGTGGGTTATAGCACACGTTTTTTTTTGTCAAAACGACAAATTTCAAAAACTTGCCTAAGTTGGCCGTTTTGTGTCTATTTTTTCACACATATAAAAATTCCAATATGCTATCTAATGAATGCTGTAAAAAAGGAAAGTTAAAAATTTTAAAAAAATGACAATTTTTGTGGGTTATAGCACACGTTTTTTGTCCAAAACGGTAAATTTCAAAAACTAGCCCTTGGTGTTTGTTTTCGTGTCGCTATTTGCACTCATATAAAAATGCGATGTGCTATCAAAAACTAGCCCCTTGGGTTGTAGCATACATTTGTTTGCCAAAAATGGCAAATTTAAAATACTTGCTTTCGGTTGTCGTTTCATTTCATTTTTTCCACATATAAAATTTTGATATGCAATCTAATAAATGCGTTTTTAGATTTTGCCATTTTTCGCTTAAACACGTTTGTTATAGCCCATGAAAAATGAAAATTGCACATTTTTTTACACATTTTTTTACGTCATTCACAAGGATGAATGTTCACAATATATAGAGGTGGGTGAAAAAACAGTAGGGAAAAAGTAGAAATTAACATGTTTTTTTTACTTTGTCGTTTTTTACAAAAATACGTGTGCTATAACACTTGAATACGGAGATTGGGTAAAAATTTTAAAATTTCACATTTTTTGCAACATTCTTTGGAATTCATGTTCACAATGGAGATGGGTGTAAAAATTATCACAAAAAAATCAAAATCAACATATTTTTGAATTTTTTCATTTTTGGCTAAAATACGTGTGTTATAGCCCTTCAAAAATAAAATTTGGTGATAAATCTAAATTTCACTTTTTTGTTTACCGTTCATTAAATTCATAATATCAATTGAGATGTGTGTAAACAATAGTAGGGAAAAAACCAAAATCAACACGTTTGTTGACTTAGCCATTTTTAACAAAATACGTATTCTATAACCCATGAAAAATGGAGGTTTGGTGAATATTATAATTTTGACTTTTTGGGACAATATTCACTAGAATGCATGTTCACAATCGGAATGGTTGCAAAGAATGATACAAAAAAAGTCAAAGTCAACGCGCTTTTGGATTTTGCAATTTTTGGCTAAAACACATGTGTTATAGCTCATGAAAAATAAAAATTCGATAAAAAAAATCTAAATTTCACATTTTTGACGCCGTTCAAAAGGATTCATGTTCACAATTGAGGTGGATGAAAAAATAGAAGGGAAAAAGCCAAGATCAACACGTTTTTTACTTTGTCATTTTTTACCAATATACGTGTGCTATAACACTTGAAATAATGGAGATTGGGTGAAAATTTTAAAATTTCACATTTTTTTGCAACATTTACTAGAATGCATGTTCACAATGGAGGTGAGTGTAAAAATCATCACAAAAAAAATCAAAATCAACGTATTTTTGAATTTTGCCATTTTTGGCTAAAATACTTGTGTTATAACCCATGAAAAATGAAATTTTTACTTTTTTATACGCCATTCATTAGAATGCATATTCACAATTCAGATGTGTAAACAATAGTAAGGAAAAGCCAAAATCAACATGTTTGTTGATGTTGCTATTTTTTACCAAAATACGTGTGTTATAACCCATGAAAAATAGAGGTTTGGCGAAAATTTTAATTTTTACTTTTTTGGACATTATTCACTAGAATGCATGTTCACAATCAGAATGGGTGCAAAGAGTGGTACAAAAAGTCAAAATCAATGCGTTTTTTGATGTTGCCATTTTTGGCTAAAATACGTGTGTTATAGCCTATGAAAAATGGAAATTTGGTAAAAAAATCTAAATTTCACATTTTTTGACGCCATTCACAAGGATGCATATTCATAATTGAGATTGGTGAAAAAATAGAAGAGAAAAAACCAAAATTAACATGTTTTTTTACTCATCAATTTTTACCAAAATATATGTGCTATAAAACTGGAAAAAATGAAGATTGGGTGAAAATTTTAAAATTTCACATTTTTTATATCATTCACTAGGATGCATGTTCACAATGGATGCGAATGTAAAAATCATCACAAAAAAATCAAAATCAAAATAATTTTCAATTTTGCTGTTTTTGGCTAAAATACGTGTGTGTTATAACCCATGAAAAATATAAATTTAATGAAAAATCTAAATTTTACTTTTTCGTACACCGTTCATTAGAATGCATATTCACAATTGATATGTGTGAAAAAAAGCACGGAAAATGCCAAAATCAACACGTTTGTTGACTTTGTCATTTTTAACCAAAATACATGTGTTTATCCATTAAAAATGGAGGTTTGGTGAAAATTTTAATATTGACTTTTTTGGACAATATTCACTAGAATGTATGTTCACAATCGGGATGCGTGCAAAAAAATGGTACAAAAAAGTCAAAATCAACGTGTTTTTGGATTTTGACATTTTTGGCTAAAACACTTGTGTTATAGCCTATTAAAAATAGAAATTTGGTAAAAATAATCTAAATTTCACTTTTTCTGAAACCGTTCAAAATGTCGCATGTTCACAGTTGATGTGTGTACAAAAAAAGGAGGGAAAAAGTCAAAATTAACACATTTTTTTACTTTGTCTTTTTTTACCAAAATACGAGTGCTATAACACTTGAAAAAATGGGGATTGGATGAAAATTTTAAAATTTCACATTTATTTGCAACACTAACTAGAATGCATGTTGACAATGGATATGGATGTAAAAATCATCACAAAAAATCAAAATCAATGTATTTTTAAATTTTGCCATTTTTGGATAAAATATGTGTGTTATAACACATGAAAAATGGAAATTTAGCGAAAATCTAAATTTCACTTTTTTTTTGCACCGTTCATTAGAATGCATATTCACAGGATGTGTGTAAATAATAGTAGAAAAAAAAGCCAAAATCAACACATTTGGTGACTTTGCCATTTTTTACCAAATTACATGTGTTATTATAACCCATGAAAAATGGAGATTAGCCGAAATTTTTAATTTTGACTTTTTTCAACAATATTCAAAAGAATGCGTGTTTGCAATCAGGATAGGTGCAAAAAACGATACAAAAAAATCAAAATCAAAACGTTTTTCAATTTTGCCGTTTTTTGCTAAAACACACGTGTTTGCCCATGAAAAAATGAAATTTTGTAAAAAAATCTAAATTTCATATTTTTTGATGCCATTCAAAAGGATGCATGTACACAATTAATGTTGGTGAAATATAGATGGGAAAAAGTCAAAATCAACAGATTTTTTATTTTATCATTTTTTACCAAAATACGTGTGCTATAACACTTAAAAAAATGGAGATTGGGTGAAAATTTTAAAATTTCACCCATTCACTAGAATGCATGTGCTGAAAGGATGTTGGTGTAAAAATCATTACAAAAAAATCAAAATCAATGTATATTTAAATTTTGCCATTTTTGGCTAAAATACGCACGTTATAACCCTTGAAAAATGAAAATTTTTTAAAAATCTATATTTAACTTTTTTTTGTATACCATTCATTAGAATGTATAATCACAATTGAGATGAGTGTAAACAATAGTCGGGGAAAAGCCAAAATCAACACATTTGTTGACTTTACCATTTTTTTCCAAAATATATGTGTTATAACCTATCAAAAATGGAGGTTTGGTGAAAATTTTAATTTTAACTTTTTTCAACAACATTCACTAGAATCCATATTCCCAATCCGGATAGATGCAAAAAATGGTACAAAAAAGTCAAAATCAATGCGTTTTTGAATTTTTCCATTTTTGGCTAAAACACGTGTGTTATAGCCCATGAAAAATAAAAATTTGGTAAAAAAAATCAAAATTTCACATTTTTTACACTGTTCAAGAATGCATATTCACAATTGAGGTGGATGAAAAAATAGCAGGGAAAAAGCCAAATACGACACATTTTTTGACTTTGTTATTTTTTACCAAAATACGTGTGCTATAACATTTGAAAAAAAATGTAGATGGTTGAAAATTTTAAAATTTCACATTTTTTTGCAACATTCACTGGAATTCATGTCCACAATGGAAGTGGGTGTAAAAATCATCACAAAAAAAAAATCAAAATTAACGTAATTTTGACATTTTTTGCTAAAATACGTGTGTTGTAACCCATGAAAAATGGAAATTTGGTGAAAAATTAAAATTTCACTTTTTTGTACACCGTTTATTAGAATTCATATTCACAATTGGATGTATGTCAACAATACTAAGGAAAAAGGCAAAATCAATACATTTGTTGACATTGCCATTTTTTACAAAAATACATATGTTATAACTCATGAAAAATGAAGGTTTTGTGAAAATTTTAATTTTGACTTTTTTGGACATTATTTACTAGAATGCATGTTCGCAATCGGGATAGGTGCAAAAAATGGTACAAAAAAATCAAAATCAAAGCGTTTTTAGATTTTGCCATTTTTCGCTAAAACATATATGTTACATCCCATGAAAAATAGAAATTTGGTAAAAAAATATAAAATCAAAATATTTTGACACCATTCAAGGATGCATGTTTACAATTTAGGCAGGTGAAAAAAAGTAGGGAAAAAGTCAAAATCGACACATTTTTTTACTTTGTCATTTTTTACCGAAATACGTGTGCTATAACACTTGAAAATGGAGATAGGGTGAAAATTTTAAAATTTCACATTTTTTTGCAACATGCACTAGAATGCAAGTTCACAATGGGTGTGGGTGTAAAAATAATTACAAAAAACTCAAAATCAACCTATTTTTGAATTTTGTCATTTTTGGCTAAAATATGTGTGTTATAACCATGAAAAATGAAAATTTGATGAAAAATCTAAATTTCATTTTTTTGTGTACCATTCATTAGAATGCATATTCACAATTGAGATGTTTCTAAACAATAATAGGGAAAAGGCAAAATCAACACGTTTGTTTACTTTGCATTTTTTATCAAAATACGTTTGTTATAACCCATGAAAAATGGAGGTTTGGTGACAATTTTAATTTTGACTTTTTGGAGTATATTTACTAGAATGCATGTTCACAATCAGGATGGGTGCAAAAAGTGGCACTAAACTTCACATTTTTTATGCCGTTCACAGAGATGCATGTTTAAAATTTATTTAGGTGAAAACAGAAGGGAAAAAGGTAAAATCAACACGTTTTTTGACTTTGTCATTTTTTACCAAAATACGTGTGCAATAACACTTGAAAAAATGGAGATTGGGAGAAAACTTTAAAATTTCACTTTTTTTTGCAACATTCACTGGAATGCATGTTCACAATAGAGGTGGGTGTAAAAATCATGACAAAAAATCAAAGTCAGCGTATTTTTGAATTCTGCCATTTTTGGCTAAAATACGTGTGTTATAACCCATGAAAAATAGAAATTTGGTGAAAAATCTAAATTTCACTTTTTTGTACACCATTCATTAGAATGCATGTTCAAAATTGATATGTGTGTAAACAATAGTAGAGAAAAAGCCAAAATCAACACGTTTGTTGACTTTGATATTTTTTACCAAAATACGTGTGTTATAACCCATGAAAAATGAGGTTTTGTGAAAATTTTAATTTTGATTTTTTTGGACAATATTCACTAGAATGCATGTTCACAATCGGGGTGGGTGCAAAAAATGGTACAAAAAAAAAGTCAAAATCAAAGCATTTTTGAATTTTGCCATTTTTTGCTAAAACAAGTGTGTTATAGCCCATGAAAAATGGAAATTTGGTAAAAATTTTAAATTTCATATTTTTTGACGCCGTTCACAAGAATGCATGTTTACAATTGAGGTGGATGAAAAACCAGAAGGGAAAAAACCAAAATCAACACGTTTATACCAAATGGCATAATCCAAAACCAAATGGATTATTTTAGCAAAAAATGGCATAATCCAAAAATGAGTTGATTTTGACTTTTTTATACTGATTTTGCACCCACTAAGATTGTGAACATGTATTCTAGAGAATATTGTCAAAAAAGTGAAATTAAAATTTTCACGAAACTTCCATTTTTCATGGGTTAAAACACACATATTTTAGGCAAAAATAGCATAATCCAAAAACGCATTGATTTTGACTTTTTTTGTACCATTTTTTGCGCTAACCCCAATTGTGAACATGCATTCTAGAGAATATTATATAAAAAAGTGAAAATTAAAATTTTAACGAAACTTCCATTTTTCATAGGTTATAACACACGTACTTTAGCCAAATTAGCATAATCCAAAATTGCGTTGATTTTGACTTTTTAGTACAGTTTTTGTACCATGATTGTGAACATACAATCTAGAGATTTTTTTTTTTGTTGGCTAATCATCCCATTTAGTGGGAGGGCACCACTCCCTATTTATTGATAGAAATATAGGATACAAAATTCAATGGCGGATATAACCACACCATTAGTACACTTGAAAAGTTATAAATAGGCAGGACTCCTCTCTTACATTGATGCACCTATTTCAAGTTTCAGAAACCAAATAAGGAGTACTTCCTCCTTTACAATTTCTAGTCTAGTGTTTCTGTAATAGAAAAATGGAGTATCATTCCTTTATGGAGTTGGTGGTTGCTAGAGAATATTGTAAAAAAAAGTAAAAATTAAAATTTTCACAAAACTTCTATTTTTCATAGATAATAACATACGTATTTTGGTTAAAAATTGCAAAGTCAAAAAATATGTTGATTTTGACTTTTGCCATAATGTTTTTTACACACAATTGTGAATATACATTCTAATGAATGATGTCAAAAAATCTTAAATTCAGACTTTTCACCAAATTTTCCTTTTTTTATGAGTTATAACAAATATATTTTAGTCAAAAATGAAAAAATTCGTTCAATAAAATACATAATGAAACGGGAGATTCATTGGCCACTCTTACCGGCAATATCAATTATGTGAGAACTTCTTCGAGACTTTGTTGCTCAAATTAGTGCACAAATTATTAAATAAAAAACCATTTTCACTTGGAAATTAAACAATGATGCCACCAATCAAAATATTGATGCTACTATTCGGTTGTCATTTGGAAGGAATCTAAGAATCTTGATGACCACACATTTTGCTATAAAGAACAAGGAAGTAAAACATTCCAAAAAAAACAAAGCCAGCATTGAAGACTTCCACTAACTATTTTCTTTTTGTTCTTTATTTGAAATCCCTACTTTAAAATATACTTCTTGGCTGGCTTCCAAGGGATGAGGAACTACGCTATGCGAACTTTACGGCGTTTCTGAGAAAAATAAATGGTTCATTTGCGAAAAAGGATGAAAGGTACGACATTAAACATCATCTTTATAGTTCTTCTTCTTCAGACAATTTAAAGTAGAAGAAGATAGACAAATTAAAGAAGCCATAAAGTATTACTTTACTCTTACATAGTACATTTAAACTGTCAACCCAATGAAGTTGAGGGAATCAAGAACCAGTGCGCGCTGGTTCGATCATTATGATAAGATGATGAGCTATATATATGGACATATATATTCCCAACCAAAGACTATTAATGAACTTTGATGAAATCGTGCTTGTAAAACTGCTGGTAATTCAACAAAATGCTGCCACCATTCATAAAGATCAGAACAGCGAATTAATTCAACAATATGATCATCGAGAATATTAGCAAAATTCTAAATTGATCAGTTTGCTAATTCCTTGCATGCAATTGCAAAGATCGAACTAGCTAGTTTAATGAAGGGGCACTCTTCTTTCTCTTATTATTACTATATTATTATGATGATGATCTTCTAAATTGTCAAAACAATGGCCATTCATTCTTTCAAGACTAATGTTCATACTCTTCCTCAATCTGTTCTTCCTGATATATCTGCATACTTGCACAAAATTTCAATATTACAGTAAAAGGCAAATTGCATTGCCAATGGTACGAAAAATGATTCTACTCCTTAACATCACACTACGAAAAATGAGTCAAAATATTTTGGAGTTTCATAGTCAAATTCTTCAGTTATATACCCATTTGATTTGTAGACATGGAATTGCATTTTATAATAAATTTTTACTTTTTGATTACCACACTTAATATTGACATTTTGTTCAGATAAAGTATTGAAATAATTATATTGAAGTGAATCAAGTGATCGATCATATCATTAATTTATGTTTCAACAAATATTAGAAATTTTGGAAACCAATTGAACGTTTTACTTTCTCAAATTTTCACCACCATCTTATAGTTCTTACATTTCTCATTCATGAGTTGGAAATAAAAACGAATTACTTAAAGTACAAGCAATATTTTTTTTCTAGATTTCATTTTTCCTCTTATACTTAAAGGGTATAACTCAGAAAATAAAGTTTTTTTTTTTTTGTCTTTTCACTTATAGCACTAAGGAGTTAGTTTTTAGAGTTTTTTTTTTTTTTTTTCCTTCTCATAACTAAGAAATCACTGGTATTACTCACAAAATAGATATTTTTTAACCTTTTAATCTTTTCAAATCTTCTCCATGATCTATTAGTTATTTTATGTTTTGCATAGGATTGAGAACAAATTAACCACAGGTCATTTAAACATAAACAAATTATGTTCCTAAAATCGATACATATAACCAACCATAGCTTCAAAAACAATGGATATCTTCTTTAATTTTATTTTTTTTCAAATTTTAACCATAATCTATTACCTCTCACGACTCCAATAGCGAACAAAAGATAGGCATATTAACCATCCAAAGAGTCAAAAGATTTTTGAGTTTAGCATCCAAACTGATCTTATAATTAGTTGTCCAATATAGTGGTCAATTGTACTAAATTAAACATCTAATTGCCTTTAATTATAAATACTTATTTATTTTTATGAAATTAAATCAGTAACTTTCTGGAAAGATAAAGGCAATTATTAAATGGAGTGATCATCATTAATTTTTGTTTCAACAAACATATAATTGCTTGAACTTTGAGAAACAAAAACAACATAAGGTCTAAATACTTGAAATAGTTAATTAACATACTATGATTTATTAACTTTCCCATAAGAATTTTTTTTTTTTTTAAACTACTGTACTATGCACTGGCTTGTTCAAAGTTTGTGCTGTTAATTGTGAAAGAGCCGCAATTAAGATCCCAATGTCGACATTCGTTGTAGATTTTATAATACTACCCAAAATTAGAATCAAGATTGTGTATAATCTCTCACTCTCAATGCTCTTTGATTGATAGACAATCAGTAAAAATGGTGTATCTTCTAAATTTTTCTTACCCAAAAAAAACAACCTGATGATCATCAATCAAATCAACCTGAAAGGGATTCTGAAGGAAGGAGAGAAAATGAAAAATCAGAAGAAAAACATGCATGCTGCAGGTAAGGATCACCTGAAGAAGAAGAAGAAAGAAGATCAAAGAAGAAGAGGGTTTTAAAAGTTAAAAAGAAATTAAGAGAAGAACTCTTGTTTGGCAAGAAAAGGAAAATGTAACGGTTTCGGGAAATTAAATTTCAGTTACAAAGAAAGAAGCATGGTGAAAATGGACTATCGTGTAACATTTGTAAGAAACGTTAACGTAAAACCGACATAAACGAGCAGGAGTTACAGTGACTACTCAGAGTGCAGTGAATCAGACATAAAAAATGGTGCAAAAAGTGAGCGTTCCCATTCATGAACCTCAGACAAACTGATTACTCACCTCACTTGTATGTTCTTCGCCAACCTACCATTTACTGATCCATCTGAAACAATCCAGGGAGAAGCAGCAGGAAAACAAACGCACGCACACACACACACAAACACATACTGGATCACTTAGAGAAGTAGCATTACTCTTTAGCTAGAGACTAGAGAGTAAGTTAATGCGGTTGGTCTAAATAATTAGTAGAATATGGAAAGTGTGCGAGTGTGACAGTCATGAGAGAGTTGCCTTGAAAAGGAGCTAGTTCAGACTTCAGAACAGTACTGCACGTGTAAGTTGTATTCCCCAATGCCCATTGCTTATTTCTTAGTGCAGACTGCAAAAAAAAAAAAAAAACTGCAGATTCCAGTCCAGAGGCATAAACCCTAAAAGGTCAAAACAGTCAACAAGCAAATCAAGAACACAGTGTCACGCCCATACCTCTGTGCTCATTCATTTACTCAAATCATGCCAGCCCAGCCAGCCATTTGCATGTAATCAAAGATGTCTCCATATTTGCCATTTATATTCTTGAAACCATGACCACCTTAAAATGGCACTGAATGTTTACTACAAATAGCCATCTTAAAAGAAGAATTAACGCAAATACTATCTAGAAAATTTATTTTGAGTGCTCCCACAGACTTAAGGGAGAGATTTATTTTGGAAGTAGCTAGTTAGCATTGTTGTAGTAAGGGAAAATTCTTAATTGGCAGTGGAGTTGTTGATAAAAAAGAGGAATTATATGAAAGTACAAGCCATGACTGAAAGAAGAATAAATTGTCAAAGAGAGTTTCGTGATATGTTTCTAAAAAAGTTGTTTTAAGGACGTTATTTGTGGGTTGGTAGGGGAGGATGATGTACTAAAATGGATAACGTGAACATACAACAATGAAAAAGAAAATAAACCAAGGAACCCAAAACATTAAAAAGTTCTTTTTTTTCTTACACATGAACAGGAAGTGATAAATGAATGAAAATTAGCAGACAAGTTACCAGAACTGAAACAAAAGAGGGAGAACAAGATTCTGCAGGAAGTAAGTTCTCCTCTTGTTACTCCTACCGTCAAAGGAAGAAGCAGCAAAACTTCAACAACTATTCTAATAGTACTTAAATAGAGAACCCACAAAAAAGTCATGAATTTGTACATCCCTCTTCCACCAGGAAAAAAAAAAAAAAAAAAAAAAAAACCAACAACAACAACACTCTAATCATCATCATTATCATCAGAGATCAATTAATTAACACCATAAACACAACTGATCGATCAACTACTAGCTAGTAAAAGAAAAAAGAAGAATGCAAAATGATCATAATTGGATGGTCAAATCAATTCAAATCATGTGAAGTAGTAATTAACCCCCTTGTTGCTTATTAGTATATGTTAAAACGGAGGACGCCCCGTTCCCCAATAAGCCTCAGCCGGTAGTTGACAAGAATTCAAGAGATTTGGTGGCATCCCATGGAAAAGAGTTGAGTTAGGATCATGAGGCAAAAGCTGCTGTTGCTGCTGCTGTTGTGGTTGTTGTTGTCCTACAATTCCTCCCCCTCCGGGCGATCCCAGACCTCCCGTCCCTGGAGGAGGAATCCCCGTTTCATCATCTTCCAATGGTAATCTCTCGTAAGCAGCGTTACCGAACGATGCAGCCATAATCACAACCGGTCCAGCTGCCATTAATGGCCCAACCACACTTCCACCCACAACTTGTCCTTGTCCACCAGCCAAATAAATGGTCAGTCCGGATGCGGCTGGAGGAGCAGGAGGGGGTAAAAATGAGCCCGAAAGAGATAAAATCTCGAATCTCCCATGTAAAGTCACAACTGCGCCCGGGGCAGCTGGTTGTCGAAGTGTAACATTATTGACTGTTCCACTTCCGCTCAAAATACTAATCCCTCTTTGCCTTCTGGTTGCGAAATTGGATATACTTTCTTGAATATCACAACCATTTGCGATTTCCATGACATGGGATCTGAGAGCATTTGCACTATCGCGAGTGATGATGATGGGAGGTTTAGGCTTGTTCTTGGACCCGGCTGGTCTTCCTCGAGGTCGTCTTCGTACTTCATCGTGGTCTCCTACTCCTCCAGCTGTGATGAGTAGTTCTTTGCCTCCTTCACCACCACTTCCTTGTGAGGTATTGTTGATTGAGCTGGAGATGGTGGTGGTGCCAGCTGCAGCGCTTGTTGGAATTGCACTACTAGTGTAATTATTAATATTGTCATCACGATCTCGTTTCTGGCTACGGTTTGGTGGTGGTGTTGTGCTATTGCCGCTTTGTTCGTCCTCAGCCTTGTGTTGCTGTTGTTGATGGTGGTGGAGTTGCTGGAACTGATGAGAATGGTGGTGTAGCTGCAGATCCCTAGTGTGAAAAGGTGGTGGAAGTGGACGGCCGTGAGCGGTGAGTTGATCCATTCTCTTTTCACTGAATTGAGACTCCTTTTTCTTTTCTTTTTCACTGAACTGGAAAAAAGAACAGTTTTTGGGAGATGAAGTTTTTGCTAATATCTCTAATTCTTGAACTGTTTTGTGGGGTTATTCTTTTTTGGAATATCTAGCTCTAGCTCATATGCTACGTGCTAACCTTCACCTGAAAAGAGTTGGAAGGGGGTTGAGGCATCATCCACCAAATTTTGAGCTGAATCAACCATCTTTTTGCTCTCAAATTTCATGTGATGAAACAAAATATCCTTGCAAAATGAATTTAGGTAATAGTAGTGAATGATATATATGATCAGGAAGAGGTTAGAGAGAGTGAGAGATAGAAAGAAAAGAGGTGAGAGTTTGGGGAAGTTTGATGTCAATTTTGAGGTTGAGATATAGCTAAGGTAGGTGTTATTGTTTTTGTTTGTTTTGGGTTTGAGGGGAACTTTTTCTTTTCTTTTCTTTTCTTTTCTAGTTTTACACTTTTACTTTGGTGGAGGGGGTTAGCATTAGCATCTTAGCATTAGGGTTAGGTCAAGAATCATTAGCAAGTAGAAGAGGAAGAGGGAGATTGGAATTGGATCGATGATGGATGAATGAATGAATGAATGGATGGATGGATCATATTCATGAATGGATGAGCTAAGGAGTTTGGTTTTTGGGGTAGTATGACAGCGTGCGCATGGGCGGTGATGGGCCCTCCTTTCTCTCTCTTTTGTCCCTCCCCTCTCCTGACGGGGTCCCTCCAGCAGCACCCCACGTTCTCTCTCTCTCTCTCGCACAAGTCACAACTTCATAACCTCAAACTCCCAACTCTATAACACAACGAGTGATAATGACTTTCTTGATGTGTATGAGTACATAATCATCTTGTCCCATTAATATGTATATATCATGAATAAAGCTGATCATGTTCTTATTGTTTGGTCAAGATGGTAAAAAAAAATGACGACAATTAAGTGTTTGTGCTTTACATCTTTCATGATCAAGAAAACTTTGATCAAACAAATGGAAATTAAGGATTAAAAACTCAAAGAAACCTTGATTTCGTTCATTTTCTTTTGTACATTAATACTAGTGAACTGAATATATACATCAAGTTGAAATCTTTTTCTTGTTTTTCGATATCTCCTTCCGTTACTTGAATGATCTCAATCAATTGAATGAGACGAACTAGTAGTAGTAACCCTCGACTTCTTTAACCGAGAAGAGGAAGAGGTACCGCTTGTTGAATATTGGTTTGTTTGTGATGAAAAGAGAAATTAAACAACAAGACAATTGATCATAACTGGGCGGTGGTGGTTTTTGGATGCATGAAAATGAGCGTTTACGAAAGTTTCCGGGATTCACGAATGCTAAGGTAAGAAAAACCAAGGATTAAGCAAGGAGATGACGAGAATCAGAGCAAAGGCACTTTGTATATACTCGTTTAATGCTGCGTACAAACTGGACTAGTGGGATGGAAGCCGACGACAACACAGTAATAGATGGAAAACAAAAGCAAAAGCGGGAGAGAGAGACATGAGATGGTTTCATGTTAATGAAATGTAATCAACTAATCACCATCTTAGGCCTTAAGACAATGTTTGACCATTTTTTTTGTTCACCCCATTGTCGTTTGGGTATTGAGGCATGTTTTCAATTTGTCATGACCCACATGTTTAAGTCCGCACACTATGAAAGATTCTTAATTGCCACATAATTTGTGTTAGCTCTATAATTTATTGGTAAATAGACATGTATTAAAATTTTATATAGTGTTTTGATCTCAAATCCGAAAAAATGAGACATTCAAATAATATATATCATATCACTGATAGCTAAGTATAATCTATGTAACTAATTCTTGATAAAGGTTTAAATGATTGTCGTTGTTTTGCATTAGTGCAATTCATAATACATTGTAAAAAGCTATATATAACTTTAATGTATCCCATACGAAGTTGGTATGTAGTACAATTTTTAGGTAATTATATGGTTGATATTAAGCTTCTATAATTTATTGTCGTAATACTCCTCCGTTTTCTAATAAGTATCATTTTAAAGATGTGCACATTAATTAAGAAAATTGATAAATTTTCTTATTTACCCATATTTATAACTCCAACTTTCTCTCCCTTCTTTTAAATAATATTACATAGATAATTAAGACGATGGGTAAACTTGGAACATTTTAGACTTTTTGCATTGATATTTGTAAAATGACAGTTACTTGAGAACAAAAAAATATGAGTTGAAACGACAATTATTAAAGAAATGAGGGAGTATATATTAAAGAAAGAAATTGGTTTGAATTTCAAAGCTAAAACATGGAATGTGGAAACCTGTAAATTAACCATTATGATTTCTTTTGAATTGTGTCGGGTGGTTATATTTTTCTGTCAAACATGCTCATTTTGACATTTATTTCGCCTTTCTCTCTATTCATCATTAATTCTATAAGGGAAATGCAACCTTTTATCCTATGTAGCTTGATCTATCTTAGTGTGCTGCGAATTGGAAAGGTTTATATTATATATTTTTGGAAGTCCACCATACGTTATGATCCATTAATTTGTGCATGGGGCAGTGTATATTTAGCTATAGTAATATTGGCTACATTTCCACTGTCACACAAACGAAAGAACCAAAAGATTGTCATACGTAGTATGAATGGGGACATTGGAATCCCATGAATAAAGAAGAAATTAAAGAGAACTTTGAAATGTAACACCATCATTGAACAACTATTATTATCTCAGGATCAAAACATAGAAAATTAGTTTCAATGTACTTATCTTCTTTTGGGCTATATAGACAGTATGCACTACAACAATCTTTGAATGAAACTTAAAACTTTTTGGAAGGTTGAAGACACTCATCATAGTGTCCTTTTGGTTTGATATTTTACTTGCAATGCAATAAAAGGATTTTGCTACGGCTGCTTTGACTGAGAAGTAAATAAATATAGATTGACTACAAATTAAATCTGCATTGACTTTGAACAAAGTTAGACAAAACAGACAGAATCAACCCTCGATAAGAAACAAAAAATAGAATGAGTTTTTAGATCTTATGTTCCATTCCCTAAATAAAGCAAGAATGAAAACTCGAAAAATAGAATGCATTTTCAGATCTTTTGTTCCATTTCCCTAAATGAAACAATAATGAAAACTTAAGATATATTGGGGCATATATATCCAAAACAGTAGGATTTGCTTGATTACATCTTTTTCATATCTTCAACAGTTTAAGTGGATTAGAAAACTTAAGAACATATATGATCCCACCAAATTGGTGAAGGGGCTGATTAATTATTTCTTTTTGTCCTATTAAACTTTGAGCTTCAAGTAAGACGATTAACTAATAATGAGTTGTTAGAGAAGAATGTCTTAAAGAAGGGCAACAATAGAGAGATGGAAAAAGCAGCCATGGACATATATGCATAAACCCTTGTCTAATTTGGTGAGTTAATTATTGTAGTTGGCTTGCCGGCACTGCTACGATATTCAGCTGCATGCAGAAATTTGGCAATGGCAGCGATTCAGCGGCTGCTTGCTTTTCATAAAAGTTGTGGAAGTTTCTCTCTCAAATGAAAATGAATTTATTTTTAAGGACAAAGTGCCAGGCTTCAAGTGCAAGTGAAAGTGATATGTATGACTAATAGTAGCAGTGGTTGTTTGTTGGGTTCACATCAGGACGATTCTCGACAAAAAATCGTCTCTTAGTACTGAAATTCATGCAAAATCCCTATCACGTCATGCCAGCTCATTGTTTGACTGCCAATATTTCCCAAACTTTCAGTTTCGGCAACACACACTCACACACTAAAATCCTGCATCTCTGCTTTTGCCAAAGTACAAAAACAAGTTCCGCCTATTTTGCAAACAAACCACACGAACACTTCTGACATTTTATGGAAAGTCCTACTACTGCACCTATCTATATATGGTGCATATATAAAAGTTATTTTTTCCTATGTTAATGCTAATTATCATAAGTTATATATTCACATAAACTCGTGTGAAATCAACCATATATAAAATGCAATTTGTATGTGAAACGAACAATTAATAACAATTGAAATTGTGCATTTTTATTATATGTTAAAATCGCGATTAATTTCTGTTTTATATATAAATCTGTTTCACGATAAACTAACTTAATAATTCACTTCTTTATGAGTTTAACCTATTTAATTAACCTTATTGATGGATCCCAATACTCAATAATTTGTAATGAAATTTGGATTCTACATCTAAGTTAGAAACTCAAATGTAAGTCCAAACAAAATAATCAAATCCAAACCCCACTTCCGAAAGTATTTTCCCCCAAAAAAATGACAGAAAATAATAGAAGAACAAAGGGAGCTCATGAGCTAAATATATCATGACACTAAAAGAAACTATTCAAGGGATCTTGTTATTGAGAGAATTGAATGCTGTGGGGAGTGGACAAGATGAACCCTGGAATTAAGAAGAATTGAAGGAGTGTTACAGGCCCCTTAGCCTTGTTTCTTTCTAATTTCTTTCAAGTCCCGAAACTAACTATCTCAAGAGCTTCAAGAAGAAACAAGAAAGAAGCATGCATTATTGAGAAGTGATAATGTCATGGGAGGTTTTAATGTAGTGATGACAACGTTTGACTAGGACAGTCAAAGGGGCGGGCATACCGCATACAACATAATTATAATTGAATTTGAGCCAACTTAGGCAATAGTATAGAGCAATGAATGAATGAATGAATGAGATGAAACAGGAGAGAATGGGCGTGATTGGGAAGTGGCGTGGGTCGCGCTGACAGCTGACAGCTGCTGAGAATATCCTAGCATCAGGATCCCCCTCCCCCGTTCCGTCCGCAAGCTTCTAATGACTCATGAGATCTTGCTTAATTTCTGTAGCATTCCACTGTTACTGCATGCGTTTTTAGCTACTACTCACGCTGATCATCACCAACCTCCATCTGCCATTAACAATTGTCAGGGACCATCCTGATTGGAAAAATCTTGTCATTGGATTGGTTCACAACACTATTGATCGATACTCCTTTTTTTTTTTTTTTTTTCTCTGATTTCATTTGACATAATAAGCTTAATCAAACAATGAAA
The DNA here is from genome assembly GCA_016586305.1 of Ophiorrhiza pumila. Lineage (NCBI taxonomy): Eukaryota > Viridiplantae > Streptophyta > Magnoliopsida > Gentianales > Rubiaceae > Ophiorrhiza > Ophiorrhiza pumila. Next base: position 2,688,396 of record BLIW01000002.1, read on the forward strand.
TGCATTTGAGCTAGGTAGGAATTAACAACAACAACAAAGTATTTATTCCACTAAATACGGTTAGGTATATAAATTATATATCCGTGCTCGATCTAAGCTCGTTTGCTAATCGTTTATATTTAAATATAACACATCTTTTCTAATAATTATTTTTTGTTGTTCCTATTTCTTTAATTTTAACTAATAACTCTCTATATTTTACAAGTCTCACTAACATCTTGAAAACATAAAATCCCACATTTAAATGTTCAAGAACAAATTCACTTTTCCTTTGAATTGACTTTCTTGGAGCCTTTGCACTTAATTGCTTCGTTCTTCACTTTCTTGATCCAACTTAATTTTTCTTGGAGCTTGTCGCCATAGGCAATTATATGTAATAGATTAAACTAGGAAAACAAACTTTATTTTAAAGGTTTGTATGATTTAGTGTACACTAAAAAACTTTAATTTTGTTTGTTTCTCGAGAGAATTGCATGAGCTATATATGCCACTCATATATTGGTATGCTCTTGGATTTCAATAAAATTTACTTCAACTTTATGTATTTCCAATGCAAAGTGTAACAGGATAAGAATAAACATCAAAGTGTATGTTTTTAAAAGTCTCACGAAAATTAAATTATTAATTTATTTAGTATTATCTCCTTCATTTAAAAAAAAAAATTAAAGCATGACAACAATACAATTAGAATTAAGAACGCAAGCTCAAATTAATCTCGATGTATAAAACACCTATATAGCTCAAATTAATCTCGATGCCAACAAAGAAAAATAAATCTAAAAATGAAAAACAAAAAGCAGTTCAAAGTACGTCAAGAAACAATTAGTATATATGACTCCATTAATAATAAACAAGTTGGTGTATGCAGATGCAGTCATCCTGTACTATATTAATATTAGTGATCATGAATGGCGTAAGTTGCACTCAATACAGACAAATTTAATTAAAGTCAACACCCTGTTAAAGATCAATAGGAATATAGGATCCAGAGAGGCAACAGCACCAACAGGGTTGTTGAAGAAACTAGAAATTGATTTATGGAAAAGTCATTTACCAACTTAATTTCAAATGAATAAACAAGATTATGAAATGGCCAAATTCGAAATCCAATAAAAGGGTTCAAATTTCACAGTTTGATAAGTGATATTTCGTTGCCAACACATCAAATAGTCTTATACAAAGATTAATTTCCATGCCCAGAAATACTTCTTCCTTTGAAAAGAGAAAAGAGTTTCATAAACATTAATATTATGTGAAATTAATTACAGGATAGATTAGATCCTCAGATAATGAAAACCATAACATGTATTGTTAATTAATACACTGCACCCATGCATAACAATTTATGAACAAATTAATTTACCATTTGGATATATTTTTGTAAGGTAAAATTTTATTGAAGAATAGTAGCTATAATAATACACGTTTATAATTAATTATCCTCTAGTCAAACATCAACCATGAACAAAACAAACAACGAATTCTTTAAATTTTAGCAGGCTTCACTCAATCAAATCGTCTGAAAATTTTTGTGTCATTAAAACTCTAAATTTTACTTAATTAATTCTCTAGTCTCTCTCTCTCTCTCGAGACAACTTTTGATTCTTCTCTAACTAACAACAATTAGTCATGATATGTTGTTCAATTAATTTCAACTACATTAATAATTCTTGTTCATAAATTACAGAGCTTCTAACTCTCCATACAAGTACAATGATACAATTAGAAATAATCATGCAATCTCTTGGACAAAACCTTGTCAAGTATAAGGACAAAAACGCTAAGCAAATCCTCATTCCATGAATAAGCTCCTTGATATTGTCCATGTTTTCGAAATCGTTCACTTGCTATTGATTGCTACTATTATGTTAGCATACAATTCTTTCTAATTGAGGCACACATTAAACCCAATTAGAAATAATGAAATTGTTGTTAAGAGTACATACATATAATTTTTTATGATTGGATAGACAAAGAATCTCATTGTCAAGGGTCCCTCACCGGGATGAGCGGCCCGTCCCTTTCTCTCATACATGTTACTCACTCCAGCCTCATCCATGGCTGCCTGTGCTTCTTATTTGTGGAAGTTAGCATTGTAATATAACAAAACCATCATTTTCCTAGAGGAGTCAACGGTTCCTCCATGCAACCGTTGCATAAAAATGAAGGGATTTTTCCACATCACCTTAGCTTACAATAATTTGCTTTCATTTGTCTTCAAACAAATAACATTGATTGTTTCATAAATGTGAAAACGATCAATCAGCAAGAATTTTACCATTATTTTGTCTACAGATTTTCTGAATTTGTAAGAATCATTAAGTCAGAAGTTACATATATATGCATGATTTCTTACTGAGTTGTTTCAAGTTGAAAGAATAATATATCTGACATGAAAATTAACCCAAACATATTATGACAAATAAAAGAAATTATAATTCATCTCAGCTAGCTTTGCAAATCATCAGATGAGCATATATATATGCATGTTTGTTGAATCTTTTGAACACGGTGAAAATAGGAAAGTGGGGTTTTCAAGGAAGACACAGTCGTCCGTCTTTCCCCTTTAGATAAAAGAGAGAAACGAAAATGGTCCAAAGCTTAGAAAAATGTTGCAGCAGCAGCAGCTAGCTATGGTTTTAGTGCAAGAATCATATTATAATCCTTAATGCTTATCTTAATCAGCTACTTTTTCTGATTAAACTAACAAACCCCATTACCATCTCCAAAGTTAAACAAATAATATAAACAGAGCTAATCTCCAAGAAATGGTTGGACCACTCGAAAGAAAGAACACTAAAAGCTTTCATGTGAAGACCATACATATATACATACATAGGTTTCGAATCTATCAAAAAAATGTTTCATGTTCTGACTTTTTCTTCGGAAGCCACTTATTATTCTAAGTGGATTGAACTTGATATTTGTCGTTGCATCCCAGCCATGGTTGAACAATCACTAGCTTTCAAGTTGAAGAGTTTTTATTAATGGCAAATTGCAATTTTTTAGAGGCTAATCAGCCGACCAAATTGAGGTCACCACGTGATCATGGATGGTGATCGATATGGAAATGGAATCCTTCTAAGTCATCCATCCCGTCTCTAAAAAAACCTGCTATATAGCTCTTGCTGCTCATCCCCGGCCTCTTTTTCATCATCAAAATTAATGGTGCGTTTTAAGGGGCATTTGGCTACCATTATGTCAACGCTTGCTTTTAAGTTTTACATCTTCATTCATGGAAGATTCCTTGTTCATTCTTCATTTACATACTTAACTTTTCCAATCCATCCAATATATTTTACACTTGATTCTTCATTTTTTTACCGTGGCTGGAAAAATTAAAGGAGGGCATAAGAAAACAATCTGATTTAATTAGTATGCATGATCATTTTATTAAACAAGAAAACATGCAAGTTCCAAATTAATTAAGACTTGCATGCAATATTTCTAGCAATACAAAAGCTAAGATGCTATATATAGCCCTGCAGAAACTAATTAAGCCAGTACGTAGCTTTAATTAATTGCTGAACAATATTTCATCACTTTCAAACTTTATGCAAAAGCCATTTTTAGTACCAATTTTGAAGCTTCTTTGGAAGTTGAAATTATACATACATGAGTACTACTCCGTCATGCATATTGCTGTTATGAATGATCAATAATCAGATCATCCCTGAAAATTAAAGCTATTGTTTTCTTTGAGCCATCATCAAAACGACAAAGTAATCATGAAGCAAAGTACAAGCGCGTAAACGGGCTTTCTGAGGATTATGGACTAGTATATATAATGTTAATTGATGAAGTATTTAATTAAGTAGAGAAAAAAAGAATGTGAAATTAAAAAGTTCCAAACTATTTGGAGATGTTGATTATATGTGCAGCTAGCAAGAGATCGATCACTTGAAATAGAAATATTTGTTTGCTTGATTTAACATGTAATCATTGTTAGAGATAAAAAAAATGAGATTAATGTATCTTGAAAAACGTTAAAAATATATTTATATATATATACAGGTTTCATATTATATATATATATATATATATATAGTTGTGAATTGTGATCATAATGTAGAGAAAGAATTCATGTTAAAATTTAATTAAAATATTGAAGGACTATTTATTTATATATTTATTATATGATTTCTCACATTCTTAAACTTATCAATTACCTCAAAATCTGTAAATGAAGTTGACAGTAGACATGATCTATATATAATGCATGGGACTCTAAGAAAATCATAAACTCAATAATTTAACTAGAGCTACCAAATTAAAATGGTTGGAATGCAATTGGTGACCATGCTTAAATTATTGATCACGAGATTGTTCATGAGAACTAAGGTTTAGCCTTTTTTTTATAGTTTAATTATATATATATATATAATGCTTTAGTTTAATTAGTTGATGAACTTAGATTAGAATATATAAGGAACTTAACTGGGATTTGCAGCCTAAAATGTGTTAGGGTTTTAGGTCAAGTAATTCAATATGCAATTGTTTGAAGCATTACACCCTAGGTATCTAGTTTGGAATACCTAGCATGCTGACTCCAGCTAGCATATATATATATAGGAATACATTAGGTTAAAAACCAGTTAATGGACTCTTGCCCAGTCAGGCCCATTACAAAGGTTCATTATCTATTGAGCTTATATTAGAACATATTATTGAATTATATTAAATATCCAACAAAATGCACGTATAATATTTGATTATTATATAGGCATGCAATTAATTTTAAGATAAATCGTCCAAAAAGTAGTTATCTCGATCGATTGACTTTGAGGTAAAATTTGTTGAATATATTAACAACCAAAAGGGATTAAACAAATATTGGGATCGTAGATTGCATATTAATTAAATTCTCCGTACAAAACAGAAAATTAAAAATGAATAAGAATACGAATTAATGCAGGGAAAAGATGAGAGATTGTCCCGACAAGGCTAAGTAAACAACCAGCAATATTATGATAATTTAAACTCCCAGATTTTAAATGCTTAGCTACAACTACTACTGTACTTCTATTTCAAAATTATTAGGATCATCTATGAGAAAAACATATGACATTGTTATGGTACAATGAAGGATGTTTAGTATCAAAGTCAAATAGAATATGTATGATTTTAAAAGCAAATTTCTAAGACAGTGTCAACGTTTTGATACTTTAAATGTAGTAGCGTTTACTGGCTTCTACTGTGTGTGTGTGTGTGTGTTTCTGGATTCAGAAAACTTCTGCTAGTTACCAACATTGGTAATGATCGAAACATAGCTGGCCACTTCTTTAGGAAAAGAACGAAACTATTAATGGGCCTGCTAAATTCACTCCTAACTTGGAAAGGATTAGGCATGGTAAGTTTGGGAACTGTGAAGTTTGAAATGGGCTGAGCATTTTAACCTCTTACCATGGTAAAGAAAACCTAACACAAACTTTAACTGGGAACCAATGGGTCACTTAGGCCCATATAAAACATAAGCTAGTCAACAAAGAAGTCCAAATCTATAAGAACGAGCCTAGTATTTACCCAGTTGATAGACAGATGCCCATAAAGAAAAGGCCATTTTTTGTATTTCTAGGGAAGTCCAAAGTCGTTGATTGAAGCTTTTTACAATCACCCCCGACATTAAACCGACATTAAACTTTTGCCTGTGATTGTGACAATATTTTCCAAGAGCTAAAATCCAATCATCACTAACTATTGAATGATAAATAGGACTACACCAATCAAATTTAATATACTAACGTGTTAAAAACGATCGAAGTACTAGCGAGTAGATCGTAAACTACTCTATTCAAATTAAGTTCGAACCACTCGAGTTCGAGGAAATTTGTAGGGTGCATATTGGTGTAAAGAGAGTTTGGAATATGTAGCATAACATTTAGCATTCCCTGATGCAACAAGAATTAAAAGATTCTAATCCTCACAACATTTGCACAACAACTTAATACAGTGATAATTTATCTCCCAAACTCATCCTACTATGCAACTTCCTACTGCTGCTGCTGCTGAAAAAGAACAAGGAAACAATTACAGACTGGCTACAACTTAACTGTTGCATCCTGCACTCATCATTGACTTGAATTCTTGGAAGTTTACAAATCCATCCCCATCTTTATCAACCCCTTTTATCATTCTTTTACACTCTCTTAGACTGGAATTTTGGCATCCCAGACTGATCAGAACCTTCTGCAATTCCTCAGCCGATATAAATCCATTCTTATCAGCATCAAATATCCGAAAAACTTCAAAAAGCTCGTTTTCTTTGTCCACAAAAGAACCAACTTCTTCATTTTGATCAGCTGTGTCCATTACATTCATAAATTCATCCAAGTCAACAAGTCCATCACCGTCAAAGTCCATCTCTCTTACTATGCCTTCAGCTTCTTTCGTGGCCGAAGACTTCTCGTGTCCAAGGCTTAGAAGAACTTCACTGAGCTCCAGAGGGGATATCTTGCCATCTCCGTTTGTGTCAATGAATTTGAACACTTGTTTGAATTGATTGGAGACTTCCATGGCAGCAAAAGATGAAGTTAACCAGCTCAAATCAGGACCAAATTTCTTTGATTCCCTCCTCTTCCAGCTTCTAAACTTGTTCGAGAAATTCCCTGACTTGAGTAGAGAATTCAAGAATAGTTTGATCGAACTCAGCAGCATGGTGGGATTCAGAGAGTTTCTAATATACGTGTATATATTTTGGAGGGACGGGGACCGACCAATGGCAAGATGAGGTTTTTAGATATTAACAGAAAGGAAAATAGACAAAAACTAATGATTGAGGCATATGAATGATTTATCTATATCTAAAATGAAAAAAAATGTGGCACAGTAACACAAGTACTTGAAGATGATCATAAACAGAAGAATCCTACCACTTTATACTCATATATATATCATGCCGATGAATTGAGACAAAGAACCCATCATTTATTATCCTAAACGAACCTTGAGGTTCAATTTTTCTACAGAAATACAAATGCATTTTAGTTGTGTTATTGAAGAGGAAAGCACATAATGAGTGTGGCGTTTGTGTAGAAATGGTCTTTTGTTTTGCCTAAATGGAAGCCAGGTAAGTTTTAGAAACCTTTAGTAGCGAAATTGCCGGCATCTAAAATTTTGCTGCCTATTTTAGCTTTAAATATATATATATATATATACACACACACACAAATAAGAGAAGAATTAGAAGAAGACATTGGGGTGTCCGCAAGTGAAGGAGCAATCAGTTGACCTGTTGCTTTCTTCTTGGATTTTAATGACTATGGTCGGACACCAATACCTATGCATTCTTGCTTTTCCAAACTGATAATTCAAAGTGCCCACCCACCCCCCCTCCCCCCTTCCATTTATTACCTTCGAGACATTATTTACGCCCTTCCCATTTATTACTTTGCTATCCTTTGAGACATTATTCACCACTTCCCAATTGATAACATTTTAGGCAGGAACTATTGAAAATTTTCTACTCTAGTAAACTCATTCTTCAAGGACCAATGAGACTCAAAAATATTTTCTCTACCCTTTGATCGCAAGCTCGTCTTCACCAGACGCCAGTAGAGGACTCAGACAAAATCCAAGATTCCTTTGATAGCAAGCTCGCCTTCACCAGACGCTAGTAGAGGACTCGGACAAAATTCAAGATTCCAAGAAGCCAGTAGAAGACCTGAACAAAATCCAAGATTCCAAGAGTTGCCTGATCCCCAGGATTGATGTAATAGGTAGAATAACTTAGTGGCTCCTAAACAAGTACATAAAAAAAATGAGACTTGAAAATATTGATATTTGTGTAGTCTAAATATGGGGCTTTTCTTTGCAACTCTATTCCCTCTTGGTTGAAATACTAACTTGCATTCAATCCCAACATAAAGACTTTGTGGTGTTCATTTTACTCTATAGAAAAAAATTAGTGGGAAATGGTAATTGAAACTCACAAGGATATGTTGAATGAGAGCATCTTTACATGGCATCACCGTTCTATCATAAAAAAGAAGTAGAAGAAAAAAAAAATAGAATAGTGAGCATACAACACTGAAATTCCTATAAACCCTAATCCTTCTAAAATGGAGCCAAGTCACCTGAAAATGCTACAAGGTTTCAAAGCACTTGGCAATAAGAAAAAAATATCTGCACTAACTCTTCGTACATCAACACTATATTTCAATAGTAAGTATTAGAAAGAGAGGAAAGCTCTTTTGCAAAGACTCGGCAGCGAAGCAAAGATATCGTACAAGCAGCTCAAAAAGCATTATGGGAAACTCCATTAAAAAGCTCAACACGACCGCAGCAAAACTGGACCCACTGACGAGTTGAGGATATCGCTAAGGGCTAACTGAACCTCATTTGATCCGTGCTCGCAACTAATCAAGCTTGAGAATAAGGGGAAAAATAAAGAGAGGTTCTTCTCGAACGATGTATCTTGTAAACTACAAACGGCTTGGAGAGTCGCAACCACGATAGGTGCTCGTGCAGCCAACTCTCTCCGTCTAACAGAACCTAAAGGAATCGCCCAGTGGGTGGTCTGTCTGGCAACAGATATATCGGATATCTGTCCACACTGTGCACTTTGGACATAAAACTGCAAGATCTCGTGGCAAAGGTTGACCAGGTAGGACTCCGCTTCTGATTCTTCGTAGTTGGAAGGCCTATCCTCTACAAGATTCTGCACAAGCGTGAGACATATTTGAAACGACTCATTCTCAAGGCGCAATAATGGGGGGTCTTGCATTTGCGTCATGGATCCAAGCTCTTGCAGTTTAGCTCGTAAACTTGAATCGGTATTTATCTTGTGAGCATGAGATGCAGCAGTATGCATAGCATCAAAGAGGATTATGATGTTTTTTACTGAAATTTCAGATCTGTACATGGTGTAGATCTCCATGACCGCCTACAAGTCAGACACAAAACACATGAATGTCAAATTCAGGCTACAAAAAACTTTGCACAATAGTATAATCCAAAGCATACAAAATACTGGCATATCAAGGAGAATGGAAAAAGATACTTTCAGAGAAACAAGGACCCAGTATGACTGTAAACCTTCTGAATATGAGAGCATAAACATACACTAGAAATGCCAAGCATCAGCTGGATTTCAGTCCAAAATTAGTGGCAAGAGGACAGCCACTGCCACGAGGACCAGGGGAAAGGCAACAAGGACCCAGTCTGTGCTAATGCCAGTTGTCCTGACTAATAAATAAAGCATTTAAAGACTGCCGGTTGAACTAGCTTCACAAAACAATTAAAAACTCTCTATTTATCTCTAAGAAGTACATAAAACCCAATGCAAACCTTAAAAGAGGTTCATAAAACCTTGTAAAAACAAAATATATAATCACTGAAGCTAAAAAGAAATTCCAATGAGACAGGTAATTACTAGAGCAAAACATATAGCATAGAGATAAAGAAGAGAATCTTAAAGTTAATATTTACCTGAATTAATAAAAGCTGAACAGCAGCTCGACATTTGACATCAGAAATAGCGGCATATAGACGGTGTATCCTCAAGTTCTCTAAATCATCATCCTCATGTGTATTAGCACCAGTAAATTCTCCACTGCTCCTTCTACTCAAATCTTCCTCATGGATCAAGGCTTTACTATCTTCATTGGTAGCAAAAGAGAAATCGGGAAGGGTTGAATTAGCAGCTTCTTTTAGAGACATAACAACTTCGTGCCACTTGTCTTCAGAAAACAGATTCCCAGCATGGCTCATCAAACGGACAAATGCAGCAATGCCAATACCAGCAAGGCTCTGGTGAGGACGTTTTATAAAACTCACCAACAGCAGCAGGACTTTTCTCAAAAGTGGATTCACCGTGTCATAAAATTTGACAAAAAGATCTACAACCAGTTGGAGAGCTAGGGTGCATGTCTCATAAAGCCAAGAATCCTGATCAAGCTCCCCACTCTCACTGTCAAACCCCTGCTCCGAATAGTTTTCACCAGTAGGATCGATAGTATGACGAACATAGTCAAAAATTGGAAAGAGGACAGAGTCAAACACCCGTTCCCACAAAGGCAGAGAGAAATGATGGCCATAATTTCTTAAAGTGTCAAAGAGTACTTGGAGGGCACTCTTTCTTATTTCAGGCCTTGGATCAAAGCTGAGTTCAGACAATCCTAGAAAGAAAGAGAGAGAGAGAGAGAGAGAGAGAGATCATTATTTCCCAGGCAGAAAAAGATAAATTCATGAACATTAACAGATTGTAGACACACAGAATCCTAGTAGTATATATATCTGCCTTACCAGCAAGTAAAGGAAACCAGAAGTAAAGATGGTCCTCCTTATCAGTTGAATCTCCATTGTCATTTCTTTTATCTTTTCCTTTCAGTGGAGATGATGGGGAGGTATTTCCGGAAGTATCCTTGTTCCGAATCCTGGAGGAGCCTAGATCACCTTCAGCAAGTTTTGCCGCACAGTAACGAAGAAATGCAATGGCATTAAGACTAATATCTTTGTTGAATCTATTATTAGTGAAAGCAATCAAACAATTCACACAGTCTGTGAATGTGGCAGTCTCTGTCTCAGTAATGTATGGAAAATAATCTCGAACAATCTTCTCAATAATCTCAAAAGCCAAGAGGACAATATTTTTGCGTTCATCCTGAGCAGCTGTGGTGAACACCTGAAAAATGTTTATACTATTAAGATAACTGAAAAGATAAGAGAAGAAGTTCATAAACATGCTCAGGAAAACAGATAGAACAAAAGGACTATATTTCATCTCTCAACAATATAAATCATTAAAAGGCCCGACGCCAGCTATGACTAAAAAATGATCAGGAAGCAGAGGAGCATCGAGAAGTAGATTTAATACCATGAACATACTCTTCCATCCTGACTTGACATTGTTAACCCGAGACAAAACCATTTGAGAAACACATCTGATGATCAGCTCTCTTATTTCAACAGCACTGCTCTTACGCATAACAATTACAAAAGGTTTCATAAACTCATTCTGAAAATTATAATTAGCCAACTCCTCTCTCTCCAAGAACTTCATTGATAACTGGCGTAGAGAATCCATGGCAAATATAGCAATAGAAAGGTTTTCAGAACACCCAATGGTCACGAAAAAATCAGAGAGTACGTGCCAGATTTTCGACCAAACAAGCCTAATACGGTTCATATTATAGTGCCTGCAAAGAAAACATATCATTTCAAGCTGAATAATACAAGTATTAGAAACAAAAATGATAAATAATTCATGAAACAACAAGGATGTAAGACAAAATTGGTAAGAAACATACGCAATCTCAACTATCTTTGTAAGGCTGAAAACCCGTGGATCAGATGCAGATCTTAACTCTTCCATTGATACCTTGCACAGTGCCTTCACAAAATCAACTATTGCCTCGCTGTTTAGTTTTTGACTTCTAATAAATATGCGGCTCATTTCACCAACTTGTTCCAACATGTTTAAGTTAGAGACCAAGTTGTTCATCTGTTCAGATGTAATCCCTGCAGAAGCATTGCCACCAATCCCAGCACTATCGTATGAACCCCTTCTCGCAGATGCACCAGCATTCTGAATCTTTCCAGGTCCCTTCTTCTTAAGAACTGGAAGAATATTTGATTTTGATTGTTTTGACTTGTCAAACTCGTTTTGAGGAATTGCAAAAAAAGTTGCATCTGGAGGAGCACCCTCGCCTAAGAGATGCAAATGCTCAAATCGAGAAACACATGTCAAAATGTGTTCCCATGCCTCCTGTAAATAATTACCATCCTCATCTGCAATTGTTAATATTGCCTGTTCAACAAAGATAAATGTTGGACCTCAGAGTTCAACTGAGAAAATTGCTAGTTTAACCATTTGAACAAAAGCTATGAAGAATTATCAAAAAAAGAAAACAAAACATATACCTTCAAAAGAAAAACAGAAAATGTGTGGGGATCAAGTTTCTAGCCGAACATAAGGTCAACTGCAGTAACAGCTACTTCAATAGAAAATATTATCAACCTTTTCCCCATTCTTTACTCTCAAGAACCTGAGCCTTAACGTTCACAATATTGACTCTCTAAAATGATTTTTTTCAACACTAAACAGTAGATATTGAATCAATGGACCCAACATTATCCATTCAATGAAACAGAGAGGGAGTAATACACATTCCATTCTAAATAGACACTTTGCAGCTTATAAAATAAGCACAAAAAAATCTGTACCTTGATTGCATCGATGTTTTTTTGTTTAATATCCGCAGGTGAGTGAAGGAAAGTAAATTTTGCTAGCGATGTCACAAAAGCATCTCTATGAGTTTTCATCGACATTGCTGCTGTGACATGAATAGCACATTGAAAGCCTTCTAAACATTGGGATATTACAACTTCATCGTCACTTTGATCAAGAGGGACACTGAAGGCAGCCAACATTGGAGCCCAGCATACTTCAATCATGAATCGTAGGATCACGACATCTGTTGCTGCATAATAAACTGACCTACAAAATGGCAAGACACTTCATACATCAAGACCTGTATAGCAAGATTTCTCAAAATATTAAAAAGTCGCACTTGGTGCCTCAAGGTTATCTCCACTTAAAGAAAAAAGTCTTAAAGACTAGAATAAAGCAAAAACAAATGCATCTTATTTCCTGTTACACTCGGCACTTTTATAAATGCTATATGAACAACAAAATGTATTAAAATTAATTAACCAATAAAAAATCAATTAGATTCATCAGAAACTTTTCACATATAAAAGTACATAAAAAAATGTCAAACCATTTTTACAGCCCCTATGAAACAAAGAAGCACAAAATTATCATTTCTACTCCATTCTCACCCTTACATAACAATATGCATATTTAGCTGAAATATCAATTTCCAATGAGAAAATCTAGAACCAAAATGCAATTTTCTGATCTGTAAATTCTCCAAAATGTATGACAAGTAAAACAATAAATGATGGATATGCAGGTTAGGCAATATGCATTGTTATCAGCACAAATAATAAACCATATAAAACATTGAAATCCAATCATAACTTTGGAATATAGAAGAATTCCTTTCACATTTTCCTCAGAAAAGTATTAATTAATTGAATATCAACTGTCAAAACAAATACTCTACTGCAAATTTTCACAATTTTACCTTTTTCCTTTGGGAAGGAGATAAATGTTAATCAACCAAATATCCTTAGACTAGAGAATGTTAACAACAATGCAAACTAAAGAATTGAAAGGATCTCATTTACCATACCGAAAAATACCAGGCTTCCAATGTCATTTATGCATAAAAGAAATGAATAAGCACACATAAGATGATGATAGCTGATCTTACTCGGATTTGCGAGCTTTTTCTTTAAACTGTTCCTGCATGTGTCTCATGAGATCATCACCGGTCTCCATGCGATTATCTTCGCCTCTCTTACGGATGACAATATTCAATATACCATCCAAGCCCAGAATTCTGTTTAAGTTCACAGATTGCTTCTGTTGGATAGCAAAATCATCTTCTTTCATTTTGATCTCATTTTTTGATATTCGCTCGTATAATGATCTCAGATACTCCTCCGGCAAATCCTTACCATCATCTATTCCACGATTGTTCCTTATAAAATCATCAGCAGACATCTGCATGATTTCATAGAAAAGAGTAAGGAAGAGCAGATCATCTCAAATATGTACGCTTCGTATACAGACATTTATGGCATAAATATGGATATACCACCTAATTCCCGAAAGGAAAATTTGAAATTCAACAAAAACTAAGTTGAACATTAATCTACCTTGTTCTTAACCATCGGGTTATGAGCATCAGTATTAAGCAAAATAACTGAGTACGCAAGAACATATGCAGTATCTGCACTGGTAAAAACCGTAGGATTACATTTGCAGTACCGTTCAGCAAACTTTTCCATGATTCGGTCAATCTTCTGTGCTTCACCAGGCAATCTAAAGCCGCGTAGAAAAACCCTGATCGCCTCGTCAAACTGCATGTTTTGGAAGTCAAAGGAATCCACATATGCATGCATTACTTTCAAAGGTAAATCTTCCCTTTCCCCTAGGTAATCACCAATCAAAGTCTTATTCAAACCAGAGGCATTTTTCAGGAAAGTAGCAACGTCCTCTGCAGAGTTCCCGACTTTATTAGCCTTTATTAGGAATTCTATACCTTTCTTGGGTTTACGATTAAAAAGAGATATGCCTTCCTGCAACCAATTGGAGATGAGGTCCATTACCATACATTGTAAGATTTGAGAATGACAACTGGGCTTTCTCCAATAGAAGGTGGATACAAAATATTTACCTGAAGTTCAAGTTTGTAAGCACGACGCTGCTCAATTGTCAAAGCATCAGAAACTTCACTGGAAGCCTCAGAAGGAGAATCTGACGCTTCGACGGCCTCATCATCATTGCCATTTTCCAAATGGAGGCTTCCGGTTTCAGAAACATTTTCAACGGTTTCAAAATTCTTTGCAGAAAGAGGATCAGGAATCCGCAATTGTTTATTCATCCAGTCCCCCATTGACTTCAAAATAGCGACCAAGCATTTCATAGATTCTAGCTTCATTGTGACCTCTTGAGGAGGCAACAAAGTAGTTGTTGTTCCAGGTGGGACACCTTGAGCTGTTTTAAGAAGTCCATTGACCATCCTGTAAGAATAAACGGGACAAGAAGGAAACTTGACAACAGTTTAGGATCTAAGATAACATCCTAAATATAGTACTTTAGAATCTTATTCCCAGTAAAAAGTTTGAAAAATCAATAATAGTCTAGCATAACTAAGTCTCAAAGAAAGTAACACACTATAAAACTATAACAGATCTTACCTCTCAAATATATTTGAGGAATTTACATCACAGTCATAGTTAAGGAATATGTCCACCAAAATCTGTGAATCAACACAGAGCTTCTCAAGAAATCGAAGCACTATCATCTTTTGCTGAAAATTTGGTTGTGAAACATTTTCAAGTACTCTGAGAACAATCATAGGGAAAAACACTCCAATCTCTGCTTTTAGTCCAGCCCTAAATCTTGACACCAGACTGATAAAAATTGAGCAGGAAAGCTGGAAAACAATCATTAGTGTCGATGCACTGTTCTTCAATAATGACAGACACAGGTACTGCTTAATAGCACCCAGAAATCTGTTCTTCAAAGGTAAAAGTAAAGATTGAATTAGGGTACAGAACATTGCTTGATCAAGCAATCTAAGGGAGAAAATTCACAACTATTAGAAATGCAGCTGAGAAAAATAATCATGACCAGAAAAAATGTTACTGCAACTTACTATGATAATAAAGTCAAACAAGAGCTAATCCAACCAAGTTTTGGATCACTATCCTTTGAGATTAGCATACTAACCTCTCTTGTTATGGTTTGGATTAAACACCATAACTCCAATATGAATGGGATGAGTAAAAGATTAGTTGAGAAAGAGTGTAAGATAATCTCTACAGCCAATTAAGATTACCCTGCACTTTTTCTTGTACTCTACAGAGCAAATCTGAGTTAAAGAGTGTAAATGGATACATTCTTTAGATTTCTAGAGCTATTTAAAACAGTGAGAAGGAATACCATACATCTCTCACCATGCACAACCACAATTATATTGCGCTGAACCTTTATCCCACTATGTGGGGTCGGTGCCTCAAACTCCCAATTTTGTTTTGTTCATTTGTTTTTCTTATGATGCTTAGAAACAGAGAGATTTTCGTGGTCTTCTTACCACATCTTACAAGAGGCATACAAGAACTTGGCATGGAGAGTCATACCCTTCCACTCTAAAGTTATTTAATTTGGTCAAAAATCATGAAAGTAGATCTAATTTCCATCCATGTCATTTCAATTCAAGTTCGTAGTTTTGCTGCCCCTAGAAAATCAGCACAAATATTTTTACTCCAGTAAAGCATATCTCAACTTTCATTTGTGCATCTCCTTTAGAGCTCAAAAATAAAACTTAAAAGTGCAGTTCTTTAAGGCACTATTCTGGTAATCAATTTACTTGTTCAATGAAACTGATGGTAACATCTCCAATCGAAACCAAGTTTAAAAAGCTAACAGTGCTGTGCTCTTAGTGCTCCACTTCTTACCTAAAAGTATGAACCTTGTTAAGACTTCCACTGAAAAGATAAAATGAGAACAGAAAGCATTTCCAATCAAAAAGATTTTCTCAATTTTTCATGAAAACGCCGTATCCAAACTCCAAGTGCCTTTTCACACGCGTGCGTAAAGGGGAGGTAGGGGTCGGGGAAGAAAAAGAAGCAAGTCAAAGTACTGGATTTCATACTCTGAAGATATTGATCTAACGGGACACAAATAAGAGGGTGCTCAAACCACGAGCAACAAATAGGAAAAGATCTTTCCTTTGGAAAATGACACTGTAAAATTCATTCTCACTCCATTCCAAAGAACGATATGTATTTTCAAAAGCTCTAGTGTGATATTCTTTATTCGTGCACCAAAAAAACAGAGAGATTTCATCATGCATACTTAAATACTCCGCATAATCCACGTCCTTTCTCTCGTCAGCACATAGACCAGAAAAAACTTCAGTGCCGCACAAAACAACTTAACAGCAGAGAGTTTTATCATGTAAATTGAGATATTCTAATGCTTTTTTTGATAAATACAAACCACGCACACCACCTATTAACCGAAATCCGAACAACTTCCAATTCAAAACCCTTCTTGCAAGAATTGATTTTCAGCATTAACATTATGACTTCCAATTCAAAAGCCTCCTCACAATAATTGATTATCACTATTAACCATTATCCACTCCTTTAGCCAAAAGAGTCCACTATGAGCATTTCATTTTATGGGAGAACTAAGTAAGGTTAAATTGCAACAGAAACACAACGATCCCACTAAACAGGTTTTCCTACCAGACTCACCCACCTAAGCAAATTGCCAATTTCTTGTACGAAAACGTTATGTAAGAGAAATTTCTTTGTTTAAGTAATTTTGAAAATAAAAAGAGGCCAAGCCTGCAATATTGATCGATAATGAATTGCAAACAATAGCAAAAGCAGCAAGATTTATAAAAACTAGCACAATGCCGTACACACGACAACTATTTATATCCAAGTAGTACCTTTCACTGGTCCTAAATATAGCTCCAGCATTCTCCAACAGAATCTTGAGCAACTCCAAAGCCACAATCTTCCCTCTCATCAGCTGTGGATCTGCCAAAGCCTCCTTGGGAGGAGTCTTCATGGACAGCTTGCACAGTGCTCGGAACACCAAAAACGCGTCCCTCCTCAACTTATTTCCAATTTGTACTTCCAAATCATCATGCCTTTCCCCCTCCCCATCAACCAATTCCCCTTTCCTCCCTTCTAATGCAGTCTTATACATACTGATTTCCCAGTACTTCGCATCTAACATATCCTTATCTGTCGAATCCAATAAATCAGCAGGATTCGTTGATTCCACAGTAGATGTTTTGGTCTCAAACGCCCCGTCATGGGCCCCGGATGCGGCCACACTTCTAGGAGTAGCAGGATTCAAAACCCCGTCAATGTCCTGCATAATTTTAGTGATAAAACCCTGCACAAACATCGTCATTGTCCCGTCCACGTCAGATTTCTCCGGGGGCTCCATTAACTCGGCAACCACGATCGGCTGCAACGGCACAGTGGACGAGTCCGCCTCCATTCTCCGGAAAACAATCACCAGCATTTGAATCAACGACGCCTTCGCAGTAGTCTGATTCACCACATTCTTACTCCCCAAATAAATATCGTAACACGTCCTCACAATTAGCAACAAAGAATCCCCGTGGATCCTCAGAGACACCGATGTCACCGCAGACAAAATGGCCTTGATAAGCAGCAATTCCACCGATTCGTCACCGAGGTCGTGGCATTTGCAAATGGACTCGATCAATTTGGATAACAATTTGGCGTCGGGGCCGCCAGTGGGGTCGGACTCGCCGTGGAGGTAGCCATAGGCGATGAGTTTCTGGACAGCGTCGACAGCGGGCTCAGCGATCTTGATGTGGCCGGAGTTGGCAGCGTTGATGAGAGGACTGAGAATGAGCTCAGAATCGGACAAGGAGAGGTCGAGGAGCACACCGGGGAGGGAGGAGGAGGGCGAAGAAGGAGCTTCACCATCGGATTGAGGGGTGGCGGCGGTAGGGGAAGCGGGAGAGGTTGGAGTGCTAAGGCTATGATTGGGTGAGGTAAGGCGTTCGATAAGGGATTTACACTCGTGAGCGAGCTTAGAGTGTTTCCTCCAAGAGCCGTTCTTGACGATCTTCTCTAAGGCTGGAACTAAGACTTGATTGAGTCGGGAATCGGCTTCATTTGAAGCCATTCCCATTCCGCACACAGACACACACACACACAATTGGATTTAGATCCGGAACTGGTTACAGATTTGGAAGGCTATTTTCGGCCTTTTTCCACTTTCATGGAGGCGGAGTGAGGATAATGAGGGAGGAGAGAGGAGCGGGGAGAAAATGAGCCGCCGCCGCAACTGCTTCCAGACTTGGCGTTTTCTTCTTTCTCTCAGAGTGTGGATCGCGGTGGTTGCTCAGTAATGGAGCACGTGAAGTGACTAAAATATCCTGGAATGCTCTGTACACTTCCTTCTCTGTTCGTTTTGACCGATGATGAGTGTTTGATATGGATGGGAAATGAAGGAATCTAAAATGAAGAAATTGGCAGGAAAATCGGGTGGTGATAGATTTGATTTTTATTTTTTTTATTTTTTTTTATTATTGAATAGTATTATTACTCGTAAGTTTTAAGTTAAATATGACGTTGAGATTTGATTCATTTGGATTGGTGGAAAACATGCAAGACACCATCATGAGAAGACTTAATTAAAGAAAATTAAAATATGGAATAATATGATTTTGGAAGTGATTATATTTTTGGTTGAGTACCCAAAGCAAATCATCATTAATGCTTTTTACTATTGTTGTTTCAAACAATTCTACAACGCATTATAAAAATAATAGAAAATTATAATTATAATTTCAAATGTTTAGATTTGAGAATATTTCAACAGAATTTTTCTCTAATACTATTATTATTATTCTAATTCTTAGTATTATTAAACAATTCAACTGTTATTTATTGCGTTTTGTACATAAAATCGTTTCAAATTAAAAAAAATTCTAATATTATTATTATTTGAAATCCTGGCATTATTAAACAATTATAAAACTGTGATTCATCTTCAACAAAATCGTTTCAAATTTAGTATTTGTAGTTGTTGGATGCAAATATTATTTTCATTTCCTCTGGAAAAAAACAATCATTATTAAGTTGTTGTAGGGGCATTAACAATTGAAAAAAATAGTCAAATTAATTGTGGATTGGAGAAGAATGATAGTAATGAATGTAAAAATCAGCAAGAATGATGCGGTAGTAGTAGCCGGAGAAAGTGCAACACATGATGATCATGTGATTTTTCATCACCACCACCTTGGCAGTTGACACTTTCCAATTGTGAGACAATGGCCAAATCATAGCATATAAATATAATATTACACATAAACCTGTCAATTGGGCTTAAACTTATGTCTTAAACTTTTGAAAATATGTTTTTTTTATTATTATTATTATTTTGCAATTGGGCTTCAAGACCAGTGGCACTCAATGAGAAGTGCCATTGGGCTTGTTGAATTTTGTATCTGCAATTTTTTTGCAAAAAGAGAAGTCATCAAACAGTTGTATTATATAGGCCCCAATGGGCTGTATCTGTTATGACCTGTGGGCTAGCAATGTATGTTGATGTCTGCTCGTCTATGCACGGCCCGTCTTAATATCACCTTTTTGTGTGAAATTTTCTTTTCTTTTCTTTTTTAAGAGTTTCATATTAATTAATTAGCTTCATTTCGTCTGTCATATTTCACTCAAAACACATTTGATTCCCTTTCTTTTTTCATTGGATCCAATTTAGTCCTTCATGTTTATTTTATTATTATTATTATTATTATTTTGACAAAATAAAGCTATTTTTAAGGCAGTCAAATATACACAAAAGTTACAAATTATTGAAAAGTTGAATGCACAAGCTAGTGCTACAAACCAATTGTTGGATTTGAGCAAATATTCATTATTTTATATATATATATATATATATGTGAATATTATATTCACTTCAATATTGTGTATGCTCAAAACTTTTAAAAACTTGTAAGAATTAAAATCAACCATCAACTAACTAGTGTATCTCAACTCTCGAACAAATACTCTTCT
Organism: Ophiorrhiza pumila; assembly: GCA_016586305.1. Classification (NCBI taxonomy): domain Eukaryota; kingdom Viridiplantae; phylum Streptophyta; class Magnoliopsida; order Gentianales; family Rubiaceae; genus Ophiorrhiza; species Ophiorrhiza pumila. The sequence continues at coordinate 2,708,550 of BLIW01000002.1, forward strand.
ACTTGAGTAAGTAAATACTACTAGATTTCACATTACTGGAATTTTCCCTATATTCATATATTTTGTTTTTTTAGCAAAATCCCATACACGAAAAGGAAAAGGGGATGCTATTTATTTAGCATCGGAAAATTTCATTAATTAATAACGTTAAAGATCACAAACATTTCAGTAAATGAAATGTTCAAAATACATGATCAATCCTTTAAAAAAAATGCTAAAACATGATCTACTTACATTATCAATCCTGAAAAATAAATAAATTAATCATGATTCATAGCATTCAAAATACATGATCAATCCTTTACAATAAATTAAACATAATAAATCACAATCAAAGACAATAACGAACATTTTATTTCAGTGAATTAAGTCGACTATACATACTACATTATATATATTTTTAATAGTTTATTGTAAAAAAAAATTAAATTTTCTCATCCTCCTTTTAATTTGGATTAAAGATTCTCTATTTTTTTACGTGTGTTTAATAAAACATGTCATAATATCCGTTTTAATGTACTAGTTAAAAGTTTGATATTATAAATTATAACAGAACAAAAATAGAGCATGCATGCTTCCATGCCAATATTACCTATAAAGTAGTACTCATATTAATTAGTGTGCCAAAAGAGTACCATAAATATATGAACAAAAAATATCAAGATTAAGTAGATTAGTCACAGGAGAAAATTACTTGCCTATGGTATTAAACCAAAAAAAAAAAGGGACAGAGAGGTTTTCCAAGTTAAAGTTCTCCTTGGCTCAAATTAAGAGGGACCAGAATGCAAAAAAACTACAAGTTAATGAGGTCAGAATCGGATTTCGATTCCCTCATTTTGAGTGGGGTGGCAAAGGCAAAGGCAAAGGCGAAGGCGAAGGCGAATGCGATACTTCATTGCATGGAACTGTTGAGGTGGACGTCCCATGTCTATGCAGAAGTTCACGCGCCAATTCTTGAAGATCTCCGCCCCCACCAGCTGAGGATGATGCTTCGGCCGCTGGCGGAGCTCTGGCGGGGTTGCCAAATTGATGCGACTGATCCATCTGCCGGGGCTGCATGGTCCACGGAGGTTGCACCACCGGATCAAAAAGTAATGACAAGTCATACGTTACTGGCACTGATGGGGAAACTGTTGGGAGGTCTGCTATGGTTAGGGCCGGAGCAGCCATGATCGGTTGAGGTTGTGATGGCGGTGGAAGTTCTAGAGTTGCAAGATGGCCATGCAAGTATGACAGTTCTGCTTGTAAGCTCACCACCTGAAAATGATCATAAAGGCTCAAGAGAATGCCACACTAATATTATTGCCAAACATTGGAAACTAATGAACTAAAATACGCTAATACTACAACAACATAGGCAGAATTTAAACATCAAATAAATCCTACATTAATTGTTGCATGATCCCAAATAAATCATGCAAACGATGTTATGGAAATGGAAGTTAATTATAGATATAGGGTTTATAATATGAGTAATTAAATAAGTTTTATAAACAATGGTGAACATTTAATGCATTACCAACTTAAAATATTGAGCCATTCTTAAAATTAAAGGGATATATAATTGATCAAACAATTAGGTTTTTTTTTAGTTGGCAAAGGCTTAATATATGTGGGTGTCAGACCTAAATTTTATAGATAATTAAGTGAAAAAAATACAGGCAATGCAAAAATGAATTGTTCATGAAATCCGAAAATTTACGAGAAAAAGTAAACAACCTAAGTAATAATCTTTGGTTGGTAAATTTCTAAAAGTATTACTACCACAGGGGTTTTTGGAAGTCCATGCTTCTTACATTTCAGCTGCCATTTACCTATCTAACCAGACCAATCCTAGTAGTTTATAGTCCTACTTAATGCCTCATATATACATGAAAAAAACATAACAAAAGACAAAGAAATAAAAAGGTGAAGAGCTATAAAGAACAAAAGAGAATAATAAAGGGAAATGCCCAAAACCGCAAGATAGATAGAGGAGACGAGACGAGACAAGACAAGAGACATTTCTGTTCAAACAAACACATGAGGCATCAAGTCGATGATTCAAGAAAAGAGAAAAACTAACACAAAAAAATGCTCTGTCAAGATAACTAAATTCTTTTTGTTTTTTTGTTTGGACATATATATACATACATATATATGATCATCCAAGAACTGCTGCCTACGATGTCAAGATGCAGCATCATAACATATGATTTTTCCTTTAGCCCTTGATCAAATGACAAAAAGGATCACTACTTTTAGTATAAAAGTGTAAAAATTCAATTTTATCTTCGTTCTTCATCACTAGTACTCTTTTTTTCCATAACTAGTTCATACTTTAAAAAAAAAAACAAATTGCATTTTGACCCATAGATGGATGGATGATCACGTAGATAAGAATATGCAGACCGCAAACAACGAAAAGAGCAAAAGTCAAAACTACATCAATATATATATATATATATATATATTTAAATGGTCCGTTGAGTTCCAAACTCCAATGTCTTGGCTGCATCTCCATAAACATTACTACTGATTCAGTGAAACCCAGCGTTGTTCATCTGTAACGTAAAAAGGCAACGAAGCATGGAGGAGATTTTCCATACAAGAATTGACTGGTTTATCCAACTTTTTTTTTTTTTTTTGGGTCGAAATGACGCGGTGCGGCCTTTAATTTAGTCATTGAGAGAGACTATCCGACCATCTCCTTAATACCAGCAAAAATGATCGTTTTCTGCAACTGAAAAGAGAAGCCATCCACAGTATCCCCCACACAGTCGCCGACCAACATCATAACTTAATCAATCAGACTATATATACTTCTAGATTTCAGCAAAGCATAAAACTGTTTCCCAAATGCACCACAATCATGGTCCACAATTTCTTCTCTTCTCATTCTTTTTCTATGCCAATTGAATGTTATCTTAATATATATATAAAAGAAGTTGTCCAACTGCATCTTCCTAGCCATTGTACAGTAAAATGACACTAAACGTACTATGCTTACTTCCTCAACATAAAAAAATGCATTACGCCAAGTGCCAACTCAAACCTTTTAGTGTACTCAGTGGAACCTTAATTCTTGACAACCAAAGCCAGAGTTCTCCTGCGACTATGATCAACTATACGGAGATGTTAGACTAAAAATTTTTTCGTTTTTCCGGAACATATTTAAAGTCCTAAGAAGAAATGAAAATGGGAAGTAAACAACGGATATAAGAAAGTCTCCAAAGAGTGTCCAGAAAAGGACAGCTTCGCTTCACATACTGATGATAACCTACCTTGGCTTAGATGTAGTAGTAGTAGTACAGAACGCTTATGTACTTGAAAATTGGGAACACTTTAGCACATTCTAAAAGTACCCTTTTGTGTTGTCTATTCATGGACACACACAAACAGACACAAAACATAAGCAAACTTAAGAGAATAATAAAAAACCAATCCCAGGAAGACCAATACATGAAGCAAAAGCAACATATAGAAGATTGTAACGGATGATGTAAAGGGAAGTGGAAGTCCTTAGTTTTACCAACCATGACAAGACCTTATAATATGGAAAGATAAAACCGCAAGCAAACTAGTTATATTCTTTTCTGGGTACAAATGATGGGTTCTCCCTTAAAACAAGTGGCAATAAAAATATATACCGCACCAATAGCTAGCTAGATTGAAGCTTGCTTAATTAATTACCTGTTGCTGAAGGGCAAAGATGTGAGCAACACAGCCAAAGACAGGATCTCTAAGTCGAGCTTGAGCTTCATAACAAATGGTTACAACCGCATCAAGCCGCTTATGAATCGGAATATTTAGAAGCAACTTGGAGACATTACTAGCCCCAAACACTTTATGAACTGCAGCAAAATGGGCTGCTCCTTGCTCTGAATCAAAATATGGTGCAAATATGCATCCTGCCACACACTTCCTCCTCAAGAATTTGCATGCACCGCATGGCCCGCCGCCTCCGCTACTACTCCCACTGCTACTCCCACCACCGGCTGCGGTTCCAACTGTCCCAGCACCAGTACTTGGGTTGGCACTCATGATTTTCCTTTTTTTTTTCACTTAAATTATAACCTCACGACATAATTAGGGTTTTACTGAAGCACTTCCAGCTGAAAAAAAGAGATGGGGTGGCAGAAAAACAATGCAAAGAGAGAAAGAACGAGAGAGAAATAGAGAGAGGGAGGTGGGATTTGTAGGGTTTGGTGGTTGTTTGTATTTTAGTGGCGAGGCGGGGAGGGAGGATGAAGGGATGAAGGGATGGAGGGATGGGATTGGATTTTAGTAATTTTGAAGAACTAGTAAATGGAGACTTTAAAGCCACGCGATGAAGCAAACCCCATTTAGCTGCTTGCGTGAAGCAAACATGCGATAAGCCAACAGCCTTTTTCATTTATCGTCCTTCATCTCGTGATTTTCCCTAACTAAAACTCATGTTTTCTTCTTCGATCCCCCTCTTTCCTCACAGCGCTCTCTCTCTCTTTTTTTCTTTCTTGCTTTGCCTTTGAAGATATAGTTTGTATGTATGTATGAGCTAGCTAGTGTGTGACTGTGTGTGATGTTGCAAAAACAAAATGCAACTAATTTTCTTTTTTTTTGCTTTATCAAATGAGATTACTACAACCTTACGGCTAAAAGGAAAACAAAATAAAATGGATTTTTGAGAGAGAAGTGGAAACGTGTCAATGGGATTGTCTGTCTCTATATAAGAATTAGCAGCCTCTCTCTGCGTGTTTTAAGCTGCGTAGAGGCCAAAAGACGCCAACTCTTTACCACCCCAACCCCCTTCTCATCTCTTTTTCTCTCCCTTTCGACGTTGAAAAAGACCCTCTCTAATATCAGCTTTAATTTCCTTTTTTACATAAATTGCCAAACAAAAACGGCTTTGTATTTCTACAAGAATCTGTTACAACTTAAAATGACTTGACTACCCATGAAAACACACACTCACACACTACCTTCTACTTTCATTTTTTTTTTAAATCATTAATATATAGAAAAATTACGACCGACTAACATGTAACCGTAAAAATTTTATCGAACTCTATAATATAAGTATACTCGTAAAATGTGAGATATATAGAGTAAAAGAGTTTGGGAGAGAAAAAGTATATATTCAGAGCAGACATATTGATCATATGTTTTTGTTGTTGTTGATGGTGTGGTATTTCTTAACTATACAACCGTTAAGATTTGATTAAAGGGTTTTTAACGTTTATGTTAAATTGTGAGGTAGCTTAGAATTCTATGTGTTATTGTTTTGGAACTTAAAAATGGAATTAATGGTAGAAAATTTAGTGTAAGTGTTGGTATAATATACTATAAAAGTGACAGAGACAATGAAATGGAAAAGCATTTCTTGGGGGAAATTTAAATGGTAAATTCTTTCTCCAATGTCTAACTATATCCAGTTTTGTAAAGTTGGTACGGCAGCACTACCACAATGAAAATGGCTGACAAGATATGTTTGATGATGACAATGATAATTATCTTTTATATATATTTGAGTGTAATAATTAAGTAGTTTAATTTGTACATGTACATTGCATATGGATTATAAATATCATTGTGTCAGAACTGCACAACGATCGATCAGTGATCATTTGCGTAATAGTACTGTTGAAGATGAGTAATAAAATGGAACAAATCATAATTAAAGTGCGGTACATATATGGTAAAGATGGGACTACAATTATTATTTTGATTAGGTCTAAAGTTAATCTAATAATTAATATTCATACTTGAAAATTGGCCATGGATGGTAACATTTACATTATCTTGGAGAGATTGATTTTTTTTTTCTTTTTTCTTTTTTTGTTTTTTTTTACTTCAGAAGGCCAGGGATTTTATTCAAGAAATAAAAGAGTAAATAGATTCAATATTCCCTCAAATTGAGGTAAGTATCCACTTGTCCTAATTTTAAAAAAATTATATTTAGATCTTTTATCATAAATCTTGTTATACAAATGGTTCTTGACTTATTTTTCATCTTTTTGGCAAGTAATGACATTAGTTATGTTGTACAAAATAACGTTGTTTTGAATAATAAACAATGTAACACGACGTTACTTATCAAGTGGGTAGAAAATAAGTTGAAAACCATTTGTATAGCAGAATTCAAGTTAAGTGAACAAAAAGTAACTTTTTCAATATTTGAAACCAAAACAATACTTAACCCTAAGTTAAAGGACTACTGATGTTATTTACCTAAAATAAAATGATTATTACTTAATTATAGGAAGGAGAGACTAAAAACCCAAAGATATATATATTGAGCTTTTTTTTACCTTCTGCTTCGAATATATATTTCTTCCTGAGTTTGTTGTCTGTGTAATATGCTCTCAATTAATTAAATCCATAGTCAATTCTCACTATATTTTAAAGATATATATACATACATATATATATATATGCTGCATAATTTATCTTTTTTACCCATGAAGTAACAAGAGGCATCATTAGAAATATAATCCCTATCAACTCGTTTTAATTCGCAAACAGACGGTTAATTGTAAAATGTAAGAATCTTGAACATCCATTCACCATTGAATTGGTCTAAGTAGCTGAGAATGTTCTAGTAAGCAATAATCGTCTAACTTTATTATTAGATCGGTGCCCATTTTTTACGTATTTGGCTAGATTTACTAAGTTTTTTTTGGATTAATTATATTTGCTATCCTTAAAGTTTAACCAAATTAGCAATTGAACCTCATAGTTTAACAAAATCACAATCTCTCCCTTTGAATGATCAAAACAACCAATACTAACCCTCTTAACATTAATTTTAGTCCTCAATTCAGCATTGGATTAGGCTTTGAAGCAGATGCATTACCCACTTGATTTTCAATTGGTTTTCTATTGCAGTTATATACTTATATTTCAAATGTTTTGCGAAGTAACATTGATTAATTGGGTTTGCAAAATTTTATTTTGAACTTTTTCAAATACCCTTGAAAACTCTTTTGAATTTTTTTAAATACCATTCAAAACTTTAAAGTGTTGATTACATTTGTTTCCCTAAATTTTGGCCAAATAACTAAACGAACCCTGAAGTTAGACAGAATCTTAAAAACACTCAAATTACAATTACAATCTCTCAGCAATAAAAGTTAAAAAATTAATCTTTCTTTAACTCATAAAGTTAAAAAAGCAAAACCACTAATATTTAATTAGAACCTAAAATAATTAAAATGGAGAAAAGCCATATAGATTAACATTCAAGAGCCTAGAATCCAAAAACCCAAAACAAAAATGTGATTATATTCTCACATATATACGTAAACCTTGATATATTCTTCTTCATGAACGTCATTATCATTTAGGGTTTAGGGTTTAGGGATGCCTAAAAAAATGAGAGAAATGAGATAAAAGTATAGTAATGGCTCTTTTGCTCTCTCTACCATTTTATTAGCGCCCCTAAAATAGGGGGAAAAAGGAAAGATAAAGATTTTAATTGAAATTTTATTTTAATTTGTATAAAAAAAATTTTCAAGAGGTAATTATATTCCTACAAGTAAAATTTAAGTGCTATTATGAGTTTTTAAGACAAAGGTTTTAACTAGTGTTTGGTTAAATAGTAGGGTCCGTTTGATATTTTGGCGAATCTATAAGGGAAGTTTAATCTAATTAATTTTAATTATTCAAAAGCTTAATTCATTTGTAAATTGGGGGTTTTGTCTTTTCACCACCTCTATTAATAGACATTAGGTTAGCCACTAGGACTAGTATAGTGAGCGGAGAGTTAGCATTCCGACCTCCAAATTTAGAATTCGAGATTTGGAGAATGCATGTAAGGGTGTGTATTAAAAATAATAATAATAAAAAAAAGACATTAGGCCAAAAGAGAGACTATAATATTGTTAAACTATTAGATTCTATAAGTAATTTGGTCAAACTTCAAGGATAGTAGGTGTAAATAACCTTTTTATTTATATATATTTTTTGCTATGATGTATATTACCATCAAATTAGCATAATATAAATGATGGTGGATATACATAGATATTACCATATAAGTGCATTTAACATTATTGGCACCTCACTACTTATTTCTGGTACCCATTCAATTACTAAAATTGTGCAGTCGATCAATTATACACTTGCATAATTTACATTTATGTTTTTTAAATTTTAACAAATATATTTTCTTTTACAATAATGTTAAAAGGATTAAAATTGAATAATTTATATAATCTTGCTTCATATCATTGTCCGATTGCATTCAATCCACGACTTTTTTTTTAAAAAAATTTAAGAATAATTTATTCTCGAAATATTTATTGATCAACTATCAACATCACAACTATTAATTAATTTCTCTTGATAACGCAAACGCAAGTGTATTGATTGTTACTTTGAGTTTCTAAACAAGAGAGAGAGAGAAAACTTTCTCAATAGATGTAACTCAATATATATAATCGTCATGAAAAGTGATAAAAAAGAATTTGTTCCCTTCAAAAAGTTATGTTTTGTATGGAAGAAATAAAATATCCTCTTATATTATTCACATCGTGTTTGTGAAGCTTAGCTTACAATTCTAATAGTATTTACAAGGCATATATTACAATTAATTATAGTGTGAAATATAAAATACGTGTATGGACGGGATCACCCACACGATTATAACGAAATTGTGCAAAAGGTTACATTCGTGTAATTGTCTAGCTCGAAACTATTGAATTATAGGTAAAATATATACAATAATGTATAATTTTTATAATTTATATATAATTTCTTGATTAAATAATGATACTTAATTAAAATATTCAGTTATTTGTTTACTCTGTCAAAATCGAAAATCAAAAACTAAATCGAGAGAAATAAAAAATAAACTAGAATTTAGTTTTTTTAGAACTCATCCAAAAAAATAAAATCAAAGTCAAACAAAACTAATGAACTTTAATTTTTGATTTAATTAAAAAATCTTAAAACAAATTCAACCCATATCTACCACAAATGTATTTACCATACTGGAAATTTTTTTTAAAAAAAAAAAAATTGGGTTTTACAAGTGAAGGTGTGAAACGAAAAACAGATGGATTTTTTTTATACCATATGTCTAATATTTTTTGCTGAAAAAGTTTTTGATGGATATGAATGAAGTGTAGGGTAGAAATGATGATTTAGTTGCGAGAGGTAGTAAAATATAAAATATATTTAAAAAATAATAATGTGTTGATAACAAATTAAAGTTAAAATAGTGTTTGTTCATTTTAAGTAAAGGTTGGATCACGAGAAACTCAATAATAAATTTCGTTACACTGTTTTGTCATTTAAACAACATATATATATATATATATATATATAGTTTAAAGTATTTTGTTATATTACGAAAAACAGAAATGACAACAAATAAACAAACACAAAAACAAAAGAATCAAATATCTTTTAGTTTGTGCAAGAACTCGAGTAGCAGAAAGTGGGTCAAAGTTACATAGTTCGGCGTCAAAGCATAACGCAAGCGTTAGAAATCGTAACCAACTAAAAGCTTCCACGCAGTAAACGGTGACTCTTAACGTAACGGCCCCGGAACTGAGATGAGCTCAGCAGAAGTCTGTCCCACACGCCGATTCTTTTCTAATAAAAAATAAACGATTTTAATCATAAAATTCAGCATATCTTCTCAATAGAAAAAGTTGGCATATAAATAAAAGAAGAAGAAGAAAAAAATGTGAGCAACTGACGAGAGAATCAGTAACAGTTCGTAACGGCGCTATCACCGCGCCGTCCGGTTCTTGTCTAATGCGTGTGATGTTAAGAGGAAGCAATGACAGAAAGTTCCCATATTGATTGACACGTGTCATGGTGGAACCCCACTTGTATGACCTCTTGCTTAGGTTAGAACAGTTTCTGTCTCACCAAACACAAAAGATGCCATGCCCTCTCATTCTGAATTAATTTGCAATCTAAAATCCAATTTCAATATTAAGAAATTTTATCGATAACATAAAATCTTTCATGAAATCGATTCATATAAACTTATATAAAATCGGTTCATATACAAAACGTTATTTTTATATGAAATGGACAATTAATAGTCGATGAAATAACACTTCTAATATTTTGTTGCTTTTATCATACGTTGAAATTGCGATTAACTCGTCGTTATCAGCTTCACAGCATACCAACTGTTTAACATAAAAACTCCTGAGAAATCTGTTCATATATGAAACGAACAAATAACCATTAAAATCGTAATTCTAATTTCCAACTACTTTTATGATGAGTTGAAATCGTGCTATTAACAAACCGTTGCAAACTCATTTCACAACCGCTGTTAGTTTTAAGGAATGGTTATTAAATTTTAGAAAGAATTTATGCCCTCCATTCTTTTAAACCTCTGGTTGATTCCTTGATCAATTAACAAGTAAATTCAGCATAAGATAACATATTGGATTGGAGTGTGAAGTTACCATTCATGTAATAGTGGAGAATCTGGAGATTCATTGATCATTTAGGTTCAATGATCACAAAGGCTATCCAAAAAAATATATATATTGATTTGTTTTCAAATTGTACATAGATTGAACACTTTGGATTCCCCTCCCTGCCGAGTTCTATTTTTGTTAGAAAACAAGCAATGGGAAATGCACGATTCATACTTCTCAATGTACCAGTTTGAAATTGCATAATTTCGTATAAAAAATTGATTATATCATCAGATGGAATTAATCGATTCACCGACAGAGATTCAAACATGCATATAAGAGAGAATTCGGTTCTTGGATAAAACAGTACAACTGTACAAGAAAAGCTAATGTAAAAGTTGTTCAAAATCTCACAAGTTAAACAAATAAGGTCTTGCTTACAATTTGAATATATTATTTATGCTAAACTTAATTTTACTTGCAATAACAATTAAAGGAGAAGATGGGACAAATTTTCAGGAAAATAATTAAACCAGAGGAGTGGGGTTTAAGCGTTGGAATAAATCTTGAAACTGAACATGTGGCTATTCCAACATCATGTCTCTTGTTTTAGTAAAGAAAAAACATTTGTCGAAACGTGCACTCTAAGGAAACAAGAAAAAACTCATGATAGTCAGTGTTATTAATCGTATAATATTTCTAATGAAATATGTTCTAATTTCTAGAATTTATGCTTTCCATCTACGTAGATTGCATGGGTGCATGATTAATTCTTTAGGATCAATTAAATCTTTACAAATTCAAGATGTAATTAATTGTTGCATATATGTTTTTTTTTAACTTGATTAGAGCATATATGATTGAATCAAATTTCATTTTCATCTTAGGATGATGCAATGGATACTGCTTAAAAACTGTGCATTAATTGTCCCATGTAAGTTAAAATAAAGTCTTGCCCCTTCATATCTCATCATATTATTGAATCCCAGAGATATTGAGAAAAAAAGGGAAACTTAAATTAATAATCTTTATGCAAAAACATCCCAAGTAGTTTTTTCTTTTTTTTTTTTAATGTTTATTCTTGTTTTCTTGTTTCTTTGAAAACATGTCCCAGCTTTTCATAACAAGCAACAATTACAAAATTAATTAAGCATTGCTAATAGCATATATTTACGTAATGTGGACACCAAAATACATGTTGTAGTTGCATACTGTCTATTAGATTTGGGGCCTACGATGTTTTTCTTTCTTTCCCTCGTACGTGTGTGGTCAAATCCTAGAAAACATAAAGATTGGCATAGAAATTAATAAAAGAAAGAGCAAACTTTATATACATGTTTTTAATTTATGGATGTCTCCCCGAAATAAGGCAACTTGGATTATAGTCAAACATTAGTTGGATTTTCAACTTTAGGGAGAAACTAAAGTATATAATTAATTAATAATCCAGTTTATTTTGTACATTAATCAAAAGGGACCAAAAAGTAAATGAGTCAAAGTAGTAGTATTAGTAGGAGCACTTTGAAGTTCGATTGAAGCTAATGATAGATTCTTAGAACTATATATTTAATTATGACATTAAAATAGTTTGTAATTGAGTCAACACTTGAACAAAATAATATGTTGTTATATTATTAATTCTAGTGAGGGATAGGTTTGATAATCATTTTGTATGTGTAGGGCCAAAAGCAAGGTTTTATTGGTCTTATTAATCTACTGAAGTTGGTTCTTTGGTTTGTTAGAATTAATTAATTAGCCGAAACCTCCAACATTAGGGTTAATGCAATTAGTGATTATATACATATATATTTCCAATAGATTTCGTGAATATTGTAGATAGTAATTAATCCTTGCCCCAATGAATTTCTTGTTATATGATTGTACAAGTGAGAAAGAGGCCGTTTTCATTTTAAAATGGAGCCTGAAAAGGGTATGACAAAGAAGAAAAACATTGCAAATTTGCTAAAATATACACTTAATTTGAAAAGGTGAAAGACTTAATTAATTGGATTTAATTATTATTTAAATTATTACCTTTTTCCCACTATGTTCTTGTCTTGTGGATACTATTCATCATTCTATTATTAGTGAAGAGGATCGTATATATAATTAAATGGGTATACATATATTTGTTTGGTTATGGAATCATGGGATTTGTAAAGATTTAGGTCAGCATACTCTTCATGACATTTGATTAATTTAAGAAATTCCGGATGCTATTATAATCAAGGTTGCAACAACGGTGTCCTTGTCATAAAAAAATCCAATGAAATATGCGAGTGAATTATGAGGAAGAATATTGTTTTACAACAAAATTCATTAGGGTCCCCATAACCAAGAGTTTTGGGCCAATGGGGCAAAGAAGTTGCAATTAATTGATGGTGGGAATACGATAGATGATGTTATATATGAATTTTCAGATAAACAACAACATCTCCAACATGTAAAGACCAATCCCAATATATAATCCAACAAAAATCCCTATTTTTGGAGTGGACCACTTGAGATATTATACAAGAACTTAACTTAAATGCTAAAAAGATATTTGTAATTGCTTCCAAGAAGTGAAGGTGGCTAACATAATTCATGGGGCTAATTACCGAGAACCTTGTCGCGGTTCCTTTTACTTTGTGTATTTTAAAAATATATCACTTACTTCTATGTTTTTGGTTTTTGTTAACAAAGAGTGTGTAAAATGCGCTTAATTGTGCTCATGTGATGTTATTTCATGTGTTAAATAATTGTGTTTTTTGCAAATTTTCAATCTTTAGCCTTTGCGTTGATTGTGCTTTTCTCAAATTCTTCAAATAATCCATAATATAATAAGAACAGAAACGCAAAAATGAAGAAAATTGATGAAAAATCATGCATGCATGTTTTCCTTCCTTAAATACAAAGAGAAAAAAAAAAGAAAAAGAAAAGGGTAATCAATCATTATCCAATAATCATTGTTTGATTAAGTTTTGATGGTCGTAGTCATGATGCATTGCATGGTCCAAGCCTAGCTATGAAATGAATGTGTAGGAAAGGAGTATATATAGGTCTCTTCTTGTGATGGAAAAGAAGGAGCAATCACTTCAGTTTTGATTGCTTATTCAGTACTGTGTGACTGTGTGACTGTGTGAGCGTGAGTCTTCCCGCATGCTATGGACTAGCCACAACCCTCAACCCACAACCCCGAATGAATGACTGCCCTGCTCCTATTGCATTTGTAGCTCCATGCACTTCTCTGTGCTATGATTGTCATATTTTGCAAATTGAAAAATGAAAAAAAAAATAAAAATTTAGAATTTTTCGCTCTATTTTATATTATTGTAGAATTCAATGCTCGTTTCTTTAGGATAGTTACCAACAATGAATCAACTTTGCGTTTTCATTTCGTACGCAAATTGTCATTCTTTTGAAGTAAAAAAGCAATGTGCACAAAAAAGTGTCAAAATTCGCAATTGAGATTATATTATACACAAATGCAACAAATCATAGAAATAAGTTCATACATGAAACTATGAATTAATAAAATAGCAATAAAAAGGGCAAGAAATTAATTAGAATCATAATTTCAATAATGATTAATATTGTCAGTTTAATATATGAATCACATATTATGTATTAACCAATTTCATATAAATTTTATAATTTCCTTATTGATTTACATTTCAGATTTTAAAATTAAGACGTGAGTAATTTATTAATGGTGTTTATAATTATTAAATCTAAAAGTTACTGAACCAATTCTTAATAACATGGGGTTCAATGCTAATGCTGATATTATGGCAACTTAATAATAGAAATTACCTTTAGAATTTAACAGGTTTTAAATTACCAGCAACTTTGACTTGACATAGTTTATAATTTCAGCTAGAAATTTCCTTGCAATTCGAGCAATAAATTAATCGTGGAGATAGTGTGGAGACCTAGCACTAGCACTAGCACTAGCATAAAATCAATAATTCTGTAGGATTCTTTAAATCAATTGGCCATATAAATTTCAATTATTTTATTGATGTTATTTATAAAATTATTGCATTAAAAAAAATTAAATAATTAAACTAATTAAAGGTAGAAAATGCATAATAAGAAGAAAAATCGTATGCTTCATTTTTACTTCCGGGTAGGGCTGAGAACGAACACGAACGTTCACGAACAAGCTCGGGCTCGAACTCGAACAAGATTTTAGGCTCGATTAATAAATGAACAATAAATAAACACATGTGTGAAAGCTCGTTTACGTTCATGAACAGCTCGTTAAAAAGCTCGTTCATAACTCGGTTAAAGCTCGTTAAAAGCTCGGTTAAAATATTAATTATATAATATATATTGAACTTATACACGAAATAAAACTATTAAACAATAGAAATATATAATTGGGTTTTTTTATATATATATTTATTGACACACAAATCACACTATACGGTGGTGAGAACGAACATAAACCTTTATGAACAAGACCGAGATCGGCTCGGTTAAAGTTCCATTGAATCTCGTCTACTTAATAAATAAGTGAACACAAATAAAACTTTACGTTAGGTTAATAAATGAATAATAAATCAACAAAGATTCGTTTAGGTTGGTCAACAACTTGTTAAGAATTTAGTTAAATTATAAATTATACAATATAAATAATATATACCCTAAGTAAAACTCTTAAATAATAGAAAAAATCGATTTTTTATACATATAAGCACACAAATCATTATATATGAGTTTGAATTAAATTTGGACATTTATGTAAAGAGACAAAATATATTAATTTAACTAAATTATACATTTTTATTCAAGTCGGGAAGTGTTCATGAACAAAGCTCGGGCTCGTCTCGGTTCGCGTAAAGCTCGGCTCGAGCTCGTCATTTAATAAATAAACGAACACGATCATATTTTTAAGCTCGATTAATAAACGAGCCGGGCCTGAACACGCTAAAGCTTGGGCTCGGCTCGGCTCGATATCACCCCTACTTCCGGGTGTTGGAAAGTGGAAACGTGGGACCCGGTCACCTACGTGTAAAATTGAACATGGATATCCGTGCCGTTCATTTGTGGGCTTGACTAAAGTCTAAATCTCAGCTGCCCCGCATTCATTTCATGTTTGACTACAAATTTTAAATATTGCAAATAGCAAGCTTTCAATTTCTTAATTCTTGAAGAAGAAAAAGAATAATAAAGGGCAATTAATCACTTCATGAAATTACAAAGATTACTGTAAAATTGAGATATAGTTTAATATTCGAATACTGGGTTTGTTTTTCTTTAGTTTTCGAATGCAAAAAAATAAAAATAAATAAATATTATTCTTTAGTTACAAAGATTACTGTAAATTTTTGAAATTTTGACAAAATTCAAAACAGAATAAAAATATATCACTTACTTATTCTGTTTTATTTTGTTACAAAGATTACTGTAAATAAAACAGAATAAAAATTTTGAAATTACAAAGATTACTGTAAAATTGAGATATAGTTTAATATTCGAATACTGGGTTTGTTTTTCTTTAGTTTTCGAATGCAAAAAAATAAAAATAAATAAATAAAATCATTCATTTTGGAAGAATAAGAGACACAATGGTAATAGAAAATTAGAAATGCTTCTATATATGATTGTGAAAGCTTGATCTTGATCATATTTGATATTACCATTACTAACTTTCTGTATGTTAAAATAAAAAAAAAGTTAGAAGCATTCACCATTAATTTAATTGTTCAAATGTGAATTTAAAAAAAATGGAGGAAATTAAAACACTTTAATATACTTTCTCTTTTTTTAATAATTATCATTTTAAATAATATTAATAAATAAGATAAATGATAAATTTAAATTTTTTTAAACTTTTTATAATAATATATGTAAATTGACATTTATTTAAAAATAAAAAAATGAACTAAAACGACAATTATTAATCACGTACACAATATATATATATGGACAAATTAAGCAATCCATTATTGGTCATATTGGTGACAAAGATCGTGTCTATTTTTCCTCAGTTAAGTCAGTCAATCTTGTTTACTTCATCAGCCAATCACTTCTAAAATGAACTTTTTTTTGCGGTCAATTCCATTTATTATCGTGCTCCAACACTACCCTACACACTCCACAATGCTTTGATTTACAAAAAGAAAGACAAGTTATAATGACAGGATTGATTGAGCTTTCACAGTAATCATTTTGTAAACCATCCATGATCCATGCCTCCATGCCCACTAATTTATTGCAACTTTTAGAATCAATAATATTCAGAAGTGATCAATCATCAATACCAAAAAAGAACATTAAACCTGCCCATATATCTGGGTGATCAGTTTAATTATTTGCCAGTAATAAACAACTCTAGTCTTATATATCATCACTAGCTTGTTAAGCGTTCAAGTACTGATCAAATAGAATTTACCAAAGAGTTAGTGCATGAAAAATAAGTAAGGCTGCACACATTTCACTGTCTGGTAGAAATGTAGAATGAGAACAACTGTACAAAAGCAGTACAGTCGATCTCCCCTAGACCTACTCCTCCTCCTACTGAATTGAACACTGTAAACTAGAGGAGAGGGACAGAGGGAGGGAGGGAGGAAGGGCCACGCACGGGCAAGCAAAGGCAAAGGCAAAGGCAACGAACTAGCCTAGGCGTCCCTCTCTTGAGCAACTTGGATCGTAGGTGACAAGATAGAAATGACAAATGAGAAGATGATAAGATGGGATGTTTGTCCCACGTGGGATTCGCATGTGGGCAGCCATCACTCACTCACTGGCCGTGCGGCGTTTTGAACTACTCGAATCCATCAAATTAATAACCATTCGCTACCTCTACATCTCTCTCTGCTGCTGCTGCTGCTGCTGCTGCTATTACAAGTCTCTTTCTCTGCTCTGTCACCGCATGTCTGTGTGTGTTTGCTTCACGCAAGCTTTGCTCCCTCCCTCCCTCTCCCTCTCTCTCTCCATTCCTTCTCTTTCATGTTCTTGCCGTGGCTTTAAAGTTTGCACTTTGACACTTATAATCTTTAGGATATACGTACTTACAACGTTGGTTTGAGCGATACAAGTCACCATTATCTGTATCAATCACTTTGATCAGGGTGCGACTCTCATTACTTCATCCACAATTATAGCAATTATTCTCTCTTCCTTTGATTATTCTTTTTTAAGAAATCAAGAAAACTACAAGGGCTCGGTAAATCTTTCTTTTATTTAAAGTATTACGACTAATGCTGAGACCAAAGACTCTCTGTAAAAAGTATTGACTGGTTAATATATACCGAGTTTCAGATTAAGTATAAATATTTTTTCGCCATATGTACATTACTATCCAATATAATAACACATTATATAGATTCGTGAATTGAATAAAGATTTAACCCCACATAATACTGAGACATATTGCACACGTTCTGACTTAGTGATTATTAACTAGCCAATTAGCTGTTATTAACTAGCCAATTGTACATTGTGCCTAAACAAAACAATTGTGCACTTTGTTAATGTATATATAAGCTTTAAAACATATCTGTGCAATCATGATTTGCAACCTTCATGCCCTTTTGCAGGAAGTAATTTCCAGCAATGATTGTTTAGGCACTAGATCCCATGATTTACAGAAAATAAGTATCAGTAATTAATATTTTATTAAAGGATTAAATATTGAATTAGACAATCTCTTAGGTCAGTGAACTGACCCACCACCATAAGTTACGTACCAAATTTCTACTCATAAATTAGAAGAAAACCCTCATTTCTTTTCTGAAATAGAATACTGTCTTCATATCTCTCTCTCCAAATCTTTTGCTATTTCCCTCTCGTGCATTTCTTCTACCAGCGAAGCGAAGACTCGAGGAGACCCCACCAAGCTCATAGAAGGGACATTGAGATGAATGGTGGGCAGATTAATGGAAGTAGTAGTGGGGGACCTTGTGGTGCCTGCAAGTTTCTGAGGAGGAAATGCGTAAAAGGCTGCATATTTGCACCGTATTTTGACCCGGAACAGGGTACAACTCACTTTGCAGCAGTGCACAAAGTGTTCGGAGCTAGCAATGCTTCCAAGATGTTGCTTAGAGTTCCAGCTCATAAGCGTCTGGATGCCGTAGTTACACTTTGTTATGAGGCTTTGGCTAGGATTAGGGACCCTGTCTATGGCTGTGTTGGTCACTTGTTCACTCTTCAACAGCAGGTATGTCGTCTCTGTGCATTGTCTCTCTCTTTTACTGCTTATTTCTTCATGCCACCAAAGAATTCCATGGAGGATTTTTTTTCTTCTCCTTCCAGGGAGAAGAGATGGGATGGCTAGCTAGCTGTTTATAGCAAATAGTGAGTTAAATAGATATCTAAGCTCGTAGGCAAGGCAAAGATGGATAAATAATGTTGGATAGAGAAGTAGAATGGATGTTTTGTGTGTTAAAGTTATTAGAATACTTCCATTTATAGAAGTATATTTAGCTTTAGAATTTGAAAATTTCTAACACAATCTATATGGAAAAACTTAAAATTGGCTTTTTTTGATAAACGATCATGCTTTTGTGGACTTTGTATTCGCAAGATTAGTAGTTCATGATTGCCGGCGTGTTGAGGTAACCTTGGCTAGCTTTCCTTTTTTCTTTCTTTTCAAAGTGAGATTTACTCATAAATTCCACAGCATGCTCAATTGTCTCAGTACTACTTTTTTTGTTTTCATGAAGTGTGTGGAATTTCTTTCTGATCGATGATGATCTAACTTGCTGGATATCTTATAATGTTTCTCAGTTCTCACTCTTTTATACCAAAATGCTTTCATTCTTCTTGTTCTATTTTTCTGAAGGTGATCAAGCTAACTAGTTTAAGCTGGTAACTGAACTGATCACATATATGCTATAAAGAACGCAGAAAAAAGAGGGAAATTAAAATTTCTTAGTGGGATTTCCCAGAGGGGCGCTGCAGCCTGCAGGGCAGGGCGTTTTGTGTATTACTAGTGTTATCTAGCTAGCTAGGGATGCCTGTGGATTAGTGAAGTTTTGTGTATTTTTATTGCTTGCCGAGGCAGCCAAGGTAAACTGCAATTTGACGCTCGAGAAATTTTTTTAGTGTCCAAAATTTGACTTTCCAGCTCTATTTCGGGTAGTTATCTTCAACTTCAAGTGAAAATTGGTGTTGGTAGTGCTATATTATCAGTACTATCCATCATATATTATATGCCTAGATTTGGACAGTGTCACTTTTGGTGGCTATCCATTTATGGCGAAGCTAATATATTATAATAGTACTTTTGTTACTGTGATAATTGACCACATATCCATCCTTGTGTGTTCTTAACTAAGGGTGTATATATTCAAACATATTGCAGGATGCATGCATGATACCCCAGCCCCAACAAAATAAAACGTTAGTGGGCTACTTTTTTTTTAATGCTTCTCTTCATTCTCCCCATTTAATTTTGTTTGCTTCATGCTGCATTTTAAAGATTTTGATGCTGATTAACACATTGAACTTTCACAGTTTCTAGAACGGTTTGAATACGCAAATTATTCGCTTGCATATATGTTTGATTTCAGCACTGAAATATACCATTCTGGTCAATAAAAATAGACATGTCCACATCTTGAATTAGGTAAAGTAGCAATAAAACTTGTATTTGACTCCACATTATAGTATTATACGAATGGATGAACACAACCCTGAAAATATATAATCGACTTGTTTAATGCATGAGCAGTCTTGGAAAACTTGAATTGTGTCGACATACAACTTTCTGCCCCTGAAAACTTGAAAACTTGGATAGTAATAACAGCAAGCAAGTGCATTTTCTTAATTTCATTAGTATTTCTCTCAAAGCACAAATGTGGCAGTTAATGATATATATGCAGTTAGGCACAATTACCAAACTTTTCTTGCAAGGTGTACATGACAAAATTGGACAAATACAATGCTGTGCAACTTCAGACTGTGCACACATGATGTGTATGATCATTGAAATGGATTGTTATGCATATGTGTGTAGGTTGTTAATCTACAGGCGGAGTTGGCTTGTGCTCAAGCCCGGCTTTCTACATTGCAGCGGTTGCCTCCTCATCATGTGCTGCATCCATCGCATAGTACACCATCCACGACCAACATTCAGGCTTGTAGTTCGAATGCATCAATACATCATTTTGATCAGCAAACTTCAATGGAAATTGGAAGCTTTTCTAGCTCAGTAAATGAGCAGGATCAGCTTGAAGATGGCGACGATCTCCACGCGATAACTCAGGGTTTTGTTTCTAGATACTTACCTGCAGGAGTACTCAAATTCAAGCCTTCTTCTACTTCGCCTTGAAATCATTGAGGGTGTTTGAGTTTTGTGTACGTGCATCTTCTTGTGCTCAGTTTGATTTCAATGAAATCCACCGTCTTGTTAACTTGTAATAAAACTAGTGTCACTTTATGTTTCAGTTCTTTTGGACAAAGAAGAAAAGAGGGGATAACATTTCTCTTTAATTTCTCTTTTATTTAGATGGAAATTAAATGCTAAGCTTTACATTCTTTTTATTTTCTCATCTCTACTCCCAATTTTATACTTTTTTTTTTGGTTCGTTTTTTAGGTAAAGTGTAGTGCGACTATCAAATTATATCCCTTGTTATATCCTGTTCAATACATTAAATCAATATTGTTTTGATAAAATCATAATTAAAATAACGTTGTAAACTTCAGTCAGATATGAGTTAAATCTTAATAATTGTGGATTTGATTTTACTGATATTTATATTTATATTTGAAATAGATGATCGATTTGTGCAAGTATAACTATGTCTAATTGAAAATTTTTTGGATGCATTTTTAAAAGGGTTAAACACATTTACTTCATTTGATTTTAATTAATTAGCAAATTAAAGTTACAATTTAGCCAAATTAGGCGTCAATCCTCTGAAATTAAAAAGGACATTAACAAAAGATCAGAAAGATAGTACTACCAACCCCAAATAATTATGCAATTAATTACTTTACTAAACTTCAAGGGAAATAAATTTAATTAATTTTGTAGATATTTTGTGAGAATTCAATAATATATTTTTAATTAGTTGACCAACAGTGAAAAAAAAAAGCTGAATTGATTAATGATATGCGGTTATTTACTATAACTATTGAAATTTTAAGGTCCATTTTGTGATTAAACTTTAAAGATTGATTTACTAATTTTGTCAAAAATCGAGAGAGTGTGAGATGTAACTATTAACCTTTCCAAAAATCTCATATTTGAAATCACCAATTTTGGATAAATGGCATATTGGACGAATTAAAATGGAAATAAACCGAACCTAAATAGATCGAGCACCAAGTTTTACACAGTTCAACTATCAACAGAGACATCAAAACCACCAATTAATATAAAAAAAAAAATTAAATTTTGTATCAAGTGGTTCAAATTGATATCAGACATCTGTCAAATATTATCCTGTTCTATTTTGTTTAACGTTGAAAAAGACATCATTTTAAAATTAAATACTAAAAGTATAAAAATCACTAAAATCAAATTTATCCTAACAAGATATAACTGAATTTATAGTGTAGTTTTAATTTTGAACAAAATACGAGAGGATAATATTAGAGAGAGGATCCCATGATGAAACCATTCCAAAATAATAATTAATAATAATTTAGAAAAGACACATAATTTGTGTCCTACATTTAATAATGGACATATCTTTTATTTATACATAACCTTAATTTTTTTCTTGCAGGTTTAAAATATGAAAATATCAACAACTTAAAATCATGCCACGTATATTGTTATTTAAAAATTCTCTCATATTCTTCTCTAAAGTCTAGATAATTCTAATATATTGATTATTCTTATTTTCCTGAAATTTTTCTACTCCTCCTAATTGTTTTTTTCCCCTAACAATATCAATATGACCTGGAATTTCCCTGCTCTTGGATTATTCTTAATTTCCTAAAAATTTTCTACTCCTCCTAATTGGTTTTTTTTCCCCTAACAATATCAATATGACCTGGAATTTCCCTGCTCCCAGTAATTAACCTCTGCAATTAAGATTTTAATTTAGTTTTAAAAATTAATTTGCTTTTCAAGTAATCTTTTTCTTTGGTATAAGCTGCTAATGGATAATTAATCATATGGAATAATATTCAAACTCAATCCATTTTTTTTATAAAAATTATCCTAAACTTAAATTTTGTTAACAGCTCACTATCATTGTTTTATATGGTAGGTTTTAAACACTCGCAGGGTGTAAAACTTTTTTGTTACCTTATGGGGATTTTTTTTTTCTCATATTATGGTATGAGTAATGATTGGGGGAGTGAAAAATTAGAGTGAAAAGGCAAAGTGAATGACGTAGCATGCATAAAAAAACAAACTAATCCATTACCCATTAGGTTCACTCATCATTTGATTAGTGTATTAGTTTGTCTTTTTATAACTGCCACGTCAGTCACTTTGGATTTTCGTCACTTTGGATTTTCACTCTAATTTTTCACTCCCCTGTTATTGCTCTTATGGTATATAACGTGGTTTACAAATACTAGTAACCTATCTATGCTTAAAAGTTATGTCAGTTTGAAAATGAGTGAGTTATGTTTGCTTCTTTCGTAAAAAATTTGATACACGCATTTTGTGTCCATATATGTTTGATAATAGGTCTTTTCTCAAAAGGTGTAAATTCCGGACACCCAAACCGGGCCACGCTAGCCCTGCCCTGGGTCTGCACGTGACAGGTAAATCGCGGTATGTGCCCTAACTGGCAAACTGCAAGGATATTCAACGGGACCCGAGCTCCAGGTGCGCCCCCAGGAATATTTCACTCAGGCAACGCACCCACACAGAGTCGAACCCGCATGGAAGGCAATTTCTCCACACCTTATCTCCTTGCCACTTACCAGCTAGGCTATGCCCCGGGGGCTATATGGAGAGAAAATGTTCTAATTATGGAGAGAAAATGTTCTAATTAAAGTTTAGAGAATGGGGATGGTTAAACATAAAAATTGATTCATTAGTTTTACATCGGTAATTTTATTGGAATTTACAATACCAACCTATAAACTTGAAATCCTTTCTCACACCCCATTCATCCACATCTTAATGTAAATTTTCCTTTATGATTTAATTATTACAATTTAAGGTAAATCAATTAGAAATTTCCCTAGTTAGAATGAAGAGTTCAATATATCTCAATATATCAAAATGAAAAAGAAAACAAAAAAGAACCTCTAGATGCATTTGCATTTTAAAGTGTTTTTTTAACAACTTTCCTTAATACAAAGTGTATTTACGAGAAATTAATCTATGCTTAATTTCTCTTTGCTCATATGAACTAGACTGCTTTAATAACATTTCCAGCTTTCATACTGATGAGTCTTTGAAGTTAATTACTGCAGTAATTACTCAATTCAAAACTTGCTTACCAAAAAAAATCAACATGTCATTCATGGACACACTAAACTCAATAATGCATTTTAACTAAAAGAAATCACTAATAAGTATTAAAAATTAAATTAGAAATCTTCCTCATCTCATATTTTCCAGCTTCAAATGGATAATTTACAAACAGACACAGAAGAGTGAGTTCAAAAAAAGATCCATAATTAATTTCATTAAAACTCAAATTCTTTCATTATAATATGCCAATTTTTGAAAGGGGAGAAAAATTCTTAAAATTGTTATTGAGAGGAAAAAATAAGTGTCTATAGAGAAAAATAATTTAATTAGACATCAACTAATCTACATGCAACCGAAAATTAATCATAATTTCAAAACACAATGAAAAAGTAAGAAAATTAAGATCAGGATCTCAAAATTAATTTTTGTGATTAGGAGAAAGATTCAAAATCCAGACATCAAACAATTTGTTTTTTAAAAAAATAAAAGAAAAAAAAAAAATGAAGGCAGAGACAAATCCCAGACTGCATGTAAGACATGAGTCAAAGAGTTATACTTCCACCTAGTCCCTTTCTTCGGTGTTCTTTTGTCAGTGAAAGTCTTCCCAAAAAGAAAGCCCCAATTTTCAGAAGAAAAAAAAACCCTTATTCTCACACACAGTCACACAGTAGACACACATCATCACTTCCGACATAATTTTTAGTGTAAAAGTATCCAATAAAAAATTAATAAGAAAGTGGAGACAGAAGAAATCTCAGACTCAAAACCTCTCTGCCCTTTGTTGCGATTCCAAGTTTGAATTGGAACTTCCCCATGTCAGAATTGCTGACCAAAGCTTCCAAAACAAAAAATTTGTGTTCAAAATAAGCTCTCACACACACAGTCACACACTGAGAATATTCGCTTCTTCTTCTACTTGTGTGTGCTGCTGCTGCTGCTGTTGCTTTTGCTTTGATATGAATCCGGGGAAAGTAGAAGATGACCTATTTCATCCTCATCACAGCTCTCACCTGGGCCCACCGCATACTGTAGACCATGCTGAATCTCAGCAGCACTTGGTGTTCGACGGCGACCACCCCGACGATGAGCAATTCTTTACTGAAATGTCCCTCTTCCGCGAGGACGACGAGGATGACATCAGCCACACATCATCCGACGCTGAAATTCCCCAAAATCGACAACCCCTACCCGCTCATGCTCATCTCCCTGCGGCACCTCCGCCCGACCCGGCCCTTTCTCCAAACCCTAACCCTAATAACCCTAGCGGCAGCAATAACTGCGGTGGCAAGGTGAATCGTCATGCCCCGATGTACATTAGCCCGGAGCCGCACATATCTTCACAATTCTATACTTTCAACAAGGAATCCCATGGTTTGATGCTGCTGTGCCTCCGCGAGGGCCGCCCTGCTACGCCCGAGGAGATCCGTGCGGCCACTCCGGATTCTGTTCTTACCAGCTGGCGCTCTGTCTGGAAGGACCGCAATGAGGATACGGCGTACCTCACGGCATGGAAGCGCATCCAGGACAAGCTCAACATTCATGTGAACCCTGTTAACGGTAATGAATTTATATGCTTCAAGAACAATTCTAATCAATTCGTATCTCACGTTGATCAGTGGCAGGATATAGTCATGAATTTTCACTGTGATGCGGATTTTAAACACCTAGGGTTAAAGGAAACTGTAGAGAAAATTAAGCAAATGTGGACTGTAGGTGCTAAGTTTTATGGAATTCCTGAAAGTTATATTAGGTCCTGCGTCTCCACGTGCCCCATTTGTTCAGATGAGTCGTCAGGGTGCGCGCCGCGTAATAAAAGGCGTAGGTTTGAGTATACAGAGTCATTTGAGGTACCGGCTAAGGAGGTCCCTGCTAGACTGCAACAGCTGGCCGCGAAACATAAAGTTGTATTGTGCATAAGACAGAAATATATTAGGTATAAGCCATTTATGGCAGAGGTGAAAGATTACGCGTGTCATAGGGCTGGCGAGCCAGCATCCTCGAAGAAATCGAGGATTTTGAAGCGAGAGCCTTACGCGTCAAAGCGGTGCGGATGTGGCTTTCGAATAAGGGCTATCGTGCCAATTTCAAATTACAATGAGAAGGATAAGACATTTGTGTACGAGGAGGAGGGGACAGCTGTGTTTAAGTTGTATGCGAAGCATTCGGGACATGAGCCGGGACCACTTGATGGGAATGCAAGGATAATGCATCGAGTTGTTGGGCATAAAGGGGGAGTTCTGATGGATCAGGATGCAGTGTACGGTATGGGTGAGGAAGCAGAGAATGAGACTTTTGGGTTCCTGGCCAAGGATGATGGGGATCTGCAGCACTCTGTTTTCCAGCAAGTGCAAGAATTGAGAAATGAGGTTGCTTTGCTCGAGGGAAAACTTGGTAAAATCCCGCCTGAGTTGTTGGCTTCTGTTTCCCGCGATTTATTCGAGGTCGTTCATAAGCTCAGGAATGTAGGGGAATATGGCCCAAAATCAATGGAATTGCTCTCAGATAAGCATGATTCAGATGGTGTGCTGGTAGGGGAGAATGATTTGGCAGAGTGGGCTGAACATCATCACCAAAGGCTCTATGGGGATGGCAAAGATGTTGATATACTTGATGACGATGAGGATAGCTTCGGGAGAACGCTTGGGGATGTTGTTCCTTGGGATCAGATGAGGACTGACTGTAGGACAGAGAAAGATCTGCTCAGTGATTCTTGCAAAGCAGAAAAGTGGTTGAATCCTGTTGAGTTTGATGAGAAGAGTATCCTTGACTGTGGGGATTCCAAAATGACCAAGCCCTTAAGGCATGATGAGACTATAGATCCTGATGTAAGTCTTGCAGGTATTCAGGTTGACAACTTCTATCCTGAAAATCCAAAATGGTTTGACTCCCCTTGTGGCTTGGACTCCAGTGCTGATTGTGGCGATGGTGAATTCCGGCATGGGGGAATTGTGTAGAATTTATTCAGCCGGTGAAACTCACTCCAACTTTTGAGTTATAGGGTGGCATTCATCCAACTCTCAACTTTGGAAGTGGGTTGTATAGTTGTGTAGACAGAAGATTGAAGCCCTCTCACAGCCTTTTAGGTCTGTGCTTCATGTAATTCTGTAAAGTGTAGCCATTAGGCTTCTTTGCACATAGCTTTAATGACTGTTCTTAACTTGGTTTCAATCTTTTTGACTTGGACCTTAAACATGAACTCAGCTTTTCTCATATTCTGATATCTTTTTATGGCTTTTCTTATATGATTTGTGCCTTCTGTGGATTTATTGCTGATGCATGTTTGGCTCTGTGTTTTCTAATATTTTGATTGATATGAGTATCGTTGATGGATATATTACACTACATGTATAGTTGTAGATGTATGTGGCTCATTGATCCTTCTCTAGCCAATATTATTGTTCATGACCAATGTTTGTTTGTCTTCTCCTTACTAACGTAATTTTAGACATTCCTCTAGCATAGAAGCATATTGTGCTACTCTCTTAAACATTGTATATGAGCATCTAAATTGCTCAATTACTAATTTGTATGGAACTGATTTCACTTTCTGAACGAGGAGCTAAGCTATCAAGGTTTGAAGACTGGTTGATTTTTTATTTTTTCTCATATTCCAACAGAACTCCATTTATAACAGGTTTATGTTTTAGTCTTTTGCCTATGTAAGAAACGTGGTGTTTGGATGCCCAATTGTGTGATTTGCATAAGTTATATTTCATTAGATGCTTAGCTGTTTGAAGGTCATTGACTTTTCCTTGTGTCATTTTTTTGTGCCTCGGTGATTTCTTTTAAACACTGTTTTCAGTCCAAATCATGGATTAGAAGGAAGGTTTTGATATCTTTTGATCAGCATCAATTGAAGAAACATTTGTAAGAAGAAAGTATAAATAGATATCTTTGCTTCTGTCATTGGCGCATTATTAACTTTCCTTTTACTGATAAAGACTGCTACGTGCTGATATTTGTGGTTGAACGTTATGGATGTTTAGCTTGGTGGTTTATAACTGTGACTTTTTATGGGTTATGATACATCTCAAATAGTTAGAACCAGAAAGTAGCTTCTAATACTTAGAAGCAATATATGTATTAAGTTGTAGAGCCATTAGGCACCATGTTGATCAACCCAGTTAAGGAGTGTAGATCTATCTTACAAAGGTGTGTTTCTTCAACCATTTTCACATGTGGGTAGAGAGTTTCCATTTGTCAAGGAAAAGGCAAGTTATAATTCCAGCTTCTAAAAACAGCAATCTTTTCTCTTTCCTCTTGATTGCTTCACTTTTTCTCTATTTCCAATAACTGATGGGTGAGCAGTATCGGCATTGTGGTTTCTGAAGGATCCAAGCATCCATTAAAGGAAAAATCCTTCGCTACTTTTGGTTTCCAAAAAAAATGAATCACAAGTTTGGCAAATTAGTGGAATATTCTTCCTGCGCATTGGACATAAAGTACCATTTCCATTTTCACGGTATCTGACCTTAAGCTCTTATGATCTCATTCACTATCTCGTCTCTCTAATATGTCAGAGGTGAAGCTATTTAGATTCTAGAACTGGTGTTTAGATACGAGGCAAGATGACTATTCCTAGCAAGTTGAGTATATAACAACTTGGAAGCTTCTCCTTTTATTTGGTTGAGTACATGGTATTTTTGGACTCTTCCTGTTTCTGCATGCTTCAGGGCCAAGATGGATTGTTTTTTTTAACCTCTCTCTGTAAAGATTATGAATTCACTCCCACTTGCAGTAAAGGTAGAGAGTAATTTTTTTGTCAAGCTTTCTCTATTAGCTGCCAAAGAGAAAGAGTGCATTCGTTAACAAGATTAACACCTAAGCTTTCCTAGTATTTATACATGGAGATCACTTGGGGAGAGAGATCCTGAGGGGATGGAGAAGAATAGCCATGAACGAGCCTTCAATGGAGGATTCAATCACTAGACAGCAAATTACCAACATATTTTTTGTAGTTCTGGCTAATATGGGCTGAGTGGAAGACGTAGATCAGTAGATGGATGATACTTATTATAGGAAACATACAAGTTCACGCTTGTTTTCATTATTTCTATTTAGAAAGGTAACAAACTCCTTGCTAGAGGCTGTACATGCGCTTCCTCACTGTAGCTGGTTCTTATCCCTGTTTCATCTCTTGCAGATCCATTCAAAAACTTTAATTTCCAATTAGTAGGGAGTTAGCTTAAAAGTAAGGCATTCGGATGAATATAACACTTAGAAACATTGTAGATCTGTGGGGACACAGTAGAAACATTTGGGATCAATGTGACATTTAGAAACATTGTAGATTTCTGAGGACACAGTAGGAACATTGACTTAGTGCGGTAGGCAGTCAATGTATGGACTACTCAAATTATGCACCTTCTCCATCTTAAAGAGCAGGGAGATTGCGAATTGCTTTCATGTAAACCAGAGCATTACATGATTGGATATAGGGGCTATCCGGCTTAGAGTGAAGTTGGCAGCCTTATAGTGATCATTTAATTTTGATGTTCACCGAGAGGATCCATCTATGTTCTCAAATAGAAGTTGTTTCAATCACTTACGAATTGAAAGGATCCAAATTCTTGGATTGAATTAACATGGCTGCTAACAGTCCCATAGCTTCTTCCAAATTGGAAACTAAGAAATTAAGCGTAGTTAAGAGGTATTGACTTTGAAGAGTTACCATAACTGTGCTTACTTTGATGGTCAACTTCAAAGGATAAGTACAAATGGATTTATGACCTTGCATGATATTAAGTGAAACAGATGTACATTTTCTAGATAATTGGTTGTTCTCTGAAGTTTCTTCTCCTTTTCATAATTACGAAGGTCTGCCTTCTACTTTTTACAATCACAGTATTCCCCTTGTATTCTGATTAGTTATTGCACAAGTCTTTCTATCATTATATTAACAGGTTGTGTAAAACATAGTTGCATTTGTCAATTGTCAGGTTGATTGCTATTTTGTATAAATATGAACTACAAAATTTTGAAATGGCCATTTTACCACTTGAACCTTGGTTCTAGTGAATGGTGAACTAACTCTTAACTATCAATAATTTAGTGGTGTTAATCAATTTTTTTTACCTTGTTTTCTAGTGAATAGTGAAGTAACTCTTAACTATCAATAGTTCATAATTTCTTCACAAATCAACGAATAATGCCATATATTAGCATATGAAATACAGATTGATAAAATTGTGAAAAGCGCCACGTGATAGAGAAGATTGACAAGGGAGGTGCTTGAAGTTTTTGAAACTAGCTGCAAGGTATCTATGGTTATTGGAAAATAGATGGGTTGTTAGTGTAATTACCCCCACCCCCCGTCCCAGTTGGTTATAAATGCTAATCCTATAAAGGCGTGGACAAATTGGTTATAAATGCTAATCCTATAAATTTTTTATTCTGAAAGGCCTTATTGTCTTGCCTAGTGTCTCAGCATGTTGATCTTTGGTTTATTATTAGAATTTACTTTTCAGATATGCCTTATTAGTATTAATTTTCATTACTTGAACTTTTACCATCGTTCAGATAGTCTTATTTGTATTTCATATGACATAAGACCTTACAAGTTGGCTTATGCAAAGAGTGCTGAAATTGAATGCTTGCTTGCCATAAAATTATCCTCCTAGTTATCTTTTATTAGGAAATTTCATTTAATGCATTCATGGAAGTCTTCAATTTCCAAATTCATCTCTCATAGTGAAATATTGTTTAGAAGAGTCACAAAAATGTAGCTGAGATGGTAATACAGCTAGGATTGGATATAGCAATTAATTACTGGCTTTTATTGGCATGTTGTGGGTAAGTCGCATTGTAAATGATGTAGAAAATTCCTCTAATGAAAATATTCAACTTGCAATTAGCTTATAAGTTATTCTGCACTTATATTGGTAGAAAATTCCTCTATTACCAATTTCAAATGTAGCAATGAAATGTAAACTTAGGCTGCCTGCGAATCATTGAGAGCTTTCCTGTGAGCTACATGTTGGAATGGCCATAAAGTTTCTCCTGACTATTCATATTTTTTCTTAGTCAATGCACATTGATTTGAATTGTTAAGGATAAACATGTAGTGACACGTGTGTGCTACTGTGCAAATACAGCTAAAATAAGAATTCAGACATTTTAGCTGAGATATAATAAGCAACAAACTAATGGATATACTAATGGACTGCATACATTCATAGGCATCTAGAAGTAATAATGTTGTACTACTTTACTCTATAATTTATGTCACAAAAATTCTGTGTTGGCACTACCAAAGGTAAAGCTTGTCAATTGTATTGAGATTTGTAATGTGTTTATGCATTTAATGAATTTTTGAAGTCCTGTCTTAGGATTCAGTTTCAGTGCATGTCATGTAATTTACCATATCCTTTCAACTTCCCCTGTTCTAATTTAAGAAAAGGCTAACAAGGCTTCTAAGTTCATCAAAATAAAAACATTATTTGGTTTTGCCGCATTTTGATTAGTAAAATGTTACTTTAATACCTTTGCCTTCTTTGTCTGTACATTATCTTTAGTCCGGATTTCGCTTTTCTGCACTTTCAAGCACGCTATTAACCTTAGGTTGGTGAAGGCATCCAGTTTTCTGTGTGCAACATAAGGATCACAAATGCCCTGAAGAAGCCCTTGTCTAAAAGTTTGTGTACGTGATGTGGGTCTGGGAATGTCTGGCATATTATTTGATTATCAAATTCCTCAAGTTCAATTTTGCTGAATGACGTGTATCCGATACTTTAATTTGGCTTTTGGGCATGCTACATCATTTGGGAATTGGCTCCCTGTTATGGAAGCAAGTCATGAATAGGTTTCCTGTTTGAATGTTAAATTTCGGCAGAAAGAATCTGTCATAAAATTTGCTTCACAAGGCTGTTGTGCATAGTAGACACAGATATATTGAGGAATGTAACAAAATCTACCAGCTACGGAACTACCATTCTTATGTAAGAGCAAGCAAGAATATCTACTGGCTGGTGGTTTGTCAGGATGACAGAGAGTCATCAGCTTTGGGGTGATGGTCATCATGAATCCTATGACCCTGGTGAGTATCAGTTTGTTAAAAAGTATTGTTCTTGACATATGTAGCTCTTGCTGTTAAAAATTTGAGAGTTTCTGCATAAGATTCTCATCTGTTTTTCCCTGTGAAATATTGTGCTGGGTTAAAATTTTGTTGATGTCATGAATGTTTGCACTTAAATTTGTTGCTTTGATGAATGTTTCCAAAATTCAGTAGTTTGATGCAGTGTTAGTAAGGCATTGGTAGTGAGGTGCGTGACTTAGTTTTGTGAACGTTTCAGTGAAGAGGGAGCCTATTCTTTCCCCCCTGTATATCTTTTGAGTTTTGCATAATTATAGGTTTGGAGCAGCTTTGCAGTCCCCACTAGAATTTCATATGTTCCTACTCTTATCTTAACATTTGGACTATTTTTTCTCCCTTCTTTTACAATGATGTTAAATTTGGTTATACTAATTTTTGTTCTGTAAATTGGGGAATAAAAGTTCATCATTAATCTGCTCTGTTTTTTCTGTATATGTATGTTAAATTTCTTTGCTCCCTGACCTTGATTAGACTTTTCTTAACATATTTCATTTGGAAACCTGTCTTGGTCAGTTGCCAGGAATGGACAATTTGGAGTTTGGAGACTTAGAGCCTCTGCAGCTTGTTGGAAGGTCGTGCTTTTGAAGCTTCAATGCAGCTTTTGTGCTTGCGGAACTGCTTCATTTTAGTAACATAGTGCATAGCTTAAGGAGCTTTGGTACTTTGTGCATATTTTCCATTATATTATTAATTGAATAAGGTAAAAAGTCGTACTTACGCCTTTTGTTTTTTACTCTTTTATCTTCTTGGTATGTAAGATGCTGGATATGCAGTTGAATTCGGAATTTTTAGAGCTGATAAATATGTAGTCAACTTAAGCATGTGAATCTGAAGAAAGTTACAGATTTGGTATCTCCAGCTTGTAGTGTAATTGACCAGATGTTAAAGAACAGGCTTGGAAGTACTCTTATCATGTATTCCCAGAAAGGGAAAAGGAAAACCTAAAGTTGAAGAAGATAGTGACTTTGAGTGGTTGTGTGGTATGATTTGCATTATTCTAATATATTTTAATTGAGGAAAGATGATAACTTTGTCACTTAAAATTTCCAACATTAGTGTAGTATCCATTAGTATGCAATTATGAGGTGATGGATACAAGGGAGTGTTTTTAACTTATTGAAATCCTTACATTTCAATTGCAATTTTCTTTATATTATTATCTTCTATTGACCATTTTGGTAAATGTAATATGGTCCTTTGCAGTGAAACAATTGCGAAAGTGGCGTAATCTTGGGTTGATACACAGAGTATTCTTCATAGCCTTGCATTCGCCTATGAGAATGTGGTTTAGTCTGTCTTGTCACAAAGGTTTATCTCAGTAAGGAATGGCTTCTTTGGTTGAGTGGGTAATTACCATTACCTATACTGAGCAGGAAACTCTATGGTAGTAGTAGTAGTAGTAGTGTCATGGTGAAAAGTGGAGTTTCCCTTTATTTTATCGACTTGAACTGCAGATTGTCTCTGCTCCTTAATTTGATTAATCATCCCGTTGTTGTTTGTATTGAGCTCGGATAGCATCATCAATGGAACTTTCTTTGTTTCGTTGCTGGATAGGAGTATGATATGCCTGAATGTCGCAACTACTAAATGGATTGGCGATGCTTCTTCGGAATTTTTCAAGAATGCTCTTCATATAATAACATTTGAGTTGAGTTTCAAGTTCAACCTTCTTAAAGCGTAAAAGAGTCCAAAAAAAAAAGAGAAAGTGAAAAAGGCACAAGAAAATTATAAAAGGAAAAAATTATTATATCTTTGAAATTGAAATTCGAAAAAAACCGGCATCGTCTCTTCTTCCTCACGCATTCCTTTTTTTTGGCATTTTCCCTCTCAAAAAAATTAAAGAACCATTGATGATTGCTCCCCTCGTCAGTCGTCCCCGTCCGTCCCCGCCCGTCCCCGCCTATTGCTATTATACGCTCTGCCACACTCACTCGAGCAAACTCATTATGACACTTTAAAATAAAAGTTCAAATTTGAAGCGTTACTCATTCTCCAATCTCCATTCATTATATATAGATACATTTCCCGATTTCGTCCGAGATATTCGCTCATTTTCTGAAGAATTCAAAGCAAAAAAGAAGAAAAAAAAACCTCATCATTTTACTTCCTCACTTGCCGCCGGGAATATCAAAACTCTCCGATCACGCTTCTCGCACTCAGGTTTTTTTTTTTCTTTTTCAACTTCCGTGATTATGTTACTACTGCTTAGGCGTAATTTTTGCTCTGTTTGCATTTTGTTCAAAATTTCGTGTTACGCTTTTCTGCCATGGATTTGAAGTACATTTGCTTATGGAATTTGAAATGTTTGTCTCTTTTGCAAGATCATGCATGGACGAGATGTTTGGAATTTTTAATTTTATGCACTTGATATTCTTCTGTGAACTGCCGCCTGCTTAACATTTTTCACTTTTTAAGGTAGTTCCTCGTTAAAATTGGCGAACTTGTAACTAATTGAACGATGTTCGTCAAAAATAATTGAACGACGTTTTTCTGAATTTTGAAATTTTTATTACTACTTATAATGAGATCATACATACTTCACTACTTGTCCGTACTTCTGCAATTAGAATAGAGAAGTTTGTTCCTCCTTCCATGATTGTGTTTAATGTGTGTAAAGATTCTATTTTCCCTTCTGCAACAGAGTTAAAGAAATTATGTAACCGGAAATGTCAGAATAGATTGAAATATTCAAATGTGATGACAAAATGTGCTTGTTTGCAATTGGAAAAATCTGTTCTGTGTTCAAATCCCGGTTTTTCCTCGTTCTGGGAACTACCGTTACAACATGTATAACCTTTAGTATGGTTAGTCTTTGCAGATGGAAACAGCTTGCGGGTCTCTAATGTCTGAACTACAGGTGTGCTTAAACTGCATCCCATTTTTTCTGTCATATAACACAGTTCATTCGATCTTAAGCTGCCTTTTTGAGTGTTTTTCTTTGGGTAACCACAATTTATATAGTGTTTTGAGTTTTTTTGGTTTTATTTTATTTTGTTTGAATCTGGAAAATCAGAAAATATGGGATGAAGTTGGAGAACCTGAGACAGAAAGGGACAGAGTGATTCTTGAGCTCGAACAAGAATGTCTGCAGGTTTACAGGAGAAAAGTGGACCAAGCAAGCCAATATCAAGCTCAGCTGCGCCAAGCTGTTGCAGACTCTGAATCAGAACTTGCATTTATTTGTGCAGCATTAGGAGAACGACCACTGCATATAAGGCAGGTAAGATTAGAGGGACCGAAGACCATTCACAAACCTTTCTTTTCTTCATTGTCAAGATGTTATCATGTGGAAAATGTACTTCCCACTCTGTTTCACTCCTGCATGTTAAACAGATCTCTGGTAGTCTCAAGATGGAACTTCAAACAGTCAGTTCTCAACTAGAGGAGATGCGGAAGAGGAAAATGGTCAGAAAGAATCTGTTTACAGAAGTTCTGGAGCAGATTGGCAATATCTTCAAGGAGTTTTCTTCATCTTACGAAGGAGATCCATCCATGACTATCATTGATGACAGTGATCTGTCATTGAAAAAGCTAGAAGATTTGAAGACTCAGTTACATGATCTGGAAAGAGAGAAGGTTTGATCATTCTCTATTTGTAGTCTGATATCCTGTCTCTGTATTGTCTCTGTCATTCTGTTAAGTGCACTTTACATAATTATCCTGATGTCGGGTGTGTAAGTGAGGGGACAGTGAAGATGGCTGAAACATATGTTTGAGGAATAGTAAATGTTAATGAAATAGAAAGATAATGCAACGAGGCCTAAAGTACCTGCATTTCATTTGAGATTGTTCCCTTATTAATGAATGTGGTTAACTCGTACGCAGAGCAAACGTCTGAAGCAGGTTCATGACCATTTGAATACACTTAAATTGCTGTGCCTGGTGCTTGGTTTGGATTTTAACCTCACAGTTAAGGAGATTCACCCCACTCTCGATGATTCATCTGGTGCAAAAAGCATCAGCTTGCATACAATTGAGAGATTGTCTATTGCGATACGGAGACTTAAAGATCTCAAGATCCAGAGGGTACAAAAGGTCTGTTAATCTTTATTTAAATCTTTCACCATGTGTAAAATATTATTTTCTGCTTGTCCTGCTGAGTGTAACTGTTTACATAGCTTCAAGATCTTGCTGCTACCATGGTGGAGCTTTGGTGTTTGATGGATACACCGGTTGAGGAGCAGCAAAAATTCCAGAATGTTACTCGAAATATAGGAGCTTCAGAGAATGAAATAACTGAGCCGAACTCACTCTCGTTGGATTTCATACAACATGTATGTCATTAGATTTACTTTAAAACAAGGTTTTTGTGGATATTCCTGTTGGTGCATCTCCCAGTGATTTGATCTACAAATCTCTTTAGGTCGATATAAGAAACCTTCAAAATTGCATGTCTTGCTTGCAGGCTGAAGCAGAAGTGTCAAGGCTGCAAGATATGAAATCAAGCAAAATTAAGGAGGTTCTATTGAAAAAGAGATTGCAGCTAGAGCAAATATGCAGAGGGGCTCACATGGTAGTTGATGCTCATAATTCCATAGGTTATTCTATCGAGACGATTGAATCTGGTAAGGGAGTTTTTTTTTTCATACTATGTAGGGCTAGTATATTCTAAGTTTTCTGAACGCAAATCAGATTGTATTTCCTTTTAGATATGAGCTTCTTTAAATTCATTTTGATCATTGATTCATAAGGAAACAACAGCTTGACTCTTAACTCCCTGATTGCTTATCAGTGTACTAATATGTACAGAAAGCTTTTATCTCGTTTTCCCTTTCTTGCTGGTTATTTTACTAAGGTTTCACTCCCTAAAACTTGTGGTTATCTGATCTTTTTCCTTATTAGTATTTTAATGTTTTTTTTCATGCTGCAGGGGCAATTGATCCTTCTTATCTACTGGAACAAACTGAGGTTCTGATTTCTAAGGTGAAAGAAGAAGCTTTTAGCAGGAAAGATATACTTGAAAAGGTTGAAAAGTGGTTGGTTGCACGTGAAGAGGAATGCTGGCTGGAAGAATACAACAGGGTTTGATATTATTCTCATATTTGTATATGGTTACCTTCTGATTTCTTTTACTAAAAATTATAGTTTGCAGGATGATAGTCGTTATAATGCTGGGAGAGGTACCCATCTTATTCTGAAGCGAGCTGAGAAAGCTCGAGCTCTCATCAACAAAATTCCTGGTAAGAAATTTGAAAGTCCTGAGTGTTATCAAAACATCTCATAGAGGGTGAGAGTTTATCTCTTCCAAATGTTGTGATTTTTTTACCCCTTTTTTCAATCCTCAATAAGTTTAGCACTGCTTTTCATTTTTGCTTCAAGATGACTTTTTACCTCAGTAGGAAATAATATTAGGATGCCACGGCATTATTTATTTATTCTTTTTGGGTTAAAAATTTTCACTGGCAAACAGGGGTAGGAAATGGAATTGATCTTGAATGGCACGTGCATATTTTAATTGTTGAAGTTTTGAGCATAATGGTTTAACTTGTTTTAATCTTCTGAAGAAACATGAGCAAGTATATATTCCAGTTAGACCAATGGTTCTAATTCCAAAAAGTAGGTCAGGATTGTAGTTTTGCAATCTCATTGATCATGGGTAGATGGTCAGGATGTTTCTACACATTTCACCACTGCTGTTTCATCATTATTAGGTTACATACAATATAGTCTTTGTAGATTACAATTTGTATTTTTGTTTTTAGCTCAACAAGCCAAGCAGCATGGTCTTACGCAGAATAGACGTCTGAAGTAGTTATTTATTGGTCTGATAAAATGACTTTTCTATAAATTGACATCCGGGTTGGTTTGGGTCCTTGGAAGTTAATGTTTACCCTTCACCTGTTATCTAGCAAATTCTTTGGTTATACTTTGATCTGTTTGCTATTTGTGCAGCAATGGTAGAATCATTGACATCAAAAGCCAAAGCATGGGAAAAAGAACGAGGAGTTGAATTTTTGTATGATGGGGTAAACAATTAACATAGTTTGTCACGTTTATGTGTGAGAATGGCTTTCATTAACTTCCATCTCGAGTAGTTTATCTTTTGAATTTTTAACCGTTGAACGTTTTCTTTTTATGTTTTACGCAGGTTAGCCTTCTTTGTATGCTTGATCAGTATTGCATCTTAAAGCAGGAGAAGGAGCAAGAACGTCGAAGGGAGAGGGTACGCACTGTACTTTTTGCCAAACAATGCAGTTGATTTTATTTTGACTTATTCTGTATTAATGACTGTGCTTACTATTTCTGTAATCTAGGACCAGAAGAAGCTCCAAGGACAAATGATGGTTGAGCAGGAAGCACTTTTTGGGTCAAAACCAAGTCCGACAAGTAGCGGAAGGAAGAACTCAGTGACTTCTGCTGGTGGTGCAAGCAATAAGAGATTTTCGGTTGGGGTTGTGATGCTTCAAAATTCTTATCCTGAAAAGGCAGTTCTCTTTTCTCATTCTTACAATAGGAGTAACTCCTTGAAGCAGACCAACTTGAGGAACATTCATCAAAGTCGAAGCGCAGTTTTATCTTCAGGTACGTGATCTTATTTTCACAAATTTTTACTTCTCTTCAACTAGATGTTTTCTATATGCATCACATTGTGATTAATGTGTGAATGACAAGGGTTTGATTAGGATCAATTTCTTGTTTCCAGTCGTGTTTTTAATCATTTCCTGATCTTAACAAAAGATATAAAATTCTAAGTTCAATTTGGTAAAATTTGATTGTAGCTGGTTTAAGTCAACAGTTTGTGTTTATGCATGTTTTCTGCATGCAAAATCGTGTGTATGTTTGTAGGTGTCTCTATGTGTTTCTTCTGTCTCTAACCCACAAAGTGTTGGTATACTTGTGTAGGAAAGAGAGACATTTCCGGGATCCCATCAAAGAAGCCTCCCTATAACGCATCAGTTCCACATTCCACCGAGTTCAAATCGATAAGGAAACCCCTTTCCCCTATATCTTCTTCATTATCATCCAGAGTTAACTCTGCTAATCTTGAAGAAGTAAAAAAGAAAAACGGCGAATCAACGGATGCTCTTTGCGGTAACAAAGCTCCCATATCAACCCCTAACAAGAGAATTCCTGCTCTTGCTGGAGATGAAACCCCAAAGAAGATGCCAAGTCCTACGCCGACTACTCCCTCAACAGCGTCCAGTAAAATGCAGATGGCGACAATGCCTGCAACACCCCGTGTTCCTTCTCGTAATGAAGACATAGAGTATTCTTTCGAAGAGACAAGAGCTGGTTTCATCCTTCCTAAGTCTTATCAAAGGTCATTAACAGAGATTTGAAGTAAGTGTTTAATGTTTTGTTTGGATTGAACTTTGAAGCACCTTTATAGCATAACCATCTAATCAAATAACTGGGCTTCTTCTTCTTCTTCTTCTTTCTGCATAGTTTTTAGCTATTCACTTAACTACGGCCTAATGAAGATGGGCTCTCCTTGACATGTAGATCCAATGGGCAATGGGTAGGAAGTTGTAGACCGATGTTGGCAGTTTGGAACTTAAGCAAACAATGTGAATCATTGACAAGTGTTTGACATTAAATTACTACCATTCTACTACACATGTTGCCCGTTGACGGTATTTTTTTTTTTTTTTGTTTTAATCCCATTCTATTACAAATGTATTACAATCTTCCCAACTATCCTACAACTTAAGCTCTTCCTTGATTCGGTATCGTTGTAGGTGTGCTAGAACACTAGAGTGAAAGTAATGTATTACAATCTTCTTACCTATACTACAACTAATAATCTTCATTCGGTACCGTGTGCTAGAACATTAGGGTGAGACTTTCAAATATATTAGAAAGGGTACTTGCTACTAGGTGGATTTGAACTCATGTCCTCCAAGCTCAAAGAGCTTTAGGGGGCGTTTGGTTCAAATTCTTCAATGGCAATCACAATGGGTTTGATTGAGGGCTCAATGGCAATGGAAATATGATTGCATTGTTAATGTTTGGTTCAAATATTATAATGGGTATTATTGTGATTGATGTTGTTTGGTTCAAATCAACAATAGGAATATTAATCATTCAAAATTTCTATTTTACCCTTATCGAGTTCGCACTTTTTATTATTATTATTATTATTATTAATCTTTATTATTATTATTACTATTATTAATTAATAATAATAATAATAATATTATTTATTAATATTATTATCATTATTAATTATTAATATTATTATTATCATTATTAATTATTAATTATATTTATCATTATTTATTATAAATATTATTATTAATGATTAATATTATTAATTATTATCATTATTAATATTATTAATTATTAATATTATTATCATTATTATTATTAATATTAATCATTAATCATTAATAATATTATTATCAATATTATTATTTAATAATAATAATTATTAATAATTAATATGAATTATATTAATAATATTATTATTTAATAATAGTAATTATTAATAATTAATATGAATTACATTAATAATATTATATTTAATAATAATTATTAATAATAATTATTATTTATTAATAATATTAATTAATAATAATAATTATTATTAAATAATAATAATAATAATTATTAATTAATATGAATTATATTAATAATAAATTATTTAATAATAATTATTATTAATTATTCATTACTAATATTAATTATATTATTATTAATGAATTATTATTAATATTATTTATTTAATATTAATATTATTATTACTATTATTATTTTAATTAATAATAATAATATTATTATTATTATTATTATTAAAGTACATATTAGAGTAGGGAGTTATTTGGTAGAGTTGAGTAAAATCGATTACCCAATACAGGGTAATGGATGATTCCCTAGTCTCCCTCCATTAATCATCCATTACCCTGTATTGGGTAATCATTGATGAACAGTCATTTCCATTACTCCCACCCAAACATTAACAATGACAATCAATTTTGTTGATTACCATTGACAACTTCTATTCCCCCTTACCAAACGCCCCTTAATCTTCAGGTGGCTTATCTTTAGTCCGGAGATGCACTGCTTTTGACTGGATTTATGAAATAAATTAGTCAAAAAGATAAGATATTTAAGTGGGACAAACCGCAACCGTTGTGATGTGAGATGCATTTTCACTGATGTTTTTACACACTTTTTAGACATGGGTCCGCAGATCATACTTTCCAGTTTGACTGACCATGAAATCTAAAAAGTACAAAGTAAAAAAAAAAAAAAAAAAAAAAAGTACAGATACCACAGGTAAGATTTAAAGTGAAGAAGAAAAAGTACCCGTGAGGAGGAATTTCATTTTATTACTCACCAGTCACCTGCACCTGCAATGACAACTCAATAACGTTGGCCATGTCAATTTTTGTTTTAAGATTTTTACAGACTTTACACTTTTAACTGCTGATGGTAAAACTTTTTTGTGTTTTATTAAGTTTTCTTATACCTCCACATTGCACTAATAAATGATTAAGCAAACTTTTTATCAGGAGTTTATAGCATTTATGCATAGTTTTTCTTTCTTCTTTTTTTTTTTGGGGGAAAATGTTGATGAATCTTTTGGCACTATTCTCTAACTGATTTCATTGCTTCAATTATTCAATAATCAATTAAAAAAAAAATTACAAGGTAAATCCTTACTCAAAGAGTCTAGTTTCTCCTTTATATCTTTTTTTATTTCTTACTAAAGGTCAAAACAAATCGAACAAATCAGCAGACTTGAAGTTTCCAATTCAAAACCTACGAGAGTTTTTTAATTTTTACTCTCTACTAATCCAATCCCTCCTACGTCTTTATGAACCATAGAATTCTTTAACCGGTCCCTTTCTTTCACCGTAGGTTTCTCTTGGGTTCTGCATGGAGTTGAAAACTTGTGTAAATTACAATTTACAAACTCTTTTGTGTGTGTGTGTGTGTGTGTGAATTTTAGAGGGCAGACTAGTAATCAATTGGGGAGAGCTTCCATTGCATGTATTCCACGTGTCTGAAATTTTCTTTCCCAAAATGGAAACTATTTTCCACTTTCCTACATTCTAATTCTACTCTTCTAAAATATCATCACATTATTAGTCATTCAAAGTTTGATACAATGGCTAATCTAAGAAGTTGAGAGAGGGATTAGTAAGTGGCTATTCTTAAAATTTTATCCTTTCAAAAATTTTAGAATATAATTCTATCTTTCAAAACTATTTTCTTAATCCATGCTACTTTAAAATATCATTAACTTATTTTCTCTCCTCAATATTTCCAAATCACTTAATTTATATTTTCTTAAAAATTGACAAATATCTATTATATTCTTGATTTAATTTATAATAATAATAAGATAATTAGCTCGAACCCACTACCCGATATCGATATTGAGATCAAATTCAAAAAAAAAAGTGCTTAATCGAGTTCAAACTTGAATTCAAATATCATTCCGAACAAGTAAAGCGAATTTATTAGAGGTATACTCGAATTTCAATGCATTACACTCCTAAATTGCACAAATAAACTCAAATAATAATAGGTAATAATCATGAATTCAAAATTTCAAACCTTACAATGTGAAAAAGACAAAAAGGTAGGTTAGAGGTAAGGAAAAAGGTTGACCACTCTAACAACCCCAATTTTGGTCCCCTACCAATTACATTTATATTTTTACTTTAAATAGAGAATGATGAAATTCAATTTCCAAAAGATACTTTACCTTTGTCTCACAATTGCCATTAACAATTAAACCTTCAAAACTTGTCCAACTTGACCACTGCAATAGTGCAATAGCTCCTCAATTCGTGACTCAAAAATGGTTGAATTTGTCAAATTTTATCGCACACCAATAAATTTTCATGGGTCTGACCGGACTTCAACTTCTACTTAATCAAATTACATTTTTCGGGTTTAGCAATTAAAATTATTTATTATTATCTTTGACACAACTTTTTCTATTTTTGGTTCTTAAATTTCTTTTCTACATTTTTCAAGATTTTGCATATATATGCATGATGACATAAACCCACTGAAAATTTTACCGTCTTCTTTAGTTTTTTTCTTCCACCAAAAGTACCAGTCTTTGTACTGAAAAGCAAGCAAAACCGGTTTTGGTTCAGCTCAGAGCCTGTTTTCAGCCTGGAAAACTGTTTCTTTGAGACTGAAAACCAGATTTTCTCTTCCCATTTTCTGTTTTCACTCACTTGGGTCACTGCAGAGGTGGTTTTGTTTTTTTTCAAATTCTTTTCCTTATACTTTGGAGGGAGCAGTGCAGAGAGAGCTGTTTCTTTAGAAAGTGTAAGTTGTAGCTAACTTCGTTCCGTTTTCTGGGTCGGATTTATTTATGATTTTTTTTTAATATTGTTCAAGGTGACACATTTTTCTGTATACGGAAAGTTATGACTTTGTGGGTTTTTGTCATTTTATGAAAACATTTTTCTTTTGTCACAACTCAATGCTATCATGGAATTGAGTTGTCAGTAGTAAGTTCTGAAAGAGGGGTTGATTTTCAACTTGAAAGTTGTCTGCTTTTTCATCACTTCTGACATCTTCTAGTGGCAAAGTTTTGATCTTTAACAATGAAGGCAAAGTATTGTTAACTGTGTTAAACTAAGATTTTGATGATTTTTAGGTACGTTTGTTTTTTTTCATTTTCTCAGTTTGTCCTGTTTTCTGAATTTTTTTTTTTGTGCATGTGTGTTTGTAAGGGTGTATATAGGTTGATGGTTACTCATGTTTGTTTCCCTTTCTTTGTACTGTTTGTTTTTGTCCTGTCCATATTTTTTATATTTGATGATGGTACTGGAAAAATTTTGTTGCTGATTTAGTTAAACATTTTACTGCTAGGAAAACAAAGCTAAAGAGATCTTTTAGATGCGATTTTTTCTTTCTTTCTTTCTTTCTTTCTGTTTGGGAATTTTGACTGAATTCCAATGATGCATGTTAGAAAGGTGCGTGCTTGATTTTGGTATTTAGCAGCGATCTATGTACATGGTATTGCAGCTACAAGAATCTTTAGCAAAACATGGAATCAAGGGAAGGGATGCATTCAGGAATGACAGTTCTAGCTCATGAGCCCACATCAAACTATCTTGTGGCACCTAGGACTGAAAATTTAACCCCAGTTTCTGTAACACCACAAGCACTTCCATCTCCTGCCATTACTACAGGATTGATTGGTTCATCCGAGAAAAAAAAGAGAGGCAGACCAAGGAAGTATGCTGATGGGACCAATCCCAGG
Organism: Ophiorrhiza pumila; assembly: GCA_016586305.1. Taxonomy (NCBI): domain Eukaryota; kingdom Viridiplantae; phylum Streptophyta; class Magnoliopsida; order Gentianales; family Rubiaceae; genus Ophiorrhiza; species Ophiorrhiza pumila. Next base: position 2,752,491 of record BLIW01000002.1, read on the forward strand.
CCTCTGTCCCCAATGCCAATATCCGCATCTGCTCCAAAGGTCACAGGCAACTACTTGGCTGACAAACCATCTAGTGGTGGGAGACCATTCACTTCTGAGAAAAAGCATAAGCCTAAAGTTGAAAACTTAGGTAATTGGATTTTTTTTTTTAGTTTTATTACAGATCCCATTGAGCCTTTATTTGTTTAGTTAACTTGCAAAACAGAGGTAAGTAGTGCTCTTGAAAAGTTCTAAAATTTCAACTTGAAAGTTGTCGACAATGACAGTGTTTGGAAATTCTTGCTCAATCTTGGAACAAGATTGAAGAAGTTTGTCTTCTTCAATTTCTGATAAATTAGCTGCTGCTTTACATACTTGGATTCCTTCAAAAGTGAAGGTGGTTGTAGGGCTTGTAAGGCAATTTCGTTTTCTTGGCTCCTAAATCTGGGCTTTTGATACAAGTCCAAGAGGGGTAAATCGTTGTACGTCTTGAAAGCATGTTACCGTGTTGCCTTCAAAGCTCCCTGCTCTCTGCTTCTTCTTCTGCTTGATTGTTGCCACAAGTGTTATACCTTTTGCATATAAGGTTTTACAAGTTACTTACCGTATGATCTGAATTTCAAATGAAGATGGTAATTTTTCTTGAGGTTTTGTTTGTAGGTGAATGGGTTACAAGTTCCACTGGTGGAAATTTTTTGCCCCACTTGATCACTGTTAATGCTGGCGAGGTATGTTGGTTAGAAAAGCATGAGTCTTTGATTATAAGATTTTATGCTATTAGATGACAACACTTGGACATGAAATGCAAAACGATGCCATTTGAGCCAATTTGGAATTCAAGTTTGTTAAAGAATTTTTTCATAAGTTCTCAGTGAAATGTAATTAGCAAACTGAACCTGAATGATCTATACAGGCCCCCTCCCAACTGATTTAATTCATTCATCGCTTGTATACTATTCCATTGAGTCTTTGCCACGCTATTCAGGATGTCTCGATGAGGATTATTTCATTTTGTCAACAAGGACCCCGTGCTATTTGTGTGATTTCTGCTGTTGGTTTAATTTCAAATGTTACTCTAAGACAGCCAAATTCTTCTGGGGGTACACTGACTTATGAGGTATGCTGTATGTTTGCCCTTTTTACAATTTAGTGATTTTGATTCCTTTTGTTTGCAACAGCATAATTTGATAGAAATGTTCCATTTAGTTTTGCCGCATTCTGAACAGTTGCAAATTTTGAAGAATGTTTGTTCTCAATTTGGCTTCATATGGTAGTGCCTGATACAATTACTTCTTTCGTTTTCTTATTTGGATAATTAGCTGAATCTAATTAGTGACTTGTTTGAAAGATGGGTTTGATTAGAATCTTTTTCTCATTATTATACTCAATACATTCTTATGAAAGCCTATGCAAATGGCTTGGGAATTTGTACTGGTGTTGATTTGTATAAAGATAGAATAGTAAAGCATTTCTTTCTTCATACCTTTCTCCAAATTTAAGAAAAAATGAAACAAATTGTGTCTCTGTATTGGTAATCAATGTCTTTTTTTAAGTTTTGAGAAGAGAAGATAATACTTGTATGTTGGGCTTTTATGGACTCTCTATTACTCCATACTGAAGTTCCTGGACTTGGTTTCTGGAATTGAAGCTCATACATTTCTATTCTTAATGTTCAACTATTGAAAATGGAAGCCACCAGCAGATGCACTGGAATAATGTTATACTGAACTGCTAGCTATTCTGAAAACCTCAACACTTCCATCTGTTACTTCTTTTGTAGGGCCGATTTGAAATCCTTTCTTTGTCCGGATCCTTCACTCCTACAGAAATAGGAGGATCGCGAATTGGCAGAACTGGTGGTATGAGCATTTCTTTAGCTAGTCCTGATGGTCGGGTGGTGGGCGGAACACTTGCTGGATTGTTGATAGCTGCCAGTCCTGTACAGGTACCTGTTTTCTGTTCTTTCACTGACTCCCCATTTGTCAAATTGTGCTTGTTTTCTCTGGCTCTTTTCATGGTTCAATTTTTTCTGTTTGCTAAACTTCTACTGCTACTTTTGTGCTATTGTGAAATGAACTTTACAATGTTCCAAAGCACTAGTGAGAGGTGATAAATCTTTCACAAATGAGGAATGACTTACTGCATTATTGGACAATAATTCTCTTTTACATATGAAATTTATATATCCAGGTTGTTGTAGGCAGTTTTCTTCCTAGCAACCACCATGAGCTGAAGCCCAAGAAGCATAAATACGAACAGAAATCAATGGTTGCTGCAGGATCTGCTATTGCGGCTACTCCTCATACATCTAACATGATAGAGCACAGGAACGCTAACGTACACGGCCTGAACAACTCTATAACTCAAAATCAAAGCATGATGCCTGCCCCAACCCTTCAGACTGTTAGTTGGACTAACATGTCTACTATGGATGATTCAAGAAAGTCTAGTACTGACATCAATATTTCCTTGCAAGGACAGTAATTTTCAATGTCTCGCGGATTCAGTTGTTCCACATCTTTTGTTAATGCAGCCTGGACAGGAAATTTATCAGCTTTTGGTTAGTGTAGGATCAATTGGTTTAGAGTCATATCTAAGTTTAACCAGGAAGGATATCTAAACTGACAGACTGATATGATTATGTAGGAACATATCCCTTATAGTTTGTAGGAGCATTGTACTTATAATGACTCTGTACTTATCATGAATTGGATTCCCATCATGTGCCTTGTTCAACTTTTGTGGAGGGCTTTAATAGTTGCTATTTAATGCTTAAAGTTCTTGTTGAAATCAAATTTTCATCAAAACCTCCATTTTCACCCTATTTTAGCAAAAAAATGGCAAAATTCAAAAATTCCAAAAATACTCTTATTTTGACTTTATTTGTAGCTTTTTTTTTTGGCATTCTAATGAATATTATCAAAAAAAATTAAAAATTAAAATTTTCACAAAATTTATATTTTTTATGGATTATAATTAATGAATTTTGGTAAAAAAATGGCAAAGTGAAAAAACGCGTTGACTTTGCCTTTTTTTCTACTATTTTTTGTACGCGCCTCAATTGTGAACATGCATTCTAATGAACGGTGTCAAAAAAAGTGAAAATTAGTTTTTCAAACATTTTTTAATTTTCGTGGGTTATAACACATATTTTAGCCAAAAGTGGTAAAATTAAAAAACGTATTGATTTTGACTTTTTGGTAATATTTTTAACACCCACTACGATTGTGACATGCATTCTAGTGAATATTATCAGGAAAAAGTGAAATTTAAAATTTTCCACAAAATCTCTGTTTTTCACGGGTTATAACACACGCATTTTTGTAAAAAATGACAAAAGTCAAAAGTGTTGATTTTGACCGTTTCCCTATTGTTTTTTCACACGCCTCAATTGTGAATATGCATCATTGTGAATAGTGTAAAAAAAAAGTGAAATTTAGATTTTTTTTTTTATCAAATTTCATTTTTCATGCTTTATTAGCAAAAAATAGTAAAATCCAAAAATGCGTGATTTTGACTTTGTTTGTACCTTTTTTTGCTCACACTCTCATTGTGAACATGCATTCTAGTGAATATTATAAAAAAAGTGAAAATTAAAATTTTCACAAAACTTCTATTTTTTATAGGTTATAACACGCGCATTTTAGACAAAAATGGCAAAATCTAAAAAAATATTAATTTTGACTTTTTTTTGTACTGATTTTTTGCACCATCACATTTGTGAACATGCATTCTAGTGAATATTGTCAAAAAAGTAAAAATTAAAATTTTCACAAAACCTCCATTTTTCATGAGTTATAACACACGTATTTTGGTAAAAAAATGGCAAAGTAAAAAAACGTATTGATTTAACTTTTTTCCTACTGCTTTTTTATACGCACCTCAATTGTGAATATGTATTCTAGTGAACGGTGTTAAAAAAAGCGAAAATTAGTTTTTTCACCAAATTTTCATAGGTTATAACATACGTATTTTAACAAAAAATGGCAAAATCTAAAAACACGTTGATTTTGATTTTTTTATGATGTTTTTTACACCTGCCTCGATTGTGAACATGCATTCTAGTGAATATATTGTCAGGAAAAAGTAAAATTTAAAATTTTTCACCAAACCTCCATTTTTCCCAATTTATAACACACGTATTTTTGTAAAAAATGGCAAAGTAAAAAAAGTGCTGATTTTGGCATTTTCCCTTCTATTTTTTTACCCACTTCAATTGAGAAAATGATTCTTGTGAGTTGTGTCAAAAAGGTAAAATTTAGATTTTTTACTAAATTTTTATTTTTCACGAGTTATTACACACGTATTTTAGGAAAAAATGACAAAATTCAAAATTGCATTAATTTTGACTTTTTTTGTACCGTTTTTTGCACCCACCCAATTGTAAACATGCATTCTATTGAATATTATTAAAAAAAGTGAAAATTAAAAATTTCAAAAAAATCTCCATTTTTCATGGGTTATTACACACGCATTTTAGCAAAAAAAAATGTAAAATCAAAAAATGTGTTCATTTTGAATTTTTTGTACCATTTTTTGCACCTACCGTGACTGTGAATATGCATTCTAGTGAATATTGTAAAAAAAAGTGAAAATTAATTTTTTACCAAACCTCCATTTTTCATGGGTTATAACAATGTATTTTGTTAAAAAATAGCAAAGTAAAAAAACGCGTTGATTATGTCTTTTTCCCTACTATTTTTAATACGCACCTTAATTGTAAACATGCATTCTAATGAACGGTGTAAAAAAAAGTAAAAATTAGTTTTTCAACAAATTTTCATTTTTCATACGTTATATAACACATATTTTAGCCAAAAATGATAAAATCTAAAAACACATTAATTTTGACTTTTTGTGATATTTTTTACACCCGCCTTGATTGTGAACATACATTCCAGTGAATATTGTCAGGAAAAAGTGAAATTTAAAATTTTTCACCAAACCTACATTTTTCAGGGGTTATAACACACTTATTTTTGTCAAAAATGGCAAAGTAAAAAAACGTGTTAATTTTGGCATTTTCTCAACTATTTTTTCACCTATTTCAATTGTGAAAAAACATTATTGTGAACGGTATAAAAAAAGTGAAATTTAGATTTTTTTTACTAAATTTTAATTTTTCATGGGATATAATACACTTATTTTAGCAAAAAAATGACAAAATTCAAAAATTCGTTGATTTTGACTTTTTTTGTACCGTATTTTGCATTCACCCCAACTGTGAACATGCATTCTAATGAATATTGTACAAAAAAAAAGTAAAAATTAAAATTTTTACCAAACCTCCTTTTTTCATGGGTTATAAACACATATATTTTGATAAAAAATGTGTTGATTTTAATTTTTTTCCTACTGTTTTTTACACACACCTCAGTTGTGAGCAAACATTCTAATGAACAGTGTAAAAAAAGTGAAATTTTAAATTTTTACTAAATTTATATTTTTCATGGGTTACAACACATGTATTTTAGTAAAAAATGACAAAATTCAAAAACGCGTTGATTTAGACTTTTTATGTGATTTTTTTACATCTGTCTTGATTGTGAACATGCATCCGAGTGAATATTATCAGAAAAATGTGAAATTTGGTATGATTGGATGTGTGTTTGTTTTGAGAATTGCAAAAAATGAGGTATCGGGTTGCATTTACGAAAGAAATATTTTTGTTTTGAAAATTGAGTGTTTGGATTGATAAGTGTTGCTTTTATTGGTTTTTGTGCAGAAGAATTATTTTATTAAATAATTTTTTTTATTAAATTACTTGAGTTAACCGGTGACGATCAACCTTTGATCGTCACCAATCAAATCAAACAAATAATAAATTTTAAAAATAAAAATGTTAAAAAGACTAAAATGACTTTATTTTGTGATTAGAGAAGTTGAATTTTTTTTGTGAGAATTGAATATAAACAAACATATTAATTTTGAATGAGATGAGAAATGTGCTAAAAATCCCTATCCAAACATACTCTATTTTACATGTTGCTTACTTTTTGCAACCTCTCGCTGGTGAAAATTTCAGATTTCATTCTTTGTAAATTACGATGTATACTAGGTTAATCTTAAAAACTTCATACTATAATATAACAATAACAATTCGGGGTTAGGGAGTTAGCATTCCGATTTCAAGGTTTAGAGTGAGTTCGATTCCTTGGGAATGCAAGGTTTAGAGTTCGATTCCTTAAAAATGCATGTGAGGGTATGTAAACAATAACAATTTAGGGTTTATTCCACAAAGTTGGATTGGCTTTATGGATCAATGAAAACTCATTTTCTTATCTTATATTTAAATCGATCTCATTTGTACTTAAGGTTTAGAATTCGATTATTTGGAAATGCATGCGAGGGTGTGTGAACAATAATTAGTTTATTCCACAAAGTTGGGTTGGTTCTATGGATCGATGAAAATTCATTTTATCATCTTATATTTAAACCGATCTCATTTGTATTTAAATCAGCATGCTGCAATCTCTGTGATGCGCTTTGTAATTTTTTACATGATTTTCAACGTAATTCATATCATGAGCCAAAATTTTACATTTGGCGTTAGCCTATTGCAATCTTAACAACATAAACACTTTTACAGAAAAAAAGATTATTGTGAACATGAAGGTTAACTAAGGCGTCAAGATTAAGAAGATGGAGATATATGTGGGCCTCAAATGAGATTTAGGTTGAACATTAATGATGCCAAAAGAATCTGTAAAACAACACTTGCAATACTAATAATGTTCTTAACGTAAATTGACTAACTCAAAGCTGTTTGTCGGTAAACTAAAAGCTTGTTTTTTATGAGAGTCAAGAAGTCATTGTTGTGTCGGGGGAGAGTTTTCAAATGACAACTTTGTTGATGCGGTTCGTTGCTTTAACATTTTCACAAAAAACAAATCTAAAATTTCAAATAATAAGCTCACTCTTTTTATTATCAAATTAATTGAGTGAACTAAGTCATCCACTAACTGTGGTAGTCCAGACAAATAAATACTTAACTTAATTAGTCTGCTGGGACTTGGGATGCATCAACCTTTTATCTTATTATACTTATAAGATGCTCTACTTCTCTCAAATAACTATATAGATTTTGTAAGATATTCATTTTTTCATTTTAGTTATATATTTGAACTCGATCTAATTTTTTTTTGCTTTGCTTAAAAAATGATCTAAGGACAAAAATCTTAAAACATAGTACTCGTCCAAACAATTTACATAAATTAAATAAAACAAAGTGTACAGATTTTCATCGGTCTTTATATAGGGGAAAAAATGTACAATATGTAAACCGGGAAAAATTGCAAAATGAGGTGTTTGTTTTGTTCAACTTTTTCATCAAAATTTTTAAAACACAAAACAATGCTACAGTAATTATTTTTGCTACAATAATTTTTATAAATAAAATATTGAATTTGAATTTGAATTTTAAATTTTAATAATAAACAATTCTTCCAAACCCACTTCCCACCAAAATAAACTAATAAAATACTAATTCAAATTTAAATTTCAAACTTTTATTAATAAAAAAATCTTCAATACAAATCCCAACAAAACAAAATCATTCATTCCAAACACTCTTAAAATATTCTTTTCTCATAACAAATCCCAAGAATTTTTTTTTCATGATATAATTTAAAAATAGCTTGTCCAAACGGAGCCTAAATTATTTAGTTGAGCATGTTAACGATTGGATCATTCAAATCAAATCTATTCTTAGGTGGAAGTTTATTTTATAATTATTAGATCCTAACCTAGATATTAGTGAACCTATGCGGAGAAGATCCCATGTACCATCATGGTATTTATATATATTTTAACTTCTTTCGAATTGATTGAATATATATGTTGATGTCAATTACTCAAAGATTCACTCTTGTATCTGTGTCTTTGTTTAGGACATATACAATGATTGCCATGATCCTCTCCGGCTTTCTTGAATTCATCCCAAACACAACAAAACAACGAGTTCAACACAAAACTATAATTAAAATTTCTTCTTTTTCCAATTACTTTGAATAAACAAGTTAGAATAGTTTTAGACAAGTAAATATGAACAGAACAAAGAAAATTGCAAGCATGCATGCACTTCACATTTTTTTATTTGAACAAAATGCCAAAAAAAAAAATGCAACCGTACGTGATCTAGCTCTTAATAACAACGTAAGCTTCCAAATCCTTAATAATATTCTAGGTCAAAAAAGTTTTGTTTCTTGCATTGTCATTAATTACCTCATGATGATCACTAGTTTTATATCTTCATCAGGGCTATATATTTCAAACCCTGAAAATGTTTTAGTCCTCCATATGCCTTAAGTTCAGCCATCACTAGACCAAAAAGAGAAAAAAAATAGAGATTTTCTTAAAAGATTCATCGACAAATTAATGGAGATGAAGATTGTAAGAGGGGTTACACCAATAGTTCTGATTATGTATCTTGCAATCCGGGAATTTTTCTTCTTCTCTTCTAAAATATCCTCGTTCATTCCTCAGCATGATGATCAGCATCAAAGTTCTTCTAGTATTTTCCGAATTTTTATCTATGCAAAGCCTAGTTACTTAGTCATTTTTTTCACTTTTAACATTCTTGTTGTGGCTGTCCTTCTTGGGATTTCTTCACAGCTTTCTCGTTTCTCTGCTTCATCATATATCGAACTTTCTATCTTGTCATTCATCGATTCATGTGAAGGCATCAAAAGGGTGAAAGATGAAGACCACAGAGAGTACGAAGATGATTTTATCCCAAAGATGGTTTATGTTGATTATGATCAAGAAGAAAAAACTCAAGGCGACAGTTACAATGGTACATATAGTTATTCTAGGAAGGATGAGGATGAAGATGTTTATGGGCCTTATGGTTATGGTTATCACGAGTACATGGATGATTTTATCCCTGGAATAGTACATGTTGAATATAGGGAAGAAACAGTGGAAAGCAAAAGTATTGATGATTCTTATAGTAAGAAGGATGTGGATACGGTAAATGATGATAATGATGATGATCATGAAGGAGAAGATGAGATTTTGAGTTGTGATGAGTATGATTATGATGAAGAAGACATGATGATGAGTGAGGAGGATAGTTATAGTGAATTAGATGATTTTGATTTGAACAAGAGAATTGAAGAATTTATAGATGAGAACAACAAGAAATGGAGAGAGGAGTTGCAGAATGAAAGGCTGCTTGAGTTTGATTAATTAGATGGTGTCATCGTCATCATCTAAATTGCAACTTTTGTAAACATTATAGGCAATTACTCCACATAAAGCATGCATAATCATGCTTTCTTTTTCAATGTCTTGTACATAATACTGAAGTTATTGAGATGTTCTATATATATATATATATGTGTGTGTGTGTGTGTGTGTGTGTTTTAACCTTTAATATTCAACAAAAGTGGATGAACAGCATTAATTTCTTCTATCTGGTCTTCCATTTTTTTGCATTTTTATATATCGCCTCTGCTGTTTGGATCCATTTTTGTGTACATTCATAGAATGCAATATGTTCTTCTCCAGTTTCTGAATTTAATGTTAAGAGTGGATCTTCACCTTGAACTCTCCTCCAATTAATCCAAACTATACACCATGAATGAAATTTGCATGTACAACTTGTCAATTAATTAGTAACTTAATTCAAGTGGAAGATAATTTCTTATTTTCTTACATTGATGATATATATGTCTATCATCTAGCTACCTAAAAATTAATCAATGTACGTTGTTCCATATATTATATTTGTTGAGAAACTGGACTGACTTTCTGCACTAGTGTATATTATGGAGTTCCAACAAATTGCAAATTAATTTTCAATAATCCCTGAAGAAAGAAGATTTGAAGGATAAAGATTGAAAGAGTTTTAGTCGTCTTTTAATAACTCTAAAAAAGTATAATAGATTTTCAAAGTTGCTTTGCTTTAAATTTATTTATCTGAGATGATGATACAAAATAGAGAAGAACTCATCAGTGGCAACATAAAATAGTACTGTAATGGTCAGCATTAATATCCTTATATTTCTTTTCTCTCACAATTAATCTGGACTACAACTAATCAAGGTCCCCAAATGGGAAAAATAAGGATTATAATATAGTTTTCGGTGGCTTACCCAAAACAGATTAATTTGCTTACATTGACTGTAATCAATTGCTATTCATCATCACACATCCAACCAAAAACATCATTCGATGAGATTAGCTAGCTAGATTATGTAATGGATCACGTAATTAACATCTTGCTAGACGCATGCATGCGAAAATCTTGAGTGATCTAACACTAGCACACAGATTCGTGCATACATTTATAACAAGGACATTATTGTTTATCTTCATTGACTGACTTGTAAATGTCCGAATGCCAAACAGTCTTGAGGAGAAAGAAGTAATGGGGGTGGTAGGTTCTCTTTGGCAGCAGCAACCTATCCGTGTTTATAAATAGTTAGTTCTAAAATCGAACAGAAAATTTTATCACATCTTATAATATGAATATATTAAACCTAGTTTAGTATAATAAAAGCTGAGTAGTTATATAAAAGAATGAAATTGTGGGTGGGTTGATCACTTTAACCCTTTCAAATGTATCTACAAATAAATCTTGATCACACTGTTGAGAAAAACCTGTGGGATCATGAATCCATCACTATGAATATAAGATTTAGGGACATAATATATTTTCAGACAAGTACTTACGTTTGAATATTATTAGTAATTAGATTAGATTTGTCTATCTATCCATAGTTTATACGTTTGTCGTATGATGAAAAAACCAACCAATAAGTCACAGCTTCAGAATCGTTGAGACTATTAATCGAATCAGTTAACATAAGGAATCAATAGATGTACAAACATAAATAAACTTTTGGCATCATATAATACAACTAATTAAGCTCATTATAATAAAGATGATGATCTTGGAAGCTGGACAGTTTTGTTTTGAAGTGGCGACAATTCGAAGGCGTGAGATTAAACAACTGCAAATTAGATAATGTTAGAACGAGCAATACATCATGTAAGACATTAATTAATGTCAAGTTTGGTGATTCAAATACAAAACTGCTGGATCATGGATGGAATATATATATATATATTATATAGCCCATTCTCTTGTTAGACCGTTTTATGAGTTTCACTTTAACGTATAAAATATAAAAAAAAAATTAACGTATAAAGTATCAAAAATTAGCATATTAATATAGAAAGTATTAAATATTTACTTACCACGTATAAAAAATTAATGTATAAATATAATTCGCGTATGACGTCTCATATATGAGACAGTCACACGAGAGTTTTTGTGCTTTATATATATTATCTAATACAAAGAAGTCTATATTCCTTCGGTGGATCGGATTGGACATATATTTTCTTTGTGTGCACGTTTCTAATGACAAGAAATTAAAAAAAAAAAGCCCATCTTATAATTTGTTCTTTATTAATTCAAAACCTCGTCATTACTCTTGATTTTTCTTCTTCAACGTTATTTTGGGCTCTACATCAAGACTTGGTCTAGTTTTCTGCATGGGTAAATAGTAGTGTTAAAAGAAATATGGAATTCGTATTTGTCATATGCCATAGAGCCATTACTCATTAGGGGATTGAGGGAGAACCATTAACTCTACACAAACTTGCAAATGTCTGTTTCAATTTACTAATGACATTAAGTAACTTCCAAGAAATAACATCTCTGGAGGAATGCTCAAAGGTCACAGTTGAATGTCATTTTCGGTTGTCAATAAGTAAATTTCATTACTGTTAACATCAATTCATTTGCAAGTTGTCAAACAAACTTGGTGTACTCGAGTCTTTTCCTTTTTATGTTTCTTTCATAATTAGTATTTTTTTCATCTGATTCTATCTTGTAAGTAGCAGGTCCAAACCCGAAAAAACAGAAGAGCTGGATCAGGTTAACAACCAACGTAAAACTTTATCAATGACAAGGATGATATTAAAAATCGTACGAGAGAATACGATGGCTAAATATGATCTCGTACGATGACTAAATGTTAACAACCAACGTAAAACTTTATCAATGACAAGGATGATATTAAAAATCGTACGAGAGAATACGATGGCTAAATATGATCTCGTACGATGACTAAATGTTAACAACCAACGTAAAACTTTATCAATGACAAGGATGATATTAAAAATCGTACGAGATAAAATACGATGGCTAAATATGATCTTGTACGATGGCTAAATATGATTCATATGACTGATTTTACGTAGTGGGATAAAAGTTTATTTGTTGCTATTGTACTCTAGTTTTGTAGATGCAGCCTTTTATAAGTTTAGCCATAAAATTTTAGCAGTAAGATCCTTGGGTTTGATCTGTGAGGGCAGAAAACATAAGCGCTTTATTCTGTCCATTCTACTTGTTGCCAACTTGAGTTTTTCTTGTACATCTTTTCATGTTCAAGTATTATTTCTTGGGAATGAGTGGATGGCCATGAAAACTTCACCCAACAAGGCAACAATGAATCAACCAATGCATCATAAATCACTAGAAACCCAAACCACCAATTTTAATGTCTGCACGAGAAAATATTGTCTTCCTTTTCTGGAAAACTTGGGATCTTGGAATTCCAACTAAACAATCAAATGGAAACGAAATACAATGTCTGCACAACTTAGAAAGTTTATTAACATCATTTGGATTACATTCAGCCAAAATATTCTTGAAGAAATGACAATTCATCTCCTAATCTACACGAGTTGAGTTTCCCTACAAAAATAAACTAACAGCTACGGTAGGCGTACTAGGCGGCTGCTTTCAATCAGAATTAAATAGAAAAGAATGAAATCTTTTCTCTATCCTAAAAATACAACAAGTCAGGGCCGCCATCATCAGGCAGCCTTATATTGCATCTCCAAATCTTCAACAGAATGATCCCTGTATAAAGCTACAATAAACATTGATCAGCAATTTATAGGTCTCAGGTTTCAGACCAACATTAGTCTGCAAGAATAAGGTAATAGACTTAAAAGGCTGTATTCAGTAGGATGAATATTTATTTAAACCAAAAAGGATACAAAATTCTCAAGCTATAATGCAACTTGTGGAAATACAAGTTTGAGCCGACAAAATAACAAATTCTGAGACTGAACATATGGGCTACCACCAGTTTGAATTTTCTAAAGGCAATAGACAAACAAACGTCAAGCCCTTTAAGTTTGTCAAGTAAATATTGGATGGTTATTAACCATCCTGAGACTATGGTGCATGGACATCATAGAAAACTTGCCTAATCGCACCATTTCATTGTCTGAATGAAGAGACCATTAGATATTTTCTTTATTGCTATGTGTCTTTTAGAGCAGCAAATGATGTATTAGATCAATATCTTCAAATGGAAATGGCTGCGAAATTATAACCGGAACAGCAGATGTTAGACTGTCTACAACTGCCCACTCACATTTGCAAAAATTTGTAGAGGAAGTGAAAAGTGCCAACTTTTCTACTAAATTGCCTTGATAAAATAAAACTGAATGCATGGATTTTGTTTAGTGTGCCATTTCTTCTCTTTATGCTGGGCAAGGTGGGTTCAAATCGGCTGAAAACAGAAAAAGGATCCATTGAATACAAAAATGGAGAACCTTCATCAGGACTTTTTGTCTAGGCAGATTGAACCTATGAATATTATCTACAGGTTAAAGATCAATCCTCTTCATTTCAGTGCTCTTTGTTCTCTTTCTTAACATGCTAATATGTCTAGCATTTGAAAGACTCGGCATATATTTCTTCAATTGTTCCTAGCAATTAAACTGCATGGTCCTCAGGGGTAACTTATTTTGATCACTAAATGAAATGCGGCTATCGAACCTTCAACAGAAACTAGTTTTAGTACAATAAACCTTCAACAGAAAACCATGAGAAACACTTAAATAGGAGCATTAAGCCATAGTACAAACTAAACACTTTTACCATACCTGGAATCTCAAGGATATGCATCAAATATGTCACTCTAGAATGTAACAGGATAAAAACTGATTTATGTAGAGGAGATGCATCAAAAGAAATTAGCCTCTCACACGTGTAAGTAGCAGAAAGCATTGTGCGAAAAAACTGAAAAAGCAGAAAGTACAATGTACTCTCAGAGAAAAGAAAAGAAAAAAAAAACATGGAGCTGAAATGGCACATACTTTAAAGTCAGTCATGGCAACTCCTATTTGCTTATTCTTCCACAATGCTCCAAATCATCCTAAAAGCAACACAGAACATTGAGGAAAGTGATTGTTAAATTATCTTCATGAAGTGCTTCAAACATAATCAATATGAGCAGCATGTCTGCTAAATACATACCAAAATATGGAACAGGCCATGAGGACAATAAGATACCCAAGCTTATAAAGTCGTAACTTCTTTTCCCATGAAAGCTGATTGAAAATCTCGGTTACATCCACTAAGTGGCGACGTTCATTATACCTAATATCACATTATGATCAGTTGTTTACAGGAATGATAGCACACCAAGATTGAAAAGCTAAATATAGAAAGTAGAGCAAGGTATAGCTTGCAACTTCGGCCATGCTAATCACATTCAACATTCCTAGATTATTATAATCTTCCAGCAATCACTTCGGAAAAAGTAGCAGCATGCAATTCATACATAGGAGAGCACCTAATAATTTACAAGTTCAATGTCAAAGCAGCAACTAGGAATTTGTCAACTCAGAGAGGAGAATTTCCTTCATCAAGCAGACAATGATAACACAAACTTCGACAAGCGTATTCAGAGACCTCTCCTACCCAAGCATCTATCAAGCAACCCTGTTAAATTGTTCTTCCTCATCAAACTCTGTGTTAATTTTTATACCGCTGTAATAAATGATTGGTTTCTTTTCAGTCTTAACAGAGATTCTATATGACATTAACTCTCTTCTCCTTGAGTTCCAACAAAGAATTGATATAATGCATCGGTTATCAAGTACAGTGATGCAGAGGCTCATCAGTTAATGCCTTCCAATTCACTAAAAATTCCAAAAGAGTTCAATAAACATCTGGTCAACAGAACAGTCAAATGAAGATACAATGATTTCATAAAAATTTTCTTCTCTATTTAATCTTCACAAGGTTCACGCATTCTTGGTGTTGTTATTGTGATTTTCCCCAATAAAGGGCTTAAACCATTAACCTTTTGGGTTCATATTTTAATATTTTTTTTTAGCTTATAGAGGCCAAAACTTACAATTTGATGTCATAATACAAGTATGGAAGGCATAGCAGAAACATCCCCCAATGTCCTGTCACAAGATGGAGAAAACATAGCACTCCCTGGGTGATAAACTCTGGCAGAATAACTCTGTTTATCCTGGATGCTGAATCAAATGGGTTTATATAATCAAACTCAAGGTCTGCTAAGCACATGAGCTGCAACAATTAAATTGAAAGTGAGATTCTTCAAAACAAAATAACAAAGAACTAATAAACAAATAGTGAATGCACAAGGAGAAAATTACACAGAGCCACATGTAAAGGACTGCTAAGCAAACACAACCACAGGTTGCTGCATAGAATATCACATCCTTGACCAGTTTTCAGGAAAAAAACCTAAATTTTCAGGAGTGAAGTTCATACACTTGATGTCAAAATGTGAACTGAATCTTGTGAGGAGTCCAGAAATTCTCTCCTTCACGGAAAGGATAGAATGTTTAATTGGCATGGTGGATGGTGTGAACACCCAAGAACTACACTGAATACATCTTTAATTAAGCTCCATCAGCTGAATTATTCATTTAGTTTTCATCCCATTTCACGACATACTAAATTCCATCCCTACAACATACTAAAAGCCATCTTAAATAATCATCCCTAATTTTCTACAAGTTAAAAAAATTCCAAGAATATGTTCATTTTCAACATTTCATGCTCCTAATTGCTACAGTAATACAACATAAGCTCCATTCCAAACAGGGCCAGCTAAAACCCAAAGACGGTTATATAAAAATCAAATCTTTGATCTCCCAAAGCACAATAGAACAAGAGAGGCATAGCACAAGATTCAACCTTTATCCCTCTTAATTTCATAAATAATTAACTGGGCTGAACATGATTCCATAATCCTTTCTACCAAAAACCAACCAGTTCAAATTGCAGCAAGTCAGTCAGCAACTCAATTAAATGACCAACACTATACCAAAATAATCATAATATGAAATGAAACATCAAAATCAAAGCTTATTTTCATCATATTTACATTCATATTCGCATAAAACCTTATCTTCAATTCCATACCTGGAAGAGGATGATACCAAGAACAGCTATGAGAATGAAAAAAGATAATAACCAAGCAATTAGATCCCCCATGAACTTCCTTCAAGAACTCAGCTTTATTTTTATTTCTTCTGATCTTTTACAGTCAATTTTTTGTCTCTGTTTCTCCCCAGAGAAGCTTGGACAATTGTACAAACATATAAATCTGCGTTACTGCGTGTACTCTTAAAGGTTTCTCTTAGAGTTATTAATTAAAGTGAAAAAATCCACTGCGTTTCTTCGATGTTTGGTTGTACTAATGCCCACTACACTACCGGAGCAGTTCAAAGTGGTGGCTATATTTTTTTGACTATTTCGAGGTTTCCATCTGAGAATTTGAAATTACAACTTTTGGGCATCTATGTTTTGAATCACTCACTGATTGACCCCATATAATCAATGAACTGCCAAAATCTATCCAATATTTGTTAAATTTATTGTTAACTCTTGCGTGATAATTATTAGAGTTAAATGAACTAAAATTTGATAAAATGTCAGTTCATATATGAAATGGGAGCCATCACAATTTCAACTCATAATAAAAGTTGTAAGAAATAAAAATCACAATTTCAATTGTCATTAGTTGTCCGTTTTATATATGAATCATGTTTTATATATGAATCAATTTCACATGAATTTTGTATTTGATTAAATAATATAAATTATAACTTTATAATCAAGTTTATGTAAACTTTTCAGTTAAAAAAAACTCAATTTTTCATAGTAAAGTATGTATTTTTTTTAAAAAAAAATTAACTAAAAAAATGGGTACTTAACAAAAAAAAAATCTAAATAAATATATATATGAAAGTACACAACATAAGTTAATTAGAAGTAACAATCTATATTGTATACAATATGATGCAATTTTGTGTATGCTCATATTTTTTCATTTTTGAATATTTTCAAATTTTTTTTTTACATACATTTTTTTTATCCTATGCATTACATATGAGAAATATTTGCGATTGTGTTGACTTATAAAGGATGAGTAAATTGCAATAACTTAAACCAAACAAAATTGTATTGATAGTAACATTGTCATCAAATTTGTAAAGCCATACTAATTGTTTTCTTACTATATTATCTAATACAATTATTATATCATGCGAAGATATTAAAAAACAAATTCATTGTTAAATTTGAGGTCAAAACATGATTAAAAAAAAAAAAAAAACTTTAGAGGGAGCTAATGTAATTTTCACGAACTATAGGATAGTTTTTCTAATTCATGCACACTATTACCTTCAATGAAAAATTGCTAGCCAAAAACGACATCGTATGGCTACTTCCACGGTTCCCGATTGTCTTGAAGGAAAAGAAAAAGAAAAATAAAAAGAAATAAAAAGAGTAGAGGTGACCTGAATAAGGGGGAAGAGCTCGATTTCGCCATTCCAAATAGTTCTGTTTTTTGTTTCCGTGAAAATCACAGCGCTTCATCTTCACGACTCGCGATGCCGATTCAGCAAGCAAATTGGTCTCCGTACGACAACAATGGAGGGTACGGTTCCGAAACTTTCCCCCGCCGTCGCTTTTCATATACATCTTAATAATTTATTATAATCAGCTAAGATGATTGTGTGGATTTTGCAGGACTTGTGTAGCGATTGCCGGTGCGGATTACTGCGTAGTTGCGGCCGATACTCGAATGTCAACTGGCTATAGTATTCTCACTCGCGATTATTCCAAAATCATTCAACTGTAAATTTACCCCCTTTTTTTAATCGCTTTTGTTCATTTTATGTTTAGGGTTTTAGATTTGGATTGTCTATTTTTGTTGTAGTTTTGTGATATGCTTGATAAAAGTAGGGTTCATCGATTTTTCATTCTCTAGTCTTTAATCAAGTTGTGACCTTTCTCTTATTTTTCGTTTTAAAACCACATCTTTATATATCGATTCATTTAAAATTTGCATTTTTCTTTACGTTTTTGGCTTTTAGATTGCATATGTAACTGTTTAGTGGAAGAGAAAGTATGATGGCTTCATAAAAAGTGATCTTGTTGGGATACTACACTAGAAAAGTGAGATAATTTGATTTTATTAAATTCCGATTTGGACGATGAGTCGGTTTTAGTGAGATAATTTATACTGGGAAGTTGAAGATGGTGGTTTGAGAAACATATAGTTGTGGGATGAGGTGGGATTGATGTCAGGAGCGAGAGCAGGTTTTATCTTTAGCTGCATTTTCACTCTTGAGTAATTGCTTTTCTATTCTGACTACTCTATGCAGACATCGAGCCACTGTTCACCAATATACTAGTTTGAAATTTCACAACAAATGTATGAATAAAGAGTTAGTTATATATGTTTGACAGATTCCGTTTGTTTCTATTTCTGAAAGAGTACTGATTACTAGGTATCTTGGGGTATGCAAAATTATTTTGTTGCATGTTAGACATGTTATTGTATTCCTAAGTGTTTTTTATGTGCTTTTGACCCATACAAGTTCCCCTTAATGGGGTTTGATCGAGTTTCTTTTCCATACAAGGCTCAATCTTTTTTTTCCCTTCTATGATGTTGTAGAGCGGACAAATCTGTGTTGGCTTCCTCAGGTTTTCAGGCTGATGTGAGAGCTTTGCAAAAGGTCTTGGCCGCTAGGCACTTGGTGAGCTGCTCCTACTTTTCAGACAGGACTGAATGTAGATATATACACTCAACCGAAAATAAGGAAGGTGGAAAAAAAAAGGAGGGCTCTTCTCCTCATAGAAAGAAAGAATTCGAGAAAAATATTAAACTATATTTAAAATAACCATGTGAAACAAGAGACAATGTTTAAGAACTTCAAAATAGGAATGATTATTTGCTGGACATTTTGGAGCATGATAGATCATAGTTTTGAGAATGTTTGCTGGTTCATGATTGATAGGAAGTTAGATTGCATTTGAATGTCGTGTTATATGGTTAGAGCATACCATGACATAGTTTTTTTTATGTTCATTTGTTCAAATATTCCATCCTTATCATAAGCTCTGGTTGTATGTAGACATATCAGCATCAGCATAACAAACAGATGAGCTGCCCTGCAATGGCCCAGCTGCTCTCAAATACTCTGTATTACAAGCGTTTCTTCCCATATTATTCTTTCAATGTTCTGGGTGGTCTTGACAAGGAAGGTAAGACCTATTTAAATTTTCCATAAGGTCTCACTCATGCCAAGTTTCTCTACCCTTACATAGTTTTTCTGGTGTTTCTCAAACTCTTAAGGCAAGGGTTGTGTTTTTACGTATGATGCTGTTGGATCTTATGAAAGGGTTGGATACAGTTCCCAAGGTTCTGGTTCCACACTCATTATGCCCTTTTTAGACAACCAACTGAAATCTCCAAGTCCTCTATTATTACCTGCCCAGGTCTGCACCTGAAGCCTGATTATGTCAAAACAAAATTTGATCTTTTTTTTTTTATTTTTTCAAAACTAATATTCACTGATTTATGCAGGATGCAGTGACACCGCTTTCAGAAGCAGAAGCTGTTGATTTGGTAAAAACCTGTTTTGCTTCAGCAACTGAGAGGGATATCTACACTGTGAGTTTGATTTCTAGCTTTTTTCCTCTGTTCTTTATATTAGAAGTTACTGTAGAAATTCGATGGTATTGAAATCCTGGAAATCTTGAAGGAAAAATTGTTCATTGAGGTCGTTAGCTGTCAAACCTTGCCCCTTGGAACCCGACTTGAGTTATAATGTGATCTTATGGATAAAATGTAAGGGAAGATAGGAAACCCACCCTTTTTAACCATCTGTAATAAAATCCACCTTGGTTTAATCTTCTGTACATGTGTTTTTACCTGTTTCTGTTTCTGTCTTGTTCTCATCAGTTTTATGCCTAATATTGGTGAGATGAATATTAAAGCCAGTGGGTCAGGTGGTCCACTGGGTTGATGAAGAATGTAGAAATAGTTTAAGCATGACCCAAGATTTTAGGTTTTATTTTCATTTTAACATTTATTACTATTTATGCATGAGAAAGGTAGTATGATGTCTGGACTAACACTTAGGAATTTTATTCTTGAACAAATTCCCTTGTAATGAAATGTCATTTGAATCAAGGAGAAAATGGTGGTAGGTGGAAGTAGAAATCTGCTCGTTGTGTTCGTCTATCTTTGTTTAACTTGTCCTCATGGCTTTAGTGAGGGCCACAGCCAGCCCTTTTCACGTCTTAAGATTTTAGAAACTCTTGTAGTGGTTCACAGTGGCCTGGCCACACTGGATTAATCACTGTTATTGATAAACTTCTGGAAGAAAGCAATAATAGTTTATGCATATGACTTGCCATTCTATCAAATTTGAGTAGATCTTGATATGAAACAGCTATGGTTCACCTTGTTGCCTATTTGGTCTGCCCTTCTGAACATTTCTGTGTTTTACAGGGTGACAAGCTGGAAATCCTCGTATTAAATGCTAAGGGTGTTCACCGTGAATATATGGAGCTCAGGAAAGATTGATATTTTCTCTATGGTGTTGCAGTTTTCTGTTGCCAAATGAAAAATTGGATTTTCTGGATTTAATGAAGCCATTAATTCATTGGAAGTTCTTGTATTTGCATGGCCTGTTATCACGTCTTGACTTATAAATTAATGGCTTGTATTTGCATGGCTTGCAATTCGAAAAACTGCAGCTTATGAGGGAAATGTTGCGATTATGACTTCTAAGCCACATCTTTTTATGTTTTTATGTATGTTAAAGCACTTCTTGGGATTATTTAGTTTTATTCCATTTTACTCAGGAAGGTATGAATGGGTGAAAAGAGAATACTGTTAAGCTACCAAAGTAATTGTGTGTGCAAGATGAGTTATGTTTCTCCAATACATTATTGCTGTTGTTGTTGAGGAAAGCTGTAGAGTCGCGTGACACAATTGCAAACATTAATAATAATCTGCGATTGAGATGCATGTGTTCGAAGTATTGCATATCACTGATGGACTTTACGTTTTGTACTCACTTAGATATCAGTGCTATGCCTTTTGTTCCATTACTCAATTGAAAACACTAAAGGGAGAATCAGGAGTTTTCTTTAGAAATGCTAGAAAATTATGAATTTTCATGAGTGAAGGGGTCAAACACTCCGTTTCTTATCGTGTTGAAAGCATAACACATGCTTGTCAAAGAATTTCATCTCGTATGATAAAGTCTATGGGTCTATGGTTGGATGAGAGGTTGAGCATTTCTCTATTCTTCTCTTATTTGACTCCTCAAGTGCTGTCCTCTGAAGCCCAGCCTTTCTTCTCTAAGTTCAACCTTAAAGCCTGTTTCATTAATCAGAAATATAGTGTTTAATTTCTGTTGCAACTTGATGCATTAAGGCTATGGTCACAGGCAGAAGCAGATATATGAACTTTTTACGTTAGCAGAAATGCGCACCTTTATTCTTTTTCTATTCACATCAAAGTCAAAATTTCCCAAGCGAGAGGCTGATCTATACTGAACAAGTGATTTCTTGCCTGGTGGGAACCAGAATTCAACATCATCCACCAACTGAGAGCACAGAACAGAATGCAGAAATGGATGGTATCAGAACCAAGGAATATGCAGAAATGAATTATATCAGAATCAAAGAGCATGCCTGTGTTTAGTTTTGGAACCAAAGAATATATAGCCAGTGTTTGGTTTTTGAATGGTGTGGTTGGGGTTAGTGTAAACTGTAAAGAAGCCATAGATGGTAGTGGTATAGAACACATACACCAAGGATAGGGCTTTCATATTCCACACGAACATAATCATCTTTCTTCTCCACTATCTTCGGTGTGAAGTTGTCAGGTTTTGTTGATTTGATCTGCAAGATAAGTTAGAACTGAATAATAAGTAGACAAAAAAGACTAGCATCATAATTTATTTTAAGGTCATTCTCTACTGAGACCGTTTATGAGACGAGATTTGCGTATGAATTTTATTTTCGAGTATACGTATTAGCGCGTAAAAACTATTGTGAATATTTTAAAAACAGAATATCGGTGCTGAAACAGTTGTGTACCACTTCAAGAAGCTCTTGCATAGCCACTTCCCTACTCACAGGCTTCTTAATTCCGCGTCCCTCTTCAGGATTGTAATTCCTGCAAATGAACAATCGATATTGCTCTCATCAAATTAAGCGACTCTTTTTTGTTTTTTGTTCACACGTTAATAAAGTAGAAATGCTCAAAACTTCACGTGTGTGCATAACTTGTTTACAAAGTGTTTTTTGAGTACTACCACCATCCACCACTGATCAGAACTTTTGACCATGGAGAACCATTTGTTTATTCTTCCATTATTGCTTCCACTAAACCAGAGAAAGAGATGTGAAAATATAAATATGATCAGTTAATTGAATTACCAAGGTGGCGCATAATGATTGAGATCACTCATATTTTCCGAGGTAGATACACAGTTGTTGGTGGCTGGACAAAGTGCAAGACTTGGAGGGCTCTTCTGTACCCCCAAATAATTTGGCTTTTTTCCGCTGCATCAGTGAACAAACATAATAATTCAGTATGAGTTTCTGGATTAATGCATAATCATAAACTTAGATCAATACTGCTCAATGCTCAGGTCTAAATGTAAAATTCATGAGCAACTGTTCCATTACAAAAACTCATCTGGTTATAGTGTTTATGAACGTTCAGCGTTTTAAGGTTTAATATTTATGAAGAAGATAAATTTGATGCTTGAAATGGTATCCATACATAATACAATTTACATCCTATCCTATCCCATTTTCATGGAGTCTATCACCCTCCAACTATTTCACCTTTAGCTTCCACCCTACACAAAGAAGCAAATGCTCAAATTAAGGAAGAACAATGGAAGCAAATTTGGATATAACACCTGAAGTGAAAGATGGCTCCGAGAACTGATATTTCACTGCTTCTAAGTATGATTTCCCTACGAAGATCATTTGGGTTTTGGTCAATTTCACGTAAATATAGATTGGAATGAACAATTAAGGAAACAAATAGATTATGGAGGCGGGCAGGTGTTATCTGTGGTACCTACGACTGGTTTGCTGAGTAGTTTTCTTGTGCTGATGCGGTTGGGGCTGTTGCTGCGCCTTAATGATGGCGTAGGAAGAAAAAGAATCACAAAAACTTTTCTTGTTGCTGTAGCAATGGATGCCGGGAGTTGTCATGGAAGCC
This sequence comes from Ophiorrhiza pumila, assembly GCA_016586305.1. Classification (NCBI taxonomy): domain Eukaryota; kingdom Viridiplantae; phylum Streptophyta; class Magnoliopsida; order Gentianales; family Rubiaceae; genus Ophiorrhiza; species Ophiorrhiza pumila. The sequence continues at coordinate 2,775,818 of BLIW01000002.1, forward strand.
GCCATTGATGGAAGGAAGCTCCAATGCCACTTTCTCGTTTCTCCCTTTACTCTGTTTGGGTTAAGTTTTGCAATTTTCTGCTTGTTCCAACTTCTTGTGCAGCTTAAAATAGGACTTGTCTCTTGTCTTCTCGCTATACGGCACCGTCCAAAAATGTGCTGGAAAAAAATTTCACTTGTTTTTTTGGGCGGCGGTCACTGGAATTGATGTTCAGAGAGATGTGTAAACACATGAAAAAAAAAAAAAAAAAAAACCGAGGGTGTGTAAACAAATGAAAAAAAAAGTCAAAAGTCAACCTATTTTTTAATTTTGTCATTTTTATTAAAATAAGTGTTTTATAACCCATTAAAAATGAAAATTTTCTAAAAAATCTAAATTTCACTTTTTTTTACACGGATCATTAATGAATGCATGTTCACAATTGGGGTGTGTGTAAAAAATAATAGGGGTAAAGCCAAAATCAACATGTTTTTTTACTTTGTCATTTTTTTATCAAATTACGTGTGTTATAACCCATGAAAAATAGAGGTTTGGTGAAAATTTTAATTTTAATTTTTTTGACAATATTTACTAGAATGCATGTTCACAATTAGGGTGAGTGCAAAAAACGATACAAAAATGTCAAATCAACGCGTTTTGAGATTTTGTCATTTTTGGCTAAAATATGTGTTATAGCCCTTGAAAAATAGCAATTTGGTGGAAAAAATCTAAATTTTACTTTTTTTGACACAAATTATTAGAATGCATATTCACAATTGAGATATGTGTAAAAAATAGTAGGGTAAAGCCAAAATCAACAAGTTTTTTTACTTTGCCATTTTTTACCAAAATACGTGTGTTATAACCCATGAAAAATAGAGGTTTGGTGAAAATTTTCATTTTTATTTTTTTGACAATATTCACTAGAATACATGTTCACAATTGAGGTGAGTGCAAATAACAGTACAAAAAAGTCAAAATCAACGCATTTTGGGATTTTGTCATTTTTGGCTAAAATACATGTGTTATAGCCCATGAAATGAAAATTTGGTGAAAAATCTAAATTTCACTTTTTTTATATTGATCAATATAATGCATGTCCACAATTGATGTGTGTGTAAAAAGCAATAGGGTAAAGCCAAAATCAACACATTTTTTTACTTTGCCATTTTTTACCAAAATACGTGTTATAAGTTAACTATGAAAAATAGAGGTTTGGTAAAAATTTTAATTTTCATTCTTTCGACAATATGCATTAGAATGCATGTTCATAATCGGGGTGAGTACAAAAAAAGTACTAAAAAATGTAAAAATCAACACGTTTTGAAATTTTGCCATTTTTGTCTAAAATACGTGTGTTATATTAGCACATGAAAGTGAAAATTTGGTGAAAAATCTAAATTTCACATTTTTTATACACCGATCATTAGAATGCATGTCCACAATTGAGGTGTATGTAAAAAACAGTAGGATAAAGCCAAAATCAACACGTTTTATTATTTTACCATTTTTTACCAAAATACGTGTGTATATAACCCATGAAAAATGGAGATTTGGTGAAATTTTAATTTTAATTTTTTTTGACAATATTCACTAGAATACATGTTCACAATCAGGATGAGTGCAAAAAATGGTATAAAAAAGTCAAAATCAACGAGTTTTGGAATTTTGTCATTTTTTACTAAAATACGTGCGTTATAGCACATGAAGAATGAAAATTTAGTGAAAATTTTAAATTTCACTTTTTTTGACATTGATCATTAGAATGCATGTTCACAATTGAGGTGTGTGTAAAAAACACTAGGGTAACGCCAAAATCAACGCGTTTTTTTACTTTGTTATATTTTACCAAAATACGTGTTATTATGAAAAATGGAGGTTTGGTAAAAATTTTAATTTTAATTTTTTTGATAATATTTACTAGAATGCATGTTCACAATCAAGGTGAGTGCAAAAACCAATACAAAAAATATCAAAATTAACGCGTTTTGAAAATTTTCCATTTTTAGCTAAAATACGTGTGTTATAGCCCATGAAAAATAGAAATTTGATGAAAATTTAAAATTTATTTTTTTTTACACCGATCATTAGAATGTATGTTTACAATTGAGGTGTATGTATAACATAATAGGGTAAAGCCAAAATCAATACTTTTTTACTTTGCCATTTTTTACCAAATACATATGCTATAACCCATGAAAATTGAGGTTTGGTGAAATTTTTTTATTTTATTTTTTTGATAATATTTATTAGAATGCATGTTTATAATCGGGGTGAGTACAAAAAATGGTTCAAAAAAGTCAAAATCTAACGCATTTTAGAATTTTGTCATTTTTGGCTAAAATACGTATGTTATTGCCCATGAAAAATGAAAATTTGGTGAAAAATCTAAATTTTACTTGTTTTTGACACCAATCATTAGAATGCATGTTCACAATTGAGTTGTGTATAAAAAATAGTAGGGTAAAGGCAAAATCGACACGTTTTTTTATTTTGCCATCTTTGACAAAAATACGTGTTATAAGTTATAACCTATACAAAATAGAGGTTTGGTAAAAATTTTAATTTTAATTTTTTTGACAATATTCACTAGAATGCATGTTCATAATCGAGGTGAGTGCAAAAAAGGTACTAAAAAAGTCAAAATCAACGCATTTTGGGATTTTGCCATTTTTGGCTAAAATACGTATGTTATAGTCCATGAAAAATGGAAATTTGGTGAAAAATCTAAATTTCACTTTTTTTACACTGATCATTAGAATGTATGTCCACGGTTAAGGTATGTGTAAAAAACAGTAAGGTAAGACCAAAATTAACATATTTTTTGATTTTGCCATTTTTGATCAAAATATGTATGTTATATAACTCATTAAAAATGGAGGTTTGGTGAAAATTTTAATTTTAATTTTTTTGACAATATTCACTAGAATGCATGTTTACAATCAGGGTGAGTGCAAAAAACGATACAAAAAGTCAAAATCAACGCGTATTGGGATTTTGCCATTTTTGGCTAAATACTTGTGTTATAACCCATGAAAAATGAAAATTTGGTGAAAAATTTTAATTTCGCTTTTTTTTATATTGATTAATATAATGCATGTCCACAATCGAGGTGTGTGTAAAAAGCAATAGAATAAAGCCAAAATCAACAAATTTTTTGACTTTGCCATTTTTTACCAAAATACGTGTTATAAGTTACCTATGAAAAATGGAGGTTTGGTAAAAATTTTAATTTTCATTTTTTCGACAATATTCACTAGAATGCATATTCGTAACTGGGGTGAGTGCAAAAAAGGTACTAAAATAAGTAAAAATCAACACGTTTTGGAATTTTGCCATTTTTGTCTAAAATACGTGTGTTATAGCCCATGAAAAATAATAATTTGGTGAAAAATCTAAATTTCACTTTTTTTTGACACCGATCTTTAGAATGCTTGTCCACAATTGAGGTGTGTGTAAAAAATAGTAGGGTGAAACCAAAATCAACATGTTTTTTTTTTATTTTGTCATTTTTTACCAAAATACGTGTGTTATAACCCATGAAAAATGAAGTTTTGGTGAAAATTTAATCTTTATTTTTTTGAAAATATTCACTAGAATACATGTTCACAATCGGAGTGAGTGCAAAAAATAGTACAAAAAAGTCAAAATCAACGAATTTTGGAATGTGCCATTGTTGGCTAAAATAAGTGTTATAACCCATGAAAAATGAAAATTTGGTGAAAAATCTAAATTTCAATTTTTTTTACACTGATCTTAGAATGCATGTCTATAAATGAGGTATGTGTAGAAAAATAGTAGGGTAAAGTCAAAATCAACACGTTTTTTGACTTTGCTATTTTTGATCAAAATACGTGTATTATAACTCATAAAAAATGAAAGTTTGGTGAAAATTGTAAATTACTAGAATATTAGAGCTATAATATTCTCCTCTTTTCAAAGAATAAAAAAATTAACTTTATACATTTGTAATCTTATTATTATTTAACAAATGAATAAATAAGCCATTGAATGATAATAAAATAAGTAAAAACATTCGTGTTTGTTTGGTGTCATTATTGAAAAGTAGAAAAAAGAACATATCTTCTTTCTTCGTTGACACAATTGATGTATCATTCCGGTTAGATTCTATTGATTAGACGGCTATAATATTTGATTCACTTCAAATCAAAGTTATTTATATTTTTAATAAAAGTATATGTGACACGTTTTTATAATATGTTTTTATAATATGTTATAGAAATTGAAACGAGAAGAGTTACACCAAATCCATTAGGAAATTAAATTATTTATAATATCAATAGCAAGCCACTTAAATTAATTAATTTATTTGATAATGTGGTCCAATTAAAAGAATGTAAATTGGTTTGATTTAGAATGGCATAGAAGTTGTGGGGCATTGTTGTAAACTATCTTTATGGCGAGGAATTTAAGTGATAATTACTTAAAGAATGACAAAAATAATATAAAAAATTCGGAATATTGTAGTGCAAGCTGTAGTAGAAAGGTTACGACCGTAATTTGAGAAGCGTAAGAGTTTACCAGGCGCGGGAAGAGGGAAGCACCACCGCGATTCATTTATGTTCTTTTTCACTGAAATATACACACAGTCACACACTAAAGCACTAGCAGATAGCTGAACAGCCCTCTCTGAAATGGCTCGAAATAAGGTACAAGTTTTGAAACCCTTTTTTCCTTTTTTTCTCATCATTGTTATTCAAAAAAATATTGTACGATTTTTACGGTTTAGAATTTTTGTTGTGAATGTGGTTTCAATGGAGCTGGGTTAATTCAATAATTTGGTGGTTGTAAAGGCGTATGAATATAGGTTCGTAAAAAGGTGGAAGCTTGCATTTTTACTGTTCAATTCCTGTAGGGTGCAAAGTAAAATGAGAAAGAAAAGATTTTTAATTGATCAAAATTGTGGGTTCTCCAGAAATTCCATTTTCCCGAGAATCAGTACTAGTTAGGAGTAATGAAAGTTATGAAACTTGCTTTATTTTTGTTAGTTCTGTGCAAATATAGTATTTTCCTTTGTCCTAACGACTATCGACTCCTGTACTTATTCTAAAATTTGATAGGAAGCTTTGGTATTGGTTCTTGATGTTGGTCCAGCAATGCATGCTATTCTTCCAGAGGTTGAAAAAGTTTGTTCTATGCTAATTGAGAAGAAGGTATGCTTTTATTTTAACTCGTGTTGCAAGCAGTCTTTTCAACAAAGAAAGTTAGTAGCTTGATGTGTATGGGTTGAAAATTCTGTTTTCCAATAATATTCTTTACACCTTTGCAGCTGATTTACAGCAAAAATGACGAAATAGGAGTTGTTTTATTTGGAACTGAAGGTATTTCCAAGTGTCCTTGTTTCTGACTTCCTGTTTTATTTTCCCAACTGGGTTTTTTTTTTTAATAATATTTTTCAAAACATGTTTGATGATTATCTTGTGAAATACTACTGCCAAGTGAATTTACAATTTTCTTTGTCTTCTATATGATTTGAGTGGGCCTGTTGAGTCACTATGTTTAAAGTTCCTCAGCTACTGAAAATGAGCTGACGAAGGAAGTTGGCGGATATGAACATGTGACGCTTTTGCGGCAGATAAAAGTTGTTGACGGAGATCTAGTAGAAGCTGTGCAAAACCTTCCTCGGGGAAGTGTCCCTGGTGATTGTATCCTTTCTTGTGTTTACGTATAATTTTCTTTTTAGTGCACTTCTTTTCTTAGTTATGGCGTACAAACATTTAAGAATGTAGAAGAATAATTTGACTTTTGAACTTGGTGATGTTGTATGTAAATGTAAGGGGAGGATGTGACTTTTTAAGAAATCACGTATACTATTTGTGGAGTATTCATCAGAACTAATGCTTTAACAACCATTTACCATGGTAACACTACTTATGTGTATTCAACTTCTTGACATATTATGGCAGCGACTTTGTTTAAGTTATATTCTTGAGCCCTTTCTGCCTTAACTTTCTTGATAGTTCTTGATGCTGTTGTTGTTGGAATGGATATGCTGATTAAAAAGTTTGGTCCTACTAGCAAGGGAAGGAAGCGTCTTTGTCTCATCACAAATGCAATATATCCGGTTAAAGATCCCTACGAAGGAACAAAAGAAGATCAAGTGAACACCATTGCTTCACAAATGATGTTGCTGGGCATGAAAATGGATTGTATAATTCCTAGAATACAGCAAAATCTGGAGGGACATAAGAGAGTTATGGAAGAGAATGATTTTCTTTTGAGACTATTTTCAAATAAATCTTCTTCGAAGGTAGTCTATGTAGAGAGCCCAACAAAGTTTCTGGGTGCATTAAGAACTCGTAATATATCCCCTGTTACTATATACAGAGGTGACTTTGAACTGAGTTCCACAGTGAAGACCAAGGTGAGAATGAAGTGGTCCCTGACCTATCATGGTTGTTAAATTGGTTTTTGATTTTTCTTTTCTGCAACAAATAACTTTTGGTTCAGTAAATGGTTTAGGTATTTTAGAATTTAAGATTTAGGAATGTGATCTGAGACAGCTTTGTTTTGATAAGAATATCATGATGTTTGCAGCAATGAATTAGTGACTTCGTTTGATCTTTCCTCCCATTATGGTCCTTTTCTTTTCTCCTAGATGCTTGGTCATCATTATGCAATTTTTTTGTCGTGAATGAGGTTAGAATGACTAAAGAATGTGATCAGCTCTTTATGATTGTAGGTTAACTGATGTCGATACTGGATCTCAGTTTGTATCTTTATTTGTGAAATGGAATTATTTTCTGAGTATTTCTTCTCTATGAGAGTGGGGAATGTTGTTTTTCAAGAAATGGTCTTCTCAAAATTTCGGAACAACATGTAGCAAAATGTGATTTGTTGTCTTGATACATGTGCTTAGTTGGTTGATCAAATGAGTTGGTAAACTCATTAGTGATTCCATTTTTTTGCTTTCACATCACATTTGCTACTACGTTTAGGCTTGTAAAATAGTTCATTGAGGGAGAGCACATGATAATTAATCAGAATAAAGACTGTGCATGGATACTTCATTGTTTGAGGGCATTCAGTCACTGATCAGAAGAATGTTGGTACTCAAATAATGTCTCTCCACTTTTCATGTAATATAGAGTAGTAGTTTCGTGAGTACCTCATATTGCCTTTGAGGAATATATTATTATTGCTTGAAGTTTTTTTGCAGGTGTGGGTTTACAAGAAAACGTCTGAGGAAAAATTTCCCTCTTTGAAAAGATATTCTGATAAAGCACCTCCAACAGACAAGTTTGCGACTCATGAAGTTAAGGTCGACTTTGAATATAAAAGTATTCAAGATCCTAGTAGAGTTGTACCACCAGAAGAGAGGATTAAAGGTTTTCGGTATGGACCTCAAGTAGTTCCTATATCATCAGCAGAGTTGGAGGCAGTGAAGTTCAAACCAGAAAAGAGTGTGAGGCTTCTAGGATTTACTAATGCTTCAAACATTATGCGGTACATAATTTCTACCTCTTGCCGCTACACTAGCAAATTGCCAAACTGATGTAGTTTCTTTAAGCTAGATTTGTGTAGTATATGATGTTCCATTGAATGGATTGAATAATTACGGATTTTCCTGTTAATTGTACATGCCCGCCAACATCATACACTTGAAGACACTATTATATGAAAGATGTCAACATCTTCATTGCTGAACCAGGCAACACAAAAGCCACCCTTGCTGTTTCTTCTCTAGCAAGAGCAATGAAGGAGATGAACAAAGTAGCAATTGTCCGCTGTGTCTGGAGACAAGGGCAGGGTAATGTTGTTGTGGGGGTCCTAACACCTAACCTTTCTGACAATGAAAAAATTGTAAGTATCTCCCTTCAATTTTTGCTTTTTCTTCCTCATTTTTGTTTTGGTTTTCTAAATCCATATTTTTCTACTCATCGGATATTCATGATTTGGAGTGCAGCCGGATTCATTATACTTCAATGTTCTTCCGTTTGCTGAGGATGTAAGGGAATTCCAATTTCCATCTTTTAGCAATTTACCTCCTGCAATGCAGCCAAACCAACAACAGCAGGAAGCAGCAGATAAATTGGTTAGAATGCTTGATCTTGCCCCAACTGGCAAAGAGGAAACTTTGCAGCCTGACTTTACACCAAATCCTATCTTGGAGGTGATCAAATCTGAAGTGCCTATTGAAGTCTTTGTATTCATTACTTCATAGACTTTACCTTCTGATGTTTTCAATAATCATTCATCTGAGTTTTCTTTTGTACTACCTGTAGTCATATACCTGTCTATCCAATTTTAGTTTTTATCACTGTGCACGTGCATTGATTTTCTGTCTAAGATCAGTGCAGAAAAAGAAAATGGAATTGCCTTATCGAGATGCCATTTCGTCATTGGATACGACACTGGACTATCTGTAGCACATATATGTAACCTATCAAAGAAAACATACATTTAGAGATGGTAAAATTGTATGCATTGGATTGTTGGAATTGGTACTTTTATTAACTAGCTTTTCAGTGCTAGATTAGTGTATGTAGATGAATAATAAGTATAAGAATTGACATGTAAAATGGATGAATAAAACTTGCTATATTTGCCAAGATTTGCCACAGCATAACAATAATCATGTCACACCGATGTCCATAGCTTTGCTCAAGCTTGTATTACAGTGGAAATTTGGTTCCTTGGAAATGAGATTGCAGCATTCGCAACTAGATTCATGATCAGCAAAAACATAGTTGGCAGTTCTAATTTCTAAAAGCACATGATTTAATTTACTCAGTTTAAGTTTTTGGCAATTTTTTCCCATCTTGATGATGTTCTGCTGATGCCGATTTCTCTGTAATTTTCAGCGGTTCTATCGTTATCTGGAATTGAAATCAAAAGACCGAGATGCAGCTGTTCCTCCGCTTGATGAGACTCTGAGGAAAATAACAGAGCCTGATCCTGAACTTCTTTCTCAGAACAAGTCTATCATTGTTGACTTCCGCAGGTGTTTCGAACTCAAGGAAAACCCAAAGGTCAGGAATCCATCCTTACTATTCATGAGTTGTATTATGATACTTGTTCAGCTACAGACATTGATATTTTGGTTTTGCAGCTTAAGAAATCAACTAGAAGGTTATTGAAAGAGAAACCATCTGGATCTGACCAGGTAGGACGGGATGCTGGTAGTGGTTCTGATGCCCAACCAATGGATTCTATTGAATACTCATCTAAAATCAAATTTGAGAAGATCGGGGACTTGAATCCTGTTCAAGACTTTGAAGCCATGATGTCTCGAAGAGATAGTCCAGAGTGGGTTAGCAAAGCGATACTGTATATGAAGGATAAAATTTTTGAATTAGTGGAGAACTCCTGTGAAGGAGATATGTATCAGAAAGCAGTGGAATGTTTAGTGGCTTTGCGAAAAGGCTGCATTCTTGAGCAGGTAACTTAGCATTGATATTCGGTCCATATACACGTGTTCTCAAGGAAATTTTAGCAGTATAGTTGATTTCTTTTTTCAGGTTTAGTATTTAGATTTCCAAAGAAAGATTGGCGAGTGCCAAGTGCTTTTCACCAGTTTTCCTTGTCAACAGGCAGCTTGCTCTTACTAGCTTGTTTCATAATTTTGCCCAATAATTTACCCACTATTTGCTTATGAGCCCACTGTTTCTCCCCGCCTTCTGCATCCTTCACCTCTCATACTTAACAGAAGGTTTTATTAACCGATGTCGTGTAGTAATAGTTTATACATAAGGACAGAGACTAATATATGCAGTTTCTCTCTCGACAGGAGCCAAAACAGTTCAATGATTTCCTACTGCATCTTTGTAAGTTCTGCCAGGGAAAAGACTTAATGAGTTTTTGCAAATATCTTGCATCTCAAAATGTGACTCTAATCAGCAAGACAGAAGCCACAGACAGGTATAGTTATGATTTCTGTCCTACAAGTTCTGGTTTTTATTTTCTTTCCTTAAGTCCCCAAAAATGCTGACCATCAGTGCGTACGTGTTCATGCAGTGAAGTTACAGACGATGAGGCCAAATCCTTCATGGTTAAATCCGAGCCGAAATCTGAGCAAGGATTTTGATTGTTTTCACGTGTACCTTTGAAAATGTGGAAATAGGCACCGAGATGTTTGTCTTTTGTATTTCTTGAATCATGTTAAAAAAATTTAGAAAGTTGTACCGTTTAGAGAGTTTTATAGTTCTAAAGATCTTCCCGCAGAGGCAATAGACCTTACTATCAATCATGTCAAGAAACGCAAGTATTTTGAATGATCAGCAAAATGCAAAATTATAGTACAAAATGCAGGAATTGTTCTCACATTTATTGGTTGTCTGCAAGGAAAATGAAAATCCTTAATCCACCACTTGTTCTAGACTTCTAGTAGAAGAACAATGAACGTCCTAAACGCTGATCAAATATTTATAAACATTTAAATATGTTTTTGTACTTTTTATATTGCGATAATCGCCAGAAATGCTCATCCGCTAGAATTTCTGGTTATCATTCTTACTTCTGCCCAAGGTAATAAATTTGTAACCAAACATTTAGGGTGTCTTTGAATATGGTTTTTTAACTCATTTATCATCTTATTCCAAAACAACATGTTTATTTATATTCAATTCACAAAACAAAAATTTCCAACTTCTCTAACTACAAAATGAACGCATTTTAGTCTTTTCAACATCTTTTAACTTTTTAATTTTTTTATTTGTTTGAGTTGACTGGTGACGGTCAAAGATTGACTGTCGCTAGTTAACCGCTGTTGATCGCTACCGACTGACTGAATTCTTTCCATTTGTCCAGAATTCGACCGAAATCCGGTCGACCGATGGTTGCCGTGGTGGTCAATGGTGATTGACTAGGAGCAGTCAACCTTTAACCGCCACCGTCAACCCAAACAATTTAATAAAAAAAAACTTATTTTAGACTATATTTAATAAAAAAATTCTTCTACACAAAAACCAATAGAAACAAAACTTAACAATTCAAAAACTCAATTCTCAAAATTAAAATATTTCTTTTATAAAACGCCACTCGAGACATCGTTTTTCCAATTCTAAAAACAAAACACATATACAAATATAGCCTTATATTTCACTTTTTTTGGGCAATATTTACAAGAATGCATGTTCACAATCGAGGTGTGTGTAAAAAACATCACAAAGAAAGTCAAAATCAATGCATTTTTAGATTTTGCAATTTTTAGCTAAAATACGTGTGTTATAACCCACGAAAAATAGAAATTTAATGAAAAATCTAATTTTCACTTTTTTGTACATCGTTCATTAAAATACAAGTTCACAATTGAGACGTGTGTAAAAAATAGCAAGGAAAAAGCATAAATCAACACGTTTTTTAACTTTGCCATTTTTGACTAAAATACATGTGCTATAACTTATGAAAAATTAAGATTTGGAGAAAATTTTAATTTTAATTTTTTAAAATTGAGGTTTGTATATTTTAATTTGCATGCCATCCTTTCTAGGATGTATGTTCTTTCTGCCAATGGGTATTGATGTTAGACAATTTTGCCAATCACTTTAGTAGCACAACAATTATTGACTGATATCTCAGTTTTGATATTGCTGGAACTGTCACATTTGCATTATATTACTCTCATGAAAGAATATGTGATTGGATAAAAGCTGCATATTGAGTGTGACACTTGGCCAAGAGTAGTTGATTTTCTCACTAGAATATTTTGACATATGTTATTCATTTTGGGGCTGCTGCTGTTAGGCCCATCATAATACAAATTTAACACATCATGAACTAATAGTTGCTTTAGCTACTTTGTTTGCTGGTACGATCTTTTAGACATGCAACTTTTTTCATATGTAAAGGAGGAGACCACTTTGTTTATTATTTTGCTTGAGGAGGGATGTAGAGTTTGAAATATTATAAAAGCTATTAGTCATTGTACGGCCTTTATAATATTTTCAAACTATACAAACCACCTATTATGTATAGGAGGATGTAATCCGAATCCAGTTAGCTTAAACTTTAAACATAAAAGCACTAATGTAAAGGAGGACTCCTCCCTACTTATGGCTTTTCGTGATGTAACTTTTGATCAACATTTCGATTTTAAATTTTGACATCTTTTAATAAAATACATGTGAGCCCACGAAAAATGGAGGTTTGGTGAATATTTTAGTTTTCATTTTTTTAATAATATTCTCTAGAATGCATGTTTATAATCAAGATGGATTCAAAAATTGGTACGAAAAAAAATTCAAAATCATCTCGTTTTTGGATTTTGACGTTTTTGGCAAAAATATATGTGTTATAGCCCATGAAAAATGGAAGTTTGGTGAAAATTTTTGTTTTCATTTTTTGACAATATTCACTAGAATACATATTCACGATCAGGATGGGTGCAAAAAACGGTGCGAAAAAAGTCAAAATTAACTTGTTTTTGGATTTTGCAATTTTTTGCTAAAACATGTGTGTTATAGCCCTGAAAAATGGAGGTTGGGTGAAAATTTTAGTTTTAATTTTTTTTAACAATATTCACTAGAATGCATGTTAACAATTAAAGTCGGTGCAAAAAACATTACAAAAAAATTTAAAATCATCTCGTTTTTAGATTTTGCCATTTTTAATAAAATACATGTGTTATAGCCCACGAAAAACGGAGGTTTGGAAAATATTTTAGTTTTTTTGTTTTTTAATAATATTCACTAGAATGCAAATTTATAATCAAGGTGGATGCAAAAATCGGTACCAAAAAAATACAAAATCATCACGTTTTTGGATTTTGACGGTTTTGGCTAAAATATATGTGTTATAGCCCATGAAAAATGGGGATTTTGTGAAAATTTTTATTTTCATTTTTTTGACAATATTCACTAGAATACATATTCACAATCAAGGTAGGTGCAAAAAAAGTCAAAATTAACTTTTTTTTCTTGATTTTGTCATTTTTGACCAAAATACGTTTGTTATAACCACTGAAAAATGGAGGTTGAGTGAAAATTTTAATTTTAATTCTTTTAACAATATTCATTAGAATATATGTTAACAATCAATAAGGGTGCAAAAAACATTAAAAAAAATTCAAAATCATACCGTTTTTAAATTTTACCATTTTTTAATAAAATAAATGTGTTATAGCCCACGAAAAATGGAGGTTTGGTGAATATTTTATATTATATTTTTTTAATAATATTCACTAGAATGCATGTTCATAATCAAGATGGATGCAAAAATCGGAACAAAAAAAAAATTCAAAATGATCTCGTTTTATGATTTTGACTTTTTTGGCAAAAATATATATGTTATAGCTGATAAGTCGGGTTTATACCGAATTATATGATATGATTACTTGAGCTTTTGTATGAATTTCTTGTGAAAGTCTTGCTTGACACCTAGCTTATGTGCTGAATTGTTCATAAATTGATAATTGTGGGAATTGTCGAGAGTTGTGGAAATGTTGCACAAATTGATGTGATTATCGCATGCTTTGGAAGCAAGTACGCACTTGACACAATTGTTCACAACACTCAAGCAAGCACACGCAAAAGTCCAACAGCACACAAGCACAATCAAGCACTTCACATGCACAAACCTTATACACTCAGCACACACACGCTGCACATAGGCGGGCGAGCTAGGCGCCCGCATGCACACCCACACACGAGCCTGCCTCCTGCACACCAGCACTGGCAGGCCCGCGATGCGCCCGGCACACTCACACACACATACACGGTTTGGCGTGCGAGGCACCCGCCCAAGGACACAGCACACACAAGCAGGCGCACCAGGCGCCCGCCATGCACATAGCACACACAGGTGGCGCGCCCGCTCATGCACACACACCACACGCCCAGTTCACACATGGCGCGCGCCCGCACAGGCTCCGTGCGCACATATGCGCTTGGGCAACAACCTCACCTTGCACACCCGCACACACTCGCACATACCTTCATGCACTCTCTCACATACCTTCATGCACTCTCTCACTCACTACACATGCACACATGCACTACTCATGCATTTCACTTCCCACCTATTGGACACTTAACATACATGGCAACACTAACCACACAAGCGCAAGGCACAAGATTTGGCACACAAGTGAACAACACAAAAACAACTATCCGATGGTGCACCAAGTGTTTGATGAATTGTAATCTCAATGCTTAAGCAATACATTTAACACCATGACGACATGTGACCTCACTACATTTGATGACTGGCTTTTGCAGGACGCGTGGAAAAATCTCTCTACCAAAAAAACCTCTCAACTATCCTAATTTTGACACATCACGTAAGGAAGAGTATAAATGCAAAGAGATGGACACCAAACAAGGAAAGAGAGCGGCCGCACAAGAGATCACACTCTTGATAGACTAGGGTTCTTAGAGTTAGGCTAGTTTTAGGACTTTCTCTCTCTTCTCTCTCTTTAACATCTGCTTTGAGAGTTCAGCTTGTACAGATCTCAACTTGTTGAGACATTTTAATTGCAAAATATCGGTGTTTTATGTGTTCTTCATTCATTAAGTGTTTGATTTCAATGGGCTTACATTACAATGTTTAAATCTAGAGTCAATCTGCGGTACCCACTGAGATTTCTTAAGATCTACCAAAGGAAGATTGAACTTAACATGAACTGAATATGAGATCCTCCTTGCATGAGTCTTAAGGTTTGAATTCTTTGTAGTTTCATTTGTGCGGTACCCACTGACAATTTAAACCAAATCTGTAGACAAGACTTAGGATTATTCTTGTAGAACAATTTGAATGCATGAATTGGTTAGCTGCCCTACTAAGGGAGATAGTCAAGAATTGAACTAGAATTGTTGTACAGAGTAGGGATCTGGGTTCTTAATTTGAGCCAACAACTTGCCCCACCCGGGGAAGTTTAAGGAGTCAGTGAATTGAGATTGAGAGAACCACCCGGTTGGTTAACCTCAGGAAGCTAGAAGAAGTCCCCTCATGCATACACACCAGTCAGTGATATTAAGAAGAGATCTGTACCGGTTGATACCCCTCAAGGCAGTATCTCGTTTTCTCCTTTGAACACTAACATTTTCACTAACATTTTGCATTTATCTTCTTCTTTGCATTTCATGCATTACAAGCCAAGTGAACAAATGGTTTTTGGAAAACCAACCCTTCTCTGTGGAACGATCCCTCTCATCACTACAACGGTAGTGTTAGGATAAAATTGAGAGGTACGCGATAAGCTTCCCAATAGCCCATAAAAAATTGAGGTTTAGTGAAAATTTTTATTTTCATTTTTTTGACAATATTCAGTAGAATACAGGTTCACAATCAAGGTGGGTGCAAAAAACGGGGCGAAAAAAGTAAAAATTAACTTGTTTTTGGATTTTGTCATTTTTGGCTAAAATACGCATGTTATAACCCATGAAAAATGGAGATTGGGTGAAGATTTTAATTTTAAAATTTTTTAACAATATTCACTATAATGCATGTTAACAATCAATGTGGGTGTAAAAAACATTATAAAAAAATTCAAAATCATCTCATTTTTAGATTTTGCCATTTTTTAATAAAATACATATGTTATAACCCACGAAAAATGGAGGTTTGGTGAATATTTTAGTTTTCATTTTTTAAATAATATTCACTAGAATGCATGTTAATAATCAAGGTAGGAGTAAAAATCGGTACAAAAAGAAATTCAAAATCATCTCATTTTTGGCTAAAATATATGTGTTATAGCACATGAAAAATGGAGGTTTGGTGAAAATTTTTATTTTCATTTTTTTGACAATATTCACTAGTATACATGTTCACAATCAAGGTGGGTGCAAAAAACGGGGCGAAAAAAAGTCAAAATTAACTTGTTTTTGGATTTTGTCATTTTTGGCTAAAATACGTATGATATAGCCCATGAAAAATGGAGGTTGGGTGAAAATTTTAATTTAATTTTTTTAAAAAATATTCACTAGAATGCATGTTAACAATCAATATGGGTGCAAAAAAAATTACAAAAAAAATTAAAAATCATCTCGTTTTTAGATTTTGCCATTTTTTAATAAAATATATGTGTTATAGCCCACGAAAAATGGAGGTTTGGTGAATATTTTAGTTTTCATTTTTTAATAATATTCGCTAGAATGCATGTTCATAATTAAGGTGGTTGCAAAAATTGGTACAAAAAAAATCAAATCATCTCGTTTTTGGATTTTGACGTTCTAGGCTAAAATGTATGTGTTATAGCCCATGAAAAATGGAGGTTTGGTGAAAACTTTTATTTTCATTTTTTGACAATATTCACTAAAATACATGTTCACATCAAGATGGGTGCAAAAAACGGTGCGAAAAAAGTCAAATTTAACTTGTTTTTGGATTTATCATTTTTGCCTAAATATGTATGTTATAGCCCATGAAAATGGAGGTTCGGTAAAAATTTTAATTTTAATTTTTTTTACCAATATTCACTAGAATACATGTTAACAATCAATGTGGGTGCAAAAAACATTACAAAAATTCAAAATCTTCTCGTTTTTAGATTTTTACCATTTTTTAATAAAATACATGTGTTATAGCCCACGAAAAATGGAGGTTTGGTGATTATTTTAGTTTTCTTTTTTTTGGAAATTATTCACTAGAGTACATGTTCACAATCAAGGTGGGTGCAAAAAACAGTGCGAAAAAAGTCAAAATTAACTTGTTTTTGGATTTTGTCATTTTTGACTAAAATTATAGCCCATGAAAAATGGAGGCTGGGTGAAAATTTTAATTCTAGTTTTTTTAACAATATTCACTAGAATGCATGTTAACAATCAATGTGGGTGCAAAAAACATTATAAAAAAAAATTCAAAATCATCTCGTTATTAGATTTTGCTATTTTTTAATAAAATACATGTGTTATAGCCCATGAAAAATGGAGGTTTAGTGAATATTTCAGTTTTCATTTGTTTAATAATATGCACTAGAATGCATGTTCATAATCAAGGCGGATGCAAAAATCTGAATAAAAAATAATTCAAAATCATCTCATTTTTGGCTAAAATATATGTGTCATAACCCATTAAAAATGGAGGTTTGGTAAAAAATTTTATTTTTATTTTTTGACTATATTCACTAGTATACATGTTCACAATCAAGGTGGATGCAAAAAACTTTGCGAAAAAAGTCAAAATTAACTTGTTTTTTGATTTTGTCATTTTTGGGTAAAATACGTGTGTTATAGCCCATGAAAAATGGAGGTAGGGTGAAAATTTTAATTTTAATTTTTTTTAACAATATTCACTAGAATGCTTGTGAAAAATCATTTCTTTTTTAGATTCTGCCATTTTTTAATAAAATACCTGTGTTATGGCCCACGAAAAATGGAGGTTTGATGAATATTTTAGTTTTCATTTTTTTAATAATATTCACTAGAATGCATGTTCATAATTAAGGTGGATGCAAAAATCGGCACAAAAAAAAATTCGAATCATCTCGTTTTTGGATTTTGACGTTTTTAGCTAAAATATATGTGTTATAGCCCATGAAAAATGGAGGTTTTGTGAAAATTTTTATTTTCATTTTTGACAATAGTCACTAGAATTCATATTCACAATAAAGATGGGTGCAAAAAACGGTGCGAAAAAAGTCAAAATTAACTTGTTTTTGGATTTGTCATTTTTTGTTAAAACACGTGTGTTATAGCCCATGAAAAATGGAGGCTGGGTGAAAATTTAAAATTTAATATTTTTACCAATATTCACTAGAATGCATGTTAACAATCAATGTGGTTGCAAAAAACATTACAAAAAAATTCAAAAATCATCTCGTTTTCAGATTTTGCCATTTTTTAATAAAATACGTGTGTTATAGCCAATGAAAAATGGAAGCTAGGTGAAAATTTTAATTTTAATTTTTTTTACCAATATTCACTGGAATGCATGTTAACAATCAAAGTGGGTGCAAAAAACATTACAAAAAAAATTCAAAATATCTCGTTTTTAGATTTTGCCATTTTTTAAAAAAATACATGTGTTATAGCCCACGAAAAATGGAGGTTTGGTGAATATTCTAGTTTTCTTTTTTTGGACAATATTCACTAGAATACATGTTCACAATCGAGGTGTCTGCAAAAAACGGTGCGAAAGAAGTCAAAATTAACTTGTTTTTGGATTTTGTCATTTTTGGCTAAAATACGTGTGTTATAACCCATGAAAAATGGAGGTTGGGTGAAAATTTTAATTTTAATTTTTTTTACAACATTCACTAGAATGCATATTAACAATCAATGTGGGTGCAAAAAACATTACGAAAAAAATTCAAAATCATCTCGTTTTTAGATTTTCCCATTTTTAATAAAATACATGTGTTATAGCCCACGAAAAATGGAGATTTGGTGAATATTTTAGTTTTCTTTTTTTGGACAATGTTCACTAGAATACATATTCACAATCGAGGTGGGTGCAAAAAACGTTGCAAAAGAAGTTAAAATTAACTTGTTTTTGGATTTTTTCATTTTTGGCTAAAATATGTGTGTCATAGCCCATGAAAAATGGAGGTTGAGTGAAATTTTTAATTTTAATTTTTTTTAACAACATTCACTAGAATGGATATTAGCAATTAATGTGGGTGCAAAAAACATATCTCATTTTTAGATTTTTGCCATTTTTTAATAAAATACATGTGTTATAATCCACGAAAAATGGAGGTTTGGTGAATATTTTCGTTTTCTTTTTTTGGACAATATTTACTAGAATACATGTTTACAATCGAGGTGGGTGCAAAAAACGGTGCGAAAGAAGTCAAAATTAACTTGTTTTTGAATTTTGTCATTTTTGGCTAAAATACGTGTGTCATAGCCCATGAAAAATGGAGGTTGGGTGAAATTTTTAATTTTAATTTTTTTTAACAGCATTCACTAAAATGCATATTAACAATCAATGTGGGTACGTGTGTTATAGCCCATGAAAAATGGAGATTGGGTGAAAATTTTAATTTTAATATTTTTAAACAATATTCACTAGAATGCATGTTAACAATCAATGTGGGTGCAAGAGACATTACAAAAAAATTCAAAATCATCTCGTTTTTAGATTTTGCCATTTTTAAATAAAATGCATGTGTTATAGCCCATGATAAATGGAGGTTTGGTGAATATTTTAGTTTTTATTTGTTTAATAATATTCACCAGAATGCATGTTCATAATCAATGTGGATGCAAAAATTGGTACAAAAAAAATTCAAAATCATCTCGTTTTTGGCTAAAATATATGTGTATAACCCATAAAAAATGGAGGTTTAGTGAAAATTTTTATTTTCATTTTTTTGAGAATATTCACTAGAATACATGTTCACAATCAAGGTGGGTGCAAAAAACGGTGCGAAAAAAGTCAAAATTAACTTGTTTTTGGATTTTGTCATTTTTGGCGAAAATACGTGTGTTATAACCCATGAAAAATGGAGGTTGGGTGAAAATTTTAATTTTAATTTTTTTAACAACTTACACTAGAATGCGTGTTAACAATCAATATGGGTGCAAAAAACATTACAAAAAAAATTCAAAATCATCTCATTTTTAGATTTTTGCCATTTTTTAATAAAATACATGTGTAATAGCCCACGAAAAATGGAGGTTTTGTGAATATTATAGTTTTCTTTTTTTTCGACAATATTCACTAGAATACATGTTCACAATCGAGGTGGGTGCAAAAAACGGTGCGAAAAAAGTCAAAATTAAATTGTTTTTGGATTTTGTCATTTTGGCTAAAATACGTGTGTTATAGCCCATGAAAATTGTAGGTTCGGTGAAATTTCTAATTTTGATTTTTTTAATAATATTCACTAAATTGCATGTTAACAATCAATGTGGGTGCAAGAAACATTACAAAAAAATTTAAAATCATCTTGTTTTTAGATTTTGCCATTTTTAATAAAATATATGTGTTATAGCCCACGAAAAATGAAGGTTTGGTGAATATTTTAGTTTTTATTTATTTAATAATATTTACTAGAATGCATGTTCATAATCATGGTGGATGCAAAAATTGGTACAAAAATAAAATTCAAAATCATCTCGTTTTTTGCTAAAATATATGTGTTATAACCCTTGAAAATTGGAGGTTTAGTGAAAATTTTTATTTTCATTTTTTTTGAGAATATTCACTGGAATACATATTCACAATCAAGGTGGGTGAAAAAAATGGTGCGAAAAAAGTCAAAATTAACTTGTTTTTGGATTTTGTCATTTTTGGCTAAAATACGTGTGTTATAACCCATGAAAAATGGAGGTTGGGTGAAGATTTTAATTTTAAAATTTTTTAACAATATTCACTATAATTCATGTTAACAATCAATGTGGGAGTAAAAAACATTACAAAAAAAATTCAAAATCATCTCGTTTTTAGATTTTGCCATTTTTTAATAAAATACATATGTTATAGCCCACGAAAAATGGAGGTTTAGTGAATATTTTAGTTTTCCTTTTTTTGATAATATTCACTAGAATGCATGTTAATAATCAAGGTAGGAGCAAAAATCGGTACAAAAAGAAATTCAAAATCATCTCATTTTTGGCTAAAATAAATGTATTATAGCACATGAAAAATGGAGGCTTGGTGAAAATTTTTATTTTCATTTTTTTGACAATATTCACTAGTATACATGTTCACAATCAAGGTGGGTGCAAAAAGCGGGGCGAAAAAAAGTCAAAATTAACTTGTTTTTGGATTTTGTCATTTTTGGCTAAAATACGTGTGTTATAGCCCCTGAAAAATGGAGGTTGGGTGAAAATTTTAATTTAATTTTTTTAAAAAATATTCACTAGAATGCATGTTAACAATCAATATGGGTGCAAAAAAATTCAAAATCATCTCGTTTTAAGATTTTGTCATTTTTTAATAAAATACCTGTGTTATGGCCCACGAAAAATGGAGGTTTGGTGAATATTTTAGTTTTCATTTTTTTAATAATATTCACTAGAATGCATGTTCATAATTAAGGTGGATGCAAAAACCGGAACAAAAAAATTCGAATCATCTCGTTTTTGGATTTTGACATTTTTGGCTAAAATATATGTGTTATAGCCTATGAAAATGGAGGTCTAGTGAAAACATTTATTTTCATTTTTTGACAATATTCACTAGAATACATGTTCACAATAAAGATGGGTGCAAAAAACGGTAATAAAAAAGTCAAAATTAACTTGTTTTTGGATTTGTCATTTTTGGCTAAAATAAGTGTGTTATAGTCCATGAAAAATGGAGGCTGTGTGAAAATTTTAATTTTATTTTTTTTATCAATATTCACTAGAATGCTTGTTAACAATCAATGTAGGTGCAAAAAACATTACAAAAAAATTCAAAAATCATCTCGTTTTTTAAATTTTGCCATTTTTAAAGAAAATATATGTGTTATAGCCCACGAAAAATGGAGGTTTGGTGAATATTTTAGTTTTCTTCTTTGGACAATATTCACTAGAATACATGTTTTCAATCGAGGTGGGTGCAAAAAACGGTGCGACAAAAGTCAAAATTAACTTGTTTTTGGATTTTGTCATTTTTGGCTAAAATACGTGTGTTTCATCCTATGAAAAATGGAGGTTGGGTAAAAATTTTAATTTTAATTTTTTTTAACAATATATTCACTAGAATGCATGTTAATAATCAGTGTGGGTGCAAGAAACATTACAAAAAAATTCAAAATCATCTCGTTTTTAGATTTTGCCATTTTTTAATAAAATACATGTGTTATAGCCTACGAAAAATGGAGGTTTGGTGAATATTTTAGTTTTCTTTTTTTGGACGATATTCAACAGAATACATGTTCAAAATCGAGGTGGGTGCAAAAAACGGTACGAAAAAAGTCAAAATTAAATTATTTTTGGATTTTGTCATTTTTGGTTAAAATACGTGTGTTATAGGCCATGAAAAATGGAGGTTGGGTGAAAGTTTTAATTTTAATTTTTTTACAATATTCACCAGAATGCTTGTTAACAATCAATATGGGCGCAAAAAAATTAAAAAAAAAATTAAAAATCATCTCGTTTCAAGATTTAGCGATTTTTTAATAAAATATCTGTGTTATGGGCCAACGAAAAATGGAGGTTTGGAGAATATTTTAGTTTTCTTTTTTTTTTAATAATATTCACCAGAATGCATGTTCATAATTAAGGTAGATGCAAAAATCGGTACAAACAAATTCGGTTCATCTTGTTTTTGGATTTTGACGTTTTTGGCTAAAATATATGTGTTGTAGCCCATGAAAATGGAGGTTTGGTGAAAAATTTTATTTTCATTTTTTGACAATATTCACTAGAATACATGTTCACAATCAAGATGGGTGCAAAACTCGGTGCGAAAAAAGTCAAAATTAATTTTTTTTTGGATTTGTCATTTTTGGCTAAAATACGTGTGTTATAGCCCATCAAAAATCGAGGCTGGGTGAAAATTTTAATTTTAATTTTTTTTACCAATATTCACTAGAATGCATGTTAACAATCAATGTGGGTGCAAAAAACATTGCAAAAAAATTCAAAATCATCTCGTTTTTAGATTTTGCCATTTTTTAATAAAATACATGTGTTATAGCCCACGAAAAATGGAGGTTTGGTGAATATATTTTATTTTTCATTTGTTTAATAATATTCACTTGAATGCATGTTTGTAATCCAGGTGGATTCAAAAATTGGTACAAAAAAAATTCAAATCATCTCGTTTTTGGCTAGAATATATGTGTTATAACTCATGAAAAATGGAGATTTAGTGAAATTTTTTTTTCCACTTTTTTTGAGATTATTCACTAGAATACATGTTTATAATCAAGGTGGGTGCAAAAAACGGTGCGAAAAAAGTCAAAATTAACTTGTTTTTAGATTTTGTCATTTTTCGCTAAAATATGTGTGTTATAGCCCATGAATAATGGACGTTGGGCAAAAATTTTAATTTTAATTTTTTTAACAACATTCACTAGAATGCATGTTAACAATCAATGTGGGTGTAAAAAACATTACAAAAAAATTCTTTTGCCATTTTTTAATAAAATACATGTGTTATAGCCTACGAAAAAAGGAGGTTTGGTGAATATTTTAGTTTTCTCTTTTTTGGATAATATTCACCAGAATACATGTTCACAATCGAGGTGGGTGCGAAAAATCTCAAAATTAAATTGTTTTTGGATTTTGTCATTTTGGCTAAAATACGTGTGTTATAGCCCATGAAAAATATAGGTTGGGTGAAATTTTTAATTTTGATTTTTTTAACAATATTCACTGAATTGCATGTAAAAAATCAATGTGGGTGCAAGAAACATTACAAAAAAATTTAAAATCATCTTGTTTTTAGATTTTACCATTTTTAATAAAATACATGTGTTATAGCCCACGAAAAATGAATGTTTGGTGAACATTTTAGTTTTTATTTGTTTAATAATATTTACTAGAATACATGTTCATAATCAAGGTGGATGCAAAAATTGGTACAAAAATAAAATTCAAAATCATCTAGTTTTTGGCTTAAATATATGTGTTATAACCCTTGAAAATTGGAGGTTTAGTGAAAATTTTTATTTTCATTTTTTTCAGTATATTCACTGGAATACATGTTCACAATCAAGGTGGGTGAAAAAAACGGTGCGAAAAAAGTCAAAATTAACTTGTTTTTGGATTTTGACGTTTTTGGCTAAAATATATGTGTTATAGCCCATGAAAAATGGAGGTTTGGTGAAAAATTTTAATTTCATTTTTTGGCAATATTCACTATAATACATGTTCACAATAAAGATGGGTGCAAAAAACGGTGTGAAAAAAGTCAAAAGTAACATGTTTTTTGATTTGTCATTTTTGGCTAAAATACGTGTGTTATAGCCCATGAAAAATGGAGGCTGAGTGAACATTTTAATTTTAATTTTTTTCCAATATTCACTAGAATGCATGTTAACAATTAATGTCGGTGCAAAAAACATTACAAAAAAATTCAAAATCATCTCGTTTTTAGATTTTGCCATTTTTTAATAAAATACATGTATTATAGTCTACGAAAAATGGTGGTTTGGGGAATATTTTAGTTTTCTTTTTTTGGACAATATTCACTAGAATACATGTTCACAATCGAGGTGAGTGCAAAAAAGTCAAAATTAAATTGTTTTTGAATTTTGTTATTTTTGGCTAAAATACGTGTGTTATAGCCCATGAAAAATGGAGGTTGGGTGAAAATTTTAATTTTAATTTTTTTTAACAATATTCACTAGAATGCATGTTAACAATCAACGTGGGTGCAAGAAACATTACAAAAAAATTCAAAATCATCTCGTTTTTAGATTTTGCCATTTTTAATAAAATACATGTGTTATAACCCACGAAAAATGGTGGTTTGGTGAATATTTTAGTTTTCATTTGTTAATAATATTCATTAGAATGCATGTTCATAATCAAGGTGAATGCAAAATTGGTACAAAAAAAATTCAAAATCATCTCGTTTTTTGCTAAAATATATGTGTTATAACCCATGAAAAATGAAGGTTTAGTAAAAATTTTTATTTTCATTTTTTTAATAATATTCACTAGAATACATGTTCACAATCAAGGTGGGTGCAAAAAACAGTGCGAAAAAAGTCAAAATTAACTTGTTTTTGGATTTTGTCATTTTTTGCTAAAATATGTGTGTTTTCCCACAAAAAATGGTGGTTTTGTGAATATTTTAGTTTTCTTTTTTTTGGACAATATTCAATAGAATACATGTTCACAATCAAGGTGGGTGCAAAAAACAGTGCGAAAAAAGTCAAAATTAACTTGTTTTTGGATTTTGTCATTTTTTGCTAAAATATGTGTGTTATCCCACAAAAAATGGTGGTTTTGTGAATATTTTAGTTTTCTTTTTTTGGACAATATTCAATAGAATACATGTTTAAAATCGAGGTGGGTGCAAAAAACGGTGCGGCAAAAGTCAAAATTAAATTGTTTTTGGATTTTGTCAATTTTGGCTAAAATACGTGTGTTATAGCCCATGAAAAATGGAGGTTGGGTGAAAATTTTAATTTTAATTTTTTTACAATATTCACCAGAATGCTTGTTAACAATCAATGTGGGTGCAAGAAACATTTCAAAAAAATTCAAAATCATCTCGTTTTTAGATTTTACCATTTTTTAATAAAATACATGTGTTATAGCCCACGAAAAATGGAGGTTTGGCGAATATTTTAGTTTTCTTTTTTTGGACAATATTCACTAGAATACATGTTCACAATCGAGTTGGGTGCAAAAAACGGGGCGAAAAATGTCAAAATTAACTTGTTTTTGAATTTTGTTATTTTTGGCTAAAATACGTGTGTTATAGCCCGTGAAAAGTGGAGGTTGGGTGAAAATTTTAATTTTAATTTTTTTAACAATATTCAGTAGAATGCATGATAACAATCAAAGTGGGTGCAAGAAACATTACAAAAAAATTCAAAATCATCTCGTTTTTAGATTTTTCCATTTTTTAATAAAATACATGTGTTATAGCCCACGAAAAATGGTGGTTTGGTGAATATTTTAGTTTTCATTTGTTAATAATATTCACTAGAATGCATGTTCATAATCAAGGTGGATGCAAAATTGGTACAAAAAAAAATTCAAAATCATCTCCTTTTTTGCTAAAATATAAGTGTTATAACCCATGAAAAATGGAGGTTTAGTGAAAATTTTTATTTTCATCTTTTTTATAATATTCACTAGAATACATGTTCACAATCAAGGTGGGTGCAAAAAACAGTGCGAAAAAAGTCAAAATTAACTTGTTTTTGGATTTTGTCATTTTTTGCTAAAATACGTGTGTTATAGCCCACAAAAAATGGAGGTTTGATGAATATTTTAGTTTTCTTTTTTTTGGACAATATTCAATAGAATACATGTTCACAATCGAGGTGGGTGCAAAAAGCGGTGCGAAAAAAGTCAAAATTAAATTGTTTTTGAATTTTGTCATTTTTTGCTAAAATACGTGTGTTATAGCCCATGAAAAATGGAGGTTGGGTGAAAATTTTAATTTTAATTTTTTTACAATATTCACCAGAATGCTTGTTAACAATCAATATGGGCGCAAAACAATTACAAAAAAAAATTAAAAATCATCTCGTTTTAAGATTTAGACATTTTTTTTAATAAAATACCTATGTTATGGGCCCACAAAAACAGAGGTTTGGAGAATATTTTAGTTTTCTTTTCTTATTTAATAATATTTACTAGAATGCATGTTCATAATTAAGGTGGATGCAAAAATCGGTACAAACAAATTCGGATCATCTTGTTTTTGGATTTTGACGTTTTTGGCTAAAATATATGTGTTGTAGCCCTTGAAAATGGAGGTTTGGTGAAAAATTTTATTTTCATTTTTTGACAATATTCAATAGAATACATATTCACAATCAAGATGGGTGCAAAAAACGGTGCGAAAAAGGTCAAAATTAATTTGTTTTTGGATTTGTCATTTTGGCTAAAATACGTGTGTTTTAGCCCATGAAAAATGTAGGTTGGGTGAAATTTTTAATTTTGATTTTTTTAACAATATTCACTAAATTGCATGTAAACAATCAATGTGGGTGCAAGAAACATTACAAAAAAATTTAAAATCATCTTGTTTTTAGATTTTGTCATTTTTAATAAAATACATGTGTTGTAGCCCACGAAAAATGGAGGTTTGGTGAATATTTTAGTTTTTATTTGTTTAATAATATTTACTAGAATACATGTTCATAATCAAGGTGGATGCAAAAATTGGTACAAAAATAAAATTCAAAATCATCTTGTTTTTGGCTTAAATATATGTGTTATAACCCTTGAAAATTGGAGGTTTAGTGAAAATTTTATTTTCATTTTTTTCAGTATATTCACTGGAATACATGTTCACAATCAAGATGGGTGAAAAAAACGGTGCGAAAAAAAGTCAAAATTAACTTGTTTTTGGATTTTGTCATTTTTGGCTAAAATACGTGTGTTATAGCCCATGAAAAATGGAGGTTGGGTGAAAATTCACTAGAATGAATGTTAACAATTAATGTGAGTGCAAAAAACATTACAAAAAAATTCAAAATCATTTCATTTTTTAAATTTTTCCATTTTTAACTAAAATACATGTGTTATAGCCCACAAAAAATGGAGGTTTGGTGAATATTTTAGTTTTCTTTTTTTGGACAATATTCACTAGAATACATGTTCACAATCGAGGTGGGTGCGAAAAAAGTCAAAATTAACTTGTTTTTGGATTTTGTCAATTTTTTGCTAAAATACGTGTGTTATAGCCCACGAAAAATGGAGGTTGGGTAAAAATTTTAATTTTAATTTTTTTAACAATATATTCACTAGAATGCATGTTAGCAATCAATGTGGGTGCAAGAAACATTTCAAAAAAATTCAAAATCATCTCGTTTTTAGATTTTGCCATTTTTTAATAAAATACATGTGTTATAGCCCACGAAAAATGGAGGTTTGGTGAATATTTTAGTTTTCTATTTTTGGACAATATTCAATAGAATACATGTTCACAATCGAGGTGAGTGCAAAAAACTTTGAGAAAAAAGTCAAAATATTTTGTTTTTGGATTTTGTCAATTTTGGCTAAAATACGTGTGTTATAGCCCGTGAAAAATGGAGGTTGGGTGCAAATTCTAATTTTAATTTTTTTTTACAATATTCACTAGAATACTTGTTAACAATCAATATGGGTTCAAAATAATTACAAAAAAAATTCAAAATCATGTCGTTTTAAGATTTTGCCATTTTTAATAAAATAAGTGTGTTATGGCCCACGAAAAATGGAGGTTTGGTGAATATTTTAGTTTGTATATATTTTTAATAATATTCACTAGAATGCATGTTAATAATTAAGGTGGATGCAAAAATCGGTACAAAAAAAATTCGAATCATCTCGTTTTTGGAATTTGATGTTTTTGGCTAAAATATATGTGTTATAGCCCATGAAAAATGGAGGTTTGGTGAAAAATTTTATTTTCATTTTTTGACAATATTCACTAGAATACAGGTTCACAATAAAGATGGGTGCAAAAAACGGTGCGAAAAAAGTCAAAAGTAACATGTTTTTGGATTTGTCATTTTTGGCTAAAATTCAAAATCATCTCGTTTTTAGATTTTGCCGTTTTTTAATAAAATACATGTATTATAGTCTACGAAAAATGGAGGTTTGGCGAATATTTTAGTTTTCTTCTTTTGGACAATATTCACTAGAATACATGTTCACAATCGAGGTGGGTGCAAAAAACGGTGCGAAAAAGTCAAAATTAACTTGTTTTTGGATTTTGTCATTTTTGGCTAAAATACGTGTGTTATAGCCCATGAAAAATGGAGGTTGGGTAAAAATTCTAATTTTAATTTTTTTTAAAATATATTCACTAGAATGCATGTTAACAATCAATGTCGGTGCAAAAAACATTACAAAAAAATTCAAAATCATCTCATTTTTAGATTTTGCTATTTTTTTAATAAAATACATGTATTATAGTCTACGAAAAATAGAGGTTTGGTGAATATTTTAGTTTGGTTCTTTTGGACAATATTCACTAGAATACATGTTCACAATCGAGGTGGGTGCAAAAAACGGTGCGAAAAAAGTCAAAATTAACTTGTTTTTGGATTTTGTCATTTTTGGCTAAAATACGTGTGTTATACCCCATGAAAAATGGAGGTTGGGTAAAAATTCTAATTTTAATTTTTTTTAACAATATATTTACTAGAATGCATGTTAACAATCAATGTCGGTGCAAGAAACATTTCAAAAAAATTCAAAAATCATCTCGTTTTTAGATTTTGCCATTTTTTAATAAAATACATGTGTTATAGCCCACGAAAAATGGAGGTTTGGTGAATATTTTAGTTTTCTTTTTTTGGACAATATTCAATAGAATACATGTTCACAATCGAGGTGAGTGCAAAAAACTTTGAGAAAAAAGTCAAAATTAACTTGTTTTTGGATTTTGTCATTTTGGCTAAAATACGTGTGTTATAGCCCATGAAAAATATAGGTTGGGTGAAATTTTTAATTTTGATTTTTTTAACAATATTCACTGAATTGCATGTAAAAAATCAATGTGGGTGCAAGAAACATTACAAAAAAATTTAAAATCATCTTGTTTTTAGATTTTACCATTTTTAATAAAATACATGTGTTATAGCCCACGAAAAATGAATGTTTGGTGAACATTTTAGTTTTTATTTGTTTAATAATATTTACTAGAATACATGTTCATAATCAAGGTGGATGCAAAAATTGGTACAAAAATAAAATTCAAAATCATCTAGTTTTTGGCTTAAATATATGTGTTATAACCCTTGAAAATTGGAGGTTTAGTGAAAATTTTTATTTTCATTTTTTTCAGTATATTCACTGGAATACATGTTCACAATCAAGGTGGGTGAAAAAAACGGTGCGAAAAAAGTCAAAATTAACTTGTTTTTGGATTTTGACGTTTTTGGCTAAAATATATGTGTTATAGCCCATGAAAAATGGAGGTTTGGTAAAAAATTTTAATTTTATTTTTTGGCAATATTCACTATAATACATGTTCACAATAAAGATGGGTGCAAAAAACGGTGTGAAAAAAGTCAAAAGTAACATGTTTTTTGATTTGTCATTTTTGGCTAAAATACGTGTGTTATAGCCCATGAAAAATGGAGGCTGAGTGAACATTTTAATTTTAATTTTTTTCCAATATTCACTAGAATGCATGTTAACAATTAATGTCGGTGCAAAAAACATTACAAAAAAATTCAAAATCATCTCGTTTTTAGATTTTGCCATTTTTTAATAAAATACATGTATTATAGTCTTCGAAAAATGGTGGTTTGGGGAATATTTTAGTTTTCTTTTTTTGGACAATATTCACTAGAATACATGTTCACAATCGAGGTGAGTGCAAAAAAGTCAAAATTAAATTGTTTTTGAATTTTGTTATTTTTGGCTAAAATACATGTGTTATAGCCCATGAAAAATGGAGGTTGGGTGAAAATTTTAATTTTAATTTTTTTTAACAATATTCACTAGAATGCATGTTAACAATCAACGTGGGTGCAAGAAACATTACAAAAAAATTCAAAATCATCTCGTTTTTAGATTTTGCCATTTTTAATAAAATACATGTGTTATAACCCACGAAAAATGGTGGTTTGGTGAATATTTTAGTTTTCATTTGTTAATAATATTCACTAGAATGCATGTTCATAATCAAGGTGAATGCAAAATTGGTACAAAAAAAATTCAAAATCATCTCGTTTTTGCTAAAATATATGTGTTATAACCCATGAAAAATGAAGGTTTAGTAAAAAATTTTATTTTCATTTTTTTATAATATTCACTAGAATACATGTTCACAATCAAGGTGGGTGCAAAAAACAGTGCGAAAAAAGTCAAAATTAACTTGTTTTTGGATTTTGTCATTTTTTGCTAAAATATGTGTGTTTTCCCACAAAAAATGGTGGTTTTGTGAATATTTTAGTTTTCTTTTTTTTGGACAATATTCAATAGAATACATGTTCACAATCAAGGTGGGTGCAAAAAACAGTGCGAAAAAAGTCAAAATTAACTTGTTTTTGGATTTTGTCATTTTTTGCTAAAATATGTGTGTTATCCCACAAAAAATGGTGGTTTTGTGAATATTTTAGTTTTCTTTTTTTGGACAATATTCAATAGAATACATGTTCAAAATCGAGGTGGGTGCAAAAAACGGTGCGACAAAAGTCAAAATTAAATTGTTTTTGGATTTTGTCAATTTTGGCTAAAATACGTGCGTTATAGCCCATGAAAAATGGAGGTTGGGTGAAAATTTTAATTTTAATTTTTTTACAATATTCACCAGAATGCTTGTTAACAATCAATGTGGGTGCAAGAAACATTTCAAAAAAATTCAAAATCATCTCGTTTTTAGATTTTACCATTTTTTAATAAAATACATGTGTTATAGCCCACGAAAAATGGAGGTTTGGCGAATATTTTAGTTTTCTTTTTTTGGACAATATTCACTAGAATACATGTTCACAATCGAGTTGGGTGCAAAAAACGGGGCGAAAAATGTCAAAATTAAATTGTTTTTGAATTTTGTTATTTTTGGCTAAAATACGTGTGTTATAGCCCGTGAAAAGTGGAGGTTGGGTGAAAATTTTAATTTTAATTTTTTTAACAATATTCACTTGAATGCTTGTTAACAATCAATATGGGTGCAAAATAATTATATTTTATTTTTCATTTGTTTAATAATATTCACTAGAATGCATATTAGTAATCAAGGTGGATGCAAAAAACGGTGCGAAAATGGAGGTTTGGTGAATATATTTTATTTTTCATTTGTTTAATAATATTCTAATCATCTAGTTTTTGGCTCGAATATATGTGTTATAACCCATGAAAAATGGAGATTTAGTGAAAATTTTTATTTTCACTTCTTTTGAGAATATTCACTAGAATACATGTTCACAATCAAGGTGGGTGCAAAAAACGGTGCGGAAAAAGTCAAAATTAACTTGTTTTTAGATTTTGTCATTTTTGGCTAAAATATGTGTGTTATAGCCCATGAATAATGGAGGTTAGGTGAAAATTTTAATTTTAAATTTTTTAACAACATTCACTAGAATGCATGTTAACAATCAATGTGGGTGCCAAAAACATTACAAAAAAATTCAAAATCATCTCATTTTTAGATTTTGCCATTTTTTAATAAAATACATGTGTTATAGCCTACGAAAAATGGAGGTTTGGTGAATATTTTAGTTTTCTTTTTTTTGAACAATATTCACCAGAATACATGTTCACAATCTAGGTGGGTGCGAAAAAACTCGAAATTAAATTGTTTTTAGATTTTGTCATTTTTGCTAAAATACGTGTGTTATAGCTCATGAAAAATTTAGGTTGGGTGAAATTTTAAATTTTGATTTTTTTAACAATATTCACTAAATTGCATGTTAACAATCAATGTGGGTGCAAGAAACATTACAAAAAAATTTAAAATCATCTTGTTTTTAGATTTTGCCATTTTTAATAAAATACATGTGTTATAACCTACGAAAAATGAAGGTTTGGTGAATATTTTAGTTTTTATTTGTTTAATAATATTTACTAGAATGCATGTTCATAATCAAGGTGGATGCAAAAATTGGTACGAAAATAAAATTCAAAATCATCTCGTTTTTTGCTTAAATATATGTTTTATAACCCTTGAAAATTGGAGGTTTAGTGAAAATTTTTATTTTCATTTTTTTCAGTATATTCACTGGAACACATGTTCACAATTAAGGTGGGTGGAAAAACTGGTGCAGAAAAAGTCAAAATTAACTTGTTTTTGGATTTTTTCATTTTTGGCTAAAATACGTGTGTTATAGCCCATGAAAAATGGAGGTTGGGTGGCAACTTCACTAGAATGAATGTTAACAATTAATTGTGGGTGCAAAAAATCCTTACAAACAAAATTTCAAAATTCCATCCTCGTTTTTTAAATTTTCCATTTTTAAATAAAATACATGTGTTATAGCCCACGAAAATGGAGGTTTGGTGAAATATTTCAGTTTTTCTTTCTTTTGGATAATCATTCACTATATACATGTTCCACAAATCCGAGGTAGGGTGTCAAGCAAAGGTGCGAAAAAAGTCAAAATTAACTTGTTTTTGAATTTTGTCATTTTTGGTTAAAATACGTGTGTTATAGCCCATGAAAAATGGAGGTTGGGTAAAAATTTTAATTTTAATTTTTTTTAACAATATATTCACTAGAATGGATGTTAACAATCAATGTGGGTGCAAGAAACATTTCAAAAAAATTCAAAATCATCTCGTTTTTAGATTTTGCCATTTTTTAATAAAATACATGTGTTATAGCCCACGAAAAATGGAGGTTTGGTGAATATTTTAGTTATCTTTTTTTGGACAATATTCAATAGAATACATGTTCACAATCGAGGTGAGTGCAAAAAACGTTGAGAAAAAAGTTAAAATTAACTTGATTTACGATTTTGTCGATTTTGGCTAAAATACGTGTGTTATAGCCCATGAAAAATGGAGGTTGGGTGAAAATTCTAATTTTAATTTTTTTAGCAATATTCACAAGAATGCTTGTTAACAATCAATATGGGTGCAAAATAATTACAAAAAAAATTCAAAATCATCTCGTTTTAAGATTTTGCCATTTTTTTAATAAAATACCTGTGTTATGGCCCAGGAAAAATGGAGGTTTATTTAATATTTTAGTTTTCATTTTTTTAATAATATTCACTAGAATGCGTGTTCATAATTAAAGGGGATGCAAAAATCGGTACAAAAAAAAATCGAATCATCTCGTTTTTGGATTTTGACGTTTTTGGCTAAAATATATGTGTTATATCCCATGAAAAATGGAGGTTTGGTGAAAAATTTTATTTTCATTTTTTGAAAATATTCACTAGAATACATATTCACAATCAAGGTTGGTGCAAAAAACGGTGCAAAAAAAAGTCAAAATTAACTTGTTTTTGGATTTTGTCATTTTTGGTTAAAATACATGTGTTATAGCCCACGAAAAATGGATGTTGGGTGAAAATTTAAATTTAAATTTTTTTAACAATATTCACTAGAATGCATGTTAACAATCAATGTGGGTGCAAAAAACATTACAAAAAAATTCAAAATCATCTCGTTTTTAGATTTTGCCAATTTTTAATAAAATACATGTATTACAGTCTACGAAAAATGAAGGTTTGGTGAATATTTTAGTTTTGTTCTTTTGGACAATATTCACTAGAATATATGTTCACAATCGAGGTGGGTGCAAAAAACGGTGCGAAAAAAGTCAAATATAACTTGTTTTTGGATTTTGTCATTTTTGGCTAAAATACGTGTGTTATAGCCCATGAAAAATGGAGGTTGGGTAAAAATTTTAATTTTAATTTTTTTTAACAATATATTCACTAGAATGCATGTTAACGATCAATGTGGGTGCAAGAAACATTTCAAAAAAAAAATCAAAATCATCTAGTTTTTAGATTTTTCCATTTTTTAATAAAATACATGTGTTATAGCCCACGAAAAATGGAGGTTTGATGAATATTTTAGTTTTCTTTTTTTGGACAATATTCAATAGAATACATATTCACAATCGAGGTGAGTGCAAAAAACTTTGAGAAAACAGTCAAAATTAACTTGTTTTTAGATTTTGTCGATTTTTGCTAAAATACGTGTGTTATAGCCCATGAAAAATGGAGGTTGGGTGAAAATTCTAATTTTAATTTTTTTAACAATATTCACTACAATGCTTGTTAACAATCAATATGGGTGCTAAATAATTACAAAAAAAATTCAAAATCATCTCGTTTTAAGATTTTGCCATTTTTTAATAAAATACCTGTGTTAGGGCCCAGGAAAAATAGAGGTCTATTGAATATTTTAGTTTTCATTTTTTTAATAATATTAACTGGAATGCGTGTTCATAATTAAGGGGGATGCAAAAATCGGTACAAAAAAATCGAATCATCTCGTTTTTGGATTTTGACGTTTTTTGCTAAAATATGTGTTATAGCCCATGAAAAATGGAGGTTTGGTGAAAAATTTTATTTTCATTTTTTGACAATATTCAATAGAATACATGTTCACAATCGAGGTGAGTGCAAAAAACTTTGAGAAAAAAGTTAAAATTAACTTGATTTTGGATTTTGTCGATTTTGGCTAAAATACGTGTGTTATAGTCCATGAAAAATGGAGGTTGGGTGAAAATTCTAATTTTAATTTTTTTAACAATATTAACTAGAATGCTTGTTAACAATCAATATGGGTGCAAAATAATTACAAAAAAAATTCAAAATCATCTCGTTTTAAGATTTTGCCATTTTTTTAATAAAATACCTGTGTTATGGCCCAGGAAAAATGGAGGTCTATTTAATATTTTAGTTTTCATTTTTTTAATAATATTCACTAGAATGCGTGTTCATAATTAAGGGGGATGCAAAAATCGGTACAAAAAAAATTGAATCATCTCGTTTTTGGATTTTGACGTTTTTGGCTAAAATATATGTGTTATAGCCCATGAAAAATGGAGGTTTGGTGAAAAATTTTATTTCATTTTTTGAAAATATTCACTAGAATACATGTTCACAATCAAGGTGGGTGCAAAAAACGGCGCAAAAAAAGTCAAAATTAACTTGTTTTTGGATTTTGTCATTTTTGGCTAAAATACATGTGTTATAGCCCACGAAAAATGGAGGTTGGGTAAAAATTTTAATTTAAATCAACATTCACTAGAATGCATGTTAACAATCATTGTGGGTACAAAAAACATTACAAAAAAATTCAAAATCATCTCGTTTTTGGATTTTGCCATTTTTTAATAAAATACATGTATTACAGTCTACGAAAAATGGAGGTTTGGTGAATATTTTAGTTTTCTTCTTTTGGACAATATTCACTAGAATACATGTTCACAATTGAGGTGGGTGCAAAAAACGGTGCGAAAAAAAGTCAAAATTAACTTGTTTTTGGATTTTGTCATTTTCGCCTAAAACACGTGTGTTATACACCATGAAAAATGGAGGTTGTGTAAAAATTTTAATTTTAATATTTTTTTAACAATTTATTTACTAGAATGCATGTTAACAATCAATGTGGGTGCAAGAAACATTTCAAAAAAATTCAAAAATCATCTCGTTTTTAGATTTTGCCATTTTTTAATAAAATACATGTGTTATAGCCCACGAAAAATGGAGGTTTGGTGAATATTTTAGTTTTCTTTTTTTGGACAATATTCAATAGAATACATGTTCACAATCGAGGTGAGTGCAAAAACTTTGAGAAAAAAAGTCAAAATTAACTTGTTTTTGGATTTTATGGATTTTGGCTAAAATACGTGTGTTATAACCCATGAAAAATGGAGGTTGGGTGAAAATTCTAATTTTAATTTTTTTAACAATATTCACTAGAATGCTTGTTATCAATCAATATGGGTGCCAAATAATTAAAAAAAATTCAAAATCATCTCGTTTTAAGATTTTGCCATTTTTTAATAAAATAAGTGTGTTATGGCCCACGAAAAATGGAGGTTTGGTGAATATTTTAGTTTGTATATTTTTTTAATAATATTCACTAGAATCCATGTTAATAATTAAGGTGGATGCAAAAATCGGTACCAAAATAATTCGAATCATCTCGTTTTTGGATTTTGACATTTTTGGCTAAAATATATGTGTTATAGCCCATGAAAAATGGAGGTTTGGCGAAAAATTTTATTTTCATTTTTTGACAATATTCACTATAATACATGTTCACAATAAAGATGGGTGCAAAAAACGGTGCGAAAAAAGTCAAAAGTAACTTGTGTTTTGATTTGTCATTTTTGGCTAAAATACGTGTGTTATATCCCATGAAAAATGGAGGCTGAGTGAACATTTTAATTTTAATTTTTTATCAATAATCACTAGAATACATGTTAAAAATCAATGTTGGTGCAAAAAACATTACAAAAAAATTCAAAATCATCTCGTTTTTAGATTTTGCCATTTTTAATAAAATACATTTATTATAGTCTACGAAAAATGGAGGTTTGGAGAATATTTTAGTTTTCTTTTTTTGGACAATATTCACTAGAATACATGTTCACAATCGAGGTGGGTGCAAAAAAAGTCAAAACTAAATTGTTTTTGAATTTTGTTATTTTTGGCTAAAATACGTGTGTTATAGCCCATGAAAAATGGAGGTTGGGTGAAAATTTTAATTTTAATTTTTTTTAACAATATTCACTAGAATGCATGTTAACAATCAACGTGGGTGCAAGAAACATTACAAAAAATTTAAAATCATGTCATTTTTAGATTTTTCCATTTTTTAATAAAATACATGTGTTATAGCCTACGAAAAATGGAGGTTTGGGGAATATTTTAGTTTTCACTTGTTAATAATATTCACTAGAATGCATGTTCATAATCCAGGTGGATGCAAAATTGGTAACAAAAAAATTCAAAATCATCTCGTTTTTTGCTAAAATATATGTATTATAATCCATGAAAAATGGAGGTTTAGTGAAAATTTTTATTTTCGTTTTTTTTTATAATATTCACTAGAATATATGTTCACAATCAAGGTGGGTGCAAAAAATAGTGCGAAAAAGTCAAAATTAACTTTTTTATGGATTTTGTTATTTTTTGCTAAAATACGTGTGTTATAGCCCATAAAAAATGAAAGTTGGGTGAAAATTTTAATTTTAATTTTAATTTTTTTAACAACATTCACTAGAATGCATGTTAACAACTAATGTTGGTGCAAAAAACATTACAAAAAAATTCAAAATCATCTCGTTTTTAGATTTTGCCATTTTTTTAATAAAATACATGTATTATAGTCTACGAAAAATGGAGGTTTGGCGAATATTTTAGTTTTCTTTTTTTGGACAATATTCACTAGAATACATGTTCACAATCGAGGTGGGTGCAAAAAATGGGGCAAAAAATGTCAAAATTAAATTGTTTTTGAATTTTGTCATTTTGGCTCAAATACGTGTGTTATAGCCCGTGAAAAATGGAGGTTGGGTGAAAATTTTAATTTTAATTTTTTTTAACAATATTCACTAGAATGAATGCTAACAATCAACGTGGGTGCAAGAAACATTACAAAAAAATTCAAAATCATCTCGTTTTTAGATTTTTCCATTTTTTAATAAAATACATGTGTTATAGCCCACGAAAAATGGTGGTTTGATGAATATTTTAGTTTTCACTTGTTAATAATATTCACTAGAATGCATGTTTATAATCCAGGTGGATGCAAAATTGGTACAAAAAAAAATTCAAAATCATCTCGTTTTTTGCAAAAATATATGTGTTATAACCCATGAAAAATGGAGGTTTAGTGAAAATTTTTATTTTCATTTTTTTATAATATTCACTAGAATACATGTTCACAATCAAGGTGGGTGCAAAAAACAGTGCGAAAAAAGTCAAAATTAACTTGTTTTTGGATTTTGTCATTTTTTGCTAAAATACGTGTGTTATAGCCCACGAAAAATGGAGGTTTGGTGAATATTTTAGTTTTCTTTTTTTGGACAATATTCAATAGAATACATGTTTACAATCGAGGTGGGTGCAAAAAACGGTGCGAAAGAAGTCAAAATTAAATTGTTTTTGGATTTTGTCATTTTTGGCTAAAATACGTGTGTTATAGCCCATGAAAAATGGAGGTTGGGTGAAAATTTTATTTTAATTTTTTTACAATATTCAACAGAATGCTTGTTAACAATCAATATGGGCGCAAAACAATTACAAAAAAAAATTAAAAATCTTCTCGTTTTAAGATTTAGACATTTTTTTAATAAAATACCTGTGTTATGGGCCAACGAAATATGCAGGTTTGGAGAATATTTTAGTTTTCTTTTTTTTTAATAATATTCACTAAAATGCATGTTCATAATTAAGGTGGATGCAAAAATCGGTACAAACAAATTCGGATCATCTTGTTTTTGGATTTTGACGTTTTTGGCTAAAATATATGTGTTGTAGCCCATGAAAATGGAGGTTTGGTGAAAAATTTTATTTTTATTTTTTGACAATATTCACTAGAATACATGTTCACAATCAAGATGGGTGCAAAAAACGGTGCGAAAAAAGTCAAAATTAATTTGTTTTTGGATTTGTCATTTTTGGCTAAAATACGTGTGTTATAGCCCATAAAAAATGGACGCTGGGTGAAAATTTTAATTTTAATTTTTTTACCAATATTCACTAGAATGCATGTTAACAATTAATATGGGTGCAAAAAACATTGCAAAAAAATTCAAAATCATCTCGTTTTTAGATTTTGCCATTTTTTAATAAAATACATGTTATAACCCACGAAAAATGGAGGTTTGGTGAATATATTTTATTTTTCATTTGTTTAATAATATTCACTAGAATGCATATTTGTAATCAAGGTGGATGCAAAAATTGGTACAAAAAAAATTATAATCATCTCATTTTTGGCTCGAATATATGTGTTATAACCCAAGAAAAATGGAGATTTAGTGAAAAATTTTATTTTCACTTTTTTTGAGAATATTCACTAGAATACATGTTCACAATCAAGGTGGGTGCAAAAAAACGGTGCGAAAAAAGTCAAATTTAACTTGTTTTTAAATTTTTTTATTTTTGGCTAAAATATGTGTGTTATAGCCCATGAATAATGGAGGTTGGGTGAAAATTTTAATTTTAATTTTTCTAACAACATTCACTGGAATGCATGTTAACAATCAACGTGGGTGCAAGAAACATTACAAAAAAATTCAAAATCATCTTGTTTTTAGATTTTTCCATTTTTTAATAAAATACATGTGTTATAACCCACGAAAAATGGTGGTTTGGTGAATATTTTAGTTTTCATTTGTTAATAATATTCATTAGAATGCATGTTCATAATCAAGATGAATGCAAAATTGGTACAAAAAAATTCAAAATCATCTCGTTTTTTATATAATATTCACTAGAATACATGTTCACAATCAAGGTGGGTGCTAAAAACAGTGCGAAAAAAGTCAAAATTAACTTGTTTTTGGATTTTGTCATTTTTTGCTAAAATACGTGTGTTATAGCCCATAACAAATCGAGGTTGGGTGAAATTTTTAATTTTAGTTTTTTTTGACAATATTCTCTAGAATGTATGTTAACAATAAATGAGGGTGAAAAAAACATTACGAAAAAATTCTAAATCATCTCGTTTTTAGATTTTGCCATTTTTTAATAAAATACATGTTTTATAGTCCACGAAAAATGGAGGTTTGGTGAATATTTTAGTTTTCTTTTTTTGGACAATATTCAATAGAATACATGTTCACAATCGAGGTCGGTGCAAAAAAAGGTGCGAAAAAGTAAAAATTAAATTATTTTTGGATTTTGTCATTTTTGGCTAAAATATGTGTGTTATAGCCCATGAAAAATGGAGGTTGGGTGAAATTTTGAATTTTATTATTTTTTTAATAATATTCACTAGAATGCATGTTAACAATCAATGTGGGTGCAAGAAACATTACAAAAAAAATTAAATATCATCTCGTTTTTAGAATTTGCCATTTTTTAATAAAATACATGTGTTATAGCCCACGAAAAATGGAGGTTTGGTGAATATTTTTGTTTTCATTTGTTTAATAATATTCACTAGAATGCATGTTCATAATCAAGGTGGATGCAAAAATCCGTACAAAAAAAATCAAAATCATCTCATTTTTGGCTAAAATATATATGTTATAACCCATGAAAAATGGAGTTTTGGTGAAAATTTTTATTTTCATTTTTTTGACTATATTCACTAGTATACATGTTCACAATCAAGGTGGATGCAAAAAACTTTGCGAAAAAAGTTAAAATTAACTTGTGTTTGAATTTTGTCATTTTTGGCTAAAATACGTGTGTTTTAGCCCATGAAAAATGAAGGTTGGGTGAAAATTCTAATTTTAATTTTTATTTAACAATATTCACTAGAATGATAGTTAACAATCAATATGGGTGCAAAAAAATTCAAAATCATCTCGTTTTAAGATTTTGCCATTTTTTTAATAAAATACCTGTGTTATGGCCCATGAAAAATGGAGGTCTGTTGAATATTTCAGTTTTCATTTTTTTAATAATATTCACTAGAATGCGTGTTCATAATTAAGGGGGATGCAAAAATCGGTACAAAAAAAAAATTGAATCATCTCGTTTTTGGAATTGACGTTTTTGGCTAAAATATATGTGTTATAGCCCATGAAAAATGGAGGTTTGGTGAAAAATTTTATTTTCATTTTTTGACAATATTCACTAGAATACATGTTCACATTAAAGATGAGTGCAAAAAATGGTGCGAAAAAAGACAAAATTAACTTGTTTTTAGTTTTGTCATTTTTGGCTAAAATATGTGTGTTATAGCCCATGAAAAATGGAGGCTGGGTGAAAATTTTAATTTAAATTTTTTTTAACAACATTCACTAGAATGCATGTTAACAGTCAATGTGGGTGCAAAAAACATTACAAAAAAATTCAAAATCATCTCGTTTTTAGATTTTGCCATTTTTTAATAAAATACATGTGTTAGCCCACGAAAAATGGAGGTTTGGTGAATATTTTAGTTTTCATTTGTTTAATAATATTCACTAGATTTTAGTTTTCTTTTTTTGGACAATATTCACTAGAATACATGTTTACAATCGAGGTGGGTGCAAAAAACGGAGCGAAAAAATTCAAAATTAACTTGTTTTTGGATTTTGTCATTTTTGGCGAAAATACGTGTGTTATAGCCCATGAAAAATGGAGGTTGGGTGAAATTTTTAATTTTAATCTTCTTAAACAATATTCACTAGAATCACATGTAATGGAGTAGTACTCCAAATTTATTGCGTTTACTTTTGTAACGGTGTGTTCGAGTATATCCGGCACTGTATTTTGCCCATATATATATATATATATATCTATATTTCCAGAAAAAAAAAACAATATTCACTAGAATGCATGTTAACAATCGAGTTGGATGAAAAAAAACATTACAAAAAAATTCAAAATCATCTCGTTTTTAGATTTTACCATTTTTTAATAAAATACATTTGTTATAACCCTCGAAAAATGGAGATTTGGTTAGTATTTTAGTTTTCATTTTTTTAATAATATTCGCTAGAATGCATGTTAATAATCAAGGTGGATGCAAAAATCGGTACAAAAAAATTCAAAATAATCTCGTTTTTGGCTAAAATATATGTGTTATAGCCCATGAAAAATGGAGGTTTGGTGAAAATTTTTATTTTCATTTTTTGACAATATTCACTAGAATACATGTTCACAATCAAGGTGTGTGCAAAAAACGGTGCGAAAAAAGTCAAAATTAACTTGTTTTTGGATTTTTGTCATTGTTGGCTAAAATACGTATGTTATAGCCCATGAAAAATGGAGGTCGGGTGAATATTTTAATTTTAATTTTTTTAACAATATTCACTAGAATGCATGTTAAAAATCAATGTGGGTGCAAAAAACGTTACAAAAAAATTCAAACTCTTCTCGTTCTTAGATTTTACCATTTTTTAGTAAAATACATGTGTTATAGCCTACGAAAATCGGAGGTTTGGTGAATATTTTAGTTTTTATTTTTTTAATAATATTTACTAGAATGCATGATCATAATCAAGGTGGATGCAAAAATCGGTACAAAAAAATTTAAAATCATTTCATTTTTGAATTTTGACGTTTTTGGCTAAAATATATGTGTTATTGCCCATGAAAAATAGAGGTTTAGTGAAAAATTTTATTTTCATTTTTTTGACAATATTCACTAGAATATTTGTTCACAATCAAAGTGGGTGCGAAAAACGGTGCGAAAAAAGTTTAAATTAACTTGTTTTTGGATTTTGTCATTTTTGGCTAAAATACGTGTGCTATAGCCCGTGAAAAATGGAGGTTGGGTGAAAATTTAAATTTAAATTTTTTTAACAATGATCACTAGAATGCATGTTAACAATCAATGTGGGTGCAAAAAAATACAAAAAAAATTCAAAATCATCTCAGTTTTAGATTTTGCCATTTTTTAATAAAATACATGTGTTACAGCCCACGAAAAATAGAGGTTTGGTGAATATTTTAGTTTTAATTTTTTTAATAATATTCACTAGAATGCATGTTCATAATCAAGGTGGATGCAAAAATAGTTAAAAAAAGAAATAAAAAAGCATCTTGTTTTTGGATTTTGACGTTTTTGACTAAAATATATGTGTTATAGCCCATGAAAAATGGAGGCTTGGTGAAAAATTTATTTTCATTTTTTTGACAATATTTACTAGAATACATGTTCACAATTAAGGTGGGTGCAAAAAACGGTGCAAAAAAAGTCAAAATTAACTTGTTTTTGGATTTGGTCATTTTTTGCTAAAATTCGTTTGTTATAACCCATGAAAAATGGAAGTTTGGTGAAAATTTTAATTTTAATTATTTTAACAATATTTACTATAATGCATGTTAACAATCACTGTGGGTGCAAAAAACATTACAAAAAAATTCAAAATTTTCTCGTTTTTAGATTTTTCCATTTTTTAATAAAATACATGTGTTATAGCCTACGAAAAATGGAGGTTTTGTGAATATTTTAGTTTTCTTTTTTTTATAATATTCACTAGAATTCATGTTTATAAACAAGGTGGATGCAAAAATCTGTACAAAAAATTTCAAAATCATCTCGTTTTTTGGATTTTGATTTTTTTGGCTAAAATATATGTGTTATAGCCCATGAAAAATGGAGGTTTGGTGAAAATTTTTATTTTCATTTTTTTGACAATATTCACTAGAGTACATGTTCACAATCAAGGTGGGTGCAAAAAATAGTGCGAAAAAAGCAAAAATTAACTTGTTTTTGGATTTTGTCATTTTTTGCTAAAATATGTGTTTTATAGCCCATGAAAAATGGAGGTTGGGTGAAAATTTAATTTTAATTTTAATTTGAATTTTTTTAACAATATTCACTAGAATGCATGTTAACAATCAATATTGGTGCAAAAAAATTACAAAAAAGTCAAAATCATATCATTTTTGAATTTTGCTATTTTTTGGCTAAAATACTTGAGTTATACCCAATGAAAAGTAGAGGTTTGGTGAAAATTTTCATTTTTATTTTGTTGAAAAAATTCTCTAGCATACATGTTCACAATCAATGTGGGTGCAAAAAATTCTACAAAAAAGTAGAAATCGTCTTTTTTTGGATTTTGCAATTTTTTGCTAAAATACGTGTTATAGCCCATAAAAAATTGTGGTTTGTTTAAAAAATTAATTTTTTTTTATTTTTTTTTTTACAATATTCACTAGAATGCATGTTCACAATCATGGTTAGTGCAAAATATGTGAAAATTAACTGTTTTTGGATTTGGCCAAAATACTTGTGTTATTTCCCTTGAAAATAGAGGTTTAATGAAAAATTTTATTTTCAATTTTTTGATAATATTCTCTATATTGCATTTTCTCACAATCAAGATGGATGCAAAAAAATGGTACAAAAAAGTCGAAATCAACTCGTTTTTAGATTTTGCTATTTTTTGGCAAAATACGTGTGTTATTTCTTGGCGATTTTTTTTTGATAATTTTCACTTGAATTTATGTTCACAATCAATGTGGTTGCAAAAAACGATACAAAAAAAAGTCAAAATCAACTCGTTGTTGGATTTTTCTTTTTCGGCTAAAATACGTGTTATACCTCATAAAAAATGGAAATTTTGTAAAAAAATCTAAATTTCACTTTTTTGACACCATCCACAAGGATCCAAGTTCGCAATTAAGGTGGATAAAAAATGGCTTGAAAAAAAGGAAACAATCAACTTATTTTTTGATTTTTTTTTATTTTTTACCAAAATACGTGTATTATAATCCGTAAAAACTGGAGGTTTGGTGAAACTGTTAGGGTCTATTTGGATAACACTTTTTAGCCCAATTCTTATGTCATTCCAAAACTACATGTTTGGTTATAATCAATTTACAAAACAAAAATTTCCATCTTCTCTAACCATAAAATGAGTGCATGATAGTCTTCTCAGCATATTTTAATTTTTTTATTTGTTTGAGTTGACAACTAGCAATCAAAGGTTGACTGCCGTCTGTGAACCGTTGTTGACAGTCGCAGGCAACCTCAACCAGTCGGCCAGATTCCTTCAATTTGCTGGAATTGGATAGAAATTCAGCTGACCTGTGGTGGCCGCGACAATCAATGATGATTGACTTGCAGGAGTAAACCTTTCACCGTCACTGTCAACCCAAAAAATTTAATAAAAATAATTCCTATTTTAAATTTTATTTGATAAAATAATCATCTACACAAAAACCAATAGAATATCAATTGAAACACTCAATTCTCAAAACTAAAATATACATTTTGTAAAACGCAACCCGAGACTTAATTTTGCAATTATCAAAACAAAACACATTGATAAGTCGAAGTTGTACCGACTTATTTATCTTACATACACATCCTTTTTATATAGAAATCGAGTAAAGGAAATACTTTGTGAATGGTTTGTGCATATTATTGTTCATGAACTTACAATTGTTGAAAATAGCTAAGTGTG
Source organism: Ophiorrhiza pumila (assembly GCA_016586305.1). Taxonomy (NCBI): domain Eukaryota; kingdom Viridiplantae; phylum Streptophyta; class Magnoliopsida; order Gentianales; family Rubiaceae; genus Ophiorrhiza; species Ophiorrhiza pumila. The sequence goes on from BLIW01000002.1 coordinate 2,820,701, forward strand.
GGGAATATGTGTTAAGTTTGATTCAATTATGTAAAATATGCACACACTCTCCTTAGCCTCACAAGTCACTCACAATTCACAACACTCACGAATCACTCACATCACACACAAACCATTCAAAACACAACACACACATGCACATGGGGGGCGCCTAGCGCGCCCGCCCACACCACGCACACACAGGGCGGGCGCCTAGCGCTCCCGCCCCTCCTAATGCACACACGGTGCGGGCTCCTAGCGCGCCCGCACCACACACACACATGCACGGCGGGCGCCTAGCGCGCCCGCCCACCACTACACACTCACTCACTTGCACACATGCACGATTTTATTGCTTAGTTACACCTCACCGTACTCATGCTCCCGCACATATTTTGCGCACATTATCAGACAATCACACACGTTCACTGTTGAGCACCAAGTACTTGAAGAAACGCATTAAAATTCCTTAATGACTAAGTCTTGAGTGAACTACGTGGCCTCACTTTACCTTTGCTGACGTATTCACAGACACGTGGTGGCTTCTCCGGAAAAGATGGAAATTTCCAAGAAGGTCACCCAGCCAACCCAGCAAGGGGAAAGTATAAAAGGAGCTGAAAAGGAAAGAGATAGGGGGAGATCGGGAGATTGAGGATCAAGAAAGAACTTAGAAAATTACAGAGAGGGGGAAGATCTTGGGAAATTGCCCATTTCATTTCTGTCTTGTAATCATGAATTCTGAGCCGATCAACATGATCGGCTAGACATAGAGTGTTGCCTTGAGGGGTTACATGTATGGATTTAATCTTGTTTGAGACATTTGATTTAGAATTTTATCCGTGTTCTTTATGTTCATTATTTTATACTTGTTATGTTTGATGTTTTGCATTAGATTAACTTCATATTAAATCTGCGGTGACCACTGAAATTGTTGTGAACTTGCCTAAGGAAATCAATCCCACTTGTATTGATTATGAACATGCTTGTGTGAGTCTTAGTCCTGTACATTTCATGATTTAGAAAAGGGTAAGGAGCGTTTCTGTACGGTGAGTTTAGATTACATCTGGGATGACTGCCCTGACAAGGAGTATATCCAAGTAATCGAGGCTCACTACTGCCACCATAGGAAAGGACTAAGAGTATTCTCGTATTGTGGATTGAGATTACATCTGGGATGACTGCCCTGACAAGGAGTATATCCAAGTAATCGAGGCTCACATTAGGAGAATCGGGATCTGGGGGAGTCTCACTCGTACCTAGAACTTGCCCTGACAAGGGAAGTTAGAGGAGTATTGTGAAATGGGTTTGAGAGAACTGACAAGTTGATCGAATCCCAGCTCACTAGCAGAGAAGTCCCCTCACACTTGTATACACAAGTCAAGGATAGCAAGAGACAAATCCATACTAGTTGTTCCACCCTCAAGGCAATACCTCCCGTTTTATTGAGTTATCTCCCGTTCCAACATTCCAGCATTTTCATTCATTTGAGTATTATTTCGTGCCTTTTTAATTGTTCATACTTGCTATCATTATTCAATACTTGATTACAACCCTCTCCCTGTGGAGACGATCCCACTCACCACTGCTGCATTTATTGTTGAGTTTGGGTAAAATTGCAGGGTAGCGACAACCCCTGAACACACATATCCAAAAATAAACTTAAATTTCACTTTTTTGGCAACATTCACTGGAATGCCTGTTCAGAATCGTGGTATGTAAAAATCATCATAAAAAAAAAGTAAAAATAAACGTATATTTTTAATTTAGCTAAATTACGTGTGTTATGACCCATGAAAAATGGAAATTTAGTGAAATTTTTAATTTTAACTTTTTTATACACCGTTTATTATAACATTGAGATATGTGTAAAAAATAGTAGAGAAAAAGCATAAATAAATATGTTTTTAAACTTTACCATTTTTTGACTAAAATACATGTGTCATAACTTATGAAAAATAGATGTTGATGAAAATTTAATTTTAAATTTTTTTGACAATATTCACTAGAATGCATGTTCACAATCAATGTGTATGCAAAAAACGGTACAAAAAAGTCAAAATTAACTCGTTGGATTTTGAAATTTTTGGCTAAAATTGTGTGTTATGCCCCCATGAAAAATGAAAATTTAGTAAAAAAATTAATTTTTACTTTTTTTGACACCATCAACAAGGATACAGGTTCACAATTGAGGTGGGTGAAAAAATAGCATGAAAAAGGGCAAAATCAACTCATTTTTTATCAAAATACGAGTGTTATAATCCCTCAAAAAGGGAGGTTTAGTGAAAAAAAAATTTGATAACACTTTTTAGCCCAAATTCTTATCTCATTCGAAAATTACATGTTTGTTTGTACTCAATTCTAAAAAAAAAATCTAATTTCTCTAACCACAAAATGAGTGCATTTTAGTCTTTTCAACATATTTTAATATTTTTTTATTTGTTTGAGTTGACCACTAGCAATCAAAGCTTGACTGTCGTCGGTAAACAGCTGTTGACCGCCGCAGGAAACAGCAACTAGTAGGTCGGATTCCTTCCATTTGCTAGAATTCGATAGAAATTCGACCGAACGCTGGTGGCCGCGGCAGTCAGTGATGGTTGACCAACACCAGTTAACCTTTGACTGTCACCGTCAACCCAAAAAATTCAATAAAAATAATTCTTATTTTAAACTTTATTTAATAAAATAATTCTTCTAAACAAAACACAGTAGAAAAAAATTATCAATTCAAACACTCAATTCTTAAAACTAAAGTATTTTTTTTGTAAAACACAACCCGAGACATCATTTTTCCAATTCTCAAAACATAACACATATCCAAACAGACTTAAATTTCACTCTTTTTTTTGGCAACATTCACCGGAATGCATGTTCACAATCGAGGTGTGTGTAAAAAACATCACAAAGAAAGTCACATCATCGTGTTTTTGGATTTTACCATTTTAAGCTAAAATGCGTGTGTTATAACCCACGAAAAATAGAAATTTGCTTTAAAATCTTATTTTCACTTTTTTGTATACCGTTCATTATAACAAATTTTAACAATTGAGATGTGTGAAAAAAAATAGTAGGAAAAAAGCATAGATCAACACGTTTTTTGATTTTGCCATTTTTTAATAAAATACGTGTGTTATAACCCATGAAAAATTGAGGTTTGGTGAAAATTTTAATTTTCATTGTTTTGACAATATTCACTAAAATGTATATTCACAGTCAAGGTGGGTGCAAGAAAGGGTACAAAAAAAAAGTTAAAATCAACTCGTTTTTGGATTTTGTCATTTTTTGTTAAAATACGTGTGTTAAAACCCATGAAAAATGGAGATTGGGTAAAAATTTTCATTTTTATTTTTTTGACAATATTCATTAGAATGCATGTTCACAATTAATGTGGGTGCAAAAAATGGTACAAAAAAGTCAAAATCAACTCGTTTTTTGATTTTGCTATTTTTGACTAAAATGCGTGTGTTATAGCCCATGAAAAATGGAGGTTTGGTGAAAATTTTTATTTTCATTTTTTTTACAATATTCACTATAATGCTTGTTCACAATCAATGTGGGTGCAAAAGATGGTACAAAAAAAGTAGAAATCATCTCGTTTTTAGACTTTTCCATTTTTAGCTAAAATACATGTGTTATAGCCCATAAAAAATTGAGGTTCGTGAAAATTTTAATTTTCATTATTTTGACAATATTCTCTAGAATGCATATTCACAATCAAGGTGGATGCAAAAAACAGTACAAACAAATCAAAATCAACTCGATTTTTAATTTTGCCATTTTTGACTAAAATAAGTATGTTATAGCCCATGAAAAATAGAGGTTTGGTCAAAATTTTAATTTTCTTTTTTTTTTGACAATATTCATTAGAATGCATGTTCATAATCAATGTGGGGGCAAAAAACTGTACAAAAACAGTCAAAATCAACTCATTTTTGGATTTTGTCAGTTTTGGCTAAAATAAGTGTGTTATAGCCCATGAAAAATGGAGGGTGGGTGAAAATTTTCATTTTTAATTTTTTGACAATATTCACTAGAATGCATGTTCACAATTAATGTGGGTGCAAAAAAGGTACAAGAAAGTCAAAATCAACTCATTTTTTGGATTTCTATTTCATTTTTTTTTCATTTTTGGATTTTTTTGACAACATTGTGAGTGCAAAAACGGCTCAAAAAAAGTCAAAATCAACTAGTTTTTGGATTTTGCATTTTTTGCTAAAATACGTGTTATAGCCCATGAAAAATGGAGTTTTGGAGAAAATTTTTATTTTTTTTATAATATTTACCAAAAAATGAGTTGATTTTGACTTTTTTGTACACCATTCATTAAAAAACACATCAGGGATTGTGACCTAGCGCTCTTCTTCTCTCCCGCCTTGCTCTTTCCTTTTTTAGATCATTAATATCCATGGAGGCCCTTCAGCCAACGGCTGAAGGGATGACGCCGCCGCCGGAGGGGTTGCTGCCCAAACGGCCACCGCCTCCAGATTTCGCCAAAAAGTCTTTTGCCCAGATTTTCACAAAGGCTCCTAAATCGCTTTTTGATATCCCCCTCTCGTCACACAAGGGGGAGGTAGCCATCAGAATTTCTTCTTCCAATATTGACCGACTTGCTGCTCCGTTCCAACACGCATTTGGTTGGTAAATTCTCCCATGGACGTCCGTCCTTGGAGGAAACACGTAAGGCATTTGCTAAACTGGACTTAAAGGCCTCCATTGATGTGGGATTACTGGACTACAGGCATGTCCTTTTGAGGTTTCATAATGAGGCCGATTTTCATCGTGTGTGGACAAGGGGGATTTGGCAAATCGGAAAATTCCCCATGAGGGTTTTTAAATGGTCCCCTTCATTCCAAACTTCAAAGGAAACTTCTGTTGTTCCTAGAATTCATTTTTTACAACCAAGGCGGATGCAAAAAATGGTACAAAACAAAGTCAAAATCAACTCAATTTTTAATTTTGCCATTATGTATGTTATAGCCCATGAAATATAGAGGTTAAGTGAAAATTTTCATTTTCATTTTTTTTTACAGTATTCACTAGAATACATGTTCACAATCAATTTGGGTGCAGAAAACGGTACCAAAAAAAGTCAAAATCAACTTGTTTTTGGATTTAGCCATTTTTTGCTAAAATACGTGTGTTATGATAAGTCGGGTTTGTACCGACTTATTTGCTCTACTTTCTTAATCGTTTGTATGGAATGTCAGGAGAAATTGTGCTTGATGAATGACTTGTATGCAAAAATGTTTATGATCTGAAAATTGTGAGAATTGGTTAAGTGTTGTGAAAATATCATGCAAAGTGTTATGTTTGTACATGAATGAGACACAAACACACACTTGACCATTTCGGCATCACAAATCTCAAGCATTACACGAGAGTCCCAGCACACAAACACAAACTCAACACTCAAGCACAACAATGCACACAAGCACACCACGTACGCACAACACACGGCGGCACCTCGTGGCACCCTCCACACGCACAAGTTACACTGTGCGGACGTGCACACACACACACGGTGCGGGCACCTCGTGGCGCCTGCACTACACACATGCGCACACACGGCGGGCGTACCAGCGCGCCCTCCACACACCACACACTCGCACTCTGCTTTGCTTCCTCATGCATATTTTCATGCATACACTACCACACATACACCTCATCTCTGCAGCACACATTCTACTTAGTCGTGCCTTAGCCCACGCAACAATATTATAGCGGCACAAACACAGCATTTCAGTAGCACACCACATGTTTGATGATGTGCAATCTTAGTGCTTAAGAAAACATTTCATCAGATGACTCCACTCACGTGCTAAAATGACTCTTGCATACACGTGGAGGAACCCAAAAGGGCAGATAAAGCTTCCATCCAAAAGGGCAGATCACCAAGGGGAATGTATAAAAGGCAAGAAAAAGGGACTGAAAAATCATCATCGAGGGATTGATCAAAGAGGACAATCAAACAGAAGATCAGGGAGATCGGGACTAAGAGAAAATCAGAAAAAGATCAATTAGGGTTACACAAAGAGAGAGGGACACCATAGCTTATACATTTTATTCTTCTCTTGTAATGGCCAGAGTTGATCAAGCTTTGTCAAGTCTTTCTCAAAGCCGATCAACATGATTGGCTAAGCTTTTGAGTGTTGCCTTGAGGGGTTCATAAGTACTGATCTTATCCGGTTTGAGTCATTTGAATTGAATTGATCTGTGTTCTTTGTTGTTTCCTGTTCATTCTATGTTTCTATTCAATGGGTTTGTTTGATTACGTTTAAATCTATAATTGATCTGCGGTGCCCACTGAGACCAATTTGGATCTGCTAAAGTAAACTGGATGAAAACGTGAAATGAATCTGGAACAAATGTTTGTGAGTCTTAAGATCTGAGTGTTATTGTGAATTTATTTGTGCGGTGCCCACTGACAAAGGGATTCAATCCAATAGAAACTAATTAAGTTTATTCGTGTACGACAATTTGAATGCTTGATTTAGTTAGCTGCCCTGCCAAGGGAGATAACTGAGGATTGAACTAGGATTGTAGTACTGGATAAGGATCTGGATTTTACGATTTGAGCCAAGAACTTGCCCTGCCAAGGGAAGTTTGAGAAGTAAGTGAAATGTTCTTGTGAGAACCACCAGGTTAATCAATTGCATGACACTAGTAGATTAGTCCCCTCACACACATCCATACTAGTCTATGATAACAAAGATTGATCGGCACTGGAAGATTCCCCCTCAAGGCAACACCATCATCTTCTGATTGTTCAAGTTTTGTGAACTTATTTTAGTCACTGCATTTTGTTTGTTCTGTATTCCAATCTATCATTCTACTAATTCTGTGACATAACCCTTTCGTTGAGGATACGATCCCACTCATCGCTACTGCATTTTAGTGTTGTTGGGTAAAATTGGCGAGCCGGCGACAGCTTGCACCATGTTATAACCCATGAAAATGGAGGTTCGGTGTAATTTTCATGTTTTTGAATATATTCACTAAAATGCATGTTCACAATTAATGTGGGTACAAAAAACGATACAAAAAAGTCAAAATCAACTCATTTTTTAATTTTTCCATTTTTGTCTAAAATACTTGTGTTATTTCCCTTGAAAGATGGAGGTTTGGTGAAAATTTTAATTTTAATTTTTTTTTTACAATATTCATTAGAATGCATGTTCACAATCAAGATGGGTGCAAAAAATCGTACAAAAAAAGTCAAAATCAACTCGTTTTTGAATTTTACCATTTTTAGCTAAAATACTTGTATTATAGCCCACAAAAAATGGAGGTTTGGTGAAAATTTTAATTTTCAGCTTTTTTTATAATATTCACTAGAATACATATTCACAATCAATGTGGGTGCAAAAAACGGTACAAAAAAAGGTCAAAATTATCTCATTTTTTTTTATTTTGCCATTTTTGGATAAAATAGTGTGTTATAGCTAATGAAAATTGAGGTTTGGTGAAAATTTTAATTTTCTTTTTTTTTTACAATATTCACTAGAATGAATGTTCACAATCAAGGTGGATGCAAAAAACAGTACAAATGAAAGTCAAAATCAACTCGATTTTGCATTTTGCTATTTTTGGCTAAAATATGTAAGTTATAACAAATGAAAAATAGAGGTTTGGTGAAAATTTTTATTTTTATTTTTTTGACAATATTCACTAGAATGCATGTTCACAATCAATGTGGGTGCAAAAAGGGGTATAAAAAAAGTCAAAATCAACTCGTTTTTTAATTTTGCCATTTTTGGCAAAATACATGTGTTATTTATGGCCAATGAAAAATTGAGGTTTGGTGAAAATTTTAATTTTAATTTTTTTTATATTTTCACTAAAATGCATGTTAATAATCAATGTGGGTGCAAAAAACCGTACAAAAAAAATTCAAAATCAACTCATTTTTTAATTTTTCTATTTTTGTGTAAAATACGTGTGTTATATATAAAGGTGACCACAGTTCCGGAACTGGCAGTTCCCAATTCCACCCAAGGTGGAACCGAAACGGCAGTTTCGGTTCCGGTTCCATCCCGGTTTGGTTCCGATTTTGTCCCGGTTCCGATTTCGGTTCTGATTTTGTTCCAATTCAGAATTTTTTCCGATTTTTAGTTTCAAATTTTGATTGTAATCCCACTTTCAAATTTGATTTCTTTTGAAATAATGATTAAACTATTAATTGAAACTCAAATAATACAACATAATAATATAATTAGAATAATAATAGTTACAATTGAACTTAATTAATATATAGTGTTTAGATAATAGAACTAGGAAGAATTAAATAAGTAAGATTCAAAGATATAAAAATAATAAGAATATTTGAATTATTAATTAGAATTCAACTAGTATAATATAATAACATAATTAGAATAGTAGTTAAAATTAAACTAATATATGAATTTTTTAGAATAATAGAAATATGAATATTAGATAAGTGAGAAAGAAAGATATAGAAAGAATAAAAGTATTGAGGAGATGGTCGACTATTAATTGGAATTAAATAGTATATTAGCATAATATAATAATAGAATTAGGATAATATAAATTAGAAAATTAAGTTGATACATAAGATAATTGGATTAATAGTTGAAATTGAACTAATATATAGAGGTTTTAGAAAAATAAAATTATGAAGGATTAGATAAGTGAGAAAGAAAAATATATAAATGATAAGAGTATTAAAAGAATGATTGAACAATATAATAATATAATTAGAATAATTAATTAAAAAAATTTATACCCTAAACCCTAAACTATAAACGTTAAAACTTACAATATAAAGATTAGAAAACTAAGAAATTATGTGATGAAAATGAAGTGTTATAGAAATATTTGTATATAAAAAAAATTTTAGCTGGTTCCGGCAGTTCAGGTTCTGGTTCTGGTTCCGGTTCCACAAGATCAGGAACCAGAACCGAACCGTCCATAGAGGGTTCGGCGCCGATTCCGGTTTTATGAGGCCAAGGTTCCGATTTCGGAACCGGAAGTTTGGCCATCTCTAGTTATATACCCCATGAAAAATAAAGGTTTTTTTAAATTTTTATTTTTCATTTTTTTACAATATTCACTAGAATGCATGTTCACAAGCAATGTGGGTGCAAAAAACGGTGCAAAAAAAGGTCAAAATTATCTCGTTTTTGGATTTTGCACATTTTTTGCTAAAATACGTGTGTTATATCCCATGAAAAATAAAAATTTAGTAAAAAATCTAAATTTCACTTTTTTTAACACCATCCACAAGCATACAGGTTCACAATTGAGGTGGGTGAAAAAATAACATGGAAAAAGGCAAAATGAACTCGCTTTTTTATTTTGTCATTTTTACTAAAATACATGTGTTATAATCCATCAAAAATAGAGGTTTTGTGAAAATTTTAGGGCCTGTTTGGATAACGCTTTTTAGCCCAATTCTTATCTCATTCCAAAACTACATGTTTGTTTATACTCAATTCTTAAAACAAAAATTTCCAACTTCTCTAATCACAAAATGAGTGCATTTTAGTCTTTTCAACATTTTTATTTTTTTTATTTGTTTGAGTTGACCACTAGCAAACAAAGGTTGACTGCCATCGGTTAACCGTCGCAGGTAACCGCAACCAGTCGGCCGAATTTTTTCCATTTGCTAGAATTCGATAGAAATCGGCCAACCGTTGGTTGCCGAGATAGTCAATGACTGTTGACTTGCAACAGTTATCCTTTGACCGTTACCGTCAACCCAAAAAGTTTAATAAAAATAATTCTTATTTTAAACTTTATTTAATAAAATAATTATTCTACACAAAAACCAATAGAAACAAAAAACTTATCAATTCAAATACTCAATTCTCAAAACTAAAATATTTCTTTTGTAAAATGCAACCCAAGACATCGTTTTTCCAATTCTCAAAACAAAACATATAAACATAGACTTAAATTTCACTTTTTTTGTAACATTCACCAGAATGTATGTTTACAATCGAGGTGTGTGTAAAAAAATATCATAAAGAAAGTCAAAATCAATGTGTTTTTAAATTTTGCCATTTAAAGCTAAAATATATGTGTTATAACCCACGAAAAATAGAAATTTAGTGGGAAAAAAATCACTTTTTTGTACACCGTTAATTAGAACACATCTTCACAATTGAGATATGTGTAAAAAATAGTAGGAAAAAAGCATAAATCAACACGTTTTTTGACTTTGTTATTTTTTGACTAAAATACGTGTGTTATAACCCATGAAAAATTGAGGTTTGGTGAAAATTTTAATTTTTTTTTGACAATATTCACTAGAATGCATGTTTACAATCAAAGTGGGTGCAAAAACGGTACAAAAAAGTCAAAATCAATTCGTTTTTGGATTTTATCATTTTTTGCTAAAATACGTGTGTTATAGCCCATGAAAAATGGAGGTTTGGTAAACAATCTAAATTTCACATATTTTTACACCGTTCACAAGAATGCATGTTCACAATTGAGGTGGGTCAAAACAGTAGGAAAAAAAAGCCAAAATCAACGTGTTTTTTTTACTTTACCGTTTTTTTTTCCAAAATACGTATTATAACCTGTAAAAATTGATTTTTGGTAAAAATTTTAGAGTTTGTTTGGATAGGACTTTTTAGACCATTTCTTGTCTCATTCCAAAACATGTTTGTATATATTCATTTTTCAAAACAAAAATTCCCAACTTTTCTAACCATAAAGTGAGTGCATTTTAATATTTTTCAACATCTTTTAATTTTTTTTAAATTTTTTTATATGTTTGAGTTGAATGTTGTATGTCGACAGTTAACGACCGTTGACTGCCGTCGGCCACCACTACCGGTCAAATGGATTCCTACCATTTGGCAAGAATTTGGTAGGAATCCGACTAACCGGTGGTGACCGTGGTGGCCATGGCGGTTGATTGACAGTAGTCAATCTTTGATCGACACCATCAACCCAAATAATTTAATTAAAAAATTATTCTAAATTTTATTTAATAAAATAATTCTACAATACAAAAACCGAAACAAAACTTATCAATTCAAACATTCAATTCTCATAACCAAATTATTTCTTTTGTAAAACGCGATTCAAAACCACATTTTTTCTCATTTTCAAAACAAAACACATATCCAAAAAGAGTTTCTAGATTCCAAAAACAAACGAATACTTTTCTTCTTTTCCACATAAATTTAGGCGGTTATGCTTTGCATGCATGATGCATGAGGTTCTTTTATCTCTTTGTGGATATAAATGATTATCAACGCACCCGAGCTAATTCAACATCATACACCAACCACGAGTTTGGTGGTACATCTTCTCCGGCTCCCCGTTTCCCATAGCTGCCATAAAAGTATAAAAAGAAAAAAATTCATTACTGCAGCAATAAAAGAGTGGCTGAATTTCGGCAACTGAAAGCTCTAGAGGAACAGAGGCAAAAATTAACCAAAATATTGAAAGTGGAAGCCTAAAGATATGAGTAGGAGGAGGATTCATGTACCCCATTGATGGTGGAATGGTGAGCCTTCTCTTATCACCAACGCGCATTCCTGAACATTTTATACATGTAAATGGTGTGTGAGTTACGGATGTGGCTGAGTGTACATAGAGAAAATGCCAAAAGGAGAAATTCCAGTTCTCAAAAACTTACCTTCAAGACCAACATTCCATCCCTCAATAATTTCATTATCTCCTGATTGATGAATAATCAAGAAAGAAAAATTAGTAATCTGTTTTTTGTTTTTCATCATTGAAAAAGTAAAAATGCATTTTATGAAAGGATAGTATTTTAGCTTTAGGTTGCTATTCCCTTAGGAGGGTGAGAGGATCCACTTAGTTTGTACCTAAACGAAACTTGTAGGGAGCTTGGCCAATGTTGGAGTCGAACACATGTCCGCTCTCCTTTAGCATAGCAGTGTAATAAATTTTGACCTGAACCAATACTCATACAATCAACATTCATTCTTTCTTCTTCACGGATTACGTGAAAGAGTAGATATTCATTATTCCTAGAAGAAAAATATGTTTGTTAGTCACAAGCTTACCTTTCTCCCTAAAGCAGCTATCTTTCCATCCTGATTACCCAATGCCAATTCCTCAATGATTAATCCATTTGGCAAGGTCCTTACTTGAGATGAGCCCGATGGTTTTTCAGATTCATTGGCAGACTGAAGGGACACACTAACGTTCGCGTTTTCCATATTCGTGTTAGTTTTGTCCTTCTTTTTCTTCCTTTTGGGTTTCTCAAATTGACATCCATCAGCTACAACGTCCAAGTTTGTGTCTCTGCATACAGGAGTCAGCAAGTTAGTTGTAGATCAAGTTGACTTCCAAATATTTTCCACAAGAAAATTCCTTTCATCTAAATTTTCTCTTGATGTAGAATGGTTGTGTGTTACTGAAAGTAAACAAAAATAAGATAACAAAGGAAGGAGAAAGGATTAAGAAAGCCTAGAATTCTCACTTATCAACATTTGGTTTCTTATCTTCTGCAGATGTTGCAGGCAAATTACTGACTTGTTTATCAGCCTCTAGCACAGTTTCGTTCGACTCAGCATTCATAAGAATTTCACTAGATGTTGCATCATTACTTCCATCATATATCTCCTCAATGCAAATTTCTGTCCTTCTCTTCTTCAAAATTGAACCATCCACAGTACCGGCAGGATGCAACAGCGAACAATGACTCTCACCATCAACATTCCTGCCAATAAAAATCACACAAGATTATTATCGGGCCTAATTGCTTTTAGATTTCCAAAGAAAAAAAATAAAAAAACCTTAGAGGGTACAAATGCAGTTTCAAGTAACTCAAACCTCCAATGGAAATAGCACAATGAGACACAAAAGATCAAAATCCAATAGAAAATTTTCTTACATGTTAGTGGTAATTCTCTGGTTAAGATCTTGGTGCTTGATATCACCCTCAGCCTCAGATTGCAGCACTTTGTCCTGCTCAAGGACCTTCTCGTGATTGCCATTGCTGCCTTCAAGAGTACTCTCATCAGAATATTCTTTTCTTTTCCTCTTTGATTTCGTGCTGTTTAGAGGATCAAGTTCACTAGAAGGAATCAATGAAACTTATTGAAGATCAGATTCGCAGCATAATGAGTCAAAACTTTTCTTGCAAGGAACGCAGAGAAACTTCCAGAAGGAGCAGAGAAAAGTGTCAAACAAGTTGGATATATTGCTAACATGTTTCAATGCACCTGCTCCATCTTGAATACACAAGGCTACCTTTGGAATCCTCATAATTATTCATACTTGAGATAGATTGAGGACATGCTGGGAAGAAGTTTAAGATTGTTCTTCTGTATTACTTTTCTTAAACAAAACAGTAAAAGAGGCAACAGTGTGCTTTATAATAAGAAGTAATGATGCAACAAGGTATACTAGAATTTTTCTGGTCATTCCTTTAAATTTCAACTGGCCCACCTCCTATATCTGTGTTTACCAATCTGAAGAATTCAATTCCTAAAGGAAATGCAAGAGTTTCATAAATTGCCAAAGGAACACATTGGTGGATAGTTCTTCCCATCATAGGGGACTTCGAGCTCAAGCACATCAAGCATCTTTCGAGCAAGATTTTATTGCTTGAAGACAGGAACCGTGGTTATTCATAGGCTAGCTGCTGGTTCCAGACGTGACTGTGCGTAATTCTCTACCATCCATTTTAATACCCCTCCCCCGAACTCGATCCCTATAGCCATATTTCCTGCCACTATAGTGGGGCAAAGATGGAGAAGGAACCAAATATTATATGCAACACATTTTCTGTTTTTCTTTTTTTTTTTGGAAAAGTTATAGGTTGAATTGAGCTAACTTGATGAAATATGGCCCGTGGTGCTTAATGTTCCATATGTTTCTCGCATTTATTCCTCTTCCTATTTGCATCCATGTCTACTAGGAATGGGTATATGCATGCATGACCCAGGTATAGAAGCCCCAAAAAAGGAAAATAAGTCGAAAACGAATAGCTTACCTCTTATCTTCTTCTTTTGTTGCAAGCAGATTCCCGCATTTGTTAACCTTTATGATATTTTTCTGGGCTTGATCATCTACTGGGGGATCACTATGATAGTTGATGTTATCTTCAAAAGTTCCTTCCTCCTTGAATAGATTCGTACTTGCCTTTGCCTGTGTCTCTTTCTCTGGTGAGGCCTCATGAGAAGGATCTGATGCATCACATGGTACGTTTTTCCTGTAATTCATAGTCCAGGAAGGATAAAAACAATGAATAGAGGATCATAAAAGAGTTCTAGTGAAGTTTGCATGAAGCAGAACAGCTTGAGTAAATTGATCCCTGTACAAGTCAATCTATTGTGTACTTTGACTGCCTTCAGCTGTTAACTACCAAACGAATGCGAAAAAATAATAAAGCACAAAATATGAAGACTAAACGCCACTGTCCCGTAACGAATTTTGGAGGGGCATGAGCATAACGAAGCTCAATGCAGAGCTTAAAGAGATGTTAGTGAAAGTTAACAACTGTAAGACAATGTTAAGAATCTGTTGTTACCTCTTTTCCTATTTTGATGGGGAAAGGAGGTGGATTTAAGAGGTGTATGTAGAAAATGCAACTAAATCCATGCAGGAAATTAGCTTCCATGGCATAATAACTAATCCATACCTCTTTGATTTTTTATGCATGGTAGCAGCATCAGCTTTTTCCTTTGACGGAGGGACAGAAGAGCCACAATCTGCTGTTTTATCATTTGTTTCAACTGTTATATTGCCGGTCTTTTCTTCTACTTCTGAAGCCTCCTGGTGCTCCACGGCCTTTTTACTAGTTAATAAAGGGTAATTGTCTTCATCTTCACTCTTCTGAGAAGTAGTTTCCTCCTCAGAATCACTTATTTGGAATATCTTCCTTTGCCGTCTTTTACTTGCTTTCCTTTCAATTTTTGTCTTCTTATCCAGCATCTCCTCATTAACTGAATCATAAATAAATTATCCATGAAACCAAAGAGCATCAAAGAAAAACATCTAAGCAAAACATAGAAACTGTCAGCCAAAGCATGCAAATTTAAGATAACTGATGGATCAGAAGAAAACCGAGCACAAAATGAGATACAAAGGGGAACACACAAGTGCAAATACAAAACCAGCCACACCCTAGTGCAACAAATTCTAACAACTTTCTACAGAGAACAGCTGTCGAACTGTAATAATCCATTCCTGCTAGATGATCAGGACTGATACCATAAACCTATACTTAAAAAGATCTAATCAGAAAAAAAAAAAGAACAAATCAAGTACCCAATGTTGATAATTTCTTTTCTAGAAGCACACCATATCAATAGCCAGCTTCCAAAAGAAGGTATTTGGTTAATTAAAACGGAAATTTCTGTAGGGTAAATGAACCAAACAATTAAGGGGTGCATATAGAATGCTCCATGTACCTCCATCACTTGAAACAGGTGAGGTTAGGAAGACTACTGGATCATCATCATCATTGATAAAGCTGTCCTCATAATTATCCTCATCGCTGTGGTGACTAGATTCTTCTGTCTCAGTGTTTGCAATGTCCTCACCGTATGATTCTCTTTTGCATTAAATGAAGGAAATTTAAAAGTTGCAAGCATTCACCACACAGTAACAAAAACAACAAAAACCAAATTCCCTTCAGAAATAACTGTAGCAAAGCCCTAACAACTGTGCTAAGATTGAAATTCCTAAGTGAACTTTAAGAGCAAAGTTGGATGAATAATTTTTTAAAACTTATGCCAGTTTTGTAAAGCATTACTAGAAAGAAATTACAGGAAAATGATACAAAAACACCATAAATCAAACAGAAGTAGGATACGTGTCACTACGTAAAGCTGAATGCCGATCATTGCTAACATAATAACCGGTGAGGTAAACACTTCGAGGACCCAGAACAGAAAAAACAACATCATCTGCCTCCTCAAATTCCAAATCCAAATGGCATGATTCTGTCTTCTCAGGCAATAAAGCACATATAAAAACTGGACTTTTCTTCCCTATATTACACTGTACAGAACTCTTATTCGTTGCCGTCCCAATTCCCAGTGTCGCCTAAACAAACACAGACATTAACAAGAAACCATTAAATCTGAATTTTACAATTGTATGCAATCAAAAAAATCCCCCCACTACCACCAACACCACCCCCACTCCCCCCCCAAAAAAAAAAAAAGTATATCGAAGAAAACCGTGAATTCCATGAGCTTCTTCTCATAACTTATTCAAAAATTTCCATGAGCTTACATAAAGTTACCCAATCTCATCTAAAAAATTAAAATAAAAATCCCACTGCGTAACCACAAATTCAAGCTCAAAATCTAAAACTATCTTTGTCTACCTTCTAGAAAGTAGTTTACCTGGGAAATTCTCAATCTTCTTCTCACTTTATCGAACGAGTGAGTAACGGGCTTTCCGGGTTTTACTTCAATTCCTGAAAATGAAAGAATCAAAGAAAAACACACACACGCACGCACACACGCACAACACTGTTAGTCGGTTTATTTTGAGTATACAAAAATGTAATCTTTGCAAATATAACAAAGTACAAACTGACCCCAGAAAGACATTCTTCTTGAAGACCGGAAAAGTTCTCGACTTTTTTAAGGTTCAGTTCGATCAACTTTTAAGGCTTCTTTTTCTCTCTCCAAATCTCGAAACCTTAAACAAAAAGGGAAATTTTTTTGAGAAATTTTTCCAAGGAGAAACGGAGAAGGAAGGTATGCTTCGATTATATGTAATGTCGTATTTATAGGTCCGAGACGGCGGGAGATCTTTTATAGTCTTGGTAATTGCGTACAAGACCAGATATTTTACAAAATAATAAAATGGCCCCTATAATTTAAGAAATTTATCTTGACACTTTGACAGTAATGTAGTAAGTAAACTTGAATTTTTTCACTTTTTTTTTTCTACAATGATCTTTAAAAATGCTTAGTAATGTGTTGATGCACACATCAGAGATTGTTCTATTGAATTCATTGAAATTTTTTGGTCTGAAAAATCCGAAAACAAATGAAAAAAAAAAGAAAAGAAAAAACAATGAATTAGTCATTGATTGTTTGTTGAAATCTCAAGCATCAACAGGGCCATTCTCTGCTAAACGACAGTTGTGGTCTACTGACACATTTGTATAATGATTTTTCTCTGACGAAACTGAAGTTGACTTAATAACCTCAAGAACCCCTAACAAGCTGTTTGTTCTGCAACAAATTAATCCCATTCTTCATAGCATTGACTGACAAGAATTTGTTGTTTGGTTTGGTAGAGATGAGCATTGCAGTAGCTAGCTTGCTATCTTGCATTTAAACTCTTTGTTCTACCAGCAATTTCTTGCAACTTCTCATCAAAATTCACTGATTTTAACTACTAGTCAGCTGCTGCTGTTCACTCAGCTTTCTGCCTTCCACTCGCTGCAAGGATTGAATTCTTGCTTAAATTTATACAACTTAATAGCGAAATGCAGGAGAATAATTCGAGCCCAGCTGATAATTCTTCATCATCATCATCAATAGCCGCTTCAAAGCTCATATTATACTCTTTTTGGCAGAGCTCATGCTCTTGGCGTGTCCGCTTTGCACTGAATCTTAAAGGTTAATTTGCCTCCCAATTTCTTTTCTTGCTGAAGAACATTTTAAGTGAACATTGTTTAAAAAAATATATATTTTCCAGTTATTTGACTAATCAATTTCTGTTTGACTTGATTCTTTGTGTGGGAGAGCTCAGGGCTTCTTTATGAGTACAGGGCTGTGAATCTTCCCAAAGGAGAACAATACAGTCCAGGTTCCCTCTGCCTCTTTCTGACTCTTTTTTGTTATTATTGTTTTAAGTTGATTGAATGGCCACTCTCAACAAGATTGCACATTTACACCTATCAAATTATCCCAACACTGTTAGTCTTCAATGTGTCCGGCTCATTCATTATACTGGTACAAGAGACAAAAGCATTTATTTAGAAAAACTTCCTAGGTGAATTTTAGGCCAAATTAAATTATTGCCAATTCTACACTTTCTTCATGTAATGAACAGAAGTTGCAGTCACGTTATATTGCTATATGATGCATGTGGAGCTGAGATCTTGTGGCCTGATAGTTTTCATGGATAATTGACAGAATTTGAGAAATTAAATCCACTGCACTATGTTCCTGTTTTGACTGACGGGGATGTATTGATCTCAGACTCGTTTGCCATTTTGCTGGTTAGTAGCAGTACTGCTCTTTGTGAAAATGTCTAATTTTGCTGCCCATTACTATTCATTTCAATCCATTTTTCACTTTGCTGACACATTTTGGCCAGTATCTGGAAGAGAAGTATCCCCAAAAAGCACTACTGCCTGTTGATCCTCAATTAAGAGCTATCAATCTTCAGGTTAGTTCCAAGCAGTTGTAAATTATCCAATTAAAAGGCATTAAGGAACGAATACGGCTGCATCAATTATGTCATACTTCTTCGTATTTTTTTATATTATATGATCAAAGAAATAAATTGAGGAACGAATATTACTAGTTCAAGCAATGATCGTGTTTTCAACCATTTGAAAGATAATGTCTTTTTGACAGGTTGCGAGTATTGTGACCTCCAGCATTCAGCCTCTCCATATGCTGACAGTGCTGGTATAACTTCCCTGCCCATACTTGCTTCAGAGTCAGTTTGATACTTGAGGCATGATGATTACTAATTTCTCATCTGCTAAATCTCCTCTTTGTAGAAATATCTTGAGGAAAAATTTGGTTCAGAGGAGAGTTCATCCTGGGCTCAAACCAATATAGAGAAAGGCTTCGTCGGTGAGTGTTTATGTGATGTATCTCTCAGTATGGTTACTTCTAGTTCTAGTCTTACTTTTCCTAGTATGCTTTGATCCTCATTGTTTTCAACCTGCATATGAATGTATAAAATGCGTATATGTTCTTTGTCATTGTAAAATCTCGTAGTTTTGATCTGGATGCATGTCCTAATATTGCATGGTGAAATTGCTATTGATTTTCTCAACATCTTGAGTCCATTTGTGACACCTATCCATTGCTGTAATTTCTATTACTGGTTTTGATTAATGCCATCATCTTATTTGCGAGCAGCTCTTGAGAAGTTGCTAAACAATTATGCTGGAAAATACGCTACAGGAGACGAACTTTATCTGGTATATATTTACCAACATATATACGTTCAATATATATTTGCAGTATTTCCTAACTATTTCTGGAGTTATATAAGTTTGGAGATTATATAATTGGGATGCCAATGTTTCATAAATTTGCTCACATGGGATTCGGCCTGGGAGAAAGGGATCGATTTCTCTAGATGAATTAGCTAGCAACCATGAAGTTGTTTTGCTAAAATATGCATGATTTACTTGTTGCTGATAATCATGTCAAAACCGAATTCTTGTACAATGTAGCCTTTGGATGGTGCAGAAGTTGAAAAACCGCCTTCATATTTAGCATTTTGTCTTTCTTGTCGGTTGATTTCTCAAGATGAACAAACAGAAAATGGAAATTTGAAGTTGTCATAAATCACAATGGTAGATGGAGCTGAAATTTTCTTGTTGTGGTTGTTGCAGGCTGATGTGTTTTTGGCCCCGCAAATTGCTATAGCTACAAAGAGGTTTAACATTGACATGGTAAGTTTTTTATTTTCCCCACCCCCACTAAAAGGGATAATGCTTTGTTCATCCCATTTCAATGTGTACATGTACAACCAATCTCAATTATTGTTAACTTCAACCTGCATATATATTCATGTTGAAAGCCTCTCCAAAAAAATGGGCTTAAATGTTTCATGCATTTTGTGGAATTAGTGCACATGAAACTTTCGTTTTTGCTTCTTTTGTGGCATAATGTGAATATTTAGATTGGTTTTTGTTTGCACTTTGCAGCTTAAGTTCCCAAGATTGAGCAAAATATTCAAATCATACACTGAGTTACCAGAATTCCTTGCGTCTTTACCCGACAGACAGCCTGATGCAGTCCAGTGAAATCAAAAACTTGAGAACACCCCTTGTGAATCTCAACGTCAGTTTGTGGAGCAATGTCATCTTAATTTGTTCTGAAAAATGTTGTTAATTCTATACTAACGAATTTATTTTATTGATGAGTGGACTCTCTTTTCTTGAGATTGAGCTCTTCCGCCCATGATTGCTGCACAAGTTTAGTCTTGTGTGGATGGATAATTGATCTCTTATGCAAAGTCGTTGCGTTCGTGACATTCCAAATTGCCATCTTTCATGGAAAGACTTCAAAATGTCTCTAAAGAATCCCTTCCAACGTTCCATATAAACTACTGTAGTCGACTATGACTGAGATCACATCATCTATCTAAAACTATTCTCTCTTATTTTGTCTAATATTTAAAACTACGTTCTTTTGCTAAATTTTTAAGAGATTAAAAGCGGAAATATCATTAAAATTAAATTTTTGAATATGTTTAGCGTAACAACATCGTTTTCAATATTGGACAGAATAATACAGAATCATCTTGGACAGATGATTTCGACTCGACTCTGAATATGATATACTATGTAACTGCAACATCTTAACAATATCGTTAAAAGAAAAGAAATAAAACAATACATATATACACATATTATAAATGCACCGAATTAGCTATAGATTAGTTTGCTTGCAATTGCAGTCCTACATTCATCCTCGCACATGTAGATGAATACATGAACGACAACACAGGAGTGCCCGCATATTTAGCCAGGCCATCCCCTCCTTTTGCCTCCCTATTGCTGATAACGTTAATCTACCTTTTTCTCCCATGTTTCTTCTTTTTTGTTGCCATTTTCAAAACTCTCCAAGAATCTCTTTACCTGCATTTCCTTCTTTCTTCTTCTTCTTTCCTTTTTTCCTTCTCCCTCTATTCATATATACATGAATCATCATACAAATTGATCTGTGTATATATATAGAGAGAGACGGGAAAAAGTCATCAAATCCATATTACAACATTTCGTACGTGCCAAATTAAAAGATCAATCAATCACCATTTGAGCAAAATGTTGCCGTACCATACGCTTCAAGAAGCCGAGATTTCTCTTGGAAGAAACTTAACATATGCTGAGACATTATGGTTCAAATATTCAGCTCAAAAATCAGATTACTTCCTCTATTGTCACAACACCCTCTTATTGTTTATTTTCTACACCTTGTTTCCATTACCCTTTGTCGCAATTGAGCTTTTGAGGTCCAAAAAGATCGAGCAGTACAAGCTTCAACCAAAACTCAACAACTCCTTCTGGGACATGATGCAATGCTACAAAAAGGTCATGTTGACTTTTGTTTATGCTGTTGGCCCTTTGCAACTCCTTTCTTACCCTATCATCGAGGTATAAATTAACTCCATTTTTAAGTTTGCATTTCTTGTTGCTTAGCAATGTTAACTTTTATAGTATAATGATTTATGAAATGCTTTCACGAAACAAACATTGGAAACTGTATACACACACACACACACACACTTGCATGTTTAAGGTTCGAAATCAATGGGACTGACTTGTTAAAGATCTATCACACACGGGTTTTAGTTGGTAAAGTACATAAAGAAAGCAAGATGAAGAATGAAATTTATGGACAATTTAGCATAAACTTAAGCCAAATATGTCTCTCAAAATTTAACTTTTTTGAGAACGCAAAAACTTTAAGCACGCCCCCAACTCTGATTACTCTTTGTCATCCCTGAATTTTGATGCTCAAGATTGTAAAGATTATTAATTATTGTATGGCTTCCAAATGAATAAAGTATAAACACCATGAACATACCCGGGCAAAATCTTTTCTTGTTTTGCCTTTTCTAACAACGAGTGGAAGACTATGTAGACAATAATGTTGTTCATTGGGCAAACTATTCTAGTTGTGCTTTCAATAATCACCAATTCTTTCCCTGCGGAACTCAATTAATTTATTGATGGTCCAACCCCAACCATCTCTATACGCAATGGGAAATAGTTACTGAAGCAACAGCAGCTTGTTTGTTGGCAAAAACAGAAAAATTAATCAAAGATACGAAAGAGGAAAATTAATCAATGTAATCAGTGATCCGAAGGTATAAACTATTAATGCATACTAATAATACATATTCTTTGTCATTATTAGAACTTTGTTCTCCCAGTATTGTTAAGATTTTTTTTTCTCTAGAGGAAATTAAGATCAAGGTGCAGCAAGCCTTACAAAACAAAAGGAGTAAATCCCACCATCATTTCTTTGAGTTGCATTGAAATGCAAGAAAAGTTTAAAAATTATGGGAATTATAGTAACTCCTCTTAGATTGTAAGGATAATTGATCATACATTGGGAAAGTCAAAAAAAATTAAATCTATGACAAATGTTCTACGTACTAATTAAGAATTAATGATGAATCAGCCATACATTCTCTATTAATTAGTACGGATTTGAATAGATCAGTACGTAATAATAATAATAATAATATTTGCAGTGGGTTGGAATCCGAACGAGTTTGCCATTGCCATCTTGGACAGAAGTATTCTGGCAATTGTTGGTGTATTTTCTAATAGAGGACTATGCAAATTATTGGCTACACAGACTGATGCATTCCAAATGGGGTTATGAGAATATTCACAAAGTGCACCATGAATACACAGCTCCCATTGGATTTGCAGCACCTTATGCTCATTGGGCAGAGATAATAGTCCTTGGATTTGCATCATTTCTTGGCCCGCTCATGGTTCCTTGTCACATGCTCACCTTCTGGGTATGGTTCATAATAAGGCAACTCGAAGCAATAGAGACACATTGCGGGTATGTATACACATATATGCATGGCTTATATATGCTTTGCATTATTTTCTTTGTTTTTGATTGTTAAACAAATCAATTCAGTTGTATGTAATTTATCATCTGCAAATTTTGTTGATGCAGGTACGAATTTCCTTGGAGCCCTTCCAAGTTTATTCCATTTTATGGTGGTGCAGTTCACCATGATTATCATCACTATGTTGGTGCAAAAAGTCAGAGCAACTTTGCATCTGTGTTTACTTATTGCGATTACATCTATGGAACTGACAAGGTTAATATTAAACCTTCATTTCTGTACCCCAGATTGTTCTTCTATTTTCAGTTTTTTCTAATTTGCACACGGGCAGGCAGAACTTTCATGCACGTCGTGATCATAATAAGGTTTGGCTTTGTTTTTTCAGGGGTATAGGTACCAAAAGAATGTCTTTGAAAAGGTAATGAAATGATACTGTCATACACTCCTCTCCTATTACTATACATACATTGCTTAATTAATTGGTCATCATGCATACAATATTTTCCATCGTTTTCTTCTGCACAACTTCTTGAAAGGTTGATTGTGGAGATCGATTTGATCCTGACTACTTGTGCATGAATTATTTGGCTATTTTTCTGACTTTTTTTCTTGAAATGGTCAATGAATCACGGCAACCACAACCAAAATTTGGTAGGAAAAATTGTGATTATTAATTGAGACAAATGATGCGAGCCAACTTACCCTTTTTGAGAAACAAACGAAAAACCATTATGGCCATTTACTTTGTTTTTTTTTTTTTTTTTTTTTTTTTACCCTCTTGCTATGCTTCTTGCATGTTAAATACAATATGACTGGGATTAACCTTGTCGATCAGGTGACACAGTCAGTAGTTTTCCTTAATTTCATCATAATGAAATTGCACTTCGCATTTGCAATATTAATTTGTTGATGATAGATCGATCCCATATATTTATATATATATATAACCATTTAATTTGCTGTTGAATTTCATGATCAGAACCGAGAAAAGCTGACGAGACAAAACGAGATTAAAACTGATTAGTTTGCAACTTTGAAAGCTGATCATCGAGTCCATGAAAGCGATCATCTCTGAGCAACAACTTTAATGCACAGCTAGCTGGTGTGGTTCTAGAAATTAGTATAGATTGGCATTGACATTTTGTACAACAAATTAAGTACATAAAATTCTTGTAGCCAACCCCCATTAAATTTAATTGTTTTGGGGAGAGGTGTTATGCATTACAACCTCAAGAGTTGATCTTAATGTTGTATTTCTCTCTAAAGAGGACACTGATCACCTTTTCTTTTCTTTTTTTTTTTTCCTTTCTTTTTCCTGCTTTCTTCTGTTGTAAATTTTGCAGCGCTGTGTGTTCTAACTAGTTGTTGCTCTATATGGAATTGAGTTGTTTGATGAGATGAAGAGAAGCATATATACATCTTACAAGATTAGATATTATGCTGCATTTCATTTTTAATTTGTACAAATACTTTGGATATCTTTTTTTTTCGTTTTTAACTCATACATACTTACATCGCATGCATATATGAAGTTTGGATTTTTTCTTTTTAATCTATACATATACATATTTACCTCACATGCATAGTCGAGATCTCGACTTTTTTTTAACTTATACATACTTACATAACATGCAACCCTCAACTGATGAGTATGGTCAGATGTGGCATTGCATTCCTTGTAATTCTTTCTTTCTTAAGAAGTATCCGATCCTTATTTTGTTCTTATTTTGGTTGTACAAGTTCATAAGGAACATAAAGGATAATGGAACCTCTAGGCTCTAGCTAATTAATTAAGAGAAATGATAGGGGGATTGAAATTCTGGAGTGAAATTGTGGAGTGACTGACGTGACATGTATAAAAAGACAAATTAATACCTTATTCAGTAGGGTTCACTCATCAGTTGGTTAGGGTATTAGTTTGTCTTTTTACACATGCCACGTCAGTCACTCCACAATTTAACTCCAAAATTTCACTCCCCTATCATTGCTCATTAATTAATTAGTGAGAATATGCAATTAAGGTCGAGTTGCAATCATTATCTAATTAATTATATATGTTATACACGATATGTTAGATATGTTTTAGTTATTATTTATATTATGCGTGTGATGTCCTTAAAATATAGTTAGTTAGTTAGTTATAATAATAAGAAGCAAATTTGGTTTTAATTTGGTAGTTATTTTGAATATAATATAAGTGTTTTATTGCGTATGCTTTTAGATAAAACGATTATGAGAGTGGTTCAATAATTGGATTCATATATTCATTTCCATCTAAGTAGTGACATATATAGGAAGTTCAAATTATTTTGCCTAAACTAATAATCCAATTACATGGAATTCTATAATCATTCAATTAATATATATATAGATATATATTTTGATGTTTTGATTTTAGTCATTATGCATGGTGTATTGCATTCAATTAAATCATAAATCATAATTAAATAATTGTTTCACGTAATATAATTAGGAAACTTTCGGTAATTGTGTTTAGAGTTATTCAGTTTAAATAAATCCTTTCATAAATGGCTAAACAAATTACAAAATCAATAATGTAGTTTCTCATAATAGAATTACGAAAGAGTGAGACTCTGTTTGGTTGCTTCCGTTTTAGTGATTTATTTCACAAATACAAAATGAGTTGCTTGTTTTGTTCAATTTTTACATCAAAATTTAAAAAAAAAAAATATTACAGTAAATATTTTTTCTACAGTATTTTTTATAAATAAAATATTAAATTTGAATTTAAATTTTAAATTTTAATAATAAATAATTCTTCCTAACACAATTTCCACCAAAACAAACTCATAACATATTAATTTAAATTTAAATTTCAAACTTGTATTAATAAAAAAAATTTCAATACAAATTTCGACAAAACAAAATTATTAATCCAAACACTCCCAAAATATTCCTTTCTCATAACAAATTCCAAGAAAAAAGATTCTGTCATAAAATCCAAAAATACCTCATCCAAACGGAACCTTAATATTTTCACCTTTTTCGTGTTGTATTTTGCACCTATTTCAATTGTCAAACTTCAACCAAGCCAACGGTGTGAAAAAAAAAATGAGACATTGACTTTTTGAAAATTCAGTATTTTTCATGGGTTATAATACACGTTTTTTAGCAGAAAATTGCAAGTTCAAAAATGTACTCACAGTACTCGTTTTCGTGCCTTTTTTATGCCCATTTTAATTGCCAACATGGTATCTAGAGAACGGTGTGAAAAAAATAGAGATGGGCTTTTTAAAATCCAGTGTTTTTTATGGATTATAACACATATTTTTGGCCGAAAATGTCAAGTCCCAAAAACGTACCCATGGTGCTCGTTTTCATGCCTCTTTTGCACCCATCTCAATTGCCAACATGGTACCTAGCGAACTGTTTGAAAAAATTATGACATATACTTTTTGAAATCCAATATTTTTTATGGGTAAACACATGTTTTTTGGCCGAAAACGACAAATTTCAAAAAATACTAACGGTGCTCATTTTCATACCTCTTTTTCTCCCATCTCAATTGTCATCATGGTATTTAGGGAACGGTGCGAAAAAAATTGAGACATTGACTTTTTGGAAATCTAATGTTTTCATGACACGTTTTTTTACTGAAATCAACAAGTTTCAAAAACGTGCCCACTGAGCTCGTTTTCGTACCTCTTTTGTACTCATCTCAATTGCCAACATGGTATCAAGCGAACAATGTGAAAAAAATGAAGACAGACATTTTGAAAATTCAGTGTTTTTCATGTGTTATAACATTTGTTTTTTGGCCGAAAATGGCAAGGCTCAAAAACGTACCCACGGTGCTCATTTTCGTGCCTCTTTTGCAACCATCTCAATTGCCAATATGGTATTTAGTGTACGGTATGAAAAAAATGGAGACATTGACTTTTTGGAAATCCAATGTTTTTTATGGGTTATAACACACATTTTTTTAGACGAAAATGGAAAGTTCCAAAAACGAACCCACGGTGCTCGTTTTTGTGCCCCTTTTTCGCCCATCTCAATTGTCAACGTGGTATCTAGGCAACAGTGTAAAAAAGGGAGATACAAACTTTTTGAAAATTCAGTATTTTTTATGGGTTATAACACACGTTTTTTAGCCAAAAATGGCAAGTTCCAAAAGCGTTCCCACAGTGCTTGTTTCCGTGCCTCTTTTGCGCCCATTTCAATTGCCAATATGGTATCTAGTGAACAGTATGAAAAAATGGAGGCATAAACTTTTTGAAAATCTAATGTTTTTCATAGGTTATAACACACGTTTTTTTGCCGAAAACAGCAAGTCCCAAAAACGTACTCATTACGCTCATTTTCAGTGGCGGAGCTAGAAAAAAAATTTAGTGGGGGCAAAATATATAATATAAATGAAATAGTTTTGAAAATAAATTAACAAAAATAATAAAAATATAATATTTTTTTGTTATACAAAATTAATATTCAAATATAGCTTAATAAGACAATATGATACTTAAATTTGAATCTTTTAAATTTTACTAAGAATTATATAATTTGATATTTTTACTATGTCACTTAAATTATAACCACACGAAAATAATAATTTAAACATTTGTTTGACTCAACAACTTAAACAATTTACATAACAATATAATTATATAAAATGTCTATTAAAAAATTATACAAATATACTTATTTAGTTTTTCAATAAATATCAATTCATCAACAATAACAAATATATTCTCAACATAATTTTCCATATTTTTCTTCCAAAAGTACTCAAACTTAATATTTAATTTTTTATTCTCATTTTTTCACTTCTCTAAAATTTATAATAATTTGTTACAATTTTCTATTCAAAATTTTTCACTTATTCTATAAAATTTATAATAAGTTGAAAGGAAGAAGAAATATTTTTTTTAGAAAGACAAATAGAACAAAAAAAGAATGAGGAGGTTCAAAAAAATATGACAAAAAGATAAATAATAATTTTTTTATTTCAAATAAAATTGTTAGAGCCCATAGTATGTATATTTTAGGATATTTTTTTATTTGGGCTTTACTTTTTATATTAAAAAGAGATACCTAGTTTTTTTTATAATGAATATCTTTTGATATAGATGATGGGCCATAGACCAATTAATAAACTCAGTTTTTATATAGGTCTTAAATGTATAAAAAAACAAGACCTATTAAGTGCTTTATTTTCTTATAATGAGGTAAATAATTTCAATATTATAAATTGAAATACAATTTAAAAGATATTAAGATGGGTCACACCCTGCTCGTTTACGTGCCTCTTTTGTGCCCATCTCAATTATCAACATGGTATCTAGCTAACAAGTGAAAAAAAAAGGAGACCTAGACTTTTTGAAAATTCAGTATTTTTCATGGGTTAACACACTTTTTTTTTTACAGAAAATGGCAAGTTCCAAAAACGAACCCACGGTGCTCGTTTTCGCGCCTATTTTGCACCTATCTCAATGGTCAACGTGGTATCTAGCCAACAGTGTGAAAAAGGGAGATATAGACTTTTTGAAAATTCAGTGTTTTTCATGGGTTATAACACACGTTTTTTGGCAAAAAATGGCAAGTTCCAAAAGCGTTCCCATGGGGCTCGTTTTTGTGCCTCTTTTGCGCCCATCTCAATTGTCAATGTGGTATCTAGTGAACAGTGTGAAAAAATGGTGGAATAGACTTTTTGAAAATTCAGTATTTTTCATGGGCTATAACACATGTTTTTTTGCCAAAAACAGCAAGTCCCAAAAACGTACCCGCTATGCTCATTTTTGTGCCTCTTTTGTGCCCATCTCAATTATCAACATGGTATCTAGCCAACGGTGTGAAAAAAAAGAGATGCATAGACTTTTTGAAAATCCAGTATTTTTCATGGGTTAACACATGTTTTTTTGGCCAAAAATGGCAAGTTCCAAAAACGAACCCACTATGCTCGTTTTTGCGCCTCTTTTGCGCCCATCTCAATTGTCAACGTGGTATCTAGCCAACGATGTGAAAAAAGGGAGATACGGACTTTTTGAAAATTCAGTGTTTTTCATAGGTTTTAACACACGTTGTTTTGCCAAAAATGGCAAGTTCCAAAAGCGTTCCTTCAGTGCTCGTTTCCGTGCCTCTTTTGTGCTCATCTCAATTGTCAACGTTGTATCTAGTGAACGGTATGAAAAATGGAGACATAGATTAAATCTAAAATTGATTTGAAAAACTAGTGTGAAATTGTGATTAAATCTTGTTTTATATATGTTTGTCTTTTTCATACTAATTGTAGAATTGAAACTATTTTAATCTTTTGATATAGAAAAGTTGTTAGGTTTGTTGAATTGATTTGATTTAATTACTGAATTTTTAATTAAAATCGATTTAATAAATTGCCCGTCTAGCTCAGTTGGTAGAGCGCAAGGCTCTTAACCTTGTGGTCGTGGGTTCGAGCCCCACGGTGGGCGTGAAAAACTGAAGTTTTTTATTTTATTCTTATACAGTTTGCATTATGTTTCTTTTTCTTTTTGAACAATTTGCGTTTTTCTCTTTTCCATGTAGTAATTTTCATGTAATTCGCCTCTTATTCTGCAGATGTCAAAAACTAAACGCCAATAGAATTGGTGAACTTTGCATTGAACTCATTTAATTATTCCATTATATCCATCATTCTACTTGTACTTCTACCCCAAAAACAAAAATTACAAAAATCCGCATTGCATTTTGATATCTTATACGCTATGCAGGACGTCTCAAACCAATCAAACAATTCTAATGATAAATTAGTATCATGTTAGTTCAAAAAAACCAACTATAGATGTTGCAAAATTCATATAGTAAAATTAGAGTAAGATATTGCTGTGAAATGGAAACCCCACAACAGGGTAAGTCCTGTTTCAACCTCTCCAATCTACGACCATTCTTCCTCAACTCTACTTTCCGGGTAAATTTTCCGAGTTTTGTAGGTAGAACCTATCGTAATATGCGGTTCACACCGATGGGAACCAACATATAACCAATTGCCGTCTGAAGAAGCACTTCAGCAGGGGTAATGTCTCCTAAGCAGAACATGCAAATTTCTTATGATGGATGAATGGGTGGAGCCACCCACAACTTCACCTTTTTGTCAATACTGGCAGTGGCTAAAACAGATAATCTCTTGTCCCCTGTTTCAAAACAGAGATCAGAAAGCAATTTAAGGTACATAATCCCCACAAAATGTGCAGATAAAGTGAAAGATACATTACGGGAAGTTCCATCCCTTCTTTCTTGTTTTAGTGTTTTTTAATCTATGAACACAATGCATGTATTCCTCACAACTGCGGAACAAGGTAACTTCTAGGCTCTCAAGTCTCACAATGTGGGTCTGTAATCTTACTAGTGTCTAGATGCACTAGGACCAAAAAAGTACAGGGAAAAATGGGCAATAAAAAACTTACCCATTAGAATAGGGGTAGGTGACCATGCCATGTCTGTAATATCACCTGCATGATCGCATGATAGAACACAATCAATTTTTGCACAAAAAATTACAAAAACAGAAATCAAGGGGGCTAAAAAAAGGAAACAATTGGATATTTTTTAATACAAAGTTGCCAAATATGACCTCGTGGCCTCAATACTTGTAACTCCGTATGACAAGCACATTTCTGAACTCTACCATGCATAAAGTCACAAGTAACTGGCAAATGCTTCGAGGCAACAGTGTATACGAAACTAAACTAGCACAGTAATACAAATCCTTTAGACAATGTGAGAGGAAGAAACTGGCATATTTTAAATATTTCAACCAAGTGCAAATAGCTTGATTTCTGCATAACGTCCCATGTACTCCGTTTACATATTGCAAATGTTCATACATTCACCATTAGAGTTGCTAACTGCCAATTTGTAGAGTACATGGTTGAGCTAACCTCCAACAAATCGATAAAAAAATCATAAGATAAGTTAGGAGAATTTGAAAAGCTACAAATTTTTCTTAGAAAGGTAGACAATAAAATGGACAAGAAAGTGCAATAGTGATGAATACCGTCATGGGATCTCTCAGCTGTGTCCAAAACTTGCCCAGACTCAGTAGATAACCATTGCAATGTTGAACCATGAGTGGCTGCTATTATCTTCCCATCAGGAGAAAGGGACATACGGTCATAGTGTAATGTTGTGCCATTTGCATCATGAAGTGGAATGGGAAACACCTTCAAAGTTTTTGGGTCCTCGTCCAGATGATATCGAACTTCAAAAAGTATACAAAGAGCGTCAGTTAACCCAACCTAGCCCCTCTGATCGGAAATACAAGTCAATTTTCATAAAATGGATGGCCAGTGGATACCAAATGTTCAACAAAAGAACTTTTCTTCACCTATGTTGCTTCATGATCAGCAATTAATTGGACACAAGGGAACTCCAATTGGTTAATGTTCCTTTCTTGTTTTCTCATTTCTACTTTCTATCAAACTTGAGAACAAATTTTATTTCGGCGCAGCACCTATGTAAACACACCAAGTTACTTAGAAAAAAATGGATTTCAAATGTTCTCTTCTGATAATCCTATAATCTACCACAAAGAATGTTGACAGATGCATGCTGAAACAGAAGGTTGCACAAAAATAAGTGAAGCATGTAGAAGAAGAATCGCCATTAAGTGGATATAATTGCAACTTCATCCCAGTTGAGCAATAATTCTTCAGCACATGTAGGAATTACCAAGTATTTCATTTAACCTTCTCGTTTATGCATAAAGAGCGAGACACCTATCCCTCTTGATGCCTTCAGAAGAAAATTCAACTAAGAAATGTTATTAAATGCCATTCACAAAAGATAATCTTATTTATTAGTCACAAAATTTCTTGAAACTCAGCTAATCCAGCTTTCAAGATAATATTGCATCACAGTAGTCGGTTAACATGTCTTATTCTGAAGCAGTCAGCGGCAAACCTAACCTAACCAAGGATTTGCAATAAATAAGAAAGGTCCACAATGAAATGAAGGTTCAACATCGTGCATCCTCAATTCTAATGTTTCATTTGAGTGGAAAAACAAATATTTTAGTGTGTCCAAAAGATGAGGTATAAGAAACATATAATATTTTGGAAGAACATTTGGCAGTAACATTTTGAAAACAGTAGTTACTGAGTTGCTATCTCTAGCTACAATTTTCTAATGAAATCTTCCAAATTTCGCATGACATAAAATGGAAGAGAAAATCTCTGTGAAAAAGTTTAAGCAGCTACCTCCCTGGGTAGTGAAATATATCTTTAAAAAAAAAAAATTACTTTTACATTTCCTTCATTTTCTAGCTGTTCAAACAGAACCTGAATCAGAAAATAATGTACTGGTTTACAAATCTAAGGGTCAAATATATTTTATACTGGACAAAGCCCAATTAACAAGGTTTCCTCCAAAAGTAGGATCATGACGTGAAAATATATGTACACATAATTGCTCATCAACAATGCCAAAATGATGAACACAAACTGGCATCGGCCCCAGTAGTTAAAGCAGGAAAGAGATCATCATATGAGAATACTACAACAACAACTACTTCATCCCACTAAGTGGTGTTGGCTATATGGAAAGAGATAATCATATGAGAATAATGCTTCAACAAATTTTTCTTATCAATTATCACTTGTAAAAACTATTTGACAATATAATGGCACAATTCGCAAGGAACTTAAAGCTTTAATTACAAAACAAGTGAATTTCAAATTTACTGAAGCTTAGCATACCATTGATGTTCCAGACTCTAATGGAACCATCCTTGGATGCAGTAAAGATTTGTTCTGAATTTGGGGCAAAGCACAGCCAAGTCACAGCACTCTGTACACAAGTAATGGAGAAAGTTAAATACAAAGAAGAGAAAATAATAAGGCAATTCTGGCTGTAGAGATGCTGAATTGCTGATACAATCACGATGAAGTAAACTAAATGCAAGATTTTCCTACATTTCTCTGATATAGCATTGGAAATGATACAAACACAGACATAATGCCTAAACCCTTAAATGAAACTAGTTCCATGCTTTATAATTTTCAGTCGTGTCAAACATCAGAGGCCTACATAAAAAACTTCAGCCGTACATACAACTGTTAAAAATTTGATGTAATGGGTAGTAAGAAATAAACCAGCTTTAAATACAAGATTGGGAAAGAATTTTGACCTTATGCCCCTTCAGCTGCATAACTTTTGAGATCTCCTTCACTGATCCATCTTTGGAGTACACTATCTCCCAAACCTGCACAGTGAATGGTGTCCTTTGAGTACAGTAATTGTGAACATCTAAACTAGAGGCCAGCAAAATGCTCTTTTTAGACTAGAAAGAAAAGGATTAGCAAAATTAGCACCATCTCCTGGTAAAATTGAAGAAATCACTAAAATAGAATCAGTAAAAGTGCTCAATAGAGCCACATTTCCATATAAGGAGAGCTACTTGCACCCAGGTTGAACTGAAAACCAATGCTTGAAATGCTCAAGAAAGTTACCTTCACATCAGCAGTAAAAGCTGCAGCAGCTATGAATCGCCCATTGGGTGATACAGAAGCCATGGTGTTTTTTAGCTGATTTGTATCAACATGACCCAAGACCTTTCCAGTTTTTCCATGCCAAAGAGTTACGTCAGTGCCTGCAAATAACAGGAAATTGAAAAAAGAAATGTAAATTATTCTTTTAGTAGTTCTCACTTTACATATTCAGGGGAATCAAGTCACAACAACAGAGAATAGATTGCATATCAAATATCTTTCAGTAGACACTTTTTGTTGAAACATGAAACAAATAGTGACGGGATTTGCAAATTATTTAACTAAAAGACAATGTAGAATATAAAACAAACACATAACTGAGCCAATTACTATTGCTTGTTATGTTAATCAGTCAATTAGTCACATCATTCAATCAACATGTATGACAAAACATAAATGGACATCTTTAAGGAGAAACTTCTCAAAAGTGATGAACAAAAAAAATCCCATTATCCCATGATATTCTGGAATAAATTTCAGATCCCTAGAAAAGCATACGTCAAATTCACGAAACCGACTTTGAGGTAAGCCCTGTTAGACTGGCATATAGAGAGCATTTCCCATCCCAATACTACATTTCATCTGTTAAGCAAACCATACTAGAATAACATTTAAGCTTCCAATCAACCGTCTGCAAAAGCTACTAAACTATAGCTTTTACGGAAGTGATTCTCAAGAATCCAGGCAAACACTCTGCCAAACTGGTTCTTGGAATAGGAATAGAAATAAAGAGGAGGGTACTCATAGGGAGATATGTTCTTGGACTAACGGTCTGAAATCCGCCAATGCATAAGTGACAATTCATTTGAAAAGCTACAGGTGGAATATAATTGGACATTGTAAGGATACTAATGTTGGAAACACCAATATATTCTCAACTAACAAGTCCAAGTGAGAGATAAATTCTCCAGCCAGAACATGTCTTCTGTATCAGGACATTTACACACACCTTTATTACATGTTTGTGCTTCCTAGCCAGCAGCACTAAGAAGCAATTCTATAAAATCCACTTAGATGCTGAACAAGGCTATACAGAAAGAACATAATCAGTAATCTGATAAAAGAACATTCCATTGTCAAACCCCTTCGAACTGAATAGAAGTTCTAATAGACTTTCACTTATTGAAACCAATCACATGCCTGCAGACACATTCTTAGCCTAGATATTCATCATTCAGATCCGAAATTATTAGGCTTCAAAGTACCTCAACACCATGAAACTTTTATCATACTTGAATCTGCTTAAGACTAAGTATGAACGAGAAGAAAGACTATCATTACCTTCAGAACATGAAACTATTACCATACTACCATCAGCACTGCCATAAGTCGCCTTGGTTCCGACAAGCGTGAGAATGGCCCTCTTATCATGAACTTTTTTCTGTTCCCATTTGATCTCTGGAAGAGGAAGCTTATTTTGCTGCTTAGACTCATCACTCACTTTAGGTTTTTCTTCTCCATACATGTAAAGAGAAGAACCTAACAATGTATGAGTTGCGACTACTATAGAAGTTGCATCATCAGCAAATGCAACCGCTGTTGGCTGACCACCAGCAGGCAAGTTAATTCTGAGAAACCTAACAATATAGCAGTGGTTAAAACCCAACAAAAAATAAACAATAGTAAATGTCTAACAACGCAAATGCAGTGGAAAATTCTACAGGAAACTAACGAACTCATACTTGAAGCTTTTATTGGCAACATCATCCAACTTGAACACCCTCACAACCCCGTCACCACAAGCTGTACACACAAACACATGAAAAATGTATGACTAGTTAACTTTGGTAGAGCAACGGAGGATATCAATAGATAAAAGTAAAACAAGTAAGCAATGTGAGATAAATAGTAGACATCCATGTTAGACAAGCTAAACCAAATAAGCTTATTTCGTTGTTTCTTCAAAAACTCAACATATTACATACCAAAAAAGGGAAAAAAATAAGTGCTAAAATTACCGGTTGCCAGACTACGTCCATCTGAAGAGAAACATAAACCCGTAACAGCATCACCATGACCCTTGAGCGTGTTCAAATCCAGCGGATGATGCCGCTTGTTTGCGTCCTAATTTTCATGATCAGAACAAAAATGCAAATGATTAATTTCACAAGTATCAAATAGGCCCAAGCCTACAGAAAGTATCAACATTTCAAAGATAACGTTTTTACGATCTAAATGTATGAGTTCAATATGAATTCGTGTTAAGCAAGTACATCTCTACCGACGCTAATACAATTCAATCTTCAAAACACTGAATTTTGATAAACCCTACCTTATCGGCGGTGTGAGTTTTGGACTGAGATTTCTTGGAAGTCTTCAACGGCTGCTTTTGGTTCTGATTTTGACTGTGATTCGGGTCAAGTTTTTCCAGCTTCGTGATCGATTCAACCTCGATTTTTCGTTTACGGAAATAGTTTCCGAAAATTGAAAATGCGATTAAAGCTCCCAAGATCAACGATACTACAACTGTAATTG
The DNA here is from genome assembly GCA_016586305.1 of Ophiorrhiza pumila. NCBI lineage: Eukaryota > Viridiplantae > Streptophyta > Magnoliopsida > Gentianales > Rubiaceae > Ophiorrhiza > Ophiorrhiza pumila. The sequence goes on from BLIW01000002.1 coordinate 2,856,340, forward strand.
GAAGAATCGAATCCATTGCTTCACTCTTTCTTTCTGGAAAATTCTTTTCCTTTTCCTTTAGCTAAACCTCGCAGTGACAACTCTTTCTGACTGTAGTTACGATGATAAATTGATGGTTTTTCTTTATTTTCTATCTTTTTATCCACAGTAAAACTCTGATTTTCTTTATCCAACACGGCGGTGAAAATATAATAAGTAAAAAACCAAAAGTAATGGGTAAAACAAAATGAACCCCGATTTGATCTTTGATATAAAGGCTCTAGGCAAATAATATTAATTTGTTGGAATTAAATCCCATAAATTCTTTTTTTTTTCCTTTTTAAATGTTGATTCCAATTCTTTCTAAAAATAGTAATGGTTATATAGTATAGCCTGGTTTATTTGGATAATTTTTTGTTATTCTAATCGATTCTGCAAATGTTTAATTAATGAAATATTTAAGTATGAATGAAGAGTTTCTATCCCATAATTAAAGCAAATTTTGTGATTATGAAATAATAATATAGTGGTATTTTATTATAATTATCTAAACTTCGTGATAAATTTGCCAATTTGGTTAAATTTCAAGATAGCAAATTAGCAATATTGTTAAAAACATAGATCAATTTACACCAGTTTGATCTCCACAAAATCTACCAAGTTTTTATTCGGTAATTGGTAAATAGTGTAGGATAAACAAAATCTGATTCTGTGTAATGTTTAAAAAAATCACATCTTATCACACAAATTAAAGATTAAAAATATTATTAAAATTAAAATTACAATTATTATATCCTAATAGGTTAGGATACATTTTCTAATATTAAACAGAATAAAACAAAATGATATTATCACATGATAAACTCGTGAGTCTTGGTAAATTTAAAATATGAATAGTTTTATGTGGAAGGTTTTTCTTTCTAAAAAAGAACTCAATTAATTTAGAACTTCAAACTCTTAAGCAATAATAATGCATGCTAGAGCATTCAATTAAAGCGTATGCTCAGATTACAAACGTCTCAAGTTCCAAAAACACAGTTCAGCATTCAATTTTACAAAAGTTAATTAACCAAAACAATCTCAGAACTCAAAATGCCCATTTGCTATATTAATGTTACTTTTGGTTTCATTGCTATACAAGATTTGCTTCCAATAGAAAACCTGTGGGATTATTAGACATGGTTTCCTGCGAACCCGAGCTTTCATCGTGTTAAACTGAGGTCAAATGGACTTTTCTGATGTAATTTGCAGATTTGGAATCCATCATGATCCTGCACATTTAAATAAATGCAAATTTTCAACCGAAATATATGCACTAAAAAGAGCTCTCTTCAAAGAACTCTTGAATATTAGAAGACAAACCTGCTGTGAGTTTGGCAACTTTGTATTCTACAAAATCCCCTCTAGATTCTAATGTCATCAATCCGGAGCTCTTTTTCTGAAAGCATCTTAAGTTTCTGCCAAAAAATTTAGTCCTAGTTAATAATTGATGATTTCATAAAGCTCAAACCCTAAATAAGTTGCATGAAAAAATAAAAAACTTAGACAAAGCATGAGATTTTTTACTCCTTAAAAGAGTCATGAAACAGGCATTACCGTAAGATATACAGGTGGGTCATCAATACTAGTTGAACCAAGGACAACTTCCCTCCTCAATTTTGCTGTGAGTTTGTGACAAACCCTAAGCTGAGGACAATTAGGGTAAGAAAATATCAATGATTATTAACCATCAAATCAACAACGGAGAGCTTGTTCTGAAGAGAGAGAAGCTTCAAGAGTTTAACCTCAGATCGTGTTGCTCCACCAATCATGAACAAAAATATCCGCTGTCCCATTTTCTTGGAATCCAATGCATTTTTCAAACAGGAATCACTAGAGAGATGATAAAATAAGACACAAGAAAACTTGAGAAGAGGAGTCACAGTGTGCAATTATCCATGCATGAAAAAAAATTGCATCTTGTATTCACTGAAAAATTATACATTATAAGTTATTACAGCTATATGTTGCTAAAGGGTCTAGAATAGAACATATGTGCTGGTCCTCTGATGGCAAGTGGAATCCATAACTGCAACTCATAACAATAACATGAGAATTAAGAGCAAAAGGGGTACCTCGAATATCCATCGTCAGATAGGCGAGGTCGTGCCCATGTTGCAGTCCGTCTTGATCTTATTGAATGCGGGCCACCCCTTGCCGATCCACCATGAGAGGACCCATTTGCCTCACTGCTAGTTGAACTCGGCTCATTCATGCATGGATATTCATCCTTTGGTAAATCTCCTTTACTCAACTTTTCAAGCAACTCCTACACAAACAAATAATCATTGCAATATGTCCATCTCTCATGTAACAACCTAAAAAATGGCTCTGCAATAACTAGAATTAGCAAGTGTTCAATAAGGGCAACCATTAGTTACAAAAAACTTGATGCATGAAATGGTATCTTCGCTTTGAGTATTACAACAACAACAACTAAGACTTTATCCCACAACAACTAAGACTTTATCCCAGTAAGTAAGATCAGCTATATGTATCCTATTTTGCTACAAGGGTCGGTCTAAACTCATTTTGTGCTCATTTATCGCTTTGAGTATTAAAAGTTTTTAAATTGTGCAATTGAGGCAATGGCATAAACACGTGAAGGTAACCCAATTTTTCTGACTCCGCTAAAACTTTGAAGGATTACCATTCCAGCAATTGTAAAAAGATTTAGCAGTTAAAAAGCATCTGACAAACAATGTAAGAAGCTATTCAGATCTTAGACAAACCTCTACCATCGGATAAAACCGAAATAGCTGCCACGTTTCTTCCTCTCCTGTTCGATCCTTTCTTGCTGCATGCTTCCTCTAATAGACAAAAAACAAAAAAAGAATTTAGCAACTACAAATTAAAGTGTTCATTCTAAGCACCATATATGCTTGAACTTTATGCTTTTCTCTGATTAAATAAGACGAATAAGAAAACATACCTTTGTGTCAAATTTCAACGAGAAACTCCCAGTTGATGTCTTCCTATTTTCTGATCCTTCAAGCAGTCTCATATTTTGAACTGCTTTCATATCCTCAATAGACAATTTTGCCAGCTGAGATATGATAAATATAGCTAAGTTCTTGTGAAACTGACCCACAATTTTTAGGCTACTAAACAAATAAAAATCAAGCAGTTCAAATTTGAGCGAACTACATTAATTAACTGAGACTCGTTGAGCCACAACTGTTTTTCTGTAGCACATACCCTGCAGTAAAGAACAACTTCATTTGCCATGCAACAAACTAAACAATCTAAGTAGGATTCCTGGCAACATTATTAGTATGCAAATGGTTTCAGTAAAAATCTGACAAACTATGGTGAGGTGATTGATATTCTGAAATAAAAAAAAGTAGAAAGTTATGCTTGACCAAATATCAGATTCATGTCTCTTAAATATCTTCTTTAATAAACTTTCATCTTTTAAATGACAAAAGGTCAAAAACCATAATTGTTGTTAGACCAAGAGGCATACAGGCTGCAACAGAACCTCTTGTTAGGCTTGTAAGTTAGCACTAGAAGTGTTCAAATAAGCGTCAAACTTGCAATAGATGTCACTTTTACCTTGGTAACTCTTATGAACCCATTAATTGAGAATATTCTATTACTCAAGAGTAATTAAACTCAGCATTTGCAGTATGTCCCCAAATACACAACAAATAGTACCTAATATCATCTGTAGAACAGAACAATCAAGAAAAAAAAGATAACAATTTGAATGTTTGTGTTTTGATTGTATCTGGATCCACCATGGATTCCAGAGTTAACTTTGTATTACATGTACATGCAGCTTCAAACTATGCCTTTAAAGGAAGTCCTTTTTTCTTATGAGAAAAGAAAAGGTTTAATACTTGCAAGGAATTATTTATCATATTGTATTGTTTATTGTCTTATATGTTTGCATATAGAAAGATAAACTTACATTTTCTGATACATAAAATGACAGAACTTTACAAACTTGGGGAATTTATCAAGCCAGAGCAACAAGATATAGACGAATCCGTTTACCAGAATAGAGTAAGATTCGTGCACTGACTCTGGATACTCAATTGTAAACATGGATCCATGTTCAACCAAATAGACAAAAAATTGATTGATTCTTGATCGGGATACGCCTATAGAAGGGCCCAGATAACAAACACATTTTTCTATCCGTAGTCATAACAATACTTTTGTAAACATTTTTTCATGCTATTAAAGGATTTCCATAGTCATCACAAGTCCTTTGGCTTTTCAATTGACATACTTAATCACCACCAGATTTTGGCAAAACAGTTTTAGATTTCACTAGAATGTTCTCATATAACAATTGTCGTAGTGAATATCAAACCTAATTTATAGTTCTATGACTCTAACCAGATGAAAATAGTGTGTAGAGAACTGATCAAATATGAAATGTACCAATCCACTAGAAAAACCTTAAGGTTGAGCAGCCACCTGCATAAGTTTTGAAGCCTTGTCACCCTCAAACTTTTCAGGATAAACGGATGCATATATCATCATCAGGCGTAACTTATTTTCAGATGCTGCATCCTACATAAAGGAAACAATGTTATAAAACACGAGTAAAAAACTAGAACTTACATGTGCATGCGATTCTTGTGAAGAAAACACAACTTTTAACCTGCTTTGACCGAAAGAAGTTGATGACTTCCTTCGTTCCAGCATCTCCAAAAACTAGGTCCTGCTCAAGTTGCCCAAGCTCCCGGAGTCCCATATCCCTTATACTTTTGTTAATTTTTCCAGCAATCTGATTAAGAAATCCACAGATTAGAAAGGACTCTATTGCTTTAAGTTTCGTATAAAAGTGCATAGTCAAGTTTGAATTTCATAATTAACTAGCCAACTCATCCAAAACTCCACCCTAGAGTATCTCAGATAAGTGGAGCCAAATGGAAAATACTCCATAGGACACTTCTTATGCTACAAAAATGCTTCAATGCTACTAAAACATTAAATTAGGTGCAGATAGAATTGAATAAGGTAGGAAAACCAAACCTCAACATGGAGGGTAAGTTTCTCCATTTGTTCATTGTATTGTGGTAAGGCTTGAACCATTTTCTGCAAGTCTCGTGTAGATATTTCACTACCGTCTCTACATCAGAAGTAGATGATAGTATGAGGAAAGTAAATTCCACTTAGCATAGCAATGGAGTTCCAAACAAACTGTTTTGCCAGCTTTGGCTATAAAGAACCTTCAAGCATGAAAACTGTAGAGTTGCAGAGTGAAGTATATTAACATAAAACTTCCTTAGTTGGTGCTTGGAAATATCACACACTACAGTTGGTTAAAAAAACTAGCAATCGTATGACTGGTTCGGTTCCCTTAACAGAATTTAAATTTCAGGGAGATCATTAGCCTAAATCACATATCTCCAATATCATTACCTCACTAACACAACCATCTGGTATTTGCCTTCAAGATGTAGAAAATTGGAGTATTGGTACCAGTTGTGCAATCTATTACAATAATGTTTCTGAGCTAGATGAGTTCTCCAAAAGTTTCAGACATGTGAAAGTTGAGACAACCCTCACTAGTTGTTACAGGCAGAAAGCCTGTAAACGTGCTTTTTTTACTCTCAATCGACAACTTTTTCAGCAATGCAAACTCAAAATTATTCTAACTTTAATTGGGGATCAAGCTATGTCTAACATACGCCTAGTTTTAAAGTGTCATGAATCAACTAAACCTTATCATAAGATGTCAGTAAAGAAAACTTATCAGTGTTGGAGAAATATAAATATATAAATGTTATTCTAAAGCTACCTTTGCAGGCTCTGTTCATAATTATCTAATATGTTGAGTATGCCTCCATGAAGAGTCAATATAATCTCTAGTTTATGATGTAGTATTACTCATGACTTTGTCTCCACAACTATAAAAATGAAATCTGAGCTGGTAAAGATTTGATTTCATTCCAAGTTAATCATACTATGATACTAATATGTCAAATCACTTGCATAATGTGAAGAATTCGGCACAAAAATGGATATATTTAAGAGTGAAACAGAAAAGGTTAGACATTGTAGTCGTAGAAAAGAGAAAAATCACACAAATGAAATTCAATCTCACCAACCTCTGTTGCAATTGGGCTGCTTTGTTCTTTGAAACAAAATTTGTCATCTTGTCATGCAACCGTTCACTAGCCTGATAACATCTCCATGTGAGATTTAACCACCATAAATGGCATATGCCAATGACAAAGATGAAAATACAAGAAGATACATACATCTGCTATATGGATATGGCGTAACTCAAGCCAAACAGGGTCATGATCCTCCAAAAGGGCTTCTTTTTTCTCAGGTTGACCACCAGATTTACTAGAAACCTAAAATCCAGCATATTTTGATCTCCAGGATAAGTTTAGAACATAATATCAAATACCAAAACTAGTAAACTATACCTCGTACACATATTTATTTCCGTCCAAGTCAAGTAGATCATGGCACATAGAATCATAAGTCCACTCATGAATGACAGGAGCAATCTGAGTGGAAAGAATAGTCCTCGTTAGCAAAAAGAGAGAAATGGATACTCACAAAGTTGAAACAGAAGTGATAAAATGATGATAACCAGGTCAACAGATCTGTCCAAAATCAGCAATTCACATGTCTCTGTTTTGGGATAGTTCGGAATAGAAGTCTTATATGTTGATATAGAATTCCAAATGGCAGCAGCAAGCTTTGTGGGAAGTAATTCACGAGGTGATATTACTGTTGATGAATCAAGTCCCTTGACACCTCGATATCGCACAACAGGAAATTCCTGAAAATGTGGAAAATGATAGAATGCTCTCGTGCTAACTAAATCCCATAATGACATCATTCTCCTATAGTCCATGAGTTGACAAATGAAATTGATGAATCAACCAAAAAGTAATCTTTTTGCTGAAAAAAAAAAGATAAGGGACAACTGAAAGTTGGAAGACATTTCTTGCAACACAAATTTCCATTGCTATCTCACCATTCAGGTGGATGTTACACGTAAAGGGACTCTTTCTATCCTGTTAGTCTTGACCCATGCTACAACCACAATACTTTTTATTTGGAAGTTTAAATCAGACATCAACAATTTTAAGCAACCTTAGTTTCCTAAGAGTCTATAAATAGAAGTATAACTGCGAATCATATATGACTCGTATTTGCAGACAAGCATATGGGAGATTAAGTGATTAATTCATAGGTATAACAACAGTGTCAACCTACAGCAAAAATGGAAATTGTCATTGTCATCTAAGATATCGAATCATAAAATGCCGAACAGCTACTTTGATATCTTTTCCTACACATTGATATAATTAAACCTGTAAGACTCGAAAACTTAACATGAAGATAACAAAGTCAAGAGTGATAGTCTATGTGATGGCGTGATGCATTTTTGTTATTCCCTAGCACGTTACTATCTAAATATAACTAGAAGAATAGTAAATTATAAGTAATAGGGATCTCTATTAAGTAAATTTCACATTGTGGAGCTCTGTTGACACACCTGGGAATGATACCATATATCATATATGCATAGAGAAATTATTCACCTAATGCCTGTACTGAAAACTTAGCCATGTGATGAAACAAAATAACATCATCAATTTCTTTGCCAGATGTTTTCTAAGCTTTCTTGGAGTTAGAGGCCATTTCGTAATGAAAGGAGAGACAACTTAGCCTCCACCTTTTGGTATTTAAGCTGCAATAATATTCCACCAACTTTTTTCCCAATTCTTTGGTATTCAGTGAATGGTGAAATCCATCTTCAGTGACCATCATCAATGCAGCCTAGGTTAAGAAACTTTTTACAACAAATAGAAGATGAGAATTATGCCCTCAGAATGGGAAATATTACTGTTGGGTAAGAGGTTGATCTTATAATCACAAATTTTCCAGTTGCTTCATCATCTTTCCTTTGTTTATTTTATGTTGTTTTTATTAATAGAAAAAAGAATGCATATAATTAATTGTACCTTCAACGAAGCAAACACTGTAGCAATTCGTTTAGCCATTTCATTCAAACAAGCATCAAATTTGCGACTAGTTTCAGCATTTTCACCATACAGATCTTCAAGCGCTCTTTCATGATCAGTGCTGAACCCCTACAATAAAGACTTCCATATTGACAAATTATACAGGGTTTTTCAGCCAGAAAACCCATACATTACTAGTAAGAGCTGCAGTACATCATTGGAGAAAATCATCTTGCAGAAAAATCATTCAAAACCATTTCTGTAACTTTAAGTCTAAATAATTTTTTATTAATTTTCTAATCTAGATTTAATCATAAAGTGGATTTCACAAATAATTGTAGCATGCTCCAGAATTTAAATGATTTTCTATAATTCTTACCATTACGGAAAATAATTAAAGCGCAATATTAAAAGAATAAAAAATGTACCTGATCGTCTACAGGGAAGTACTCCAAATTCATCTGCAATATACCAAAAAAACAATGAGAAAGTTCAAGAAATTTCAAGGCCTAAGATTCAATTTATACTTCACATTTACTCCAAGACAAAAAATGATTAACCTCACGCAATGCACCCATACGTGGTAGCACACTAGTATCATTCTTAATGCGAGCAACCAAATCCTTTGATATAGGTGAACTAAAGTAGACATACGCTCTGCAAGAAGAGGAGAAAAGAAAGAAAGTAGAAGAATTATACAGATCAGTAAAAAACTAAATTCAAGATTTCTAAAAGGATTTTAAAACATCAACTTCTCAAATGTTAGATTCTGTCACATACTTCTTGTACAAAGGTTCTCTTCCTGACATGTCAGATAAGAACATGACAACACTGCAGTATTACCAAAAAAATCGACCATTAGTTCCCTTGTTTCTTGCAATTCATATTTAACAGAACAGAACCATATCCAGATAAAATAAAATTGATTTTTCAGGAATCAAACCAAATCAGTTTAAAGAAAATAACAAAGAACGCTATAAGAAACACGAAAAAGCTGATCTATCCCTTAAGAATTTGAATCATAGAGCTAGAGGTAGTTATGGCGTCAGTAAACAATTTCAGCAAAACAAGAGAAGAAAGTGGTGAACTCAATAGAAAGTTTTCCATCCATTAGTTGATCATTTGAACTTTCGCCAGTAGTAAGTGCATTCATATTGCTTTCATTGTCCTCTGTCTCCGTTGCGTCATTCATGTCCTCCAATGCCAGAGGCTCCTTAGAGATGATAAAGACATAGAAGGAAGTTTTTCACTGGTGCAAAACTTTAGGTTGCAAATTAAGCAAATGAAGTTGCAGGTTTCATATGTAAATATCAAACTTAAGCAACATGCTAATCATACAAACGAATGACCTTTCAAGTGAACAGCTATAACCACACAAATGTAAACAATCAAAAGAATAGAATCATCGATCATAATTATTGATAAGCCAATGAAGTCCCAATAAATTTTTTCACTCAAAAAACAACTGAATGAGTTTTGAATATAACAGAGCACAAAAAACATTATTATACTTCTCTTTTGTAGGCTGAATGAAGTATACGGCATCCATGGATGGCAGAGGTTGTCGTCGTCTGAAAAGGTCTTCCACCACTGCCAATTTTAGAAACAGAATAGATTATTTCTGAAACAATCATAAAAAGAACAACAAAATAAAAGAACGTCATAACAGATCAATGATTGGGAAAGACAGCCGTTCATGCTAACAACAAATTTTGCGGAGGAGTAGAAAAAGGGAATGCAAAATCACAATCTAAAACAGCAATTGAGAAGCAGAAAAGGTTCAAAATTTGATGCGAAAATTAAAGAAACATGAAATCATAAATTGTGCTACAAAAGATTTGACCACCCCAGCACAAAAAATGGCATTGCACATCAGAGAAGAATCCACATCAAGGTCAAAGACTCCTTGTGTCAATAAATAAGAATCCTTGATACAGGCAACTAATTCAAATATATTAAACGTGATTATTTGCTCACATGAAACTCCTTGATCGGTGATGTCTGACATTTTACATGAGGAAGACATGACCTTGACTGTAACTTTATCCATGATCAGCACCTGCAGAGAAAAGTAAAAGAACAGTTAAAATCTTGATAAGAATATGAGGCACCAGTTTTGTTTTGCTTGTAGATGCATAGACTCAGGATTTCATTTTTTCTGAATCCTTTTAGTTAGTCTAATACACAGGTATATGATATCAAAACCTGTTAAACAGTTAACTTTTTGAACAGCCTCCTAAAAATGGCCTTATAGAAATAACGTGAAACTATGCATAGCTTTTGTTAGGAATCAGTTTTAAGTTGGAAACAAGTTTTATTTCACTGATACAACTCTTGAATGTAATATATTGTAGGTTCCCAACCCCAAGGTTTTTGTAACCCAAATCAACCTGGGATATTCTCGCATCTATTTTCTTGACACATGTCAAGCAAAACTAATCTTTGACACATTAAAAAAATCCAAAATGTTCTGTTTTAATGTAATCAATGTTTGTAGTATATGGACAACAGATTTTCTTCAGGTAGCAAGACAAATACAGCATCTTGAAAGATCCTTCATGTTGGATATGATCTGCTTGTAAAATAGCCTACCTTCCAAGATGATCTTGAATCATCTGATTTTGATGACCGAACCATCTCATGCAATAGCCCTACAAGTTGAGAAGATTGTAGCAAAGGAGCCACAAGATTCATTAGCCATCATAAGTTAGAAAATGAACTTTGCAAACTAGGGAAAATTTATTCATCAGCTCAGATCTAGGCATGTTCACACTAGTACATAGAGATGGAGACTATGACTATGGTAGTTACTAAATCAGTGCAATTGGAAAATGGATAACAGAATTCTAGAGATGTTTATTATCATTCTTAAAGTTGCCAAAGGGACATATTCACTGTCTTTGCACATCAGCTATGTAACACCAGCTTCCTTTATTAGAATCCTATTTTACATATCCAAAGTTTTGGAGCTTAAATGAGACTAATCGTACATGTTTGAAAGAGGCTTGTTCAAAATTGGAGAGGGAAATATTGACATTAATACATGCTCACGAGGGGTCTGATCAGTGACGCCAATACTTCCATATGATGTGAGGATCAAACAAACCTTAAAAATGGAAGTCCAGCCTAGTGATTCCATTGCTGTTTTACATTCATCAACTATTACTCTTTAAATTTGTCTAATAAGAATTTCTCTTAGTTTAACCGCAGACACACTGCACTACAGACTTGAACATACATTTGTCCAAAAAAAACACCTGTACAAGAACTGCAATAACAAAATCAATTATGCACTCTAAACGCCAAGCCCAGAGAGCAAAACTGAATTGACATCTCCTAATTTACAGCATACACTATAACACTAAAGCATACGTAAATCAGTGTAATTAAAAAAATTGTTCACACAAATATAAAATTGTGGATGAGTATTTAATTACACTTCTTTATACATGAACTCCCAAAGGAATTTGTGATCAAAATCCAGAAACAAAACCACAACGTTAAGATAAGAGATTCTTTCATTTAATCAAATATATATACCTACGTACATGTGTGTGTATATATATATATGTCCAGTTTGGTTCTACAACAATTAACAAAATGCACAATAAAACTAAAGAAATTCATATCTTCGAAGAGAGATGAAGAATTTAAGATCACGTATTCACATACACACTAAAACAAAAATTAAATTAGAAATAAACAAAAAAAAATCAAAATTAAGAACGTATCAGTTTCAACTGTGTGCGTAACAGAGAGAGAGGAGGATTACGGTCACGGCTGATTTGACGGAAAGTCTTGTAATCTCCGCCATGAGAAGACACGTCGGAATCGGAAAACGACATTCTTAACAATCAAATTATCGAAACGAACGATCTTTCTTGTAAATTGATTCGTTCGTTACATAGAATGAATTGAAAGCGTCTCTCTATCTGGAACAAACAATACATACAACACTAGAAGAAGAGTGGAAGAAGAGAAGAAATGGAAGAATGGAAGAATGGTTTGGATTGGCGTTTTTGAAGGCGAGAGAGTCTCTCCAACTCACTCACTGCGATCAAAAGATTCAAAACCAACACAACACAACAACGAAGGAAACGAAGTTCGTTACTCGTTAAGACGTTATGGTATGTTAGTGGGGACGCATAAAATGCTCCCTTCAACGGTGTATTTTTTCTATTTCTTCCTATTGTCCCTTTTGTTTGTAAAATTACGTTTCCTACACCTTAGTTTTTATTGTAATTGTGATTCTTGCCCATCACTTTAGTTCTTTAACTCCCGACTAATGATAGAGATTACGAACGTTTTTACATGATATTTTAACTTGGAGATCTATTATCACTTATTCGCTTATCTATTATTACTCCACGTGTATACAATTTAATGTCTGTGTAAAAATTTTCGTACTTTATATCATTACTATTGTAAATGAATAAGTATTACCATATGTTGTTATTTGTTTTAACTATGTTGTTCACAATACGAACACTTGTTAGCACTTAGCAACAATTATAAGAAATGTTAGCTAGAGAAAATTGAAGAGAATTTTTTTTATTTTTTATGAGAGATAATTGTTGAACTTGATCTACTTTGAATAAAATGCAAGAAAAGAAAATGCTAAATTTCAAAGCAAACATCTTAGTAAAACGATGATTACAAACACACTATAAATTTATCTATGATGTATAACTATCTTGTCTTTGTCTTTTTGTTTTATTTTTTTCCCCCTCTAGGGATAGTTAAAAAATAAGAATTAATATTTATCCGAGATTATATTGCATCAATCCATATGGCATTTTGGTAGTCTAAGTATCCACGAGGCATAACTCATAAGGACTGAAAAACAAACACATAAAGTTGAAGCGCGGTAAGATCAAAGCAAAAAATACTTAGTATGGCGATACATTATGGCCTTTATTGTATTTTTAGGATAACCAAAATATGCCCCAAATCTACAAACAATCTTACGTTTGGCCGACTCCCATGTAATTCAGCAGCAACAGCCGGACACAATATGATGAAATAAGTAAACTCACATATGAACCTTGTTGTGTCTTTAAGTTGTAATGTTTGTAGGCATTATTTTTTAATTTCGGAATTTTTAATTTAAAAAAAAAAGTAAAATTTATATCCCCAACAAGTGACGATGCCTCAAAATCCATGATCCAATTCGTTTGCCTTCAAAAAAACATTTTTCACCATTAAATTTGACCAACCCATGATCACTTTAAAAAGGAAAAAAAATGAACGTGCATGCAATTCGTTTGTTATACTCTTGTAGATGCCAGTGCAGCCGTGCAGGCCATCATCCAAGACTTTAGTATTAAGCCGGCCAAGAATTGTAAATGTTCATTACTATGGCAATTAGAAGCATTTGTTGAGAAATGAGAACATCATATTTCTAGCTGCCCTTTGGATATATCTAGATAGCCCTACCAATGTGTCAAGTTGCAACACAGTTACAGTTACAGGCTTACAGCAACTTTATTTTTATCCTGAACATAATAATATGCAGCACGATTGAACCTTTTCAGAAAGTGCGCATTATTACATTAGAAGATAAAGAAAGTCAGCTTAATCTGCGAGACAAGCAGGATTTAAAGGAAACCCTTTTGTTTGCAACATTGAATTGCTTCATCGAACATTTCTTCAATGCCATAATTGAACTTGAATCCAGAATCCAAGAGTTTCTTTGATGAAACGCGAGAATAATTGAATCCTTTGATGTCCTTCAAGGAACTGAAAGAAGGGCGATGGATTTCACTTAGATTTTTCACTTTACCATTCAATGTCAATTAGAGTAAAATCAAAATGATGCAGAAGGAAAATGTAACTTACTCTGCAGTTGGAATTGGGTACTCAGGGTATCTAGCTAACAGGCAGTCGGACAATTCATCGATTGTAATGTCAGCAGCAGAACAAATATATCTTCCTTTGGCATTAGGACACTCGAGCAGAAAGATGTGTGCCCTGGCCAAATCATCAGTGTGCACAAAAGGTGTTCTCAAAAGCTGAGGGTAGGTTTCTTGATGGCCTGCACAATCAGAAGAATCAAAGGCAACTAGGATTAAAAGTGAAAACTTGTATGATTACCATTGTGAGACTTCCTTGGCTTTTTTGCTTCTGCCAAGCAAATTGACAGGTGAAATGCAAACCAGGTGAATTAATTTGGACGCTGGTTCTAAACTACTCAAATTGTTTGCAGTTTTAGAGAGACCAACAGAAAGATAGAAGCCTTGCCACTGTTCTCAAAAACAAAAAAAATCTTACCAAAAATCATCGCCATTGATGTGCGCACTGAGCCAGGAAAAAAAGGACAGATAAACGGTCCATGTACCCAAGTAGGAATTATGCTCACAACATCTAGGCCATGTTTTTCACCAAATTCCAGGGCTGCTTTTTCAGTCAAAATCTTGGTGATTGAATAAGTAGCAACCCCAAGATTACCAAACTTTTTCCTTATATGATCTATGTCACTCCATATGTTCTCATCCACCATGTCTGGATCCTTATCATTAAAAGTCACAGTGGATGCACTGGAAGTATACACAACTCGCTTCACTGTCTTGGAATTCAGGCAGGCCTGTAGAATTCCTATCGTTCCACCGACAGATCTTTTTATCCGTGCTTCCTCAGTTTCTTTTCCCTCAAAATCAATTGGATGAGCTACATGAAAGACTCCAATGCATCCTTCAATTGCAGCATCAAAGCTATCTGGCTGATCAAGATCTGCATTGAAAATCCGTAGTCTTTCTGATGCTCCTGGTAAATCTCTGAGGTAGCTGATGTCTTTCCTGTCTGCAGGCAGTGACTTCAAACTGTCATTAAGTTTGCCAACTTTGCTCTTGGAATATATATATATATATATAACAGTTCAAACAATATATATATATATATATATATATATATATATCTCGCAGTTTTTAGAACATTTTGAGTGCATAAATACAACTAAATGGCCTGAGATGCTCATTCTTTCATAGCATCATCCTTCTCTGCATTGCTTTATATATACATATATATATATATCTGTATCGACGGTGATGATCGAGCGAGAAAACAAACGGGAAAATTAATAATCAAAACAAAAACAATATAGTAATGAATTAATATTAACAAAACCTGGACTTGAAGAGGATCTGATTGTAGTATTGACAGAATAACCATGTTCAAGAAGTGTTTTGATCAACCATGAAGCAATAAATCCAGTTCCACCTGTTACACAAACGCTTCCCATCTTCTTCTCAAACATGTCTATTTCTTCCATTGGTTCAACAGTAATTCTCTGGATTTCTTTGTTTAGAACTTTAGCAATGGTTCATGAGTCAGGAATTAATCAAACGAATTTGTAGTCCACATGTTGTTAATGCAAGCCGCCAAGCCCCCACTGTTTAACGTTGTTTCTTCAAAGCGTGACCCGCATTCCCACCGAAAACAAGAAAACGAAAAGCTTTGAGGTATTTGTGACACAACACGTTTGACACCCTGAAATATGTGACACCACATCTACATGATCGTCCGTTTTCATCTTTATCTCAATTCTCAGCGTACGTGTAATTATGTCATAAATCATAATCATGGATGTTACCAATTATAATTTCTGCGTTTTAATTTTAATATTCTTATAAGATCCGAGCTAAACTCATTCTAGAATCCCAGGGCAACAAAATTATAACTTTGAAAATTAATTAATTTCACACTTTGGCCTAATAAATCTGTTTCATAATTAAAATAATGAAAGTTTTAATTCGTTTTAAGAGGAAGGAATATTTTTTTTTTAAATTTTAAACGATAAAGTTTAATTTAGATTTAATGGTAAATGCCACGTTTAAATTATGACTTCATCCCAAAATATTTCTTGAACTTTCTTTTAAAACATTTGTAAATTTTTATCTCTAAAATATTTTTCAAAATACAACACATCTTTTAGGTAATATCGAGAAGTCTAATAAATTTAACAAGAATAAAATTATCTCCACAATTTTATTTATACACGTGATGTAACAAATGTATTACATTGCAAAAAATTGAATGTCAAGAATGATAAATTGTTAGATTAAAAATATATGAGATATTTTGCGCTCCAATTGTAGGTATTTTTTACCATTAACTCTTTAATTTATCACCTCAAAACAAGTAAGATTTCATAAGAAAATCTAATTTGATATAATTATTCACATCTTTTCAATAATACATCTTTTTATATATATCAATAAGTTTTATTTCTTCATTCTATCGTCACAATTTCAATTTGGCTCTTCCTTCTAATCCCATATTCTACTCTAATTTATATTATTTACACATTAATTTTTTTTATACGTACGCACATTTACATCACATGTATACCTCCAATATCGAGAATCAAATTTTGAAAAGGATTTCTAATTAATCCACCAAAAATGTTGGTATTCTTAAACTCATGCTTGTTGAGTGGAATCTAATTAAGGTTACTTGCTGAGACTTTAAAAAAACTTTTATCCCCATCTCTGAAGTAACAAACTCTTTTAACTTCACACAAAATTAGTTTCGACATTTCTTGCGTGAACATTACTCCTATGGCTTTGGATCTGCAAATCCATCAAATTCGTAGGTTAACATAGAAAACTCATGACACAACCATAACACCAAATTTTTTAACTTTATTCGTCCAACCATCGATAATACCAAAATTAACATCCACAGAAATTACAGAAAGTCTTGCCATTCCCTTTCTTCATCGTGATCAACTCAGTAGAAACAAAGTTTTTTTTTTTGTCCCTTTGTATTTTTTTTTTTCTTAATTGACAAATCCCATACTCGATAATGTCAACCCTAAATTTTATAAATTTACATAACTAGTAAAAAAACACGTGAAATAATAAATTATTCAAAATACATAATTTCAAATGAATTGTTCATCCTTTGTAACTAAACCTAATTGTCGTTTTTCTTTCTTTTTTTTTTCCTTTCAAAGTTCACTGTTTGCTTGGGAAAAGAAAAAATTACCCATCAGTAGTCCTTCTTTGATATTTTTTACCAATTGAATAGAACAAGAAAATAACAATAGCAGCCAAAACAATGCAAGACATCATAAGCAGTTATGGCAAAGTAATACTAAGAATAAATGTTTAAATAATAACATTTCAATATTGTCGATTTTATGCCATATTCCATCAATGGGATCAACTTTAAATAAGATCGATATTGAAGGCAATGGATAAAACCAAGGGCGTGAATCTTGTCATGGTAAAGACATGTTCAATAACACGACTTTGGATTGTTGTAAAAATATGCGAAGTTTCATGTGTAGTCTTAAGGACTTTGAATCCCTGCGGATCCCAAAATTTGAAATTGTACATTTTTTTTATGAAAAATTAAAACTTGTAATTAAGTTTGTTTTTACAAAAATAGAATTTTGCCTTTTCAAAAATTATTTTTTACAAAATAATTTTATCCTTCTAAACTGTGACTTTCTCATTCCGTCATTGCTTTGAATTGTCGTAAACAACATTGGTTTCTACTTTCTAGTGCTTGTTCATCATCTACATGGGCAAACGTGATATGTGAAAAATAAATAACTAAATATTTAAATAAAATAAAATTTCACAAATTTTGAGATATTACGATTTAATAAACATTTATAGTTAGATAAAAGTACTTTTTTAGATTATTAATTAATGTATTTAATATTTAAATTTATTGATGACGTCATCCGATTTTTTGTTTGAGCTGACTCGTGTTGACCCCTTAGCTTAGTCGGTTCGTAGTCCGGTACGATTTTCAAAACATTGCCTCAACGTATAATCGATTCCTTAGGGATGATGTGTGTATAAATACAACATAAATATTGAGGGAAAAAAAAAACTACTGTTCTTTGCATGAACTATTCATTACAGAATCAATAATGAAATAGTGTCCCTAACATTCAGAACTACCAATCTCTAAAAACTTTTTCAAAATTAAATTAGCTATCAAGTCACATTCGTAGTTGAAAACTGCATGAGCAGCTCTCATGCCACCTAATTCATGCATATTTCATCTAACAAACAAATGAAGCTTCTTGCATAATCAGAACTTTTTGAAGAAATCTTGAAAGAAATCTGCAATGATTAATTATATATGTTGTAGCTTTCTACATTTGTTGTGTTGACTAATAAATTCCTTAAGGGAAAATTGCAAAAAAGTCATCTACATCTTCTTTAAACTTTTTCAGTTGTTATATTGTGCAGCGCATTTATATATGTATTAGTACGATAATAGCTATTTCAATGCATAATAAAAGCGACACTAAATTAGAATTACAATTTTAATGACGATTAATTGTTTAAATTCATATATGAATCACGTCTTACATATAAATAAATTTCACAAGAGTTTTTGTATTTCTTTTTTTATAACTCACAATTAAAATAACACAAATTTCGTAACTCATATTAAAATATGCACTACATTGTCTTTTTTTAAAAATCTAATTCGATAAATGACACAAATTTTGTAGCACATACTAAAATATGCACTAGATTGGTTTTCTTTTTAATCTAATTCCTTCTACTTTTTTAAAGAAAAATATACACGTGTTATCGCGGGAGGATGTACACGGATATACTTTCGTAAAAAAAAATCAAAACCGAATTATTTGAAACAATAAATTTGATATAAATTTTTAAGATAAATGACAAAATTATATCATTTTAAATGTAATTTTTGCAATTTTGCATATTATTAACAATTTCTAACAGTACAAAGAAAATTCTCGCACTTGTTAATTAAGCAGTGAAAAACCATTAATAACATGGGATGGGAATGGGCCTATCATATCGTCAGCGATGACCTCATCGTCACACCAAAGCCCCGTCTGAATTTTCAAAACCCAGCCCAGTCAACACTCGGAAATGTTAGTAAAATTACTATACAGCCCCTCATCTTAACACTGGGATGCAGCACTGTACTCTTGACCTTCTGGAAGTCCTTTTACCCGCTCCAATCACCAAACTTTTAACCTTTGTTTATATTTCAGAATTATGACCCATACGATGAAACAAAAATGACAAACATTAATTTTTAATAATCCAAACTTCCCCAACTCCTCCATTGTTGATTATTGTTGTTTTACAACAAATTTATTTTTATTTTTTATTTAAAACGAATCCGAAAATCCCACTCCTCCATTGTTGAGCATGCATATATAGAATGATTTCTATGTTACCCTTTTGCCTCTTCTCTGCTCAGCATAAACCCTAGATAATTTTATTTATTATATCATCTCAAATTTTGGGGAATTTTTCCGGATAAAAATTATTGAGTTGTTCGTATTATCATCATTTTGTTATTGGCTTTCTATTATTATGTATAGATCTGGAGCTGTGATGGCCTGGAATGTATTTAAATTTTGTGCGGCATTAAGAGGGCTGGGCTCGATCATGATTTTAGTTGTTCTTGGTGTCGTCGGAGTCACCTATTACGCTGTTGTTGTTTGTAATTACGCTCCTGCACTCGCTGTCGGCGGCCTCGATTCCCTCATCGCCGTCGCCGTTTTGATCTTGTTCCATTCTTTGGTAATTAAGTGTCATTTTTGGTTTTATTTATTTATTTATTTTCTTTCATGGTTTCTTTTTATAAAGTATTTATGTTATTCTGTTATTTTTGGTTGAATGATTATTTGGTTTGTTGATATGAAAGAGAATTGAGTTCGTTATGGAGTAATCTTGACAAGGTTTGGCCTGATTGAGTGTTTTTCATTTTCTTTTTGGACAAATATAGAAATGTTAATATTCTCATTGCAGTTAGGGAGAGGAAACTGAATTCATCTTCTTTGGAAGAAAAAGTTTGCTGCTTTTGTTTATTAGAATGAAGTGATTTTGGCTGAGGATGCATGTAAACAGTGCTTCATCAATTTTAGTGATGAATGTTAAAATTTTGAATGGTTTTAGCTGAAAATGCTGAGGAATGAAAGATTTTATTGCTTTAGTTAAGTGTGTTAGTGTGCTAAGATTTGTTAGTTTTTTGAATTGTTCTTGGTGGGGATTTCTTTGGCAAGGATAGTAAAGTAATTGAAATTAAGATGACTGATGCTTGTTGCTTCTACAACTTGATGATCTTGAACTAAGGCTTGTCAATTGCCTTTTTATGGTCATCATGGATTTGAATTTTGACTTCCTGTACTCTAAATTTCATTTAGAAGTTTTGAAATGGAGCAAATTAGATCATTGTTACACAGAATGAAACTAAATAGTTTACTGTTTCGTCATGCAGTTGGTGATGCTGTTATGGAGTTATTTTTCTGTTGTTTTCACGGATCCAGGCGGTGTACCTCCTAATTGGAGGCCTGAATTGGACGAAGAAACAGGAGACACCGATCCATTGACTGCGGCAGAATTTGGGACAGCACAAGCTGACCCTGTAAATCCAGGAGTCCGATACTGTAGAAAGTGCAATCAATTTAAACCACCTCGGTGCCATCATTGTTCTGTTTGTGAGTTTTCGACTGTATAGTTCTTTTCTTTCTGATTCTTCTGTTTATCCTAGAGAAACTCAATTGCATCTATTCACCTCTGTTAGGTGGGAGGTGTGTGCTAAAAATGGACCATCATTGTGTATGGGTTGTCAATTGTGTTGGCGCATTGAACTACAAGTATTTCCTTCTTTTCCTGGTATGTTTCTAGTGTATGTATGTTTCTACTGTATGTTATGTATTAAATGTTGTCTTAGTGGGTAAATTCTTTCATCTGACAGTGAACCAAGACACTACAACAACAACAATTTAAGCCTTTATCCCACTATGTGCAGTCGGTTATATGGATCATATTTCGCAATCGTATTCTATCCATACACATGTTTTCATTTATATTTAGATAGATCATATATTTTTTTTCCGCTTTTTCCCAATTCTTTTTAGGTCGTCCCCTTCCCCTTTTAATTTGAGTTAATGCTTTTCTATTTTCTACACGTTGCACTAAGGAATGCATAGGTCTCCTTTGCATGTGAATCTCATGGATAATATGTCTTCATTTGTTCTTGCCTCCTGTGACGATCATTCTGAAAGTACTTGTTCAGAATTTCTCCACTTATTGTATTGGAAATTTTTTATTAGATATTAACTTCTATTCTTGATGCAGTTCTACACGTTCCTAGAGACAAGTCTTGCAACACTGTCGTTGTTACCTCATTTTATTGCTTTCTTCAGTGATGGGGAGATTCCTGGTACTCCGGGCACTCTTGCTACCACATTTCTTGCCTTCGGTAAGGTTATAAGCCTTACTTTTGACATTGGCTTCCCTCTTCTTTCACTAGCTCCTTACTGATTAATCATTGTTCTCTTTGTTTTACAGTCTTGAACCTAGCTTTCGCTTTGAGCGTTTTGGGATTTCTGATCATGCACATATCGCTGGTTGTTGGGAACACAACGACTATTGAGGTCTTTTGCTGTTCTGTCTTTGTGATTCATTATTAAATGCAGTTCATGATTCTGCATCTTAGTTATTTAACCAAATGTTTTGGCTTCCCTCTATGAGATTGTGAGGTAATTGTTTGATGAAATACGGCTTACTTAAAATGCTACTTTGACCAAAGCCTTTTCCTAATTTGTGTTGAGATGTGAAATGTCTAATTCTTTGCCTTCAGCTAGGTAGTTGACTATTCTCTTTTAAGGCTATATTTTGTTTCTTTGTTCACATATCCAGTGGTTGTGTAGAAAAAAATTTCAGTGGGTATAGTTTTTAACAGTTTGTTCTCTTGTGTAGGCATATGAGAAGAAAACTACTCCTAAGTGGCGCTATGATCTGGGTCGAAAAAGGAACTTTGAACAGGTTTGTTTACTTATTTACTAGTTGGTTTCTAGTAGTACTTTAGTAATGTATTACTAAGGGTGTACACTTTGAAGAGGTCTTTGTTAATTATTAACTTGTGTTTAAGTATTCTATGCATCTAACAGCAACAACTAAACCTTTATCCGACTAAGTGCGGTCGGCTACATGGTTCACACTTCGCCACCGTGCTCGATCTATAGATCATGCTGTGCATCTAAATGTGAATAAATTATTGACTTGTAGTTTTTGACTTCAATTGAGTTGTATTGCCAGTTGAAAAAAGCCTAATTGATTTCTGATTAGATACTATTGTGAGTACCTAAAGAACCTGCAAGGCTCAGCTTTACATAAGATTGGCTGGCCAAAAAGGTTTTATCTAGCCTATTCCAGATCGGTCACTTTTTGTTTTTTGTTGTGGCATTTAGAAAACCCCAAAACACCCATTTGTGAGATGAATCTGCAGTTATAGTATGTACATTAATCTTTTGTTTGGTCCTCCTGTAATTGATGTTTATCATGGAATGTATCTATTGTCTTACACAAAGTTTAGGTATAAGTGGCTTTCTTTTGACTATATACCTGAATGTGTATTTCGATCTTCTGGTATTGTAGGTTTTTGGGACGGACAAACAGTACTGGTTCATTCCAAAATATTCAGAGGATGATTTACGAAGGATACCTGCTCTTCAGGGACTTGAATATCCTTCAAAACCTGAGTTTGATGCCCAAGAGTTCTAAGGACCATTTGGTGTTTTGCCAGAAACATGGGTTTCTTGTTACAGCTTCATTGGAACACCAGGGCTGATTGTTTCAACTTTTCAATTGATTTGTCATGGTTATTTGATCTTTGAAAGGCATAGTTTGAACTAGTTACCAGTTTCTGAACAGAGGTCAGGTAGGTCAGGGGAACGGGGACTGGTGCGCAATCCATCTGCCGGTTCCTGTCGACTGGCCAAAGGGAGATTAGTATGGCTGGAGTTGAAGCCCCCGGAACACACAAAGGCGAGGTGCTTGAAAATCTGATTTTCTAACTTGTACTATGGATATGTTAACTCTGGGTTGTGTAACATACAGAAGGGGTCCTGTTTAGTTGGTGGCATGTTGATGTTGTAATCTTATTTATAGTTCTCAAAAAATGTAGATTAGTCTTTATAGCTCACACGTTAACACCGGCATCTCTTTGTGATTAGTTCGTTGGTGGCTGTGACGAATCAATTACAGGCTATAAATGTTTCTTAGATTTGTAGTTTTGTACTCAAATGTGTTGAAATATATCTGGGCATTAATACCATGCTTGACTCCCTTCTATAGCTGTTTCACCTCCAGAGACATTTCTGTTCTAAAATGAGTTTTACCAATTAAATAGGATGAATTGGTGAGTTTTGTCAGTATAATTAGTACTTTTATTACTCACTTCTTGGTGTTAATGTGAAGAATCTTATCAAGAAAACTTGAAATTTTGAAAATTTTAATGTTAAAACGTTATTTTGGCTTGAATTCCCTGTAATGGACCTGTCATTTTGCCATCCCTCAACCTTTCAATCCCAAAATCACAAGTCACAACTTATAAATAGTGAAACAATTAATTAATTACATCGTGTTCTTACAAAAGTCTCTCAATTTCTTCCAATTCTCAAAGAAGGATCCACTCCTTTGTTAATCCCATTAGCAAAGAGCTTAGCAATCTCCAGTTGAGTATTAGCAATAATTTCAGTACGTTTGAGGTCCATTTCTCCCCTTTTGGCCTCAGTTTCAGCACGCATCCTCTCTAACTCCCTCATTGTGTCCATTCTTGCTTGCTCAGACCTCACTACTACTTCTGCTAACAATCTAATGCTTTCTGCAATTGCACAATGTTCCCTTCTATGCTTCTTCTTTTCTATTCTCATCTTCATATTTTTCGACTTCAACTTCTCCTTGTCGCTATATATCGCTGGGGTGCTACTATCAGTCTCAATGGCGTCTTTACCAGAATCTTGATTAGACAATTTGGGACCTGCCCCATCTTCCTGTAGTATCCAACACACTTCATATGCATCAGAAAATCGCAGTTCTTCTACGCAAATTATATGCAGCAAGCCTAAATGCAATGGGCTACTGACTTCCTATATGTACATGCAAATTGAGCAAATTGCCAACAAATGAACTATAGAAATGGCAATAAATAAAATGTTATTAAGATCCTGGGGATTAATATGCTCAATTTGGGTACAGTGATCAAGTATTTTCTAAAATGCAATAGTATTATATGCATGAAAACTTCCCAACAAGACTACACTCTGATAAAACATTTCTTGCCCTTGGCCACCCTTATGTTAGATCATCATATTGTGCTTTATATATAGCTAGTCCACCTGAAAGAAAATATGCTTTGGGCTCTTTAAGATGCTTTCTTAGAGTGGAAATTAAAGTCAAATCTTGTGTAGATTCTTTTGTCCCTCAAATAAGTTAAAAAGTTTATGTCACCTTAATTGACTTTATTTATGTGTACAGAAAAACGCAAAGAATTTGTCAGAAATATCTTCATATTCCAACCCAATACCAATTATGTGCAAGTGAAAGAGAGCTAGCTAGTCTTTGATGCTAGTAATAATATTATTTTCACAGTCAACTCCTGTTGGATTTTACTGTTTGGACAATAATATATATTCCAAACTTCCATACTTTGCATATCTTATTAACTTCAATTCCTGCTACAGTGTTGTGCAGCTCAATAGTTTGGTAATTGTATAAGTTTCTAAGGCTCCGTTGTATAGGGTATTTTTTTTGTTTTACGATGGAATCTTTTTTATTGGAATTTATTATAAGAAATAAATATTTTTGAAGTGTTTGGATTAAAAAGTTTGTATTATTGGGATTTATATTAAAGATTTTTATTAATAAAATCAAATTTGAATTAATATTTGATAAGTTTATTTTAGTGAAAAATTGTGTTAGGAATAATTATTTATTATTAGAATTACTGTAGTAGAAATAATTACTGTAACATTGTTTTTGTTTTAAAAAATTTTGTAAAAAAACAGAAACAAAACAAATAAATTATTTTTTATTTATAAAATAAATAAATAAAAATCGTACAACCAAATATAGCAATCGGAAGTATTAACAATTGACTGACTGAATGTGAAAAAAAGAAAGAAAGAAAGAAAGAAATAGAGTTATAGTTGAAACAATATTGGATGCATGTCATGTATGATATGATATGATATACGCAGTTTTAAAATAAAATGCATGTCTTGCTTGACTAATATGTACCCAATAAAGTACTTGACCTCCATCACCATGTTCTACTAACCTTGGCAACTCGATCAAAACCATTGGAATCATGAGAATTTTGTGCAATGTTTCCTTGAGCAAGAGCAGCAGCTACTGGTGGAGCTGGAGGATGTTGTACCGATTGATGATGTAGTTCTGGTGGCTCATGCATTATTATCAAAGGAGCGTTGGAAGCGACGGGTGGTGGTGGTGGTGGTGGTGGAGGAGGAGCGAGGTGATCATAAGGAGGGTGCAAAGGTGCAGGAGGAGGAGGAGGAGGAGGATGAGAATTCCCACGTAGCAAGAGATCAAGACGAGGATAAAGAGGCCAAGAAGAGGCATCAGAAGTGGCAGATTCTGACCTATACCTCTTCTTCATGGACTCAATCTTGTTCTTGCACTGGGTTTGAGTTTTATGTGATTTAGTTGAACTTGCACGAACTGAGACATGCTTTGCAACATCTTCCCAGTCTTGACCTTTGAGTTTTGCACGGTTTCTAAGTATCCATTTCGCTTCATAAGCTTCAAGAAGACTAGAAACTGCCCCTTCACTCCATTCATCTCTTTTAAGTCTATCACTATTGCCACCACCACCGTTGCCAGCAGCAGCCACGACTTGTGGTTGTGGCAGCTTTCTGGGAGAGTTATCTTCTCTATCAATACTAATATTACCAGTAATAGTAGCGGTAGAGGGGAGGAGAGATGAGTTTTCTTGATTATTAACTTGTCTATCCATTATCCCTCCTCATGATACTATGATCACTACTAAAATTTTTAACTAAATTTGTTTAGCTGCTAACATGAAATGAGACTTTTCAACTTTCAAGAAGTTAAAATATTAAAGGTAAAGAGAGCCACTAGCATTAGCATTTAAGAGGGAGAAAAAACTGAAAAATCTGAAAAAGAAAGAGAACCAAAATTAGTGGCCGACTAAGGGGCAAAAAAGAAGAGGAAGAAGAGGGGCACTAAGATTAGTAGTGAGTGAGAATTGAGAAAGAAAGGTAGCGAATGAGAGGGGGGAAAAGGGAAGATAATAATACTAGTGATAGTGAGTAGTAGTGGCAAATCCAAGAATGCTTTACTTTGTCAAATGAGTTAATCATAGTGATCTAACTTTTATCACGCCTTTTGCTAGTGTTTGTTATCTTTTTTTATTTGTATGCATTGTTGGTTTTGTGCTATTCTTTTCTCTTTTTTTTTTCCATGGCTTGTGGCTTGTGGTGTTTGGAGTATTTTGGCTGTTAGCGTTGATATGAAGCCAACCATGACATATTTGACATCCACCCATGCTAGTGCACTCCTGCTCTCTCTCTCTCTCTCTCTGTGCTCAGTATCGTATTCGTAGGGGGGGCTCTTTCTCTTTGTTCTGTGATTATGCATATTATGCACGTATATATGTATGCATCAATGCATCATGTACATGTACAAAAGTGGTTCTCCACCCATTGGAATACTGTTCATTTCTGATCATTTGCCAGCCCAGTTGTTGATCATCCCTTTTTCCATCCCTTCAAGTTCAAGCCCATCTTCAATAAAGGATGTCTTTTGTTTTGGCAAAAATGCAAAGTTCTTGTTGAAATACTATTATCTTGGGACTGTTTTGGGAAATTGTGAGAGGTTCTAACTTAACTAATTGAATTGCAATTAATTATTATGAAAAGATAAATAAATTAAAGAACACCTCTCAACTTTAATGTCGGCACAAAAATTTATGTGAAATAGACGTGATTCATATATAAAATAAATAATTAATCATTATTAAAATTAAAATTTTAAATTTTTTTATCACATATCAGACTCACAATTATACATTTACTCGTTTCATAAGAAACCAATTAACCAACTAAAGGTCCTGAACTTTTAGTGATATGTAATGGCGAGGGAAGTAGTGGTGGAAAAGATTTCATTCATCACTTCACGCCTTCAAATATTGTGCTGATAAAAGGCGTGAATGAATATACTATCAAAATAGCTCGCTCATACACTGTTTAGCACGAAGAAATAATGGACTTCCTCAAAATAATACAACAACAATATAGGATTTGTTATATAAATAAGTACGTTTATATATATATATATATAATTTATCAATTCCTTTTAAATCTCTAATTTTCCATTTTTAAATGAAACAAATATATAAATGAAACTCAATTTAAGTAAAAAATAAATAAATAAAGGAAAAAACATTAGTAACAGAAAGAAAACCAAACACGTGTTGTTATATGCAACATCCACGTAAGCTATGCACATTCTTACGTCTATATACTTATTATATCAAAAACAAAAAAAAAAAAAAAAAAAACGAATTTCCACTCCTTTCTTTTCTTTTCCTCTCGATTGAGAGCAGTAGTGGGCAGAGTTCATCAAAAGGTAAATGAAAAATTTTGATTGCTTTATCCTTACTCTCTTCGTTTGGACTACTTAATTTGTTCTTTTCCACTTTTAATGTTCTTCTGAGTGCATTTGATTCATTTATATCCAGGAGAAGCTGGTTATTCATGTTGCTGGAATTCTTTTCTCTGTTTTTGTTATAATATGATCATCTGAAACAATTTTATTTTCTTTTAAGCATTGAAAATTAATGCACTTTAAAAGTTGATTTTATCCCTGTAAATTATGCTAAGAATACACAGTTATATGATTTCTTTTGTTAAAGTATAGTTTTATGATTGTTGATGCTGAATGTTCTATAAATTTTGCTCTCTGGGAGTTGTGCTGTTGTAATACAGGACGTAAGTTGTTATTTTTTTATTTTTTTTTGGCGATTATATTATGTTTGGTTCATTCTTTGAGTGGTCAAGCTATGTAAGGCAAAAAGAATTGAAAATCAACCTTACATTTCTTGCACTTTTATGGGATTCTTTTGGTTCATGTGAAGGATTGAACAATTAGAATCAGTAAAAATTGTAACTTTTTGATCATTACAGGAGTATAATCATGTCGGGCATATTTGGGGGGAGAGATCCTTTTGATGATCCATTCTTTACTCCACGCCCATTTGGGAGCTTGTTTGGGTCTAGCATGTTTGATGCAAATGCTTCATCACACATTGACAAGTGTAAGGGACCAATTATTGAAGAGATAGACAGTGATGATGAAAACAAGGAGGATGTGGTTGAGGATGGAGAGAAGAATCGGGAAAATGCATCAACTAAGGAAATCCCACTTGTTCAGCACCCTGAAGACCAAACTGATGGTAAAGTAACAAGCTCTTCCTCCATCCCAGCATTCTTGATTGTGTTATAGTGCTGGTTTTGAATTGTTTCTGAACTTATGATCCTTATTATGCTAACTGTGGATGTCTGCCAGATCATGACAAGATTAAAAGTAACAGCAGCTGGAAAGAAGTATCCTATAGGTTTGATTCCGAGTCATCGGACTGTAAGAAGTTGGAAGGAGTAAGACCTCAGAAAGGGAGTGTCAGTTTTCATAGAGTTACTTATGGAGGCATAAATGGGGCTTACTACACTGCTGAAACAGCTCGAAGGACAGGGAGAGATGGAGTTAGTAACTTTTCATCTAAGTGTACCTTTTTTGATAGTCTACACTTTCGGAAGTCAAGGGGATTTAGTTTAGTGCTTTCTTAGAAGATTTCATGTTACTTATTTCTTTCGGTGTCAGGTGGTGTTGGAAGAGAGCAAGGAATCCAATAGAACAACGAGGCAAGCAACTCATCGTATCTCTAAAGGGATTCATGAAAAGGTAATTTTATTAACCGGCTTTTGTTGTATTAAACATGGAAGAAAATTGAAGAAACACAACTTTTGCAGGGTCACTCTGTGATGAGGAAGCTTAATTCAGATGGTAAGGTGGACACAATACAAACTTTGCACAACTTGGATGAAGGTTTGTTCTTTGTGCCCGTGCCCCCTTCATATCCATCCTTAAAAATGCTTGTAATCAGTAGAGCTGAGTGTTGTAATGTTTCTCAGATGAGCTATCTAGTTTCGAACGAAGCTGGAAAGGTAATGCTGACACTCATATCCCCGGATGGGATTATGGTTTCGAATTTCCTTCCACCACAGGTGAGTGGCAAATGTGAATTTGAGCTGCTTCAAATAATTGCTATTCCAATTCTAATTGCTTCATGTAGCTAGCTGAAATCTTTTGAGTTGGGTGCAAGAATCAAGATAGTTCTTTAAAGTGTTATAGTACATTCTTATTAGTCATAGTCTCTGTGCTGCAATAATGCAGGCGGTGGTGGCATCAGGCTTACCTCCTGGAGTGGCTGGGAACCACCACATAGGGAGCAGTTCCATAGAAATGCTGGTTTTGGAGCCGATATTGATGCTGGAGCTCATTCTAATGTAGAAAGATCCAAAAAGGTTGTAACGATTCCCATAGAATAGACACGAAGAATACCGGGTTGACAATGACAATGTGAGCTAGCAGCTGGAAAATCTTTTTCCAGCCAATGGAGATAATGTGCAAGAGTAGTAATAGTAAGTGTCATGGCATGTCCTGTTTTCTGGATAATGCGGCTCTTGTCATTTGTTTTAAGAGCGAGATTCTAATTTGATATTTTACCAATTTGTGATGTTTTTTAACTGAGAATTTGGTTGCGTAGTCAATTCATTTGGAATCATTGCCTTTTCTCCCCTGAACAAATTGGTTTGATCATCTCTATGATGGTTACATAGAATTCTTCTTTTCTTTATTGTGGAAAAGAACAATCATAAGACAAATAGTTTACGAACAATTACATAAAAATTGTTTAGCTCAAACCCATGTCTCCAAGTCATTTTCTTGCATTAAATCAACAGTGGCGATTGGAAAAGGCAAACGTGAGTGGGTATGGGTCTATACCGAAATAGTGATGATGCGCATTGATTACAGTGAGATAATTGAGCTCATGGTGTCCATCTGAAAAGTCCAACAAAACCCTTCCATATATCTAGACAAACTCCCACTCAACTCTCAACTCTCAACTCTACACGAAAAGCAAGAAAGAAAGCACAGATAGAGTCACGTACGTGTGATCCAGTGAGACAAATGATTGGTTTATGCTTGCAAGAATAAAGCGGAGCTGCCACGGAGACAACGCAAAAGGCTGCCATAGAGAGTCTTAAATGAACTGAAATCTGAAAGGTATAGTCCTATAGTCACCGGGAAATTAATAATGCTGATTCTGGGACTGCGTCCCTGTTGCGTCTTTTGTCTTTTTTTACTTCTTCTTGTTCCTCATTTGTGGGAGATCGTCTTCGCCGTGGACCATTATAGTCGAGCCGACTTCCCTCCTGACTTTGTTTTTGGTGCCGGCTCTTCTGCTTATCAGGTCCCATCCCTACTTCTATTGCCTTCCGAGTAAAATGTAGTTCTATTTGCTTTGGTGAGACAATATCCCGACTTCTTGATTATGTATATATATATGGTATGGAGTAAGAAGAAAAGGGCTCTGTAGTTTGCAGTTTTTTCCTCCTTTCAAATTTTATCTTTGTTCTTTGGCTCATGCTATATTCGTCTAAAAGTTGCACAGACGACGGAAAAAAACAGAAAAAAGGGCCCAATTCCCGAATGGAATTCTATTAGAATACTTAATTTAGACTGATAGAAGTTATATATATATATATATGTAATCATCAGGTTGAGGGTGCAGCATTTGAAGATGGGAGGACTCCTAGCATTTGGGATACCTTTGCTCATGCGGGTATGCTTTCTTTGATATCTGCCAAGTTGAACTTTCATCTATTTTGATTTGATCACACTAGACTATCTTGACAACTGAGCTAGTGAACTCAATGTCGCCAACACAAGCAACTTGTGCTAGAATTGACAATTATTTGAAAAGTAATGGATCTCCAAAAACTGCAGGCAGAGTATAATTTGTGATGGAAAGTTATGCAAGAAAAATGACCTTCCAATACAGACTCCATTCACAAGCTTTCAACAATTTATGATTTCTTATGGACTTCCCCTTGTATTTTAGCAATTGGGGATTACATTTTCAGTGACAAGTTTTTACCTTTCGAAGAGCATGTAAGTTGAAAATTGAAATATCATATTGGGCATGTTCATTTGAAAGATCTTATGCCACAATATTGAACTACTCTATACATTGTCAAGTTTGATGAAAGTGTAACTAGAGGTCCCTTAACTTATGACCTTTGATTAAGAACAAGTATTAATCACACCATATCTTAGTTAACAAACTTTTACTTCTAGTGGGAGTGAATGTCCTTGATAACATAAAACGGAATTTTTGTATTTAGCAACTGCTGTTCTAATTTGTAATTCAATACTGCAGAACAGTTTAATCCTATGATGACTGAAGTATAAGTACACGATCTTAATTTTCAGGCCGTTTAAATGGGGCAAATGGAGATATAGCATGTGATGCATATCACAAGTATAAGGTGCATTAAACACTTCAATATGTTTACTTTTGTGTTACTTTTACATGATATTAAGTTGCTGGAATCCTGCTGAGCTGAGACCATATTGATGATGGTGAATGACTGGTGCTAAATATATGCTAGCTTCATGGAAAATTAGTTCTATCATGGTGTTAGCATCAATTTGTAATGGGGATTTTCTCTGATGTAGGACAAAATTTTAAACTCTTTTACTATGGCACTTTATCTAAAAGTAAGATAATTAAGGTATTTTACCTCTTTAGTAAGAACTACTGGAGGTACTTTTCAATTAGCTGTCTGAAGAAGGCTCAGGTGAGACATTTCTTAATCTCCACTTACATACAAACTGCATTTGGTACAGAAACTTTTCTTTCTATGGCTGTTACTGAATTAAACATTGTGAAAAGTGAAAGATCGCAAATCTTTTAATATGACTATATAGTAGGTGATTAGACATGTGAATGCAATGATAATCACTCTTACTGGATATAATAAAGAAGTTGATTGGTAAAGGGCATTATGCGTTTCAGGAAGATGTTCAACTCATGGTAAACACAGGCTTGGAGGCATACAGATTCTCTATATCATGGTCCAGGCTCATCCCCAGTATGTTACTATCATCTTGTTGTGTTGATTGTTCATGGTTGCCTTGATAAGAATCCAGCTCATCTTCTTTCTTTTCTCTCATACTGTAATTAATAATCTTTTCAGATGGAAGAGGACCTGTCAACCTCAAGGGATTACAATATTACAACAACCTTATTAATGAAATTATCAGCCATGGTTATTAGCAAATTCCTTTCAGAAATTCACTTTGAAGACATTGTCTCCCTTATAATCCTTTAGAATGAAGGAAATTCCTATTTACAATCGCAAGGAGAAAATTCACTCTAAAAGTGCTTGGCAACAATATGTTCAAACCACTTCTCACAACTCCAAGGTTTAACTATGCAGGAATTCAACCACACGTCACGCTGTTTCACAATGATCTGCCACAGGCACTTGAAGATGAATATGGTGGATGGCGTAGTCGGAAGATCTTGTATGTTGGCCAATGCTTGTTAGTCTCATTAATCTTTGGCATATTTTGTCAGTTTTTTCAATAATAAACTCATGATGTGCTTATGACTCCAGGAAAGACTTCATTGCTTTTGTTGATGTGTGCTTCAAGGAATTTGGTGATAGGGTTACACACTGGACCACATTCAATGAAGCCAATATATTTTCCTTGGGTGGCTATGATACGGGAGCTGTGCCCCCTGGACGTTGTTCTTTGCCAGGGAGAACTGATTGTACTTGGGGTAACTCCTCAACAGAGCCATACATAGTTGCTCATAATATCCTACTGGCACATTCTTCAGCTGTGAAACTCTATAAGGAGAAATACAAGGTGTGATCATATTCATCTCTGCCTGTCATTGCACTTTGCAGAGTTTTGACAATGTTTACTTTTATCTTTTCAGTGATCTTCTTTTGATTTATTCCTTACCTGTATGCCTATGAATATGCAATATGACTGTGCACATAAAATTTTCGAACGGCAGGTCACCCAACATGGAATCTTGGGGTTAAATATTTTTGTTTATTGGTTTTTTCCTTATACCAATGCTACAAATGATGTGATTGCAACTCAAAGAGCTCTTGATTTCTTCTTTGGTTGGTATGTTGAAAATAGTTCACTTGATTCCCTGATATCAATATTATGCATTAATTTGCAGTGAAGTAACTTGCTGAGGTTAATACTTTTTCAAAATTTGGTGTGGCAGGTTCGTTGAGCCATTAATTTTTGGAGATTATCCTGACACAGTAAAGAAGCGTGGTGGAAAAAGGATTCCATCATTCACCAAAAATGAGTCAATTCTAGTTAAGGGTTCATTTGATTTCATAGGAGTGAATCACTATAGTACGCTTTACATCAAGGATGATCCCAGCAGCGTTAGTTTCAATAGCAGTAGGGATGTATTGGCTGACATGGGAATACAATTCATAAGTATGAAATCTCTAGTTGCTGAAACGTGAGTTGTGTTAATTTCTCAAATGCCTTGTGTGAATAAAAACAACTCATTGTTTTGATGGTTTTTGTGTTGCAGTAGATGAGCAAGGTGACACACCAATAGACCAGGTGAGGCAGCTTGAAACTTATCTCATTCTCGTTGCTTCTCTTTGTCGTTTGGACTGATTTTACTTTGAACACAAAATTCGGCTCAGTTTCCAGTTGCACCAATGGGTCTTAATGGAGTACTAGAGTATTTTAAGCGAGCGTATGGAAATCCTCCAATATATGTCCATGAAAATGGTTTGCTCTCTCTCCCTCTTCTCTCCACTATTTCCTTAACTAATGTGATAAATATTTGTGTAGCTTGCATCTTCTGTTCTGATTATAATCAATATAAGCTCGGTTTTACATACAACAACTAAGTTTTTATCCCTCTAAGTGGAGTCGGCTATATGCATCACATTTCGTCACTGTGTTCAATCTAAGCTCATTTGCTCGTTTATACATCTCTTCTTAAATTTTAATAGTAAATGGTTTGATAGGTCAGAGTATGCAAAGAAATGCAACACTGAATGACACGCCAAGGGTGGAATATTTACACGGTTACATCGGTAGTTTGCTTGACGCCATAAGGTAAGCCTTTGCCGATTAAACTTTGAATCTAGAAGTGCAGGATGAATGAGTTTTAACTTCCTAAGAAAACTAGCAGCCAAGAACTTTAAAAGAATCTTTTAAGTATTTTGTTTGAGTTTTGAGTTTCTTGACATGCATGGTTCTTCTGATCATCAACATTTTGTTTTTGTTTTGTTTTGACATTGGATGGTGGAAGGAATGGATCGAATGCAAGAGGATACTTCATATGGTCATTCTTAGATGTTTTTGAACTATTGGATGGCTATGAATCAGGGTATGGCCTATACTACGTAGATTTGGATGACAAACAACTGAAAAGATATCCAAAACTTTCAGCCTATTGGTATGCAAATTTCTTGAAGGAAAGAAAGAGCATTAGGCAGAATCATAATATTGAACTTGGAAAAATGTCCAAATCTTCTTCTTCAGAATCCCATTTGTCCCATTGAGTTCATATTCATGTTAATGCTATAGATTGTTACAATTAATACAACATTTTCTGTGGGGATATTGGTGTTGAATATCATTGAAAATGTAATTCAATTCCAAGAAGCACTCTTATCATTGTGATCTCACAAAAGATTGTAAATTTGCCAACAATATCTTTCTTGCTCCTTTATACATCCAATAAAAGTTTGGCACTAAATATTAGAATTAAAGAAACCATTGAAGAAATTCAATTCTTTAGTAATATATTTACTTTATAATACAATGAGACCATATCGTGCATGATAATTGAATAATTAAACACACTTATTACCATGTTAAAAGAATCAATAAAATAAATATACACAAACAATTATGACATTAATCTCGGACACAAAAGTAAAGAATCAATAAAATTTTACGCAATTAATGGAATTGCAACTTAAACTTAAAAGGGCTCTTGATTTCTTCTTTGGTTGATATGTTAAAAATAGTTCACTTTGATTCCCTGATATTAATACTTTTTTAAATTGGTGGTGTGGCTTGTTCTTTGAGCCATTAATTAATTTTTGGAGATTATCCCGACACAGTGAACAAGCGTTCTGGCAAAACGAGTCCATCATTCACCAAAATCAAAACCAAGCAATGACATTAAAAGATTAAGCCTTGAAAGAATAACCAAAATAATGACAATAAAGATTAAAACTTGAAAGAATTCTTGGGATGTGATCTTTATTGTTCAATAGAATCTAAAGAAAAGTTAACAAAACATAAATTTAATTTTAAGAAATCACTAACAATAAAACAACTATTGAAAAACAAAACAAAAAAAAAAAAAAAAAATCTATACTGATCAAACGCGACAGTGCAGTTGAGGTATGATAGAGCGGATCAAATATGCCGCCATGAATTTGTATGCTTGTTGGGTCATATGAATTCCATCCCAACTAATGTGATCATCTGGGTTTGGACAAGCAAGAACTTGAGGCATTCCACACATTTTCTGAAGAGAAAAGTTATGCGACCCTCCAGATCCACAGCAAGCCTTTTGTAAAGAATCTTCTCTGAATCCGAGATGCTTGGAATTAGATAAGAGCCACAAGTATGCATTGAAATAGTCCCCATAAACAATAGCAACTTTTGGATATTCCTTGTTCAATTGTTCGATAGAATCTTGCACAAGTTGATTGTGATATGCGGCAAAGTTGTTCAAAGTCGTCAAACATTGAAATCTTGGATCGTAAGCTGTGGAGTCATTAGTTTGAAAGATGCTCAAATAAATTGGATGACAACCGATTGGGAAATTACCAGGAACTAGGATTTTTGTTGCTCCAAAATCAATAACTCTTCTAACAGCATCCATAGTGTTTTTAACAACGTACGGCACTAGTTGGCTTAACTCTTCCATGGTTTTATTACCAAAAAATGCATAATTGTAGTCGTTGCCTCCAATCTCCCCAACCATGAAAAGAGAACGTTTGAGGGTTTGTTTGCATTCTTCTTTAGAATGACAAATGGAATTGAAGTGAGAAGACATCCATTCTAATTGAACATCAAGAGAACTATTAGTCGCAGGATTAGGTGGAAGATGTTTAGCTTTTAATTCTTTCGATGATAAGACGGTGGCACCAGCAACAGCAAAGTTTACTCCATTATCAAAGTTTGCATCGGTTTTCTTGTAAGGATTTAAGAATGGAAGACCGGACGCCAATGCAAAATAATCAATCATAAGGAGTCCATTAGAACATCGTCCTGTTGGTGTTCCAAAA
The DNA here is from genome assembly GCA_016586305.1 of Ophiorrhiza pumila. Taxonomy (NCBI): domain Eukaryota; kingdom Viridiplantae; phylum Streptophyta; class Magnoliopsida; order Gentianales; family Rubiaceae; genus Ophiorrhiza; species Ophiorrhiza pumila. The sequence continues at coordinate 2,892,523 of BLIW01000002.1, forward strand.
GCCGTTTCTCCATAAGGAAGTTTAGTAAACAAATAACCGCCTCCCAATGGACTTTCTATAACAAGATTTCCCGTATCGGATATAGAGTCACCCAACTGATAAATCTTGTTAACACGACATACTTTTTCCAGAGGACGAAATATTTCAACCTTATACAAATCAACGAGTCGTAATGGTCTCGCTGCTGCACCATGAAAACCAACAACAAGAAGATTAAAGAAACCGATAAAAATCAAAGAAAATAATCTGGCAGTCGTCATAGCCATTGAATCTTGGAACGAAGGAAGAAATTAATTAAATTAAAAGGCACAAAACAAGAAACGAAATTGTAATGATCAGGTGGGATTGGCATAGCACGTATATATATAGTCAGTAACCACAACCCATTCATAATCGAAATTGGAAGTCTGCAATGACAATACATTCGTAATTGGTTTACAACTTTTAGATATCCAAATCCAAACAGGAATACTAGCAAGTCTGAAATTTTTTGGATTAATATCAATATGATGATCATCAATTAGAATTTCAATGCGATTGTTTCTGTTTTTTATGTGTTCTCTGTTCGTATACTATACTATTTTCTAAACTATACTAAATTTTTTTTGCTCTTTTTGAGTTGAGGGTTCGTTTGATCCATCAAATAACAGAACCTTCAAATGCCAAGAAAATCTTTCTTGCTCCTTTATACACCCAAAAAAAGCTTGGCACTAAATCTTAGAATTAAGGAAACAATTAATCGAACAAATTCTACAGTAATTATATATACAATGAGTAAATAATCATATCGTGCATGATATATATTAATAATTATACATACTTATTACCATTTATATATATATAAAAAAATTAATAAAATAAATATACACAAACGATTATGATATTAATATAGGACACAAAGTAAAGAATCAATAAAATTTTACACAATTAATGGAAATAATCCCTGATAAATGTTTTTCCATTCGTATATTGTTTTTCCACATCAAAAGCGTGGTTTTATTGCTCCGAAAAAAAAAATACTTAACCACGACTTTATTACTTTGAATTCGTTTTTTAAACAATTCCAAACTTTCATGATCGTATAATTTCTTGCCACTGCATATTGCACAGTAAAAATTAGTGAACAACCTTATACATGGTAAATAATCAATCAAATCTAGAACATAAATGGCATCAATCAATGAATCCATGATTGATGTAAAGGAAGGAAGAACATTAAACCTTGTTAAGGAAAGTACGTAAATAGGTTGGATTCAAGAAGATTCATTGGGAAAGATCCTAAAAGGTTAGTATATATAAATCCAGCCTCGATTTCCCTGCTGTCCTACTTTTCTTCTGCCCAGACTTCGCACTTTTTAGTTTAAGGTAAAGTTAATCTCAATCGTTGCTTCTCCTTTTATTGTTTGTGAAAATTTTACTTGTACAATTCATGCTATGATTTCATATATGGGTTACTTTTTGTTTCCAAGAACAATAATTAATGAATTTCACGAGGAGATAAACACATACCGTCTGTTTTGCAAGGATAGAAGTAAATCTGTAAATGTAAATACTTTGTTCCCCTGAATTTCTGTGATTAACCCATGAAAAAGCACAAGTTTAGGGGAAAAAGTTCTGGGATTTTCACAAATTATCAATACAAGTGACTGAAACGGTACCTGTTGAGCTTGGCTCACTGGTATCACAGGTGGGATTCCACCCTGGTAACCAGGGTTCGAATCCCACCTGGACCAATCTTCACCCATCTAAATAATGGGTGAAGAAGGTGCGCAGGAGTGAGGTCGTGTAGGGTCGGAATTCCTCGGTTGAGCATCGTCAACACTTCGGGTGGGGGGTGTGTGACTTGGTGACCAATGACTGAAGACTGGCCCTGGTACCCAGCTTGGGCTGCTACCGTAAGATTAGTACCCCATTGCGTGCACATCCCGCGCTTTACGTCCTCAGCTGGCTAGGGGACGGTTGGTTTGAGTCCTGACTCAACAATGAAGTGGTGGGAAGACACGGAGTACTAGTGTTAGGAACCTGAGATATCAAAAAAAAAAAAAAAAAAGTGACTGAAACGGTGATTTGAGGGTGAGTGCTTAAGATTTTTCTCTTTTGTAAAGTTTTATGTTTAGAGCTTGAAGAAGCAAAATTTACTGCAATTGTATGAAAGTATGAGTTATATTACTGCCATCTCGCGGACTGTCGCACGCAGAGGAAACAAGGATTCTCCTTTTGGATTTGTATAGATGTAGAAAGTATACGTCTTTTACCTCAAATAACTTGTTTTACCCATTTTCAATTTATAAAAATTTAATCTTGATGTTATTTTTCTCCAGGATAACTGATTAAGCCTCATTTTGCTTAAGTAAAATATAATTAATTCTTATGTTCTTGAGTTACTGTCCATTCTTTCTTCAATGTTTTTTATTGGGTAATTTTGCCCCTTTTTTTCTTCCTCTAAATTATAATCTGATGGTTGGTCTATGTCAGATTTCTGAACAAAATGTCATGGTTTTTTGGAGGAAAAGATCCATTTGATGACCCTTTTTTCACTCAACCACATGATGAGAGGAAACCATTCGATGACCCATTTTTCACCCGCCCTTTAGGTCATCAACATGGTATGGAAAGTTGGAATGGCAGCAAAGAACTAATCCCAAAGTGGATGAAAGAAAATCCCAGCGGTAAAAAGAGTGAATCTCAACTCTTGTGCTTAATTTTGTGTGTATAATTAGTTCCATTTGCTTTAACTATATTTTCTTGTATGCAAAATTGTTGCACCTTACTCTACAGGTGGAGGTGGTAGTAGTAGTTATGCTAGATATGGAAGCTATGAATATGCTAATCAGGATGGCATTCAATACTCTTACTCCCAAGGCCAGATGGGTGGTAGTGATGGGGTCAGTGCGAAACTTGTCATTAATGTCTCATTATTGGATTTCATGGTCGTTTATTTACTTCAAAAAATCTCATTTTTTTGATTTGATTTGATTTGTTGTTGTAGTTTTATCTCTCAGAAATGAGAGAAGATGATAAGAGGATTAAGGAATCGCAACATAGAATTACCAAGGGTATCCACAATAAGGTACAGGAAATGTTGTTTGATTTCTGGAAAGATATTTTTTCCGTTAGTGATTGATGAGTAGCTAAATTGAGATAATGAATGGAATGGATCATCTTTGAGCTTTTGTTAGTGTCAGCTTTGCTTTAATTCTGTGCTTGTGCAGGGTCACTCAGTCGCTACTAAGACCAAAGATGGTAAAGCGGATTCAATGCAGACTTTACACAATTTGAACCAAGGTTAATTTGCATTCTGTTTACTAATATAAGACCCTATCATTTTGAAGTTCTTGTCCATTTATTTTGAATATTTACTTTTGTTTTTTGACATTGCATTCCTTTGCTAGATGAGCTTCCTGATTTCGACAAAAATTGGAATACTTCTGCTGCAAAGTATTTCCCTGGCGGGGGCACAAGCTTCAATCTCTTGGAGAATGATGGTAAATGACTTTGTTTTTTTCCAACTGTGGAGGGTTCATTCTAATTTGTTTTCTTCTTTCATCAATATCCATGAGATAGGAGAACGTTTTGGTCAATTTTTGTTTTATGATATGTCCATTTTGAGAGAAGTGCATGTACTAAAGAACTTAACACTTCTTTGAACATTGAAAAAAATGCCAAGAATGGTTCTTGGTTGTAGTTTGATTTCTGTGTTGTCCTGGGAATTTGTTTTGCTTTCTTAATTCTAATCTGTTTGTCCTCTCTTACACGCTTTTCATTCAATGCCATTTAGGACAAAGATCAATTGGATGGGATGGATATCCAAAATTGATTGAATAGGTTGTTGGTTGTGCTCTTCCATTGGCGTAACACTGGAACTGGGGATCCAGATGGAGAATAATGAAGAATAAACAGAGTGGCTTGTCAGCACCGTGAAAGAATCTTAGATGTTAAATTACCTTTGAGGCTTGTCAGCTTTTAAAGATTTAAACTTATATAGTTAAAACATTTGTCTGTTTTACTTTGGTTTGTCTTGATTTTATGCAATCTTAATATGCTTTTTTTGAGCTTATTTATCTTTGTTAGTACTGGATATTTCTGTTGTGTTATTTAATCGTTTAGGCTCGTTTCTTAATTAGCTACGAGCATTGAAATCCCATTGAAATCCATTTTACGTTCTTGCACAATAAAAAGTCTTGAATTTAAATCACGGAATTGAAATTCCTCCCATACCCAATCGTGTCTGAATAATCACAAAAACTCTTTTTTTTTCACATATAAAACGTGATTTGTATATACTCCGAACAATTAATGGCAATTGAAATGGTGATTCTAATTTTTTACCATTTGTATTGTGCATTAAAATTGTCATTAACTTCCATTTTATATATGGACTAGTGATTAGTTGTTCTATAATTTACTTAGAATGATATTCAAGAAAAGGGTATTCTAGAAAAATTCATAGAATTAGAGGAACTCATTTTCTTAGATGAAATCCAATAAGACTTAAAATTTTCATCAAACTTTCATTTTTTCACAAAATATAACGCATGTATTTTAGTAAAAAATGGCAAAGTCAAAAAACGTGTTAATTTTAGTTTTTTTCCCCTTTTTTCACCCTCCTCAATTATGAACATGCATCCTTGTGAAGGTCATAAAAAAAGTGATTTTTTTTTATTACCAAATTTTGATTTTTCATTAGTTATAACAAACGTATTTTAGTAAAAAATGGCAAAATTCAAAAACGCGTGGATTTTGATTTTTTTGTATTATTTTTTGCAAACACCTTAATTGTGAACATACATTCTAGTAAATATTGTAAAAAAAGTGAAAATTAAATTTTTTTACCAAACTTGCATTTTTATGGATTATAACACACGTAGTTTGGTAAAAAAATGGTAAACTAAAAAAACATGCTAATTTTGACTTTTTCTGTATTTTATACACACTTTAATTGTGAATATGCATCCCAATGTAAGGTGTTAAAAAAGTAAAATTTAGATTTTTCACCAAATTTTTATTTTTAATAAATTATAAAACAAGTATTTTAGTTTAAAAAAAAAGGTAAAATTCAAAAATAAATTGATTTTGACATTTTGTGATATTTTTAAACACACTACTAAGAACATATATTCGACTGAATATAGTAAAAAAAGTTAAATTGTGTCATGGACTTCACTATAGGAATCCAAAAAAAATATTATTTGTATAGTGATAGTGATAGTGTTAGATGATCAAAAGCAACAGCAGACGAATACCTGTAACAAGCCTTAAGAATCTACTTGACAAATGCGAAAGCTACGAGAATTTAATCAAACAGATTCATGCTCACTCTACCGCCCTTGGCTTGTTCTCCCCAACTTCAAACCGTCAAGACTTCGCCTGCAAATTACTCAATGTTTATGCGAAACTAAACAAACCCATTATGGCCTGCAAAGTGTTTGATCAAATCCCACACCCAGACATTGTGTCATGGACTTCACTGTTCAATCTCTACCTGAAAATTCAACAACCCACAAAAGCTCTGTCTCTCTTTTCTCACCTTTTGATCTCCACTTCCCTCAAACCTGACGCTCATTCGATCCTGGCCGTGCTCTCTGCTTGTGCGCGTATAAAGAATCGGAATACCGGTAAAGCAGTGCATGGCATGGTGTATAGACTGTTATCTGAACACGAAACGATAGTGAATAATGCTTTAATTGATTTGTATTGTCGGGTGGGAAGAACATACTTGGCTAAACGTGTTTTTGACGCTATGCATTGCAGAGATGTTTCTACTTGGACAAGCTTGCTCAATGGATTTGTAGTCTGCAGTGATATTGAAGCAGCTCGTCAGCTGTTTGATGATATGCCGCAAAGGAATGTGGTTTCTTGGACTGCGATGATAGTAGGGTATGTACGTGGGAAGAATCCCATTGAGGCGTTGGAGTTGTTTAGGATAATGAGGACTGAAGGTCGAGATAGTCCTACTTCGATCACAATCGTGGCTGTGCTCTCGGGTTGTGCGGATATTGGAGCTCTTGATTTTGGGAGGTGTATTCATGGGTTTGTTAACAAAGTATCTTGTTTTACTATAGACGTCGCTGTAAATAACGGGCTGATTGATATGTATGCAAAGAGTGGAAACCTTGAATCAGGGGAAGAAATATTCAATAGGATGGTAAATAAGGATTTGTTTTCGTGGACAAGTATAATTTCTGGGTTGGCATTTCATGGTAGGGGAAAGGATGCACTCGAGCTTTTTGATGTGATGGTTGCATCTGGGATGACCCCTAACGAGATTACGTTTCTTTCTGTACTTTCAGCTTGTAGCCATGCGGGATTGGTTGGCGAGGGACAGAGCTTTTTTATGAGATTAAGGAGTTCTCCTAGTTTTGAACCTACAATGGAACATTATGGGTGTATGGTAGACCTTCTTGGTCGAGCAGGGTTTTTGGAGGAAGCCGTTGGGTTGATCGAGGACATGCCCCTGAAGCCGGATGCTGTTATATGGAGATCACTCTTAAGTGCTTGTTGGGGACACAATAATTTGGATTTAGCTGAAATGGCAGGGAAAAAGGTACTTGAATTGGAACCTGATGATGATGGCGTATGTATTCTTCTTTGGAATTTGTACCGAAGTAAAAAAATGTGGGAAGATGCTTCCAGGATGGGGAAGATGATGAGGGATCAAAGAATAAAGAAAAAACCTGGGTGTAGCTGGGTTGAAGTGAACGGTGTTGTTCATGAATTTCTTGCCGAAACTTCATCACATCCTACATGCGATGATGCTTACATTGTTTTAGAAGGAATTGCTAGACAATCAAAACAGAATACTGACCTTGATAGTTTTGAATAAAAACTCACAAGCACATGAAGTTTGTATAGTGACATAACATGTATTTGCTTGGAAAGAAAGGTTGTTTAGCAGTTGAGCATTTCTGCTACATTTTGTAATGAAAGTTTCTTGAAGTAAAGTACATAATTTCCTAAATGAAGACAGCCAACTCAGGGTGTAGTAAGTAAGGTGTTTGTAGGAAACCCTGTAGTATTCTTTAGATATTTGAAGAATTTAGGGTGGTTGGTCATCCCTGTAAAACCTCTGTTTTCTCCATCATTGAGTGAAATTTTGACCTTACTCTCTATATTTGTTTATTTTCACATTTCTTAATGTCTGATCTCTCTGTCTTCTGGTGCTGTCAGTATTTACCTTTTTCTGTTCTATTTTTATCTCATTTGGGGATGAATATAAAAAATTGGATTTGCTATTCTCCAATTTTTACTGCGTTCTTGTTACTCTTACTCTTCACTAATGTTGCTCGTTTTAGCATAATGTATTTCCGGGGATTCTATTAGACATTGATTTTTCATATGATGCAGTAATTGGTATTAGCTCAGAATTCGTACACGTTTTCACGCCTTTCTCCTTATCCCTGATTTTCTTGTCCCTTCTCGTCTAAGTTCATTTCTGACTCTACCGGAACATTGTTGGATTTTGGTGAACTTTAACCGGTGAAATGTTTATCCCATGTTGCTCTGGAGGCCATTCTTTAAGTCAATGATTTCACCATAACTTTGAGGGGTTTGGATTTGTATACCATGGTCTGCAAGGATATCCATTGGAATATTTGCTTCCCTCAATCAATGTTAACGTTTTATGTGTGGCAAGAACAAGAATTGTAGGATCATTTCGAGTTCCCTTACAATCTTTCCATGGATGTTGCATTTTTTCCTACAATGGTTCGATGTATCAAAACAATTGAGTCCATTCGAAGCCTTGTTCATCACGTAAAAGCCCGCCACCTTTCTCTATACCCAGATTCCCTTTACAACTTCTATTTTTATATTTAATTAATTAATTCCGGCTAGAACTCTTATTTAAATTGATTAATTTGAGTTGTGAACATTTACAAAGAAATATAAACTTATAAATTTTTACTTTTGGCTGCAAACTATATTTTGTTTCCTAATTGATTTACTTCTTTTTTTTTCTAAAATTAAACGTAAATAAACTTATACAACGTGAAATGGATAATTCAAACTGCTGAAAATATCATGATCAAATCTTGAAGAAATGGTGAGGTGCAAAAGAGTGAAAAAACTAAGGGAAGTGAAATCTTAGGCATTTTTTTGTGATATCTCACTGCTTCATACAGGGAAGTTCGTGGGGCTATATAATATATTAGATGCGATAGATTTGGAATACCTAATATGCGAAGATGCAAAGTTAGAGATAATGAAATAAAAAAAAAAAAAAAGTTAGAGATAATGCAAGGAGTAGTATTCCTTCATTAGTTTTAACTTTTGAGAGCTGTTATTGCCAGAGCAAATATTAGCCTCCAGAGCAATAATTAACTCATATTCCTAATTTACCCTTAATGAGTTAAAATTCTTATCTTCTCTCTCCAACCTTATTAGTAAGATTTATGCATTCATTTTAACATATTTTCTCTAATATTTGAGTTTCTTCTCTTTTACACTGATTTTTTTTCAAATATTTATTAATATAAGACTTATTTCATTTCCAACTTATACAAAAAGAATATTTATATAAAATAATATAACACTTATTTTTATTAATAGTTTTGTTCTCTCAATTAAATTATAAAATATTTGTCAATATACACTTCAAAAAATTTAGGCTCAGTTTGTTTAGAGTTGTTTTGGTATTTTATTTCAAAAATTTAATTTAGCTTATTTGTTTTGTCCAATTTTTTACCCAAATTTTTAAAACCAAAAACATTGTTATAGTAATTTTTTGCTTCGTATTTTTTATAAATAATTATTATATTTAAATTTAACTTTTAAATTTATAATAATAAAAATTTCTTCATAACATAAAGTTTTTACAAAAATAAAATAATAAAATATTAATTAAAAATTAAATTTTAAAATTTTTACTAATATTTTTTTTCTTGTGATCTATTATCATTTTTAAATATTAACATTTCTTATAAATAAATTCTTATACTTAAATTTGACTTTTAAATTTATAATAATGAAAATTTCTTCCTAACACCATTTTTTTAACAAAATAAAATCATAAAATATTAATTTATATTTGAGTTTTAAAATGTTATTAATATTTTTTTTGTGATCTATTAACATTTTTAAATATTAAATTGCTCATAATATATTAAAACTAATTAATTTGAAATAAAATACCAAAACAACTCTAAACAAACTGAACTTAAATTTTTTGAAGTGTATATTGACAAATATTTTATAATTTAATTGAGAGAAAAAACTATTAATAAAAATAAGTGTTATATTATTTTATATAAATTTTATTTTTGTAAAAGTTGGAAATGAAAATAAGTCTTATATTAATAAATATTTGAAGAAAAATCAGTGTAAATGAGAAGAAACTCAAATATTAGAGAAAATATGTTAAAATGAATGGATAAATCTTACTGATAAGGTTGGAGAGAAGATAAGAACTTTAACTCATTAAGGGTAAATTAGGAATATGAGTTAATTATTGATCTGGAGGCTAATATTTGCTCTGGCAATAACAAGTCCCTTAACTTTTTGTATATGGGAGGTTTGATTTTTTTAAAAATAAATAAATAAAAATAAAATCACATGATATATATATATATATAGGCAACTTTTTCTAACCAAAAAAAAGAATGTCTTCTGGCAAACTATCTATAATTCCTATATGGTATTTAACTTTTAAATTTATAGATTATCTCTTTGGAGGGAGTAGTACTCCTTCTTTACTTTGAATCACTAACTCTTGTAATTTAGGACATTTTTTTTGGTCATTTGATCTTGTTGATTTTATAAATAAAATTTGGGCTGGCGAAAAAAAAAATCTATTGCTTGGGAGACATGAAAACTTGTGTCGATGTAGAAATTTGCTTTCTCTCAAAGTAGTCTTTACATTTCTCTAGTACATGACCACTGAAATCAAGCAAGATCTAATGGTAATTAAAATGGAATATAAACAAATATTCATATGAAGGAAAGTTCACATTTAATTATAAGTTAATTTTGCAAAAGAATTTAGCCGGCGGTTCTTCCAGTAATATGTTCTGAAACAAATATCCCTTCCAACTTAAAAGAAAAAAAAAAATCTCTATTAATACTCAGAAATGACAATTTGTCAACTATCAAATAAAATTTTGAATATATAGGTAAATCTGGAATGTATATTATTTGACTATGTAAAAAAAAACAAAAGACTAGCTATGTAATTATGTGTAATTGTGTAAAGTTTTTAATTTCATGCTTTCCTTAACGTATAATTAATGACTTTTTTTTCAAAGAGCTTATCGAATAATTACTTAATTAAAAGAAACAATGCATGCAAAATATGAAAAGGGAATTAAAATGAAAATGAAGAGAAAGCTCTCGATCAGGAAGGAGAAGAGAAAAGGAAATAAACTATAATAGAGAAAGTTATATATTCTGGGTTTGAATGGATTGACGACAAAACAAGTCCAAATTTTTCCAACGTATATATAGAATATTACTATAAGTTCAAGTGATAAAATAAAACTGTACGTATAGTATGTACAGCAGTGTGGGTATTTTAATTTTTCTTGATTTTTATTTCTATCCTTGAAATCTATGATTTTATTTTTTCACTATTTTTTTGCTCAATAAGATAGTAAAAGATTTTTGAATATACAAAATATTAAACCAATTTAAACTTTTTGTTACCAATATATACATATATCATTCTCTGCATGCATCATACTCAATTTTCGGACAATTACTTCTTGTTCAATTAATATACGATTAATATTCATATATGCCAATTAATATACGATTATATCTATAGCACCATGCAGTGGCGGATCAATTTAATTAAGCCAGAAACTTGGGGAATTGGATATCAAAGTGTTGGATGATCATGAGGGATATTCAAGCACTACTTTATAGCAGACATGATTTGCATATATTTCTCACTTGTATTATTTTTTGCTCTTTGTCATGCATCCTATTTTAATTGTTGCTGTTTGTTTCTTAAGTGATAAGTCTCTATTTTACTAGTCAAAACTGTCGAATCTCAAAACTTTTCATGAATATATATATAAGCATGTCTTTAATATTTATTCTTAGAGTTCATTTATAACTTATATTTGTCATTTGTGAATGATTGTATATTTTATTTCAGTTCTACTCCCTAGTGGATCCCTTCTTTGGACTGAACAATTCATAACTGAATTGGTACTGTAACTTTATTTTGATTTAAATCTATAAAATTGAGTTTGGCATGCATCCTCATAATAGGGGTTTATTTTAGATGTTTGTGTTCTACTCTACTTCTACACATAATATTATATTATTATTATTATAGTGGTTTTAATGATATGTTTTCTTATTGAATTGCTTCAGAGTTTTTTACAGATTAAGATTAACATTATATGGTGGTTTAATTTCTATAAGGACCATTCTCGTTTGAGACCGTCTCATATATGAGATTTGTGTATGATTTTACTTTAGCATATAAAGTATAAAAAAATTAGCGTATTAGCGTATAAAGTATCAAATATTATCGTATAACATATAAAAAATTAGTGTATTAACGTATAATTCGTGTATCACGTCTCATATATGAAATATCACAAGAGTTTTTATGTTTCTATAATTAGCTATAATTGGAAACTTGATAAGTTTTATAATGTATAATTCAAAATTAAAATTGGATAACTTTTTTTAAACCAATACAATCAAGAAAACATAAGGTTGGTAGGTAGTAAAAAAAAATTAGCTAATTTAATTAAATTAGAAAACTATTTAATATTATTTCTTATAATTAATAAATAATAATCAAATAAATTAGTCAGTTAGATAAGTTTTTCACTTTATAAATAAGCAATGTAGATAACTTTATTACCTAACCTAATAATCTTTGTCACTGAATGTTTTTTTTAAAAAAAAAAATTAGCAACAAAAATTCGCTAAATATTACTCAATTTTTTTGCCAATAAACTGAGATAATAATAAGTGCTTGTTCTTCATGTAGATGCATTTATATTATACATAAATAGGTATTTAAATTTTAAACATGATTAGGCAACTTTGCACAATCAATTGAAATAGAATTGGAAAGCTTTGAATTATTGTGGCACACTTCATCTACATATAATAACTTATTAAACTTAAGAACTAAAAATTAAGTAAATAGAAATTCAATTATCAAATAAAATTTTGATATTAGCCTATAATAATATGATACATATATATATATATATATATATATAAACTTTTCATTTTCAATGAAAAATGGTTCATCCTATACCAAAACAAGGCATAGTATTTGTTTAACAAAAAAATATAGCTAGCTATATTACATTGTGAAAATCTTTTTGTTTAGTAGACGAATAATTATCAATCACAAAATTAACATTGATTTGAATAAAAGGATTGATCTTATTGAGAAAGAATTAAAGTAAAAGAATTTTTTAATATATATAATATATAACCTTCAATCAATAGCATAAGAATAAATCTTACAATTAGTTGAATGAGCCATATTTTTGGTATATATAAAATTTGGAACAAATATACATTCCCGGGTTTGCCAATAAATAAATAAATATACATATATGTGTAGGGTTTAATTAATTATGTTAGGCAGTCAGAGAAAAAAAGAAAAGAAAATTAATTAAGAAATGCACGCAATCAGTAGTTGTATTTAAAGAATATAAGTACTAATACATGATACACTATTTTCACCCAAATTTCATTTCAACCAAAAAAAAAATTATACTTTTAAGTATTTTTCTCTCTCTCCATCAATCAATTTGAAAGATTCTTTTAAGTATTCGAAGGGCTTTAGGGCTTTAGGGCTAGGTTCTGGTTCATTTTCAAACCTTCTACCTGATTTTTGAAAATAATGAAGACTTTTGAAAGATTAAGAATTCATTTACTTTGCCAATTTGGAGAAGAAGAGCAATTAGTAAACTAAAATGAGAAGGTTTGCATGCCTTAATTTTTGACCTGACATATTTATTTGGAAACAAAATAGTTATTTCTTTATTAAACTTTTAGAAGGTTTTTAGTTGCTTTTATTACTTGAGAATAAAGTTTGCTTTTCCTATATAAGGATAGCAATTTAGTAGAAGAAAATTAGTAGTTGTAGCTTAGGTAAGGAGGTGGCCGTAGTTTAGATTTTTATTCATTCGTAGTTGTTCTGTAGTTTTGCAGTGTTCTAGGTTTTATAGCTAGAACAATAGCGCCGTCATTTGCCCAAACGACGGTAGACCGGGTTTGATTAATTTAATTCAGTTTTGTTCTTTTTAATTTTTTGATTGTTTTTAATTATGTGTTTTTAGTAGTTTATTTTTCGGCAATTAAGTAATGAAACTTTAACTGTTATTTACTCGTGAGACCTAATTGTTTTAATATAATTAATATTTTATGAGTTTCAAAAGTTCTCTTCGCATAGCATTAATTGTTTGGATTTGTTATACAATGGCCATGTTTAATTAATCTAAATAGTGCCAATTAATCTCCTATTATTTCACCGGATCTAGTAGATAAGATTAATTAGTGACGAAACTACTATCTCGGTAGACGGGAATTTTAGGCTAATAAATTGTGACATGTTGATCATGATTATAATTTATTAGAATTGGATTTCTCTATTGTTTAATGTTGTTTTAACATTAAATTTGGTGTTCGGCTGATTCTGACCGGATTGTTTTAGAATTAGAGAAATAAATGATTAAGTTGATTCTTGTCAATTATCGATAAATTAAGGAGGAATTGAGCTACGCCAGAGCTGATTGTCGGTAGCCTATAACTGATTGATTCATGATATTAATTAATCATTGAATATATGATCGATAGATAATTAGTTAATGTAAATCTGGTGTTCGGTTGATTCCGGCCGGGTTATGTTATAAATAGGAAAATAGTTGATTAAGCTGATACTTGTCAACTATCGAATAATTAAAGAAGAATTAGGATATGTCAGAGCTGATTCTCGGTATTCTATAACTAATTGGTTAATATTGAAATTGTTATCTTTGCGTCAATGAACAACGAAAATTGATTACTGTAGATTTGCTTATTTGCCAGATCTTTATTTTAAGTAATTAATTTCAGTATTTTTTATATTTATTGATTTCATTAGCTAATTCATTTTAATCATTTAATTTCACTAGTATTATTTTTTTATTTATTTTAATAGTGGTGACAAAGATTGCAAATTAACGATTTAGAAGATTTTGTTGTTCCTCGTGGGAACGATCTCACTTCCCTATACTATTTAATAGTTTTAGGAGAGTATTAAATTTGGTACATAAACGGCACACCAGGATCCTTTTAGTTCAATCGTTAGTTGTCAAGAATTACTAGAGCCGTAGCCATGCATAGAAATCTTATATTTTGTTACCTATGTTGGGAATATTTTTAAGGGAGATGAGATCATCGATCATATCAGTACTTGTTTTGTTGAAGATCAGTAGTAGTTTTCAAGTGGAAAGATTTTACCCGATTCTTTGATCTGTTTAATGAAATGGAATTAATCCTTCTTTTTTTTCCATAGTAGTTAATGAAGGAATCAAATTCATTTGACTTACAATGATTATTTTCTTGGATACTAAATAGTATTTTAAATAAATAAATAAGTAAAATTAACATGCCATTGGGATTGGTGATGAGAATCCATCCAAGCAATCTACTCCAAATCCTAATGGGAATAGGATTCCTCAACTAAATCCTAATGGGAATAAGATTTCCAAGCTAAATCCTAAAAGGATTAGGATTCATCAATCATCATCTTATCCAAATTCCATAAAAGCAAATCCTAATGAGACTAGAATTCACAATCCTAATTGGATTAGGATTCAGTTATCCTTGAGATGCAAAGATTGGTCATATACTACTTTAATCCATATCATGACAAACATCGCGACGTATAGATTGCTTATTTTTGGTCCTATTTTTTTTTTTTTGCACGTCGCGACGTGATTGCTTATTTTTGGTCCGATTTTTGGTTGATTTTTTGGATGATTTTTCAAAACTTTTAGAGAGTTACGTCGCGACGTCGGGACACCCCCCACGTCGCGACGTGCCCAAATGTCGCGACGACCTACCCGGTACGTCGCGACGTGCATGAACGTCAAAACGTCCGCCCATGCACGTCGCGACGTCGGGGAAACTATCATATTTTGCTGACTTTTGGGAAATTTCACTTGTAAATCATCCAGGTATGCCCGGTGTACATGTATCTTAACTTCTTTGATCAATAAATTTTTTTTACCTTTGATCAAAAAAAAAATCCATATCATGACAAAGAGAGAATTCTTATCATGGATTAAGAGCCTTGAAGAAGTGTTCATGGACATTGAAGACCAAGATGGCGTGCTTGAGTTTTGCCATTTTGTGGATCACGCCACTCTTAATTAAAAATAGAATTTATTTACTTTGTAATAAATTAAGTCCATTAAACGTTAATTAGAGCTTATTAATTTCGGTTTTTAGTTAGTTAATTACTTTGGCCAATTATCTTGCATGATAATGGCATGTAATAGATTTAGGAAAATAACTTCCTACTTTTTAGAAAAAGTAATTCTTTTAGGAAAGTAAGTTTGTTACTTAGTGTTCCATTACAATTTGGAAGTTTCCTAAAATTGGATTGGCAAGTTAAGTAGTCAAGTTGTAATTGACTACCATTAGGGTTTCGAATTTTGTAACCTATTAAAGGCATTGTTTGTACGTTTTTCATCATCCAAGAAATAAGAAAATCGTTTAGCTTTGCTAAATTGCAAATTCGTTTGCTATCTTTGAAGTTTCAATTAAGTTTAGTTGATATTCATTCAATCCGCAAGCCTCTAACTAAGACCTTTAGGTGAGCCTACAAGTTTTTCATTTCAAGAATGCGCCAAACCGATTAGTTTAGCTCTTGATTTACATGAGTTAAGCCAAATTTGTTTGTTATAAACGTGGGGGTTTGATTGACTTAATATCAATTATTTTTCATTTCAATATCTTTTTGTTTTCGTATTGTTGTTGTTCTTGTTCGTTTGATAGTTTTTATGCTAACACGATCCTACAAAGTTGGTGAACTCGGTGGTCTAGGACATCAAGACTCGATCAATTCGCATCAATTGGTATCCTACAAAGATGTCTTTAACGTTTAAGCATGCATAAATATTCTGCACAACGAACTCTTATTATGAAAGAAAATTGTTTAAAGTTTTGTTTTAGATTATTGCATTTCCCTTTACCTTATACATTTATTTTGTTCTTGCAGGATATAAATGTTTGTTGCTTAAGATGTGAATCTTTCCAATTTTATTTGGCTCGAGTTTGCAATGAGTTCATAATATTGGTGTTTGATCCAGGAGCTCAATTTCCAGATTCGATGACGAATCCTTTCGAGGAGAAAGTGAATGATGAGAATCCATCTAAAGAATCTACTCCAAATCCTAATGGGAATAGGATTCCTCAACTAAATCCTAATGGGAATAGGATTTCCAAGTTAAATCCTAAAAGGATTAGGATTCACCAATCATCATCTTATCCAAATTCTATAGAAGCAAATCCTAATGAGACTAGGATTCACAATCCTAATTGGATTAGGATTCACTTATCCTTTAGATGCAAAGATTGGTCATATGCTACTTTAATCCATCTCATGACAAAGAGAGAATCCTTATCATAGATTAAGAGACTTGAAGGAAAATTGTAACTTTTTATTATCACTTAGAAAGAATGGTTTACAATACTTAAAACACTTAAGATGTCTAAATCTTTATACCACTTAGCCTCCCCAATCAATGATAGAGATCAATCCAATCCAACAGTTGGGATTGTGTCTCTAGAAAAGTCTACACTCGAATAGAAAATTCCAAGTATTTTCTAAAAACTTGTACACAAAACTAAATATTTACCATGGATAAGCGATCTCAAAGCTCATTTCTACCAATTGGAGAAGGTTTACCAATAATGACTAGAGTGTCATCATCATAATATTGATGTTTGATCCAGGAGCTCAATTTTCAGATTCGATGACGAATCCTTTCGAGAAGAAAAAGGGAATGATGAGAATCCATCTAAAGAATCTACTCCAAATCCTAATGGGAATAGGATTCCTCAACTAAATCCTAATAGGAATAGGATTTCCAAGTTAAATCCTAAAAGGATTAGGATTCACCAATCATCATCTTATCCAAATTCCATAGAAGCAAATCCTAATGAGACTAGGATTCACAATCCTAATTGGATTAGGATTCCTTTATCCTTGATATGCAAAGATTGGTCATATGCTATTTTAATCCATATCATGACAAAGAGATAATCCTTATCATGGATTAAGAGCCTTGAAGTAAAATTGTAACTTTTTATTATCACTTAGAAAGAATGGTTTACAATACTCAAGATTGTAATTTAAACACTTAAGATGTCTAAATCTTTATACCACTTAGCCTCCCCAATCAATGATAGAGATCAATCTAATCCAATAGTTGGGATTGTGTCTCTAGAAAAGTCTACACTCGAATAGAAAATTCCAAGTATTTTCTAAAAACTTGTACACAAAACTAAATATTTACCATGGATAAGCGATCTCAAAGCTCATTTCTACCAATTGGAGAAGGTTTACCAATAGTGACTAGAGTGTCATTATCATAATATTGGTGTTTGATCTAGGAGCTCAATTTTCAGATTCGAGGACGAATCTTTTCGAGCAAAAAGGGAATGATGAGAATCCATCCAAGCAATCTACTCCAAATTCTAATGGGAATAGGATTCCTCAACTAAATCCTAATGGGACTAGGATTTCCAAGTTAAATCCTAAAAGGATTAGGATTCACCAATCATCATCTTATCCAAATTCCATAGAAGCAAATCCTAATGAGACTAAGATTCACAATCCTAATTGGATTAGGATTCACTTATCCTTGTGATACAAAGATTGGTCAAATGCTACTTTAATCCATATCATGACAAAGAGAGAATCCTTATCATGGATTAAGAGTCTTGAAGGAAAATTGTAACATTTTATTATCACTTAGAAAGAATGGTTTACAATACTTAAGATTGTAATTTAAACACTTAAGATGTCTAAATCTTTATACCACTTAGCCTCCCCAGTCAATGATGGAATTAATAGGGTATAAAATCGACAATGTTGAAAATATTATTGTTTACTTGGAATACTAGTTTTTTTTTAATGGTTTTAGCTTATTTTATTATCACAATTGTTTTGTGCCTTCCAATTAAGTACCTATGTTTTAATTCTTCCTTTTGGGACAAACCTAAAAGCTACCAAGCTAGAGTTTGTTCTTCACTAAATTCCTCCAATGAGAGATAAGGATTTTGCAATAAATGATTAGAAAACTTTGTAACTCAAGACATATCCAGATTAATTTGCAACATGCATGCTGTTATTGATTACTTAAAAGATTATGATATGCATGGATGATGATGACATGCATGCATGCATGTGAATTAATGTATGATTGATGGATTAATTCTAACTCTTGAAATAGAGCTTAATTAATATTGGCTTCAATTAATGGATTCCTTTAATTGTCCATAAATATTTGACGGTTTTCCATTTTCATTCAATTAATTAATGAATGCTTCTAACTCTTTTTAAAATAAATGTTAATTTGTTGTCACCAAATGTAAATTAAAAAAATGAATTTATATCGATCACTATTGGCAAAATGAATTTAACCAATTTCATTAATTTAGAATGAAAAGAATGAAGCCCATCATTAATTAGATCCAGATTCCAGTGTGAGTCTTCCAAAATATTCATGAATGATTTTCCCAATTCATTTCTCAATCAAATACTAAATTAATGACATCCCATCATTTCGATATTTCTGTCAAACATGAAGTCAATGCGGTCAGCTGAGTTGTAGTCAAAGCCCACAAATGAACTTTTCCAGTGACACGTAGGCGGCTACGTAGCTAAGCGTGAAAATGTTTTTTTTTTTTTAAAAAAAAGGAGACCTAAAATAAATAAATAAACAAGTAGGGGGTAAATCAGTAAATGTATAAATAATTTACATGTCACATTAATCCACGTGATTTATTAGACTTATTACCAAAACGATCTGGACCTAAAATAAGCCTATCACCGAATCCTATATAAAGTCATTTTCCCAAACCCTACTTTTCTGGGGTATTGGTTCAACGACGGCGGGTTAGTTTTTCACGGCGGCCATGGCAATGCCTTCTGAGTTCATCAAGTTGCAGAGTTCCGACGACGTGATTTTTGAGGTTGACATACCTGTTGCTCTGGAAATGCAGACGATCAAGAACCTGCTCGAGGGCAAAATTCTCGATGCTCCGATTCCCATCCTCTACGTTAAAAGCGAGATCTTGGGCAAGGTTATTGAATACTGTGAAGTTCATGCCTACGCCCACAAATTCTCTGAGGAAAAGCGCAAAGTCGATGACGACATTCTGTTAGACCTCATATCGGTTAGGATACTTGTTTCTCTTTTTGTCCAGGCTTGAGTTTTTATTTTTTGTTTGCGATTTGACTGTCTGTGTCTGTGTCGAAATAGTCCTGTCACGCCCCAACTCTGCATGACACGGCCACACGGTTGAAATGATACTCCCAAGCGTGCGAAGCCTCTTTTTTTTCTTATACAATTTACTATGCTAAAGGATCGTTACACTTAATAAAAGTAACATCTTCAATTGATATGATTCGAAAACCTTCAATATCAAGGCAATGTCTTGATAACATGATACATCTTTCATCAATGATTCATAACATAGCTACACAATTGAATTGAAAAACGAAAATTGAAAACAGGCTGAGAAAAATAGGTTCGGATGACCTTCTAGACTTTCGGCCGTCCGAAAGATAGTTTCGGACGACCTGGTCGTCCGAAACTGTGGTTCGAAAGTCTTACAAAAATACACCCATTCTGATAAATAGGTTCGGACAGCTCTCGATAGTTTCGGATGTCCGAAACTTAGGATTGGACGACCCTTCCGAGTTTCGACCGTCCGAAAGTGTCGCGAACTATTTTGACAAGCCTCCAGTTGAATAGGTTCGGACGGTCCCAAGGAGTTTCGGCCGTCCGAAACTCTCTTCTTCAACAACACATTTTTCTTTCCTCAAATTCTTATGAAATCTATACATCAAAACCCAATGCAACACCATTTCAATAACTTGAACATTCATTCTATACAATTTCATATCCACAGATATCAATACGTTACAATTCAACACTATAACTATAAAGATGGATACAAACGCTCCAATATTCATCATTCCAACAAAATTCAACATCAACTATACATAACTACAAAATATACAAAATGGTTATACTCCTCTTCCAATCATTCACACCAAAAGGCATCCAAGCCATTCAAATCTGCAAAAATGACAACACTTGTGGTATGAGCAAAACAATGCTCAGTAAGTGATATCGATATTCCTTTACCGGTTGAGCCTGTTATAGATATAATATACTTTCACAAAAATATTTCACACATGAAAACTCACATTTGGAAACGTTTCAATTCATACACATACATATCATAGCAAGTGGCACATTCGTTTTCAATCACATTACAAACACATTCAATACTTGTCATTTAGCTCAAGAATGGTTCAAGGCACTTTCGGTACACTGGATCCAGGCCTGACTGTTTATCCCGTCAGGTAGGCCATTACATTGGTTCCTAGCTGTTTATCCCGCTAGGTAGGCCATTACATTATTTGGAACATGTTCCTACCAATCATTCCAAGAAGCATTCAAGAGCCTATTAACATTTCAAATCCATTCAAACATTTCATCAAACACTTTGCTTTCACAAAAAGCCACTGCATTACATTTTCATATAATAACATAACAAATTTTCCCAAATATGTTTATCAAAATCAAGTAAAACATAAAGGAACATCAAACCACTTACTTGAACTCACTCCCCAATCTTGCCTTTGATTTAAGATATCACCCTACTCTTCTTTGATTCACTTTCCTATCATAATGAAATTTCCACTTATTACCATTCTAGAAGACTAAACCAAGACCTAACTATGGACAATTATACTTAGTAGTTTCCTTACCTCAAAATAATGGAATTGTAGGTAAATACTTCCTTCTTCTTCTTCAATCCACTCCTTCTTCTTGTTGCCCTAGTGATGAGAGGGAAAGAGAGTGAAATTGGGAAAGAAAGAATAAAACCTAAGTCTAATAGAATGATGGGTCTTTAAGACCAACTTTTACAATTAGCCAATAAGTCCCTATAGTTTTTCTAAATTACAAATTGGTCCTTATAATTGGGTTGTGGGTATTATAAGTCCACCGACGAAGAACTCAAGACGTTTGATTCTGAATTAGTCAAAGCCGATGCGGCCACCCTCTTCGACCTTATTTCGGTAGGATACTTTTGTTGTCTTTCTTTTTCTTTTGGTATGTGTGTCAGTGCATGTGTGTGTGCATAGGGTTTTATTTAGGTGTGATAAATTGTGACAGGCTTATTTTGTTTGATACTTATTAATATTGGAATTGTTCTGTTCCTGTTCGGATTCCTTTTTGGGCATATTTCTGGCCTCAGTTGTAGTTATTAGTTCATTGGAGTTCAATGATATATATATATATATATGTTTGTTCATACTTTAGTGTTTTTTTGCCCAGAATGTGATGAACCAAAAGAGCATAAGCTCTTGACTTTGCTGTATCATATGCATCGTATCAGCGCAATAAATTACAATTTTTCAGCAATTTCTTATTGCCAGCTAAAACCAGGACAAAAATTTCTTTGGAGGACCTATACATCTCCTGCAAAAGCAGAATAATGTGCTAAAGTAAAGGTTAAAGATGTTGTTATTCACAAGATGATATATTGACCCCTTTGTTTTTGCCCGCTTGTTAGTTACAGAGACAGGGAGAGGGTGTGTCTCTGTCTTTTTGGGTTAGGTTTTTACTGAACAAGGGTGTGCCTGTTGGCTTAATTTTATAATGAGTAAAAGCCTATGGTTTATGTGCTGATGGTTTTATTTCAACAGTTGCTCCATTTTATCTTTTTATGCAATATGTCATGTACTTTTTTCAGGCTGCAAATTTGCTCGATATCAAGAGCCTGTCTGATCTCGCTACTCAGGCAGTGGCAGACATGATGAAGAACAAGACTCCAGAGGAGATTGGTCAGACTTTGAAGATCGTGAATGATTTTTCTCCAGAGGAGATTGCAAAACAACACCGCGATAATCCTTGGGCTTTCGAGAAGAAGTCTTCGGGATAATCCTGCTGCGTTTATGTTTGAAACTTCCAAGTTTAGGTTTTATTTTGTGTTTTTTTACTATGCATCAAGGGTAAAACAGGTACTGAAATGATCTAGGTTGCTGTGACTTGTGAGTATGCATCAAGTCTTGGAATGATATAAGTTTGTTGCCAAAAAATATGACTTTTTCCTAACTGTTACATTGAAATCTGCTTTGAATGTTTCAATCCAGGGTTTTGTGTGTTGCCAAGGTTTCAATCCAGGGTTTTGAATGTTTTTTGCAACTGTTACAGTGAAATTTTGATTATCTGATGATCATTTGGAGCACTTTAGTCAGGATGTGTACAATAGCTGAAAGAAAATCTCTTCTGGAAGTTTTCCATCCTTTAGAAATTTCTCAAGACTCCTCTTAAGTTGGATGCAATTGTTTGGCCGGGTTATAATATTCATGTTTCTTAGAATGTCTTGGCATTTTTAGCTTCAACACTTATGCGTGGCCAATTGAATAGATGAAGAAAATAACAATAGAAGCCCTAGCAATCCGAGACATCAAACATGCAGTACTTGTGGGACGAGTCAAATTTATACTTTAATACTAAGAATAAATGTCTAAATAATAATATTGCCAATATTATACCCTATTCCACCAAGGGGATCAAATTTAAATAATATTGTCAATATTATACCCTATCCAATCAAGGGGATAAACTTTAAATTTTTTCTCTTAAAGGATAGAATGCTACGGTTAGAACAAAATTCAATACTTTCCATCTGGGATTCAATTCACATACCTTACAATTAAGGTTCATGACAATCCACCACCCTACATAGTTTCGGCGGTTAGAACAAAATTCAATACTTTCCATCTGGGATTCAATTCACATACCTTACAATTAAGGTTCATGACAATCCACCACCCTACATAGTTTCGGCGCCCACACGCCACTCTCGCACCGAATAATCCAACTGTGAGAGTGGTGGAAAGCTCTAATATCGTGATATGACCTTGGTCAAAAAATCCCACACTGAAAACATGACGTGGGATCCAATTTCTATACTTTGCAATTAATTCAAATCAGGACAATCTACCACGCTCCACAACCTCTGCACCCATGCCGGAATGGTTTTGCACGCGTTGCACTAGATTTTTTTCTCTAGTCCCGGGCGAGCACTGCAATACCGACGTCACCGCTACTTTCGGGCGAACACAGCAATACCGACTGGTGAACAGTGTAATGCCAGTGTCACCTATATTTTCGGGCGAACACTACAATACCGATGTCACCTATCTAGTCCCGAGTTAACGCTGCAATACCAACATCACCAATTGGGCCGCACGATTGCAGTTGAGAAAGGAGGTGAAAGTTTCTGATGATACCTATTGATACGACCTTGGTCAAAACACCCCCACACTGAAAGCCGATACTTTCAATGTGGGATCCAGGTGGTGGAAGTTTCGGATACCAATTGATATGACTTGGTCAAAAAAACTCCATGCTGAAAGCTCATACTTTGAATGTAAAATCCAAGTCTCATACCTTGCAATTAATTCATTTTATGACATATCAATTGATATAAGGGTTAAAAGTACTTAACTCCCACCAACTCATGCATTGGTTACACTATACCCCCTCAATGAAAAAATAAATAAGCAATTTACCCATTCTAACAAATTCTGTTAATGGCTTTAATATTAATTACATATTTAAAGATTTTTGGACAAGAATGCCCATACACTAATTTTCCTATAATTGTCTCCATTTTTTTTGATAATATTTATTTTATTTTTTACTTATAAAACAAGTGCTATAATTTCTTCTCATATTTTCGAATATTTTTGTATTATGGTTATGGAATTTCTATTTATAATTTTTTTAATAATTAATAATAAAATATTAGTTTTATATATAATTCCTTCTTACAATCTCTTTTCACTCATTAATCATTTTGCAAAAAGATAAACTACTTGTATTTATATTTGATAATTAATAAATTTGACATTAAATTAAGGGTTAAGCACTTCTCATTTTTATATTTACTAGAATGATATTAAATATTAAATTATTATTAATATTAAATAAATCAGAAAAGCAATAAAAAATATATTTTATTCAGAAAGGGTTTAAATATTATTATAAAAAAAATAGAGAAACACAAGGTGACTACCCAAATTTATCAATTATCAAATATAAAAAGAAGAAATTTATCTTTTTTCCAAATGATTAGTGAGTGAAAATAAGTTGTGAGAAGGAATTATATATAAAACCAACATTTTATATAATTAATTTTTATTTATAGAAATTCCATAACTATAATACAAAAATATTCAAAAAAATATGAGAAGAAATTATAGCACTTTTTTTATAAATAAAAAAATAAAATAAATATTATCAAAGAAATTAGAGAGGATTCTAGGAACACTAATATAAGGGCATTTTTGTCCAAATATCTTTAAATATGTAATTAATTGTTAAAGCCATTAACAAAATTTGTTAGAAGTGGATAAAGTGATTATTTATTTCATTGATGATGGGTATATTGAAACTATATTAGTTGGAGGGGGTTAATTGATAAACCTTAAACCAAAAATCATCTCAAAAGCTAGCGATGATATAGGAAATCTCAAAATCATATAAACCTCACATCAACGAAATTTCAAACTTTCCATGGTGGATACAAGCCCAATTAAAGTTCATGACAAATACGTACCTAGTTACGTACTTAGTTTGTTTTTTACTAGTTTTAGGAAAGCTTACGTTAATATTTGTTCCAAATCATACGCTAATTCGGATTTGTTTCCAGATCTTAAGTGAATTAGGATTAAGGCTCCAAATCTTATTTAAGAAACCTAGAGTTGTTGCAAATCATTATTATTGTCGAGAAAAATCTAAAATTGCTCTGCGTTGAATCGATCCCTACGACTGACTTGATTTCTTCTTATTATATAGTAATAGTAATTGATAATTGATTAGTTACAAGAATGTTATCATCTTCATCGTCTTTTTTGACATCACAAAGAGGAAGAAGGCAGATTAATGATCTTCCTGAAGAAATTCTCGAAGAGATTTTGAGCAGAGTCCCGGCAAAATATGTTCTCGGATGTCGAAGCGTTTGCAGGATGTGGAAGGCCTTAACGTCAACAGAAAATTTTGGTGAGTTGCATCATCTTCATCATCATCGAAACCCTTCTTCTGATGATTTCACGCTTCTTGTTGAGGAGATGGCTCGCCCTATTATTATTGAGGATAATTATAAAACTTTTAAAAATAATTTCAAATTTGGAAAAAAACTATACATCTTTGATGGATGGCGAGGAGAAAATAAAGCAATTAGCCCTCGTCAAGATTATAGCTATATTGATGCATATGAAGATGACGATGACGGAGAAGATGAATCAAAAATGTTTATATCCGGTTCCTATTGTGGGTTAGTAGTTCTCCATCATAAGCCACGCTTCTTTGGCAAGCGATTCTCACGTAACTTCATTATTATGAATCCCATATTTCCAGATAATAAGGTGAAGATAAAGGTAGCAGAGAGCTCTAAAATGATAGGTCAAATATTTGGAGTGTTTTTCCACCCTGTTCTACAGGAATTCTGCGTGCTATGGGGCCAAACACGACAGACCAAAGAATACATCCTAAGGGTTGTGGAAGGATATAAGTTGCTTAATTTGGGGCCATCTCAATCCCGGTGGAGAAATATCAATAATCAAAGCACTCTTGATCTCCTCAAGAAACGGAAACAGCCCAGGATTGAAATTTGTAGTTGGTCATCCATGGGTGTAACTTCTCCCATAGTCTTGGATGATGTACTGTACTGGATGGTTGATGAGCGTCCTCAATTAGAATGGCGTAATGGCAAGTACGTTGAAGGTGCCAAGTTTTGTGAAGAAGCCATATTGGGATTTGATACTAAAACAGAAGAATTCCACCTCTTGCCTCACCCGGCCTGCATCCGCTGCGAAAAGGATATTGATGAGATAATTGTTGAAGAAAAATTGCGTGGTGATGCAGTAACTCGTGGTGTACTAATTGAGCATTTTCACGGATCGATGCATCTCTTAGAGAACAATAGAGGACGTCACTTATCCTTATGTCAATTCTCAGAAGTTAATGGTAATGGTAATGGTGGACGGTCAGTCAGCATATGGATCTTCAAAAAAGATAAAGAGGATGATCAGATTCCTAATTCTGCTTCTTCTGCAAGTAATTATTATAATATCAACAAGGGATCATCCTGGATTAAAACTCACACGATCAAACTCAATGATCATGATATTATTATATCAACCCCGCTGCTTTCTTTTCTTAATAATTTCAGACCAATTGCGATGATAGATGACGAATTACTACTATTACGTTGGCAGATATTCGGATATCTCTTTGTGTGCAATCTGAAACTGGGAACCTGCGAGCGTTTTGAGAGCAAGAGAGGAATAATTGATAATACTCTTGCTGGTGGAATTGATGGAAGTTTTAGTACATTTATATGTGCTCATACCCACAGCCTCATCCCTATCAACAATTCTAACCATGAAATCATCTTGTGGAAGGAATAATATAGAGACAAATTTATGCTGGATTTTTTTAATTATTTTATTTTTAAAAGTTTTATATACGTTGTAATAGTATTTTAATTTATTAATTTAGAGTTGGGGTATATTTGTTATTTGATTATATATTTATTTAGTTTAATTTATCACGAAGGATCCAAGTGCATCTGATATTGATGTATTTTTTAAACAGTAATTCAAGCAAATAATTATCATCCATCCCAAAATTGAAATAGCATTCTTCTTCCCAAAAAATAATAGATAATTTAGTGATGATAAAGTATACATTTTTTTTTTTGCTATAGATCGATCGATGTATGCATGTCATGATCTGGACATTAATTTTTGCCCCACGTTTTGACTTAATAATCGTAAATTTTCATTTTGATATATATCGACAGAATTGTTACCCTACAAATTAAACAGACAGAAAGTGATGATATATACAAGTGAGAGATTTAGATATCTTTATGGGAAAACATCAAACTTTCGACGACGACGACAAAAGTATTCATTTAGTATTCATTTAAACAATAGTAGATTAATTAGTCCATCTGTAGTTTTTCTTTAGCATTTTTTATTTTAATTTTTTAAAAACTAATCCTACAGCTTAATTTGGCTTCACATTTTTTTTTTAGCAAAGTAAATTTTGTTTATAAAATTGAGAGAATTAGAGTACACAAATACAAATATTGAATACATCAAAAGTACAAAGAACTAAATGCGAACATAATTCTTTCAAACTGAAAGAAAATCCACTAACAATTTTCCAAATGTAGTTACATCTATTTCAAAAATATTTCTTGATCAAATCCCCACATAATGCTCAGTTCCTAATTCTCCTTGCTATTGTTTATGTTTCTCCATGAGGCAACACAATTTTTAATCTCTGTTAGTATAACGTGAGTCGTCTCAAATGGGCAGAATCTTTTATTCAAAAACAACTTCATAAAGAAAGTCTACCTATACATCCTTTTTGAATTCTTTACCCTTTACATAGAAGCACCACCACGATATGTAGTTCAGTTGCTACTACCTAGAGATTATCGGTATTGTTTTATCAATGTCGAATTAAAGAAAAATAAATTAAGGAGAAACCTTGGTAACCGAGCAGAGACAAAACTTTTTAAACCTAGCAGGAATGTAGGCCTTGGGCGTGGGTTGGGATAGATATTGCCAATAACCAGGATTGAATCGGCGCCTATATATTCCGATCCGATTCCGACCATGTCAATCAGAAAAAACGAAAAAAAAAAACTTTTTATTTGTATTATTTTCAAAAATCTATAACTACTTTTATATTTCTTAATTTTTATCACATAATTTATTAGTAATTCTATTTCTCATTTTTTTTCTAATCTTTATTATTCTAATTATAGGATT
The DNA here is from genome assembly GCA_016586305.1 of Ophiorrhiza pumila. Taxonomy (NCBI): domain Eukaryota; kingdom Viridiplantae; phylum Streptophyta; class Magnoliopsida; order Gentianales; family Rubiaceae; genus Ophiorrhiza; species Ophiorrhiza pumila. Next base: position 2,920,592 of record BLIW01000002.1, read on the forward strand.
TAGGGTTAGGTTGTCGATTATGCCAAGAAAAAAAAGGGTTAGGTTGTCAATTTTTAATTTTTTATTATTATATTTTATATAGTATTTAAATTTCAACTAATAGTGTAATTTTTTAAAATTATATTATTTATTTTATATTTTTCTTTTTTACTTTTCTAAACCCTTAATTTTATTTTTCTTAAAATTGTATGTATTAGTTCAATTTCAACTATATTATTATATTATAATATTTGAATTTGAATGAATAATTTAATCTGTTTTTTAGGTTGGATTTATGCCTTTTATTCCATAAAATTCCAAACGGAAACTTGCAAAAGACACAAGTGAACATAGCCATTATCCGGGGTACAAGTCAACATATAATGATGATATAGAAGATTGATAAGTAAGGCATCCATATGTAATGATAGGGTTTATCTTATCAACCTAACCAATTAATTAATAAAACTTGAACTGCTTGTGCAATTTGAGTATATATATTTGTTTAAATAATTTTTATTGCTCTTTGGAAGAAACAATTTTTATTTTGGGTATCATTTCTTAATTAGTACGCACGTAGGTGCAAGAACATTATATATCGGAAATTAACAATGCAGCAAATTTGGAATTGATTTTTTGTGTGTTTTGTTCTTAGATGCATGTGATTGATTTTTTTGTAGGTTTTGTTCTTATATGCATGTGATTATTTTATTTTTTTTTTGGGTTTTGTTGTTCATACAGATTTAAGATTATTTTTTTTTTGTAGATTTTTTGTTCTTATATGCATGATATTTGAGTTATTTGATAAATTAGTGGATTTTTGTAAAGAAAGTTTTGATCTTGAACATAGAAAAAAAGTTTTGATCTTGATCTAATTTATTTCTTTTATTTTATGCACATTAGCCCATTACTCAAAACATGGGAATGGATTACTAAATTTGAATAAGAATTTAATGTGATTGAAATATTGGTATCAGTTGGTGATGGTTGTTGAATATTCAAACTTTTAAGGGATTTAGTAACTATAAATGATGAACAATGCCTTATTATGACTAACAATGTTACTTGTCAAATGGATAAAAAATAAATTGAGAACCATATGTTTCGCAAAATTCAAATTGAAGGATCAAAATATAACTTCTTTAATATTAAGAACTTAAAAAAGAGACCATTTGTGCAACAAACGAATTTTCAACGAGAAAGTGGATTTACAGTCAATTGTTTGCAAATTAATGAAGTGAGACCAACATTTGATGTTTACTCTCCTGATAGCAACTTTAAGAAGAAATCTCCTAGCAGACCAATTTTTTTTGCTTTGTCTTGCAAGGGGCAAAACAAGAAGTTGAGGAGCTGGATCGAGAGACATTGCGGTTGCATTCCTCTAAAGTTCTGTATTAACCATGGACGCGTCCGTTTCCTCTCGATTAATAGAGTAGAGCTTCCTATACTTCCATGATTTTTTCTGTAAATATACAAAATTTGGCTATGGATAAGAAAAGTTATGTTCTATGCCAAAAAACAACTAAAGATAGTTCTGAATTACATTTGAGTTTATGTTTTTTTGAAGTCAATAACTTACGACCCCTTGAACCTGAAAATCTTTTCTTGTTGATTATGGATGTGGTGCTTTTCTTATTAAAAAAAAAAACGAACTTAAAAAAAGGGACTAAAACAAGCTTAATTACTCTATCTAAGTTAAGGGATATTGGGTCATTTACCTACACATATGTATTATTGGATAAGAAATAACTTAATGAGAAAAATGTTATAAAAATAAACTGTTTTTTTTTTGGGGAGTAATTACAACCATTCCAATAACTAAGTGAACCTCCATCATTTGTAATGTTTCAATATCTAGGTACTACGTACGGTATTTTTCATTCTACGCGAAAAAAGATTAATTAGTCTAGCAAGCATATTTTCCTTAAATTAAGAGCATGCAAATTGAATGGTGAAGTAAATTCAAGTGTTTAATTTGTTTCAATAAATTAATTGATATATAGAATTAACCAAACAAGTTTATGACCAAGTAATTACCAATTCAAAACCCAGAGCTCATATATATAAAAAGAAAACAGAAAAAGAAATCAAACACCACACACACACACACGCACATACACATAATACACAAGTAACTTCAATAGTAGTACACTGCTAGCTTCATCAGAAAAGTGAACAGTGGAATATATATTAAGCTAATTAGAAAGGGAAACAAATGTACATTATGACTTGTGTTTTGTAATCAAGTTGAAGGTTGGCCAGTAGCTAGATGCATGGAAAGATCAAAAAATATTGTATGATGGGAATTAATTAAGAGGTAAGAGTAGTTCATGAGTAGTTGAAGAGCTAGAATTGAGAGCAAAATAAACAGGCATGCATGCAGGTCACTTTTGTAAAGTGAACACAGAAATGGGGTTCTGATCAAGAAATTAATTAAGCTTATGAACATCTCTTTTCTAGCCAAAGCAAGCTTTATGCATGGATTCTATATATATATATATATATATATATATATATATATTTAGGATTGTCTATTCATTTCTTTTTCAAAATTTACACTAGCTGCATCCATCTATATATTCTCAATCACGTAAACAATTAAATTAAGGTTGATAAGGTTGTCATGCTATAATTGTCCTAAACAACTCAATGCATGTCTTGCTTGAGTTCTCTTAACTAATAGAGAATGTTTGTTTAAAATGTTAATTAGTTCGTGGGAGTGGGGAGGGAAAAGGGGTAAGTTTCCGGTTGTATAACTTGCATGTTCTCTTTTCATACTTTTCTTCATATATGTCAAAATTTTGAAGAGAGTGATACTATATACTCCCTTCGTTCTCTTTTAAGTATTTTAACTACCACTTTTATTTGTTCTCAAATAAATGTCCATTTTCACATTTCAATACCAAAAATGAAGAAAGTTTCAATTATACCCTTATTAATACAGCTTGATTTTATCATTAATCAAATGGAAGAGAATATAAAAAATTGCGCAGTCATTACTATTAGGAGTAAATCAATCACATTTCTTATTTTCTTAATTTGTATGTTTTTTTGTTTGAGGACACTTAAAAGATAATGGAGGGAGTATGTAGCAACCGGAGTATTCAAATCTATCAGCCACAAACAAAAAATCTTTCCAAACTATTTAACTTTGCTTTTGAAAAACAAATTTAATTAGTTTAATTTATTTTTGATAGTTTTGAAAATCGGACAATATTTGAAGCAGCAAATAGCTATAGATGAAGAAGAGATGAACCAATGACTTCATATCAAATCTAAAAGGCATATAAAATTTGACAATGGGATTGGTGATGAGGTAGAAGATGGAGAAAAAGGAAGAGTGTGTTTTGAAGAATTTTGGATGGATGGAGAAATGACTAATTCATAGTACTTATGATGTTGAGGTTAATGAAAAGCCTCAAACTAATTATTTTGATGGCAAAATCAATTTTAACCTTGTTTTTTCTTTCTATATATATATATATGGCAAAATCAGTTTTAACCTTGTTTTTTCTTCCTATATATATATATATATATATATATTCATAATTTATGAATTATTGTTCTTTTGAAGTTTATTGCTACTTCTAAAATTTGTAGAGAGAATCTTATATGTGCATTGTTAAAATTTGTAGAGAGGGATACATGGGTTTATGCAACAATAACAAAGTAGGTTGGTGAATCTTCCTTAACAATAATCAATTTGTATGGCTAGCAAAAACTATTATTTCGTCACCCTAAATAATTTACATGTCACATTAATCCACGTGATTTATTAGACTTATTACCAAAACGATCTGGACCTAAAATAAGCCTATCACCGAATCCTATATAAAGTCATTTTCCCAAAACCCTACTTTTCTGGGGTATTGGTTCAACGACGGCGGGTTGGTTTTTTACGGCGGCCATGGCAATGCCTTCTGAGTTCATCAAGTTGCAGAGTTCCGACGACGTGATTTTTGAGGTTGACATACCTGTTGCTCTGGAAATGCAGACGATCAAGAACCTGCTCGAGGGCAAAATTCTCGATGCTCCGATTCCCATCCTCTACGTTAAAAGCGAGATCTTGGGCAAGGTTATTGAATACTGTGAAGTTCATGCCTACGCCCACAAATTCTCTGAGGAAGAGCGCAAAGTCGATGACGACATTCTGTTAGACCTCATATCGGTTAGGATACTTGTTTCTCTTTTTGTCCAGGCTTGAGTTTTTATTTTTTGTTTGCGATTTGACTGTCTGTGTCTGTGTCGAAATAGTCCTGTCACGCCCCAACTCTGCATGACACGGCCACAAGGTTGATATGATACTCCCAAGCGTGCGAAGCCTCTTTTTTTTCTTATACAATTTACTATGCTAAAGGATCGTTACACTTAATAAAAGTAACATCTTCAATTGATATGATTCGAAAACCTTCAATATCAAGGCAATGTCTTGATAACATGATACATCTTTCATCAATGATTAATAACATAGCTACACAATTGAATTGAAAAACGAAAATTGAAAACAGGCTGAGAAAAATAGGTTCGGACGACCTTCTAGACTTTCGGCCGTCCGAAACTGTCGTCCGAAAGTCTTACAAAAATACACCTATTCTGATAAATAGGTTCGGACGGCTCTCGATAGTTTCGGACGTCCGAAACTTAGGATCGGACGACCCTTCCGAGTTTCGGCCGTTCGAAAGTGTCGCGAACTATTTTGACAAGCCTCCAGTTGAATAGGTTCGGACGGTCCCAAGGAGTTTTGGCCGTCCGAAACTCTCTTCTTCAACAACACATTTTTCTTTCCTCAAATTCTTATGAAATCTATACATCAAAACCCAATGCAACACCATTTCAATAACTTGAACATTCATTCTATACAATTTCATATCCACAGATATCAATACGTTACAATTCAACACTATAACTATAAAGATGGATACAAACGCTCCAATATTCATCATTCCAACAAAATTCAACATCAACTATACATAACTACAAAATATACAAAATGTTTATACTCCTCTTCCAATCATTCACACCAAAAGGCATCCAAGCCATTCAAATCTGCAAAAATGACAACACTTGTGGTATGAGCAAAACAATGCTCAGTAAGTGATATCGATATTCCTTTACCGGTTGAGCCTGTTATAGATATAATATACTTTCACAAAAACATTTCACACATGAAAACTCACATTTGGAAACGTTTCAATTCATACACATACATATCATAGCAAGTGGCACATTCGTTTTTAATCACATTACAAACACATTCAATACTTGTCATTTAGCTCAAGAATGGTTCAAGGCACTTTCGGTACACTGGATCCAGGCCTGACTGTTTATCCCGTCAGGTAGGCCATTACATTGGTTCCTAGCTGTTTATCCCGCTAGGTAGGCCATTACATTATTTGGAACATGTTCCTACCAATCATTCCAAGAAGCATTCAAGAGCCTATTAACATTTCAAATCCATTCAAACATTTCATCAAACACTTTGCTTTCACAAAAAGCCACTGCATTACATTTTCATATAATAACATAACAAATTTTCCCAAATATGTTTATCAAAATCAAGTAAAACATAAAGGAACATCAAACCACTTACTTGAACTCACTCCCCAATCTTGCCCTTGATTTAAGATATCACCCTACTCTTCTTTGATTCACTTTCCTATCATAATGAAATTTCCACTTATTACCATTCTAGAAGACTAAACCAAGACCTAACTATGGACAATTATACTTAGTAGTTTCCTTACCTCAAAATAATGGAATTGTAGGGAAATACTTCCTTCTTCTTCTTCAATCCACTCCTTCTTCTTGTTGCCCTAGTGATGAGAGGGAAAGAGAGTGAAATTGGGAAAGAAAGAATAAAACCTAAGTCTAATAGAATGATGGGTCTTTAAGACCAACTTTTACAATTTGCCAATAAGTCCTTATAGTTTTTCTAAATTACAAATTGGTCCTTATAATTGGGTTGTGGGTATTATAAGTCCACCGACGAAGAACTCAAGACGTTTGATTCTGAATTAGTCAAAGCCGATGCGGCCACCCTCTTCGACCTTATTTCGGTAGGATACTTTTGTTGTCTTTCTTTTTCTTTTGGTATGTGTGTTAGTGCATGTGTGTGTGCATAGGGTTTTATTTAGGTGTGATAAATTGTGACAGGCTTATTTTGTTTGATACTTATTAATATTGGAATTGTTCTGTTCCTGTTCGGATTCCTTTTTGGGCATATTTCTGGCCTCAGTTGTAGTTATTAGTTCATTGGAGTTCAATGATATATATATATATATATATGTTTGTTCATACTTTAGTGTTTTTTTGCCCAGAATGTGATGAACCAAAAGAGCATAAGCTCTTGACTTTGTTGTATCATATGCATCGTATCAGCGCAATAAATTACAATTTTTCAGCAATTTCTTATTGCCATCTAAAACCAGGACAAAAAATTCTTTGGATGACCTATACATCTCCTGCAAAAGCAGAATAATGTGCTAAAGTAAAGGTTAAAGATGTTGTTATTCACAAGATGATATATTGACCCCTTTGTTTTTGCCCGCTTTTTAGTTACAGAGACAGGGAGAGGGTGTGTCTCTGTCTTTTTGGGTTAGGTTTTTACTGAACAAGGGTGTGCCTGTTGGCTTAATTTGATAATGAGTAGAAGCCTATGGTTTATGTGCTGATGGTTTTATTTCAACAGTTGCTCCATTTTATCTTTTTATGCAATATGTCATGTACTTTTTTCAGGCTGCAAATTTGCTCGATATCAAGAGCCTGTCTGATCTCGCTACTCAGGCAGTGGCAGACATGATGAAGAACAAGACTCCAGAGGAGATTGGTCAGACTTTGAAGATCGTGAATGATTTTTCTCCAGAGGAGATTGCAAAACAACACCGCGATAATCCTTGGGCTTTCGAGAAGAAGTCTTCGGGATAATCCTGCTGCGTTTATGTTTGAAACTTCCAAGTTTAGGTTTTATTTTGTGTTTTTTTACTATGCATCAAGGGTAAAACAGGTACTGAAATGATCTAGGTTGCTGTGACTTGTGAGTATGCATCAAGTCTTGGAATGATATAAGTTTGTTGCCAAAAAATATGACTTTTTCCTAACTGTTACATTGAAATCTGCTTTGAATGTTTCAATCCAGGGTTTTGTGTGTTGCCAAGGTTTCAATCCAGGGTTTTGAATGTTTTTTGCAACTGTTACAGTGAAATTTTGATTATCTGATGATCATTTGGAGCACTTTAGTCAGGATGTGTACAATAGCTGAAAGAAAATCTCTTCTGGAAGTTTTCCATCCTTTAGAAATTTCTCAAGACTCCTCTTAAGTTGGATGCAATTGTTTGGCCGGGTTATAATATTCATGTTTCTTAGAATGTCTTGGCATTTTTAGCTTCAACACTTATGCGTGGCCAATTGAATAGATGAAGAAAATAACAATAGAAGCCCTAGCAATCCGAGACATCAAACATGCAGTACTTGTGGGACGAGTCAAATTTATACTTTAATACTAAGAATAAATGTCTAAATAATAATATTGCCAATATTATACCCTATTCCACCAAGGGGATCAAATTTAAATAATATTGTCAATATTATACCCTATCCCATCAAGGGGATAAACTTTAAATTTTTTCTCTTAAAGGATAGAATGCTACGGTTAGAACAAAATTCAATACTTTCCATCTGGGATTCAATTCACATACCTTACAATTAAGGTTCATGACAATCCACCACCCTACATAGTTTCGGCGGTTAGAACAAAATTCAATACTTTCCATCTGGGATTCAATTCACATACCTTACAATTAAGGTTCATGACAATCCACCACCCTACATAGTTTCGGCGCCCACACGCCACTCTCGCACCGAATAATCCAACTGTGAGAGTGGTGGAAAGCTCTAATATCGTGATATGACCTTGGTCAAAAAATCCCACACTGAAAACATGACGTGGGATCCAATTTCTATACTTTGCAATTAATTCAAATCAGGACAATCTACCACGCTCCACAACCTCTGCACCCATGCCGGAATGGTTTTGCACGCGTTGCACTAGATTTTTTTCTCTAGTCCCGGGCGAGCACTGCAATACCGACGTCACCGCTACTTTCGGGCGAACACAGCAATACCGACTGGTGAACAGTGTAATGCCAGTGTCACCTATATTTTCGGGCGAACACTACAATACCGATGTCACCTATCTAGTCCCGAGTTAACGCTGCAATACCAACATCACCAATTGGGCCGCACGATTGCAGTTGAGAAAGGAGGTGAAAGTTTCTGATGATACCTATTGATACGACCTTGGTCAAAACACCCCCACACTGAAAGCCGATACTTTCAATGTGGGATCCAGGTGGTGGAAGTTTCGGATACCAATTGATATGACTTGGTCAAAAAAACTCCATGCTGAAAGCTCATACTTTGAATGTAAAATCCAAGTCTCATACCTTGCAATTAATTCATTTTATGACATATCAATTGATATAAGGGTTAAAAGTACTTAACTCCCACCAACTCATGCATTGGTTACACTATACCCCCTCAATGAAAAAATAAATAAGCAATTTACCCATTCTAACAAATTCTGTTAATGGCTTTAATATTAATTACATATTTAAAGATTTTTGGACAAGAATGCCCATACACTAATTTTCCTATAATTGTCTCCATTTTTTTTGATAATATTTATTTTATTTTTTACTTATAAAACAAGTGCTATAATTTCTTCTCATATTTTCGAATATTTTTGTATTATGGTTATGGAATTTCTATTTATAATTTTTTTAATAATTAATAATAAAATATTAGTTTTATATATAATTCCTTCTTACAATCTCTTTTCACTCATTAATCATTTTGCAAAAAGATAAACTACTTGTATTTATATTTGATAATTAATAAATTTGACATTAAATTAAGGGTTAAGCACTTCTCATTTTTATATTTACTAGAATGATATTAAATATTAAATTATTATTAATATTAAATAAATCAGAAAAGCAATAAAAAATATATTTTATTCAGAAAGGGTTTAAATATTATTATAAAAAAAATAGAGAAACACAAGGTGACTACCCAAATTTATCAATTATCAAATATAAAAAGAAGAAATTTATCTTTTTTCCAAATGATTAGTGAGTGAAAATAAGTTGTGAGAAGGAATTATATATAAAACCAACATTTTATATAATTAATTTTTATTTATAGAAATTCCATAACTATAATACAAAAATATTCAAAAAAATATGAGAAGAAATTATAGCACTTTTTTTATAAATAAAAAAATAAAATAAATATTATCAAAGAAATTAGAGAGGATTCTAGGAACACTAATATAAGGGCATTTTTGTCCAAATATCTTTAAATATGTAATTAATTGTTAAAGCCATTAACAAAATTTGTTAGAAGTGGATAAAGTGATTATTTATTTCATTGATGATGGGTATATTGAAACTATATTAGTTGGAGGGGGTTAATTGATAAACCTTAAACCAAAAATCATCTCAAAAGCTAGCGATGATATAGGAAATCTCAAAATCATATAAACCTCACATCAACGAAATTTCAAACTTTCCATGGTGGATACAAGCCCAATTAAAGTTCATGACAAATACGTACCTAGTTACGTACTTAGTTTGTTTTTTACTAGTTTTAGGAAAGCTTACGTTAATATTTGTTCCAAATCATACGCTAATTCGGATTTGTTTCCAGATCTTAAGTGAATTAGGATTAAGGCTCCAAATCTTATTTAAGAAACCTAGAGTTGTTGCAAATCATTATTATTGTCGAGAAAAATCTAAAATTGCTCTGCGTTGAATCGATCCCTACGACTGACTTGATTTCTTCTTATTATATAGTAATAGTAATTGATAATTGATTAGTTACAAGAATGTTATCATCTTCATCGTCTTTTTTGACATCACAAAGAGGAAGAAGGCAGATTAATGATCTTCCTGAAGAAATTCTCGAAGAGATTTTGAGCAGAGTCCCGGCAAAATATGTTCTCGGATGTCGAAGCGTTTGCAGGATGTGGAAGGCCTTAACGTCAACAGAAAATTTTGGTGAGTTGCATCATCTTCATCATCATCGAAACCCTTCTTCTGATGATTTCACGCTTCTTGTTGAGGAGATGGCTCGCCCTATTATTATTGAGGATAATTATAAAACTTTTAAAAATAATTTCAAATTTGGAAAAAAACTATACATCTTTGATGGATGGCGAGGAGAAAATAAAGCAATTAGCCCTCGTCAAGATTATAGCTATATTGATGCATATGAAGATGACGATGACGGAGAAGATGAATCAAAAATGTTTATATCCGGTTCCTATTGTGGGTTAGTAGTTCTCCATCATAAGCCACGCTTCTTTGGCAAGCGATTCTCACGTAACTTCATTATTATGAATCCCATATTTCCAGATAATAAGGTGAAGATAAAGGTAGCAGAGAGCTCTAAAATGATAGGTCAAATATTTGGAGTGTTTTTCCACCCTGTTCTACAGGAATTCTGCGTGCTATGGGGCCAAACACGACAGACCAAAGAATACATCCTAAGGGTTGTGGAAGGATATAAGTTGCTTAATTTGGGGCCATCTCAATCCCGGTGGAGAAATATCAATAATCAAAGCACTCTTGATCTCCTCAAGAAACGGAAACAGCCCAGGATTGAAATTTGTAGTTGGTCATCCATGGGTGTAACTTCTCCCATAGTCTTGGATGATGTACTGTACTGGATGGTTGATGAGCGTCCTCAATTAGAATGGCGTAATGGCAAGTACGTTGAAGGTGCCAAGTTTTGTGAAGAAGCCATATTGGGATTTGATACTAAAACAGAAGAATTCCACCTCTTGCCTCACCCGGCCTGCATCCGCTGCGAAAAGGATATTGATGAGATAATTGTTGAAGAAAAATTGCGTGGTGATGCAGTAACTCGTGGTGTACTAATTGAGCATTTTCACGGATCGATGCATCTCTTAGAGAACAATAGAGGACGTCACTTATCCTTATGTCAATTCTCAGAAGTTAATGGTAATGGTAATGGTGGACGGTCAGTCAGCATATGGATCTTCAAAAAAGATAAGAGGATGATCAGATTCCTAATTCTGCTTCTTCTGCAAGTAATTATTATAATATCAACAAGGGATCATCCTGGATTAAAACTCACACGATCAAACTCAATGATCATGATATTATTATATCAACCCCGCTGCTTTCTTTTCTTAATAATTTCAGACCAATTGCGATGATAGATGACGAATTACTACTATTACGTTGGCAGATATTCGGATATCTCTTTGTGTGCAATCTGAAACTGGGAACCTGCGAGCGTTTTGAGAGCAAGAGAGGAATAATTGATAATACTCTTGCTGGTGGAATTGATGGAAGTTTTAGTACATTTATATGTGCTCATACCCACAGCCTCATCCCTATCAACAATTCTAACCATGAAATCATCTTGTGGAAGGAATAATATAGAGACAAATTTATGCTGGATTTTTTTAATTATTTTATTTTTAAAAGTTTTATATACGTTGTAATAGTATTTTAATTTATTAATTTAGAGTTGGGGTATATTTGTTATTTGATTATATATTTATTTAGTTTAATTTATCACGAAGGATCCAAGTGCATCTGATATTGATGTATTTTTTAAACAGTAATTCAAGCAAATAATTATCATCCATCCCAAAATTGAAATAGCATTCTTCTTCCCAAAAAAATAATAGATAATTTAGTGATGATAAAGTATACATTTTTTTTTTTTGCTATAGATCGATCGATGTATGCATGTCATGATCTGGACATTAATTTTTGCCCCACGTTTTGACTTAATAATCGTAAATTTTCATTTTGATATATATCGACAGAATTGTTACCCTACAAATTAAACAGACAGAAAGTGATGATATATACAAGTGAGAGATTTAGATATCTTTATGGGAAAACATCAAACTTTCGACGACGACGACAAAAGTATTCATTTAGTATTCATTTAAACAATAGTAGATTAATTAGTCCATCTGTAGTTTTTCTTTAGCATTTTTTATTTTAATTTTTTAAAAACTAATCCTACAGCTTAATTTGGCTTCACATTTTTTTTTTAGCAAAGTAAATTTTGTTTATAAAATTGAGAGAATTAGAGTACACAAATACAAATATTGAATACATCAAAAGTACAAAGAACTAAATGCGAACATAATTCTTTCAAACTGAAAGAAAATCCACTAACAATTTTCCAAATGTAGTTACATCTATTTCAAAAATATTTCTTGATCAAATCCCCACATAATGCTCAGTTCCTAATTCTCCTTGCTATTGTTTATGTTTCTCCATGAGGCAACACAATTTTTAATCTCTGTTAGTATAACGTGAGTCGTCTCAAATGGGCAGAATCTTTTATTCAAAAACAACTTCATAAAGAAAGTCTACCTATACATCCTTTTTGAATTCTTTACCCTTTACATAGAAGCACCACCACGATATGTAGTTCAGTTGCTACTACCTAGAGATTATCGGTATTGTTTTATCAATGTCGAATTAAAGAAAAATAAATTAAGGAGAAACCTTGGTAACCGAGCAGAGACAAAACTTTTTAAACCTAGCAGGAATGTAGGCCTTGGGCGTGGGTTGGGATAGATATTGCCAATAACCAGGATTGAATCGGCGCCTATATATTCCGATCCGATTCCGACCATGTCAATCAGAAAAAACGAAAAAAAAAAACTTTTTATTTGTATTATTTTCAAAAATCTATAACTACTTTTATATTTCTTAATTTTTATCACATAATTTATTAGTAATTCTATTTCTCATTTTTTTTCTAATCTTTATTATTCTAATTATAGGATTTAGGGTTAGGTTGTCGATTATGCCAAGAAAAAAAAGGGTTAGGTTGTCAATTTTTTAATTTTTTATTATTATATTTTATATAGTATTTAAATTTCAACTAATAGTGTAATTTTTTAAAATTATATTATTTATTTTATATTTTTCTTTTTTACTTTTCTAAACCCTTAATTTTATTTTTCTTAAAATTGTATGTATTAGTTCAATTTCAACTATATTATTATATTATAATATTTGAATTTGAATGAATAATTTAATCTGTTTTTTAGGTTGGATTTATGCCTTTTATTCCATAAAATTCCAAACGGAAACTTGCAAAAGACACAAGTGAACATAGCCATTATCCGGGGTACAAGTCAACATATAATGATGATATAGAAGATTGATAAGTAAGGCATCCATATGTAATGATAGGGTTTATCTTATCAACCTAACCAATTAATTAATAAAACTTGAACTGCTTGTGCAATTTGAGTATATATATTTGTTTAAATAATTTTTATTGCTCTTTGGAAGAAACAATTTTTATTTTGGGTATCATTTCTTAATTAGTACGCACGTAGGTGCAAGAACATTATATATCGGAAATTAACAATGCAGCAAATTTGGAATTGATTTTTTGTGTGTTTTGTTCTTAGATGCATGTGATTGATTTTTTTGTAGGTTTTGTTCTTATATGCATGTGATTATTTTATTTTTTTTTTGGGTTTTGTTGTTCATACAGATTTAAGATTATTTTTTTTTGTAGATTTTTTGTTCTTATATGCATGATATTTGAGTTATTTGATAAATTAGTGGATTTTTGTAAAGAAAGTTTTGATCTTGAACATAGAAAAAAAGTTTTGATCTTGATCTAATTTATTTCTTTTATTTTATGCACATTAGCCCATTACTCAAAACATGGGAATGGATTACTAAATTTGAATAAGAATTTAATGTGATTGAAATATTGGTATCAGTTGGTGATGGTTGTTGAATATTCAAACTTTTAAGGGATTTAGTAACTATAAATGATGAACAATGCCTTATTATGACTAACAATGTTACTTGTCAAATGGATAAAAAATAAATTGAGAACCATATGTTTCGCAAAATTCAAATTGAAGGATCAAAATATAACTTCTTTAATATTAAGAACTTAAAAAAGAGACCATTTGTGCAACAAACGAATTTTCAACGAGAAAGTGGATTTACAGTCAATTGTTTGCAAATTAATGAAGTGAGACCAACATTTGATGTTTACTCTCCTGATAGCAACTTTAAGAAGAAATCTCCTAGCAGACCAATTTTTTTTGCTTTGTCTTGCAAGGGGCAAAACAAGAAGTTGAGGAGCTGGATCGAGAGACATTGCGGTTGCATTCCTCTAAAGTTCTGTATTAACCATGGACGCGTCCGTTTCCTCTCGATTAATAGAGTAGAGCTTCCTATACTTCCATGATTTTTTCTGTAAATATACAAAATTTTGGCTATGGATAAGAAAAGTTATGTTCTATGCCAAAAAACAACTAAAGATAGTTCTGAATTACATTTGAGTTTATGTTTTTTTGAAGTCAATAACTTACGACCCCTTGAACCTGAAAATCTTTTCTTGTTGATTATGGATGTGGTGCTTTTCTTATTAAAAAAAAAAACGAACTTAAAAAAAGGGACTAAAACAAGCTTAATTACTCTATCTAAGTTAAGGGATATTGGGTCATTTACCTACACATATGTATTATTGGATAAGAAATAACTTAATGAGAAAAATGTTATAAAAATAAACTGTTTTTTTTTTGGGGAGTAATTACAACCATTCCAATAACTAAGTGAACCTCCATCATTTGTAATGTTTCAATATCTAGGTACTACGTACGGTATTTTTCATTCTACGCGAAAAAAGATTAATTAGTCTAGCAAGCATATTTTCCTTAAATTAAGAGCATGCAAATTGAATGGTGAAGTAAATTCAAGTGTTTAATTTGTTTCAATAAATTAATTGATATATAGAATTAACCAAACAAGTTTATGACCAAGTAATTACCAATTCAAAACCCAGAGCTCATATATATAAAAAGAAAACAGAAAAAGAAATCAAACACCACACACACACACACGCACATACACATAATACACAAGTAACTTCAATAGTAGTACACTGCTAGCTTCATCAGAAAAGTGAACAGTGGAATATATATTAAGCTAATTAGAAAGGGAAACAAATGTACATTATGACTTGTGTTTTGTAATCAAGTTGAAGGTTGGCCAGTAGCTAGATGCATGGAAAGATCAAAAAATATTGTATGATGGGAATTAATTAAGAGGTAAGAGTAGTTCATGAGTAGTTGAAGAGCTAGAATTGAGAGCAAAATAAACAGGCATGCATGCAGGTCACTTTTGTAAAGTGAACACAGAAATGGGGTTCTGATCAAGAAATTAATTAAGCTTATGAACATCTCTTTTCTAGCCAAAGCAAGCTTTATGCATGGATTCTATATATATATATATATATATATATATATATATTTAGGATTGTCTATTCATTTCTTTTTCAAAATTTACACTAGCTGCATCCATCTATATATTCTCAATCACGTAAACAATTAAATTAAGGTTGATAAGGTTGTCATGCTATAATTGTCCTAAACAACTCAATGCATGTCTTGCTTGAGTTCTCTTAACTAATAGAGAATGTTTGTTTAAAATGTTAATTAGTTCGTGGGAGTGGGGAGGGAAAAGGGGTAAGTTTCCGGTTGTATAACTTGCATGTTCTCTTTTCATACTTTTCTTCATATATGTCAAAATTTTGAAGAGAGTGATACTATATACTCCCTTCGTTCTCTTTTAAGTATTTTAACTACCACTTTTATTTGTTCTCAAATAAATGTCCATTTTCACATTTCAATACCAAAAATGAAGAAAGTTTCAATTATACCCTTATTAATACAGCTTGATTTTATCATTAATCAAATGGAAGAGAATATAAAAAATTGCGCAGTCATTACTATTAGGAGTAAATCAATCACATTTCTTATTTTCTTAATTTGTATGTTTTTTTGTTTGAGGACACTTAAAAGATAATGGAGGGAGTATGTAGCAACCGGAGTATTCAAATCTATCAGCCACAAACAAAAAATCTTTCCAAACTATTTAACTTTACTTTTGAAAAACAAATTTAATTAGTTTAATTTATTTTTGATAGTTTTGAAAATCGGACAATATTTGAAGCAGCAAATAGCTATAGATGAAGAAGAGATGAACCAATGACTTCATATCAAATCTAAAAGGCATATAAAATTTGACAATGGGATTGGTGATGAGGTAGAAGATGGAGAAAAAGGAAGAGTGTGTTTTGAAGAATTTTGGATGGATGGAGAAATGACTAATTCATAGTACTTATGATGTTGAGGTTAATGAAAAGCCTCAAACTAATTATTATGATGGCAAAATCAATTTTAACCTTGTTTTTTCTTTCTATATATATATATATATATATATATATATGGAAAAATCAGTTTTAACCTTGTTTTTTCTTCCTATATATATATATATATATATATTCATAATTTATGAATTATTGTTCTTTTGAAGTTTATTGCTACTTCTAAAATTTGTAGAGAGAATCTTATATGTGCATTGTTAAAATTTGTAGAGAGGGATACATGGGTTTATGCAACAATAACAAATTAGGTTGGTGAATCTTCCTTAACAATAATCAATTTGTATGGCTAGCAAAAACAAAGATTTCGTCACCTAAGTAAATACTAACTATCGAAGTTATATTTTTAATGTCATCTGTATTTCACAGAAATTCAAATTGTCCAAGGCGCAGGCTCCCAACATAGTATATATATATATAAGTAGACAAAGACAACATAGGCATTCATTCACCAAGAGGCAGACTCAGGCGGGGTTTGGAGGAGACTGAAGCCCCCGTCAAGCTCGCAGGAGACTTTGGAAAAGTAAGATTGCCGCTGTTAGGCCGCCTGTTGCCACCAACATCCAACTTCCGAAGGCTGAAGTTGAAGAAGACTACATATACATATGCAGTTTCAATTTCTGTTTTGTTTTAAAAAAAAATATACTCACTTAACAAAACAACGTCTTTTTGTTTATTTATTTTGAAAAAAAAAATTCAAAACTGATTTCCTTCGTGGTTCGAGGACAGAAATATCAAAACTCAAAATTCAACTTCAAGTTCAACATTTTCTTTCCAAATTCTAATTCCCATCTCCCAAATTTTCAAATCCTATTTCCAAATCCAATCCCTTCTCATCGGCCATCTGGCCATCTCCTAAATTTCCAAACTCAATTTCCAAATCCACTAGTAAAGAAATTTTATTTCTCCCTTTCTTTTTCTTCCCTCATTATCTCTTTTTCTTTATCTCTATTTTTGGTATTCAAGAAATGTTAGTTTTACTTCTTCTTTTTTTATTTAGAGTTTTGTTATTTAAATGTTGTTAATTGTAAGTTAATTTGGGTAATTTTATTAAGAATTTTATGGATTGAATATTTAATGATTTTAAATTTAGATTAGGGTTTTTGAATATGAACTAATATTAGAAATTTTGAATTGAGACTAGATATTTTAGATATAAATCATAGTTTAGAAACTCTAGTTTGTTTAATTAATTTTCTTTATAGATTAATAGTGAATTGTGATTGAATTATTAATTTATTTAATTAATTTAATTATAAATTAATTGTGATTGAATTAATGATTGTTATGAATTTATTTTCAATTGTTTATTTATGTAGAATATGGAAAGATTTTTTAAATCTAAACGAATTCGTAGTGGTACATCTTCTAATGAGCCTAATGTTAGTAAAAATGTGGAAAATCAATCTCGTGTAGAATTAAATTTGGATGATATTATTAGTGATCTGGAATTGCGAAAACCAATTGAAGAGTTGATGTTGCTATTCAAGATCAAATTCGACAAAAGTATTTGACTAGAGGGCTTTGCCAACCAATTGGTCATATGTATCCGAAAAAAAATCGGTATTTAAGAAAGAAGTTTTCAAGAATTTGGTATAAACAGTTTGCATGGCTAGAGTATAACATATCAAAAGATGTGACATTTTGCTTTTGGTGTTACTTTTTTAAAAGATCAAATAAAGGACGACGATATGCAGAGGATGCCTTTACAAAAATGGGATTTAATAATTGAAAAAAGGCAATAGAAAGATTCAATTTGTATATTGGGGTTGTGAATAGTTGTCACAATGATGCTAGAATACAAATTGAATCATTTCAAAATCAAAGACATAGTGTGTCAAATGTGTTAAGAGCAAATGGGCCCGAGATAGAGGTTGCTTATCGCACCTATTTAATGACGATATTGGATGTGACACGCTTTATTTTGAGTCAAGGATTACCTTTTCGCGGACATGATAAGTCAACTAGTTCTTTAAATATAAGCAATTTTCTTCAATTGCTTGAATAGTATAGTCAACGAAATGAGAGGTTTTCAAGATTGTCAATCAAAATGCTTTTGGAAACAATCAAATGACTTAACCAAAAATTCAAAAAGAATTAACACGTGCTTGTGCCTCGGAGATCACACTTGCCATAATCAATGATATTGGAGACAATATTTTTTTTATGTTGGTTGACGAATCTCGAGACGAGTTATTTTGAGATATGTAAATAAAGAAGGATGTGTGATTGAGCGGTTTATTGCTCATGTACATGTGTCCGGCACTAATTCTCATTCTTTGAAAGATGCTATTGATGCTTTATTTGCACAACATAGTTTATCATTATCCAAAGTGAAAGGCCAAGGGTATGATGGAGCTTCAAATATGCGTGGTGAGTTCAATGGGTTGAAATCCATTATATTGCAAGAAAATCCATATGCAAGGTATGTTCATTGTTTCTCTCACAAACTCCAATTAGTTCTTGTTGCCGTTGCAAGGACATCAAATTTGTGAGTGAATTTTTTGCTAAGTCACTATAATTGTAAATACCGCGGGAGCATCTTGTAAAAGGAGAGACCAATTTAGACAAATTGAACATGATAGGATAGTTGCTGAATTCGAGAGTGGAGATATAACTAGTGGAAAAGGAAAAAATCAATAAACTAATTTGGCAAGAGCTGGAGATACTCGTTGGGAATCACATTACTTAACATTACTTCGTCTATGCTCTATGTGGTCTTCAGTGATATAAGTATTGGAGAATATACATGATGACCCCACTTCTCGTGATAATAAAGGTTTGTTCATGAGTTTGATTAATAAAATAGAGAATTATGAGTTTGTGTTTGTGTTGTACTTGATGAAAAATTTATTTGGAATTACAAATGATTTGTCATTTGCCTTACAACAAAGGGATCAAAATATTGTCCAAGCCATGAACTTGATTGATAATGTTAAATATAAATTACAAAATTTTAGGGATGATGGATGGAAATTTTTTTTGGATCAAGTCAACACATTTTGTGAGTTGAACATGATCTCAATACTTGATATGGAAGATAATATGACAACTCGTAATCATGGCAGACGTAGAGGGCAACTCATTACTAATTTTCATCACTATCGTGTGGAGATTTTTTTTCATGTATTATTTCTAAAAATCTTGTTTTATTTTGCTTGCTGAAAGATTTTTTGTGGTTATTAATTTTATCATAGTTGCAATAGTTGATTTAATTATACAAGAGAAGAATGGTCGTTTTTCAGGAGTTAGTATGAAATTGTTTAGTTGCATAGCATATCTTGATCCGAGAAATTGTTTCTCTCAATTCAATGCTCATAAACTCACCCGTCTTGCTGCTTTATATCCTGAGGATTTCTTGACTAGTAATTATTAATTTTTTGAATAACAACTTGACAATTATATTTATAATGTGCGGCATGATCCTCAGTTTTTGCAATTGAAAATTTGGGAAGTCTTATTCAGAAAATGGTTGAAATTAGAAAAAATTCAGTGTTTCCATTGGTTTATCGTCTGATCAAGTTGGCATTAGTTCTATCAGTTGCGACTACTTCGTTGAAAGAGTATTTTCTGCAATGAAGATTATCAAGAATGAATTACGTAACAGAGAATAAGAGACGAATGGATGAATGACACTCTAATTGTATACATCGAGAAATATATTTTTTCAACAATTGAAAATGAGCAAATCTTGCAACGTTTTCAACAGATGCAGTAGAATACAATTGCCTCTTCTTCGTCACATGACGAAAACTAGTTCATCAAGTGTCAACCAATAGTACAGTTATGTGTATTTATACATTTTTATGGTTTTTATTATTATGTTTAGAAATTTAGTTGTTAAATATATTTATTTAATCGTAAAAAAAAAAAATTAAAGTAAGCCAATTATAAAATATCTTTTTGGTTCCCCCTCATTCATATCACCCCCAACTTCAACTTCCATGTGAGGCAAACTTCTATTTTGTAGGATTAAACTAAATTTTAATTAGATTAGTATCTTAATTAGTTGTTGTTTTCGTTTAGAAAATAGAATTATAAAAGCATTATAATCAAATCCTTATCGGTTTTAGTTAGTTCTTATCCTGTAAATACATGGGTTAGGGTTAAGTAATGGTTGTACACCAAAATAAGAAAAGAAAAGGCTGTCGCCCTTAGTTTGTGTCGTCGTCGGATTGAGGAAAACTTCTGCCTCAGTTTTGTTTAGGAAAGCCATACCACTTGGGAATAAAAAGTTCATCAATTACCTCGTAAATTAATTGTTCCTTTAGATAAAGTTTTGTTTCTACCAAATAAGCTTCATACGGCTGAACCAAAATTTGTTTCTTCTTGGTTGTTTGAATCAAGCTATACGGCTTGTTTGTTTGGGACAATTTTATCTTTACATTGTTTTGATTAAATCGATCCTGCATACTTTAGTCTACAAGTTCCAAACTCGCAATAGACTTATGGATGCCTGAAGGTTGTGCATTTTTTACAATCCATGTAAGAAGACAAAGACAGCAAAGGCATTCACCCCCTCAACTTCCATTTACTATAAGTCCCAAACTCGCAGTAGTCTTACCCCTATAGATGCCAGAAGGTTGTGCATTTTGAACAATCCATGGATGCTCAAGTAACTTGTGTAGTGGTAGGCGTTGTGGAATCCCTGACAATTAAGATTAAAAGGAGGCACCCCATATAGAAATTCCATAGCACAGGACACCAAGGCTCCAGATATGAACACTAGCATCATGCTCCGCACTCTCCACCATCTCAGGAGGTAGATAATCTAGAGTGCCACACATGGTCCGTCTGCGATCGAATGACCAGCCAAAATCTGCTATCTTGAGTTCACCCTGGTTTAATATCACGATCACGATGAATCACGTGCTTTGCTAGTGATGCAACATAGGTAGCTGCACGTCTTTCACTGAAATATTTACATTTCTGCAACTCTTTGTAGAGCTCACCCTTAGCACTTAGCAGCATATTCAAGAATCAAATAAAAGTAGCCATAAAGTCTTAGAATATTTGGATGTCGAAGGTGATGACTCTGGAGAGACTGCTTCAGCTGGCTCTTGAATAGTAACTTTAGTGCCACGATGTGATGATTACACCTCTTTTCCCTACCTAAATACACATGACCAAACTTTCCTCTGCCAAGAGGCTTCCCGATGTCAAAATCATTTAAAGTCCACCTCTTTTTCTCAACTGCTGCAGAACTCTCTGAAGAATCCTTGCGGTCTTGGTGGTGAGTCTATGTGGCGATCCCCATTTGGAAGAGAAAAATTGGAGAAAGAAATTTGAAGCGATAGAAAGAGAGAGACAAGAGGAGGACAATAATGAAACTTGCAAAAAAAAGTAAAATTTAAAATTTCCACCAATTTTCTATTTTTAATGGGTTATAACACACTCATTAATATGTTGATTTTTATATATTTTTTTGTAATTTTTTGCACCCACCTCGATTGAAAACATGCATTTTAATGAATATTATAAAAAACAAGTGAAAATTAAGATTTTCACCGTACCTCTATTTTTCATGAGTTATAACACATGTATTTTGGTCGAAAATGAAGTAAAAAAAAATATGTTGATTTTGGTTTTTACGCTATTGTTTGTTACACACATCTTAATTCTGAACATTCATTCTAACGAAATGTGTCAAAAAAGGTGAAAGCTATATTTTTCATTAAATATACCAATATATTTTTTATGGGTTATAAGTTATAACACATATTTTAACTAAAAATTATAAAATTAAAAAACGCGTTGATTTTGACTTTTTTAGTACTATTTTTTACACTCATCTGAATTGTGAACATGTATTCTAGTGAATATTATCAAAATAAAAGCTAAAATTTTTATCAAACCCTCATTTATTACACATGTTATAACACACTTATTTTAATAAAAAAAAATGACAAATATATATAGTGCCAAGGGCGAGGAACCTAGCAAGAACGCACCCCCAGAGTTCCAAACGACCACACTCAACTTTTACGGGGAGTTCCTTTGTGCCATGCATGAAGCTCATCTTTAATTTTCTAGAGGAGGAGCTAGATCGAGAAGAGAACATTAAGATTAATTGCTTTTGTAGTAATTAAGAAGATTAACCTTAATAACTAGTTACTCAAATAATTAATTGTATATAAAGACCACAAGAAATAAATTAAAGGTCTAAATGTGCCCTTAGTATTAATTAGGCAATATATATATATATATATATATATTTTTTTTTTATTTCCTTGTTTTCTTCTTATTAATTAGTCAACTAGCTATAGATTTGTTAAGATCGATCATAATTACGAACGTCTCCAAAATGCAACAACGGACGGGCAAACTAATCCCGGCCAGTTGTAGATCTATGTTTATTTCTGGAAAAAACAAAAATTACATTCATCCATAGACGTACAGATGTCATCACATCAAGTTATCAAGAAATTAAACATCTTGCTAGCTTTATATATATATATATATATATATATATAATTTGCTTAAAGTAATTAATTAATATTATTAGAAAATTAATTAAGGGACACTAGCTCTCTAGGTAGTTAAATTAAAAATTATGTAGCCTAGCCTCCTAGCTAAATGCATCATAATTAATATATTAATTTTAACTATGTCTTGCCTTTTAGATATAGACATATTAATTATAAAGGGTTCACACGTAGCAAATTAATTTTACTCTCAGTTGAATATGAATATGAGAAGCTTAAGCCAAATGTAGCTTCTCAAAATATGTATTCTGCAAGCATTTAAGGTAGACATTTCTATAAATTCAAAAATTAATTAATTGTTACCGAATTTGGATGTTTAATTGTAATAAATTAGGATATAACAAGGACAAGCATGGTGATTAATTAATTAATGTGGAAGTTGGAGATGGGGATAAGGGGATTGCCGGAAGAAGAGCAGCTCCGCCTCAAAGTCACTAAAAAGGGACATTGTTCATTCCTTTCGCGCAGTTTCCTCCAAGGAAAGTCATACTCCAGCAATGCTGCCTCCCATGTCCCTCCAAAATCTTGACTCTTGTGGGTTGCATGCATGGTTAGTCCAACCATCACGCATATGCATATATATATGCACGCTTCTTCTTCTTCTTTTTAACTTGCAACCCACGGAATTAATTAATCCTTTTATTTCGTAAAAACTATTTGTTTTTGTGCGGATCTTTTTTGTATACTTATACATTTTGTAGGAGTTACCGAGTTAGGGTGCATGATTGATGAAGTAACAATAAATCTAGTACTGAATTTCATGCTTAAATAATGCAAGTTTTGTTTTGTACGTAACAAATATATATATAGATAGACTAATAATCATGAACAATAGTTTAATGTGATCGATGAAAAATATCAAAACTTTTTTATTAGATTGCACATTTTTAAGTTACTAGATTCTTACTAATCGAAGTACAAAATATTTGGGGATATAACGCACCATTGTTTCTTGGCATAGTTTCTTAATTACCTAATTTAACAGACATATTTTCTTGGTATATATCATATTGGCCATTTTTTTTGGTTTGGATGATGGATTAACTTAATTTTGTACACCTCACAGAATGGGTTGCCAAGAAGAGCATTGAGTGCATGCAATATAAGGGTGAATGTGCATGAGTGTGGAGAAAACATGTTCGACATTGACAAAGTTTTTGTTTCTCAATATTCAATTGAAAATTTGTAATTTTTTTAAAGAGAAAATAGTATAATTTTCAAATTTTAGAACCCCCAAGAGTGTATGGGTTGATTTAGCCGATAACTAGGTCTTTTGTTACTTGGAGTATTTTCATTCTCTCTGTTTCAAACCAGATTCTGTTTCATTTCATGAATGTAATTAAGCCTGTCTTTAATATTTATCCTTAGACTTTATTTATAACTTTACAGTTTGTCATTTGTGAATGATTGTATATTTTGTTTCTGTTCTACTCCCTAGTGGATCCCTTTTTTAGACTGAACAATTCATTACTGAATTGTTGCTGTAACTTTATTTTGATTTAAATCTATAAAATTGAGGTTGGCATGCATCCTCATAATAGTGGTTTGTACACTTAAATAAATAAAATCAAGAATGAAGCAACGTGTCTTTAACAATGATTCTTTAAAATTCACTTATTACTTTAATAGGATTTTAGCTAAATATATGGGGTATGCACCCATAGAATGAAACAGACAACGGAATAGGGAACGAAAAAGAATATCCGAAGTAGTTGATTTAATGGTTTTGGTGAGGGGGATTTTAGATGTTTATGTTCTACTCTACTTCTACACATAATATTGTATTATTATTATAGTGGTTTTAATGATATATTTTCTTATTGAATTGCTTTAGAGTTTTTTACAAATTAAGATTAACATTATATGGTGGTTTAATTTCTATAAGGACCATTCTATTAAGTATCAAATATTACCGTTTAACATATAAAAAATTAGCGTATTAACATATAATTCGTGTATCACGTCTCATATATGAAATGGTATCACAAGAGTTTTTGTGTTTCTATAATTAGCTATAATATGAAACTTAATAAGTTTTATTATGTATAATTCAAAATTAAAATTGGATAACTTTTTTTTAAACCAATACAATCAAGAAAAACATAAGGTTGGTAGGTAGTAATAAAATTAGCCAATTTAATTAAATTAGAAACTAATTAATATTATTTCTTATAATTTATAAATAATAATCAAATAAATTAGTCAGTTAAATAAGTTTTTCACTTTATAAATAAGCAATGTAGATAACTTTTTTACCTAACCTAAACTGAATGTTTTTTTTTTTTAAATTAGCAACAAAAATTCGCTAAGTATTACTCAATTTTTTTGCCAATAAACTGAGATAATAATAAGTACTTGTTCTTCATGTAGATGCATGTATATTATACATAAATAGGTATTGAAATTTTAAACATGATTAGGCAACTTTGCCCAATCAATTGAAATAGAATTTGATCGCTTTGAATTATTGTGGCACATTTTATCTACATATAATAATTTATTAAACTTAAGAACTAAAAATTAAGTAAGTAGAAGTTCAATTATCAAATAAAATTTTGTTATTAGCATATAATAATATGATATATATATATATATATATACACACACACATATATATAAGCTTTTCATTTTCTATGAAAAATGGTTCACCCTATCCCAAAACAAGGCATAGTATTTGTTTAACAAAAAAATATAGCTACATATTACATTGTGAAAATCATTTTGTTTAGTAGACGAATAATTATCAATCACCAAATTAACATTGATTTGAATAAAAGGATTGATCGTATTGAGAAAGAATTAAAGAAAAAAAAAAAGAAATAATATAAGAAAATTAATTAAGAAATGCACAATCAGTTGTTGTATTTAAATAATATAAGTACTAATACATGATAGACTATTTTCACCCAAAATTCATTTGAAGCAAAAAAATCTCAGAAACATAGTTTCCAGTAGTTTTCTATAGTCTCCATTCATTGATTCCAGAGAAAAAACAATGGCAGCAGTAACAAGAAGAACAGGGGAGGACATCTGGTTCAACATCTTAAGCCGGTTGGAGATGGATGACGTCCTTCGTTTTGCTATGACTTCTCACAGCGCCACCTCCCTTGTGGTTCAGTATCTCCAGCCAAGACTGAAATCCTCCACTCCAGATTGGGACCTCTATCTTCTTGAATTGGAAAGCGAGAGGAGGATGAAGCTGGTATTCTTCTTCAAGAATAGTTTGGAAGATGAAGAAAAGTTAAGGTTTCTGATAAAACTTGATCTCAAAAAGGCCCCGTGGCACATTCGTTGGTATGAAGCAAACGCATTCACCATTTCAGACTTACTCTCTACTGAAGAACTGAAGGTTGTCAGCATGGTCTATCAAGAAAAATCAATGGCAGCAGCAACATGTGTAACAAGAAGAACTGCAGAGGACATCTGGTTCAACGTCTTAAGCCGATTGGAGATGGATGACGTTCTTCATTTTGCTCTGACTTCTCACAGCGCCACCTCCCTTGTGGTTCAGTATCTCCAGCCAAGACTGAAATCCTCCACTCCGGATTGGGACCTCTATCTTCTTGAATTGGAAAGCGAGAGGAGGATGAAGCTGGTATTCTTCTTCAAGAAGAGTTTGGAAGATGAAGAAAAGTTAAGGTTTCTGATAAAACTTGATCTCAAAAAGTCCCCGTGGCACATTCGTTGGTATGAAGCAAACGCATTCACCATTTCAGACTTACTCTCTACTGAACCGACCCAAGATTTACAAGACATGCTGCTGTTTTTCTGTGATATAAGTTTTTTGTTAAGTCTTTTTTAGTTTTTCTTTTCAAGAATTTTTTAGTTTTTCTTTTCAAGAAGGAGATCGAGGAGACGAAGGTTTGTCGTCGTCCTTCAAGATTATTAGGATACTTTGTTACCCATGTTGGACTACTTGTTTTGTTCCGATTCTTTTATTTCTTTAATAAAATGGGATTTAATCCTTCATTTCTTGTATACTCTCTCTCTCATAAATAATATTTTAAATAAGTAAATAAATAAATAACGTGCCATTTGGCTGTACCAACGAATCAAATAGCCCTTTTCCCCCAATTGTGGTTTAGGGTTTCTCGCGATTAGATTGGAAGCGAAAAAAGGTCGCCGACGATGTCTTCTAAGATGATCGTCCTGAAGAGTTCCGATGGGGTTTCTTTTGAAGTTGAGGAGGCTGTCGCGCTCTGGAATCGCAGACGATTGTTCGATTATGACTTCCTCAATGTCGATCATGACACTCTCTTCGACCAGATGTCGGTATGAGACTTCTTTCATTTTTTTTCTTTTTGTGTCCAAGGCCTTGGTTTTCGTCTTTTACGGTCTGTTGATGTGCCTAGGGTTTTATTAATGTGTTATGTTTGTTATATCTGATTGATATTTGATCAGCAACAATCAGTTGGCGTGTTTTGTTTGATTTGATTTGGTACTGTAATGTTTGGCATTAAGATAAAACGTCTCAGTTTGGGGCAGTCTTGTTGTTGACCTTGCTGAATGGAACATAATAGATCTAAGCGGCCGCTGATCTGGGAAGCTGGCCTTATTGTTTCATTTCAAATACTTTGTAATTACACATAGGATCAGGCTTTTGATCTTCGATACTTTGGTATTCCTAAGGTATCGGGTCTTTAATTCCCCCCCCCCCTCCCCCCCTAGGAAGTTGTCATGCAATTGGAGTAGTACTCCAAATTTTGGTTCTCTTGATTCTAGCGGTGTGGTCGGGTATATCCGGCACCGTTTTTTGTTCAATGTTGGTATAAAACATGCTATAAGCTTTTTCGCGGAAAAAAAAAAAAAAAAAAAAAAAAAAAAAAAAAAAACGAAGTTATTATGGTTACTATTTGGTGGTTATGCGGTTACTATTTGGGCAGGAGAAATTTACTATTAAATGAGTGTGAAACATCATGTTCAATGTTATGATGTTTTCTTTTGAAAGCTATTACAGAAAAGTGTTTGACACTAGTAAATATTTGGCATCTTACTGCTTTAAAATGTGGCAAACATCCTTTCTTTATGGAACTAGACCAAATTGTATGTTCAGTTTTTAGAACGGTATTAATGAAGCTTAGTTCGCGTACGCATCAGGGCTCTAAACAGGTACTGAGATGATATGGTTTTTTGTGATGGCTGATAAACCTAGTTTATGTTGAATTGTTGAAATCAGCCTGGAATGTTTCAATCACTGGTTTATTCTGCATCCTAACTTTTTCAATTTGAGATGCTTTCAAGTTCCTTTGTTGCAGTCATAAAATTCACTGGTTTTGTCACTATGTTGTAGTATCTCTGTTAAAGGGTTGTGTACAAATAAGTCAAAAAAATTCATTTTTTTGGTGGTTTTTGGGTAGTTTCCCATCATTTGGACAGGAAGCTATTTTTATGCATACACCTCTCTGAAGTTGGAGAACTATTTAAACCAGAGAGATGCAGCTGACAGAAATGTGTGCCTTACTTTTTGTTCCATACACAGATACACTAACTCTTTGGTACATTTTGTCTTTTTTATCTGACTTTGGATTTTGTGTCTTTATGTTTCTGATTGAGGGGTGTATATGTTATATTTTTTCGATTTCTTGATATGTTTTTTTTTCAGGTGCAACAAAGAGATACTGTAGATGTATTTTGTTGTTCTTATTTGAATCTTGCCCCCCATTTTGTGTACACACGAACAAAAAAGTTTGAGGATTTGAATTTGTATCCGAGATTTGTAGAATAGTGTGTATGTCGAGATGAAGTTTGAAAGGCCCAGTAAGATCCGAACCATCAGCTTTGGTATTGGACATCAAATTGTTTTTTTTACATATAAATTTTTGAATTAAAGATTTTGTGAGGGAAATTAGTAAATCTGTAAGTGATGCTTGTTGTAGTTGTCTTTTTGCAAAATTGTTCATACATCTGGTGTTTTTCTTGTATTTACTGGTATTATATTATTTTTAATGTATTTGTTTGTTTTAGTCTGAGTAGCTTTAGGTTGTTTGTGTATACTTTTGTATGGCTCTTTTTGAATATGGGTTTTGTGGGAAGTGCAGCAGTTTTGGAAAGTATAGTAGGGAGAGGTTTTCTTCCTCGAGGATCTGGTAAGGTTTGGCATTGGATAGAAATTTACCGTGATAAAGTTTGTGTCCTTGAATATTTTATACTGATATTTCATGAGAAGTGACCTTTTTTTATTCCAGGAATTGTTACAAGGTGAACTTGGGTATCGCTTCTACAGTAGACAGAGGATGGTCAATAGGAGTATGTTGATTTTGGTTATTTGCCTAGGAGACTTTTCACTGTTTTTTAAATTGCTTAAAATCTATGCTGTTTGTGGAGAATTTCATGTTTTGGGCTTTGCATCATTTTTTGCAGGGAAAACCTCCTGATTAGCAAGATTTTCTGGGTATCAGCCCAGTTGTCAATGCAACAGCTGCTCTCATGGCTCGACTTGCTCCAAAAGTAAAGGTATCTGATCTGTTTCACTAATATTTTGTTTATTAAAAATTGTCTTATATCTGTCTTTTTGCTCTGCTGCTTTGTTTCAAACTGCCAAGGAGATTTCTTGATTGATCGATGTGAATATGGAAT
Organism: Ophiorrhiza pumila; assembly: GCA_016586305.1. Lineage (NCBI taxonomy): Eukaryota > Viridiplantae > Streptophyta > Magnoliopsida > Gentianales > Rubiaceae > Ophiorrhiza > Ophiorrhiza pumila. The sequence continues at coordinate 2,949,886 of BLIW01000002.1, forward strand.
TAAATTTTGATCTTTGATAACTTTCCTTTGCCTTATTCAATTTAGTTGTTTGGTTGGATTGCTTTTTCCTTTAATGCTTTAGATGGTACTGGTTACTTTGATGGCATTACTGACTTTGATCCTTTATATGTGTTTGTATATCAGTAAGAGCCATTTGTAGTTTCCATATTGAAATCTCTGTGGAATGTCCTATTTGATGAATTTCTTCTCACTGTGTTTCTAATACTGAGGCTACATAAATGATGAATAATGATATGGACTTTTATCTCTATGGTTTAAAATCAAAAGCTTGTTGTTTCAGTTTTAGCATAATTATGATTTTCTCTGTTTATGGGATAGTTTTATGTAATGCTACATAGGGGCAGTGTTTCTTATTCTTTAAGATGGTACAAGCATGCATTATGGTGACAACATCATACTCATATATGTTAATAAATGTAGTGCAACTGGAGATTCAACTAGATGATGTTTCCTTCATCAGTTTGCATATTATCTGGTTTATCTCTGCTATGATTTTTCTAAGACTGTTCAACTATGAATTTTTTATATCTTAGGATGCTTGTGCTTGGGAATTCAACTGCATGATAATTGTGGTTTTAAAGATTGTATTGATAGATCAAGAGGATTCAATAAAAACCACTATTTTCGGCCTACACAATAGCATTGATGACTAAAGTTCATTCTTTAGAACTCAAGACGTATTTACTTATGTGTTTGCAGGCAGCTTTTTTCCATTTCCTGTTTTCCTGATTGTGAAAGTTTGTTGATTTTTATGTATGTGATATGCATTTTAAACTACTAACACCAGTTTGTTTTGTTTTATTAATTGATAGTGTTCTCAATGGTTCAAATCTGGGAGGTGAATTTTGTAATGTCTTGGGCTCCTTTGCTTCATTGATACAAATGTAAGTGCCATTTTAGTTGTATTTTGAGTTGGACTCAATCTCCTTTTGTCTTTGAATAACTACATTCCTATTGACAATTTTCTGCATGAATAATTGTTTATGGATGGGATTTGCAATGTGGTTTTTGTGTGAAAGCATTGGTTTTTTAGTGATATGCATGTTAAATGTGGTTGGATGAGTGTTATTTTATTGATGGGATGCACAATGCGGTTTATGTGAAAGCAATAGTTATGCAGGTTAAATGTGGTTGAGTGAGTGTAATTTTATAGATGGGATTCGCAATGTGGATTTGCGAAATTTTGTGTAGGTTAAATGTGGTTGCATGAGAGGAATTTGGGTAATTTGGTGATCCATTTTTGGGAAAATGGTGTTTGTTTTACCTGCTGTGATGTCATTCAATTTACTATGTGGATGAATTGGAATGTTTTATGATTATTGTTCTGAAGGTTCATTTTGTTTTTTAAAGTTGGAAAAAATTATTTTAGGATTTTAAATGCCAATTTGTGAAATACTGTTGTTGTGTAGGTTGATTATGCTGTTTACTTGGCTTTATCGTTGTTGGTTGGTGTCTATTTACTATTATTTGATGACTAGAATGATTTAATGTGTTTGCCTTTGATTTATCGGTTAATTTGTATCTTCCACATTTGCTATTAGTCACATGGCCTTTAGTTTCTCACTTAAATGTTATACGCGCTAAATTGTTTTTGGTGGTTCTTTTTCCGTTGTGTAGTAATTTTGCCAATTTCATGTACTTCCCCTCAAAGAGTTACTAAGGGTCTGTTTGGATAAGGTGGTTTTTGTTTTTTGAAAGAAAAAGTAAATTTCGGTATGCGATATAGAGAAGGAATATTTTTTAATTGAGAAGTGAGTGTTTGGATTGATAAGTTGTATTTTTTTTCGTGTAATAGAATTTTTTATTACTTTTCCTTATTTAAAATATATTCTTTCTTTTTTAAATATTGCAAGCTAAGGACAAAAATGTCCCCACAACTACTACTGCCTGGAAAACCATTTCCATTGCCTCCGGAAAATCATTGCCACCTCAACCCACTCCCCCTCCTCCTCTTTTAGTCAGGTCCTCCACCTGTAATTTTTTTTTTCTGAATCTTTCACCAACCCCGTCACCTATCGCAATACCAACATTCTTTTCAACTTCTCCTATACTCCTCCACTAACTCATATCCCTTTGCTACCACATCCACGTCCCTCACTTTCTTCTTTTTTTTTTTTATGCAAATACCAGACAAAACCTTTTCACAATTCAGAAATTCCTTAATAGCAGAAGACAAGACTTGAGAAATTTAGCAAGATCTCTGCTTGAGCGGCTCCGGCATGAGTTGTATGCGGCAAAAGTAGTGCTACAATTATTCCAGTAGTGCTACATCATTTGCCTCTTCCACCATTCATACTATACCTTTTTGCACCACCACCACCAATTAATTCACTAGTACCAGTGGCTACTCTACCACGTTCATTTATGTCTCCTCCAATCCCTCCTCCAATCCCTCTTCCAACTTCACCACTTCTTTTTCGGCTGGGCAATGGTGATGAGTAGGGGAGTGAAATTTTGGAGGTGCTTCGATTTGGAACGGGAACAGAAAGAGGAAAGAGAGAGTTTAACAAGGAAAGAGGGAAAGGATGCGTATTGACAGAGAAAAGAAGTGGAACAGTAATATCTTTGATTAAAAAATTAGTAAAATAAAACTGTCGAAAAATGATGAAAACTGTCTGTTTTCAAATTGGAAAATTTTTTTTGCTTAAAATCTCTTGCCCAAACAACCTGTTTTTGGTTGGAAACAAAAAAGCGAAAAAACATGTTATCCAAACACAGCCTAAACTTTTTTATTTCAGCTGGAAGGGCAATGAACTTGTGCCTCCCAGTAGTCGTCCTGTGCCGATAATTCTACGGAGACATCAAGGCAGCCAATATTCTTCTCAATTCAAACTAGGAGACAAGGATATTATGGAGCATTTCTTTTAATTTCCTGCAAAAAAGGCGTATGTTTTACCACTTAAAAAGTGTTATATGCAACTCCCTACAATTGTTTACTTTAGTGTCATGGATGAGATTGAACAATGTGTTTCCTTTTTATTTATATATTACTTTGCACTTATGGATGGAATGCTTAACCTACCTTTAATGAAAATGCTGTGATTAATAAGCAAAACACAGAATAAAGTTTCACTTGGTAATTGAGTCACTTGTGAGTATATTGAAAATTCTTTTTTTTTCCTTGTGTGGCGTAGGCGTTCACTTGTCTTTGGTTATCTGGCCTCAAACTGATGTTTAGAATGCTTTGAAAGTTTTACATATTGTTGTGCATCCTTATATTATGGGATATGATGCATCTTTCTTTGAACTGATTATGGGATGCATCTTTTGTTGGCTGTGCATCTTTAGACAAAAAATTAATCTTGGAAAATGAAGGTCTTTCTTTGGTTGTTGTTGCTTGGGCTGCATATGATGCCTTTAAAAGTTTGCGTTGCTTGTGGCCTGTAATTTTTCGGCTTGTGCATTGGCCTGTTTAGGGTTCCTTTTAAAGTTTTATCTTTTTATAAGTTTGAAGAAAAAATATGTTTTTTGTTCTGTTAGTTTACTGGACTTTCACTTTGAGTGGTTCTCCTCATTGTAAGACCTTGCTGTTTTTGCATTTTGCAGAGAGAAAATTTTCCAGGTACTGAAAAATTGGCCCCAGAAGAAAATTCAAGTTATTGTAGTCACAGATTGTGAAAGAATTGGGGCTTGGGGACCTTGGTTAATTTTTTTAATGTGTGTTGTGGGGGGATTGGTAATGTTCTAAATAATAGTGTTTTGCATAGCTGATGTTCTTATTTGGATTTTTCTCCTTTCAGTTCTATTTGCTCTGTTTTTTTTATGTTCTTTTTTTGTGTGTTTGTGATTTTTTTTGGTCACGTGTTGTTAGACATGCAGCACCCTTTTAATTTGAAGATGATCGTTTCGTTTTTTCATTTTAATAAATGTTAATGTTTGTAGGGAATGGGCATACATGTAGGGAAGCTCTCCTTATACACAGCTCTTGGAGTTGTTCATCCTTCAGCTGTAAGTATTTTCAAGTTCAAGTTCTATATGCATTTCTTTCAGTTAAGTATTTTCTGAAGTTTCTTGTATTATTTTTTCTGTATAATATTGTGTATTTTTCTTTTGCTCACCTTGAGGAACTTTGTATATTGCCAATATCGTATTTAGTATAGTTGGAATTACAATTTTTCGTGCTATGGTTCTTTTTCTTTGAAAGGAAACAGTAAAACTTTTTCTTAAACAAAAAGGAAAAATTCACCAATACATTGCGGGTTCATCTGTTTCCAAATCAGATACATCCTAGCAGATATATGGTTAGACTGCTCTACTGATATTGATCCTTGTTGTTTGTGTAGTAAAGTACCCAAATGTATTTGGCAGGAGTGAAAAGCTTGATGTTCTGTGGGATAAAGGACTCTACTCTCCAAAATCTTCATAACTTACAGGAAGCCAAGGCCATAATGGGTTTCTCAACAATCATTTGTTGTACAGGTTGCTTTTACCCTTCATCCCTTCTATTTTCCTTGTTAAATTATTTTTCTTGAATATGGCAAAATTTGGACTCTACGAGAGTTGCTGTTATTCATAAGGGGATATCTAGAGCTAATAAGAGCAAATAAAATACCTGTACTTGGTGAGTTTATTTTCATGTGCATTTCCTTTCTCTTGCGAAATGATTGTACATATGTCATTTGGCAAATGGAGTAAGCTGACCTGAATGTAGGTTCCCCTGTCTTTGCATGCAATCAAGCTTTCATAGAGAACAAATTAATTCAAGATTCTTATAATTTTTTGACCATGGATATCAGTACGATTCATATTTTACCAAAATTGAGCTTCATGTGAACTTCTGAAGAATTTCATTCGAAACTTTTGAGAAAAAATCTTTATGTTTTAAGAAGGAACTAATTAGTAATGACATAATCCTTGGCCTAATTTAAAGTGGCTATGTTGTCTTTTCTTTCTTTCTTTCTTTCTTGTTTTCTTTTCCTGCAGGTTTGGGAACTGCGGAGGATAGCAAATGAGATGCTTCTTTTGTGTATTAAACTTAAATTGGATATCTACTATTTAGCCAACTTCTAACTTCCTGAATCTTGATGTCTACTGCTGTTCTGCTCACCTCATGACGTGCTATTAATTTGCTGATGACCATTGAAGTTTTATTGCATGCCCTGTCGCACCACTGATGCATTTCTCTCCAACAGCCTTACAGGTAGCTCTATTGTGGGGGATATAGCTCCTTATCAAAGTTTTGCTGTTAGAGGACTTGGTAGTGTGTGATGATATGTTGAAGGTGTTGTTGCCAACGTCTGAGAGATCCTGTGTGGTGGCCAACAGTGAACTGACACTGTACTTACGTTATTGGTTCACATAACTTGGAAATTTATTCTTTTATATTCTTACTTGTGACTCCTAAATGCTTCAAATTTCAATTTCTCTATGTTGTGTTTGTTGGCATTGATTGCATCCTTAAGAAAAATCACATATCTTTTCAGTTTCAGAATGATCTGTGGCTCAATCAGTTAACCACATAATACTGCTGGAATAAAGTTCTGTTTTTTTTTTTTTGTTTTTTGTTTTTTTTTTTGGGAATTAAGTTCTGTTTGTTTATACTGAGTGCATCCTTTGCTCTATTGTGGTTCAATCAGTAATGAAGACACTAGCATACAAGTTTGCCAAAAAAATCAAAAAACCGATTATGGTTTATGGCAAGTTTAGTATTTTTCTCTTTGCTATTATTCCATCATGATTATTATGTGTATTAGATGTTGAAGCGTAGTGGTCATGCGGTGGTTTAGATAAAAAAAAAGGTACTCCATCATGATCATTGTGTATTAGATGTTGGAGTGTAGTGTCCATGGCGTTGGTTTAGATAAAAAAAACGGATGAGCAAAGACTAATGTTTTAAACGAGTATTGTCTGCCAAATATTTACACTTACTAATGTTTTCCACATTATATATTTTCACGTGCTACAAATATTTTTACACGTAATACATATTTAAAATCAATTATACATACTATACAAATTTAGTATTTTCACAAATTATACATATTTACACATACTAGCTATATACATTTTTACACAGATTATCTACTTTTTCACACATTACATATATTCATGTATACTATACATTTTCACACACTATACATATTGACATATATTTCATACATTTTCGCACCTTATACATATTTACACAGTATATACATTTTAACCCACTATACATATTTAGACACACCTCACACATTATACAATTTATGCATACTATACAAATTTTTAAACACTACATATATTTATACATACTTTGCACATTTTCACATACTACATATATTAACATATATATACATACTACACTCTATACATATTTATACATACAATATACATTTTCACAAACTATAAATTTTTATACATATATACATATATTACCTATATTTTCACACACTATCATTGTTTGAACATTTAATGTACAATTTTAGTAATCTATTAGTAAATTATACTATGCAAATTATGCTTTTTATGACAAACGTAAACATTAATACAATATTTTGACACTTAAAGTTAATTAAATCATAATTATATTAGTTTTTGCATTTGAAAAAACATTTATATTGGGTAATACATATTTCTTTATTAGGCAAAGCACGTTGTAAATTAAAGGTTGATATACTTATAATGAAATATATATATATATATAAGTATTTTAACTTGCATCGACAAACTTATTTTAACAATTATATAGTTACTTATTAAACTTGAAATACTCAATCAGATTAAGCTTTTTTCTTTTTCTTTTTCTTCATCTTTTTATTATGACAAATACATAAAATTATAATGGTAATTGGCATACTACATTGTTTATTTGTGTATACATTAGACTTTCCATAAATTTGGACAGCTATAAATTATTTCATTCATAGTGTATAATATAGTAAAACATATTGTGTAATTTATAAAATGACAAATATAATCATATAGGTGCAATTTAACTGAATATTTAATATTTCTAAAGCATAATATTTATGATGAGATATTTTAATTGTATCCATAACATATTGACCAAGTAAAATTTATAATTTGACATAATTAGTTCATTTTATATTGATGCGACTGCTTTTTTTTCCAACTTAAACATTAATGACTCCTATAACAAACTTTATTAACTATTAAAATATATTAAACGTTTATATATATATATATAGAAGTATTTTAACTTGGATAAACTTATATGAACAATATTAATGTAACTACTTATTAAACTTTACATCCTCTATAAGACAATTACATAAACTTATAAAGGGATTTGGCATGCTAAATTGTTTATATGTGCACTAAATATATATTAAAATTTTATGAGTTCATTAATTATTATGCCCTATATATTATATTTTTTTAATAAAAAATTTAAATAACATATCATATATTTGTACCATATTCATGATGGCATCATACTAGTTATTGTTAATGGGTCAGTGTTAAATGAAATAATTTAATTAAATAGTTCAGGGGAAAAGTTTAAACCAATAATAGTTTAGGGGTATTTTGTATTTAAGATTTAACAAACTTACTAAATAAATACTGAGATTTAGTTAAATTAAAAAATAAACTTGAAAGCTTAAATAATTAATTAATTATAATAAATAACCTCTTTTATGTTAGTTAATTAGTTAAAAATTATTCATACGAGGTTTATTATAATTTTACTAATATAATTAATTCCATGCATGGTTAATTTAGAAATAGTAAGTATAATTTTAGTCCTTTTACCATTGACGTTCCTTACTTAATTTGACTAAACTTTAAAGTTTGTTTGGCAATTTTGTCAAACCACATGGGAGGTAAACGTAAATACAGTTCACTCTATCCGGAACAATGAGACCGTTATTATCGTTATCATTTCAAAAGGGAGACAATTATCAGAGAGAAAGTGGCAGCCAGCTCTGAGAGTTGGAAGCGAAGCTCCAAAAATTAATCATCAAACCTGATGACATTGTGTTGGAATTCACATCAACCATGGATTTCAATACTTGCACATTCCCCGGAATGCAGAACCCAAATGGATATTAATCAAATCCATGCAAAATTACTCACCACTGGCCTCATTAGAAACCTCTACTTGACCAGAAAACTCGTCCTCAAATTCTCAAACTCATCGCACCAACCCCTCCTGCAATTCGCCAATTACCTCTTCTTTTCAAATCACTCACGCAGTAAAGCTGACCCCTTTATTTGGAATTCAGTAATCAAGTCTTTTTCTCACGGAAATGAACCGGAAAAAGCTTTAGAAATGTTTGTTTTAATGCTTCAAAGTGGGGTTTTGGTGGATAAGTACTCGTTTTCATTGGTGTTAAAAGCGTGTTCCAAAGTGCGTTCGATTAATCATGGAATGCAGCTTCATGGGCTGTTGAAGAAATGCCAATTCGGGTCTGATTTATTTCTTGAAAATTGCTTGATTTCTATGTATGTGAAATGCGGGCGCGTTGAGTATAGTCGCCTGTTGTTTGATAGGATGCTTGAAAAAGATTCGGTTTCGTATAATTCGATGATTGATGGGTATTTGAAGTGTGGGATGGTAGATTTGGCGCGTCAAGTGTTTGATATTTTGCCTTCAAAGATGAGGAATTTGATAACTTGGAATACTATACTGGGTGGCTATGTGAAATTAGAGGACGGTTTTCATTTTGCCTGGGAATTATTTGAGAGCATGCCCGAGAGAGATGTGATTTCTTGGAATATGATGCTTGATTGCTGCGTGAAGAGAGGGAACATGAGGGTGGCTCAAATTTTGTTTGATAACATGCCGGAAAGGGATATTGCCAGTTGGGCTATAATGATTGATGGCCATGCAAAAGCAGGTAATGTAGATGTTGCTAGAGGTGTCTTTGATAACATGCCAGCAAGGGATGTGATTTCTTGCAATTCAATGATGGCAGGGTATATAAGGAATGGGTCTTTTGTAGAAGCATTGAAAATGTATCATGATATGATGAGTGAGACTGATTTAGCTCCTGATAACGCTACATTGTTGATTGCTCTTTCAGCAATTGCCCAATTGGGTAACTTAAATGAGGGGGTTGCTTTACATAGTTATATTAAGGACAATGGTTTTATTGTGGCTGGAAAACTTGGCGTTGCTTTGATAGACATGTATGCAAAATGTGGGAACATAGAGTGTGCTATGAAGTTATTTGAGGACATCAAAGAGAGAAACGTCAATCATTGGAATGCTATGATTGGAGGATTGGCTATTCATGGCTTGGGTGAACTAGCTTTTGATTTTTTCATGGAGATGGAGAAGCTCTTTATAGAACCAGATGATATCACATTCATTGCCTTGCTAAATGCTTGCAGTCATGCTGGATTGGTTAAGGAAGGTATGATCTGTTTTGAAATTTTGAGAAGAGTTCACAAGGTGGATCCAAAACTGCAACACTATGGGTGCATCATTGACATTCTTAGCCGAGCGGGGTATATTGAATATGCCAGACGCTTTGCGGAGGACATGCCCATTGAGCCAAATTCTGTTATTTTGCGTACTTTGTTGGGTGCATGCCAGAATCACGAAAATTTAATCATTGGGGAGCCAGTTGCCGAGCATCTAATCGGTTCAAATTCATTTAACTCAAGCTCCTATGTTCTTTTGTCAAATATGTATGCTCGATATGGTTTTTGGGATGGTGTCAGGAGTATCAGGACAATACTGAAAGAGAAGGACCTGAAGAAATTTCCTGGCTGCAGTTGGATTGAACTTGAGGGATTTATTCATGAGTTCTTTGTTGGAGATACATCACATCTTCAAGTAAAAGAGATTTATTCTACATTGTATTGATACGAATACGATGCATGAAGCTGAAAGGTTCCTGTTGTATGCTTTGAAGTCCTCAAATTACTCAGCTCACAATTTGAAAGGAAAAATACAATGAAATCCTGACAGTTTCTCGGATGATAACAGCATCTCAGCTGTTGTTGGAAGTTGTTTTTCCTTGATACATGCAGAACAAGCTTGGTTTAGTGAGTTGGAGGTTATTCTTTGCCATGCTCCCTTTCTATGTATAACATGTAAAATTTACTCAACTTGTAAATTTAACAAGTAATGCAAGATATTAATTCAAGAAATTTCCTTTGGCGAAGATTACTTCATATCAATTTGCTATTTCTTTCATACGTATTCCCGGAAGAGAGAAGAAAGAATTGAAAAGCCTTGTAACATGATGGCTTTAGTGGGTGTAGTAAGGTACTCTTCTACTTTTGTTGGGCTAGATTTTGTTCCTATGGTAAACAAGAATTGCATGAATTTGAGGAAAGTTTTTTAAACTCTCAAGTGGGAAACAGGCGGATGAGTGCATGAAGCTAGCAAAGAGCAAAATAGAATCCCAAACTCGAACATGCTAATGTATTTCACTGTATTCATGCGATGATATAACCGCATTAGATTATTGCTCATGTTTTCCCAGTTAGAAGTAGCCTAAACTTTCAATAAGCAGCGTTTGTCTCACTTGGAATACCAAATAATTCCCCTCCATAGATTTAGTCATTCATTAATCATTAGATCAACACCAACCATAGATAATAGCTCATGGCTGCACTAAACAGACTGCTTCAAGTAAGCTGGGTAATAGAAATACACTGATAATCATGGATAAATACAGATTACATAGTTTTAATGATCTGGCCTGGCAAGTGGAGGAACTCACCAAGTCATGAGAAGTCTAATTAGGAAATATAATGAACCAGGGAATATTTTCCCATGCTATCTAATTCTTGGATGCTTCCTACAAAATAATACAAAGCAGGCGCTTTGCACTCGCAAAGCTGTCCTTTGGAGAACAAAGCATATATTAGAAGCAAAAGTTGCCTACTTCAAAGTGCATTAGTAAGAAGTTAGTGAATCATCTTCCAATGGTCAAGTATTATAGATGGCGATCAAGAGCTGCAGCTAAATGGCATTCAAATGTTGCATCACAGTTTCAATGATGGGCCTATGATTAGGAGATTCATGGGTGCAAAGCAAAGCAATTTTTCCAAGTTTAGTTGCCTCGGATTCTCTGAAGTCTCCCTGAAGATTTGCATCTATGAAGTCCTCACATCTGCCCAACTCGGCCCCTTGTCGATTCAATTGGGTGATTTTACATTTTCCAGAGAGTATCTGGAAGATAATCATGCCAAAGGCATAAATGTCGCTCTTTTCAGTGCAACGGCCTGTAGTGGTATATTCAGGAGCCAAGTATCCCATTGCAGCACTACCTTTCATCGTTGAAAAGACAATATCATCTGCCAATAGTTTGTGCACCCCACAGTCTGAGAGCATGGGGTGGTAATGTTGGTCAATAAGCACCTTTTCAGCTGATATATTTCTGTGAACTAGAGGAGATTTGTTACCCTTGTCCCCATGCAAATACTCAATACCTGATGAAGGACAACATATTTAGCACATACAGTATAACTTTCTATGACTATGAGATAGCAAAAATACATATTACAAGAAATATAATACTCTGGCTAATTTAACAGTCAGAATCCCCCAAAGTGAATATACACACAATTCATTTGCTATTACAAACAGTTCAATGTCATAACAAGTAAAATGACATGGTCACATGGAGAACAATAGTAAGTACACTAACCTTTGGCAATGCCTTTGATTATTGAAGTTCTGGCATCCCATTCAAGAACCTTGCCTTTCCCATGCTTTGTGTCAAGGTACTGCAACAAGTTTCCATTAGGGACAAAGTCATATATGAGAAAGCACTCTCCCCTGCCTTTTGAACAACAGAATCCTCTTAATCTAAGAAGATTTTCATGCTTCAATGAGGTCAATAACTTTAATCCTCTTAAAAATTCAGCTTCATCAGACTTGCAGCTAGTCTTGGAAATGCACTTGATAGCGACTACAGACCCGTCCCTCAATATCCCTCTGTAGATAGCTGAGAAACTACTTTTTCCCAACAGATTCATCTCCGAGAAATACTGTGTTGCAGACTCTACTTCCTCCAGATTGAACATAAAGTTCTCGAAAACTTCTTGTGACAAACCATTTCCAATGTGGCCTCTAGCCAATGGATCCCAACCATGGGAATACTCCAGACTGATGAGGGGAGAAGCACTTCTTCTGCACACCTCCTTGACCTGATCAGTGCTAAGTCGACTATCTGCTGCATCATAAGCACTTCCAATTCTCTGTTTCCGACGTCTGTACCACGTAAAAGTAAAAACTCCAATTACAGCCAGAAGTATAGATAGTCCAATAACTCCAACAACAACAGCAGTTTGCGGTCTTCTAGTCTGATTAAAGCCATTCGGTTGGATATCTGCCGACTCAGGAATTGATTTAGAAGGAAGGCGACTTGAACCAGGCCCAAATGGTTCTGGTTTGTTTGGGTTTATACAAGAATCAGTGAAGACATTCAAGGTAGAAAAACCAATTCCACATAAGCCTGGGTTATTTGTGAACTGAAATCCTTCTTTCAGTCTCTTCAAGGCTTCATCAAGAGGAGAAAAATGTCAGGCAAATATATTAGCATAGGGAGAAAACCAAATATAGGTAGGTTAAAGTCCATTTACCTAATGGGACGTTTCCAGATAAAGTATTATTTCTGATATCTAGAAAATCCAATTTCGGGGAATTAGACAATTTTGCTGGAATTGAACCAAAAAGTTTGTTGAAGCTTAAATCCATCCTAGTCAAATACACCAAGTCCCCAAGACTTGCTGGAATAGCTCCAGTCAACTGATTGTATTGCAGAGCAAGAACATTGAGCTTCTTCAAGTGTCCCAGCTGAGTTGGAATGCTTCCGGACAACTTATTGTAACAGAGTTGCAAAACTGCAGACAAAATAAAATCCAGGTGATATAGCTTAGCTTGTTTAGCAAATTTTTAGTCAGGCAAAATTAGTCTTTCAACAGAATAATGAATTTCAAGATGAGCCATGTGCATTATTCATCAAAAAGACTCAAGCTTTATTCGAAAAGGGCCTACTTTATGGTTCCGTTTTGCTAGATCCATCATTGCAACACTGATTTGCTTCTAATTTCTAAACCTTGATATTCTCAACAATCATGAAACCTTACCTTACCCATGGAAAATCTCAGAAGTTAGCACATTTACTCTTTCTGCTAGAACATTTGAAATGTACATAAAGTAAATAAGCAACATTTGGCAATCCAGCAAGCAAAGATCAAGTTCCACGCAGCTCCGAAGAGGAGCCTACTAAGAAAACTGAAAATCTTCCCAAATTTCAGAAAGGCATGCGAACACTAACCGCATAACTATTAAGTATGCTATGAAAATAACGTTTAGTAGCAAATGAGTCATTGACCAGAATACCTAATAGTCCAAAACATAAGGAAAAGAAGCCAAGGAAAATGGAATAAAATCAAAACAAACAAGGCCAGCAAGTCAAACAGGTAATAGCTGTATCAACAAAACATGCAACCACAGATCCAGCAACCCCGAGTCCAACTTTCTTCAATGAATACACAAAGGAATACCGTAAAGTTTACATCTTTTTTCCGCAAAGAACTCAAAAGAAGCTAACCTTGAAGGTTAGACATGTTTCCCAGCTCAGAAGGAATTTCACCAGAAAGATTATTCACATTGAGGTACAAATCAGAAAGATCAGTCAAGTTAGCTATCTCCTTAGGAACGACCCCATGGAGTTGATTGAAGTGCAAATACAGCCCAGATAAGCCCTTGAGCTGACCAATCTCGGGTGGGATTTGTCCAGCAAGCCCTTTTCCTTGGAGAGAAATGTTGACCACTTGGCCAAGTTCATTACAGGCAATGCCTTCAAATGAGCCATTGCATGGGTCAGTGGCATTGGAAGACCAAGAGGAAAGAATGAGGCCTGACGGGTCCACTGAGGCTTTGATGGTTAAAAGAATGGAGAGAGTAGAGTAAGTATCTACAGTTGTTTTGAGCTGAGAAAGGGTTGTTGATGGAGCTGTAACTAGGATCAGAAGAGTGAAGAAGGAGAAAAGAGAGGAAAAGGAAAAACCCATGTTTGGTTTTTAGTTTTAGAAGAAAAATGGCTTTGGGAGAGGTCTTCTTTTACTTAGAAGCCTGGAAAGTTTCTCTGTTTTTTGGGTTCAAAATGAAGAGAGAATGAAACTTTGAGCTGGCGGAAGGGAGTGGGGATTACTCTTCAGTTTTAGCCTTTTAGGGTGTAGGTTTTACAGTTTTGAATACTACTGGTGAGTGTGGACTCTGGAGACTGGTGGGGACTCCACAAGTTTGAGTCTTTGAGAGTCCCGAGGGATAACTGGAATTCGAATCTGAGTAACTTGAATTGCCGGTTGCTGGTGCCATTTTTCTCACGTGAAAGTACTACGATTTTTCTTGCTTTTGTTGGCTGATGAATAATGAATTGGCAGATTTCAAGGTAGTAAAACTGTAAAATGGCTATTTTTGTTAAATAGGAAAAGATATCCAGTCAAAACTATCAAAGACTGTAGTAGTTTGTAACGCAGAGACAGATTTCTATGTCTAGAGCTGTTTTGGTGCTGATCTTGGTAGGATATGTTGTACAACTGTGTATTTATTCACAAAGTTCAATATAGGTTCAAATTGGATACTTTCATGGTTGGTTATTGTTCTTTTCTACTCCTACATTATTACTCCTACAAGAATCCAAACTATAAAAGGGAGTTTATTTGTATTTATGAGATTAAAATTTGAATTTCTTTAAGGTTTCTTTGGAAGTGGTTCACAAGCATTATTACTAAATGTACAGAACAATTTATGTACATTTATTGCCATGGATCAGCTTCCAGCCTTCCAATCTTTGGAAATGGTATCAAATTATCAATATAACTAGGAGGGAAATGGGCATATTGCCAAGAGTTCTTTTTTTCGTTTTCTTTTTTGGTTTTTTAGCTTAAATTAATGACCCTACGAACCACCGTTGAATTTATGAAAGCTGGCCTGCCTGCTGCTGCTTCTGCTTTGGTGCTTTTATTGTACAAAGTTACAACCTGGGCTGCTCTAGGCCTCTTTGATGCTCTTTGCGCTCAAGCTTAAAGCTGGATTTTTTAACTGTTCATCCTTATTAAATGCTTGTTCAAACTTCAGGTAATAAATGGTTCTCTTCAAGGCTCACAGTACATTTTTGGCATTGTGCACAGATTCAAAATCCAATTTGGTTCTTTTCAAAATCTGGGTCGTTCGTATTTTTTTCAAAGTTGGTAGTACAACAAATGGATACACGGATAAATCACTACTCCAGAAGCTATAAAAAGTACTTGTAAAATTTACCTAAAACTTGCAATATTTCATTCATAATTTGGTATGAGACCGTAATTTGTTTCTTTTTCCCTCATTGTCCCACTCTATAGGAGAACAGGAGGAAAGGGAAAAAGGCAGAAATGACTCTAGCAAGAAGATGGGATTGAATTCAAAAGCGTCTCTATCAATTTCAGAGGTAGTGGTTTAGTGCATTGAAAACTTGAATGATGAGTTAGCTCCATCCTTCCGTGTTTCAGGCCATTCAGTTTCAATACATGTGAAGGAATTTTATGTCTGGTCAGAACTCAGAAGTTGTATAATTTTATCACTATTTGAAGGTCCCTAGTACCATATCAGAGTGCCCATGCATTACCCTACATGCCTACACCTATCATAATTTGAACTTGCTGCAGAAACCATATCAAATTTTCTTTTTTATATTTTGGGATAGATTTATGAAACCATATATATTAATAAAGGATAGGTTGTACTGAAAATGATTGACACAGTATTTATGAAGGATGAAATGTACTGAAAATGATTGACAAATGACAAATGACCTATAGATGAGCAAACAAATAAGAATCTATAGGATGCATATAGAATTATAGATCATGAGCCTCCCCTTCTGCATGAGTGATGAGGCCTT
This sequence comes from Ophiorrhiza pumila, assembly GCA_016586305.1. Classification (NCBI taxonomy): domain Eukaryota; kingdom Viridiplantae; phylum Streptophyta; class Magnoliopsida; order Gentianales; family Rubiaceae; genus Ophiorrhiza; species Ophiorrhiza pumila. Next base: position 2,965,701 of record BLIW01000002.1, read on the forward strand.
GATCTTGATGTTGTGCAAAAAGAGATTATAAGAAAATATATTGAATTAATCTTCATCTACTAAGAGTACTGTAAATCCCACAGTCAATGGTGTGGTCTATGCATGGATAATGGAGTGCACTTGGATGATAGAGAATTTAATACTAGAAGCAAAAAAAAGTCAGGATCCTTGATGAACCACTGCATGCCAGGATTCATAGCTGTAAAATCTAATGAAGAAAAAGGCCAATTATCATTTCATATCATTTCCATGCATCATGCATGGAGTGGACAGCAGCACGGTAATTTCCTAGAAAATAATGGAACTTGCACTAGGTAATTCAGCCCACTCGATTCTTAGTTATAAAATAGCGTTATTGAGTTAATCGCAATTTTAACGCGTAACAAAAAGTTCGATAAGTGATTATCTGTTTTATTTATGAACCAGTTTTATGTATATGAACAAATTTTACAAACGTTTTTGGGATTATAAAGGTGTCCAAGTGTATCTCAAGATATTGTACTAATATGCAAATATAGCTACAAGCATATGCATGCATGCCCAAGTTAAATGAGAAGTTTATTAGATTATGCAATCTTATGAAACAAAAAAGAGTGGCACCATCACCATGTGGTATTGTAGGATTAAACTAAATTCTATGTAGATTGGTGTTTTAATTTGTTGTTTTGTTTTAGAAAACAAAATTGTAAAAGGATTAGAATTCAAATCCTTGTTAGTTTTAGTTAGTTTTCTAACCTATAAATAGGTGATTAGGTTAGAGGTATTTGATACAACAAAAAAAACAAGAACACCAGCAATTAGAAAAGGCCGTCGCTTTTGTTTTGTCGTCAAACTCGTTTTTTGTTAAAAAGCCATACGGCTTAGATTTAATAGAAAGTTTTCAATTTGCCTCAAGTTAGTTCTTGCCTTGATTTGCGTGCTTTGTTTCACAAATAAAACTCTTACATTATTTTGGTTCAGACAATAAAGCCATACGGCTTGTTTAGTCCTGAGTCAAATCAATTTTTAATTGATTGGGTTTGGCATCTTTATTTGTGTTCTTAGATAATTGGATATTCTTGGTTAATTGAGTTAAGTCGATACTACAAATTGGTATCAGAGCTAAGTTATTATTGATTAACCATGACGGAAAATATAATTTGTGTTGTTCCCAAAGTAACGGGAAAACAAAATTATAATTATTGAAGAATTCAGATGGAAACTCATCTGGAATCCTTTGATTTGATCAAATATATTGAAGCGGAATTATCCGAAGATGCTGACGCAAATGCAAGGAAGAATGCAAGTTTGGCTTTATCTCAAATTCATCAAGCAATTGATATGTCGGTATTTGGGAAAATTTCAACAGCCAAAAGTGCAAAGAAGGCGTGGGATATCTTGGAGAAAACCTACAGAGGTGTTGACAAGGTTCAACAAAACAATTTGATGATGTTGAAACGAAAGTTTGAACTTTGCACAATGGAGAATACCGAATCCATAGAGTCGTATTTTTCTCGTCTTTCAGCGATTAAAGACGAGATGGAGTTAAATGGGCATATATTAAAAGATGAAGTATTTGTTGAAAAAGTTCTCAACACATTGCCCATAAAATTTGATAATATTGTGGTTGTCACACAAGAGACTAAGGATTTGTCCACATTGACAATTGAAAAATTACAAGGAACATTAATTCTACATGAACAACGAATTAATGGAAAGTTGGATGATTCTGTGGAAAAGGAGACTTCTGAGAAGGCATTGCAGGCCCAGACAGATAAATTAAAGAATAACTCCAATGTTGCTGCGACAAATGCTCATGGCCAGAATTCCAGAGGAAGAGGACGCGGTAGAAATAATTACCGATGTCGCAGTAGAGTTAACCAATTCTTTCAGCAAAGAGAAAATAATGGTTTTAATTTTCAACAGTCTAATAATTCTCAAAAGATTAAAATTCAATGCTATAATTGTGAAAAATTTGGTCATTATAAAAAAGATTGTTGGGGTGCAAAATCTGATGTGCATGTCCAAATTGCTGAGACTAATGGGAATGAGAATAAACAAGAGGTTGTTTTATTTTCCACTGCTGAATGTGAACAAACAAAGAATGATAATTGGTATTTGGATTCTGGTTGTAGTAATCATATGTGTGGGAAAAATGAGTTATTTTCTAATTTGGATGAATCGTTTAAAAGCACAATTAAATTTGGGAATAATACAGTTGTGCCTGTTCTTGGAAAAGGAAATATACCCATTAATTTGAAAAATGGGTCAACAAGTTTTATTAGTGATGTGTTTTTTGTGCCCAGTCTTTATCATAATCTGTTAAGTCTTGGACAGTTATTTGAAAAGGGGATGATTTGAATTTTAAACATGGAACTTATGATCAGTGATGCACGATTGGGGATTAATTGCAAAAGTGGAACAGAATCAGAGTAGACTGTTCCATATATCCCTTAATTATAGTGATTCATACTTGTTTTAGTTCCACTGTTTTCAAATGATGCTTAGTTGTGGCACATGAGATTTTGCCATTTTAATTTTGGTGGGTTTGGATTTTCTTTCCAAGAAAAATAGGTTTTGGGACTGCCTTCTATTTGATTTTTCTCCTAGACAAGTGTGAGTCTTGTATTAAGGGAAAGAAACACAGACATTCTTTTCAAAAAGGCAAGGCTTGGAGAGCTAATCATCTATTGGAGCTGGTTCACTCAGACTTGTGCTCCGTTGAGGTACCCATCTTATGGTGGTAGTAAGTATTTTATCACCTTTATTAGATGATTTTAGCAGGAAATCATGGGTTTATTTTTGAAGAATAAATCTGAAGCTTGTGATATTTTCAAGAAATTCAAGTATATGTTAAAAAACAAAGTGGGCACTACATTAAAACCTTGAGAACTGATAGAGGTACAGAATACACTGTATGTGATGGTTTCTTGATGAATCATGGTATTAAACGTCAGATGACGGCCAGGTACACTCCTCAACAAAATGGGGTGGCAGAAAGAAAAAATAAAACAGTGATGGATTTAGTGAGATCCATGATGTTGGCAAAAACTATGCCTAAGGAATTTTGGGCTGAAGCAGTTTCTAGTGTTGTTTTATATTTTGAACAGGTATGGTACAAGGTGTAATCGAAGGAATTACTCCATACGAGATTTGGACTGGTAAGAAACCAAATATCAGTCATTTAAGAGTATTTGGTTGTCTTGCATATTCTCAGTTCCAGAGTGACTTGAGAAAGAAAATTGGATGATAAGGCAGAAAAGTGGTATCTTTGTTGGTTATAATCTACAAACAAAAGGCTATAAGTTATTTAATCCTGATAGAAGGAAAATGATTGTGAGTAGAGATGTCACTTTTGATGAACAAGGAACATAGGATTGGTCTTCTAAAGAACCAACAACATCAGTTGGTCAACCATCATTACCTTTATTAATAGAAGAAGAAGAAGAAGAAAATGGACAACATAAAGAACAAATTGAACAACCATCTCAAGATCCTTCATCTTCAAGCTGCGCAAAGAACTTCCTGCACAGTTTAGTCGACCACACGGCAACGACAATTATCAGCTCGATGCAGGATTATGTTGTGGGTGGATAATACAAATGATAATTTATCTTGATGAAGATGTTGTGAATTTTGCAATATTTGCAGATGTGACCCAGTTGATTTTAAAGATGCTGCTCATGATGATTGTTTGGATAAAAGTAATGGGTGAAGAAATTCATGCCATTGAGAAGAATGATACTTGGGAGCTTACAAATCTTCCAAGTGAGAAGAAAGCAATTGGAGTGAAGTGGTTTATAAGACAAAATATAAACCTGATGTAGAAGTGGATAGATACAAGGCGAGACTTGTTACTAAAGGTTACAAACAAAAACCTGGCATTGACTATTTTGAGGTATTTGCTCCTGTCGCCAGACTGGATACTGTTCGTTTGATAATTTCTTTATCTGCACAAAATAATTGGAGGATTTATCAAATGGATGTTAAGTCTGCATTTTTAAATGGTGTTCTTGAAGAAGAAGTATATGTTGAGCAACCTGCAGGTTTTGTAAGAAACGGTCAAGAAGATAAGGTTTACAGGTTGAAAAGAGCTTTATATGGCTTAAAACAATCTCCAAGGGCGTGGTATACACGTATTGATTCTTTCTTTGTGGATCATGGTTTTCAAAGGTATCCATATGAGCATACTTTGTATGTGAAATCATCTAGTCAAGGTGATGTTTTTTTGATATGCTTGTATGTTGATGATTTGATTTTTTACAGGCAACAATCAGGAGATGATTGCTGAATTTAGGAAGGCCATGATTAAACAGTTTGAAATGACTGATTTGGGTCTTATGTCATATTTCCTTGGGATTGAAGTTTTACAGTCTGATCAAGGCATATTTATCTCTCAGAAAAAATATGCAAGAGATATCTTGAAAAAATTCAAGATGGATGGAGCTAAACCAATATTGACTCCTGGTGAGGAAAATTCGAAATTAACAAAAGAAGAAACAGGTGGACCTGTAAATCTGACATACTTTAAGAGTATAGTTGGAAGTTTGAAATATTTAACTTCTACAAGACCAGACATTACTTTTAGTGTTGGTTTGATTAGCAGGTTTATGAAAAATTCACGACAGTCACATTTACAAGCGGCAAAGAGAATTTTGATGTACATTAAAGGTACTCAAGGAGATGGAATTCTTTATTCATCTTGTGATCCAGTTGAACTTTTTGGGTTCACAGACAGTGATTGGGCTGGTGACACAGTTCAACGGAAAAGTACTTCTGGGTATGCATTTTTTATTGGTTTTGGTGTGTTTTCTTGGAGTTCAAAGAAACAACAAGTTGTTGCATTATCAATAACGGAGGCAGAATATATTGCAGCAGCAAACAGTGCTACTCAAGCATTATGGTTAAGGAGGATGCTTGGGTTTCTTCAACATAAACAAAATGGTCCGACTACAGTATTTTGTGATAGCAAATCAGCTATTAAATTGACAAAGAATCCAGTGTTTCATGGACGGAGCAAGCATATCGATATCATGTTTCACTTTATACGTGAATTGGTTCGAAACAAGGAGATTGCAATTAACTATTGCAAATCTGAAGATCAAGTGGCGGACATTTTCACGAAGGCATTGAAGATGGAGACATTCGTGAAGTTGAAGAAGCTTTTGGGTATGATTAATCGTGCAGATTTAGTTTAAGGGAGTGAAATGTAGGATTAAACTAAATCCTATTTAGATTGGTGTTTTAAGTTGTTGTTTTGTTTTAGAAAACAAAATTGTAAAAGGATTAGAATTCAAATCCTTGTTAGTTTTTGTTAGTTTTCTAACCTATAAATAGGTGATTAGGTTAGAGGTATTTGATACAACAAAAAAAAAAAAACAAGAACACCAGCAATTAGAAAAGTCCGTCGCTTTTGTTTTGTCGTCAAACTCGTTTTTTGTTAAAAAGCCATACGGCTTAGATTTAATAGAAAGTTTTCAATTTGCCTCAACTTAGTTCTTGCCTTGATTTCGTGTTTTGTTTCACAAATAAAACTCTTACATTATTTTGGTTCAGACAATAAAGCCATACGGCTTGTTTAGTCCTGAGTCAAATCAATTTTTAATTGATTGGGTTTGGCATCTTTATTTGTGTTCTTAGATAATTGGATATTCTTGGTTAATTGAGTTAAGTCGATCCTACAGGTATATGGAACTGTACCATCTAAAAAGACCAACATGCCAAAGATCCCAATTGTACTGTGTGTACTGTCAAGCTACAAAACCAGCACAGCAGCATGCCACATTGCTGATAAGTGATATATATGCATGATTGAACATTTTGAATATCAGAAATTTATATGGCTGGAACCCACTTCTTGCTTGTCAATTTGTATATGTAACTTTTCTACCTATATCAATCATCTCTTTAGCTAATCATAATTGAAAAATCCATGTATTTTGTTTGGACCAGCTTTTGATCACTTTTCAGGTGAACTCAACTGTAGTTTGCAATCCTTTCAGCTTTTTGTTCCTCCTCTTTTCTTTTTTTCCCTCACCCCACCTCCAATCCAAAGCCAAGTCCAACAATGTAAAATATGGATTCCCTTTTGTTTACTGCATGCAAAGCTTGCACACATTATAGATACCATGTTTGCATAATTCGCGCACCATGCTGCAAATTGATAATGAAGGATCTGGCTAGTGTTTTCTAATGCCAAACTTTCCGCCCGCTTAAACTGACCATTTGTGTGGAATATATAGCCATCAAAGGCTAAAATGGTAGAAAAGAGGACATTTTCAACTATTGTCTAACATGAGAGCAAAGATTATACTAAACAAAAGGATTTACTCAAATATTTAAAAAAAAAAAAAAGCCTCAGTGACATAAAATAGTGTAGTGCAATGCTAAAGAATTAGAAGAAATTAAGAAAACAAAATACATTAATGTGATCCAATATTTTTATTTTCTTGTTCAAGAACCAAATTCTTACTGCATAGAATTTCTTCTAATTCACACTTTTTTCTAAGTTTCTTTAACTCCTAATTATAAAGTAACATATGTGTCTATAAATAGCCGATTTTAAGTATTGGAAAAGGAGTAAGGTTGGAACACACCAGCAAACCAGCATAAATATTTTACCAAACTTTATGATATAAATCTCGTTAGAAATCGTGTTGCTGTTTTTTTCTCAATTTCTTTCCACATTTTCAAACAATAAAACTTTAACTATTCATCCCCTCAATTATCTCCACTTCTCTTATTATTGTTTCCTCAAAAGTTTCTTCAAATTCTTGTTTTAGTTTCCTCAAAAACATTTTCAAGTGGGCCAAATTTGTTCTTTTGTCAAAATGATGGACTATGTGGAAATTAGAACACCGGACCCAATGGACTAAATTAAGATAAGCCCAAAAGAAGGGACTAAAACTTTCAATTTTTTCTTCATATTTTAACTCCATCCAAACTGCGCCTAAACCACAATTATTTGACATTGTTTAGGGTTTCTACCGTCAGACCGCTGCCGTCAACGCCACCATGGGTCGCATGCACAGCCGAGGGTAAAACCACTCTCTCTATTCTGTGTGTGTCTGTGTGTGTGTGAGGAATTTCATGATAATTTTTGGTTTGATTTTGGTTGGGCAGTAAGGGTATTTCGAGTTCAGCACTGCCGTACAAGAGGACTCCACCAAGCTGGCTCAAGATTTCTTCTCAGGATGTATGGAAACCCTAATCCTTTTTTTTTTCTCTTGGTTTTTCATTGATATGATTTACTACTGCCTTCTTTTTTCTGTAAATTCACTATTGAACAAGCTTGTTAAATGTTTATTGCTTGTGGATTTGAGCATAGAATGAAAGTGTGTTTATTCTGTATTGCGGAATATCTGTACAAACTTCTATTTTTAGCGTTTAGGAGAGTAAATTAGAAAAGATATGATCTTTATGTGGTTTTAGAGATGCAGACAGTTTTGTTCTTGATTATAACTTTTGGGTTCATTCCACCCTTTTATTTTTTTGTGGAAAGGAAAATGTAAAGAAGTCTTGCCAAGATTTCATTTTTCTGGATAGCAATGAATGGATTTTTGTTAGTGACATAGAATTTCTTCATTTTTTTAATTTTTGTTGGGATCCATTTAATTTTTTTCTGCACATTACCTAAAACTAGATTATGCTGATAACAAAATTTGAAAGGTACTTCATTTTCATAAAAAATGTTTATTCATATCTATTTTCCCAGACAAGAGTAACCTGATCTGTAGATTACTCCTTGTTGAAGTTGGAAGTATTTAAGTTTGTGAAGGTTATACGTCAAGTTGATGGGATAGACTTCAATGGAGTTGATTAAGTACACTGCTTGGGTCGAGTTTAATAATGAGGAATTCACTGTTGTGTAGTTGATGATGTCAACTTTTCTATGTTTTAGATTGAATGTATATTAAATTATTAAAATCTGCTTCATTAACGAAGTAAATTTGAATTTTAGAAATCTTTGGAGTGAAAGGTGAAATCTTGCTTGTTTTTTGAATGCAACATGCATCTAGAGATCCTTTATTCTTTTTCGAAATATAGATTCTTGATTTTGTGATGGAGATCTTATGGTTAACTAGTTTTGTTCTTATTCCCTGATTAGATGGAAAGATGAACTAGCCTTCATTCGAGGCGCAGTCTGCCCAAATGCATGGTTGTAGTTGGATCACTTTTTGTGCTTGATCCTAATGTTTGCTCTTCCTACCTAATGTCTTGTCGTTGTTTCCAGGTTGATGATAACATCTGTAAGTTTGCAAAGAAGGGTATGACACCTTCTCAAATTGGTGTCATCCTCCGTGATTCCCATGGCATTGCTCAGGTGAAGAGTGTCACTGGTAGCAAAATTTTGAGGATACTGAAGGCACATGGTACGCTTCCTGTGTAATGTTTTTTTTTCTTTTTTTTCCCCCTAAAAGTTTTCCCATGGGGAAAATGAAATTATCCTGCATGCATTTTGGAACTACATGGGGACATTGTTTTTGTAACATTCTAGGACTTGCTCCTGAGATTCCTGAAGACTTGTACCACCTTATTAAGAAGGCAGTTGCAATTCGGAAACATCTCGAGAGAAATAGGAAGGACAAGGATTCCAAGTTTAGGTTGATTCTTGTTGAGAGCAGAATTCACCGACTTGCTCGCTACTACAAGAAGACAAAGAAGCTTCCTCCTGTCTGGAAGTAGTAAGCGCACATTCTTGATTTCTGCATTTATTGTGCATAGGCTTCTATTTCTGCAGTTCCAACTTTAATTTACTAGCTTCTTGTTTCATTACCTCTTTCTGCTTCAGCTACTTTTTTATATGTCCCTCTATTGACATTGATATATTGGATTTATCTAAGAGTTAGTCCCTCCAGTCTATGCTTCATAGTTCATACATCCTCTTCTTCTGTTGCGATGCTTATCCATGTTTGTTTCGCCTTGCAGTGAATCTACCACTGCTAGCACACTGGTGGCTTAGAGAGAAGGTTCAAGTCACTTGTGCTTCATCTTTATGTTTCTAAACTTATTCTAAAAAGAGCATATGTAACTCTTGTTTCTGCTTTGATGACAAGGAGGTTTTGATCTTAAGATGATATTTTTGGAGAATGGCTAAGGAGTGTTTTATTTTATGCTAATTATGCTTTGCGCAATCCTGTCATTTTGCCTAGCTGATGCTGTGTTTCAAACAGTTGACAGAAAAGACTACTTGATGGGGGAAAAGTACGTCACTGAATTGTTGAGCGATTGTTTGGATAGGCCTCTTAGCTCATTTTTCTTTTTATTCCAAAATTTTAGTCTTTTTAAGTTTTTTAAAAATTTTATAATTTAATTTTCAACATATTCCTTTGTAAAATGTAATCTAAGACATTGATATTCTCAATTTTCAAAACAAAAATAAAATTTTAATAAAAAATTTAAATTTCCTTTTTTTAACCTCGTTCATTGAAAAACAGTATGCCTAAAGCCAAAATGAAAAATAGTTTGCGTAAAGCCAAAATCAATTCGTCTTTTGATTAAATTCATAAAAAATGAAGTTTTAAGAAAAATTTTAACTTTCAATTTTTTTAACAATATTCACTTGAATGCATTTTAATAATCGGATAAAAAAAATAGTACAAAAAAAGTTAAAATCAATGCGTATTAAAATTTTGTCATTTTTTATTAAAATACGTGAGTTCTATCTGATTGAGAAAACAGTGGGAAAAAAAGTCAAAATTAACACATTTTTTACTTTGTCATTTTTACTAAAATATGTTTGTTATAACTCTGCAAAAAAATGGAAATTTGGTAACAATTTTGTTTTCATATTTTTTTGGATAATATTCACTAGAATGCATATTCACAAATGAGTTGTGTGCAAAAAATGGTACAGAAAGTCAAAACCATCGCGTTCTAGTAGGATTTCGCTATTTTTGGTTAAAATATGTGAATTATCTATGAAAAATAGAAATTTAATAAAAAAAAAATCAAAATTACACTTTGTTTATACAGTTTACAAAAATGCATGTTCACATTTGAAGAATGAAAAAACATGACAAAAAAAATCAAAATCAACCCTTTTTTTTATTTTGAAATTTAAATATGTATGTTATAAGTTGTGAAAATTGTCCTTTTTTCATTACACTCTTTAGTTTACTCACACTCACTCACACTTCCTCTCTCACTCCCACCCTCCTCCGCTCTGCTCTCTCTCCCTCATTACCGGCGCGTGGGACCTCAATCACCGGCGATTTTCTCCACTCTTACCTTGGCCTCTTCACATTCTGCTCTCTTCTTGAGGTATTCATAATTTCATCGTTTTTTTTTCTTAAAATGAAAATTAAGGCCTGGAAATGTTTATTATGAAATACGAAATGATCGGTTTATGTTACTCTTTTTATTTTGATTTATCCGGTGATCAGTTTCGTTCTTACATTTCTCGCTAGCTTAGAGTTGTTTTCTATTTACTTTATTTTAATTTTTTTTGTTTGTTCAGTAATGGAAAGTAGCGGTGAAAAACCCTAAAATTTGTGAAGCAAAATTGTGTTTGCGTGCATGTGTGCGTGAATTTCTGTTGCATTTGTCTCTGTGTATATTTTCTGGATTACTGAAACCCTCAAACGTTTTCATTTACTTGATTTTTTTTATGAAGCTGAGTCTTTTTTTTTTTTTTTTGTGCGTGTGTTTGTGAATTCATGTATCTTTATGTGTGTGAATTTTTGTTAGTTTTACCATGTAAAAACATGCATTTGTCTCTGTTTATGTTTTCTTAGTTATTTTTCTGGCAGAGCATCATACTGAAACTATCATCTCATAATTTATTCTCATTCTTGTTTTCGGCATACTTCTTGAGTATTAGTATCCTTTATTTAGTGCTGTTGTATTTGAGGATTATTTAAGGATAGCTTTCCATCTGTGTGCAGAATTTAAAGAATTTTGTTTAGCTTTTATGTGTATTTGCTTTCTTTTACTCTGATTATGTCAAATAGAAGCGTATAGATGGATGTAGACACGAGTTGATTTGTTGGTGTGTGCATCTGGAACTGACTGCTAAAACTTGAATTATCAGAATTTTTGATTTTTTAGCTGTTTACCTTATGTGTGTTTTAGATCTGTGGGTAGCTGATTTTGCAATTGTTGTTCAACTCTGATCCAATACCAGTTGTTTCCGTCATAAGTGGAGTAAACATATTGATTACCAAATTAATCTATTTTGCCATTTCTGGAAATGAATTATTCTGGAACGGCTTGTCTTCATTATGATGCTGTTAGATGCAAACCAAGGGTTATACAATCTCATTATTACACCTTGTTCTAGTAGTATTATACTAATGGGGCACATTATCGATGGTAAAAGACTCCTTAGGAAGTTAGGATATAAGGAATAAACAATCTGCCCACCTTCTAGTACTAAAGACTCGAAACAATATGCATATGGTACACATTGTGCACATTCTGATAGCCAATCTAGTGAAGTTTTGAAGACAGTTTTTGTTTTGCTAGATCCTAGATGTGAATAATTAAGAAAACAAAAACAAAAAACTTGTTCGGACAACTGTATTCAACATGGTTACAAAAGCCCCACAATTGGTAACAATCAATGATGGTGTTTGATGTTTAGTTTCATGTTTCATCACTTCCTATTATTTGGGGGGTTCTATTTCTATATTTTCTAATTCTAAGTCAAAAACTTTCGAAATCCGCAGTGCCTGCTCCGCAGTCTACACTCTACAGTAAATCCGCTTGTCAATGTGCCAATGTGGGCTAATCTAATTAGCAATAGCAACATATGTAGCATTCTTCTACGTTACCGCTTTGTTATTGCTGCTCCTGCTGCTCCATCTACTCTATTTTCTCGGTATCCTCTGAAGTTAATGGAGCCCCGTCAACCCTCTTCTTCTTCTTCTTCATTCTCTGCATCTTCTTATTCGTCTGCCAGGTTAATTTCTCCTCATCACCTCCAAATCATACTTTGTTTCACCATAATTTTTTTTATTAATATATAAATTTCTATTTGTGGGCTGTAGGGGTAGAGGAAGAGGTCTGGATATGAAAGACAATACTAATAGGGAAAGGCAAAAAGGCCGTGGCGGCAGCGGTGGAGGGGGTGGCGGGAAAGATAAAATTGATGCACTTGGAAGATTATTGTGAGCAGAAGCCCATTAGAAATTTCATCTTTTTGTTCTGTTCTGATGATGTTAATATATGCGGATTTTGTTTGATTTGTCATTTAGTTTATCGTAGTTGCTACTTGCTAGAGTTTTTTTCGAGCTTTGTAAATCTTGAAATTGGAAAACCATTAAAAAGTTCGTCTTTTTATTTTGATTATGCTAAAGGGTCTTTCCATTTCTTGCTGTTTTCATTTAGTTTCATCATGGCTGCTAGAGGCCTTTTGTGTTTTCTGCACCTCGACATCTTAGGATTATGAAACATTGCATCTTTTCTTCTGATTATGATAACGGGTGGTTCTTGTACTTTCTGGACTTAGCTTAATTTGGTTGTTAAAGAGTTTTGAGTATTAGGAATTTCATCTTTAAATAGCTTAACTGGGATTTGGGATTGTGATTTTTTCATTGGGAATTCTTTCAGAACACGCATTTTGCGGCATATGGCTCCTGAGTTAAAATTGGATATGAGAAATGATGGATTTGTTAAGGTTGAAGATTTATTGAAGCTTAATTTGAAAACATTTGCAAACACTCCTTTAAGATCACATACAGTTGATGATGTCAAAGAGGTAGGCTACTTGATCTTTCTCTTTACTGATTCACATTGTTATATTTGGTGTTTTGGGGAACGTGAGCACCGAAATTCCTTTGTATTTGATGTTGAAAATAAGTTATTTGCGCGATCATTACAAGTTTGGTTTCTTGTGAATATTTTTAATTTTCTAGGCAGTCAGGAAGGATAATAAGCAAAGATTTACCCTTTTTGAAGAAGAGGGAGAGCTTTGGATACGTGCAAACCAAGGCCACACAATTCAGGTAATGTATCCTATTAAAAATGGAATTTCTACTTCCTTTTTTCTCTCCGAGAAAGATTCAGGTAGAAAATTGTGCGAATAGAACATTTTTTCACCATGCATTTGACTCTGAATATGTTGACAGGATGGTTTTTTGCCTGTCATCCCTTTTTGATTTGGCTAGTTTTACACTGGAGTTGTAACTGAATTCTAGTTTGTTTTGCATAGATAATGTCTACTGTATCATAAAAGTTGTGCGTTATTGTTGGGGCTTGAAAGTAAAAGGATCCAATTTGTAGAATATAATCCTCAATCATTAGTAAATGTGGGAATTCATATTCTTGACAAGACTCTTCATAAATCCATTTATTTGGAAGTTCAAATTTGGAAAATTTAGCTCCTTCCGGGACCCGAAGATCATACATCCCTGCTGCTAGGGAATAAAGATTTTGTGAAAAGCTCATTTTTTGAGTCATTCTACTTTAACCTTGTTTACATTTGCTGCTCTAGGGCAATTGACAGGCTCTTGTTTCTTAATGTATGTGAAATGAAGAACTCTTGCTGTAGTACTTTCTAGGCTTTTATGTTTTTATTGAACACTAGTGTTGTATGATATGTTGTGTATTGTTGACTTGGATTGTTGGATACAAAAGAATCATACTTGACAATTTAGCTCTTCACCAATGGTCTACCTGAAACAATTTTTTGTCATACATTATATGCATTTGCATGTTTTAAGCCATTTGATTAAGTGTACTCTCTTGTGGATTGGCTTCTGACAGACAGTTGAAACTGAAAGCTTGTTGAAACCTGTTCTTTCATCTGAAGAAGTTACAGGTGAATGTTAATAGAGTTCTTTGAGCTCATATTAATTGTTTCATAGTTTATTACGTTGGAATTTAACTGGTCCATGTTTAGTTTGTGTACATGGGACATACAAGAGAAATTTAGAATCAATTTTGGAGCTAGGACTGAAGCGCATGAAAAGGTTGCATGTCCACTTCTCATGTGGTTTACCAACAGATGGTGAAGTAATAAGCGGTAAGTTATTACTGAAAGCATAACATTCTGCTTTTTCATGAAAGTAATGGTGTTTATTACTCTCCTATTGCCATCACATAACATAAATATTTTCGTTTCTGTTAATACTTAATATCCATTGAGATAAGTTATATGGAATCCTTTATAGTTTCTTACTTTATTTCTTTGTTAGCAGGAGGAAGCTCTTGTTCTCATGGAGATGAAATAATAATCGTTAGAAATAGAGTTTAATATGCATTACTAGTAATTTGCAACCTGGATTGCTATAAGCTGTAAAAAATCTAAGGAAAACATCACTAGAAGAAATACAGTAAGATATTTAAGCTGTTCTTTTCATGCCAAATGATGACACAGAAGTAGATGAAGCTAATCTCATCCTAGAATTAAGAAATCATCTCCTGTAAAGCTAAATTGTGGTCTAAGGGAATACTTTGGATGCTGTCTGTTTGACATATAAAATGAATAATTAGCCAATCTTTTAGTGGATGATACTGCAATTGATGGTGGTTTAGACATTTTTAAGATAAGTTTGTCATGCTAACTCTAGATTGATTTTAAGATGTCATTTCTTTTTTCAGGGATGCGACGCGATGTAAATGTCCTGATCTTTATTGATGTGGCAAAAGCTTTAGGAGGTCAGTAGTCTCGTTAACTTCTGGAAAATAATAAAGAACATACTCTGCCTTGATATACCGTTGTTATTTTCGATTTTACTAACGAGATTTTCATTGCCATGCTGAGTTTGATACTGTGGTTCAGATGGGATGAAGCTTTATATTTCAGATAACAAGGTGATCTTGACTGAGGGTTTCAATGGCATAGTGCCGGTGAAGTACTTCCAAAAGATTGAATCATGGCCTGACAGAAAACTCATTTCCTTTTAATGGTTGTAGTACCATGGAAATCTAGCAAGAACTGTATTTGAACCTGAATTTTGAAGCATCCAAAGTTATAGTCCAAATATTACTTGAAACAAGTTTGGAATAGCAAAGTCCATTTGGTAAGATTGAAGTAAAATGTATTGTCGTTCATGATCTTTTTTGTGTTGAATATATCGGATGTTTCGTTCAAAAATCTCTTCTATATCAATTGTACACCTCAAACAACATTTTTCCAAAGGAAAAATTCACCCCAAACAAAACAGCAATATCAACATTTTCCAAAGGAAATATATCTTAAGTAAGAGTGACACGAAATCTTCTGTTTAAGATTTTGTCTGTTTTATTTTATTTTAATTAAAATTACATTGTAGAGTTCACTAATCTCGTGGTTAGGATCTAATTCTAATAATTGTATAGTAATTGTAGTGATATTTATGTATTTAATTCTTATTTTTAATGAAATTACAATATTAGACAAAATGAGATTGAATAACTATCGTTTTGGATGTTAGACAAAATGAGATAGAATAAATATTGAATAGAATATGAATGTTAGACAAAATGAGATAAAATAAATATTAGATAGAAGATCTATTACAAGACATATAAAATCTAACAATATTATTTGGCTAATTTTTTTGACAACATTGAACAACATCATGATGATCAAGAGGTTTTGTTATAATCTTTGTAAACACAATTGAACAAGAATCCTTAGGAGCAGAGGTTTTGTCCATCCTATCGGGCCTTAACTATTTGAACATATGTGTTTTCTTTTTGGGTCTAATGATACTCTAGTTCTTCAAAATACATGGGCCTTACAATTCTCCATTGCTAAGAAGCGGCCCATGATTTACTCCCTGACTGATTAGTGATGATTCAATCGTCCCAAAGTTTTCTTCGTTTCGGGATTTAGACTCGAAAGAATCTCTGGAACAATTGTTGGATTTTCCGGAGGCAAAGATTCGGCGATCAAAGGTAAAACAGTATCTTCACTTTTTAATCTTAAATGCTCACAAGAACATCTGGAATGCTACACACTTAGAATTAAGAGTTGTGAATTCATCAAAGGTTCTGCTGAGGAGTTTTATCAGTTTTTATTCAAAATCTTGCATTTTTTTTCCTATATGTTTGTGCTTTTGCAGTTAAGAATTTAGTAGTAAAACAATTTAAGCTACCAACCCAGAAAAAAAAGAAAGGAATTTTAATGCCCAGTTGCATTTTACATTCTTTTGATTGTGTTTTTTTGGCTTTTGTGCACTGCTTCTTATTAAAGTTAATGCCTTTCAGTTTCAGATGCAACTCATTTGAGGCAGAGATATTTGATTGATACATGCAGAAGGTATAAAGTTTGGTTCATGTTGAGGAGTGTGCTTGAAGTGGGCGGTTTTTTGGTAGAAAGTGATGTTTGGAAATATGAGAGCTTGCAATGGATGGAGGAGATTTCTTTTCTGTCTGCCTTTGATTTTTTTCATGCCACATTTGCTATCAGGTGACATCCCTTTTTGTATCATGCGGATCAGTTGCTATAAACTATTGAGCATTTTTTGAACTTTTTAGAGTGAGATTTATGAGGTGAAAATGTATATTTATACAGTTTTGAAGCTGCAGCAGCAGTTAACTTCACAAGATTTGCAGATGGAAAAACCCAAGAAGTCCAATCATCTGGTTCTTGGACCTGCTGCTGGTGTAGGTCTGGCTGATCGTCTGCAGTGCGAAGGTTTTGGCTTATTCTCTGAGATGAAGTTGTGATCTGCATCTTGTTTTCCACTGTTCCATTTTATTGTAGTTGGTTCCTGTTTGATTCTGATTTCGATTCATACTTGTGCTTGTTACAGGTTGGCATATTGTGTACGTAGGTTTTTGACTTTATACCTTTAACTAATTTATTCGCTTGAAAAGTATTTGTTCAAGAATTATGTTTTTGCAACTGAATCTGGTGACATGATTTTAATAGCTGGTGAATTCTAGATGGTTTTTTTTACAATAGTATGTTGAGGGTTTGCATAGCTGAAGTTGCTTAGTGTACTAAAACTTTTGTTGTGCAGGGACAAGGGCGCTTAATAAGACACAATTTTCTACATTCTCTGATGATTCAAATCATGGAGACCAAATTGACTTTGTGACGGTGTTCACCACATACAACTCTAGTGTTGATAGACTGGTAAATGGGAAATCAAGTGACTTGGTTACTGTTGGGAATATTACATACGACAAGGTTGGGAGATCACTGGCCACTTTGGATGTCTTCATCAATTTCATTCAGGTAAACATATACCTCATGTGGATTACAAGTTTCAAGAATGTTGACGGGGATTAAGCAAGTATTCTTCCTATTCTTGTTACCAAATACGCAAAAGAAAATGTACAAGAAACTTGAATGTGACTAGCTACCATCATGCACATGCATACTCACACGACCTCTGGCCTTGAGATTATGTTGTAGTTTACTGCCACTGTATGATCTTTGAAATGTCGGAATTATGCGTCAGATGTGGCTTAGTATGCGTCATGTATGATTTTGACATAAACTAAATCAGATGGGAATTGTAGCAATTATAACACCTGCATGTTGGAGCAATAACGGCTATTGGATTAGACTATCTGTCACGTAACATATGTCTGAAGACTGGTTCTTTTTATGCCACGGGTCTGAGATCATCAATGCTTTATACTTTTTTGGGATGTGGTTACTTGAACACCTTCATTTAGATGGTTCTACCAAATAGGTTGAAGAAGAATAAAGATTCTATTAATCTATTCGCCAATAATTTAATATTTTCTGAGGCATAATTGATGAGCAGAAACAGATAGTGAGAAACTACTTTATATATCGCTTGCTACAACATGAATGTCCTGATTTGACTTGGTACCAATTAAGACTTGAAAGTACTACAAATTAAGAGAAAAGTGGAAGTATGTCAGACCAGACCCACTATATTGGTTAATTTAAATTAAACTTAAGGACAGGTGGAGACACTGAGCCACTTTGGCTCTGTGTAAAATATTGGAAAATAAGTTATACTTTGCAATTGAAGTTTTGTGCCCTATGAAACTATCTGCAAATTTTACAAATTTTTCATGGTTCAGACTGAGAAATAGGATGTCTATGGGAGTAGTATTTCGGGCATGCATGTTCTTATGTGAATGTTGAACTTGCTTTATATTGTCTATCTGGTGCTAAATTGAAATGTTATGGCCTATCTTCTCGCTGCTTAAGAGACTTTTGGTATTCAATTATTAATTTTCCATAGGATTCAGCAAAACTTTTGACATCTGAACTGGAAGAACTTTAATGCAGAAGAGATCTTTGGCATCCAAATGGAAGATCTCGATACAATTTACCTTTTTTTCTTTAAATATTTGTAGCATTTCCATACAGTTGTTTATCTGCAGATCTATAGAATTTAGATTTCTAATCTGTTCAAAATGAAAACCTTGTAGGTGACCATGTCTCGGAGCAACATTATCATTCTTACTGATCCATCCTCTGAGCTTCCTGTACATAGAGATAGGGTTACAATACATCCCATTCAAGGTGAATATTCAAGAGACAAGTTGATGCTTCAAAGAATCAGATCTTACATTGTAAGGGGAGAAAGCATTAGGTGGAATAGCACAGATAGTTCGTTACATATGTTTTGAAGTTCTTACTTCTCTTGAATTTTTCATTAATTTTGCACTTTAGTGTGCATAGTGATGCCAGAACATTATAACAGCTACCATATATTGCAGCTAGACTTTTTCTGAGAGAAGCATAATTTGTTTTCCTCATTAGCAAAAACGTATACTTCTAACTAGTAGATGATAACTTGGATTCTTGATGCAATTGGTCTCTACATTTGCAGGCCTTTCTAGAAACAAGACTTGAAGAGCACTCTCCCAGGCAGGGAAAAGTGTATCACTACATATTTACTGACTCAGATATAGCAGTGGTTGGTGACCTTGGACAATTCTTTCATGACTACCCAAATTTTCTTCTGGCTCTCACCTTTCGGAACAACAAAGAGCAACCTATAAATTCTGGATTCATAGCAGTTAGAGGAACTTCTGAGGGAATGATAAGGTGTGCGTAGTTCTTGGTTTCATTGCTATATGTTGAATAATGTTTAATGACATGGAAAGAAAAAAAAAAGTTTGATCTTTGTGCTTAAGAAATGAAGCAAAAAAAATTTGGCGAAAAATCATGGAGCGTGAAGTTTTGCAATTCTTATTTCCTTTGTTTCGTTTTACGAAGCTTTTTACTAATAAAAGGAATGAAAACTGTCTACACAGCATTCTAAATTCTCAAAGCAGAGATTTGTTTCCTTGGTTTCTAGTTTTGTCCTTGCTGACCTGTTGTATTAAAATTGTTATCCACATTTAAGGTTTTATGTTCTCAAATTCTTTGAAGTCACGATTATTGATTTTATGTTCATCATTCAATTCTCTTAACATTGCCTTCATTGAACATTTTGATGTCCTTTATACCCAGGGCCAAGGTTTTCTTAGAGGAGGTACTCAGAATTTATACTTCGAAGTACATGAAAGCTTCGCGAATGCTTGGAGATCAATTAGCACTTGCTTGGGTTGTAAAATCTCAGCATTCCTTTGATGCAAGAATGTTCACTAAAAAGCAACCCTTCCTACATGAGATAGCTGGTACCTCGGTACTATTTTTACCATGTGCTATTTACAATTGGACACCGCCAGAGGGTGCCGGTCAATTTCATGGGATGCCCTTGGATGTTAAGGTACCATTCAGTAATCACTTTATACATGGCAATCTCATTGATAATCCAATCAAAAGTTTCATTTTCTTGAATCCACTTGGTCATTTCCATTACTATGCTGAAGTCACTTCTGTTAATACTTGTCTAATAACGTTGGCTTGTGGCTTTATTCCTGGAAACAGGTTGTACATTTCAAGGGATCAAGGAAAAGACTTATGCTTGAGGCTTGGAATTTTTTGAAATTTTCATCTAACTCTGACATCTCAGATATGTTGTGCCTCATTTTGAAGAGTGGCAGGACAAAGTATGATTTCTAAGTTTTACCTACAGTTGCTAGCCTTAAATGTGCGTTCTTCTCTTCACTAATTCAGCTAAGAGACACTCATTTGTGTGTGGGGAAAGGGCAAGTTTCCATGCCACTAGAGCCATCAATTACAGTGGCAGTTTGCAAGGTTCCTTGTGGTTTTGCTTTCATTGGGGCACGAATCTGCGTTTTTTCCTCATTGATGTTTTAGCTAGAGTGAAAAAAGATGCAGTCCGTGGCCTCGAAAAAGTATTGGTTGTGTCAATCATATGAGGTGGTGGGCAACTTCCAAAGAAAACCTTTGATGAATTTCATGCACTATCAGTACATCAAATTTGCCTCCATTGCTTCAACAACTTCCTAATATCTTCTTGATTTGCCCCTTTTGGCCACTTTAGTTCTCCAAAGGGGAATGAAAATTCATACGCTAAAGAAGGAGAGCTCCTACTGTAGTTTGTTCGCCTTGTGAGATTTTTCACTTGGGAACTGAATACTGTAGTAATCTTGAGTTTGTGCAAAATCGAGTTTTTAAACAATTGTGGCAGACCATGATAATTGTCCATGTTAAATTCTTTCGTTTTTTTTTTTCCAATTTTTTTTAATATTAATATTTCTTTGTGATTTTTGCCATCATCGTGCTCCATTGAAGAAGGGTGGTGGAGAGTAATGTTATATTCCCTTTAGTTTCTCTGAATCTTTAGCCATAGTTTTCCAAAAGAACTTTTTACCGTTGTTTTTGCCCACAAAGTAGACAAAGAAAAGTCCACAAAAAACAGAAAAAACAAAATTCTTTTTCTGTTTTAGAAAACCTGAGTCATAAACAAATCCTAACGTTAAAATGCAAATTATAATCAATGAAAGGGTCACTAACAAAAGAAGCAAAAAAATTGTAACGGTCGGCAAAGCAGAAAAGACGGCTGAGAATGAGTTTGTTTAATTTGTCATTTTATAAGTCAACGACTGTTATAAATTTATCATCTTATCTACGACTACTACTACTACTACTGCCAGAGAGTTAAAAAAAGGCAATCCACATCCAGTCAAAGAGGCACACTTACCTTTGCAACTATATCTTCCTATGTAAATTACGTTAAAGCTCACCCCAACTATATCAATATTATTAAATTACATTTGTATGGAAAATCAACCTACGGTGATGCAAAGATTAATGATTGGGGGAGTGAAAATTTAGATTGAAAACGCAAATTGATTTACGTGGTAGACGTGGTATGTATAAAAAGACAAACTAATTCATTACCAATTAGGGTTCACTCATCATTTGGTTAGCGTATTAGTTTGTATTTTTATAACTGCTACGTAAGTCACTCTGAGTTTTCACTCTAATTTTTCACTTCCCCGTCATTACTCGATGTAAAATTTTGTTGTTTCTCGAATTTAATAGAAAATATTAGTTGGTTAATGTAAAAGACATTAGTTGAATATTTGAATATTAGTTGGTTAATGACTATCAATTCATCATATGGCATCGAGCCATGCATCCTCGTGTTATGAACGTGACGAATGGCAACGAGCTATGTAAACTATAATGCACTATTATAATACACATGATCGCTTACTATCGATAAATAACTATAATACACATGATAGTTTACTATTGATAAATAACTACCAACTTAACTTATGTATTAGTATATGGATTCAATTTTCGTATTATGAACACGACGAACGGGAGAGGCCAAGCCTAGTTAATTAAAAGCCAAAAGAAGATCATACAAAGTATTCAGAATTTGGAACGGGGACAGAAGAAACATTCCAAAGTTAACTGGGTATGTATTGGACGGTTTGATGGTGCTTTCTTTTTCATAGAATAATACATTATGCAAGGACTGTTCCACACACTCCAAATGGATAGTTAGATGAGAGTTTCTGCAGAAAGATCCAATGACATCTAAGGCAGAAACTTCTTCACCTAAACAGCTCATGAAACAAAAACCAATGGATGAACAAGCAAATGTGAAGAAAGCAAACCTCATTTATCCATCAAAGAAATCTGAAAACAGGCACAAGTTGAAAATTTTTCCTGTTGTTGTGTGGCAACTTATGATTAAGTAATTCAAGAGGGTTGGACAATGCTAAGCATACTGACCAAATATCAACAACAGACGTTTCCAAGAAGTTTGCCTCACAAAGAACATATTGCAGCTCAAAGAAAGTAAGATTATAGGAGTATGCTCTTGAAAATCTTCCTTCTCTTCATCTCCAATTAGAACATCACTCCAAAATAATAACATTTGGGAACCATTATCTACTCAATGTGAATGATTACTATAAAATGACAAAGGTTGTGTATTTCATGTATTTGCTACACAGAAACATATCAGAAACAACAGTACCAGAACGCAAAAGACTGACCGAACCGATTGCTGATTCCCAAGAAGCAAAGTTTTGGAGCACAATGAGATGGTGAAAATGAGGATATGAACACTTCAACATGCAACCAAGTTGGGGAATTTTGATTTGGCTCTAGGTTTATAGATGCCAAAGGCAGCCACCTCAATGTTCTAACCAAAGGAAAGAAACAGATATATGCCTTATGACTATTGTGCCTATTACATTCTCAAATGTCATGCATTCTAAAATTGTAGAAGGTAATCAACCTATAAAGACGACAAAAACAGAAAAGGTAAATAGGATCAAAAGAACATGAACAAATTCTTCAGAGTCGTTCGATCAGTGAGCTTCCAGTTTATCAATCATTTGAATGCAATAAACAATTTGCTTCATTAAAAGATGGACAAGTACACAAAAAGCCATAACCAATAGCAATCTAACGTTTAAAAGCCATTTTAGTACACAAAAAATGATAACAATAATGAAGTTAGCAGTTTAACTGCCTTTTACAGATATTGCACCATTTTTCAAAAGAGAACTACAGGGCTCCAGTTAATCTACATGAAATAAAACCGATGCAATGGTTAACTAAGGGATTGGATACTAATAAAATTAAGTCACTGAGCTTCAAATGTTGTCAGGCCGAATAATGCTTGAAGAGTGGCAGGGAACTAAAAACTCAAATTGTAAAGCATCAATCTTTTTATAATTTCTACATATAAGCTACTGTTATTCTGCATTTTTAGTCCAGCTTTGAAGAATCATCCACATGAAGGACTCCACCAGAACTTCTAATCCAGTTAACTCTGCTTTCATATTTCCTTATAAGCTTTCTATAAATCATGATTGCTCACAGACAAATTAATTTGTAAAACCTCAACTTAAGCCGAAATAACTGACAGTTGGACTAACAAATAATTCAATAAATTGTGTACCGAATTGAGCATCAGGAAAAAGAAGAATAAATAGAGCAGTAAAAGACTAATATTTATCTATTTATTCCTATTAAACATATCAAGAAAGCTGTTAAAAGCTTTGTCAAATTTATAAACAGGTAAACAGCCAACATGGTATGTATTTGATTGAACAAAATTTGGACATCACAGTTGACCACAAGGTTTGAAGTATAAGTGCTATATTAGAAGCATCAAAAGAAGAACATATTCTCACTCAGTGTGAATAAACAATAAACCAAAGTATCGTGTGCTACTTTATTCAAGTCTCATAAAAGATGATACATGTCCACCAATCGGCAAATTGCTCTATGGTCACGAATTCTACAATGATGAAACTACAACAATTACATCCCCAGGACTAACAAAAGGTGGTATCGAGGTTTCTTTTAATACAGATCAGGATGCCCAGCCAACAATTGTCCCTTGACCACCAAATATAAAAGCTTCTTCAAACGTGGGATTGGAATTGCCTCCTTATAAGGCATCATGGGATATACGTTAACAAGAAAATGGTGTAACGAACAGAGATATGTTAAAACAATCATAAGAATCAAAATGAACAATAATCGAATGATCCTACCACACAAATGAAAGAATGTATCACTGGGCACTCTTTTTTCCATTACCATAGTAACTGAGATACCATCTGACAAATTTCTTCAAGCCGGTTTGCAGATCCGTTGAAGGCTTGTATCCAAGTTCCCTTTGAGCTGAACTTATGTTCGCATGTGTAAATGGCACATCCCCATTCCTTGGCAACTTCGTTATATTTTTCTTAGCCTTCACCTTCAGCAACCTTTCCAAAATGCTCACGAGATCCGAAACAGGCACAGGTGAAGTATTCCCCAGATTGAACACCCTCAACTGAGCTGGCCCTTTCTTCTTCCCACCACTGCCAGTACTTTTCTCTGCAGTATCCAATGATGCCAAACAACCCTTCACAATATCATCAATGTACGTAAAATCTCTAGCAACTGTAACATGATTAGCTCCTTCAAAAATATTAATTGCCTTCCCATTCAGAATATCTTTCGTAAAAAAGAAATATGCCATGTCTGGCCTCCCCCAAGGTCCATAAACTGTGAAGAAACGCAATCCGGTTAAAGAAAGCCCGTAAATGTGATTATAAGTATGCGCAATCTCCTCGCCAGCCTTCTTAGTCGCAGCATACAAACTTGCAGGCTGGTCTGTCCTATCTTTTTCCGAGAAGGGTACCTTAGAATTCAATCCATAAACAGAACTAGACGATGCCCAAACAATTGCAGGTTGCGGATTCGCACTTTTACAAACCTCAAACAAACTAACAAGGCCAGCAATATTACTATGCACATACGAGCTAGGATTTTCCATGGCGTAACGTACCCCAGCCTGAGCGGCCAAATGCATAACATGAGTAAATTGTACAATGTCAAAAAGTTTCTTTAAGAGGGCAACATCATTGATATCACCCTCCACAATGTACACCCCAGAACGCTCTAATAGCGCTTGCCGGGCTCTTTTTAATGATTGATCGTAATAATCATTGAAATTATCAATCCCCACAACGCCATCACCGCGGCGCTTGAGGGCAGATGAAACATGGGTGCCTACAAAACCAGCAGCCCCGGTAACCAAAACAGACATACCATTTCTTGACCTGACTTTGGCTGATGCTTTGATCCTTTTCTCCAAGACTGGGTCATCATAAGAGCTGGTTCTGAGGGACCTCCTGGAGAGATCTGCAGGGAGGGATGAGGATGAAGAAGGTGATCTGAAGAAGAAGACAAAGATCAAGCCCAAGAACACAAATGACCAAAAAGTGAGCTTGGCCAGGGAGAAATGGAGCCTCCACCTATTATAAGGGGATTTGTCCATCTTAAACTTTCCTGGGGTTGATGGGATATTGTCAATGTGCTTCATTTGGGACATTTATTGTGCAAAATCTTGCAGATTTGAGCAATACCCAGTTTGGTTCAATCTTGTTTTTGGGATAAATCGATTGATATTCTTGAAAGAAAAAATAGGGGAAAAAATATAAAAGGGCTCAGAACTAAGAAAAAAATGAATCTTTTTTTCTTTATGTTGTTCTTCTCTTGTATTTGATTGAGGAGAAAGGATAAATGGGTCTGTGGAGATGGTAATGTTGGAGGTGGATAGAGATGGAGGTAATTTAAAGTCTGTATTTTTATTTTTAATGGGAATCTTCTGGTTTCTTGGGAGGGACTGGTTGTTGTTGGTGGTGCTGATGGTTTTTACCTTTGTGGGGTTTCCTTTTTTTGGTTCCACAGAGGGAAAAGAGTGTTCAGATTTTGATGATTGATTAAGAAATGGTTGATTGGAGAGAGAGAGTGTGTTTGTGTGTGTGTGTGAGTGTGAGAGAGAGAGAGATTTGTGGAGTTGACAGTGGACTAATGGTGGGGAGGGAGAGGAATATGGTTTGAAGAGTTTAAAAAACTGGATTATATTGATGATGATGAAGAAGAAGATTCAGAGTGGACTAATGGGGAGGATCAAGATTCAATCAAGCAAAGAAGTCAGTCAAAATATGGACTGTAATTAATGAAAAAAATAGGGCAAACTAATACTAATACTTAATAATCTCAGTCATTTATGATTCAATTTCCAAAGTCATGTTAAATTCTCATTATTAATATTTAGTATTTTTAATCATTGCAATTTTTAGTAAATCAGAAGTCATCTTTGCACTTTGCAGCATCAACCAAATAAATGGATGTGCATTATTTTATGGTCATTGCATTCATTGGTTGAGGATTCACCCCAAGATTTCATCTCCTTTATTCAAGCTCTTTTTTTTTTTTGGTTGGAGTTTTAATTAGCCCACATTTTTTTTAAGGTTGGGATTTTATTGAGTTTGTTAGAGATGGTGAGGAAGAAATGGTGTTGATAGTTACAAAGAGTGATAATTTTAATACATTATTGGATGGTGTGAGCGATTTGTGGTATTTTGAAAAGTTTGAACTACTTATGAACCAATCTAATTATTTCAAGATTAGATTAAGGTAGATCTCTCTCTCTCTCTTTTCTCTGTTTCAAATTAATTACTTCTATTTTTGTCTCATAGTTTTGGCATTAAACATCTCTAGAGATTAAATTTTGAATGCATTGAATTAAGTGTTTGTGCTAATATAATAATGACTATCCAATTCATGTCAAGTAGTTAATTTATTTGATTTTATATATAATAGTTTTTTAGGAAAATATTTATCAATAAAACACTATTCTACATTTAGGAGATTTTCAATTATAATGGGATTGAACTATTAAAATCAAGATTAACATCTTTGATTGTTTATGTTGATTATTGTTATTATTTCATTTGTTCTGATCACACCTTTTTAGCTAGTCTACATGATAGAAAAAATTACATTTTGTGAGAAGTTATCTTTATTTACCATACTAAATAAAGTTTTTTCATAGATGAGTAGATAAATTCATGGAATTTCCAAAGTTATCTATAAATATATGCAGAAATTTGGTTGTGGAATATTGTCAAAATCCATATATCTATGTTTTTTATCCACAATAAATGATATAAATGATTTGTTTTGTGTTGAAAATTCACATAACAATCAATACTTTTTAAGTGATGCACATCTTAACTAAAATTTAAATGGTATACAAATTGTAAACTTTTACGTCATTTGGGAACCCTAATGTTGTAAAGTCTAGTTGGTATAAATTAGGACTTTGAAATATAGAGTTTTAGTTGGCATAAAATATGGGAGTATTTACCTAATAAATAAATGAGTGAGAAAAAAAATATAACAAATTAAAAAATAAAATAAAATAGAGTAGAAGTATTAATTTTTTGTTAGCTTCATTAACAATTTTTTAACTTTAAATGAACAACACGTACGTGCATAAATGATATGGTGAAAAAAAAAAGGTGTCATGCATAGCATAGTTATAGAATGGTCATTTGTTAGTTGCTATTAATCCCTAGAGACTTGGAGTGGATTAAATTGGGAATTATATATATATTCACAAGTTAATTAATATTCCATGCTTTAGGGATTAATAAGTTGGGATTTGAAGTAAGAAATAGAGACGGTGTAGAGAATAATGATGAGGGGCTGTCTCCTAATTTATCATACACATAATTGCTTGATTTGATGTTTACTCTAATTATTGGAGAGATTAGATTATTATTATTATTATTATTATCATCATTGGTATTATTATTTGAGAGATATTAGAGAGATTGGATTAGAGTGGACCATTGCTATTTTGTAGGTTTGACAATTAATGTGGTTAAAAGATTGTACAAATTAATTAAGTTATCATTCACAAAGTATTATTATTATATTGTTCAACTTCTTTAATTAATTATGAATTTTTGTAGCCTTCTTTAATTTTTATAGGTATATATCAATCTTAACGTATAGGATTAAAATAATTACAAACGAAGAGTTTTATCCAATGCCCTTTAATTTATTGAATTCAACATACATAATTCTTCAAGTGTTTGGCATAGGTTTTTAATCGTTGTCAAGCCATGATTCAACCCATCATAATGGAATCAAGCAATCAATGCATATATATATATCGTATATATACATGGCCTCCAGTTCCAGAATATCTGAGGAGTAAAAAAAAATAAGAGAAAAATCATAGAGAAGAAATTACAATAAAAGTTCATTTGCTGATCATCTTATATATGCACTTACGCTTTCATTGAGAAAAACTGGGGAGAAAAAAAAAAGCGTTGTAAGATTGCAGTTTGGGAAGTTCTTGATTTGTTTAAACTATTTAATTAATCTCTAGAAGATGGATTGGATTGCCATTCTTGTATCTATTATTATTATTATTATCTCAATAGAGGTTGATCATTTTGAATCTTGAATATTACAGGAAATTATGAAATTAATTCAATTAAAAGCTCAATGTAATTATATATTGGACTATTAATTAATTTGAATTTTTCTACAAATTTAATAATTAAACTAATAATAATCTTACGAAATGCATGAAATGGTTATTAACAAGGGATTAATTACTCTTCAAAAATTGAAACAAAAAGTTGCAGAATTCCAATGAATTAATATATACATCCAATGCGAAAGCCCAAGTCATGTGTTTTTTTTTAAATATATATATTGATTCATGAGACATAGGTACGGGAGAATTTTTCTTTTCATTTGAAGGGTTATGAAAAATGAGATCAACTTAATAAATATTAGTGAAGAAATTAAATAATTTAGGGTTAAACCAATCCATGCAAAATTTAGGGTTCAACACCATAAATGGCATTTTATACGACAAAATTTGTTTTACGTACGTTAAACGAATCCATGCAACTTAACCCTACGCCTGCATGTTAGACCGAAAAACATGCATGACGATGTCGATAATTTGCAAATGTTTGTTCTTTGTTTATTTCGTGAAAAACTCCAATTATGTCTATGGAACTCAACTCTCTCATTTAGGGTGCAAACAACGGCCACCCAACCCTAATTATGCAGATTGGAACAGAATGAAAATTAATTATGGAAATATATATTTGCTTCCACCATTAATCTTTCTAAAAAAACCCAAAAAAAAGTTTTTTTTCTTTGAATTTTTGGTGCATATATGCATGGGCGGATCCAGAACTCATGATTTGGGGGCAAAATTACATAGTAAATGTTACATTTTAATTTTGAGGGGGCAAAATTCTAATTTTTTAAAGTATTTAACTGAATTTTTTAATTTTTTAAAGAATATAATATAATTTTTAAAATTTTGGAAGTAACCGCACACCTAACGCGAAATCAGATCCTCTGTCCAATATTTATCATGTCTTATTCTGTCTAACGTTCAAAACGATGTAGTTTCATTAAAATTAGGGACTAAATGTATAAAAATCACCAAAATTAATTTACAACTTTAACCAAGAGATTAGTGAACCCTACGACACGTAGTTTTAATTAGAAATATTGGACAAAATATTGAACAGAATATCTCATGTACCCTAACGCCCCTATAGATCCACCACTGCATATATGCATGGTCTTACGTGTTTTTGGAGTGTTGGTGGTGGTGGTGTTGATATGGATAAGAATGGTTTAATCCTTTCAGTTAACAGGATGACATTTATGGTCCTTTCCACCGCATGCATGCTATCATACTCATTCATAATCATCCAATCTTCCTTGGAAACTTTTTGTTTTACCTAGCCCTCATCTCCTTGGTTTTAATTCCAATAATTATCTTTGTTTTTCTTGCACCTTTTGCTAGTGTATATCCATCATCCATGCTTGTTTTATTTCTCCTTTTTCACTTGTTTGTTCATTTTGAGGAGGTGGGGTGGGTGAGATTTGTTTGTAAAATTAATGCAAGAGAGGAAAGGAGACAAAGTCATGTGAGAATATATAAAGGGTTGTCACATTTAGCTTGTGGGTAATACTTGAAAGGGAGGCAAAAGCAACTTTCTAAGAAACTCTTTTTTACATATTTCTCTTGTATATATCTTCTGTCCCAATTTTTGTTAGGTTCATCATGTGAAGATGATTCTCATCATTAATGTGTAATAAGAACACTACACATTCACATTCATTGTTGAATGTGTAATGAGAACTAGCACCACTAGAATACTAGATTCAGCTAAATTACTACTAATATAATAACAATAATTAAGTCAATAATTAAGCTTTTTTCACAACTGTGAAGTCGGCTATACGAATCATACTTCTCCACAGTAATTTTTAATATGATGTATATAAACAAGTTGATTATAACAAGTAGACAAATTACTTATAGCTAATCGGCCGGAGAGCCAAATTAGTAGTAACAACTTTGGGAAAAAAACCAAATTAGTTGTAGTTTACTTCAATTTAAAGGTCATTGTGACTTGGAAGTAGAAAGAGTGATTTACAATATAGAAACTTTGCCAACCCACAATCTTTAAGTATTGGCAATATATATATATATATATATATATATATATATATATATAGTACCCTAATATTGACCAAGTGTGAGGTTTAGCAATTCAAGTGTGGTTATCCATTACTAAATAAAGGAGATGAAATTTAATATAACATCATTATTTAACCTGAACAGCCCCAACTAAGATTACATCAAAGGGATACAAATAGAAAAACAAGAGAATTATGGTATTATTATTGTTAAAGAAATCCTAGGAGCAAAGGTTGGTTAGTTTACAAGAAAAGTTAAATCTCAATAATGGGGTTAAATAGAAAATTATGCAATGAAACAACACAAAGACATCCACTTGTTATTACAACATGTGACTATCTGAATCAGAAGGGGAGGGAACCCATGTCAAAGAAGCTTCTTTTTTTATAACTCAACCATCCATCATGTTCCATGCCTTTACTTGATCAAAATCATGCATGAAATAATAACAACTCAATAATCAAATAGTGGAGAGATTGTGATCAGCTTAGTTACCTTCTTTGTAATATGATTTATCATCCAATGAAATTATTGCTTTTAACCAAAAATAAAAAAATCAAATCAAATCAAATAGTGGAGAGATTTGGAAAGTATGAAGAAAAACCGATAAACAAAAGATGGTTAAATTTTTTTTTTCCTTGGACTGAGGTAGTATTTACACACATTGATTGGGTGGTGATAAAAATGTCACAGACAATGTGGAACTTTTCACTTCAAAGCCAACTTCTGCAATTTTATTTTCTCGCATTTGCAACTTTTATGTTTGAAACAAAAGTTCAGTTCAGTTGGCTATTGCCATTGAGATTTCTGATTAAAGATAAAAACTCACAACATAACTACGGAAGGATTAAGCATTCAAAGGAACCCTTCTCGATTTTCCTACTTTAGCAACCAGAATAAAACTATTGACGTAACCCTTCATTTCCTTGCTCAAGTAAAGAATGACAGAATTATTACAGTGCAGTATATGCTGACCAGTGCATGCATTTGTTTTTCTGTGAACTAGCTTAGTGCATGCATTTGTTCTTTTCCCAACTCCAGTCAACCGTACGTGTACCTTTATCTCCATGTTACATGTTTTTCCTTTTTCATGCACCCAAAATTAAATTTGATAACACAAAGAGAAGGACACTAGATCAAGGCAACTGAAGATTAGGAAATCCCGTGTGAAAATGATCACTTTCATGACGTTCAAGAGAAAAGTAAAGCCACAGAAAAGGACCTGCTGAAGTTAAAGTACACTAGTTTAGTTTTACAAAGAATTCGAGTCGAATAAGTATATAATTAACTTCAAAATCTTCACACTGTTCCAACAATCTTTGACTTGCTGATAGCATTCTTACATAGGGGAAAAAAAACGAAGAAGAAAGGACTGCACGTATCCATCTCTTTCACAATCAGATTTGAAACTTCATTCTTTGTAGCAGCCTCTCTAACATTGATCACATTCTTTAGTTGATACTGCATGTGGTTTGTGAAAATTTATTTAATGCTTTGAGAACCTTTTAAGGACGTCGAAGTAATCCGGGAAGGTTTTGCGTGTACAACCGGGGTCCTTGATGGTTACAGGAACATCTGCACATGCCGCAAGAGAAAAAGCCATGGCCATTCTGTGATCATCATATGTATCAATTGATGTGATGTTTAATTTCTCAGGTGGAGTGATTATGCAGTAATCTGGTCCTTCTTCAACTGTTGCACCTAGCTGAAATTTTAAGAAATATAGGGAGTGTTAAAAGGAGAATTTTCAAAACAAACATGCAATGCTTGTGAGGTAAAAAGATACAACATTACATCAAGAAATCAACCTTTCTAAGTTCGGTGCATATAGCAATCATCCGCTCGGTTTCCTTGACTCTCCAGCTTGCCACTGAGAATGCAAAAGAAGTCAATATGTCTCAATGATGAAGAAACAAAAGGAATAGCAAAGACAACAGATATTATCAAAAAGAGAAAAAGCAAACTAACAAAATAAAATCACTGGATAATGCACACTGGCTTGGACTGTAAAATGCTTTGCTCATATGGAAGTTTCAAGCACAAAAATATTGAGTACTGGACTTCATGCACCATTTGAAATAATCCATTCTCATAATATACAAAATACTAGTATTTTCATCCTTGAAACCATTTTTTTAACAGAAAAATACCCACTAAATTAACACACATCCAAAATCCTTCATGTAGAATAAGGTCAGAAATAAGTAGCTCCAATTCGTTATGTGAAAATCATGAAGTATTCATTAAAAGCGAGCATTCTTACACCCCTTTAGTGAATATCTACACAAATATAGAATAAGGTCATTCAAACTTCTTTTCAGCAAGTACTGCAGCATGCAACTGACAACAGCAAAGGCAAATTAACCAACAAAGTACATGGAGCCCAGCTATCTTTAGTAGTTTTCAGATCTTCAAAGAAACATTCCTAACTAGTCATATACTGTTGACAATACTTTAAGCGAGTCTGTGCCAAAATTCTATATCAGTAAAGTCCCCTGAGGACCTTGTTTCAAGAATGCCTTAGTCTCAATAGTATATGTGAGTATCTGTCTTATTCCGAATATCTTCATGCATTATGTAAAGGAGACAAAAAGGTATGCTTAACAACATGTGTTGTCAATTACTTGAGACAGATCAAAGCTGTATGCTTGAGCACAAAAAAAAAGGAGAGAAACTAGACTTGATCTAGAGCAGCAATTAAAGAACTAGTTTTCTCAAAAGAATTTGCTTGGTATTAGTTTAACATATTATAGACTATTGTTCCACATTTTTCTAAAATACATCTTCATTAACATGTATCTGTGAGGCCAAGAAAAACAATCATGTCACTACCGGTAATCTCAGAACTACTGTTCTAACCATGTGAAATAGCTCTATTCCACTCTCACTTCCCATGATAAAAGAATTGTCCATACCATCTCTTATGGCAGTGGAACCTTCTGCAAAAAGTGCAACTACAGCAAGAGTCATGGCAACATCTGGCATTTTGTTCATGTTGACATCAATGGCACGCAGGTGTTTCCTTCCAGAAGAGTCCCGCCGTGGTCCTTTGACAGTTACACTGTTTTCTGTCCAGGTAACTTCTGCACCCATTTTCCCAAGAACCTCAGCAAATTTGACATCCCCCTTCAGAAACGAATAAGACAAAAAGAGATAAGATAGAAACTCCATGAAAATCTTATCAGAGACAATATCCAAAGCCATGCTAATAAGGTGAAATATATTATATGAATTGCAAGTGTCTTCCGTTTGTAAACAAAAGAACATTTCTCAGTAATAGAAAAATTCAATTTTACCCTGTGGATAACAAGGCAACAAGGAACAAATAGACAATAGGCTTGCTTGAACATACCTGCAAACTGCTTGTCCCACAACCTTCAACGGTGATAGTTCCACCAGTGACAGCTGCACCAGCCAAGAAGTAACTAGCACTTGAGGCATCACCTTCAACATAAGCTTTTCCAGGAGACCTAACAAAATTATGATTATTTCTATTTCTATTTGGCATTGAACAAATAAATAGAGCCATTTGAGTAAATTTAACTACTCTTACTTGTACTTCTGACCTCCTCGGATCAAGAATCTGTCCCAGCTACTGCTATGCTCTACAGTCACCCCAAATCGTTCCATCAATTTCAGAGTCATCTCAACATAAGGAACAGATATCAGTTTATCAACAATTTCAATCTCCACATTTCCTACAGCAAGTGGAGCTGCCATGAGTAAGGCAGTCAGATATTGACTGCTAACTGATCCAGAGAGCTTCACCTGCCAAATAATGGTCACGGTAATTCTAGTTAATAGTTATCAATGTTCTGTTAACACAAATCGCCAATCTCTCTCTTGGATCATGACTCGAAGCTAACTCAAATATATAAGGGCTCAGAGTAACAGTCAGATATTGGTCGTCCCCGGGCCCACCATAATCCATCTCCTGCCATCCCCACCCGTATACAGCTCTAGCTTAATGCTAGCACTTTAGCTTGCAGTTTGCAACTACCCTAAGGATCAATATTAATTTCCAACTTCATATGCATTTCAGTAAAGCACAAGTGTGTTTATTAACAGCCAATAAGCATGCCAAGAAAATGTAGAGCTCACCTTTCCCCCTGGAAGGCCTCCCTTTCCAACTACACGAACTGGGGGACAGTTTGTGCCAAGAAAGCAATCAACATCACAACCAAGCTGCTTAAGACCAGAAACCAAATCACCAATTGGTCTCTCTCTCATTCTAGGAACTCCATCAAGTACATAGCTGAAAGGTATATAGTGCGAGTATTACTTTAAGATGAACAGAATTTAGTGAGCAAAGAGGTGATCACTATCTCAGAAAAGTACTGAGAGTAAACTGTTGGTGGCTTCAAAGGAAACCAACCAATTTTTGTAATATGCATGTAAACAGAGGACATATTCAAATTGTTGAAATAAAGTTTGCTAAAAAATGTGCTGCAAAATCAGATGAACCTTGAATGTCCACCAGCAGCAGTAACTGCGGCAGTCAATGGCCGCATAGCTGTTCCTGCATTTCCCAAGAATAGTTGAATTTCGCCTTTAGATTCTTTACCAACAGGGAATTTACCACCACAGCCATCCACAATTGCTTGCTGTATTGCACTATTCTCTTCCACATGCAACCCAAGTGTCCTCAAAGCACCAAGCATGTAATGAATATCATCACTGGCCAATAAGTTGTCAACAATAGTTGTTCCCTGTAAAATAAGTAGAATTGAAATCAAATTAAAGCTTCATATTCAGACTGTATTTGAATAAATTCTTTGACAAAAAAGTTACCTTACACAAACAAAAGAGAAAGAAAGAGGAAGGGGTGAGGTTGTGTGGGTGAAGATGACCATTTAAACTATGAGAACACATGCATGGAATGTGCAAGAGCAAACTAATTAAAAAGCATTGATAGGAAGAAAATTATGATACGCACGCATTCTCTATGGCATTGTAATTTTAAGAGGCCAAAGAATATC
Source organism: Ophiorrhiza pumila (assembly GCA_016586305.1). Lineage (NCBI taxonomy): Eukaryota > Viridiplantae > Streptophyta > Magnoliopsida > Gentianales > Rubiaceae > Ophiorrhiza > Ophiorrhiza pumila. The sequence continues at coordinate 3,000,727 of BLIW01000002.1, forward strand.
ATTTAGTAGAGACTATTACAACGTTCATGCACAGAGATATTACAACAACAACAATAACTAAGCCTTAATCCAACTAAACTTCACCATCGTGTTCGGTCTAAACTCATTTTATTCATTTCCATTTAAGTGATGCACAGAGATATTAAAATCTTAAGTTAAAACCTAAATCCTATAACAGAATACGAAACAATGCAAAGATGCACTACGCAATATCCCTAAATGCCATTTACAACAGATGCTCTCAAAATTCTATAGCTGGTAATGTTACTATTAATTGAACCCTGATTGCCGGATCTCAGCCATCAAACTGATACTTGTCTAACATAACTTGCTAATGGTAGAAACTCAAGTACGAAAGGTGGTTCATTTTGAGTTTCCAGCTTATCTCTCGTTTTCATGCATTAATCAGACATCACACCAAGTAAACCTAGAAACAAGCGATCTTCTGTTCTTTTAAAACAGAGTTCGATACTTCCTTCTACCATGTCTTTAGTACCCAATTTTTTGCATCGTTTAAGCAAATTATCCATTTCATTACCATGCTTAATTTCACTCAAGCACAAACGCCATCAAGTACTATTACAGTTCAGACACCACATCGAAGTGAACATAACAGTTTACAGCACTTATGCTGTATGATACTGGATCATATTAAAACATAATGACGATGATTCCTTTATGATATTGGATCATATAGATTACCTCAGCAAGGGCAGCAAGGAGAAGAATGCGATTGGAAAGAGATTTAGAGCCAGGCAATTTGACTGTCCCAGAGATCTCTTCAATGGGCTGCAGCACAATCTCCGGCACTGTAGACGACTTCTCGGCTGTGGCCACTGAAGCCATAACCTTAAGAGGAGTTCTACCTGAAGTAAAAATTGAATCTTTATTCAAAACCCAACAGTATTTTGGTGACTTTTTCGAGATTCTTGACCCAAAAATCAAAGAATGTGGTGCAGAATAAAGGGTTTGGGGTTTTGAGAGGTTAGGTGCAATAAATTGAGGGGTTTGGATTGCCTGCGCCATTTTTGGATGCAGAAACCAAGGAAAAAGATTTCCTTTTTGTTTCTTCTTTAAGCAGTGATGCAGCTGCCAATTTGGTAGGAGTGGTCAGTGGTGTGGTGAAGATGAGATGAAGAAGGGGGGGAGTTAGGTAAGATTGCTTGAAATGAAGACTAAAAAGAGTTTGGTTTGGCGGGGAGAATGCAAACAATCATGAACAGAATGGTCCCATAAATCCTATTTGAGATTTAACTTTCACCTTGTCTACCAACCACTTTTGTCTGTAAAAATTGGCTGCAGGTTTGTCAAGTCGAAGGGTTGAAGAATCAAGAAAGTATTACCACAATGCCAAATTGGTCACTGCCAGCAACCTCTTGCATTCATCTAACTACCAAAACCAGACAACTACCCCAGCACTCCTTTTGCCACCAACCCCACTTTTGAAAAAGAAAAAACTAAACTAAACGGGAAAAGAAACAGTAGAAAATCCTAAAAAATGAATTGCCAAAGCCAAGTTGTTTATTCTGCTTAAGGTGCAGAATAGACCTCAAAGTTGCGAGTTGCGTCCCTTTGGAATAATGGATTGGTTTGTTAACTTTGCTTATTTGATTGCTATGTTTTTGTTTTTCTGATTTTTTACATTGAAAGATTTGACAAAAGATCAAAATAAATCTAGTGCATTTAACTCCTTATTGAAAATTTATATGTTAATTTTTTTATATCTTAGACGTTAATGTTTAATATTATATATGTCAATACGCTACTTTTTTATATTTTATACACTTATTTTTATACTTTATATACTAAATTAAAATTTATATGCAAATCTAGTACATTTAATAGAATAATGACCCATGAAACATTGTGGTTATAAGTCAATCATATGGCAACCTAAGACTTATCATGCTTGTGAGATTTACTGGAAATTTTTGTACACCAGCTCCACAAAGTTATAAGTACTATGTCCATTAATTATTGTGTTTCTTAATTCAACTTTAAGTTTGTATGATTCCCTATTGACATGTTCTTTTCCAGTTGACAGAAGTATAAATTTTATATCTTTATATTCTTGCTATTTGCTCAAACTTAAACTTTTGATTCAAGATTGTCCACCCCATTTACTTTGTTCTGGCTTTGCAACTTGCAAGTTCATTAGCCAATGCTGCCAAGCTAAAGAAAATAAATTGAGTATCAAAAAACACAAATAATAAATCAGTTTAACAGACCATATACCAGAGTCTTTTTTTTTTTTTTTTAGAAAAATTAGAGATTGACCCCCTAACTATCGTAAATTACTAATAGAACTCAATCAAAATGAACCATAATAAGCCTCATAAGCCATCGTCCTCTCTTAAACCCTAAACACTGTACACTTCTCGCAGTCACTGAGACAGTGTGAGACTGCCCACTGCCCCAGCACCATTCTTCACACTCTTCCCTCCTCCTTTCTCTCTTTCTTGCCTTCCGTATGGAAACTCTCAGCTGTGACTAAAGTTGTCCTTTTTTCTTTTTGAACCCTTTCAAAATCACGGATCAAAAAATCCTGATAAAGATCAAGAAAATGGCCTATCTTGCGACACCAAAACCATCTCATCTCCATCCGAAATTCTCAAGAATCTCCACCGCGCCGCATTCCCTCAAATCCCTCTTCAGCTTCTGCTCATCGCCTTCTTCGAACCCCCAAAACCCAGAGAAAGGAAATCCAACCCCAGACCAAGAAACAGCTCCCATTTCACCCCAAGCCACTAGACCAGAGCCCTCCAATGCAGATTCAGCAACGAGGCCTTCTGAAAGCTCAAGAGGTAAGCATCGTAACCCAGAAAAAGTAGAGGATATAATCTGTAGAATGATGGCTAATCGCGCTTGGACAACTCGTTTACAGAATTCAATTCGTAATTTAGTCCCTTCCTTTGATCATGAACTCGTTTATAATGTACTGCATGGTGCTAAGAACTCGGACCACGCACTCCAGTTCTTTAGGTGGGTGGAAAGGTCGGGTCTTTTTCAGCATAACAAAGAAACCCATTCGAAAATTATTGAGATTTTAGGACGTGCTTCGAAGCTCAATCATGCTAGGTGTATTCTTTTGGATATGCCTAAAAAAGAGGTAGAATGGGATGAGGATTTGTGGGTTTTGTTGATTGACAGTTATGGTAGTGCAGGCATTGTTCAGGAGAGTGTGAGGTTGTTTCAGAAAATGGAGGAGTTGGGGGTCGAGAGGACAATTAAATCGTATGATACTTTATTCAAGGTCATAACACGTAGAGGGCGGTATGGAATGGCTAAGAGGTATTTTAATAAGATGTTGAATGAGGGGATAGAGCCGACTAGGCATACTTACAATCTTATGATTTGGGGGTTCTTTCTTTCATCGAAGGTGGAGTCAGCATTGAGGTTCTTTGAGGAAATGAAAGCTAGGGAAATTTTGCCTGATGTTGTTACTTATAATACCATGATCAATGGGTATTGTCGTGTTAAGAAGATGGAGGAGGCAGAGAAGTACTTTATAGAGTTGAAGGGAAAGAATTTAGAGCCCACGGTGATTACTTATACTACGCTGATTAAAGGGTATGTTTCTGTGGGGGGAGTTGACAATGCACTGAGATTGTTGGAAGAGATGAAGAAATATGGGATTAAGCCGAATACTATTACTTATTCAACTTTGTTGCCTGGGCTGTGTGATGCAGAAAAGATGACTGAAGCTAACAATATACTGAAGGAGATGGTGGAAAAACATATTGCTCCAAAGGATGACTCAATCTTCATGAGGCTGATGTCTGGACAGTGCAAGGCGGGAGATTTGGATGCGGCATCTGATGTGCTTAAAGCTATGATAAGATTGAGCATTCCAACTGAGGCTGGGTATTATGGTATTCTGATTGAGAATTACTGCAAAGCTGGTGTGTATGATCGAGCTGTTAATTTGTTAGATAAGCTTATTGAGAAGGATATCATCTTGAGACCACAGAGTACTTGGCAGATGGAGCCTAGTGCATATAACCCCATCATTGAGCATCTATGCAACAATGGTCAGACAGGAAAAGCTGAGACCCTTTTGCGACAGTTGATGAAAATGGGTGTCCAAGATGAAGTTGCCTTCAATAATCTGATACGCGGCCATTCAAAAGAAGGGAACCCTGTTTCAGCTTCTGAACTTCTGCAAATCATGGTTAGGAGGAAGGTTGCTTCAGAAGGAACTGCTCACATATCACTTATTCAGAGTTACTTGAGTAAGGGTGAGCCTGCTGATGCTAAAACAGCTTTGGATAGTATGATTGAGAATGGGCATCTCCCAGATTCATTGCTCTATAGGTCAGTTATGGAGAGCTTGTTTGTGGATGGAAGGGTTCAAACAGCAAGTAGGGTGATGATGACTATGCTGGAGAAGGGGGGGAAAGAGCACATGGATTTGATGGCTAAAATCTTGGAAGCTCTCCTTCTGAGGGGCCATGTTGAGGAAGCCTTGGGAAGAATCGAATTGTTGATGCAAAGTGGACTTTCACCAAATTTTGATAATCTGTTGTCTGTTCTGTGTGATAAAGGGAAGACTATCGCTGCTTTAAAGTTGTTAGACTTTGGTTTGCAGAGAGACTGCGACATAGCCTTCTCCAGTTATGATAAGGTTTTAGATGCACTTTTAGCTTCTGGGAAAACTCTTAATGCATATTCCATTTTGTGCAAGATAACGGAGAAAGGAGGGGCTGCAGATCAACGTAGCTATGAAGGCTTAATCAAGAGCCTCAATGCAGAAGGAAACACTAAGCAAGCGGATATACTATCAAGAATGATCATGGGAAAAAATAGTGCTGCCTCTGATAGCCAAAAAAGAAAGAAACAAGCAACTCTGGTATGACAAGCCTCATTAGTTCATCTTCTTTTAGAGTTCATGGGTTTGGAATTTGTGATGTAAAATTGCTGTTAATGACAATGTCTAGTGCTTTTGCTGAGTGGCAGAAGAGTTGAGGTCAAAATTGCTCGACTCTCTTTTTCCATCTGAATTTAGAGAATTTTGCTGGTTTTTGGGAAAATTATGACTTGAATTACTGTTTAGAATAATATACGGAAATACAGTGCTGAGGTTCATAAAAGAACCATGATATTTCTAATTGTATGTCTAATATTTTTCTTTTTCTAGTTGAAGAGTTGACACAGCACTCTCTAGAGGCACATTCACTGGAACAGTTCAAAGTTTTGGTGTGTGAGCTCTTAGCTGGCTACTGGAGGGGTTGACTCTGGGGGAATTATGATTGCAAATTTCATTGCTAATTTGGAGATATTTGAACTTTGAGTTGATATTGAGCTCCAAGTCAGTAGTGGCTTTACATGAATGAGCTCATTTATAAAAAGTTTGTTTCGTTTTTCATTTTTCTTCTAGGTAGTTTAAGAAAGTTGCTACTTTCTGTCGAAACTATGCAAGAATGCCATTTCAGGCAATGAAATCCCACTATACAATCAAAAATCCATCGTTTAAACATCTTTACATGCGAATGAACTGCTGGATGCTGATATACATAAACAGCATAAAACATCACTAATCTATCTAAAGTAGTTCAGGCAAATATGGACTTGGCTAATCCCCAGTTTACATCTTGTAAAAACAATGAGAAGGTAAAAATTGGATACACTAACCACAACATGATGATCCCAACTGACTTAGCTGTGCCAAAGCTATGAAAATCTTGGCAACACAGAAGGTGATATTTTATACAGAAAGAGGGGATGAGAGTGAAATGTTGGCAAGGAAAGGGAAAAGAATATGCTCAACAGGCTAAGCTTTTATGATGGCATTGTTCCTGAGGATGGGACCTTTTTCATGGCCCCCATACGCCCATACCAAACCAAACTTTCAATTTTCAAATAGAAGAAAGTCCAAAGATTTTGAGGAAACGATCACACGCATCTCAACAGAACGGAGAGAATAATAGACAATGTGGATAGACAGGAGGCAGGTGAGAGGCAGAGGTTCAACTACCACATAAAGCCACACCTTCAACAACCACACAATCATCATACATCCAATTCTGAATTCTGTTCTATGATGGTCCCATATTGTTCTTTTGTTTGGGAATTCTTAAACTGCAGTCTGAAAGATAGATTGCCTTACTTTTATTTTAAGGCTTGAAACTCCACACCAATCCATTTCAACTAGTAGTTTGGAATTTATAACTTGTGGAGAAATAACAACTTTTGTTTGTGTTGCATTAGTAGGACAACAACTAAGAAGTCTTTTTAATCAAATGATAATTTAACATCTTTAAAAACCATCCCAGACTCAGAGTATCAAAGTTCCTGTTCACTCAAACACTCAAATCACCAAGCTGACTGAGAACTAGTACTGTATTATTTAGCACATCAAATTCCTTCTTACTAGCATTAGAACATCGGTACTGCAAATAGATTTGCCATGGGGAAAAACTTAAATCTCACTTTATATTAAACATGAGAGAAATGAAGCAGAAGAAAGAAACCTCAAGTCAATGAGCCAAATCAAATTACAAATCCCATGTTCAAGTATACAAAGTTCAGAAGCATCCTAAACTGTCTCCTCTTTGCAGGGCTCAAATTGCTCCACCAATAAAGACAGCAAAAGCGAGAAAGCGTATCTTCTCTTATTATGAACTCTCAACTGCCAGTGAACTGATCCGAGTCCCTCAACAAGGTTTTCTTAACTGCATGTCCAAGTATCAAATCTAAATAATCTCAGCAAACAACCAGCAACTGGAAAACCTAAACTGCCAATGCCTAGGAAACACTTTTAGCTGCAGCTACAACAGCCTCCGCCGTAATGCCAAACTCCTTGTATATTTTCCCTGCAGGAGCACTTGCCCCAAATCGGTCAATTCCAATAGCCTTCCCTTTAGGTCCAACAAACTTCTCCCATCCGAATGTTGATCCAGCCTCAATACTAACCCTAGCCGTTACAGCTGCTGGGAACACGCTTTCCTTGTAATCAGCTGATTGCTCATCATAAAGCTCCCAACTAACGAGGGAGACAACTCTGACAGCTTTGCCTTCCTTTCTGAGTTCATCAGCAGCTTTGGCTGCAATTTCCAACTCTGAACCTGTTGCAGTTAGGATAACATCAGGTTTGTTGCCTGAAGAATTGTCTGATATAATGTAGCCACCCTTTTCTACTCCTTCAATAGAAGTTCCAGCAAGTTGAGGCAATTTTTGCCTTGATAGAGCAAGGATTGATGGTCTTTTCCTGTTAAGTACAGCCACCTTGTATGAACCAGCTGTCTCGTTGCCATCGGCTGGACGCAGCATCAAAATATTAGGCATTGCCCTGAAACTTGCCAAGTGCTCAATTGGCTGATGTGTGGGTCCATCTTCTCCCAACCCAATTGAATCATGGGTCATCACATAGATAACTCCAGTTTCAGACAATGCCGAGATCCTAATGGCAGCTCTCATGTAGTCGGTGAACACAAAGAAAGTTGCACAGTAGGGGATTAGACCAGGGCTGTGTTGAGCAATCCCATTACAGATGGATCCCATACCATGTTCACGAACACCAAACCTTACATTACGCTCTTCTGGTGTGTCCTTTTGGAAGTCACCGAACGCCTTAAGGAGGGTCATGTTGGAGGAGGCAAGATCAGCACTCCCACCAAGCAGACCAGGAAGAACCTTTACAAGGGCATTAAGATTTTGCTGAGAGAGGTTTCTGGTGGCATCACCTGGGCTCTCAGGAGTGTATGTCTGACCAAAACAATTGGTAGATTGTGTAAATCATTAAATATTTGCAAAACACTACACAACACAATGAAAGAACTGCAAATGTCAGGTCACACTGATCTGACTTGACAGCATTCAGTTTGTCTAGGCACTTGAAAAGCATTGAATCCAATATTTTAGAAATTAAGGAAATTCATCAAACACAAAAATAAAAAGTATCTGGAAATACACAAAAAAATGTAAAAAAAAAAAAGAGAGAATATTTGAAGTTGCAAGAAGGTTTAAAGAAAGCACGAAAACAACTCTCCTGTCCCCCCCTTCTATGAGAGAACTACTTACAGGAAGAGCTTTCTCCCAACCAGCCGGTAGTTCACCAGTAATGATGGATTTAAACTCCGCAGCTTCTTCAGGATACTTCTTCGCATATTCAGCAAATTTGGCATTCCATTCAGCTTCCAAAGCAGCACCTTCAGGAACATGACGGCTCCAGTGCCTGAAGAACATATATCCCCAATCATAAATTTTTCATGCAAATGTCAATAAGCTCTAACCTATCCAATAACCTGGAGAGAAAATTCATACTTCTTTACATCCTCAGGCACATGGAAAGGCTCATAAGGCCATCCAAGGTTTTGTCTAGTGGCCTCTACTTCCTTGCCACCCAGTGCACTTCCATGTACACTGTATGAGTTTGCCTTGTTAGGGGACCCATATCCAATTGTTGTTGTAACCTGTTTGGAGAAAAGAATTCAGCAGAAACATAATCTAAGTTCAAACAATTCTGGATGACACTCGTGCAGTCAAGCTACAAAAGGTGCTAGTCTACCAACCCCTTCACACTACAGAAAGGGCCTGATAAAAAGTATAAGGTGCGACTCTTGACAGTACAATTAGTATCAGACCTTGATCAAGGTGGGCTTGTCTTTAACAGCCTTTGCTTCCTTGATGGCAGCACGAATTTCATCGTAACCTGTGTTACCATTCTTCACCCAGATAACATGCCATCCAAGACCCTCGAAACGGGTATCAACACTCTCGGTGAAAGCAATTTCAGTATCACCATCAATTGAAATATGGTTATCATCATAAAAGGCAATCAGTTTTCCAAGTCCCCAGTGGCCAGCTAGGGAACAAGCTTCATTTGAAACACCCTCCATTTGACATCCATCACCAAGAATCACATACCTATAAAACATGTCAAGTTTCATTATTAAGACAGATAACTATCTCTGTGTCTCGAACAACTGAAAATGACTAAGAAGCAAATTTAGAAAGTCATCTCACGTGTAGTGATCAACAATCTCAGCGCCAGGCTTGTTGTATCTAGCAGCCAAGTGCGCCTCCGCAAGGGCCAACCCAACTCCATTGGCAATACCTTGGCCAAGAGGACCTTAGAAAGAATAATAATGAAAATAATCACTTCCACAAGCCCAATTCATCAACATCAATGAAGCAGATAAATATACTACAGGATCAGACTCTAACCAGTCGTGACTTCAACACCAGGGGTCTCAAAGTTCTCAGGATGACCTGGGGTTCTGCTTCCCCATTGCCGGAACTGCTTTAAATCTTCATCCTAAGCATTCCACATAAACAGATAAAGCATTCAGTGTAATTAACAAGAAAAATTCACTTCAAAACTAAATTCAACACAAAGTATGTCCATCAAACAACTTAAACAACTTCCTGCACAGAACAACTAAACGTCCACTTCATTGCTTCCTTAGAAGGCAGATTTTTCTATTTGCTAGGTGCATAAAGTAAAATTCAGTAGACCAAAATAAATAAGCAGGCAAAACTTAAGTGCAAAAAAGTAACAAACATAGTTAAACCAATCAAAAGATAATACGAAACAAGGACATCATCCATGGAAATTCGATTCAAAATCAATTCTTTAACAAATTTTCCAATCTTAAAGAAGAACATGCAAAATAAAAATTTCACATTCTTTTTGTTACCAAATCAAATAAGAAAAGAATCCCAGATCAAAAATCCAAACTTTTATCAAGAAAACAACATTTGGGATTGCTACACATAGATCTATACGAACGTGCATTGACATAGAAAACATAACACGAATAAAGTTTCGACCTTGACAGAGTCGTATCCAGCGAGATGAAGCAAAGCATACTGAAGCATGCAGCCATGGCCGGCGGAGAGAACAAAGCGGTCCCTATTGAACCAATAAGGATTCTTGGGATTATACTTCATGATTTCATCAAAAATAATATGAGCCATTGGAGCACAACCCATGGGTAGACCCGGGTGGCCGGAATTAGCTTTTTCAACAGCATCAATAGCCAAGAAACGGATCGTATTGACGGATTTATCTACAAGGGCCGTATCAGTTTTCTCAAGAGTTTCTACTGCTGCTGAGGCCAAGACTTGAGCTTGGCGGCGAGTTGAAGTTGGAAGAGAAGAGGAGCGGCGGCGGGAGGCGGTGGTAGTGCAGGGGGTTGATTTAAGTCCGGAAAATGTGGGGAGAGAAACAGAGGGGAGGTGGGGATTGGAAGAGCCATGGCGGGGGATGGAGCGGGCGAGAACAGCTTGGGAAAGAGTGAGAGAGGAAGAGGAGGCCATGACTCTCTGTTTGGTGAGGACTAGGAGTGTTGTTGGGTGGATAGAAATGTAGATTATTAAGAAGTGAAGAAGAAAATAGGAGTGGACTTGTGGATTTTGGCCTTTGGGGGCTTTTCTTTAATCTTTTGATGATGATTTTGCACTAAAGTCTACAAATGTTTGTTGTGTGTGTGTGTGTGACTGCGTGTCTAAAACAGTCTATTGCGGAGTAGAGTCAAAAAGAGTTACAGTAAACTACGGTTTTTTTTGTTTCTTTGTTCCAACTTCCAACTACAAATAATTTTATTTTTGCCAAAATAATTGTGTAATCCTTGAGTCTTGAGAGACAAAAATATATTTATTATCATTGGAGCAAAGTAAAATGTTAAAAATAAAAAAGTGAGAGAAAAAACAAGCATTAGTGTACAGTTTAGTGAATGATGGAGATAGGGTGGGGTGGTGGGGGATGGAGGAGCATATGTGGCCTGAGAATGTTGGATGAAGAAGAGGGAGAGAGATCAGGGCCGTTGAGTAAGGGTAGGAAATGACTGCTTTTCAATTTTTTATGGTTTAGCGTGGAGCATGAAGGGATATCCTTGTGAAGCATTTCTAAATGTGCTTCTTTTCTACACTTTTTCTACATAGAGTTGCTTGATGAAAATGACAAAGAAAGTTTGGTTGACAAGGATGGATGATAATGGTTGAAAAGGAAAATGTTTAGTTTCAACTCTTAATCCATCAAATGTATCAAAAGACCAAACCAAATTTGAAAAGGAAAAATAGCAAGATTTCACAATGCGTTTTAGAGTTTTGTTGGTTGTGTTAAGGTAATAAATAGATTTTGTTGGCTGACCAAGGACTAGGAGTGCTCTTTTTTTCATAAATTTGGATTGCACATTTGCGCTATAGCTATGAAGTGGGATTTCGGCGTTCTAGTTTTGCAGCAACAGGGGCCAGTTTGAAGATTGAAAATTTGCCGTCCCTGCTAACAAACTAGACTTAAAAGTCCTTATGTCTTAACGAAGAAAGAAAGAAGAAACAATTCCAATAAGTTGGAAGACACAGCGGCATTCTTTTGCAAAGTGTCAAATGTTTGTTGTATTTCGCATATGATTCATAAATTTGTCGAGTCTTCCTTTAACAACAAGAGCTGTGGTCTGTAAGGAAAGAAGTGTTCATTGTTGACGTTGTTGTTGTTGTTGTTGTTGGAGAAATAGAGGGAACAGCAGAAGGTTGGCGGCTAAATCGATGATTATAATATTGCTTACATTTTGATTATTTTACTGATTAGCTGTCAGCTTTCTAAAGTTCAACTTTGAACCGCCTAATGCTACATGTTAGCCAGTACAGTGTGCCACTAAGCTTTAGAAATGTCTAACTAATGACTCTGACCTCAACTACAACAACATATTATAGTGTGCCACTAATACTATTTTGCATGCTTTAGGCCAAAATATCAACAATATATCACAACTAAAATGATATCAAATCTTCTATTTTTTTTTTTTTTGTTGAATGTAAAAATTATATTAACCAAAGAATGTTGAATATACAAAGTGCACCGGGCATTCCCGGGTCTGCCTCATCAACATCCAACAAAATAACTAGTCTAAGGCCACAAAATAACTAGTCAAGGATAGAGACAGTAGGGTACAAAGATACTCCGACCCTGTACACGTGTGTCTTTATCCTATGTACAATATCATGATAAATAGGCTTAACGCTCTCAAAATACAGTCTGTTCCTAGTGAGCCAGATATAGTAAACCGTACAAGCAAGGGTAAGCTTGTTCTTCCTAGTGAGCCAAATCTTCTATTCTTATTCTATCTAACGTTTAAAACTACGTAGTTTCATTAACAGTAAAGACTAAATGCATAAATATCATTAAAATTACTTTACAATTATTAGACCCTAATCAAGAAATTAGTAAACCCTCACAACAACGTAGTTTTAATTAAGACAGACAAAATATTAACCAGAAAATACCATGTCAACTGAAACCGCCTCACACCTTCTTGGTACAGTAATTTGAATCTGACCTCACAACCCACGTCTAACAAAACTTGCTTCTATTTCTTGTTTTCTTTCATATTAATTCCTGACTCTAACAATGTATTCTTAATATCTCCATCTCCCAAATGGGGCTGCAAGTATAAACTTTCTCAATGAAATCCTAACAGGAGAGCAGACAAAAACACATTGGTTTTGGTTTCAACACCTCAAGGCTCAAGTACAGTTCAGGGACATTCAGCCTCAGACAAACAAAAGGTTTCCTATAATTACAAAGCTACAAGCAAACAAAACCACTCCACCCTTGGTTTTTCAAGGAATGGGACTAAACTCACATCAATTTAACTCGTTTACAATTTGAAGCTGAATTTCGAATCCCTCCGCCTGTCACCGAATATGGAGCAGATGCGGATCGAAGGGATGGTGACTTGTCAAGATGTGCATACCGTTCATTGCCATTCCAGTATAGAATGATTCGGTTAGTACAAGCATGCGACCAACTATCACCTGTTTAGTAAGGTTTAGAGAGTTAGAAGAAAAGGTTATGTGTGACCAATGGAAAACGAGACCATAATTCAGCAAATATTCAAAAGAAAGTCGCAAGCAAAATAACTACAAAACATAACACAATGGTTAAAAAAGAAAAGAATGGGGCAGAACCAACCTGAAGTGTGTACAGCTACAAAATATAATACCTAATGAATGAATGAGGAGATCTTACCTAGAGCAAGGGCCAAATGAAATGAACCACCTGAATACTTGGTGGTTACCTGATTCAATAAAATAACCTGCACAACCATGCCCTATATCTTTTAGATTGCAAAACTCAAATTAAAAACCCAAAGGTACAAACGCCATCCGAAGTTGTAATAAGTCGGATATGCAACAAAAGCTTTAAGCTTAAAGAGAACTAGAAGAAAAAGTAAGAGACTGATTCTTACTGCTAAATTGAACTTCTTTGCAAGTTTCATCAACTTTAAGGCCATTTCACCTAGTAGTCGAGTTCTAAGAGCCATGTCATCAAAATCTTGGCGGAAATGAAATGTAATGCTGTCAACTATAACAACCTTAACCTGTGACAATAGAGGATTGTCAATCCCAAGATACAGACATCATTATTGGCATACATTAGGAAGCAACTGAAATACTGCACGCACATCTTTATGCTCTGAGATGAACTTATCCAGGTAATTTATCACTGCAATTTGCTCTGTGTAACTGCAAATGCGAAAGTAAAATATATTGGCAAGGAAATCATTTGGCTGCATTTTAACTGGACAAGCTGGCAAATCCTTCCGTAGAAAGCTATCATATTCTTGCATGTCCTTGATGCATGCTTCAGCAATTTGTGAAGCACGTTCCACCATAAAGCTGCCTTCTGTATCTGAAAACCGAAAAACCACACTGGAAAAACTTAAGCTGAAAATCTCAAAAAGAAAAGCCAAAGCGGCTGCATGTTGGCCAGTCACAAGTACTGATGCACACTGGAATTACCTATATAAACCGCTTTCCCTTCAAGGCCACCATAACCAACTGGAATTTGGGCATTGATGGCTAGCTGAATTCTGCATGCATATATGGTTTAATTCCAGAATGAAAAGAACCAGAGGACAATTTGTCAACCAAGAGTAAACTAGAGTAGAAATTGTTACCCAAGTTGTGTTTTACCGATTCCTGGAACTCCACCTGATAAATCAGATATGGGTAAACCTTGAGAACTGACAGATTTGCAAATCCTATTGTTCTTTTCTTGTTAAAATGAAACAAGACATTAAGTACAACGTGGAAGAAACCAGCATTATGTTGACCACACTACAAACAATACAAAGACTAACCAATTTCAGTAACTTCTTTGCAAGTTAATCCTCCACCCAAGATGTCATCCAGATCTGAACAAGACGTGGTAATTCGTCTGCAAGCTTCCTCCTCGTGCAACATATCCCAGGCAGTCTGTGCCCCTATCCAACAGGAAAACAAATTCCAACATTCAATTGGGTAAAAAATTATTATAACCATTCAAAGAAGGCTGTTGCTAGAGGACTAGAAGAAAGCGTTACAGAACAACACCAATAGATTCACAATGCCCAGAAATCAAATTTTGCAGGCATACAAATATCAGGTAGAATTTTTCATAAGCATAGCTTTTGGAGAACAAATATCCTAACTTGGTGCCAACCGGAGTACTTGTTCTACCTGAATTTTTTGCTTACCTATAACCCGTAAGATGAATTATAATCAAACCAAGAAACATAAAACAAAACCGTTATCCAAATGAAAATTTGACAACATAAAGAAGACATTTTGCAGCTCCAAAAATGGGGACACAAGTACCAATTTTGTAAAGCTAAAATACAAAGTGTTTCAGAAACAACACCTTCTTCTTACCATGATGGTAATCCGGTAAACAGAGCAAAGAAATAGAACATAAGCAAATAAATAGTGTCTTGCAACAAGGAGCAAACAAATGCAATATAACAACAAGAGTGGTAAAAATTAGTATAAGCAGTAATGTATTATTCTCACCATTAACAATAGCATGATGACTTTCATGGGTTCTCTCCACTCCTCCACCCCTTTGAGATGCAACTTTTAGAATCCCAATTGCCTCACTTTCCGAAACTCCCAAATCTATTCATCCACTGACAAACAATATTAAAAAAACAAAAACAAAAAACAACATCGAAGCACTGTAGAATGTCACACTCAATAAGTTTAATTCAGAAGCAGTGCTGAGTAAGAGAAAAATTGAATTTTTCTCCAACCCTTTTCAAGTAATCGAATGTAGATGCTATACAATAGTAAAAAAGACGACCATTTTCCATCAAAATCTCGTTTTTAACATGAAAGATAATGATTTTGCGTGGCATGAGTTGGGATGAAAAATCAGAAAAAAAAAACCTCGGGCGAGGAGGGAAGGGGCAATAGAAGTGAGGGAAGAGATGGAAGTGTATCCAGCTGATATCAATTTCGCTCTATGGGAAGCAGAAATTGGTAGACTTGTTACTTCCATTTCTGAGTGCTCCCCCGTCACTGTGTGACTGCGTGTTTTTTTTTTCTGAAACTTTTCGCGCTTTCCCCTTTAATCGAGAGTGATGACTCTAAAAAGGTACGGGAAAAACAGACAGATATGGAAAACCCGAAAAGGATAAAGATTGACAGTTAAATTTTAATTCACATTTGGCCCAACCCAATGATTAATAGCACCATTAGTTTGGCCAGTTGGCTCAAAATAGATAATTCTTAATTAGGAATTTAATCATTTTCACCAAAACCAAATTCATAAAAAAAATAATAATAATAAAAGGATTATTTCAGTTATTTGAAGAATGAGTAATGATTGGGGGAGCGAAAAATTAGAGTGAAAACGCAAAGTAAATTACATGGCATATATAAAAATACAAACTAATTCATTACCCATTAGGGTTCACTTATCATTTGATTAGGGTTCATTAAAGTGCTTCCCATTAATTCCTTCTTGTAATCTCGATAAGGTGATGCTTTGATATTTGTCATGACAGCGTTTGACTTCCTTATTGCGCAATGGATGATCTAATGAACAGTGTTAAAAAAATAAAATTTTAAGTTTTTTCAAAAATCATCATATTTGGTGGGCTATAACCCACGTTTTTTTTGCCAAAAACGGCAAGATTCAAAAACGGGCTGTTTTTTAATGTTGTCAGAGAGTTTTCGATATATATGTGCTTAAAATTTTCATTATTGGTTTATTTATTAAGATATAGGAAGCAAGTTGAACCAATAATTAAATTTGAAAAACGCCATTCAGACTTCCACGATTTTGTATATTGGTTTCAGTCATCATTTGGTTAGGGTATTAGTTTGTCTTTTTATAACTGCCATGTCATAGGGTATTAGTTTGTCTTTTTATAACTGCCATGTCAGTTACTTTGAATTTTCAATCTAATTTTTCACTCCCCTATCATTGCTCTTGAAGAATATATATAAGTTTAGCAGGGGTTGCAACTAATTTGAGATTTGGGAATTATACTTGGAATTTTTTTTAAGTGTAAAATACATGTGAAATTGATTATATGAATCACATTTAGCTCGATTTAAAGTCATTTGCTATTTTTAATGTAATCCATATTACGGATTTAGCATAATTTTTAGCCTAATTGTAAATATATCGCAACCTTTCACCTGTTACCGAAGTTAAAATTGACTACTTATTGCTTATAATATGCAGTTAGACTAATAATAGAAAGTTTGATAATCTTATCTAAAATCCAATTTTGTTCGCAACTCAATGAAACTATACAAACTCATAAATGACAAAAAAAAAAGTTTAAAAAATATCGATTTTCATAAGCTATAGCTATTGAAAGAGTGGATGTAGGAAGGAGCACGATGAGAGAGGAGAAAGAAGTACATATGGGACTTGAATATGAACAAGAACTTTATCCCAAGCAAAATCCTTCAAGAGAAAAAAAAGGGCCTCATTAATGTAACATCACTCAGGATCAGAAATGTGCAAGAAATCTTTAAACTGTATGCTTTGGCTGTTGTTGCAGAGATTCTTGAATGATAGATGTTAGTGATGGATGAATCCGAGCCGTTCTCATTGAGCGGGCTACACTTCTTCCTTCGGCGTATTCCTCGCCTAGAGGCCACCTTGGCCGTAAATCAATCTGGGAATGCATGGAGAACTTTTATGAAGATCACATTATAAACAGGAAAAACAGAAACAGATAAAGCAAGGGAATTGTAGGCAAAAGGAATTTGAGAAAAGTAAAGTAGTGAAAGCACTAAATAAACGAACCACGGCGTCTTCAGGTTCATTGGCAACTGGAGGAGGATCAAATCTTCCCATGCGGAAATGTTCAATGCCAGTCCATGCGACCATTACACCTTTTAAACAAGCCAAGGTTAAGTTTCCCAGATGAGGCACAAAGAAGTAGTTCTTCGAATAACTAGAATTTAACAAGACTTGGGAAACTCTCGATCAGAAATGGAAATGTTACGTTGGGAGGCCTCGACAAATTAATTCTGTTACTTATGATTTTGACCACATTTTATATCCATAATCGTAATCTTACATGTCTAACAAATTTTCACTAGAAATTGATTATGTAAACAGCCATTTCAGATCCATATTTAACATTAGTTTAATGAGTTAATTTGGAATTCAAAGAGTGCTGACAGTGACCTATCTGGATCCACCCTACCACAAGAATTCGAACCGACTAAACATATCAGAATCCATTTCAGTGTTTCTGTCATAAAAGTGCTTCCTTGAAATGCTATTCATTTCAAATCGAACATCATGTATGGATTAGCCGATACAGAATAGAGAAGCTTACCATTGTCGGTACAGAGGCTGGGAGGAGGACACACAAGTTGCAGGCCATTCTTTTCCCCTACTTGCTTAAGGCGAGACCTGACATACTTGTTTGAAGCAACACCCCCAGAGGCTACCTACACTAGGGAGAATAGATACTCTTTCTGAAACAAAAAAATCTAACCAAAATAATGGGAGGATGCAGAAAGTGTAGAACTCTACAATCTAGAATAAACTAATACTAATTAAGAACAGACCAAATATTTTACAGAAGGCTCAATCTTCAACGCCCATTCAATTGCTCGTTCACACTTCTCTTCCAAATGTAAGACTGCAATTCGCTGCACAAGACACATTCTTCAATTCTTGAAAAATCTAAGGAGTAAAGGAAAATAAAGAAGATCTCGTGTGATCAATATTAGCTAGAAAAATGCAAAGAGGATCCATGTACATGGAAAAATACAATACGAATACCGTTCAACTTTCAAACAAACAAATAGCTAAACGTTGCTATTACCTGGAAAGAGGCAGCAATGTTTGCCCGTGCACTTCTCTCTTTGCTGCTAGCTGAAGAAATTGGGATTTCAGGATTACTGTACAATGTCAAAGAACAAAGTAAGGTCAGAAACGGAAGAAAAGAAGGGGAACTTTACAAATTTCACTTTCAAATGATTTATTGCTAGTAATACTAATAATAGCTGCAGTATACAGCACATAACTTGCTCACTTGTTGTTACCAAATACTCTTCTCAAAGAGTGCAACTAAATTTTTGAGGAAATTGGTAGAGAAAAAAGTAACACCAAGAGGTTCTTATCGATCTCTTAATATATTTGTCAAGATATCCATCAAAACATTCATATAAATATTTCTTAAGCCAAAAGCACATACATATTCTGGGCTTCGATTGCCAGCCTCACTTGATTTTTCAGCCCTGCAAATGAAAAGTTGCAGTCTTTGTGTTGTTTCATAGGGACCTAAAAAAACTACTTTCAACTTGTATCCAATGTAGAGAACAAACAGATAGTTAAAGCAAAGCAGAAGACACTTCAAACACAAAATTCTCCAAACATACTGTAAATTTGACAAATTCTGCATCTCCCTCTTGAGCTAACTCCTCAATTGCTGGGCCCCCACTCCTCCTCATATCAAGACCAAGCCATTTTGCCGTCTTGTCATATGCCTCACCAATTGCATCATCAATTGTGGTCCCCAGTTGTATGTAGTGGCCAAGATCACGTGCAAGGATTAGAAGGTTATGTCCTCCTAATAACAAACAAATTGAATGTGCATCCAATTAGTGAGTTAAATGGGTCAGAAAAAATTTAGTTCAGAAAATGCATCAAAACTAAGATAAACTCACTCATTATGGTTTGCAGAAGAAAATGTTCAATTTCCCCTAGGAGCAGTACACTACTTCAACAAGCACATTTAGTACAAAAAGATTTGAAAATCCTTTGTGTCTCTATGCACATTGTGATGTAAAATAACCGAGTACCCAATTGCAGGTTCTTAGTCCTATACAAGTGCTAAGTACATGTGTGTAGCATAAAACTCACTTTGTGCCTGTGTTTGTCCTTATGTATCAGAGGGTATTGATGCACATCAAGAATAAATCTATAAGATTTAGTTGAGTGCTGCAATTTATCAAACCTGAGATGAGAAGGGTCAAAAAAGGGAACTGCAATTTCTTTTCCACTAACCTAGCAAGCAAAAAAAAAAAAAACGAAGAAGAAGAAGAAGAAAACAATAAGACAACTGAAAGATATATTAAAAGATTGAATTTTATTCTCTCTTTCAACTTTCCATTCATGTAGCATAGATACATACAAAAATTACAGATTACATAATGAGTCCCATACCAAGCTTCAGTTCTCTCGTTAGGATAGCAACATTAAATAATTAATGAAAGTTGTATTTCATCCAAACTTTAACTACATCTTCCAGACATGTTGTATCTTCACCTTCATAATTGAGTTCTCAGAAGAGGAAGATTTAAATTTCAAAACAAAATAGAAGTTCTTAATCAGGCCCAACTTTAAGCACTGTGTAAATTTTTATGTATACGATCATCAAGAACAGAAACAAGCCGTGCTGCTTTAAAGAACCAGTCAAGTTGAGCTTTCATCATAAGAAGAGAAAAATTGAAGTCAAAACTTATCAAGGACAGAGTCATAAAAGTGTCTAAAATAAACAAAAAGGAGGAGAAAAGGCCAAAACAGAGATTCATCTAATAATCTTCTCTTTCCCAGTTATGTTCAATTATTACCTCTGCTTCTTCATAGCCATTACATTACCAAATCCCCCAATTGAGGGCTGAAACCCCAAACATTCTCTCCTAAGTTTTCCAGGAAAAGAGAACAGAAAGCCTGAACTTCAAAAACATAATGACTACTTACATGCTTTTTGAATCCTTACTTAATAGAAAACCTTTACAGTTTTGATTTTGACAAAGAGTTGACATGTATTACCTGGCTACTAAAGCATGTGCTTCCATGTGGTGCACCCCCACTATGGGAAGACTGAAATTGCCGGCAATTTTTCGAGCCTTTCGTACACCAACTACATGTAAATTGAGGAGTGAATATTTAAGGAGTATTAATAGAAAAGAATCTGAATAACATGATAGAATCAACCTTCTTCATCTTAATTAGCAACTTTCCCTGCTGGGTTGCAAGTCTCTTATTAAAAACTTTTACATCATCAGTATCATGCATAAAATTGAGTTCTGGAGTAGGATGAAAAGCTGCCATGTTTGAAATAAGAGCGGATAATGGTGAGATGGAGGGAAGTAAGAAGAACTCCAAAAATAGATTACCATGTAAACAAAGGCTTAAACCAGGACCAATAGTGACCGCAACTGCAGAAAGATCCCTCTCAGTTAGTTTGGCTTTATCTAAGGCTTCCTGTACTACCTGTAAATTAGACATATTAACTTAGCGGTACAAGCAAGAAGATTCAACCAAAAAAATGACAACTCTGTTTCATAAATCAGCTTTAAGCCAGGTGTCCCCCAGCTGCATAAGTGAGAAACAGTTCTGGTCATTGCAATGGGCATATCTTCTTGGAGTTCTCAAATAAAACAGGAAATAATAAAGAATAAACTAATTCTGCAAAGGCTTGAATGCCATCAGAGTTACAAGGTAACTAGATAGATGCTATGAGCAACAAGAATATAGAAGAGAAAGCAGTTTTAGTGATTGAATGAATCAAAATCAATACCAATTGTACAGTTCTAGGCTAAAAGAATTCCCATTTACAGCAGGAATTTGGAAGATAAACCTAGATTATGACAGTAAAAGGCCATTAAAATCAAAGGGAACACACTTTGTCTAGTTTCTGTACCTGATCAATCACTTGTGAGTGTGCTTCTTGAGCCATTTTAGGAGCGACTCCTCCATATCGAACAAGTAAATCAGCCTTCATGTATTTAAAATGTAAATTTATCAAAACACATACTACATTTGCGAAAGCCAGCCAGTTGATAATACTCATAAAACTCGATATGAGAAGACAGTGCCGAAACAAAATATGATGTCAAGATTGGATTTTTAGGGGTTACTGTTAGAATAAACTTCCAGTTAGACAGTGCCAAGAACCAAATAGACCATTAACTCTTTGCAATCATTCGAAGTCACACGAATATAATTTGAACCAAATCCAAAAACCAATAACAGCAACTCTGCATTGACCAATAAGACAGTACCTGAGAAGACACAACCTGGCTCAGAATCTCACCATTGCTTCTAACCTGAAAACACCCGACCAAAAAAGCAATAGAACAACAAACAAAACCCATAATTGATCACGCCAAAACTACACAAACCCACTAAAGATTGCAACTTTGAATACAAAAAATAACCATAAAAACAATTATGACTTACAACAGCAGCGGCAGTATCATCACAGCTAGTCTCAATGCCCAGCATGACTATATCATCACCTGAGCATGATGATGTTGGACTTTGCATTTGAACTGTTCTGGAACTGGAATTTTCTGAAAACAAACGGGTTTGACTACAATTGAGTGGAAAAGAGCAGAGCGGAGGCAATAAGGGGCTGCTTGCAAAATACAAAGGTCTCAATGCTCTGACTGCTAAAAAAAGGGTGGGTTTATGAACAAGGTTTAGGCGCCAAATTCTTGAAGACACGCTGGGTACTAATGACGCCATTTCACGGCAGGATAAGGGGAGGAAGTGAGTTTTCAGGCCGAACGCAAAGCCATTCGTAAAGGGCCCCCGAATTTGGCTAGAGTTTATATTTGACAAATTTACGTAGCATTGTATTTCAGCCCTTAAAAGTTTGATAAATAATAATTTAGCCCTTTATTGAAAAATAAAATTAAAAAAACAAAAAAGATAATTCAATTTTCTTTAAAGTTTTTCATGTCGGTCAATTAATCACATCATTTGGAGTAGAGTCTCAAAATCAATAGTTCTGGTTTGCTTCAATTTTAATTGGAAGGTTTACATTATTTGATATATACATTTTCCAACTTTGTTTCATTGATGATAGAGTAATTTCATGTAACTATAAATAGTTGAAGTTTGTATGGGTAAGTAGTTAGTCGATTCTAAATTAAAATTAAAAAAAAAAGACTATCGTATGATATGAATCACATTAAAAATCGTTTAAAAGTTTAATACGTTAGTCTTGCGCGACAATCGAGTCATAACAAATTGTTCTTAAAACATTTAACCAACTACAACTTCACATTTTCAGGGTGTACATATTTTTGTTTGAATGTGTAATAGTCAACGATGATAAGGTCTCAAGAAATTAATGAACAGTTGTGAATAGCATACAAGAGCTAATTAAGCCAAGTAAAATGTAGAAATGCAAAAACTGAAGGACAAACACTGAAGAATTGAGAAAATAAATAACTAGAGAGAAACTGGTTTTGTATATCCCTGCTCATCTTTTACAAAATTTTAGCTTTGAATGCTGTTCTTTACTTCTTTTGTGCAACTAGCTAGGATGCACAAATTTTGCTCATGCTGTGATGGGCTTTCCATTAGTTACCTTATAACAACAACAACGAGCCTTCGGCCGATCACATGAGGTTGAAGTCGAGGTCGAATATATGAATCACATTTCGCTATGGTTTTCAATAATTATGAATCATATTTCGCTTTCGTTTTCAATAACTTATGTTTCGAAGGAGAAATTAAAAAATAAAATTTCTTTTCTAAAAATCTAAATCCAAAATGAAATTGAATCATGGTACGTAGATGTGTTGAAGATATGTTCAAACCGAGTTATATAATTAATAATAAAGAAAGGAAGAAGAAATAATTAAACTGGTTATTTTCATTAAAGAATCACTGAAATCAAGAAACAACCGTTACTAATATCTGAATGTGATTTTTGTCAAAGAGCCATTGAATAGTTCACGTAAAAATGGAAATATGAAACGTCTGGCTAACCAAAGCTTTTTGCATGGCAAACACCTGTATCCCAATTCCCTGCAGAACTGCCTGCACTCATTTTCATTCCTCTATAAAATTCCTTCCTCTGCACTCACTTCTCTTCTGTTCATTCTTTTTTCTGATCATTCGAGACACAAAAGATGGAGATGGAACAAGAACAACTACAACACCCCACTAATGGAAAGGAAGTTTTAGACATTTCTAGCACTGATTCCAAGGTACAGTAAGCTTTGCTTGTTAGCAAATTTCCTTTGATCGATCTCTGCATGTATAGTATTTTTAGAAATTTTCAAATGGACTAGTACGTACGTACAAATTAAGTTTATTCTACTTTAATATAATTAAAACGCATTAATTAGATTGACAAAGAAATCATTTATATTAGAGAAAATTGCAAAAAAAAAAAAAAAGTAAACATTAAATTGCTTTTTATGTCTAATTTTTTGGTTATTTCTTTAATGAATACATATAGTTGGTGTGATCAATTTGGAAATGAGTGTACGTACATATTTTTCTTTAAAAAAAACAGATAACGTGTCCGTGTATATATATATAATATAATTTTTTTAATATAAATGACGAAATTATATTATATTATTTTCAAACAAATACAAAAGAATAATTTTTGCAACTTTTCTTTTATTTTACAATCTTTTCCTCGTGCGAAGAAGAAACATTATCCAATATTTGCCTCATGCATACATGTTCTTGTAGTAGCTCTTTTCTTCATCGATCATCTTGCAAATTAATGAGTTAGTTTCCTCTTTAAAAATCTTTTGTCTGCTTCGTTAGTTTTGATTTAGAACTCAAAACGTTATAATCCAGCAAAGAAATGAAGTCCCATGACTCATAAAAATTAAAGCAACAATGTGCTTATTCATGCATATTGATAATCGCATAATACCACCCCCCTCCCCCGCCCCCCCCCCGCCCCGGGTAATCTTTAGAATTTCACAGACTCCTCGGTAACTTGTTTCTACTTGTGTTAACGTTTCATTCATAATTTCTCTCGAAAAATGAGTTCCTGGAGGATTACATAGTTGAAGTTTGTGTAATTAATGCATACAAATGACCAAGAACAGGCACTGAATAAAACTGTTAAGGATAAATATCCCACATCGGTTCGGTAAGAGCTCTTTACCTAATATATAAGATATATGGGCCACTCCACACATTGCCAAATGGTTTTGGATTGGATGCTCATTTAACATGGTATCAAAGCCAGCTCATTTAACAAAAACAAAATGTCCCTTTAATGCGGGATCGATATAATTAATGGCAGTAATTAAAAAGTACTACAGTTCTCAGGTAAATTCATCAATAACTTCCATTAGACATCATGTGGAGATGAACTTGCATGATGGATGTTGTGATATGCAGGAGGCAATAAATAAACTTCCAAATGATTGCACAAAAGATGGATCCCTTGATAGGAATGAAAAATCAGCAATTAAGGGGAAAACTGGTGGATGGAGATCAGGGATGCTTTTGTTAGATACATATATATTTTTCATTGATCGATGATTCTTTTTTTGCTACAGCTAGCTCCAATGTGTACTGTACTATATATAGGAAGTATTTGATCACTACCCATATGTCAAAATTAAAGTGGGAATGAGAGTACTGATTTGTGCATTATAGAATCAACTTTAAATATCTTAAAAGTCCAATTAAGGATGCAAATTGTACGTGTTTCATCATGATTAAGAAATGAAGATATGCATAGCCACTAGGGCTAGCCTAATGGTTAGGGAGTTAGCGTCCCGACCCCATGTATAGTGTTCGATTCTTAGGGGATACATGTGAGGGTGATCGATTCCTGAGGAATGTCTAGTGTTCGATTCCTGAGGGATACATGTGAGGGTGATCGATTCCTGGGATGCATGTGAGGGTGAGTGAGTGTTAAAAAAAAAATGAAGATATGCATGCTGCAACTAAAAATGTTCAATCATGATCAACATATTCAGTTAATGAAGGACTTCCTGCACTTGCTTTTACTGGAGTGGAAGTGAACATGGTTCTTTTCTCAAAGTCTGTGCTAAGGCAATCAAATGCAGAAGCAGTCCAAATGTTCAGCCATTGGATAGGAACCCTCAATATTTTTGCTCTAGTTGGTGCATTTCTCAGTGACTCCTACATAGGAAGATATGTCACTTGTATTGTATTCCGAACTCTTATGGTGATGGTGAGTAAACTGTCTCAAGGTTTCACTGTTTTGAGCATTTTATACAAGATTTGCTTTCATCTTGTGTTTTACCATGAATGTTTTTGCAGGGTTTGATCATATTATCTGTATCAACTCGTTTGTTTATGATTGAGCCAGAAGGATGTGGAAAAATAGGAGAACCCTGTAATGTTAAGTCAACTTTGGAAAATGCAACTTTCTATATATCAATTTACTTTATAGCTCTTGGCAGTGGTGCAATGGAACCAGCATTGGGTACATTTGGTGCTGACCAATTTGATGAAGAGGATATTCAAGAAAAGAGATCAAAAGTTACATTTTAAAGCTATTACTATGTTGCATTAAATCTTGGATCCTTAATTGCTGAAACAATCTTGGCTTATATACAAAATTTAGGGAGGTGGGTGTTGGCATTTTGGATTTCAACATGCTGTGGATTTTTCGGTTTAGTTTTGTTATTATGTGGGAATTGTCGATACAGACACTTCAAGCCTTCTGGCAATCCCATCTCCAGACTCTCCCAGGTGATTGTGGCTTCAATGAGAAAAATTAAAGTTGAAGTTCCCTCAAATGGAAGGGGGCTGTATGAACTTCATGAGAAGAGTGAAAAAGACAGCAACAGAAATATACTACACACTGATGATTTTAAGTAAGTCTATGCATGGCATCATGCATGACCAGATTGATTAATTAACACTTGAGAGTTGATCAAACTCTGAGAATAGTTTGTTCTAATTTCAACTTCACAGCTGAAATCCGTTTTAGCTATCCGTTTGTTTTTAATACAACAAAAGGGAGTGGGGAAAAAGAAAATGCTTGGATGCTACTTTTGAGGCAACACAAATCATGATCTCTGCTGGAATCATCTGTTGTTGTTCATCATTTTGACATCTTTGCAGCCAATTCCCTCACAAGCTTAGCAGCAGCCATTGCAGTCATTCCATCAACAGTGTCACGCTGGGGATTGAATTCAACCACATCAGCTGCAACAACGTCACCCTGCAGGTTGTGAAATATGTTGAGAACATCTCGGAAAGAGAGGCCTCCTGGCTCAATGTGTGACACCCCAGGGGCAAATGCTGGATCTAGAGCGTCCAAATCTACAGAAATGTAGACACCCTTTACACCTTCCCCAAGTTTCTGCAAGAGTAGACATTTAGAACAAGGGCATCATGTATGAACCCAAAATCAGTGGTCACCAAACAGTTAACATCTCCATTAATGACATTCTCTGACACACGTCAATTACATGAACATAGGCAAACAAATGGGTATGCACTTTCAACATGCTGAATGCCACACGCGCCTATACATACAAGATAGATAGATATATAAATGATATACATATATACATAGAGAGAGAGAGAGACCAGGTTCTCCAACATTGCTCGATCTCTAGAAAATGTTCGCATCTCATACTGCTCCACACCAAACCTTTTCCCTTGTTCACGGCCTTCCTTGTTAATTGATCTAATTCCAACCTGTACAACAAGGAAAACAATTTGTAATGCACATTCCAGAAACAAATCTTCAATCTATCTCCTCTTATACAATCATAATTTCACTCTGAAGTAAAGATTCACTAACTTTGAGTTTTTTGGACGATAATGGAATGCAGAGAAAGAAAAACAGCTAACTAAAATTAGCTACTAACATCTTGTTAAGTTGCGTGGAACCATATCAGACAGATATTCAGGAGATTTAATCCGCATACAGTCAATGATATGAAACTAGCAAAATGAGAATGAGTTCTTGATTGAGATTATAGTGATATGATATGTGCATGCTTTACGAAACTTTTATGCTATTTTCTTTTAGGAAGAGTATTCAGAAGATTGAATTCTTGAAAGAGAAGAGTATGCCGTGTAAATCGCTCCTACAACATTGAAAAATTGTACACACTGCACTCACAGCAGATTCTGTTAGCAGCAAAATAATGGTTTGTCACTTAGCAAGAAAACTAGAATACCAGTAAATTATTAGGAAATGTACTTAAATAGCATGATTACTTGCAAAAGCCGCCGAGCATAGCCACCTTCCATGATACGTGCAAAAGGTGATGCATGAGAATATTTGTTTCCTTCAAAGGCATGATAAATATCTGGATGGGCATCAAGATGAAGAATATCCACTGGACCTCCAAGCTTCTCAGAAACAGCTCTTACAACAGGAAAGGAGATAGAATGATCCCCCCCTAATACCAAAGGGCGCAGTGGTGCCTGCAAAGGCAAAATAAAAATTGCAAGTATTAGACAAATAAACTCAGCAGAAAATGAAGTTGTCTAAACTATCATCATAAGAAAGCAGATAAGATTGATCTGGAACTATCCAAAATCACGAGAAGCAAGAAAATCATTTTAACCAAGACCTTAATTGCGTTACAATGTTAAATTTGCTGTGAAGTCCACGAATTTTAAATACATATTCAATACAAATTTGAAGTAGGCTATTACAACCTTGCTCTAAAGTACCTTCAACAAATAAAGTATTTGATATGAAATGCTTATTGAGAGGATATACCAAGTTAATAATATTAAATTTCCATAATCAATGACCAGCAAAAGCTTCAAAAGTAACACATTCATGTATCCGACTGTTTGTCTTGAAATTAATATGACAGATTAGAGCACATTGCACAGACATGACGAACATTTTCTCTTTGCCTCTGGTTTGGGTATCCCAAATTGTAAAATGAAAATTGTCCCACAACTTGCTACTTTGGCACGCACATAACCACATTTGAAGCTAAAGTTCCTCTTTTCTATTTTCATCCTCACAAGATCAAGTATCAATAGCCAAATATTGTCATGACATGCATATGCTGTTTATAGCTGATTACAGTGAAATGAATTCCTTCTTCACTTGGATTTGCAAATACATAGACTGCGTTGTATCTCTAAATATGTCACCAACACCTAGTCAGAAAATTGGTTATTATTGCTATGATCTCCATAAATGACTCTTTAGATGTCTAACAAATGTAACTTGTGGAATTCAAGTTCACAAGTCAACACATAGCAAAGCTACGCGGGAAAGAAGTATTTTCTTTCCAAGGGGCAGATCGAGAGAGTGAGTTAACGATGGCATCTGAGTGAGTCAGGAAGTAATCCATTTCATAATGACCAGAAAAGTTGTCTTAAATGCACTCTCTTTGGTTTATTCTAGCAGAGAGAGAATAATAAACGATTGAAAAAGCAGAAAAGAATGCAAAGAATGGTTACTTGTTCCATCACTAGCTTGACAGATTCACTTATGATACTCATCAATCTAGCATCATCAACACCACAGTCTCGGATCTCTTGAACAGGAACATCACCAACATCGGTCATGACCCGTGGATCTTTTAATTCCTTTCCTGCATAAAACCAAGATCATGTGTCCTGGTCAAAATAAGTCTCAAACCAAAATGGGAACCATCCTCAATATGTTGTTGTAGAAAAACAATTATAAAGCAAGAGATGATGAGCATCAATATAAAATACAAAACACATCATATTTAAATATAACATATCCTTTCTTATAGTTTCTTTATAATTCTTTTTTGGTCTTACTCTTCCCCTTTGAATTTGAAACAT
This sequence comes from Ophiorrhiza pumila, assembly GCA_016586305.1. Classification (NCBI taxonomy): domain Eukaryota; kingdom Viridiplantae; phylum Streptophyta; class Magnoliopsida; order Gentianales; family Rubiaceae; genus Ophiorrhiza; species Ophiorrhiza pumila. The sequence goes on from BLIW01000002.1 coordinate 3,029,459, forward strand.
CAAGAAAAAAATACAAACTTTTTTATTAATGTTAATGCTACTAGGAGTCCAAGATATCATTTCTAACACAGTTAAACATGAAAAAGACCTATAATCAACAGTCATTTTTTAGCACGTACTGAACTTTCAATGCTGACATAATGACGAAGCTTCATCTGGTAAAAGCCGATATCAGCTTGTGGTTCAACTTTCTTAAAGAACTAGACCTGAGGCAAGATTTAGGACAGCTCAATGCTTAGGAGAAGCCGGGGAGACGAAACAACTCATAATGTTCATACATTAATATGGAAGCTGGTGGGAGGCATGTAAAGAAAAGCACAATAAAAATGATTTTCACTTTTTAAATTAAAGAATTCTATGGAATGGTCACATCCATTGTTTATGATCACCATACTGCAAAAAACAACAAAACAGAAGATATTTTTTACAAACAAAACTCAAAAGTCTAATAATTAATTATCAAAAATATGAAACTGCCTCCACCTTCTTCAGTCGTGGAGTTCGTGCTGCCACACCAGATAGCCTCCCTTATAAAAGGGGGAGCAAATGCAGGGCCTTGGAGAAATGAAGAGTTATGACCTAGCGGAACTCCAAGAAGAGATGATGATGCTACAGCACCTCCCATAGCTCGTACAAGTTCTCCCTGCATAAGTTTTAAAAGGATTATGTTAGAACAAATTACAAAATGCTAAATTTTTTAAGCTAGAATTTACTAGGTAAAAGGAAGCACAAAAAGAAACTAACATAGTGCACATAATTTCCCAGAAGGGTAACACAAAAGGTTTATATAAAGCTGGAAGCAGTTCTAGCTTCATGAGCACTATGAAGAAAAAGTATATAATCTATAATACAAAGATCATGGAAACCAGATGGTAACTTCTTGCACAGCAACAGTCCTTAGTCATAATCTGCTCACTCTGAAAGAAACAAAATAAGGAGACAGAAAACTTGTTGTATCTATAACACAGTACTCAATTAAGTTAACAAAATAAAACCTCCAGAAAACAACATCTGATCTCACATCAAACACAGAAACATGCCAGTAATCAAGGTTTTAATACACAGAAATTCTTGAAAAATGAAAAGTTTGATTGTAGTCACGTATACCTTGAGCTTGGCCCTCTCACGAATAAGGGTCAGAGATGCCTCTATAACACGATTCTGGCCTTTCTCTATCATGTCCTTGGGTACATTGGCAATATTTCGTTTCTGCAAATAATGGATTCCCATCCTCCCAATGTTTTTCATATTTGTAAATACTGGATACAGGGACAAATAATGCTACCAATACACACTGAGACAGAGAAGATAACCAGAAATTGCGATTAGAGTCACATGCATTCATCTCTATCAACAGAATTACTTACAACTGGTTTTCTTTCTCTGTGTTCTACTTTTAACTTTGCAGTTATTCAGAAGCATGTAAAATTGCAAACATACAATAAATATTACATTTACTAACTAGCTTAATTTTAATTCAAAAAAAAAAAAAGGGCTCAGTACAAAAAAAATTATCAGTTTTGTCTCCTTTCAATCACAAAAGACATTTTCCTCAGAATTTTTTTCTAATTTTGTACTAAAAACACATCATGCAGTTAAAGAGTTTAAGAAACTTTTTCAACTCACGTAAGGGCTGGAATTGAGAACTTCCCACATGAACCTACTTAAACACTAGCAACCAGACCACCACCAATTTGATTCCACCCATGACCCAACCCACCCCTGCTTCTCAAACCTTGATTAGGCCAGGATCATTGCTCCAAGTTTTTTTAAATGTGTATTTATATTAATTTTTTTTTAAAAAAAAATTATAAATTTTTTTCTCTCAATCACCATCAATTTTGCATAAACTTCCTAACTTATTTCTTTAGTAAATGATTATAAAAATTCTCTTAAAATTCTATGAATTAATTACATAATTGTGATAAATTAGTAAATAATTACAAAAATTCTCCTAAAATTCTATGAATTAATTATATAATAGTAAAAATTATTCTTTGTAGTTTATGTTTTTAATATTATGATGAAGATAAAGAGAATTAAAATTAAAATAAAAAGAGTTTACCTTTAATAAAAAAAATGTGTTGTCTTAATATAAAATAAAATCAAAAAAGTAATAAAATATCATAAAATAAAACAAAAAGTAAAACACATAATAACACAAGATTTATTGTCGACACAATTAAACGATAAATTCAAAAAAAATACATATATATATATATATATATATGTATTATATGGTTGATTTGATAATTGAGTTGGTAAATGCATGCATTTATTTAATCTAAAGAAAATTAAATTAGCCCCACTAAATTTATTTTATAGTTCCGCCCTGGCCAGGATGAAGTAAGAATTGCATTAGTTTGATGGCTTTGAAATCAAAAACGTATCTTTAAATGTAAATTAACAAATAGATGGCTACGTTTTCTTTCCCCTCCTTTTGGCACAAAGATTCTTCTGGGATGCTAAATTTCTAAGTTCATGGCATCCAAAAGGAAAAAAAAAAATTCATTTTTTTGTTTCCGATAATGGAGTGCAATTCTGTAGCCCTCATTAGATGTTTTTTCCACCTTCTTGAAAGATCCTGACTTTCAATAATAACAATCAGCTACAAAAAGAGCGAAAGACATCAACTTTATATATGCATGTGTTTGAAGTTTAGAATACGATCAAGAGTTAACTTCTATCAGCACACTAGAGCTAGAAAACCGCAAGGATAATCAAATACACATTGAACCCACTTGCAAATACCAACAATAAAACGGCAGAGATAAAGAAAAAGCATAGCAACGAAGGCAGAAAGTGAATAAAGAATTCAAGAAACATGAGGGTGGTGTAGAAAAAAAAAAAAAAAAAAAAAAAGAAAGACTAACATAAACGGAGAGTTCCAAAGTTTGAAACTTTGAATTCAAAGGGTTTGAGGGATTCTTTATAATTTGGTAGAAAGAATGACGAAGAAGAAGAGACAGAAAAAGGAAGGCGGGTTCCTTTTTTTTTTTGGTTTGGGCTATTATGATGATTGATGCTGGTGGTGGTGGGGCAGTGCTCAGTGCTGCTTTTTAGCTTGCAGCGAATGGATTGTGTAAATGGAGCCAAAACAATGAGTCTTGCTTGAGAGACAAAAATATATTTATTATCATTGGAGCAAAGTAAAATGTTAAAAATAAAAAAAGTGAGAGAAAAAACAAGCATTAGTGTACAGTGGTGTAGTGAATGATGGAGATAGGGTGGGGTGATGGGGATGGAGGAGCATATGTGGCATGAGAATGTTTGATGAGGAAGAGGGGGAGAGATCAGGGCCGTTGACTTAGGGTAGGAAATGAATGGTTTTCAATTTTTTATGGTTTAGACTTTAGCGTGGAGCATGAAGGGATACGGATTTCCTTGTGAAGCATTCTAAACGTGCCTCTTTTCTTAACTTTTTCTACATAGAGTTGCTTGATGAAAATGACAAAGAAAGTTTGGTTGACATTTGACAAGACAAATAGGGAAACAAGGATGGATGATAATGGTCCCCTCCAAGTTTTTTAAAATGTGTATCTATATATAATTTTTTTTTTTATAAATTATAAAAAATTTTCTTTCAATCACCATTAATTTTGCCTAAACTTCAACTTATTTCTTTAGTAAATAATTATAAAAATTCTCTTAAAATTCTATGAATTAATTACATAATTGTGATAAATTAGTAAATAATTACAAAAATTCTCCTAAAATTCTATGAATTAATTATATAATAGTAAAAAATTATTTTCTTACTACAAAGTGTATTTATGTTTTTAATATTACTAGTAAAATGGGCACGGTGAATTAATATAATGGTATTATGAAAATTTACTAATACAAAATAGAAAGTAGAAACATGTTCATTAATAATTTTAAATAAGTATAAAATAAAAGATGTCATGATGGAGTAATTTCATAATTAAAGGCCTTTATTTTTAAAAGTTACGAATGTACAAAATTAAAGAATATGAAAACATAGTACATAGAACTTTGTCTTCAAGATTTAAGTTAAAGATAAATATAGTTTATCTACATACACTACTACAAAATGCCCTTTTTACACCGGTCTTTTTAGAGCGGTTAAACACAAACCGGTGTAATTTAACAAAATGCGGTTGCATTTTTGTAATATTAAACAAGAATAGGACACTTTTAACACCGATTTCTTCATAACCGGTGTTAAAAGTGTCCTATTCTTGTTTAATAACCGGTGTAGAAAGTTTTAGAGTTTTTTTAAAAGCCCTTCTAGTACTAGTCGGGAGCTTCTCTCTACTATTTGTCTTCCAAATCTCTTCCAAAGAAATTTTCTCTAGATCTGCAACACTTTCAAAATTTTCATGGATCCCTACTATTATATTGATTGTTCTTGTGTTTATTGTTGTATTCCTCGCTTCTTTTGTTATTCTTTTTCTGTTTATGTCTCTAAACAGATGGGCACTTTGGTGATGATTTGTTTCAACAATCTGAAGAATCAAGTCAATTTAGGGGAGAGTACGAAATGCGGAAACTAAAACAGGCTTGTAACTCACCTGTTCCTTTTTTCAATTTTTCTATTTTGTCGCCCCTTTGCTATATATTATGGCTCTTCTGCTGATGAAATTTGCCAGCAAAATGTAAGTCTTCTGGCTCTCTTAAAATCCCCACTCAAACTGTCTCAGGATCAAGGTTTAGACGTCATCTCAGATGGTCTGGATACATTGAAGAATTTGGCTAGAGAAATGAATGAGGTTTGCACTTGTCCATCTTTTTGTGCTTGGTTGAAATTGATAGATTGATTGATTGATTCATGCCTCATCATTTTTCTCAGGAATTGGATAGGCAAGTTCCGTTAGTTGATGAGATTGAAACCAAGGTTTGAAAAACTAGAACCATTTTTCAATAAAATTTCTACAAGTTTAAATGATTTTCAAGATTCTTATATACACCTTTGAATATTTGCAGGTGGATAATGCATCATCTGACCTTAGAAACACGAATGTCAAACTGAAGACTTGAAGACTTGAATTCTTTAACCGGTCTAAAAATTCATCAAAGATATGTCTACTGCTTGAAGATTTGAATTTTTTTCTAGGGCTTGACTGTGTCTGTAAATACTACTTTTTGTGAATTCACTTGTTTTAGCTTGGTGCAGATCTTTAATTTGTTTTCTGGATTGGATTTTTCAAAGCTCGGTGTTCAAGTTTGAATTTTTATTTTAAAAGTTGAATTCTTTTGGGTGAAATTGTTTGGATGAAGAGATTTTAAAAGAGGGTTTTTTTTTGTTTTTTTAAAGACCTTTTACACCGGTTATTAGAAAACCGGTGTAAAAAGTTACTTTTTACACTTCTTACACCGGTTATAAAACCGGTGTAATAAATTTATACTTTTCACCCCGCCTGTATCTACACCGGTTCATTTTTATAATAACCGGTGTAAATAATACGATTTAACCCGGTGTAAAAAGCCCATTTTGTAATAGTGATATGATTGTCCTCCAATTTTACGCCAATCAAAATATCAACTCCAAAAGAAATCAAGTGATCCACAAGGGTCACAACTTATGATTATAGTTGAAAAGTGAAGTTTTTTATGCAAAATAGAATTGTTCTAATCTTAATGGCCAGGAACGAATGACTGTTTAATAACATTACAACAATAAAATAAAAGTCATGAAAGATTAAATCTCATGAGAAACTACTCTTGAAAAAACTTCACAAGGATGAAAATGTCCATCCACAGGAAGCAAGTAAGGTATCCCTTTAGTGATGCTTGAAATGAATTAACTTTGGAAACTAAATCCGAGCATTTGCTTTGCCCCCAAAAGAGTCGAGAAGCCTGTAAAATGACACCATAGAAAATTGTCCAGAATATTTTTATAAGCAAAATAATGCTTGTTCCAGAATCAGCCAAAAACCTCAAAAATCTGAGAACTAAGACCCCACACAGATCACATCCATGAACAAATTGAGAGAGTATTTGTCATACAATAGATCACATCCATGAACAATTCAGAGAAAGATGCATCACACTCTAAAACATTTAAACCACAAGAAAGAGATTGTCTGGGGTCATTTCTTTCGTACCTAGTAAAGATAATATGAAAAGTATAAAATTTTTATGTGTCCTCCCACCATCCCCCACCATCCCAAATACTACAGAAGTTTGGTAAATCTCTTCATTTTTAATACCCAACTCCCCCCTTTACCTCTCTGCACTGAAAGAACAAAAAGTGGGGGATAGTATATAAATTATGTGTTTCCTCATTGAAATTCAATGATACAAGAATACTAACAAAAAGAATACGAAGAGACAAACACGCATACAAACCCAGAAAGCTTTGCCTCAAAAGAGAACACTAACCCACCAATACTTATATATATTACTCCAACTCCTCTTAATATTTTTTTAATTAATCAAAATTTTTAATTTATATATTCTTTTCCCAAATAAGTACCTTATAAGGCAAATTCAAGAAAAAGATACACGAAAAGTAAGAACTTTTAAAATAATAACTAAAACAGAATCATTCATAAAAAGTGTCAACTTAAAAAGAAAGTAAGAACTTTTACTCTTGAAAATTGAAATTTGAAAAATTGGACAAAAAACGCACCACGAATCTCAGCTATCACGGCTTAGCTCTAAACCAGTAAACATGGCAAAAACTAAGGAAATCAGAAGAGAAAGAGTATAAGAGCATAATCAAAATCATTCTATTTTTTTGCACATTAAAAAAAAAGGAAATAACCAGTTCAGTGGAGAATTCCAAAGAAGATAAAATATTTAGAAGGGGAAGTGGCGGAGGCGCTAGCAGAAATAGGCGCGGCATAGGCTGTGGCGACTGATTGAAAACTCTTTACAAAAAAAAGGGAGACAGTGTGTGACTGTGTGTTGAGGCGGATCAAAAGTTTGCCGTAAGGGATGCGAAGGTTTCAGAGATTGAGTGAATGGGAAAGGTGAAGTTGACAAAAATTAATTTTGAGTTTGCGGATGATGAGAAAAAAATAGGGAAGCAATGATCAATCGTATGGATTGAGTGAGGAATTGGAAAGGAATAGGAAGTCAAAACAACAAAGTGACGGATGGAACAATTAAAGTAATTTATCATTATTAACTATTTAATTTTATTTTTATAATTTAAAATTCTAAATCATTTATCTATTGCCTATTCAATTGCCTATTCAATGTTATTTGGACGACGAAAAAAATGTCTTCCTTCCCAAATTACTATAATATGTAGATGATAAAGATAAGGAGAATTAAAATTAAAATAAAAAGAGAAAGTGATAAAGTTTTATCATAAAATTGGTCTAACTTTGTGTTATTTTTTAACTTTAATAAAAAAAAATGTGTTGTCTTAATATAAAATAAAATTAAATAAAGAATAAAATATCATAAAATAAAACAAAAAGTAAAACACATAATAACACAAAAGATTCATTGTCTACACAATTGAACGATGAATTCACAAAAAATACATATATATGTATTATATATTTTTTTATAATGGTTGATTTGATAATTGAGTTGTTAAATACATGCATTTACTTAGTCGAAAGAAAATTAAATTAGACTCACTAAATTTTTCTTCTGGTTCCGCCCTTGATAATTGTTGAAAAGGAAAATGTTTAGTTTCAACTCTTAATCCTTCAAATGTATCAAAAGACCAAATCAAATTTGAAAAGGAAAAATAGCAAGATTTCACAATGCGTTTTAGAGTTTAGTTGGTTGTGTTAATAACGTAATAAATAGATTTTGTTGGCTGACCAAGGACTAGGAGTGCTCTTTTTTTCATAAATTTGGAGTGCACATTTGCACTATAGCTATGAAGTGGGATTGCACATTTGGGCGTTCTAATTTTGCAGAAAACAAGACTAATTTGTCAACAGGGGCCAGTTTGAAGATTGAAAATTTGCCGTCCCTTCTAACAAACTAGACTTAAAAGTCCTTATGTCTTAACGAAGAAAGAAAGAAGAAACTATTCCAATAAGTTGAAGACACAGCGGCATTCTGTTGCAAAGTGTCAAATGTTTGTTGTAGTATTTCGCATATGATTCATAAATTTGTCGAGCAAGAGCTGTGGTCTGTAAGGTAAGAAGTGGTCATTGTTGACGTTGTTGTTGTTGTTGGAGAAATAGAGGGAACAGCAGAAGGTTGGCGGCTAAATCGATGATTATAATATAGCTGGTGTTAATGTCGGAGTAAATATTAGTATTCACATCAATAAATTACTTAATTTTCTAATTTATCCTTAATGACTTAAACTCTTGATTTTCTTTATTCACCTTATTCTAGTTTTCTCTTTTCACCTTATCACAAGCGTTTATCAATTCTTTCTAACATCTTTCTTTTGAAGTTTGATTTTTTTTTATTTACAGTAATTTCTTTTCCAATTTTTTTATTAATATAACACTTATTTTCACTAACACTTATATTTAAAAAAATTATATAACTTAGTTAAAAATTAATTTATAGTCAGAAAAATAAATTTTAAATTATATTAATTAATTTTGCATATTTAGTGTAAAATTAAAAAGAAATTAGATCAAATTTTTTTAATTAATAAACAAATAACACCAAGAAAATAATAAGGTAAATTTTTTTGTTTAGAATTTTCACTAACATAGTAATTGAAAAATTAGAAACTAAAAGAGTTAATTAGTTTTAATATATTATGAGCAATTTAATATTTAAAAATGTTAATAGATAAGAAGAAAAAAAATTATTAATAACATTTTAAAATTCAAATTTAAATTAATATTTTATGATTTTATTTTGGTGAAAAAAATGGTGTTAGAAAGAAATTTAAATTAATATGAATTTTGTTGTTTTGCCAAACAAAGGAATTCAAATATTTTACACTTTAAATTCATTGAATTACGTTTCTATAATATTTAAATTCTAATTCAATTTTACTTCTAAACAACCAAACACAGTTTAAAGTTTTTCAGGTCGGTCAATTAATCACACTATTTGGAGTAGAGTCTCAAAATCAATAGTTCTGGTTTGCTTCAATTTTAATTGGAAGGTTTACATTATTTGATATATACAATTTCCAACTTTGTTTCGTGATGATAGAGTAATTCCATGTAACTATAAATAGTTAAAGTTTGTATGGGTAAGTAGCTAATCCAATTCAAATTAGAAAAAGAACAAAAAAAGAGGATTATCGATACAAATCACATTAAAAATCGCTTAAAAATTTAGTACATTAGTCTTGCATGACAATCGAGTCATAACAAATTGTTCTTAAAACATATAACCAACTACACCTTCATATTTTTGTTTGAATGTGTACTAGTGAACGATGATAAGGTCTCAAGAAATTAATGAACAGTTGTGAATAGCAAACAAGAGCTAATTAAGCCAAGTAAAATGTAGAAATGCAAAAACTGCAGAATTGAGAAAAGAAATAACTAGAGAAACCGGTTTTGTATATCCCTACTCATCTTTTACAAAATTTTACTTTGAAATGCTGTTCTTTACTAGCTAGGATGCACAAATTTTGCTTCTGTGATGGGCTTTCCATTAGTTACGATATCTCTCCAATAACAACAACAACGAGTCTTCGTCCGATCAGATTAGGTGGAAATCAAGGTCGGATATGTAAATCATATTTCCCTATGGTTTTCAATAATTATGAATCATATTCCGCTTTCGTTTTCAATAATTTGTGTTTCGATGGAGAAATTAAAAAATAAAATTTCTTTTCTAAAAATCTAAATCCAAAATGAAATTGAATCATGGTAAATAGATGTGTTGAAATCTGTAAAATGACAATTATTTAAGAACAGAAAAAGTTAGTCCAAACGACATTTATAAAAGAACGGAGGGATTATATATTTATTTAATAATAAAGGAAGTAAGAAGAAAGAAACTGGTTATTTTCATTAAAAGAATCACTGAAATCAAGAAACAACCGTTACTAATATCTGAATGTGATTTTTGTCAAAGAGCCATTAAATAGTTCACGTACAAATGGAAAAATGAAACGTCTGGCTAACCAAAGCTTTTTGCATGGCAACCACGTAACTATATGTAAACACCTGTATCCCAATTCCCTGCACAACTGCCTGCACTCATTCTCATTCCTCTATAAAATTCCTTCCTCTGCACTAATTTCTCTTCTGCTCATTCTTTTTTCTGATCATTTGAGACACAAAAGATGGCGATGGAACAAGAACAACTACAACACCCCACTAATGGAAAGGAAGTTTTAGACATTTCTAGCATTGATTCCAAGGTACAGTAAGCTTTGCTTGTTAGCAAATTTCCTTTGATCGATCTCTGCTTGTATAGTATTTTTAGAAATTTTCAAATGGACTAGTACGTACGTATACCTACAAATTAAGTTTATATATTCTACTTTAATATAATTAAAACTCATTAGATTGACAAAGAAATCATTTATTTTTTAGAAAAATGCAATAAAAAATAAAAAATCATGACTTTATATAATTGTCATCTATATATACCAAAAGTTAAACATTAAATTGGTTTTTATATCAAATTTTTGTTTATTTCTTTAATGAATACATATAGTTGGTGTGATCAATTTGGAAATGAGTGTACGTACATGTTTTTGTTTAAAAAAAAAACAGACAAACGTGTACGTATATTTTTTTAATATGAATGGCGAAATTATATTATATTATTTTCAAACAAATACAAAAGAATAATTTTTGCAACTTTTGTTTTATTTTACAATCTTTAGTTTCCTCATGCGAAGAAGAAACATTATCCAATATTTGCCTCATGCATACATGTTCTTTGTAGTAGCTCTTTACTTCATCGATCATCTTGCAAATTAATGAGTTAGTTTCCTCTTTAAAAATCTTTTGTCTGCTTCGTTAGTTTTGATTTAGAACTCAAAACGTTATAATCCAGCAAAGAAATGAAGTCCCATGCATGAGTCATAAAAATTAAAGCAAAGATTAAAGTAACAATGTTGCTTATTCATGCATATTGATAATCGCATAATATTCATGGCCGCCCCTTCACAGACTCCTCGGTAACTTGTTTCTACTTGTGTTAACGTTTCATTCATAATTTCTCTCGAAAAATGAGTTCCTGGAGGATTACATAGTTGAAGTCTGTGTAATTAATGCATACATATGACCAAGAACAGGCACTGAATAAAACAAAATGTCCCTTTAATTAATGCGGGATCGATATAATTAATGCCAGTAGTTAAAAAGTACTATAGTTCTCAGGTAAATTCATCAAGAACTTCCATTAGACATCATGTGGAGATGAGCTTGATGGATGTTGTGATATGCAGGAGGCAATAAATAAACTTCCAAAGGCTTGCACAAAAGATGGATCCCTTGATAGGCATGGAAAATCAGCAATTAAGGGAAAAACTGGTGGATGGAGATCAGGGATGCTTTTGTTAGGTACATATATATATTTCATTGATCGATAATTCTCTTTTTGTTACAGCTAGCTCCAATTTGTACTGTACTATATATAGGAAGTATTTGATCACTACCCATATGTCAAAATTAAAGTGGGAATGAGAGGACTGATTTGTGCATTATAGAATCAACTTTAAATATCTTAAAAGTTCAATTAAGGATGCAAATTGTACGTGTTTCATCATGACCAAGAAATGACGATATGCATAGCCACTGGGCTAGCCTAGTGGTTAGGGACTTAGTGTCCCGACCTCTATGTCTAGTGTTCGATTCCCGGGGTATACATGTGAGGGTGATCTATTCCTGGGGATGCATGTGAGAGTGAATGAGTATTAAAAAAAAAAGAAAAGAAATGAAGATATGCATGCTGCGACTAAAAATGTTCAGTCATGATCAATATATTCAGTTAATGAAGGACTTGCTGCACTTGCTTTTACTGGAGTGGAAGTGAACATGGTTCTTTTCTCAAAGTCTGTGCTAAGGCAATCAAATGCAGAAGCAGTCCAAATGTTCAGCCATTGGATAGGAACCCTCAATATTTTTGCTCTAGTTGGTGCATTTCTCAGTGACTCCTACATAGGAAGATATGTCACTTGTATTGTATTCCAAACTCTTATGGTGATGGTGAGTAAACTGTCTCAATGTTTCACTATTGCTTATTCCTTATGTCCCTTCTGAACAATTTTGAGCATTTTATACAAGATTTGCTTTCATCTTGTGTTTTACCATTCATGTTTTTTGCAGGGTTTGATCATATTATCTGTATCAACTCATTTGTTTATGATTGAGCCAGAAGGATGTGGAAAAATAGGAGAACCCTGTAATGTTAAGTCAACTTTGGAAAATGCAACTTTCTATATATCAATTTACTTTATAGCTCTTGGCAGTGGTGCAATGGAACCAGCATTGGGTACATTTGGTGCTGACCAATTTGATGAAGAGGATATTCAAGAAAAGAGATCAAAAGTTGCATTTTATAGTTATTACTATGTTGCATTAAATATTGGATCCTTAATTGCTGAAACAATATTGGCTTATATACAAAATTTAGGGAGGTGGGTGTTGGCCTTTTGGATTTCAACATGCTGTGGATTTGTTGGTTTAGTTTTGTTATTATGTGGGAATTGTCGATACAGACACTTCAAGCCTTCTGGCAATCCCATCTCCAGATTCTCCCAGGTGATTGTGGCTTCAATGAGAAAAATTAAAGTTGAAGTTCCCTCAAATGGAAGGGGACTGTATGAAATTCATGAGAAGAGTGAAAAAGACAGCACCAGAAATATACTACACACTGATGATTTTAAGTAAGTCTATGCATGGCATCATGCATGACCAGATTGATTAATTAACACTTGAGAGTTGATCAAACTCTGAGAATAGTTTGTTCTAACTTCTAATTTCAGGTTTCTTGATAAGGCAGCTTTTGTGACACCATCAGATATGATGACAACCCTTTTGCCTGGAAAAAGCCAAACTCCAAATCCATGGCGTCTCTGCACTGTTTCTCAAGTTGAAGAAGTAAAATGTGTGTTGAGGCTAATACCAATATGGATTTGCACCATTGTTGCTTCCATGGTGTTTGTACAAGTTCTTTCTCTCTTTGTAGAGCAAGGAGCCACTATGAACACAGCAATCTCTGGCTTTCATATCCCTCCAGCTAGCATGACTGCCTTTGACATCATTACTACATCAACCTTTATCATTTGCTATGAGAAGTTTATCATTCCTGTTTATGTAAAACTCACTAAAAGAACACTAAATCCTCCTACCGAGCTACAAAGAATAGGAATTGGACTGGTGATTTCGATCGTGGCTATGATTATTGCAGGTTTAGTTGAGCATCACAGACTAAGACAAGCAAATGATGGAGAGGAGAGAAGTTCTAGTATTTTCTGGCAGACTCCACAATATGTGCTTGTAGGGGTAGCTGAAGCATTCGTGATTGTTGCTCAATGGGAGTTCTTTGCATCGCAAACACCGGATGGATTGAAGAGTTTGGGGCTCGGTTTATCCATGTCTTCTTCAGCATTAGGGAGTTACTTGTGCAGCCTAATAGTGACAGTGGTGATGAAGATCACAACCAAGCATGGGAAGCCTGGATGGATTCCTCCCAATTTAAACGATGGCCATTTGGACAGATTTTTCTTCCTTTCAGCAGCTCTTATTGCACTTGATCTTGCATTGTTCATATTGGTGGCAAAGAAATACAAGTCCATTGCATTAGAGAAGCGAGACGAGGCAGTGCAAATGGGGGATATGCCATGAATCTAATGCATCAGGATCAAGCATCCATAGTTGAACTTTTAATTTGAAAGAAGGTGTAGGGTGGGTTATTAAAAGGAATGAAATGACAATAACTCAGTCACAATTATTATTAATCTCATGCTCTCAGAAAAAGTAAAACTCATGACTTCTCTTTAAGATTATCACTTCGCACTCTTCCCAAATCCTGTTGTCAGTCTTGCAGATTCATAACGCCAGATTGAAAATTCCTCCCACATCTTTGGAAGCAGCAGCACTTGATGTACTTTGGGAGAGCGCTTGGTTGTACTAATTTCACCGCTGACCCGATTCTTTAAGAACACCACAGAACCAAAATTATAATTTTACAGGGGACAGAGATTCACATCAAGAACAAAATGAGACAGAGATTCATATCAACTTTCAGGGAAATGACAGTACAAATTGACAAGATCGAACACATTTTATTCCTATGTTAGATATCTCTCCATTAATAATGAAACTAATTGCAAGTAATATAGAAAACTGAATAGGAATAGCTCATCTAAAAGTCAACTTCACAGCTGAAATCCGTTTTAGCTATCCGTTTGTTTTTAATACAACAAAAGGGAGTGGGGAAAAAGAAAATGCTTGGATGCTACTTTTGAGGCAACACAAATCATGATCTCTGCTGGAATCATCTGTTGTTGTTCATCATTTTGATATCTTTGCAGTCAATTCTCTCACGAGCTTAGCAGCAACCATTGCAGTCATTCCATCAACAGTGTCACGCTGGGGATTGAATTCAACCACATCAGCTGCGACAACGTCACCCTGCAGGTTGTGAAGTATGTTGAGAACATCTCTGAAAGAGAGGCCTCCTGGCTCAATGTGTGACACCCCAGGGGCAAATGCTGGATCTAGAGAGTCCAAATCTACAGAAATGTAGACACCCTTTACACCTTCCCCAAGTTTCTGCAAGAGTAGACATTTAGAAAAAGGGCATCATGTATGAACCCAAAATCAGTGGTCACCAAACAGTCAACATCTCCATTAATGACATTACACACATCAATTACATGAACATAAGCAAACAAATGGGTATGCACTTTCAACATGCTGAATGCCACACACGCCTATGCATACAAGATAGATAGATATATAAATGATATACATATATACATATATATATATATATATAGAGAGAGAGAGAGAGAGAGACCAGGTTCTCCAATATTGCTCGATCTCTAGAAAATGTTCGCATCTCATACTGCTCCACACCAAACCTTTTCCCTTGTTCACGGCCTTCCTTGTTAATTGATCTAATTCCAACCTGTACAACAAGGAAAACAATTAGTAATGCACATTCCAGAAACAAATCTTCAATCTATCTCCTCTTATACAATCATAATTTCACTCTGAAGTAAAGATCCACTAACTTTGAGTTTTTTGGATGATAATGGAATGCAGAGAAAGAAAAACAGCTAACTAAAATTAGCTACTAACATCTTGTTAAGTTGCGTGGAACCAAATCAGACAGATATTCAGGAGATTTAATCCGCATATAGTCAATGATATGAAACTAGCAAAATGAGAATGAGTTCTTGATTGAGATTATAGTGATATGATATGTGCATGCTTTACAAAACTTTTATGCTATTTTCTTTTAGGAAGAGTATTCAGAAGATTGAAATCTTGAAAGAGAAGAGTATGCCGTGTAAATCGCTCCTACAACATTGAATAATTGTACACACTGCACTCACAGCAGATTCTGTTAGCAGCAAAATAATGGTTTGTCACTTAGCAAGAAAACTAGAATACCAGTAAATTATTAGGAAATGTACTTAAATAGCATGATTACTTGCAAAAGCCGCCGAGCATAGCCACCTTCCATGATACGTGCAAAAGGTGATGCATGAGAATATTTGTTTCCTTCAAAGGCATGATAAATATCTGGATGGGCATCAAGATGAAGAATATCCACTGGACCTCCAAGCTTCTCAGAAACAGCTCTTACAACAGGAAAGGAGATAGAATGATCCCCCCCTAATACCAAAGGGCGCAGTGGTGCCTGCAAAGGCAAAATAAAAATTGCAAGTATTAGACAAATAAACTCAGCAGAAAATGGAGTTGTCTAAACTATCATCATAAGAAAGCAGATAAGATTGATCTGGAACTATCCAAAATCACGAGAAGCAAGAAAATCATTTTAACCAAGACCTTAATTGCGTTACAATGTTAAATTTGCTGTGAAGTCCACGAATTTTAAATACATATTGAATACAAATTTGAAGTAGGCTATTACAACCTTGCCCTAAAGTACCTTCAACAAATAAAGTATTTGATATGAAATGCTTATTGAGAGGATATACCAAGTTAATAATATTAAATTTCCATAATCAATGACCACAACAACAAAAGCTTCAAAGTAACACATTCATGTATCCGACTGTTTGTCTTGAAATTAATATGATAGATTAGAGCACATTGCACAGACATGACGGACATTTTCTCTTTGCCTCTGGTTTGGGTATCCCAAATTGTAAATGAAAATTGTCCCACAACTTGCTACTTTGACACGCACATAACCACGTTTGAAGCTAAAGTTCCTCTTTTCTATTTTCATCCTCACAAGATCAAGTATCAATAGCCCAATGTCATGACATGCATATGCTGTTTATGGCTGATTACAGTGAAATGAATTCCTTCTTCACTTGGATTTGCAAATACATAGGCTGCGTTGTATCTCTGAATATGTCATCAACATCTAGTCAGAAAATTGGTTATTATTGTTATGATCTCCATAAATGACTCTTTAGATGTCTAACAAATGTAACTTGTGGAATTCAAGTTCATAAGTCAACACATAGCAAAGCTACGTGGGAAAGAAGTATTTTCTTTCCAAGGGGCAGATTGAGAGAGTGAGTTAACGATGGCATCTGAGTGAGTCACGAAGTAATCCATTTCATAACGACCAGAAAAGTTGTCTTAAATGCACTCTCTTTGGTTTATTCTAGCAGGGAGAATATAATAAACGATTGAAAAAGCATAAAAGAATGCAAAGAATGGTTACTTGTTCCATCACTAGCTTGACAGATTCACTTATGATACTCATCAATCTATCATCATCAACACCACAATCTCGGATCTCTTGAACAGGAACATCACCAACATCGGTCAAGACCCGTGGATCATTTAATTCCTTTCCTGCATAAAACCAAGGTTATGTGTCCTGGTCAAAATAAGTCTCAAACCAAAATGGGAAACATCCTCAATATGTTGTTGTAGAAACACGATTATAAAGCAAGAGATGATGAGCATCAATATAAATACAAAACACATCATATTTAAATATTACATATCCTTTCTTATAGTTTCTTTATAATTCTTTTTTGGTCTTCCTCTTCCCCTTTGAATTTGAAACATCAAGAAAAAAATACAAACTTTTTTATTAATGTTAATGCTACTAGGAGTTCAAGATATCATTTCTAACACAGTTAAACATGAAAAAGACCTATAATCAACAGTCATTTTTTAGCACGTACTGAACTTTCAATGCTGACCTAATGATGAAGCTTCATCTGGTAAAAGCCGATATCAGCTTGTGGTTCAACTTTTTTAAAGAACTAGACCTGAGGCAAGATTTAGGACAGCTCAATGCTTAGGAGAAGCCAGGGAGACGAAACAACTCATAATGTTCATACATTAATATGGAAGCTGGTGGGAGGCATGTAAAGAAAAGCACAATAAAAATGATTTTCACTTTTTAAATTAAAGAATTCTATGGAATGGTCACATCCATTGTTTATGATCACCATACTGCAAAAAACAACAAAACAGAAGATTATTTTACAAACCAAACTCAAAGTCTAATGATTAATTATCAAAAATATGAAACTGCCTTCACCTTCTTCAGTCGTGGAGTTCGTGCTGCCACACCAGATAGCCTCCCTTATTCGAGGGGGAGCAAATGCAGGGCCTTGGAGAAATGAAGAGTTATGACCTAGCGGAACTCCAAGAAGAGATGATGATGCTACAGCACCTCCCAGAGCTCGTACAAGTTCTCCCTGCATAAGTTTTAAAAGGATTATGTTAGAATTACAAAATGCTAAATTTTTTAAGCTAGAATTTACTAGGTAAAAGGAAGCACAAAAAGAAACTAATCAATGCACATAATTTCCCAGAAGGGTAACACAAAAGGATATATAAAGCTGGAAGCACTGCTAGCTTCATGAGCATTATGAAGAAAAAGTATATAATCTATAATACAAAGATCATGGAAACCAGATGGTAACTTCTTGCACAGCAACAGTCCTTAGTCATAATCTGCTCACTCTGAAAGAAACAAAATAAGGAGGCAGAAAATTTGTTGTATCTATAACACAGTACTCTCACAGAGAACAAAAGGCACTCTGACATGCGTACTTGAAATAAAATTTTAACACTGAAAGCTCAGACATTAAACTTCTTAAACACTTTTACCGTCATTTAGATATGCATTTTAAGATGCCTCAATTAAGTTAACAAAATAAAACCTCCAGAAAAGGACATCTGATCTCACATCAAACACAGAAACATGCCAGTAATCAAGTACCTAAACCTGGAATTTAATACACAGAAATTCTTGAAAAATGAAAAGTTTGATTGTAGTCACGTATACCTTGAGCTTGGCCCTCTCACGAATAAGGGTCAGAGATGCCTCTATAACACGATTCTGGCCTTTCTCTATCAAGTCCTTTGGTACATTGGCAATATTTCGTTTCTGCAAATAATGGATTCCCATCCTCCCAATGTTTTTCATATTTGTAAATACTGGATACAGGGACAAATAATGCTACCAATACACACTGAGACAGAAGATAACCAGAAATTGCGATTAGAGTCACATGCATTCATCTCTATCAACAGAATTACTTACAAGTGGTTTTCTTTCTCTGTGTTCTACTTTAACTTTGCAGTTATTCAGAAGCATATAAAATTGCAAACATTAAATAATAAAACACTAATATTACATTTACTAACTAGCTTAATTTTAATTCAAAAAAAAAGGGCTCAGTAAAAAAAATTATCAGTTTTGTCTCCTTTCAATCACAAAAGACATTTTCCTCAGAAATTTTTTCTAATTTTGTACTAAAAACACATCATGCAGTTAAAAAGTTTAAGAAACTTTTTGAACTCACGTAAGGGCCGGAATTGAGAACTTCCCATATGAACCTACTTAAACACTAGCAACCACCACCAATTTGATTCCACCCAACCCACCCCTGCTTCTCAAACCTTGATTAGGCCAGGATGAAGTAAGAATTGCATTAGTTTGATGGCTTTGAAATCAAAAACGTATCTTTAAATGTAAATTAACAAATAGATGGCTACGTTTTCTTTCCCCTCCTTTTGGCACAAAGATTCTTCTGGGATGCTAAATTTTTCTAAGTTCATGGCATCCAAAAGGAAAAAAAAAAAATCATTTTTTTGTTTCCGATAATGGAGTGCAATTCTATAGCCCTCATTAGTTGTTTTTTTCCACCTTCTTGAAAGATCCTGACTTCAATCATAACAGAAAGAGCCTGACTTTCAATAATAACAATCAGCTACAAAAAGAGCGAAAGCCATCAACTTTATGCATGTGTTTGAAGTTTAGAATACGATCAAGAATTAACTTCTATCAGTACGCGACGGCTAGAAAACCGCAAGGATAATCAAATAAACATTGAACCCACTTGCAAATACCAACAATAAAACGGCAGAGATAAAGAAAAAGCATAGCAACGAAGGCAGAAAGTGAATAAAGAATTCAAGAAACATGAGGGTGGTGTAGAAAAAAAAAAAGAAGAAAGACGTACATAAACAGAGAATTCCAAAGTTTGAGACTTTGAATTCAAAGGGTTTGAGGGATTCTTTATAATTTGGTAGAAAGAATGATGAAGAAGAAGAGACAGAAAAAGGAAGGCGGGTTCTTGTTTTTTTGGTGCGGTCTATTATGATGATTGATGCTGGTGGTGGTGGTGGTGGTGGTGCAGTGCTCAGTGCTGCTTTTTTGCTTGCAGCGAATGGATTATGTAAATGGAGCCAAAACAATGAATATTTGCATTAAGGATTTAAAGATTAAAATATGCAATAGTGATTGTCGAATCAGATATTCAGATTATTAATTACAATAAAAAGAAAGATTATCAATCAGATTAGAACAGTTTATACGTAACTACGTAAGTGAATTTAGCCTTTTGTTTACCATTTTTGCTTGTTAACTTATCCTAAGTGGCTAAATTCCAATGTGTTTGATTCATCCAAGAACGACACGTGAAACAACACATCTTTTCATCATCTTTTGAAATCACGTTTGGAAAATTAAAAGATATTATGAGAGAAAAATTTAAAAATAAAATGGTTGTATATTGTATAATGAATAGATTTATAAGAAGTCTGAATTAATGTTTTGATTATAAGAATGGGTTACACAAATAATATCAAGTTATCAACTCGAAATCATTTGACAATATTTGTATTACAATAAAAGAAAAGATAAATTTAAGACTTTTATTAGGAAAGACTTAAGATTCCTGAGGTCTCTTAATTTAAGATTAAGTTAAAAAATAAATAAAATGGCTAGTGCAATTCAAGATTTTCAGGAGAAATAGACAGGCTAACAATTCCTAAAGTTAGAAAGTGACGTTATCCTTCTTTTTGCATTTTAACCTTATTGCCGGATATTTATGCTTTTGCTTTGTAAGTTTTATTGTTTTTAAGTTAGCTCCAAATTCCAATGATAGAATGATAACTAACTATAATGGAATTCCATTCTTATTTTATTGAACTTAGAATCATCAGTTGTAATTGTTACAAAAAAAACACTTATCTCGAGTTGTAATGACATGAAATGAAATGGGTTGAAATTGTGTATTGGATTATATTGGTTAAGCAAGATCAATCTAAGAAGGAAAAAAAGTGTTAAATTACACTATAACTTTAACTTTCTTGTCTAATTCAAAATCGTTATCTATTATTTCGAAACTCTCAACGAAATTTATAAAACATATCAAGTAGACTCCATGACGAGTGTCAATTTTCTGCAACATTCATTTGTTTCGGTCACTTTTCGATCCATTATTACTGACTTTGATATTATTCAATACTACTTTCAAATTCTCTGAAAAAATTATTGTCTTATCCTTTATTCGTCCCATGTTAAAATCTACCTTGACCCAATCGGCCAATCCTCCTTTTCTTAATGTTCTTGAAATGGTGAATTCACATATTTTTCCAATAGAGAGTATGTGTGGCTTGTCTAGTAATACTAAAATATAGCATTTAAGTGCTTTTAACAATTCTTTGTTACTATATCATGAACCAATTATTTCTTATTCAATATCTCAATAAATAACCTTTTAAAAGTTTTCAATTGGTTAATGATATTGTGCTTTTATCTAAAATATACTCTATTATTTAAGTAAGTGCTTATCTTTGTAGATTAATGTAAGAATTCCATCACAAAAAGCATCAAGTTTTAAAAATGGCGGACTACTAAGTGCTTGCTTCTGATTACGGGCCTACAAGTATTGAACTGGACGGGACTTCAAAGTTCAAAGTAAGACCATTATCCACATCACTTTTTGGAGTACTGGGCTAAGCAAAACAACACAGCCCACCCGAATTATCGATTCGTAACCGTATTCCAATATGGATGGGTCCTGGATATGTGGAGTGGATCTTTGCAAGATTTTTGGAACATTCCATAATTTTCTTGAGCCATTATATAATTCATCACTCCTACTTCAAGAAATGGCTGTTCCAGAAACAGAAAGACATTTCAATTTCTAAAGCAAAGTATAATGTGAACAATAAGGAGAACCTTCACAAAGAATGCTTCTGATTCACATTCAACACAGAGTGGCCTTCTTCTCCCTCCACCGCCATCATAACCACCGCCTCCTGCTGTTCCCAATTTTCACCGCCACTAAAATCACCCAAAACTTCTGCAGAATAATGACCATGTCAACGTCAGCTTCACACTCTGACTCCCCTGCACAACAGCAAGACTCATTCGAACAACAACGACAAAAAGAACAAGACTTTATTGCACAAGTGTTGAAATACCATAACCAGACCAAGCATGGCTTCACCAACTATGCTCGTGGCCCTCATGGCCTTGACTGGGCTAATCAACCCAACCCTTTTCGTCGTTACATCTCTTCTCCACTCCTCCCTCTCCTGCATCCTGCCTCACCCAATCCCACCACCTCGAATTCATCAAATGTTGAGGAATCTCCCCTCTATCATGCTGTTTTCAATTCTTTGCCATCTCCAAAACCCTTATCTAAATCCACAATTTCTCGACTTTTTTATGATTCTTTAGCTTTATCAGCTTGGAAGACAACTGGGTTCTCCACTTGGTCCCTTAGAGTAAATCCCAGCAGTGGAAATCTTCATCCCACCGAGGCTTACATCATTGCCCCACCAATTGATTCACTTATTGATCACTCGTATGTTGCTCATTATGCTCCAAAAGAGCATGCTTTGGAAATTAGAGCTCAAATTCCATCTGGGTTTTTTCAAAAAAATTTCCCCAAAAATTCTTTTCTTATTGGGTTTTCATCTATTTTTTGGAGGGAAGCTTGGAAATATGGTGAGAGGGCTTTTAGGTACTGTAATCATGACGTGGGGCATGCTATTGCCGCGGTTTCAATTGCTGCAGCAGGGCTTGGGTGGGATGTTAAGATTTTGGATGGGCTGGGCTATACTGAATTGGAGAAAGTAATGGGACTTCATGTTTTTCCAGAATTCAATATTCCTTCTAGGCCAGTTAAGGGCAAAATGTCTGATATTGAATTTGAGCATCCTGATTGTGTGCTTCTGGTTTTTCCTAGTGGAATAAGTGAGTTTGACGTGGATTATAGGGAGTTGAGTTCGGCTATATCCGATTTTTCGAGATTGGAGTGGAAAGGGAAGCCTAACTTGCTCAGCAAAGAGCATTTGTGTTGGGATGTTATTTATAGGACTGCGGAGGCTGCAAAGAAGCCTTTAAAATTGTTAAATGAATCCATAGTTGATATGTTTCGGAGCAACAAGGCAATTAGTGTAAGTGCTTATAAAGGTTTTAGTTTAAGGGAAGTGGTTAGGAAGCGAAGGAGTGCGGTAGATATGGATGGTTCTACCACGATGGCAAGAGAGACTTTCTATCAGATTTTATTGCATTGTATGCCTTCGGGTTCTGGGAGAGGAGTGAAGCAAAGGAAACAGTTAGCATTGCCATTTAGGACGCTTTCATGGGATTCTGAAGTGCATGCTGTCCTGTTTGTTCATAGAGTTGTGGGGTTGCCTAAAGGGTTGTACTTTTTGGTGAGGAATGAAGAGCATTTGGATGACTTGAGGAAAGCTACAAGGTCTGAGTTTAAGTGGGTGAAACCAGATGGTTGTCCTAATGATCTTCCTTTATATGAACTGGCAAGGGCAGATTGTGAGGGGCTGTCTAAAAGGCTTTCGTGTCATCAGGTGCATATGTAGACACCATGGTGGTGGCAGCACTACTGAGCTCTCAATAACCTTTGATTAGGGTTTATTCCAAAAAATTTTCTGAGGAACTTTGGGATACTTACATTTTCATGTAGTGTTCATATCCTAGTTTAAAAGATCTACTACTTCTCAACCATTTCTATTTGATTGCAGGATATTGCTTCTGATGGTTGCTTCAGCCTGGGTATGGTAGCTCATTTTCAGCCCACATTGAGTGACAAGGGTTCGTGGATGTATCCTCGGTTATTTTGGGAGACTGGTGTACTTGGTCAGGTCCTGTATCTCGAAGCCCATGCAGTTGGGATCTCTGCTACTGGAATTGGTTGCTTTTTTGATGACCCTGGTATGTAGTTTTGGCTTCATATACCACTGTGGATTTCCGATATGCTCTTTTAGTTTTAGTTTTTGAAAGTGTTCCATTTCAATGACGATGCTATCCATGATACAACTATTTAAATTTGAGTTGATATGATGTGGATCACAGATTCATTCCTGCAATTGTCAAGAATTAAGAATTTAAAAAATAAAAGAATGAGAAAGGAAGTGCTGCACCTGAGTTTTTACTAAGAAATGGAAGTGGAATGTTCTGTATGGTAATTCTGTGTTCTGAATCATGCATTTCACACATTTCTAGAGTTTCCCATTTGATTAACCCTTATAGATTCTCTTTGCTTCCGTTCACCCTTAGCGAAAGAGCTGCATACTCCAAGTTTACCTTCTGTCCTTTTGGAATTTCTAGTTTTAGTACATATCACCACATGAAAAGGGAATATAGATCTGGCTTAGTTAAAGTTTGTCTCTTTCTTTGTTTTTGAAAAAACTTCAATTTCATTGATCCAGGTCATTGCATTGCGAGTGCGGTTTTGGCATGTTAAAACTGCATGATTTGATATTGTTCTAAATATTTAAGCACAGTGTTACTTTTCTACGTGATTATCATTTACGTTACTTAGAAGTGGATTTCAAAGATGTGCAGTGTAAAATAAGAACTAGTTTGGATTAAGCAACTGGGCTCAACTACAGTAGATTCACCTGAGTGACTTAAAACATCTTTTTTGAATTTGGCAGTTACATTAAGAAAAATGAGCCTCACATAGAGAAGAAGTTGTTGTGTCAGAATTATGTGAATGAGGAATTCATAAAAGATTGAACAAATCTGTAATTTGGTATCTTTTTTCAGGACAAAACTTGTAATGATTTGAACCAGAATTTCCAGATTATTATTTTTCTGTTGACTATATGTACATAAAGTACTGGAAAACTTGATTCTTTACTTCCTTTACTATTGGGCATTCTAAAGGGTCTTGTTTTTTTCTTAATGAATTGTGCCATTGAAGCTCAAAACTCCACGAAACCTCAGTCAGTTTGATTTTCTTTTAAGCTCTAGCTCTAGTAGATTTCAACATAAGTTTGATCATTTTATACCTGGCTGAGCTTGAGTGCTTGATTGTGTATTGTATTTACTTTCTATATCTATTTGTTATTCTTATTGCACTTTAATCCCTTCCTGATGTCTCCCAGTGTTGTTCTCTTTCCTTGATGACCCTTTTCCTTTGAACTTCAAAGCTAGCTGCCACTCCTCCTCCTCCTTCCCTTTTGACACACAAAAATCTGATAACCCCATCCTCTTCCAGATATCAAATTAACAGTGGCTAACCCTTAAGCTGCCAGCTTTAGTTCATCTGACCACTCTTACCTCTTGGTTACCTGTGCAGCTGTTGCTCTGCAAAATACATGTGAGCTTGTTGGTCTGGTTAAGTTAATATCTGTTTTTTCTGTTTGATATTTGCTCTACTGATTTTTACCGTCCTTGGTTAGGATTTGTATATTAAAGCTACTTATGATAGAGAATGAATATTGGGATGGGATATTATTTGTTACAATAATTATATGACATCATTTTGGTTGATGATCTCTGCCAGTACATGAAGTTCTTGGGTTGAGAGGATTAGAGTTTCAAAGTCTGTATCATTTTACCATTGGAGGCCCTGTTATCGACAAGCGTATAATGAGCTTACAAGCATATCCCGGACCAACTGTCGATGCATGATACCTTGGTAAATCAGAATCGGCCAAGCAAAGGTAGAGAATTCGACCACTAAACCACCAAATTTCTGAACGATTCCCTGTATAGCTTTTTGTATTAATTTGTAATGTTGAGAGCTTCCATCTGTAATTATGCTATCATTTCTTGCTCATTGTAAATTACATGTAAAACTTTTTCCACGTCAGTTTTGGCACAAAGTATAGCAAATATAACTGGATCATTGTTTAAATATCTTGGTACTGTTTGAAAAGTTTGGTATTAAGGAGTTGGTACACTGCAAGATTGTGCTTCGTTATTGGCTGCACAGCAGAATGAGTAGAGCATGCAAGATTAACTAGTTTTTGTAACGTTTGCCAGTACAATTCCTGTTGTTTTATGGTTTTGGCATGCCGATTACTCAAATATCATCTCAGGCAGATCAAGTCTTCGTTATTATGAGTAGTGGTATTCCGTTCGTACCTGGAGCCTGCCTGAAGTGCATTAGCTAGGATAGCCTTATGCCTCAGTGTTGAGGAAACAAAATGCACCGAAATGAATCTAAAGAAAATTTTCATTTTCATTTTTTTTTTACAATATTTATTGGAATGTTTGGTCACAATCGAAAGGTGGATGTAAAAAGTATTGCTAAAAAGTCAAAATCAAAGTTTTTTTTTGGATTTTATCTATTTTTTGCTAAAATACATGTGTTATAACTTATAAAAAATGGAAATTTAGTGAACAATTTAAATTTCATTTTTTTGACATTGTTCGTTAGAATGCATATTTATAATTGAGATGTGTGTAAAAAATAGTAGGGAAAAATCAAAATTAACACATTTTTTACTTTGCTATTTTTGACCAAAATACGTTTGTGTTATAGCTCATGAAAAATGGAGGTTTGGCGAAAAATTTAATTTTCACTTTTTTTTGAAGTTATTGAGTAGAATGTATGTCCACAATCCGCACGAGTGTAAAAAACCAAACAAAAAAAGCGAAAATTAGCGCGTTTTTGAATTTATTCATTTTTTTGCCAAAATAAGTGTGTTATAATCTATGAAAAACAGAAATTTGGCAAACAGTTTTTCTAAATTTGACTTTTTATTACACTATTCACAAGATTGCATGTTCACAATTGAAATGGATGAAAAAACAATAAGGAAAAAGTCAAAATCAACAAGTCTTTTTCACTTTGCCATATTTCATCAAAATGGGTATACTATAACCATGAAAAATGAAAAAAATGAAGGTTTAGTGAAAAATTTAATTTTCACTTTGTTTGAAGTTATTCACTATATTACATGTTCACAACCTGAGGTGAGTACAAAAAAGGAAAAAAAAAATAAAAATCAAAGCGTTTTTGAATTTTGTCATTTTTGATTAAAATACTGTTATAACCCATGAAAAATAGAAATTTGGCAAAAAATTAAAATTTCACTTTTTTTTTAACACAGTTCACATGCATTTTCACAATTGAGATGAGCGAAAAACTAGTAGAAAAAAAACCAAAATCAACACAATTTTTGACTGCAAACTGCAATCCTAACAAAGATAGTTGAGGTCTCTCCAAAACAAAAGATTCTATCATCTAGACAAATACAGAAACCGCTGGGAAATATGTCGAATACTCCAATCTGCTAGCATCATCTTGGTCTGATGTCTTCAAGCTTTAAGTATTACCAAGCTCTCAATTGAAACACATTGAGCTTAAAACCCAGCAGAGCCACCAGTCTGACTTCTAGCTTGCAATCCATTAACAAAATTGCAGGCACCTTCAACCGTCGGACAGGTAAAGGATGATTGTGTCAATGCACTCGATGATCTTTTGCAGGATTAGAACTTCCTTTCTGCATGGAAATAGAGGATGCACAGTTCTAGGCGCATATGATAATACCCATGACTCCCAAATCTCAGTCACACAAAAATTGGAAAGTTAGAAAGATACATCTTCCCATTTCTGACAGTGGACATAGAGTCCTCCAAGACATATTAACAATCTAATCATTGGGTTGAATTATGAGTGAACACTTGCGTTCAGATTTTACCAGTTACTAGGACCATCTATGCTGATTTACCGATCAAATCCCCCCCGACTGAAGGAAACCAATCATATTGAATGTCTACAGAGAAAAGCAAAAGTCATGTCCTACCATCAATGAATCAGAATTAGATAAATTTGAATTATTTTATCACCGCAATGATAAAAATATGATGACTTACCTCCACCAAGTTACCTTTGGTATCCAAAACGGATGCATTGGAAAGAAACAGGTGCCATGAATCCTGTACATGTGAGCATGATAAGCATCTTCACACTGCACTGATTCCATCACTAACAAATTTGATCAGAATTTACTCTTGAATTCCAAGCTTGTAAATATGCAGTTTCACAATCAGACGCATGATTATAACAGCTCTACTGTACTCTTAGCAGCTGACTGGGGAACTCATACCCAGAATGCAATTATGATAGCTAATCATGCTTGGCAACCATTTAAACGCCAACGAGAAAGAATGATATCACCCAAAAAGTGGTAAAGCATCTGCTTATCAGATTAATAGCTATATGGAAACCACGGATGTTTTCTTTCTAGTACTTGAAGGAATCAAGAAAAAGACCAAGGGAAAGCCCAGCTTTCCAATAATTAAACATAATGATTAAGCTCCTTAACTTGCCAATCAGCGGCAGAGAAGCTTTATACATGAGAAATCCAATTCCCTCCACAATGGCAACAGCCAATGCTGCAGAGAGAATATCCCAGTCACCAGTCTGCCCAATGACAGTGGCAAAGGCAGTTGCACTATAGAATCCTACCAAGAAAAAGAGTAATTTCACAGGGAAGTTTTTCCTTAAGTCCCTGATTCTTTCATCTAACTTGATCCGGATGACTTGTAGAGCCCTAATAAGTCGGGTTCCACTACTGCTATTGTCTGGGGGAGAAGAATTTATGCTGCTACCATCTGCAGTGCTTCTAATTGGCCATTGCCATCTCCTACAAATGATCAAAGTTGGAAACTATCAGTTAAATGCTCAAACAGGTGCAGGTTCAGCATGCTGTGCTAGCTGTAAATACAACATTGACTGACCAAACATACACCAAAATTGAGCACTGTTCCTTATTTACACTGTAGAAAAGCGAAATATCCTATGTACACTCTAATAGTTTGATATCATTGAGGATATATTAGGAAAGAAACGAATATCATACAAAAACATTCACACACATTGATTTTAAGCAAGAAAATATCAGTCACACAAACTTGAAAAGAAACTTACTTGAAATTATTGTAGAAAGGAGGGTTTGCCATGTGATATATAGGAAACCGATTATACAACTTTGAACCAAAAGAATATGCAGTTCTATGAAAACAAACGGCTATGTAAACAGCAGGAGATCCTGATCTGCAGTCTCTAGGAGTAAGAAGTTTAAAAATTCTTGAACAGCCAGCTGATGGTACTTTGACGACTATCATTGAGAATCCTTCATGCCAAAAATAAAAAAAGTCATATCAGCACTACCTAAAGATGTTGAAAACAATGATGAACAGAAACTGATGAAAGAACTCGATAATTAGTAAAAATTACATCTTCTTTTCCACCTGATGGTACAGTTAAAAATTAAGAATATTTGCAGATACAACCATGTGATGATATTCAGATTAAAAAGGGGGGAAAAGACAATGACCAAGGTTTACGGAAAAATTCTTACACACTGCTACATAAAAGTTGAAAGCATCATTTTGGGTCCTGATAGATTTGTAATGGAGCATCTGCTTCATAAAAATTTTGAACACCATACATTTTCTTCATATTCCACAGTCCTATCTTCATCCATATCTTATTTATTCCCGTTTTGCTCATTTTCTTCGACGAAACATACCAAACATCATCCAGTTCCAAAACAAGAAAAGCACCATCCATGATCCATATATCAGTAAAGATTCTTGAATCAATGAACTTGCATTTCCTATTCAATTTACATAAACAGCAAGCAGCAGAACCATTCCTAATTCAAAAACAAATTCTGCAAAATGGGTTTTCACTTTCCACACAAATCATCAAATCATCTGGCTGATACAATTAATAATTATAGAGCTCCTAAAATGACTAGCTAACTTATACTGATTTTTCTTTCTTTTCAGTTCAAAAAAAACTTTTCTTGCAAGAATCTTTTCTTCTTAAATATAATCTATTATTGATTTTGATCAATGAAACTGATTCAGACTTTAAAACTTACTCAAATTTTGAGTTTGATCGGAATTGATGGATTGTTTGTGCTTCTGCCACTTCACTTCACTTCCCTTCACTTCCCTTCCCTTCCTCCTCCCCGTACCTGTGGCGGGGCCGATAAGAGCGCAGCTAAAATATGATCTCATAAATAAAAGGGTGACTTTACTTGCAACATTTTTTAGTATTTAGATTTTCCACCCCAAATTTTCGTTGATATTGTGAAGTGATCCCTTCGTACTTGTCAAATTACTTATACCTCCCCTCACACTCAGTCACGCAGTACAAGAAAAAAAAAAATCAATTTAAATCCCTTTCAATATTGTAGCATTTAAAGTTTTGGCGGCAAATGCCTCAATCGGGAGTTTGGGGACCGAGCTAGGGTTTACCGCTCCTCTCAATCGTGCTTTGATCAAAGCCCTTTCGATTTTCAATTATTCTTTTTTTTTTTTTTTTCACTGAAAGTAATTTGTAGATAATTGAGCTTTAAATATTCAGTGGAATTCCATCAATGGTAGACGACGAGAGCGAGAATTCTGCAGCCATTCGTCCGATAAACAAGGGCGTCGTTCACCGTATCTGCGCTGGACAAGTTATCTTAGACCTTTCCTCCGCCGTCAAGGAGCTCGTCGAGAACAGCTTGGACGCAGGCGCCACCAGCATCGAAATCGCTCTCAAAGATTACGGTGAAGAATCATTCCAAGTCATCGATAATGGTTGCGGCATTTCTCCGAACAACTTCAAGGTCCTTTGCCCACCCTCTCCTCCTACCAATTCTAAATTCTTGTTTGTTTGGCAATTCATTAAAGATACTGCATTTTGTGTAGGTTCTTGCACTGAAGCATCATACATCAAAGTTATCGGATTTTCCTGACCTTCAATCGTTAACGACATTTGGGTTCAGAGGGGAAGCCTTGAGCTCCCTTTGCACTTTGGGGGATTTAACTGTGGAGACAAGAACCAAGAATGAAGCAGTCGCAACCCACTTGACTTTTGACCATTCGGGTCTGCTTGTGGATGAAAGGAAGACAGCCCGTCAAATTGGCACCACCGTCACTGTGAAGAAATTGTTTTCCAGTTTACCAGTGCGGAGCAAAGAGTTTCACCGCAATATTCGCAAGGAATATGGAAAGCTTGTCACTTTGTTGAATGTGAGCTTCTATACAACGTGTTCTTCCCCTATTATCTTGCATGATAGATAATTGGGGTAAATGTTAAAACTTTTTTTCGGCTTTGTGCTTTCTTGTTTAGAGTTGACTTGTTTCATATGTTTATTGTGCTTTAAAATTTCAAACAGAATGTTACTTTCTGCATGTCAGATTCACATGTCATGTCTTCTGGCATTAATAATAAAACAATTTCATGTCTTCTCGCGTTCCTTGTGTTTATATTTGTCAGTTTGGTTTTAAAGTAGTCTAGTTGATTATCATTTTGCATTGATTGTGATGTGGTAGTAGTTCTGCTAGGTGACTTTCATAATACTGCATTGATGGTTTGCAGGCCTATGCACTTATTGCTAAGGGAGTTAGATTAGTATGCTCTAACACTACCGGGAAAAATGTGAAATCTGTTGTCCTGAAAACGCAAGGAAGTGGATCTCTTAAAGATAACATTGTAACAGTGTTTGGTATGAACACCTTTACCTGCTTGGAGCCTGTAGAAGTGAATATATTGGATGGTTGCACAGTTGATGGTTTCCTTTCGAAACCTGGATATGGGAGTGGGCGCAATTTAGGAGATCGGCAGTTCTTTTTTGTAAATGGCCGCCCTGTGGACATGCCAAAATTGAGCAAGCTTGTGAATGAGCTGTACAGAGGTGCAAACTCCCGGCAGTATCCAATTGCAATAATGAATTTCACAGTTCCGCCTAGAGCTTGTGATGTAAATGTAACTCCGGATAAAAGAAAAATATTTTTCTCTGACGAAGGATCCATTTTACGCTCATTAAGAGAAGCTCTGGAAAAGATTTACTCACCAAATCATGCAAGTTATTTGGTTCATGAATTAGAGGAGCATAGTAAGAAGGAATGCACATTCAAAAAGCATACTAAACAGGAGAAGTCAAAGCTGCTGATAGAGATGAAGGAGAATAACAGAGATGAAGGAGAATCATGTAATAGAAAACAATTTCCAGATTCTGAGTCTATTGTTACAACAGAGAAAGAGCACATCAACGATTTTCGTGCTGTAGAGGTGATGGATAGAAAGCTTGTCCATTCAACCGGGAAAGACTTTATGCTGAGAGTTCACTCCAATAAGAAAGAAGATACCTTCTCTACAAGTCCCTCTAAGAAACTCAAGGATCTTGATAGTGCTACTGCAAATCATCCTTTGCACCCTGATTCAAGGGCATTTAGTAAATTCAGTTATGGTGATTTAAGTCCACATAATCACTCAGCTCTTATCCAGTCATCACTCAAAAAATTTGTTACTATAAATAAGCGGAAACATGAGAGCACTAGCATGGCACTCTCAGAAGTTCCTCTCCTCAGAAGTGGACCTACTCTTTGTCAGGCAAAGGAACTCAAGTTTGATAAGGATACTATACTCTTGAAATCTCCAGTCAACTTTATGACAATTGACGATTCAGATGAAGTTGATAATAATGAGCCTAACACTTCTGAACTTGCAAGGGTAGACAGAATTTCCGGTGAGACAGATGCACCAATTTCCAATGAAGGAAATATGCTGAATGAAGAAACAAAAGAGGTATGTTTGAGTGATTAATACTTTTCGGCAACAAGTCCCTACAATCAGTTCTTCACCGGAAAGAGAGGTGCTGTTTGAAGCACTTTAAGGAACATTTTTTCTTTTGCTGTACAAACATTTATTTCTTTGGTGCACGTATTTCACAAAATTTATTTGCTGAATTTTCAAAACCTCGTTTAATTGGAAATAATTTGATTTTCAGCCACTGAAAGTTGAGGAGATACCTATTTCAACATGCAAGGATTTAGAAAATATTCCCGAAGAACTACTGGAAGCGACTGGAGAATTGCAGTCATCTGGACCATCTTCAGATTCGCCGAGTCGAATAGTTGGTTCTACATTGCAATTTAGTTTTAATGAACTGACAACAAGGAGGCAGCAGAGGCTTGCAAGATTAAGTACCAATAATCACATGTCTTCAAAAAGAAATATAAGAGGGTATCCAAATCGTAATTTTCTCTTTATGATTTAAGATATTCATTCGTGTAACTTATCCAGTTTTCAGAATTAGCTTACAGGTCTTATGCTGCGGCAACTTTAGAGCTCTCTCAATTGACAAGTGAGGAGGGGAAGTCCAGGACTTTAGCTGCTGCCACTAGTGAGTTGGAAAGATTGTTCAAGAAGGAAGACTTCAACCGAATGAAGGTTTTGCTTTCATTATTTTTTATATACCTGTCCACTCGTGTGTCATCTTGGCCTTTTGTAGTCAACTTTCTTTCTTTTATTTTTTTCTTTGGGTTATTTCCACTATAATTGCAGGTTTAGTTGGTTTTTAGTTCAACTTTCTTTTCAGACTGATGCTCATTTCTGATTGTTTCCTTTTTATCCTGCACAGGTTATTGGGCAATTTAATCTCGGGTTTATCATTGGGAAGTTAGATCAAGACCTTTTTATAGTGGATCAAGTAATCTTTTGCCCCGTCATTCAAAATGCATGTGGAAAAAATACAAATATTTCCAGTGAATAACATTATAACAACTTTCCCCTCTGTATTTGAAGCCTTTAGTTGGTTGTATTTTCATTGGAAATTCATTCTTGTTGCCCTCAGCATGCTGCAGATGAGAAATATAATTATGAGCGGTTGTCTCAGACAACAGTCTTGAACCAGCAACCTTTGCTTTGGTAAGGAGTTTGAAATTTATGCTTTAGTTAATTTTTGTACTTGGGTGGCACAATCCAGAATATGTCACATGAATACCATCAATATCCTACATGTCTTGTATACTGGAATATTATCATAACCAGCATGCCTCGTAGCACTGGTCAAAGGGGAAATCTTTCTAACACCTATCACAGACTGATCCCTGTGAAAGCAATAAGGAGTGCCACATTAGTCGGAGAAAGTTGCTTTCTGATCGGCCGGAATATAAGCAGTACATCTACACGAACTTTTGCATGATAACTTTGGTCATAAAAAGTTGCAAAAAAATGAAAATTGAAGTTATTTCCAAGCTGAGTTTTAACTGTCAATCTTAAGTAGGCAACCTTTATATTATAGAGATGTTGGCATGAAATATTGGGAGAAACCTCCATTTAGGTCAGGTAAAGCATCAATGGGGCTTTTTTCTAGCAGTAAAAAATTTCTAGAGGGGAGCCGCATAAAATTAGAAGTTTCTATTCAAGTTCAAGCATTGTGCAGCTTGTAGTCTTAGTGTGTGTCAGTTCTTGTTTGGGGTATTTCTTTTTGTTTCCTTATTTATAATGTACTTTACGTAGGCCATTGAGAATGGAGCTTTCTCCTGAAGAAGAGATAGTAATTTCAATGCACATGGACACAATAAGGTGCCTTTTCTTTTCTGTATCTGTATTTCTCCGTACTTATTACAATTTTCAAATACTCAAGCAACTTTTTTTTTTCATGCTCTTCTATTATTCTCTTTGCCTTAATTTTTTTTTTTTTTTTTTTTTTTGGGAGATTCTTTGTCTCTCCCCCCATCTCCCCACCCCAACAAGGAAGCCTTGTGAGTTAATTAAATACATATGTACAATTTACTTATTAATACTGGGCACGAGTTTTGTCTTTCCTCAATTAGAATATAATAATTATGTATTCAGTATTTATTATTTTTATTTCGAGTTCCTTTCTTTTTAGTCTTTTGATTATTTTTAACCGATACTTTTCAACTGATGTTGCTCTTCATTCTGGTACATTGCACATGCAGGAAAAATGGGTTCTCACTGGAAGAGGATGTGTACGCTGCTCCTGGGCACCGTTTTATACTAAAAGCAGTTCCTTTCAGTAAAAACATTACTTTTGGGGTTTCAGGTACGAACTTTTTATTTGACATTCTTTTTTCTATTAATTTATATGAAGTATTTCTATAAAATTTGTGGCAAGCATTTGGTATGAAGGAATTAGGCAACTCATGTAAGACTGAATGGATGCTAGCAATATCCTGGGACGTATATGAAGTTCTATCTTAAATTTCCATCTGCAATGAGTGATTTTGCCTCCATGTTGGATTTAGAAGTAGCAATGTTAAGATTGTGCTTAGGCTTTCTCTTATCTGAGTTTGAAACTCAATATGGGAAGCATCTTTAACTTGGGAATAGATTTCCTGCCTTTCAGTGGAAGAAAAGCAAATTGACTGTTGAATGACTCAGTCTTGGACAAGGTTTACCAATGTTTTGTGCTTACTGTTAAGCCTCTAATTTTGTCCAGGACCATGAATAAGTTATAGGGTAGCTCTCCATCCATGTAGCATACACTATTGATGGCATCAAGGACTGAGTGCGCACATCTGTTGCTGTGACTATTAATTAGCTATACAGTGATGATTTTGATCAGTGGAGTAGTGTCTTTATCATTCTGAATCTGATATTGTGTTTATATCCTTTTTTCCCGTTTTATAGATGTGAAGGATCTTCTGTCAATTCTTGCTGATAGTCATGGAGAATGCTCGATTATGGGCAGTTACCGCACAGATACTTCTGATTCAGTTTGCCCTCCCAGGGTTCGTGCAATGCTAGCATCACGTGCATGTAGATCATCGGTTATGATTGGGGATCCCCTTGGGAGAAATGAAATGCAGAAGGTATGTAAGGCATTTTCTGAGTACACATTGAATGAGAATGATGAAAAATGATCTAAATCACCAGGATATTTTACCGTTTCCTTTTTGGTGTTTATTATGATTATGTAGATTGGACTCAAGAGAGTGTAAGGATAACTTTTAGTTACATCTGTTCAATTGTCATTTTTGTGATGCTTTTGCAAAAGAATTGTCTGAGAATAGGATAGCTGTAAGGGAAAGGTGTGACGGCTCGCCCTCCCTCCTATCTATAAAAAGGAGGAGGATATTCAACTTCAACCTCCCCAGCTAAACAAATTAAGGCTTGTAACTCGAGCTTCCTTTGGCCTCATGTTCCTTGCCAATCTTTATTAACCCCTAGCACTGAATACTTCTTTGCTGTGAATTGTTCTAGTAGATTATGAATAAAGGGTATTATAGCAGCATATGTTCACTGTTTTAGATACTTGAACATTTGTGTAGTGGTACATTTTGTAACTGCTGTCATTTGTTTCAGATACTTGAACATTTGGCAGACCTCAAATCTCCTTGGAATTGTCCGCATGGCCGACCAACAATGCGTCACCTGGTTGATTTAACAACTGTCTACAGAAAAATGAACGAGAAACATCTTCCTTGATGCAGCCCCCCCTTTTTTGTATCTATTTTCTTCAAAATTTTGTAACTAGTGTTTCTTTTAGCGCCTTTTAAGTTGGGTGATTTTTTTTCTGGCTTTCTAAGGGCTTTGTATTTATAAATTAAATGCCAGACTTCTCACTTATATAGTAAAGGCTTTGAAGGAGCTTGTTGTGAAAATGTAAAGTGGCAATGACATATTTGTGTATATATGGTAACATGCCCTTAGTAATCTTTTGTGTTTTGTGTTTGAACAATTTGAATCTTTGTTGGGTTGGTCTCTGTCAAGTTCAGTTTATAATATACAAGGATGAGTTAATCGCGATTTTAACACATGATAAAAAAAGGTATAAAATTAGAATTACGATTTCAACTGCAATTAGTCATCTGTTGTATATATGGATCACATATTATGCATAAACTTGTTAGTTGAGTAATAGTTTAGGTCATTTGTAATAATTATCTAAATTTTGTGATATATTTTATAATTTGATTAAAGTCAGGGTTCATTTGGTTTTGGTACTGGTTTGGGCCTTGGGCTCTTTCATATCAGCCATAGCTGTAAGCCCGTGACCGCCGCTTTTCTTTGTTTTGCTGTTAATTCTTGAACTTCGCGAGAAAATTGGATTAAAAATGAAAAATAAAAAATAAAGTCTCTTGCTTTACTCCCCCGTTTGTCTCTGTCCTTTTCTAGGGTTTACTTTGTCGGAGAACTTCTCCATTTATTCCGGCCAGATAGACGACCTTACTTCCACTCCGCCGGCGACTACATTTCCGAACGGGTACGGTTCTCACCACTCATTCATTTGATCACTTTAATTTCTTCTATTTTCAGTTAAATTCTGCGTTTTTGTTAGGGAAGTGATGGTATTGTTTGTCTTTTGACTTCAGTGTGTGATGTTCTGAAATTAGGGTTAGCTCTGTATAATGATAGTGTAAATTTGCCTTAGAATTTGACTGGAGTGAAGAATTATAGGATCCTGAAATTGGAAAATGGAAAATATGAACTAAAGATCAAACCTTGAGCATTAAAAAAGAAAACTTGGATAGGATATTTAAGGTGTTGAAACTGAAATGCAAAATTAAAGTGACTGCGAATTGGTAAATTTGAAAAAGTGATTACCTGACAAGCTTATGGGTTAAAAGTTGGCTGGTAATCTGCAAATAATCGTAATAGAATGGTTTGGGATTATTGTCTTGTTAACATTCTAAGCTGTCAGCTAGGTTTTATTTGCAGTGGTGGAAAAAGATGAAAGGTTTTAAATAGGTTTGTGTTTGCGGTTTCACAACTGTAGTTTAGCTGTCCGGCATTTAGTTAGTTGAATAGCATGCTCTGATATGCTGACAAGCTTAGCCTTCGGTTACTTTGTTTTGGTATATAGCTGTCCAGTTACTTTGGTTTTTCTTTGTTGGACAATACTAAATCTACTCAACATAATCCAACTAACATTTTTGTGGATCTCTTTTTCTCCACTTTTAAGTTTTAACCTTATTTAGATAATTCCACAAGCAAAATTGTAGAGGACAAAGATTGAATGAATGCAAATAGAAACTTGTATGTGATGGTCAATTACATAAATGTGCACCCGAGTTTTAGCCTTTGAGTTGTCTCCTTAAATTTAAAATTTTATGTAATTAGCCATGACATACAAGTGCAACTTGTTTACATTTCTGAGAGAAGGGCATTTTTCCAAGTCATCCTGTAACATTTGCCTCCCTGTGGTTATCCTGCATTTTCTGATTTTTATTTGGGAGTTGTCTAAAATGGTTCCTCTCCCTAACCACCAAAGAGCATGCACTACCCCCCAAGAAAAAGACGTATCCATTACAAGAAGACCATAAAACGCTATAAATACCCTCAATTTTGTGACTGAGTGATTTGATTGCCAGTTCTGACACAGATCATGAAGCGAACATATTTTTGTGCATACTCCTACACCGCATCCAAATCAGATTCCAATGTCCAATTTTTGCTGATGATCTGTCTTGATGGTTTTGGTTATATCGTAGGATGAGGTGTTGCAAGCTGGGGAAATCAGCATAAAAGTTATATTTCTGTTGCTATATCCAGGTCAAAGTTTATTATGCTTTCCAGAGACATCCAACTGCAGGTATGTGTTCTTTATGGGCGTGCCTTTTGGGTATTCCTTCTCTCTAAGTGCCTCTATCCTAGTCATGGCAATCTTAACTTAGTGCTTTTGACAATTGAAGGGTCGTTTACATTCTATCGGATCTTAATTATCTGAACATATGTGTTATGACTTTTTGGGTATATGGAGGGTTGATCAGGATCTTGATTATTTGAGTTGATGCCATTAGACCTTGTAAGAGTTTATCCAGGCCACCTCTCCCTTTTCTTCCTTTTATGAACTTGAAAAAGGAAAAGATGAATTGCGACCTTGATCATTATGTATCCTTATACCGGTTCTACTGTGTTCTCTATTTGTCTTTCCAGCCCTTTTAAGGCATTTCCAAGTCAACTCTCTTGATTTGTTTTATACACTTTAACTGTATGTCATCTTTGAACTTTTTTGTAGGCAGATTTTGCTGCTGCAACTTTTTCCTAGGTCAAAGTTTATTTAATTTTCCTTCCTGTTGGAGGTAGATAGATATGCAACCCACAGGTGGTAAAGATAACCAACTTCGTGATAACAACAGCCAGAAGGTCCATCCCCAACCTATGGAAGAGGCAATAAACCAGAATCCTGAAGCAGTCGAAGCACTGATTTCTAGGATTTTCACAAAAATTTCCTCTCTCAAGACTGCTTACATTCAGCTCCAAACTGCTCATACTCCCTATGACCCAGATAAGATTCAAGCTGCTGATAAACTTGTGATATCAGAGCTGAAGAATCTTTCTGAACTGAAGCACTTTTACAGGGAGCATAATCCAAAACCTGTTTGTGCCTCTCCACAAGACTCTCGCTTAGCTGCAGAGATCCAAGAACAGCAGAGTCTTTTGAAAACTTATGAGGTCATGGTTAAGAAATTTCAGTCTGAAATTCAAAATAAGGACTCTGAGATCAATCAATTGCAGCAGCAGATCCAGGAGTCCAATCAGAAGCGAGTTAAACTGGAGAAGAATCTCAAGCTTAGAGGATTGTCTGCCAAGGAATCAGAGGGTTCTGTTGATGAAAATGGTATCTTTTCTATGGAGTTGACCCCTGACCTTTTTAAGTCGGCAGTGGAATCTGCTTATAGATCCATTCATGATTTTTCCAAGCCATTAATCAATATGATGAAAGCTGCTGGTTGGGATCTTGATGCAGCAGCCAATTCCATAGAGCCTAATATTCTTTATGCTAAGAGAGCTCACAAAAAGTATGCATTTGAAGCCCATATTTGCCAATGCATGTTCAGTGGGTTTCAGGAAGAAAGCTTTTCTCTGAAACCTGACAGTACAATTGTAGATAAAGAAAGTTTTTTCCACCAATATCTTACCCTACGGGAAATTGATCCACTTGATTCTGTTGGGCAAAGTTCAGATTCTACTTTCGGAGTATTTTGTCGAAACAAGTACCTAGCGGTTGTTCATCCAAAGATGGAGGCATCATTCTTTGGCAACCTAGATCAGCGAAACTATGTCATGGGTGGTGGGCATCCAAGGACGCCTTTCTACATGGCTTTTTTGAAACTAGCCAAGGCTATCTGGCTTTTGCATAGATTGGCAAACTCCTTTGATCCCACAATTAAGGTTTTTCAGGTCAAGAAGGGGAGTGAGTTCTCTGAAGTTTATATGGACAGTGTATTGAAAAATTTCATTCTTGATGAAGGTGATCAAAAGCCTAGGGTTGGTTTGATGGTTATGCCTGGATTTTGGATTGGCGGCAGTGTGATACAGTGCCAAGTTTACTTAACAGATGTGAAAGTTGTGGAATGACTTTTACTTTGAGCTGGAGTTCATGTATCCTGTGTGATATTCACGTTTTTATTCCTGTATTTGATATATGTT
This sequence comes from Ophiorrhiza pumila, assembly GCA_016586305.1. NCBI lineage: Eukaryota > Viridiplantae > Streptophyta > Magnoliopsida > Gentianales > Rubiaceae > Ophiorrhiza > Ophiorrhiza pumila. The sequence continues at coordinate 3,069,144 of BLIW01000002.1, forward strand.
GCTGCTGTATCTGTAGTCTGCAAGTGCTTGAATTTATTAAGCTTATATTATGTGTATTCAGTATTTCTGAGGTGTCTCCAAGCCATTAGTAGAAATAATGCTTATTCTCTCTTTCACATACGCAAACACAGTAGAGAGAGATGGTTCTGCAGTTTACTCTCAATAGTTGTCTCTACTATCGGGGTGGAGTTTCCTATTTGAAATGTTGGATTATTTTTACGTAAAAAATTCCAGATGTTAGCAAGGATTTTGAGTGAAGGAGACGTGATAAAGAGAAGGTAGAGTTTCCTTTTCCTCCTCTTCTTGCTTGTTTTAAGTTTTAACTAGTTTTAAGAGTCTTCATTGTTAACATTTTTGCAGAACAAGAAAGGACTGGATTGGATTGGATGATTGGCCTTGCTGATGGTGACTAGCCGTTTTGACTTGTTGCATGATGCGTTATGCATGGACCATGATATCTGCTGCCCTCAGGCTTGAGCACATGATACTAAACGAGGTTAATAGTAAACTTTGAATTTTTGGTCGGTTCAAGAAATCTTACTTGGATTACATCTACATCAAGCTAAGTAATAAACCTTTTTCTATGAAAAGAACTTTATAAACTATTCTTGCAAGAATGACTCCCCGATACAAACTACTGCTGCTCTTGCCAGATAAAATCAAAGTTAATCAGAACGAAATTAAAGTGGGATTTTCATTGATTTCTTGAATTGTAAGTTGGAAATTGCTTAGAGGCCACTTAAGGGGCTGGGATTAATTGACATAATTGGTAGTGTTACAACTTACAACACAAGCCATTTACGCTAAAAACACCAGCAATTAATTCTCTGTATTAGTTCATAATCTTGAAATATATTAATGCTTGTACAAGATCCTAGCTAGAATCTCATCATGATCTCCTCAAAGCCAGCAAGATGTTTACTAAGCAAGCTCTTCCTGAGGTTGATATTCCTAGCGAACAAGTTGCCGCAGGCACCGATGGCTTTGTTCAGCATGCATGGTTTGGCCAACCGTGTAGATTCCATTATGTTATTAACACTGATCATATTTATTGCTTCAAAATTAAAATTATATGTTAAAATAAAACAAAAGAACTAGCGTCTCTGTAAGTTTTAGTCTTGAAGCAAATAAATTAAACCATATATGAAGTAACTTTTCATTTTTGTTTTCATCAGTATGTTATTATATATTAACTTTCTTCCCTTCAACAAATACATTAATCAGTAAATCATGGTGGTTTTAGACTTTTAGGCATTGGAACCATCCCGTTCTTCTCATCTACTTCTTGGAAACCTACACACGTGCATGGCCAAAATATTGTAGCAGACGTTAAGCTATGACTGACGTGCATGTGTGCGACAATCGATCTTTCTATATAAATCATCATATATTCATATCCTCTTAACATTTTTTTTTTCCATGACCATGATCAAGAAAAACCATTCTATCGAAGCTTATCATTCTAAAAAAATGGCGAAAATTAGCTTCTCTTTTCTTCTTCTCCTCAGTGTTATTTCCATAGCCACCGCAATCGAGCCAACCCAACACAGAAAGTCTCGTTTTCAGGCTTTTATCGAGGAACAATGTCGGGCAACCCGATATTTTCAGCTGTGCGTTCGTTGTTTGTCCACCTTTGCAAAATCCCCAGCAACTCCTGAGCAGTTAGCCCAAGTGGCGTTAAGAGTTAGTTTAGTGAGGGCAAGATTTGCAAGAGCATATGTGACCGAAGTAGTTAAAGATCTGAAGATGAAAAAGGCTAAAGATTACCAGGCTGTGAGAGATTGCTTAGAACAAATCAACGATGGGGTGGATCAACTCACGAATTCGGTTAGAGAGTTGGGAAGAATGTCTATAGATAGTGAAACTCATTTCTTTTGGCATCAAAGCAACGTTAATAGTTGGGTGAGTACTGCACAAACGGATGCACTTACGTGTTTGGATGGGTTCTCAGGCCATTCAATGGGGAGTAAAGTGAAGGCAACAATCAGAGCTAAGGTAATGAATGTTGCAGAGGTTACTAGCATCGCTCTCGCTTTCTTTAATCGATATGTGGCAAGACATCGAGCTTCCTATTCTCTCATCAAACCCTGATCAATCTAGTTTTCTTATAAATATTACCATTAGATCTTGTTCTTGTTGAAAGATCCACTTTTCGTTTTTCTTTGCTATGTTAACTGACACATATGTAAGAATACTGTGCATACAAAATTTTGGAACCCCTTATGAAAGAAATGAAACTACAATCGAGGTGCATACAGGATTCTGTTCACTTTTTTTTGGCCACTGTAATGCATGTTCATAGTTGATGTGGACGGGGTAAAAAATATCACAAAAAAGTTAATTTTGAAGTTTAACATATTTTACTAAAATACGTTTGTTTGTGAAAAATCTAAATTTTATTTTTTTTTACATTGTTCATTAGAATACATGTTCACAATTGAAATGTGTGTAAAAAAATAGTAGGGAAAAACCAAAATTACCACGTTTATTGACATTGACATTTTTGATAAAAATACGTACGTTATAACTCATGAAAAATGGAGGTTTGGTGAATTTTTTAATTTTTACTTTTTTTTGACAATATTCACTAGAATGCATGTTCACAATGGGGGTGGGTGCAAAAAACAATAAAAGAAATCAAAATCAACGCGTTTTTGAATTTTGCCATTTTTTTGGCTAAAATAGTGTGTTATATTCCATGAAAAATGAAAATTAGGTAAAAAAAAACCTAAATTTCTCAATAAAATTAGGTGTGGCGCCCTCTCTCGACTGCGAGGTTATGCAAAAAAAAAAAGACAATATCCAATAGAATGCATGTTAACAATCAGGAGAACGGAGTGGAGGGAGGGCCCCACACCTAATTTGGAGTATTTCCACGCAATTTTTTATACCCACCTACATTTATAATGTATTATTTAGAGAACGGAGTGTTAAAAATAGAAAAGTAAATTTTTTGAACAATAACTATTTTTCATGGGTCATAACTCACGAGTTTTGGTCAAAATGCAAAAATAGAAAAACTACCTGTTGTGGAGATTTTTCTTGCAATTTTTCACACCCACATATATTTTTAATGTGTTATGTAGAGAACGTAGCATAAAAAATGAAAAAGTAAGTTTTTTGAAAAATCACTATTTTTCGTGGACTCACGAGTTTTGGTAAAAAAATGCAAAAGTAGAAAAATTGGCTATTGTGTAGTATTTTCATGCAATTTTTTACACCTGCCTATATTTCTAATGTTTTATCTAGAGAAAGGAGTGTAAAAAAAAAAAATTATTTTTTTTTAAAAAAAATCACTATTTTTCGTGGGCTATAACTCATGAGTTTTGGTCAAAAATGTAAAATTAGAAAAACTGCTGTTGTGGAGTATTTTTCTGCAATTTTTTACACCCACATATATTTGTAAGAGTAATGATAGGGGGAGTGAAAAATTAGAGTGAAAGCGTAAAGTGACTAACGTGGCAGTTATAAAAAGACAAACTAATACCCTAACCAAATGATGAGTGAACCCTAATGGATAATGGATAATTTTTTATTTTTATAACTGCCACGTCTATCACTTTACGTTTTCACTCTGTATATCATTATCCTATTTGTAATGTGTTATTTAGAGAACGAAGTGTTAAAAATGGAAAAGTAAATTTTTTGAACTATAACTATTTTTCGTAGGATATAACGCACGAGTTTTGGTAAAAAATGGTAAGTTTCAAAAACTAGCTGTTCTGAACCATTTTCATGCCATTTTTTACACCCACATTTATTTTAATCTATTATCTATGTAACGGAGTGTAAAAAACAGAAAAGTAAAATTTTTTAAAAATCAATATTTTTTGTGGGTTATAACTCAGGAGTTTGGGTAAAAAACGGCAAGTTTCGAAAACTAGCTGTTCAGAACTATTTTCATGCCATTTTTTACACACCAATATTTTTAATTTAAAATCTAGAGAACAAAGTGCAAAAAAATGGAAAAGTAAATTTTTTGAAAAATCACTATTTTTCGTGGGGGTTATAACTCACAAGTTTTTATCAAAAATGCAAAAGTAGAAAAACTGTCTAATGTGGAGTATTTCCACGTAATTTTTTACACCAACCCAGATTTCTAATGTCTTATCTAGAGAACGGAGTGTTAACAATAGAAAAATAAATTTTTTGAACAATAACTATTTTTTGTGGGTTATAACTCACGAGTTTTGGTCAAAACGCAAAAGTAGAAAAACTACCTGTTGTGGAGTTTTTTCTTGCAATTTTTCACACCCACATATATTTATAATGTGTTATCTAGAGAGTGGAGAATAAAAATTGGAAAAGTAATTTTTTTGAAAAATAACTATTTTTCGTGGGCTAATAACTCACGAGTTTTGGTCAAAAATGTAAAAGTAGAAGAATTGGATATTGTGTAGTATTTTCATGCAATTTTTTACACCCACCTATATTTTTAATATGTTATCTAGAGAACGGAGTGTAAAAAAAAAGATTTTTTTTTAAAAAAAAAATCACTATTTTTCGTGAGCTATAATTCACGAGTTTTGGTAAAAAATGCAAAATTAGAAAAACTGCTATTGTGGAGTATTTTTCTGCAATTTTTTACACCCACATATATTTGTAATGTGTTATCTAGAGAATGGAGTGTTAAAGATGGAAAAGTAAATTTTTTGAACAATAACTATTTTTCGTGGGCTATAACTCACGAGTTTTGGTAAAAAACGGCAAGTTTCAAAAACTAGCAGTTCCGAACCATTTCCATGCCATTTTTTATACCCACATTTATTTGTAATCTATTATCTATATAATGGAGTGTAAAAAATGGAAAAGTAAAATTTTTTAAAAATCATTATTTTTCGTGGGTTATAACTCACGAATTTTTGTAAAAAATGCAAAAGAAGAAAAACTGGCTCTTGTGGAGTATTTTCATAGAATTTTTTAGACCCACCTATATTTGTAATATGTTATCTAGAAAACGGACAGTAAAAAATGGAAAAGTAATTTTTTTTGAAAAATCACTATTTTTCGTGGGCTATAACTCACGAGATTTCATAAAAAATCCAAAAGTGAAATAATTGTTGTTGTGCAGTATTCTCGTGAAATTTTTTACACCCACCTAAATTTGTAATGTGTTATCAAGATAAAGGAGTGTACAAAATGGAATAGAATTTTTTTTTTGAAAAATCACTATTTTTCGTGGGCTATAACTCACGAGTTTTTGTCAAAAATGGCATGTCACAAAAAGTTGATGTTGTGGACTGTTTTCAAGCCATTTTTTACTCTTACCTATATTTGTAATGTGTTATCTAGATAACGGAATGTAAAAAATGGAAAACTAAATTTTTTAAAGAATCACTATTTTTCGTGGGTTATAACTCACGAGTTTTTGTCAAAAATGGCATGTCACAAAAAGTTGCTGTTGTGGACTTTTTTCAAGCCATTGTGTACACCTACCTATATTTGTAATGTGTTATCTAGAGAACAAAATGTAAAAAATGGAAAACTAAATTTTTTAAAGAATCACTATTTTTCGTGGGCTAAATCACGAGTTTTGGTTAAGAACGCAAAAGTAGAAAATCTGGCTGTTGTGGTGTATTTTCATGCAAATTTTTAAACCCACCTATTAATGTAATCTATTATCTATATAACGGATTGTAAAAAATGGAAAAGTAAATTTTTTGAAACATCACTATTTTTCCTGGGCTATAACTCAGGAGTTTGGGAAAAAAACTGCAAGTTTCGAAAACTAGCGGTTCAGAACCATTTTCATGCCATTTTTTACACACCAATATTTTTAATTCAAAATCTAGAGAACAAAGTGCAAAAAATGGAAAAGTAAATTTTTTGAAAAATCACAATTTTTCGTGGGGGTTATAACTCACGAGTTTTTATAAAAAATGCAAAACTAGAAAAATTGTCTAATGTGGAGTATTTCCACGTAATTTTTTACACCCACCCATATTTCTAATGTCTTATCTAGAGAACGGAGTGTTAAAAATAGAAAAGTAAATTTTTTGAAAAATAACTATTTTTAATGGGTTATAACTCACGAGTTTTGGTCAAAACGCAAAAGTAGAAAAACTACCTGTTGTGGAGTTTTTTCTTGCAATTTTTCACACCAACATATATTTGTAATGTGTTATCTAGAGAGCGGAGCATAAAAATTAGAAAATTAAATTTTTTGAAAAATAACTATTTTTCGTGGGCTAATAACTCACGAGTTTTGGTAAAAAATGTAAAAGTAGAAGAATTGGCTATTGTGTAGTATTTTCATGCAATTTTTTACACCCACCTATATTTGTAATGTGTTATCTAGAGAACGGAGTGTAAAAAAAAGAATTTTTTTTTAAAAAAAAAATCGCTATTTTTCGTGAGCTATAATTCACGAGTTTTGGTAAAAAATGCAAAATTAGAAAAACTGCTATTGTGGAGTATTTTTCTGCAATTTTTTACACCCACATATATTTGTAATGTGTTATCTAGAGAATGGAGTGTTAAAGATGGAAAAGTAAATTTTTTGAACAATAACTATTTTTTGTGGGCTATAACTCACGAGTTTTGGTAAAAAATGGCAAGTTTCAAAAACTAGCTGTTCCGAACAATTTCCATGCCATTTTTTATACCCACATTTATTTGTAATCTATTATCTATATAATGGAGTGTAAAAAATGGAAAAGTAAAAGTTTTTAAAAATCATTATTTTTCGTGGGTTATAACTCACGAATTTTTGTAAAAAATGCAAAAGAAGAAAAACTGGCTCTTGTGGAGTATTTTCATAGAAATTTTTAGACCCACCTATATTTGTAATATGTTATCTAGAAAACGGACAGTAAAAAATGGAAAAGTAATTTTTTTTGAAAAATCACTATTTTTCGTGGGCTATAACTCACGAGATTTCATAAAAAATCCAAAAGTGAAATAATTGTTGTTGTGCAGTATTCTCGTGCAATTTTTTACACCCACCTAAATTTGTAATGTGTTATCAAGATAAAGGAGTGTACAAAATGGAATAGAATTTTTTTTTTTGAAAAATCACTATTTTTCGTGGGATATAACTCACGAGTTTTTGTCAAAAATGGCATGTCACAAAAAGTTGATGTTGTGGACTGTTTTCAAGCCATTTTTTACTCCTACCTATATTTGTAATGTGTTATCTAGATAACGGAATGTTAAAAATGGAAAACTAAATTTTTTAAAGAATCACTATTTTTCGTGGGCTATAACTCACGGTTTTTGTCAAAAATGGCATGTCACAAAAAGTTGCTTTTGTGGACTTTTTTCAAGCCATTTTTTACACCTACCTATATTTGTAATGTGTTATCTAAAGAACGAAATGTAAAAAATGGAAAACTAAATTTTTTAAAGAATCACTATTTTTCGTGGGCTAAATCACGAGTTTTGGTTAAGAACGCAAAAGTAGAAAATCTGGATGTTGTGGTGTATTTTCATGCAAATTTTTAAACCCACCTATTAATGTAATCTATTATCTATATAACGGATTGTAAAAAATGGAAAAGTAAATTTTTTGAAACATCACTATTTTTCCTGGGCTATAACTCAGGAGTTTGGGTAAAAAAAGGCAAGTTTCGAAAACTAGATGTTCAGAACAATTTTCATGCCATTTTTTACATACCAATATTTTTAATTTAAAATCTAGAGAACAAAGTGCAAAAAATGGAAAAGTAGTTTTTTGAAAAATCACTAATTTTTGTGAGTTATAACTCACGAGTTTTATGTCAAAAATGCAAAAGTAGAAAAATTGTCTAATGTGGAGTACTTCCACGCAATTGTTTACAACCACCTATATTTGTAATGTGTTATCTAGAGAACGAAATGTAAAAAATGGAAAACTAAATTTTTTAAAGAATCACTATTTTTCGTGGGCTAAATCACGAGTTTTGGTTAAGAACGCAAAAGTAGAAAATCTGGCTGTTGTGGTGTATTTTCATGCAAATTTTTAAACCCACCTATTAATGTAATCTATTATCTATATAACGGATTGTAAAAAATGGAAAAGTAAATTTTTTGAAACATCACTATTTTTCCTGGGCTATAACTCACGAGTTTTGGTCAAAAACAGCAAGTTTCGGAAACTAGCTGTTCTGAACCATTTTCATGCCATTCTTTATACTCACCCATATTTGTAATGTGTAACCTTGAGAACAAAGTGCAAAAAATGAAAAATTAAATTTTTTGAAAAATCACTATTTTTCGTGAGTTATAACTCACGAGTTTTATGTCAAAAATGCAAAAGTAGAAAAACTGTCTAATGTGGAGTACTTCCACGCAATTGTTTATAGCCACCTACATTTCTAATGTCTTATTTAGAGAACGGTGTGTTAAAAATAGAAAAGTAAATTTTTTGAACAATAACAATTTTTAATGGGTTATAACTCACGAGTTTTGGTCAAAAACAGCAAGTTTCGGAAACAAGCTGTTATGAACCATTTTCATGCCATTTTTTACACTCACCCATATTTGTAATGTGTAACCTTGAGAACAAAGTGCAAAAAATGGAAAAGTAAATTTTTTGAAAAATCACTATTTTTAACCTTGAGAACGAGTTTTATGTCAAAATTGCAAAAGCAGAAAAACTGTCTAATATGCAGTATTTCCACGCAATTGTTTATAGCCACCGAAATTTCTAATATCTTATAAAGAGAATGGTGTGTTAAAAACAGAAAAGTAAATTTTTTGAACACTAACTATTTTTAAGGGGTTATAACTCACGAGTTTTGGTCAAAACGCAAAAGTAGAAAAACTACCTGTTGTGGAGTTATTTCTTGCAATTTTTCGCACCCACAATTATTTGTAATGTGTTATCTAGAGAGCGAAGCATAAAAATTGGAAAAGTAAATTTTTTGAAAAATAAATATTTTCCGTGGGCTAATAACTCACGAGTTTTGGGCAAAAATGTAAAAGTAGAAGAATTGGCTATTGTGTAGTATTTTCATGCAATTTTTTACACCCACATATATTTGTAATGTGTTATCTAGAGAACGGAGTGTAAAAAAAAGAATTTTTTTTTAAAAAAAAATCGGCTATTTTTCGTGAGCTATAATTCACGAGTTTTGGTAAAAAATGCAAAATTAGAAAATTTGCTATTGTGGAGTATTTTTCTGCAATTTTTTACACCCACATATATTTGTAATGTGTTATCTAGAGAATGGAGTGTTAAAGATGGAAAAGTAAATTTTTTGAACAATAACTATTTTTCGTGGGTTATAACTCACGAGTTTTGGTAAAAAACGGGAAGTTCAAAAACTAGCTGTTCCGAACCACTTCCATGCCATTTTTTATACTCACATTTATTTGTAATCTATTATCTATATAATGGAGTGTAAAAAATGGAAAAGTAAAATTTTTTAAAAATCATTATTTTTCGTGGGTTAGAACTCACGAATTTTTGTAAAAAATGCAAAAGAAGAAAAACTGGCTCTTGTGGAGTATTTTCATAGAATTTTTTAGACCCACCTATATTTGTACTATGTTATCTAGAAAACGGACAGTAAAAAATGGAAAAGTAATTTTTTTGAAAAATCACTATTTTTCGTGGACTATAACTCACGAGATTTCATAAAAAATCCAAAAGTGAAATAATTGTTGTTGTGCAATATTCTCGTGAAATTTTTTACACCCACCTAAATTTGTAATGTGTTATCAAGATAAAGGAGTGTACAAAATGGAATAGAATTTTTTTTTTGAAAAATCACTATTTTTCGTGGGATATAACTCACGAGTTTTTGTCAAAAATGGCATGTCACAAAAAGTTGATGTTGTGGACTGTTTCCAAGCCATTTTTTACTCCTACCTATATTTGTAATGTGTTATCTGGATACCGGAATGTAAAAAATGGAAAACTAAATTTTTTAAAGAATCACTATTTTTCGTGGGCTATAACTCACGAGTTTTTGTCAAAAATGGCATGTCACAAATAGTTGATGTAATGGACTGTTTTCAAGCCATTTTTTACTCCTACCTATATTTGTAATGTGTTATCTAGATAACGGAATGTAAAAAATGGAAAACTAAATTTTTTAAAGAATCACTATTTTTCGTGGGCTATAACTCACGAATTTTTGTCAAAAATGGCATGTCACAAAAACTTGCTGTTGTGGACTTTTTTCAAACCATTTTTTACACCTACCTATATTTGTAATGTGTTATTTAGAGAATGAAATGAAAAAAATGGAAAACTAAATTTTTTAAAGAATCACTATTTTTCGTGGGCTAAATCACGAGTTTCGGTTAAAAACGCAAAAGTAGAAAATCTGGCTGTTGTGGTTTATTTTCATGCAAATTTTTAAACCCACCTATTATTGTAATCTATTATCTATATAACGAATTGTAAAAAATGGAAAAGTAAATTTTTTGAAACATCACTATTTTTCCTGGGCTATATAACTCACGAGTTTTGGTCAAAAATAGCAAGTTTCGGAAACTAGCTGTTCTGAACCATTTTCATTCCATTTATTACACTCACCCATATTTGTAATCTGTAACATTGAGAACAAAGTGCAAAAAATGGAAAAGTAAATTTTTTGAAAAATCACTATTTTTCGTGAGTTATAACTAACGAGTTTTATGTCAAAAATACAAAAGTTGAAAAACTGTCTAATGTGGAGTATTTCCACGCGCAATTGTTTACAGCCACTTACATTTCTAATGTCTAATCTAGAGAACGGTGTGTTAAAAATAGAAAAGTAAATTTTTTGAACAATAACTATTTTTAATGGGTTATAACTCACGAGTTTTGGTCAAAACGCGAAAGTAGAAAAACTACCTGTTGTGGAGTTTTTTCTTGCAATTTTTCCCACCCACATATATTTGTAATGTGTTATCTAGAGAGCGGAGCATAAAAATTGGAAAAGTAAATTTTTTGAAAAATAACTATTTTTCGTGGGGTAATAACTCACGAGTTTTGGTCAAAAATATAAAAGTAGAAGAATTGGCTATTGCGTAGTAATTTCATTCAATTTTTTACACCCACCTATATTTGTAATGTGTTATCTAGAGAACGGAGTGCAAAAAAAAGAATTTTTTTTAAAAAATCACTATTTTTCGTGAGCTATAATTCACGAGTTTTGGTAAAAAATGCAAAATTAGAAAAACTGCTATTGTGGAGTATTTTTCTGCAATTTTTTACACCCACCTATATTTTTAATGTGTTATCTAGAGAATGGAGTATTAAAGATTGAGAAGTAAATTTTTTGAACAATAACTATTTTTCGTGGGCTATAACTCACGAGTTTTGGTAAAAAACGGCAAGTTTTAAAAACTAGCTGTTCCGAACCATTTCCATGCCATTTTTATACTCACATTTATTTGTAATCTATTATCTATATAACGGAGTGTAAAAAATGGAAAAGTAAAATTTTTAAAAATCATTATTTTTCGTGGGTTATAACACACGAATTTTTGTAAAAAATGCAAAAGAAGAAAAACTGGCTATTGTGGAGTATTTTAATAGAATTTTTTAGACCCATCTATATTAGCAATATGTTATCTAGAAAACGGACAGTAAAAAATGGAAAAGTAATTTTTTTGAAAAATCACTATTTTTCGTGGGCTATAACTCACGAGATTTCATAAAAAATCCAAAAGTGAAATAATTGTTGTTGTGCAGTATTTTCGTGCAATGTTTTACACCCACCTAAATTTGTAATGTGTTATCTAGATAAAGGAGTGTACAAAGTGGAATAGAACTTTTTTTTTGAAAAATCACTAATTTTCGTGGGCTATAACTCACGAGTTTTTGTCAAAAATGGCATGTCACAAAAAGTTGATGTTGTGGACTGTTTTCAAGCCATTTTTTACTCCTACCTATATTTTTAATGTGTTATCTAGATAACGGAATGTAAAAAATGGAAAACTAAATTTTTTAAAGAATCACTATTTTTCGTGGGCTATAACTCACGAGTTTTTGTCAAAAATGGCATGTCACAAAAAGTTGCTGTTGTGAACTTTTTTCAAGCCATTTTTTATACCTACCTATATTTGTAATTTGTTATCTAGAGAACGAAATATAAAAAATGGAAAACTAAATTTTTTAAAGAATCTGTATTTTTCTTGCGCTAAATCACGAGTTTCGGTTAAGAACGCAAAAGTAGAAAATCTGGCTGTTGTGGTGTATTTTCATGCAAATTTTTAAACCCATCTATTAATGTAATCTATTATCTATATAACGGATTGAAAAACTGGAAAAGTAAATTTTTTGAAACATAACTATTTTTCCTGGGCTATAACTCACGAGTTTTGGTCAAAAACAGCAAGTTTCGGAAACAAGCTGTTATGAACCATTTTCATGCCATTTTTTACACTCACCCATATTTGTAATGTGTAACCTTGAGAACAAAGTGCAAAAAATAGAAAAGTAGTTTTTTGAAAAATCACTATTTTTTGTGAGTTATAACTCACGAGTTTTATGTCAAAAATGCAAAAGTAGAAAAATTGTCTAATGTGGAGTACTTCCACGCAATTGTTTACAACCACCTATATTTGTAATGTGTTATCTAGAGAACGAAATGTAAAAAATGGAAAACTAAATTTTTTAAAGAATCACTATTTTTAGTGGGCTAAATCACGAGTTTTGGTTAAGAACGCAAAAGTAGAAAATCTGGCTGTTGTGGTGTATTTTTATGCAAAATTTTAAACCCACCTATTAATGTAATCTATTATCTATATAACGGATTGTAAAAAATGGAAAAGTAAATTTTTTGAAACATCACTATTTTTCCTGGGCTATAACTCACGAGTTTTGGTCGAAAACAGCAAGTTTCGAAAACTAGCTGTTCTGAACCATTTTCATGCCATTTTTTACACTCACCCATATTTGTAATGTGTAACCTTGAGAACAAAGTGCAAAAAATGGAAAAGTAAATTTTTTGAAAAATCACTATTTTTCGTGAGTTATAACTAACGAGTTTTATGTCAAAAATACAAAAGTAGAAAAACTGTCTAATGTGGAGTACTTCCACGCAATTGTTTACAGGCACCTATATTTCTAATGTCTTATCTAGAGAACGGTGTGTTAAAAATAGAAAAGTAAATTTTTTGAACAATAACTATTCTTAATGGGTTATAACTCACGAGTTTTGGTCAAAACACGAAAGTAGAAAAACTACCTGTTGTGGAGTTTTTTCTTGCAATTTTTCACACCCACATATATTTGTAATGTGTTATCTAGAGAGAGGAGCATAAAAATTGGAAAAGTAAATTTTTTAAAAAATAACTATTTTTCGTGGGGTAATAACTCACGAGTTTTGGTCAAAAATGTAAAAGTAGAAGAATTTGCTATTGTGTAGTATTTTCATTCAATTTTTTACACCCACCTATATTTGTAATGTGTTATCTAGAGAACGGAGTGTAAAAAAAAGAATTTTTTTTAAAAAAAATCACTATTTTTCGTGAGATATAATTCACGAGTTTTGGTAAAACATGCAAAATTAGAAAAACTGCTATTGTGGAGTATTTTTCTGCAATTTTTTACACCCACATATATTTATAATGTGTTATCTAGAGAATGGAGTATTAAAGATGGAGAAGTAAATTTTTTGAACAATAACTATTTTTCGTGGGCTATAACTCACGAGTTTTGGTAAAAAACGGCAAGTTTTAAAAACTAGCTGTTCCGAACCATTTCCATGCCATTTTTTATACTCACATTTATTTGTAATCTATTATCTATATAACGGAGTGTAAAAAATGGAAAAGTAAAATTTTTTAAAAATCATTATTTTTCTTGGGTAACTGACGAATTTTTGTAAAAAATGCAAAAGAAGAAAAACTGGCTCTTGTGGAGTATTTTAATAGAATTTTTTAGACCCACCTATATTTGCAATATGTTATCTAGAAAACGGACAGTAAAAAATGGAAAAGTAATTTTTTTGAAAAATCACTATTTTTCGTGGGCTATAACTCACGAGATTTCATAAAAAATCCAAAAGTGAAATAATTGTTGTTGTGCTGTATTCTCGTGCAATTTTTTACACCTACCTAAATTTTTAATGTGTTATCTAGATAAAGGAGTGTACAAAGTGGAATAGAACTTTTTTTTGAAAAATCACTATTTTTCGTGGGCTATAACTCACGAGTTTTTGTCAAAAATGGCATGTCACAAAAAGTTGATGTTGTGGACTGTTTTCAAGCCATTTTTTACTCCTACCTATATTTGTAATGTGTTATCTAGATAACGGAATGTAAAAAATGGAAAACTAAATTTTTTAAAGAATCACTATTTTTCGTGGGCTATAACTCACGAGTTTTTGTCAAAAATGGCATGTCACAAAAAGTTGCTGTTGTGAACTTTTTTCAAGCCATTTTTTACTCCTACCTATATTTGTAATGTGTTATCTAGATAACGGAATGTTTTTTTTGGCTAATCATCCCATTTGCTGGGGGGCGCCACTCCCTATTTTATTGATATTAAAAGAAATTACAAAAACAATGGCGGATATAACCACACCATTAGTACATTTGAACAAGCGATAAATAGGGAGGACTCATCCCTTACATTGCATCTATCTCGATTTATAGAAAAGAAACAAGGAGTATTTCCTCCTTATACAATCTCTAATCTAAAGTTACAGTTGGATGAAGGAGGAACATAGTCTCCTTTACAAGGTTTTCTAACATTAAGTCCATGAGCACCGAGCGCAGGCAGAGAATAAATGTGAGATTGAGAGTGTTTGCAACGAAAGGATAAATATGTGATTGGGAATAAAGTGGCCTAACTCCAGCAGCCAAAATGAATTAGAAAGGCCTAACTTCAGCAGCCAAAGATTTTTAGACAAAATGGCCTAACCTCAGCAGCCATCGGTCTTTGTGAGTACGAATGTGAAAAAAGAATTTTATGAGAAAAGAAGATGGCATTGATATTGATGTGATCTTTTGATATACGGGATGCCCAGCCTTTCTAATCTGATTACCTTTTGAATTTTTTCTTGGAGATTGGTTTCTTCTAGAATCATCGCATTCGGTTGCAACAAGGCAGATTTTGCTAATAAGTTGGCGACTACGTTTTCCTCCTTTTGGCACTTTATCCAAGTATTTGGCGGGTAAATGTCTTGTAAACTTTGAATTAGTAGCCTGAGATTCCATGGACTGTTTTCATTTTTCTTTAGCCATGAGTGAATCTTGCATGAGGAAGATGCAATGCTGATATTTGACATGAAACCCTTCTGATTGCATATCTTCAATCCATGTATGGCTGTTTGCCTTGTAAACGGAATGTAAAAAATGGAAAACTAAAATTTTTAAAGAATCACTATTTTTCGTGGGCTATAATTTACGAGTTTTTGTCAAAAATGGCATGTCACAAAAAGTTGCTGTTGTGGATTTTTTTCAAGCTATTTTTTACACCTACCTATATTTGTAATGTGTTATCTAGAGAACGAAATGTAAAAAATGGAAAACTAAATTTTTTAAAGAATCACTGTTTTTCGTGAGCTAAATCACGAGTTTCAGTTAAAAACGCAAAAGTAGAAAATCTGGCTGTTGTGGTGTATTTTCATGCAAATTTTTAAACCCACCTACTAATGTAATCTATTATCTATATAACGGATTGTAAAAAACGGAAAAGTAAATTTTTTTAAACATCACTATTTTTCCTGGGCTATAACTCACGAGTTTTGGTCGAAAACAGCAAGTTTCGGAAACTAGCTGTTCTGAACCATTTTCATGCCATTTTTTACACTCACCCATATTTGTAATGTGTAACCTTGAGAACAAAGTGCAAAAAATGGAAAAGTAAATTTTTTGAAAAATCACTATTTTTCGTGAGTTATAACTAACGAGTTTTATGTCAAAAATACAAAAGTAGAAAAACTGTCTAATGTGGAGTATTTCCTCGCAATTGTTTACAGCCACCTACATTTCTAATGTCTTATCTAGAGAACGGTGTGTTAAAAATAGAAAAATAAATTTTTTGAACAATAACTATTTTTAATGGGTTATAACTCACGAGTTTTGGTCAAAACGCGAAAGTAGAAAAACTACCTGTTGTGGAACTTTTTCTTGCAATTTTTCACACCCATATATCTTTGTAATGTATTATCTAGAGAGCGGAGCATAAAAATTGGAAAAGTAAATTTTTTGAAAAATAACTATTTTTCGTGGGGTAATAACTCACGAGTTTTGGTAGAAAATGTAAAAGTAGAAGAATTGGCTATTGTGTAGTATTTTCATTCAATTTTTTACACCCACCTATATTTGTAATGTGTTATCTAGAGAATGGAGTGTAAAAAAAAGAATTTTTTTTTTAAAAAAATCACCATTTTTCGTGAGCTATATTCACGAGTTTTGGTAAAAAATGCAAAATTAGAAAAACTGCTATTGTGGAGTATTTTTCTGCAATTTTTTACACCCACATATATTTGTAATGTGTTATCTAGAGAATAGAGTATTAAAGATGGAGAAGTAAATTTTTTGAACAATAAATATTTTTCGTGGGCTATAACTCACGAGTTTTGTTAAAAAACGGCAAGTTTTAAAAACTAGCTATTCCGAACCATTTCCATGCCATTTTTTATACTCACATTTATTTGTAATCTATTATCTATATAACGGAGTGTAAAAAATGGAAAAGTAAAATTTTTTAAAAATCATTATTTTTCGTGGGTTATAACTCACGAATTTTAGTAAAAAATGCAAAAGAAGTAAAACTGGCTCTTGTGGAGTATTTTAATAGAATTTTTTAGACCGACCTATATTTGCAATATGTTATCTAGAAAACGGATAGTAAAAACTGGAAAAGTAATTTTTTTGAAAAATCACTATTTTTCGTGGGTTATAACTCACGAGTTTTTATCAAAAATGGCATGTCACAAAAAGTTGATGTTGTGGACTGTTTTCAAGCCATTTTTTACTCCTACCTATATTTGTAATGTGTTATCTAGATAACGGAATGTTTTTTTTTTTGGCTAATCATCCCATTTGCGGGGGGGCGCCACTCCCTATTTTATTGATATTAAAAGAAATTGCAAAAACAATGGCGGATATAACCACACCATTAGTACATTTGAACAAGCGATAAATAGGGAGGACTCCTCCCTTACATTGCATCTATCTTGATTTATAGAAAAGAAACAAGGAGTATTTCCTCCTTATACAATCTCTAATCTAAAGTTACAGTTGGATGAAGGAGGAACATAGTCTCCTTTACAAGGTTTTCCAACATTAAGTCCATGAGCACCGAGCGCAGGCAGAGAATAAATATGAGATTGAGAGTGTTTGCAACGAAAGGATAAATATGTGATTGAGAATAAAGTGGCCTAACTCCAGCAGCCAAAGATTTTTAGACAAAATGGCCTAACCTCAGCAGCCATCGGTCCTTGTGAGTACGAATGTGAAAAAAGAATTTTATGAGAAAAGAAGATGGCATTGATATTGATGTGATCTTTTGATATACGGGATGCCCAGCCTTTCTAATCTGATTACCTTTCGAATTTTTTCTTGGAGATTGGTTTCTTCTAGAATCATCGCATTCGGTTGCAACAAGGCAGATTTTGCTAATAAGTTGGCGACTACGTTTTCCTCCTTTTGGCACTTTATCCAAGTATTTGGCGGGTAAATGTCTTGTAAACTTTGAATTTGAATTAGTAGCCTGAGATTCCATGGACTGTTTTCATTTTTCTTTAGCCATGAGTGAATCTTGCATGAGGAAGATGCAATGCTGATATTTGACATGAAACCCTTCTGATTGCATATCTTCAATCCATGTATGGCTGTTTGCCTTGTAAACGGAATGTAAAAAATGGAAAACTAAAATTTTTAAAGAATCACTATTTTTCGTGGGCTATAATTTACGAGTTTTTGTCAAAAATGGCATGTCACAAAAAGTTGCTGTTGTGGATTTTTTTCAAGCTATTTTTTACACCTACCTATATTTGTAATGTGTTATCTAGAGAACGAAATGTAAAAAATGGAAAATTAAATTTTTTAAAGAATCACTGTTTTTCGTGAGCTAAATCACGAGTTTCAGTTAAAAACGCAAAAGTAGAAAATCTGGCTGTTGTGGTGTATTTTCATGCAAATTTTTAAACCCACCTACTAAGGTAATCTATTATCTATATAACGGATTGTAAAAAACGGAAAAGTAAATTTTTTTAAACATCACTATTTTTCCTGGGCTATAACTCACGAGTTTTGGTCGAAAACAGCAAGTTTCGAAAACTAGCTGTTCTGAACCATTTTCATGCCATTTTTTACACTCACCCATATTTGTAATGTGTAACCTTGAGAACAAAGTGCAAAAAATGGAAAAGTAAATTTTTTGAAAAATCACTATTTTTCGTGAGTTATAACTAACGAGTTTTATGTCAAAAATACAAAAGTAGAAAACTGTCTAATGTGGAGTACTTCCACGCAATTGTTTACAGGCACCTATATTTCTAATGTCTTATCTAGAGAACGGTGTGTTAAAAATAGAAAAGTAAATTTTTTGAACAATAACTATTCTTAATGGGTTATAACTCACGAGTTTTGGTCAAAACACGAAAGTAGAAAAACTACCTGTTGTGGAGTTTTTTCTTGCAATTTTTCACACCCACATATATTTGTAATGTGTTATCTAGAGAGCGGAGCATAAAAATTGGAAAAGTAAATTTTTTAATAAATAACTATTTTTCGTGGGGTAATAACTCACGAGTTTTGGTCAAAAATGCAAAAGTAGAAGAATTTGCTATTGTGTAGTATTTTCATTCAATTTTTTACACCCACCTATATTTGTAATGTGTTATCTAGAGAACGGAGTGTAAAAAAAAGAATTTTTTTTAAAAAAAATCACTATTTTCCGTGAGATATAATTCACGAGTTTTGGTAAAACATGCAAAATTAGAAAAACTGCTATTGTGGAGTATTTTTCTGCAATTTTTTACACCCACATATATTTATAATGTGTTATCTAGAGAATGGAGTATTAAAGATGGAGAAGTAAATTTTTTGAACAATAACTATTTTTCGTGGGCTATAACTCACGAGTTTTGGTAAAAAACGGCAAGTTTTAAAAACTAGCTGTTCCGAACCATTTCCATGCCATTTTTTATACTCACATTTATTTGTAATCTATTATCTATATAACGGAGTGTAAAAAATGGAAAAGTAAAATTTTTTAAAAATCATTATTTTTCTTGGGTAACTGACGAATTTTTGTAAAAAATGCAAAAGAAGAAAAACTGGCTCTTGTGGAGTATTTTAATAGAATTTTTTAGACCCACCTATATTTGCAATATGTTATCTAGAAAACGGACAGTAAAAAATGGAAAAGTAATTTTTTTGAAAAATCACTATTTTTCGTGGGCTATAACTCACGAGATTTCATAAAAAATCCAAAAGTGAAATAATTGTTGTTGTGCTGTATTTTCGAGCAATTTTTTACACCTACCTAAATTTTTAATCTGTTATCTAGATAAAGGAGTGTACAAAGTGGAATAGAACTTTTTTTTTGAAAAATCACTATTTTTCGTGGGATATAACTCACGAGTTTTTGTCAAAAATGGCATGTCACAAAAAGTTGATGTTGTGGACTGTTTTCAAGCCATTTTTTACTCCTACCTATATTTGTAATGTGTTATCTAGATAACGGAATGTAAAAAATGGAAAACTAAATTTTTTAAAGCATCACTATTTTTCGTGGGCTATAACTCACGAGTTTTTGTCAAAAATGGCATGTCACAAAAAGTTGCTGTTGTGAACTTTTTTCAAGCCATTTTTTACACCTACCTATATTTGTAATGTGTTATCTAGAGAACGAAATGTAAAAAAATGGAAAACTAATTTTTTTAAAGAATCAGTATTTTTCGTGCGCTAAATCACGAGTTTCGGTTAAGAACGCAAAAGTAGAAAATCTGGCTGTTGTGGTGTATTTTGATGCAAATTTTTAAACCCACCTATTAATGTAATGTATTATCTATATAACGTATTGTAAAAAATGGAAAAGTAAATTTTTTGAAACATAACTATTTTTCCTGGGCTATAACTATGAGTTTTGGTCAAAAACAGCAAGTTTCGGAAACAAGCTGTTATGAACCATTTTCATGCCATTTTTTACACTCACCCATATTTGTAATGTGTAACCTTGAGAACAAAGTGCAAAAAATGGAAAAGTAGTTTTTTGAAAAATCACTATTTTTTGTGAGTTATAACTCACGAGTTTTATGTCAAAAATGCAAAAGTAGAAAAATTGTCTAATGTGGAGTACTTCCACGCAATTGTTTACAACCACCTATATTTGTAATGTGTTATCTAGAGAACGAAATGTAAAAAATGGAAAACTAAATTTTTTAAAGAATCAGTATTTTTCGTGGGCCAAATCACGAGTTTTGGTTAAGAACGCAAAAGTAGAAAATTTGGCTGTTGTGGTGTATTTTCTTGCAAATTTTTAAACCCACCTATTAATGTAATCTATTATCTATATAACGGATTGTAAAAAATGGAAAAGTAAATTTTTTGAAACATCACTATTTTTCCTGGGCTATAACTCACGAGTTTTGGTCAAAAACAGCAAGTTTCGGAAACTAGCTGTTCTGAACCATTTTCATGCGATTCTTTACACTCATCCATATTTGTAATGTGTAACCTTGAGAACAAAGTGCAAAAAATGAAAAATTAAATTTTTTAAAAAATCACTATTTTTCGTGAGTTATAAATCACGAGTTTTATGTCAAAATGCAAAAGTAGAAAAACTGTCTAATGTGGAGTACTTCCACGCAATTTTTTACAGCCACCTACATTTCTAATGTCTTATCTAGAGAACGGTGTGTTAAAAATAGAAAAGTAAATTTTTTGAACAATAACAATTTTTAATGGGATATAACTCACGAATTTTGGTCAAAACGCAAAAGTAGAAAAACTACCTGTTGTGGAGTTTTTTCTTGCAATTTTTCACACCCACATATATTTGTAATGTGTTATCTAGAGAGCGGAGCATAAAAATTGGAAAAGTAAATTTTTTGAAAAATAACTATTTTTCGTCGGCTAATAACTCACGAGTTTTGGTAAAAAATGTAAAAGTAGAAGAATTGGCTATTGTGTAGTATTGTCATGCAATTTTTTACACCCACCTATATTTTTAATGTGTTATCTAGAGAACGGAGTGTAAAAAAAAGATTTTTTTTTCAAAAAAAAATCGCTATTTTTCGTAAGCTATAATTCACGAGTTTTGGTAAAAAATGCAAAATTAGAAAAACTGCTATTGTGGAGTATTTTTCTGCAATTTTTTACACCTACATATATTTGAAATGTGTTATCTAGAGAATGGAGTATTAAAGATGGAGAAGTAAATTTTTTGAACAATAACTATTTTTCGTGGGCTATAACTCACGAGTTTTGGTAAAAAACGGCAAGTTTTAAAAACTAGCTGTTCCGAACCATTTCCATGCCATTTTTTATACTCACATTTATTTGTAATCTATTATCTATATAACGGAGTGTAAAAAATAAAAAAGTAAAATTTTTTAAAAATCATTATTTTTCGTGGGTTATAACTCACGAATTTTTGTAAAAAATGCAAAAGAAGAAAAACTGGCTCTTGTGGAGTATTTTCATAGAAACTTTTAGACCCACCTATATTTGTAATATGTTATCTAGAAAACAGACAGTAAAAAATGGAAAAGTAATTTTTTTGAAAAATTACTATTTTTCGTGAGCTATAACTCACGAGATTTCATAAAAAATCCAAAAGTGAAATAATTGTTGTTGTGCAATATTCTCGTGCAATTTTTTACACCCACCTAAATTTGTAATATGTTATCTAGATAAAGGGGTGTACAAAATGGAATAGAACTTTTTTTTTGAAAAATCACTATTTTTCGTGAGCTATAACTCACGAGTTTTTGTCAAAAATGGCATGTCACAAAAAGTTGATGTTGTGGACTGTTTTCAAGCCATTTTTTACTCCTACCTATATTTTTAATGTGTTATCTAGATAACGGAATGTAAAAAATGGAAAACTAAAGTTTTTAAAGAATCACTATTTTTCGTGGGATATAACTCACGAGTTTTTGTCAAAAATGGCATGTCACAAATAGTTGATGTTGTGGACTGTTTTCAAGCCATTTTTTACTCCTAACTATATTTGTAATGTGTTATCTAGATAACGGAATGTAAAAAATGGAAAACTAAATTTTTTAAAGAATCACAATTTTTCGTGGGCTATAACTCACGAGTTTTTGTCAAAAATGGCATGTCACAAAAAGTTGCTGTTGTGAACTTTTTTCAAGCCATTTTTTACACCTACCTATATTTGTAATGTGTTATTTAGAGAACGAAATGTAAAAAATGGAAAACTAAATTTTTTAAAGAATCACTATTTTTCGTGGGCTAAATCACGAGTTTCGGATAAAAACGCAAAAGTAGAAAATCTGGCTGTTGTGGTGTATTTTCATGCAAATTTTTAAACCCACCTATTATTGTAATCTTTTATCTATATAACGGGTTGTAAAAAATGGAAAAGTAAATTTTTTGAAACATCACTATTTTTCTTGGGCTATATAACTCACGAGTTTTGGTCAAAAACAGCTAGTTTCGAAAACTAGCTATTCTGAACAATTTTCATGCCATTTTTTACACTCACCCATATTTGTAATGTGTAACCTTGAGAACAAAGTGCAAAAAATGGAAAAGTAAATTTTTTGAAAAATCACTATTTTTAACCTTGAGAACGAGTTTTATGTCAAAAATGCAAAAGTAGAAAAACTGTCTAATGTGGAGTATTTCCACGCAATTTTTTACAGCCACCTACATTTCTAATGTCTTATCTAGAGAATGGTGTGTTAAAAATAGAAAAGTAAATTTTTTGAACAATAACTATTTTTAAGGGGTTATAACTGACGAGTTTTGGTCAAAACGCAAAAGTAGAAAAACTACCTGTTGTGGAGTTTTTTCTTGTAATTTTTCACACCCACATATATTTTTAATGTGTTATCTAGAGAGCGGAGCATAAAAATTGGAAAAGTAAATTTTTTGAAAAATAACTATTTTTCGTCGGCTAATTAACTCACGAGTTTTGGTCAAAAATGTAAAAGTAGAAGAATTGGCTATTGTGTAATATTTTCATGCAATTTTTTATAGCCACATATATTTCTAATGTATTATCTAAAGAACGGAGTGTAAAAAAAAGAATTTTTTTCAAAAAAAAATCGCTATTTTTCGTGAGCTATAATTCACGAGTTTTGGTAAAAAATGCAAAATTAGAAAAACTGCTATTGTGGAGTATTTTTCTGCAATTTTTTACACCCACATATATTTGTAATGTGTTATCTAGAGAATGGAGTGTTAAAGATGGAAAAGTAAATTTTTGAACAATAACTATTTTTCGTGGGCTATAACTCACGAGTTTTGGTAAAAAACGGCAAGTTTCAAAAACTAGTTGTTCCAAACCACTTCTATGCCATTTTTTATACCCACATTTATTTGTAATCTATTATCTATATAACGGAGTGTAAAAAATAAAAAAGTAAAATTTTTTAAAAATCATTATTTTTCGTGGGTTATAACTCACGAATTTTTGTAAAAAATGCAAAAGAAGAAAAACTGGCTCTTGTGGAGTATTTTCATAGAAATTTTTAGACCCACCTATATTTGTAATATGTTATCTAGAAAACAGACAGTAAAAAATGGAAAAGTAATTTTTTTGAAAAATTACTATTTTTCGTGAGCTATAACTCACGAGATTTCATAAAAAATCCAAAAGTGAAATAATTGTTGTTGTGCAATATTCTCGTGCAATTTTTTACACCCACCTAAATTTGTAATGTGTTATCTAGATAAAGGAGTGTACAAAATGGAATAGAATTTTTTTTTGAAAAATCACTATTTTTCGTGGACTATAACTCACGAGTTTTTGTCAAAAATGGCATGTCACAAAAAGTTGATATTGTTGACTGTTTTCAAGCCATTTTTTACTCCTACCTAAATTTTTAATGTGTTATCTAGATAACGGAATGTAAAAAATGGAAAACTAAATTTTTTAAAGAATCACTATTTTTCGTGGGCTATAACTCACGAGTTTTTATCAAAAATGGCATGTCACAAAAAGTTGATCTTGTGGATTGTTTTCAAGCCATTTTTTACTCCTACCTATATTTGTAATGTGTTATCTAGATAACGGAATGTAAAAAATGGAAAACTAAATTTTTTAAAGAATCACTATTTTTCGTGGGCTATAATTTACGAATTTTTGTCAAAAATGGCATGTCACAAAAAGTTGCTGTTGTGGATTTTTTTCAAGCTATTTTTTACACCTACCTATATTTGTAATGTGTTATCTAGAGAACGAAATGTAAAAAATGAAAAATTAAATTTTTTAAAGAATCACTGTTTTTCGTGGGTTAAATCACGAGTTTCAGTTAAAAATGCAAAAGTAGAAAATCTGGCTGTTGTGGTGTATTTTCATGCAAATTTTTAAACCCACCTACTAATGTAATCTATTATCTATATAACGGAATGTAAAAAACGGAAAAGTAAATTTTTTGAAACATCGCTATTTTTCCTGGGTTATAACTCACGAGTTTTGGTCGAAAACAGCAAGTTTCGGAAACTAGCTATTTTGAACCATTTTCATGCCATTTTTTACACTCACCCATATTTGTAATGTGTAACCTTGAGAACAAAGTGCAAAAAATGGAAAAGTAAATTTTTTGAAAAATCACTATTTTTCGTGAGTAATAACTAACGAGTTTTATGTCAAAAATACAAAAGTAGAAAAACTGTCTAATGTGGAGTATTTCCACGTAATTGTTTACAGCCACGTACATTTCTAATGTCTTATCTAGAGAACGGTGTGTTAAAAATAGAAAAGTAATTTTTTTGAACAATAACTATTTTTAATGGGATATAACTCACGAGTTTTGGTCACAAAGCGAAAGTAGGAAAACTACCTGTTGTGGAGTTTTTCTTGCAATTTTTCACACCCACATATATTTGTAATGTGTTATCTAGAGAGCGGAGCATAAAAATTGGAAAAGTAAAGTTTTTGAAAAATAACTATTTTTCGTGGGGTAATAACTCACGAGTTTTGGTCAAAAATGTAAAAGTAGAAGAATTGGCTATTGTGTAGTATTTTCATTCAATTTTTTACATCCACCTATATTTTTAATGTGTTATCTAGAGAACGGAGTGTAAAAAAAGATTTTTTTTTATAAAAAAATCACTATTTTTCGTGAGCTATAATTCACGAGTTTTGGTAAAAAAATGCAAAATTAGAAAAACTGCTATTGTGGAGTATTTTTCTGCAATTTTTTACACCAACATATATTTGTAATGTATTATCTAGAGAATAGAGTATTAAAGATGGAGAAGTAAATTTTTTGAACAATAACTATTTTTCGTGGGCTATAACTCACGAGTTTTGTTAAAAAACGGCAAGTTTTAAAAACTAGCTGTTCCGAACCATTTCCATGCCATTTTTTATACTCACATTTATTTGTAATCTATTATCTATATAACGGAGTGTAAAAAATGGAAAAGTAAAATTTTTTAAAAATCATTATTTTTCGTGGGTTATAACTCACGAATTTTTGTAAAAAATGCAAAAGAAGAAAAACTGGCTCTTGTGGAGTATTTTAATAGAATTTTTTAGACCCACCTATATTTGCAATATGTTATCTAGAAAATGGACAGTAAAAAATGGAAAAGTAATTTTTTTGAAAAATCAATATTTTTCGTGGGCTATAACTCACGAGATTTCATAATAAATCCAAAAGTTAAATAATTGTTGTTGTGCAGTATTTTCGTGCAATTTTTTACACCCACCTAAATTTGTAATGTGTTATCTAGATAAAGGAGTGTACAAAGTGGAATACAACTTTTTTTTTGAAAAATCACTATTTTTCGTGGGCTATATACTCACGAGTTTTTGTCAAAAATGGCATGTCACAAAAAGTTGATGTTGTGGACTGTTTTCAAGCCATTTTTTACTCCAACCTATATTTGTAATGTGTTATCTAGATAATGGAATGTAAAAAATGGAAAACTAAATTTTTTAAAGAATCACTATTTTTCGTGGGCTATAATTTACGAGTTTTTGTCAAAAATGGCATGTCACAAAAAGTTGTTGTTGTGGATTTGTTTCAAGCTATTTTTTCCACCTACCTATAATTGTAATGTGTTATCTAGAGAAAGAAATGTAAAAAATGGAAAACTGAATTTTTTAAAGAATCGTTGTTTTTCGGGGGATAAATCACGAGTTTCAGTTAAAAACGCAAAAGTAGAAAATCTGGCTGTTGTGGTGTATTTTCTTGCAAATTTTTAAACCCACCTACTAATGTAATCTATTATCTATATAACGGATTGTAAAAAATGGAAAAGTAAATTTTTTGAAACATCACTATTTTTCCTGGGCTATAACTCACGAGTTTTGGTCGAAAACAGCAAGTTTCGGAAACTAGCTGCTCTGAACCATTTTCATTCCATTTTTTACACTCACCCATATTTGTAATGTGTAACATTGAGAACAAAGTGCAAAAAATGGAAAAGTAAATTTTTTGAAAAATCACTATTTTTCGTGAGTTATAACTAACGAGTTTTATGTCAAAAATACAAAAGTAGAAAAACTGTCTAATGTGGAGTATTTCCACGCAATTGTTTACAGCCTACATTTCTAATGTTTTATCTAGAGAACGGTGTGTTAAAAATAGAAAAGTAAATTTTTTGAACAATAACTATTGTTAATGGGTTATAACTCACGAGTTTTGGTCAAAACGCGAAAGTAGAAAAACTACCTGTTGTGGAGTTTTTTCTTGCAATTTTTTACACCCACATATATTTTTAATGTGTTGTCTAGATAGCGGAGCATAAAAATTGGAAAAGTAAATTTTTTGAAAAATAACTATTTTTCGTGGGGTAGTAACTCACGAATTTTGGTCAAAAATGTAAAAGTAGAAGAATTGGCTATTGTGTAGTCTTTTCATTCAATATTTTACACCCACCTATATTTGTAATGTGTTATCTAGAGAACGGAGTGTAAAAAAAAGAATTTATTTTTAAAAAAATCACTATTTTTCGTGAGCTATAATTCACGAGTTTTTGTAAAAAAAAACAAAATTAGAAAAACTGCTATTGTGGAGTATTTTTCTGCAATTTTTTACACCCACATATATTTTTAATGTGTTATCTAGAGAATGGAGTATTAAAAATGGAGAAGTAAATTTTTTGAACAATAACTATTTTTCGTGGGCTATAACTCACGAGTTTTTGTAAAAAATGGCAAGTTTTAAAAACTAGCTGTTCCGAACCATTTCTGATAGTGTGAGGATTTTCACATTATTGGATTCATTTTAATTATCTTTTGAGCGTTCTTGTAGCATGTTTCTATGTGTTTTGATGTGTTTTTGACGTATTTGTAGGACATTATGGCGTGGGAGGAGCAACGGAGCAAAAGGACGATGAAAAGAGTTTTCGAAGAGCTGAGGCGGATCTGAACAAATGCTGAAGAAATCTACCAGGGTTTAGTATTTCGATCATATCTCTCTCAATTTACGTCGAAATGGAGTGATTCTGGTGCCATTGGAAAGCTTAGGGAACGGGCTACAACTTTCATGTTTTACGTTTTTCCAAATTCCGTCGGCATCATATCGAAACATGGCTCACAACACGAACGATGTGCAGGAAAAACTTAAGCGGCCCGCCGGTAGAACTTCCGGCGCGCCGGAAAATCAGAATTTTCGAATTCTTATTTTGACAGATTGCACAGGCGCGCCGGTGCAAAAGTTCCGGCGCGCCGGTCCTGAGCGAACAGGCCATTTTTTGTCTGTTTTGTCCTCCATTTTGGCAACAGTTCAAGGGCATTTTTGTGCAACGTTTTAAACACACATTGCAGCCCTAATTTCATCTATATATCATTGTGAAGGCTGCAACAAGAGAGGAAAAGAAGGAGAAGAGAAGAGACCATTTTTCCTTGTTAGCTTTGTAGTTAGATTTTGTTAGTTTTAGTTTGTTTTGTAATCTTTGCTCTCTATCTTCTCCACAAGAACACACAACTAGTGTGTGTACTTGGTGTAAATAGCATCAAGAGGAGAGGGAATTCATGTAAAGTCAATTAGCTCTAAGGACTTGTTTTGATTGTGGAAGCTTGGAGCTTTGGCTTAGAACATCAAAGGGGAGTACTACTCTTTGTATTTCTTTCTTTAATTCCATTGCTTTAATTCATTGTTGTGATGTTCTTATTTGCCTTGATGTGCTAAATTGCTAGTGCCCTTGGAGATTGGTTATTGATTGTTGAATTGTTGTGTTTCTATGTGAATTTATGTTGTGGGTAATGAAGAATTAGGAACTACAAGTTAATCTAACATTCCATACTAGTAATGCTTAGGGTAGATTAGTATGTGGATAGAAGATTAATGGTGGTGTTCTAGCCTTTTCTTGCCGCCGCCATAAAAGGGGAATCGGTTAGGATATTGAGAAACCGATGTTAGGGATTGGTGAATTCGGGTGGCACGAACCGACTTAGACCTTGCCTCCGCCATAAAGGAAGGAATAGGTTAGGGAGTGACATCCGTAAGTGTGACTTGGTTAGGCTCTTGCCTCCGCCATAAAGGAGGAGCCGAACTAGAGTGTGATGAGCTTGGGGGACATAGGGCTTTTGGTTGACCTATTGGCAAATCCTTGCCTCTGCCATAAAGGGGGGATTAGCTAGGAGGTCAATTTCCCTTAGGTGTCAACATTATTAGGTTCTAGCTTCCGCCATAAAAGTGGAACTTAATTTATGTTGTCACAATCTTAATTCGTTAACTCGTTCTTGTAAATCACATAAAACACTATCGTTAGGGAAAACCAATACTCCAAGGGTACACTTTATTGCATGATTCCTTTATCCTAGATGCATTTCTTCCTTGTTTTTGTTCTTTTCTTTAATTTGTAGTACTAACATAGTTTAGGTTATTTCCCTTGCTTGTTTGTACTTTCACTACTTCACACGCATTTTCACTAATTCCATAAACTCATCCCCCCCTGTGGGTACGATCCCTACTTCCTCTAGCTATAAAACGTCGGTGTCTTGATGCACCTTAAATGTCGTGAGGATTAGGGTTATAAATTTATTTGATTCGGTTAATCCATAGCTTTTGACCCTAGCTCCAAAACCTCTATCAATTTCCATGCCATTTTTTATACTCACATTTATTTGTAATCTATTATCTATATAACGGAGTGTAAAAAATGGAAAAGTAAAATTTTTTAAAAATCATTATTTTTCGTGGGTTATAACTCACGAATTTTTGTAAAAAATGCAAAAGAAGAAAAATTGGCTCTTGTGGAGTATTTTAATAGAATTTTTTAGACCCACCTATATTTGCAATATGTTATCTAGAAAACGGACAGCAAAAAATGGAAAAGTAATTTTTTTTGAAAAATAACTATTTTTCGTGGGCTATAACTCACGAGATTTCATAAAAAATTCAAATGTGAAATAATTGTTGTTGTGCAGTATTTTCGCGCAATTTTTACACCCACCTAAATTTGTAATGTGTTATCTAGATAAAGGAGTGTACAAAGTGGAATAGAACTTTTTTTTCAAAAATCACTATTTTTCGTGGGCTATAACTCACGAGATTTTGTCAAAAATGGCATGTCACAAAAAGTTGATGTTGTGGACTGTTTTCAAACCATTTTTTACTCCTACCTATATTTGTAATGTGTTATCTAGATAACGGAATGTAAAAAATGGAAAACTAAATTTTTTAAAGAATCACTATTTTTCGTGGGCTATAATTTACGAGTTTTTGTCAAAAATGGCATGTCACAAAAAGTTGCTGTTGTGGATTTTTTTCAAGCTATTTTTTACACCTACCTATAATTGTAATGTGTTATCTAGAGAAAGAAATGTAAAAAATGGAAAACTAAATTTTTTAAAGAATCGTTGTTTTTCGGGGGATAAATCACGAGTTTCAGTTAAAAACGCAAAAGTAGAAAATCTGGCTGTTGTGGTGTATTTTCATGCAAATTTTTAAACCCACCTACAAACATAATCTATTATCTATATAACGGATTGTAAAAAATGGAAAAGTAAATTTTTTGAAACATCACTATTTTTCCTGGGCTATAACTCACGAGTTTTGGTCGAAAACACCAAGTTTCGGAAACTAGCTGCTCTGAACCATTTTCATGCCATTTTTTACACTCACCCATATTTGTAATATGTAACATTGAGAACAAAGTGCAAAAAATGGAAAAGAAATTTTTTTGAAAAATCACTATTTTTCGTGAGTAATAACTAACGAGTTTTATGTCAAAAATACAAAAGTAGAAAAACTGTCTAATGTGGAGTATTTCCACGCAATTGTTTACAGCCACGTACATTTCTAATGTCTTATCTAGAGAACGGTGTGTTAAAAATAGAAAAGTAAATTTTTTGAACAATAACTATTCTTAATGGGTTATAATTCACGAGTTTTGGTCAAAACGCGAAAGTAGAAAAACTACCTGTTGTGGAGTTTTTTCTTGCAATTTTTCACACCCACATATATTTGTAATGTGTTATCTAGAGAGCGGAGCATAAAAATTGGAAAAGTAAATTTTTTAAAAAATAACTATTTTTCGTGGGGTAATAACTCATGAGTTTTGGTCAAAAATGTAAAAGTAGAAGAATTTGCTATTGTGTAGTATTTTCATTCAATTTTTTACACCCACCTATATTTGTAATGTGTTATCTAGAGAACGGAGTGTAAAAAATGGAAAACTAAATTTTTTAAAGAATCACTATTTTTCGTGGGCTATAACTCACGTGTTTTTGTCAAAAATGGCATGTCACAAAAAGTTGCTGTTGTGGACTTTTTTCAAGCCATTTTTTACACCTCCCTATATTTGTAATGTGTTATCTAGAGAGCGAAATGTAAAAAATGGAAAACTAAATTTTTTAAAGAATCACTATTTTTCGTGGGCTAAATCACGAGTTTTGGTTAAGAACGCCAAAGTAGAAAATTTGGCTATTGGTGTGAGCTGTCGTTGGCTCCCAATTTTACCCAAACTCGCTCAAATAATGTAGAAGTGGCGAGTGGAATCGTATCCAACAGGAAAGGTCTGGTTATTCGGAGACCAATTGTTCACTTGACTACTCACTGTGTAGCAAAAAAAATAGGACAAATGCAAAATAGAGTGAATGTGAAATGCATGAAATGCAAGGATGCATAAAATAAATGAAATGGAAAGGTTAGTATGCAAGCACTGCCTTGAGGGATTTCAACATGTACCGATCTCTCCCTAATATCATCGACTTGTGTAAACATATGTGAGGAGATGAAACTGCTAGTGGACTGGGATTGATCAACTTGGTAGTTCTCACAACCCAATCTCACAATACTCCCCGAACTTCCCTTGGTAGGACAAGTTCTTGGCACGATTGGAAATCTCAGATCCCAATTCTAAAAAGAACTCTCCTAGACCTTTCCTATAGTGATGTTAACTGTCAGTGGGTACCGCGCAGTTAAAATCGCAAAGTTACTCAGGACCTAAGACTCACATAAGCATATTCACAATCAGTCCATGTTATGTTCAATTGTCTCATATCGATTTACCCAAAACTCAGTGGGTACCGCAGCTTTAATGTAAACTTAAGCAATGGCATGCGAAACATCGAATATAAACAAGAACATAATATGAACATGAAGAACACATATATAAATCCATGCAAATGTCTCAAATAAGTCGAGATCTGTACAGTCGAGCCCTCAAGACAGCAAAATGTATGAAAGGAAAAAGAGAGAGAAAAACCTAATCAAAACTATGAACCCTAATCTAAGGAATGCTATGCTCTGTTGTGTGGCCGCTCTCCTCCTCGGCTCCTCCAAAAAAAACCCTCTTCTTGAATCCGCCTCTGCCTTTTATAGTTTTCCTCCGGATGACTTTGCTCGTAAATTCCTGGAAGCTTCCTTCTTTCGCGGGGATGTCGACACGTATTTCTGCAGATATTAATCAAAGCTCAAGTGAGTACACGTGCCTGGTGCGAAACTTTAACAAATAAGAATTGTCAATGCACAACATCAAACAGTTGGTGCTCGTGGGAAAAATGCGTTAAATGTCTGCTTGTGTTTGTTAAGTGTGCGAATGAACAAAGTGTAGTGCATGGAAAATGTATAAGAAAATGCCTAAGTAAAAATGCAAGAAAAGAAAACAAAGTGCAAGTGTGCAAATGTGTGAGTGGCGGGAGCACCGTGCGCCTGCCGTGAGTGGTGCGCCCGCACCGTGTAAATGTGTGTGTGGGTTTAGTGTAGTGTAGTGTGTGTAAGTGTGGTCTGTTAGTGTGTGTTGTGGACTTGTGAATAGTGAATGTGTGACTTGTGCATAGTGAATGCATGACTATGTGCAAGTGTGTGCGAATGAAAGTGCATGAGAATGAATTAGCGATTGCACAGGCTTATCTTTCTCCCCAATTACGCCCCTGATTCATTTCGATTCTGAGAAAATATAAAACGTCAAAGTTGCAGCCAAGACTCTTAGCTGAATATACCACTTTGAATCACTCAATTCGGAGCTAAAATAAGAAAGTTATGATCGTTTTACTAAACCCTGGCAATGCTGAGAGAGAGTGGTGCGGGCGCACGTGTGTGCATGTGTGCATGGCGGGCGCATGGTGCGCCCGCCGTGAGCTGTGTGTGTGTGGTGCGGGCGCACCGTGCGCCCGCACAGTGTGTGCATGTGTGTGTGGCGGGCACGCGAGGCGTCCGCCAGTGTGTGCATAATGTTGTGGGGTTTTGAAGGCTTTCGGCTAAGAATTGGACTTTGTAGTAAACATACGAATTGTAGATCCCTCTCTTAGCTTTCTGCAGGTTCAAGAATCATCAACTTTGGAGTTCTGTAGCTCAAGATATGGACAATCTACTAAACTGTAGCAATATGAAGTCAAATATGAAAACCTGAAGGAGCAATTGCAAAAATGCCCCCTTTTCTCCTACTTTCACACAGAATTAGAAGAAAGTTAAAACATAAGAAATGAAGTACACTCAAAGAGCTTTCCGGAACAT
The DNA here is from genome assembly GCA_016586305.1 of Ophiorrhiza pumila. Taxonomy (NCBI): domain Eukaryota; kingdom Viridiplantae; phylum Streptophyta; class Magnoliopsida; order Gentianales; family Rubiaceae; genus Ophiorrhiza; species Ophiorrhiza pumila. The sequence goes on from BLIW01000002.1 coordinate 3,102,077, forward strand.
CCAAGATCTCCTCATTTGCATAAGTATTGAGAGAGATATACTCATTTGAAGTTCATTTTCCATTCTGCTGAATGAGAAATCAGCGCACCCCACATGTCAAGTATGTGTGCTAGTGTTTTAGTGTGCTTGTGATATGCTTATTGTGTCTGGGACTTTTCTTGTGTGATTGTGAGTTGTGAGAATAGTTGTGTCAAAATGTGCATTCAATCAAATACATGTATACTTTACATAATTTATGCACAAATTCAACACTTGTTCACAATCTCCACAGATATCATTTCATAAACATTTAGCACATAACTCACACAAACAAGTAAGATTTTCACAATAAAACCATGCAAAAGCTCAAGGAATTATGACGTATAAGTCGGTATAAACCCGACTTATCAGCTGTTGTGGTGTATTTTCATGAAAATTTTTAAACCCACCTATTAATGTAATCTAGTATCTATATAACGGATTGTAAAAAATGGAAAAGTAAATTTTTTGAAACATCACTATTTTTCCTGGGCTAAACTCACGAGTTTTGGTCAAAAACAGCAAGTTTCGGAAACTAGCTGTTCTGAACCATTTTCATGCCATTTTTTACACTCACCCATATTTGTAATGTGTAACCTTGAGAACAAAGTTAAAAAAATGGAAAAGTAAATTTTTTGAAAAATCACTATTTTTCGTGAGTTATAACTCACGAGTTTTATGTCAAAAATGCCAAAATAGAAAAATTGTCTAATGTGGAGTATTTCCACGCAATTGTTTACAGCCACCTACATTTCTAATGTCTTATCTAGAGAACGGTGTGTTAAAAATAGAAAAGTAAATTTTTTGAACAATAACTATTTTTAATGGGTTATAACTCACGAGTTTTGGTCAAAACGCAAAAGTAGAAAAACTACCTTTTTTGGAGTTTTTTCGTGCAATTTTTCACACCCACATATATTTGTAATGTGTTATCTTGAGAGCGGAGCATAAAAATTGGAAAAGTAAGTTTTTTGAAAAATCACTATTTTTCGTGGACTCACGAGTTTTGGTAAAAAATACAAAGGTAGAAAAATTGACTGTTGTGTAGTATTTTCATGCAATTTTTTACAGATGCCTATATTTCTAATGTGTTATCTAGAGAACTGAGTGTAAAAAAAGAAAATTAATTTTTTTAAAAAAAAAATCACTATTTTTCGTAGGCTATAACTCAAGAGTTTTGGTAAAAAATGTAAAATTAGAAAAACAGCTGTTGTGTATTATTTTTCTTCAATTTTTTACACCCATATAAATTTGTAATGTGTTATCTAGAGAACGGAGTGTTAAAAATAAAAAAGTAAAATTTTTGAACAATAACTATTTTTCGTGGGATATAATGTACGAGTTTTGGTAAAAAACGGCAAGTTTCAAAAACTAGCTGTTCAGAACCAATTTCATGCCATTTTTTACACCCACATTTATTTTTAAACTATTATCTACCTAACGGAGTGTAAAAAATAGAAAAGTAAAATTTTTTAAAAATCAATATTTTTCGTGGGCTATAACTCAGGAGTTTGGGTAAAAAACGGCAAGTTTCGAAAACTAGCTGTTCATAACCATTTTAATGCCATTTTTTACACACCCATATTTTTAATTTAAATTCGAGATAACAAAGTGCAAAAAATGGAAAAGTAAATTTTTTTAAAAATCACTATTTTTCGTGGGTTACAACTCACGAGTTTTTGTCAAAAATGCAAAAGTGGAAAAACTGTTTAATGTAGAGTATTTCCACGCAATTTTTTACACCCACCTAAATTTGTAATGTGTTATCTAAAGAACGGAGTGTAAAAAAAAGAAAAATATTTTTTAAAAAAAAAATCACTATTTTTTGTGAGCTATAATTCACGAGTTTTGGTCAAAAATGCAAAATTAGAAAAACTGCTGTTGTTGAGTATTTTAATGCAATTTTTTACACCCACATATATTTGTAATGTGTTATCTAGAGAATGGAGTGTTAAAGATGGGAAAGTAAATTTTTTGAACAATAACTATTTTTCGTGGGTTATAACTCATGAGTTTTGGTAAAAAACGGCAAGTTTCAAAAACTAGCTGTTCTGAACCATTTCCATGCAATTTTTATACGCACATTTATTTGTAATCTATTATCTATATAACGGAATGTAAAAATTGGAAAAGTAAAATTTTTTAAAAATCATTATTTTTCGTGGGCAATAACTCACGAATTTTTGTAAAAAATGCAAAAGTAGAAAAACTGTCTCTTGTGGAGAATTTTCATAGAATTTTTTAAACCCAACTATATTTGTAATATGTTATCTAGAAAGCAGACCGTAAAAAATGGAAAAGTAATTTTTTTGAAAAATCACTATTTTTCGTGGGCTATAACTCACGAGATTTCATAAAAAATGCAAAAGTGAAATAATTGTTGTTGTGCAGTATTTTCGTGCAATTTTTTACACCCACCTAAATTTGTAATGTGTTATCTAGATAAAGGTGTGTACAAAATGGAATATAATTTTTTTTTTGAAAAGCCACTATTTTTCCTGGGCTATAACTCACGAGTTTTGGTCAAAAATAGCAAGTTTCGAAAACTAGCTGTTCCGAACCATTTCCATGCCATTTTTTATACCCACATTTATTTTTAATCTATTATCTATATAACGGAGTGTAAAAAATGGAAAAGTAAAATTTTTTAAAAATCATTATTTTTCGTTGGTTATAACTCACGAATTTTTGTAAAAAATGCAAAAGAAGAAAAATTGGCTCTTGTGGAGTATTTTCATAGAATGTTTTAGTCCTCACCTATATTTGTAATATGTTATCTAGAAAACGGACAGTAAAAAATGGAAAAGTAACTTTTTTGAAAAATCACTATTTTTCGTGGGCTATAACTCACGAGATTTCATAAAAAATCCAAAAGTGAAATAATTGTTGTTGTGCAGTATTTTCGTGCAATTTTTTACACCCACCTAAATTTTTAATGTGTTATCTAGATAAAGGAGTGTACAAAATGGAATATTATTTTTTTTTTAAAAATCACTATTTTTCGTGGGCTATAACTCACGAGTTTTTGTCAAAAATGGCATGTCACAAAAAGTTGATGTTGTGGACTGTTTTCAAGCCATTTTTTACTCCTACCTATATTTGTAATGTGTTATCTAGATAACGGAATGTAAAAAATGGAAAACTAAATTTTTTAAAGAATCACTATTTTTCGTGTGCTATAACTCACGAGTTTTTGTCAAAAATGGCATGTCACAAAAAGTTGCTGTTGTGGACTTTTTTCAAGCCATTTTTTACTCCTAACTATATTTGTAATGTGTTATCTAGATAACGAAATGTAAAAAATGGAAAACTAAATTTTTTAAAGAATCACTATTTTTCCTGGGCTAAATCACGAGTTTTGGTTAAGAACGCAAAAGTAGAAAATCTGGCTGTTGTGGTGTATTTTTATGCAAATTTTTAAACCCACTTATTAATGTAATCTATTATCTATATAACGGATTGTAAAAAATGGAAAAGTAAATTTTTTGAAACATCACTATTTTTCCTGGGCTATAACTCACGAGTTTTGGTCAAAAACAGCAAGTTTCGGAAACTAGCTGTTCTGAACCATTTTCATGCCATTTTTTACACTCACCCATATTTGTAATATGTAACCTTGAGAACAAAGTGCAAAAAATGAAAAAGTAAATTTTTTGAAAAATCACTATTTTTCGTGAGTAATAACTCACGAGTTTTATGTCAAAAATGCAAAAGTAGAAAAATTGTCTAATGTGGAGTATTTCCACGCAATTGTTTACAACCACCTACATTTCTAATGTCTTATCTAGAGAACGGTGTGTTAAAAATAGAAAAGTAAATTTTTTGAACAATAACTAGTTTTCGTGGGTTATAACTCACGAGTTTTGGTAAAAAACGGCAAGTTTCAAAAACAAGCTGTTCTGAACCATTTCCATACCATTTTTATACCCACATTTATTTCTAATCTATTATCTCTATAACGGAATGCAAAAATTGGAAAAGTAAAATTTTTTAAAAATCATTATTTTTCGTGGGCAATAACTCACGAATTTTTGTAAAAAATGCAAAAGTAGAAAAACTGTCTCTTGTGGAGTATTTTCATAGAATTTTTTAAACCCACCTATATTTGTAATATGTTATCTAGAAAACGGATCGTAAAAAATTGGAAAAGTAATATTTTTGAAAAATCACTATTTTTCGTGAGCTGTAACTCTCGAGATTTTATAAAAAATGCAAAAGTGAAATAATTGTTGTTGTGCAGTATTTTCATGCAATTTTTTATACCCACTTAAATTTGTAAAGTGTTATCTAGATAAAGGAGTGTAATAAATGGAATAGAATTTTTTTTTGAAAAATCACTCTTTTTCCTGGTCTATAACTCACGAGTTTTGGTCAAAAATAGCAAGTTTCGGAAACTAGCTGTTCTGAACTATTTTCATGCCATTTTTTACACTCTCCCATATTTGTAGTGTATAATCTAGAGAACAAAGTGCAAAAAATGGAAAAATAAATTTTTTAAAAAATCACTATTTTTTGTGGGTTATAACTCACGAGTTTTATGTCAAAAATGCAAAAGTAGAAATATTTTCTAATGTGGAGTATTTCTACGCAATTTTTTACACCCACCTACATTTCTAATGTCTTATCTTGAGAACGGAGTGTTAAAAATAGAAAAGTAAATTTTTTGAACAATAACTATTTTCACTGAGTTATAACTCACGAGTTTTGGTCAAAAAGCAAAAGTAGAAAAACTACTTGTTGTGTAGTTTTTCGTGCAAATTTTCAAACCCACATATATTTATAATGTGTTATGTAGAGAACGTAGCATAAAAAATGGAAAAGTAAGTTTTTTAAAAAATCATTATTTTTCGTGGACTCACGAGTTTTGTTAAAAATGCAAAAGTAGAAAAATTGGCTGTTGTGTAGTATTTTCATGCAATTTTTTACACCTACCTATATTTCTAATGTGTTATCTAGAGAACGAAGGATACAAAAAAGAAAATTAATTTTTTTAAAAAAAATCACTATTTTTCGTGGGCTATAACTCATGAGTTTTGGTAAAAAATGTAAAATTAGAAAAACTGCAATTTTTAACACCCACATATATTTGTAATGTGTTATCTAGAGAACCAAGTGTTAAGAATGGAAAAGTAAATTTTTTGAATAATAATTATTTTTCGTGAGATATAACGCACGAGTTTTGGTAAAAAACTGCAAGTTTCAAAAACTAGCTGTTCTGAACCAATTTCATGCCATTTTTTACACCCACATTTATTTTTAATCTATTATCTATCTAATGGAGTGTAAAAGTTAGAAAAGTAAAATTTTTTAAAAATCAATATTTTTCGTAGGCTATAACTCCGGAGTTTGGGAAAAAATGGCAAGTTTCGAAAACTACCTGTTCTGAACCATTTTCATGCCATTTTTTACACACCCATATTTTTAATTTAAAATCTAGAGAACAAAGTGCAAAAAATGTAAAAAGTAAATTTTTTGAAAAATCACTATTTTTCATGGGTTATAACTCACGATTTAACTGGTATAATCTTTCCATTTAATGAGAATGATTTGCTTGATGTTGCAAAGTGAAGATCGTGAATTAGAAATGGAGTTTTGTGGCTAGATTGAGGTTGTCTTAGGGCATGGACCAGATAATTGAGTGATTGAACCATGGATGCTATGCAATTGATGTAATTTTACGAGAATGAAATCATACTTGTTTTTGATGCGCTAATATGTCAAGTTTCATAATATTAACGCTTTAATTGCCTGAATTGAACTTTGATTGTGGTCGCCATGCTAGGTTGAGGTTCGGTTCACCAATTTGAGTGAGAATTGCATGAAATGAGGTCTGAAAGTATGAGTATGGAGTTTCTTCACTTGCACAGTTTGATCATGATCCGAGATGTGGTCTCCATGCTAATCAGAGATCATTGAGTCACTAGAATAAAGTGTGGAATGGCTCTCTAATGCTAACTAAGGTCTAGGAACTTAGGTCGGGCCTCGCCATGGGAGACCTAGAGTTTTGCATGCTTGAATAGTTAGTGTTGAGAGTTGAGATGCTGCGGTTCTTATCCGTCATCCTTAGGCCTCGCCATGGGATAAGAATGAAGATTGGGAGAGTAGTAGGTGGTGCGGTCGCCATGCTGGCTTCATACTATGATCCTAGGCAGTTTTGATCTCTTCCTTATTCGCATAAGTGTCGAATGCATAGCATACGTGTTTAATTGGCAATTATCTGGCTCTTGGACCCTAGGAAATCCAATTCATACTTGATTCTATACCTTACTTTCTGTTCTTGTGATTTTCATTTGTTACTGTAGTAGCGTTTTATCTCTATTTGTTCTCTGTTTGTGACATTTGTTAGAGCAATACTCGAACTCAAGAATCCACTCCCTTCCCTGAGGATTCGATCCCTCTCACCACGACTACATTAGTGGGTAGGGTAAAATTGTACAAGTACGCAACACGCTTGTCACCATGCCAAGTAATAGCTCTCTACATGGCTTGTCTAAAGGCTCTACATCCAAGGTCTCTTCACCCTCATAAGGCATTTCAAATATGGATGCATCAACAAAGCTATTTTCAACCAAGTTAGCTATTTCACAAAAAATATTCATGTCTTCTTCATCAAAGCTAACATGGAATTCAACTTGAGATTCACCCTTATTCAAATTACATTAAGAATCATAATCACTTAAGGGTTTCTCATTGTACATACACCTAATGACATCTACCATTTCATGTAAATCATTAAATTCCATGTAAGATGTCAAAATCACACTTGAATGCACTATGTTAGCTATCTCTTGACAAATTAACAAATCATTTTCATCCAAGCCATCATATGCATCAATATGTGGTGTCTCCTCATTCCTAAGGTGATCAAGCTTAAGAGGGAGGGTGTATTCAAAGCTTTGTCTATGGCTAAACCATTGTTCATCGTAGCTTAAATGACCTACAAGACTTGAGTGAGGGTGAGGTAAAAAATTTTTGGTCCCATTGGTTATCACTTCCCCTCATGTTATGTGAATAACATTGAAAGGTGTGATTGCCTCCTTGGCACCAATTACATGAATGTGCATCCCTACTCAATTGAACTTGTATATCATTCAAAGTTTTGGTTATTTTGGCCATTTGAGCCTCAAGCCTAGCATGTCTATCCTCAAGTTCATCATTCACAAAGCATGGAAAAGAGGAATATCCTAGTGGTTCATTTTTTCCCCATTCATTGGTGTCCCAACATTCCAATGGAGAGAAGTCTCCAAACATCCTAGGTTGTGGTCTTGTATCATCCACCATAAATGGTAGGTCAACATGATTTGGTTCAAGAAAGTCTCCAAACAACCTAGGCATATTTGGACAACAAACCCTAAAAAAGGAAAACAACAAAAATAACAAAAAATCATAACAAACATGAAAAGAAACTATTTACAACTAAAAAACACACAAAAACACTAATCCTAAAACCAATTGCCTCCCCGGAAACGGCGCCAATTTGATAACGGTTTTGGAACTAGGGTCAAAAGCTAAAGCTTAACCGAATCAAATAAATTTATGACCCTAATCCTCACGACATTTAAGGTGCATCAAGACACCGACGTTTTATAGCATAGAGGAAGTAGGGATCGTTCTCACAGGGAGGGGATGAGTTTATGTAATTAGTGTGAATGTGTGTGAAGTAGTGAAAGCACAAACAAACAAGGGAAATAACCTAAACTATGTTAGTACTACAAAATAAAGAAAAGAACAAAAACAAGGAAGAAATGCATCTAGAATAAGGAATCATGCAATAAAGTGTACCCTTGTAGTATTGGTTTTCCCTAACGATAGTGCTTTATGTGATTTACAAGAACGAGTTAACGAATTAAGATTGTGACAACATAAATCAAGTTCCACTTTTATGGCGGAAGCTAGAACCTAATAATGTTGACACCTACGGGAAATTGACCTCCTAGCTAATCCCCCCTTTATGGCAGAGGCAAGGATTTGCCAATAGGTCAACCAAGAGCCCTATGTCCCCCAAGCTTATCACACTCTAGTTCGGCTCCTCCTTTATGGCGGAGGCAAGAGCCTAACCAAGTCACTCTTACGGATGTCACTCCCTAACCTATTCCTTCATTTATGGCGGAGGCAAGGTCTAAGTCGGTTCGTGCCACCCGAATTCACCAATCCCTAACATCGGTCTCTCAATATCCTAACCGATTCCCCTTTTATAGCGGCGGCAAGAAAAGGCTAGAACACCACCATTAATCTTCTATCCACATACTAATCTACCCTAAGCATTACTAGTATGGAATGTTAGATTAACTTGTAGTTCCTAATTCTTCATTACCCACAACATAAATTCACATTGAAACACAACAATTCAACAATCAATAACCAATCTCCAAGGGCACTAGCAATTTAGCACATCAAGGCAAATAAGAACATCACAACAATGAATTAAAGCAATAGAATTAAAGAAAGAAATACAAAGAGTAGTACTCCCCTTTGATGTTCTAAGCCAAAGCTCCAAGCTTCCACAATCAAAACAAGTCCTTAGAGCCAATTGACTTTACATGAATTCCCTCTCCTCTTGATGCTATTTACACCAAGAACACACACTTGTGGAGAAGATAGAGAGCAAAGATTACAAAACAAACTAAAACTAACAAAATCTAACTACAAAGCTAACAAGGAAAAATGGTCTCTTCTCTTCTCCTTCTTTCCCCCCTCCTTCTTGGCTGCAGAAATCTTCATATATGGGATGGATTAGGGCTGAAAAATGTGTGTCTTGACGTTCCCAAAATGCCCTTGAAGTCAATGAAAATGGAGGGCAAAGTTGGGTAGGAAAATCTGCACGCGCGGCTGAACGTCACGACGTTCGAACACGAACGTCGCGACGTTAGTTTAACGTCGCGACGTTCAGTGAGCAACGTCGCGACGTTAAGCTTTTTTCAGCTTTTCTCAAATTTTCAGCATCTGCTCTCCGGTTCCGGAGAGCACTGGAAGTTGCATTTCTTGACCCTTTTAAATGTTGATTTTTCGGCGCGCCGGAGAGGTTTCTCCGGCACGCTGGCCTTTTTTCCAGCTTCCGACGCGCTTCAAAACGTGCTCTTTTCATCGTTCTTCACTCCGTTGCTCATCCCATGCCATAACGTCCTACAAATACATCAAAAACACATCAAAACACATAGAAACATGCTACAATGACGCTCAAAAGATAAGTAAAATGAATCCAATAATGTGAAAATCCTCACATTATCATAATTTTTTTTAAAAGTCACTATTTTTTGTGAGCTATAATAACACACAAGTGATTGTAAAAAATGGCATGTCACAAAAACTTGCTGGTTCGGAGTATTTTTATGCAAATTTTTACACCCACCTATATTTGTAATCTATTATCTATATAACGGAGTGTAAAAAATAGAAAAGTAAATTTTTTAAAAAATGATTGTTTTTCGTGGGCTATAACTCACGAGTTTTGGTAAAAAACGGCAAGTTTCGAAAACTAGCTATTCTAAACCATTTTCATGCCTTTTTTACACCCATCTATATTTTTAATCTATAATCTATATAACGGAGTGTAAAAAACAGAAAAGGAAAATTTTTGAAAAATCACTATTTTTCGTGGGCTACATCTCCGGAGTTTTGGTAAAAAATGGCAAGTTTTAAAAACTAGCTGTTCTAAACCATTTTCATGTCATTTTTCACAGCCACCTATATTTTTAATATATTATCTATATAACGGAATGTAAAAAACAGAAAAGTAAAATTTTTAAAAAATCACTATTTTTCGTGGGCTATAACTCTCGAGTTTTCATAAAAAAATGCAAAAGCATAAAAATTGGCTCTTGTGGAGCATTTTCATGGAATTTTTTAAACCCACCTATATTTGTAATATGTTATCTAGCGAATAGACAATAAAAAATGGAAAAGTAATTTTTTTTGAAAAATCGCTATTTTCTTGGGCTATAAAGATTTTTCGTCAAAAATGCAAAAGTGAATTAATTGATGTCGTGCAGTATTTTCGTGCGCTTTTTTACACATACCTAAATTCATAATGTGTTATCTAGATAACGGATTGTAAAAAATGGAATAGTAATTTTTTTGAAAAATCACTATTTTTTGTGGGCCATAACTCAGGAGTTTTTGTCAAAAATGGTATGTAACAAAAACTTGCTGGTTTGGAGTATTTTAATGCAAATTTTTACACCCACCTATATTTGTAATCTATTATCTATATAACGGAGTGTAAAAAATAGAAAAGTAAAGTTTTTAAAAAATCACTATTTTTCGTAGGCTATATGACTCACGAGTTTTTGTAAAAAATGCAAAAGTATAAAAACTGGCTTTTGTGGAGTATTTTCATGGAATTTTATAAAGCCACATATATTTGTAATATGTTATCTAGAGAAAGAACAATAAAAATGGAAAAGTAATTTATTTTGAATAATCGCTATTTTTCGTGGGCTATAACTCAAGAGTTTTCGTCAAATATGCAAAAGTGAAATAATTGATGTTGTGAAGTATTTTCCTGCAATTTTTTACACCCACCTAAATTTGTAATGTGTTATCTAGATAATGGAGTGTAAATAATGGAATAGAAATTTTTTTCGAAATGTCACGATTTTTCGTCGGCTAAACTCACGAGTTTTTGTCAAAAATGGCATATCACAAAAACTTGATGGTTTGGAGTATTTTCATGCAAATTTTTACACCCACCTATATTTGTAATCTATTATCTATATAACGGAGTGTAAAAAATATAAAAGTAAATTTTTCGAAAAATCATAGTTTTTCGTGGGCTATAACTCACGAGTTTTAGTCAAAAACGGCAAGTTTAGAAAACTAGCTATTCTAAACCATTTTCATGCCTTTTTTCACTCCCACCTATATTTTTAATCTATTTTCTATTTAACGGAGTGTAAAAAACAGAAAATAAAATTTTTGAAAAATTACTATTTTTTGTGGGCTATATAACTCACGAGTTTTTGTCAAAATCGGCTGATTTCAAAAACTAGTTGTTCTAAACCATTTTCATACATTTTTTTCACCCAACTATATTTTTAATCTATTATCTATATAAAGGAGTGTAAAAAATAGAAAAGTAAAATTTTTGAAAAATCACTATTTTTCATGGGCTATATAACTCACAAGTTTTTGTAAAAAATGCAAAAGTATAAAAAATGGCTCTTGTTGAGCATTTTCATGGAATTTTCTAAACTCACCTATATTTGTAATATGTTATCTAGAGAACGGACAATAAAAAATGGAAAGTATTTTTTTTTCTGAAAAATTGCTATTTTTCATGAGTTATAACTCAAGAGTTTTCGTCAATAATGCAAAAGTGAATTAATTGACGTCGTGCAGTATTTTCGTTCAATTTTTTACACCCACCTAAATTTGTAATGTGTTATCTAGATAACGGAGTGTAAAAAATGGAATAGTAATTTTTTTGAAAAATCATTAATTTTCGTGGGCTACAACTCACGAGTTTTTGTCAAAAATGGCATGGCACAAAAACTTGCTAGTTTGGAGTATTTTCATGCAAATTTTACACCCACCTATATTTTTAATCTATTATCTATATAACGGAGTGTAAAAAATAGAAAAGTAATTTTTCGAAAAATCACTATTTTTCATGGGCTATAACTTACGAGTTTTGGTAAAAAATGGCAAGTTTCAAAAACTAGTTAGTCTAAACCATTTTCATGCCATTTTTTACACCAACCTATATTTTTAATCTATTACCTATATAACGGATTGTAAAAAATAGAAAAGTAAAATTTTTGAAAAATCACTATTTTTCGTGGGCTATATAACTCATGACTTTTTGTCAAAAATGGCTAGTTTCAAAAACTAGCTATTCTATACCATTTTCATACCATTTTTTCACCCACCTATATTTTTAATCTATTATCTTTATAACGGAGTGTAAAAAATAGAAAAGTAAAATTTTTGAAAAATCACTATTTTTCATGGGCTATATAACTCACAAGTTTTTGTAAAAAATGCAAAAGTATAAAAAAATGGCTCTTGTGGAGCATTTTCATGGAATTTTTTAAACCCACCCGTATTTGTAATATGTTATCTAGAGAACGGAAAATAAAAAATGGAAAAGTAAGTTTTTTGAAAAATCGCGCTATTTTTCGTGGGCTATAACTCAAGAGTTTTCGTCAAAAATGCAAAAGTGAATTAATTGATGTTGTGCTATATATTTGTGGAATTTTTTACACCCACCTAAATTTGTAATGTGTTATCTAGATAACGGAGTGTAAAAAATGGAATTGTAATTTTTTTGAAATATCACTATTTTTCGTGGGTTATAACTCACGAGTTTTTGTAAAAAATGGCATGTCACAAAAACTTACTGGTTTGGAGTATTTTCATGCAAATTTTTACATCCACCTATATTGTAATCTATTATCTATATAACGGAGTGCAAAAAATAGAAAAGTAAATTTTTCGAAAAATCACTATTTTTCGTGGGTAATAACTCAAGAGTTTTGATAAAAAACGGCAAATTTCAAAAACTAGCTATTCTAAACCATTTTCATGCTATTTATTACACACACCTATATACTTAATCTATTATCTATATAACAAATTGTAAAAAATAGAAAAGTAAAATTTTTGAAAAATCACTATTTTTCGTGGGCTATATAACTCACGAGTTTTTTTTTCAAAAACGGCAAGTTTCAAAAACTAGCTGTTCTGAACCATTTTCATACCATTTTTACACCCACCTATATTTTTAATCTATTATCTATATAAAGGAGTGTAAAAAACAGAAAAGTAAAATTTTTGAAAAATCACTATTTTTCATGCGCTATATAACTCACAAGTTTTTGGAAAAAATGCAAAAGTATAAAAAAATGGCTCTTGTGGAGCATTTTCATGGAATTTTCTAAACTCACCTATATTTGTAATATGTTATCTAGAGAACGGACAATAAAAAATGGAAAGTATTTTTTTCTGAAAAATTGCTATTTTTCATGAGCTATAACTCAAGAGTTTTCGTCAATAATGCAAAAGTGAATTAATTGATGTCGTGCAGTATTTTCGTTCAATTTTTTACACCCACCTAAATTTGTAATGTGTTATCTAGATAACGGAGTGTAAAAAATGGAATAGTATTTTTTTTGAAAAATCACTAATTTTCGTGGGCTACAACTCACGAGTTTTTGTCAAAAATGGCATGGCACAAAAACTTGCTAGTTTGGAGTATTTTCATGCAAATTCTACACCCACTTATATTTGTAATCTATTATCTATATAACGGAGTGTAAAAAATTGAAAAGTAATTTTTCGAAAAATCACTATTTTTCGTGGGCTATAACTTACGAGTTTTGGTAAAAAACGGTAAGTTTCGAAAACTAGCTATTCTAAACCATTTTCATGCCATTTTTTACACCCACCTATATTTTTAATCTATTATCTATATAACGGAGTGTAAAAAACATAAAAGTAAAATTTTTGAAAAATCACTATTTTTCGTGGGCTATATAACTCACGCGTTTTTGCCAAAAATAGCTAGTTTCAAAAACTAGCTTTTCTATACCATTTTTTCACCCACCTATATTTTTAATCTATTATCTATATAACGGAGTGTAAAAAATAGAAAAGTAAAGTTTTTGAAAAATCACTATTTTTCGTGAGCTATATGACTCATGAGTTTTTGTAAAAAATACAAAAGTATAAAAACTGGCTTTTGTGGAGTATTTTCATGGAATTTTTTAAAGCCACCTATATTTGTAATATGTTATCTAGAGAACGAACAATAAAAAATGGAAAAGTAATTGATTTTGAAAAATTGCTATTTTCGTGAGCTATAACTCAAGAGTTTTCGTCAAAAATGCAAAAGTGAATTAATTGATGTTGTACAGTATTTTCCTGCAATTTTTTACACCCACCTAATTTTGTAGTGTGTTATCTAGATAATGGAGTGTAAATAATGGAATAGAAATTTTTTTTGAAATATCACGATTTTTCGTGGGCTATAACTCACGAGTTTTTGTCAAAAATGGCATGTCGCAAAAACTTGCTGGTTTGGAATATTTTCACGCAAATTTTTACACCCACCTATATTTGTAATCTATTATCTATATAACGGAGTGCAAAAAATATAAAAGTAAATTTTTCAAAAAATCACTATTTTTCGTGGGTTAGAACTCACGAGTTTTAGTCAAAAATGCAAAAGTGAATTAATTGATGATGTTCATTATTTTCCTGCACTTTTTTACACCCACCTAAATTTATAATGTGTTATCTAGATAACGGAGCGTAAATAATGGAATAGAAATTTTTTTTAAATATCACTATTTTTAGTGGGCTATAACTCACGAGTTTTTGTCAAAAATGGCATGTCACAAAAATTTGCTAGTTTGGAGTATTTTCCTGCAAATTTTTACACCCACCTATATTTGTAATCTATTATCTATATAACGGAGTGTAAAAAATAGAAAAGAAAATCTTTCGAAAAATCATAATTTTTCGTGGCCTAAAACTCACGAGTTTTGGTCAAAAACGACAAGTTTCGAAAACTAGCTATTCTAAACCATTTTCATGCCTTTTTTTACACCCACCTATATTTTTAAGGGAAAATTTTGGAAAAGGGCGTGTCTCACGTCATTATCATAAAATAGGGCGTAAGTTTAACTTATTTATTATTAAGGGCGCTAAAATAGTTTTATTATTTTTAATAATTAGTAAAAGACCTCTTTGTCCTCCTAAGAGAATGGGATGTTGATTGTTATTTGTTTCCTCATAAATCATTGAATTTGAGCATACAGATATGGCAATAACCCTCGAAAAATTCCCACTTTTTGATCTCTGTATCGTCACTCATCCTCAAGAAGGAGTGAAAGAGGATCATGGAAAGCATTCTTTTGTAATTGAAGTAATCAAGCTCCATTGGGACTATGCCATAATGGAAAAGGCTCAGATCTGTGAAATAATAATGGGGCAAAGAGGAAGACACCACCATGGCTGCATCTCATTCGAGTTGCCCCGCCTAGATATGGGTCAAATAACCTCAAAATGCTCGAAATAAACTCAATAATGAATTTTGATCATCACAGACTTTAATAATAATGGAGTGGAGCAAAACCCAGCTCACAAACGTAGTGATAGTGGTGGTGGTGGTGGCTTTTGTTGTTGTTGTGGTGTACATCATCCATCAATGGCAGTAGAGCAACTGTATGAGAAACATGCCCTGATATGTGTGTGTGTGTGTCTATATATATATATATATATATATATGTACGCATGCTATCAAAGGGCTGTTAATTTTGTTCTGGAAATCATTGGGCATAAAGAGATGGGCAACAACCCTTACAGAATTCCCACTTCCTCTTTGTACCCTCATTCTTTCTTTTTCAGAACCTTGTTCAGAGATGGTATCTTTTTAGAACCTGTTTAGTATCCACAATCCAACTCCTCAAAGAACTCCAATTGCGGAGAAATGATGACGATGATCAAGTCCTTTCTTTGCTTTCTGATTACTTATAATTTTAGGGTTTAAAGGTTACGTTTTCAATTTAGCATAAAAATTTTAAGTAAGATAACGTTTGTACCTAAATTGACTTTGGGAGGACAAAGAGGTCTTTTACTAATTATTAAAAATAATAAAATTATTTTAACGCCCTTAATAATAAATACATTAAACTTACACCCTATTTTATAATAATGATGTAAGACAAGCCCTTTTCCAAAATTTTCCCTATTTTTAATCTATTATCTATATAACGGAGTGTAAAAAACACAAAAGTAAAATTTTTGAAAAATCACTATTTTTCGTGGGCTATATGACTCACGACTTTTTGTAAAAAATGCAAAAGTATAAAAACTAGCTTTTGTGGAGCATTTTCATGGAATTTTTTAAACCCACCTTTATTTATAATATGTTATCTAGAGAACAAACAATAAAAATGGAAAAGTAAGTTTTTTTAAAAAAATATCTATTTTTCGTGGGCTATAACTCAAGAGTTTTCGTCAAAAATGCAAAAGTGAATTAATTGATGATGTGCAGTATTTTTGTGCAATTTTTTACACCAACCTAAATTTGTAATGTGTTATATAAATAACGGAGTGTAAATAATGGAATAGAAATTTTTTTTGAAATATCACGATTTTTCGTGAGCTATAACTCACGAGTTTTTGTCAAAAATGGCATGTCGCAAAAACTTTCTGGTTTGGAGTATTTTCACGCAAATTTTTACACCCACCTATATTTGTAATCTATTATCTATATAAAGAAGTCAAAAAATATAAAAGTAAATTTTTCAAAAAATCACTATTTTTCGTGGGCTATAACTCACGAGTTTTTGTCAAAAATGCAAAAGTGAATTAATTGATGTTGTGCAGTATTTTCGTGCAATTTTTTACACCCACCTAAATTTGTAATGTATTATATAGATAACAGAGTGTCAAAAATGAAATTGTAATTTTTTTTGAAATATCACTATTTTCCATGGGCTATAACTCACGAGTTTTTGTCAAAAATAGCATGTCACAAAAACTTGCTGGTCTGGAGTATTTTCATGCAAATTTTTACACCCACCTATATTTGTAATCTATTATCTATATAATGGAGTGTAAAAAATAGAAAAGTAAATTTTTCCACAAATCACTATTTTTCGTGGGATATAACTCACGAGTTCTGGTCGAAAACGGCAAATTTCGAAAACTAGCTGTTCTAAACCATTTTCATGTCATTTATTACACACCTATATTTTTAATCTAATATCTATCTAATAGAGTGTAAAAAAGAAAATAGTAAAATTTTTAAAAAATCACTATTTTTCGTAGGCTATATAACTCACGAGTTTTTGTCAAAAATGGCAAGTTTCAAAAACTATCTGTTCTAGACCATTTTCATGCCATTTTTTACACTCGCCTAAATTTTTAATCTATTATCTATATAACGGAGTGTAAAATACTGAAAAGTAAAATATTTGAAAAATCACCATTTTTCGTGGGATATATAACTCACGAGTTTTTGTAAAAAATGCAAAAGTATAAAAACTGGCTCTTGTGGAGCAATTTTATGCAATTTTTTAAACCCACCTATATTTGAAATATGTTATCTAAACAATGGACAATAAAAAAATGGAAAAGTAATTTTTTTTTGAAAAATCGCTATTTTTCGTGGGCTGTAACTCAAGAGTTTTCCTCAAAAATGCAAAAGTGAATTAATTGATGTTGTGCAGTATTTTCGAGCAATTTTTTACACCCACCTAAATTTGTAATGTATTATCTAGATAAAGGAGTATAAAAATTGAATAGTAAATTTTTCGAAAAATCACTAATTTTCGAGGACTATAACTCACGAGTTTTTGTCAAAAACGGCAACTTTCAAAAACTATCTGTTCTTAACCATTTTTATGCCATTTTTTACACTCTCCTATATTTTTAATCTATTATCTATATAATAGTGTGTAAAATACAGAAAAGTACAATATTTGAAAAATCACCATTTTTCGTGGGCTATATAACTCCCGAGTTTTTGTAAAAAATGCAAAAGTATAAAAACTGGCACTTGTGGAGCATTTTCAAAAACGGAAAGTTTCGAAAACTAGCTATTATAAACCATTTTCATGCCATTTTTTACACCCACCTATATTTTTAATCTATTATCAATATAAAGGAGTGTAAAAAACTGAAAAGTATAATTTTTGAAAAATCACTATTTTTCGTGGGCTATAGAAATCACGAGTTTTTGTCAAAAACTGCTAGTTTCAAAAACTAGTTGTTCTATACCATTTTCATACCATTTTTTCACCCACCTATATTTTTAATCTATTATCCATAAAACGGAGTGTAAAAAATAGAAAATTAAAATTTTTGAAAAATCACTATTTTTCTTAGGCTATATAACTCACGAGTTTTTGTAAAAAATGCAAAAGTATAAAAAATGGCCCTTGTGGAGCATTTTCATGTAATTTTTAAACCCACCTATATTTGTAATATGTTATCTAGAGAACGGACAATAAAAAATGGAAAAGTAATTTATTTTAAAAAATCGCTATTTTTCGTGAGCTATAACACAAGAGTTTTCGTCAAAAATGCAAAAGTGAATTAATTGATGTTGTGCAGTATTTTCGTGCAATTTTTTACACCCACCTAAATTTGTAATGTGTTATCTAGATAACGGAGTGTAAAAAATGGAATAGTAATTTTTTTGAAAAATCACTATTTTTCGTGGGATATAAATTACGAGTTTTTGTCAAAAATGGCATGTCACAAAAACTTGCTGGTTTGGAGTATTTTCATGCAAATTTTTCCACCCAACTTAATTTTTAATCTATCATCTATATAACAGAGTGTTAAAAATAGAAAAGTAAATTTTTCAAAAAAATCACTATTTTTCGTGGGCTATAAATCACGAGTTTTGATCAAAAACGTCAAGTTTCGAAAACTAGCTATTCTAAACCATTTTTATGCCATTTTTTACACCCACCTATATTTTTAATCTATTATCTATGTAACGGAGTGTAAAAAACATAAAAGTAAAATTTTTGAAAAATCACTATTTTTCGTGGGCTATATAACTCACGAGGTTTTTTCAAAAATGGCTAGTTTCAAAAACTAGCCATTCTGAACCTTTTTCATGCCATTTTTTTACCCACCTATTTTTTTTAATCTATTATCTATATAAGGGAGTGTAAAAAACAAACAAGTAAAATTTTTGAAAAATCACTATATTTCGTAGTCTATAACTCACGAGTTTTTGTAAAAAATGCAAAAGTATAAAAACTGGCTTTTGTGGAGTATTTTCATGGAATTTTTTAAACCCACTTATATTTGTAATATATTATCTAGAGAACAGACAATAAAAAATGGAAAAGTAAGTTTTTTTGAAAATTGCTATTTTTCGTGGGCTATAACTCAAGAATTTTCGTCAAAAATGCAAAAGTGAATTAATTGATGTTGTGCAGTATTTTTTTACAATTTTTTACACTCACCTAAATTTGTAATGTGTTATCTAGATAACAGAGTGTAAAAAATGGAATAGTAATTTTTTTGAAATATCACTATTTTTCGTGGGGTATCACTCACGAGTTTTTATCAAAAATGGCATGTCACAAAAACTTGCTGGCTTGGAGTATTTTCATGCAAATTTTTACACCCACCTATATTTGTAATCTATTATCTATAAAACGAAGTGTAAAAAATAGAAAAGTAAATTTTCGAAAAATCACTATTTTTCGTGGGCCATATAACTTACGAGTTTTGGTCAAAAATGGCAAGTTTCGAAAACTAGCTATTCTAAACCATTTTCATACCATTTTTTACACCCACCTATATTTTTAATCTATTATCTATATAACGGAATGTAAAAAATAGAAAAAAATTGAATAATCATTATTTTTCGTGGGCTATGTAACTCACGAGTTTTTGCCAAAAATGGCTTGTTTCAAAAATTAGTTGTTCTGAACCATTTTCATGCCATTTTTTCACCCACCTATATTTTTAATCTATAATCTATATAATGGAGTGTAAAAAAAAGAAAAGTCAAATTTTTGAAAAATCACTGTTTTTCGTGGGCTATATGACTAACGAGTTTTTGTAAAAAATGCAAAAGTATAAAAAAACTCTCTTGTGGAGCATTTTTATGGAATTTTTTAAACCCACCTATATTTGTAATATGTTATCTAGAGAACGGACAATAAAAAGGGAAAAGTAATTTTTTTTATGAAAAATCGCTATTTTTCGTGGGCTATAACTCAAGAGTTTTCCTCAAAAATGCAAAAGTGAATTAATTGATGTTGTGCAATATTTTCGTGCAATTTTTTACACCCACCTAAATTTGTAATGTGTTATCTAGATAACGGAGTGTAAAAAATGAAATTGTAATTTTTTTGAAATATCACTACTTTTCGTGGGCTATAACTCACGAGTCTTTGTCAAAAATGGCATGTCACAAAAACTTGCTTGTTTGGAGTATTTTCATGCAAATTTTTACACTCACCTATATTTCTAATCTATTATCTATATAACGGAGTGTAAAAAATAGAAAATTAAATTTTTCAAAAAATCACTATTTTTCGTGGGTGGCTATAATTCACGAGTTTTGGTAAAAAATGGCAAATTTCGAAAACTAGCTGTTCTAAACCATTTTCATGCCATTTATTGCACACACCTATATTTTTAATCTAATATCTATATAACAGAGTGTAAAAAACAGAATAGTAAAATTTTTAAAAAATCACTATTTTTCGTGGGCTATATAACTCAAGAGTTTTTGTCAAAAACGGCAAGTTTCAAAAACTATCTGTTCTGAACCATTTTCATACCATTTTTCCACCCACCTATATTTTTAATCTATAATCTATATAATGGAGTGTAAAAAAAAGGTAAAATTTTTGAAAAATCACTATTTTTCATGGGCTATA
Organism: Ophiorrhiza pumila; assembly: GCA_016586305.1. Taxonomy (NCBI): domain Eukaryota; kingdom Viridiplantae; phylum Streptophyta; class Magnoliopsida; order Gentianales; family Rubiaceae; genus Ophiorrhiza; species Ophiorrhiza pumila. Next base: position 3,122,458 of record BLIW01000002.1, read on the forward strand.
TAACTCACGAGTTTTTGTAAAAAATGCAAAAGTATAAAAACTGGCTCTTGTGGAGCATTTTCATGGAATTTTTTAAACCCACCTATATTTGTAATATGTTATCTAGAGAACGAACAATAAAAATTAGAAAAGTAAGTTTTTTCGAAAAATATTTTTCGTGGGATATAACTCAAGAGCTTTCTTTAAAAATGCAAAAGTGAATTAATTGATATTGTGCAGTATTTTCGTGCAATTTTTTACATCCACCTAAATTTGTAATGTGTTATCTAGATAACGGAGTGTAAAAAATGGAATAGTAAGTTTTTTGAAATATCACTATTTTCGTAGGCTATAACTCACGAGTTTTGTCAAAAATGGCATGTAACAAAAACTTGCTGGTTTGGAGTATTTTCATGCAAATTTTTACACCCACCTATATTTGTAATACATTATCCATATAACGGAGTGTAAAAAATAGAAAAGTAAATTTTTCGAAAAATCAATATTTTTCGTGGTCTATAACTCACGAATTTTGGTCAAAAACAGCAAATTTCGAAAACTAGCTATTCTAAACCATTTTCATGCCATTTTTTACACACACCTATATTTTTAATCTATTATCTAAATAACAGAGTGTAAAAAATAGAATAGTAAATTTTTTGAAAAATCACTATTTTTCGTGACCCATATAACTCACGAGTTTTTGTCAAAAACGGCAAGTTTCAAAAACTAACTGTTCTAAACCATTTTCATGTCATTTTTTACACCCACCTATATTTTTAATCTATTATCTATATAACGGAGTATAAAAAACAGAAAAGTAAAATTTTTGAAAAATCACTATTTTTCGTGGGCTATATAACTCACGAAGTTTTGTAAAAAATGCAAAAGTATAAAAACTGGCTCTTGTGGAGCATTTTCATGGAATTTTTTAAATCCACCTATATTTTTAATATGTTATCTAAAGAACAGACAATAAAAAATGGAAAAGTAAATTTTTTTTGAAAAATCGCTATTTTTCGTGGGCTATAACTCAAGAGTTTTCCTAAAAAATGCAAAAGTGAATTAATTGATGTTGTGCTGTATTTTCGTGTAATTTTTTCCAACCACCTAAATTTGTAACGTGTTATCTAGATAACGGAGTGTAAAAATGGAATAGTAATTTTTTTGAAAAATCACTATTTTTCGCGGGCTATAATTTTTTAGAAAAATCACTATTTTTCGTGGGCTATAACTCATGAGTTTTTGTCAAAAATAGCATGTCACAAAAACTTACTTGTTTGGAGTATTTTCGTGCAAATTTTTACACCCACCTATATTTGTAATCTATTACTTATATAACGGACTGTAAAAAATAGAAAAGTAAATTTTTTGAAAAATCACTGTCTTTCGTGGGCTAAAACTCAGAAGTTTTGGTCAAAAATAACAAGTTTCGAAAACTAGATGTTCTAAACCATTTTTATGCCATTTTTTTCAGCCACCTATATTTTTATTCTATAATCTATATAACGGAGTGTAAAAAAATAAGTAAAATTTTTGAAAAATCACTATTTTTCGTAGGCTATATAATTCACGAGTTTTTGTCAAAACGGCTAGTTTCAAAAAATAGCTGTTTTGAACCATTTTTATGTCATTTTTTACACCTATTTATATTTATAATCTATTATCTATATAACATAGTGTAAAAAACAGAAAAGTAAAATTTTTGAAAAATCACTATTTTTTGTGGGCTATATAACTCACGAGTTTTTGTAAAAAAATGCAAAAGTATAAAAACTGGCTCTTGTGGAGCATTTTCATGGAATTTTTTGAACCAACCTATATTTGTAATATGTTATCTAGAGAACGGACAATAAAAAATGGAAAAGTAAATTTTTTTTGAAAAATCAATTTTTTTCGTTGGTTATAACTCAAGAGTTTTCCTAAAAAATGCAAAAGTCAATTAATTGATGTTGTGCAGTATTTTCGTGCAATTTTTTACACCCACCTAAATTTGTAATGTGTTATCTAGAAAACGGAGTGTAAAAATGGAATAGTAATTTTTTTAAAAAATCACTAATTTTCGTAGGCTATAACTCACGAGTTTTGTCAAAAATGGCATGTCACAAAAACTTGCTGGTTCGGAGTATTTTCATGCAAATTTTTATACCTACCTATATTTGTAATGTATTATCTATATAACGGAGTGTAAAAAATAGAAAAGTAAATTTTTCGAAAAATCACTATTTTTCGTGGTCTATAACTCACGAGTTTTGGTCAAAAACCGCAAATTTCGAAAACTAGCTATTCTAAACCATTTTCATGCCATTTTTTTCACACACCTATATTTTTAATCTATTATCTATAAACAGAGTGTAAAAACCAGAATAGTAAAATTTTTGAAAAATCACTATTTTTCGTGAGCTATATAACTCACGAGTTTTTGTCAAAAACGGCAAGTTTCAAAAACTAATAGTTCTAAACCATTTTCATGCCATTTTTTACACCCACCTTTATTTTTAATCTATTATCTATATAACGGAGTGTAAAAAATAGAAAAGTAAAATTTTTGAAAAATCACTATTTTTTGTGGGCTATATAACTCACGAATTTTTGTAAAAAATGCAAAAGTATAAAAACTGGCTCTTGTGGAGCATTTTCATGGATTTTTTTAAACCCACCTATATTTGTAATATGTTATCTAAAGAACGGAAAATAAAAAATGGAAAAGTAAATTTTTTTTGAAAAAACGCTATTTTTCGTGGACTATAACTTAAGAGTTTTCCTCAAAAATGCAAAAGTGAATTAATTGGTGTTGTGCAGTATTTATGCGAAATTTTTTACACCCACCTAAATTTTTAATGTATTATCTAGATAATGGAGTGTAAAAATGGAATAGTCTTTTTTTTTTTTGAAAAATCACTATTTTCCATGGGTTATAATTTTTTAGAAAAATCACTATTTCTCGTGGGCTGTAACTCATGAGTTTTTGTCAAAAATGGCATGTCATAAAAACTTGCTTGTTTGGAGTATTTTCATGAAAATTTTTACACCCACCTATATTTTTAATCTATTATTTATATAACGGAGTGTAAAAAATAGAAAAGTAAATTTTTTGAAAAATCACTGTCTTTCGTGGGCTAAAACTCACGAGTTTTGGTCAAAAATAGCAAGTTTCGAAAACTAGCTGTTCTAAACCATTTTCATGCCATTTTTTAGCCACCTATATTTTTATTCTATAATCTATATAAAAGAGTGTAAAAAACAAAAAATTAAAATTTTTGAAAAATCACTATTTTTCGTAAACTCACGTGCTTTTGTCAAAACGGCTAGTTTCAAAAACTAGCTATTTTGAACCATTTTAATGTCATTTTTTACACTCATTTATATTTTTAATCTATTATCTATTTAACGGAGTGTAAAAAACAGAAAAGTAAAATTTTTGAAAAATTACTATTTTTCGTGGGCCACTCACGAGTTTTTGTCAAAAATGGCAAGTCATAAAAACTAGCTGGTTTGGAGTATTTTCATGCAAATTTTTACACCTACATATATTTGTAATCTATTATCTATATAATGGAGTGTAAAAAAAAGAAAAGTAAATTTTTTGAAAAATCACTGTTTTTTTGTGGGCAACTCAAAGATTTGGTAAAAAAACGGCTAGTGTCCAAAACTAGCTGTTCTAAACCATTTTCATGCCATTTTTTTCAGCCACCTATATTTTTATTCTATAATCTATATAACGGAGTGTAAAAAACAAAAAAGTAAAATTTTTCGAAAAATCACTATTTTTCGTATGCTATAACTCACGAGTTTTGGTTAAAAATGGCAAGTTTCGAAAACTAGCTATTCTAAACCATTTTCATGCCATTTTTTACACCCACCTATATTTTTAATCTATTATCTATATAACGGAGTGTAAAAAATAGAAAAGTAGAATTTTTGAAAAATCACTATTTTTCGTGGGCTATATAACTCACGAGTTTTTGTCAAAAACGACTAGTTTTAAAAACTAGCTGTTCTGAACCATTTTCATACCATTTTTTCACCCCATCTATATTTTTAATCTATTATCTATATAAAGGAGTGTAAAAAACAGAAAAGTAAAATTTTTTAAAAATCACTATTTTTCGTGGGCTATATAACTCACAAGTTTTTATAAAAAAATGCAGAAATATTAAAACTGGCTCTTGTAGAGCATTTTCATGGAATTTTTTAAACCCACCTATATTTGTAATATGTTATCTAGAGAACGGACAATAAAATATGGAAAAGTAATTTTTTTGAAAAATCGCGCTATGTTTCATGAGCTCAAGAGTTTTCGTCAAAAATGCAAAAGTGGATTAATTTTTTGATGCAGTATTTTCGTGTAATTTTTTACACCCACCTAAATTTGTAATGTCTTATCTAGATAACGGAGTGTAAGAAATGGAATAGTAATTTTTTTAAAATATCACTATTTTTCGTGGGCTATACACTCACGAGTTTTTGTCAAAAATGGCATGTCACAAAAACTTGCTGGTTTGGAGTATGTTCATGCAAATTTTTACACCCACCTATATTTGTAATCTATTATCTATATAATGGAGTGTAAAAAATAGAAAAGTAAATTTTTCGAAAATCACTATTTTTTGTGGGCTTATAACTCACGAGTTTTGGTCAAAAACGACTAGTTTCGAAAACTAGCTATTCTGAAAAATAGTCGGGGGAAAAGCCAAAATCAACACATTTTTTTACTTTGACATTGTTTATCAAAATACGCGTGTTATAACCAATGAAAATTGAGGTTTGGTGAAAATTTTAATTTTTAGTTTTTTTTAAATTATTCTGAAAATGATGTTTAAGTAGCAAAGTGTAATATGTCCCTGTTGTGGTGTGAATGGAATGGGTGTATGTGATGAATGCTGCTTATGTTTCTTTTGTGTTCAGAACCATGTTCTTAGATGTTGTGAGTGGCTGTCTGATATGACTTAGCTGGTCTAGTTTTTGAATTGCTAAAGAGAAGTAAAGTGGAAAGGATGCTAATGTGAGACCCTTGTTGGGGAGCTGAATTTGTGCTCAGTTCATAGATGTTGTGAGTGGCTGTCTGATATGATTTAGGCTGGTCTAGTTTTTTGAATTGCTGAAGAGAAGTAAGGTGAAAAGGATGCCAATGTGAGTCTCTGTTGAGGATGGCGTATGTTGATTGTGAGCAGGTTGTTGGAACATGTTTACGGTTGTTTACTTGTTTGATCTTTCATGTCTTCTACAAGATCTTCAGGTGTAAGAATGGAATGATGATATGAGAAGTAGAATGGAGCTACTGAATTCTTTTAGTGGAAGTGCAGTTTGTTTGAATGGACACAAGCGCAGATTTTTGTGAATTATGGAGCTACTACCTTTGACATGCTTTTGTCATCAAGCTTAAGTTTTTAGATTCAAAAATGCTGAAGTTCGTTTGTTTCGAAGACTTTCTGCTTTAAAGATCAACATGTGATGCTGCTTGGTCTCTTGGTTGTGAACCTCATTGACAATTATTTTGATATTGGCAACTTAAAATAGTTTCTTATTAAATTGGACTCGTTTAGTTTAGTTAAATCTTAAGGAGTACTTTATCTTTCATTTTGCAAGGTAAGAGGGTAGTTATCCCCTTCTGTAACTCTTTTGTACTTGGGTGGTTGGTTGTACCCAACCACTTATCTTTATCTTAATATTAATAAAATAGGGCTTGAACCCCAAAAAAAATAAATAAGTAAATAAATAAATTATTCACTAGAATTCATGTGCACAATTGGGGGGTTAGAAAATGATAAAAAAAAAAGTCAAAATCAACGTGTTTTTAGATTTTGCCATTTTTAGCTATAATACGGGGGTTATAGCCCATGAAAAATGAAAAATTGGTCCAAAAAAATCTAAATTTCACCTTTTTTTTACACATTTCATAAAGATGCATGTTAACAATTATGGTGGGTGAAAAAACATATTGGAAAAGGCCAAAATCAACACATTTTTTTATTTTGCATATTTTTTTATCAAAATACGTGTGATATATTCTGTGAAAAATGGAGGTTTGGTGAAAAAAATTAAATTTCACTTTTTTGGCAACATTCCTTTTTTTTAATAAAAAGTAGATATATATATATATATATATATATATAGCTAGAACAAAGTAAAATACAGTGCTGGATATACCCGTCCACACTGTTACACAACAAATGCTATAAATTTGGAGTACTACTCCATTACATATAAGATTTTTCTCAATATATGTAAGGAAAATAGAGATAATCTACTTGCCTATTTGCCTCTAATTGTGTTTAGAAGGTGGCACACTCATGGATAATAAGAGGAAGGTTTTCAATAGATACCCTCTATTTGCCTCTAAATTTGAAGCCCTAATATGTGTAGTTAAGCAGCACAATGTGTGTGGAGCTCTAATATATCTGATCACTGTTAGCATGGCTCCAGGTCTCGGCCAAAAGCTATCATCGTTCGGAGGTCGGATGCCACGGATAGGCCCGACTTCACCAAGCACATGAACTTCTCAGTAATTGAAACATGTTCAACCAAGAACAAGTACATGCATGATTTTCCAAATACAACCAAGAAACGGCAAGACCATAGCCCACCAAGCAAATGAATGAAGAGTATGAACCAGTTTATGCTTAGCAATATAGCACATTGAATGGGAACTATCTTCAAGTGTTTAACTCCCAGTTCAGCAAGGGTTCCACATTCGATCAATTTCAAGATCAATAACTTTAAACACAATTTATACTCAGCAATTTGAGACAGTAAACTGAATGGCAACATTCACTGGAACGTATGTTCACAATCAAGGTGGGTGTAAAAAATAGTCAAAATCAACGCATTTTGGATTTTTACTGAAATGCACGTGTTATAACCACATGAAAAATGGAAAATTTTTGAAAAATCTAAATTTTATTTTTTTAACACCGTTCATTAGAATGCATATTCACAATTGAAATGTGCATAAAAATTAGTAGGGAAATGCCAAAATCAACACATTTTTTTACTTTGCTATATTTTACCAAAATATGTGTATTATAACTAATGAAAAATTGAGATTTGGTGAAATTTTTAATTTTTAATTTTTTTTAAATATTTACTAGAATTCATGTGAAAAATTGAGATGGGTGCAAAAAACGATAAAAAAAGTCCAAATCAACGTTTTTGGATTTTGCTATTTTTGGCTATAATACGTGGGTTATAGCACATGAAAAATGAAAATTTGGTCCAAAAAAATCTAAATTTTATTTTTTTTACACCTTTCAGAAGGATGCATATTAACAATCGAGGTGGGTAAAAAAACATATTGGAAAAATTCAAAATACAATTTTTTATTTTTGCCATTTTTTAATCAAAATACATGTGTTGTAATTCGTGAAAAATGGAGGTTTGGTGAAAAAAAATTAATTTTACTTTTTGGCAACATTCACTGGAATGCATGTTCACAATCAATGTGGATGTAAAAAGCATCACAAAAATAGTCAAAATCAACACATTTTGAATTTTGAAATTTTTGCCTTAAATGCGTGTATTATAACCCATTAAAAATGAAAAGTTTCTAAAAAAATCTAAATTTCACTTTTTTTAAGCCGTTCATTAGAATGCATGTTTACAATTGGAATGTGTGTAAAAAATAGTCGGGAAAAAGCTAAAATCAACCTCGTTTTTTTACTTTGACATTTTTGACCAAAATACGTGTGTTATAACCAATGAAAAATTGAGGTTTGGTGAAAATTTTAATTTTTACTTTTTTAAAAAATATTCACTAGAATACATGTGCACGATGCAGTGGGTGAAAAAAAGCGATATAAAAAAAGTCCAAATCAACGTGTTTTTTTATTGTCTCTCATGTATCACATAATCAGTGTACACATGGTCGGAAAACAGACCAAGGACTATTTAAAATTCAAAATACAAGATAAGTAACTAAAATAGAACGTTTTGAAGTTGAAGGACAAATTCGAAATCAACTCTTAACTTAATGGACTATTGGTGTAATTTACCCTTCTTTTTATTTCTCATTCATGCAATCATGCTTATGTACTTTTGAATATAATCCTTGTTTTGTCTCAATTTTGCAAGTTAGGGAATTTTGGAGAAGCTGGTCATGTTTTTCTGTCATAATTGGGAGAGCGATCAACATCTATTCCGTTGTAGTCTAGTTGGTTAGGATACTCGGCTCTCACCCGAGAGACCCGGGTTCAAGTCCCGGCAACGGAATGCTTGTTTTTCGCACCGACTGTGATCAACTGAATTTGCATATCTCAAGCCAAGAAATGCAATTAGCTCAGTTTTCCAAATTTATTGTACATTATTCATTGATGGGGTTACTTCTAACTTCTAAGGGAAACAAGATGTAAATTTACTATTGCTGCTATTATGGTTTAGTCTAAACAAAGAGAAAAAGGCAGGCTAAGAAACTGAGTGGAGCCATTGATTGAGTTGAGCTAAGGACAATAACCCCTGCTGTGCATCCTGGGGAGTTGAAACTTGAATCGGAACAGTGATAGCGGGAAACCTACATCTTTAAATCAAAACCCGTTTTCCTCATTCGCCTTATCATTCTCCAAGAATAATGTCGAGTAATAATGAAGCACTGGAAGAAGTACTAAAGCAAAATGACGGAGGAGGAGTGGAAGACGACGAGCGGGATACTTGCCATATTGTTCTCCAGAGATACTTCCTCCGAGAATGGAAGATCCTTAAATCCCTTCTTGATGATATCGTTTCCACCGGATGCGTCGTCCAACTCGCCTCCGTCCACAAAATCCGTTCAATTGTATGCCTCTCTCTGACTCTCTTACACACTCGTTTAGTAGCAATGCCGAAGGGCATGTTTGGATTGAACTATAAAAATGTTGTCTTTGATGGTGCTGAAAAAAACTGTGCTTCTATTTGAAATTAAGCTAATATTGTGTCTTCTAGCTGGCGCAGTGAGTGCTCAATGGTTTGAAATGGGTTTTAGTTTTGCTATTATTGGCATGAGTTGGGGTGTAAAGTGGAGATCTTTAAAATGGGACTGTGTGATTTTCTAACGGAGATGATTATTTTCTCGTGCAAGAACGAAACTTTGGGCTTAAAGTTGGAATCTTGAATGAGATTATGTTACCTTGTAATGGAAATTATTAGTACAAAAGCATACATTAATTTGGCAAAGTTCATTTGATGTTGAAGGAGTACAAACACAGGGATAGTCATGGTATCTTTTATTCGATAAATGGTGCAGTTTTATCCATCTATTAACCTCCACAGCCCAAAACATATAATCCATGAAGTATAGATAGGTGATATTGGTCTGTTGTAACATATGCATGTCTATGTGTGATTCTTTATCTTATCAGGAATCAAATGAAAGAGACTTGCTCGAAATTTTTGTTTGCAAGATTAGACCAACTTTTGTACGTTAAAGGGGACAATTGTTTAGAATTTCAAGGAAGTTGTGTTTGCCACTTAAATTGTAGGAACAAGGAAGCTTTCTTGCCTGATGTGTAAATCAATTTGAAGAAAGAATGGTAGCTGTTAGTAGTCTACTGGTTATTCCAACAAGGTGCATTGTGGAGAAATTTTTAGTAAAATTAATCTCAAGTGATGTGTTTCTGAGTCATAGTTTCATTTTTTTGATGCTACTGTATTCTCTGTGCATAGCTATTTCTTGACATACTCGGGTTGGTGGTGCTTTTTCAGTTGGACAAGTATCAGGAACAAAGTCAACTGTTAGAGCCTTATCTCGAGCACATTGTTCCTCCCCTGATGTTCATTATTCGCTCTAAAACCGTTGAGTTAGGAGTGACCACAGATGAAATTCTTGAAGTGATGAAGCCTTTATGCATTATCATTTATTCTGTTGTAACTGTGTGTGGGTACAAGGCCGTCATCAAGTTTTTCCCGCACCAGGTTTCTGATTTAGAACTTGCAGTTTCTCTCCTGGAGAAATGCCATGTCTTAGATTCTGGAACATCGCTAAGGGAAGAAAGTACAGGAGAGATGGAGGCAAAATGCGTGATTTTACTGTGGCTTTCTATTCTTGTGTTGATTCCTTTTGATTTATCATCTGTTGATACAAGTATGGCTGATGGTAATTATGCAGACAAAGAGAAGCTGCCTCCCCTTGTACAAAGGATTTTAGGCTTCTCCAAAGATTACTTGTCAAGTTCAGGTCCAATGCGTGCAATAGCTGGATTGTTGCTCTCAAGGCTTTTGACTCGTCCGGATATGTCAAATGCTTTTTCAAGGTTCCTCTCTTCACAATAGTATATCCACCTTTTGCCATCTGATTTGGGCATTGCAGAGTGCTCTTGGTTCCATTGATTTGTTGAACCAAAGTTGCCATTCTCTTGACTGATACCCCTTTGTAAACCAGAGTGTGATGAACTTATTGTGCTTAGACAGTCTTGGTTGAGATACTGATTGTTTTTGAAGCATTTGGTGCCCAAAATTAAGAAATATGGGAAAAAGCAACACACTATCAGAGATGATGTAGTTGGTGGTCTTGTGTAACCAAAAAAAAGAAGAAGAAAAGTTACCAGAAAAAGAATGCGGTTTTTATGTTATCTGCTTCAATAGAATATAGAGAGCAATCTCAATAACATTGATGAACCGGAAAGAATATATGTAGTAACTAGTACATTTGGAGGAGAGTCCTGTAGTCTCATGGCAGACTCCTTATTGTTGCCACATTTTTCTCAGTTCTGCACTTGTCTTCCTTTTACGTGTACTCATCTATATGCTTCAATAGAATATAGAGAGCAATCTCAATGACATTGATGAACCGGAAAGAATATATGTAGTAACTAGTACATTTGGAGGAGAGTCCTGTAGTCTCATGGCAGACTCCTTATTGTTGCCACATTTTTCTCAGTTCTGCACTTGTCTTCCTTTTACGTGTACTCATCTATACAATTTGGTTATATGTTTGCTAGTATGCCATATTCTTAGTTCTACTTATTTTTATGAGTTATTCATTCTTTTGTGCAGCTTTACTGATTGGACCCATGAAGTTCTATCTTCTATGACAAATGATATTGTTGATCATTTTCGATTATTAGGTGCAGTAGAAGCATTGGCTGCCATTTTTAAGGTTCACTTTTAGTTCTCTTTATGACTCTTCGACTGATAATTGTTATTCTCGTTTACATTACAGAAAATTTCTCTAATAGTCTTTTTGTTATGCTCTTTAGTCCTAGTAAGCCATTATTTTTCTGAAAGCATTCAAGGCATTCTCAGCCTTTTAATGCCATATAAATGATGCTTTCATTACGTGATTTACAAAACTTGAATATACAAGTCAGCTGGATGCATTTGGATTTGTATAGGTTTTTATGTTTACAGGGACAGAGATAAAAGTTCATTGTGTTGACTTACTGAGGCATTCTTGTCATTAGAGTTTTTATGCTCCTCCAACTCTTTCGTTCTAAGATCTGTCAATTGGTTAATAGTCTAGTTCTCTTGGGTCCTCTCACCTGGCATCTACATCTAAGAACTTCTCAATCTTTTGGCTAAAATTCAGCTTTTTGTGTGGCCCTTTCACCCGATTTACATGTAAGGTGACGAAGGAAACTTGTTGGAGATTTGGGCTTAACTACACCAACAGGTTACAAGCAGAAAGTGAATAGAGTGGGGAAAATGGTGGTACAAACAAGTTAATTTTTTTCACTAAAAAACCAAAAAAGCTGCCAACAGTCAATCAAGAACTTTGGACGTTAATTTCCATCATCTTTTTAAACTGGGTACTTTGTCTTTAGTGCTGAGATTTTCTATTATAACCACTTTCTTTTGTACCTGCAGACTGGCAGCCCAAAACTATTAGTTGATGTGGTTCCCACAGTTTGGAATGATACATCATCTTTGATGAAATCCAATGCTGCAGTGCGTAGTCCTTTACTTCGCAAGTATTTGGTGAAGCTGACCCAACGGATTGCACTTACTTGCCTGCCTAGTCGTTCACCATCATGGCACTACGTGGTTAGATGAGTTCCATTAAATGATAGTTGTGACATATTTGCCTTTTATCATTTGTTACTCTTGCTTATCTTAGAGTATATTACAGCTCCAACTTTTCTCTCAATTTTTTTCCATTTTAGATGTGCTGATATACCATTTTTGGACAATCAATGAAGCTTAATCACATAGCTTACTTAACTGCCAATCATTTGATTGGTTGAAGCAGAACCAAAACTCTTTGAGAAGTGAATATATTTGGTTAAACAGATTGTACTGTCCTACACTGCATTGTACTGTTTATAGTTGCCTACTTGAAAGATTGAGTTGCAAAATCTTTGATGCTGCGGATTTGGCATATATTTTAGTTCTGTGTCTTATCCTTTACGTTTATAATACCCCTCCTGGAAATGATGTGTATGGTGAAAAAATTTAACTCAGAAAAGGCTGTAATAGATTTAATGCTTTTTTATATTTTTCTTTGTTTCACTGTGTGGTCTAGGTTATGCTCATCATCTGCTGTTTGCATGCCTAAGGATCTCTCTTGAACAAGCTTGTTTCTTTTCCGAACGTGCTGAGTTGTTTCAGTAAAATAATCAGTTACGATTTTTTAACTCATCCATGTTATTCATAGGGTAAAACCAGCACGCTTGGAGAGCATGTCCCGTTAAGTTTCCCCAACAGTGATCAGGGAACTGATGCTTCAAAGGCTTATTCGAACTTTTCATATCAAGATGAAAGCTTCTCTCTAGAGGGGGATATGGATGTTCCAGAAATAGTAGAAGAAATTATTGAAGTGCTGCTTTCAGGACTGAGAGATACTGTACGTTTGATGGGTGGGATTCTACCATTATGTGACTAGTAGTACATATCTTTAGTAGTTTTTTAGATGATGAGTCAATGACTCGGAATCTCTTGGAGTTCCACTTGAGAATCATGCAGCATAGTAAAGATGTAATGGTTCATCAACTCTTGGCTTTTCTCTTCAATAACCCTTGACTTCTATTTCAACTAATCTATTCTCTTCTCTGGTTGACTTGTTTTTGTGCATTGCTACTTGCACGGCATCTATCTGTATAATCACAGTCATCCTTAGTTCTTTCCAGTTGATTACCAGTATTTCTTTTCAATGACAATTTGTTAGCTTTTGGTATTTAGGACACTGTTGTTCGTTGGTCTGCTGCAAAAGGAATCGGTCGCATCACTTCGCATTTGACTTACACTCTTGCAGATGAAGTCCTTGCATCTGTACTGGAGCTATTTTCACTTGGTGAGGTATGATGATGCATTTTTCTCATTTATGTTGATCCAAAGTTTGTTGACAGAGGCAATTTTTCTATTTATACTTTCTGCCAACTTATTTGAATTTATCTGTTTTAGATTCTGGATAATTTAGAAATGTTAACTGAAAATTCACTTCATTAAGCTTTTCTAATAGAAAGCATTTCTGGAGGAAAATAATTCTTCTGCATGTGTTTGTTTAAAGGAAAATTTTGTTAATGGTGCAGAAGTGAAAGTATATTTTTCCCTGCTGAATCCACAAAATTTTGACACCATAATGTCAGAAAATCTTTTTTGTTTCTTTTCTACTTTCACATGCAAAAAAATGAGCTATCTTTCCTGTGCTAATGTGCTATCCTTTCCCTTTTCCATGGTAATTTATCAGGAACACTGCTAGAGGCAAGTGCATAGATTATGGTGTTATCAATAGTTACCTAATAAGTAGTGTTTTGATTCAAGTTTTAAAATTTTATTTGTCAACCTCTAGTTTGATGAAAAAGAATTCTGAACCCCCTGAAACAAAAGGACTTTATGAGCTTTTCCTCCAATATACATTACTTAAAGTCAAATCTTGAATTCGTTACATTATTAAATGTTCTCATTCTGCAGGGAGATGGTTCCTGGCATGGTGGTTGCTTAGCATTGGCTGAATTGGCACGTAGAGGATTACTCTTACCCATTAATTTTTCCAAAGTTGTTCCTGTTGTGGTGAAGGTTTGCACTTGTACCCATCTCCTTGTTTTTTTGGCTGTTGTTTATGGTCAAATTTGTAAAAGGTGGTTTCTTGCCTTCCAATTTTAAATGTTTTTTTGACCATTGCCTTCTCCCTTTTTTGGTGGGCTTGCCAAAATGATGTTAACTTTAGGGTTTGCGTCCTATATTCTCTAGTTTCCCCTCTTCAGGTGCCTGCATAGACCTGTGTAACTGAGGGCAAAAATAGTTGAAAGTGTAGGCTAGCAAGAAAAAGGTATAGATTGCAACAATTGTCAAAGAGTTGAACCATGTAATCTATTTCTAGGACTCTATTATCTCATATAAATCCCATGGCATGCTATTAAAGATAGTATGTCTAGTTTGTTTTAAATCAACACTGAGTCATACACTACAACAAAAACAGCAACTAAGCCTTTGTCCCACTAAGTGGGGTTAGCTATATGGATCACATTTCGTCATTATGCTCGATCTAGGCTCATTTGCAACACTGGGTCACACTGAATAGTACAAAATTGGTATAAAATTTGAAGGTTTGACTGACATTTACCCTGCACTTGTTAAACTTCTTGCTTTTCTATAATCTGGTTATTCATGATTTTTACCTCGATTTTGCTTGAATGTTTCCTTATTCTAATAAGTACTTTGATGCTTTAATCTTACTATTTATTAAATCACCTTGTTCAGTGAAATGGCTTTTGCCTGCTGCATTTCTGTCTCTTTGTAGTTTAGTTCAACCTTAAGACCATTTCCAAGGTTTTTTTTTCTTGTAGTATGCCATTGACTTTGGCCCTTGCATGGGATGTCCAAAATTGTTATGCTCCGAGTTAGTGGTACTCCAGTTAGGGTCTCCAGGTTTCCCTTTTTGTTGAGTTGGTGAATTTTCTTGTTTTGAACTGTGAAAAAAAGGGTGTAATTTATTGTTTCAGTAAGGATGCTGATACAGATGTTTATAACAGGCATTACATTATGATATTCGAAGAGGTCCACACAGTGTTGGATCCCATGTACGAGATGCTGCTGCATATGTTTCCTGGGCATTTGGCCGTGCATATTATCACACGGATATGAGAATTGTTCTCGAACAACTTGCTCCCCACCTTTTAACTGTTTCTTGCTATGATCGCGAGGTGCTTAAATCATGAATTTGGTTCACTCTTTTCTCCTATGTGATTGTTTATTCTAATAATATGCGTATTCATAGGTTAATTGTAGAAGAGCAGCAGCTGCAGCTTTTCAAGAGAATGTGGGGAGACAGGGAAACTTTCCCCATGGCATTGAAATTGTGAATACAGCTGATTACTTTGCACTTTCGTCGAGAGTGAACTCCTATCTCCATGTTGCTGTCTGCATTGCGAAATATGATGACTATCTTTATTCTTTTGTGGATGAATTGCTGCATAACAAGATTTGTCATTGGGTATGTTTCCTCCACATCAGATGCTATTGTTAAAGTGTCCATTTATATATTTCTCTAAATTATGTTATGAAAAGTGGAAGAAGAAATGCATTACCTGTAGGCTTCCTGATTCTTTTTATTAGTATCAGTTTACAACGTTTTAAAATACAAGAAGAAACATAGCAACTTATTTTTATGCTTGGAATAATTAATCAATGAAAACCATGAAAATTTCTTATTTTGTTTTCTAGTGGGAAACAAGTTTAGTTGTTGTTGTCGTTGTATTTTATATAGGCTAGATACTCATGAATATTTTATTTCATTATTTATGTTTACAGGATAAAAGTTTGAGAGAGCTTGCCACCAATGCTCTTTCTTCTCTTGTGAAATACAACCCTGAATATTTTGCAGATGTCATTCTGGAGAAATTGATTCCTCATACCCTGTCATCTGATTTATGCATGCGTCATGGTGCAACATTAGCAGTTGGGGAAGTTATTTTTGCTTTAAATGAGTGTGGCTATCTTCTTCCAATAGGTTGGTTGTTATCTACTGTGTCAAACTTTGCTTTGACTAATTGAAACTTCAGTTAAAATTGTCTGACCCTGTTCCTGAATGATGTAACTCTCTTAGTATCATAGTGTTTGGTTGGTTCTTGCATCCTTTCTTTAAACTCTTTAGCTTTCATCCCGAGACTGGCTATTTATCCATTATTTGGAGGCTAAGCCTTCAATAACTTAATGCAATACAGAGTTCTGAATTATGCTGAATTGAAGGAGAAAAACTTTCTTTAATTGTTTTCCATTTAACTTTACAAATACAAGTATGAATTATTAGATTTTAGCAGTTGGTTAGCAATCAACACTTCATTGCTTTTAGCCACCCCACCCTAGGCTTTAGTTCTACAGACTAGGAAATAGGATGAACTGAATGATAGTTTTTTTATTTCTACCAATAAGTTGATCTGCTATTAATTGTGGCTTAATAAATCCTTTGATCAATAATGCATATGGGCATATATTTGTCATAGATTATGAGCTAAGGACATGCCATGGTCATCTAGGAGTTCTCACAGTATCTATTAGGAATTTAGGATCATACTATTACTTACATGAGTTGAAGCAATATAAAGTTACTGTGTAATTTCTTTAGATGAGAGGGTACATTTGGCTAGTGCTGCTTAGTTACATGTAGCTTGTGCAAAGTCTTATGTATATCTACATGCAGAAACATATATATTACATTTGTTTAGCCTTGTGTTCCTCTTCAAAATCTACTATGCAGATAAGCAAAAGCAAGTTTCTGGCATAGTTCCTGCAATTGAGAAAGCTAGACTTTATCGGGGAAAAGGTGGAGAAATAATGCGCTCTTCTGTTTCACGGTTCATTGAGTGCATCTCTGTGGCTTATATCCATGTGACAGAAAAAATAAAGCAAAGTTTGCTTGATACTCTTAATGAGAATCTGAGACACCCTAATTCTCATATACAGGTCTTGCAACTATATGAAATTTTAACTGTGATTTTACTGAATGCAAAGTGTGCTCTGTTAACTCTTTTCCTTGTGGTGAACAGTATGCTGCTGCTGAAGCTCTTAAGTGCTTTATTCGTGCTTACCTTGTGGGAATGGGAAATAAAAGCAATTATGATATTCTGGCAAAATACCTTGAACAATTGAGTGATGCTAATGTGGCTGCAAGAAGAGGCTCCGCACTTGCACTAGGAGTTTTGCCTTTTGAGTTTCTTGCTAATGATTGGAAAGTTGTACTGTTGAAGCTTTGCAGCTCTTGTGAGATTGAGGTAGAGAATTTATTTTGTTGCCTCCAGTGCAGAATAAAACCTGTGCTGAATGAAGAAATATCTCTTATGCCTGAACACTTTCTAATGTGCAGAATGATCCTGAAGTTCGGGATGCTGAATCACGTGTGAATGCAGTCAAAGCACTTGTCTCAGTTTGCCAAACTTTAGCCAGGGAAAATGAGCATTCTGGTTTCTTTTCTGGGGAAGATACTGTTTCTCTTTTTAAATTTATCAAGAACGAAGTTATTCGGAGTCTGTTTAAGGCTCTGGATGATTATTCTGTAGACAAACGAGGTGATGTGGGTTCTTGGGTTCGTGAGGCTGCCATTATTGGCCTTGAGAATTGTACCTATATCCTCTGTCAAAGAAGTTCCTCGGCCTCTCTACGTCAATCACTATCCACTTCTGAATTGCAGAAGGAAGATAATACCTCTGATGAAGTGCAATCATATTTTGACGAAAGTCTTGCAATGGCTTTAGTTGGTAGCCTTGTGAAGCAAGCAATGGAGAAGATGGATAAGATAAGAGATTTAACTGCTAAGGTTCTTCAGAGAATTCTGTATAACAAGACAATATTTGTGCCGTTTATACCTTTCAGAGAGAAACTAGAAGATATAATTCCTCAACTAGCCGATTCAGAGTGGGGGGTAAGACAGAATGAGTTGTTTATTTTGATAGTTCAGTTTCAGGCTTTATTCTGAAAGGGTCTTGTTCTATGTTTATTTGTAGGAACCAACTTTCTCGTATCCACGGTTTGTTCAGTTACTTCAGCTTAGTTGCTATAGTAAATACGTGGTATCGGGATTGGTGATTTCTATTGGTGGGCTGCAAGATTCTTTGAAGAAGGCATCACTGAATGCTTTGTTGGAGTACCTTCATGTGAAAGAAGCCAAAGACAAGGAGTTCAGTCTCTCTTATGATATTCTTTGGGTCCTCGAGAATTACAAAAGATGTGACAGAGTCATAGTGCCATCATTAAAGGTACTTTAGGTGACAATTTTTCCGTGAAAAGAATGATTATATTTGATTTACCTCAGTTTTGATTTGCAAAATTTTGTTTCAAAAGATTCAAAAGCATCTCCAAGTAATTCACATTCATACACGGTTCTAAATAGTTGAAACAGAAATAAATTCTCAAAGAATTATGATGATAAAATTGCATAGTTGGAAATTTTGCATATTTAGAATCAACTGCCATTCTGATTTTCATATTCAAGAAGTTACGAGTAATTAACTCCTTTTTTTCATTATTGTTCTGTGATAGAAATGTTTGTACAGATCCATATAGATTCGTTTGTGTTACCCAATTGTGACTAGTACAGAAAGTTGACATTATTGACAATCTTGAAAAATAGAAATATAATTGCTAAGCAAAGAGATTTAAGGGCTTCTTGTCTCCAATTGTTACGTTTTTTGGGATAGTTTAGTGCTATTAGAGCACGTGTCTTGTAGCTTAGGCTAAGAATGTTTAAAGCTTCTTTGTACAAAAATGTGGAAGAATTTCAGAATCCGTAAACAAATTGAAGAATGCTAATATTTGTGTCTTGGGACTTAAGAGATATGGCATTTTTACCTTCTCTTCCCCTGCTTCCCCTATAGATAGTAATGCTGATTATAAGCGTGTGTTTGTGATCCTTTTATGGACATTACTTTTTTTATTGTTATTTATGCTGAGAACTTCCCACTGCTAGGCACTAAAGAGAGTATGAGTATTTTTCCCTTATTCTCCACTGAACTTTACTAAGGTAAAAATCAGGTCTCATTAGTTGTGTTTTTTCGTTTTTCAGACTATTGAGATTCTTTTCAGCAAAAAGCTATTCCTAAACATGGAGGTTAGTCAATTATCCTTTGTTGAAAGGATTAGTTTATAAGTAATCCTTTTGTACCTATAATTTCTTTTTACCTCATAAAATGGCTTGTTTTATTTTCTTCAGGCACATACTCCAGTATTTTGTGCTGCTGTTCTGGATTCCATCACGGTTGAGTTAAAAGGATCAAAGGATTTCTCAAAGTTATACTCTGGAATTGCAATTCTTGGTTACGTCGCTTCACTTTTGGATCCTGTTAACAAGCGCGCATTCACTTATCTTCTCAATTTTCTTAGCCATAGATACCCCAAGGTATGCAGCTTTGGAAGGTTTTTCAGAAGTGGTCATTTTTCTTGCCAATTAGATATTTCTTTCTTATTGATGTTTCCTAGATAACTTAGTGCAAATGTTTTAGAAAATGAATCATGATGCATATTTGTCTCCTTCTCCTGTTTTGTCAACAACTTTTATCTGGCAGATTCGGAAAGCTACTGCAGAGCAAGTGTATCTTGTACTTCTAGAAAATGGAAGTTTGGTAGCAGAGCTGAAATTGGAGAAAGCACTTGAAATTATTTCAGAAACTTGCTGGGAAGGTGACTTAGAAGAAGCGAAACGCAAGAAGTTAGAACTCTGTGACATGGCTGGCCTTGAATCTGGCCAACTTCCCAAACCTAGCAACAACACAAAGCTCATTGTACAGAGGCCTGTTACAGTCGATGAGAACGCATCATACTCCTCGTTAGTCGAATCAGCTGGTTTTTAGTACCTTCAATCGGAACCATTTGTGTTGACACAATATTTTACTCACTCTTAAGAGTCTTGCATGATATTTTCTGAATCTGCTTGGTTTTTTATCCTTGGAAGTCAAAATCATTTGTTTGCTTACATTATGTCTTCCTCTGAGAGACTTGGCAAAAAAGGTTTTAGTCTCTTAATAGAAAGGAGAAAGATGAAAAGGAGAGAGAAAGTATTGCATGTTTCGACCAAGAGTTTTTTGCCTGGTTTTTGTGTTTGATCAGCCAATACAATTTGTTACAGGAATGTTCAGCTTTTGTTGTAAATCTTGTGCATCATTTTATCTTCTTGCAGTAATGGTTTTCGAAGGGAAGTTTTAGCTGAGCTTCCATGTCCACTGACCGTATTGGCCCAAAATATACCGCTAATGGTATTGCGAAGTTGACTTTACAGTTACAACTTATAGAGCCTTAAACGATATACGCTTAATCCAGTCATGGTACAATGGGGGAAGTTAAGGAAAGTGCAGCGTCGATAAATGCAATATGAACAAGAGATCCCAAATTATGTATTCCACAGATGATCAATTTATTGTTTCAGACTTGGTGCGGATGCACAATCACAGAATGAAGTATTCTATTACAGAAATACACTCAGATTACAATCCTAAGCAAACCAATTATAATAGGGCAGTTTATTTTCTTAAGTCCAACAATACAATATATTCCCTCTCCTCAGGAAACTAACAGATTTGTCCTCCCATTACTAGATAAGGAACTTGAAGTTGTCAGTCAATTGCAGCTCCTTGTACATCCTTTCCACAGCAAGTGATTCATTTGGAAGCAAAATTTTAAATCCAAAAAATTACAGACGCAATCCCATTTTCATGAACAGCTTTACGACTAAAATGAATGAAATTCTTCAGAAAATGCATGACGGGTGGTTCTTACGTGATTTTTTTTGTCAAGCTCAAATGAAAGTATAATGCTACGGATAAATCTGGCTGGGTATCTATTAGGAGTTTATCCAGGGGAACACATTAGGGGATGTAGGTAAGCGTGCTGTGAGAACTTCTACCCCTGTCTCCGTCACCTGCAAAATGCATTTCATCATCTCAAAGGTACAAATATCCCCTTGTCAATTAAAGAATTCTGTACTATCATGAGCTCCCAACTTCTCATGTGGTGCCACAAATGATAGCTCACTCAATAAGATGAACATACTCCCGATGATGCTGTTCCAACATTCCAATACAAATTCGATCTTTGTTTTTGGAAGTTACGTTACTGGTTTTTCTTAGGAGAAGGTAATCTGACCTCCCAGAAAAGCAAATAAAAGACCTCCTAGGGTCTAGTGCATTGTGAACTTTGCCCAACATTTTGAATGGTCAATGAACCACTAGGACATACCCTGACCTCGAATGGCACAAGTTAAAAGGTATGTCTTTGAGACAAAAAAAGAAAACAGGTTTACAGACAAGGTTGGGGAATAATTTGTCGCCGGTCATGGTAGCAGCTTACAAGTATCAACTAGCCATTTATAAGTCTAACTTCTCTTATTGAATAAGAATTAAGTTTACTGTTAAGATTGACCAATTTTATCAGCCCAAGAAATGAAATTACCAGTCAAAGGCCAGATGAAAACAAAGCAGAGTATGGCTCAAAACAGAAACTCACCAAGAGTGTGTGTTCAAATTGAGCACTCCATTTTCCATCTGCAGTAACATCTGTCCATCCATCAGGCCACATCCGATCACGCCAGACACCTGTTATCAAAGTAGCTTAAGAAGTAATAATCAGAAAACCTCAACACAACCAAATTCATGATCCCCAATTGACTAATTGATTACCTGAGTTGATCATTGGTTCTATGGTGAAGGTCTGGCCAGCCTTCATTATACCAACTGCTTTATTTCCTGATTTGGTTTAAGGTTGAAACCAGCACAACCAATAGACAATCACCAGCAATGAAAGAGGATCATATTTATAATTAGAATTATGCTTTCTGTACATCTGTATTCCCAGTAAAAATTGACAGATTTCTTACAGAGCATATTTCATTCATAAAACATGGGAATATAAGTGTCAATTATAAAAACATGATTTTCACACATAATTCCAACATGTGAAACTGCTTTTTTTGAGGATACTGGCATAATGTGGAATATTCGGTGCACAGTGGAATAGCTCCCCAATGCCATGGCCGCAATAAGACTTAACCTATTTTCACAAGTCAGTAATGAAAGAGAAAGCAAAGCTAGAAAACGTATTCAATCCTTAGAAGAAACATATGGCCAAAACGATACTGAAAGATAACTAAATTACCACAGAGAAGCCAGACATTGACGCATGCCGACTAATGATCTCTCCAATATCACGAAATCTTACCCCGGGTTTGACTGAAAATTACAAGATCCATGAGTATTTCAACTGGAAAGAAATAAGGTGAGTCACTTGAAATTAAACTTTCCACTCAAAGAATGGTTGCAACACTATAAATCAACAGAAATTAAAAGGACTAAGAGTAACAAAACAGTAAACAGAAACAGATAAAACCCATAATCAAGAAATCAAAGCATACACTACATTACTCCCAAACCACTCGTGGAGCTTTTATCTCTTAGAAAGCACAAGTCTTCCTCCAAATGGAAGATAACTTCTCAGAAAAGGAAATGTATTAGAACTTTTTCTCCTCCTCAGGAGTCAGGAGCATAAACCATAAAAGAAGGGAGAAAAATGGATTAAGATAAGTATGCAAGAAACCACAAGAAATGGATAAAAAGTTATTATTTGTGCTCTGGTAACTGAGAACCAGTTCTAAGTCGTTGAATAATAAAATATCAATTGTAAATGTAAAAAGACAAAAAGCAACACCCACCAATAGTTATTGCCTTCTCCAGGCACTCATACGTGCATTGCACAAGCCGCCGTGATGCTTCATCAACGTTGCCAACAAAGAATGTTTCATTTAAATCGCCTGCATAATCACCAGCCCACAAGTTATGTACAGATATAATCAAAGTAAGACTCTGCATGAACGATCACAAGTATAAGAGTTTACCGTGGACCCCTTTGTAGTACACAGATATATCTACATTTACAATATCGCCATCCTCCAATTTCCTGTGGCAATTACGTATTAAGCATCCAGACTTCACCGAAATTTAAGCGAACAAGCTAAGATCTAAATTATCAAAGACCAATAATAGTTCTTCCTCTTTTGACTGTGTGGTACACGGTAAGCAGCAAAATGACAATAAATGTAGCACGAAACACATCAAAGAAAAATTATGGAAAAGAGAAACTTCTCATTGAAAAGGAATAATTTTATTATGGAATGAGTGCAAAACATGGAAATAAATGGGATTGTTGAACATCCAAAAGAATGAAAATGTTAGAATAAATAAGAAAGGATGATGCCTTGGCTTGAAACAGGAGGTACCTTGCATCTGGGATCCCATGGCAGATTACTTCATTGACTGACCTGTGACCAGAAGGCAAGGTAATGCTATCAAGAGCCCTAATACAAAGAACATATATATAAATTGTATAATAAGGAAGTACCTACGTGCAGCAAGATTTAGGGAAGAAATGATAGTTCAATGGTGATGGATATCCACCTGCAGGGGATAAAACAAAAAAAAGTGACCTGGTAAGAGGCAGTTTCAACATGGCAGTATCAAATGCCAAAATTTTAAAGACAGAAACCAAAAGTTAAATGCCAAAATATAACCATTGGTACATGAGTAGTTGGAATATCGACCTTAAAGGAAAAAAACCAAAATACACCACAACATGAAGACCAACAGAGAATTATAAACTTATCTAACACTATGAGAGGGGTAAAAAATGGGAAGAAATTTGACATACGAAGGACCTGAGACCATATTTAACTTCAAGTTAACTACAATTAATGGTCATATTCCCAAACTACAATTTGAAACTTGTCCAAACCGATTATCTTAACTTCACTTTCTTTAGAGTACAATTACAATAATTATAGTTCAGAGTACTAAACACAAGAGAAGAAAATAGTAATCAAATTCAAATACAAATGGAAATGATTTTAACAAGTATTTAATGCTCATTATCCCAATGTGTAATGCCCAAAAAATAAATACACGAAATTAGACAAAAGGGAAGGAAAGAATATCATCATTTTACACCATTGTCAACTAAAACACCTGCAGCAATAGTAGCTTCATGAACCACTGCATCAATTTCATCGGTAGTCACACCAGGGCGAATAACACGGGCAGCTGCATCCAGAACTTCTCTTCCTATCTAGGGAATACAAGAAACACCATTTGAGAACTAATACGACAATTTATGTTCCCTTCCGGAATGTACTTAAATAAAGATAATCTTACTCGGCAAGTTTCTCTCATTCTCTCAATTTGGTCCGAAGTCTTGATCTTCAAATTATGACCATTAGCAAGAGCAAACAAACTTCAGTCACATCTCTCTTCCACGCAAATATTTAAATAGGACCATTGGCTTAAATTAAACCATACCTCAACAACATGCTGCAGATCACTATTTGGCTCAATTTTTGGGATTCCCTACAATGTTCATCGGATGAAGTTAATATTTTCAGAGAAACAAAAATTTCATTTCATCACAAAGTCAAAATCATACCATTGACGAATCTAATAAGAAGAAGACTTTAAATTTTCAGACAACAGGAAGGAGATAAATTAGTAATGAACTAAATTGAATATCTTGATGAGACACTCATTACCAACAAGAAAGAACTCTACTTAATACGATATACAACAGGAAAGATACAAAAAGAATATCGATATTTACACTGGAAAATTTGAAAAACTCACATCATTCGCCCAATCAGGTAGTTCAATGTGAGCAGGCACATCACGCTTTTTCGAAATTGGAAATGGCCTTAGTGTCCTGAGCAAGAAGAGAGAAGGGGGAAAAAATCAAACTTCAAAAGCACATCATCAATAAATTAATTAATTGCCTCTTTAGTAGTTAATGTGAATCCCCATCGTAACACCATTTCAAAGGATAAGGAAAAGAAAAGGTGAGGGGAAAAATGTTTTACAAAAATACAATTTTGTCAAACCTTGAAATTTCAATTTCATAAGATCATATCTCAAGAACACACAACAGCAAATTGATGTTATCCTACTACCAACCATCAACCACCGACAGCTTCTAGCATAAAAATGAAGCAAACAACAGGCTTTTTCTTCAGGATATAGGAATTTTTCAAATTTACATGTAACCAAAATCTCAATCAAGTTCTGTTCTACAATTGAAAAAAGAAGACGTTACAAAACACATCAGGTGTTTCAAACTGAATATGAGAGGATTGGAGAGAAGATTAGGAGAAAAACTCTCAATTCAGATCCCAACTTTTGTCGGGATAATCGACCACAGGAACTTTTTAAATACAAAAGATGAGTTCTCTTTTGAAAGAAAGAATAATGATGAATTACATCAAATGAACTACAAGTCAAAATCCAAGCAAATACCCAGTCCAATCAAAGTGTGGCATTTTTGGAGTTCGAGATTGTCCTTTCTTCAAGCAATACAACCAACCGTTGGTAGGTGAGACAGCATCCTGTTCACCTCCAATGTCAGGTGATAGTGACGATAATTTTGCCTTCAAGTGAACAGATTTATGAGAACCCCACGAAGCCTTGAAACAGTCCTGTGTGCTGGATAAAAAGCAATATTATGAGACCAAGCTTTAATACAACATGCAGATTCCAAAACGAATTTTCTCTTTATTCCATTTCTACAGTGAAGAAATTGTTGAAAATTGAGATTAAGTGCATGTATAACTTGTACAATCTTCTGAATTACCCTTATGCAGCAAAACCTTAAAATATATTCAGAAATTGAAATTGCTACAGATGTTCATTCAATAAGACATAAAATATGCATGAAATAATCCATTAATTAAGCTTAAAATGTTTCTGCCAAATAATTAATTATTATCTTTTATTCTGTTTTCCTCCACCGAAACATAAAAAAACGCAGAATAGAGGTACAAATTACAAACCAGAAGGCAGCACTCTCACGAGGAAGCTTTAAATCTACACATTTAGGGCACCTGCAAGAAACAACGTCAAATAACAGGGTTAAATATGAATTATTGGAACACACACACATATATATATAAATCCATAATCCTCCAGGACCATTTTCACGCGGCTATGAAGTATGAACCATTGCATACGCTAATAAGCACATGTATGGGCATTAATTCATAAAAAAAAAATGATTCATTTATCTAAAACAATCATTAATTCATAAAGCAACCATTGTGTATACTAAAACATTAATTTAGTATGGGGATTCATTCAAATAAAAATCATTAATTTACCCCAAAAAAATCACTAATTCATACAAGAAAATCACTTTGAGAAGAAGATGTATATACTAAAACAATTATTAATTGATAAAAAGAAAATCACATACTGGAGATGCGCTGGCTTGCCGCATTTCACACACGACAAGGTTAGAGTTTCAACAGAATCTGATCCTCCCGGCATCATAATTTCTAAAAAGAGAGAACCTTTTAGTCTAAATCCAAAGGATTTTGATCGAGCGATTCAGAGATTCAATGGAACAGATGAGGGCGGGTTCAACTAGGGTTTTTGATTACCCTAAACAATAATAATAATTAATTAATTGAAATGTAAATAGGGATGAAAGTCAATTTTGGTGGGTCAAGACTCAAGACTCAAAGAGTTGGCGGTGCGTTGTTAAACAAAAGTTCAATCAAAATTTTATTGTTTTATTGCTAAATACTTCAAAATATTTTTTTTTTCATTTAATTAAATAAAGTTATTTCTAATTTTTATTAAATTGTTAATTATTTATCTTTTTTTATTTACCTAGTAGAATATTAAAGTAAAAAACTTACTCTTTTTCATAAAATATTCTATATTATTTTGTTTACGTAAAAGAAATTCTCAAGGAAAATAATAAAAATTATAAGAATTTTCGAAAATGGTAGAGAATGAGAAAAGAATTTCAGTTTAAGAAGAACATTTGGTTATATCAGTACTTAAATAGTTTTTTTTTTTTTTTTGGTAGTATATTAGATATAAAAATGTAAAGCATTGAAGACCAAAGTTAGTAGTACATGAAATTTATCAAAATTTGTATGATAATAATTTTTTATAAACATTTATCATGTAATTAATAATCATTTAATATTTTCTCATCAATGACCTATTTTTAACTATTAATACAACCCCAAGTTTAATCATAGTACTTTTATTTTCATTATTATTTTGATAGAATAATTTATTAGGTAATTATTAATACAAAGTTTCGAATTTGTGTTTTTTTATCTTAATTGAATTTAGATGGTTCAAAAAAAATTAATCTAATTCCCCATATAAATCTCAATTAATTTATTAATATTACTTATAAAAGTATCCCTTTAAATAAAACAATATAATATAATTGATGACGAAATAGAAATGAAATGCATCCGTTTGCCTATTTATTATAGTCAAAACCTTGTGTCAGAATTGAGAAATTTTATGGCTCTTTTTTTTTTTTTTTGTTGAAAAAGATTCATTTGTCATTGACAATAATGAAGAATTTGAAGGTGAATATTAAGAGTTAATTTCGTAATTACATATAATTTCAAATGTCAGCCGAAAATGGAACTCCGGTGGCCGGAATCCACAAGTGTCCTTGGATGAGATTTCTCACTGAAAATGCAGCAATATCAAGAGGATTTCGTTCTAAATGAAATCCAGGCCATTTCACTCGATTTGCTGTATTTGCGCCTTTTCCAGTATTCATGCACTCAGCAAAATACAGCGTTGAAAGTGCAAAATCACCATCCCAAGTTCCCCATCCTTCTGGAGAAATCAAATCATCTAAATAAGTTCTAATAAACACAACTCTTGCGTATTGTTTCCATGGTCTCCCGAGATAACTTTTAAAACTCCATTTATAATGAACAAAATCATAATCAGGCAAAACTCTGGAATCCATTATGGAAATCCCTATGTTCTCATTTGGGTTCTCCCTCCCTTGTGCAGTGATCACGTTGCTCTGGTAACTCAATGGCTTTCTAACAAAAATGCTACAATTTTGAAAAACTGCAGCTGCATAGCCAAAGATGAAGTCTATTGTTCCGTATATTTGACAATCGCGATAGTATTGTCTGAGTTGAAAGACATCAAGGGTGTCTTGATAACCTCTGAAACTGCATCGAAAGAACACGGATTGATCCGAAAGCACTGCCAGTGCCACTGCTTGTTCCTTTACTGGTCCTGCTGTGTTCTCAAATGTTATGTCTCTAGCCCAGAACCGATTCGCATAAACAGCTGCATATGTTAATGAATTAGCAGGATCAGAACTCTTGATTCTTAACGTTTGTTTAATAATCATATTCATAACAAAAGACTGGAAAGTGGAGATTACCGAATGTAGCAGAAGCCAAGGTGGATGAACCATCAACTTTATTGTTATGGCCAGTGACAATTGTGCGACCGATGCCATCACCAACAAACATGAGATCCTCAAGTTCAAATCCAATAAGGACATTCTCATTGTAAACACCCGATTTCACGTATATTACCGTTCTTTTTGGCCTACTTGCACCCATTGCTGCTATAGCAATCAAGGCCTGATTTATAGTCTTGTAATTTCCCGACCCATCTTGTGCGACAACAAAGTTTGCTTTGGAGCTTTCTGCGTTCCATGATGCTAAAAGCTCCCATTCCCAATCTCCTTTTGAACTTTTTGTTCTTGGAACCCCTGGCAAAGATATATAGTCAGGATGGACATGTCTCAACTGGGATTTGAAGGATTTGAACGCAATATATTGAAAATAGAAGCAAGACAAATGATATCCAATTTTGTTGTGTTAAAGATATCCAACATAAAGTATCAAACAATTCTTTTTCACAGATTATTCGGTATATATAACTAATGCAAACTTTTATAAAATCAGTTAACAAACTCGGTTCATATATAAAACAAACGTGAATGATATATGAAACAGATAAGATTCACTAATTTAACTTCCAAAAATTTCAATGAAATCCGTTCATATACGAAATGTCTTAAAATTTTCTATTATTATCCATTTCACATATAAACCGTGAACAATAAAAGGCAAGTTTTGTTTTGATTTTTCAGCTATTTACCACTTCATTCGGTTCGGGTATATGAATTTGCTCATCATAGTAAAGGATTGTTTGTCCTAATTCATTTAATTGTGTGACGTATGCTCATTTAATATTAACAATTAATTATATTTACCTTCTATAAAATTTGAACAAACTATATATTAAACTAACTTAGCAGAATAATAAGAACCAGCCAACGTTGACTAACTGTCCAAATATTAATTACCATAAAGTTATCATTTGACTTATAACACTATCAAAACTCAAATGTTTGGTTGACCTTCAAAATTAGTTTGGCAGTTTAACTGCAAAGAAGGTAAATGTAATTAATTATAAAAACTTGTATTTTTCTTTGAAAGCAAACGTGACATTATTAACTGAGAAACAAAAACGCTTACTATTGTTTCTACCCTTTGTAAATCCTTGTTCTTTCACGCAAGTCAAAGCTTTCTCAAGCAAGAAAGTCAAATTCTGGGCTTCTTTGGCGTGGAACGACAATCCCATCTCCTTCAAGCCATCCAAACAGCCCCTGTTGCTAGCCATGGCTGCACTTACCCATGCGACTGCATCATCATGGCTATAATCGTTATTACTCGACACTAATCGTGCAAGTCTTGATTCGGACGACTCGTAAAGTTTCACGCAGTCACCCAGTGCGACACTAGCATAACCATGATCATGAATTGTTTTCAATCCTTTAGCCCAATTCAGGGCGTTTGAAATCTCCGACAGGGCAGTTTGGACTGCTTCTAACTCTTGCCTGCAAGAAATAACATGTACATTTGCAAAACTAAGAACAAGGAGGAGGATTGTCCAGGAAGAAATCATCTTAAGTTTGCATCAAAAAATGTGTGAAAAATTTGTGATTATATGTTAATTTGAAGATTTTTGCAAATTTACTTTCCAGGTTTTTCCAACATTGAGACGTATAAATAAATTGTCACCTCTACTTCATTATGGAAAGTATCAAATGCATTTAGTTTCAAAGGCAGATTTTTTCCATAAATGAAAGGGTGGGAGTTTTTGTAACAAGAACTATAAATGAGGGAGAAACGATGAAAGCTTAATTAGGAAAATCGCAAATTTCGGGGAACTTGATGATTTTTTTGCAGAAAATGAAAATGAATAGAGAAATGATTCATAATATTATTTAGGGTAAAATACACTAAACCCTCTTGTATTATTGCTCTGTTCCATCTTTATCCCCTATAGTTTTAATTACAACAATTAACTCCCTTAACTTTTCAAGTTAAAGAAACTCAATAACAACGTTAAATATAATCAATGAAAAGATAATTTTAATCCGACTAAAACTCTTTAATACATTCGACAACCAATTAATTTAGGGAAAAAAAATGAATAGAGCCAATTTAAATATAATTTTAACCTAATTAGATTTGTTCAATACCTACAACACTAATTGTATTCCTATCAGAATTGTTCAATATTTAAAATACCTAATTAAACTTTAAAAATATATATAATATAATAAATTGACATGAAACTAACCAACAATGAAAAAGATTTTTCAAGATATATCCTACAATGTTTGTGATAAAATTCTAACAAAAGAATAAGAATGAATCCTTTTATTAAATAATTTTTTGTTTTAAAGTTAATCTTGTCATTTTATTATCTTATAATAAAGTCATGTGTTCAATTTTATTTAATTATTTAAGTACAATTAATATATTAGACTAATTATTCTAAAATTAGAAAATTAAGGGGGTTAATATTTCAATTAAAACTATAAGGAATGATTATGGAATGAAGCAATAGTATAAGGGAATTTAGTGTATTTTACCTTATTATTTATAAAACGAGTAAAATTGCTCAATGATAATTATTTGTATGAAGATGTTGGAGAATACTTACATGCACGAAGTAAGCAAGAAACTAATCGGAAAGAAGTTGGATTGTAATTTATTTTTTTCTTTTTTCAGTTTCTTGTAGTGATTAAAAGAAGTTGGATTTACGTATATATTAAGTTGGTAACCATCTTAGAACATTGGAGTGTGTATGGCTAAATGTTAAGGAGAGCATTAAATCCAAATGCTGCTCGAATTGAACATCCCATCAGCCATGGTTTGGTTGTCAGATACAAAAATCTTTTCAAAAAATAAATTAATTAGACAGTTGGTATCATATAAAACGATTCCATATATAAAATAAGAATTAATCTCAATTTCAATACATAATAAAAAATTTATTAATTATTCGTTTCATACATAATTCGCATTTTGGATATAAATCGGTTTCACACAAGTTTTTGTGAATCAAATACCGTTTGTGTATAATGGGGTTAGGTATTTTAATGGCATACATTATAATATTTCCAAATATACAATCACGAAATATTCCCAAATAAAATTATGAAAATTGGTGTACATTGTAGTATTTTAAAATAAATAATTTAGAACATAAAAATACATCATTAGAAATATTTTCAAATATAAATACGATATAAATCTATTATTTGGCTACTGTAAAATACATAATTAGGAATATTTTCTAATGCAAACCATCACCGACACAATTAAAAGGAGAAGGAAGCTTTACAAAGAAAAACACATTGCCATTTTTGAGTAAAGGCTATGTTAATTACAACTTGGAATTTTTTTAAAAAGGAAATTTTTTATAAAATGGCTGTTTTAGTGTAATTTGTTGGAAATTAAACTAAGCTTTATTAATTAGAAATTATATTTCTAATAGGATTTACTTATTAGATTGATTTTCCTTTAGGAATTAGAATTTGTGAGGTATATATTCCCCAAATCCTTGTGTATTTTAGATTTATTATTAATCTATATATAAAAGGCGTTAAAGGTCTTTGTAAAAGAAGTAGAGATCGAGAGAGGTAGAGGAGTAGAATTACATACCTTAAAGAGGCGTAGAGAAAACCCTTTCGGGTTTGGAGAAATTCCACATATCAGCAGATTAATATTATCGTGTAGCAGTTGTGTCATACACGTAATATAGTGATTGTATTTCTCTCCTATCAAACAAACATTCTTGTGATAAATAAATAAAAGTGCTTCATGATGTTGTCGTGTTTGTATAAGAACTAATTTCTAGTTCTAAAATTACGTATAAGAGATTTTTATGTCTAACACAATTCAATGTATTTTAATGGTTGTGGGGTGTTTTCCTATCTTTTCAAATAATATATATATAATTAATTATCAATATTTTCAAATATAAATATGAAAAATTATAATATTTTCAAATACATAATTAGAAAAATACATATACATGATTAGGAATATTTTTAAATATCAATATGGAAAGGGTATTATTGGCTGGCTATAGTATAGAAAATACATAACTAGATAAAAACTCCTCTAATAATTAATAACCGTTAAAACTGTGATTCTAATTACCGTTAAAATTGTGATTCTAATTTTGTGTAATTTTTATTGTGAGTTACAATTGTATAGTCGTAGTTATATTTGAAAATACAATTGATCCGAAGCAGATTCATATATAGAAAGAAATCTAATCATGATTTCGACACAAGTACTAGTGGAATAATAATAATATCACAACGTATATACTCAAACATCCACCCAGACTGGGACTCCAGAGGCTGGAATCCAAATGTCTCCCTGGATGAAATTTTTCACAGAGAATGGACTAGCCTCACTGTCTTCATGAAATACATGAAATCCAGGCCACTTCACCCTGTTAGCTGTGGAAGCCCCATATCCCGTGTTCATATACTCTGCATAATGTAATGTTGAAAGAGCAAAATCTCCACTCCATTCTTTCCATCCTTGTGGATCAACTAAACCATCCAAGTCTGTCTTTAAAAACACTGTTCTTGAGTATTTTTTCCATGGCCGACCAAGATAACTTTTGAACCTATCCATGACAAGGCTCAAATCAGATGCTGGTGCAACTCTGCTGTTTATTATTGAAATCCCTGTATTCTGATATGGGCTATCCCTCCCTTGTGCTGTTATCATGTTGGCCTGATGATCCATTGGCCGACGAATGAAAATGTCACAGTGTTGGAAAACTGCCACTGCATCTCCAAATATGAAGTCTATAGTTCCATACACATGGCAATCGCGGTAGAATTGTCTGAAGGAGTGAACGAAGATGGTGTCTTGGTAGCCTTTGAAACTACAGCGATAGAAAACTGATAAATCTGAAGAGACCCTTAGTGCCACTGCTTGTCTTTTTTCAGGTCCTGCTGTGTTCTCAAATGTCATGTCTCTTGCCCAAAAGCCATTTCCAGAAACACCTATGAGCACAAAAATTGGAATTTTGGATAGTTTGATATATGCAAAAAAATGCGAATCATTGCAAAAAAAAAAAACAGTTCCAATGCACAAGCTTACCAACTGTAGCAGAGCTCAAGGTACTTGCACCATCATGGACATTGTCATAACCAGTGACAATTGTTTTATCCATGCCATCTCCAACAAACATTATGTTCTCCAAATTTCTTCCAATCTCCACCTTCTCTTGGTATACACCTGATTTGATGTAGATTATGGCTCTCCCTGGCCTGTTTTTACTCATTTTAGCAAGAGCAGCTACGGCCTCATTGATAGTCTTATGATTCCCTGAGCCATCTTGGGCAACAACAAGATCAGCCTTTGAAGTTGCTGCATCCCATGATGCTAAAAGCCCCCAAAACTCATCACTCCTTGGAATCCCTGAATGAAAAATTGATGAAATAATTAAGATTTAAGAATGATGCATGACAAACATTATAGTTTAACATAAACATGTAATCACATATAGACAAACATTATATGTAGACACAAAATTAACAAGTTAGCTAATTACCATAGCTTACGGCCCTTCCAAAATTGCTTTGTTGCTTTACTGAAATACTCAAAGCTTTACGAATCAACCGAGTTAAGTTTTGAGCTGGTTGACTATCAAATGACAATCCCTTCTCCTCCAATCCATCCAAACAACTTCTGTGACTAGCCATTGCCGCGCTTAACCAAGTGACCGAATCATCCCGGCTGTAATTCTTGCTAAAGAATTCTAAACGCGCAAGCAATGGCTCAGAATCCTCATAAAGCTTCACGCAATCAGTGATAGCAACAATATTGTTGTTCGAACCATTGTCGTCCAAGTCATGATGAATTCTTGCCAAGCCTTGAGCCCATTTAATGGCTTGCAAAATCCCATGTCTTGCCGTTTGGACAGCTTCAAGTTCTTGATTACTATAGACAAAATTTGCTAAAGCTAAAAGAACGAGCAGAGTAATGGGGAAACAAGAAGTCATTTTTGAAAAGCAAACGGTGAACAAATCCAGAGCTTTTGGCATTTCTCTATATAAAGCTCTCAATATATGCTTACACATAAGCAAAGTTGCATCCATGTGTCAAAAGAGATGTATTCATTTCCTCATTCTTATTGTCTTGACTCTTTGGGTGCAAACTTATAAAATGCCAGTGCATACCGCTAGACACATCTAAAAGTGCATTTGATAAAACCTAAAAGTCCAGCTATTTCATCTATTTGGAAAATTTATATGTTTATACAACTGTTGCATTGCAAAGTATATGGTACTTTTTAGCTGATGAAAGTATTCCATATTTTGATACAAATTAGCTAAATCTGAATAAAAACATTCTATTTAATTCCTCCAACTTATTCTTTAAGAGTTTTTTTTTTGGTTCTAATGTATAAGTAGTTGATATTGCATTTCCATCTTATATATAAACCTTCACCGCCCAAAATATCGAAACTTTGAAATAGACACTATAAGTTAGGAGATTGAATCATCAGTTTAAAATTATTCTATCTTAATTTGTTCTTCAAAACGATATTGTTTCACTAAAATCATGATAAAACGTCATCGTTTTGATGTGTTTAATAGAATAGGACAAAGAAATATTGAACAGGGGATTTGATATTATAAGCCAATAGACTAATGCTATTGAAAATCTAAGTCATTTAACAATGTTCTTTGAAAAAAAAAAAAAAGAACAATGTTCAATTTATTGCAGGGTGCATTAAGATTTTGTATACTATTGAAGACTAACCAAGTCCAACCCGATTTAGTTTACACATTCTCCTGACTCTTAATGATCAGCCCAATACAATTCGATTAAAAGTGCAAAATCCAGGCTTCTGTGATTGCCAATGCAGGCCTATCCCTCAATATGATGTTGTAGGATCGATTTTATTTAATTAATCAAAACACAATAAAGATGCAAAAGGAAAATAAGCCGTAAGGCTTTTAATCAAAGATAAAAACAAGGAATTAATTGATCACACAAGAAAGCAATATAGTATTGCACAAAAAACGAGAAAAGCAATTTTTGGAGGCAATCAAATTTATTTCTTGGACGAAAAACCGAAAGGTTTTTTAGCTCCAGTAGGCGTCGGCCTTCTCTCTTATTCCTATTGTTTTTGTTCTACTAAAAATAACTTAACCAACCCATATATTTATAGGTTAAGAAACTAACTAAAACTAACAAGGATTTGACCAATAATCCTTTTACAATTCTGTTTCCTAAAACAAAACAACAACTAATTAAAATACCAATCTAAATAGGATTTAGTTTAATCCTACATTTGCCTCCCTTAAACTAAATCTGCATGATTAATCATGCCCAAAAGCTTTTTCAATTTCACGAATGTCTCCATCTTCAATGCCTTCGTGAAAATGTCCGCCACCTGATCTTCAGACTTGCAATAGTTAATTGCAATCTCCTTGTCTCGAACCAATTCACGTATAAAGTGAAACTTGATATCGATATGTTTGCTCCGTCCATGAAACACTGGATTCTTTGTCAATTCAATAGCTGATTTGCTATCACAAAATACTGTAGTCGGACCATTTTGTTTATGTTGAAGAAACCCAAGCATCCTCCTTAACCATAATGCTTGCGTAGCACTGTTTGCTGCTGCAATATTTTCTGCCTCCGCTGTAGATAATGCAACTACTTGTTGTTTCTTTGAACTCCAAGAAAACACACCAGATCCAGTAAAAAATGCATACCCAGAAGTACTTTTCCGTTGAACTGTGTCACCAGCCCAATCACTGTCTGTGAACCCAAAAAGTTCAACTGGATCACCAGACGAATAAAGAATTCCATCTCCTTGAGTACCTTTAATGTACCTCAAAATTCTCTTTGCTGCTTGTAAATGTGACTGTCGTGGATTTTCCATAAACCTGCTAATCAAACCAATACTAAAAGTAATGTCTGGTCTTGTAGAAGTCAAATATCTCAAACTTCCAACTATACTCTTAAAGTATGTCGGATTTACAGGTCCACCTGTTCCTTCTTTTGTTAACTTCAAATTTTCCTCGCCAGGAGTCAATATTGGTTTAGCTTCATTCATTTTGAATTTTTTTAAGATATCTCCTGCATATTTTTTCTGAGAGATAAATATGCCTTGATCAGACTGTAAAACCTCAATTCCAAGGAAATATGACATCAGACCCAAATCAGTCATCTCAAACTGTTTAATCATGGCCTCCCTGAATTCAGCAATCATCTCCTGATTGTTGCCTGTAAAAATCAAATCATCTACATACAAGCATATCAAAAGAACATCACCTTGACTAGATGATTTCACATATAAAGTATGCTCATATGGACACCTTTGAAAACCATGATCCACAAAGAAAGTATCAATACGTGTATACCACGTCCTTGGAGATTGTTTTAAGCCATATAAAGCTCTTTTCAACCTGTAAACCTTATCTTCTTGACCTTTTCTTATAAAACCTGCAGGTTGCTCAACATATGCTTCTTCTTCAAGAACACCATTTAAAAATGCAGACTTAACATCCATTTGATAAATCCTCCAATTATTTTGTGCAGATAAAGAAATTATCAAACGAACAGTATCAAGTCTAGCAACAGGAGCAAATACCTCAAAATAGTCAATACCAGGTTTTTGTTTGTAACCTTTAGCAACAAGTCTCGCCTTGTATCTATCCACTTCTCCATCAGGTTTATATTTTGTCTTATAAACCCACTTCACTCCAATTGCTTTCTTCTCACTTGGAAGATTTGTAAGCTCCCAAGTATCATTCTTCTCAATGGCATGAATTTCTTCACCCATTGCTTTTATCCAACAATCATCATGAGCAGCATCTTTAAAATCAACCGGGTCACAATCTGCAAATAATGCAAAATTCACAACATCTTCATCAGATAAATTATATTTTGTATTATCACCCACAACATAATCCTGCAATCGAGCTGGTAATTGTCGTTGCCGTTGTGGTCGACTAAACTGTGCAGGAGTTCTTTGCACACTTGAAGATGAAGGATCTTGAGATGGTTGTTCAACTTGTTCTTCATGTTGTCCATTTTCTTCTTCTTCTTCAATCAATAAAGGTAATGGTGGTTGACCAACTGATGTTGTTGGTTCTTTAGAAGACCAATCCGAAGCTCTTTGTTCATCAAAGACAAAATTTCTGATCACAATCACCTTTTCTGTATTTTCTGTCTGACCATCCAATTTTTCATTAATTCTTTGTTCAAATCGAATTAATGAACCCTTCAATTCTTCAATTGTTAATGTGGACAAATCTTTGGTCTCTTGTATAAAGGCCACAATCTGATCAAACTTCACAGACAAAGTGTTGAGAGCTTTATCAACAAAAATCTCATCTGTTAAAAGACGCCCATTTAATTTCATCTCTTCTTTGATCACTAACAAACGAGAAAAATATGACTCAATGGATTCTGTTTTCTCCATTGTGCAAAGCTCAAACTTTCGTTTCAACATCATCAAATTGTTTTGTTGAACTTTGTCAACACCTCTGTAGGTTTTCTCCAAGATATCCCACGCCTTCTTTGCACTTTTGGCTGTTGAAATTTTCCCAAATACTGACATATCAATTGCTTGATGAATTTGGGACAATGCCAAACTTTCCTTCTTCATTGCACTTGCATCAGCATCTTCGGATAATTCCGCTTCAATGTATTTGATCAAATCAAAGGATTTCAAATGGGTTTCCATCTGAATTCTCCAATAATTATAATTTTGTTTTCCCGTGAGTTTGGGAACAACACAAATTATATTTCCCGTCATGGTTAATTAATAATAACCAAGCTCTGATACCAATTTGTAGGATCGATTTTATTTAATTAACCAAAACACAATAAAGATGCAAAAGGAAAATAAGCCGTAAGGCTTTTAATCAAAGATAAAAACAAGGAATTAATTGATCACACAAGAAAGCAATATAGTATTGCACAAAAAACGAGAAAAGCAATTTTTGGAGGCAATCAAATTTATTTCTTGGACGAAAAACCGAAAGGTTTTTTAGCTCCAGTAGGCGTCGGCCTTCTCTCTTATTCCTATTGTTTTTGTTCTACTAAAAATAACTTAACCAACCCATATATTTATAGGTTAAGAAACTAACTAAAACTAACAAGGATTTGACCAATAATCCTTTTACAATTCTGTTTCCTAAAACAAAACAACAACTAATTAAAATACCAATCTAAATAGGATTTAGTTTAATCCTACAGATGTCCATTTTCCCCAATGACAATTTTAAGCCAAAATCCAGCTTTGCTGGTTTTGGATATTAATTCAAAATCATATTTATACATTTTGTTTCAAATGCTAGCCTTTTGTAAACTTTTTTTTTATATAAAGCTGAAAATATAAAGGATTAAATCAGAACAAAGGATTTATTATTGGAGACAGTACTATAGTTGGCAAGAGACTTTGGGCCATATAAATTGGTAAGAGAAGGGGAGATTAATTTGGGATTAGCATGTGAAGTAGTAACGTCTATGAAATAGTGATTTAATTTGATTATATATGACTCTTTATGTTCGTAATCACTTATCAATAAATATAAATAATAATTTTAGAATTAAAAGGTCACACATAATCAAAATTTCAACCAGGATAATAGCGACAGAAGATTTAAATCACGATTTCAACAATGATTAATTGTCCATTTTATACATGAACTAAGTTTTATATATAAAAAATGGTTTCACAGGAGTTTTTGTATTTAAAATATATAAATATATATATATATATGGATTATCATTAATGGTATTAAAGTTATTGCTGCCAACATTATTGCAATTACCTTTTTTTTTTATAAAAATTACAAATGGCTTATAATTCTGGGAAAAAAAAACAACTCAAGTATGAGCACAAAGATAAAGATGGTGCATGTGTCCAGGGTCCATGCCACTTGCCAGGCATATAGCCCCATTCGACCATAGTCGATGAATTTGAACTGTCATGATTTTGACCATTAAAATGGCTGAATATAAAGTAACCTCAAACAAATAACCTGTCCTTTTTGCAATGGATAAGTTCCAGAGTCCAGACTCCAGACGACAAATGATGATGTAGTTATCGTTTTTGTTGTTTTTAAACAATCAAGCAAGAAAACGCGTTGTAGACTGTAGAGTTACAAAATGACAATCTCGCCTTCATTACTGCAGTCAATGCATTTTTTACTAACATATCCATTGTTTGGTCTATAAAACGGTGGGGTGTTTGTTCCTCTGAAGAGCATTCCTTGCCCGACCAACCATAGACTCAACTCTGGTAAATTAGCAATGGGGCTGTCTTCTTTTGCCATGGTCATCCTGATTGTAGCTTCGTTTTCTTCTCATCCAGTTGTTTATAGTCTAAATCCATCCACCATAAAAGAATGGTGTGCCAAAACCTACAACCCGGAGCCTTGCGAGCATCTCTTGACTAACAACCCAAAGTATGCTGGTGTTCAAATCAATGGAAAAGCTGATTTCCTTAAGGTGTCACTGCAACTTGCACTCGATCGTGCCATCAACGCCTCCAAAACGGCAAATGAGCTAGGCCCGAAATGCATAAATCAGAATGAAAAGGCAGCATGGGGTAATTGCGTACATCTCTTTCATAAAAATGTTGCCATTCTCAGTCAAACCGTCCACCCTAAGTACAACAACAGCGGTGCTCCGACGACTGATCAGGCTCAAACGTTGCTCGATTCCGATAAAAAACACGATGATCCGTCCAAAAAATGGAAACCATTTGATGTACGAGCATTGCTGACAAGATGTTTAACAAACATTGATAACTGCGAGCAGGGATTCCTTGATTTGGACATTCCAGACAACGTGAGGCTTATGATTTTGGACACTGTACTAGACAATTTACTTGTCAATGCATTAGCCTTGGCCAAGGGGATGCCATAGAGATGAAGTAATTAGACGAAGCCATAAGCTATATATGAAAATATGTATGGTTTGCTTATTGGATTTAGCTGATAATTAATATTGTCACTGTTGTACAACTCTATTGAAAATGAAATGAGATGAACTTAATTATTACATTCATTAATTTGTTGTGTTTCGTTCTAAATTATGGCTCAAAATGAACTAGGCCCATATATCTACTATTTATTTGTTTGTTTGTTTGTTTTCATTGGACTTAAAGTTATTATATATATATATATATTTGTTGTTTATATTGGACCTAATATTTCGAAACTAAAAAAAAAATTTTATCAAATGACAATAGATCTATACATTTGTATTGTAATTGGGCTAATTAAGATTCAAACAAGTTCAAAAGTAAAATAATAATAATAATAATAATAATAATAATAACTTACATGATTGTATGGTGAAACCCAAACTTTGGTCGGGTTTGACTATTTTAAAAAAAAAAAAAAAAAGATTTTTCGAATGAAAATCAAATCGGGCCAAAGATCAGTCTTTTGTGGCCAATTTGGTACGATTTTTAAAACATTATTAATTCATATAAATATTATACATTATTTCATATCAAACATAATTTTAAATGAAAGAAAAAAATACAAAATATCTAAAAAAATTGTAGGATTTTCTTTTACATGAACTAGTGACTCAAAATGACACTAGACCCATATATATGTTATTTATTTGTTTGTTTGTTTATTTTGATTGGGTTAAGAAATAGTTTAAAGAATAAAGTTTTATTCATAAAATAATGACAATATATGTGTGTGTGTTTTGATGATGGATTCATCAATATTCAAAACTAAACAATAAAATTTATAAATGAAAAAATTACAATAAGTCTATACCTTTTATTTTTATTGGACTAAGATTTAAGACTGCCAGAATAGTTTAAAAGTGTTAAAAAAAAAAAAGGGCCCAATTTTTTAAAAATGATTGTTTTGGAAACAAAACACTTATGGGAAGTCTGAATTCACAAAGTTAACTTTTGGGTTGAAAATGTCCTTTTAACTCTTAAACACATCCCTCAAGGAACATGACAAATTCATTAATTTGATGATTGTGATCCAAAGCACCCTCGAATTGTACAATGGAATCCATTAAAAAAATGGATAAATTTGGTAAATGACTGCAATAGTCTCTCAATTTGAATATAAGTATTAAAATAGTTGCATTTTAATTCTTTAATTTTAATTTTATCATAAAAATGATTTCAAACTTATTTTCTATGCATTTCACAAATAAAGCCTTTAGTCACGTTACACTAAGATCTCCTATTTGCTTTAGCACAAACTATAGATTTAGCATGGCAAAATCCACCAACACGGAGGAATAGAAGTACCAATTAATGCAGTCACTTGGCAATGGAGAAAGTGTTTAAATACAACTTATGAAGAGAAGATTTGTAAGGGGGAAAAGATTTATACCATAAACTGCAATATCTATTGGTTTGGATTTATTTAGATGAAGTGTTTAAATACAATTTAGTAAGTGGAAAGATATCCAAGATGGAAAGATCTATATCAAAGACTTGAAATCTTCCATCATCAGTTACAAATCCACTGTTCTGGATTTATATGTACTATGTTAAGTGTTGAAATATTTGTAAAGATTGATTTTCGTGATTTTCATTGTCAACAAACTTCTTTGACCAAAGGAATAAACTGAAAAGGAAATTAACTTGAACTTTTTCCCCTTGATTAATATTAATTATGCATGTTGTTCTTGTCAAACTCAGTTGAATCATGAATATATGCTGACAATGTTGACATAAACTCCATGTAATTAAAGCCACTCTAACCAACCTACACTAGTACTCAATGCAAGGACTCTAGCTAGTGTGTGACTGTGTGTATATAAGCAATGTCGATCCATCGTTGTGATCATCGATACATTGCCAAATGGAACTCTCATTTGTAATAGTACTGCTTCTAGTTTCTTTTGTTCCTCCATCAATTGCTGGCTATTCTCTTGCTGAAATAAAACCATGGTGTGCCCAAGTTCTCTATCCAGATATATGTGTGTACTTCTTCACTCACAGCTCAAAATATGGCAATATCCCAATTCAACAAAAATTTGATTTTCTGAAAATATCACTACAGCTTGTTTTGGACCGTGCCATCAATGCCACAGAAGTGGCAAATCAATTGGGATCAAAGTGTCACAACGATCTTGAAAAGGCTGCTTGGGTGGATTGTTTAGATTTGTATGAAAACACAATAACCATTCTCAACCAAACAAACGATCACAACATTAAAGCCACTCCATATGATGAACAAACATGGCTCAGCACAACGCTAACCAACCTCGATACTTGCAAACAAGGATTTATAGACCTTGGAATCACAGATAATGTAATGCCTTTGATTATAGACATTATGTTACAGAATTTGACCATTAATGCGTTAGCATTGAATGCTGATTCATGCAATGATACAAGTTATCAAGATGGATTTCCAACTTGGGTTGCACCTCCAGAACGAAAACTCTTGGAATCTTCAAAATCATTTCAGTCTTTTCAGCCTAATATTGTAGTTGCACAAGATGGCTCAGGGAACTACAGAAAAGTACAAGATGCTATTGATGCAGCATCAAAGAGAAGAGGAAGTGAAAGGTTTATAATTTACGTGAAGGCAGGCATGTATAAAGAGTATATTTATATTCAGCTATACAATGTTAATGTTATGTTGATTGGAGAAGGCATTGGAAAGACTATTATCACTGGAAGCAGAAGTGCAAGTGGAGGGTTCTACACTTTTACATCAGGCACTGTTAGTAAGTAAATCCAATTTGTTCATACGATTTTTTTTTTTTTTTTGTTCTTTTTGATTGTTGGTTTTCGCATATATAGAAGATACATTCATTACTCTTGAATTCTTCATTTGAAAATTTTAGTTGTTGAGGCAAGAGGATTTATTGCTCGTGATATCACGTTTAGAAATACAGCAGGGCCTGGAGGCAGTCAAGCAGTGGCTTTTCGTTCAGATTCTGATTATTCGGTTTATTACAAATGTAGCTTTGAAGGGTATCAAGACACGTTGTATGTCCGGAATAGCAGACAATTTTTCAGGGAATGTAATGTTTATGGGACGGTAGATTTTATATTCGGAGATGCTGCAGTTGTGTTCCAAAAGTGTACTATTCTTGCTAGAAATCCTCCAAACCTTACCAATACGATTACTGCTCAAAAAAGAAGCAATTTTGCTGAATGCACTGGAATCTCTTTCGACCATTGCTATATTACAGCTGCTCCTGATTTAATACCAATTCCAGCATTTGTCAAAACATATCTTGGAAGGCCATGGAGAGAGTATTCAAGGGTTGTTTTTATGAATACTTTTCTTGATAGTTTGATTGACCCTGAGGGTTGGTTGTCCTGGGAAGGTATTCCAAATAATAACTTATACTATGGAGAGTATAACAACAATGGCCCTGGTTCCTCAACGGGTCAGAGAGTTCACTGGCCTGGATATCATGCCATTCACAGCTATGATGAGGCATCACACTTCAGCGTTAGAAAATTCATCCATGGAAGTTCTTGGTTGCCAAGCACTGGGACACCTTTTGATTCGGATCTTTGATTTTGCTTTTTAGACAAAAGAATTTTGTAGAAATATGCTTGGTTGGAACAACCCAAAATTGTTTTATTGCTCAGATGAAACTCTAACAAGATATATGATCATCATATCATTAATTTCTTCCATCTGTTTCGTTTTTG
The DNA here is from genome assembly GCA_016586305.1 of Ophiorrhiza pumila. Classification (NCBI taxonomy): domain Eukaryota; kingdom Viridiplantae; phylum Streptophyta; class Magnoliopsida; order Gentianales; family Rubiaceae; genus Ophiorrhiza; species Ophiorrhiza pumila. Next base: position 3,166,107 of record BLIW01000002.1, read on the forward strand.
TCTCTCTTTTATTCTTTTTTTTTTCATCCATGGAGATAGATACATGTTTCATCTACAAGTGCATTCCGCGTTGGACAATCGATCTCTTATTTTCGATTGAATTTGATTTGGCTTTTAGCTACATGTGATCCATTGAATACTCGAAGATTAGATCATGATACAAGTATCCCAACAAGTGAAGGATTGCATATCCATCTAAGAAAGCCAGAAAAAGGTTATTAACATGATTGTCCAATGTTAGCAAAATGACAGATTTACTTGTAAGAGTGAGATCCAGCTAGCTCACCCTTGATATTACACCATACAATGTTTTCGAGCTCATTCGTGTGATCATATGTCAATACTTCTACTTGTAATCAAGAGGGGAAATTAGAAGAAAGTACGTACATTACAACACTCGACAACATAGTGATGAATCAAGAAATCATGACTTATGAACGAAATTGTATAGTAATACTAATAGAAGTTATATTTTGATTTTTTTATGGATAAAATTTTAATTTTTTTAAGAATTTAATTGAATTTTTTTATTTTTCAAAGAAATATAGTATAAATTTTCAAGTCTTCGGCTCCTTTGATCCGTCATTGCTTCAAGAAATAGTTGACACTTGAGGTTACTTTTGATGGTTCAATCAATTCCACTAAAATGGCAAGTAAATTAGAGTCATTTGTGTAGACCTTTACAAATTGAGCGTAATATTAAAACTCAACAACCCGTTCTTCCATATTCACATCCCATTATGAAACCTATAAATATTCTATTACAAGAATCTCTATGCAACCTCGAATTATGCATTGACGTGTTCGGTTTCATAGACACAACAAAGGATCTATATCCCAACGTATTGCAGATAAAAAAAAAAAACATCCAACAGAGGTGGATTTGATCCTCAAGAACACCTCAAACGGTGGATGAACATCCCACAGATGTGGAGTTTTAGCTTCTATATCTCATGGGAATTTTTAACTGCCATATTAATTAATTGAAAGGCATTGTTCTATATGTGGAGTGGGGCTGATGCTTTTTAAGGATCATTTGCAGTGAAAATAATTTCTTTTTGTGATATATTGCAATACTCTTTATGTAATCAGTCCATGTCTACTTCTATATGTGTGACTTCAATGGTGCAAAATCATATTGGCTGCCCTGCCGGTTCCAAGAAGATTACAGAAAAAGCTTTGAACACACAAACGCCAAATTGCATCATTTGGGCATAAAATGGTATGGTAACAAATCCAATCCATTTCTTGATGGCCAGTGAAAAGCAATACTATATCCAGCCCAATAAAAGAAAAAGAAAGGAGGGAAAAAAACAAAAGAAGAAAGAAAGAAAGAAATTGATGGTTCCCTCAAGCATGCATGATTATAATATTGATGCATGTATTTTATAATTTTATGAAATACTCGTGTTCACTATTTTCAAGGAACTTTAAAGTTAACAGTTGAGTTTGTAGTTTATAAATGAGACAGATGAACTCTGCCAAAATTATCCAACGTAAGGATCTCCTTAAGACGAAAGCGTAAAATTTTTTTAAACTGCACAATTAATTGTCAATTAAAAAGGGAACCAAAACGTACTAAAGTTACATTACATGGATTAAGAAGTTAAATTAAAACACACCAAATTGCGTAATGAGAAAAAATTATGTGAAACGGATAATTAGTAATGGTTAAAATTATGATTTTTAATTTTTTGTCATTTTTATTGTACATTAAAATTGTGATTAATTCCGTATCATATGAACAAGTTTCACCGAAATTTTTTCCAAAGACAATAATGTCAAGTTTCAGTAAGCAATGAAAGACTTGTTCATCAAATAATGTGAAACAAAAAAGTGCCGGTTCTTGATTACGTATCTACATGAAGTAAATGCATACGTATATACGTGTGGAGATGTTGAAAAACTATAACAAACAAAAATTTCTAAACTGAGTCCTCCTTCACAGGAATTATTTATTCAGTTGTCGTTGTTGCATGACTTAAACACATTGGATTTGAAAACACAATTTTACTAGAGACTGGACATCGAGCTAGGTACAATTTTAGAGTGTCGAGGAACTATTCAACTAAAGGGGAGCAAATTACATTAAGTTATTGCTTAATTAGTGATGGAAATACTGCACCCTCACTTTCAGAAACTTTTTCTTCTTCTTTTTGTTTTGTTTTGTTTTGTCTTTTTTTTTTTTTTTTTTTTTGCATATCACGGACCGTTTAATAATCTATATTTTATAGTTTTGTTGAAACAATTAGTTATACTTAGTATGTCTGTTTATTAGTAATTGGTTCTAAATTCGAAAAAAAAAAGTAAATTATGATAGACTGGCAGTTAGAGTTGTAATCAAGTCCAATCGAGTTCAAATACAACCCTAATTAAACTACTCGAGCTCATTATAAGTGGTATCGAGTACCTATTTTTTGAGCTCAAACTTGAATTCGAATACGAATATAGAGCTCTAGCTCGATTATTTTATTTTTTTAATTTTTAAAAATATAGGATTTATTTGTAAGTTTTTAAAATTTGATACTGTTAATTATTAATTTATTATAAAATTAAGGACTAAAATATAAATATAAATATAATATATATATAATAATTATTCGAGTATTTCGCGAGCTATTCAAACATGAAATTTTTGAAGTCGAATTCGAGCAGCTCAACTTTGACTAGAATTCTATCAAATCGAGCTCGAATCTAGTAGTTAACCGAGCTACGGGTAATTACTATAAATTTTGTCACATTTGTGATATAGATCACATTAAAAATTATCGATTTGAGTACCATGATGAAGTGGGATATCCCTATTTAATTGTTGTTGTAAAGTTTTTGTAAAAACATTTTAATTTTTCACCTTCATTTATATTGAAGTAAACTTAGCAATCTCAAAAGTAAAAAGTCCTTGGCAAACCACTAATTGTTCCTTATATATATTAATAAAAAACAAGATATGATCAGTTAGCAAGTCATTCTTTCTTTCTGCACAAAATCAGGGATCGAACAGCTTCCAGTAGATTAATCATTGGTCAGACCTTTTTTTTTACAAAAAAATATATTTTTTTGCCATATATACACCAAGAACATTTTAACAGATTAATATAGAAGTTGTTGGCATGTTCAAGACTCAAAGAGTTATGCCCAGTTTACGATTAAAATAATAGTAATAAAGAAGAGAATATTGCCATGAAAATGCATGCAATCTCTCCATGGATTAATTGCTGTCATACCAACACAATCTATGGCTGTATTTAAAATATAATCCACTGATTAATATTGGAATATTGACAAACATTGACGATCAACAATCAGTTGTTGGAAACAACGAAGAAACAAAAAGTTTGATCACACACGTTATATGAATATCTGCATTTCTGCTGCGCAGGTTTGATAGTTATTCGATCGTTTGACCTGTGCTGTCATCCAAAAATCAAACCCAGTTTTTGGATAACTATGCATCTTTAATATTATCCCAACAAACTCTTGCCACCCAAGCAAGAAAAACTGGAAAACATGAATGCTCTTTAATGGAGTACTATTGTTTTTTATGAGTATTCATTCAGGAGGTTTAATTAGCTTTATTTTATGCCTATGGTTAGTTATGAATTCTAAAAGCCAGCTGAAATTCATGAAATTAATTAAGTTCAGGGCAGCAAAAATTAAACTAATTAATAATGCTAGACTGTATTACCTGAACCATTTCTTTCTTAGACCATGGAAAATATATATTGATGGACAATTAAGGATACAAAGGCTAAAAGCTTCTTGTTTTTTAACCAATTAAGTTGAAATTTTCAAATATTTTACTAGTCGCTGATGGTGTCAAATTTGAATATTGCTAATAATAGTCCTTAATTGGCACCTATAATTATAGTTACCAAATTCGTTTTTGGAAAAATCTAAGAAAAAATGAATCAATTTTGAACAAAGGAAAAATAAAAAAGAAATTCTGTGGGAAAGCTACCAAATCCCATCACTAAAATTGACTTTGGGAGAAATTATTAGACACAATTGTATGGTTTTAGAAACTTTGGCAGCATCAGCCATCAAGGAGTGTGTATGAACATTCAACCAGGTGAGAGTCGAAACTTGTGATAACTTAGAACGGGTTGAGTATGTGTATTGTAATCAGTTCGAAAAGGGAAAAATATCTCGTCAATCCGAAAAGGATTAGAAATGTCTAAATTCCGTCATTAATTTAAAATGAGTATGATTTTCTTATTTGAAATTGTAATCGTTATTATAAAATAATGTTACGAATGAAAGGACAAGATTTACAAAAATAAGTTAATTTCTTGTTGAGCATGAACATAATTAAGGATAATAGTCATAACTAGACTACCTTTGGTTCCAAATCTAAGCACTAATTATAGTCATTCATAATCTATTAATTGTTTTGTGCAATATGCATGGTCACTTAAATTGACCCATTGTCACACGTTGGTTTTTTCAAGATAAACGACCTATTTTAACGTTGTTGACTTCGCTTTTCCTTCTTTTTCATTCTAATAACGATGAAGAGTTAAATATATATATATATATATATATATATATATATATATATCCCTGGTAAATATTTGGACATTCAACGAAATTAATCCCTTGGGGCTTGGAGTTGGAACAAACCAAAACCATAGATTCTGAACATGGTTTTTGAGACATCCAGTGAAGGTTTTTTTGAACAGATGAAGTAAATAGGATTTGGATAATTAAAAAATAATTCTAATTATTTCCAAATGACGATCCAATTGAACTTTATTTCTATTAGAAATAAAATTTTGAAAAGTAAATTTTAGAATTCTCCATCTTCCAAGAATCAATAGTATTTTAGATACTCACGTCATTTATTCATGTCAAATTAATTAATCAACATACTTTATATAGTAATTTAATGGTAAATGCTAAATATTTTCTTTCTATTTTAATTTTTTGACTTCCATACAACGTGTTTAGACAATTAAGTTTCCAAAACTTCGATCATTGTCTTTGAAATATTTACATTACTTCATTAACCTACGAAAATCAATATTTTGCAACTTTATTAATCTTGTTTCTCGAAGATACACAAATTAGTAATATTGCATGCCTTAATAAATAACTCAATTATTCTCTAATAAAAACCATTCATTAAAAATTTTCAAAAACCTAGAAAAAGAGAGATAATATTAAGAAGAGAAGGAAAAAAAAACAAAAAAAAAAGAAGCCAAAGTTCGAGCATAGAGATAAAAGAAATTATCAAAATTTTTTGATTGACCATTCAAAAGATTCTTCTTGTTAAAAATTAAATAAATATTTATGTCTGCATGAAAGAGGCAAAAAGTGTAAAATATATTTTCAACATAGAGACATGTGAAAATATTGATTGAAATATTGAATGGTCACCGTCCAATATTGCAAATGGTACTGTAAAATGCCTAACAGCTATATATATCTTAGTCAGCAATTTCCAACTCTCCATTTACAAATTGGTTTCTTTCTCAGTTTTTTGGTCTTTGGATGGAAATTTCCTTGCAAACTTTCGTTTGGTTAATCAAACACTATCCATTTGGAGCATCAGGCCGAATGTTCGGCAAAGCTCTGTAAATCCCTTCTCCCCTTGATATGGATTTTGTAGACCTGGACCCTTTGAAAAGGTAGACGTACTCTTAGTGAATATATACATATATATATGAGTGGAAGATTATACATTTAGATATGGCACTTTGATGTTGATATTCAACTTTGAAAAATGAAAAAGTTTCTTAGCCTCTTTTACCACTTCAGAAAACTGGAGTTTAATAATCCCTCTTTCAATGCTACTTGCATGAATTGTTGCGTCAATGCTGAATGGTCAATCCCAAAAAAAAAAAAAAAAATACCTAATTTTGTAGAAAAATGATAATCACTCCAAATGGTTTAATTTGTTGAAGTAACTACTGGGAATAGAAATGTAATTGGAATGCTTATCTGGGATTTTATTGTTTATGCTTATGCAATGTTAAAATTTAATGGACATGACTTTCACTTTCTTAATTTTCTGGAGAAAATTTTTGTAGGGTCTCTAGTTTTGTCATTCATGACTTTCAAGGCAGTTCATTTGATCGAATCAAACCCCCCCCCCCTTGCCAATACATAGCTTTCAAAAAATATATTGCTACCGCGTTTTAGCGATGCTATTACAGTTTTTTTTTTCAGTCAATTATGCAAACTACGTTGAGGCCATCCCAATATCGAAAGGGGAAGGTGATCATGTACGTGGAACTATTCTTAAACGATCGAGTTATTCGAAAGTAATTTGCAAGTAAACTAGTTAACTATTTGACTTAAATTCGATTTGATCGAGTTTAAGTTAATTTGTGAGTTAAAAAATAATAAAATAAAGTGAACTCAAACTTGATTTCGAGCTCAAAGAAAAGTGTTCGATCAAGTTTGATCGATTTGAGTTTAGAGAAAATTGTTCAATCAACTTCCATTTTAAATTTAAATAACCCAATTAAAGGTTATTCGAACGCGACTCAACTCGATTACTTGGTATGTAAGCATCAATGTCTGGCTATGATACCATTTCAAAACTTTTGCTTGTACTGGATTGAATCTCTCTTGATATTAAGTTACCATAAATTAATGATGAGAGTAAGACAGACGCGTTGCGTGCTTATTTTAATTTGCCGTTCTCAATTATCAAGTCAACTCAAATTAAATAAAACATCAGTTAATTTTCATGATGGGATTTAGTCTGCTTGTTGTCATGGATAGAAAATTCAGCACATTAAACTACTTAACTACTCGCCCACAAATTAATTGAATAACAAGTAAAAGGAATGAAAAGAAGGTTGGCAGTAGACCACCCTTTTTTTCCAACTCTATAAATAGTGGCCAAACATGACCATGCACTCCACACAAACCTTACAAATTCAGCTTAACTTCATCACCTCTTTTTTCCATTCATCGACATGTTCAATCAACTATCAATGGCATTTCCTTTGGCAATTCTTGCATTCACTGCACTTTTTGTTTCTCCGGCCTTTTCTAAACATAAACATCCTCCGCTGCACGTAAAATCTATGTGTGAACAAACCCCAAACCCGCAACCATGCGAATATTTCTTAATCAACGACCCAAAATATGCCAATCCCATTTACGGAAAATCTGATTTCCTTAAATTGTCACTCAATCTTGCCCTCGATCGTGCCGTGCATGCCCAAACCAACACATACAACCTTGGCTCAAAGTGTAGAAATAAACGTGAAAAGGCTGCATGGGCGGATTGTCTTGAGCTCTATGAATACAGTATTCACAACATTAACAAAACTGTTGATCCATACACTAAGTGCAGCGCAGCCGATGCTCAAACATGGCTTAGCACGGCTCTAACCAACATGGAGACATGCAAACAAGGATTCATGGAGCTTGGGGTGTCTGATTACGTGATGCCCTTAATGAAAAACAACGTTAGTAGCTTGCTTAGTAACACTTTATCCTTAAACGATGTGTCATATGCTGAGCCAGGTTACAACAACGGTTTTCCAACTTGGTTAAATACTGGTGACCGGAAACTTTTGCAGTCTGCATCTCCAACACCAAATATCGTGGTAGCACAAGATGGTTCTGGCAACTATAAAACTGTTGCTGCAGCAATCGCGGCTGCATCGAAGCGATCGGGTAAAGCAAGGTTCGTAATACACATCAAGGCAGGAACATATAAAGAGAATGTGGAAATTGGAAAAAGTTTGACAAATATTATGCTAGTTGGAGATGGTATTGGAAAAACTATAATTACAGGAAGCAGAAGTGTTGGTGGCGGTAGCACTACTTTTAAATCAGCAACAGTTGGTAAGTTAATAATCTTCTTTGTCTTTTGAAAATTTTTATTTTCAAACATTACCTGATTTGTAGGTTCAATCCCATATTGATGTGCCACCTTAAAAACAATTTTTTTAAAAGAAAAAGTCATTGATATAGTGGAAAATCTCTACAACTCTCATAACATGTTAAAACTCTTGTGCATTCAATTTAAAAATTAATTCACAATAATTTACATGTTTAAAAATTTTCTTAACTAATTTATAAATTATTAGAGAATCCATTTGGAATATTATGTCTTACATAAAACATTATTTTCTTGTTCCTAAAATGTAAACATGTTCGAAATATTCTTCTTCTCCACCTTGCCTACAATTTTGTGTATATTGTTCTTCTTAACCAAAATCTAACGAAGTTTTGAAGGTTTTATATATTAACTTATATCTTGAAAGAGGATTTTAGAGAGGACGTAAAAGAAATAATTAACAATAGTCTCGAGTTTAATAGGGATGATATCCGAACTTGATCAATTACCGTTTTATGAACTCAAGTTCAAACTCGATCGAACCACATTTTTTAAACTCAAATTCAAACTCGATGATCACCTTTTCTAAAACCGAACTCGCTCGAGCTAGATTTTTTTATTCTTTTTGTAGAAAAATGATAAGATTTCTTAGTAATTTTTAAAATTTTGATAAGGTTAATTAATTAATCATATATTTTATAATAATTAATTAATTTGTATGTAAAATAATTGCAGCCGCTGTTGGTGATGGATTCATTGCTCGCGGGATTACATTCAGAAATACAGCAGGTCCTCAAAATCACCAGGCAGTAGCTTTTCGTTCTGGTTCAGATCATTCAGTATTGTATCAGTGTAGCTTTGAAGGGTACCAAGACACCCTTTATGTCCATTCTCAAAGACAATTTTACAGGGAGTGTGACATCTATGGAACAGTAGATTTTATTTTCGGAAATGCTGCAGTTGTACTCCAAAACTGTAACATTTATCCAAGAAATCCCCCGAACAAGACTAACACACTCACTGCCCAAGGTAGGACTGATCCCAATCAAAACACTGGAATTTCTATTCACAATTCCAGAGTTACTGCTGCTTCTGATTTGAAACCAGTTCAGGGTTCAGTCAGGACATATCTTGGAAGGCCATGGAAACAATATTCCAGAACCGTTTTTATGAAGACATTTCTTGATGGCTTGATTGATCCAGCTGGTTGGATGCCCTGGAGTGGAAATTTTGCTCTAAACACTTTATATTATGGAGAGTATGCTAACACGGGTCCTGGTTCTTCAACTGCTAAAAGGGTAACATGGAAGGGATATCATGTGATAACTAGTCCAGCAGAGGCATCCAAATTCACTGCCGGGAGCTTACTTGGAGGAACTTCTTGGGTGCCAACATTTGTGCCTGTCACATCTGGTCTCTAATCCACTCTAATTAGTTATATCTCACACCAAAAGAATTCAGTTGTTGATTGTGTACATCTATCATCCACATAATTTCTATTCATGGAAAAAAAAAACCATGGATTACACTGTATGTTACTTGAGCAATTATTATTTCTTTTAATTATTTTTAGTACATATATTTGTACCATTATCTTATAGAGTTGTCATTCTCATCCGTGATATAATAAAATTAAATGGTTTATATATCTTCAGTATCTTGCTAGTACTGCATAGTTGTTATTCTTTCTGGATATATGGCATTTGACATTGTCGGATAGATATTGTAATACCATGTCAAATTTTAATCAATAATTCAATTAAAATATGAAACTTGAAGTTGATGGTAGTTAATATGGTTTTTTTTATGACTTCTTTGCCATATCTTAATATCATTGACCGTGCTCATGTTTATACTTTCGTTAAGATTGCAAAACCAAAGACTTTGTCATATCTTGAAGAAGTCTCACCTTGAAAGGATTCATAAAAAAATGAGATCCAACTTGTTACTTTTAATCGAGCTCAAATTCAAGTTAAAAAAGCATACTCGATTGAGTTCTCTAGGATTGAATGGATTAATAAAAAAATATAAAAAATTAAAATCTAGTTCGAGCTCCAACTTGTTACTCCATATCGAGCTCGACTTTGAGTTCAAAAAAGTGAATTCTAATTCAAATATCATCTGTATAATGAGTTCGAGTAACTCAATTAAATTGTATTAAAACTTGATTCGTCTCGATTACACTTTAATAGTAAACTTTCCACTTTAATGGATTGGTCATAAGTTTAACTTGTCTTATTAGCTCAATGAGCAAAAGATGTATTAATCTAATTCTTAGATTACATAAAGAAGCTACAAAATTAGATTCTTATAATCATGTGGGTCCGAGGTTTCCCTATTTATATCTTCATAGACTTAATATAGTCCTCCAAAATCTATCTTGGCACACATATAAATCAATGACCTCGTATAAACATTCTTGATCATAGGATTCCATTGCGTGCTAATATTGCTTGATCAAAGAAATCAAGTTTAGTTTCTTTTTGTGATCAAATTCAATTCAGTAGCGTGCACAAGGAGCTTTGTTAAGTAAAAGTTTCAAATAATCTCACTAATTAATCATAAAACGTCACACTTTCTGATGTCTCAAATGCCGTATAAAATAAATTCAAATTAAGAAAGCAACTTGATGATGAATATAACTTAGTTGCAAGGCAAGTAACAAGCCATTTTTTTTTTCTCATATTCAATCCAGATGCAATAGTACGTAGCCCATTGGAATTGAAAATACGCAACGACCTCATCTAGCTTTGTGAGTTATTTCCTCGTTCACTCCAATTAAATATGTATTAATCGACTCAAGAATCGGATGTGTCATTTTCTTTTTCACATTTGTTAACTCTAAATTTCGTTCTTTCAAAAAAGAGAAGAGAAGTTAAGAGTTAATAAAGAACCACTGGAATACACAATCAATGTCCTAATTAATAAACTGAATTATATATGGTCAAAAACTGTGAGGGCATCAATGGATTTTGTGTGGAATGGAATACCAAAAGGCCCATTATATTGTTGAGAAAAGTCAAAAAAAATCAAATGGGGATCCTAAAATGTGGAACATCATCTAAGTAGATTAGAAAGCCTTTGTATATATCTTCTATAGTTGCATTTTAAACTTGTCATTTTGATTTTTGGGCCAGTCTTCTAAAGGTTTGGTCTATAAGAGGGTTATTTACTTCAACTTTCTCAAATGTAGTTATAGGGTTGATGAACGATCGAGAGTAATCAACTACTTAGTGAGTTCGATATCGAGTGAAGTTCGAAGTTAAAATATTTCATCTCAAGCTACTCGAGTAGTTTAATTATGTATTTTTTTTAATTTTTTATATTTTAATCCTCAATATTTTAATTAAATTCTAATTTAAATTACTTATATCTATATTTTAATCCTTCATTTATAGTATATTATTATTTAACCATGCTAAAATTTTTTTTAAAAAAATTATAAATAAATTGTTTTTTTTAAAAAATTAAAAAATAATTAAAAAATCAAACTTATTAAACTCGAAGTCAGTATTCTAAGCTGAGCTTGAGTTCAAGCTCAGAAAAGCCTATTCGATCGAGTTTGAGTTTGATTCCGAGTACCATGACTAATAAGGTCAAGTAAACTAATTAGTGTGTGGTTGATCTCGATTCGGCTCCACTACATCCTACTCGTAAGTAATGTTTGACAAATAAACGCAATTGTTCAGTCTCAAATATTTTGCTATTCACTTAAAAACCAAACAAAGAAGTATGCATCAATCAAACGTGAAAGTGTAAAATACAACAAAGTCAAATAAATAAATGGGCGAATTCCCTTTTACCCCCTGTGGTTAGACATAAAACTACTTCGTAGTTTCAAAATACCTACATAACCCCCTTCTGCTTTGAAGTTAAGTGAAAACTGGATGGAAACCGTCCAAACTGACAAAAATATATAAAATTACTATATAACCCTTACATAAAAGTAAAAAAAATCATATTATTTAATTATTTTTCTTCTCCTAATCAAAACTCAAATATTCTTTGAAATCTGTAGATCCTCACCATGACCTGCCGGAGCTCCGGGGCATCCAGGCTTTGACTTCAAACAGTCTAACCTCCAAACTAGCCACCGTCCCTATCACACTATCAGTCTGGCATAGGAAGAACATCCAAGGCAAACCAAAATTCCAGAGAGGCTAAATCCCATAAAATTTCTGAGTCTTCAACCCAAATAAATCCATTTACGAGGTCATTTTCCAATCAATGGATCACTCAGCAGAGCTTCAAAGCTCAACAATGCCGCCTAACAAATGAAAAGAGCAAAGGAGGGTTCACATTCCTCCATTAACACAGAGCATCAAAGAAAACTCATCAACTCAGAATAGAAATTCGAATACAAATTAGATGGAAAAATTCAAGAACAGCATTTGGGAACTTCAACACACAAATCCAGAAAGCTCACAAATCAAAAGCCACCCACAAAAACTACAATTTACAGTCATCAAAAAGGCCACCCACCAGAATCCCGGTAGCTGCCAAAGAGTATGTGAAAGCAAATCGGAGCCAAAACCGCTCCTCTCTAGCCATTGCCATCGGAGGTACGCTGCTACACCACGTAAATGGGGGGAGCTCGGAGATCTTCAATGGAATTTGTCGGATGGATTCAGATCTGATTAGATTCGAATCTCGGTTGTGGCCCGTTTTCCAGTTGGCGAAAGATTCGAGCTTCTGCTTCAATATTTCATATTCACTTCATTGAGTAGCAGTCTTCTTCACGGTCGGCGATCCACAATGGCAAACAGCAACCACAAGATCTGGCGAGCTGGCTTCCAAGATGCTTTCAGATAATTTTTATGTTGGACAGTTTTTTATGCTTTCAGATTTAGAGCGAACAGCTACCACAAGATACTTTTCAACTAGCACACTCTCGTTGTTTATGTTGGATCGGGCCTATCAGCGGCCCGAGAGATTTTTCCAGATATCTGAGGAATATTTAATTGTATCAAAGAACCCCGCTAAGATATGAGATCTTTTCTTGCTCATGGATGCGGTGTGGAGGAATGGGTGGTGGAGGAATGGCTCTTGCGTGGAAGAAGAAAGGAAAGAGAAAAGAAAAGGAAAGGGAAAGAGAAAAAAAAACATGTTCATAAACTATTTAAGGAAGGGTACTTTTGGAATAAAAAAACAAAAATTAAGTATTACTCGCAGATTACTGCGCGTGTAAACCAATTCTGTCAGTTTGGACGGTTTCCATCCAGTTTCCACTTAACTTCAAAGCAGAAGGGAGTTATGTGGGTATTTTGAAACTACGAGGTAGTAAGCGAGTGATTATGCCTAACCACAAGGGGGTAAAATAGAATTCTCCCTAAATAAATATATAAAACAAAAGTTTTTAATTTTTCCATAATAGTTGGGTTAATCCATTTTTCTAGATAGGGTGGATGCTGATGATAGCCTTTATTGTGCAATTGTGAAAACAAAAAAAAAATGATATAACTTTTTTCTCTGCACCTATGTAAAAGGTTAAGCTAAGAATGGATAAAAAGTGGAAAGTAATTATTTTCACAAGTTGCTCCAAAAAAAAAAAAAAAAGGAACAAAGAAACAAAGAAAAGTTGTGGTGACAATAGTACTAAACCAAGCATATTGAGTCTCGTACGATAGCAAAACTTTGCAATTCTTGAAGAGGATTTTCTTCTTCTTGATAATTCATTAACCTGCAGCATTTGTAAAACCATCCCATACTTAATTATCAACGTATATATATATATCAAGTGCAGAAAATTCCAAGCATAACAAATTAACCATCAATTTTTGCATAAGATTTGAGTAAGATTAATCATGCATGTAAGGTTGCTTATAAAATACTGAAAATATAGGATACGTATGATTATTAAAAACGAAAACTTACCAACTGCCTTTCGGCAAAATGAAAGAAGAACAATGAGAACTGCAACCCCTGCAACTGATCCCACAATGATGGCTACTGTTTTCCCTACTTCGTCTTCGTTTGAAGAGTCTATTACAGTTTAATGGTGAACATCAAAAGTAAATTTAAAGGGTTTTTGGAATTATAAAAATTGAGAACTTGAGTTGACCATAAAATGATAGCATCCCTTTTCCACTAGGAGATTTATGACTTAAGTTTCATTAGAAAAATGGAAATATTTTTCTCAAAAGAATAGGAAAAGTGACCCCATTTGCAAAAGACTATGCTTTAAGCAGACAACAAAATGTGGAATCCCATTTTCTACCTTCTCAAGAATCCATCATCAAGAAACTAGTCAAATTAATGCCAACTTTGTGTTTTATTTTTTTCCCCATAATTTTATGCTACTGCTAAAGCAAATAATCATGCCTTACATAAAACACGGTGGCAAAATATAATTCATATAGTTGATCTCATTTAATAGGATAAAAGCTTAGTAGTTGATGTTGCTGCAAAAGCAAATCATGCATGAACTAAATACAAAAAGAAAAAAACAAAATTATGTACCTGAGGAGGTTTCATAGTATCCAGATGCCCAATATCTAGCATAACATTGAGCTAAAAAGATATCAGCTGCTTCAGATGATCCACAAAAAGTCTTCAACTGCACCACAGCATCAGCCAAGCATGAAGAACAATCAGTCTCACTCAAATCACCTATACACTGAGCATAACCTTCAACTAAACCTGAAGTACTAACTCTAAAGCCTATAGTAGCCTGCATATCTGCGACAACATCATCTCTTCTCCTCAAGAATTCTGCATCATTGCTTGCCCCTTTGCTACACTTCTTGTACCTAAGGCTTGTATCTGCCTTACCAAGAAAATCTACGTGTTCATACCTCACAAAACACCCATCAAGTTGCAAACTTGCTCCGTAAGTATAAGGGCAAACCAAATTAATTTGGCTCACTGCACTTGCTATGCATGTTGAGCAATCCCTTGTCTTCAAATCACCCCTACACTGATATAAACCGTACGTCGAACCTTCAGCTGATGCGGAGCTATCATTCCCTAGAGCAAAGCTGTTGTAGAGGGCCTGAGAGGCTGAGTTGACAGTAGAAGACAGTAAAGTGTTGAGGTTGGTTTCATATACAGAATTTGTTACGTATTTTTCTTGTGAACAGCTTGCATAGATGAAGATGCTGGCCGAGACATGATCGCTTTGGTTAGAAAAAACCAACAGAAATAAGAGAGAAGAGAGGCTGAGAACAAAGATGGTGAATTTAGTGGAATGCTGTTGATCAAGGATTCTTAGCATTTTTGTTTTTTGCTTATGCTTTTATCACAATTATGCCTTTTCATTTGTTTTGTTTTGATGCTTTGCTCCGGCAGTAATAGAAAAAGTGACAAGATGACGCTTTATGCTGGTATATATTCTTCTCTTTTATAATCCATCTTTCATGCTTGTACTCTTTTCAATGAAGGCCATAATTGGTGTACATTTATTGGGCATTTTTTTGGTGCCCTTGTATCAATCCTTGACCATGAGTTCTTTCAAATTATAGTCTAAAGTAGTGGACAATAGGAAGATTAACTTGAATTTCTGAGCATCAAGTGCTAAAGTAGCTTCATCATTGTGCCATCTACCTTTCTCAGTTCCCTTTGTGAATTATATAGTTTTTTAGTGATCTACAATATTTTCATTCAAAAGTTCAGCAAATTCTCATTCTCTTGGATGAAATTTATAACTAATAAAGTTCTTGGTACCAAATACAATGGCACTATTCCAAACTAGTTAGGACCCTAGCAAAGTTTTGATTCATCAAACTCAATATAAACAAAAAAAAAGGGAGGGGATGGGCCAAAGCTCCAAACAAGATAACCAGAAAATTTTTGAATGCTGAAGATGGTTGATGCCATAAGCAAAAAACTGAGAAAAGAGAAAAATTCTTGTAAGACAGTCTCACGTAAGGACGAGAGTTAATCATAATTTTTACCATGTATGAAACCATGTAATAAAAATTTTTTTCTAAAAAAAAAAAAAAACTCCTCCACTTCAAGGCTCATTCCCTCTTTACGACCCTAATGATTAGTATGACTATAAACCCAATTGCAAAAGCTAGCAATTCATCAAACCACCCTTCAAGCCCGATTCTTGCTTAAAATACAACTTTGTGAGATGAGGCTAATTGGCAATGCACAAGTATTAAGCCAATTGGCCCAGTCTCTGATCAGAGGGCCTTCGGCATTGATAGTCAATCTCTTCCTTTGAAAAAATTGCTGACATGAGAGAGTTATTTATGAAAATAGTTTCTAGAAAACAAAAACATCATCTTATAAATTAATCTTAATATTTTATAGCACAACTCATCCAATAATCACTTTATCCCATTAAGAATCAAATAGAAGAAAGGCCTATGTAATTGTCTTGTACTTGTGTACCTGTTTGTGCCCTTGTTTCTTATATATTAATCTATGCATGCATGACTCAGTTTGACTAAAGATTTGCATGACAAAGTGAATAAACAAGTATTTAAAGTAGTGATGATCAGTAAGCATCTGCGAATTTCCTAAACGTTTCTGAAATTCAACGCCTTGAATTCCCCGGCCAAGCAGTTTCTTTTCTTTTCGTTCACTCGAGAATTTATTGGATTTTTGGTCGTTTTCTCATCTTTCGTTTCAATGGAGAAACCAATTTCGTTTTTCTGCACACGGGCTCTTCCAAGTCCACGGTTTCCCATTAATTTGACTTATTAAACAAAAGAATACAAACAAAAAAAAATTAAAGTTGACAATTGAAAAGCTGGGGATTTAATTCTTGTTTGGAAATGATCTTGTTTCTTCCACTTGTAGTTGAAATTCTACCCATCGGTAAAACACCAAAACTGTTAACATAAACGATTTCATTTTCAACTTCACTATCGTTCCTTTCTGCTATACTGCAATCGCTGGTACATATCAGCGTAGTGTTAGTGGGATGAAATATATATATATATATATTTTTTGGACATATCCGTGTCAAGACTCAAGACATAACTTATAGAATATTTCACTTGCTTCTAGAGAGTTTAAATCTTCAAAAAGCTTAAGCAATGTAATTTTAGTTTTTAATATTTTTTATAGATTTCTTTACTTCTCAAACATTAAACTACAGTAAATTATCCTACTATGATATTTCAGACTTTGTTTAGATTTGTTTTTGGATAGGTGTTTTGTAACTCAAATAATAAGAATCCTATTAAAAATTGTATAAATGTTAAGAGTCACTCCGCTTTATGAAGCTTATCATAGGATCGAATTGTAATATCTGCGTATAAATAGAATACACTGTCAAAATTTGATTCATATAGTTTATCTTATATAGTAATATAATGAATGAGTAATTGTCGTAATTGAACGGTTTCAATTTTTAATTGTCTGTATATAGATAAATGATTAGTTGTTGTTATCGGTAGTTGAATGTTTTGAATCCTCTATATCAAAGGGGATTCCAACTTCCAAGTTATGCATTCAAGGCTACTGTTGATCCGTGACAATTCAAAACTTGAATTCATAGAAAATCCCTTACAGAGAAGGCACTTATGATTGAACTTTTCAATTGTAAATAACCTTTATAGAGATTAATTGAGAGCCATACAAATTCTCAAGTTTCCATTCCAAGGATGACCAAAAAAATACCTGAAAGTGGGGGGATGTTTTCTACCAAGAAAAAGAAAATGAATATTAATCATAAGGGACGAAAGACTACTGTTTTGTACGAATTGCCTAAAGCTACAGGACCACCCTTCTTGCTCTTCAACCTTGGCACTTGCTATGAATCAGAATTTCGGCTTGGGGAGATCAAGTTGGATGGAGGGTAGCTATGGAGTTTATTGTTGTTTGTATCAATTCATTCATAACATTAACGTAGATTCTACACTAATATCAGTAAGAGAGGTTGACAGGGACACCTGTGGTGATGAACAATTTCATGAAATATTATCTCTTTTGCTGTTTTCTTAAATTATCATGACAACCACAATTTAAAAAAAAAAACACACACACACACACACCCCTTAGTTCTTGAAGAAAATATCTACAACATGCACAAACTTCTTGTTATTTCTTCTTCATCTTTCTTTTTTTTTCCTTGTAAATAATGATTGGGTTTTGCTGGTTCAATAGATAATGGGATATAATTGTTTTATTAATATATGGAAGTTTTTAACGAATTCAAGCTATGGATATTAATTACTCATGCGTGCTCATATATATTCTAATTAATATAGAAACCTTTATTAACCTAATCCCATCTGTTTAAAATTCGCAAGAAGTCAAATCATGTAGACATTGTAATATTTTGATTTTTTTTTCTCTCGCATATTCATTAGAGAAAATGTTTCTCCATCATTATATTTATCTACAAAAGAGGCATTCGGTGAAATTAATCTTTTAGAAAGGCCTTAAATCCTTTTTAAAGTTTTTCTAAAAAAAATTATTTCCCTCTCGTTTATTGAATAACCTGGGAATTAATGCATTAAATTAATCTCTAATATGATATTAATTTAAATAATCAAATCCAAAAAGTATTTGTCTACAACCATCCACTGTTTTCATAAAATTAAAAGGCTTCGTTTATATACTTTGTCTGTGGTTTGTTATCTATGTTTGGCAGCTGACAAATGGGGAGAAAGGAAATTGGTTAAAATTAATGGGTATTAATAAATTTCTCTATCTGGAATGGTACCGTATTTAATTTAGCCAAAGTTTAAAAAATAAAAGACAAGATAAACGACATATTTAGAAATGAGATAAAAGAAAACATATTGGCCCAATGATTTTCTTCAATGCCAATATTCTCCATCATTTCTCAAATTTCATCATTCTTTACTTTCTTTATTTCGCCAAAGCTCTTAAATTTATAAAGAATAGTAATTTTTAGTTTTTCCTCATTTTCTTTTCGAAGAAAATTGCAAAAATCATCTTTAATATTTGTTGAAAATTCTTTTCATAAAATGATATAAATTCGTAATTCGCATTAAATAAAATTATATTAAATTTATTTTTTCATCTAATTCCATTTAAGTTTTTAACCGAAAATATATTTTTTATTTCAGTTAAATAAAAGAACCAATCTAATGCTTTTTTTTTTTTTTGCATAAATGATGAAATTGCATCATATTAGATGCGAGTTGTCGAAAAAAGTTTTTCAAAAAGATGTGAATAAAGTGTTTTTTTTTGGTCAATTTTTTCTATATATCCTTTTCTACTTAAACTAGCAAAATAACCTAAATTATTACCCTAAAGGAAACCAGAAGAAAACTCTCCTACGTATGTTAGTATGAAAGAACTCTTTTTGCAAACCTAAATTTCATCAAAGTCTTAATCTTTTATGTTTTATGTTTCACTCATACATTGGATATGAACAAAGAAACAAAGGGAATATATTTTTGACTTGGAAAAAGTAGAGATAATAATCATGGAATAAAAGAATTTCAAAAAAAGAAAAGAAACGAAATCATAATATGGAGAAATTTGGATGAAATTCTCTATAAAACTGTACAACTAAAAATCTATTACATCTATATCAATCTGAAAGCTCCACCAAGTGAAGAAATAAAAGCAAAAATAATTATAATAATTATAAAACCATAACAAAAAAAAAAGCCCCGAAAATTGATATTTCTAAACTTGTTATAATCATAAATTATTATTATCGTCATCATCGTATGAGTTTCAACTCCGTTTCCACGTAAGCATTCTCCGAGTGGATCGACCTTGCTTGATTCGGGTCTGGACATTCTCAAACTCCGAGATCCGACAAGGAATAGTAATGGCGCCCGGATGATTATACCCGAATTCCTCTTCAGCCTCTCTCAGAAGCTGACTAAACAAAGGATGATTAAAATAAATCACAGGCACTAAGACCCTTTGAAAATCGCCGTCTTTCTGGCCAACGTAAACCGCCATCTGGCCTTTGGGCACCGCCATCCGCGGTGGTTTTTGTCCATCCGGGTCTTGCCCGAATTGCATGTACCCGTGGCTCATGAACCGACCAGTGGGAGTCGAATTCTTTGATGACTTGCAGCATATGGCTTTTGCTTTGGTCTTCAGATTGTTGGTCCAGCTTAAGAGTCTCGAAAAACATGGAGATGGTGGGTTCAGTCGGTGGTACCCTGCCGGGGAACGATTTCGTCGGAGAACGCACCGGAAAAGTGTGTTGACCCTGTGTTTCACCGAGAAACCTCTGATCTTGCCCATGTTTTCAGAAAAAGAAGAAAACTTTAATAAAAAGAAAAAGAGGGAGTTGAAAAAGAAAACGCTTTCGAGATTGATTTAAGAAAAAGGCCAAGGGTCATCGTCGGACATAGCTAAACGGAAAAGCGTTAGACAAACTTCAGAAAGGGAGGATGGTATGTTGGACATGTTTCAAGTACTCTATGGTTCCAAGAAATGATGAGATTTTCATCCGAAATCTTCTGTACTATTACAGTACTACTACTTATAACTTCCGGCGCAGAAATTTTCTTCTTTGTTTTCTTTTGGAGAGTGGGTGGGTGAATGGAGAAGGGCTAGCAAGACTAAGCTGAACAGAAAAAATGCAAAACGTGTAAGTTTGATTATATAGGGGAAATGGGAGAGTTTTTAAACTTTTAAAAGGTCAAAGTAGAGGAAGGTGGAGAGGAAGTTGATATGCATTATGAGAATCTGCACGTAATTTAATGGATTTATTGAAGTAATTATTAATTTGTTATAAGTGAGAATTGATATAGATGATGATGAAAATTTTTCATGCGTTCGTTCGCATGAAATTTAAAAAAAAAAAATAAAAAAAATACTAGTATAATGAAGACAAATTAAACACAGGGACCCTCGGAGAAAAATGGTTGTCTACTTCTCTTTGGGGATTGGCTCTTCTCCTTCCATTGGTGATAATTGAAGGTGGCTAGGAGATTTCATATTCTCATCGTGTTTATATTATTTAAGTAATTAATATGATTGATTTACGTTTTATAAAGTTTTTAATAGAATTGGAAGTCACTTATTATGATGTTCATGTTCATCATGGATTTTTTTTTTTTTTAAAAGGAATTAAATATGAAAGAAAATAAACGCATGCAGCAGAGCAAATTGAAAATAAATCAATCGATTTTTTATTTTATTTTATTGATTTTGATCATGAATTTATCAAAAAGGCAGGCATGCGTGGATGCAATAATGCATGATGTATTATTAGTTTGATAATTAACGGGAAATCCAAGAACGATTTGGTTTGTTTATAACTTTATATTAGTGGGGGAGTATATTTATATTCAATATTTTTCGATCCCTGAGTTAATTCAAAGTTATATTTTTATGAATTGAGAAAATGTATTATTAATATGCAGACGCAGTGGCACTGCATTATGTATTTGGATTATTCCAAGGGAGATTGGGGAAGATGTTAAAAAAACAAACCAATGAGAGAAACACACATATCAAAATCACACACTCACACTTAAAGTTTGTGGGGTTTTGCAGGCCACAAAATTCAGAATGTACGACAAAGACTAGGTCCGGTCCGTCCTTCATTTCCGTGTGTGTACTTGTTACTATTTGGTTTTATTATACGGTCGTCTGGCTGCTGTATAGTATAAGTATTAATCGCCTTCTCCAATGTTCTCTCGTTTTTTAAATATACACATTAATTAAAAAAATAATACTCATATTTATAATCATAACTTTCTCTCTATTCTTTTAAATAGCATTACATAAATCAATGGAACTTTGGGTAAAATTAGAAACTTTTAAACTTTTTGCATTGAAATTTGTAAAATGACACTTATTTGAAAAAAAAAAGAGTTAAAACGACACTTATTAAAGAACAGAGAGGGTAATATCTAGCTAGTTAGTATTAATTAGCTCTAGAATTTTATTTTGACATGTACACTTCCATTTTGGAAGCTCAATGGTATCACTAGTCAAAAAGATTGATATTAGCAAACAAAGTGTATATATGCATTAACACTGGTTTTTGGATTTTAATCGGTTGCTTACATCATTGTATTTTTATTTAACACATATCGTAAAGATAAATGGCTTATTTTGCCATCATCTTTCTCGAATTTTCTAAAACTTCTATCGTTCTATCCCTGCAAGGGCAAGGATCCTGTCACTTTCTCGATTGTGCTACCAGAGGTTCCGAGAAAGTACCACACAACAACACAACGCCTAACAATCTTCTAAGTTCCATGGCTAGCTTTCGATTACCAATTTCCAACCTAATTTATGTTTTTTTTTCCCATAGCATTTGGCCAATTTCAGTTGTATATATACTCAATGCAAGATTAGCTACTACAGTTCAATATTACATTTCAATGGCAAATGTTTTAGCCAATTCATCAGAGCAGTTTTGGGACAAATTAATTCACAGAAATTGGCTGCTCAAAACATTGCTATCTTCTGTTTTCTTTTCTAGCTACATGTGTTCAAGCAGTACTAATTGACAGCTTATTCTTGTGCCTTGATGCTGGAAAAAAAGAAGAATATATCGTTGATCCTTTAACTCTATATATATATATATATAGATAAGAAAGAAACTGTTCTAGATGCCGGGCGTTGGCAAGACAAAATACATAATTTTGTTTCTCTAATTGGACCCAATCCCATTAAATTAAATTTCTTCCGCCAACTCCAAAACTGGACAAAATTTTTCCAAGAAAAGATCTTTAAACAAACTTAACCTCAAGAAAATTTATATAAAAGGAAACAATCAAAGTTGAATTTGTAAGGGCAGTCGTTGGCTGGATTTGGTCGACTGCATGCGTTTAACAATAACCAAGAAAGTGCGACTTTTGGAGGACTAAGGAGTACAAAGATCCTCGGAGTCGGAGGACTCCGTAGTCCGTACGTACGTGTACGGTCATTTGGGACTGTGGATTTTTAAACACATCAAATTTTGGTGGACCTAAATTGGACCAACTTAGTAGGGAAAAAAACAACAAAGTTTGCACTAATTCTAAAGTGGTGGGCTACCAATTTCATTATCTATGGTCCTCCATTTTTCTTGCATATAAATAAATCACTTTTGCTTTATTTCAAAGCAAAAGCATTGGAATAGTTAAAAAGAGAATAAGAATAGCTGCAGAAATTAATCATCGCCACATCTACAATAGTTATCCTTTTTAGATTTTGCTTTCCACTTTTTGCTAAATATATTTTCACTTCAATGTTGATGATGATGCATCAATGAAAAGTAAGTACACTATTAAATTAATGGACGGTACACCAACAATAAAGCAAAAAAAAATTTGTTACGTTTACATGACCATGAAATGACTAAAATCTGGATCCTACAAAACATAAATTAAGCTCAAAGTGCACTTTGCATTATTAACGGAGGCAAAACTAAAAGTATGCTAGAATTTTTTTAATTAACGTTCAATTACATCACATATATACTCAAAGCTTTGTTAGGGTTTTTACTAAAGTTGAATACACAATTAACTTTTGAGATAATTTTTTTGTTTGAAATTGATATCAGTATCCCACTCAAAACGTAGATATATGGGGTCGGGAGGGGACGTAAGTGATCCTTTCCTCACAAATCCGAAAGGATGCGAGAATTGTTTTCCAAATTGTCGGCACTTTTTGCAAAAACTTAATTATAATGTGTCATATACAAATCCAAGTTCAAGAACTTCATCTCAATATATGGCATGAAATCTTGTAATAATTTGATCCTTTGTGGCAATCAATCTCTGTCCAAGAAGCTATAAAGTATGAAAGGGGAATAAAAAAAAAGAAAACCCTCCATCCAAACCTTGATCTCTTTGTTCTTTAAAACCAATCTATTTAGCTCTAGCTTTATATGCAATAGCTTTCATAGAATAAATGAACAGACAATTTAATACAATCATTATCAGTTCTGTCACAGTTAAGCAGCCCATTTGACGAATTGATCTTGTAATAAATTTAATTATATAGAACCGAAAAAATAATTAAAATTCATCTTTAGTGTGGAAATGGTCAATTAAAATGGCTGTGCATCAATTACTGTTTCGTTTTCCAGGGGCCTCATCAGTTAGGACTAATTGGGACCTCACATGAATCAAGCAGTGCAACTGGAGTACTATACATATTAATTGTGTGTGTGTGTGTGTGTGTGAAGTCATAGTCAATAAACTGGACCATATTTTTATATTCAGCTATCTTAATTTTGCACTAACAAAAGGGCAGTAGAAACGATAAAAATGCAAATGATTTAAATACAACTACTGTTACTATCTTAAGTATTAATTATGAAACTAGGTCGTTTCTTGATCGAGTGAATATTTGATTTAAAGAACATTAAATTAAACTCAATTTTTAATTGTGAATGGGAATGGGAATGCATAATTTTGTTTGCATAATTGTGAATGGGAATTAAATGCGAGATTTGAGGCTAGGCGTTGACATATATAATAACAACTAGTACAATGGAAAAGAAAAAGAAGTTTACTGAAACACAAGAAAAAATTGGTGTGTCATTCGTCAGTAACATTATCAGGCTAATGATTAATGAAATATGATTAGATTAACTTATTAATAATGATAGTAATGGTTGGTTCAACTGCTAAGATAAATCAATTTTGTTCTACCACTAATAAATTCTACATGATGAATTACTCTTAGTACGGTGGTATACATTAAAGAAAAATTAATAAAATAAAGTGTCATTACGCCAACTTCTCGATTCCAAAAGGGCTGATTTCATTATTAATTGATTATTCATTATCTTAATTTTGATGTCCAAAAATGAAGAATCATTTTTCTATTTTACACTGAAATAATAATAATTTTTGAAATTTCAATCAGCAAGAGGCTATATATTATATTATAATATGTTGTGTTTTTTTTTTTTTTTTTTTTTTTGAGTTTGTACATTTTTGGTACCTACAGGCCGTACTTACATGACTTTTGCGGCTATTTATTATTATTATTATTATTATTATTTAGTCCTTTGATGGCTTTTGGAATCACTTATTTCAATAAAATATAGGTGCTGATTTAAAGAAAATATTGTTCGTCTCGGTTTGACCGATGATTAGTTGTAGTTGTAAGTTATCTACTATATATATTAAGGATGAGTTCATGACTTTTCATACCCTTATGGTCACATTTTAATTCTATTATGACACTTTGTTTAATTTCCTCTCATTCAGTTCTCCTCCAATGGGTCTTTTGAGAACATTTTTTATTTTAATCCCTATAATATTTTCTATAAACATTTCAGCTTGTCTATTAATTAAGGATATAAATGACTAATAATTATTATTAAAATTAATGAA
The DNA here is from genome assembly GCA_016586305.1 of Ophiorrhiza pumila. NCBI lineage: Eukaryota > Viridiplantae > Streptophyta > Magnoliopsida > Gentianales > Rubiaceae > Ophiorrhiza > Ophiorrhiza pumila. The sequence continues at coordinate 3,191,091 of BLIW01000002.1, forward strand.
AAGATTCGTATGCATTTATTTAAAATATTATTGAAAGTGAAATATTGACTGTTACAAAGTATTCTATTTCCTCCCTATCTTACTGTTTTTTTGTCAGGCTTGTATTATTTATTTATTTGTACATAGAACAATCGGGCTGTCCATCCAGGAGCAAATTACAATAATGCAAATCCAAAATTAGCAAACTCTGTCGACAAATTCCTATCAATTTTAACAAAAGGATAAAATGCAAGTAAGAAGTCACAATTTCCTTTGAACAATACATCATGATGATAATTAGATAATCATAATCATAGTATGTGATCATTACATGTTTGAAAATTTTACAAACTCTGGTGACAGCTATATATCTATAACCCAAATTTCAATTTCAATATGTAGTTTTAACGGTTGAAATTATTGAAATTGTCCAAACAAAACCAAAAAGAAAAGAGCATTCAATAAAACGGCATTGGTATCCTAGGCATTTTTTGTGTGCCACCTTATAAGAAGATGACACGTGAATAATCACTTATCCGTTAAAGTTCACTCATTACTGGTTACGGTTTTAGTTTAATTTTAAAAATTAAATAACTATTAAAAAAGACACGTGTGATTTTTTTATGTAATGGAACACGAGACCTAAGCCAAATAAAACCTTGTAAACATAGTATTCGTCCCTTCATTGTTTGGAAAGATTCAAACTAAACGACTAAGAAATGATGAGTACGGTTTGGGTGTCCGGAATTTACACCTTTGGAGAAGAAAAGATGTCCGGCCAATGTGTCAATCCTATCGAAACTCATTCAATATGAGACAGCGCAGTTTGAGGTCTCTGAATATTAATGTTTATATATATATATATACAAAGTGAGAGAGATCGAATTGAAGATCATATGAACATAACTTGTGTTGTGTGAGTTTAATTTACATATGTTGTTTTACAAACAAATTTGGAAATTTAAAGACGATGATGCTAAATTTGCTAATCCTGTTTTCGAACTTTCATATAAAACATGTTTTATTTTTCATGATTAATTGACAACAATGTATAACAGTTCCTAGGCATATATAGCTTGCGTGCAAAACACCCTGCAAACAGTTACAAGCATGATGTAATTAAACCCAACAGCCTCTCAACTACGTACCCTAACTCCATTGACAATATCTACATTAGGATTGGCTAAATGTACATTCCTAATCCTTATAATCATTCTTTTATTTAGCGTAGACTAAACCCTTATCCAGTCATCATTATCGCATGGATCATGGATGTATAAAGAAGCAAAGTTGTTGCAAGATGAAGCTATACATTAATCAAGCAAATTGTCTCTCCTTAATTTTCTTTTGTAGTTCTGCTTTTTTTAAGTGAAGATATGGCTAAGTATTAAGTGCTAATGTTATTATTTTCTTAAAGTCACACACACACACACACACACACACTCTCTCTCTATAATCAAGCCGGAGATTAGTGTCAAATGTCTACCAAAAATTAATAAATTGATTGCAGATATCGTTCATTGTTTCTGAATAGGATCATTTTAAATGAAGACTTGTAGTTTCAGTTAGAAAAATGCATGCACAAGCTGTAAAGTTGGATTGTTTAGAGGATTAGCTAGTCTTCGTTTAACTTGGCTATGATTTAGAATTCATGAACTATGTATGTAGAATCAAATTATACCAAGAAAGAGAAAAAGGAGTAGCTTAATAAGAGCTTTAATTTCCAAGTTTAACTACAAAAACCATTTGTTTCTACTTTGACAATTGCTTTATTTTATGTAAGAAAATTTGCTTGATAGCCATATTAGACAATATGGTAGGTAAAACGTAAAGTTTTCATATAATTAAGTACTCTTGATCAGTCTTATGGAAGAAAATTTGCGTAAAAAATCTAAAATTAACATGGTATAGTGAAATAAAATAGTTGGGTACGTGATAGCCAGGGTAAAATTTTTTTACACTGGTCATGGTGGATTGTTGTACACATGAATGTGGGATACCAAATGTATGTGTAGAAAGTAGAAGAGTTATTTCTTTATGATAAAGTTTGCCACCAACTAAAGATTAGGTAACCGTTTTCTTCATTGATTTGAGAATTGAAAATATGAGTATCATAGCAATGACCAAGTGAAAACGAAATTGGTCCATGCAAATTACATCTTCTTCCTTTCTTTCCATTGGTTTTGGTACTCAGAATCATTCTATGTGTGTGTGTGTGTGTGTTTTAGGATGAAAAAACCAAGAAATTACATCGAAATGATTCGAAGATGTAGTGGGCTAATCTCATATTGTATTGTAAAATAATTTCTAATAATAAATTTAAACTAAATTTTGTTAAACTATTTGCACAAAAGCTTACCTTACACTAAAAATGAAAAGAAATTGCACTCCCAATCCCACTTAAAGATTTCCTTCTCTTCCAAACTATGTTGAAATAAACTATACCTGGCTTCTCTTTTACTTTCCTTTATGGAAAAGATTAGTATTATCTGTGTAAGGATTGTATGCACAAATCGAGAAATGGCTCTCTCTTTTTTAACATTGATTCTAAATGCAAATAAACTTTTTAAGCAAATGTATCTTAACCAATTGAGCCATGTTTAGGAGAATAAAAATGCAACATACTAGATTGTCTCAAAATTGAAGAGAGGATTGATGCCAACTTGCCAAGCACAAAGATGAAAGATCCATTATATATCCAAAATTCCATACCCAAAAAAACAAAAACAAAAACAAAAAGCTATGGTACAAATTACTATTGGGCTTGAATAAAAATTGCAATTTCCTACAACTTCACTTGGGCCTTCAACAGAGAGAGCATTTAATAATATTTAGCTCATTAGTCTAGAAATCTAGAACAAGCTATTGTAGGCTTGAAAGTTTGACCCATTCTTATAAACCTAAAACAAAATTTAGAGAAATGGAAAAAAATTTTTGCCCCATGCATTAACAGATTTTGCGAAAACTTCCAATTATGTATTTTAGTTTGTTTTTTTTACTAGGTTTAGAAAATCCAAAGTTAATCCGGATTTCTTCGGATCTTTCAGAAAAATTAAAGTTTAAAAAGAATGTGATTCTTTATTATTTGATTAAGAAAACCGCGAAATATTGCTCCGTCTTGCTCATAGTTAATAGTTATTGTTAGAAAAATTCTAAAATTCCTCTACTTTTAATCATCCGTACGCACAACAATGTTATCATCATCTTCATCTCGTGTCAATAATCCAGCAAAAAGAAGAAGAACTCAGATTAATGATCTTCCTGAAGAAATTATCCAAGAGATTTCGATCAGAGTTTGGGCAAAATATGCTCTCAGATGTCGAAGCGTTTGCAGGATGTGGAAGGCCTTAACTCAAGGCAATCTTTTCGTGAGTTGCATCATCTTCATAATTATAGAAACCTTTCTTCTGATGATTTCACGCTTCTTGTGGAGGAGAAGCTTCCCTCTAGTAAGCGGATTGATAGAGCGATGACAAAAACTTATTTCAAGTTGGGAAAAAAACTGTACATCTTTGATAATGATTGGCGACAATGGCGAGGAGGAGGAGAAGGAGAAAACAGGGTAATTAGCCCACGTTCAGATTATAGCTATATTGATGCACATGAAGATGATGAATCAAAAATGTTTATATCTGGCTCCTATTGTGGGTTAGTAGTCCTCCATCATAAACTCAGCGAATTTTCACGTAACTTGATAATTATGAATCCCATTTTTCCCGATAATAAGGTGAAGATAAAGGTAACAGAGACCTCTAACATGATAGGTAAAATATTTGGAGTGTTTTTGCATCCTGTTCTAAAGGAATTCTGCATACTATGGTGCCAAACACAAACAAGACAACCCCAAGAACACAATATTGTCGTGGATGGGTATAAGTTGCTTAATTTGGGGCCATCTCAATCCCGTTGGAGAAACCTTAATAACACTGGTAATATCGTCAAGAAACAACAACAGCCCAGGGTTGGAGTTTGTAAACTGGGAACGTTGGGTGTTACTTCCCCCGTAGTGTTGGATGATGTACTGTACTGGATGGTTGATGAGCGTGCTTATTTAGATCGGCCTAATCCCAAGTTTTGTGAAGAAGCCATAATGGGATTTGATACAAAAACTGAAGAATTCCATTTCTTGCCTCATCCGGCCCCGTGTCCCTGCTGCCAAAAGAATTTTCGGGGAGAAGATTTGCACAATAAAGTATTTCGTGTTATGTGTTTCCAGCAATCGATGCATCTCTTACAGAAGAATAATAATAATAGTCATTTATCCTTATGTCAATTCTCAAGAATTGATGATGATGAAATCAGTATCTGGATCTTCAAAAAAGAGGAGATTCTTCCAAGTTCTGCTCCTGCAAGCTATAATGTCAATCAGGGATCCTGGATTAAAACGCACACGATCACACTCAATGATCATCATATTATGCGATCATCCAATCTTAATCTTCTTAGTTATTTCAGACCAATTGCTATGATAGATGAAGAATTACTGCTAATGCAGTGGCAACGCTTAGATTATCTCTTTGTGTGCAATCTGAAACTGGGCACCTGCGAGCGGTTTGAGAGCAAGAGAGAAACGGTCATGTGTGCTCATACTCCCACCCTCTTCCCCATCAGGAACTCAAACCCTGAAATCATCTTATCGGAGGAATAGAGACAAATATTTGTTAGATGGAGTTTTGGTATAATCGAATTTAGATATTTATTTAATTGAGTTGTAATATATATATATATATTTTAAATTTATTTAGGGTTGGTTTTTTTTTTTTACACACCCTCATTCATCCCTAATGAATTATATTGATATTATTCTTTCTCTCATCTTTAATGGGGTCCTAACTAATTTATCAATTTACTATAATGAATTTTTCCCTTTTCTTTTCCTTTTTAATCCCCTATTTACTAAATTTAGTCGTGACAGGCAGTAGATCTCATGGTCACTCTATGGTCACACTCTTATATGCCATTTTATGAAAAGATTGACACGTGTACAATTATTTATCGGGTTCACTCATCACTTAATTTGAGTTTTAATTTAATTTTAAAAATTAAATAAATACTTAAAAAAATACGTATCATCTTTTCATATAGTAACACACAAAAATGGCACACGAAATTGAAAGACGTTGTAACATTTTGCTAGTAATTAATTTACCATACATACCTAAGTTGTAACGAAGGTCGCGACATTGGTAATATTGAAAAACTTGAAAATAGCTATTTATCAGTTGTCTACATTGCAATATCGACAATAAAACAAGAAGGTTTTTTAAACTTCTACAAGACATCGGATAAAAATTGGAATAATACAGAGAAAACTAGAATGACATGTGTAAGGATAACATGCACAAATTGAGAAATGGCTCCTTTTTTTTTTTTTTAACATTGATTCTAAATGCAAATAAACTTTTTAAGAAAATATATCTTAACCAATTGAGCCATGCTTAGGAGAATAAAAATCCAACAAACTAGAATGTCTCAAAATTGAAGAGAGGATTTATGCCAAGCCCAAAGATCCATTATCCATAATTCCATACCAAAAAAAAAAAAAAAGAGTAAAATGCTCTGGTACAATACAATTTACTAACAGAAATTGCAATTTCCTACAACTTCACTTTGGACTTCAACAGAGAGAACATTAACATTAATATTGAGCCCATCAAACTAGAAATCCAAAACAAGCAATTGTAGGCTACAAAGTTTGGGCCATGCATTAACAGATTTTGGTTTCTCAAAGTCAATCCAAGAGCAAATTCAAGTCAGACCAAAATTGGATTTGCAATTTTGCATATATACATTTATTATTATCAAAATTGAAATTTTAAAATTTTTATTTCAACTGAATTAACTGTCATTTCAGATCACTAAAACTTCACAGAGGTAAATTAAACCATCAAAATTTGAAGGAAACGGTTCGGATCATTCATTCATTCGCGGAGGAGATCCGACGACGAGAGGTAGTAATTGGTTCGGGTGGATTATATAAATGTCGGGGGATCCGACAATGGAGATTTTGCAGGAATCGGGTTGGGAAGAGCTCCGGAGAGAGGCTCGCAAGATCGAAGGCGATCTCGATGTCAAACTCTCTTCATACGCTAAACTCGGCTCTAGGTTCACCCAAGGAGGCACGATTTTTTTTTTTTTTTTAAATTTATAGTTTGAATTCTTTTTTTTTTTTTTTGTGTGCGTGTTGTTTCCCAATTGGTAACCCTAGATTTCCAATCCGCAGTTGGCATTACGCAATTTGTTTGAAATTGGAATCCGCTAGTATACTAGTCAGTGTGTGTGTGCGTGTTTTATTTAGTGTTTTGTGAATTTGATGCATTGTGGTATAATGTATGGAAACAACAACAACAACAACAAAACAGGTTATGTGGAAAGTGGTGGTTCCCCCAGTAGGTCGTGGAAGTCCATGGAAATGGAGATTCAATCGTTGCTTGAAAAGCTGTTGGATATAAATGATTCAATGAGCCGATGTGCTGCATCTGCTGCCTCTGCTACTTCAATTACTCAGAAACTCGCTAGGCATAGGGACATACTTCATGAGTTTACTCAGGTTATTCACTTGCCTGTCTGTTTGCACATTTCCTTTTATTTGTTTGCTTTGGGATGCTGAGCGAATTTATGAATACTTGTGTGTGTTTTCTGGATAAGTTGATTTAAAATACGGCTGTTGTGTGACTCATCCATTTCCGAAGTTATATTTGTGTATCTGTTTTTGTGTGTAACGTGATAGCTCTGATCCTATCTCCGTTCATCCTGGGATCTGACTCTGCATTATTGGTTATTTTGGTTATTTCATGAAGCTTGAAGCGATTACGTTGTTCATTGGTATGAATTTAATTTGCTTGGCATCGCTATCCGTATTTTTACGGGTTCATGATGTTTTGGATATCCTGTTTTGGATTGGATTTTGTAATTTGTCTACTTGCTTTTGTTTAGTATATCAGCTGCAATGTAGTTACTATTGAAAGAAATTTTATACTCATTTCTTGTTTGTAGTATGTGTGTCAAACGATCTTCTTCACGATTGCTGTGCTAACACCCTGTTCTTTTCTGTAGGAATTTAGACGAACTAAAGGAAACATAAATTCTATGAGGGAACATGCCGAGCTTCTTAGCTCTGTCAGAGATGACATTAGTGAATCCAAGGTGTGAAAGTTTCAATTTTCTGTTTTTGTCTATATACTTCATCTTTGCTATGGCCTCATAAAACTGTTATCTCTATTTATCAAGGCATCTGGGAGTATGTCTCCAAGACTGCAGTTGTTACGTGAAAGAGCTTCAATTCATGGAAACATAGCTCATGTAAGTTTCAAATGCAGATCCCTTCTGTATATTATTGGAAGGTGCATGATTCTTGTTGTGACTCGAGTGATAAAGAAACATTTCACTTACCATAAGCGCTATCATGTGAGCAGATACCTTTCTGGTATTTTCCGATGTCTGACTCTTGTAGCAACCTTTACTGGAAAAGAAATAAAGCTGATCATTTTCAGATGGATTTCCATCTTATTAATTGGTATTGGGAAAAACTTAGGAGCCCAAAGAACAACTTTACTGAATTGTCCAAAGCAGTAAAGCCCAGTTACCCTTTTGAGTTTCATTTTATGGAAAAATACCACATTTGTGCCAAAGTTAACATCTGGATTTGAATTGACCTTCAACTTTCTTGAAGTAAAGGAATGAAGCTAGACCTGTTGCGTCTCTGCATTTTGGTGTACTCTGTTATCTCCATCTACTGTACTATTACTGAACCTGGATAGTGTATGGCTGCTTTTCAATAACCAGGAATCTAGAACAAACTGCTTGCAATTTAAATGCTTTCTATGGAAATTAGTTTTCAATCTGCCAAAATAACTAGACTTGGTACTTCCTTTCTGGTTTCTTCTTATAGATTGATGATGTCATCAGTCAAGCTCAATCAACTAAGGCTGCCTTGAGCTCTCAAAGGGCCTTGTTTGGTGATGTTCAAGGAAAAGTGAAGCTACTTAGTGACAAATTTCCTATTATCCGTGGTTTAATTGGTAACTTTCTGAAGCCACATCTGCTCTTAGGTTTTTTCTTCTTTTTAAGTGGCTTCTTAGCTTACCAATTCCTAATCATCACAGGTTCAATCAGAAGAAAACGATCAAGAGATACTCTCATCCTAGCAGCAGTCATTGCAGCTTGTACTCTATTCCTCATCATTTATTGGCTTTCAAAATAAATGCCAATTGGTGATACACTGAGATCCGAACGGTGATGTTTTGGAAGGAATTTTGGTGAAATTAGCTATTGAAAACTTGTTTTCCTTTTCTATCCTTATGTAATGTCTTTTTTTGTTTTTTTAACAAGCGACTTTGCTATACATTTGAGTAGATGGTAGTTTGCATTTTCACTGGAAATAGAAATCAAAAGCTCCACTCACATCAAATATTTGCTTCTGATACAGCCAGATTTTGTGTGCATAAATAGATGGTATAAACCAGAATGGTGCACTGCTTGTATGAATCGAGGTAAGGTTGTCATATTAAACTGCCGGATGTTCTGCTTTAAATTCTGGTAGTCGTATATTGTCTTCTAACGAGCTAAGTTTTGTGCATCCGCTGACTAGAGATAACCGAACAAAATTTCTTATTTTCATCGCCATTCTGCAGATTCGTTGTTTCTTTCATTTTCCAGTTGAAGTATAAGTTTTCCGATGTGCTCCAATATGACTATCGGAACTGACTTCAACTATCCATCCTCATTTTACAGTTGGTCTCATCCCTATGTTATTCTCCATCCTCAAAGTTATTACAGCTAACTTTGCCATGGATATTTCTTTCTCTTTCAGTCCCATCGACATTTCTGATACTCTGTCATATGTCCAGCTATTTGACAGCATACAGCCCACTCTTGATATAAAATTTCAATGAATACAATGAACATCTTTACAAATTGGAAATGGAAGTGTTACAAGAATTCTTTGGAGTCGTCAATATTTGCATTAATTTAGTGTCTATAAGTATAAGCTCCTCCTGTGTACTTGATTCTCTGATGCAAACTTCCACTATAAATGAGAACAAAAATTAACGTTTGGTTCGAGGGACTGAGAATCTGGAATTGGAATGAACTATATAAATTTAACGTTTGGTTGGAGAGTATGGATATAAAGAAATTAAAGGCGAAAAAAAATTAAGAATCTTTCATTCGGATTAATAAGGTTTTAATTTTTGATTTTAGAGAGACTAAAAATAATCTAAAAAATATATACATGTATTTTAATTTTCTCATTATTGATCCATTTCCTTTATCATCCCAAACCTATAGTTCACCGTTCCTTTTCAAAGCCTGCTGCAAATCTCCATCCCAACCACCACTCTTCTTTACACAAAATGTTGGGAAAATGAACCTCATTCCTTCAGTATCTATTTGATGATTTGCATCAATGCCGGTCATTTTCTAAATTCTACTCGTGTCAATGGCATATATATAGTTACAAAATTATGATCATTTCAGCTTAGCACATAAGTATACATTAACTTATGCAAGAAATAAATTTGTTAGTCGGTCTTGTGCATATAAAACCTCAAAAGAGTGTAATTTTGCAACATGAATTGCAGGGAATATGACCATCAAATCTTGAAATATTATCATACATATCAAGAAAGTCGGGAGCAATGGTTCGTGTCATGTCCGTCCTAAATTGTAACCCTAATAACTGATGATATACGATCACTACTGGGCTGTGTAGTACTGCAACATTATATAGGAGAGGAGGGGTACTTGAATGAATCAGTAGGACAAAATTAAGCAGCAGCAGCAGCATGCCAGCATGGGAGTTTATAATGAGTTCTCACATGCGTTCTAAGAGCATGCGGACAATTTTAGCACAAAGAAAGCCAAAAGGCTTTGTCCGTGCCCAAACTCATGCCTCCTCTATATGGATATCTGAGATTCATAACATTACAATTATCAAAGTATGGCCAATTTACATGCACATATAGTACCTGGATGCTATGGCTGACCTTTTATAACTTTTTTAGGGGGAATCTGATCCCCCCCATCACTGTGTGCTGCTGCATGGAAACAAACGAGACATGCTGCAAATTTTTTTGCAAACTTTTCAATTCAATTCAAGCAGCCAAAAGTCTGCACACTCTACACGTTGGTTATTGACTTGAACCACCCTTGATCATGAGGCCTCTAATGTTTAGTATGGGGCCTCAGTTTCGTACGTACTTTGCATCACAAAAAGGGTTTTTGTATAGACATGCGTACTAGTCAGTTTGAGCCTTGAGGGTGTCCCAAATATATATAATATATATGTATAATGGATGCTAGTAGTTCTAACTTTATAGTTCTTGAGCAGATTTTTTTTCTCATACTTTTAATTTGTTGGTGTTTTTTTTTTTTTTTTTTTTCAATTGTGTTGTTTGGTTTATGTGGAAAGTGGAGACACTGTAATGGTTTTCGAGAGAAATGCATGCCCAGATGGCAAGAGCATCACCGTCTAAAAGAAGGAATCTGGTCGGCTTTTTATACGGAGCCATGCATGTATCTAAATATACTAGCTATGGTCTATCTATGACTATGTCTATAGTGTGTGTCTGTGTGTGAAAACTGTTGCATGCCGCACTGGAATGCGTTGGCAGCGTATGGGAGATCATTTGTTGGAACAACAAGTATAGGCAGGAATTTAAAGTAAGTGCTGTTAGTGGGGTAACTATGCTGTGTTTTTGTTGGCATTATAGGCACTTCAAGAATATTGTATGTGTCGGAATTGAGGAAGTAATTTAACATTTTTTTTTTTGTATATCTGAGTAGTTTTTTGGGGTGAAAAACAAATTGAAACTCAATATTGATCCAAATTTTCGAGATCAATTCTACTCATTACTGAGATTGATGCAAGTCAAAATTAAACGTTAGAGTGATCGAAGAGATGTCAAAGGCAACGAAACTTCCTTATAATTTGGACATTATTTAAATTTTTTTACTCGTAGAAAATGATTTTCAATTCCACTTTTCTACCATGGACTATATCTTTAGTAATTATCACTTTAATGATTAAGTTGCACAAAGAGATATCATTTTGAGTGATGAACGGTGTCACTTAGCTTGACAAACGATATTATTTGTGAACAAACACAACAAAATCGAATTTTGGGCGGAAGGAATTCAAAGGAAAAACGCCAAGTGTTGAAGTAGATCAAACCCCACGTTTTAATACAAAAGAACTTGATTCAACACATGAAAATTCATGAGCTAAACTAGTTATTTTGGCTTGTTCTTTAAATAAAGAACTCGGGTGAAGTCTCCTAAAGGTCACGCTAAAGGAAAACTTGCTACAATGAAGATCAAACTTGAACTTCAAGGTTTCGAACTACACAAGGTGTAAATTCTCGATTTAGCAAAGCTAAAACTTCTTTCATTCAACTTATGTAAAAACGTTACAAAGCTTCTCTTTATATAGAGAATGATTTCGACTTTACCCAAAAAGGAAAAGGAAATAAAACCCTAAAAGTTGCAAAGTACAACTTGACTTCTAAACTAACTAACTTTCCAAATTGTAAATGGAAACTAACAACTAACAAACTAATCCTTTTCTAAATAGGATTAGGTCACACGTTTTTATTCAAAGGTGGCCAAACACGTTTTGGCTTCCTTTGTTTCCTAAACTATTACTTGCCTTTATCATGCAAGATAATTGGATCAAGTAATTACTTAGCCCATAATTAAAACACCAAGACTTAAGCCCATAATTAATGGACTTAATTATTACAACTTAAAAATAAACCCTAAAATTAAACAATGGCGTGATCCAAAGTTGGCAAAGCCCAAGCACGCCATCTTGGTCTTCAATATAGTCCATGAAATTCGAGATGGAAATCTGCCAGAATCCCGTCACTCATTTTGGCAGCCATATTACACGATGATACCGTCAGAATCTTGGAAAACATAAAACATGAAAGTTGTAGCTCTATCTCTTATCGTTCCAGAGCTTCTTGAATCATGCAATTCCAAGTTATATCGAAAGAGTTATGTCCAGAATACCAAAACGTGACAGAAACTTTCAGGATGACCAAGTGACTTTAACACCACGAACATGGACACGGCTCATTCTCATCATTCCCTCCCTCCTCGAAAGGATTCGTCCTCGAATCTTAGAAGTTGAGTTCCTGGATCAAACACCAAAATCACGAACTTCACAAGAATCAAGTTGTTTCGGAATGCAACACCTCGCGAGCAATCACGCTTTATTTCCCCAAAGAACAAAAGAAATCTATTAGTCCAAAGAACAAAGTTATGAATAATAAACATAAATTTATATGGACGAATATATGTTCTTATATAAGAGGAAGTTGCATCAATGTCAAAATAATTCACAAGTGTGGATATAAAAATGTTGGAGATAAAAATCTCCTATATGTAACTTTGAACTAGAAATAGTTCAATACCAACACGTTAATATGCGGAAGCGCTTTTATTTATTTAACACAAGAATATGTGTTTGAGAGAAGAGGAATATAACAATAATATCACGTGTATGGCACAACCGCCACACAACAACACAATCCGCTGACCCGCGGAATTTCTCCAAACCCGAAAGGGCTTTGGCTTTCTTCACACCTCTTTGAGGTATTTAATCCTACTCCTCTACCTCTCTCTTCCACTATCACAAAGACCTCTATCACCCTCTATTTATAGGGTAATAATAAATCTAAAACACACAAGGATTTGGGGAGTGTATCCCTCACAAACTCTAGTTCCTAAAGGAAAACAATCTAATAAGTAAATCCTATTAGAAATATAATTTCCAATTAAAAAAGCTTAGTTTAATTTCCAACAAATCCCCCTTTAAACTAAGATTTCTATAAATGATCAATACCTTCAAGTTCACGTGCTTGAATTTCTTTTGAAATTTCTTTTGCGGTTTGGATTTTGTATTTGATCTTCTTCTTAATCTTCATCTTCGTCTTCACATGTAACTTGAGACGAATTTTGTAGTTGCGGATCTTGAAGTCTTCAAACATGTTTTCTATTTCTTTTCCTTTAGTACAAAACTTCCATATATCAACATTCTCTTCTAATAGAGAATGACCAATGTAATTTCCAAAAATTATGAAATCATATTGTTCAACTTGAACAATCTTTTCAATATTGTTTACCTTAACAATGTCACAATCATTGGTGATATTTTTATCACATTCAACCATGTATATGGTTTCTTTTCCCTCTTCAAAATTGATGATTTCTTCATTCTCTTCATAAGTGAAATCACCAATCTCCTTTTCTTCTTTATTCACAAGAACAACAAATTCATTCACATCTTCACAAACGTGAAGTTCCATTGTATCATCACACGAATATTTTTCACCAACACTGTCAATTTCTTTTTTCTCCACACATGCATCAACTTGAATTTCTTGATCTTGTTCCACCAAACAAATTATCTCTTCCTCTTCCTTAATTGGATCAACACTTTTTTTCACCTCTTCAATAACATTATCATGATGATAACCATAACTTTCTTCCTTGAGATTTTCAATTTCATCAAATAAATCAAATAATCCAAAATCTTCAATGGAATCAAAATTCTCATATACAATCTTGTCATCAACAAAAGTATCATTAACAAAATCAACCATCCATTCCACAGATTTTGGAGGTTTGTAGTCAAGATAAAATTCTACTTTCAACATTATATAAAATATATCTGACCAAAACACATCAGGTGATTGAGGAAAAAAGAAAAATTTATTATAATATATAGCTGCCATTGACTTTCTCATAATTTTATAAAACAATTTTTCTTTTTGTTTTCGAACCTCTTTAGGCAAAAGTAGTGCTGTTTTCCAATTAAGAATATCTCGCAAACCACATTGATCTAAATATTTTTCCATAATTTGTTCCCATTCTTCATCTTTTCCATAACTCATATTTGGACGTAAAATCTCAAATTTTTCTCCTTGGATTAATTTTCTATCCATAATGAATAAATAAATTCACGTACCTGTCTACCAAGGCTCAATCAATTGTTTTGACTCTGATAAACAACCCAAGATCTTAATTTGGACAAACTCTCCAGGATCTTGATATGGATCTAATAGACAATCCAATATCAATTACACCGGCTCTGATACCACTGTTGGAGATAAAAATCTCCTATATGTAACTTTGAACTAGAAATAGTTCAATACCAACACGTTAATATGCGGAAGCGCTTTTATTTATTTAACACAAGAATATGTGTTTGAGAGAAGATGAATATAACAATAATATCACGTGTATGGCACAACCGCCACACAACAACACAATCCGCTGACCCGCGGAATTTCTCCAAACCCGAAAGGGCTTTGGCTTTCTTCACACCTCTTTGAGGTATTTAATCCTACTCCTCTACCTCTCTCTTCCACTATCACAAAGACCTCTATCACCCTCTATTTATAGGGTAATAATAAATCTAAAACACACAAGGATTTGGGGAGTGTATCCCTCACAAACTCTAGTTCCTAAAGGAAAACAATCTAATAAGTAAATCCTATTAGAAATATAATTTCCAATTAAAAAAGCTTAGTTTAATTTCCAACAGTCGTGTTACTTGTTAAATGAATGTAAATACGAGTTAATTAAAAACTATTTGCGTGACAAAATTCAAGTTGAGAGATTGAGACATAAGTTTTTCAAGTTTGAGAATTAAAATGATATTTAACTCCAATTTGAAGTTAAATATTGGCGTCATTCACCTATCTGTTTATTAATCCGCTTGATTGCGTCTTGGCTTAGTTTAGCCACTCAAGTTATTATTCCGCAGCAGTTGGACAAGTTTAGGGTATTTATATTGAACTTATAATATGGTGTCATTTGGGTAAACATCCAATTAAGTGTGTCAAATGGTATTATTTAGTCCATATATATTTCAAAGTTGAACAAAATTGAGCCCTATAGAATTGTAAGACAACCAAGTGGAGACAAATTGCATGCATCATCACAATGTTGCAAACAGAAATTTAATCCGAAAAAAGGAAAGTAAACAAAAATTTTGCTGAATACTTACAGTCACACATTTATGTTTTTGGCTTATTGAAGGTAAATATTTGAATATCAATATGAAGGGTAAAAAGAAATAGTAAAAACTTGACAAGTATCTACTCAGGCACATTGTCTGATGGTAAGTACAATTTGATAGAACTTATCATCCAGAGCTTCTAAAACATTAACCACATGATCATCATCTCTCCCTTCATGTGTGATACAGCTGATCAGGGAGGCCTGGAGGGAGGGGCATCCATGCCATCGATCAATCTAAGTTTCTGACCCCAAATTAATTCATTTTGTTTGGACAGATGGTGGTATGACCGTATTTTCAGAAGAAGAACAATTAATTGCCGAATTTCGTTTATTTGATGAGCATTGCAATCAACTGTATAGGTGAGACAAGAAATTAAAAGCAAACTAAAGGTTTCTGTAATTATTGAAGTACTTGCATATTTGTTCTGGCTGTACATTATGGGGGCTGAAATTAAAACTCATGTCCCAGCTTGCTACTAAACCAATTACAAACTGAATTTGCATCCTGAGGCATAAGGTAATGAATGCAAACTTCATTTTTTAAAGACAAAAACCCATCGGAAACCGATTCATATATGTGACATGTATCATATATATGAAATAGGCCGTTGAAATAGTAATTCTATTCTACTATCGCAATTATTGAGCATATAAAATTGTGATTAAAATCCGTTTCATATATGAATTCACTTAACATGAGACAAACTATTTTTTAAATGAAATTTTGACATCTTCTAGTATAGTCCAAAATTTTAAAAATCAGCCAACACTATTCTCAATGTATCAAAATTTTATTTAAGAAAAATGGCCTAGATAATTTGATATACTCAAACTTACAAGGGAAAGAAAATACATAGATAAAGAAAAAAGGGGTTGGAATCATGCATGAAATTCTTGACAAGTACAGGCTTATGATATATTGTGCATATAGAAAGAAGCTTAAAAGCATATGCTAAAATTAACAAGAATCTGCAAAGAAGCAGTACTGGAGAGGCCTACCCTGACTCCTAAGGCGTCATCATGTCATCCTAAATTTGGTTCATCTCCAAAACACAAAAACACAAGTGACCACAAAGTCAATCCTAGTTATTGAGGAACTTCCCTGGGTATTGGCAGTGAAACTACAGCAACAGTGACATTTTTTTTTTTAATTATTTCTTTTCTTCTTTTCACAAACAACAGTGTCACTTATTTTTATATTTACATGTTGCACAGACGAATTGCAAAGGACCACAGCTGAGTTTGTAACGGAGTGAGCAAACAGTTAACCATTTAGGGCAAATTTTTCTGGGGAATATAAAGCCGTTTTGTGCGCACACACACACACAGAACGGCTTTGGATGTGATAGTTTTCAATTATGTTAGAGGAGAGAGATCGAAAAGACAGCCATCTTTTTCAGCAACAACATTATATTAGGAGGGCTGTTTTTCAACATCCCAGTATCCAAAAGTGACTCTGCACCAAAATAAAATAAGAAGAAGTTTTTGGTATTGTAGTGTTTTTGTAAGCCATATATGATACATTGACCATGCAGCAATTGCATGTTATGGTTTTGATCACAGAAGAGATGAGTTGCAGAATGTTATGTTGGGACAAAACTGCTGCCCTACATATTTAAATAGAGTAATGCTAAAGATATCTGTCTTCTGTTTTCACTGACAAATACGTATCTCTGTCTCTCTCTCTCTCTCCGTCTATGCGTATGTAATGTAAGCAAGAGTTTGAGAGGTCAAATCAATATATTGTATAACATTTATTTTTTTAATTTTTGTTTTTTCTCAACCTTATTTGTGTGTATTGATGGGGTATGGGAATTGAGAGAATGGGTTGTTGGAGCATGGAGGTGTTGCCAAATAAAAAAAAATTACTTACAAATTGTGTAAATCGAAGACGCGTTAGTAAAATGTAATTCATATAACATATAACCGATGGGATAAGGAATAAAAATTTAGTTGTAATATTTTATATTAGTACTCTAAATATTGACTTGATTACCCAACTCCAATCCCTTTGGTTTTTATTAAGTTTCTTTTTCTTTTTTTTTTCTTTCTTTGAGTACTACAATGATGATGAGATTCTAATTTTCCTTTTTATTATTCTTAGAATCATGCAAATTTCAAATTTTGAATTTCAAATTTGAGTGTCGATAATTTAAGTGATATCTTTCTAGTTAAACCAACGTTGTAAAAGTATACATTATACATTTCTAACTTGCAACTATGCAAAGAACCACTAACAAAATTGCTCATGAGATGAAACCATGCATTAATTTGAAATGATATTGTTGGCAAAAATAATTTTACAAAAATTCATGTGAAACTTATTCATATATAAAACGTGGTTTATATATGAAACGAAAAATTAATCGAGGTTGAAATGATAGTTCTAATTTCTAACAATCTTATCACGCGTTAAAATTGAGATTCAGACATCCTAACATATATATATAAACTTAACTTGCTTCAACTCAAAAAAGTTTATGCATAATCACGTTGGAAGATGGCTGAACTAAAGCGATATGGCCTGAGTGAAGGAAACAATAACTGCAACGCATTATTCAGAGACGAGTTGGAGCTCATAAATACTATACCTTTTAATTTGAAAGATTTTGAACTGTCAATAAATGATAACTAGATTCTACAAAGATTTAATTGAGTTAAAAATTAATGGAGTCTCTAGTGGTCCTAAACTACAAAAATATGGTGAACCTGCACAATCATTCACTCTCATTCGGAAAGAAGATTGATTTTTTCCAAAAAAATTTCACCATATATGTTGGGTGAATAACAAAGTCAAATTTACTGATAGTACGTAGTCGCCATGCTAGAGTTGCTTAGAAAATAGGATTTGTGCAAAAAAAAAAAAAAAAATTTAGAAATGAAAAGTACCCAATTTCTAGTTATTCATAAAAAAAAAAAAAAAAAAAACAATATTTTGATTATTAATTTTCGATGCTTTAACAAATACACAACCCTGCTTAGATTTTTCTGGAAGTTCTTAGCACTGTATACTAACCTAAAGGTTTGCTATTTTACTTTGCATCATAGGGTAAGTTAAAGTTTGTTTCTTGTCATGTCTGACTTTATATAAATTATCCTCACAACCAAATTAACCAATTCAAGTCTATGCATGCAACTTGTATTGAAATTTCTTTCACTGTCTTGTGTCTTGTTGAAAAGTAGGAAATTAGCTCTTGTTGAGTTTCGACTTAGAGTTATAAATTGAAACATGAGAATTTCAAAGGATTTTTGTCTCGTAGGTTTCTAATACATAAATTAGTTCTAAAGATAAGAAAATGAGTCAGAATTTCCCTATAAGTAATAAAGAAAGGGTACTTATAGACCTCAAACTCATGTATTTATTTAATATTTCTTATTAGCTGAGATTTAATTACTTGTCAAAGTCGGGTTCAATAACTCAAAACATTCCTCATCTGTGTTATCGCATCAATCATATCCGATATTAAAATTTAAGTGCACATGTGTTGCATTCTATTTGGTTAGCATAAAGTTGTAGGAAACATATATCCAACATGTCCAAATGCCAATAATCTAAAATAACACTCTTAAGATTATGCTATATATGTATTTTAAGGAATCCATAACATATGATTTAATTTGTTTGTAACTAGCTAGTCCACCAAATTAAAGAACTTATATAAAAACATGAATTGAAACCAAGAAATAAAGGTTAATTGGGATGAAAAATATGAAAAAAAATAAATAAAAGAGAAATGAATATATGAAGAGAAAGGACTCAAGAGGAAGTAGAGGACTTGACTTGGAGCACAAAGGTAATAATAGTAAGAGCAGAGGATAGGTGCCCGCCATTTAAGGCTTTATTAACCATAGTGTTAACAAAAGATTGGGAAACGAGAAAAGAGAAAAAGGCTTACACACCCTCTTAACTCTGAAAACTACAGCTGAATGAGTGAAAGCTAATCACCCCATGCACACGTCCCTTTCTCACTCCTTTCCCCCACCTCTGCCGCCTCTGCCTTCCCCCACCCCCTTCGCCTCTTCCTCTCTCTCTCTCCTTCTGTCCCAAATACAAATACAAACACAAAAACACACATCCATCGGGAATGCCAACCATACATTTCTCTCTCTCTTCTCCCTCCTGTGGCTCTTGTGTGATGAATCAAACCACTTGTACCACTAAGTACATGTGTATATAATTGTAATAAAGAGAAACAGTAGTGTCTTCCGGAAAGAAAAAGAAAGTATTAGTAATATATTTTGTATTAGTTTCATTTATTATTGTTAAAGAAAATATATGTTATATTTAAATAATAAATAGGAAACACTAGGTTTATATCGTGCGCACGGTTGAGAAGTATTATCCTTATGGTCGAGATAAATTGGTGGTTAGTCAAATTCTGAGATTAAGATGAAAGTAATTTCTCCCTAGTGTGGAATTCCTACTAGCTAGGTCTAGGTCATGATTTATAAATCTTTTTTTTCTTTGGTTTTGGATTCAGAGTTAGAAAGGATTTGCATGGCAATTAATAAGCATGCCAGGTATGTAATAAGTAAACCACGGTCTAATCCAAATCATTAACAAAAGGGAGAGGTTCCCATAGATTAAGCCGAAGTTATGAACCCCAATGGTTGATAAGTTCTAAATGATTATCAGTTCAGTTGGGATTTCATCATCTCAAATTGCAAAGGTCGAGTGATGATTCGCATTTGGGATTGCTCCATGTCAATTTGTAAGGCTAACATCAACTAGTTATACCGTATTTTGGCCTAGGCAGTGTATGTTTTGAGCTTCTCTATTCCATAATCTATAATGCTACAATGTTTTTTTGTGTTTAAAGTATACAAAAAAAATTCTTGTGAAACTAATTTATGTATAAAATGTGACAGGACAATTAATTGCAATTGAAATCGTAAATTTAATTTTTTGTTACTTTTATCGCGTATTGCAATTGCGATTAATTTAACGTTGTATATATGAATTTACTTATGGGGAGATCAGTTGTTAAGTGTATAAGAACAAACCAATGTTTGTGTTTATTAAGCATACACTAACACTCATGAAACCCTTGAGAGGCTTAGTTTACATTTTAATTTTAGCCTAACTTTTGAGACACTTAAATTAGTTAATTTCTCACTGACTAGTCTTGGTTTGTTTATTTGTTGAATATTGTGGGTAATTCCACCAAATATTGCCTTCAAAGAATGAAAAGAAATGAAACTAAACCAACCACATTAGTGATTGCATTTCATGTCAAAAAAAATTTTTTCAAAAAAAGAAAAGATGGGGCATTGGTTTTGTTATAAAATGAAATGTAATACAATAGGTTGGTCGGTCCCCCTTCTTTCTTTGCCTCTGTCTCCAGCTTCCTTTACTTGTCTTGATAACTCAAGAAAACATTCAGAGGATCAGATCCAAGGCGGTTAATCAGTCCATCAATCCCCCCATATATCCAATCCCATACTTCGATCAGTCAATCTATCAATCAATCAAATCAAGAACAGAAAAGAAAAAAAAAACACGCACACACACACATTCAGACACACTCTCTCAGCAGGGTATCATCATATCAAAAAGAGAAGAAAGAAAGAAAAAAATGTCCTCTTCATCTGCTTTTGCTCCGGACCACCACCACCTTGCTCCCACGGAGCAGCTCTGTTACGTCCATTGCAACTACTGTGACACTGTCCTCGCGGTATCATATCCAACCCAACCCAACCCAACTCCCCCATTCTCTGTCTTATGCCTGCAGAAAATGATTATAATTTTTTTCACAATCCTTTGTCAATAATTACACATATTCAGCCTCAGTCCTTCTTATTTTTTGAATCCCTTTTTAAGCTCATGATATCTTGGATTTTTTTTTGCTATGCTCATTATATATGATGCTAAAACTTTTTGCTTCTTGTTCAATTTACTTTTTTTTTTTTAGGTGAGTGTTCCTTGCACAAGTTTGTTTAAGACTGTAACTGTTCGATGTGGGCATTGCACCAACCTTTTGTCTGTGAACATGCGGGCTCTCCTCCTTCCCACTGCAAATCAGCTTCATCTTGGACATTCCTTCTTTTCTCCTCAGAATCTTCTGGTGAATGAACTTTTGAATTTCTTGTTTGGTTCTTTTTTGTTAATGTCACAACCTAAAAGTAACAATTGTTAAAAAAAATTCTCTCTCTCTTTTTTTTTTTTCAGTGTCCTCGGACATTTAATTTGATTTAGAATTAGGGTTTTATTGTACAAACAATATACTTAATCTTAAATCTTTCTTCTTTATTAACCTTTCAAAGTAAGATGGACGAGAATGCTTTTTGATTTTACTAGTTTACTTGTTCAATTTTCATGTGTACGTAATACTTTTAATTTGTCTTGAATTTTGTCCTTTTTTTTTTCGTCCAGGAGGAGCTAAGGAACACGCCTTCCAGTTTGCTGATGAATCAGCCGAACCCAAATCATGAGTCACTCATGCCGGTCCGAGGAGTTGATGAGCTTCCTAAACCTCCTGCTGCTAACAGACGTGAGATTAATTATCACATTCATCTTCATTTTCTTCTGCTTGTTTTTTGAGTAATACGTTAATAAGTTCCTTAGTCATCCCCAGGAATTTCAAGATCCTGCTTGAATTAATGAAAAACATTTTCTTTTTAGCAAAATCTTGAGTTTGAGTATGATATTTTTGTAACTTTTTGTCAACTATATGGCCTTTTTGTTGGGAACTAACAATGGTTTTTCAGCCGATTAAGCAACCGAGTCTTGTTCACAAATATTTTGAAACGTTTACTTGCAAACAGTTTGTAGACTTTTTTTGTCTGCTCCAAGAGGGAAGGATCCCTTCAACTTTTTCTCATGCCCCCTTCTTTTTCTCCATTTCATTCCAGAAATATTTAATCATCAAGGAAAGCCAAGTTTGAACATGCAGCTATTGCTTGCTTGAATTGTCTATCATCAACAGTTCTTTACAATATACCAAACTTTCCTCATCTCTTCAACACAATGCAAAATCCACATCTGTAGTATGCACAGGAAATCATAGGTTAATTTTCTCTTAAAATACATTACTTCATGTGAACGTGGACTTAAAATCATGTAAAAATATAGACAGTGAATTGTCCTCCACATTCCTTTCTTTCTGTTCATAGCGCATGCATTTTGAGCTCATTGTTTGTTAGTAGAGATACCTTCCTTTTCTTTTATGGGCCGTTGGGGGGAGTGGGGGGTGGGTGGGAAGGAAGGGGAATAGGGTACTTATACCTGTGACTGTATTAAAGAAAGAAACTTTTCTCCCGTAAATCAAGAAGATTTAGGAGCAGCAGAATCGAACAAAGATGAAAATATGGATATAGAGATCATTAGATAATGATGAAGAAGTGATCAAGAGAGAGAATACGGACCCCCCACCCCCTGATGACCTGACCTGACCCTCCTGCGAAAGATAATGAAAGCAGCACAACTCTCCACAGAAATATATATAAGTCAATGAAGTGATTTCAATGCTAGTTTGTTTTGTTAATTTGTCTTTCTACATGTCTCTTTGTTCAGCTCCGGAGAAGCGACAGAGAGTGCCATCTGCATACAACCGGTTCATCAAGTAAGCCCACACACACCCTTTGATGATCAGATGAAGAATGCATATATATATATATATATATATATATATATATTTACAGCATTAATTCATAAACTTTCTTGACATTTACCCCTTTTAACTTCCTTGGCTTATATATATATATATATATATATGCATGTCCAAATTGATTTATGGAATTGACAAAAGTATACATAGGTATATTTAATGAGTCCATGAGAATGTTGATGACCAAAGTGTAGGAAGGAATTAACCATGGAGATAGATATATAGATGGAGGTATAGGCAGTAGGGCTGATAAAGATTGATTGATTAAATAAATGCAGGGACGAGATCCAACGTATCAAAGCTGGAAACCCTGATATAAGCCACAGGGAGGCCTTCAGTGCTGCTGCAAAAAATGTAAGATCCAAGAATACATACAAGCCCTTCTTTCATTTTTTTTTTTTTTCTTTACTTGTAGCTGTAGCTAGGGTTTCTGACTATGTTTGATTTTGCCACTTCTTGAGAAGAGTTTTTTCTTCATTTTCTTGACTTTTGATTTATGGGTTCATTTTTGTTTTCTTCCACAGTGGGCCCACTTTCCACACATTCACTTCGGACTCATGCCTGATCAACCCGTGAAGAAATCCACTGTGTGTCAACAGGTGTGACAGGAAAATAAAAAAACCCTAATTTGGATTTTTCTTTCATTACAAAACTTTTTTTTTTTTTTTGCAGTGCACGCTTTGAACAGTATTGAGACTTAAATATCTGTTCAGTTACATAGATTATCGAGCATCAGTACAAAGTTTTCTAACCCTTTTTGCAGAGAAGAAAAAAAAAGTGTGACTGAGATTAATTTGATACAACTTCTTTTCTTTTTTTCTTAATAGGAAGGAGAGGATGTGCTGATGAAAGATGGATTTCTTGCTCCTGCTGCCAATGTTGGGATCTCTCCTTATTAAGCAAATGATGAAGAAGAAGAAGAAGCTAGTATTATTAATTATGGTTTTATTAAATTAGTAGTCTGCAACTTTAATATTCTAGTCGTCCTTAATTAGCAGTCTCTAATATATATTAGGGTTCAAGTTATGATGTCCCTTTAAGAAGAACTTAGTTAATTTCCAAAGTTGAGGTCATGCATGCATGAGTTTAATTAGGGTTCAATTTTAAGGGAGGGGAGATGATTTTGATTTCAGTGTGTATTGATGTTATGAGTTAAATCTCTCTGAAAAACCCACCTCAAAATGAATCTTAATTTCTTTCTGTTGATAACTGTAATGCACTTTGTTATTTTAAATATTTGCTTAATTATCCTTGCTATCTCCTCCATTTATGGACTCACTTTCATTTTCTGCTTATGACTATGTTTTTGCAAGCTTTCAACAACAAACAAAGATCAAGCATTTATTAAGAAACCTTAAATTTTTTCATATTTGTTCTTTATATAATTGAAGCAAAAGAATATTATGGCACATTGAGAGTACTTGAGGAAGGAGAAACCAATGAATTGAAAGAAGAATTGTTTAATGAAAAGACAGACCAACAACGACGACTATGTCTTTTATCTTATTATGTGAAATCGATTATATTATTACATCATATTCTATCTATATTAAAAATAAGAATTAATTCTTGTTCACGTAGTTTATTTTTCATCTTGTTGTTTTCCAATGTTTGCTGATTTTTCCTCTCTATGTCACCAAGAGCTGTTATATATCAATTTGTTTAGTTTAATTTACCATCTACTGCTCTACATTCCTTCGTAATTTCCCTTCTTTTAAAATTAGTCCTAAACTAGAGAATAAATAGTTTCCTTTCCAAAGCTTACCTCTTCCATTCACTCCTTTAATTTCCTTCCAAACATGCATGCAGCATATGAGAAATAGATAGCTAAAAATATGCATTAATTAATTTGGTGTGCCTTTAAGTTTTGTCGTTGGATATATAATTCCACTTGAAAGTGTGAAGAAAACTTTAATTTGATGATAAATTAATGTCTGCATCTAGACAACAACATAAGTAGTGGTTAATTAACGAAGAGTTTCAACTCAAATCATTCGATGATTATAGCTGCCAAATTAATATACAGCAAAAGAACCTTTTATCATGATCATCAAACACTGCAGCTCAGAGAAGGAAATCTGCAAAACAAAATAGAAAAGAATGATTAAATAAGGTTAAAGTCAAGAAGTACGTAGAAGATGTACAAGAGAGTACGACATTACTGCTGGCAGTGATCATTAATTAGTGACATATCATGAAAAGATTGTTTAATATGATATGGTATTATGGTATGAGGAAGAGTTATGATGGAATTGTCAATTTAATGATCAAAATGTAAGGTTTGGTATATAAAAAGTTGAATGGAATTTAGGAAAAAGGTCAATAAAGTACGAAAATCTAGCTGAATGGTCTTAATTACTTGACCTCTTGCCTATTGGGGCCACATATTCATACGTCAACTTCTTTTATTTGGACATGCATTTTTGTTGTTGTTATAGTATTATATATTGGGTATTTAAGAACTCAATTTTTTTATTCATTTGAAAAATGGGAATTTAATTTCAAATAGGATAATAAAAAGTATAATTATCGTCTCCCTCACAAATTCTTTAATTACATATAGTTAGAATTAATTGCTCAAAGCTTTGAATCCAATATGCTTGATTTTGCGTTAGAAAAGGGAATATTTATGCAAAAGTAACTAAGTACTCTCTTTTGGATTCAGGAAACAACTCATTTTTAGATCGAGTTCAAAAAAAATTATTGTGAAACTGGTTTACAAATAAGCTAGACGTAGTTTATATATGAAACGAATAATCAATCGTAATTAAAATTGTAATTCTAATTTTTTTTATCACTTTTATCATACTTTGAAATTACAAGTAACATGCTTTTGTATGTATAAACTTATTCCACAGGAAACCAACTGTATTTAGTTTTCTCAATGAATATGTGCAGGGAAAAGGATTGACAAGAGAAGCAAGATTGGAGCCATGACCCAAAAATCATGCAAATTAACCATACAGGTCCATATAAATTTTCTTTTAATTTCCAAAGGTAGCATCTTGGTTATGATCTTTAATTGTATTGTTGAGAGACATAGATACAAATAACAAAGACTGTATTTGATCCTAATTCCTTTTGTCATAACATAAGACAAAATTATATGTCACTCAAAATTCTGAGGATGCCAAGTACGAAGCCTTTGTAATTGTTCAAGTTCACGACACTAGGACCCATCATGCATATTCAATTATGCCTGTTAAATCTATCCACCAAGATTGCATTTCAACGCATGTATGGATGGTTCCACAAAATTTATTGCACCAAAAAATTTGCTTCCTTTGGATTTAGTTCAAGCACAGTCAATATATAATAAGTAGGGTTGTAATTGAGTCTAGTAAAATTCGAGTATATATCTTCATAATTGAACTGCTCAAATTTATTAGAGATGGTACTCGAATTTGCAACCGAGTATCCTTTTCTCAAGCTTAAAAATTTGAGCTCAATTTTTTTATTATTCTTAAAAAAATTCTACGTTTTTTTTATATAATTTAAAATTTTGATAAGATTAAATGAAAATTTATTATAAAATCATTAAAGGCTAAAAGCATGTGTATAACTAGTTTAAATAGAATTTATTAAAATATAAATATAAATATAGATATTACAAAAGCATAATCAATAGTCTGAACTCAATTCAACTTGAGTATGTAGAACTCCACTCGAGTTCAATCAAACCAAGATCAAGCCGAATAATTGACCGAACTCGATCATTTATTCACCCTATTCATAACTATAATATATTGCAACATGCCTAAACACCAAACTTATATTATTTATAAATTTAAAAAAAAAAAGGTGATACAAAGTGAATGAGTTGGGCTCACATTCATTACTCAGCTTAAGCATTCAGGGCAGCTAATTTATTAGTAGGCCCAATTATCTGTAACATATGCGGCCCAACTCAATACAATGCTAACATTCATTTGAATAGCAAACTACTTTCTCGAAATGAGAAATAGCCTTTAAGATCTTAAGAACAACTAGAAACATTCCATATTTTTAACATTTTGTTTTCTCATGCTCCATTAATATACCATTTGGAACATAAATACATTATTTTTCAGAAATTGGAGAGAGACGATGAAAGGAAACCATGATTACAATACAATCTTACAAAGATTAGGAAAAAAAAGGGAGTGAAATTTCTCTGTATTTATAAGCATATACAGCTAGAGATAATGAGGAAAAAGAAGTATTAACAACACAAACTTCAAAGTTAATGTATGTAGCTGAAGAAAATGCAAAACTAACCACATTTAGCAAATATGAAATGCACCCTCTTTCCTTAGCAGGAGAAGGCTAGAATGTCATCATCTTACTTCACTCAACATGCATTAAAACAATCCTAATCACAAGAGTAATGGGATAAAAACAAGAATAGAAAATTTGATAAAAATAGAAAAAGTTCGGTTAACCGGCTAAAATGGCTGATCATTTAAGGGAGTATTAAGCTTGGCTAAAATGTCTCAGAAGTTCTGCCAAAACAGGGAAAGAGATTCAGGGCCTTTTCCCTTTCTCATTTACATGAGATAATGAACTCTCTTTCTATTTGCAACTCAATTTGGAATCTACAAGTTCAATGCTACAAAATGGCAACTTACTTTCAAAAACAACCATCAAGACTCCACTAACATCTGCATTATAAATCATCCTGGGCAGGGTGGTTTCACTACTTTAATATGAAAGAACAAAACCTATGCAGTAGGTTTACCTACTTAAGGAGATGTAATTTGAGAAGGGTAAGTCAACAACTTTTCCTGTTAAATAATGTTCGAAGGCTTATGTCAAGGGAAGTTTAAGAAAAACTGATCCGGGATATAAAAATCCAAAAATGAAGCATCATACAATCATAAAAAGGAAAAAAAGTGCTTTTTCCATATGGATATCCTTCATTTACAAGCTGCAAATTTATTTTCACCTCCAAAAATTTTCATCAACTTACCTACTTTGAGTTATGCCAGACTTCCTTACCTTCTGCTAAGAAGGTAGGGCAACTCTGTGCGAGAGGGGCCTTTGCTCAAAAGGCAGAATACCAAGGATGTTATATTGTAACTCGTATAGACATGACAAGTGACATGGCTAATGTCATTAAATTACCTTCAACCATTCCAAATTACTCAAAAGATAACAGTTAAGATACCAGAAGCATTCATAACAACAGTGATAAGCAGTTCAAGAACAATCTCAACCGAAAACTTAAATAACTGTACTTGCATTTCAGAACAAGAGTTATGTACAATTTGGATGTGTATGTCAGTGTCTCCCCACCAAAAAGACAAAAATTCAAATGAAGAAAATACACACAACTCATGTTAATAAGATAAAAAAGAATAATCTCTTTGCATTTACCTACGACTCGACATGACCGCTAAGCTAGGGAAAGAAGACTTGTAAACAAGCAAACATGTTTGAGCGGAATGTAACTAAAATATTTGCAAGACAGCCAGTGAGCCATGCATACCAAGCATGACAGAATAGTTCTCTTTCAATTGGATATGACCGCAGTCCTTTTTCGGCTAAGGATCCAAGAGATTCAAACTTGAAATCCTAAGAGATTTTGGCATAAAGCTTCCACTAATGAAACTCAGAGCTCATACAATGTCACAGTCTAAGTTTGCACACCCAAACCACACCCACAAAGGCTTCATTTTTCACTTTCCCAACGTAAACGACATATTATTGATCTGTACAATTTGTTCCGGTTGGATAAACCTGAGATTGAATGATTGTCCTTCCAACTTTGAATCCCGGCACAACAGTGAAAGCTACCTTCGGTCTAGTTTTCCCTGACAAACTAATTTTCCTTGTGACATCTTCCATGTACACCATTGAAAAATCTACTCCGCTCTCCACTTGAAATATCTCCACCGCAGGATCAAATGAATACGCAAGCTTGTGTAGCAACCATATTGAGCTAGCCATTCTAACAAATGACTCATAAAACACAGACAATGATCTCCACGAGTCCAAAACTACTTCTTTCCTGTCTAAATTGCTAAAAATTGAAGATTCCATTGTGGGATGGATCAGTTGATCATACTTATGCTCACAAAATCTTGAAAAATCACACTTAGGATTCTTACCCAACACCTCCATAGGATTGCACGAAACATGCTGAATTAGTTGTTTCAAGCAATCATCTTTACGAGTAATGGAACCATTTCCATTGCATACAATCTCATCGTCACACGACATGAAATCATCCAAATCAAAACCTCTAAACATTCCCAATGAAAGATACGATAGAAATGCATACTTATAATGCCCTTTTTTTGCATAATCAACATCAGAGTATACTGAATTGGCAGCCATTTCCAAGTCCCACCCTGCTTTTCTCATCAAATCAATCAACAACTTACTAAAACCATGCAATGACCTGACACAATCCCTTAGCATAGACTCATACACCCGAACAGTCAACAAAACTTCCATTCCCTTATTCAATTGTTCATTTCTTGGCAATAATTTCTTTTGTAAATTCGAATTGAAAACTACCATTTTATCCAAATTTTTCCTCAAAATCAAAACTTGATCATCTTTAAACTCAATATCAGAGATTAACTGATTTACCATGGTCTCCAAAGCTCTGAGCTTGCTCTGATTCTCCTGCACTTGAAACTCCAAAAACGAACCCACCGGAATCTCATATTTTCCCCCTGGGTTTTTCCTGAAATCCCTGTAAACATTCTTCAAATCAGTCAATTTCTCAAGGACGGACACCAGGGTCTTGTCTGCGGACTCAAGGCTATTTTGGTCAACTCTGGGCACATGGGCAGCTTGGAAATTTAAATAGGAAGCTTCAAAGGATGCAATTGTGGCAAAGAGCGAAGAAATTAAGGTTTGTATGAAATGGGTTCGGTTAATTTTAGGTAAATGAGTGGGGTCCGGTTTGAGGACCACGACTTTTTGGTCAGGAATGAACTCTTCAGCAGAGTCTAAAAGAGTAAAGACATCACCGTCAGCGGCGGCGGAGGCGGTGGTTGTGGGATCGTCTTCCTCCTCCGCGAAGAGCTCGAAAGTTTTGGTCTTGAAGGCTAAGGCGAATTTCTGGAACATTTCGGAAATTTGTGGAGGCCTTGAACTTGACGGGCCTTCCATTTCTACCATCTCTCAAATACTAGTAGTGTGTACAACGGAATAAACATAACATACTGTTGTTTGAGCCACTGTGTGTGCGTGTTCTGGGGTTTGCCTTTTTTGCAGTGTGTGTGTGTGTGTGTGTGTGTGCGTGTTTTGGTGCTTTGGATGTCTTAGAAGGAAGGTATGTGTGTGAGTGTTGAGTGTGTCAAAACACAAAGGTTAGGCAGCAAAGTTGGCAAGTGGGACTTTTTCAAATCCTTTTCTGAGATATTATATTGTTAAAGCTATTTAGAAATCATTTTTATGGTATTTTTTTTCTTTCAGAATTCTGGAATTGGATTTTTGGGAGAAGAGATTGATAACGGTTGGGAAATGGGTGGAGCTAGGGTGACATGCAGTTGTGGGGGATTTCAACTTTGGTGAGTGGCCGACCACCAATGAATACCGAGGAAACTGGAAAAGTTTGTGACTGATGGAACATAAGTAGATGATAGAACATTAGAACTTTAGAAGAGTCTTTGGAAGTTTCTTGCGGGAGTTAAGCACTAATGATTGTGGAGGATTTACTAATGTTGTTAATTTATGTGGAAGTTGGAAAAGAGATGATTTTAAAATATAGTCTATTGAAATGGTAAAGGAATGGCAAAAGTGAAATGGTTAAGTTTAAGTTTCCATGGATTTGCCAATTAAAGAAATTATATTTTGTTGGAAGTAAACCTTTGATTGGCAATTTGGGATTAGCCCATTGCAAGGACAGCAAAACTGATGAAGAAAAGTTAAGAGAATATAATTGACATGATTATTGAAAGAAGTATTTGCACCATTCCAGTCAAGAAAGCCACGAGTTTTTCCAATCTAATAAGAGCAATTATGCAATTTGAAGAAGTTTCAAGTTTGATCAAAGTTAGTTGGTAATGTAAAATGTCATATGATTCATGAAATGGAATCACAGACATCTTCATCTAACGGAATATACCATCCATCCAAACAACTTTGAACTTTGTGGTTGGACTGCAGAGGAACTTTTCCACACACACATGCAAAGACACACACAGAGATTCTTTTCGTGAAAACTTTTGCTAACCTTATTCGGGAAGTAGGTCAGAGTTGTTGGAGAGTTGGAGTGCCAGCAGCCAAAGTTAAACTTGGATCTTGCAAAAGTAAATTCCAAAACTATTTACAAGAATCATGATCATGATCATCCCATCCCAATTCATCTAGCTTGGAGTTCTCAAGTCTTAACCTTCAACGAACAAACAGCAGCGATCCTCTCTTGCCATTTAAGACTAATTCCACGTCCCAATTATTAGGCCTTTTTGGTAGGCACGTTTAGTGATAACTGTGACATCATCAGCACATAATTTTCCTCCCAACAAGAAGAAAACAAACACACACACACACACAAAAAGAGGATTGCAAAATGGAAAAGCAATTATGCAGCCAAATTAAAATGATTTTGTTTTATGAAGTTGGTTGTTTCAACACCTCTAATGGGATTAACAAGTTAGTTGATACTAATGTAAAGAGTTTCAAAACAGGAATTGACCCTAAAAACATACTCCAACTCCATAGTGGGTTGGAGTTTGGACAAGAAGAAATATGTTTGGCACTTTTTAGTTTTTTCTTTGCAAAAATAGTGGGGCAAATTGGAAGGCATACATACATTAAGGACAAAAGTTGAACATACATTCTAAATTAATTTATATTATAACATGATCATGGAAGAGTGAAGAGTGAGTGATTATGTTATCCCATACTCATCTCAATAATTAATAATATAAATGTATAACAATCCAACAGGGTTTGTAGGGTTTGTACAACTCTCACTCACATAATGAATTTGTAGTAGTATGTAAATAATGGAGATTCGTTATCTTTGTCGCAGACTTTACAATAAATAATGATAATGATGAGGCATTGTTCTTGTTGTTTGCATGCGGACTGCTGGGGCCTAAGTCCTTAATTAAATTGATGATGTGCTTCCTATATTGCCTGCGTTTTTCTGTCGGATGGATCTTTTTTATGGCTCGTATCATACTATCATTTCGTTTTCTTCCCCTTCTTTCCATCCAAACTGTGCCATTCCATCATACAAAGTAATGCTTTTAACTTCCAATTTTTCTTTAACTAAAGCCATAATTTTATGTCATAAATTGCTTTCAAAGTATTATTCTGGGCAAAGGGGTTATTTACCAAAATATTGTGATTTTGGGTTTTTATTCCCAAAATATTGTTGTTTTGAGAATAATTATCAAAATATGACAAAAATACTTTAGTTATTTGTATTTTAATCTTTCAACATTTTGCATATCATATAAAAACCTGAATATTTTAGAATTCAATTAATTTATATTCCCTAGGTACTCATATAAGCATAATTAAAGCATAATAAAACATTATCTATTGTATTTTAGCAGTTCAAATTTTTAGAGCCTTACCTCGCTTCCTTTAAGTTGTTTGTTTTCCTTCTTGAAACCTTATCAGCCGCATGGCTTCACCTTTCGGGCAATGATTATTGGCATTCTACTTAAAGACGTCAGAATCTTCCATCGTCGGACTTCTTAACGGCAAACGGCCACTTGCCTCAACGCCTTCTCGTCCTTGCTGGATTCTTATGACTGCCAAAGCTCCTCCCTTGGGTATAGAATTTAATTCTGATTTGGGTTTTAAGAATTTAAACAATAAAATATATGGCTCAATTTTTTGAAAGGAAACGTACTTTTATTGAATTTGAACATACTAATTTACAATAGAAAAGAGCTTTATTCAGCTCATCCCTATGCCTATATTTTCCCTATGGGAAAGAAGAAAACTTAGAAATTCATTCTTTTTCTAGCACTTTAGGTTGGGGGTTTTCAGATTAATTTTTCGATGCCTTCTTCTCTTGAGATGACTTCTTTATATAGACTTCAAAAGCGTTTGAGAATCCGCGTAAAGAGATAAGCCTTTTCTTTCATTGGTTCATTCCTGATAAGATTCCATTGCCATCGGATAAGTGGGATAAGGTTGTCTTCCACTATCATATGGGTGTGGACCATTGCTGTCATTTTCCAGCAATTGCTTCCAATAGTGGTAGGAACCATTCTTCACATGCTGCTTTATGAGCGTAGTGGTATGGACCACCTTTCCACATATTGCTGTCTTTTTTCGGAGAAGAATCTCGTGAGTGTTGATGTTGACTCATCTTGCATGCCATTAGCAGAGTAGTGGATCTGCCATAAAACTGGTCATTTTTGAATTTTTTTCACCTTTTCTTGCAGAATTGGTGATCTTTTATTTCCTCCTTCTGTTATTATCATCCAGTTATCTGAACTGTCAAGAACTTGGAAATTTTTTACAGAGAAAGTCTCCATTATTCCTGCTATAACTTTTATTCCCATAGCTCGTCGATATTGTTCCCATTTTTTATTGAAGAATGGAACTTTTAAGTTTTGCTCATTAACTC
Source organism: Ophiorrhiza pumila (assembly GCA_016586305.1). Lineage (NCBI taxonomy): Eukaryota > Viridiplantae > Streptophyta > Magnoliopsida > Gentianales > Rubiaceae > Ophiorrhiza > Ophiorrhiza pumila. Next base: position 3,224,238 of record BLIW01000002.1, read on the forward strand.
TTAGGCTCACATCTCCTTTAAGCTTGGTGATATGGACTAGGTTAAAGCAAGGGTATCTTTCATCTTCATCATATTCCGGTGCAATGCTGTACACACGAATGAAAAGCTTTTTGCCTTGTGCATAATTTTCAAGGCTCTGAACAAATATTGGATCAAAGAATTGAAATTCTTTTAACTCCATGCTTGGATAAATTCGATCACAGAAACCAAACTTGAATAATTGATATAGGAATCTTGGTGGAACTCCTTCAATTGTTGTTATCCTTGGATATATACTGGATCCTTCAAGTCTAAAGAAGGTTTCTCCATTTTTCAAATTGTATACCTGCAAGGCAAATTCATAATATTCTTTTTCGTTTACGTTTTTTGATTCCAAAGATCATTTTATCCGAACAACTTTATTTTTTCCAGTATCAGAAGAACTGGGTTGTTCGTTGCTGATTTTGAGATTTATATTCTCAAGATTCTCCAGGTGAATGGTAGAGTCATCATATGCTGATTTGAATTCAACATTTTTATTTTTAGTGGATTCACCACTATAAGTTAGTTTATCACCCAACGTTCAATGAGAGTCCGAAAACTTCTCTACCAATTCATAGAGATCTGCAAATTCTGTCAGTATCTCTCCCTGTTGTTCAACAAGACTATTCATCTCTTGCTATAGTTGCTTTTGCTGATCCAACAGCTTCATTGTTTGTTCTCTAATAGAGAATAACATATTGGATTTTTCCACAATACTTTCATCTAGTTGAGATATTTTTGTACCGAGAGAGCTACAAAGCTGTAGCATTTGTTTCCTTTTACCCTTCTCCATGTTCGGGGTTTCTCGATAAGAAATCTGCATAAAAATTGTCAGTTCTTTTTATATAATCAATTTTAAAAGTATAATAAGACAACAAAGATTGCCATCTTAATAGTCTTCTAAATTGAGGTTTATAAGGTAATTTATTAAAGATTAAACTACCAACTTGAGTATTATCTGTTTTTACCACAAAAGGTTTTTGTAATAAGAAAAAAGAGAATTTTCTTATTCCTTTTATTATGGCTAATAATTCCTTTTCATTTGTTGAATAATTAACTTCTGCTGTATTAAATGTACCACTTGTGTACCTGCATATCTCATTGATGTCAGTTTTTAAAATAGCTGCCCAATAAAAATCAGAAGCATCAGTTTGTAAAATAAGATTATCTTTTGGTTCAGGCATTCTGAGTTTAGGAAGTTCTCTGCATTCTTCCTTTAAGGATTTTATTACTTCAGTGTGATCATCTGACCATCCACTAGTATTATTTTTTCTTAGTAATTTTTGCAACAAAGACCTTTTCTTAGCAAGTTGTGGTATAAATTCTCCTGCATAATTTAAACATCCAAGAAATTGTTCTATTTCTTTCTTAGTGTTTAATTTATCTGGAAAATTACATATTTTTTGAGATATATGACTCTGTAATTTAATACCATTAGTGGTTATTATCATACCAAGAAATTCTATCTCAATTTTACTAATCTCAACCTTTTTTGACTTAAGATTATTCCATTTTGTATGCAAATTTTTGCAAATTCTTTTAAATGTCCTATATGTTCCTGATATTCATTAGAGCAAATAAGAATATCATCTACATAAACAAGCATGTATGAGAAAATAGAAAATATTTTATCCATTTTTCTCTGATATATTTGTGGTGCATTTTTTAATCCAAAAGGCATCACTAACCATTCATACTGTCCATTAGGTGTACTAAAGGCAGTTAGAGGTATAGATTTATCAGCAAGTTTTATTTGCCAAAATCCTGATTTACAATCAAATTTAGAAAAGTATTTCTTTCCTTTTGCTAAATTGATTAAATTATTTTTGTTTGGAAGAAAATATCCATAAAAAATACTATGTTTATTTAACTCTTTATAGTTAACAACCATTCTTGCTTTACCTCGTTTTTCTTCAGCATGGTTTCTAATCATAAAAGCTGGTGAACTATGAGGGCTATTACTTCCTCTAATTAATTTCAAATTAATTAGTTCTTTTATTTGAATTTTAAATTCAATTTTATCTTCTTCCGAATATATCATTGGTTTAACTCTAATGATAATGTTTGGATCTTTTAGCTCTATTACAGCTAATTCTCTTTTTATATCCCATTTTGCTATAGGATTTTCTCCATAATTGCTAGCTATTAGATCTTTTACTTTGTCTATATCTAGCATTTTAACTTTAAACTTTCTTATCTGGTTTGTATGCAACCAAATTTTGTCATATCCATCACCACGCGGTGCTGGCTAAACTCTGTATGGGGTATGAATTCGCGAAGTGCGTATCCAATGTCCACAAGGGGTTTTTAAACTAATCATATAGATTGTTTGGTTATATGTCTGAAACTGTTGAACGAAGTCGTTCCCTAACAGTAAGTCGACATCTCATCCTTCATAAGCATATAGCTGTTTTATAGCTACTATTTTGCTTCCTAATATAATTTCAGGTTTAAAACATACCTTGTCTAAGGAGTGCTTATCACCTGTTACTCCTTGCATTGAGACTTTTATTGGATTATTTATCCAATTTTTGAATAGGAATTCTTTTCCTAAACTTATTTCTGCACCTGTATCAATCTGAGCACAAATGAGAATTTTCTTTTCATAACATGTAATTTCTACGAAAATACTTACAGAAAATTTTTGTTCGCTAGGCATTTTCCTTTTCTAGAAAAATATTTTTTCCTGCAAAAGAAATCTCAATACCATATTTGTCAATGGTAAAATTATCTAGGCTATCTAGAAATGTTTTTCCTAGAATTATATGATGGTTTTGCTTTCCATCTAAAGCATCCAAATAACAAATTATGTTAAATTTGGTTTCTTGAAAAGTTATTGGTACTTTAACAATTTCATTAATCTCATTTTCTTCATTTGATATACATCTATATGTGTCCTTATATTTCTTTATTAATCCTGCATCAAAATAACTATTAAAGTGATTCTGTGCACTTTTTGTGTTAATAAGAATATTATATCCTTCGATATAATTTTTTCCATTGAAGTATTTACCAAAAACTTTTAAGTCGTTTGGTGAATTTTCTTTTATAATCCTTGGAAGATTGAGTGAAGAATAACTCCTTCTACCTTTTTCTATCATAATATTATTTTTATTATATGAGACTATGTCTCTTGATGTTCCTTCTTCTAAATTCTTAGAAGTTCCAAATTCAATTGTATAATTATCTGGGATAGTTAGATTATTTCTAGTGGGTTCTAGAATTCTTCATATTTCTAGGCATTCTTTATCTAATTCAACTGCTGGTTTCTTATCAAAAATACTTCCATAGTTTGAATTAGTAAGACTATATAATGCACAATAATATATGCTCATTATATGATTGCCTGGTTTAAAAAATCCTTTTCTTAGGATTTGAAAATGTAAACTCAAGGCATCGTTAAAATCTTTATCTTTTAAAGATATGCAATATTTTGGATAATATGTGAAAAGTAATTTTTTATAGGCTAAATTGCCTTCTACTATTCCAAGATTTCCATCTGAAGCACTTGTAAATCTTTCATCAGATAAATTGATGACTAAAAGACAATCAATTCCTTCTTGGAAAGTTGATTTACAAAGAATTTGTATGCCTGCAAGATAAACATATTGCATTTTATCTTTCTTTTCTTTAGGCAGTTTATTTAACAAATCTGTTACCGTCTTTTTTGTTAATAAATTCAATTTTCTGTTTCCAGATGTTTCTTGAATAGGTATAACCTTTTCAATTTCCATGTATTCATGATAAACAAATTTCTTTCTTTTAAAAGCATTTCCTATTTGACTTAATACATTTTGATTAGGTCCTTTTAAATTTAGCTCTAGATTCCTAATCTTTTCATATTTAGAAGGGTCAAAAGATGCTCTTAATGCATATCCTTCTATAGTTTCTTCTTCTTCTTGTATGAGGATTCCTTCCTCTTCTTTTTTACTGATTTCTATTTCACTCATTCTGAATCCGATTCAGTAAATACCTCAAATATTTCTGTCATTTCAGAATCTAATGATGACACAGTTTCTAAATCAGATTCTATGTCTTTTATGTCAAGTATTGAAATTTTTACTTTCTTTTTATTGCATTCATAAGACTTATGTCATTCTTCTCCACAGTTATAACATCTACAACTGGTTGGTTTTTTCCTTTTATCTTTATCTGTTTTATTTCTTTTGTAATATTTTCTATTTTGTTTTTTATTCTTTTTAAAGAATGTTTTATATTTTTTGTAAATCTTATTTTTTGATTTACGTTTTTTAGACTTGTTGGTGGATCTATGACATCCCCAATTGCCTACTTCTTCTACTTCTTTACAACATATAGTTTCATTAACTCTTTTTGCTTTTGAAAGTATTCTTTGTTGTGCACAAAGATCAGATAATTTTTCTTTTAAGAAAACTATTCTTGCTCCTAGAATATTTGAATATCCTTCTATTTCATGATTTTTTGAAAATTGAGTCAAAAAATATGAACTCCATATACCTGGTAGTTTTTGATATAGCATATCAGCTATTTTTGACATATCTTCATTACTATCAAAGTATTGATAATAATATTCTTCAAATTCGCACATATACGAATTAATATCACACATATTACAAATTTGTAATTGACTAAGCTTCTTTAAAGCTTCTTGTTTTTCAGCTATTCTGGATGAATCTGTTCTTGTATTCCAATCATATCCCATAAATTCATCTACTATATAGTTAGCAAATGTGCTAATTCCATCAGTTAAAGATTTTTCCATATGTCTGACTACGTTGACTCTTATTGTATTTCTTGTTGAATCTGTTATTCCTTGATACCAATTTTTAACATTTTCATCTAATGCTGCTAGGCATATTTGATATTTTTCTTCTGACGAAAAGTTGGATGTTTTATCTGTCAAAAAATAGAGACCTATATCTTGTCCCCATTGTTGTAAAGTTTTTGACGCATCTAACTTGCAGTCAAGGTTTAAAAATCTAAATCCAGAACTTGTAATTGCTGGCATATGTCTATTAGGTATATATTTTCCACTAGGTGAATAAGTATATTCTGTAGCTGCCTTTTCAGGTTAAACTCTTCGGGTTCTTCCTTGATTTATAGGTACTGATGAAGTACTTGCTTCATCTGTTTCTAATTTTACAGATTTATCTTTATTCATTTGTACCTTTACAGGTTCTTTTATTACTAAATCTTCTAAAGAATATATTAATTCTTCTATTTCTTTATCCATTTACTCTTTTGATTCAATCTCTTCTTCTGAACTTGGATTGATTTCTTTATTTGAAACTTCTTGTTTCATTTTTTCTTGTTTAATTCTTTTCATTTCTTTTAAATAAAATCTTTCATCTAAACTTCCTTTTCCATATGGCCTATATCCTGTTGGAGCCTTTTTCATCCAAAATTCTTCAAAAACTTTTCGCTGGTTTTCTTGGAATTTTTTACTATCTTTTACCTTATTAGGTATTTGATCTTCTACGGATTTAACCATAATTTCTATTGTATTAATCCTGACTTCTAGTCCTTTGACTAACTGGATTAATTTTTCTATATTTTCTTCTTGTTTAAGAAGCATTAATTCTATGGATTCAAGTTTACTCATTTTATCCATGGCTTCCATGAAAGTCTACCTTTTCTTTCATATATAGAATTTCAGATTCTAATTCTTTTATAACAATTTCTTGCCTTTCTAAGGCTTCTGGTTTTACTCCTGCTATAAGATTTTCTTGAAATCTTTCTTTTCTTATTTTTAATTCTTTATTACAATCTTGTATTCTTTCTATAAGATCTATGCAAACATAGCATTTTTTAGTAGATTCAAAAACTTTTGAAGCAGTTCTTCTATACATTTTATGTTATTAATCCGTATCTGGCCAGGACCAATCTTCAGAATTCCATTCATATACTCTTTCAGAATAGACTCTATCTTCAAGTTCTTTTATTTCTATTATAGAATTCGTAAAATCAAAGTTTTTAATTATTTTTTCATAAATGATCTTTCTTAAATCTGATACTATGTTTTTATTCATTAATTCTTTTAATATTCCAACAACAATTGGAGTTTCTATAGTTAACCATATTTCTAATTTTTTGTTTATAAAAAACAAAATTATGCACGTTATTTTCTTCATAGAAGAAAGTTAGTGAATAATCTTTTTCCATTTAGGAAATTATAAAATTTTTATGAGCACATGGCTCTGATACCATTTTGGACGGGTTTAAACTAAGGTTATACTTAGCCTCGAAGGGATCACTGCGGAATTATATTCTTTAATGAAATATAGTTTTTATATGAATCTTATTTAAAAGTTCTGGGGTTAATCTATAAATAAGACAAACCTATTTGGTCAATTTTGAAATACCAATTTTGGAAGTCGAGGTTGGCATCCTCACTTTCTCTATTCTTGGAAAGATTTTGAAATCAACAATATTCATGTAATGTTTTATAAAAATGACCCTATTTTGGTAAAATCCCCCTTACATGTGGAATGCTTTTTTTTCCTTTTTAGCCTGGCCCATTGGAACGAAGGCCATGTACATTGAATGACTTGTCACTGTGGCTACAACAATTGGGCTTTCACAATTTGTTTAAGGGCTCAATAGTGGACGGACTGATATACAAAGGACAAAAAGACTGAAATATTTCATACTAATGTAAGATAGATATTTCGTCATTTCTGTTTGGAATTAGAATTAGAATAACAGAGGGCAAGGGCAAGGGCAAAGGGGTGAGATTTATGAATAAATTGAACACTAAGTGATAAATGGTAACAAGTTATTTTTCTTGAAAGTAGAACAAAATCCCAAGTAGAAGTTTATTCAAATTGAACATAGCCATTAGGCTAACCTAATGATTATAGAGTTAGCATTTCGACCTCAACGTTTAGAATTTAATTTCTTGAAAATGCATGTGAGTGTGTGTATGAACGTGAAAACGTTGATTATATAAATAATGGTGCATTCATATATAGTATCAACATTTTCATCCTCACTCCTTGCATTGCAATCCCATATTACTAATTACTAACCTTGGGGTTGGGGAATGTTAAGTTAAGATGATTCTTAATTTCTTCAAAGCAAGTATGAGATGAAATGAATTGACTTGCCTTGTTATGGATCTTGGTGGGATAAACATGAATGAAGAAGAAGGCTTTACAGCGTCTTTGGGCTTGGGCAGCTAATTAAGCTGGTGGCTTAGCTGCAGCATGAAAAAGATGTCACATCAGAGATTCAGAGACTGCCATGCCGCTGATCCTCCGTACAATTGAATCAGATCCAGCCCAGCAAGTCCTTTAAGTCCTTTTTGTCTGCTCTTGCTAGATATTTCTTGTCTTACCTTTCCACTCTCCTTCTGTACAAATCTTTTGTTGTCGCTTTGTTTTTGCTAATCCAATATTTGATACGACAATATACACACTTACAAAATTTGACCCATTGCGATTTTGAAAAGATAAATTAATTCAAAAAACAGGGATTTCGCACATCTTTTAGAATATTGTATGCAGACTGCCTGTTTTTTTTCATCTTCGTCTCTCTCTCAAGAATATATACATACATACTTGCAAGAGAAACAAGATTGCATTAAAACATGAGTCTTGGCTCAATACTTCAATTTCTGACTCCAACAAATCCAGAGGCGTATCTATCTGCGTGCACATATTGAGATTTACATCGTCAATATGGCTTATGCAGTATGATTAATATCCCTGAATGTACAAACTACAAACTGCGCCATTTCGCCTGCGTTTATGTTTGATCAGACTATATTGGTGCTAAAGAGTAAAAACTAGCACGCACTAGCCACCTAGCCTAGGTAGATCTTGTACTTCAATTCCTCCCTCCTCTACTTATGCGATAAGGCCATCATTTATGGCTCAAAAGTAACCTGCATTTCTTTGTTTTGGGCCTACATTTACATTTTCTAAGGATTTTTAAAACAACATTAATGGTATTTCACATTTCACTAGTTACTTTTTCCAATTAATTAGAAAAAAAAACTATGTAAACTACTCCAATCAATTAATATATCAATTTCGCAACAAAATGTATGATAAGAAGAACACATTATAATCCATAAACTTTAAGTCCTTTACTTCATTTGTTTGTATTTTTTTTTTTGCCATTAGCGATATTTTGCAATCTAATTTAACTCAATCAATCTATTTAGGCGCTAACCAAATTGGGTCAAATTAAAAAAAGAGAACTCACTTCACAAATCAAAAAATTGCATAATATAAGTATTTTTTTTCAAGACAAACTATGAGATTATGAACTATCCTCATCCAAGCACTTAAATACTTGTGTTTCACTGGGAGATGAAATCTTCTTCATTTCTATTCTACAAACAATTTAGAAAGTCTTGTCACACATCAAGCAGTGGAGTTTAATTGGAAGTGTGACTGCATGTACATGAGCTGATCAAATTAATATCTTTATTTATTGCTAAAATGAGAGCTGAATTGATTGGGGATGGAATGCATATGATAATTCAACAAGAGCTGGCAGTGATTTTGGATTCGTTATTTACATAAGAAAAGAAACATCGATCATTAGTAAATATATATAGTTGGTCATTTTTGTTGTCTTGTCTTATTCATTAATGATTCTTGCACCCAAATGACACCGATAAAAAACAGAGAAAATAGCACCACTTGGTGCCTGCATTGCATGTGATCAACCTTCAACTCTTGTTCTTTTGCTGCCAAGAAGTTAATAAAATCAATCGTGTGTTCCTGTAGGTTAAAAGAGGCAAGAACAGTAAAGAAAACATGTTGTAGTAATTTTCATTAGGGGGGGGGGGGGGGGGGGGGGGGTGTTTAAAATTGGACAAATCGGGCAATGGATTCAAATGGGGTGTTTAAAAATGGTTAAACTATATACATCCATTAATAGTGCGAGTCCAGCCTATAATGGCGTATTTTCTGAATAGAACGAGAGATCGATGTTGAGCGGATTTGGTTTAGTTTGACATGCTGTTTTATACTGATGAATGTATGTTTGGTTCCAGAAGTGCTACGGAGAACAAAAATGGGAAGATTTTAGTCAATGGATATGCTGCCAAAATGAAACAAAACCTTGGACGTTGCATTGCAAGAATATCATGCATTTGTTCAACATCGCTCCAGAAAGCTTTGACAAGATATAGAGATACCCGGCCAGGTATGTTTATGCTTAGCAGATAATTAAGTAGCAGCAAACATCGTTATAACAAGAATTAAGTTTTTATCGCACTAAACATGTTGAGTTATATGGATCACATATTGATACTGATGAACTCTGTTTAACCTCGTAAATACCAGCAAACATTACAACAATCTCTTGTTAATTAAGGAAATTAAAGTATATATATGGCCCTGTTTCAAGGTTTTCATTTCTGTTTTACGTTTTTTTTTTTTTTGCACAAAAAAAGTTGTGCTTACTTAATTTCTTGTGCAAAAAAATACATAGCTTAATGGTGAAATATTAATTTTATGTAGGAACTTTACAGTGCCAGTATTCTATATTTATATGTACGAAGGTGATCGATCTCTACCCTTTTCGGTAATCTCGGTTCCCACAATGACAATTGTTAGCCGTAATAATTGACGCTGCTCTCCTCTTCTTGTGTTGAGTCTTGAGTGTTGATAAATAAATAGTAAATACACACAGTCACACAATCACTTTTAAGAAAAGTTGTTCGCATACTACCAATATTCCACCCTCTTTTCTACTAGTAATATATTTTGCAATCGTATTAAAAAAAATGTAGGCATTGGACCATCATTAAGGGTTAGTCATCAATTAATCATTGGATATATATGCAATAAATTCCTTTCATATACGCTGCCTCATTGCGTCTACCCCCTCCATCGCAAAGAAAAACAAAAGATGTGAGCCTCTGCCTGAGGCTGAGGTGATGATCCAGTCCAGTAGCTTTGATTTTCCTACTTGAACGTTTTTGCAATTTCAAAGAAAACGTTCACATCCTTCCTCTTTAGTTATTAATACATACTGCTATATGGGAGGATATCGTAATCTCCAATTCCAAAACCCATACTTTTTACAGGGTGTTTTTTCACCGATAAGTGAGAAAGTCACCATCTTTGGTCTTGTCATTTAGCTCTGCCTCTGAGAGTAATTGGGGCTATCTGCCAGCAAACCCAACCATTCATTTTCATCCAAATGGCTGCAAGTTTGAGGTTTTCAAGACATGCTCTTTATGCAAGAAAACAATTACTATTAGCAGTAGATCTTCTTTAACTCAAAAAAGTCTTTTTTTTTTTTTTTTGAATTGAAAGATTTTCAAAATTTTAATCAAAATCATCATGAAGAAACTAGGAACATAATATTGTACTAATACTAGTACTAGTGAACCAAAATTCATATTCAAATCCAGCTTTTTCTTATCATACAAATTGACAAAGAAAAGCAGCAGAGGGTACTGAACTGGTTTACTAAATAATGCTGCTAGTATATGCACAAAACAATGCACGAATTAGACCAATTACCAAGAGAGGGGGGCTGGGGGAGGGAAGGTGTGGGGGGGGGGGGGGGGTGTTTGGGAGCGAGAGCCCAATAGCAGCCCCCTATGAAAACAAAAAGCTTTAAATGAGGCCAACCTCTCCAACTCCACTCCTATTGATTCTTCATTGGTAACAGTAACACACCCCCAGTCTCAGTTTTCGCAGGCGCCGTTCTCTTTTCTTACACTACTACACTTCAATTTCTCTCTGTCTCTCTCTTCCTGGAATCCCTGATCACTATGATTTGATATCTTTCTCCCCTCCCCTTCAACAACACAAACATATATTCTCTCTTTCTCTCCCTGGAATCCCTGATCAACTCTTCTTCTCTACCATAGTATAATTTCACACTCACACACAAGCTCTCTGACTCTCTCTATACGTATAACACTACTGTATCCTCAAGAATTCAAATTTGCAAAATTGAAAAAGATGGTTGGGTCTCTCTCTCTTTTCTTCTCATTTTCTTTCTCTGTAAAGTGAATTCTTTGCACTGACTACAGTGAATATTCATTCCATTTCGAAAGGCACATAATATTACTGATAAAGTTTTGATTTTGTTTGGTTTTTTTGTGTGTGCAGTTGGATACTTCGACCCTTCCTCACTGGCTAACAGCCCTTTTGACAGAGAAGTTCTTCAATGCCTGCATTATTCATGAAGATGCTAAGAAGAACGAAAAGAACATTTTTTGCTTGGACTGTTGTGAGGGAATCTGCCCTCATTGCTCGTGCTTTCACAGCAGTCACCGCCTCTTACAGGTATTGCTGTCTAATTATCCTTCAAAATTCAACACAATTGAGGACAAACAAATTTCATGAAACCATCATTGTTCTTTCTGTGTATGCATGTGAAATACTGCTGTTGATTATTGAAACAGGTGCTGATTCTGAACTTAAATTTATGGTTTTGTTTGTTTCAGATAAGGAGATATGTGTATCATGATGTTATAAGACTTGATGATGCTGAGAAATTGATGGACTGTGATTTTGTTCAGGTGAGTTGATGCAATTTTGGAAATATTAGTCCAACTGAAAATTCGAATAGGCTCATTTCAAATTTGTACGTTTTTTCTTGATCAATTTTGAGTCATGAAGTTCCTCTCTTTTCTGTGTTGCAGTGTTACACAACAAATAGTGCAAAGGTGGTTTTCCTTAATCAAAGGGCTTACACAAGGACGATCATCAGAGCCACCGGCAACGTCTGCATTATCTGTGATAGAAGCCTTCAAGACTCACATCTCTACTGCTCTCTCTCTTGCAAGGTCATCAATGGAAAACTCAATAGGAAAAGGGAAAAAAAAACCATTTCTTTAATGTTTTGATTATCCCAGCAGTTGATTTTGATCTGCAATATTCTTGCCGACCCATTTCTTATTATTTTCTAAATTTCTCAAATGAGTTTCGGTTAATTTCTCTTCAGCTGCAACATATTCTTGGAACCGGGTGCAAGCTTTCAGAGTATATCTTCAAGTGTGAGAACATATCTTTGCCTGAACCTCCAGGTTTTGATGATGGCCAAATGACACCTGACACGGTACTTGAACCGGCGGGTTCAATGAGGACGGAGTCTGACTCCAGCGGCAGTGGTGGAAATGTTGAAGGGGTGAGTTGCCTAACACTTGCTTGTACTGCCACAACAGATATTGCGAGTGCGAGGAAAAGACGTAGTGCCATTTCAGGGTTTCGACCGGTTTGTGGTCCGGTTCTTGAAATTTCAAATCGTAGGAAGGGTAACCCTCAGCGGTCTCCACTTTATTGATTTGTGTAAGGATTACTGACAGTGAGAGCATAGAGAGGTGGCAGCCTGGCAGGGGGATTGGGAGTAAAATTGGTGTTTTGGTTTTGGTCCCTTTGAAGGGAAGGTTGGACTGTGAAGTCAATGAAACAATGGTCCTTACCCAAGTCCCAATTTTGTAGAGCTTTACCACCTTCTATCTTCACCTTAGTGAGGATTATTTTGTTCAATTGTTATACTACTAATAGTAATAGTAATAGTAATGGTTAGTATTATTACAATGGATTCATTTTGTTTTTACCTGTTCCACTTTTGTTTAGTTTTGCTGTTTAAGGGTTGAGTTGTAGAACTATGTGATACTAGTGACTAAATCAACACTTGCTGAATAATGCATGGTTGAAGTTGACAACTTGAATGATGACAAATTAAGAGGAAAAAAGAGGAAAAGAATGGATCTGAAGTTTGTAGATTGAGCTTATAATTTGTAAGTTTGTGAATTGGACTGAAAGTTTGGAGGTTGGATGATTCTTGTGTGCCTCAGAAATCATTAGATTCATTACCAATGGCATTATAATGCTTCCATTTGGCTTTTTTTTAGCTAATTATCTAATGTGTGTGATTCCTATGGCTGTTGAATTTACTTTTCATTTTTTGAATCTTAATTCATTTGGGTTTTTGTCAAATAAAAAACTTTTTGATTGTTCTTGGTTGTGGTGAATATAACTTGGTTCTAAAATCTGCAAGACAACCCTGCAAATAATTGTGACCAGTTATGGCAGTATGACCCACACAATTCTTTATTCTTGATGAAATCCTAGAATTGCAAACCCCCAATGGCCAATACTACTCCTTTAGAGCCTCTCCTATCTTTTGTGTTTCTTTCTTTTTTCTTCCCTATAACAGAATAGAGACAAAACTATTTAAAGCTAAGTGCTTATTCATCCACCTAAACTATTCCTTCACCAATATGTTATGCATATCATACTCTTTATTTTCTTGAGAAGTGAAACTCTACAACCCTTTAAACTATACTTTATGCATATGCTAGCTGAAATGCTTCTTTTTATATAGTTTTGTGATCATATTCACATTTGATTTAGTCATATAAATATGTCCATGCTATAGCCTCTTCCACAAGATGTTGTTTAGCTGAATTTTATGCAATGGTATAGTAAGCTTTGTAGTACTCCATGCATGAGTGATGAGTTAGTCAATCTTGTTTTGGAGGGTGCAATATTATCTTATTTGTTGTTAATTTTCACTTCCTTGTACCTATGCATAAAATTTAACCAAGAATTAAAACCCCCTAAACTTATCAAGAAAGGACATGAATGAAGAGAGGACCACTACTCTTAGTACAGCTGAGTCTCTCAGTGACAAGTTTTCACCCCAAAGTCAGTGTTTAATTCATTGCAGTGCATACAAAGTTCTGGTGGGAAAATGCAATGTAGCGTCAGCGTCTTATAGTGCAATTGTTCCTCATGAATATGCTATCCCCCCTTGAGTTCTATTCATGGCGAAACATTTACTTTCAAACTCATCCACTGTGTTATAACCATTCCAATGAAACTTATCCTGTCTATGAAGTTGTACATGTGCCATCATATGACTCATCTTTCGGTAAAAATTCATTTCTAGGTTGTTTGTAAAACTTTTGTTTGAGAAAGAATGGAGTAGGACCTTCAATGCATTTGAGTACAACTATGTTAACCAGGGGTTATGAACTGAATATAAAAGTTTTTCTATTTAGAATGGCAATTCTATCAAGTACTGAATGCTATCAAATGTGCTCTCTCTTTCTGCATAATATAGATAGTGGTTGTTGCCATTTTGGTACACATTGCAAGATTTGAACTACTTTCTTGAATTTTGTAAATGTGAAGAGTTAATGTCAATCTACTTCTTTAATATATACTTATGGTAGAAATAATTAGCTTGAGTAAATATATACTTCTTTCATATATAGACATATATATTTGACTTACTTTTTGGTTGGAAATGAGGAAGGTTAAGTGATGATACATGAACATGTTGAAAATCAGTTGATTTGGTCAGTTGTACACTCAAAATAGAAGAATGAGAGGATGGATATATATATAATCGATAATGGACATTGGTTCTTCCTATGAAATAGTTGTACGTTGAAGGCAATCAAATAAATTTTAACTGTGAAATTTAAAAGCTAAAGTTGTAATTGAACATGCATAATGGATAAGCATTGACCAAACGACGAGGACAAGTGAAGTGATGAACTTGGTGGATAAGGTTTAGGAAACTAGGAAAAGGCATGGATGAAATAATACGATAGACATTTGGTGGTGCTCACCGGGCATTTGTAGCTGAAGAGGGTTTTAGAAGTAACCTCTTGGAGTAAGAGTTCATTCTCCTTTTTATATCTAATGTTTGATATCTTGTTATATTTAATGTTCCGTTCTCTATTTAATATTATAAATACGTGTCGCGTATTTATTCTTTACAATTCACTAATTACTCAATAGCTGTGGCGTGTATCTATAAAATGAAATAAAATGTAAAGCGAATGTTAAAGAAGATTCGAAATGGTATTATAACACGAAAGAGATTGATGGAAAGGAAAGAAAATGTTGGATAGGTATTATAACACTGAGATAAATTGATGAAAAACAAATGGTTTTAATCTTTGCTCCATCCAATGATAGGCTTGATCTTAAGATACAAGTATACTAGTACTATTTGGTAAAGCGGCAATGTCTATGAGTATTCATCTTATAAAGATTTTGGTCTCCAACTCCAAATACATATCACATTAAGAAAATTTAAGAGAGGTGGATCCAACGTAAAAACAATGATATGTTTGCAGCTTAAAGTAGACATTTTTTTGTCATCCTTGTGACTTGTGAGATGCTGCTGGACCAAAGACTTGCAGTAGCTAGGCATTTATATTCTTGATTTGCGGTGGTTGGTTGGGTTATCATCCCAAGTATCATATACATTCTGATTCTTCAGAAAGTGTCCGACATCTAAAACAATTACTCCTTAGTTAATTAAGAATTGATTCTCAGGTCAACCTTTGCATAAATGGTCTTAAAAACCAAGAAATTCCTTGGTATTTTTATGGGTTGATGATCAAGTTTTGATTTCTGATCATTTCTCCCAAATCTTCAAACCAATATTAATGATGCAAAATTAGGATAAGGGCTGGTGATGTTACAAATATATTAGAATCATAAACATAGTACGAGCAGAGTATTTAAGAAACCTGAGGTAAAGACAAAAGTGAGTAACTCTCATTGGGCAACAGCCACGTATATGACCACTTGTGTGTTGCGTTTTTTCCCCTGTCCTTTTATGACACCTGTTTGTACTCGCTGCGTGCCACAACAGGGACGCAGAGTAATTGATAGGACAATGTTGAAGCAAAGCAAGAAGACGTTTTGAGCATTTATGCATGGGAAGCCAGGCTGCAGATATCTTGCTCTTGCTGCCTCTTCATTGTAAGGGCTCAATTCTTTTTCACTATTAGAGAGAGGACCACTGTGTGTGTGTGTGTGTAGTACGTAGATATTCATTAACTGATGTATGCTGGTGCTAGTGTTGGACAAATAATTTTTAGCTGTTGCTCAGATTTATGCATGTATGGAATGTACTACTCATCACTCAGATTTTGAGGGCAGGTCGAATTGAAATTTTGGCTCATTTGTGTGTGGGCACTAAAGATGAGTTGAGTCACTTGAGTGGAGTGAAATGTTTTTCTTGGTCATGTAATAAATGATCTATCCTATCAACCTTTTTTGTGTAATATGATTGAAGCAACCAACATCCTCACTTATAATGAATTACATTGGCCTCTTTCAATTCCTTACATTTTTCTTTAAATGAATGTTATAATAATGTATATATTTTAACAAGGGGTAGATTAATGGTAGAAATCATTTTTAAAAAAACAAACACACACACACACACACAAATTTTGAGGGATTTGAAAGACTTTCAGTGAATCCTATGTTGAAAAATAAAACCCTAAAAATGTTTAAACAATTTAAACAACCCCCAAAATAAATCAAGAAAAAAGTCGAAATTAATTAAAACTCAGAGAATGGCATTGCGCAAAACAAAGGAATTTTGAATTTGGGCAATAAATAGTTTTGGTTATAGGCGTAGCCCGATGAGTCTGTTGGATCTCACCGTTCTTTTGAAACATGGGTATTAATAGTGATGATGAATTCGTATTGAAACAACTTTCACAATCTTTAGAGAGAGAGTTCACTAATAGAATGAATGTTTGGAATTCATATTATAGACATGGGCACGGTTTCAATTTCGGTTCCGGTTCTGGTTTCGGTTGCGATTTTGCTCCAATTCTGATTTTTTTTCGATTTTTAGTTTCGAATTTCAATTGTAATCCCACTTTTAAATTTGATTTCTATTGAAATAATAATTAAACTATTAATTGAAACTCAAATAATACAACATAATAATATAATTAGAATAATAGTAGTTACATTTGAACTTAATTAATATATAGTTTTTTAGATAATAGAACTAGGAAGAATTAGATAAGTGAGATTCAAAGATATAAAAATAATAAGAATATTGAAAGAATAATTGAATAATTGAATTATTAATTAGAATTCAACTAGTATAATATAATAACATAATTAGAAGAGTATTTAAAATTAAACTAATATATGAATTTTTTTAGAATAATAGAATTATGAAGATTAGATAAGTGAGAAAGAAAGATATAGAAAGAATAAGAGTATTGAGAGACTGATCGAACTATTAATTTGAATTCAAATTGTATATTCGCATAATATAATAATAGAATTAGGACAATATAAATTAGAAAATTAAGTTGATACATAATATAATTGAATTAATAGTTGAAATTGAACTAATACATGGAGGTTTTAGAAAAATATAATTATGAATGATTAGATAAGTGAGAAAGAAAAATATATAAATGATAAGAGTATTGAAAGAATGATTGAACTATTAATTGGAATTCAAATAGTGTATTAGTGTAATATAATAATATAATTAGAATAATTAATTAAAAAAGTTAATACCCTAAACCTTAATCCTAAACTATAAATGCTAAAACTTACAATATAAATATTAGAAAACTAAGAAATAATATTAGAAAAAGAATTATGCGATGAAAATGAAGAGATATAGAAATATTTATAGAATTATAAAAATGAAATTTTTTTTGGTCGATTCCAAAAAATCAGGAATCGTAGATGAACCGTCTATTGACTGTTCGGTTACGATTCCTGATCAAAATAGACGGTTCCGTTAATAGACGGCTCATCTATGGTTCCTATTTGGTGGGACCCCCGATTCCAATTTCGAAACCGGCATAAGGCCATGTCTACCATAGTATGCATGGATATATGGCTTTTGCTAATTCGAATTGAAGATTGATATAAAAAGTTTTTAGTTTTGGCATCATACCCATAGTTAGCACATTCATCATAAACACGGTAATGATAATAATTCTAAATCTACATTGTTTCATATCATTTTTATTGACTATATCTCCCAAGTTACGTCACCTCACCTTCTCAAATCCCAAGTTTACTGCTAGCAATTTACGAGAATTGCAAAAGAAAATTAATATTTTGACTATCAAAAGTGGAATTACATGACAGAAAATGCTAGCAGATCCTCTGTTTTGTGGACATAGATCAAAATATTCCTCTGATGAACGTACTACTAGTTACTGTAAGGGCCCAACGGTGGATCCGTATATCTAGTTTTAGATCAACAGCTAACATTGATGGACGGCCAGAATTGAGCTTTAGTTGAGGCTTGAAGAGATGGGTCTTGCCATGGTTTTGCATTGCCAAAGTTAGATCATGGTCTGGGCTGATTTACGTTTGGTTGTGTTTTAATTGGCCCATGTTTTGTACCAAAATCCATGAATTATTGCCTATAGGACTAGTGTAATGATAAAAACTACCATGTGTTTCTAGTTGGTAGGGCAGACAGATTGGACTCGAGATCTTCTCTGTCATAATTAAAACTACTAGGTCGTAGGGTTCACTAATCTCTTGATTAGGATCTAATAATTTTAAAGTAATTTTAATAATATTTATGCATTTAAACGTTAGACAGAATAGAACTGGATAAATATTGGATATAGGATCTGGACTGGACAGATTGAAGGTCGAAAAACTACATCTTAAGGTAGATTGAAAGTTGTAGTAGCTAATTTTGACGGAATCAAATGATTACGAGATGGACAATGAGACAAAGGAGAGAGACGGGTAAATATCTTTTATGTTTTAGTTTAACTCAAAATCAGATAAATAGGCACATTCATTCTCTGAATTAGGGAAGAAAACCTACAAAACAATCATGGGGAGTTTACTTTGATGGCTAAATCACCACTTATTTCAAACACAATATAAAAAGTAAGAGTTTAGATTTCAACATTTTGCATATTGTGTAAAAGGTATTTATAATTAAAAGGGTTGTGTTTTTAGTAACATAAGAATTCTTTTGATTATTTTCATAACTATGAATTAGGGTATGAGCTTATAGGGTTTCAAACAACTCATATGAATTCGAGAATAAAATCAATCATCATCAAGTAACATTGAAAGAAAGAAAGAAAAAAAAAAACACAATAAATTCTTTATTCCACTTAAAGAATGAATGAAAATATGACCCAAAGCAGTCCATCCATCTATATTCAGTTTAGCAAAAATATTAATCATCCATATATGGCTCGATTAATCCCTACTCAATTACATAAAAAAAAAAATAATAACAGTAAATTCCCGGATCGATGAACGACTGTTAGAATGCAACATGCATAAAATCAAAGCCGTGTTAGTTCTTCTGAGGCTGCAGGTCTTGATCAACACCATACACTCCCTGTCATGACCGTCAACAAGGTCTTGGCTAAACGCATGATTGATTCTTGATTGTATTCAAACTCAAAATATTATAATTATAAGCAGAGAGACAAAAAAATAAATTTGGATGATCGATCGATCAAACCAATGATTGTGTTATTTATAATAATAAGTAAGAGTTTGCTTAAGGGTTTTCTTATTCTTCAAGTTCAAGCCAACTACAATTCTTTTTCCCCCTTCTCCAAGCCAAGCTTCAAAAATGCAATTTTATTTTCCTTATTATTTTCGAAAAACAAGGATATTAACTTTTATCTATTTATTATATATACATATATTTTGTATATATATATATATATATATGAGAACGTTAATACACTAATTTTTTATACATTACACGCTAATATTTGATATTTAATATGCTAATTCGCTAATTTTTTTTAATTTATACGTTGAAGTGAAATTCATACGCAACTATCATATATGAGACGGTCTCACCGGAGAATGACTCATATACGTTAATACGCTAATTTTTTATATACATTATACACTAATATTAGATATGTTATACGACTAATTTTTTTATATTTTATACTTTAAAGTAAAATTCATATGCAAGTCTCGTAGATGAGACGGTCACAGAGTAGAATGCCCCATATATATATATGTATATATATATATATATATATATATCAATGCAAATATTGATATTATCATTTCAACAATATTATTAGTTTAAAATGTTTAAATCAAGTTATAATAATATACTCACAATTAATCATTATCTTATTAATAGATTAATCATCTCTTAATTTTTTAAATTAAATTAAATAAATTAAAATAGTTAAATATTATAATTAAAGCTACAAAATTGGTTGATTGTGGCAATAAACAATAATTTAGGGAGATTTATTTATTGTGTATTATCTTAATAAATTACTTGGAACAGGATATATATTAGTCTGTTATTGACTAATATTTGACTTAGGAATAACCAAAAACCTTAAAAATTTCAACTCTGTCAAATTCTGCAAGGAAATCAAAACTGAAACTATGGGCGACGGCCACCCAAACAATATTGCGGGAAAATGTTGAGGACGTAAAACAATACTTACATGGCAATTCTTTTTTTTCTCCGATCAAAATCAGTCCAACAAAAACCCTGAATTTATTTTTTCCTTCATTTCCAAATTGCCTTTCGTGGGTAATTTTTCAAAATCCAGCCTTTGAACGACAATTAATTGATAGAGAGAGCTATGGGAATTAATGGGCCCGGTGATTTTCTTAGTGTTCATCCAACAGAACTCAAATTTCCATGTAAGTCGAATCGAACTTCTGTTTAGTTCCTCACGAAATTTAAGTTTTACTTTGGTTTAATCTTTTGTACCATCACAATTCCTTTGACTGATTGATTCATTGAATTGCGTTAAAAATTAAGTTTTTAATGGTTTTCACCTATCTGGGATTTCATCTTTGATCACTTTTTCATTGGGAATAATTGGATTGAGTCGAAATTTAGGTTGTCTTTTTCATTGGGAATAATGGGTTTTTCTAAAGTTTTTTTTTTTTTCTAGTTCTTCTATTTTATTTTTGAAATTTTATGCTTTTTGGTTTTGATGTGTTTGTGGGATGTATTGGAACAGTTGAATTGAGGAAGCAGAGTTCATGTTCTCTGCAACTGACCAACAGAACTGATCAATATATTGCATTCAAGGTACTTTTTGTAATCTCACGAAATATTTCATTGATTGTACTACTTGTTAATGTATGTACGTTGACTGATTACTTTTATGGTTTTGAAAGGTTAAAACAACCAACCCCAGAAAGTACAGTGTTCGCCCGAATGCTGGCGTTATTCTGCCTGGTTCCATAAGCAATGTCACTGGTAAAAATTCTTTCTTTAAAATATAGTTCTTTGCAAGAGGTCATAGTTAAGAGATTGTTGTTTACATTATCCTGAAACGTGCGATTTGTAGATTTCGAAGCTTGGTTGTTTTGATTATATGGTTTAGTTGTTAACTGCATTTCTATTAATCTAAGTCTTGTTTATGTTTGTAGTTAATATGCAGGCACTTAAAGAGATGCCCACTGATATGCAGTGCAAAGATAAATTTTTAATCCAAAGTGTTGTTGTTCCTGGTGCTTCAACAGTTAAGGACATAAATCAGCAAACGGTGGGTTGGGTTTTATGATTTTATGTGCATGATACTGTGTCTTGACATTGTTGGACTGTAATTTCATTTTGTTATAATGGATGTTATTTTTCTGCACTCATTTGTTTTGTAGTTTGAAAAAGAGAACGGGAAGGTTGTTGGGGAGTTTAAATTGAGGGTTGCTTACATTCCTGCCAATCCCCCTTCCCCGGTTCCTGAAGAACCTGAAGAAGACTCTTCCCCCATGTTGTCTACGGTTGGGGATGAGGTTAAAAGTTCTTCGTTATCTGAATCTGTAAGTCTTCAAGGCCTTCCAATTTTTCTGCAGTGTGCATATTGGGCCTATAATCATACCTTGTCCCATTAAATGTGCCAGGTGGCAAGGTCTCTGGAGGATTCTACAGTTGAAGCATCATATTCGGAGGTGAACAAACATATCTTTCGTTTACATCCAAAACCGTGGGCTGACTGTTGTTATTGAAGGAAGTAAACTTGAGGCTGCATTAGTCAAATGCACTTATAATACATTCTAAGCGATAATTGTGTTGCTTGTATTTGTGAAAATGAGTATTCCGAAGATAAATTTGCTTTGAAAGAGAAATTTTTGATTGAAGGTACACTCATTTCTTTTTTGGCAGAAAGTAAAAACTTTAACAAGTGTGCTATGTCATTAGATGCATTTTGATGAAATAAGCCTTTTGGTTGACACTGTTTTGTGGTTAATTGATGCCTTTGTGGAATCTTCTTTGGAAATTTATAGAAGGAATGTGTACAAAAGCTTCTTCCATATCATTCTTGGAAACGTGTCTAATTGTTTGTCATCCTGTTCATGTCTTCATCACTTTCGCTTGGTTTCTTCTGCAATTAACATGCTAGTTCTACTCGAATTAGTTGTTCTTTGATGGCTAAGTAAAACTATATGCATATGCTATTTGCTTTAAGGCTTTTAACCAAATAGGACAAGGTGGAAATAGTTATCATTTCACTGGGGGTCCATATATTTGCAATTTAGGAACTTAAAAGTTCCCTACTTTGGAATAGAAGGTCTTGGCAAGGGATAGATGAAGCAGATAGAATTCAGCAAGTCATAGTTTCTGCCTGGAGGAAATGGATAACTCCTGTTTGTATAGTGGTAAATACCATGCTATAACAATCTGAGGGGCCTAGTGTTATATACGTAGCACACAATTTCTTAGGGGCCTAGTGTTTTACAGGTACGTAGCACACAATTTCTTCATATTGTACTACATGGGCTATAGCTCTTAGGGTGTACCTCAAAAGTACCGTGCTATTGTGGATATTACATTTTAGAATCTCTCCCCATTGGTTAGATCACCCTTTAAATGTTTGATACAACTAGTTCTATAGCTTTATCGTGGGCCCTTTTGTACCAAATCACTGATTCACACTAAGATCTTTTATAGTTTGAAAGAAGACATGGAATTTTTTTTGGACACGGTTTAACTGCTTGTTTGGACTAACTTTACAGTTATATTTTCAGATTGATTCTATTTGAACTTGGATCTGGAACTATTTGTTGTTTGTTTGATGTATAACTTGTGTTGTTTTTTGTGATTAGAACCTTGGCAGCCTACTTAATACATGTTGTTTGAAAGTTAAAAGTTTTGTGATTGCGCTGCATAATTACTATCTAAGACTAAAAACAGGACTTTTATCTTTTTAAGCATTTGTGTGCTGCTCTTTGATATAGCATGTTCTTACTGATGCCCTAGCCCCAGTGGGGCTTCGCATTATCATACTTTGAGCTGTTTGAGATTCATATCTAGGAGCTATATGTCTGAAACTTTCCTAGAAAAAAATGGGTAAAGATGGATTTTTTCTGACTTAAATGTAGTTCTCTTGATTTTAAGATGAATATGCAAATATTGCCTGTTTTATAGATCTAGTTAGGTTTGGGCAGTCCCTGGCCAGAGGTCAATCAGCTGAGCTTCAGTTTCAGTTACGTTCTTCCTATTTTAGCTTAGCATGATCTTTAGAAGAAATCGACAAAGACCACCAGAATGTCCTTTTGTTTAAGCTGAACCTAATGAAGTGATAGGCATGGTTGTTTAATCTCTGCTTCTCTTTTCGTTTAGTTCTGTTTTGGACTGAGTTTGTTGACTGAGTATTTTAACACTTAGCGTAATTTCTGTCGCTTGATGTCATTTTCTCAGGTTTCTTGTTTTCATCAGCGTAATAGTTTTTTTTCTTCCTTTTCTTTGGCTTCAGGATTGGCCTTTGATATCGAAGTTGATGGAGGAGAAAACTATGGCTACAGAACAGAATCAAAAGCTTTATCATGAACTGGTATGACAGAATGTTCATATATTGATAAGTCTACTACATATATGATCATTATATGTTCTTCTTGAGCCTGTATCGTATAACAATTTGCTTCATAATTTGTGTGGGCACTCATTTTTCGCTTGCTAAGTAATCTAAGTAATCGACTGAACATGGTTCTAACTGTTTAGAATATTCATGTCCATTTGTGAAAAGTAGCTTGAGAACTGAATGATGGCTGTTATTGGTTAGATTTGTCTATGTGAAGTAGTGTGTTTGAGGTTGGGTTGAGTTAACAGAGTTACAAGGTTGATGATTCTCGTAGAAGGATATGATAAATTAGAAATTAAAACCCCATGATTATAACTGCTTTGTGACATTTACGTAAGATTCTTTGATTAAAATCTCTTACATAAACAAACTTGTTATGTTTCTTGACTTCTTGATGAACCAAAATATTCTTTTCAATTGGTTTCTTTGTAAGTTTTTCAAGCAACTTCAGTTTCTTTTATGACGGTAATATGGTTTAACACGGTAATGATATTGGACAGGAGAAGATGAGAAAGGAAATCGGCAGAAACCAAGCTTGTCGAATCTCCTTATTCATCGTTTTACTCATTGGCCTATTGGGTGTTCTGGTTGGGTATTTCATCAAGATTCAATGAGCGTTCCAGAGCAGGCATTCAGCCATATAGCACAAAGAAGATAATATTTTATAGTATAGTAGCTCCAATTTATCATTTCTGTGTACAAATACTATTTGACTGTTGATATGTTTAAGGGGTTGATTTTCCTCATTCCTGGATTGCAAACTTCGTTTCCGATTCTGGGTGAAGTTGACTCACCTAATTTTAGCTGAATTGTTTGGTTAATATAGAGGAAATGAGAAAAATAACACCACCGTAGGTGTGATAGTAGGAAAATTGTTATGACAGTGGTCTTTAATACTGTTCTTAGTGTTACTGTTTTGTTGTGCATTCTTTGTTTGGATGATTGTTCTGAAAGCCTTGGCAGAAAATCTTCTCATAGTTGACTTGACCCTTGAAACCTAACAATTACAAAAACTTTAACTGAGTTTGTTTGTAAGTTGGGTATGGATTTAAAGGGCTATGGACTGTGGACTGAGTAATTACAAAAGCGGAATAACAATAATATCTTTCATAGTAATGGAGTATTGAACAAGTATATAAGCTTTGTTTATCTTAGTGACCACTGACCAAGACAAAAAGAAAGTTTGTATTATCGTTCAATAATTATTACTACAACAACCCGTTCATATATTAATCGTCACAAAAAATAGATTCACTGTGTCTGTTCATATAAACTCAAAATTGTACCATTGTGATGTTGAAATCGGGGTTAATAAAAAATTGTACTATTGTAATGTTGAAATAGCGGTTTTCATTAACTCATATGAACCAATGACACAAAAAATCAATTCATACATGTATGAATCAAAGATACAAAAATTCCTAAAATCGATTCATATATAAACTCATTAAAGACACTAAAATTCCTAAAATCAATTCATATATAAACCCACGGTTAATATAAACTCACTATTGTACCATTGTGATGTTGAAATCGCGGTTTTGATTAATTCATATAAACCAATGACACAAAAAAATCAATTCATACATATAAATAAAAGACAAAAATTTCTAAAATCGATTCATATATAAACTCACTATTGTAGTTGAAATCACGATTTTGATTAACTCATATGAATCAATGACACAAAAAATCAATTCATACATGTATAAATCAAAGACAAAATTTCCTAAAATTGGTTAATATATAAACTCACCGTTCATATAAACTCATTATTGTGATGTTGAAATAACTGCTTGGATTAACTCACCAAAGACACCAAAATATTAGTGATGTATCCTCTTTGCCGTTTAATAAGTATTTTTAGAATGTATGTTCTTAGATAGATAAAAAAACAATGGAAACATCAATCTAGAATAAACGATTCCTTAAATTAGAAACACCGTTCAAGAAAACAAGGCAGGCTAGCAACTAGAACATATATATATATATATATATATATATATTAAGTCTTAAAACAAATTAAAAGAAAGAATTAAAAATGCAAAATCTTGATAAGTAATTGAAAATCTATCTCAATTCTTGATCTTGGGAACGTCAGCAACGTGATGCTCATCAGCAACAATCTTGGGTGGTTGTGGAGTAGGCTGGGGCTTGCGATAAGTCCCCTCCATATTCTTAAATACGGCGCACGCAGAATCGGACATGTTCTTGAAGCTGGGAACATCGTATGTTTGTACAACATACACTACGCAGGCACCCCCAACCATCAATGCAAAACAAGTCCCCAAAAATCCCATTATGATGATGATGATGATGATGTTTTGGATGATTCTTGCTTCAAAAATTAAAAGGGTTTTAGAATTTGGATGATTTTCTTTCACTAAAATATAAAAAATATTTGGCTGAATTGATTTGTGGAGTATGAAATAAATAGTGTGTTTGGATGAGGTTATTGTCTTATTCCCCAAGCTTTTCCTACACTTTCCTTACTCTATTCAAACTCCAACTCAGTTTCCCCTTCTCCAAGAAGTCAAACTTCATCGATTTCAACGAATTTTAAATCTCATTTTTTTTAATTAATTAAAGAAACAATTATTATATAACAAATATTAGACCCCCAAAAAAAACATTAATTGCCAATAATCAATTTTTTAATTTTTTTTGTATAGATAGATATTACGATTATGGAAAGTCTATATGTGAGCAGTAGTTTTTGAAGTTATATAATTTGCTGTGTCTTAAACTTGCACTAATATATTATTTATACAATTTAAATCATCAGCTAATCTCTTTAATTATGAAAGAGGCAATTATATATTTTCAATCTGTTTAATAAAAAAGTTTCTACATCAAATCAATTTAGAATTTCCTTAGAATTCCAAAAAGTCTTTCAATACAAACAATTTTTTTTTGGTTGAATAGAATATAACATAATTTCTACATTTAAGGTTACTAGGAATGCAAGAATCTAAAAAGTTTTTTTTTAATAAATAATTTTTATTTATGAGATAAATCACTAAAGTAATTACAAATTGTTGTTTAATACAACATTCCCAAAAGCAAATCAAAGAAAACTACTTTTTATCAAAATACTAAAACAGATAGTACTAAATTTATACTGTGTCAAAACTCCACTCCAAAGCAAATTACCAATTAATTTGGTTATTTCAATTTCTTTGCACAATGGAAGTATGATAGAATATACTTTTATTTCCATTGAAACACCTCAAAATATTACTGGCCTTGGATCCATAACTAAATTACTGTGATATACTTTATAGTTCAATTTGATCTGGAGGTTGATGAAGCTCAAAACTGCACCTCGGGATCCTTCTGAACCGAGCTGAAGTAGTACCGAGCTCCAAGCAATAAAATCTGTATATATCTGTAAAACAAACAAGCGTCAGAGGAAAGCCCGAGGTTATCCCCGGGAGTTCCACTCCGATGCTTAAGTTAGTAATTGAATTCAATACCCCTTTCATTAGTATATTCAGGTATATATCAAAAGTCTCGAATAGTTACCGTTTAACAGCTTATCTGATGATCTCCTTGAATCTAGGATTATTGTTATACTAGCTGTTGACTATTTCTTTTGTAGTTCGGGAATATTTGAATTACAGTTACATCAATACCTCCTCAAGTCGGCATATAAAGCTTTTTATCCCGACTTGACAGTAACTTTCAAACTTACCCGAGCTGATATCCTTATGAAGAACCATACATCAGAAAGGATCTTCCATGTCAAGATTGACGCTTCAAGTTCCAAGAAAATTAATTCTTAATCATGGGATTGACGCTTTGAATTCAGAGAAAATTAATTCTCAAATACGGGATTCCGAGAAAATTAACTCCTCATTATTGACGCTTGCACACCTTTTATTCATAGCGACTGTTATTATCTTAATCAAAACTGTAATCCCACATCCTCGATCCCATTTAATTTTGAAAAAGAGTAACTTATCTTCTTATCCGAATCATCTTCATTTCTGTCATTCGAATTTCAAAAGAAGAAAGCCTATCCCCAAATTGTTATTTTTAGGGTTCGCTCCATCGGTTAACTCAAGGATTTTCTATCAATCTTCGCATTTTCAGACTTTCCCTCAACAAACAATCAGGTATGTCTTCGGAAGAACACTCTAATTCTTCAGAGCCCATTGCTTCTGCTAGTTATGTGGAAGCTTCAGCTTCTAATGCTCAATCTGCTAACGAGAGTTTTGAATCTGTTGGGGATAAAGACGCCTCACTTTCAGTTCCTAATACTCCCCCAACTGTTAAAAATGATGCTTTAGAAATCACAGCCAACGAAGTCACTCCACGGCGATCTCTTAGACGCTCCGTCGTTACTATAGCTCCAACTATCATCACTGAGCCCGTTAGAGAAGATATCACAGCCCTCTTAGTATCAAGATAGAAGATACTATAGTTGAAATTCTTACTAACTCCATTTCGTCTACTTTAAATAGGAAATCAGTTAGTCGTATTATTGATAAGTACTTTATCACTAATCATGTTTCAGTCAGGATACCTTCAGAAAATGACCGAGCTACGCGACCCCCTCAGGGTTATACAGCTTTATATGACCATCAATTTCAAGCCGGGATTCGGCTACCTATTTCTGGCTTACTCCTTAGTGTCCTGAAGCACTATAAGGTTAGCATAAGCCAACTTACCCCTAATTCCATTAGGACTGTAGTATGCTTCGAGCTGATATGCCGACATAGTGGAGTAGACGTCAGTCTTCCTTTGTTTAGGCATTTCTACTCTTTAAAGACAATGCCGCAGGAAATGGGTTGGTTTTACTTTAACCGACGTGCGGGTAAAGTGTTAATTTTACAGAACTTTCCTAGTTCTATCCATAGGTGGAAAGAGAGATTTTTCTTTGTAAATGCTGAGTTTATTGGTCACGACCAAGCCTGGAGAATTACCAATAGCATAACTGACCGTTAACCTCAGAAAAACTATGACAGAAAGGGAGAAAGAACTTTAGAATCTTTAGGGAAAACCCTTGATGTCTCGAGGTTATCTGAAAAAATCTTGATTCAAGGCAAATTGAGTTCAGCTGTTCTTGGCCCAGACTATGAGGGCACCAAAGATAGGGACGGGATTGAACGTAAGTTTTCTTCTTGTATGCTTTGTTTCTCAACTACCCTGTTCTGATGTTTTCTCTTTCTGATGTTTTTTCTTACTGCAGTGATGGATCTTAGCTAGATGCTCAAAGGGGGATTTCGCAAATCTTCCCTTACAGCTTCCTCATCAAAGAAATCTAGCCCTGAGAATTCTTGAAATCAAAGTATTCCAGAAAATATCCCAGATCCGACCGAGCTCACTCCTTTGGGCACCTCGGTTACTTCTTCTGGTTTGCCTCTAAGGCCCGAGGAGCAGAAAAGGCGGGGTCGAAAAAGAGTTACTCCTTCCTCCTTTAAGGCAGACCTGCCTCTGCACAAAAAGACTGCTAGTTCAACACCAATCATGACAGCTTCTCCCAGCAATTTTTCTGAAAACTCCGAATTTGGCTTTCTCTCTCAACTTGCCCCCGCTACAGTTCCTTCTTCTTCAGTTCCAGTTCCTCACCCCAGTGGTCATTTTTGTCCGAGCTGGGGTTTTGATCGTAACTCCCGAGTACTCACTCCAGCTTTAGCTCGCCAATGGCTAATTGAAGGGGTCCTTCCTCGTGACTTAGATTCACTGAGGCAACTCAGCAACGAGGAAATGGCTAACATTTTCGCTGTTTCCGCTTCCCAGGTATGCTTAATCTTTTGCGAATCGTATTCTCCCTTTAACTGCTCTTTCTAATAGAAATTTCTTTCCATATAGAATGCTGTTCTGTCTTCTAGAGCCCTCAAAATCCTCCAAAGTTCAGGAGATTTTGCTGATCTTCAATTGAAATTGGAAAA
The DNA here is from genome assembly GCA_016586305.1 of Ophiorrhiza pumila. Taxonomy (NCBI): domain Eukaryota; kingdom Viridiplantae; phylum Streptophyta; class Magnoliopsida; order Gentianales; family Rubiaceae; genus Ophiorrhiza; species Ophiorrhiza pumila. The sequence goes on from BLIW01000002.1 coordinate 3,253,701, forward strand.
TGAGACGAAAAGGGTTATTGATCTAGAAGAGAGGACTGTAGTTTTAGAAAATGATGTCCAGAAGCAGCAGGAATCGGAATCCCGTGCTAGGCAAGAAATAATTGAGCTTAGGGTGGAATTAAGGAAGGAGCAGGATGAATTACATAATGTCAAAATGAACCTGGCTGCTGAGAAGAGAAAAGCTAAAGAACTCTCTTCTGCAAATGAAAAACTCAGCTCTTCAATCCTTGTATGGGAAAAACAATGCAATGCCTGGATACGCAAGTACAACTTCCTTAAGGAAACCGGCTCGGGCAAAACAGTGGAGAATTTTCTGAAGTCGGATGAATTTGCCCAGCTTATCTCCAAGATTAATGTCCCAGTGATGCAGTTAGGCTATAATGAAGCGATAAGGCTCCTGCAAGAAGAGCATCTACCACACAAGACTTTAGAAGAACTGGGTTATGAAGAAAATGCCGGGGAGAAGGTTAACGCTGTGTTTAAGGAGTTAACAGGAGGAGCACTTGGATTTTCTGTAACCCAATTCGTCCCTTCTACTCCGGTGCATGAAAACCCTGAGGTGGACATCTCTGAACTGGAGAAAAATGCTGAATTGGAGAAGCTGGGCGAGCTGGAGAAATCAGGAAAAAATGCCGAGCTGGAGAAGAGTGCCGAAAAGAATCAACCCTGAGTTATCAGGATTTTATTTATGCTACTTTGTTTTGTTTTGGATATTGGGTTAATTTCCCAATTTAATTGACAATTTATGATTTATATTTTTAAGGATTTATATTTCATCCTTAATCGTGGATATTCTGATTATTTCCCTGGATTTTTCATCCAGGGATTTTATATATAGCTGGTTATTCTTTGAGATTTTTCTCCAAGATTTTTCAAAGTATTTTTTATCTTTTCTCCGAAAATTTAATCTCGAGATTTTATATGTCTGATTGCCCTAGAGATTTAGTTCTCTAGAGTTTGCGTTATATGTCGGGACTTTTCACAGGGATTAGTTTCCACCGGAATTCATCACCAATATACGCTTTATTCAACATAAATTGATTTATTACATCAATAAAGAAAAAGAACAATTACCGAGCTGACAGCTACCGAGCTTACAGAGTGCTCGATATTTTCTAAACTCAATAAAAAAAAAGAAAATTACCCAACTAACAATTACCGAGCTGACAATTACCGAGCTGACAGAGTACTCGATATTTTCTTGAACTAATAGTACTTCCTCAGATTCTGAAAATTCCAGGTTCTTGGGACCAATTTTCCATCTGAACGAGACAACCTACAATAACCAGCTGAGGATACATCATCTACTTTATAGGGGCCTTCCCAAGATGGGTCAAGTTTCCCTGTTTTCCCTACTCGGCTTGCTTCTACTTTTCTTAACACCAGGTCACCAACTTTGAACTGCTTGCCAGTTACCCTCTTATTATAAAACCGAGCTGCCCCTTCTTTGTATCTCGCATCCTTGAGCTGAGCTCGGATCCTTCTTTTTTCCAATAAATCAAGGTTAGCTTGAAATCCTTCTTGATTTTCTTCTTCTCGGAAAAGCAGTATTCGAGGACTAGGTAAACCTATCTCAGGAGGAAGAACTGCCTCGGTACCATAAGTGAGAAGATAAGTGGTTTCTCCTGTAGCAATTCTAGGTGTAGTTCTGTAAGACCACAATACCATTGGCAAATTTTCAACCCAGTTACCACTTGATCGACCCAAACGTCTCTTCAAGCCTTGCAAAATTACCCGATTTGCAACTTCTGCTTGACCATTTGTCTGCGGATGCGCCACCGAGGTGAACTTTTGTTTGATCCTCAGTGACTGACACCATGATTTAAATGGTTCTTCGGCGAACTGTTTCCCGTTATCTGAAATTATCACCCCTGGAATTCCATACCTACAAATGATATTCTTCCAGAAGAATTTAATCACATTTCTTCCCGTGATCAACACTAGCGGCTCCGCTTCTATCCACTTAGTAAAATAATCGACTGCGACAATCAAGTGTTTATACCGACCTGTTGCCTCTGGAAAAGGACCGAGAAGATCTACTCCCCACTGATAAAAAGGCCAAGTGGATGTTGATGAATGTAACGGCACCTGTGGTGTGTGAGTCATCGCGGCATATTTCTGGCAGCTTTCGCAGGCTCTTATTACCCGTGCTGCATCCTCAAACATTGTAGGCCAAAAATACCCGAGCAGGAGTGCCTTTTTTGCTAACATTCTAGAGCCAACATGAGAACCGCATATCCCTTCATGGATCTCGTAAAGTACATATTGAGCTTGGTCGGAGTCTATATATCTCATTAAAGGCTTCAAATACCCTTTTTTGTATAATATCCCGCCTTCCAGAATATACCGAGCTGTAGGCTTATCTTCTGGTAGATTCCCCGACCTTAAAAACTCAACGATTGGGGTCATCCAATTCTCAGTAGCCTCTACGTTTATTACTTTCTCAGTGAAGATACTTCGTGTAGGAAGAGTTTCCACTAGCACTTGCTTACTTAAATGAGAAGATGTCGAAGAAGCAAGTTTGCTCAAGACGTCTGCCCTTCTATTCTGAGAACGAGGTATCTTCTGGATACCGAAAGACTCAAATTTACTTATCAGTGTTCGCACGACCTCCAGATAACTCTTCATTGTCGTGTCCTTGGTGGCATATCTCCCGAATACCTGCTCAACTATCCTTGCTTTCCCACAATAGCTAAGATTTCTGATCGGGACCTATTGAGGGGAGTAGTTATTCTGTTCCCCAGTGTCAACTCTGTCGTGCGCCGGGGTGGGTTAAGGCGATCAAATACTTTAGATCTTTTGTCTAAACCCACACTTCTTTTACCTTTATCTCGGATTCTTATTCGGCGCTTTTCATTGTCTTGCTTCCTCTGATCTGCCTCTTCCCATTTGGCGTACTTTTCAGCTCTGTCCATAAGCTGTTCCATGTCGCAGGGTGGGTCGGTGGCTATTTTGGTATAAAAGCGTCCTGGTCGTAAACCATTCAGGAAAGCACCTACCAAAACATCCTCTGAACAGTTCTTCACTTGCAGGCTCTCATCGTTGAAACGACTCATGTAACTTCTGAGGGATTCATTATCTCCCTGCCGAAGATTCAACAACTCTGCAGTGGACTTATCAAATTTTTTTCGTTGTATGAAACGATTGAAGAAAAGATCACATAATTGGGAAAATTAATCCACACTCCTTGGCCGTAGACCTTCGTACCAGAGACGGGCCTTTCCTTCCAGGGTGGTAGGAAAAGCCTGACATTTCGTTTCCTCTGGTGCCTTCAAAAAATCCATCGTAGATTCGAATCTATGAATGTGATCGTTAGGATCCAAATCCCCTGTGTAAGCTTGCAACTGCGGCAATTTGAAACGTGGTGGTAACGGAAAATCGGCTATCTCCTGGGATAAAGGGCTGTCCCTCCGTGGCCTCCTTTTCCCTGGATTATGACCTGCACCTCCATTCACATTCCCGTCACCACCAGCCCGAGGAAAAGGCTGCGTCCCAGACCTTCTGTCATTCTCCCCATCGTACTCACTTTGAATTACCTGGGGTGTTTTTCCCCGGTCTTTTTGTTGATCTTCCTTTTTCTTCCGGGCTTCTTTAACCATAGCTTCCATATCATCGTAATGCTCCGCGAATATTTTCATCATCTCAGGGGTAATGCAACTCCCCTCTTGTGGTGACTTCTCAGGTTATTTCTGATGGGAAGGCGATGATTGTCTTCCTTCTTCCCGCCTGCTAGTCTGAGTAGCACCCCCTTTCGACCTTGTGTTTGCCATAAAAAATGTAACTTGGTAGTGAGAACCTTTTGTTCGGTTCCCACAGACGGCGCCAATTGATGAAGCTAAAAACTGCACCTCGGGATCCTTCTGAACCGAGCTGAAGTAGTACCGAGCTCCAAGCAATGAAATCTGTATATATCTGTAAAACAAACAAGCGTCAGAGGAAAGCCCGAGGTTATCCCCGGGAGTTCCACTCCGATGCTTAAGTTAGTAATTGAATTCAATACCCCTTTCATTAGTATATTCAGGTATATATCAAAAGTTTCGAATAGTTACCGTTTAACAGCTTATCTGATGATCTCCTTGAATCTAGGATTATTGTTATACTAGCTGTTGACTATTTCTTTTGTAGTTCGGGAATATTTGAATTACAGTTACATCAGAGGTCATTGTGCATGTTTCAATTTTATGGAGCTATGAAGTGCTTGTAACAGAATCCAAATACAGAATGAATTGTTCCCTAAATCCAACCCAATTTGTAGAGAAAATTTCTCTAATGTTGTAAAACATATCCTTTAGCTGCTTATCCATTGCTGGTACTCCGACTTGAGCTGCTAACCAGTCAAAATATTCATGCCAACAACATACTCCCTCAATTCTTTAATAAGTATCGATCGTTTTAAAGATGGGTACAGTACTAATTAAGAAAATAGATAAATTATCTTATTTACCTATATTTATAAAAACCCCAAATTTCTCTATCTTCTTTTAAATACCACTACATATATAGATAATAGGACTATTGATAGAATTGGAATTTTTTAGACTTTTTGTATTGAAATTTGTAAAATAACACTTATTTGAGAACAAAAAATGTGAGATAGAATGACATTTATTGAAGAACATAGAAAGTAATATACAACGAACATGAACATATATAATTTGCTGAAATGATGATCAGTACGACCAACATGAACGTAATTTGCTCAAGTAATCTAAATATATATAATATACCAGATGAAGATCATCAAGTGAATGTGTATATATATATATGGGGTGCTTGGGGACTCCACTGATCTCCTCCATAAGCCGGTAATGTTCATCAACATCGGCCAACATTTCGTCTTTCAATGGCAAAGTCAGCTTCCCAGATATATAAATAAAACAACAATCACCCATTTGCCTTGTAATTCCATCATTGACAAATTTATTGCCTAATAAATATTATTCCCACCCACCAAATTAATAAATTCAAGTGGTGCATGAGTTAATTATAAAATGGATATTTTATGTGATCATTAAATATTTGTATATTGTAAATTAAGTAAGAAATAGTCAGTGAGGAACAACTAATATCATCTGTTATAATGATCATCGATGGCATGCATTGATCACTTAGGTATTCCAACAAAACAAAGTGTAGGAGCAAGATGTGTTTGTACAATGGATCAACGCGATTGTCATCAATGGTTATATATAGTTCCGTTTACTTTTAGGAAAGGAAAATCATACTTGTACCTGTATGAATATGATCATCAAAATGAGGGATTAAACATTTTTACTTCAGAAGTCGAGTTCATTGTTTGATTGGATAGAATATTGTCATATATGCATTTCGTGATCAGATAATACGTACGTGCGCACAAGTACTTGTATATATAAAGCCTTTGATTAACTTTTATGTACAAATTATATTATTTTAGTTTGTATGCAAAACAGAATTATGTAGTATATAGATCTATATATTTTGATAATCTTGTGTATTTGAGCCAAAGTATTAAAATGCATGGAGAGCATGCATAGAAGGGATCGAGGGACAAGTTAAAATATCATCATGCCCGCGGTGCAATGAAGAATGACATCTGCGGCAACCAAAGCTCCATCCTCGAAAGCTAGTTCACCATTTTCATAGCAATATTTGACCTACGTACAAAAACCCGGAAAACTTAGAAATTCATGTTTGCTGAAAAATGTTTCAAAAAATGATGGTACCTATGATACAAGAATTAATATGTACTTTGGAATGTTGCCAAAGGTTGCTGTACATTTCCCACTTCTTGACCTGATCAGTTCCTGGTGATCTTGATGAGAGATGAACCTCTTTGGTGTTGGACAAAAACTTCAAGAGTTTACAATGTCTAACTATTACAAATGTGGAAAAATAGACTAAACATTACAAAATGGAAAATCTTCAAATTGTGCAAGTAGTGCAATTTCCTTTAAACTTTTATTTAAGACACTAGAGACACTTTTACACTTTAAGACACTAGACTTTATACTATAGAGAGTTTTGCAAAAGTTGTCTTTTTTCCAAATAAAAATTATGCAGTATTTTCATTTGAGAATAATCCTTTTATAAGACTTCTTTTAACTCCTCAAGTAGTGGTTAGTTTTATTTTGGATAAAATCAATCGGTTAGTTATGTCTTGGTAGAGACATAATATATCCAAATAACTAATTTCACACATATTAAATAACTAAAATATGGTTATCTGAAAACTGTCTCAAAAACCAGCCAACTGAGTTTATCTCAAATTTTCAGGTTTTACCCGACATTGAACAAAGTGTAAATTCAATTTCTCAAAAACTCCCCGACATCGCGGTGTTTGTTGCGATGTTCAATTTTTGATCAATTGAAATTCTATTCCAGTGAGCTACATCGCGACGTGGAATTTTTCCACATCGCGACGCCGGTTTCCATGTCACGACATCGAGAAAAATTCAGCTACATCGGTCAACTGGAATTCTATTCCAATGAACTGTGTTGCGATATGAAACTTCTACACATCGCAACATCGGTCTCCATGTTGCGACATCGGTCGCGAAGTCAGGAAAAATTCAGCTTTGTAAGATTTTTCAGATTTTGATTGTTTCAATACTTTCAATATTGAAAATATATCTAACATTTGGCTACCTTCGCATGCAATTTCCAGGAAAATATCAATGGCACTAGCTGAATATCCAATTATAACTACAACTTGCAGTATATATTTTTGGCTAAAAACTACGGTAATTAAACACTCATTTAATGCGAACATGCATAAAGGATCAAGTATGACACAAATACTTCCCAAAAATCTTCAAATACGTAGAGTTTGCTTGAGGGTTTTCTTATTTCAAGTAAGAGCCAATGTACTATGTATACAACTCTTTTTTCTATTCTCCAAGCCAAGCATTCTGTAACGATTTTAGAGTTGTAATCCACGCTTTTGTAATAGATTGTAGTTAGTATTAATAATGGCTGATTTATCATTAGTGGGGAGTTTTTGGTTGTATGAAGTTTCCTTCTTTCTCATTCATCTTTATTCCCTTCTCTTTTATCTGTAATACGAATTCGTGGATTTACGTTGAAGATCATGACAAGATCATGACAAATGGTATCAGAGACAATCAATTCTTGGCCTGAATCTTCTTCACCTCTTCTCTAATTCTTCCTCTTTCTCTGAATTTTCCATTCTCTGCTTGTTCTCTGAACTTTTTATTTCATCTCTTTGATTCTATAACCTTTTTCTTTTCTCTCATTCTTCTCCCAAATTCTGCATTTCTGTTTCTAGCATTTTCTAATTCTTTTCTACTCCAATTCTGAATTCTAAATTTACAACATTAACATGGATGATGAGAAACATAAGGCACATTTGAGAAGATTGGATGCTATCATGGATAGCATTGGAAGCAAATTTGATATCTTGTTAGGGATTCTTTCAGAGAGGTTTATGGTGGAGGATAACTTTGAAGAATTTGAAAATAATTCTTTCAAGATTCTAGAGACTGGCACTCCTTTTTTTATGACAACCACCTTTGATGAGGAAAGTGTTTTTGATGGTGGGAGAGAGTTTAAAGAAGATGAACAACATCTGTTTGATAAAAGTCCTCAATGGTCAAATTTTGGTAAGGAAGAACTTTTGAAGAATTATGTAGAGCCAATGGTGATGGATGATTTGGAAACGGATGAAATGGATTTCAATTATATTGAAACAGAGTTTCTAGAAGGCGAGTCTGAACAAGAATATCAAGAAAAACCTCCTCATCCTCTTTACCCAAAAACTTTTGAACCAGTGAAACCAGAGGATTTGTCTCCTCTATTTCTTGATGAATTGATTAAGCAGGAAGCAACCAATGACCAGTTTATTGATATCTCAGAGGATATTATAGATTTCTATGGACTTTTTTGTCCAACTCCTCTAATCAGAGAAAAGAGGCTGGAGAAATCGCTGGACACACATGACAGAATTTATTACAAATATGAAGATGGTAGCCTAGTTGGAGCACATAAAGCAAATACTTCTGCTCCTCAAGTATGGTATAATACGCAACAAGGAGTGGAGAATTTAGTCACAGAAACTGGCGATGGGCAATGGGGAAGTGCTTTGGCTTTTGGCTCCAATTTATTTGGCCTCCATTGTGAAGTATGTCAAGCTAGAGCATCATATGACCAGAAGCCATATCATAGGTTGATGATGCAAACTTGGGGAGCCAAGGTTCATCATTCACCTTCTGGTGTTACTGCAGCTGGTCAAAAAATTATACAAATAGATCCATTAAGTTCTGGAAGTTTGGGTATCACTATTTCAGAGGTTGTGGAAGTTGCAGCAAAAAATGCTGATACAAAGTATTATCTAGGAAGTGTTCTCAATCATGTTCTTTTACACCAGGCCGTGATTTCTGAGGAGTGTATCAAGCAAATGGAGGCTATAGGGGAGACTCCGGACATTATTATTGGATGCACTAGTGGTGAACCCTTGCAGATGAGTCCACATAAAGGTAAATTTTTTGAATTTGATGTGAATTCTGAGTATCACTTTCATGCTCATAGTGGACAATAATTTTCTTCAAATTTTACTAGAGGCATAGTGTTAGATCTTTTTAATTGTGATTTTTATGATTTTGGAAATCTTGGACGACTAAAATCTTTTGAGGAATTGGAAAAGGTCGAAATTGCTATTGAGGAAACCAAGAGTATTGTTAAACCTTGGGTTGAAAGGGTAACAGTTTTCAAGGGTGGTACTTATTTTGGGAGGCTTATGACACATGAATAGACCTTGAGTTTTATGATGGTTTACAAAGCTATTTGGTGGTCGTTTTTCTACCAAATTAATTCTTACTCTAAAGATTAAAAATAGTCTAATGGGAGTAAGGTCGATCCTACGAGGAACAACAAATTCTCTTAATTAATCAATTTGCAATTGTCACCGTAATTAAAATTAACAAGAAATTAATACGAAGGAAGATAGACAAATTCTCAAATTAATAAAAAGAAGAAATTAATATCAAACAAATACTGAATTAAATTACTTAAGCTAAAAGTCTGGCAAGTAAGCAATCCACACTAATTTCTACAAGTTGATCATTGATGCAATAATAATAATTCTAATTCAACCAGCTAGTTATAAACACCGAGAATTAGCTCTGACGTGTTCAAATCCCTCCTTACTTATTTGACAATAGACAAGAATCAGCTTAATCTATTGTTTCCCTATTTCTAATGTAATTAAGCCGGAATCAGCCGATCACCCAATTCAACATTAGAAAAGCATTAATTCTTAGAAGGACCCAACTTTAACAAATTAAATTATGATCAGCATATATTAATTTGTTAACCAATTATCTCCGTCTACCGAGACAGCAGCTTTGTCACTAATTAATCCTACTAATTCAATCCAGTGATTTAATTAGAGATTAATTGACTCTACCTAATCTTATTAAAGTTGATCAAGCTTTAATTCAATTAAGTAATAAACAATATTCACAGAAAACTCTTGGAATTGAATAACGAATTATGGATTAACACAATTTGATCTCACAACTTGATCATGTTTAGTGTTTCTTACTTACTTACCAGAGAAGAATTTACTCACTACTCATAATTAACATAAAACAGAACAATAATTAAAAAGGAAATTAAATTAATATTGAAATAAAAAATCAAACCAGGCTGCCCGTCGTTTGGGCAAACGACGGGCTGCTGTTCTTGTTCTCTGCAAAACTGCAGAACTTCAAATCTAAAAGCTGCGCTCCAAAATTCTAAAAAGATAAAGATAGATAGCTTCCTAATTATCTCCTTTACTTAAATAGAGGAGAAGACACCAACTTTCCTAATTAAACTCAACAAATAAATCTTTATAGTTTCCTAAAATTACTCAACCTTATTCGGTTATAACAAAATATCTTCCAAACCAATTTAATTCATTAATTAATGCCAAATCTGAATTCTGTCTTTCTTTATTCACTGCTACATTTAAACCTTCAAATCTTCCCGAGAAATCTCTTCAAATCATCTTTATCTCCTTGCCATGCTCTTGGATAGAAACTTCCAAATTCTGCACATATTAATATCATTAAGTATACAATTTCCCCCAATTTAGCACTAAAAAGTATACATATAATTATGAATATTCTGTGCTCATCACTATTAAGGAGTACAAGGAAAGATCTTGGAAAATAAGGTACTTAGTTGTCTCTATCATTGGATGTTAACCAAGATTCAAGTTGTCTCTGTCATTGGATGTTAACCAAGATTCAATTGCATTTGAACCACTTGAAAATGAGTACTGGAGAATGGACATTTACAGAGTTACTACAAAAATTGTTGTGGCTTCTGATAAGCACAGCTGTGGAGAAAGAACTGGAGTCAGTTGAATTTTCTAAAGAAGCCAAACTAGGGTACAGTTGTTGGAGAAACAAGGGACAGAGTGAATTGATACAACAAATTTAAGAAAGCCACTGAGGCATCTTTTCTGGAATTCCATTCTGCCAGCCAGATTCTAATGCAGACTGTGGACAATTCCTTTTGCAATGTCACTTGAGAGGACAAACTTCTGCAATTCATATAAGATCAGAGACTTGAGGACAAGTCTCTTTGAAGAGAGGAAGATTTGTCACGATTTTAGAGTTGTAATCCACGCTTTTGTAATAGATTGTAGTTAGTATTAATAATGGCTGATTTATCATTAGAGGGGAGTTTTTGGTTGTATGAAGTTTCCTTCTTTCTCATTCATCTTTATTCCCTTCTCTTTTATCTGTAATACGAATTCTTGGATTTACGTTGAAGATCATGACAAGATCATGACACATTCTTGTTTTCTTTATTGTTTTGGAAAATAAGAAAATAATAACTTAAAACTATTCTCTTTTGAGACCATCTCATATATAAGACTTGTGTATAAATTTCACTTTAACGTATAAAATATAAAAAATTAGCGTATAAATCATAAAAAAATTAGCATATAAAGTATAAAAAAATTAGTGTATAAAGTATAAAAAAAATTAATGTATTAGTGTATAAAAAATATATTCTTATTTGGTCATAATACTATATATGAATATACATTTAATAGATCAAGTTTCTATCATCCGATTGATTTATGATCAGTTCTTGATGAACAGAGATCTAGATGATATACGATCTACGTACATTTACCTACTTTATTTGTCTTTCATAGTATAACCCGAGTATTAATTTCAAGAAATAGTTTTTGATAGTCTTCATCACTGCTGGACATCTACTATATGCAATTCGTTCCCTTCGGAATCAAGAATGCGGAAACTGTTATCGTTAACACATTCGAATTGCCAAATGTGACCACCCTTGAGCGCATTGTCTTTGTTTTTGAAGATCTTGGTGACGAATTGGACCTCAGACTCATCCTGAGTAGTTAGCTTCTTCAAGAAGAAGAGGCGAGTGAGTAATTGAGTCTCAACCTGACGACATTTAGGGGTGTGTAATATTCAGTTTAAATCGAATATCCGATCGAATTTGAATTTCCAAACTTGAATTTCGGTTTATGATTTGATTTTCAAATTAAGGCTCCAATTCAAAAATCAAACCGAAAACGGAATTCATTTATTAAAAATATATATTAATATAAAATATTTTATAAAATATATAATATTAAACAAAATTCTTGTTTTGAATCCTAAATTGTGATGTAATTTGATAATTTGATTTCGGTTCAAATCAAATTCGATTTCACTTTGTTTGTACGAGTTCAGTTAATTTGAATTAAAATTTGATTTTTAAATTCAAATACCAATTTCGATTTTTTTGAGTTGAATTCGAACCGAAAACCGAATTTAAATTGAATTCAATTTGGTTTGATTTTTTAATTTGTGTTTATAAATGTCGATTCATTTATTTATGATCAGTTCTTGATGAACAGAACGAGATGTAGATGATCTACGTACTACTTTAATAGTGTTTAAGAGTATAACCCGAGTCAAAATTTCAAGAAAAAGTTCTTGATAGTAGTCGATCTTGATCACTGTTGGAGTTGTACTGTCTGCAACTCATCACCTTTTGAATCTAGAATGCTAAAACTGTTGTCGTCAACCCAGTGGAACTGCCAAATGTTAAGTCCATTGTCGTTGCCTTTGAAGATTTTTATGACATATTGTACCTCATATTCATCCTGGGTGGTTAGCTTCTTGAAGAATAAGAGACGAGTGAGTAATGGAGTCTTCACCTCATGACAGTAGATGTTCCAGACTGCAGATGAGGAGATGAGGGGCGGCATCCAGAATCGAAAAAGGATTGCTGCTGCCCGTTGAGAAGTTACCGCAAGTCTGACAACATAGTTATCAGTTTGACAATTCAAAATATCAAACCAAATGTAATCATCGAGTTGATCAAGCCACGACATTTCAATTTTTTTGAATGGGTAATTGTACGTTTCTTGAATCGGTAAAAGAAGGAGATGATTCTTGAAGAACGTACAGAAAGATGTGAGAGCTGATCAGGAGTGAAATAGAAAAACTGAGAATGAGATTATTGTGGATCTTGGGAAAAGAACGAGAGGATTCTTGGGTGCATAGGTTTCTACTTATCTCTTGAAGAACATAATGATGAATTTCACTTTTCTGCTGAGAGTGAGAGATCTTAATTGGGTGCCTAGGTACAGAATCAGAAAGAAGGAAGCAAGGTTTTTCTTGAAGAACAGAAGGATGCTTTTCATTTTTCTAATTTTCTTCTGATGAATGATGTCACTTCACGGGCGAGGTCTCTGGTTCAAGTATGTTTCCTACATTAAGGTATGATATTTAGTAAACATCCCTCCCCAAGCCGTGCTTGCTTTTTTCATTTCTTCTTTTTAATATTTTCCAAATCTTTTTTGGAACTGACTAATTAATTCTTTATAACGTACTCTATTGCCCACGGTAAACGCTGGGTAGCCAAGTGCGGAGCGGATGACTTCAGCTTATTTTATTAACGCTTTTTGTGTAAATAAGTAGACCAATATCGTTGATTTAAAGTTTGATAATCATTGCCAATTAGTTATCTAGTTAGTAGGATGAGCTGGAAGTTAGGATTTTGTAAGCAGATGATTGGTATGCTTGGGGGATAAATATCCACTAGCAATTTGTTAGACGTTGAGCATTTTGATGTAAAGAATTCTGAACTAGATGAAAGCATAGTAGAAAAATCCAATATGTTATTCTCTATTTGAGAACAAACAATGAACCTCATGGATCAACAAAAGCAACTACAGCAAGAAATGAAAAATCTTGTTGAACAACAGGGAGAGATACTGAAAGAATTTGCAGATCTCTATGAACTGGTAGAGGAGTCTTCAGACGCTCATGGAACGTTGGGTGATAAACCAACTTATAGTGGTGAATTCACTAAAAATAAAAATGTTGAATTCAAATCAGCATATGATGATTCTACCATTCACATGGAGAATCTAGAGAATATAAATCTCAAAACCAACAACGAGCAACCCAGTTTTTCTGATATTGGAAAAAATAAAGTTGTTCGGATAAAAGGATCTTTTGATTAAAAAAACATAAAAGAAAAAGAATATTATGAATTTGCCTTGCAAGTATACAACTTGAATAATGGTGAGACTTTCTTTAGACTTGAAGGATCTAGCATATATCCAAGGATAACTATAATTGAAGGAGTTTCAGCAAAATTCATATACCAACTGTTCAAATTCGGATTCTGTGATCGAATTTATCCAAGTATAGAGCTAAAGGAGTTTCAATTCTTTGATCCGATATTTATTCAAAGTCTTGAAAATTATGCAGAAAGCAAAAAGCTTTTTATTCGAGTGTACATCATTGCACCCGAATATGATGAGAATGAAGAATACCCTTCCTTTAACCTAGTCTATATCGCCAAGTAAGGGTGTTCATCGAGTTGATTTTCGGTTTATTCGGTTTGGACATTTCTGAACTCGAATTCGAAAATCGAATCAAATTCGAATATAATTCGAACAAACCGAACCGAATTCAAAATTCGGTTTTCGGTTCGAATTCGGTTTTATTCGAATAAACCGAATTCGAATTTGTTTAAATCCTAATTAAATCATTAAATTACATAAATTATATCAAAATTTACAAATATTCAATTAAATCAAATAATACATAAAAGAATGACCTAATTATGTCTTTTAAGTTTAAGTTGTATTATTATTACACATTTTATATTTATAAAAATTATATTATATATATATATATATTGAATTCGGTTTTCGGTTCGATTTTCGAATTGGAAGCCCAATTTGAAAATCGAATCAAAAACCGAAATTCGAATTCGGTTTAAACCGAATATTGAACACCCCTATCACCAAGCTCAAAGGAGATGTGAGTCTTAGAGTTAACGAGCAAAAAATGAAAGTTTCATTCTTCAATAAAAAATGGGAACAATACAGACGAGCTATGGGAATCAAAGATATAGCAGGAATAATGGAGACTTTCTCAATAAAAAATTTTCAAGTTCTCAACAGTTCAGACAACTGGATGATTGTGACAGAAGGAGGAAATAGAAGATCATCAATTTTGCAAGAAAAGGTGAAAGAATTAAAAAACGATAAGTTTTATGGAAGACACACTACCCTACTAATGGCATGCAAAATGAGCCAGCACATGCACTCACGAGATTCTTCGCCGAATAAAGACAGCAACATGTGAAAAGTGGCCCCTACCACTATTGGAAGCAATTGTTGGAAAATAACAGCAGTAGACCACATCTATGTGATAGTGGAGATAACTTTATCAAAAGAATATTACCCCACTCATCTAGTGGCAATGGAATCTTATCATCAATCAACCAATAGAAGAGAAGCCTTATCTCTTTACTCGAATTCTCAAACGCGTTGGAAGCCTATATAAGGAAAACATCCTTAGATGTTAGGCAGAGTTGGAAGTGCTAGAAACCCTCAACCGAGAGTACAACACAAAACAATGAGTTTCTAAGTTCTCTTCTTTCCCATAGGGAAAATATAAGGATAGAGATGAGTTGATTAAAGCTCTTTTCTATTGTAAATTAGTTTGTTCAAATTCAATAAAGAATGTTTCCTTTTAGAAATCGAGCCATATATTTCATTGTTTTAATTCCTAAAACCCAAACCAGATTAATTTATGTACCCAAAGGAAGAGCTGTGGCAGTTAGGAGAATCTATCAAGGACGAGAAGGCGTTGAGGCAGGAGGCCGTTAGCCGTTAAGAAGTCTAAAGGTGTGAAGATTCTGATCTCTTTGAGTAGAATGCCACTAATCACTGCCCAAACGGTGAAGCCAAGCGGCTAATAAGATTTTAAGAAGGAGAACAAACAGCTTATAGGAAGCGAGATAAGACCTAAAGATTTGAACTGCTAAGATACAATAGATATTATCTTATTATGCTTATGTGAGTACCTAGGAATATAAAATCAATCAAATTAATTGAATTTTGAAATATTCATACTTTTGTAAGATATTCAAAAAGTCGAAGGACTAAAATCAAAATAGCTAAACAATAAAAGAATAGGGTTTTAAAACAATCCTATATTTAGAAATTTTTTTGAAAAGAATCCTATTTTGAGGAATCATTCAATAATATATATGTGTAGGTAAATGAGTAAGTATCGTTTCCATAATCAACAAGAAAAAGGTTTTCAGGTTCAAAGGGTCCTAAGTGATTGATTTCAAAAAACATAAACTCAAATGTAATTTAGAAATATCTTTAGTTGTTTTTGGCATAGAACATAACTTTTCTTATCCATAGCCAAAATTTTGTATATTTACAGAAAAAATCATGGAAGTATAGGAAGCTCTACTCTATTAATCGAGAAGAAACCGACGCGTCCATGGTTAACATTACAGAACTTCAGAGGAATGCCACCGCAATGTCTCTCGATCGAGCTCCTCAACTTCTTGTTTTGCCCCTTGCAAGACAAAGCAAAAAAAATGGTCTGCAGGAGATTTCTTCTTCAAGTTGCTATTAGGAGTGTAAACATCAAATGTTGGTCTTACTTCATTAATTTGCAAACAATTGACTGTAAATCCACTTTCTCGTCGAAAATTCGTTTGTTGCACAAATGGTCCCTTTTTTTTGAAGTCCATACTATTAACAAAGTTTCATTTTAATTGTTCATCTTGAATTTTGTTATACAAATGGTTCTCAATTTATTTTCCACTAATTCATTTGACAAGTAACACGATTAGTCATAATAAGACATTGTTCATCATTTAAAATAAAATCGTATTATGGCACATGCCTAACAACGTTACATGTCAAATATATAAAAAATGAGTTTAGGAACTATATATGCAACAAAATTCAAGTTAAACGATCAAAATATAACTTTTAAAAATTGAAGATTAAAATGATATTTACTTTCAAATTGAGTAACTATTAAATCATTAACTCTATGTGTGTGCGAGTGGGTGGGGGAGGGCCGGAGGGGGTTGTTATAGTGATACAATTACAAAAAAATAAAAATAAAAATTCACTTAAGCTAAAAAAATCTTCCGGTGTTTAGTTAGCAAGATTTTTAAGCTAAAACTTTTGCTTCAATTTGAACTTGAAAAGTTAATGTATCACATCAAGAAATTAACATGCATTCTATTTTATTGATTGATAAGCTCATTGATTTTGCAAATTTGAATCGAATCTCAATTACATCAAGAGTAAGCTTCTTTAATTTTTTTAGTGCAAAATGACAAGTTTTCAACATAATATTGCTCGATCGAGTGAATGAGAAAATGTTTTCAGTCAGACAGACTCAGGCGCGGAGAAGACATCCAATATTACTATTGCTCATGCATTAATCATTAATGAACATCAATATTGAACATTGGTTAATTTTGGACGTATATGCAGTGATCAACAGCTAGACTTCATATATAATTTGCTGATGCAAACGTACGTACGTATATTTGCTATCGGCAATTGGTCTCTATAGGCAATTGGGACTTTGGCTTCCACCATTTCTTCTTGTGTTGCTATCATCTTCTTTGATGATCCTGGGACCTCCATTCTTGTGGGATTGATTTCTTGATTGATTTTTCACTTGGGTTTTTCTCAAGAATAGTTATATTAGTTGAATGTTAGTTGAATGTTTAGCTATTATTGTTAGGACGAAGAAGTATGATTCATATAATTAATAAGAGAAAATGTTTATTAGTTATTGTTCTTGTTCTAAACCTTAGGTAATTAAGTAAGAAATTGATTATTCAGTGTAAGAAACAGTTCCAACTCTTTTACTTGATAACATGATTTTGCATGCAAAAAAAAAAAAAAAAAGAGTTTGCATGGGGGTCTTAACTAATGATTTTCCTCGATTTACAATCTACACAACAATTATCAGTAACATTGTCTTAAAACAATTACACCCGAAAAAATTAAAAGCATTAGCAACTGCTTAATCAATTGTATGGATGATTAATTTCAGACGTTATATAAACTTTTAATTTTATTCACGATTACATCTGATATAATTATGGCAATTAATGCATACAACAAATTTATAACGCTATCAACAATTAATCCCTCGAGAAAACTTGATTATATACTACTAACATCAACCCTGTGTAACCAGTACTGCATGTGCATATATGGAACCCCTTCCAAGATAATTTCCCACATTATATTTTAATTGAATTAAATACAACAAATTCAGGGCAGAAGGTGATGAAATCAAGATTATTAGCAACAAATGACTCCTAAAATTTCAATCTATTAAAACACAATTAATAATGTAATTAACATGAGAACACTTTAATGACAGAATCATGAATATATAGTATGTGCCTTCTTACAGAATGTATAATTAGTTCCTTGTCACTCATGTACATACACAAAGAAATTTCCCACAGAATAGTCTAATTAAATGACTTAAATTAATACAAAAAAAAAAAAACGAAAATCAAGATTATGAGCAACAAATGATCCATAAAACTTCAATTCATTATAAACCCAATACGGGTAATACACAACAATTAGTACTTTACTGATCAGAGAATGAATATTAACATTGACTTATGATGATCACTTCTTCAAGATCTGCTACTATATATCCATTATTCGCCTAGCTACTGGTAATTAACAACAATTTTGATCAGTTCATAAAAGAAGATACTATATATGAATATACATTTAGTAGATCTAGTACGTTTGTATCATCGATTCATTTACTTATGATCAGTTCTTGATGAACAGATCTACGTACAATTACCCACGTACTTTACTTGTGTTTAAGAGTATAACCTGAGTACAATCATCCAGGATGGTTAGAAAAAGAGACGAGTGAGTAATGGAGTCTTGACCTCACGACACTAGATGTTCCAGACTGCGGATGAGGAGATGAGGGGCGGCATCCAGAATAGCAAAAGGATTGCTGCTGCCCCGCGTTGAGAAGTTACCGCAAATCTGACAGCATAGTTATCACTTTGACAATTCAGAATATCAAACCAAATGTAATCATGGAGTTGATCAAGCCACTGACATTTCAGTTTTCTTAAATGGGTAATTGTACGTTTCTTGAATCGGTAAAAGACGGAGATGATTCTTGAAGAACGTACAGAAAGATGTGAGAACTGATAAGGAGTGAAATAGAAATAATGAGAATGAAGAATGAAGATTATTGTGGATCTTGCGAAAAGAAAACTTATCTCTTGAAGAACAGAATGATGAATTTCACTTTTCTGCTGAGAGTGAGAGATCTTAATTGGGTGCCTCAGTACAGAATCAGAAAGAAGGAAGCGAGTTTTTCTTGAATAACAGAAGGATGCTTTTCACTTTTCTAATTTTCTTCTTAGGAATGACAATTGACAAGTGATCAGAAACTGAGAATGATTTCATTTAAATACTATTGAGTAATGACCGGAACACGTGGAATGCGGATGGCCCACATTTAGCCAACAAGAATTAGAGACAAATTGCTTAAATTAATTTAGAGGTTTTTTTTTCCCCTATATATTGTCACCTAAACAGAGCTACACCTTTATTTCTAAAAACCAAACGTCCCTTTTGAAAAAACGAAAACAAAAATATAAAGCAAAATTGTTAAGTAGCAAATGTGTCTCCTTCTTTTAGTAAAAAATTCAAGATATCATACAATGAAGTGAATTGCTCAAGAACGAAAAGAAACTCTTTAATTAAGATCTTTAAACTAAACTGCAATTAATTTACTCACCTTAATTAATTTGAGTACTGTTAGTGATTTCTTTACTATGCTTCTTCTGTCCAACTCACTCATGGAATCCTCCGAATTTAACCCAGATAACAAGATTGTCCAATGTAGCCAACTTAAATTTTCATTAAATTATTTTTTTTTTTGCAATTACCAAGTTAAAAAATCTTGCATTTAGAGTTACTCAAAATATTTTGCAAATGCAAACTTACTTTTTTTTTTGATTATAGAGTTTGAATTCACAATTTTTGAGTTCCCATTAGTTAGGAACTGTAAACACTTTTCATTATAATTTTAATGAAGTTTTGCCAAATGCACAACCTTTTTTTTTATTATTATTATTATAGAGTTCACATTTCTAAAACATGAATACATCCTTTTATTATGAAACTTTATATCAAGGAACACTTATCTCTTATTTCTTATAATTTTTAATTAGAGAATAAAAATGTAATAAAACTATTAAATTTCAAAAAATATTTTAGTTAAAATAATTCATTTGATAAATCTAATTTTAATTGAGAAAAATTTATTTTTATGCAAATTTTAATTTGGAAAAAAAATTGTTTTATGTTTTTCTTTGAAAATAAAATTCATTAATAACTTGTTATTTATGAATTTGATCAAATTATTCCAGCGATGGCAATTTGGACAACGCACTGTGAAGGACTAGAGGTTTGAAATGGTTTGAATTTTTTTATGGATTACAAAAGAGGAAAAATGAGAATTATTGTTGATTTTTTTGGGAGAGTGAATTAGGGTGGGTACGTATTTATATACGATGGAATGAAGGCATAGATAAATTCTTTTGTCATTTTTTAATTATTAGAGAGAGTTTACATATCCAAAATGCAAACACCTTATATATAACAACAGGTTAAAAGAAGTAATACTTAGAATAATTTTTTTTTTAAAATCATCACAAAAACAGAAAAAAAAACCCGATTAAAAGAAAGTTGATTAACAAGAGTTGCAAAAGAAAATGCAAGCAAGATGGTGGTATCTTTAAATCTATAATTGGAGATATCTTTAAATCTGAATCTATAATTGGAGATATGTGTGTAGTATGTGTAAAATATGTTTAGAGTACGAAAAAATGTGTGTAGTATGTGTAAATATGTGTAGAGTGTGAAAAAATGTGTAGTGTGTGAAAATATATATACTATGTGTAAAATATGTGTAATGTGTGAAAACATGTGTATTATATGTAAATATGTAGTCTGTGAAAATGTGTGTAGTATGTGTAAAATATGCGTAGTGTGTGAAAAAATGTGTAGTGTGTGAAAAAATGTGTAATGTGTGAAAATATGTATACTATGTGTAAAATATGTATAGTGTGTGAAAAAATGTGTAGTGTGTGAAAATGTGTATAGTATGTGTAAAATGTGTAGTGTAGTGTGTGAAAATATTAGTACAAAAAAATTAATGTACAACATATAAAAATTTACCATATTAAATATACCAATATTACCGTATCAAAAAAATATTCGCATGTATAAAAAAATTCATCTATCAAATATAACAAATTTGAGTATATGGCAGGAGTGTTTTTGCGTTAATTTACATAGATTACTGCAACCAACCAAAGGAAGAGGCTTATGAATTATCATTGAAGTAAGAATCCCTGCATGTACTTCTAACTAAAAGTTTTTGAGGATTTAAGAATAGAGTTCAATGTTTGGGAGGTTTAGAACTTGATTCTTCTCTCATCAATTCTTGCAGAATATTGTGTGCATCCCAAGTTCTATGGAGCTATGAAGTACTTGCAACAGAACCCAAATACTGCACTAGTTGTTCCCTAAATCCAATCCAATTGGTGGGGAGAAGTTCTCTAATCTTGTAAAATATATCTTTTAGCTTCTTATCCACTGGTGGTAGTCCTATTTGAGCTGCTAACCAGTCCAAGTATTCATTCTGCAACAAGTTAAATATTTGATGAAAATCATGAAATGAATAGTACGATGAACATGAACTTAATTGCCGAGGTAATCTGAATATAAAAATACCATATTAAGATCAAGTGTGTGTGTATGGTGCTTGGGGACTCCACCCTCCTCCATTATCCTGTAATGTTCATCAACATCAGCCAACATTTCCTCTTTTGATGGCAAGGCCACCTTCTTAGATAAAACAGCAGCCACCCACTTGCCTTGTAATTCCATCATCACCAAATTGATTGCCTAATGATCAAAAGGGGTCACAAGTTGTCGACTTAAATTAAGAAATGGCAGTTCTATTAATGTCGAAATGAACTGACCACACGAGGTATTCCAACAAAAGAAAGCTTTGGAGCAAGCTGTGGAGGAAAGACATGTTTGTACAATGGTCCAACACGATTATCATCAATTGTGATTGTTTCGTTTGTTCTCAAGAAAGGAAGATCATATTTGTACCTGTACGTGTGAAAATATTGTAGAGATCAATGGCACTGTGAGCCAAAAAGTTCTTGGCAAGTAATATATTCGTGATTATTTTGTTTATTGAGCCATAATTTATTATTATATATACCCAGTACAATGAAGAATGATATCTGCACAAACCAAGGCTCCATCTTGAAATGCAATTTCACCATTTTCATAACAATTTTCGACCTACAAAAATCTGGAAAATTAGAATCGTATACTAGAAAAAAACATGTTTAAAAATGTTTCACTAACAAGAAAGATGGATATTTTTGAAGGAATAATTTTATAAAAGTTAAAATGTTTAACCGTTTTGATTTCGACAATTCCAATTAAACAAGAGTTGTCATTGCATAGAACAGAATGTTTACTTTTAAATGCTGCCACAGATTGTTATACTTCTCCCATTTCTTGACTTCAACATTGGGGGATCTAGAAGAAAGATGAACTTCTTTGGCTACCGCAGCAATTTCCAGGGAAATATCGTTAGCACTAGCTGAACCTCCAATAATAACTACAACCTGTATATAATTTGTTAAAAGAAAAGGGATCCTTCATTCATTAATTCATGCTAGAAATTTTAAAGGGAGAATCATCAAAATGTGGGAGAAATTTATAAGCAGATTGCCATATATGGCTTGGCAATTTTGATGCACATGAGATAATACAAGTGTGCCAAATCATTACCTGATCTTTAAAAGGTTCGGGTACTCTATAATTGTGGCAGTGAATTTGTTTTCCTGGCCATTTATTGATTCCTTGAAGGTGTTAAACAAGCAAAACTTGTAGATTAGTTTATCATCAGGAAAAAAGTTCATACTTGTAAAGCAAAAGTAATTAATGGAGTAAAAGTTTCAGTTTGAGATTCCAACTTAAAAGTAAACTGAAAAATTTTGTGCAACATGCACCAAGATAGTGTTTTTCAATGGCAAGAAGATTTTGCATAAATACCTGGAAGGTTTGCCAATCTGGGTTGAGTATTGTGACCATTACAAACAACAACAGCTTCAAATAGCTTTTCTGAACTCATCAACTCGCAACTTCTTCTCGATTCAACAATCCATTGATCATTTTTTTGCTCAACTCGAACAACTTCAGTATTGAATCGAATCAGTTCAAACAGACCAAAATCTGTAGCAAAGTTATTTAAAAATTGGAGCACCTCTTCATGGCTCGGAAAATCCATTAGCTCACCATTTTTATTCCTCACTGTAAACGGATAATCGGAAAATCCCATAAGCTCTTTAGGAAGGTTTGTCCGGAGTGAATAGTAGAGACTGCTGTGTACAATTTTTCTGTTTGAATCGAGGCCTAAAGGGTCTGCCTCGACTTGAGGATTGTACACCCATATCCCTCCAATTTGATCTGATTTTTCATAAACAACAACGTGATGGCCTTGTGATTTTAGATCACGGGCTGTTGTGAGGCCGGCAACACCGGCTCCGATCACTGCTACAGTAAGAGGTCGTGCCATGGAATTATTTGAAATTTTGGAAATGATGTTGTATATAGGCCAAATTAACATTGTTATTTATATACAGCAAGGCATAATGTTGACGTATTATATTTTTAATCAAGAAACGTATACCTCAAATTCTAAGTCTTAGTGAGAGATAAGGGCCGATACCAACAAAAAAAAAAAAAAAATCTATATAAAATACTTATGAATACGGAATTGAACCGTTCATGCAAATTGAATATTCTTATTTTTATTTCACTTTATTTATTTAAAAAAAATAAAACACGGCTAAAAAGGATTAATGCAATGTAGACAGAGATTTAATTTAACTAAATTTTGTTTGTCAATTATTATTATTATTTTTAGGTAAGATAAGGACACATGATTAAAAGCATAAATTTGTGGGCGGCAATTCAACGTCAAGTAAAAGGAAACAAACATGTACTCCAAATTAATCGATGCTGATCGGATGCTATAAACTTTAACGGGACGAGTCTTATTTAATATGTAGTTAGCTTAAGGATAGCTGATGTGACGTATAATTGGTGGAGGATGCTTAATGGCAATTCATTGAAGGAAAAAAAAAATGTTAAATCGCATTGTTAACTTTAAATGTATTAATTTTTTAATTTCGATATTCAAAATCACGTTTATAAATCGGGACCATTGAAGTTTTCTTAATATTCTGATTTAGATTATGATTTTTTACAATTTGTAAATCTTTATTTTCATTGTTACTATTTTTATATTATTCAATAAAATTTTCAAATTCTTGTCTTTTGCGCTGTTTTTTTTTTACAAGTTTGTTTAGTGTTAAGAAGTGTTTACAACAGAACAGAATAAGAATAAGTAATAATTTGAGAATAATCGAAAGTAAATAACGTTAAACACATCAGAATAAGAACATGTAATAATTTGAGAATAATTGCAAATAAATTAATAACGTTGCTGACAGAGTTTCTTTTATTCTAGTATTTGCCATTATTGGTACGTATTAGGAACTACGTACACTCCCTGAAGCGGTAGAAGAGAGATGCAATTAATGCATTAATTATGGCATCAAAATCAATATTTATAATATGGATGGATGTCCACTTATTTTACTTAAATTTTCTAGAATATGATGGAGAATAAGCCTCATATTTGTTCCAAGCAGGTTCGAGACTCCAAAATGAGATAACAAAGGAAATCATAACAAGAGGCGTCAAATATTGTTTGCTGAGAAATTCTGCCACGTTTTAGTAATCTGCCAATATCTCTCTCAATATAACTCGGAATGGGTTGATTCTTACGGAATTGGAAAGCTAAGATCCAGAGCTAAAACTTTGATATTTGCATTTTTCCAGATTCTGACGGGATCAAGGTGAAAACATGCCGTGAAATTGCACGTCACGTCATGACGCGGACAAATTTCGGGATTTTTAGTTTTTCGTTTTTTTGTGTGTTTATTCGTGTTTGTTATTTCGGGCTGTTTTCTAAAGTGTTCTTAAGATGTTAGGGCCCAGAAATATGTTTTTTTAATTAATGTTTAGTTGGAGTTTAAGTTGAGTTTTAATTTTGGGTTTTTGTTTAGTCCATCTTTTTAAAAAGCTAGGGTTTTATCTTTTTAGAAAGTTAGGGTTTTATTTTGTAAACCTATAAAAAGGCTATTATATAACGTATTATTCAGAGATTGGAAATTAATGAGAATTGAGTTAAACACAGAGTTGTTTTTCTTTTTACATGAGTTGTTTTCCTGAGGAGGGATTCCGATTTACATTGCGAAGATTGTTCCTGAGGAGGGAATTTTCTTTACTTGACTGTCTTGTTATTTCACTACTACAAAATGAGCCTATAGCAACACCCATAAAGTGTTGTTTTTGGCCCTAAAAATGTTGCTATAGGTATAAAGCAACACTTTACAAAGTGTGTTATTAGAAGGTATCTCCTTAGATCTATAGCAACACTTTTGCCATTTTAGGCAACAATTTTTAGATGTGTTGCAATTGTCAGAATATGCAACGCTTTTCTTTGTGCAACACTTTTTTTCTCCAAATGCAACACTTTTTTATTTATTACCTTAAAACAATTGCAACACTTTTTCTCTTCAAATGTAACACTTTTACATTTTTTTTTATTCAATAATGTAATACTTTTTCCTATAAAATGCATCACTTTTTAGTACACAAGTAATACTTTTATTTGTGTTTTATTTTTATAAAGGTAACACTTATCCATATTAATGGCAATACTTATTTTTCCACAAATATATTACTACAAATTTAATATTATCTATTCAAATGCAATTCTATAAAATATATAATTCAGAATAATATTCATATCACAAAACTATTTATAGTGTCAAATACAAATGTAATTGATGAAATTTAGTGCCAAACTATATATACCTAAGGGAATTTACAAAATTTAATATAACTAATCCATGTTTCTACTAAGTGACAGACTTCATAAATATCCAAACAAGCATCTCTTATAAGAGACAACTTTATGGGTATCCAAATGAGCATGATGAGCACTAAACGTCCTTTACCAAAAGAATGATAATTTCCTGTTACACATAAAAACAAAAAAAAAAGAGTTATTTGGGCAAGTTGAATATAAAACGAGCACAACCAAAAACGATGAGTAAAAAAAATTTGAATAAAATATGATTTGAAATCAAAACATTGAAAAATCATAAGCTTGTCAAATATACAAAAATGATACTCTTTAAGTTCCTTGAAACATTAACAAATCATGGAAAGCATCCAATTAAAAACCAAAACCTTTCTTTAAACAAATTAAGATCTACTTGGTGTCAAATATAAAAGCTAACATGATTATGGAATGACCCATAAAAGATAAGAAAACCTAATTATGCATTAAAAATGAGACGTATACTTGCTTTCTTTCTTTATATTTTATCATTCTTGTTTGCTCAATATACAGTCAAGATATATGAATTAAGCTAGCACAATATACAGTCATAGCTTGCTTATGAACAAATGGTATCTGTACAAAGGTGGTTTTCTTACATCTTTGGCAAGAAGCCCTTCAATGTTGAAATCTAACCTTGGATTTACTGTTGCAAGCTTCATAGACAGGAACTGACAAAAAAAGAGAAGAAAATACAATCACACACATAATCTCTTAAAGCATCAAGTAAAGAAAAATATCAAAATACCGTCACAAAGCATGAGAACTATGTCTCTCTAGATCACAGAACCATGTGATTCCTGAAAGAGATAAAATCAGAGCTTTTACTCATTTTTCTCTCACAGGTTGGGAGAAAAAAGGATCAAGCATGTGAAAAATTGATGTAAAATATAGCCTTTCTGAGAAGATCAAGAGGACTATTTCAACAGCTGGTGATCTAGAGATACACAATTAAAATACGTCAGTAGCCACCCATCATAACAAAATCTCTATTGCCAACAAGTGGGTAGCCTCAACCAACCGTTTGCTAAAACACAGTTAGCAAGGCATCACAAAATCAGTGTGTTATCCAACAAAGAACATGGCCAAGCCTAAAATGCTCAGAAAGCAGTCACAATTTCACCAAGGCACACACAAAGATTCAGCAGGTAACAGTTCCAATCAAAACTTCCATTAGTGGCAGCCACGCCAAAGATCAAAATCCACATAGAACATCAAATAAATGAAGTAACTCTAAAGTACATGAGATACATTGTAAGCACACGAGAACAAATTTGACACTAAAACACACTTCATCAACAGCCTAACAAATGAGTTCAGCCACTTGCACACACTGAAAGCATGTTTCAACAAATTTTATGGACTAGATTCAGTTTGCATCACTTGAGTATAGCAACAACATCCCAACAAACAAAATCCAGAAGGTTAACCAAACAAGCATTCGACAGAGCCTCAAAGCTCAAGAAATTGGCTTAAACAGTTTGATAATCAAGCATAAGCTGAGAATCCACTTTCAGAATTGAGAATACCAATCAAATGTGATAGACTGTCATTCCAATCATCAATGGTAGCAGATCATGGCTCATCAACATCATGAAGGTACAGTATGTGAAACACACTTTAAACACTACTGGAATCAAGCCAAACAAAAACAACCACATCAAGCCAAAATCCAGCCAACAGAATCTAATGCCTATCACGAAATGCAAATCAAGTAAACCCAATCAAACTTTCAGTTTCCGCAATGCAAATCAAGCATTTTATGAAGCTCCAGACCAAATCAATTGAAACTTCCATTAACATCAGAGCATCAAAGAAACATCATCAACAGAGAAACTACCACTTACAGTCAGCGACGCAAAAGCCATTCATCAGAATAACTGGCAATAAACATCCTACCAACAAATTAAATCTGATGAGAGTCCATATTCGGCATAAATTAAGAGTGCAGATTAAGAGTGCAGGCCAGCAGATTAAGAGTGGAAAAATTGAAATCCAAATACATCATTGGCAAAAGACACCAATTACAGTATTGATTTCGTTTTGTCTATGTATCAAATTCAACAACCACCCACCATCAAAATTAGACCTTACCGCCGAAGTGATTTTCGGACAATGAAAGGCTGATTGAAAGTGATTCAAAGCATCTACAGGAACCTGAAAATGTTCGGTGAGGATGGAGAGAGCGAGCCCGAACGGAGTTCATCTTGGAAGGCCATGAACATAGTGACAGCATCGGAGCTAACTGGAAGGCCGTAGTTCCTAGAAGTCAGTCCTGGAGTAACCGAAGCCGTGGAGGGGAAACAGAGTCTACACTTGAAGGCATCCCGCTAAAGATCTTCATGAAAGATAGGAATATGTGAAGCTCCCGATAGCGCAAATTTCTGATAGGATTCTCGGGTCTCGATTTTTGTGCCAACGGCAGATCTGGAGCCAATCAGACCTCTTTTCAGATGCAGCTTCTGAATGCTCCGAGATCTGGTCCTCTTCATCGGCGATTGACGGTCGGAGCACTCCGGGGAGCAGATGGTCAGCTGCTACGTTGACTCTCGTTTTCCTCAGACAGCTACCAGCAATGACGAACAGATCGGGATGTATGGCTTCAAGTCGTAGCTGAACCGTATAAAGTGATTCCAAAAAATCTAAATAATGCTCTATTAGAAAAGTATAGATAAAGTTAAAGCTAGAAGGCCCTTGAAAATTATTGCAGGTAGCTAGAGAGAAGGAGTAGAGAAATTTTTAGAGAGAAATTTTTAGGTAAGGTTGGAAATTTGCTTGTTTTTGTGTTGCTGCGTCTTGCCGAGGAGTGAAGATGCAGAACTTTTTGGGCTGAATGTTGACAGTAGGCTTAGGTCCAGCTTTGTGTGTTATCTAATTAGACTTTAATGCAACATTTTATAAAGTGTTGCATATAATTTATAAATATTGCTTTAGATACCTAATAAAGGCAACACTGTGTTGCATGTTCTTATAACAATTGCAACACTTATTTACAAGTGTTGTATGTTCCTATAACAATTGCAACACTTGTTTACAAGTGTTGCATTAAATTTACTTATGCAACACTTATTTCTAAGTATTGCAACTTTTCTTAAAATCTACTTCTATTGCAATATTTTAAAAGTGTTACCTCCAAAGTGATGCTATAGGCTCATTTTGTAGTAGTGTTTGTTGGTGAGGAGCCATCATATAACCGTGCAAATTGTCATCCTACAGAGATAGGTTGATTCGAATTAATCAAATTGATTTACAAAAATATCGTGGACACTTTTCCGCAGCAACTATCAATCTACGTGAGGAGCGTGGTGAGATCGTTCGATTTACATTGTGAAGATTGTTCCTGAGGAGGGAGTTTTCTTTGCTTGACTGTCTTCTTATTTGTTGGTGAGGAGCCATCATATAACCGTGCAAATTGTCATCCTACAGAGATAGATTGATTCGAATTAATCAAATTGATTTACAAAAATATCGTGGACACTTTTCCATAGCAACTATCAATCTACGTGAGGAGCATGGTAAGATCGTCATCATGAGTGATAATCAATTTGTACTCTGCTTGGAGGATCAATGAATTGCATGTGTAGGAATCTGTTCAAAATACGTACTATGATCAAATTAATGATAAAAGTGGTTGATTGTCTCATTTCCTTACCTAAACTCGATTTAGTAGTATTAATTATAACGTTGAGAGTGTGTGCTGATGATTACTCCATTATTTTGTTTAGTTGTCTTCACATGTTATAAGTGAAAAATCAAATACTCATTCTTTTTTAAGTGTCGTTATAGCTAATGACACACGAATTAATAAAAAATATAAATTATCTAATTTACTTTTAATTATATTCACACTCATCTTTTATAGATTTATGAAGAGTTTTAATTTAATACTCTTGTATATATTGTTAATAGACATTTGAAGAGTCAATTTAATAATGTTATTAAATTCTACCTAAATTAAATAAAGGTTAAAAATAGAAATTTTTTAATTTTTTAATTGAAATTTGTAAAATAACACTTATTCATGAATACAAAATATTAACTAGAATGACACTTATCATGATAAAAGAGAAGGATTACTCATATTTACTCATATTCTGCATTAACTTTATGATTGCATATCTAGGAATTTGATCATTGTACACGAATTTGTTCAACTTACTTGGGTTTGACTGTTGACCCGATTTTTTTTTTTAAATAACTTTGAAGTTTGTACTTTTCTATTAGTTTGTTCTAATAACATTGACTTTAACCTTCGACTTTTGTATTAGTTTGGAATTTTGGTCTATTAACAATGCATATATACGGGTCTATTGTTTATTTTAGGTTTATAAATTTTATCTTTTAATTTTGAATGTTGAGTCCAATATTAATACATATATATGCGCGTATTAATATTTTTTATGAATAAAACTTTATTACTTTATCTTTTTCTTAAACCATTCAAAACAAACAAATAAGTAATTGATAGGCGGTTTACCATTTTAAGTCAATTGTTGATAGAATAAAGGTCCAAATAAAAGAAAACTCCATAATTTTTTCAGGCATTTTATTTTTTTCTTTCATTTTAGAATTATTATATTTGATATTAAATAATGTGTAATCTTTAAATGAATTAATGTTTTTTTTTATCTTATGTATTTTTGTTATAATTTAGTATACATTTGTGATTGAATATAAGAATTTTTTTAATTATTAATATATTTATAATTTAAATTTATTTATAACATTATCTGATATTTTGGATCGGTTCGATTGGATTGACTCAATGATCCATCAACCTCTTATCTCATTTGGTCCCCTTTTTAAAACATTATTGAGAATTAGTGTAAAGTAAATAACGCTGCTGCCAAAGTTTCTATTATTCTCTAAGAAAGAAATAGAATTAGTAAGAAGCACCCACTTACCTCACCATATGGGTGAAAACAAACGCGTTCATAAATAAGGAGTTTGGTTCTATTAAAGCTCGAATTAAATAAGTTCGAATTGAAATAATTTATTTAATAAAGAGTAAACATGCAATTGATGAAGGAGGAACGAATTTGATGAATGGATGAACTATAAAAGATCAAGACCTTCACAAAAAGCAGTTTAACTTAATTAGGGAAAAAAAATCATTTAATTGGATAAAAAAACCTTTGGAAAAAATTTGGATAAGTTGGACAAAAAAACTCATGAAAAATACATATTGTCGTTAAATAGTATATGTTTTAGGGATGGATTTAACGGAGTGGCTTCAATGGGACTTTTAAAAAACTGGTATAAGGATCCTTTTGTTTTTGACTAAAAAAAAAAATAGTAATTCCTATGTTTCAATTTAATTGACGTTAGAATGTTTTGTTTTGTTTGAATATAAATATCATTTTAGCCTAATATGGAAATTGCTTATAATTTTATCCTTCTTTAATGAGATAAATGACAAAACTTTGATTGGTCAGAACCTATTCTAGCTAGAAGTTTGTTACTCTTTATTAATAATGATAACATTAATGAGTGATATTTAAGTTATTTTCAAATATTTCTTAATAAGTGTGAAAATTTTCAAAATGTTAGTTATTGTGAATAAGAAGGATTAATGAACAATGAAATTTTTAAAAAGTATATATACTTACCTATTTTGTAGTTTACTCTTTAATAAATGAACAAGTTTCGATTAATGTATAAACAATAAATATACAAGTGAGTGAAAACTTATTTACTCGTTAAAAAGCTCAATTAATTAATAAAATTGACATCGTCTTGATTTGATTGAAACTGGTTCAAACTCATATACGAATTCGATTGAAACTATGATTGGAGTGTTCATAAATAAGATTGAACTCCTTTTGGTTCAATTGAATGAATTTTAGGTTCGCATAATAAACCTACAAAGAGCCTGTTTGGGCTCGATATCACCCCAACTCACCAATGCTTTTACATAAAGTAATCAATCCCAAGCCTAAAAAGAGATTCTGGCATCAAAACCAATGTTTAAAGATCCACTAAGTATTGTCTATATGTAGCACTATTCATAATTTGGATGTTCACTTATTTTATTTAAACTATCCAGAAGTTGTTCTCTAAATCCAACCCAAGAAATCCATATAATCTCTCGATTTCTTCTAAATATGTCTTTTTGCAGCTTATCCAACGGAGGAATTCCTAATTGAGCAGTAATCCAATCTAAATATTCATCCTGCAACGTTAGAAAATGCAACCAAAAATATCACAATTATAAGTTATTATAGTATTAGCAGGAAACATGGAGTTAAATTCCAAAATCTGCAGAAGAATCAAAACAAAATAATTATACCATTTGTTGGCCAAGACTATGTGTATGATGCTTGGGAACTCCATTCTCTTCCATACGCTGGTAATGCTCCTCAATATCAGCTAACATCTCTTCTTTTGATGGCAAATTCACTTTTCCAGATAAAATGGCAGCCACCCATTTGGCTTGTAACTCAACCAATAAGAAATTAATTGCCTAATTCATATTCACAGAAAAAGAAGATCAAGTTAAATTTATGTTTTACAGCATAAACTAAAATAGAATAGTATTCCCTCTTATTCACTATTAGTGATATTTGGGAGATTTGCATACTTATTAAAAAATAACTAAATAATCTCTAATTAATATTGTTAATATTAATAATAAGTAACAACTTTTGATTGGAATATATGTAAATCAATAAAAGTTCTCTCTTTCATCTAATAAAATAAGGATAGAATTCTAAGTAAATTATATATTTTGCTTAAACGTCATTTATATTTAAACAAAACAAAATGTATAAAGTGTCACTTAAATTGAATTAGAGGCAGAATCATTTAGGTTGAAATTTCATGGGCTGTGCCATTCAATGTACGTAAAAGAAACAGCGAGGATTAAAAATGTCAGCTGTTATGATGAAATGATGACATTAATTAATGATCACTCACCATCTTAGGTATTCCAACAAAACAAAGTGTAGGAGCAAGATGTGGAGGAAATATGTGTTTGTACAATGGATGAACACGATTGTCATCAATGGTTATAGTTCCATTTACTTTTAGGAAAGGAAATTCATACTTGTACCTGTATGATCGTCAAAATTTGAAAATAAATAAACATCCATGTTGATCCATGCTTTAGAAAAATTAACTTGTATGATATTTTCCTATCGATCGAGTTAATTATTAATTTGATTGGATATATATAGATTGTCATGTAAGCAAAAGTTTCACATCAAAATGCATATAAATTAAAGAGTAGCAAATTAATCATATATATATATATATATATATGGATATAGAAGGGGAGGAAGAAGTAAGAATATATCATCATGCCCTGTGCAATGAAGAATGACATCTGCGGCAACCAAAGCTCCATCCTCGAAAGCTATTTCACCATTTTCATAGCAATAGTTGACCTACAGAAAACCTGGAAAACTTAGAAATGTTCCCTGAAAAATGTTTCAAAAAATGATGGTACCTATGATACAAGAATTAATATGTACTTTGGAATGCTGCCAAAGGTTGCTGTACATTTCCCACTTCTTGACCTCAGTTTCTGGTGATCTTGAAGACATATGAACCTCTTTGGCTACCTCGGCAATTTCCAGGGAAATATCAATGGCACTAGCTGAAAATCCAACAATAACTACAACCTGCAGT
Organism: Ophiorrhiza pumila; assembly: GCA_016586305.1. Lineage (NCBI taxonomy): Eukaryota > Viridiplantae > Streptophyta > Magnoliopsida > Gentianales > Rubiaceae > Ophiorrhiza > Ophiorrhiza pumila. The sequence continues at coordinate 3,286,709 of BLIW01000002.1, forward strand.
ACATATATTTGGCCAAAAACTATGGTAATTGAACACTCACGAAATTAATGCGAAACACAAGGATCAAGTATATACGTGTGCCACAAATATATAGTACCCCAAAAATCATAATTACCTGATCTCTAAAAGGTTCAGGAACTCGATAGTTGTGAGAATGAATTTGTTTTCCCTTCCACTTAGCGATTCCTTGAAGGTAAATATTTGTCCGTGCCGAAGACAATGGTTAGTATATTAGCAGTAAAATTTGTTATTGTTGTAACATTTGAAGCAAAAATCTTTAAATTATAAAAAATGAACAATTGTGAGAATAGAGAAGAACTCTTCAAAGGCATCCGTATACCTGGAAGGTCAGCCACTCTGGGTTGAGTGTTATGACCATTACAAACTACAACTGCTTCAAATAATTCTTGTGAACTCAACTCATGCTCATTATTAGTATTTCTCGACTCAACCAACCATTGATCATTCTTTGGCTCAACTCGAATCACTTCAGTTCTAAATTGAACCAACTCAACGAGCCCGAAATCTCTAGCAAAACTATTCAAGAACTCCAACACCTCTTCATGGCCAGGAAAATCCATCAACTCACCATTTTTATTCCTAATTTTGAAGGGATAATCCGAAAATCGCATAACCTGTCTTGGGAGGTTTGTACAGAGCGAAGAATAGAGACTGCTGTGAACAATTTTTCTTTTAGGATCGAGGCCTAGTGGATCATCTTCAATTTCAGGAGTGTACGACCAAGTACCACCAATATGTCCTGCTTTCTCGTAAACCACCACTTGATGGGCTTCTCTTTTAAGGTAACGGGCTGTGGTGAGGCCGGCAACGCCTGCACCGATCACAGCCACCTTTAGAGGTCGCGCCATGGTGGTACAATTTCGAATTCTGTAAATTAGGAATAGGTGGAAATTAATAATATTTGCAAAAGTATAAAAGATAACACTAGTGAATCATGATGAAACACTTTCGAAGCATTCTTTTTAATCTTAATATTTATAGCCAGTATCAATGTCAATATATAGGGCAAAACAATAATAGCTTTAGAAACAAACAAATTAAGGTAACTGAGATTGATGAACGGATTAATTATTTTGCTAGCTAGCTAGCTTGATGAGTTGATCCTCTTGAAATCATGCACCTCTCAAATTACTACTCACTCTTTGCTCATTGTACGTACGTTTTGTGTATATACGGTAATTTGATAAGAGGTCGAGTATGATGTATTAAAAATTTTATTGGGAGATAACTGAATGATGAGATTGAAAGATAAGAGTAATTTGAACACGAATGATTACGTGTTTGGGTTGGAAAAAGTGTTTGATTGTCTCATTTCCTTACCTAAACTCGACATTGGAGTATATAATTACAACGTTTGATTGTCTGCTCTCAAGGATTATTATTTTATTTAGTTGCCTTGAAGTAATATTTGTTATAATTAAGTGAAAATCAAATTATATTCTGCATTAACTTGGAGGATACATGATTGCATATGTACGAATTTCATCATTGTACACCAATTCGTTCAACGTACAATGATCAAATTTCTGAGTTCTTCCACTTGATTTGACCAGTTGACCCAATTTTGTTTGTTTGTTTATTAATAACTTTGAACTTTGGATTTCTATATTAGTTTGGAATTTTTGTCTATTATATTAATAATACATATGTAAGGTTTTATTGTTTGTTGTTTATTTTAAATTTTAACTTTTATTTTTGAATGTTGGTCCAATATCAATACATATATGTGGGCTTATTAATTTTTATGAATAAAACTTTATTCCTTTGTCTCTTTGTTAATCCATTCAAAACAAACAAATAAATAATAGATATGTAGCTTATTACTATTTTAAGTCAATTGTTGATAGTGTAAAAGGTCCAAATTAATAAAAGAAAACTTCACAATTTTTGAGATATTTTATACTTTTCCCCCTTTTATTTTAGAAGTATTATGTTTGATTTTAAATAAACTGTCTACATTTTAGATGAATTAATGGTATTTTATTAATATTATATTTTTTTTAATTGAAGGTTGGGTTTAAACCACATTTTATTAATAAAAGCTTAAGATAAGGGATGGATATAACTATGCCCCAAATACAAAAGATAGGTAGTTTAAGGCAAGGGGAGTACTACTCCATTACATTGCATAAGTCCATTAATATTACGTATTTTGGTTATGATTTGGTAAACATTTGTAGTTGGATATAATAAATTTTTGTTATTAATATATTTATAATAAAAATTTAGTTATAACGTCATGATGATAAATTTCAATCGGTTCAACCGAATTGCCCCAGTGTCCTATAGATCCCTTATTTCGTCTGATCCAGTCTTCAAAATATTGTTGAGAATAAGTGCAAGTTAATGTTGCTACTAGAGTTTCTTTTATTCTATGATTAAAAAAAAGAATTAGTAAGAAGCACTTACTTATCTCATCATAGGGGTGAAAACGAATAGGAATGTTCGTGAACAAATTCAAACTCTATGAAATCAACTCAAATTCGTTTATTTAATAAAGAGTAAACATGCAATTGATGAATGACGAACGAACTGAATGAATGATGAACGATGAATGATGAATGATAAATGATAAACGACCAAGACCTTCACAAAAAGCTATTTAATTATGTAAAGAAAAAATCATTTAATTGGATAAAAAAGGACCATTGAAAAAACTTCAAACAAGTTGTACAAAAAAAACCCATAAAAAATACATATTGTCGTTAAATGAGATATGTTTTAACGGATGGACAAAGTGGCTTTAGTGGGACATTTAAAATAGTATAAGGAATTTTTGAAAAAAAAAATGATGGATAGTAAAAATTTAAAAAAAGTATAATGATCTATTTTGTTATTTACTCTCTAATAAATAAACACAAACAAAATTTCAGTCAATAAATGAACATTAAGTGGGTGAAAACTCTGTTTACTTTCATGAATAACTCTTAAAAATTAACAAATAATAATATATAAGTTTGAATTGAATTTGTACCTTTTATGTAAACTAACATAATATATAAAATTAACTAAATCATACCCTTAATTTTATGTTACTTGCCAAGTGTTTACCAATAAAGTTGGTCTCGTCTCGATTTGATTCAAACTCGGTTCTAGCTTGAACATTTTAGCTTGATTAATAAATGAACGAATAACCAATTAGGGTTCCATATTATCCCAACTCACCAATGCTTTTACATAAGGTAATGCCAAGCGGTAGAAGAGAGACCTAATGCTCTAGCATCAAAACCAATGTTTAAAGATCCACTCATCCACTGATTATTGTCTATATATAGCACTAATCATAATTTGGAAGTTCACTTATTTTACTTAAAATTTCAAGAAGTTGTTCCCTAAATCCAACCCAAGAAGTCCATATAATCTCTCGATTTCTGCGAAATATCTCTCTTTGCAGCTTACCCAACGGAGGAATTCCTAATTCAGCAGTAATCCAATCTAAATATTCATTCTGCAACATTAGAAATGCAACCAAAAATATCATAATAGTAGGAAATTACGTAGAGTTAGTTCCAAAATCTGCAGTGGTACGGAGTATATAAAAATAAAATAATTATACCATTTGTTGGCCAAGACGATGCGTATGATGCTTGGGAACTCCATTCTCTTCCATACGCTGGTAATGCTCCTCAATATCAGCTAACATCTCTTCTTTTGATGGCAAATTCGCTTTTCCAGATAAAATGGCAGCCACCCATTTGGCTTGTATCTCAATCATTAAGAAATTAAGTGCCTATTCCCAGAAAAAAAAGGAGTTAAAATTGATGTTTTACAGCCTAAACTACTTAAGAAAATACTCATTTTTGGTTGAAATTTGACAGTGCCTTTGTGTGATCAAATTCTGTAAAAGAAACCGTGAGGAACAATATCATCTGTGATGATGAAATGACATTAATTGATGATCACTTACCAGCTTAGGTATTCCAACAAAAGAAAGTGTAGGAGCAAGATGTGGAGGAAAGATGTGTTTGTACAATGGATCAACGCGATTGTCATCAATGGTTATACTTCCATTTACTTTTAGGAAAGGAAATTCATACTTATACCTGTATCATGAAAAATTGAAACTAAATAAACATCGATCCATGCTTTAGAAAATTTGTATGATCTTCTCTTAATATAGTGATGAGAGTACTAATCAGTTTATGATGGAAAATGAGGCAGGATTACAACTGGATTAGGTTTTAATTAGGGGTCGACTTATTTATTTATTTGATTGGATCTATTGTCATATATTATAAAGAGTAGTAATTATCATGCATGGACAGAAGGGAGATAGGTAAGAATATGATGCCCTGTGCAATAAAGAATGACATCTGCGGCAACCAAAGCTCCATCTTCGAAAGATATTTCACCATTTTCGTAGCAATATTCCACCTACGTACAGAAACCCGGAAAAACTTAGAAACTTACTCATCTTCGCTGAAAAATTATTTGTAAAGTTACAAGAATGAATTAATACAGTATGCGAGTAGTACTTTTGAATGCTGCCAAAGGTTAGTGAACATTTCCCACTTCTTGACCTCAGTTTCTGGATTTCTTGAAGAGATATGGACCTCTTTGGCTACTTTAGCAATTTCCAGGGAAATATCAAAGGCACTGGCTGAAAGTCCAATTATAACTACAACCTGTATATATATTTTTACCAAAAACTCACAAAGTTAATGCGAACACAAAGATCAAGTATAACACAAATAGTACCCAAAAAATCAATTTACCTGATCTCTAAAAGGTTCAGGAACTCGATAGTTGTGGGAATGAATTTGTTTCCCCTTCCACTTAGTGATTCCTTCAAAGTAAAATTTGTCAGTGCCAATGGTTTTATAATTCATTGGTTGTCATAATAGAATTCTTTTAACTACTTGAGTCCATTCAATGTTACATTTGTAGTAAATAAGATTAGATACTGATACTAAATATATGTTTTGTTTGCCGACGAAAATTAATCTATGAACTACATCAAACGCATATATATACCTAATACCTGGAAGGTCAGCCACTCTGGGTTGAGTATTATGACCATTACAAACTACAACTGCTTCAAATAATTCTTGTGAACTCAACTCATTCTCATTATTAGTACTTCTCGACTCAACCAACCATTGATCATTCTTTGGCTCAACTCGAATCACTTCAGTTTTAAATCGAACCAACTCAACGAGCCCGAAATCTCTAGCAAAATTATTCAAGAACTCCAGGACCTCTTCATGGCCAGGAAAATCTATCAACTCACCATTTTTATTCCTAATTGTGAAGGGATAATCCGAAAATCCCATAACCTGTCTTGGGAGGTTTGTGCGGAGCGATGAATATAGACTGCTGTGAACAATTTTTCTTTCAGGATTGAGGCCTAGTGGATCAGCTTCAATTTCAGGAGTGTACGACCAAGTACCACCAATATGTCCTGCTTTCTCGTAAACCACCACTTGATGGCCTTCTCTTTTAAGGTCATGGGCTGTGGTGAGGCCGGCAACGCCTGCACCGATCACAGCCACCTTTAGAGGTTGCACCATGGTGGTACGTACAATTTCGAAATCTGTAAATTAGGAATAGGCAATTAATAATGCAAGTATAAACACTTATGAATAATTAAGTATCCTTGTATTAATCTTAATCTTTATAGTCAATATATATTAATGTCAATATAAGAGTGACTTTAATTAGAAGCAAAGAAAGGTGCCTGCCATCTGGATTTGTAATTGTGATGCTAAATTATATCATTTTTAACCTGTATTACTGTTAATCAGGCACACAATTAATACAAAAGATTTATTATAGGAGTTCAGGTTGCTAACATATCATAGTTAATCAAACGAATTAATTTTGAAATATATATTATGACAAAGTGAAATTAATCTGCATTACTCATGCAAGATTTATTATATATAGGAGTTGCAACTAAAAAGTATTATTATCATCTTCAAAATGTAATTAATGTGTACAATTATAACAAAGTCGTTTCCTTAATTTTGTATTTTCTGAATTTCACTGCAAATGTGAACCAAACCAATGCTCATTTACCTACAAAAACACATAAAAATGAGAAAGCATAACTCCATGGTCGCCCGGAAGAATATATATATCATAGCAACGATGAAGGAAAGCGCGAGGTGTACTCATGATCAATACTAGTCAAAACTCAATCCAAAACATTCAAATTAAAATGAAGTGTCTAAGATTTCTATTCTTCCACCATTTGAGCCCAAAAACAGTTCAAAAAAAAAAAAAAAAAAAAAAAAAAACCAAACAGGAGGTTACTGACATTGATGGAGCGGATTTGGTAGCTCGATCCTCTTCAAATGAACTCTGAAATTCCTCCTCTTTTGCTCTTTGTCGGTAGTACTGTTAATTGTGTCGGTGCGCTAATTTGTTAGAGGCCGAGACTAATGAGCAGGATAACGTGGTTGGGTGGTTAATTGGGTTGGAAGAGTTGATTATCTGCTGATTTTCTTGCTTAATAATTAAAATCGATGAACAGTTGCGTATCTGCTGATCAGATTATTATTATTATTATTTTATTTAGTGACCTTCAATCCACATGATTCTTATGAGTATATAGGGATCTGTTCAAATGATAAGAGTGGTGGTGGGTTGGAGGACAAGTTGATCATTGTCTGATTTTCTTACATAAAATCGATATTAATTACAACTTTGAGTTCTGTCTGCTAATGAATTATTATTTTATTATTTAGTTGCATGGAGGTTAAACGCATACCTGATTGCATAGGTAGGAATTTGATCATTGTACAGGAATTCTCTCAACGTACGTACAATGATCAAATTTATGAGTTCTTTAACTTGAGTTGCAAAAGTACGTAGATTATTACTTAGTTAAAAAACAAAGCTGGTAATTTAGCAACTAAATATGAAAAGTTTAAGGAAGTCAAATGTTTCACTTTTATAAATTCACCCTGTATTTAATACTTATTCCTTAGGGTTTACTTTTAGTTAAATATATGTGGCACGTATTTATAAATTGAAACAGACATTGCAACACAAAATGGAAGACCAGAAGATTCGAAATGTGTTTTATAAATAGTTCATATAAATTTTAATTCTTTCATGTTTTGAAAATATTCACTAGAATACATGTTCACAATCGGGGTGAGTGCAAAAAAATGGCAAAAAAAAGTCAAAATCAACACGTTCTTAGATTTTCCCGCTTTTTACCAAAAAACGTGTGCTATATCCCATGAAAAATGGAGATTTGGTGAAAATTTTAATTCTTTCATATTTTGACAATATTCGCTAAAATGCATGTTCACAGTCAGAGTGAATGCAAAAAATGGTACAAAAAAAAGTCAAAATCAAAGCGTTTTTGGATTTTGCCATTTTTTTTACAAAAAAAACATATGTTATAATACATGAAAAATTGAGGTTTGGTGAAAATTTTAATTCTTTCGTTTTTTGACAATATTCGCTAGAATGCATGTTCACAATCAGGGTGAGTGCAAAAAAAAGTCAAACTTAATGCGTGTTTGGATTTCGCCATTTTTTACAAAAAAAAACGTGTGTTATAGCCCATGAAAAATGGAGGTTTGGTGAAAATTTTAATTCTTTCATTTTTTTGACAATATTCGCAAGAATGCATGTTCACAATAAGGGTGAATGCAAAAAACGGTACAAAAAAAGTTAAATTCAACGCGTTTTTGAATTTGTCATTTTTTTACCAAAAAATGTGTGCTATAGCCCAAAAAAAATAGAGGTTTGGTGAAAATTTTAATTCTTTCATTTTCTCACAATATTCGCTAGAATGCATGTTGACAATGAGGGTGAGTGTAAAAATAGAACAAAAAAGTTAAAATCAACATGTGTTTAGATTTTGCCATTTTTTACAAAAAAAAAAAAACGTGTGTTATAGCCCACTAAAAATGGAGATTTTGAGACAATTTTAATTCTTTCATTTTTTGAAAATATTAGCTAGAATTCATATTTACAGTGAGAGTGAGTGCAAAAAATGATACAAAAAAGTCAAAATCAATGCGTGTTTGAATTTTGCCATTTTTTTACAAAAAAAACGTTATAGCCTATGAAAAATAGAGGTTTGGTGAAAATTTTAATTGTCACATTTTGTTGACAATATTCGCTAGAATGTATCACAATAAGGGTGAGTGCAAAAAACGATACACAAAAATTCAAAATTAACGAGTTTTGAAAATTTTCCATTTTTTTACCAAAAATGTGTGTTATAACCCATAAAAAATGGAGATTTGGTGAAAATTTAATTCTTTAAAATTTTGAAAATATTCGCTACAATGCATGTTTAAAATGACGATCAATGCAAAAAATGGGAAAAAAGTAAAAATAAACGCGTTTTTAGAATTTGCAATTATTTTTCCAAAAAAAAGTGTGCTATAACCCATGAAAAATGGAGGTTTGGTAAAAATTTTAATTATTTCATTTTCTGACAATATTCGCTAGAATGCATGTTCACAATGAGGGTGAGTACAAAAAATGGTACAAAAAAGTCAAAATCATTGCGTGTTTGGATTTTGACATTTTTTACAAAAAAAAAACGTGCGTTATCGCCCATTAAAAATGGAGATTTTGTGAAAATTTTAATTCTTACATTTTTTGACAATATACGCTAGAATTCATGTTTATAGTGAGGGTGAATGCAAAAAATGATACAAAAAAGTCAAAATCAATGTGTTTGGATTTTGCCTTTTTTTTACAAAAAAACGTGTGTAGCCCAAGAAAAATTGAGATTTGGTGAAAATTTTAATTCTCACATTTTTTGACAATATTCGCTAGAATGCATATTCACAAGAAGGGTGAGTGCAAAAAATGATACACAAAAATTCAAAATCAACGCGTTTCGGGATTTTTCCATTTTCACCAAAAAACGTGTGTTATAGCCCATGAAAAATGGAGGTTTAGTTAAATTCTTTAAAATTTTGACAATATTCGTTAGAATGCATGTTTACAATGAGGGTGAGTGCAAAAAAGTAAAAATAAACGCGTTTTAGAATTTGCAATTTTTTTCCAAAAAATGTGTGCTATACCCCATGAAAAATGGAGGTTTGGTGAAAATTTTAATTATTTCATTTTCTAACAATATTCATTAGACTGCATGTTCACAATGAGGATGAGTGCAAAAAATGACACAAAAAAGTCAAAATCAACGCGTGTTTGGATTTTTGCCATTTTTTACCAAAACAAAACGTGTGCTATAGCCCATTAAAAATGGAGATTTTGTAAAAATTTTAATTCTTTTATTTTTTTTGACAATATTCGCTTGAATTCATGTTTACAGTGAGGGTGAGTGCAAAAAAAGATACAAAAAAGTCAAAATCAATGCGTGTTTGGATTTTGCCACTTTTGTTTATAAAAAAAACTTGTTACAGCCCATGAAAAATGGAGGTTTGGTGAAAATTTTAATTCTCATATTTTTTGACAATATTCGTTAGAATGCATGTTCACAATAAGGGTGAGTGCAAAAAATAGTACACAAAAATTCAAAATCAACGCGTTTTGGGATTTTTTCACTTTTTTATCAAAAAATATGTGTTATAACCCATGAAAAATAGAGATTTGGTAAAAAATTATAAGTCTTTAAAATTTAGAAAATATTCGCTAGAATGCATGTTTACAATGAGGGTGAGTGCAAAAAGGGTACAAAAAAGGTAAAAATAAACGCGTTTTAAGAATTTGCAATTTTTTTCCAAAAAATGTGTGCTATTGCCCATGAAAAATGGATGTTTGGTGAAAATTTTAATTATTTTATTTTCTGACAATATTCGCTAGAATGCTTGTTCAAAATGAGTGTAATGCAAAAAATAGTAGAAAAAAGTCAAAATTAACGCGTGTTTGGATTTTGCCATATTTACCAAAAAAAACGTGTTTTATAGCCCATTAAAAATGGAGATTTTTTAAAAATTTTAATTCTTTTATTTTTTTTGAAAACATTCGCTAGAATTCATGTTTACATTGAGGGTGAGTGCAAAAAATGATACAAAAAAGTCAAAATCAAAGCGTGTTTGGATTTTGCCATTTTTTACAAAAAAAACGTGTGTTATAGCCCATGAAAAATGGAGGTTTGTTGAAAATTTTAATTCTCACATTTTTTGATAATATTCGCTAGGATGTATGTTCACAATAAGGGTTAGTGCAAAAAACGGTACACAAAAATTCAAAATCAATGCGTTTTGGGAATTTTCCATTTTTTATCGAAAAACGTGTGTTATAACCCATGAAAAATGAAGGTTTGGTGAAGATTTTAATTCATTAAAATTTTGAAAATATTCGTTAGAATGCACGTTTACAATGAGGGTGAGTGCAAAAAATGGTACAAAAAAGGTAAAAATAAACGCGTTTTTAGAATTTGCAATTTCTTTTTTCCAAAAAATGTGCGCTATAGCCCATGAAAAATGGAGGTATGGTAAAAATTTTAATTATTTCATTTTTGACAATATTCGTTAGAATGCATGTTCACAATGAGGGTGAGTGCAAAAAATGGTACAAAGAAGTGAAAATCAACGTTTGTTTGGATTTTGCCATTTTTTACCAAAAAAAAAAACTGTGTTATAGCCCATTAAAAATGGAGATTTTGTAAAAATTTTAATTAATTTTTTTGACAATATTCGCTAGAATTCATGTTTACAGTGAGGGTGAATGCAAAAAATGATACAAAAAAGTCAAAATCAATGCGTGTTTCGATTTTGCCATTTTTTACAAAAAAACGTGTGTTATAGCCCATGAAATATGGAGGTTTGGTGAAAATTTTAATTCTCACATTTTTTGACAATATTCGCTAGAATGCATGTTCACAATATGGGTGAGTGCAAAAAACGGCACACAAAACTTCAAAATAAATGCGTTTTGGGATTTTTTTTCATTTTTTACCAAAAAACGTGTGTTATAACCCATGAAATGGAGGTTTGGTGAAAATTTTAAAGATTAAAATTTTGAAAATATTCGCTAAAATGCATGTTTACAATGAGGGTCAGTGCAAAAAATGGTATGAAAAAGTAAAAATAAACGCGATTTTAGAATTTCCAATTTTTTATAAAAAAATGTGTGCTATAGCGCATGAAAAATGGAGGTTTGGTGAAAATTTTAATTCTTTCATTTTTTTGACAATATTCGCTAGAATTCATGTTTACAGTGAGGGTGAGTGCAAAAAATGATACAAAAATGTCAAATCAACGCGTGTTTGGATTTTGCCATTTTTTTTAAAAAAAAAACGTACGTTATACCCCATGAAAAATGGAGGTTTGTTGAAAATTTTAACTCTTACATTTTTTGACAATATTCGCTAGAATGCATGTTCACAATAAGGGTGAGTACAAAAAACGGTACACAAAAATTCAAAATCAACACGTTTTGGGATTTTTCCATTTTTTACCAAAAAAGTATGTTATAGCCCATGAAAAATGGAGGTTTAGTGAAAATTTTAATTCTTTAAAATTTTGAAAATATTCGCTAGAATGAATGTTTACAATAAGGGTCAGTACAAAAATGGTATAAAAAAGTAAAAATAAACGCGATTTTAGAATTTCCAATTTTTTTCAAAAAAATGTGTGCTATAACTTATGAAAAATGGAGTTTTGGTGAAAATTTTAATTCTCACATTTTTTGACAATATTCGCTAAAATGTATGTTTACAATAAGGGTGAGTGCAAAAAACGATACAAAAAAATTCAAAATCAACGCGTTTTGGGAATTTTCTATTTTCTTAGCAAAAAACGTGTGTTATAGCCCATAAAAAATGAAGGTTTGGTAAAAATTTTAATTCTTTAAAATTTAGAAAATATTCGCTAGAATGCATGTTTATAACGAGGGTGAGTGCAAAAAAGGTCCAAAAAGGTAAAAATAAACGTGTTTTAAGAATTTGCAATTTTTTTTTCAAAAAATGTGTGCTTTTGACCATGAAAAATGGAGTTTGGTGAAAATTTTAATTATTTTATTGTCTGACAATATTCGCTAGAATGCATGTTCACATTGAGGGTGAATGCAAAAAATGGTAGAAAAAAATCAAAATCAACGCGTGTTTGAATTTTGCCATTTTTTACCAAGACAAAACGTGTGTTATAGTTCATTAAAAATGGAGATTTTTTAAAAATTTTAATTCTTTTATTTTTTGAAAACATTCGCTAGAATTCATGTTTACAGTGAGGGTGAGTGCAAAAAATGATACAAAAAAGTCAAAATCAAAGCGTGTTTGGATTTTGCCATTTTTTACAAAAAAAACGTGTGTTATAGCCCATGAAAAATGGAGGTTTGTTGAAAATTTTAATTCTCACATTTTTTGACAATATTCGCTAGAATGCATGTTCACAATAAGGGTGAGTGCAAAAAACGGTACACAAATTCAAAATTAACGCGTTTTGAGATTTTTCAATTTTTTACCAAAAAATCGTGTATATATCCCATGAAAAATGGAGGTTTGGTGAAAATTTTAACTCTTTAAAATTTTGAAAATATTCGCTAGAATGCATGTTTACATTGAGGGTTAGTGCAAAAAATGGTACAGAAAAAGTAAAAATATACGCGTTTTTAGAATTTGCAATTTTTTTCCAAAAAATGTGTGATATAGCGCATGAAAAATGGAGGTTTGGTGAAAATTTTAATTATTCCATTTTCTGATAATATTCGCTAGAATGCATGTTCACAATGATGGTGAGTGCAAAAATGGCACAAAAAAGTCAAAATCAACACGTGATTGGATTTTGCCATTTTTTACAAAACAAAAAACGTTTCTTATAGCCCATTAAAAATGGAGATTTAGTGAAAATTTTAATTCTTTCATTTTTTTGGCAATATTCGCTAGAATTCATGTTTATAGTTAGTGTGAGTGCAAGAAATGATACAAAAAAGTCAAAATCAATGAGTGTTTGGATTTTTCCATTTTTAAAAAAATAAACGTGTGTTATAGCCCATGAAAAATGGAGGTTTGGTGATAATTTTAATTCTCATATTTCTTACAATATTCGCTAGAATGCATGTTCACAATAAGGGTGAGTGCAAAAAACGGCCAACAAAAATTCAAAATCAACGCGTTTTGGGATTTTTCCATTTTTTTTTACCAAAAAATGTGTATTGTTGCATGCCCATGAAAATGGAGGTTTGGTGAAAGTTTTAGGTCTTTAAAATTTTGAAAATATTCGCTAGAATGCATATTTACAATGAGAGTAAATGCAAAAAATGGTACAAAAAAAGTAAAAATGAATGGGTTTTTAGAATTTGCAATTTTTTTCCAAAAAATATGTGCAATAGCTCATGAAAAAAGGAGGTTTGGTAAAACTTTTAATTATTTCATTTTCTGACGATATTCGCTAGAATGCATTTTCACAATGAGGGTAAGTGCAAAAAATTGTACAAGAAATTCAAAATCAACGCGTGCTTGGATTTTGCCATTTTTTACAAAAAAAAAAACGTGTGTTATAGCCCATGAAAAGTGGAGATTCGGTGAAAATTTTAATTCTTTCATTTTTTGACAATATTCGTTAGAATTAATGTTTATAATGAGGGTGACTGCAAAAAACGATACAAAAAAGTCAAAATCAATGCGTGTTTGGATTTTGCCATTTTTTACAAAAAAAACGTGTGTTATAGCCCATGAAAATGGAGGTTTGGGGAAAATTTTAATTCTCACATTTTTTTGACAATATTCGCTAAAATGCATGTTCACAATATGGGTGAGTGCAAAAAATGATACACAAAAATTCAAAATCAACGCGCCATTTTTTACAAAAAAAAAACAGTGTTATAGCCCATTAAAAATGGAGATTTTGTAAAAATTTTAATTCATTTTTTTGACAATATTTGCTAGAATTCATGTTTACAGTCAGGGTGAATGCAAAAAATGATACAAAAAAGTCAAAATCAATGCGTGTTTGGATTTTGCCATTTTTTACAAAAAAACGTGTGTTATAGCCCATGAAATATAGAGGTTTGGTGAAAATTTTAATTCTCACATTTTTTGACAATATTTTCTAGAATGCATGTTCACAATAAGGGTGAGTGCAAAAAACGGCACACAAAAATTCAAAATAAACGCGTTTTGAGATTTTTTCATTTTTTACCAAAAAACGTGTGTTATAACCCATAAAAAATGGAGGTTTGGTGCAAATTTTAAGTCTTTAAAATTTTGAAAATATTTGCTAGAATGCATGTTTACAATGAGGGTCAGTGCAAAAAATGGCATAAAAAAGTAAAAATAAACGCGTGATTTTCCATTTTTTTTTAAAAAAATGTGTGCTATAGCGCATGAAAAATGGAGGTTTGGTGAAAATTTTAATTCTCACATTTTTTTGACAATATTCGCTAAAATGTATGTTCACAATAAGGGTGAGTGCAAAAAACGGTACACAAAAATTCAAAATCAACGCGTTTTGGGAATTTTCTATTTTTTTTACCAAAAAACGTGTGTTATAGCCCATGAAAAATGAAGGTTCGGTGAAAATTTTAGTTCTTTAGAATTTTGAAAATATTTGCTAAAATGCATGTTTACAATGAGGGTGAGTGCAAAAAGGGCACAAAAAAGATAAAAATAAATGCGTTTTAAGAATTTGCAATTTTATTTCCAAAAAATGTGAGCTATAGCTCATGAAAAATGGAGGTATGGTGAAAATTTTAATTATTTCATTTTTGACAATATTCGCTAGAGAAAAACCTAAATTTAACTTTTTTGACATCGTTTTTTAGGATCATTGATCCCTCTCTTAAACTTTTCTATTTCTTCTGTCTAGTTACTATTCATTATCTTCTCCAACGTCTATTTGCTATTGGAAAAAGAAAAAAAAAATTAATACTACCTTATCTTTAGTTACTATTCATTGTCTTCTCCAACTCTTGGGGACGAAAAGGAAAGGGGGAATACTCCATTCCTAAAACGCAGATCTGTTTCAGCCATCAATCCCCCAACATCGGTCATGCCAAAATAGCCGCTGATGGCGGCTCCTCCAACCCACATCCAAAATGAAAACCCCCGTCTTTCATTCAAAGATGCGGCAGTAGCCTCAATTCCAAATATCAACCACCAAACTTCAAACATATCCAATAATATTTCAACCCTCTTCTCAGACCAAATCCGTTAGCATGCTAATTCGATCTCTCAAGGTCTGCACAAAGGGGAGCCAGCAATTTTTCTAACAGCTGAAGAGGATGAAGAATTAGCACTACCTTTCCGATTTACTTTAATCGGAAAATTCTCTTGGGGAAGACCGGCTATGGCTGTCCTCAAGAAAGAGATCCTCACTGCCGGTTTCAAAGGCTCGTGCTACCTAGGTCTTCTAGATCAGCGTCATGTGATCTTTCGATTTGAGTTAGAAGAAGACTACCAACGAATGTGGCTCAAACAAGCTTGGTTCTTTCAAGGATATTGAGCCAAGATTTTTAAGTGGACTTCTACTTTCAATCCAGAGATTGAACCATCAATTGCTCCAGTTTGGATAAATTTTCCAAAGCTGCCGTTGAACATGTTCAATAAGAAGACTTTATTCAAGCTGGCAAGCATTGTGGGGAAACCACTGAAGATGGATGCCGCAACAGCAGCAGCTTTGAATGTGATCAGGCCGAGTGTAGCGAGAGTCTGTGTAGAGGTGGACGTTTTATCACAGATACCTGAAAGAGTATGGATTACTCAAGGGGATGTAGGAAGGTGGCAGTACATTGAGGTAGAAGGCTCACCTAAATACTGTACTAAATGTTACAAAATAGGCCATTCCGTTTCTCAGTGCAGTGAACAATCCAGCAATGCCCAAATGAATCCGCCAACAGAACTCAAAAAGACTCAAAAACAAACTTGGGTGGAAAAAAAAAAGAACCAGGAGGAAGTCAGAAATCCAGAATTCACAGAAACCATAATGGAGGCTTCAAGGTCATATGATCAAAACCAACATGTTCAGACAAAGGGGAAAAATGGCAAAGAACCAGTCCATCATGATCACTCAGATTTTCAGAATTGTCCTATAGCTCCACCATCAACGTCCTCCCATCAAGTGATAGCTATAAAGCCCCCTTCCAAGATGATAGCAAACCAGAATCACGAAAATGCAATCTCACCTCCAGAGATTGCTCCCAAAACAACTCAGATAAACACAAAAGCTCCATCAACATCAAAAACATCAAATGAGCAATCAAATAGTGTAGTAAGCCTCATTGACAACATCATGACTCTACCGGTCTAGCAAATTCAACAAATTCAAGGAATAATGCCAAGACACGAAGTCACTGCAAACCATGAAGATGAATCAAATCATCAGGATCACACTCCTATCTCACACAAAGAAGTCCCAGATGTCAGTGGAGTTCTACCCATTACAATCGAGGTACACATACTCAAGTCCACGAAATCATCAAATCTGACTGAGTCTAGAAAAGCCATGCAACAAGAGCTCACAATAAACACCCCCAACCAGGAGGATTCTTCAACTCAAAATCTTAATTTTCTGTGTAATGAAAATAGACATTCTACCAATTGCTTATGCATTACTCGCACTCTGTCAGATTCCCATATTCAAAGTGTTGAGGAGACAGACCAATTTCCAGAGGAAATCCAACATCTGGAAACAATCACCACACCAAAGATGCTCAACAAGTCCACAATTCTGGAAAATCCAACTACTGCAGCAAGTAAAGATCCCCAATCTCAAAGTTTTGTGGAGGCAGAAAATCTTCTAAAGGAGACACTGGAGAATCAACAGCTAGATGCAATCAGCATACCAAGTATGATAGATAATAACACTTTTGTGAAAAATGCGACCGCAGAAGCAAGCAAAGGTATAAGAGCTAAATTTGGGTCCACTCGTGTTCTTAGAGATAAATCAAAAAATCCTGCTAATTATGCTGAAAAATCTGATAATGAATAATTGCATGATCTTTTGGAATATAAGAAGTGCCACAAAATCCACTAATTTCAGGAGACTAAAAAGCATAATAAAAAACAATAAGGTAGAATTAGTAGCTCTATGTGAGCCTCTAGCCCCTTTGGATAGGTTAAAAAAAACAATGATGAAACTGAATTTTGATTATTGCCTGTCTAATAGCAGTAGCACTATGTGGCTTCTTTACAACGCTCCTATCTCATGTAATAGTATGCTTGAAACTGACCAACACCTAACAGTACACATGCCACATCCCTCTTTTCCCCTTCCTATAGTCTTATCTACAGTACATGCTAGTTGCACTGAAAATAATAGAACCGAATTATGGCAATCCTTATCGCTACTTAATCCACAAAGTTCTCCTTGGTGGATTTGGGGTGATTTTAATTGCACACTTAGGGATGAAAAAAGAGGTGGTAGAAAGTTCAAACTAGAATACACTAGAGAACTCATAAAATTCACAAATGAAGAAGAACTAGAAGACATAAATTTCACAGGCCCTCAGTTTACTTGGTGTAACAATAGAAAAGGCAAGCATAGAATTTGGAAAAGACCAGATAGAATGCTCATAAACAGTAAAACAATTGAGTTAGGCTATCAATTTTTCATTAAACATCTCACTAGAGACCTTTCCGACCATGCTGCGCTTTTGTTGAACTTCTTTAAAAGAATCAACCCTAAAACTGGTTTCAAATTTCAGAATTTTTGGGCAAAGCATCCAAGTTTCCTAGATATAATCCAAGATGCTTGGTCAATAAATGTTGAGGGCAACCCTCTCAACGTTTTGTACTAAAACTTCAACATGTTAAAACAGTCCTTAAAGATTGGAACAAAAGGAATTTCGGAAACATTTTTTCAACATTTAGAGAAGCAGAAGAACAACTGCTTGACCTAGAAAAAAGGGATGAAATCACGGAGGATGAGATCACTAGGGAGGAATTAAATCTAGCAAGAGCCAAACTTAGAAATGTAACAAAAAATGTAGAACTTTTTCGGGAACAAAAAGCCAATATAAAATGGTTTAAAGAAGGGGATAGAAATACTAAAACATTTCGCTCGGTAGTTAATCAAAGAAGAAGAAAAGCACACATCCACTCCATTCAAAATGACGGGGGGCAGTCATTTGAAAATGAAGAGGAAATAGGTAGAGAGGCTATCAAACATTTTAAATCAGTTTTTACTAAGGTTCTCACCAAACCCATGCCCCAGCCTAACCACATTCCTAAACTAATCTTTGATGATGACAACTTCATATTGGAAAGACTACCAAATCTGGATGAAATCAAGGAGTGTGTTTTTTCCATGGATATTAACACCCGGCCCAGACGGTTTTAATGCCAATTTTTTTACCACCTCATGGGAAATAGTAAAAGATGACATGCTTGCTGCCATTCTCCATTTTTTCAATGGAGGAACACTACCTCAAGCAATTACTGCCACGTCCATTATTTTGATTCCAAAACTCCCATGTGTCCAAAAAAATTTTCACACTTTAGGCCAATAAGCTTATGCAATTTTTTTAATAAAATCATTTCCAAGCTTATTGCCACTAGAATAGCTTGTTTGCTTCCAAGGATAATTTCTAATAACCAAACCGGTTATGTTAAAGATAGACAGCTAATTGATAATTTTCTTTTAGCTAGTGAACTTGTCCAATGTCTTCCTAAGAAAAGTAAAATAGGCAATGTAATCCTAAAGTTAGATATGGAAAAAGCCTATGACAGAGTAGATTGGATCTTTTTACTTCAAATGCTCAGAAATTTTGGTTTCAGTGAAATTATAATTGACATGATATGGAGACTTATCTCAAACGTCAAGTTCTCAGTGCTAATAAATGGTTCACCATTTGGTTTCTTTAGTTCATCGAGAGGCATTAGACAAGGTGATCCCTTATCACCTTATATTTTTATAATAGGGGCAGAATACATTACAAGGGCTCTTAATTCAGCCCAAGAACACTCCTTCATTTTCGAAAAAACTGTCCCAAAGTTACTCATCTTGCCTATGCAGACGATTTAATCATCTTTTCAGCTGCACACACTAGCTCATTAAAAAAAATACAATGTACATACTCAATCAGTACGTGGAAATCTCAGGACAAAAAATAAACACTCTTAAAAGCTATTTCCTCATTCATCATTCATGCAATAGAGCTAAGAAGCACATGATTGGCAAAATTACAAAGTTTAAGCATGAACGTTTTCCTGTTAAGTATCTAGGGCTGCCGCTTTACTATGGAAAAAATAAAACTGCATACTATGAGCCTTTAGTTCAAAAACCCCACCTCAAAATTAGCACATGGAGTAACAAATTTTTATCAAGTGGTGGGAGAATCACTTTAATTAAATCTGTCCTATCTGCAATTCCCACACATTTCCTTTTAGGATCAAATCCCACAAGAAAAATCTTGGAAAAATTAGAAGCCATATTTGCTAATTTCCTTTGGGGAACAAATAACGAAAAACCTAAATACCATTGGATCAAGTGGAGCAAACTCTGTAGGCCACAACTGGAAGGAGGTTTAGGCATTAGATCTCTCCATGATATTAAAAGCACTTGCTCAGCTAAACTTTGGTGGAAATTCAGAGAACAAAAGTCCCTTTGGGCTCAGTTCCTAGCTGGAAAATATGGGAACCCTAATCAGATTCTTCAACATCATTCTACCAAGAATCACACGCGCACTTTGTCTAATATGTTATCTATTGCACCAGAAATAGAACCTTTTATGCACACAGAATATCAGGCAGCAAGGGAGACAGAAATTTTCTGGAATTTGTCCACTACAGGTATGTTCTCTTTAAATAAGCCTTTAATATAGTATCTCAGTCTAATAATACAGTTTGGCCTTTTGCTAACTTCATTTGGGATTCTTATATCCCTCCAAAAGTCTCTTTTTTCATGCTTAGACTTTTAAAAGCACAAGTCCCAATAGGACAGTTACTACATAGATTCCACATTCATGGGCCATTCAAATGTGTTTTCTGTCCACATGATGAAGACTCAATCAATCACAATTTCTTAAAATGTTCAATGATTTCTACATTATGGAAATTTGTTGGTAGTGAAATAGGCATTATGTTTCCCCCTAATCCTCAATCCTTAGGTTTCTTTCTTAATCATTGGTGGAGCCACAAAGGAAAAAATGAAATCACAAATTTCATTACAAAAATAGCTTCTTCCATTATATGTTGGCAAATTTGGAAATTCAGAAATAAAATCATATATGAGGAAGACAAATGGGATTCTGAATTACTAAAGAGCATAATTTTCAGAGAGATTAAAGTGAGTTTAGAGGCCAGATTCCCGAAATTCAAATGCACAAACTTCCCATGGAATCTTTTTTGGAATACAGCCCTATATCCTGAAAAAAGGATTATAGTAAGCTACATTAAATGGCATCCTCCTGAAACAAATCATTACATCCTGAATATTCATGGTTTATTCAATGGTAATTCAGGCCAAGGGGGTGGAGTTCTAAGAAACAGTGAGAGTTCACTAATTTTTGCCTTTACAAAGCTTTTCTCTTCCACTAACTTGATCTCAAGTGAACAGGTAATTATGCAAACTGCCATACAAGGTTTGAAGATATGCATCCAAAAGGGCTTCGCTTCAAATATATGCGTTGCATCCTCCTCAAGCAATATTCATGCATGGCTACAGAAAAAGGAAAAGGAGCCCTGGAACCTTAGATAGTTAATGCAAAATCTACAAGATGTCTGCCCGCCAAATACTTGGAAAAAGTGCCAAAAAGAGGAAAATGTGGTCGCCAACTTGTTAGCAAAATCAGCCTCTTTGCAATCGGATGAAATGATTCTAGAAGAGCGCAATCTTCCAGAAAAAATCCAAAAGGTAATCAGACTAGAAAGGATGGGAAACCCATATATCAAAAGATCACATCAATATAAATGCCGTCTTTTCTCGTCATGAATTGCTCCACATTTGCACTCACAAAGACCAAGATTTCTGAAGTTAAGCCATTTTGTCTATCCAAGTTTGAGAATTTTTTGGCTGCTGAAGTTAGGCCTGCTATTTCAAAACTATGCACTTTATCTTGGAAATAGGATGTTTTTTATGGCTGATGAAGTTAGGCCACTGTATCCAGTCTTTATAATCCTTTTAAATCAAATACGTGTGCTTGCATATATTTGGATGATCATAGACGCATTATGGACACATTGTAAAGGAGATGTTGTTTCTCCTCCGTCCAACTGTAATTTCAGATTAGGTTTGTGTAAAGGAGGAAGTACTCCTAGTTTATATTCTAAAAATCAAGACAATGGCTTGCTATGTAAGGGAGTAGTCCTCCCTATTTATCGCTTTCCAGATGTACTAATGATGCGGATATTTCCGTCATTATCGTTTTGTACCGTAACTTTATATAAATAAAATAGGGAGTGGCGCCACCCCTAAATGGGATGATTAGCCAAATAAATAAAAAAAAGACAATATTCGCTAGAATGCATGTTCACAATGAGGGTGAGTGCAAAAAATGGTACAAAAAAGTGAAAATCAACGCGTTTTTAGAACTTCCAATTTTTTCAAAAAAATGCGCGCTATAGCCCATTAAAAATGGAGGTTTAGTAAAAATTTTAATTCTCACATTTTCTGACTATATTCGCTAGAATGTATGTTCACAATAAAGGTGAGTGCAAAAACGGTACACAAAAATTCAAAATCAACGCGTTTTGAGATTTTTCCATTTTTTTTTACCAAAAAACGTGTGTTATAACCCATGAAAAATGAAGGTTTGGTAAAAATTTTAATTATTTCATTTTCGGATAATATTTGCTAGAATGCATGTTCACAATGAGGGTAAGTGCAAAAAATGGTACAAAAAAGTTAAAATCAACACGTGTTTGGATTTTTCCATTTTTTTACAAAAAAGGGTATTATCGCCCATTAAAAATTGAGATTTTGTGAAAATTTTAATTCTTTCATTTTTTGACAATATTCGATAGAATTCATGTTTACAGTGAGGGTGAGTGCAAAAAATGATACAAAAATTTCAAATCAAGGCGTGTTTGGATTTTGCCATTTTTTTACCCAAAAAAAACGTGTTCCAATGAAAAATGGAGGTTTGTTGAAAATTTTAATTCTCACATTTTTTGACAATATTCGCTAGAATGTATGCTCACAATAAGGGTGAGTGCAAAAAACGATACACAAAAATTCAAAATTAAAGCATTTTGGGATTTTTCCATTTTTACCAAAAAACGTGTGTTATAGCCCATGAAAAATGGAGGTTTGGTGAAAATTTTAATTCTTTAAAATTTTGAAAATATTCGCTAGAATGCATGTTTACAATGAGGGTCAGTGCAAAAAATGGTATAAAAAAGTAAAAATAAACGCGTTTTTAGAATTTCCAATTTTTTTCAAAAAAATGTGTGTTATAGCGCATGAAAAATGGACGTTTAGTGAAAATTTTAATTCTCAAATTTTTTGACAATGCTCGCTAAAATGCATGTTCACAATAAGGGTGAGTGCAAAAAACGGTACACAAAAATTCAAAATCAACGCGTTTTGGAAATTTTTTATTTTTTTACAAAAAAACCTGTGTTATAGCCCATGAAAAGCGAAGGTTCAGTGAAAATTTTAGTTCTATAAAATTTAGAAAATATTCGCTAGAATGCATGTTTACAATGAGGGTGAGTGCAAAAAGGGTACCAAAAAGGTAAAAATAAACACATTTTAAGAATTTGAAATTTTTTTTTCCAAAAAATGTGTGCTATTGCCCTTGAAAAATGGATGTTTGGTGAAAATTTTAATTATTTTATTTTCGGACAATATTCGATAGAATGCTTGTTCACAATGAGTGAGAATGTAAAAAATGGTAGAAAAAAAGTCAAAATTAGTGCGTGTTTGGATTTTGCCATTTTTTACCAAAAAAACGTGTGTTATAACCCATTGAAAATGGAGATTTTTTAAAAGTTTTAATTCTATTTTTTTTGAAAACATTCGCTAGAATTCATGTTTACAGTGAGGGTGAGTGCAAAAAATGATACCAAAAAATCAAAATCAAAGCGTGTTTGGATTTTGCCATTTTTTTAAAAAAAAACGTGTGTTATAGCCCATGAAAAATGGAGGTTTGTTGAAAATTTTAATTCTCACATATTTTGACAATATGTGCTAGAATGCATGTTCACAATAATGGTGAGTGCAAAAAACGGTACACAAAAATTCAAAATCAACGCGTTTTGAGAATTTTCTATTTTTTTACCAAAAAACTATGTTATAGCCCATGAAAAATGAAGGTTCGGTGAAAATTTTAATTATTTCATTTTGTGACAATATTTGCTAGAATGCATGTTTACAATGAGGGTAAGTGCAAAAAATGGTACAAAAAAGTTAAAATCAACACGTGTTTGGATTTTGCCAATTTTTTACCAAAAAACAAACGTGTGTTATAGCCCATGAAATATGGAGGTTAGGTGAAAATTTTAATTCTTTTATTTTTTTGAAAACATTCCCTAGAATTCATGTTTACAGTGACGGTGAGTGCAAAAAATGATACAAAAAAGTCAAAATTAAAGCGTGTTTACAATGAGGCTCAGCGCAAAAAATGGTATAAAAAAAGTAAAAATAAACTCATTTTTAGAACTCTCAATTTTTTTTTCAAAAAAACGTGTGTTATAACCCATGAAAAATGGAGGTTTGGTAAAAATTTTAATTCTTTAAAATTTTGAAAATATTCGCTAGAATGCTTTTTTACAATGAGGGTCAGTGCAAAAAATGGTATAAAAAAGTAAAAATATACGCGTTTTTAGAATTTGCAATTTTTTTTCAAAAAAATGTGTGCTATAGCCCATGAAAAATGGAGGTTTGGTAAAAATTTTAATTATTTCATTTTTTGACAATATTCGCTAAAATGCATGTTAACAATAAGGGTAAGTGCAAAAAATGGTACAAAAAAGTTAAAATCAACACTGTTTGGATTTTTCCATTTTTTACAAAAAAGGGTATTATCGCCCATTAAAAATGGAGATTTTGTGAAAATTTTAATTCTTTCATTTTTGACAATATTCGCTAAAATGCATGTTCACAATAAGGGTGAGTGCAAAAAACGGTACACAAAAATTCAAAATCAACGCGTTTTGGGAATTTTCTATTTTTTTATCAAAAAATGTGTGTTATAGCCCATGAAAAATGAAGGTTCGGTGAAAATTTTAATTCTTCAAAATTTTGAAAATATTCGCTAGAATGCATGTTTACAATGAGGGTGAGTGCAAAAAGGGTACAAAAAAGGTAAAAATAAACGCGTTTTAAGAATTTGCAATTTTTTTTCCAAAAAATGTGTGCTATTGCTCATGAAAAATAGATGTTTGGTGAAAATTTTAATTATTTTATTTTATGAAAATATTCGCTAGAATGCTTGTTCACAATGAGTATGAATGCAAAAAATGGTAGAAAAAGTCAAAACCAACGCGTGTTTGGATTTTGCCATTTTTTACCCAAAAAAACGTGTGTTATAGCCCATTAAAAATGGAGAATTTTTAAAAATTTTAATTCTTTTATTTTTTGGAAAACATTCGCTAGAATTCATGTTTACAGTGAGGGTGAGTGCAAAAAATGATACAAAAAAGTCAAAATCAAACCGTGTTTGGATTTTGCCATTTTTAACAAAAAAAAAAGACGCGTGTTATAGCACATGAAAAATGGAGGTTTGTTGAAAATTTTAATTCCCACATTTTTTGACAATATTCGCTATAATGCATGTTCACAATAAGGGTGAGTGCAAAAAACGGAACACGAAAATTCAAAATCGACGCGTTTTGGGATTTTTCCATTTTTTACCAAAAAAACGTGTGTTATAACGCATGAAAAATGGAGGTTTGGTGAAAATTTTAATTCTTTAAAATTTGGAAAATATTCGCTAGAATGCATGTTTACAATGAGGGTCAGTGCAAAAAATGGTATAAAAAAAAGTAAAAATTAACGCGTTTTTGGAACTTCCGTTTTTTTTTCAAAAAAATGTGTGCTATAGCCCATGAAAAATGGAGGTTTGGTGAAAATTTTAATTCTCACATTTTTTGACAATATTCGCTAAAATACATATTCACAATAAGGGTGAGTGCAAAAAATGGTACACAAAAATTCAAAATCAATGCGTTTTGGAAATTTTCCATTTTTTACCAAAAAACGTTTGTTGTAGCCCATGAAAAATGAAGGTTTGGTGAAAATTTTAATTCTTTAAAATTTTGAAAATATTCGCTAGAATGCATGTTCACAATGAGGGTGAGTGCAAAAAATGGTACAAAAAAGGTAAAAATAAACACGTTTTTAGAATTTGCAATTTTGTTTTTCCAAAAAATGTGCCCATGAAAAATGGAGGTATGGTGAAATTTTTAATTATTTCATTTTTGACAATATTCGCTAGAATGCATGTTCACAATGAGGGTGAGTGCAAAAAATGGTACAAAAAAGTCAAAATCAACGCTTGTTTGGATTTTGCCATTTTTTACCAAAAAAAAAAACGTTTGTTATAGCCCATTAAAATGGAGATTTTGTAAAAATTTTAATTATTTTTTTTGACAATATTCGGTAGAATTCATGTTTACAGTGAGGGTGAATGCAAAAAATGATACAAAAAAGTCAAAATCAATGCGTGTTTGGATTTTACCATTTTTTACAAAAAAACGTGTGTTATAGCCCATGAAAAATGGAGGTTTGGTGAAAATTTTAATTCTCACATTTTTTGACAATATTCGCTAGAATGCATGTTCACAATAAGGATGAGTGCAAAAAACGGCACACAAAAATTCAAAATAAACGCGTTTTTGGAATTTTCCATTTTTACCAAAAAATGTATGTTATAACCCATGAAAAATGGAGGTTTAGTGAAAATTTTAAGTTTTTAAAATTTTGAAAATATTCGCTAGAATGCATGTTTACAATAAGGGTCAGTGCAAAAAATGGTATAAAAAAAGTAAAAATAAACGCATGGCAGGCTAGTTGCATAACCTGCACAAATACCCTAACACTACTGTAGTAGTGGTGAGAGGGATCGTATCCACAGAGAAGGGTTGGTTGTTCAAAGACTATTTGTTCATTTGACACTACGAATGCATGAAATGAAAGGAAGGAAGCAAAAAAGATGCAAGCTAAGTATAATGAATGCAAAATAAGAATGAATGCAAAGGTTAGTATCCAAGCACTGCCTTGAGGGATTTCAACATGTACAGATCTCTTCCTAGTATCATCGACTTGTGTGCATGTGTGAGGGGACTATCCTGATAGTGTCCTAGAACTGATTAACTTGGCAGTTCTCACAATCCCAGTTCACAAATCTCCTCAAACTTCCCTTTGCAGGGCAAGTCCTTGGCACAAGTTTAGATCCCAGATCCCTATTCTCACAGAACAACTCTAACTCATTCCTAGACTATCTCCCGTGGCAGGGCAGCTAGCCCATTCATGCCTTCGATTTGTTCTATAAGCATAATCTTAAGTCTTTCCTAAGGGCTTGATTTCAACTGTCAGTGGGCACCGCACAATTAGAATCACAATGCATACAGATCTTAAGACTCACACAAGTATGTTCACAATTCAATTCATGATGGGTTCGATTGCCTTCGGTAGATCTACACTAATCTCAGTGGGCACCGCAGATTTGATATGAATTTCACCAATTCATGCAAAACATTGAATTCACACATGTAAATAACAGTAAACATGGATAACACAGACATATTCAATGCAATTGTCTCAAATAGGTTAAGATCTGTATAGATGAACCTTCAAGACAGTATAATGTTGGAACGGGAAAAGAGCGAGAAAAACCTAATCTAAACTAAGGACTAAGAACCCTAATCTATTGTCTTGTGCGGCCGCCTCCTTCCCTATCGTCGTTTCCTCTTTGCTCTTTTATACCTTTCTGTGGGTGATGTGTTGCGGGTTTGGTTCCTGGAAGTTTCCCCTGTTGATGAGATATTTCCACTTGTCTTCCTTCCTTTGGTGTGGCATGATCATGGCCATTAAGCTTCCCTCTGGCGTGTGATTTTTTCCACGTGTCCTACAAATGCTAATCATGAGATGTAGTGAGGTCTCATGTTCAGTGTGTAACTTAAGTATTAAGCATGAATAACATCAAAACAATTGGTGATCTGAGAATAGCTGTGCTTGTGCATTTGTGGGTGCCAAACATTGTGCCCTATGCTAGAGTAGATTATGTTGTTGTGTATGCTAAGTGACACTTTGGTGGGAAGTGAATGCATGATACTATGTGCAAATATATGTGTGTGAGTGTGCAAATGGTTGTGAGTGTAGTGAAATGCATGGAATCAGTGAAAGTGTGCAAGTGTAGTGAGTTAATGCATGAATAAGTGTGAGCTAGATGTGAGCAACTGCACGAGCTTTGTCTTTCTCCCCCATTTATTCCTTGAATCATTTCGAGTCTTAGAAAGTATAAAACATAAACATTGTAGACAAGCCTCTTAGCTAAATATAGCACTTTGAATCACTCGATTTGGAGCTAAGATGAGAAAGTTATGGTCATTTTAGTAAACTGTGGCAGTGCTGTGTGTGAGTGTGGTGCGGGCGCACTAGTGTGTGCGCTGTGTGTGTGTGCTTAGGAGGGCGCACTGATGTGTGTGTGATGTGTGTGTGCTGAATGTGTGTAGTGTTTGATGTGTTAAGTGTGATGTGTTTCTGTGCTTTGCTATGGAACTTTGTGTGTGCTTGCTTGAGAATTGTGAGAGGAATTGTGTCAAAACGAGTACTCACTCAATACATGCAAATATCACATAATTTGTACACATTTTCATGCTTCCTCACAATCTTCTCACAAATCCATTCATGAACATTTTTACACATAAGTCATGCCTCAAGCACACTTTTCACAATAAATTCATGCAAACGCTCAAGTATTCATAGCATATAAGTCGGTATAAACCCCGGACTTATCAATGCATTTTTAGAATTTGCAATTTTTTTTCAAAAAAATGCTTGCTATAGGCCAAAAAGAAGGCTTAGTAAAAATTTTAATTCTCACATTTTTTGACAATATTCGTTAGAATGCATGTTCACAATAAGGGTGAGTGCAAAAAACGGTACACAAAAATTCAAAATCAACGCGTTTTGGGAATTTTCCATTTTTTACCAAAAAACGTTGTTATAGCCCATGAAAAATGAAGGTTTGGTGAAACTTTTAATTCTTTAAAATTTTGAAAATATTCGCTAGAATGCATATCTACAACGAGGGTGAGTGAAAAATATGGTACAAAAAAGGTAAAAATAAACACGTTTTTAGAATTTGCACTTTTTTTTCAAAAAATGTGTCCTATAACCCATGAAAAATGGAGGTTTGATGAAATTTTTAATTATTTCATTTTCTGACAATATTCACTAGAATGCATGTTCACAATCAGGGTGCAAAAAATGGTACAAAAAAGTCAAAATCAACATTTGTTTGGATTTTGCCATTGTTTACAAAAAAAAAAAACATGTGTTATTGCCCATTAAGAATGGAGGTTTTGTAAAAATTTTAATTCTTTTATTTTTTTGACAATATTCTCAAGAATTCATGTTTACAGTGAGGGTGAGTGCAAAAAATGATACAAAGAGTCAAAATCAATGCGTATTTGGATTTTGCCATTTCTTTTACAAAAAAATCGTATGTTATAGCCCATGAAAAATGGAGGCTTGGTGAAAGCTTTAATTCTCACATTTTTTGACAATATTCGCTAGAATGCATGTTCACAATAAGGGTGAGTTTAAAAAACGGTACCCAAAAATTCAAAATCAACGTGTTTTGAGATTTTTCCATTTTTTTACCAAAAAACGTGTATATAGCCCGTGAAAAATGGTGGTTTGGTGAAAATTTTAATTCTTTAAAATTTTGAAAATATTCGCTAGAATGCATGTTTACATTGAGGGTGAGTGCAAAAAATGGTACAAAAAAGGTAAAAATTAACGCATTTTTAGAATTTGCAATTTATTTCATAAAAATGTGTGCTATAGCCCATTAAAAATGGAGGTTTAGTAAAAATTTTAATTCTCACATTTTTTTGACAATATTTGCTAGAATGCAAGTTCACAATAATGGTGAGTGCAAAAACGGTACACAAAAATTCAAAATCAACGCAGTTTGAGATTTTTCCATTTTTTTACCGAAAAACGTGTGTTATAACCCACGAAAAATGGAGGTTTGGTAAAAATTTTAATTATTTCATTTTCTGAAAATATTTGCTAGAATGCATGTTCACAATGAGGGTAAGTGCAAAAAATGGTACAAAAAAGTTAAAACCAACACGTGTTCGGATTTTTCCATTTTTTACAAAAAATGGTATTATCGCCCATTAAAAATGGAGATTTTGTGAAAATTTTAATTGTTTCATTTTTTTGACAATATTCGCTAGAATTCATGTTTACAGTGAGGGTGAGTTCAAAAAATGATACAAAAAAGTCAAAATCAATGCGTGTTTGGATTTTGCCATTTTTTCAAAAAAAAAACGTGTGTTATAGCCCATTAAAAATGGAGATTTTGTAAAACTTTTAATTCTTTTTTTTGACAATATTAGCTAGAATTCATGTTTACAGTGAGGGTGAGTGCAAAAAATGATACAAAAAAGTCAAAATCCATGCGTGTTTGGATTTTGCCATTTTTTACAAAAAAAAAGTGTGTTATAGCCCATAAAAAATTGAGGTTTGGTGAAAATTTTAATTCTCATATTTTTTGACAATATTTGCTAGAATGCATGTTCATAATAAGGGTGAGTTGAAAAAACGGTACACAAAAATTCAGAATAAACGCGTTTTGGGGTTTTTCCATTTTTTACCAAAAAATATTTGTTGTAACCCATGAAAAATGGTGGTTTGGTAAAAGTTTTAAGCTTTAAAATTTTGAAAATATTCGCTAGAATACATGTTTACAATGAGGGTCAGTGCAAAAAATGGTATAAAAAAAGTAAAAATAAACACTTTTTTAGAATTTGCAATTTTTTCAAAAAAATGTGTGCTATAGCCCATTAAAAATGGAGGTTTGGTAAAAATTTTAATTCTCAGATTTTTTGACAATATTCGCTAAAATGCATGTTCACAATAAGGATGAGTGCAAAAAATGGCACACAAAAAATCAAAATCAACGCGTTTTGGGATTTTTCTATTTTTTACCAAAAAACGTGTGTTATACCCCATGAAAAATGAAGGTTTGGTAAAAATTTTAATTATTTCATTTTCTGACAATATTCGGTAGAATGCATGTTCACAATGAGGTTAAGTGTAAAAAATGGTACAAAAAAGTTAAAATCAACACGTGTTTGGATTTGGCAATTTTTTTACAAAAAAAAGGGTATTATCGCTCATTAAAAATGGAGATTTTGTGAAAATTTTAATTCTTTCATTTTTTTGATAATATTCACTAGAATTCATGTTTACAGTGAGAGTGAGTGCAAAAAATGAAAAAAAAGTCAAAATCAATGCGTGTATGGATTTTGCCATTTTTTTACAAAAAAATGTGTGTTATAGCTAATAAAAAAATTGAAGTTTGGTGAAAATTTTAATTCTCACGTTTTTTGACAATATTCGCTAGAATGCATATTCACAATAAGGGTGGGTGCAAAAAATGGTACTCAAAATTCAAAATTAACGCGTTTTGGGATTTTTCCATTTTTTTACTAAAAAACGTGTGTTATAGCCCATGAAAAATGGAGGTTTGGTGAAAATTTTAATTCTTTAAAATTTTTAAAATATTCGCTAGAATGCAGGTTTGCATTGAGGGTGAGTGCAAAAAATGGTACAAAAAAGGTAAAATTAAGCGGGTTTTTAAAATTTGCAATTATTTTTTCAAAAATTGTGTACTATAGCTCATGAAAAATGGAGGTTTGGTGAAAATTTTAATTATTTCAATTTCTGACAATATTTGCTAGAATGCATGTTTACAATGAGGGTGAGTGCAAAAAATGGTACAAAAAAGTTAATATCAACGCTTGTTTGGATTTTGCCATTTTTTACAAAAAAAAACGTGTGTTATAGCCCATTAAAAATGGACATTTTGTGAAAATTTTAATTCTTTCATTTTTTTGACAATACTCGCTAGCATTCATGTTTACAGTGAGGGTGAGTGCAAAAAATGATACAAAAAAATTAAATTTAATGCGTGTTTGGATTTTGCCATTTTTTACAAAAAAAACGTGTGTTACAGTCCATGTAAAATGGAGGTTTGGTGAAAATTTTAATTCTCATAATTTGTGACAATATTCGCTAGAATGCATGTTCACAATATGGGTGAGTGCAAAAAACGGTACACAAAAATTCATTGGATTTTGCCATTTTTTACAAAAAAAAACGTGCGTTATCGCCCATTAAAAATTTTAATTCTTTTATTTTTTTTAACAATATTCGCTAGAATTCTTGTTTACAGTGAGGGTGAGTGCAAAAAATGATACAAAAAAGTCAAAATCAATACGTGTTTAGATTTTGCCATTTTTTTACAAAAAAACGTGTGTAGCCCAATAAGGGTGAGTGCAAACGTGTTTGGATTTTGCCATTTTTTGACAATATTCGCTAGAATGCATGTTTACAATGAGAGCCAGTGCAAAAAATTGTATAGAAAAAGTAAAAATAAACGAGTTTTTAGAATTTGGAATTTTTTTTAAAAAAAATATGTGTGCTATAGCCCATGAAAACTGGAGGTATAGTAAAAATTTTAATTCTCACATTTTTTGACA
Organism: Ophiorrhiza pumila; assembly: GCA_016586305.1. Classification (NCBI taxonomy): domain Eukaryota; kingdom Viridiplantae; phylum Streptophyta; class Magnoliopsida; order Gentianales; family Rubiaceae; genus Ophiorrhiza; species Ophiorrhiza pumila. Next base: position 3,318,216 of record BLIW01000002.1, read on the forward strand.
ATATTCGCTAGAATGTGTTATATATAAGCCCATGAAAATGGAGGTTTGTAGAAAATTTAAATTCTTTCATTTTTTTGATAATATTCGCTAGAATGCCTGTTCTAAATTAGGTTGAGTGCAAAAAATGGTACAAAAATAGACAAAATCAATGCGTTTTCTTATTTTGCCATTTTTTACCAACAAACTTGTGTATAGCACATGAAAAATGAAGGATTAGTGAAAATTTATTCTTTCATTTTTTAACAATATTTGCAAGAATGCATGTTCACAATTAGGGTGAGTGCAAAAAATGGTACAAAAAAATTCAAAATCAACGCGTTTTCGAATTTTGCCATTTTTACCAAAAGACGTGTGTTAGCCCATGAAAAGTGGAAGTTTGGTGAAAATTTTAATTCTTTCATTTTTTGACAATATTTGCCTAAATGCATGTTCAGAATCATGGTGAGTGCAAAAAATGGAACAGAAAAAGTTAAAAATAACGCGTTTTTGGATTTGGTGAAAATTTTAATTTTTTTTATTTTTTTGACAAAATTCACTAGAATGCATATTCACAATCTGGATGAGCACAAAAAATGGTACAAAAACGGCAAAAACTATGCGTTTTTGGATTTTGCCATTTTTTGTTACAAAAAAACGTGTATCCATTAAAAATTGAGGTTTAGTGAAAATTTTAATTCTTTTATTTTTTGACAATATTCGCTATGATGCATATTCACAATCAGTGTGAGTGCAAAAAATGGACAAAAAATGTCAAAATCAACACGTTTTTAGATTTTGCCATTTTTCACAAAAAAAATATGTGTTATAACCCATGAAAAATGGAGGTTTGGTAAAAATTTTAATTCTTTCATTTTTTTTACAATATTCACTAGAATGCATGTTCATAATCAGGTGAGTAGAAAAATTGGTACAAAAAATTCAAAATCAACGCGATTTTGGATTTTTTTTTCATTTTTTTCTCCCAAAAAAACGTGTGATAGAGCCCTTGAAAAGTGCAGGTTTGGTGAAAATTTTAATTCATTCATTTTTTGACAAAATTCACTATAATGCATATTCACAATAAGGGTGAGTGCAAAAAATGGTACAAAAAAGTCAAAATTAACGCGTTTTTAGATTTTACCATTTTTTATCAAAACACGTGTGTTTTAGCCTATAAAAAATGGAGGTTTGGTAAAGATTTAAATTCTTTCATTTTTTGACAATATTCACTAGATTGCAAGTTCAGAATCAGGGTGAGTGCAAAAAAATGATATAAAAAAAGTCAAAATCAAAGCGTTTTTAAATTTTACCATTTTTTACCAAAACATATGTTATAACCCATGAAAAGTGGAGATTTGGTGAAAATTTTATTTTTTTCATTTTTTGAGAATATTCCATAGCATGCATGTTCACAATCAGGTTAGTGTAAAAAATGGTACAAAAAGTCAAAATCAACACGTTTTTAACCCATGAAAAATGGAAATTAGTTGAAAATTTTAATTCTTTCATTTTTTGATAATATTCGCTAGAAAACATGTTCACAATCAGGGTGAGTACAAAACATGGTACATAAAAGACAAAATCAACGCTATTTAGATTATACCATTTTTTACCAAAAATCGTGTGTTATAGCCCATGAAAAATGGAGGTTTGGTAAAAGTTTTAATTCTTTCATTCTCGACAATATTCGCTAGATTTCATGTTCATAATCACAGTGAGTGCAAAAAAAAGTCAAAATCATTGCATTTTTTGATTTTATCATTTTTTACTAAAATACGTGTGTTATAGCCCATGAAAAGTGAAGGTTTTGTGAAAATTTTAATTCTTTCATTTGTTGTCAATATACGCTAGAATACAAATTCACAATCAGGGTGAGTGAAAAAAATGATATAAAAAATGTCAAAATCAATGCGTTTTTAGATTTTGCAATTTTTTTACCAAAAATTGTGTGTTATAGCCCATGAAAAATGGAGGTTTGGTAAAAATTTGAATTCTTTCCTTTTTTGACAATAATCGCTAGAATTCATGTTCACAATCAGAATGAGTGCCAAAAATGTTACAAAAAAATCAAAATCAACGTTTATTTATAATTTTACCATTTTGTACAAAAAAATGTGTGTTATAGCCCATGAAAAATGAGGGTTTGGTAAAAATTTTAACTCTTTAATTTTCTTTTGAAAGTATTCTCTAGAATGCATATTCACAATCAGGGTGAGTGCAAAAATTATGTAAAAAAGTCAAAATCAATGCGTTTTTTGATTTTGCATTGATTTTTACCAAAAAAATGTGTGTTATATATAAGAACATGAAAAAGGGAAGTTTGGTGAAAATTTTAATTCCTTCATTTTTGACAATATTCGCAAGAATGCATATTCTAAACCATGTTAAGTGCAAAAAATGGTACATAAAAAGTCAAAATCAATGCGTTTTTCGATTTTGTCATTTTTTACTAGAAAAACGTGTGTTACAAATGAAAAATGGAGGTTTAGTGAAAATTTATTCTTTTATTTTTTTAATAATATTTGCTATAATGCTCACAATCAGGGTGAATGAAAAAAAAGGTACAAAAAAGTCAAAATCAACGAGCTTTTGAATTTTGCCATTTTTTTACCAAAAGACATGTGTTATAGCCCATGAAAAGTAGAGGTTTGGTGAAAATTTTAATTCTTTAATTTTTTGACAATATTCGCTTGAATGAATGTTCAAAATCAGAGTGAGTGCAAAAAATAGTACATAAAAGTTAAAAACAACGCGTTTTTGGATTTTGCCATTTTTATCAAAAAAACGTGTGTTATAACCTATGAAAAATGCAGGTTTGGTAAAAATTTTAATTCTTTCATTTTCTTAAAAAATTCACTAGAATGCATATTCACAATCTGGATCAGTGCAAAAATGGAACGAAAAAGTCAAAATCTACACGTCTTTGGATTTTGCCATTTTTTGTTACCTAAAAACATGCGTTATAGCCCTTAAAATTAGAAGTTTAGTGAAAACTTTAATTCTTTTAGTTTTTGACAATATTCGCTAGAATGCATGTTCACAATCAGGGTGAGTGCAAAAAATAGTACAAAAAACGTCAAAATCAACACGTTTTAGATTTTGCCATTTTTTACCAAAAAACCGTGTTATAATGAAAAATGGAGGTTTGGTAAAAATTTTAATTCTTTCCTTTTTTAACAATATTTTCTAGAATGCATGTTCACAATCAGGTGAATGCAAAAAATGGTACGAAAAAAGTCAAAATCAACGCGATTTTGGATTTTGCCATTTTTTACTTAAAAAACGTGTGATAGAACCTTTGAAAAGTGGAGGTTTTGTGAAAATTTTAATTCCATTTTTTCAAAATATTCGCTAGAATGGATCTTCACAATAAAGGTGAGTGCAAAAAATGGTAAAAAAAAGTCAAAATCAAAGCGTTTTTGGATTTTGTCATTTTTTTACCAAAAAAAGTGTGCGTTTGGCCAGAGCTGTCGCTTGCTCACCAATTTTACCCAGCAGCACTAAAAATGTAGTAGTGTTGAATGGGATCGTTCCACAGAGAAGAGGTTGTGTTATGGTGATCGATTAAATGACAGAATAAAGCAGACAAAATGTAACAACTAAGAAGATTCAAAGTATTAAGCAATGCAAAGAAGTAGTATTGCTTTGAGGGGTATCAACGGTACAGATCTCTTCTCAATATCATTGACTAATGTATATGCATGAGGGGACTTCTGCTAGTTTCATGAGATTAATTAACCGGGTGGTTCTCTCAACCTCAATTCACTGACTTCTCAAACTTTCCCGGGTGGGGCAAGTTGTCGGCACAAATTAAGAACCCAGATCCCTACTCTTGTGTAACAATTCTAGTTCAATTCTTGACTATATCCCTTGGTATGGCAGCTAAACAATTCATGTGTTCAAATTGTTCTACAAGAATAATCCTAAGTCTTGTCTACAGATTTGGTCTCAAATGTCAGTGGGTACCGCATAAATGGAACCACAAGCAATCTCAGTGGGTACCGCAGATTGACTCTAGATTTAAACGTTATCATGCAAGCCAATTGAAATTAAACACTCAATGAATAGAAAACACAATAAAGCACGGATCAATTGCAATTCAAATGTCTCAATAAGTTAAGATCTGTTGATAATCGGCTTAGAGAATTCAATTGAAAATCCAAGATTAGACATAGGAGGATGATCTGGGATTCAGCAATTACAAAGGGTACAATTAAGATAGCTATGAAATATGCCGCTCTGTTCCTTATCGCAATTTCCAAACCCTAGAATTTTCTGATTGTTTTTCTCCCTCCTTGATCTTCTCTCTCTATTTCTCTCTCTGAACCGAACTCAATCGAACTCCTTTACTCTCTTCTTTCTTGATGCCAGTCTCTTTGTATTCATACCCTTCCTTTCTTGATGTGTCACAATCAGGATAGTTGAGAGCTTTCTTCTGTAGAGATTTTTCTATGTGTCCTGCAAGAGCCAGTCATCAAACACAGTGAGGTCACATGTCGTCATGGTGTTAAGTGGGTTGCTTAAGAATTAAGAATACAATTCATCAAACAATTGGTGAACTATAAAATGTGTGTGCAAAGGCTTGTGCCTTGTGCTAGTGTGATTTGTGTTGTTGTGTGTGTTAAGCTAGACAGTTGGTGAAAAGTGAATGCATGAATATAGTGCAAGTGTGCGAGTGTCGTTAACATGAGTGCGTTGTGGGAGAGAACAAGTACAAGGATGAGCGGGGTGCGCGGTGAGCTAGGTAGGCGCGCCGCCCGTGCACTGTGTGTGATGGACGGGTGCCTGGTGCGCCCGCCCAGATGTATGTGCAGTGAGGGGCGAGCGCCTCACACGCCCGCCTGTGCTATGTGTGTGAGGCAGGGCACTCGTGTGTGCGTGTGCTGGGAGGGCGCTTGGCACGCACGCCTAGTGGTGTGTGCTTAAGGCAGGGCGTTAAGTGTGAGTGGGCCGGGCACCTAGCGGGCCCGCCTGTGCATGTGTGTTTTGAGTGCGCTAAGTGTGTGTAGTGCGTGCACGTGAAGTGTTTGGTGGTGCTTGAGTGCATTGCTAGAACTTTATGTGTGCGTGCTTGAGAATTGTGAGACCGTTGTGTCAAAGTGTGCACTTGCTTCCGATTCATGCAATAATCACATCAATTTGTAGAACATTTCCACAACTCTTGACAATCTCCACAATCATCATTTCATGAACATTATCGCACATAAGTCACGCATCAAATAAGATTTTCACAATAAAACTGTGCAAAAGCTCAAGGAATCATGACATAAGAGTCGGTATAAACCCGACATATCAGCATTATAACCCATAAAAAATGGATGTTTGGTGAAAATTTTAATTCTTTCATTTTCTGAATATATTCACTACAATGCATGTTCACAAAGATGGTGAGTGCAAAAAATGGTACAAAAAGTTCAAATCAACACGTTTTTGGATTTTGCCTTTTTTTACTTAAAAAACGTGTGTTATAACCCATGAAAAATGGTGATTTTCAGAAAATTTTAATTCTTTCATTTTTTTGACAAAATTCGCTAGAATGCATGTTCATAATTAAGTGCAAAAAATGGTACAAAAAAGTCAAAGTCAACACGTTTTTAGATTTTACTATTTTTTATCAAAACACGTGTGTTTTAGCTTATAAAAATTGAATGTTTGGAGAAAATTTAAATTCTTTCATTTTTTTTACAATATTCTCTACAATGCAAGTTCAAAATCAGGGTGAGTGCAAAAAAAATACAAAAAGTCAAAATCAACGCACTTTTAAATTTTGCCATTTTTTACCAAAAATCGTGTTATAGCCCATGAAAAGTGGAGGTTTGGTGAAAATTTTATTTCTTTCATTTTTTAACAATATTCCCTATAATGCATGCTCACAATCAGGTGAATGCAAAAAATGGTACAAAAAGTCAAAATCAGCACGTTTTTTAATTTTGCCACTTTTTATCTAAAAAGGTGCCCATGAAAATGGAAGTTAGGTAAAAATTTTATTTCTTTTATTTTTTGACAATATTCGCTAGAATGCATGTTCACAATCAGGGTAAGTGCAAAACATGATAAAAATAAAGTCAAAATCAACGTTATTTCTGATTATACCGTATTTACAAAACTCGTGTGTTATAGCCTATGAAAAATGAAGGTTTGGTTAAAATTTTAATTCTTTCATTCTTGACAATATTCGCTAGATTACATGTTCACAATCAGGGTGAGTACAAAAAATAAAAAAAAAGTCAAAATCAACGCGTTTTTGAATTTTTGCCATTTTTTAGTAAAACACATGTGTTATAACCCATTTAGAGTGAAGCTTTGGTGAAAATTTTAATTCTTTCATTTTTTGTCAATATTCGTTAAAATGCATGTTCACAATCAGGGTGAGTGCAAAAAATGATATAAAAAAAGGCAAAATCAAAGAGTTTTTTTGATTTTGCTATTTTTTTATAAAAATCAGGTGTTATAGCCTATAAAAAGGGAGATTTGGTGAAAATTTGAATTCTTTCTTTTTTTTGACAATATTCACTTGAATGCATGTTTACAATCAGGGTGAGTGCAAAAATGTTACAAAAAAGTCAAAATCAGCGCTTTTTTATAATTTTGCCATTTATACCAAAAAAACGTGTCTTATAGCCCATGGAAATGGAGGTTTGGTAAAAATTTTAATTCTTTAGATTTTTTTTACAATATTCGCTAGAATGCATATTCATAATCAAGGTGAGAGCAAAAATTGTACAAAAAAGTCAGAATCAATGCATTTTTAGATTTTACATTTTTTTACCAAAAAAATGTGTGCTATATATAAGCTACTAAAAATAGAGGTTTGGTGAAATTTTAATTCTTTAATTTTTGGCAATATTCGCTAGAATGCATGTTATAAATCAGGTTGAGTGCAAAAAATAGTACAAAAAAGTCAAAATCAACGTGTTTTTTGCTTTTGCCATTTTTAACAAAAAAAAACATGTTATAGCACATGAAAAATAGAGGTTTTGTGAAAATTTATTATTTCATTTGTTAACAATATTTGCTAGAATAGAAGTTCACAATCAGGGTGAATGCAAAAGATGGTATAAAAAAGTCAAAATCAACGCATTTTTGGATTTTGCTATTTTTTACCAAAATACGTGTGTTATAGTCCATGAAAAATAGAAGTTTGGTGAAAATTTAAATTCTTTCATTTTTTGACAATATTTTCTAGAATTCATTCTCACAATCAAGGTGAGTGCAAAAAATGTTACCAAAAAAATCAAAATCAATGCTTTTTTTATAATTTTACCATTTTATTCAAAAAAAATGTGTTTTATAGTCCATGAAAAATGAGGGTTTGGTAAAAAATTTAATTCTTTAATTTTTTTGACAATATTCGCTAGAATGCATATTCACAATCAGGGTGAGTGCAAAAATTGTACAAAAAAGTCAAAATCAATGTGTTTTTAGATTTTGCATTGTTTTTTACCAAAAAATGTGTGTTATATATAAGCCCATAAAAAATGGAAGTTTAGTGAAAATTTTAATTCTTTCATTTTTTGGCAATATTCGCTAGAATGCATATTCTAAACTAGGTTAAGTGCAAAAAATGGTACATAAAAAGTCAAAATCAATTTGTTTTTCCGATTTTGTCATTTTTTACCAGAAAAACGTTTTTTATAACACATGAAAAATAGTGGTTTACTGAAAATTTATTCTTTCAGTTTTTAACAATATTTGCTATAATTCATGTTCACAATCAGGGTAAGTGCAAAAAAAGGTACAAAAAAGTCAAAGTTAATGAGCTTTCAAATTTTGCCATTTTTTACCAAAAGACATGTGTTATAGCCCATGAAAAGTGGAGGTTTGGTGAAAATTTTAATTCTTTAATTTTTTTGACAATATTTGCTAGAATGCATGTTCAAAATCAAGGTGAATGCAAAAAATAGTACATAAAAAGTTAAAAACAACGCGTTTTTAGATTTTTCTATTTTATCAAAAAAACGTGTGTTATAACCCATGAGAAATGGAGGTTTGGTGAAAATTTTAATTCTTTCATTTTCTTAAAAATTCACTAGAATGCATATTCACAATCTGGATAAGTGCAAAAAATGGAACAAAAGGTCAAAATCTACGCGTCTTTGGATTTTGCCATTTTTGTTACCTAAAAGCATGGGTTATAGCACATTAAAAATAGAAGTTTAGTGAAAATTTTAATTCTTTTATTTTTTGACAATATTCGCTAGAATGCATGTTTACAATCAGGGTGAGTGCAAAAAATGGTACAAAAAATGACAAAATCAACACGTTTTTAGATTTTGCCATTTTTTACCAAAAAATCATGTTATAATGAAAAATGGAGGTTTGGTAAAATCTTTAATTCTTCCTTTTTTGACAATATTAGCTAGAATGCAAGTTCACAATCACGTGCGTGCAAAAAATGGTACAAAAAAAGTCAAAAACAACGCGATTTTGGATTTTGCCATTTGTTTTACCAAAAAACGTGTGTTATAGCCCTCGAAAAGTGGAGGTTTTGTGAAAATTTTAATTCTCTCATTTTTCAAAATATTCGCTAGAATGGATCTTCACAATAAGGTTGAGTGCAAAAAATGGTAAAAAAAAGTTAAAATCAAAGCGTTTTCAAATTTTGTCATTTTTTTACCAAAAAAAACGTGTGTTATAACCCATGAAAAATGGATGTTTGGTGAAAATTTTAATTCTTTCATTTTCTGAATATATTCACTAGAATGTATGTTCATGTTGGTAGGCTAGTCGCATAACCTCAACAAATACTCTAACACTACTGTAGTAGCGGTGAGAGGGATCGTATCTATAGAGAAGGGTTGGTTGTTCGGAGACCATTTGTTCACTTGACACTACAGATGCATGAAATGAAAGAAGGGAAACAAAAACAAATGCATGCTCAGTAGAGTGAATGCAAAATAAGACTGAATGCAAAAGGTTAGTGTGCAAGCACTGCCTTGAGGGATTTCAACATATACGGATCTCTTCCTAGTATCATCGACTCATGTAGATGCGTGAGGGGACTACGGCTAGTGTCATGGAATCAATTAACCGGGTGATTCTCTCAATCTCAATTCACTGACTCCTCAAACTTCCCTTGGTAGGGCAAGTTCTTGGCACAAATTAAGAACCCATATCCCTACCCTTGTGTAACAATTCTAGTTCAATCCTTGACTATCTCCCTTGGTAGGGCAGCTACCCAATTCATACTTTCGATTTGTTCTACAAGAATAATTCTAAGTCTCTTCTAAATGTTTGATTCCAAATGTCAGTGAGTACCGCACACATGGAATCACAAATAAACCAGATCTTAGAACCCACACATGGATGGTTCTCAAATTCATGTAATGTTGAGTTCAATTTCCTTCAGTAGATCTAAAGCAATCTCAGTGGGTACCACAGATCCACTCTAGAATTGAACGCAGTTATGTAAGCTCATTGAAATCAAACACTCAATGAATAAAGAACACATAAAACACTTTTTCAAATGTCTCAACAAGTGAAGATCTGTAAAAGTTGAATCCTCAAAGCAGTGTAATGTTAGAAAGAGAGAGAGGAGAGAGAAAATCCTAAAACTAGCCTACTCTAAGAACCCTAATCTATTCCCTATTCTGTGTGCGGTTGCCTCCTTCTTTTTCTCCCCTTTGTTTGTGCCCATCGTGTGGTATTTATACCCTTCCTTCTTTCATGTGCCACAATCATGATGGTTGAGAGATTTCTTCAGATGAGAGATTTTTTCACGTGTCCTACAAGAGCCAATCATAACACAAAGTGAGGTCATCGTTTGCTTAAGCGTTAAGAGTACAATCTATCAAACACTTGGTGAACCACTGGATAGCTGTGTCTGTGCTTGACTTGTGTGGTGCCAAACATTGTGCCTTATGCTAGAGAAGATAGTGTTGCTGTGTATGCTAAATGGCAAATAGTTGGAGAGTGATATGCATAAATGTAGTGTACGTGTGCAAGTGTATACATGAAAACGTGCATGAATGTGCAAATGAAAGTGCATACACATGCATAAATGTAGTGTACGTGTGCAAGTGTATGCGCCCGCACACACTTATAATAGGCGAGTGCATGAGTGTGTGCGGGCGCGCACGAGTATGTGCTCGTCATGTGTATGCATGGCAGGCGCGCTAGCCGCCCTCCATGGGTGGTGTGTGTGTGTGCGTGGTGCGGGCGCACCGTGTGTTGCAAGCATGGCAGGCGTGCCGATACGCCCGCCATGTGTGGTGGTGTGCGAGGTGCGGGCGCCCCGCGCGTGTATATTGTGCGTGTGTGGCACGCGGTGTGTGTGTTTGAGTTTTGTGCAGTGTGTGCATGTGAGTGGTTTGTGTTTGTGTGTGCTCCGGGACTTTATGTAGTGTTTGAGACTTTTTGAGGTAATTTTGACTAAGTGTGTGCTCGCTTCTGATTCATACAGCAAATATACAGTTTGTATACATTTTCACAACACTTAGTCAATTTCCACAATCTTCAGCTTATGAACATTCTTCGCACAGAAATTACTCATGAAGCATTATTTTCACAAGTATTTCATGAAAAAGCTCAAGTAATAATAGCATATAAGTCGGTATAAACCCGACTTATCAGTTCACAAAGATGGTGAGTGCAAAAAATGGTACAAAAAGTCCAAATCAACACGTTTTTGGGTTTTGCCTTTTTTTTTACTAAAATAACGTGTGTTATAGCCCATGAAAAATGGTGATTTTGTGAAAATTTTAATTCTTTCATTTTTTGACAAAATTCGCTAGAATGCATGTTCACAATCAGGGTCAGTGCAAAAAATTGTACAAAAAAGTCAAAATCAACATGTTTTGGATTTTACTGTTTTTTTATCAAAACACGTGTGTTTTAGCCTATAAAAAATGGAGGTTTGGTGAAAATTTAAATTCTTTCCTTTCTTTTACAATATTCTCTAGAATGCAAGTTCACAATTAGGGTGAGTTCAAAAAAGGATACAAAAAGTCAAAATCAACGCACTTTTGAATTTTACCATTTTTTACCAAAAACCATGTTATAGCCCATGAAAAGTTGAGGTTTGGTGAAAATTTTATTTCTTTCATTTTTTAACAATATTCCCTATAATGTATGTTCACAATCAGGTGAATGCAAAAAATGGTACAAAAAGTCAAAATCAAAATGTTTTTGGATTTTGTCATTTTTACCTAAAAATGTGTGTTATAGCCCATGAAAAATTAAAGATAGGTAAAACTTTTATTTCTTTCATTTTTTGACAATATTCGCTAGAATGCATGTTCACAATCAGGGTAAGTGCAAAACATGATACAAAAAAAGTCAAAATCAACACTATTTCAGATTATACCGTATTTTACAAAAAATCGTGTGTTATAACCCATGAAAAATAGAGGTTTGGTGAAAATTTTAATTCTTTCATTCTTGATAATATTCGCTAGATTGCATGTTCATAATCTCGGTGAGTGCAAAAAATAAAAAAAGTAAAAATCAAAGCGTTTTTGCATTTTTGGCATTTTTGGCATTTTTGGCATTTTTTACTAAAACACGTGTTTTATAACCCATAAAAAGTGAAGCTTTGGTGAAATTCTTTCATTTTTTGTCAATATTCGCTAAAATGAAAGTTCACAATCAGGATGAGTGCAAAAAATGATATAAAAAGAAGTCAAAATCAACGAGTTTTTTTATTTTGCCAGTTTTTTACCACAAATCGTGTGTTATAGCCTATGAAAAATGGAGATTTGGTGAAAATTTTAATTCTTTTTTTTTGACAATATTCGCTTGAATGCATGTTTACAATCATGATAAGTGAAAAAAATATTACAAAAAAAAGTCAAAATCAACACTTTTTTATAATTTACCATTTTATACCAAAAAAATGTGTGTTATATATAAGCCCATGGAAATGGAGGTTTGGTAAAATTTTAATTCTTTAGATTTTTTTGACAGTATTCGCTAGAATGCATATTATAATCAAGTCAGAGTAAGTGCAAAAATTGTACAAAAAGTCAAAATCAACGCGTTTTTAGATTTTACATTTTTTTTACCAAAAAATGTGTGTTATATATAAGCTCATAAAAAATAGAGGTTTGGTGAAATTTTAATTCTTGTTTTTATTTTTTTGCAATATTTGCTTGAATGCATGTTATAAATTAGGTTGAGTGCAAAAAATTGTACAAAAAAGTCAAAATCAACATGTTTTTTACTTTTGCCATTTTTCACAAAAAAAACGTGTGTTATAGCACATGAAAAATGGAAGTTTTGCGGAAAAAAAATGTGCATATAACAGAATGCATGTTTAGAATCAGGGTGAGTGCAAAAAATGGTACTGAAAAAGTTAAAAACAAGTCATTTTTGGATTTTGCCATTTTTACCAAAAAAACATGTGTTATGACCCATGAAAAATGGAAGTTTGGAGAAAATTTTGTTTTTTTTCATTTTTGACAATATTCGATAGGATGCATGTTCACAATCAGGGTGAGTGCAAAAATGGTAGAAAAAAAAGACAAAATCAACATGTTTTTTTTTGTTTTTACCATTTTTACCAAAAAAAAATTTGTGTTATAGCCCATGAAAAATAGAGGTTTGGTGAAAATTTTAATTCTTTCCTTTTTTGAAAATATTCGCTAGAATGCATGTTCACAATAGGGTGAGTGCAAAAAATGACACAAAAAAAGACACAATTTTTGCACTCAGGGTGAGTGCAAAATTTGTACAAAAAAATCAAATTCAACGCGTTTTTGGATTTTACATTTTTTTTATTAAAAAATGTGTGTTATATATTAGCTCATGAAAAATGGATATTTGGTGAAAATTTTAATTCTTTCATTTTTTGACAATATTCGCTAGAATGCATGTTCTAAATCAGGTTGAGTGCAATGGTACAAAAAAATCAAAATCAACACGTTTTTTTATTTTGCCATTTTTTACCAAAAATACGTGTGTTATAACACATGAAAATGGAGGTTTTGTTAAAATTTATTCTTTCATTTTTAACAATATTTGCTAGAATGCATGTTCACAATCAGAGTGAGTGCAAAAATGGTACAAAATCATCGCGTTTTTGGATTTTGCCATTTTTTACTAAAAGACGTGTTTTATAGTTCATGAAAAGTGGAGGTTTTGTGAAAATTTTAATTCTTTCATTTTTTGACAATATTCGCTCGAATGTATGTTCAGAATCAGAGTGAGTGCAAAAAATGGTAATGAAAAAGTTAAAAACAACTCGATTTTGAATTTTGCCATTTTTACCAAAAAACATGTGTTATAACCCATGAAAAATGAAAGTTTGGTGAAAATTTTAATTTTTTTCATTTTTTGACAATATTCGATAGGATGCATGTTCACAATCAGGGTGAGTGCAAAAAATGGTAGAAAAAAAAGTCAAAATCAACATGTTTTTTATTTTACCATTTTTACCAAAAAAACATGTGTTATAGCCCATGAAAAATGGAGGTTTAGTGAAAATTTTAATTCTGTCATTTTTTGAAAATATTCGCCAGAATGCATATTCAGAATAAGGGAGAGTGCAAAAAATGGCACAAAAACATACAAAATCAACACGATTTTTAATTTTGCCATTTTTTCCAAAAAAACGTGTGTTATAGCTCATGAAAAATGAAGATTTTGTGAAAATTTAAATTCTTTCATTTTTTGACAATATTCGCTTGAATGCATGTTTATAATCAGGGTGAGTGCAAATATATTACAAAAAAAAGTCAAAATCAACGCTTTTTTATAATTTTGCCATTTTATACCAAAAAACGTGTATTATAGCCCATGAAAAAAGGAGGTTAGGTGAAATTTTAATTCTTTCATTTTTTTGACACTATTCGCTAGAATGCATGTACACAATCAGGGTGAGTGCAAAAATTGTACAAAAAAATCAAAGTCAACGCATTTTTAGATTTTACATTTTTTTTACTAAAACAATTTGTGTTATATATTAGCTCATGAAAAATGGCTATTTGGTGAAAATTTTAATTCTTTCATTTTTTTGACAATATTCGCTAGAATGCATGTTCTAAATCAGGTTGAGTGCAATGGTACAAAAAAATCAAAATCAACATGTTTTCTGATTTTGCCATTTTTTTACCAAAAATACGTGTGTTATAGCACATGAAAAATGGAGGTTTTGTTAAAATTTATTCTTTCATTTTTTTAACAATATTTGCTAGAATGCATGTTCACAATCAGAGTGAGTGCAAAAAATGGTACAAAAGAAGTCAAAATCATCGCGTTTTTGAATTTTGCCATTTTTTACCAAAAGACGTGTGTTATAGTTCATGAAAAGTGAAGGTTTTGTGAAAATTTTAATTCTTTCATTTTTTGACAATATTCGCTCGAATGTATGTTCAGAATCAAAGTGAGTGCAAAAAATGGTAATGAAAAAGTTAAAAACAACTCGATTTTGAATTTTGCCATTTTTACCAAAAAACATGTGTTATAACCCATGAAAAATGAAAGTTTGGTGAAAATTTTAATTTTTTTCATTTTTTGACAATATTCGATAGGATGCATGTTCACAATCAGGGTGAGTGCAAAAAATGGTAGAAAAAAAAGTCAAAATCAACATGTTTTTTATTTTACCATTTTTACCAAAAAAACGTGTGTTATAGCCCATGAAAAATGGAGGTTTAGTGAAAATTTTAATTCTGTCATTTTTTGAAAATATTCGCCAGAATGCATGTTCAGAATAAGGGAGAGTGCAAAAAATGGCACAAAAACATACAAAATCAAGAACAATTTTTAATTTTGCCATTTTTTCCAAAAAAACGTGTGTTATAGCTCATGAAAAATGAAGATTTGGTGAAAATTTAAATTCTTTCATTTTTAGACAATATTCGCTTGAATGCATGTTCATAATCAGGGTGAGTGCAAATATATTACAAAAAAAGTCAAAATCAACGCTTTTTTATAATTTTGCCATTTTATACCAAAAAACGTGTATTATAGCCCATGAAAAAAGGAGGTTAGGTGAAATTTTAATTCTTTCATTTTTTGACACTATTCGCTAGAATGCATGTACACAATCAGGGTGAGAGCAAAAATTGTACAAAAAATCAAAGTCAACGCGTTTTTGGATTTTACATTTTTTTTACTAAAAAAATGTGTGTTATATATTAGCTCATGAAAAATGGATATTTGGTGAAAATTTTAATTTTTTCATTTTTTGACAATATTCGCTAGAATGCATGTTCTAAATCAGGTTGAGTGCAATGGTACAAAAAAATCAAAATCAACACGTTTTTTGATTTTGCCATTTTTTTTACCAAATATACGTGTGTTATAGCACATGAAAAATGGAGGTTTTGTTAAAATTTATTCTTTCATTTTTAACAATATTTGCTAGAATGCATGTTCACAATCAGAGTGAGTGCAAAAAATGGTACAAAAGAAGTCAAAATCATTGCGTTTTTGGATTTTTCCATTTTTTACCAAAAGACGTGTGTTATAGTTCATGAAAAGTAGAGGTTTTGTGAAAATTTTAATTCTTTCATTTTTTGACAATATTCGCTCGAATGTATGTTCAGAATCAGAGTGAGTGCAAAAAATGGTAATGAAAAAGTTAAAAACAACTCGATTTTGAATTTTGCCATTTTTACCAAAAAAACATGTGTTATAACCCATGAAAAATGAAAGTTTGGTGAAAATTTTAATTTTTTTCATTTTTTGACAATATTCGATAGGATGCATGTTCACAATCAGGGTGAGTGCAAAAAATGGTAGAAAAAAAAGTCAAAATCAACATGTTTTTTATTTTACCATTTTTACCTAAAAAACGTGTGTTATAGCCCATGAAAAATGGAGGTCTAGTGAAAATTTTAATTCTGTCATTTTTTGAAAATATTCGCCAGAATGCATGTTCAGAATAAGGGAGAGTGCAAAAAATGGCACAAAAACATACAAAATCAACACGATTTTTAATTTTGCCATTTTTTCCAAAAAAACGTGTGTTATAGCTCATGAAAAATGAAGATTTTGTGAAAATTTAAATTCTTTCATTTTTTGACAATATTCGCTTGAATGCATGTTTATAATCAGGGTGAGTGCAAATATATTACAAAAAAAAGGCAAAATCAACGCTTTTTTATAATTTTGCCATTTTATACCAAAAAACGTGTATTATAGCCCACGAAAAAAGGTGGTTAGGTGAAATTTTAATTCTTTCATTTTTTTGACACTATTCGCTAGAATGCATGTACACAATCAGGGTGAGTGCAAAAATTGTACAAAAAAGTCAAAATCAATGTGTTTTTAGATTTTGCATTGTTTTTTACCAAAAAATGTGTGTTATATATAAGCCCATAAAAAATGGAAGTTTAGTGAAAATTTTAATTCTTTCATTTTTTGGCAATATTCGCTAGAATGCATATTCTAAACTAGGTTAAGTGCAAAAAATGGTACATAAAAAGTCAAAATCAATTTGTTTTTCCGATTTTGTCATTTTTTACCAGAAAAACGTTTTTTATAACACATGAAAAATAGTGGTTTACTGAAAATTTATTCTTTCAGTTTTTAACAATATTTGCTATAATTCATGTTCACAATCAGGGTAAGTGCAAAAAAAGGTACAAAAAAGTCAAAGTTAATGAGCTTTCAAATTTTGCCATTTTTTACCAAAAGACATGTGTTATAGCCCATGAAAAGTGGAGGTTTGGTGAAAATTTTAATTCTTTAATTTTTTTTGACAATATTTGCTAGAATGCATGTTCAAAATCAAGGTGAATGCAAAAAATAGTACATAAAAAGTTAAAAACAACGCGTTTTTAGATTTTTCTATTTTATCAAAAAAACGTGTGTTATAACCCATGAGAAATGGAGGTTTGGTGAAAATTTTAATTCTTTCATTTTCTTAAAAAATTCACTAGAATGCATATTCACAATCTGGATAAGTGCAAAAAATGGAACAAAAAGGTCAAAATCTACGCGTCTTTGGATTTTGCCATTTTTTGTTACCTAAAAGCATGGGTTATAGCACATTAAAAATAGAAGTTTAGTGAAAATTTTAATTCTTTTATTTTTTGACAATATTCGCTAGAATGCATGTTTACAATCAGGGTGAGTGCAAAAAATGGTACAAAAAATGACAAAATCAACACGTTTTTAGATTTTGCCATTTTTTACCAAAAAATCATGTTATAATGAAAAATGGAGGTTTGGTAAAATCTTTAATTCTTTCCTTTTTTGACAATATTAGCTAGAATGCAAGTTCACAATCACGTGCGTGCAAAAAATGGTACAAAAAAAGTCAAAAACAACGCGATTTTGGATTTTGCCATTTGTTTTTACCAAAAAAACGTGTGTTATAGCCTTCGAAAAGTGGAGGTTTTGTGAAAATTTTAATTCTCTCATTTTTCAAAATATTCGCTAGAATGGATCTTCACAATAAGGTTGAGTGCAAAAAATGGTAAAAAAAAGTTAAAATCAAAGCGTTTTCAAATTTTGTCATTTTTTTACCAAAAAAACGTGTGTTATAACCCATGAAAAATGGATGTTTGGTGAAAATTTTAATTCTTTCATTTTCTGAATATATTCACTAGAATGTATGTTCATGTTGGTAGGCTAGTCGCATAACCTCAACAAATACTCTAACACTACTGTAGTAGCGGTGAGAGGGATCGTATCTATAGAGAAGGGTTGGTTGTTCGGAGACCATTTGTTCACTTGACACTACAGATGCATGAAATGAAAGAAGGGAAACAAAAACAAATGCATGCTCAGTAGAGTGAATGCAAAATAAGACTGAATGCAAAAGGTTAGTGTGCAAGCACTGCCTTGAGGGATTTCAACATATACGGATCTCTTCCTAGTATCATCGACTCATGTAGATGCGTGAGGGGACTACGGCTAGTGTCATGGAATCAATTAACCGGGTGATTCTCTCAATCTCAATTCACTGACTCCTCAAACTTCCCTTGGTAGGGCAAGTTCTTGGCACAAATTAAGAACCCATATCCCTACCCTTGTGTAACAATTCTAGTTCAATCCTTGACTATCTCCCTTGGTAGGGCAGCTACCCAATTCATACTTTCGATTTGTTCTACAAGAATAATTCTAAGTCTCTTCTAAATGTTTGATTCCAAATGTCAGTGAGTACCGCACACATGGAATCACAAATAAACCAGATCTTAGAACCCACACATGGATGGTTCTCAAATTCATGTAATGTTGAGTTCAATTTCCTTCAGTAGATCTAAAGCAATCTCAGTGGGTACCACAGATCCACTCTAGAATTGAACGCAGTTATGCAAGCTCATTGAAATCAAACACTCAATGAATAAAGAACACATAAAACACTTTTTCAAATGTCTCAACAAGTGAAGATCTGTAAAAGTTGAATCCTCAAAGCAGTGTAATGTTAGAAAGAGAGAGAGGAGAGAGAAAATCCTAAAACTAGCCTACTCTAAGAACCCTAATCTATTCCCTATTCTGTGTGCGGTTGCCTCCTTCTTTTCTCTCCCCTTTGTTTGTGCCCATCGTGTGGTATTTATACCCTTCCTTCTTTCATGTGCCACAATCATGATGGTTGAGAGATTTCTTCAGATGAGAGATTTTTTCACGTGTCCTACAAGAGCCAATCATAACACAAAGTGAGGTCATCGTTTGCTTAAGCGTTAAGAGTACAATCTATCAAACACTTGGTGAACCACTGGATAGCTGTGTCTGTGCTTGACTTGTGTGGTGCCAAACATTGTGCCTTATGCTAGAGAAGATAGTGTTGCTGTGTATGCTAAATGGCAAATAGTTGGAGAGTGATATGCATAAATGTAGTGTACGTGTGCAAGTGTATACATGAAAACGTGCATGAATGTGCAAATGAAAGTGCATACACATGCATAAATGTAGTGTACGTGTGCAAGTGTATGCGCCCGCACACACTTATAATAGGCGAGTGCATGAGTGTGTGCGGGCGCGCACGAGTATGTGCTCGTCATGTGTATGCATGGCAGGCGCGCTAGCCGCCCTCCATGGGTGGTGTGTGTGCGTGGTGCGGGCGCACCGTGTGTTGCAAGCATGGCAGGCGTGCCGATACGCCCGCCATGTGTGGTGTGTGCGAGGTGCGGGCGCCCCGCGCGTGTATATTGTGCGTGTGTGGCACGCGGTGTGTGTGTTGAGTTTTGTGCAGTGTGTGCATGTGAGTGGTTTGTGTTTGTGTGTGCTCCGGGACTTTATGTAGTGTTTGAGACTTTTTGAGGTAATTTTGACTAAGTGTGTGCTCGCTTCTGATTCATACAGCAAATATACAGTTTGTATACATTTTCACAACACTTAGTCAATTTCCACAATCTTCAGCTTATGAACATTCTTCGCACAGAAATTACTCATGAAGCATTATTTTCACAAGTATTTCATGAAAAAGCTCAAGTAATAATAGCATATAAGTCGGTATAAACCCGACTTATCAGTTCACAAAGATGGTGAGTGCAAAAAATGGTACAAAAAGTCCAAATCAACACGTTTTTGGGTTTTGCCTTTTTTTTTACTAAAATAACGTGTGTTATAGCCCATGAAAAATGGTGATTTTGTGAAAATTTTAATTCTTTCATTTTTTGACAAAATTCGCTAGAATGCATGTTCACAATCAGGGTCAGTGCAAAAAATTGTACAAAAAAGTCAAAATCAACATGTTTTTGGATTTTACTGTTTTTTTATCAAAACACGTGTGTTTTAGCCTATAAAAAATGGAGGTTTGGTGAAAATTTAAATTCTTTCCTTTCTTTTACAATATTCTCTAGAATGCAAGTTCACAATTAGGGTGAGTTCAAAAAAGGATACAAAAAGTCAAAATCAACGCACTTTTGAATTTTACCATTTTTTACCAAAAACCATGTTATAGCCCATGAAAAGTTGAGGTTTGGTGAAAATTTTATTTCTTTCATTTTTTTAACAATATTCCCTATAATGTATGTTCACAATCAGGTGAATGCAAAAAATGGTACAAAAAGTCAAAATCAAAATGTTTTTGGATTTTGTCATTTTTTACCTAAAAATGTGTGTTATAGCCCATGAAAAATTAAAGATAGGTAAAACTTTTATTTCTTTCATTTTTTGACAATATTCGCTAGAATGCATGTTCACAATCAGGGTAAGTGCAAAACATGATACAAAAAAAGTCAAAATCAACACTATTTCAGATTATACCGTATTTTACAAAAAATCGTGTGTTATAACCCATGAAAAATAGAGGTTTGGTGAAAATTTTAATTCTTTCATTCTTGATAATATTCGCTAGATTGCATGTTCATAATCTCGGTGAGTGCAAAAAATAAAAAAAGTAAAAATCAAAGCGTTTTTGCATTTTTGGCATTTTTGGCATTTTTGGCATTTTTTACTAAAACACGTGTTTTATAACCCATAAAAAGTGAAGCTTTGGTGAAATTCTTTCATTTTTTGTCAATATTCGCTAAAATGAAAGTTCACAATCAGGATGAGTGCAAAAAATGATATAAAAAGAAGTCAAAATCAACGAGTTTTTTTATTTTGCCAGTTTTTTACCACAAATCGTGTGTTATAGCCTATGAAAAATGGAGATTTGGTGAAAATTTTAATTCTTTTTTTTTGACAATATTCGCTTGAATGCATGTTTACAATCATGATAAGTGAAAAAAATATTACAAAAAAAAGTCAAAATCAACACTTTTTTTATAATTTTACCATTTTATACCAAAAAAATGTGTGTTATATATAAGCCCATGGAAATGGAGGTTTGGTAAAATTTTAATTCTTTAGATTTTTTTGACAGTATTCGCTAGAATGCATATTTATAATCAGAGTAAGTGCAAAAATTGTACAAAAAGTCAAAATCAACGCGTTTTTAGATTTTACATTTTTTTTACCAAAAAATGTGTGTTATATATAAGCTCATAAAAAATAGAGGTTTGGTGAAATTTTAATTCTTGTTTTTATTTTTTTGCAATATTTGCTTGAATGCATGTTATAAATTAGGTTGAGTGCAAAAAATTGTACAAAAAAGTCAAAATCAACATGTTTTTTACTTTTGCCATTTTTCACAAAAAAAACGTGTGTTATAGCACATGAAAAATGGAAGTTTTGCGGAAAAAAAATGTGCATATAACAGAATGCATGTTTAGAATCAGGGTGAGTGCAAAAAATGGTACTGAAAAAGTTAAAAACAAGTCATTTTTGGATTTTGCCATTTTTACCAAAAAAACATGTGTTATGACCCATGAAAAATGGAAGTTTGGAGAAAATTTTGTTTTTTTTCATTTTTGACAATATTCGATAGGATGCATGTTCACAATCAGGGTGAGTGCAAAAATGGTAGAAAAAAAAGACAAAATCAACATGTTTTTTTTTGTTTTGCCATTTTTACCAAAAAAAAATTTGTGTTATAGCCCATGAAAAATAGAGGTTTGGTGAAAATTTTAATTCTTTCCTTTTTTGAAAATATTCGCTAGAATGCATGTTCACAATAAGGGTGAGTGCAAAAAATGACACAAAAAAAGACACAATTTTTGCACTCAGGGTGAGTGCAAAATTTGTACAAAAAAATCAAATTCAACGCGTTTTTGGATTTTACATTTTTTTTATTAAAAAAATGTGTGTTATATATTAGCTCATGAAAAATGGATATTTGGTGAAAATTTTAATTCTTTCATTTTTTGACAATATTCGCTAGAATGCATGTTCTAAATCAGGTTGAGTGCAATGGTACAAAAAAATCAAAATCAACACGTTTTTTTATTTTGCCATTTTTTACCAAAAATACGTGTGTTATAACACATGAAAAATGGAGGTTTTGTTAAAATTTATTCTTTCATTTTTTAACAATATTTGCTAGAATGCATGTTCACAATCAGAGTGAGTGCAAAAAATGGTACAAAATCATCGCGTTTTTGGATTTTGCCATTTTTTACTAAAAGACGTGTTTTATAGTTCATGAAAAGTTGAGGTTTTGTGAAAATTTTAATTCTTTCATTTTTTGACAATATTCGCTCGAATGTATGTTCAGAATCAGAGTGAGTGCAAAAAATGGTAATGAAAAAGTTAAAAACAACTCGATTTTGAATTTTGCCATTTTTACCAAAAAACATGTGTTATAACCCATGAAAAATGAAAGTTTGGTGAAAATTTTAATTTTTTTCATTTTTTGACAATATTCGATAGGATGCATGTTCACAATCAGGGTGAGTGCAAAAAATGGTAGAAAAAAAAGTCAAAATCAACATGTTTTTTATTTTACCATTTTTACCAAAAAAACATGTGTTATAGCCCATGAAAAATGGAGGTTTAGTGAAAATTTTAATTCTGTCATTTTTTGAAAATATTCGCCAGAATGCATATTCAGAATAAGGGAGAGTGCAAAAAATGGCACAAAAACATACAAAATCAACACGATTTTTAATTTTGCCATTTTTTCCAAAAAAACGTGTGTTATAGCTCATGAAAAATGAAGATTTTGTGAAAATTTAAATTCTTTCATTTTTTGACAATATTCGCTTGAATGCATGTTTATAATCAGGGTGAGTGCAAATATATTACAAAAAAAAAGTCAAAATCAACGCTTTTTTATAATTTTGCCATTTTATACCAAAAAACGTGTATTATAGCCCATGAAAAGAGGTTAGGTGAAATTTTAATTCTTTCATTTTTTTGACACTATTCGCTAGAATGCATGTACACAATCAGGGTGAGTGCAAAAATTGTACAAAAAAATCAAAGTCAACGCATTTTTAGATTTTACATTTTTTTTACTAAAACAATTTGTGTTATATATTAGCTCATGAAAAATGGCTATTTGGGGAAAATTTTAATTCTTTCATTTTTTTGACAATATTCGCTAGAATGCATGTTCTAAATCAGGTTGAGTGCAATGGTACAAAAAAATCAAAATCAACATGTTTTCTGATTTTGCCATTTTTTTACCAAAAATACGTGTGTTATAGCACATGAAAAATGGAGGTTTTGTTAAAATTTATTCTTTCATTTTTTTAACAATATTTGCTAGAATGCATGTTCACAATCAGAGTGAGTGCAAAAAATGGTACAAAAGAAGTCAAAATCATCGCGTTTTTGAATTTTGCCATTTTTTACCAAAAGACGTGTGTTATAGTTCATGAAAAGTGAAGGTTTTGTGAAAATTTTAATTCTTTCATTTTTTGACAATATTCGCTCGAATGTATGTTCAGAATCAAAGTGAGTGCAAAAAATGGTAATGAAAAAGTTAAAAACAACTCGATTTTGAATTTTGCCATTTTTACCAAAAAACATGTGTTATAACCCATGAAAAATGAAAGTTTGGTGAAAATTTTAATTTTTTTCATTTTTTGACAATATTCGATAGGATGCATGTTCACAATCAGGGTGAGTGCAAAAAATGCTAGAAAAAAAAGTCAAAATCAACATGTTTTTTATTTTACCATTTTTACCAAAAAAACGTGTGTTATAGCCCATGAAAAATGGAGGTTTAGTGAAAATTTTAACTCTGTCATTTTTTGAAAATATTCGCCAGAATGCATGTTCAGAATAAGGGAGAGTGCAAAAAATGGCACAAAAACATACAAAATCAAGAACGATTTTTAATTTTGCCATTTTTTCCAAAAAAACGTGTGTTATAGCTCATGAAAAATGAAGATTTGGTGAAAATTTAAATTCTTTCATTTTTAGACAATATTCGCTTGAATGCATGTTCATAATCAGGGTGAGTGCAAATATATTACAAAAAAAGTCAAAATCAACGCTCTTTTATAATTTTGCCATTTTATACCAAAAAACGTGTATTATAGCCCATGAAAAAAGGAGGTTAGGTGAAATTTTAATTCTTTCATTTTTTTGACACTATTCGCTAGAATGCATGTACACAATCAGGGTGAGAGCAAAAATTGTACAAAAAAATCAAAGTCAACGCGTTTTTGGATTTTACATTTTTTTTACTAAAAAAATGTGTGTTATATATTAGCTCATGAAAAATGGATATTTGGTGAAAATTTTAATTCTTTCATTTTTTGACAATATTCGCTAGAATGCATGTTCTAAATCAGGTTGAGTGCAATGGTACAAAAAAATCAAAATCAACACGTTTTTTGATTTTGCCATTTTTTTTACCAAATATACGTGTGTTATAGCACATGAAAAATGGAGGTTTTGTTAAAATTTATTCTTTCATTTTTTAACAATATTTGCTAGAATGCATGTTCACAATCAGAGTGAGTGCAAAAAATGGTACAAAAGAAGTCAAAATCATTGCGTTTTTGGATTTTTCCATTTTTTACCAAAAGACGTGTGTTATAGTTCATGAAAAGTAGAGGTTTTGTGAAAATTTTAATTCTTTCATTTTTTGACAATATTCGCTCGAATGTATGTTCAGAATCAGAGTGAGTGCAAAAAATGGTAATGAAAAAGTTAAAAACAACTCGATTTTGAATTTTGCCATTTTTACCAAAAAAACATGTGTTATAACCCATGAAAAATGAAAGTTTGGTGAAAATTTTAATTTTTTTCATTTTTTGACAATATTCGATAGGATGCATGTTCACAATCAGGGTGAGTGCAAAAAATGGTAGAAAAAAAGTCAAAATCAACATGTTTTTTATTTTACCATTTTTACCTAAAAAACGTGTGTTATAGCCCATGAAAAATGGAGGTTTAGTGAAAATTTTAATTCTGTCATTTTTTGAAAATATTCGCCAGAATGCATGTTCAGAATAAGGGAGAGTGCAAAAAATGGCACAAAAACATACAAAATCAACACGATTTTTAATTTTGCCATTTTTTCCAAAAAAACGTGTGTTATAGCTCATGAAAAATGAAGATTTTGTGAAAATTTAAATTCTTTCATTTTTTGACAATATTCGCTTGAATGCATGTTTATAATCAGGGTGAGTGCAAATATATTACAAAAAAAAGGCAAAATCAACGCTTTTTTATAATTTTGCCATTTTATACCAAAAAACGTGTATTATAGCCCATGAAAAAAGGAGGTTAGGTGAAATTTTAATTCTTTCATTTTTTTGACACTATTCGCTAGAATGCATGTACACAATCAGGGTGAGTGCAAAAATTGTACAAAAAAATCAAAGTCAACGCATTTTTAGATTTTACATTTTTATTACTAAAAAAATGTGTGTTATATATTAGCTCATGAAAAATTGATATTTGGTGAAAATTTTAATTCTTTCATTTTTTTTTGACAATATTCGCTAGAATGCATGATCTAAATCAGGTTGAGTGCAATGGTACAAAAAAATCAAAATCAACACGTTTTTTGATTTTTCCATTTTTTTACCAAAAATACGTGTGTTATAGCACATGAAAAATGGAGGTTTTGTTAAAATTTATTCTTTCATTTTTTAACAATATTTGCTAGAATGCATGTTCACAATCAGAGTGAGTGCAAAAAATGGTACAAAAGAAGTCAAAATCATCGCGTTTTTGAATTTTGCCATTTTTTTTCAAAAGACGTGTGTTATAGTTCATGAAAAGTGGAGGTTTTGTGAAAATTTTAATTCTTTCATTTTTTGACAATATTCGCTCGAATGTATGTTCAGAATCAAAGTGAGTGCAAAAAATGGTAATGAAAAAGTTAAAAACAACTCGATTTTGAATTTTGCCATTTTTACTAAAAAACATGTGATATAACCCATGAAAAATGAAAGTTTGGTGAAAATTTTAATTTTTTTCATTTTTTGACAATATTCGATAGGATGCATGTTCACAATCAGGGTGAGTGCAAAAAATGGTAGAAAAAAAAGTCAAAATAAACATGTTTTTTATTTTACCATTTTTACCAAAAAAACGTGTGTTATAGCCTATGAAAAATGGAGGTTTAGTGAAAATTTTAATTCTGTCATTTTTTGAAAATATTCGCCAGAATGCATGTTCAGAATAAGGGAGAGTGCAAAAAATGGCACAAAAACATACAAAATCAAGAACGATTTTTAATTTTGCCATTTTTTCCAAAAAAACGTGTGTTATAGCTCATGAAAAATGAAGATTTGGTGAAAATTTAAATTCTTTCATTTTTAGACAATATTCGCTTGAATGCATGTTCATAATCAGGGTGAGTGCAAATATATTACAAAAAAAGTCAAAATCAACGCTTTTTTATAATTTTTCCATTTTATACCAAAAAACGTGTATTATAGCCCATGAAAAAAGGAGGTTAGGTGAAATTTTAATTCTTTCATTTTTTTGACACTATTCGCTAGAATGCATGTACACAATCAGGGTGAGTGCAAAAATTGTACAAAAAATCAAAGTCAAAGCGTTTTTGGATTTTACATTTTTTTTTACTAAAAAAATGTGTGTTATATATTAGCTCATGAAAAATGGATATTTGGTGAAAATTTTAATTCTTTCATTTTTTGACAATATTCACTAGAATGCATGTTCTAAATCAGGTTGAGTGCAATGGTACAAAAAAATCAAAATCAACACGTTTTTTGATTTTGCCATTTTTTTACCAAATATACGTGTGTTATAGCACATGAAAAATGGAGGTTTTGTTAAAATTTATTCTTTCATTTTTTAACAATATTTGCTAGAATGCATGTTCACAATCAGAGTGAGTGCAAAAAATGGTACAAAAGAAGTCAAAATCATTGCGTTTTTGGATTTTGCCATTTTTTACCAAAAGACGTGTGTTATAGTTCATGAAAAGTAGAGGTTTTGTGAAAATTTTAATTCTTTCATTTTTTGACAATATTCGCTCGAATGTATGTTCAGAATCAGAGTGAGTGCAAAAAATGGTAATGAAAAAGTTAAAAACAACTCGATTTTGAATTTTGCCATTTTTACCAAAAAAACATGTGTTATAACCCATGAAAAATGAAAGTTTGGTGAAAATTTTAATTTTTTTCATTTTTTGACAATATTCGATAGGATGCATGTTCACAATCAGGGTGAGTGCAAAAAATGGTAGAAAAAAAAGTCAAAATCAACATGTTTTTTATTTTACCATTTTTACCAAAAAAACGTGTGTTATAGCCCATGAAAAATGGAGGTTTAGTGAAAATTTTAATTCTGTCATTTTTTGAAAATATTCGCCAGAATGCATGTTCAAAATAAAGGAGAGTGCAAAAAATGGCACAAAAACATACAAAATCAACACGATTTTTAATTTTGCCATTTTTTCCAAAAAAACGTGTGTTATAGCTCATGAAAAATGAAGATTTGGTGAAAATTTAAATTCTTTCATTTTTTGACAATATTCACTTGAATGGATGTTCATAATCAGGGTGAGTGCAAATATATTACAAAAAAAGTCAAAATCAACACTTTTTTATAATTTTGCCATTTTATACCAAAAAAATGTGTGTTATAGCCTATGAAAAATGGAGGTTAAGTGAAAATTTTAATTCTTTCATTTTTTTGACAATATTCGCTAGAATGCATGTTAACAATCAGGGTGAGTGCAAAAAATTGTACAAAAAAAGTCAAAATTAACGCTATTTTGAATTTTGTAGTTTTTTACCTAAAAACGTGTGTTATAGACCATAAAAAATAGAAGTTTTGTGAAAATTTTAATTCTTTCATTTTTTACAATATTCGCTATAATGAAAGCCCCACAGACTTGTTATTTCCCAAGTTCACCACTTGTAACTTGTTAGTTATATCCTGCAATCTGTTATATGCACATCAAGTCATATCATGCATATGAGATTTGATCTCAACTTCAGTGTATTTTGCTTATTTTCCCCATAACCCCTGGTGAATTAGTGTTTAAATTATATGGAATATTTTGTAAAGGAGAATTTACAAGTTCAATTGGAAAAAGTGGAAGCTTATGGTTGATTATTATATAAAGGTTATTAGAGACGGCCTTTTATATTATCCTCAATTATTAGCAACCACTATCTTTGTAATGGAGAAAGTATTCCAAATTTTAATTCTCAAACTTTAGATAGGTGCTACAATGTAAGGGGGGAGTTCTTCCCATTTAAATCTTTTCAAATTTACTAATGGTGTGGATATATCCGCCATTGCTTTTGTAATCTGGATTTCAATCAATAAATTGGGAGTGGCGGCCCCGAGTTTGGGATGATTAAAAAAAAGACAATATTCGCTATAATGCATGTTCACAATAAGAGTGAGAGCAAAAAATTGTAGAAAAAATATCAAAATCGACGCGTTTTTGGATTTTTCCCTGTTTTAGCAAAAAACGTGTGTTATAGCCCATGAAAAATCGAGTATTGGTGAAATTTTTAATTCTTTCATTTTTCTTTACAACATTCACTAGAATGCATGTTCACAATCATGGTGAGTGCAAGAAATAGTACAAAAAAAAAGTCAAAATCAACGCGTTTTTGAATTTTGCATTTTTTTTATCAAAAAACGTGTGTTATATATGAGCCCATTAAAAATGGAGGTTTGGTAAAAAAAAATTAATTCTTTAATTTTTTGACAATATTCGCTAGAATGCATATTCACCATCTGGATGAGTGCAAAAAATGGTACAAAAAAGTCAAAATCAACGCGTTTTTAGATTTTTCTATTTTTTACCAAAAAATGTGTGTTATAGCCCATGAAAAATGGAGATTTGGTGAAAATTTAATTCTTTCATTTTTTACAATATTCGCTAGAATGCATGTTCACAATCAGTGTGAGTGAAAAAAATAGTACAAAAAAAGTCAAAATCAATGCGTTTTTTGATTTTGCCTTTTTTTTCACCAAAACAGTGTGTGTTATAGCCCATGAAAAGTTGGGGTTTGGTGAAAATTTTAATTCTTTCATTTTTTGACAATATTCGCTAGAATGCATGTTTACAATTAGGGTGAGTGCAAAAAAATGTTCAAAAAAGTCAAAATCAACTCGTTTTTAGATTTTGCAATTTTTTACTAAAACAAGTGTATTATAGCCCTTTAAAAGTGAAGGTTTGGTGAAAATTTTAATTCTTTCGTTTTTTGACAATATTTGCTAGAATGCATGTTCACATTCAGTGTGAGTGCAAAAAATGATTCAAAAAAGTCAAACTCAACGCGTTTTTAGATTTTATCATTTTTTGCCAAAAAACCGTGTTATAGCCCATGAAAATTGGAGGTTTAATGAAAATTTTAATTCTTTCATTTTTTTAACAATATTCGCTAGAATGCATGTTTGAAATCTTGACGAGTGCAAAACATAGTACAAAAAAAGTCAAAATTGAGGTATTTTTTTATTTTACCATTTTTTACAAAAAACAAATCGTGTATTATAACACATGAAAAATGAAGGTTTGGTGAAAATTTTAATTCTTTCATTTTTTGACAATATTCGCTAGAATCCATGTTCACAATGAAGGTGATTGCAAAAAATGGTACAAAAAAAGTTAAAATCAACGTGTTTTTGAATTTTGCCATTTTTACCAAAAAAACGTGTGTTATAGCCCATGAAAAATGGAGGTTTGGTGAAAATTTTAATACCTTCATTTTTTGAAATTATTCAATAGATTGCATGTTCACATTCATGGTAAGTGCAAAAAATAGTACAAAAAAAGTCAAAATCAATGCATTTTTGGATTTTGCCATTTTTTACCAAAAAAACGTGTAATAACCTATGAAAATGGAGGTTTTGTGAAAATTTTAACTTTTTCATTCTTTGACAATATTCGCTAGAATGTATGTTCACGATACGGGTGGGTGCAAAAAAAAAGGTACAAAAAAGTTAAAATCAACGAGTTTTTAAATTTTGCCATTTTTTACCAAAAAAACGTGTGTTATAGCCGATGAAAAAGAGATGTTTGGTGAAAATTTTAATTCTTTCATTTTATGACAATATTAGCTAGAATTCATCTTCACAATTAGGGCGAGTGCAAAAAATGGTTCCAAAAAAGTCAAAATAAACACGTTTTTGGATTTTGTCATTTTTTTACCAAAACACGCGTGTTATAGCCCATGAAAAATAAAGGTTTGGTGAAAATTTTAATTCTTTCATTTTTTGACAATATTCGCAAGAATGCATGTTCACAATCAGGGTAAGTGCAAAAAATGGTACAAAAACAGTCAAAATCAACGCGATTTTGCCATTTTTTACCAAAAAACGTTTGTTATATCCCATGAGAAATGGAGGTTTGGTAAAAATTTAAATCTTTCTTTTTTTTGACAATATTTGTTAGAATGCATGTTCACAATCAGGGTGAGTGCAAAAAATAGTACAAAAAAAGTCAAAATCAATACGTTTTTGGATTTTGCCTTTTTTACCAAAAAAACGTGTGTTATAGCCCATGAAAAATGGAGGTTTGGTGAAAATTTTAATTCTTTCATTTTTTGACAATATTCAGGGTGACTGTAAAAAATGGTACAAAAAAAGTCAAAATCAACGCATTTTTTGATTTTGCAATTTTTTTGCCAAAAAACATGTGTTATAGCCCATGAAAATGGAGGTTGGTGAAAATTTCAATTCTTTCATTTTCTGACAATATTCGCTAGAATTCATGTTCACAATCAGAGCGAGTGCAAAATATGGTACAAAAAAGTCAAAATCAATGTGTTTTTTGAATTTTTCCATTTTTTACCAAAAAAACGTATTATAAACCATGAAAAATGGAGATTTTGTGAAAAATTTTATTCATCCATTTTTTTCACAATGTTTGCTAGAATGCATGTTCACAATTAAGGTGAGTGCAAAAAATGGTACAAAAAAAGTCAAAATCAATGCATTTTCGAATTTTGTCACTTTTTACCAAAATAATGTGTGTTATAGCAAATGAAAAATTGAAGTTTTGTGAAAATTTTAACACTCGTTCTTTGACAATATTCGCTAGAATGCATGTTCACAATATGGGTGAGTGCAAAAAGGGGTACAAAAAAGTTAAAATCAACGAGTTTTTAAATTTTGCCATTTTTTACCAAAAAACGTGTTATAGCCAATGAAAAATAGATGTTTGGTGAAAATTTTAACACTTTCATTTTTTGACAATATTCGCTAGAATTCATCTTCACAATTAGGGTGAGTGTAAAAAATGGTTCCAAAAAGTCAAAATCAATACGTTTTTGAATTTTGCCATTTTTTACAAAAACACACGTGTTATAGCCCATTAAAAATAAAGGTTTGGTGAAAATTTTAATTCTTTCATTTTTTGACAATATCACAAGAATGCATGTTCACAATCAGGGTGAGTGCAAAAAATGGTACAAAAAAAGTTAAAATCAACGCGTTTTTAGATTTTGCTATTTTTTTACCAAAAAACGTGTGTTATAGCCCCTGAGAAAATGAGGTTTGGTGAAAATTTTAATTCTTTCATTTTTTGACAATATTCGCTAGAATGCATGTTCACAATCAGGGTGAGTGCAAAAAATAGTACAAAAAAAGTCAAAATCAATACGTTTTTGGAATTTGCCTTTTTCCAAAAAAAAAATGAGTTATAGCCCATGAAAATGGAGGTTTGGTGAAAATTTTAATTCTTTCATTTTTTGACAATAGTCGCTAGAATGTATGTTAACAATCAGGGTAAGTGCAGAAAATAGTATAAAATAATTCAAAATCAATACGTTTTTAGATTTTGCCATTTTTTACCAAAAAACGTGTGTTATAGCCCATGAAAAATAGAGGTTTGGTGAAATTTTTTATTCTTTCATTTTTTGACGATATTCGCTATAATGCGTATTCACAATCAGGGTGAGTGCAAAAAATGGTACAAAAAAATTAAAATCAATGCGTTTTTGGATTTTACCATTTGTTTTACCAAAAAACGTGTGTTATAGCTTACGAATAATGGAGGTTTGGTGAAAATTTTAACTCCTTCATTTTTTGACAATATTCTCTAGAATGCATGTTCACAATCAGTGCGAGTACAAAATATGATACAAAAAAAAGTCAAAATCAATACATTTTTATAATTTTGCCATTGTTTACCAAAAAACGTGTTATAGCCAATGACAAATGGAAATTTGGTGAAAAATTTAATTCATTCATATTTTTCACAATGTTTGCTAGAATGCATGTTCACAATTAGGGTAAGTGCAAAAAATGGTACAAAAAAAATCTAAATTAATGCGTTTTTGGATTATGTCATTTTTTACAAAAACAAAACATGTGTTATACCTCATTAAAAATGGAAGTTTTGTAAAAATTTTAATTCTTTCATTTTTTGACAATATTCGCTAGAATGCATGTTCACAATCATGGTGAGTGCAAACAATGGTACAAAAAAGTCAAAATCAATGCATTTTTAGATTTTGCAATTTTTTTACCAAAAAACGTGTGTCATAGCCCATGAAAAATTGAGATTTGGTGAAAATTTTAATTCTTTCATTTTTTGACAATAGTCGCTAGAATGTATGTTCACAATCACGGTGAGGGCAGAAAATAGTAGAAAAAAATTCAAAATCAATGCCTTTTTAGATTTTGCCATTTTTTACCAAAAAACGTGTGTTATAGCCCGTGAAAAATGGAGGTTTGGTGAAAAAATTTTATTCTTTCATTTTTTGACAATATTCGCTATAATGCATATTTACAATCAGGGTGAGTGCAAAAAATGGTACAAAAAAGTTAAAATCAATGCGTTTTTGGATTTTACCATTTGTTTTACCAAAAAACGTGTGTTATAGCTTACGAATAATGGAGGTTTGGTGAAAATTTTAACTCTTTCATTTTTTGACAATATTCTCCACAATCAAAAATTGCATTCACATCAAAATGATTTTCCTCAGGAGTGGGTGTTTCAATAAGGAGAGATATACCTTCTGAGTGGCCTTGAGCATCTTGAATTGGTGTCTCAAGTTGTTCCCACAAGTTGCTCATTAAGGCCCTCTTGTGATCAAGTCTATGTTGTGGCTTTGGAGCCTTCTATTCCTTTTGAGCCAACCTTGTTTTAACTCTATCAGCCTTGTCCAAAATTTGAGACAACATGTATTCTCGGTCTTGCTCTTCTCTGAGATAGGACCCATTGCTCTGTTGTTGGTCGTGCCATGTCTCATAATATCTTGGTGGGGAGAAGTTGCCAAATATTCCAAGTGTTGGTCGTGTGTCATCCATCCAATCTGGTGGGTAATCATAATAAGGCTCAAAAGAGTCCCCAAACCACCTAGACATATTTGGCCTTTTGTGGTGTGCACAATCCAATTTTAGTGAATTTTCAAATCACCTGCACTCACCACCAGCTAAACACAGTACTGGAACCAAGAACAAAAATATAAACTAACTATCAAACACAATAACAAAAAGAATAACACCACCAAAAACCAAATGACAAAAACACAAGAACAAACAATTCAAGAGAACAAATAATCCCCAACAACCGTGCCTTCCCCGGCAGCGGCGCCATTTTGAGCGGGGGTCGGTCGCTCGACCTCGTCAAATACCCAAACTTACTCAACTAATGTAGAAGTAGCAAGTGAGATCGTATCCACAGGGAAGGTTTAGATGTCAAGAGATCACTTGTTCAAGAAACCAAAGCAAATGGGACGAATGCAAAATAATATGAATGCAAAAATGAGAATGAATGCAAGGTTAGTATGCAAGCACTGCCTTGAGGATGAACCAATTGGTATGGACCTCAGCCTATTATCATCGACTTGTGTAACAGCATGAATGAGGGGATCGACCTTCTAGTGAGCTTAGGGTCGATCTCCTTGGTAGGTCTCACAACCCTAATTCACCATACTCCTCCGTCTTCCCTTGGTAGGGCAAGACCTAGGCTCGGCTTCCTAATTCCCGATCCCTATCTGACACTAGAACCCTAACTCCCCCAGACAAGACAGTCATCCAAAGTTCAAGTTCTAATGTTCAAATAATCCTAAGTCTTTTCCATTATATTGACTTCAATTGTCAGTGGGCACCGCACAATTGAAGTCGCAACCATACACAGATCATAGGATTCATCCAAGTTGTTTCCTATTCTAGTGATGTTATTTCAATTTCCATTAATAGCACTAGATTGACTTCAGTGGGCACCGCAAATCACATGAAGTGCCTAAGCGTGAGTGAGTAAGCATTGAAATAGAACATCAAATAGATATATGAAACAATATCCAACACGTAATGAGCAATCCAAATGTCTCAAATAAGCTAAAGATCCATTCAATTGATCCTCAAGACAGTAAAATGTATGAAAGGGAAAAGAGAGAAAAGAACCTAATCTAAACTATGAACCCTAATCTAAGAATGCTATGCTCTATTCTATTGTGCGGCCCCTGCCTCCCTTCTCCTTTCGGCTCCTCTTTATAGTTTTCTCTTGTTGATTTGGCTTGGTAAGTTCCTGGAAGCTTCCTTGCTTTGTGGAGATGTCACCACGTGTCCTGTAAATATTTAATCAAAGCTGAAGTGAGGACACGTGTTTAGTTCAAGACTTAACAAATAAGTATTATCATCACAAATCATCAAACAGTTGGTGCTTGTGAGGAAAATGTATGAAGTGTCTGCTTGTGTGAACCGAAATTTGTGTGTGCTACATGAGATGTGGGAACAAGATGTAGTGCATAGTGTTGGTGCAAGTGTGCGAGTGAAGAATGAGAAAAATGTACAAGAAAAACGCATAGATGAAAATGCATGAAAGTTCATGTGTGAGGTGATGCGCCCGCACCGTGTAAATGTGTGTGTGGTGCGGGCGCATGGTGCAAATGTGTGTGTGGTGAAAGTGCATAAGTGTGCAAGTGAGAGTGAGGTAGTGTGCAAGTGAGTATGTGTGTGTGCGCTGTGTGTGCATACTATGAGCAATTGCACATGCCTCTATTTTCTCCCCAATTTAGCCCCCGATTCCTTTCGCGTCTGAGAAAACATAAAGCATAAAATTTGTAGCCAAGACTCTTAGCTAAACATAGCCTTTTGAATCATTCAATTCGGAGCTAAAATGAGGAAGTTATGGCTGTTTTACTAAACTGTGGCAATGCTGTGCGCGTGTTGTGCGAGTGTGTGGGCTGTGCGGGCGCAGGTGTGTGTGCGTGTGTGTGCTGTGCGGGCGCCTGGCATGTGTGCGTGTTTGCTATGCGGTTTTGAAGGTTTTCTGTTCAGAATTGGATTTTTTGGTAAACATATGAATTGTAGATCTCTCTCTTAGCTTTCTATAGGTTCAAGAATCATCTACGTTGAAGGTCTGTAGCTCAAGATATGAACAATCTACCAAACTGTGGCAATATGAAATCAAATATGAAAACCTGAAGGAGCAATTGCAAAGATGCCCCCGTTTCTCCTACTTGCACACAGAATTAGAAGAAAGTTAAAACATAAGAAATTAAGTAAACGCAAAGAGCTTTCCAGAACATCCACGAACCCCTCATTTGGGTGGGTCTTGAGAGAGATATACGCATTTGAACTTCGTTTTCCATTCAGCCAAATAAGAATTTCAGCACACCCCATGTGTTCAATTGTGTACATGCTTGTGTGTGTTGGGACTTCATGTAGTGCTTGAGACTCTTGTGAGGTGATTGTGCCTAAGTGTGTGCTTGCTTCCAATTCATGCAACAATCATACCAATTTACATAGCATTTACACAACACTTAGACATTTTCCACCATTGTAAGATTATGAACATTCCTACACAAAAGTCATTCACAAAGCACTCTTTTCACTACATTTGCACACAAAGGCTCAAGGAATAATAGCATATAAGTCGGTATAAACCGGACTTATCAATTGTGAACATGTATTCTAGTGAATATTGTAAAAAAAGGTGAAAAATTAAAATTTTTACCAAACCTCTATTTTTCATGGGTTACACATACTTTGGTAAAAAATACCATAGTAAAAAAACGTGTTGAATTTTACCTTTTTTCCCCACTATTTTTTCACACACCTCAATTGTGAACATGCATTCTTGTGAACGGTGTCAAAAAAGTGAAATTTAGATTTTTTACTAATTTTTTATTTTTTATGGGCGGTAACACACCTATTTTAGCTCGAAATTTCAAAATCTAAAAACACTTTGATTTTGACTTTTTTAACCATTTTTTGCACACACCATGATTGTGAACATGCATTCCAATGAATATTGTCAAAAAAGTGGAAATAACCTTCATTTTTCAAGGGTTATAGCACACGTATTTTTGCAAAAAATTGCAAAATCAAAAGACGTGTTTATTTTGCCTTTTTCCCTATTGTTTTTTACTCACCTCAATTGTGAATGGTGTTAGAAAAAGTGAAATTTAGATTTTTTTTAACAAATTTCCATTTTTCATGGGCTATAACACATGTATTTTAGTAAAAAATGGCATAATCTAAAAACGTGTTGATTTTGACTTTTTTTTGCACACACCTCGATTGTAGACCTGCATTCTAGTGAATATTGTCAAAAAAAGTGAAAATTAAAAATTTCACTAAACTTAAATTTATCATGGGTTATAATACACGTATTTTTGTCAAAAATTGCAAACATGAGCTATAACACATATATTTTAGGACAAAATGGAAAAATCTAAAAACGTGTTGATTTTGACTTTTTTTGTACCATTTCTTACACACACCCCGATTTTGAACATGAATTCTAATAAATATTGTCAAAAAAAGTGAAATTAAATTTTTCTCCAAATCTCCATTTTTCATGAGTTATAACACTTGTATTTTTGTCCAAAATAAGTGAATTTTGATTTTTTTTTACTAAATTTTTATTTTTCATGGGTTATAACACACGTATTTTAGCCAAAAATGAAAAAATCTTAAAACATGTTGATTTTGACTTTTTTTTACCATTTCTAGCACACACCCCAATTGTGAACATGCATTCCAGTGAATATTGTCAAAAAAAAGTGAAAATAAATTTTTTTACCAAATTTCAATTTTTCATGGGTTATAACACGTATTTTTGTCAAAAATTGTAAAGTCGAAAAATGTATTTATTTGTGCCTTTTCCCCACTATTTTTTAACCCATCTCAATTGTGAACATGCATTCTTGTGAATGGTGTAAAAAAAGTGAAATTTAGATTAATTATTTTTTTTACCAAATTTCCATTTTTCATGGGCTACAACACACGTATTTTAGCCAAAAATGGAAAAATCTAAAAATGAGTTTATTTTGATTTTTTTGTACCGTTTCTTGCATACACTCCGATTGCGAACATGAATTTTAGTGAATATTGTCAAAAAAGTGAAAATTAAAATTTTCTCCGAACCTCCATTTTTCATGAGTTATAACACAAGTATTTTTTTCAAAAATTGCAAAGTCAGAAAATGTGTGAATTTTTTCATTTCACCCACTATTTTTTCACCCACTATAAATGTGAATATGCATTCTTGTAAACGGTGTAAAAAAAAGTGAAATTTGAATTTTGTTTTACTAAATTTCTATTTTTCATGAATTATAATACACGTATTTTAGCCAAAAATGTCAAAAATCTAAAAATGCGTTTATTTTAACTTTTTTGTACTGTTTTTTGCACACATTCCTATTGTAAATATGCATTCTAGTGAATATTATGGAAAAAAATTAAAAATTAAATTTTTAACAAACCTCTATTTCCATGGGTTATAGCACACGTATTTTGGTAAAAAATTGCAAAATAAAAAAACGTGTTAATTTTGACTTTTAACCCATTTTTTTCACTTCGTGCCCATGAAAAACTCTAACCCTGAAATCTTCTTGGAGGAGTAATAGATATGAAATTATTCTGGGTGGGGTGGGGTACCCAAATTTAGTTGCGTTGGGTTAGAAATTAAAAACATCGACAGCCGAGGATTGAAAGTGTTGTTGATGTTTTTAATATTAAGATGTATGGTGGATTATATTGGTATTAATTAATCTACTCTCTTGAGTCTTGATAAGCAAGGGATATGCATTTATGTTCTCTCTCTTTTGACTCTTTCCTACCATTTTTGGCTCAGGTTGAGATAATATAATTTTACAGGTACATACAAAGTACTCCCTCCGTTCTTTTTTAAATGTCGCTTGAGTCAATTTCACACTTATTAAGAAAATGGATAAATAATCTTATTTACCCTTATTTAATTCCTTATGGAAAAACAGACAAGTCTCTAATTAATATCATCATATCATAAAGATGGATGGAACAAAGGGTAAACTTGGTACTATATAGATTTTTTATATTGAAATCAGTAAAATGACACTTATTTAAGAACATAAAAATTTAGTCCAAACGACATTTATAAAAGAACGGAGGGAGTATATATTACTATCGATGACAATCAAGTTGAGCCATTAATTATACAAACATGTAGTTTTGTCTCATCTTGCAAGTCAATAATGGCATCATTAATCTTGTTGATTAATTGCCTAATTAATAATGGAGATCTCACTTTCCTTGTTGGCTTAATTGTCAAAGCAGACAAGCCCAATGTAGCAGTCAGTTGTCCTTATTAATTGGTCAAATATTTTAAGCTATGAATTTTGTTATGATCGAATTTTCTGTTTTATCTTATGAAGTGAATTTGCCATGAAAAGAAGAGATGTTGGATGATGTTCAACAACAATATTACAGGCTAATGGAGGAGAATGGACTCACAATCTTTAATTCTTGAAACGGTATAATGATCAGAACCTAATTAATTAGCTAGCTTATTTGAATTACAACTATAAAACATGGCATTTGACTCCTTAAACTTTTCATATATATTTGCTAAACTTAACTGCTTTTCTCCTTCCCTTGTCCGAAAGGTCATATATCTAATACTCCAATTAGCATACGAGATTGGCTGCCCGAGCTTCCAATTAGCATCATAAGCCAGCATAAGTCCAGACAAGATAGTCCAGATGTAGCCAACCCAACCACTTTATCATTTCATCATTGTACTTTGTATAGATTCTTAGATATGTATTCAATGATCCTCCAAGTTAATATGGAAGACAAATTCATTATCACTCATAACGATGCCACTACCTTAGAATGTCGATTTTAATTTGGCAAAGAAATCAGCTGATAATCAACTTTTTATTTTTTAATTAGGCCAAAAAGTCAGCAGATAATCAACTTTTCATTTGGCTTAAAAATCAATCCATGGCATTGGTTTAGGCTAGTTTTAGAACATATATTGCGTTTAAATGAAACTGTAACTTCCCTAACACAATTTAAATAATAGTTTTAAACGGAATTGATCTTTATATTTTAGTGTTTAATTAGTGTTTAATTCCTATTAAAACTCTTCTTAATTTATTTTATTTTATTTTAAGCATGCTTGTTTTAGTGTTTTTGTATTTTAGTCTTTAAATTTTTGAATAAAAGCAAATATATTTTTGGGTTTAATTAAAGGTAAATAAGAGTTTTGGCACAAGTCTTTAAGTTAATTCGGATTTGTTTCAGAGTTTAAGGGAAATACCACATCTTATTTATATAAGAAAGTTGCTCCAAGTTGATTTTGTAAAAGGCACAAGTCTTTAAGTTAATTCCGATTTGTTGGGAAATACCAAATCTTATTTATATAAGAAATTCAGTTTATACAGAACACGATTAAAAAGTATGATCTTTGTATCTATATAATCGATTTTATTTAGCGGGATAAAAACTCAATAATTGCAAAAAAAGTATGATCTATGTAACCATATAATTCACCTCATTTAATAAGATAAAAACTCAGCATTTGAAAAGTATAATCTATTTAGCATGTAGGTAGTTGTAAAATGTGATCAATGTAGTCATATATCGTTGACGGAATACTTGTTCCAAGTTATCTTGTTTTATACTATCCAATATTCTAAACAACGTTCATTAAAATAATAATTAAATTTATGGGTTCACTTATATTAAGATTAGGATCCAATAGTTGTAATTTTGATTTTAATAAGATTTATACTTTTATTCCCAATTTTATTTGTTGCCGGTTCAATATATATAGCAAAATCACAAGTATGCGTTAAATTTGACTTTTTTTGGTGCTATTTTTTGCACTCACCCTAATTGTGAACACGTATTCTAGCGAATATTGTCAAAAACTGAATAAATTAAAATTTTCACACAAAACTCCATTTTTCATATGCTATAACATACGTTTTTTGGTAAAAAAAATGGTAAAATCACACTTACATGTTACTTATGACTTTTTTGTACTATTTTTTTGCACTCACCCTAATTGTGAACATGCATTCTAGAGAATATTGTCAAAAATGAAAGAGTTAAAATTTTCACCAAACCTCCATTATTTGTAAGCTATAACACACATTTTTTGGTAAAACAAATGGTAAAATCTAAAAACGCATTGATTTTAACTTTTTTGTACCATTTTTTGCACTCACCATGATTGTGAATATGCGTTATAGTGAATATTGTCAAAAAAATGAAAGGATAAAAAATTTCACCAAACCTCCATTTTTCATGGGCTATAACATACGTTTTTGGGTAAAAAATGGCAAAATCTAAAAACGCATTGATTTTGACTTTTTTTGTACTATTTTCTGCACTCACCCTGATTGTGAACATGCATTCTAGCGAATATTGTCAAAAAATGAAAGAATTAAAATTTTCACCAAATCTCAATTTTTCATGGGCTATGACACACGTTTTTTGGTAAAAAAAATTGCAAAATCTAAAAATGCATTGATTTTGACTTTTTTTGGTACCATTTTTTGCACTCACCATGATTGTGAACATGCATTCTAGCGAATATTGTCAAAAAATGAAAGAATTAAATTTTTTACAAAACTTCCATTTTTAATGAGGTATAACACATGTTTTGTTTTTGTAAAAAATGACATAATCCAAAAACGCATTAATTTAGATTTTTTTGTACCATTTTTTGCACTTACCCTAATTGTGAACATGTATTCTAGCAAACATTGTGAAAAATATGAATGAATTAAATTTTTCACCAAATCTCCATTTGTCATGGGCTATAACACGTTTTTTGGTAAACAATTACAAAATTATAAAAATGCGTTGATTTTGACTTTTTTTTGTACCATATTTTGCACTCGCACTGATTGTGAACATGCACTACCTTAAAAGAGAAATTTTGGACGATGAACTGCTCAGGAAACTGAACCCAAAATATATATATATATAGGGTTTAATTTTTTTAATTTTAATTTCGTACTCTCCAAGTAAGTCTTATATATTGTTATTATTATTATTGGACTTAATTGGTTCGTGTGCCCCTCCTCCAAGACTCAAATCTTCTAACTTTATCCAATAGTACTACTTGTGACGTTTGTAGATTAATTTGTACGTGGCTTTAGATTAGATTTATCAATTTATAAACGTTTTAGAGATTTTGTGAAAACCTTCCTTTGTAATTTTATTATTTTGGAATTTACCAATACATGTTATATGAATATCATGTCACGTTTGTTATGGTAATTAAGTAAATCTCACTTTAATTTCTTGGGTGTAAAAACAATAATAATCTTAACACATTTAAAGCACTCCAAATCTTCTCTTATATTCTCTATTTTAATCTCTTTTTAAAATAAAAGTCTATCGAGTGATTAGTGAAGTCAAATGGATAATAAGTATTAAATACATATCGATTAAACCGAGAATGTGAAAGAGGGATTAAACCGAGAATGTAAAAGAAGATCATGTGGGCATTTAAAGGGAGACCTAATATTAATACTCAAATAGGAAGAGATCGAACCCCAAAAAAAACATAAAAAATGGGAATTGCAAGTCCAATGGCACAAATACTAATCATCTTAATTTGAACTAAAATCATCAGCAAACTTGATCACGTACACATTGCCTTATTTAATTTTCAAATCAAAGCTTTTCCAATTTATAATAAAGTCTTTAAATTTATTGAGTTAATCTTAATTTGAACATATTTTTCTCTATATCCGACCCATGAACTGCGATAAACACTCAACATGCTATCCAGTGTCTCTTTTATTTCTTCCTCCACCACTGGCAGTCCTGCTTCAACAGCTATCCAGTTGAAGTACTCAAACTGCCCAGAAAAGAAAAGAATAAAATAATTATTAGAGCTCACAAAATTGTTTCTAAATATTAATTTAACAACGTATAGTGTGAATCTAGCTAATTTACAAAGTTAAATATTACATGACATTGATCAAGGATATTTTCTTAATTTGCTCGTTTCAAAGTAATTAATTAAACCTCAATTTTCACCATCCCTAAACGCACTTGTACAGCCTATTATTGATCATCATTAACAATAAACATAAGTATTTACTATATTATAATACAGGTACCTGGTTCATGGGAAGCCTATGAGTATGGTGCTTAGGAACTTTAGTTTCCTCCATGAGTCGGTAATGTTCTTCCACATCTGCCAACATCTTTTCTTTTGACGGCAAAATTGCCTTTCCAGATATAACACAAGTCACCCATTTTGCTTGTAATTCCATCATCAGAAAGTTGATTGCCTAATTATATATGCCATGGTTATGTAAATCGTTTTTAAAAAATGATTGATGGTCTATTCTGATAAAATGATTGATGGTCTAATTATGTTAATTGCCATTGTCCCTAATCAATAGGTCTAATTTAACTGCTTATTAACTTGGTTCACAAAATTTATACAACAAAAGAGATTCAGTTACTCTCATGTGGATAGGAGTTCATATATATATATATATATATATATATATATATATATATATAATCGTAAGTTAATTGTAATTTCAGCGCGCAGTAAAAGCGACAGAAAACTATAATCACAATTTTAACGCTCACTAAAAGTGATAAGAAATTATAATCACAATTTCGACAACATCAGTGATAATTATCCGTTTTATAGATGAATTAATGGGTTTTATAGGAGTTTTTTTGAAAAAAAAAATTAAGAACCAACACCAACTACCCAACTAATCAATAATTAGTCAAATATGAACATTTGTTTAATAATTTTCAAACATGAGGAATACAAAATGCTTATGGTGTCATTACAATTCATGTGAATCATAACATTAATTAATTATTTAGGTCTCGAGAAGAGCATGCTTGCGCAGCTGTATCCAAATATTAAAGCTAGTGGTTATGGTACCATATTATTTGGTCCCATATAAGTATTTTTTTTTTTTTCTTTATGAAAATCCATTGTTTATAAGTATATCTTGTCTTGATTTTACTCCTCATGATTTGTAAACAACGTTCAATGGCTATAGTAAATAGACTGACCCGATTTGGTATTCCCACAAAAGAAAGTGAAGGAGCAAGCTGT
This sequence comes from Ophiorrhiza pumila, assembly GCA_016586305.1. Lineage (NCBI taxonomy): Eukaryota > Viridiplantae > Streptophyta > Magnoliopsida > Gentianales > Rubiaceae > Ophiorrhiza > Ophiorrhiza pumila. The sequence continues at coordinate 3,361,087 of BLIW01000002.1, forward strand.
GGAGGAAAGATGTGCTTGTACAATGGTCCAACTCGATTATCATCAACTGTTATGATTCCATTTGTTTTAAGGAAAGGAAGAGCATACTTGTAGCTGTGCCAATTAAATGAATTACATTCCATTACAAACAAGAACATCTTATTTATATACATTATAGATTAATAAAAATGTGGGAAAAATCCAAATGGATCTTCTTTTTACATTCCCTAATTTAATTCATGTTTTAATTTATAAATACTGATACGATTTTAATAAAATATACGTGACGTATATTTATAAATTGAAACAGAGATTGAAACTTGGAATGGAACAGAAATTTTGGAGTGGGAAAAATCAGGAGAAGAACTTGAAAAGAATTGACATACCCGGTGCAATGAACAATAATATCAGCAGCAACTAAATCTCCATCTTCGAATGCTATTTCACCATTTTTATAGCAACATTCAATCTGTTAAAAGTTCTTGACAAATTAATTTAAGTGTTTTAGCAGCTCAAGTCAACGAGAGCTTTAATGAGGCAAATAATGAACTTAAAACTAGGCTTGATCTGATCGGTACCTTTGAATGCTGCCACAGATTGTCGTGTGTCTCCAATTTTTTAACCTCAACGGTTGGGGATCTCGACGAAAGATGTACTTCTTTGGCTACCTTGCAAGTTTCTAGCGCGATATCGTGGGCACTTGGCCCTTCTCCAATCACCACTAAAACCTGTACAGAAATGTTAAAAATTGTTATTTAATTTTCTGAATTTTCGTTTCTTTTTTTGGTGTACTCCATCTAAATATAAGAAGTACATATGTTTATAGGCAGTCCAAGCTAGGTTCTGTAACCAACGTAACGCTTTGCTACGTTTAATAATATATTGATCATATTACAATCCTATAAATATTAAGAAGCTTTTCGAAATGAGTTTATATTAAACATGGTGGCGAAGATTAATGCATATATATTAGTAACACCATTTAATATATGGAATAAAAGGTTATTTGTTGTTATTGTTATTTCATAAATTAACTTCACTGAACTAGTGCTTTCAAATGTCTAAAGGTGAAGAAGTTTCTTAAATTTTCTTAAGTTACTTTTTGAGAAAATTTAGGAAGTGGAAATCATTTTTAATCTAGTAACTATTTAAGTATGTCAACTAATCTTTAAAGAAAAATTACGAGAGATCTTTGTAAATGTCATGAGTTTGAGGAAACAAGTGTGATTCTATTGTATGAATGAATCATAAGTCATTTAAAGTGATAAAAGATAATCAACATGCAAATTAATTTGGTAACAAATAAGTAAAACAATATCATTGAAAACCTGATTTCTGAAAGGCTCTGGAACTCGATAGTTATGACAATGAATTTGTTTCCCAGGCCATTTCTCGATGCCTTTCAAGATCAACAGCCAAGAGCAGTCAATAAAAAGTATACATTAATTTCTCCAAACATGCAAATATCAAATACAATATGCAGTTAAAAGAATAAGAAAAAAAAAATTGAAAGCAAGATCAAGTCTGAATTATATACATAACCTGGAAGCTCTGCTATTTTTGGTCGAGTGTAATGACCATTGCAAACCACAACTGCTTCAAAAGATTCTTCTGAAGTCAGCTCACTTCTTTGATCTCTTGATTCAACCATCCACACTCCATTCTTGTTCTGCTCAACCCTAACTACTTCAGCATTAAATCGGACCAGGTCAATGAGTCCAAAATCTCTAGCAAAATTGTTCAAAAATTCATGCACTTGTTCATGTCCTGGAAACTCCCACAGCTCGCCATTTTGATCTCTGATCGTGAAGGGATAATCCGAAAATCCCATAAGTTTTCTGGGCAAGTTTGTACGAAGTGAATTGTAAAGACCGCTCTGAATAATTTTCCTGTTGGGATCAAGGCCAAGCGGATCGTCCTCCACACATGGATCGTACACCCATAATCCACCAATCCTGTCAGATTTCTCATAAACCACCACCCGATGGCCTTCTCTTTGAAGTTCACGTGCCGTAACAAGTCCAGCAACTCCTGCTCCGATCACTGCAACATTGAGAAGCTTTGCCATTGCATAATATTTCTTGAATGATGAAATAAGCTCAGGGCCATTCATTAAATACTCAGATGGATACTCATGATTGTCACGCTTTTTACTTTGTAGGTTTAACGCTTTTATCAAAAGTTATTGAAACGACACTTAATTGATGTTATAGCCACCCAGCTGCCTTGTCAGCATAGTTTGTTAAGCTGTTAGCTAAGGTTCTGTTTGGATGGATCAAAATTTGTGATTTATTTCATAATTGCAAAATGATGTGTTTGTTTTGTTCTAACTTTTTCATTAAAATTTTTAAAACACAAAACAATGCTACAGTAATATTTTTTGTTACAGTATTTTTTATAAATAAAATATTAAATTTGAATTTGAATTTTAAATTTTAATAATAAACAATTATTCCTAACACAATTCTCACCAAAATAAACTAATAAAATACTAATTCAAATTTAAATTTCAAACTTTTATTAATAAAAAAATCTTCAATACGAATCCCATCAAAATAAAATCATTCATTCAAAACACTTCCAAAATATTCTTTTCTAATAACAAATCTCAAGAAAAAAAATTTCATGATATAATCCAAAAATAGCTCGTCCACGGAGCCTAAGCTTTTCTTTGTTAGTGTCGATTAGTAGGATAAAGCCAAGGAAAATGAGTGGAGGAGACAGCTTTGGAAATTGTACTAATCTTTCTTTCTCGAATACAGATTCTACTCTCTTTTGCTCTCAATTTTCTTTCTATCCTTTCTATCTTAATTTCTCTTCTTCTTCTTTCTTCTAAAATCGTGAATCCTTTAGCTTGAACTTGACAGATTGATATAGGCTTATAATTAACTTAGCAACCTTAAAAATAAATTAGTCAAATAATGTAAGCAAAGCGTACACACGTAAACATAAAGCAACCTTTAAGAATAAGTTAGTCAAAAAAAATTTGCACATCTAAAGACGTTTGCAGCTATAAGGATCGTAACATCAGTGAAACTCTGATATTTTATTGGCGTTGGTTGATCTCAAATCGATAAAAAGAATCGATTTGGAAGATTTGAAACTTGTTGATGGCATTTTGTAATTTTACAAACTTTTGAAATGAGATAATTAACCTTCTCTGCCTTTGAATTTTTCTTAGTCCCAGGAACAAGGATATATATATATATATATATATTTGAACCAATCAATATAAAATGTCTAGCAATACTGGTTTGTTTCTCGTGGTTAAATTGTTGAATGGATGGTAGGTACAACAGAGCTGCTAAAAATATTATTTGCTTTGATTTGCAGTACTGGCGATATCTTTAAATTTATTGGGATTTCTTGATGATTGAACCCACATGATTGTGGCTAATTCGAACCAAAATATATCGATCAGAAGATTCCAAACTATGTAGAAAGTCATTGATCTTAATTAACATCCTGGAGGCTGCAACAATCGAAATGAATGTTTATTTAGTCCAACTCTCAACATTTTGCTCTCTAATTAATCCAATCCATGAAGCACCAAATATTAATTTGGTAAACTTCTCATATATCTCTTTCATCTGCTTATCCACCGGAAATCCCGTTTGAGCAGCTACCCACTCCAAGTATTCAAACTGGAAAATTGGAAAGAAACAAAAAAAAAAATCACCAAATTAATTTGATTATCAAGCACCAAACTTTTGAGAGGGTTAGTTTTGCATTCTGAGTTTTTATGATCAAGAATGGAGTTCACAAGCATATGCATAATTTAAAACCATACTGCATTAACTGGAAGTCTATGAGTATGTTGCTTTGGGATTCCATCCTCTTCCATAACCCGGTAATGTTCTTCAACATCAACTAACATTTCTTCTTTTGATGGCAGAATCGACTTCCCAGATAACACAGAAGCTACCCACTTTGCTTGTACTTCCATCATAAAGAATATGACAACCTGATTGATTGAGAGCAAACAAAATTGTTTTTTTGTTTTTTCATTTGTTTCTTGACAGTAATAAATAGAGAAGCATTTCAACTTCAAAATATTATTACAAGATTTTCTAAGATAAAGAAGCTACACTTTTGCCCCGATCACTATAGTTTTTTTTGTTCTTCAATTGTTTACCTGAATTGTTGTGCATTAACAAGTTTACCTAAGCATTCTTTAATTCAAATGAGATTAATGTGTTTGATCATACCATGAATAACGTAAGAAAAATATTAACACAATAACCTTAATTATTAACTGACCCGATAAGGTATCCCAACAAAACAGAGCTCAGGAGCGAGTTCTGGGGGGAAAACGTGCTTATACAATGGTCCAACACAGTTGTCATCGATAGCTACAATCCCATTTGTTTTCAGGAATGGAAAATCATACTTGTACCTATATTGACAGAGTCTTAAATTCATCAAATATGCAAGGATTGTAGCATTAGCAAACATTATTTTTTTGGAAAAAACTTGAAAAAGAAGGACATTCTCCAGAATGAAGAGTCTTAGATTTAATCAACAGACTGTATGCATAAGAAGGTCAAGTAATTACCCTGTACAATGCAGAATTATATCTGCAGCAACAAATGCTCCATCTTGGAAAGCTACTTCACCATTTTCATAACAATAGTCTATCTATGAGAAGCTTGAATTGTTAAATTTGTACTTATAGATTTGGTATTCAAACTCCAGACGAGAAGTGCCAAAAAAAAAAAAAAAACCACAGAAATATTTAATATGCAGGATTTCTTACTTTTGAGTGCTGCCACAGATTGTCAAACATGTCCAATTTTGAAACTTTAATTTGTTGGGATCTTGATGAAAGATGAACTTCTTTGGCAACCTTGGTTATCTCTTGGCTTATATCCAGGGCACTCGGTCCAGCACCAATCACCACTACAATCTGTGATTTTTCCAACAAATTTAATTACAAAACCACGATGAAGTTTGTAGCAAATTAATTATCTTATGAGTTATTCTACAAGGAGAAGATTACAAAATGGATACCTTATCTCGAAATGGTTCAGGAACTCGATAGTTATGGCTATGAATTTGTTTGCCTGGCCATTGTTTGATACCTTCCAGGTGTGAAACAAGCGAAATTATTAATCCGTGTTGCACACTTTCAGTAAAGAACTTGAAGGGCTTAGCGCATGCATATAAATGTCTCATTCGTTTTATTCCAAAACCATTCATTTGCATAATTGGTAAAGGCAGTTCACTGATTAAGCTAACAAAATATGCTTGAAAAATAGCAACTTTGTCTGTGTATACTAATGATCAAAACAAGCATTATAGATTTAGAAGATGAACTCGACAGGATGGTCACCTGGGAGGTCCGCCAATTTTGGTATGGTATAGTGACCATTACAAACCACCACAGCTTCAAACAGCTCTTCTGAATCCAACCCATCATTTGACCTGGATTCAACCACCCAATGATCGTTCTTCCCCTTCTCAACTCGGACAACTTCGGTATTAAACCGAACCAACCCAATAAGCTCAAAATCTTTAACAAAATGATTCAAGAATTCCAATACCTCTTGATGGCCAGGATAATCTCGAAGCTCACCATTGTATCTGATTGTAAAAGGGTAGTCTGAAAATCCCATAAGATGCCTAGGGAGGTTTGTCGTAAGTGAATAATAGAGACTGCTGTGAACTATTTCTCTGCTTGGATCGAGGCTCAGAGGATCTGTTTCCACTTTAGAATTGTAAACCCATATTCCACCAATTTGGTCAGATTTTTCATACACCACAACTTGGTGACCTTCTCTTTGAAGCTCGCGAGCGGTGACAAGGCCGGCTGCTCCTGCTCCGATCACTGCCACTTTGAGTTGCCGTGCCATGTTATATTAAGGTGGCAGAGGCAAAAGCTTGCAACTTATTGGGTGGCCGGCGGTCTAACGGATTCTGGCCATTAGATTCGTTCGTTTACAGAAAGTCGAATTGTCGAGGAATACTGTTGACTTCAATGATTTGTTAAGCGGCCCTACTCCCTAGAAAAAAGAAAAAGATTGCCTTAGATTTGACTTCAACTCAAGTATTTGCATACTTTTTGGCTTTTTGCAACCAGAAGAATGGTTCGTTGACTAGTAGTGATATATTTCGATCCGATGCTTCCGTCTCAAAACATTTGAATGAACTCCATTAAAGCTTACTATAGATGAGCATGCATGCATGTATAATTTTCCAAGGAGCACGAAATTTCTTTTTGAAAAATGGGTTTTTCGTTTTAGTCCAATGGAAATAAATATCTTCAAACTTTTGGTAATTTGAGTTTATTTACCTAAGAATTTAAGGAATGATCGAGGAGTTAAAAACACCATAATCTAGGGGCAAACCTAAATATTTGATCCTCATAATTGCTGTTGCAATATCACCAAGTGAGGAAGAAAAGAAGTTTATTCCGACTTATAATTAACATGTCAAAGATCAAATTAAAGCTACAATAAAGGTTTTCCAAAAACAAAAACAGACAAAAGAAAGAAAATGACACCAAAGGTTTCCAATGCATTTAACCTTCAGGTTCAGGCCCTTCATGTGCCTTGGGAGTTTCTGATACACTAACAATGCCAACAAGTGCAAAAGAATAACTTATCACGAACAATCTGGCAAATTTCTCAGGGCAACCATCAGCCACAGGAGAAGGGAGAGCCACTGCGAATGATGGTGGTCCAAGATAAAAAAGAAAGGCCTATCTCGATTTTTAATCAATGTCAATCACTAATTCAAGAATATCTAACTTCAGCATCGATCATCCATGGCCACAAAACCTCCCATTACATTTTGTCATTAATTTTTTTCACATTGTATTTCATATGTTCAATTTATACTTTATTGGAACCCCTATAAATAAATGGTTATTCTCGTATGCTTTAGTTCTACGACGATACTGTCAAAACATTGCAGCAAGCTAGCTAGAACTAAAAATGGTTGGCTCAAAGGGAATTGCCATCATTATTCTGCTTAATGTAATCTTTTTCACTTTTGTTTCATCAGGCAAGGCTACTTCATGTCCTCCACATCCAAAGGCTCCAGCTAAAACTCCCACTGCTCCCACTCCCAAAAAACCTGCCAAATGCCCCAAAGATACCCTCAAGTTTGGTGTTTGTGGTGATTGGCTAGGCTTGGTTCATGAGGTCATTGGAGCAAAGCCCAGCACCGAATGTTGTGCATTGATAAAGGGTCTTGCCGATCTTGAAGCAGCAGTATGTTTATGCACTGCCATTAAGGCCAATATATTGGGGATTATCAAGATCAAGATACCTGTTGCTATTAGGACGTTCATCAATTCTTGCGGAAAGAAAGTGCCAGAAGGCTTCCAGTGTCAATGAATTGTTCTTATTATATATGCTTTGTCTAAAGTTATGCAAGTCCTTGTCTTGATTTGTATGTTAAAAGTTTCAAATTAATGCGGCTTTTGACATGGTCGTTGTTAATTTGTTGTTTCTGATTGAATAAATGAAATATTCTTTGTCCTATATCATGTTAATTTCTTGGAAGAATCCAGTGAGCATATTTAGATAAAAATCTAAATTAATACAAGACAACAGTTCTTGATCAGTTTGGTAATAATGTTGGAATAATTTCTTCTTATTTAGACGTATTACATATTATATATGATTTCAGTTTATGAGTACAATCACAACATAGACACGCTTTAGATCCAAAGAAAGAGATGATTGACGGTTTTAAAAGTTCCATGCAATTGAGATTATTTTCAGTGCCCTTAATTGGGACAGTTACATTGCAGTTTTCCCCTGAAATTTGACTTTAGCACGTAGCAAAGGCAAGAATAAACATTGTCTTCATTCAGGCTTATTAATCCTTTACAACAGAGGCATTGTGGGAGCCCTGAAAGGTATTTTAGCTTCAAGAATAATAGCAGAACAGGCAGCCAACGTTGTCACATTCAAAGAGCAGCCACAGCCTGCAGGAATTGATTCTAATGCTGGTGCACAAGAACAAAATGTTGAAGAAAACGGCAATCCACAATTATAAAACTGTATGAAACTTGTTGAAAGCATTAACTGGTATTGGAAAATTATAAAACATATATAGCTGCATAGACATGGCATTTCCTTTCACATGTCCAATTTTTTTTATTTAGAGGACGATGACAATATTTTATTTAAGTCATCATTTTCTGAGTACTATCAAAGCGTAGACACAAAACAGAAGAAACATTCTTCCGGTGTACAATAGTAGCTCAATGGATGGAGCTATATATCAGAAGGGATTGATAAACTGTTCTAAAACCCGCATGCAAATGACACGACTTTCATCGCTTCTGGGACAGTGAGGTTTGCACGAGGGTTCTTGGCAGAAATATTAGACTTGAGGACAGAGCAAACGCAAGAGTGTTTATCTTCCTCTTTCAGTCCTCTTAATCCTTTACAACACATGATGCGTGCGATGCCGGAAGATCGACCTTGTAAGAGCATATTAGAACAGGCCGTCACTGTTGTGGTACCCAGAGAGCAGTTACAGCTTGTAGGAGGACTTGATGCTAATGGTGCTGGTGCTGAAATGTTGACGCTAGTAATTGGTGCTGGTGCTGAAATGTTGACGCTAGCAATTGGTGCTGGTGATGAAATGTTGAGGCTAGCAATCGGTGCTGGTGCTGAAATGTTGGTGCTAACAATTGGTGCTGGTGCTGAAATGTTGGTGCTAACAATTGGTGCTGGTGCTTGAGTTAGATTATCATCACTTGGAGAGTCTCCCGTGACTGAAAAAATGAAGAGAACGTTCAAGAGTAGGACTGTAAACAAAAAGTTGATTTTGAAAACCATTTTCAATGCTTTTTACAACAAAAGTAAGTTCAGTTCAACTGCTTAAGTGTGTTGTTATGTTTAGATTTGTAAGCTGGGGAGACTCAAAGGTGGAATTTATATGCATGGTTTTCAGAGCTAATCACCTAAATTAAAATGATGGTAACTTACAAATTTGTAAACACTTGAGATGTTTGAGTTTCACCAATATCCTAAATGTTCATCATTTTGTTCATTTGTTGTATATGGATGAAATGAAATGATAAAAAGGATATAAAGATGTTGGGGTGCCAATAATTCCGGTATGACAACAGAGGAAGAAGTTGCGGGTTGAACTGTAATTGGCAGTTCTTTGGTGAAAGTTTTGGCAAGAAAATCCAGCCATTTTTATGAAGGTAAAGGATAATAAGGTTTATGGAAAATGGTTAATGAAATGTGCAAGAGTTTGGTTTATTAAAAAGTTCTACTCAGTTTCTTGATCAAATTGGCACTAGTTTGTTTAATTTATTAACAGTTTTCTCATTCTAAAAATTTAAAAAAAAAAATTGATTTTGAAAACCATTTTCAAGGCTTTTAGAACGAAGTAGAGTTCAAATGTCTTATGTGCATTATAGAATCCAGTGTGTGGAATTCATTTGCATAGTTTCCAGATTTAATGACCTAAAATTGTGGAACTTATTACAGATTTGCAAATACTTGGGAGGTTTTAGTTTCAGCTATACATTGCCTAAATGTTGGTTACTTTGTTGTATATGGGCGCTGCCTGAAATAAGATGTTTTGTGCTAATAATTTCGGTATGGCAGAGGAAGAAGTTGCGGTTTGAATTGCAATTACTGGTCCTATCAAAGCATTGCCAAATCCACCAATTTTTGTGGAAGGATAAGGGTAAAGAATTAGGTTTATGGAAAGTAAATATGTAATCTGTATTGTTGTGATCTGAAACAAAGGCGGTGCACAAGACTTTGAACAGCATAGGATTACATTGTCATCTATACTTAGTTCAGAGTACACTTAAATGGAGGTGTCAAGAAGATCAATAAGAATCCTCAGGAGTCAAGGACCCAAGAGCTCATCTTCTGTGCTGATGACGAACACAAGTGACTTAAAATTCAGCTCTTTTCATCCTTTGAGTGCTCTCAGAAATATGAAAGAACCAAGTCTTTCTTGGTATTTGTCAGCCAAACACTTTGAACCAGAGCCTAAAATGGCTCAAGTTAGTTGAGAAAAAAAAAAGTAATCAGAATGCAGAACAGACCTTGATTATGCAAACATAATAAGAAAGGTCTACCAGAGCGAGGTGGTTTTATTTGTTAACTTTTAACTAATGAAGCTTGAAAAGCAGTGATACATACAACTCGTGATCGAATGGGAATTACATATGTTCAGTACCATTCTCAAGAATTACGAGAATCAATCCCCTCAAAGAAATACACAATGTGGATTAAAAGAACAAAAGGTCCAGTAAGACCCTGAATGATGAAGCATAACCTAGCAAAGTGCATGCAAATTGAACATCTTGATACACAAGATAGGTTGAAGGGCAATTAAGGCTAAGGATTCTGCATAAGGAAATTCAAATGCTGCAAGTCACTGTGGCCTCAATAGAATAATTACACGGTGATGCCCAATTCGGTTCTCACTAATGCGACCAAGGTGTCTAAGTACCTGCAAAGTATTCTCCAATGTTAGCTCATTAGAATATGTTTCAACCCCCAACTTCATCTTTATTTGCATTTGGATGTCTCGTGATCATTATGTAAGCCATAGTGCACCAGAGCATACCAGTTGTCCAGTAGTTGTTACTTTAATCAAGAAACAAAATATAAAGAAAGCTTAAACTTTTTCAACAGCATCAATTCCAGCTCCTTACCAGTCAAAATTTTAATAAGTAAATGTTAAAAAAACCGTGTGGATTTCTCGGTTTCTCTTCTTTTTGCCAATTCTAACAATTTAGCTATCAAAAACCAAAACAGGAAATACTCACCGTCAATATTCCTTTTCCTGTAGTGTCAAACTTCAGTGTAGGCCCCTTCATATCAGTTTCCAGGAAGAAATGTTTTCCCTTCACTGACTCGGCCATTGCAATCTCTCTTAGCTCCTGCAAGATTTTGACAACTTTATATGTGATGTGCAAATAATAAAAGCAACTTTGACATACAGGGACAGTGGGATGTAGCAAAATGGAAAAGAACTAATTGAGAAGATTCATTAAATGTAATACAAGATCAAATGTAGCACCACATTCCTGATATCTGTCCCAAAATATATAGTCTATTACTATTACATTGAGTGATATGTCATGGGTCCATCAGAAATGTGCCTGCATATTTGTTTTCAAAGGGAGAGGCTCTAGGGGAAATTATATTTTGCAAGCCAACATTATCACACACAAAGCATCAGAGCTTCAATTTGGCAAATTGAAGACCAGAAACCAACTTCTCAGGGCAAGTTTTACTCACCAGTGCTCTTTCCAAGGTAGTCTCATTCAGCTTCAGAAAAGAGAAGAAAACATAATCAGGAAAGGTGATACAGGACAAACGAAATACACCAGATCAAAGAGTAAAGAAAGCCACAAAAGAGGGACTGACAACCTTCTTTCGCGGTGCTGTAATGAGTTGGGCATTGGCATCAGCATATGATGCCATGTCGTTAATAGCTGCATTAACCTTATCCAGTGTTAGCCTCCCTTTCATGTACCTACATTTTGCTAATCTTAGAAGAGCCAATGAAATTACAAGGGCACGTCATATGTGGTCATTGAAATAGACTCATCCAGGTGTTGTTTTCTAGTCCAGATGTAAACCCAAACACAACGCAGAAATTATTAATTTAGAGGGAGGTAACTAGAGAGAAACTATTTCTATATGTTAGAGACAGATCTAAGAGAATTAGGCTGCAGAAGGTATCATTACTGCAAGCTACATCAGAGACTCAAAAAAACTATGAGCAATGGAATCTACTTACTGCGGCAATGAAATAAGTTCATCTGCAGTAATATACCAGAGCGGTGCAGTGGCACGACCTTTTTTTTCCTGGACCTGAGATGAAAAAGAAATAACATTATGATCCTTCTGACTGTTCATATGAAGTAGATATAGAAACACTGAAACCCCCACAGAAAATAAAATTGCTCAAGGAACTAATCTACCAAATTCTGATCAAATGTACCCATATCAATGAGATTATGCAGGTAAGCAGCTATATTTCCAGTTGATTTCATGTTATTCAGTGGAATTTCTAATCTAAACAAAACTGCCAGAGCCCTTTTTGTCATGTTCCTTTTAACACGAAAAGAACCTTTATTGTATGCATAGACATAGACAGTAACCAATAGTTTGCCAACTAGTGCAGAGTATTTGTCTTCTATACAGATCTCCTTAATAAAAGCAGTGGTCAGCACACATAACAAAACTGAGACAAGGGTTCCCTTACTTTGGGTGCAGTAGGCTCCTCAACCTTCAATGACTCAAAATTTAGGTCATCTTTGCATTGTACGAGAGGCACGCTGAGGACAATATGAAAAAAGACATGAGACAATCATACGTCCACCCAACAGTATACGAAAGGAACATCAATACACAAATAGCAACGAGATCCAAGAACTTCAAAAAGGTTAATGTCAGACCTTTTTGCATGACACTGGTTGATACCAATCATCCTTTCAGGCAAATATGACGGAACACAAGCAGATATATCATTGAGTTTCTTCTGTTGCTTCAGTGATTCCTCTATCAGCTTCTGAAACCACCACAACTATTCAGAGTTAGAGAAACAATAAACCTTGTTTTTCAGTTACCTTCTCCCATTTCTAACCAGTAAAATCAACATACCATGCGAATTTTTCGGTCCGCCCTAACCATTATGGTATCCCATACACATTCAACAATTAAACCTTCAGGACTCAATAACACATTATTAATACAGTATGCAAGAAAATTTTGGGGAAAAAAAAAGAAGGAATTTTTCCCTGCCATTTCCCACAATGCGAATTAAACGGCTCCTTACGAAATCTGAGATTTTCAAATATAATATTGTAAGGCTGTGGAACCCTAATTTCAAAATATCCAAATGAGACTATAGAAATCAGAACCTCCCACAAAGCATTTTACAAAGAACTGGTTTACAATAAAAGCAAATTAACATATCACTTAAACAAAATGCAATAAATTCAGCCAATTCACCAAACAATTAAGAATTTAACATGAAATCAAAAAAAAAAAAAAAAAAAAGAGTACTTTGGCTTTGGGGATAGTTTGAGTTTCTTGACGCAATCGGTCTTTGATTTTGTGAACTTGCAGTTCCATACCCTGCAATGCTGCATCTATCGCTGATAAATCGCAGACGCTACTCGCCGGATACACTGCAAAATTTAAATAAAAGAATTTCATTATAAGATTAGATTATCAACAAAGAATGAATCTTTTTGTTTTTCTTGAAGAATTAACTGTTGCGAGCAATAACAAGTTGTTGGAGCTGGGCAATGCGAGCGTTGAAGGACGACATGAGCGACTCCAGTGAAGAAGTCCCTGCTTCTTCTTTCGCCGCCATTGTTTTCTCCGCCAAAGATTAGATTCCCTGTGATGTAATGGATTGGGAATCTTCAAAAAATTCTTTTATAATTTTGGCGGGAACTTTCAAACAAATTTAACTCAGAAGATGAGATATGGAAAATAATCTTCAATATTAGCAATTTTTTTAGTAAAGTTGCATCTTCAAATGATCAAATGATTGGATGGCTAAAATTGAGTAATGATTGTGGGAGTGAAAATACAAACTAATACATTATCCATTATGGTTCATTCATCATTTGGTTAGTTAAGGTATTAATTTATCTTTTTATAACTGTCATGTCATTCACTTTGCGTTTTCACTCTAATTTTTCTCTCCCCTATCATTAATCGCTAAAATTATACTATCACAACAAATAAATTTTTAACTGACCCTCTATGTTTCTTTCCATATGCATGTTTGACCCAATACTTATGTTATACTCTAATTCAAGGCTATAGCACTAGGACATAATAAGATACTCTATTTAAAATTATCTTGTTTTATCCTATTTAATAATCAAAAATTATAGTTTTATTAAAATAAATTGGGTCAACCTATATAATAGTGTAGATTATGGTAGAATAAAGACAAAAAAATAATAATAATAATAATTAAAAGCATATTGTATGTTCATTCATATATATAAGTTAAGGTCTAACAATTATAAATTTAATTTTAGTGATATTTATACTTCCTAATTTTAGATAGAGGATCGATCTCCAAAAATGAATGTTTTCTTTAAACTTTTTATAAAGTTTTCACCTTCCAAGTTTATAATATCATTATTAATTTGGAACCAAAAAAAGGGACCTTTAAAAGCACATCAAAACAAGAGAATTTTATAAATTTTTAGTTTTCTAATTTTTCACCCTAATTTATCAAATTACATATTTTTTGTTGACTTGCAAACCAAAAATATACACTTAAAAGTATGTTCAAGTTATTTTTTCAAAAATTGTAGTTTTTTGCCGAAAACAGAAGACTAAAGCACACTAAAGGTGAAATTAGCATAATTTTGCTAAAGGACAAAAAAAATGAAACATTAATTATCACCCTAAACATAGTTAATTTCTTCCAAATATAATCGAATTTAGGGAACATTACTATATCATCCCTAGAGTTTAGTCTATAACACAATTTGGTCCCAAGAGTTTTTAAATTTGCGCTAATGTTACCCCAATAGTTTCACTAAAGACCAATTGTAGGACATATATTTCGAATTTGAGTAAATTAAGATAATTGAACATTTAATTACATGTGCTTCTATATACGACCAATTAAGATTAATTACTTCCAATTCAAGAGTAAGATATGAATCCAAAGTTAGAGTAACTATACATTCCTTTCAATAGTGTATTATTAGATTTTGTTTTGTCATTAATTGTTCATAATTAATTGGTCCAAGTTTGAAATATATGGATTGTAATTAGTCTTTAGTAAAATTAACTTAGACCAAATTGGTCCAAACCTAAAATATATGAGTTGCAATTGATGTTTAGGAAATCTTTTTAAACCAAATTGAGTTGTAGACCAAATTTTGAGGATGACAATAGTGATTTTTCTTTAAATTAGTAAATGTTGCATGTAATGCATTATTCGGACAGAAATGGAAAACCCATTTTCTAGAGTGTACGTCTTGTACAAGTACTGCATTTGGATTCACAAATAGAATTAGCTTATATATGTAAACTCTGATTTTCTATTAATCTAAGATTACCGCTTTTGATTAAAAAAAAAAATGAAGTTATGATGAGGTGTCATATATATTAATTACAAACTACAAAGTCATGTAATTATATTATACTCAAAGTAGAAATTTTATTGCATAAGTAGTGATCAACATAAATGCATCCTCTCGATCGCTTTATACATTGTATAAATAAGACATCATAATTAAACTATATATAATAATAGCGATCTTAATTTTTTCTGGGAATTTAATTAAGAACATGATGATCATCATCAAGTATACATATTCTCAGTTGTGCTGAGGAGGGTGAACTCTAGGTGGGGCGTAATCCAAGTCGGCCTGTGGCTGTGGTTCTGGTTCTTCTGCTTCTTCAACATCATGATCATCATCATCTTCCACGAGAGAGCTGTCCAGTTTGGCTGCAGATTCTGATGCTCTGGGAACTGAAGGCTTTACCTTTGATGCAACAGGGACATGAGCAAGATTCGAGTTCATCTTTTCATTCTGCACCAAAAACAAAGTTCAAAGAACAAAAAAAAAGAAGCTGTACTATTTGAAAATACAAAGAGGGAATTGAGCCCGTAAGTAACAATATGTAAAAAGAACCTTGTTGGAAGAATGAAAAGTTTTTGCAAGTTCCTTCTCATTGTTACCAAAAGGCTTAGCATCGCATGCATGGACAGCCAGCCCAAGTACAAGAAGAAGAAGAACAAAAAGAGAGGAGGATGTAGTGTTTGACATTGGAATTTGGAAGTTATGGATAGTACTTTGATAGTCTATTTAATTGTGCACTGCTAGCTTGAGCCTTGAAGTAATATTTATAGCACTGATTAGATGATAAAAAACGTCTAGTACTACATTCTGATTAAGTTGTATCTTTTACACGCATGATCGATGCAGAATGGCAGATGTACATATATATGTTATTTATAGAATTTGGAACTTTGGTGACACACAAACTATACCAAGATTAGAGAGACAAAATTCAGAGAATTTTACCAATTATATGAAGAGAGATATTCCTTCAAGTTACAAGAATTGAGCAATCAAAGTAATGCAAGAAAATGAGGAAGGTAAAATATATATGCATGTATAAGTGATTAGGAAGAGCATGCTGTCTGAAATTTGTTTCTCATTCCTTGTCGTGTTTGTATAAACCACGGATCGATTTTAAACCTCATATCTCGCATGTTGTTTCATCTTGTTTGATGGAAATGAAAGACTGCGCATCAAATTATCATTATGCATTATTAATTCACTTAATTGTCAAAATAAAATTCCCATGATTAAATTTTATGTTGTCACTAACACTAATGTTAATATGATTTAATCACTTATAACACTTATAGTAGACTGTATATATAGGGTTCCAAACATCATTTGTATACCTTAATTGATTGAAATGGAATTTGTAAGTATTAATTTGCTTTTTTCTCGTCAATATTAATTTGTAGTTGTTAACTTTGTTTCGTAGGTAAAATTAAACTTAGTTGCTTGTATCATTGAATGTTCTACGTCTGTAGTGTTGTTGCCCACATCATGAATTTCTTGAGATGATTTCTCCGAGATTATATGGACTACCATATACTCTATTTGTTCATATATATCCCCCCATTTTATGAAAAAGTAAAAAATGCATAAGAGTAACATTCCCAAAACGATTTGCAACCCTTAAAAATTGAATCATTTAGCCAACTGCGTTCAGTGTTTTGTGGATCTAGTCAAATGGACGATATGTATTAGAATTTTATCCCAGACGAATGCCTAAGCTCTTTACTTCAATCATTGATTAGAGGAAACTCTCTAATTTCCAAATCATTTGTCGACCTATAGGTTGATGGGACTTCCATTTAGTTGTGTCCCATTTTAATGTTTTCCTTTACTAAATTGGAATATTATCAATTCAAAATTTGAAAGATTATGCAAGAATGTCATCAAAAAAATTTCATTGAAACTGAAAGATTAAAATTTTTTGAGAAAATGGTTCACATAATCACAATTTCAACTTACAATAA
The DNA here is from genome assembly GCA_016586305.1 of Ophiorrhiza pumila. Lineage (NCBI taxonomy): Eukaryota > Viridiplantae > Streptophyta > Magnoliopsida > Gentianales > Rubiaceae > Ophiorrhiza > Ophiorrhiza pumila. The sequence continues at coordinate 3,378,100 of BLIW01000002.1, forward strand.
TTAAAAATGGCAGGAGTTAATCACAATTCTGAACTCATAATAAAAATAACAATTTTAACTCATAATAAAAATAATAGGAAATTAAAATCACGATTTCAACGGTCATTAATTACCCGTCTCATATATAAAACGGTGTCTTATATATTAACCACTTTCAAGTTTTTCTCAAATTTTATTAGATTAAGTTAGTCCTAAAAGGTTTGATTATCATCATTGCTTGTGATATATGCCGCTTCTTCAGCTCAATATGCAAAGAGAATATGGAAGACCATCAGTTAATTTTATGCATAAAATCGTTTTCTACAAACAATAAGTGAATATATATATATATATATATATATATATATATATGCAATGTCACTTGCTCTATTTCAATTGCAAATTAAATAATTTAATGGTTCGAGAATTTACAACATGAAAACACACACAACATAACGTGTTATACTTTGCATTTCATTCAGAGTTGGAATGCTACATAACTATTGAAACAAAGCTATAATTTAATTATTAGGACCTTAGATTAATATTCTCAAATTAGACATGCATTCATTTTTGTTGCTTTGCTTACTCTAGCTAGGAATTTCTCTGGAAGTAGATTAATCACTAAGGCTTTCTTAAGTAGGATGGATTGATTTTAATGGATGAACAACCGCATAAAAGTAAACAAGATAGGCAAAGAGCCAGCATTGAATGCTTCCAACCGATGTATATATATATATATATATACATATACATGTGGACTATGATCTAAATACCAACTCCTGAATGTTAACTGACATTAACGGAAACTGCCGACAGCAACCCATAACCATAACGCCATTCTTGAATGGAATGAAGATAATTTAACTATACCAACCACAGAAGCTAAATCTGCCAACAATCAAGTTATGATTTAGATGGATATATATATATATACATTGAGGGCATGCATTCTACCTTAATTAACCACCATTTTTTTTTTTTTGAAGTTCCTTTAATCTTAGCTGCATTGATCATGTTAAACCCTGATCAGTGATCAGTCATTAATGCATGTACTTAGGAATTAACAAGCAGAAAAAATTGGAGGCAGAAAAAAAAAAAGGCTTGTTAATTTGTCTACCATGCAACATTAATTCGATCTTAAACAATCTCTGAGAAAAAGAAACAATGCCCTTGCATGATTCACTGTCTTGTTTATATTTTCTTAACTATTATCTTCTTAAGCACAATGCAAATAAACTCATTAATGCCAAGCTATCCTATATATCCTTCTCTAGTGCTCCTATATATATATATATACTAGACAGCATCTTCTTTCTTGACAAGCTTAATCAATAACCATACTCATCGTTAATTTTAATCAGGTTCTAATTAAGAACATTCATGGTGGGAAAAAGAATAGTGAGATTTAGAGGAGATGCAAGAAAAAAATAAAGGACAAAATAAAATCAGATATCTTGATGGACAAAAGAGTAGTATATGGACTTATACTCATCAAAATCATCAAAATATAACTCATCAAGTCAATATACAGCCATCAGGACATCATTTCAGGACGATGGCATGATGTTAAATTACTAATACCAAAACTGTAAGCCTTTGTTAAAGCAATATCCCAGTCGGTACGTCGTACGTAATCACTTATCATGAAGCATGAATGATCATCATGATTCAGGAGATCGATCAGCTCACAGATAATTAATAAGGCTTTCTGACTTACTTAATTTTCTGCATGGATACATATATATGGAGAGCTTCACTTCCTGGTCTAATTGATGATAGAGAGATCAGGTACAATGTGTAGTTATCCTCGGATTTGCTAGCGTGGCGTCTTAATTAGTTGTGAACAGGAGGGTGCATCTTTGGTGGTTCATAATCCAAGTTAAACCCCGGTTGTGCTTCACCCCGTTTAGGGTGAGGCAACTTCCAAGAAACACTTTTCAGTGACTCTCTTTGCACATCATCATCAGCTCCAACTTTATGTCTCTGATCATTGTCTTTGATCGGCTCATCATGATATTCGACTTTTTGAGCAAATGTTGCTTGCTTATTCGCCTTGTTTTTTATGAAGGAGCCATCCTCTTTAGCTCTTTCTGATTCGTTGTGATTTGAGGGTTTTGCATTTGATGAAACAGAAGCCCTACCAAGACTTGACTTCTCTTCATTCTGCACCAAAAAAAAAACCCAAAATTAAGTTAATAGATATTTTGCAGCAAGAACTTTTGTTTTTGGGAATTTATAAAAAGGGAATTCAGGGAAAGAAGAAACCGAGCTATGAAATTTTCTTGAGAGAACAAATAATTAGAGAAAAGTAACTGTAAGAAACATGTACAAACCTTGCTAGAAAAATCAAAACTTTTTGAGGCTTCATTCTGATTGTTGATGACACCAATAGGCCGAGAATGACTTGAACAAACAGCAAAACATAGGATAAGAAGTAGAAGAAATGATGTTGTTCTTGACATTGGAAGTAGATTAATAAGATGAATCTGATTGTTAATGTTCCTTGCTAGAAAATGAAAATTGTTGATATTATATGGACTAGTTCTGCCGGGATTGGTATTTGAAGTACTAATTAAAGAACACAAAAAATGAGCATTAAATGCTGATTAAATGGTTCATTGTGAAGAACATGCAAATGTATGGGGGATGAGAAGTAAGTTGGAAGATGAAGATATGGGGTGGCCTCCTGTTTGTCTCTTTCAATTCAGATATCTATCATCAGTTGGGACCAAGAGAGAAACAAAAACTCCACCAAAGAAAGAGAGGAGAACTCAATCGATTTTCCCGTATATATCAATGAGTAGTCCAAATTAAAGGAGAGATTTTCCCTTCAAAAATTGAAAGAACTGATCCTAAGAAGAAGAAGAAGAGAAAAAAGTAAGTAAAATTAAAGAACAAGAGAGAAACAATAAAGCAAGAGCCTGTCGAATTTTGTTGCCATCGAGGAACCTCATTTCTTGTCGTGTATGAATATTGCGATGTTTCATGGCTTTTGTTTCCTGGTTTCTAGTTTTTGCTCAACATATTTTATTCTTAATATGAAGAAGATCGATTATTATTCTATTGCAACAACAGCAAAAACAAGTAAGAAGCCTTTTTCGGTTGACGAAACACCAAGATTTGCACTGCAATATTTTCACTTGACCCTGGCCACTACACTCTTAGATTAAGGGAATGATATATCATTTAAATAATGAAAAAGCAATCTTGATTCTTGTAGTATATATTGCACGATGATCAGCTTCAATTCTAATCAAAATATATATTTCTTGTTTTAATATTATTCAATAGAGGGAGGAAAACAAGAACAAGGACCAGCAGCAAATCCTCTTTGCATGGTTCCTATCCTAGGCTAGCTAGTCAGTCTAATTAAAGTATGAAATCTGCCTACACAAAAGGACATTAATTCTTCTCTACTACTAACCAAACATAAAGTAGGCAGTTATTTGTAATTTTGATGGTTTTAATTCATTTTTTATTTTTAATGTGTTGGGAAGGGAGAACTATAGTTTAAACCATCAAATTGGGGTTGATAATTAATTGAGAGTTACATCCGTTTGCTATGCAAAATAAAATGTTTATCAACCTTGGAATAGTGAATTAAAACTATTTGGTACAGATTATTTGGTGTTCAATCACCTCCCCATCTAGTATTTAATTATATTAATAGGGGATAGTAAGGGAAAGACAATAAAATTTTTTTAAAAAAACACAAATTCGAAGAATTTAAAAGTTCATTGAATAATATCAAAGCCGTATTAATGAAAATGAAGGCTTATAAAAACATTTATATAGTTGTAGGAAATCTTAAACTAAAATAGATAGTAATTTAAAAATAACTAAAAAACGTTAACGACCTGAAAGTGATATAAATGAATGAATTTTTATCAAAAAAAACATAATAGATCACAAAGATTCATTCTACTAGTTTTGTAAATCTTATCGAGAGTTTCGAAATGGCATGTATATAATAAAAACGATTTTAAATTTGAATGAGAAAGTTACATGTCTATTAAAAGCTAATTGCGCGTTTTAACTTTTTCTCCTTTTTTAACTGATCATGCGAAATCCAATACGCATGATCAGTATATAATAATAAAAGGAAATACCTAAAAATAAAGCATTTTCTTGTGTACTTGAGATTGGAAAGTTTCAATTCTCAATTTTCATTTTCTTCTTCCCTTGTTTTGCATTCCAAACAAGAAATGAGAACATGAAGAAGGCAGTGGCATTTGCATTTAAAATAAAATGAAAGTTAAGGCAAGAACAAGAGGGGGAGAGAAATTAAGGGCAGGAGGAGACAATGTTGCATGTCCTATACTTGTGTGTTACCCTTGGCAACGACATTGGAGGATGCCCCAACCCATGGATAACGGCCATACACTCCACGTGGCACATACCTATGACTTCCAACTTGCCACGTGGTCATAGGCCCACTTTGGCAGCCAAAACTTTTTTATTTAAATTTATCATTTTTTATAAAAAAAATTAAACTAGCTATAGTCTATAGATATTGGTCGGTCGAGGAGTCAAATACCACTCATACATTATGTCCATAACATTTTGCAAAATGAAATTTGTTCTCAAACTTTTATTAAAATGGATTTGGTTCTTAAACTTTTATTTTCAATTTTTTTTTCTTGAATGTTGTCATGGATTAGTTAATTTCTAAAAACACGTAATCAACCTTGGCTTGTCAAGTTAACCATCAGTTAAGACTTCATTACTTTATAAATTTGCTTAATTTGCTAGATTTATCGTGACACTAAATCTGAGTGAATGTCACTATTCTTTTAGTTCAAATTCTTTAAATTTTTATTTTTTTTTATTAAATTTTTTAAAAAAAATTAAAATATAACTTTTACTAGGAATGTTATATATACAGTTTGATCCCCAAATTATACTTCTTGTATCCGTCACTCCAATATAAGAAAATGAAGTAAGATTGCGAGATTTTTTGGTAGAGAAACTGCTGGGGAACTAGGTATAAAACCAGAAGTTGAAGTATCGAAATAGTTTTATATATAAGACCAAAATGAAAAATGTTTTGGAGCCAAAAAGTTGAAATATTAATTAGATTGTGCTTGTCTAGATGGAGCAAAAATCGTCCAAAACAAAGGAAAATGAAAAAAAAAAACACACACAGACACACACACACGCAGAAATCCATCATGACATGGGCTTAATTTTGTTTTGATTGATTTGTTTGTTTTCTCTTGTTCCATCGTACGTACAACTTGGAAGTTTACGTTGCACACAAAAACACACGCCAAGACACTCCAATATATGCTCAACAAGCACATCATGTTCAAGGTGAAATCGATGGTGGTGGTGGTTTTGCGTTGGATTAGAGAGACGGCGGGACACCGACACCGGTGGGTACCGAGGTGGCATTGGGATTAATTCATTTCGTTTACATGCATACCCTATTTGGCGTTGACAATCGGCTCAAGTTGTAGTGTCTAGTTAAAGACGAGCATTCTTGAACGACTCATCACCGTTGTCTCCACGGCATATCATCCATCCATTTTTTAAACAGTTTAATTAGAGTGTGTGATTTATTATTACAAATAGTTAATTAAGCTCTTACTCTTATGTCTTTTGTGCATGAACTATTGTTCGACAAATACTATATATATAGCATAATTAATGTTAGGCTGCTAATACTTACTATACTAAATGAACTTTAGACCTCTCTGCATCCTCGTATCTTAAACTTTTTTTTTCTTTCTCTTTTTAAAAGAGAGTATATTAAACTTCTTTTTTTTTTCCTTTTTTTAAAAGAGAATCAAGAGTGAAACTCCACCTACCCCGTTAATGACTCGAACATCTGATCTATTGGTCCACAGGTAAATATGTGCAAACCATTTGATTATCGTATCTTAAACTTTAATTAATTAGTTCTTCCCAAATCATAAACTAAAGAGGAAAAGTTATTGCCAAATAAGATTGCGAGACACAAATTCTTCATTTGTTTCCTTTACAAGTGTTGCCTCATCATGGCCTCATTTCGTTGTTTATTCTTGAATCAATAGAGAAATTGTAAACTAAAGGACTGACATAAAAAAAATATAAAAGAAAGTAAAAATTCAAAATATCTCAATGTTTATAAATTATAACCTTGTATTAATGGGGAAAATAGATTTTTTTTTTAAAAAAAAAATCTATGGAATGATTGTGAAGATTGTGTTTGTCCAAAAGTTTTAGCAAGGAGAGATCATCATTGATACTATAAGTCATGTAATTTTCCTCATTATATTCTCACGACCATAAAAATAACCTGTGAACAATAAATTAGGGGATCGAGTCATCAAAAGTAGGTGGAGTTAGAGATGGCCAACCTACGGTTCCGGTTCCGGAACCGTGGGCCCCCCAAACCGGATTTTGAGTTTTGGAACCGGAACCGGCGGTTCCGGTTCCGGTTCCAAACCGTGATTTTATTTTTTTTATTATTTTTTTTTTTTTTACAATTTCTAATCTATAAATACCCCTTAATTTTTCATTTTTCCCACACAATTTCTACTCCTCTTTTTCAATATTCTAATTCTATTAATCTCACTTTCTCAAGCATCAAAATTCTATAAAATTCAATTCTATTTATTATTTCTATTATAATTATTAGTTAAATTATTTATTATTGTTTTTAATATATTATTCTTTCAATATTTCTATAAACCGTGGCCATGCTTTAATTTCTTAGTTTTCTATACCACTTCATTTTTATCACATAATTTCTTAGTTTTCTAATCTTTATATTGTAAGTTTTAACGTTTATAGTTTACGGTTTAGGGTATCAATTTTTTTAATTAATTATTCTAATTATATTGTTCAATCATTCTTTCAATACTCTTAATCTCTTATGAGTCTTATCATTTATATATTATATTATATATCAACTTAATTTTCTAATCTAAACCCTAAACCCTAAACCCTAAACCCTAATCCCTAATCCCTAATCCAATTATATTATACTCTAATCTAAACCCTAAACACTAAACCCTAATCCCTAATCCAATTATATTATACTCTAATCTAAACCCTAAACCCTAATTCAATTATATTATGTATCAACTTAATTTTTTAATTTATATTATCCTAATTCTATTATTATATTATGCTAATATACTATTTGAATTCCAATTAATAGTTCGATCATTCTCTCAATACTCTTATTCTTTCTATATCTTTCTTTCTCACTTATCTAATATTCATAATTCTATTATTTAAAAAATTCATATATTAGTTTAATTTTAACTACTATTCTAATTATGTTATTATATTATACTAGTTGAATTCTAATTAATAATTCAAATATTCTTTTAATATTCTTATTATTTTTATATCCTTGAATCTCACTTATCTAATTCTTCCTAGTTCTATTATCTAAAAACTATATATTAATTTAGTTCAATTGTAACTATTATTATTCTAAGTATATTATTATGTTGTATTATTTGAGTTTCAATTAATAGTTTAATCATTATTTCAATAGAAATCAAATTTAAAAGTGGGATTATAATCGAAATTCGAAACTAAAAATCAAAAAAAAAATCGAAAATGGAACAAAACCGGAACCGGAACCGGAACCGGGACGGAACCGGAACCGGAACCGGAACCGGGGCGGAACCGGAACCGGAACCGCCCCTCGGCGGTTTGGTTCCGGAACCGGAACCGCCGGTTCCGGAACCGTGGCCACCACTAGGTGGAGTGTCATCAAAACTAGGAGAGAAAAAAAAAACAACCAAATGCATCTCAGGCGAACCAACTTCTGCTTCAGGATTACTTCTTCATTTTGTGAATTCCAATATTATTGGACTCGTCACTAGTCATCATAACCTTGTTGGGTGGGCTTTCCAAAACTAAGAACTATAGCACAGTCCCTAATCTCCCTACTGGACTAAGAACCTTAGAGGCCTAATCTGCCGGTATCAACTAATTGTCAAGACGACACAGCTTGAAGAACATCATGAGATCTTTTATTTCGGCTCATAAATGAATTTAGTAACTGCTGGGCTATCCAAACCAAACAATTACAACGACCCACTAATCCAACTACACGTTTACACGAACAGCAAGAGCTACCCATCAATCCCTAATTTTTCTTTTTCTGTAAATAACTAACAGTAACTGTCCTTTGTCACAAAAACTCATTTGGAAGTGATTCACACGTAGATTAATTAATCGCGTGTTGAAATCAGATTATCTCGCTGTTGCATATATAATCACGCTCCTTCTCCTTCTTGCTTCTCTCTCACACAAATAGTAAGGGGAGGCGGAGATCGCAAGGTCCGCCTCCCCGATCAAATCATTCTCCCTAAATCCAAATCACTCTCTCTGAATCCAAATTTACTAGCTAATTTTGTCTCTTTTATTAAGAGTGTTTGTCTCCTTAATGGGATTTTCTTCCCTCTTTTGAGAGGATTTATCTCCATGTGTTGGAGTTTTTTACTGTGGTTCAAAACTAAGAAAATTCCGGTTGGTGTAAATTCATCCAAAACAAAAAGACACAGTTCTTCCAATCCACTCATGGGGTGAAAAATTTTCTCCTTCCCAAAAACTTTTATTTTCAGATCTTGATTTTGATTATTTTGGTTATCGGTGGTTGTAAGATCTGATGGATAGCAAAGTTATAGGAGAAATAAAAAACTTGGTTTAGTTTAGCTACTAGGAATGAAGATCTCTTTTTCTATGTATGCAACCAAAAGATGTAATCACTCCAGTTTTAGCACTCCTACTATGAAGATGAAAACATTTGAATGTTATTAATTCCTAGGAATGGAAGGAGATTTAAATTCAATTTTAGCATTCAGCCAAGTGACTATTGTGGTGGATTTAGATTTTTGTACCATTCAAATTGATATGGTTTTAGCTAGAATTGTTGTTTGTAATGCATTGATTTTAGAAGTTTATTCATCTTTAAATCATTGCAATTAATCTCAACTAGTTAACTTAATATCTATTATATCATCTCTATTTTAATGAAAAATATTGCCTTTGATACAAAAAAATAAATAAATAAAACTATTATGACGAAAGCTAATTAAAGGCACAATTGTAGTCATAAAAGGGCAAGAAGACTTAAAAATCTTGGTAGCAAAACAATCTCTTTTGCATAAAAGCTGAAACTTGTCGCCCTCCCCAATTAAAATTCAATATATACCAATTGCTTTTTTGTCAATTAGGCTTTAACTACTAAACCTTTACGCTCTATCATAGGCCATACCTATATGCTCCCGTAATCCTCATTCCTCACCTTTATTGAAATTGTGTAATTTAAGAATGCTGACAAATTTAATTTCATAACACTACAAATCAAGATGATCTTGAAGTTAAACTTGATCTCTAATACTCGTGAGTGTTTTTTTTTTTTTTTTTGGTTTGGTTGGAGTACTTTTCTTGTGTGAGAGAAATTGCTCCTTGTATGAGGATAAGCAAAATTATACTACAAAGTCGATGCATTTTCCTTGTTCGACTAGTCATTCTAGCTTACTAGAATGAAGAAAATCAGTAAGCAACATTTAATAAGGATATAAAATTTGAATGCATGTACTTTTCACAAATAACAAGCAGCTTTAATCTTAGTTTTTGTGACAGTTACAATAAAATTACTTTGATTGTCATAAAATGCCTATTCATTAATTTGCCTTTTAGCCGTCTCTACCAAAAAGAGTGTGACTTTGAACTTAGGTGATATTATTAATCATTCTAATGTCTATATTGAATGATGGGGTACTTAATTTTTAAAATTATTTTAAAACAAAGAATAACTATATATGTCTTGATGAAGCCTCCCTATCTAGCTAGCTTGAAGACCTTTGAGAAAGTCTAGTGACAGATAGATAGATTGTGAGGATTTATTTATGTTTACCTAATTGTAAGGAAGAGATTTTGATAACATAAAAGCTTTTCCTACAAAAAGTGATTTTGGGATGTAAACATTTAATTCTTTTCTGGGCTTAACTATTAGCTTTGGATCATAAGGAGTTTCTTGCATTTTTTTTTTGAGTATTGCTTGAGATGTAGGGTTCCTTGAGAAGAGAGAAAAGAACATGTCATCAACCCTTTTAAGCTAATAAAGAAATTCTTCATGAGAGAGAGAGAATGTGGAATTAGCAAATAAAAAATTATGCATGATCAATGGTGGTTTGGAGAAGGGAGGGGAGGTGGACAACTAAGCAAAATAAAGAGAGAAGTATTTGAGTTGGTTTCACTTTCCACTTCATTCAAGGAAGAAGAAGTTGTTAAGTATCACATGGATATGAACATAAACTAACCCTCATTGCTGACAAATCCAAATCATGGCTTTGCTAAACTATTCATTCAAGGACTAAGCATGTTCCCTCTTCTTTTGAGCTCTTAATTTCCTACATAAATATTTGCCCATTTCAATTCTTGTCTAGGCATGTAGACAAACCAGATAATCTCTTTGAACTTTTCAACTGTGACCATGAATTTTTTTTTTTTTCCTTTTCATATTTTTTTCTTCTTTTTTGGATGTGTGTGGGTTATTATTTTTTTCGTTTTCATCTTTAATGGCCATGATATTACAATATTTTATTTATAAGTTAGTTTTCTGTAAAGCGAGTTAATATATATGCAATGACGAGTTAATCGTGATTTTAATGCACGATAAAATTAGCAAAAAAATTATAATCACAATTTCAACGTGATTAATTATCTGATTCATATATAAACCGATTTGATACGAATTTTTGTGTTCATTCATCATGGTTGCCCATTCTATTAACAATGTCAATTTATCTGTTTTCTTTACATGATTAATTGATTATTGCATATTTTGAGTTCAAGATGTTGATGATATATTGATATTTACATCACAAGGAAAATGCAGAATGGGATTGCATTGTCAATGATGCATTTAGGAGAGTGGTTTATTTTAGAAGCTTAAACTATAACTATTGCCATCATCAACCGTAAAGTGCATTATATGAAAGTAAAATGTTCAAACCTCTAAATGAAATCAACCACGAGATATACAACTAGTGAGGCATAAGACATTCTGGTTATGGTCAACTATGGTGACAAAATAAATAAATAAATAAATAAATAAAGGGATAAAAATACGGTGAGGAACACAAAAGGGGCACACCTAAAACATTCATGTCGGAAACTACAATATATATTTTGTGTTGATGACAAACTTTGGACGAGAGAGTTTGTCCTGATCAAAGTACATGTGCTAAATCAATCAAAGTTCAGTGTATATATATCAATGATTGCCGTTATTGTTGCCTTTGACATTGCACCATTTATAATTTATTCATAATTAATTAAGAGCCTGGCTAGAAGAGATAATTAATTTTGGTTTTAACTGCATGCATGCATGATTCATGAATGATCTATTTATTTGTATTAAGATGTTGTTTGATGAAACCTTATCATTATGAACTATCGAACATTTGTTAATTTGTTTCTAAGAAATGTTGTAGTCTTTCCATTTTCAAGTTTCAAATTTAACTATCCTAAAATGAAATTAATTTTCAGTTTTTACTTGCTAGTATTTTTTTTAAAAATTAATCACTTGGAAAATGAAACTCTAGTTAATCGTATCAAGAACGTACATAGATGACGCTATAATCGAAGTAGATGGGCAGTGTTGCTTTCTGCATTGTACAATAAAATGTTATGGCGGTTGAGTGCAAGCAAAAAATTACAGAATTGTCAAACGAGTTCCAAGATTGATGAACAAATTATAGCCTACAACAACGATGATGAAGAATTTTTCCTATTAAATATTGTAGATTATATGGATCACATTTCTTCATCATATTTTATATACTATTTCTATCATTGTGATTTATATGTTCAGTTTTGCAATATTTTTATGCTCAGCTGTTAAACTGTTGCAACTTTTCTCATTTTCTCAAACTAGCACCAACTACTTATATATAGACATATATACAAGTTGTTTATAATTAGACGGAATTGAACATATCATGACCAGCCTAGAAGTACAATATTAATTATCCTTTATACACTACAATGACGAGTTAAATTGAGAAAGCAAAAGGCAAAAATCATTATTGAAGTTCATCAACTCAATCACACTAACCCTAGGAAACTCATGGGATAAGAAGCAGTTTACAATACTTAACTAATGTTGAGAACTGGAAATTTGAGATTTTAGCATTGGAAAAATACAGAAACGCACAGCACAATCCTTAAACCAATAAAACCCTATTTTTGAACATGAAGATATGTTAATTTATACTAACCCTTCATATGTTTTTTTGCTTATTATTCCATATTTTTTTAGGAAAAATCAATGCATGTATAGTTAGTGTTTTTGAAGTATGTTGGCCATGTTTTTCGAAGAAATGAAATTTCAATTCATCATTGAAAGTTGAGTAGTCATGTACACATCATTGAAGTTGAAAACTAAAAAAATAAGCAGGCCAACATATTAATTGCCTTGTCCAAGTTTATAATTAAGATGTTGACGCTACGCAATCCGATAATGTACTAACATGGAGTTTAATCTCTCTTGTTCCTCCATCGCTTATTAGAGTTTCCATTTTATCCATGCATGATTACTGGGAATGATCATACAAAATTCATTGAAATGTTGAGCATGGTGGCAACAACTAAGGACGTGCAATTTTGGAAAGAATGGACATGTATATGAACAAGGGACACTAAATTAATATTCATTGGCTTTCCTAATTAATTACAATAACTCATGTTTTCCTTTTTAATCCTGATTTTTTCCCCATACATTTACTATATTTTTTGTGTATACCCGAGTGAAAAAGATACACGAATTTCTACTATGATTTATGATTAAAGTGCGACCAAATTTCATTTTCACTAAAAATTATGGAACTATATATTAGTGTAACGAAATTGTATGCTAGCTGAGAAAGATGAAAATATAAAAGAGAGATGAAAAAGCAAGACCATCTATCATGAAAGACACTCTAATCAAATAGTTTTTCAGTTGGTCTTGTGTAAAATATGTTATTAAATGCAAGTTAAGTGCGATTTCAACATGTCATAAAAGTTGGCAAAAGATTAGAATTAAAATTTATACTGTGATTAATTGTCCATTTCAAATATAAATCATATCTTATATACGAATCGATTTTTTTTAATAGTCTATACATAAATTAAAATTTGTATATAGCATAATATCAAAAGGGAAAATTATGAAAGTTCATATATATGATTGTTTTAATGCATGCCAATGTGGGGCAAAGTAGTCTTCATTTGGCAAATTGAGATTTTCGAAAAGCCTTTGTTTTTGTCTTAATTTCGAAAAATGGAAAATAAAATGAAAGAAAATATCAATGGTAAAATGAAAAAGATCAGTATACACTTAGAAAACAGCCAAAAAGAATTTTGCTCGAAGAGGCAGTCCAAAATAGACAATAGAATACCTCCAACACCACAACCCAAACTTTACTCCTTTTCTTATCAATTTTCACTTTTACTTTTCTTTGCCTTCTCTCAACAGAAAGGGACACTCAATCAAATTAACACAAAAAACCATTGGTTCATAAAACTATCCTAACTCCATAGTATAATCAAAGATTTATTTAAAAATCAATTTATTTTATTAGTCTAGAAAATTGGAATTAACTAACACCCAAGTGTAATAAAATTGGAATTAGACAATTTTATTACTTAATTTTGCAGTAAAAAAAAAAAAAAAAGAAAGGCAAAATAGTGCCACTATCAACCACAGCCTCAAGTCTCAACCTGAAGCAAAGTAAAATATCTGTTTCATTAAGATCCATCTCGATATCTTCAAAACCAAAAAAAGAAAGAAAGAAAGAAAAAAACAGTTTTTTTATTTATTTATTTTGAGTTTGGAAATCCAGGAATTTAACAGAAGTTGTAGGCACGAAATTGCCCCGATGTTTACGCTGACCAAAGTGCCAACCCTTGCAGCCAATGCCCATATATTTTCAAATTAAATTTGTAGAAGCTCTAAAATTGAATTAATATTAGTGATAATAATAAAAAATAAGTGTCATTCTCTTGTTAGACCATGAATTTCACTTTAACGCATAAAGTATAAAAAAATTAGCATATTAACGTATAAAATATCAAATATTATCGTATACATTATAATTTACATATCACGTCTTATATATGAGATGGTTTCACATATCACATCTTATAAAGTATCAAATATTCATGATTAATTATAGTTGGGTTTTTACTTTTTGTTCTTCGCACTTCACACTATTTATCCATCAAATCAAAAGTTTAATTATTGGACATTATTTTTTAATCAAATCAAAGATGAGATTTAGGCAATCAAATCAAAATATATATTTGATGAGTAAATTCTCATTTTGCAGCCAAATTTCAATTAATTTTTGTTTGTGCATTGAAATGAGATTTCAAGTGAATCATACAAATTTTGTTAATAAATAACAAAAACTCACAAAAATTAACTAGGAGGAGACGACATAACATAACAAATCAACTTTAGCCATGAGAAAGCAAATCACTTAACTCCTTAATTTCACTTTGAAATTCGCAAATTTTTACACTATTCTACTTCAAGTCTACAAGAATGTAAAAAATAATCATGAATATTTGATACTTTAAATGTATAGGAAAAGTTAACCATTGTTAGTAGTATATCTTAGCAAAATCAAGGCAGAGACCAGAGAGTGAGGTGAAAGTTCTTTTTACCTCAGTAAATTGTCAAAGAAAAATTGCAAAAAAACGTTATTAATATTTTATTGATTTTTTTTCGTCACTCACATTTAAAATCGTAATTTCGTTACTTACATAATTCGTACTAAATTGATTCTTTATTTAATTCAATTTAGTTTTTTAACTAAACATATATATGCGTATCATCATTGGACGATGATGTACACATTTATACTTTTCATTAAAAAAATTAAACGAAATTAGTTAGAAAAGTAAATTTGATACAATATTCTTAACGTGATGGATGAGACGCGAGTGACGAAAATGTTTTTTTTTTTTTAATAAATGTGAATTTTTGTAATTTTTTAGAATTGTCATATATGTTGAGTAATTATTGTTTTAAGAAAAATTGATTGGATTCTAAGGCGCACGCCCCATGACTGCGTGTGGTCATTGATAGAACGAGATAAACCCTAACCGCAAGATAACTGCGATTTACAAACAAGCCACAAAAATTACTCCGTTAGAGCAAAACCCAATATATATATATATATACATATATATATATATAAATTTAAAAAAAAAAGAAAAAAGAAAATAGAAAACAAAAGATAGAGAGAGAAAGAAATGGATGAATGAAGGAGCACTTTACTACTTTTTTATGTTGCACGCATCCATCCATGGCAGACTACAGAAGAAAGACACAAGGAAGAGGGCGCTGCTGCTATTCCATCTACAATTCTACATGGACAAGAAGAGAGGAGAAGAAATACTGAGCAAAACTTAAAACCCACCCCACCAATACCATCCTTCTTCTCCTTCCTTCAAACTTCAAACTTCAAACTTCAAACTTCAAACAACCAACTCTAGCTCAGCTCTTCTTTTTGTTATCCCAAAATCCAAGTATAGCAGTACTAGCAAGAAAGGAAAGCAAATCAACAATCACCTCATCATCTTCCCACAAAAACAAAAAAAAAAATAAATAAAAGAGCCCCCATTAGGCAATAGCCAGCCTGGGCCCTGGGGCATGTACATATACATTTTTGGTGATTTTGTTTAGTGCTTTGAGGTGGGCTTCTTGAGTTAATTTCATGCATTATACTTGTGCTATAAATTCTTGAGTCCAAAACTCAGGAAAGACTCAAACTTTGAGTTTTGTTTAGGTATATATATGTTGGGAAATTTTCATTTCAAATAAAACTGGAGGAGGGAGATAGTGATTGTGTGGAGCTGGGTTTTCTTTAAATGAAGGGGATGCCCTTACCCTTTGATTTTGAGGGGAAGGGGGTGTTAGACTTAGAAGTTGTTGTTAATAATAGCAATACTTTTGATTCTTGTTTTTGGAGCAATAAAAATAACTCAGCCAAGACAAGTGTTTTCTTGAATAATAATACTACTACTACTGCTGCTTGTGTTTGTAGTCCTGCTAATAGTAGTGAGCCTAACTCTGTCCTGGATAATATAAGGAGTCAAAGCCCATCTTCCTCAACCCTGTCTTCATCCTTAGGGGGCGCCAGCAGCGGTGGTGCAGCTGTAGTTATTGGTGGTGGGGTTGCTTCTGCAGATACAACCGGGGTGGCGGCAGTTTCAGGAAATTCATCCATTAAATGGCACCAAGATGCCCCTTCTACTGCTACCAGCTCAAATGTTGGAGCTGAATCTGAACTCCATCCTGTGCCACCATCTCTTGAGATGGGGGATGGCGCCGCCACCACCGCCACGGCTGCCGAGAAACGTACAATGGAGGAGTGGGAGAGTGTCTTGCCGGATTCCGTGGCTGTCTCGCCAAGCCAAGAACAGTCTATTCTGCGCTGGATCATGGGGGATGTGGATGACCCTTCTATGGCTAACTTGAACAAGGTCTTGCAAATTGGTGGTGGTGGTGGTGGTGGTCACACGGTGGACTATGAGTTCAATGGTGGATTTGGTGTTGTGGATCAAGGTTTTGGAGCTGACCCTGTTGGCCAAGGGACTAATTTTTTGCCTACTTTGAACCCCTCAATGTCAATTTCCAATTCAGGTTTATCCTGTAATAGGGCCATTGGTGGTGAAAAGATTGGTTTTTTGGCAAATTCTTCAGGAAATCTCTCTATGAATAAGCTCCCCATTGTTCAAAATCCGATCTTTCCTGCATTAGCCGGCAATCTAGGTGGACCTGTGGCCTTCAACCAATCCCAGCAACAAGTAATGCAACAAGCGCCAACAGCATTCGAGTGTGGAGATACGAAACCCCCAATTTTTAATCCCCAGCTGTTGATAAACCAGCACCAAACTCATCACTCGCAGAACCCATCATTTTTTATGCCGTTGGCGTATGGACAGCAGGAGCAGAATCTCTTGATGCCACCACAGGCAAAAAGGCACAATCCTGGACCAATTGGAGGGGCCGATCCCGGCTGCCAAATCCCCAAAACTTCATTTTCCGACACGGGGCAAGAGCTATTTGTGGGGAGGCAATCTCCGCACCAGCAGCAGCAAGGAATGCCTCAGGGACTACCTCATCAGCTTCAGTTGCTTCCCAATTATATGCAGCAAAGGCCTGCAATGAGTCCAAAGCAGAAAATGGTTGGGGATGAAATGGGGCACTGCCATCAACAACAACAGCAGCAGCAGCAGGCAATCATTGATCAGCTTTACAAGGCAGCAGAGTTGGTCCAAACGGGGAATTCATTACTCGCGCAAGGGATATTGGCGCGGCTCAATCACCAGCTCTCTCCAATTGGTAAGCCTTTCTATCGGGCTGCTTTTTACTGTAAGGAGGCCTTGCAAATGCTCCTCCATGCTAACAACAGTTTGAATCACCTTACCGCCAATTCGTCCCCGTTTAATCTTATTTTCAAGATTGGCGCCTACAAGTCCTTCTCCGAGATTTCTCCTATTGTACAATTTGCAAATTTCACTTGTATCCAAGCCTTGCTTGAGGTATTAGAGGGATTTGATCAGATTCATATTATTGATTTTGATATCGGGTATGGAGGGCAATGGGCTTCTTTTATGCAAGAGCTTGCCTTAAGAAGTGGTGGTGCACCATCGCTGAAAATTACTGCATTTGCCTCTTCCTCGACACATGAGCAGCTGGAGCTCGGCCTCATGCGCGAAAATCTAATGCATTTTGCAAGTGAAATAAGTATGCCGTTTGAGTTTGAAATTGTGAGCATTGATGCTTTGAGTTCTGCTTCATGGTCCCTCCCTCTTCACGTGTCAGAGAATGAGGCAGTAGCAGTTAATCTGCCTGTGAGTTCTTTCTCAAGCTGCCAATTATCGCTGCCTTTCATTCTCCGATTTGTCAGGCAGTTGTCTCCAAAGATAGTTGTATCCATTGACAGAGGTTGTGATAGGACTGACCTTCCATTCCCGAATCACGTGATTCATGCCCTTCAGTCTTATTCAAACCTGCTTGAGTCTCTTGATGCTGTAAATTTGAACTTAGATTCCTTGCAAAAGATTGAGAGGTTCTTGCTCCAACCGGGAATTGAAAGAATTCTATCAGGCCGTTATCGTTCCCCTGAAAAGACACAACATTGGAGGGCCATGTTTTTGTCATCCGGTTTCTCCCCTTTAACTTTCAGCAATTTTACAGAATCACAAGCCGAGTTTGTCGTGAAGAGGACACCTGTTCGTGGATTCCATGTAGAGAAGAGGCAGTCTTCGCTTGTCCTTTGCTGGCAAAGAAAGGAGCTCATCTCAGCTTCAGCTTGGAGATGCTGAGGAGATGATGTTTGATACTTTCGGTTCAGTTCTACCAGGAAGGTGCCTCATAAGCCACAACTCACTGCTTTGGTCCCTGGACATTTTGAATTTTCATGCTTGTGATAATATCCTCTTGCTAATTGTCTCTGTGCCTTAGGCTGATTATTTCTCAGTTAAAAGAAAAACCAGACATTTTAGTAGCTGGATGTTCTAATATAGTAGTTATCTTGTTTCATTGTATTATTCTGGAAATGACAATGAAAAGTTATGGTGCTGTTATGCATTTCTGGGGAAAGGCATGCATCATACTTGTAATTTAATGTTCAGACTCTTGTAAACAACTTCGCAAAAGCAGAAATTAACAGGAGGGAAAACAAATTTTTTCCTCTAAATTGATGCCTTCATGCATGTTTTAATTATGTACATTTTTCAACTAGATATTGTTGTTAGTTTTATTGATTCTTGATCGAGAAATCTTGATACTGAAGTGGCCTTGTTTCCGTCATTAATTTTTTTGGCTTTCCTCTTTGATGGTTCTTCATCAGTATACAACAGTTGCCAGCATTGGTGTTGTTTCTTGATTTTGCTAGCATGCATGACTTTGTCCTTTTTCATTCCAATTTCTTCCCTTCCATGAAATTTCTCTCCACTTCCTTCCATCCATCCACCCAGAAGACAGGGATTTGCCATCTAAAAGCCCTTTTAACATTTCAATACCATCCTGTTTGTCTATGTTGGGATGCTATTGAAAGAGCTGAACAACATTTATCTACAATACGTCATCCCACCGTTCTAAATTGATTACAACAGTTTTTTTTTTTTTTTATATATATTTTAAAAAGAGGATCAACAATGGTACCTCATCTACCCCTTGTTGATTCAAACCCGTGACCTATTGATTCACATGTGAAGATGTAAACTAGTTGATTTACACTTCGTTGTGGATTACAACAGTTTCTTGATGCATAATAAAGTTGCATCATGCATGAGACTTGGCATTATGTTGTCAACACTTGTCCAGTGAAATGGTAAAAGACAAAATTGAACTATCCCAATCCCACTCACTCTTTAGTCTTTACGTTCACCAATGCTATCTATGATGTCATACAGACTTGTACGTGTATTCCATTGATGACTATTATTTTTTTTTTCCCAAGGAAAAACTCATTTGAAATCCCATAGTCTTAAATCCTTTTAACTCTAAAGTGGCTTAAGGCATCTTTAGATTGTCATTGGCGCAACAACAGTTCTCATTTGAAATCTTAACCTCTTAGTCTTAAAGCATCTATAGACGGTCAATGGGGCAACACTAATCTTCTTATTTGAAATCATAATCTCTTACTTATGACTTTGCGTAGTTTTAGAACCTCCAACCTCAAAGTGCCTTAAGACATCTCTAAGTAGCCTGTGGGACAACACCAGTAGTTGATGACTATTACTAACAATATCAAAGAATGAACCAATTCAGAGTTCTCTCAGGTTAAAATATTTTTTTTTGTTGTGTACGAATTTGGAGAAGTGTCATTTACAAAGACGGTGGCGGTGGGCGTAGAATTCGGATTTTGTAGTTCTCAATGATCGGGATGTTTGGCCTGTATTCCATTGAGTACATGCATCCTCCGCAGGACTATAGTGTTACTTTGGCAAATTCAACAAAAAAAAACTGCACATCATACAATCATCTCTAGACTCTAGCTCTTAGTATTAATTTAATTGGGCAGTTATGTTTTAAGATAATCTATCACGTTACTATGCATGCTAAGTTCTTTATTATAATGCATTGAATTTGCTGCTCTTTTTAAGCTTAGTTTATAATACTAATTATTAAATTGATAGTCCTAATCAAATCACATGGGAGTTGTACTATTGGACCCCCTAAATGATTACTTTAAACTCTGCCTTTTATCTCCTTGGAAGTTCCTCTTTCATTACTAGTTTAATCACCTTTCATATTAAACTAAAATTTTAGTACACCTTTTTTTTTTAATTGTTAATGCCATGTTGTGTGTGTGTGTGTGTGTGAAAGAAGACAGAGAGAGAGAGAGGGAGTGAGTTTGGTTGTTAACTTCTTATTATTATATACTTACAGCAAAGCCTAATATGTCGGCTGCATGAAATAATTACAACTCTTGTTGCTCTACAAATTAAACAAGTTCTTTCTTGGAGGGCTTAATGAGTAGTAGCAGTAGTAGTAACCTTTTTTCCAAAGTGGAGTTCCCTATAATTAAGGGCATGAGAAAGCTAGGTTAATTAGATGCGCATTTAATACACATTGTGTATAGTATGCCAGTTAATGGGATGAAGAAAACGAACAATTTATTATTTGAGCTGCATAGTTTTACATTAACTGTCAATTTAACGTAACTTTCATTCTTTTTTCGAATTTGGGATCATTTACTTATACACATATAAGCTACTTATAAACAGACGGAGTCGAATGAAGAATCTGAACCCATAATGATAGTTTGTTTTGTTTGAATTTAGGTTAATGTTTCTTATACATTTGCAAATTTTAAGAATTAGAATTAGAAATTTTCATGACTAATAATGGTGTGACAGTCTGAGGCTATGTTTGTATTAAAAATTGAGACAGCTGATAATGACTTCATTTTCTTTTCACAAGATTTGACGTTGAGACATACTCTTTAATATGTTTAATTCGTTGCCTTAAAAATGACAAGCTTACCTTAGTTGGCTTGTTTAATTATTGTTTAATGATGTTGATTATTATACAGCTTATCTTTGTTAAAGTATTTGCGGTTATTTATTTATATAATTGATTGTGACAGACTGACATGTTTTCTTTTACCTCTTTTTATTTCTCTCTTTTTGAGAATCCTCCCAATTGTTGAATTGATCTTTATATGTCATTTTAGTTCATAATTGGTAAATTAAAATTAATTTAATGTTTGAAGTTAAACTTTACAAATTTCATTTTTGTATGTTCATCCTAAAAGTTGCCATTAACTAACTTTTATGCCATCTTCACTCCTCCAAATCAAGAAATGGTTTACAATTCCAAAGACTTTAATTTAATTACTTATGAAGATTGTCCATTTCTTGGATAAAGTAAACAAATTAATTATAAATTGTAAACAACATATTTATTTTGAAATAAATCCAAATTACATCAGTAGTAATTTGCATGAATTTAGCACAAGGAAGAACGTGGATGGGTTGTATCCTGTCTATATTTGTCTCTTGTGTGTGCCCCATTGCCATTGCAGTAAAAGGTGAACAAATTGTTAGTTTTATCATCTCTTTTTCTTCCCTAATTCTTCTTCCTCCAATAAAAAATGACAAACTTTTTTTTTTTGGGGAGAGGAAAAATGAATTTTAAACTAATGAAGGATATGTGTATTTTCAATTCTTTGACTTGTTTCTCCACCTAATCAAATCAGGACATTCATAATTGAATACATAAAATGACATAACAAGTAAAAAGGAAATTGACTAATGGTTGTGCTTATTTCTTGATCACAGCTTTAGGTATCTAATTATAGGCATTAATTCCGAAACATAGTATTTATTAGAATATTATATACATTAATGCCTCCAAGCACATGGAAGCCGAAATATTTAATATTTCATAAGCATGTTGTTAACATTAATTATTAATTTGTACTAAATATCTGGAATGAACCCAGCCATTGTTTTTGCTAAGATGAGCCATTTTGATGATAAATGATTCCAAATTAAGGACATACTCTGCCTATGACTTTGATAAAATTAATAATTTCTTGAGCTGACAAGTTGATCTAACCATTGTCCAAAAAAAGTAAAAAAAAAAAAAAAACTAAAACTAGTATTAATTCTACACCTAAATAACTTATATCATTATTCCAACTACCAAATCCATTTATCCCTATGAAATATATATAGATTAGTTGTAAATTAATCCAAGAGTGTGTTAGATTAATGATACTATATGTCATGCATCTAGTAGCACCACCCGGACACGGGTTCTTAGTCTCATATAGTGGAATAAATGTTTATTTGTTGTTATATACGGTATGTCATGCAACACTTAACTAATTAAACGAATATTTTGAATTTTCTATGTAAACATAGATAAGTTAGGAAATAATAAAAGAGATTTACTTTCTGTGCTTGTATATTGCTTAATTTATGACTGTGTTAGCAAAGACAAAGCATTAAAGAAACTATAGATAGCATTGTTAATTAATTTTATTGAGCTGTGCTTAGCTAATTTCTTTTTTGAGGTTGTTAGAGGATGACATGACTTTTGGTTCATATATTGTTATTAATTAAACAGTTGAGCTATTTAAATAACAACCAAAACTTTAAGGTAGTTGAATAGTAGAATACATCATATCAACATTAGCAAATTAAAATAGTATCTAAAATGGTAAATAATTAAAGGATAGACTCTTATTATTTTCCATCATCAACATTAATTAATCAGACAATAATGATTAAAACTACCTATCATTATCCTTTTGTAATTAAAACGTACAAGACGAATTGATTAATTATATGTTGGATGGTACAGACACACATAATTAATGGCCTTGTTTTAGAAACATTTTGGTACGTACGTACATGAATTAATTGCTATTCTAATTTCCAAAATATGATACTACTACTCGATTATTGCACAATAGGTCTTCTTAATTATTGAACCAACTCAGGCAAAATTAGTGGTTGTGTTTTAAGGCCAAAATCCATCTTAATTACTCACTTCTTTAT
The DNA here is from genome assembly GCA_016586305.1 of Ophiorrhiza pumila. Classification (NCBI taxonomy): domain Eukaryota; kingdom Viridiplantae; phylum Streptophyta; class Magnoliopsida; order Gentianales; family Rubiaceae; genus Ophiorrhiza; species Ophiorrhiza pumila. Next base: position 3,401,113 of record BLIW01000002.1, read on the forward strand.
GAAATAATTTATGGTCTCTGCCATTTTGAATAAATGAGGAAAGAGACATCCAATATCAGTGTATCACCACACCACCACATGAAAGAAATGATTATGAGTGCATCATTTGATAATCTTTTCTTTTTTCGGGGGGGGGGGGGGGGGGGGGGGGGGGGGGTTTGCCGTCTGAGTGAAACATCAAATTTTAATTTCCTATGAGAGACAATGAAGTTTGATATTGGCAATAACTTGGCATGATTAATTCTCCTAATTAATAAGCAGAACAACCAGAACATTTATATACTAAAACCAACAACTCCCTCACAAAGTAAACTGTGCATGACGACCTGCATCCACATCGATAGTAAACATTCACATACTAGAATGATCAACAAATTAATTAAGCTTCAAAATTAAGTAAACTCTTGATTCAATATGATTTTGTTTAATAAATTCTTGAATTGTTAGTTATTGATAATTTAGTTTAAATATTTTGCTCAAGGAAGATTAAAAGTTGTAATAACATAAACAAATTCTTTTTATACAATGTAATGTTGATCATAGTTTATAAATCAAATATATATCCAATTTAATTGTTGTTTCCTTCTTGAATTGAAGATTCTCCTTTTGTTGTTGTTAAAGTTATACATTCATTGAAGATCGACTTTAATATAAAAACCCTTTTATGTAAAAAGACTGAGGATCGAGTTTGAGACAGAGAAAGAAGGAATAATACAATTCAAAGTTTCAAACGATAAACCAAGTACTAAAGAACAACCCTAGCAAAGGCTCTCATGTTTGGTACAAAAGGCGTGCTTAATTGGTACGAAAAAAAAAACATCTTCATGCATGCATTTTTTGGCTTTTTTGGAGTCCATTCTTCTGCCCATCAGTAAAAGACCTCTTAGTTTGAAAATGGAGCTCGTGTACTTTGGACAACCATCGTGCATGATTCTTTTCTTCACTTTTTTCTTGGCCACAAAGTCTAGAACTTGCAGTGATCTTCTTGTTTCTTTGCTTATTCAAGATATTGTGGGGTTCAATCGTGTAGTGCATGCATGGCATGATGATCGCTTACGCCAAGATTCAGAAATAGTGCTTCGTTCATAACTGAGATTCTTGTTTCTATAGTCGGGAAAGCTCTAAATACTGAATCCAAATAAGCTCAGAAAAGTCCACCCAAAAGTTTGTAATTTTTAGTGATTGAAGCAAGTGATCATTTTCTCTTCGGAACTTTCCCAAATTCGTTTCATTTTTATCTCCCTAATTTCAAGCTTCGGAAATTATGGCAGGAGTTTCCTAAAGTAGTAGATTGCATTGTCAAAGTTAGTTGCCTTGTTGAGATGAGAAACAACAATAGATCGATGATTCAAGCAAGCGATCTTTGTCTTTTGATGATGACTTTTTCCTAAATGAAATGTCCATTTGTCTTGCCAAATTCCAGCTTCATAAGATATGCCAGAACTATATCCATTTATATAAATACATCATGCACAAGTTGAAGTCACCATTATTGACCAAAACAATTTATTTGTCATATTGGCGATTAAATCAATGCAATGGATATTTTATGACACTTTCAGTTTCAATAACATTTTATATATAAACGTATCAAGTGTATTTTTATTAAAGATATAAACAGATAATTATTATTATTAAAATTAATAAAAAGATACGTAATGCATTTATATAAAATGTTATAAGAAGTGAAACATAAAGTATTGAAAAAGATTCGTTCGTGTTAAATCAGTCCCTCTCCATTCATTCCTCAAGTAGCGTATTCTTACTCAACAAAGAGATATATAAATGATCATCCTCCATATCTATATATGAAGTTGTCAATCTCTAACATCTATTCCTTTAAAGTGTTGAAAACTGCCAATTGCCTCCATTTAGATGAAATTACAGCGTAGAAATATATTCAAGTAATTAATCCTATATATATATAGAGGTCCCTTTGGCACACAAAGCAAAGATAAGCTGATGCATGTAATTGGCTATACCGATGCTGGATTGCTGGCCTCTTGAACACAACACAAGCCTTTAGTCAACCACTAACTTCCCTGCTGGCTGCTGCTGGTCCACATTGTATGGGAAGGAGATGACCCTGGAACGTATCCTCACCAATTCACTGTGGAATGTGGACCATATATATATATACCCCAATAGTGCAATAAGAAAAATCAATTTTTTTCTCCTCTCTTTTAGTGCATGCCATGCGGATAAGTTTTTAACACTTTGTACTGTGATTGAAGCTCTATAATTGGGGGAGAAAAATATATGGTCTTGGAAGTCGGAACAAAGGGAATTTCTTTATCACTAAAATGTTCTTTTGAAAAGGCAAATTTCCAAAAATCTTAAAAGGATGCTTCTTCAAGCCAAAGTACAATGTTGATTGATCAATGCAAATCCTCTGACTTCAGAATCCACACGTTTGTGGCAGGTTTAATTCAACCCCACATGAATTTGGTCGAGCTACGAACATTGACTAAATCCTTTGGCTAATTATGAGGAGGGTTAATGACGTATAGCATCCAGCCCCTCCATAATTGGTCCAAGGGAGTCATAGAACTCTAAATGTATGTCCATCGATCAAGAAATTAGTATGGTCGAGAATTGACCTATAACATATAGTACTAATCACAAGTAGTTGAATCCTCCTTTTTATTTGAATCATTTGTAAAGAAAATAAAACAACCGACAATCGACAACAAAATCTTTATTCTACAAAACAAAATAAAATTGGCTATATACGAATTACGTTTGGTCATTATATTCGATTTAAACTCATTTCCATAAAGAATATAGAACAGTGTAACAAAAATGTGAAATGTCAATATCATCAACTCTCAATGTGTACATGTGCAAAGTATGGTGAATAATTGAGGCTTCAAATTTCATTGACATAATATTAATTACATATAGAGAGGGTAAGAGAATCACGGTTCCATTAGTGGCTGGACTCTTGAGTATATATATAGTACGTGGCCAAAACAAACTTAAACTAAACCATTTTCAATTTGAAGGAGAAAAGGACCAATCTAAAGGTTTGTAAAAAGAGACTTTGCCTTATCAATCAAGAGCCACAAATGTATAAATCTCGCATACACACTTTGCAAAATGGACCTGCCATGCATATTGATTGTCTTTAGTCACCTCAGAAAATGAAAGCAGATTCTACCGAGACTGAGAGAGGGGAAGAGCACTGAGCACCATTAGAAGCATCTTCTATATATATAGAAGCAAGTAAAAGCAATGCACTTTTGCATGGTCTAAAAAACAACAACAATAATAATGACATAAAAGAGAACACACACACACACACCGTTACATAGAAAGTAATAATGATAATCAACTTTTCATTTAGGAATTGAAATGTTTTATGATTAAAGCACTTTTGTCACAGAGAAGCCTCCTCGGAGTGAGGGATTTGGGTGCCATTTGATGAGAACATTTTAAGATATGCTCTCATCTCATAATCATCTGCCCCATGGCCCCGGACATTTTTGACAGCTTTTGCCTTCTTCCAAGATACATTTTGTTTGCTAAGGTAAAGATGGGTGGGGGTCACTCTTTAAAAAGCCGAAAAATTTGAATGGCCATATCCATTGTCCTACAGCCTAGCTTATTGCATGCATGAATCAACTTAAATCCTCAATCACTATAAAAGAGAAAGACATTCATCTTCTTCATCGGACCAAAAACCAAAACCAGAAAATATTAATTAAATACACATGCATGCATGACCTTACAACTGTAGATTTCCGTCATCTCATCAACAATCGGACAAATGAATGAAAACGATAACAATTAAACTTTTATCTTATTACGTGAAATCGAAAATCGGAAATAGATCAAAACAATATCGGATATAATGAAATTCAAATTAACATTTTGGTTAATTTCTACTAATTATCTGTTTGACTCAATGGAACTAGAGGCCATTAATTAATATTATTTGACATAAACTGCCACAAATTTCCGTCCCTATGTGAGGTTTGGTTTAAATTCTCACATTCACTTCGTCCTCCAACAAGAATTCTTGTTTGTCGATGGTGCTCATGATTGTTCAATTCATTACAATAACTTTTGCTCCACATCCATAGGTCCATGTTGTGGCCCTCCTATTATACTTGAACAACTATGACTAAAATTGTTCATAACAAAAATCCCGTAAAGAAATCATTTTAACTTCAAAAAGGATACAAGGGCTGCAATTAAAATTAAACAGCACCACAAACAAAAGAAAAAAAAATAAAAACAAGCCAAGACTAAAGCCAAAAATGAAGCATGCATTGTGAGCATCCAAGGCATATGGACCAAGAAAAGTAACAAAATCAAAGGAAAAGGTGGGGTTGAAGAAGTGCCAATAAGGGTTTGTTTGGGGGGGGGGGGGGGGGGGGGGGGGGGGGGGGGGTGGGGGTGTTTGGGGAGTGCAGGTAAAGTTAGGGTTGTCATCAGGCAAAGCTATTGCTTCTCTCTCAATCTTAAAACTTTTGTTAGATGCTTGCCCACCACCATATCTTCTCCTCCCCCACTCTTCTTTAAGTTTCCTTCACTGTTTTAATTTTCATATGTATGGTTGCTTCCATTTTCTTAGTCAGCTTTAAAATAACGCAAGCTTTCCCTCCCACATATTTTTGTTTACCAAAAAAACCCAAAAGTAAGCACTCATTCTTGTCAAAAGTCATTAGAGTAGACCCCTCAAAAACTACACAACATCCTTCATTGCTCTTCTTTCTCTTCCCCACTATGCATGTAACTGGGCAGCCAATCTTGATCAAGGTGTGTACAATGCCATGCAAGTATGCAAATTCATGGGTTGGGTTTGCCTCCATTTACATTTATGCATGCATGCATGGGGGAGTTTCTTTTTATCTCATCGATCAACTTCTTCTTCTCTTTATGAGCTTTATTAATATTGTGTCATCTCATCATGAAAGGTCAACCCATTATGCATGGTGCACTTGTCTAGTCTATATCGTGCTGATTTAAAATTTTAAATTTTGCACTATATAAATAAACATAGCACTGCATGGATTTTTATTCCTTTTCTTTCTCTGTGGCACATAAATATAGTTGACATTATGATCAATTTCCTTTATTTATTCACCGCATGATCAGTCAGAGGTCCCAATAATTTTCACCCCTTTTCCTATACTTTAAAATAGTAAAGCACTGAATGGAAAAGAAAAATAAAAACTGCAAAAACCCTCTTCAATTCATTCCAAGAAATTTAAAGCCTAACAATGTTCTACTAAAACTTTGTCCCTTAAAAAAGTGTGTGTGTGTGTGTTTTCTCCTATAAGGCCAATTAGATGTAGTATGGGGGGTTAGCAAGACCATGACATATCCTTGTTCTTAATTAGTATTACAATCAGTATCTGAAAATTAATTGCAATTAATCAGTTCCAAACCCCAAAGGAAATGAATATCAATTTTACTCAAAGTTAATTATGAAATATTTCTACTTATAAAGACAGCCCCTATTTTAGTTAAAATTGGTAATTATACAATGATACAAGCATGCATGTATAGACTGTAGTGTAGATTTTCAAAATGATGACAATCTATAAATAGATTTTGAACCATTTCTCTATTTTTTTGGATTTGGAAGAAAGCCATTCATGACGTATGCTATACCAAGAAACATGTTAAACTCAGTGGAAGAAATAAAAAAAAGTATATGCCTAGGAAGATGCAAATGATGAGGTCATAGTCATGGAAACGCACACAGAGATGCAGAGGTTCGCAGACAGCAAAATGTGAGCAGCACAAAGAGAGAGAGAGCTTAAAGAGACAAATCCACGTGAAAGTTGAGGCTTTAGCAACCTCTTATACTGTTGTTTTGGGGCTGTCCTGTCTGTCTGCCTCTTTCTCTATTCTTAGCTTCTTTCTTGTGTTGCTTTTGGAAATTATTGCTTCAAAACTTCTCCACAAAACAAAACAAAACTAAAACTACTATTACTATTAAATTCTTCTGCCCTTTGTAGTTTGTATTCTTTTAAGGTTTTTCAATGGCAACAACTTAGGCCAACCTGTTCTATGTTCCTTTCCATTGACTATTGGAAACTCACACAATGCATTAATTTTTAGTTAATAAGGAAGTATTGGTTTGAAATTCATAAAATTTCCTAACATTTCCATTAATTACCACCAAAATGTTCTTCATTTTCTTCAAACTATTTGAGTGCATCTCTGCCTATTACTGCCCAATTCAACTATAACTCTGACTAATTCATATATAAGGCAAAAGAATTATAGAGGACTGACCAAAAAAAAAAAAACCAAAAAGTTTTGAGCATTTTGCAAAAGTTCAAAGCATAATTAAGGTGAAGTCCTGCTTTCCACCTAAAATGCTTGATCATGATTTTTTTTTTCTTTTTCTCTTCACAAAGCAAAAAGGAACCATTTCAATTCATCAAGTCAGACAGTCTATATAGAATACCTTCACCATAACTCACAATAAGAAATCTTGAAGTAGTAGACTAGTGTCATCCTTAAAGAAATCAAAAAAACCAAGAATTGCACATTGCATTTCGTTGATAAAATCATATCATGCTTTGAAAACAAATTTGCAATCATATATAGAACAACAAATCATCGGCATCACAAGCAAAATTGCCATTTTATTCCTAATCTACATTAAATATCTATCCACAAGGATTTCAGTAAAGACCATGTCTAAAGGTTAAACCAAGGCAAGGCACCAAATCCCTTTCCAGAAGAGAAACCGGTTGCCAACAAACATCTTGCTTGGGCTGAGACTTGAGACTGTCATCTCCTTTCTATTCTTCCAATTTGGAAGAGCAGCATATGGGATGCAAGCTTTGCTTTCAGATATGCCAATAAAAGGATTCCTAATTTCTCTCTTTGCAGGCCAAGATGTTTGATCAAACTCCATAAAGTCGTAGGAATGTTTTGACAAAAGAATAAGCCAGTGCACCAGTAAATACATAGCTGTCCACCCTATCTAGTATCCCACCTGCAAAAATGAAGACCATTTTCCCGTGAAACATCAGTTGAACTAATTGCTAAGATGCTAGAAGACGACAAGCTTCTGATTCCCTAAAGTCACTTCAAAGAAGTCTCTAAATCACATTCTTGCTTAACTGATGTAGCAAATCTGTCAAACACAATCACCTCCCTTGAGGGAATAATAGTAAATCAACATGTACCAATATACTTAACAAATAATTGATTTTAATAAATTCATAAACAGTTTCCCCACATATTTTGCCCTAAATGCTGATCTTTAAAAGCTATCAACAATGTGGTCCCCTTTTCCCTTCTGATTTTCAGTGGATAAATAAAGGAAGCCATCTAATTCACTACTCTGACAACATGCTAGGTGAAAAATAGATAGCTAGCTGCTCAATAAATATAGACAGCATAAAACAACCATGGCCAAGAGACAATTACCATGCCCAGGTATGAGTGACCCAGAATCCTTGACACCAGCATCACGCTTGATTACTGACTCAATAAGGTCACCGAAAAGGGATCCAATGAAGTTCAGGAACCCAAATGCCACAGCACTGAAGAATCATTGTTAATAAAAATATATCAGTTCACATTGAAAGTTAAAGCTTTTTGGTAAATATCCAAACTATGTAAAGGCAGTAGCGTCTAGACCACATTTTATTATTCAGTATTGATATCAGAAATATTCTACATGAACAATCTACCCGAATTCACTTTGATATCATGTATTGAATATCTTTGGCTGAAAGAAAGGCTATTTTCTTCCGTTCATTTCCAGTATCTAAAGGCCAAAAGAATATGCGACTATCTTTATTCTGGTAACAACAATGTGATAAAAATGCATGCAGGCTCTAAAGATTTGTTCAAAAATTTTGACAGTTCTTTCACGTGAACCTTCTTCTGTGGGAAAGTGAACTTTTGCTTGCACAATATGCTTCACCCTCAGAGATGATAAGAAAAAAATGATGCCAAACGAGATGGACAGGAAACTTTAGATGAAGTAAGACATGGAGAAATTTCAAGAATTTCAAGAAAACACAATGGAAGAAATCCTCCAAGGAGGAGGTACTTGTGCATGATATTTACATGGAACTTGGGTTTAAACCTCACAAAAGCAAACAAAATTGCTTGGAGTATTGCACCCCATCAATCTTTGGTACCCACAGCTTCACCAGGGAAAGTACTATCATTTTTCTTCCCAAATCTACTTCAATCAACTTGAACTACATGCACGCCCTAACAGGAAAAAGTATGCAGGAAAGAACTAAACTCCAACACACACTCACGAAAGAGGAACAATTTTAATATGGACCGAAGATGCTAACATGTTTAAGCTTGGGTTGTGCAGCAACTAATCACAAAAGAATCTTCTAGAGATGTTCCTGAGAAAAATTCAATCTCACAATGTCAAATGTTCTAGCACTCCTAGCAAATAACATTTTAAGGTCCCAAAATTTCTATAGAATTACCTACAAGAGAAACTAGAGAATAAGTACATGTCAAACGAACTTGTTCCATCCTCCATCACCTTTCTACATGAAAATGAGCATTTGCTGCCCCCATTTTTTTAATTTTAAAAAAAAAAGAAACAAAGACCATATACTTCAGAAATAAGAAGAAATTAAGCCTGTCCAGCTATGTGATAAACAATAACAATCTCAAAAGTGATAGTACAACCAAAAACCATGTTACCTAGGTAACGATCCCGGCCAAGATAAAATCTGTGACAGCAATACAGTGGTTGCTACACAACCACCTAAGCCAGCAAGAGCTCCCTCCCATGTCTTCTTTGGGCTAATATTTGTTAGTGGAGTGCGCCCAAAGGCCTGCATTAGAGTAGAAAGCTGGTCATGCATTCTCCTCATGAGGCCAGCAGACATGATATTTGCAGCTTATTTATTGAAAAAGATGCATAGAAGTGGTTGAAACATACAACTATCCCCCAACACAAAATAAACCTAGACATTGTTTAACAATAAGAAAAATAATCAAAACATGAAAAAAATCATGCAACTTAGCAAACCTGACTTCCATTTCCCGTACAACTTCCATTTCCCGTACCTTCACTAGAAAGGTTAAGGAACACAAATTTTTGCACAACAAAGTGATCATTAAAAAGCAAAAAAGGAGAGAGATGATCAGTAGATGCTATGCAACTATGCAAGAATGCTACAATAAAGGCAAAAATTACCTTTCCACCAACAAAAGCATAGGTGTCTGCAGCAATAATGCTGCTGATTGAAATCAAGGTTGCAACAAGGCCCACTGTCCACTGTGCTTGGCCACCAAGCAACAATGGCCATACAGCTCCCAACTCTGCCAAGAGAAACCCAGTTGATCATTTTCCCAAAGGAAAGTACATCTGACACCACTATAACAAGTATGCAATTTGTCCTCATCTAATCAACCAACATCAACAACTAAGCCTTTATCCCACTAAGTGGGACATCTAATCCACCATAGAAGAAAAACTTTAAACTCTTCGAGTGGAGTAAGAGGACTGTGATTCACCATTTCCAAACAACCCTAGATTGCAATATCTAGTAATAAATCTCCACAAGATTCAGATTATGCAAATGACTAAGAGAGAGTTTTCTGTAACTAATTTTGCACTAAGTAGGAAAATTTTGAACACCATTCCCTCAAGGAAATAGATTATGCAAATGACTTCGAGATAGTTTTGTGTAACCAAATAGGCAAATTTTGAAAACCATTTCCCTAAGGGGATAGTGAAGATTCATCCTCCTTCAGTAAATAATAACATTATCTTCAGCTCAAATCCACATCCCAAGTATCAATAAAGATTGCAAAACTTTAAAGAGCCTTCTTAACCATGTACTAGTTTCATACATTGACACAGTTTGGTTCCAAAATGTAACTAAATACAAAAGTTGGGAAATGTATGGCATCGCACTATCCAGAAACTTCAATAAGAGTTCACAATGGCTCACATTCTTGCAAGAAAAGTACAATCAGGGACCATGTGAAAATGTTAATATCGCCATATTATGAGGAGAGCACAGTATCCTTCAAAATGCAATGCAAACCACCTCTAAAGAACTAACTTAAACCATCGAAGCTACAACCTAGCATCTCAAACAAAGAAAACATTCCATGGATAACTATGCTCCACATTTTCAAATCTATCAATATGAAAATCAGCTTCTAAGTTAGACCATAAAATTAGGTGAAATATCAGAGTCCCAAATTAGCACTTGCTATCTGTAGTCACAACAAAACCAAACTATCTTCTTTGAACATATGGGGAACCCATCTCATTGTTCTGAATCAAAAGAAGAAAAGGCACAAGTTCTTACTCGTATTCAGGGCTGGGGCTGCTAAACCACATCGCAGCTTAACCCAGAAACAAGGAAGATAGCCACAATAAAACAATCCAAACATGGCACTGCTGAGTTGAGCAAAACGAGGACTCCCCCTCTGTAAAACCAAAGCAATTGTGATGACAAAAGCCGCAGATGTCACAGAAACATCAATTTGGCCAAAGTATCTGAGAGAAAGTTAAGAAAACTGATCAGACAACTTTCAAAAGAGTGGAAAACCTAAACCAGAATTCCCCTAGTACTACTGTGACCATCTAGCATACATCAGTACCATCAGCAAATTATAATAAAATGAAGCATGAAATCAGTTAATTAAAAGCAATCTGATCCACGAAAGAAACCAAAGAATATGTATGTACTTAACACTGAAAACTCAATAATTCAGTTATGTGTAAATGAATCAAATAGAAATCTGTTTGTAGATAGATTATTTTCAATTCAAAGAGAAAATATCATGTGGTACTGCAAAGCAACAGCAAGTTATCATTACAATGAAGTCAAATAGCCAAACCCATCAACAATACATGTATCCATAATCGAAGGTCTTCTATTTGAGAAAATATATCAACTTCAAGTACATTTAGAAGTAAATCAACAGATTAATTATCAAAATACAAGACAAAAAAAATTACAAGAACGACATTCGTGACAGCACTTCACTCCATTTCTCAAAAGAACTAATTATATGAATGAATCTTACAATGTGACAAGAGGCATGAGAGTACAAATGACTGAGCAAACTCGAGATACATATCGAGGAGGTGGGGTCATGCCAGCAGCAATTCCACGACTCCGAACAAGTTCAAAGTACTCTCTGGCACTTACAAAAACAACAGCAGCAAGAGCCATGGTGAAGACCCATCCTCCAGCCAATACCACTCCTCCAGCAGCAATTCCTATGCCAAGTCCAAAGACAACCCTTTTCTTCAATTGGCTTGCTTTACTTTGTTGCTCTGAGATTGAATCCTCATTCACTGGTAGATCATTGATTTTGTTACCTTCCTACAACAAGAAAATCTGGGTGATTTCATTTTAATCATCTAATGAGGCGCAAACAATTCAAGGCTGATTTTTAAATACACAACATATGCCCCTATAACGCTCTAAATCCGCTTGTCCAAAGTCCAAGAGTTACTCAGTTTGCATGTTCTATTGCATTTAGAAAAGAAGCATAATAACAGCAATTTCATGTTGTTCAAAATAAGACATAATACCGTAGCCATGAATGGTAATAGAAGCATTTTTTTCAAATTCATCATTCATGTAATCATAGGTATGATACTCTGTTTAGGCATAATGTACAATTGTTGTGATCTTATAACCAAGAACATCAAGCTTTTTACTAAGCATTCTACTGTTTGAGATGACAAGAACGACCGAATAAAAATAACTAATAGCTTATTCTGTAATCCCTTTTCTTATCAAAATAAATACTAGTAGACGGTGGTGAAAGGTTCCCTTTACCAACTCTTTCGTATAAAGTAGCTCATTGTAAGTGAAAATTTTACACTTTTGCTTAAATGCCAAACATTATTTCCCACGAGGGAGCACCTGAAACATCCCTCAGTCCAGAAGTATGACCCCTCCTAATTTATCAGCGGGAAAAGTATATCACCATAAACAACTTAAAACTGTTCCACAACCAACTTCCCGCATACAATTATTATTACAGAGTGTAAATTAAATAAGACAACCAAAAATATAAGCATTTCATTGAAAACCCACAATAAATAAATGAATTTACACACACACACACACACAAACACACAAAAAAAAAAAAACTCTATTTAAAATTGCCGCACACAAATAAAAATGAAAGCTTCAGCAAGATTATATAAAGATTACATCTTTAAATTGGGCGTGGGTGTGGGCGTCATCAAATTGGTCAGGCTCGGTTCTTGCCACCGCTGTAATAATCCGCCTAAATCTGGGAATCCCATAATTGGGTCTAAAAGTTGTCGGGCAATCGAAAAACAACCTTAATCTGGAATCTGCAAACTGGGTCGTTGGTCGGATTAATGTTAAACTTCTCAAAGAAGAAGAATTCGAAGTACTACGATGCAGCTGATGATTTTGAGACCCGCAAACTGAAGTGATAGAAAGCGGAATTATATTACTCCATCGATCAAAAATGTCGACGAAGGAAGAATATGAAGTAGAACAAGAAGCAGCAGCCATTTTAGGGCGGGGAAACTAAATTTACTGTCAACTGAACGGCTGGCAGAAAGGCGTCTCCATTGTTTGTTGAAGGAAGCTTTTGGATATACGTCGACGTTTTGGGGATCAGAGTCCAGAGGATTTTTGCAGAATACGGATAGATATGAGGGGAAATACAAACATTGAAATATTTGAATATGGCCACATTTTTCGTCCAAATTAGGATTTTTGTTTTTCCTTGTATTATTTTTCTTTGTTGAGGTATACTATTTTTGATAAAACGAAACAAAAAAAAAAACGAAGAAAAAAAGGAAATTTTTTTGCTATAAAATAAGCCTATAACGACACAAACTTTGTGTTGAGGTAATGTCTTCACCTTCGGTAATGTCGAGGTTTTAGTACGACATAAACTTTGTTAGTCAACCTTTTTTTAGGGATAGTTATAACCAAAGTTTGTTTTAGACGTTTTGGTGTTCTAGAAGAATTTTTATTTTTTAAAGGAAGAAGAGTCTATTTTGTTAATGAATTTTGAACAACACAAGAATGTAAGGCTACGTTTGGACGAGGTATTTTTGGATTTTATTATGAAATTTTTTTTTTTTTGGATTTGTTATGAGAAAATTATATTTTGTGAGTGTTTGGAATGAATGATTTTGTTTTGTTGGAATTTTTATTGAAGATTTTTTTATTAATAAAAATTTGAAATAATAATTTATTAATTTATTTTAGTAGAGATTATGTTAAAAATAATTGTTTATTAATAAAATTTAAAATTTAAATTCAAATTTAATATTTTATTTATAAAAAACACTGTAACAAAAAATAATTACTGTATCATTGTTTTTGTTTTTAAAAATTTTAATGGAAAAATTGAACAAAACAAACAACTCATTTTGCAATTATGAAATAAATCACTAAATTCATCTCATCCAAACAGAGCCTTAATAACAAGATTTGTATTATGGTCAATCACAACAACTCTTGTGAATTTGGTTCATATACAAAATATATTTTATGTACATAATGTACAATTAACTGCTATTCAAATTGTGATTCTAATTTCTTTTCACTTTTATTGTCGATTGAAATCGTAATTAGCTGTTGTTTCATATATGAAATCGCATCCCATGATCCCATAAGACTAGTTGATTATTTGTAGAGAAAGTTATTATTTTGTGGTTAGAAATACCTAAAATAAAGTTTTATATTTTTTTTGGAAAAAAAAAACTTTTAAGATAAAACTCAAAGCAGTGCTTTGAATATAAAAAGCATTTAAAATAGAACCAATAGATAGATCTTTGAAACATAATGCACCAATGTCAATTAAAACCATTAGTAATAATCTCATATATTCAAGCCATGTCCATCTCAGTCATTTCGGAAACTACAGGGTGGTGTTTGTAATTGTTGAATGCTTCAAGGCGATTTGTGTAAATATTCTCTAATACTAACATGCAGTACTTTTGACCCCACCGGAGGAGCGAGGGAGCGAGAGAATCGAGCGGGAGAGAGAGAGGTTGCGGGAAGAAAAGAAAAGAAAAGCCCAAAGGAGGTTTCATATTCAATGTCTCAAGAAATTGAGTCGGATGAAAAATCAAGCTCAGAAGAGATTGAAAATCCAAAAAGCAAAGTGTCCCAAAAGAAAATTCCCGACTATGAGAGGCAAAGGTTGAAGAGGATTGACGAGAACAGAGCTAGAATGGAGGCTTTGGGGTTGAAGAAAATGGCAAATTCTTTTGTGGGTTCTCTCCCAAAATCAGCCAAGAAAACCATTGATAAGAAAGGTAAAAGAAAAGTGGATGATGATGATGAGTATAGACCCTCTGAAGGTGAAGAGGCAATGGGTTCTTCAAGTGAAGAGGATGAAAGGAGTCTAGAACGTGATGAAGACTATTCAGGGTCTAATGCCAAGAGGAAGGTATTCCTCACCAGTTTCTTTTTTTCTTAATTCTCCATTTTTTGGTTTTTAGTGGGAAATCACTTGACACTTAGGTGAAAGATTTGATTTTGAACCATATTAGGTTGGTGATGTTTCTTGTGTGTTTTGCTGTTTGTTATTAGATTATGATGACTGTTTTGTTATTTGATGTAAAGTTCTTATGCTTTTACCTTTCTTGGGGATTTTGGGAAGCAGTTTCCCTCACTTTACAAGAATTGATTTTGAACAATGCGAGGGTGGTAATTCAGATTGAAGAGTTCTGCAGTTTGTTTGTACATGATTTTGGTGACATTTTTTTTTTTTTGTTAAATGTCGATACTGCAGTAAAGTGAACTGTTTCTAATTTTTAAGTGGAATCAGATAATTTATGTTCTTAATTCTGTTAGATATCATATTATCAGGAACTTACTTCCAACAACTTGAGATATCTTTAACTCTTGATGCTGTGGCTTAAATTCAATCTACACTAATGGTTTTGAGGCGATCTAAGCATTCTTGTGCATTACTCATTTTATTAGCCAGACGCTTTGGAAGAGTTTAAGTGCAGAATTAGATAGATAGAAGATGTGAGGGATGAATTCTAATCTTTATGGCTTTGCTTATAGGTCATATTTTGGGCTTGTAGATGATGTGACTTAGGTGGTCTAACAAATACAGAATCTTGGATTAAGAGATGGCGCGTTGGGTGGTCTCTCTTTGGGAAACTGCTAGGTATCCAGATTGGAAAACCTATAATGACCACATGATAGCCCAAAAATGAAAAGAATCAAGTTTTCAGTTACACAAAGTTTTTGAAAGTTTCTCTGGGGTTGGGGAGGCAATGTATTGGTTGGGTTAAAGGTCACTTTTTCTTGCGAACTTGCTTGCGCATGTGTGAATTCTTATCATACCATCAAGTTGCAATTTTAGTTTTATGGTTCCATTTTAATTTCTAATATCTTTCGTCTTCTATATTTTGACCACATGTTATTTGTCGGTTTTGTAATCCAAATTAGAAACATTGCAGTTCTAATGGCTTCTTTCTTCCTGAATCACATGTTCTAGGGAAAGAAAAAAAATCAAATGCCTAAGAAGAAGGCTTCCTCTAAGAAGCATTTTGAAGAGTCAGATTTTGTTGATGACAATGAAGCTTTAATGCAGGTAAAATTTTTAATCAGTTGTGTTATGCATATTTTCTTATTGAGTTTATTACTTTACTTTGTGAGTTTTCTAACAGATCCTGCAAGTTGATACCTTGTATTCCACAACATTTACTAGATTTTATGTTTCAGGCAATTGCTCTTTCACTTCAAGATTCTGCAGGGTTTCTGGATGTAAACACTCTGGCTTCTCAAAGCTCCAGTGCACCTGCTGTAAACAGTATGAGCAATGAAAGAAAAGAAAATTCCCACATTCAAGATAGCGGAAAAAGAAAGAGAAAAAAATCGGTTTGTCTCAGCTTGGATTGGTGGCTCTACTAGATGAGTGCTGTTTTTAGCCATCTTTGTTTTGCTTGATGTTTATCCTTTACTCTGATATCAGACTTCATTTTATTCATTTGTGTCTGGCAGATGAACAGTCGGGTACAAATGACAGAAGATAATCTGATTCTTACCTT
This sequence comes from Ophiorrhiza pumila, assembly GCA_016586305.1. Taxonomy (NCBI): domain Eukaryota; kingdom Viridiplantae; phylum Streptophyta; class Magnoliopsida; order Gentianales; family Rubiaceae; genus Ophiorrhiza; species Ophiorrhiza pumila. The sequence continues at coordinate 3,417,110 of BLIW01000002.1, forward strand.
CTTTCAGTTTGATGGTAATCACTTGTTGTATAAGTAGAAATGTAGTTCAAAGATACCTTTTTCATTTTAACAGTTACAGGCAAATACAAAGAAAAATCTATCTGGACCATCTCTCTTAAACGGAATTTGCACTTTAAACATTTATTTGCTTTTTGGCTGTTATTGAGTTCAAACATTGTCTTGCAGAATCAGGAAGAGGGAGTATAACACTGAGAGATCTAAGGAGAATGGCTGCTGCCCATGATTATATATGGTCTGACCAGGAGATGGAGGATATGATCAAGTACTTTGACTCTGATGGGGATGGGAAGGTAGTGTTTTCTTTCGCTTATTTTTGCCTTCATTTGTCTCCCTCTGGGTCTGTTTGTCACTGTTCTAGAATTTAGAAAACTAGAAGTCTGCAGAAAAGCATGGAGAAACAAATATTCAGTGACTCTTTCCACTCTTCTTGGGAAGAAGTCCACTTTTTATCTGTGTCATCAAAATTTAACCATCATTTTCTGCAGTTTCCTCATTTGACTGTAGTCTTAGTTATCATCATAGGTTAAGACGACTGGAGCTTCAATCTTCCTTACCTTGCAACTGACTTTCTTTGCAGCTAAGCCTCGATGATTTTTGCAAGATAGCTAGTCGATGCCACATGATGCAGGCTTGATAATCCGCTCTTATGGATGTAGATGGCATGATGAGCAGGCTTATTTATGTATCTAGTTATGCTGCTAAAAGAAAATTGTACATTAGAATCAATGTTATGGACTTTAATTGCTCGTATTTGCGATTGAAAAAATATTTTGTTGCAGTCGAAGTTGACAGTCTTTTCTTTGGGTTACAATGCTACTTCCGGTACAACCGTGCATTTGGCTACTTCAGTTTACACTTTGCTGGTGCCATCTGTTGAACTTTTATTGCTCATGGTTTCATTTGCTCTCTGCTCGCAAGAGCTCTAAATTTTCATCAGATTAGCCAATACATTACTAGCAAACAGCCAATATATTACTAGAAAATGAAAGGCGGCAGAAAATGTAAAATAAAAATGGGCTGCTTTCTTAAAGTTAACAAAATAACATGTTAAAACAGTTAGTCACACAATGAACGCTCTGGAACCTAAGCAACGCAATTACAAAACCCTCAAAGCCATTTTAAGCATGTTTCTAAAGTCCAATAGGTACGGAACTCTTCCCATCAGTAATGCATTTGTCTTGAATATCTAAATTGCTTTAGAATGCCGGAGTAACCAATGATGTTTCATGGTACAAACACAGTTCCATCGATTATTTCTTCAAAAGATAACCCAAGATGAGGCCAATTAGACCGATAATAATGACATACATAAAGGGTACACCAGCACGGCTTCTGCTGCTTTCGCGCCTCAAGAGATCCTGCATGCAACAAAGCTCTTGGAAAGTTAGAAAATTTTCAACTTATATTCGACATTGGTTGTAACAACAAGACTCATCTAAGAAGAGGTTCCTCAAACTTTAACTAGTTTAATTAAGCACATTTGGAATGAACTTGAGGTCATTTTGAAAACATGCCTGGATAATGTGCCTCAAACTTTAACTAGTTTAATTAAGCACATTTGGAATGAACTTGAGGTCATTTTGAAAACATGCCTGGATAATGTGTTCACAATGTCACATCACATCATGCGCTTTAATACCCATTGATGTTATTCATAACAGTTAAAATATGAATTGTTTACAATATATAGACAAGTGTTTAGTCAAAATTCAAGGGAATGCTTCCCATGGATTGTTAGTAACACTAAACCTATATCAATGACAAGGCACCAAGTTCTGCTTCATTTCTCAACAAGTAAAGCAACCCTGACCTAGCAGCTAGGCTTGCTTTATGACATACTCTACATTAAAAACTCAACTTCTATTTAACACATCATCATTTACATTTGAAATATTTCATAAATAAAATCATGAACCAGCTAGTTCTAACTTTAGGGAAATGAACTGCAACACATGCACATGGGGATAAAATATTTATTTGGTTATCAAAGCATGATACACAACATAATATTTCAAGTGCTCTAGTGCATGAAGGTCATACACCCTTTATGGTCAATGAAAACTAAATGGTCATATCATGAGCATCCACCACTGGTTTCTGGTTATCTTTCTTTCATACAATATAGCTACTTCTCATTAAATCTTCATACTCTTTCTACTTGGCCCTTCCTCTATACGTCATTCCTACCTATTTACTGCACCTGTGGTGCTCCTATCTATTTAATAAAATCTCATATAAATTGTTGCAGAGATTTTTTTTTTCCCAAATAATACTAGTGTATATATAGAATACAATGCGAAATATGATCCATATTAGCTGAACTCACATAATGGAATAAATGCTTAGTTTTTGTTATTGTTGTTGTAATGCTAAGTAATTTACATTGTTCATTTATATTTGCGAATTCCTCGACTCAACAATTAAAGGGATATGATTTCTAAAATAGAAAAAGAATTTTTGAAGAAACTGTTGTAACCAAATGCAACCCAAACTCTCATAAATCCACATTATAAGTTAAGATATAGAAGGAAAAGATGCACATGTAAAATATGGTGCCAATAGAAGAATTGAAAGAGATTCCTCCAGCAAAAACCATACCACTTCTTGCTGAAGCTTATTCCTCTGCTGAATGGCAAAATTTCTCTCTTCGGTCAGCTTAGAAACAAGGGCCTTGACCTGAAACAGAAACAATTTGAGGTTCAAATTCAAGATCCCCATCTTCGCAAAGAATCAATCACCCAAGATGATAATAGCTCAATATGTTCCTACATCAAGATTGCTTGAAAACAAAGACAAACCAATATTTGCAGTCAATATGGCTGTTACTTCAAGTTACATGAAATATACACCTGGAATTCAAGTGAAGATAACAAACGATTCTCAACTTGAAGAGGCTTAAAAAATAAAACGCTTGAGCGAAATACCAACCATGAAGCATCATAATTAAATGCACAGGTCAAGAAAAAAGAAGTATCCATTACCAAAAGCTGTTAACCGAAATTCAATTAGGTCATATAGAATGCCAAAGATAACTGGAAGTCCTTGTCGAGAATTAAATTATTAATAATCCCATAGAGAGGTTGAGCATTGCTGCTTGGGAGTAATAAACATCAGTAGCTTACACTGTGCAATATCATATATGTCTCTTCTAGATTGTTTTTCTGATTGAAAGAACCTATATGAGTAGTTTAAACTACACAGATTGACTTAAATGCAATAACAAAAGCCCACTCTATTGGTGTCAAGTTAAAGGAGGCCTATATTTCATAATTAAATACTATTTTATCGATGAGAATTACCTATCAACTCATGTGAGGTATTATCAAGTCATATTATCCCCCAGTTACATCCCCACGAATAATCCTCCTAACATTCAAGACCTAGAAATGAGCTAATTGTCAATGGCTGCAAAACTTTGAGGACCATAACTCAGTTCAAGTTTCTATGTTTTAAAACTAAACTCGGTACTGGAGCCAGATTTACACTTCAATTCTCCAATTCTTCAAAAGAAATTTACCCAAAAGGAATTCCAACATTTATGCCACAAAAACCAGTATAAATTTAGATGTCCTTTCTTTTCTCATCCTCTCACAAATGGCAAACAATATGGTTTTTTCTTTTTCCTTTTTCTTTTAAGTATACCCTTTACGATGGACAAACAATTCAATGGCCCAAAAAAAATGTGGCACATAAATTTCAACAATTTGCAACTACAAGCAAATAAATGTTCCTTCAAGGGGCAACCACAAAAAAACTAAATGACTTCAGAACCATGGCAATGCTATTGAAGGGGAAGGAAATGCACAAACTAAGCAAGAATCATACTGAACAGTTGAACACATGACAGAGAAGGAGACAGACACATGTGAACCAAGTTGAAACTAAAGAACAGAAATGACAGTAATGATTGAAAGGCATCCAATGCATCTAGGAATTAAAGGAGAGAACTTTCATCAACCAATACCAGGCATAGAAACATTATACAAACAAGATGCCATAACAAAAAATTTACGCCAAAAGAATTCAGGCGAGTGGCTACCCAGCAACAGTACAAGTGGAAACTTTATCAACAAAAATAAGGTAGAGTAGATGACCTCCAAGGAGTTGTCTTGCTGCTCAACACCTGATCTTATACCCTGTGAGTCAACTTGTGATCTAACCTGTGGCTCAGAAAGAGTTCTTGTACCCTGTGAAAATCACAGTACAAAACCATGTCATTTATATACGGCTTTAAAAATTTTAATAGAAATTGAGCATAAAACATAAGACATTTCAGTACTCACAGTATTGAACTCAGATGTACTTATGGTACCATTGTCGGAAAGTGAAGCCCTTGGGGATGAACCTTCCTCCGATCCCTCTCGTACAGGTGATGGTGGTTGTGGAGGTGAAACATAAGTAACTTTCAACTTGCTTTCGTCAACAATATTCCCTTCCTCCTTATTAAACTAAAACCAAACAATTCAAATAACTCATTATTATTTTATTCACACTTCAAATAAAATTTGATAACTGGGACATTACGACTAATCTTACCATATTTGTTGTAATATCCTTTGCAGTAGCTCCTGGACTTGTAAGTGCACTTTGTACTAGGAACTTGTCCTTGCACTGCATGTCTGCTGGAGGCTCCTTTTGCGCTTGCATTGTAACTGCGATATAAACAAGTCCAAATTAGTCTAATACATGCCCAACCAACATTGACCACACATACTATTACATATAACTCATAAGCACAATTTAGTTGTTCCTTGCCTTGTCAATTAAAATATAATATGCTAGGTCATTCCACATTTACTTGATACTAAAGGCAAAATCATAGAAAAATGGCCAGAAAATGAGCAATGTTTTTCTTATAAAAGCAAAAGTACTCTTTCACGGTAACTATAACAATCAATTCTTCAAAATACACAATTACACTTTGAACAAAAAGTTACTCAACCACACTCACACATTGAGACAGGAAAAGATAAATTACCTATGACATCACAAGTAGAATGAGGCAACACAATTCCGGTGTTTGGCCGTACACAGTACTTCTTTGGATTCGTCGTCTTCACCTGTTCAAAACAAAATTTCACCATTTATTTTTATTTTCTTTTAGAAAATCTACTGAATTAGGGCACCATTCAGTGATAAATATATGAAAATTAACTACCTTGAAGGCAACATAATTATCGCTTGTATTGGTGAATTGCATGGAGCATGAGATCTGCTTCCTCAATTCAACTTTCCATAATAAAAAAAAAAAAAAATTATTCAAAAACAACAGATCTGAAACTCAAAAGTATTCCAAAGAAAGACAGAACTACTAAATAAAAGAAGAATAAAAGAAACAGAGACGCTGGCGTAAGAGCTACAGTAAGAGAAATTTACAAGGAAATTGAAGTTCTTGAGGTTCGATTTGAAGCAACTCCTCGTTACTCATTCCGAACGGCGATCGCTGCGTTCAATTACTGCCACAAATATTGGTAAATAAAACCAGAGTGAGAAAGAACGCGAAGGCGAAGACGTCGTACTCTTCCGAGAGCAGAGAGAAAGCGGTTTTCCGAACAAGAGTAAGGACTGAAAATGGTTTTCCGGACTGAGTGAAACTGTGACGGGGGAAATCGATCTACTACTACTAAAAGAAAGAATGGGAATATTTTATTTACTTTTTATTTTTTTTTAAGTTTTAGTAAAGCGTACAGAGGAAAACGTGGGACAGTAGCGTTTTCGTATTGTCCGTGTTTCAGATTAGATCCTCGACAAAGAAAGTGATGGACTCACTGCGGTTGTATGCTGTAAGCGTTTTACCATTTGGTTAAGCTACCAAACTACGAACCAATATAATATTATTTATTTTGTTTTTCTTTAAAATTTGATTATACTTCATCAGAATCTACATGATAAATATCAATTCATTGTGGAATAAATTACGAGTTTATTTGCTAATATATTAATTTGATAAATTGCATGGAATAACATGTTTGATAAAAGATGAAAAATATTATTATAACATTACGTTCTTTTCCTCTACCCATTATTCGAAAGCCTAACTTCAGTGTTCCATCGCACCTGCAACAGTTCCAAGTAAGCATTAGGCACCAGAGGTCTCCAATTCAAAATGGTCCCAAGCTGCCGTATAGATAGAGTAGATAGGTTAATTTGTACTAGTATATGATACACTTTAATAAGGTTTCCGAAACCTTTCTCATTTCGCTTGTTTTCGAATTTCAAAATCAAGTGGTAAACAGAGTAATTCAAGGAAACTCAAGAGTTCAGAACTCAAGCTAAGTTGTTATAAGTTATTTTTTATCGAAAAATTTGCCCGAAGTGGTCGTCCTCCGTAGGGATTATAAGGAAAGAATCCCATTTAATTGGATATATGATTTGTTATTCATATAAGATGTTAATTCAAAGAATTCATAAAGGAGTTACGTAGCTCGGTAGCTCATTAAAGGAAGTGATCCTATTCATTTTATCAGCATAAATTGGGTCAAAAAGTTGGCTTGCTAGCCGGTTTTCTCAATCGCGGAGGGCTAAGTGATTAACTCAGGATTAACTCATTTAAATAACTCAAATAAGGTAGTTTAAATTACATAAATGATCATAAAAACAAAAACTGTATCTAAATGATATTGATGTCTTTGAGCAAAATTGAAATGGGAAGCCTTTGCGCACTTTAAAAAAAGATAACAAATTTATTTATTGAAAAGATAATCGATTAAAAGGTTTTAACAAATTTGCCTTCTTTGTTTTTGTAGCTTGTCTAGCCATCAAGACTTTGCATATTTAAACTTAAATTCTATAATTCTCAGACAAATTTGGAACTTTAAGATTTATGGTATCCCATACTTACATTCAATGAGTAATAAAAAATGTTCAGAAATCTTGATATGTGCATGAATTCAAAGAACAACAAAAAAATTCAAATGACTCTATACATCTATGAACCAAAAAACTTGAATAAAAAGGCCTACAAGTATTCATTTCCTTATTGATTACACATATCTAAATTGGGAGACGCAAAAAAGTTGTTTTGAAATTAAAGATTACATAAACAAAATCGCTGTTTAAGCAGTCAAAGTTTGTAACTTTTTCTCATTTCTCATCAATATATTTTTGGTAATGCTCTAACTTCTAACCACATGCAAACCACCAAACAAGTTAATGGAGAACTCTACTCTACTCTTACCCATAATTTCTATTAATTTCCATACCAACCAAATAATCCCACCTCCCACACCAATGCATTACACAAGAAATTCCTTGCAAATTAGGTAGATATGGAAGTCTACCAAGAATTATCATGTTCTTGGTTTTTAATGAGAACCCTTTTGATATCAAGTTTTTCCTCCAAATCTTGAATTAAAGGTTGAAGACTTGAGACAATTTTCAACTGTTTGTGTTATTTTATTTTATTTTTCCAAGAGGAAGGATCAAGGATGGATTGTAAGCAAGCAAGCATGTCCATTCTGAGCAGTTGTAGACTGACTCAAAGTGTAGAATAATGGGCAGTTGCATACCATATCATGGACTGCAGAGATAAAGAAAAAGAGTATGACAATCATAGCTTCACCATAAAGGAAAAATGTTTGCTTTGTGTTGGTTGTCTTTTAACTTTGTTACATGCACAGCACTGCATATAGCAAGGAGCCTTCACTTTTAGTGCAAGTTTCCTACTCCAATTGTTGCTTTTCCTTAATGAAGGGATTGGCGAAGGATTCTTGCTATTTTACCATAATTGACTGTATGATTTACAACATGTTCAATGAGAAGTTCATTTTGACCTCTAACTTCTAAAGGGAAGATTCAATTGCTTCCTTCCAAGGTGCAGTACTGCAGTTAGAAGTGGGATCGATGTGGCTAGAATTAGATACAAAGAATCTCTCTCAAAGAAATTAGTACAATGATTTCAATGGAAAAGGAACACTAAAAAGAGATAAGAAAAGGTGTACTGAGGACAGAATTATAGAATAAAAAACCATAGCAAACGATCCACGATTGCATATATTTTGGTAAAATGCACTTTTTCTGTTGTCATTACAACTTTATGGTCTGAAAGCAAACAATCATCTCAACAACTTTGTCATTTTGGACCAAAGCTCTACTGATGCTGATGTTTCCAGCATGTTTTGGCCCACAATTTCCTTTGACAACCGCACTAACAACAGTTGGAGGTTGAGATTAAGATTAAAATCAAATATCTACACTAAAGTGGATACGAACAACCTTTTGATTAGTATAAAAAGAATGCGTGCGTGTATTTCTCACTGCCGCTGCCACTCATGGTGGCATCCATCTGAATTGGCACTATGGGTGATGATTTTATTGCGCAGTTTCTTTGAAAAGAGTACATTTCCTCTCTTTCTCCTGTGGACCTTTAATGCTCCAAAAGCTTTATTTATCAAAACCAAGCCGATTTTGGCAACTTTGGCTACTTAAAACTTCATCTCATTTGCAACCCTTCGCCAATGACAACAGAAATTGACTTGTATCAAAAGGTAAGACCCTCACAATCAATGGAAAGTAAACAAAAAGGAATCGGAAGCAACATACAGAAGCAATTTTGTGAGGAGTATAATGCCTTCAATTTCTGCAAACAACAAGTAGTCTCGACATCTATAATCATTTAACTGGAAGATGAACATCAATTAAACATCAGCCACATCCAGTGATAACTCATGAACACATAGCATTCACTTATCTTTTCTCGTGTACAAAAGCAAGTTTGCACACAAAGCTTTGCTATACATATGAATTTTGTATCAATTCTTTGCTATAGTTACAATTTGCTGATGCAGCCAGCAATAAGGTTAACCAAACAAACTAGCTGCCATCGACAAACACAGAAGTCTCTTGTTTACCACCATGAACAGTTAAACCTGCATACCAAGCTACCCTCATGAGCTGCATGCCAAGAACAAGCACCCACCAACAAACTAATCCCCTAATAGTGTGCATCATCCATGACGGTGCAGTGAGCTCAACTCCAAGCTTCAGCCCCCTCATTAACTGCAACAAGCGGTAAGCTTCATAGACAACTGGGGTCACCAACCATACTGGTGACTGCCAGTGCCATGTCAGCATCTCTGTGAGTATCTGTACTGACAGGAGAAGGAGATAGGGACCCAACAGTACCAAAAATGATATAGAAGGCAGTAAGGGCTGAAGAAAACCCTTTTGAGAACTAAACAGCATCAACAGGGGAACAATGAAGCCCATAAAGTTTGCAACCATGTTCCAGAACTGATAACTAAATGGAGGCCTGCTGCTGAAAGCACGGTTTGAGTTTCTTGGATGAGCACAAGAATTGGCTAGAAGGAGAAAGAGGAATGCACCAAGATTAAAAATGCAGTCGAGTCCTGTCAATGAAAGAAGGCTGGCTATGTTTGGACCGAGGAAAACTGATGAAACTGGTAACCACAAAGTGGGTACCATGCCCGTGACCAGGAGAATGGCAGGGCCAAGAATCCACACCGACCATTTAAGATAGTTGAGCTGCACAATTGGCTGATGGCTTGTATCTGGAACCTCTTTGGAGTTAGTCAATGTAGCTTCATCTGTTTTATTCAAACTCAAGGTTTCAAATAAATCGCCAGTCTTTTGCAAGAAATTACCACTAGCATCATTGGTAGGAGTATATATGAAAGGTCCAGGCTCACGATCAGACAGATTTGAACAGCAAAAAGTGAGGCGCTTAATGCTTGTCCTTGGAAATGGCTTTCGGAATTTCCACGAGTTCAACTGTTTATGCTGGTTGGGAGATAGACTACCCACCGGAAAAAAAGATGTCGAATTGGCCAAAGCTGCCATTTCACGTGTCAAAGCTCAACAGCTAAATGGTCATCTATAGTCACTATCTGAATAAAAAATAGAAAGAATTTTCAGCTAAAGCTGGAGACTAAAATGAAATACCCAAGGATGCATTAGTGCATTTTCTGTATAAGAAAATATTTTTCCTGTTAGATTCCACTAAAAACCATGCTATTTTAAAAACTAAAGATTTCTGCAACAATTTAAAATTAGAAGAGGATGGTTCAAACAAGGTACATATCAAGATAAAGTAACAAAACCTGTGCATTAAGGGATCAAACTGTTGAAATCACAATTAAGTTTTGACATTATCCAGACAAAAATGAGTTTCATTATCAGATTTAACGTTATGAGACAAGCATTTCAAAAACAGTATATACAGATACATCTTCCAAGAGAATAAACAAAGAGAAAAGGTTAGAGGAAAATGGAAAACCTACAATTAATTCAAAAAAATCAGAATTGGATTTATTTGAAACCTAAATTTCAGCCAAAAGGAATATGATAGTCATTAATCTTCTACTTATCGAAGTCATTATAAGTATACAACACTAGTAGTATTTCACGGTATCTCATTCTATTCTTCAGTTGATTTGCTTGTCACCCTATTCTAAAACTGCCAACCAACTACAAGAGGATCCTTAGCTGAACAGAACCAAGAGGATCCTTACAAAGGAGAATGAACTGAAAGAAAAAATAAAATAAATCGCTAAAAGAGAAAGAAACATGAAAATAAACAAAAAAAAAAAAAAAGAAGAACAAGCTCAACAACAACTTGATTAATAATTAAGCACATTAACCAATCCAACAAAATTGAAATCATCAAGAATCCCTCTTCTCAATAGATTAGATTAGAATACGTTAAACAATTTTAAATTTATTGTACACAATGAAAACCAACATGAAAACATCAGAAGCAAAAGCATTCAATCTCATAATTTGAAAGACTCAATATGTACCATTTAAGAATTGAAAAACAACATTAACTAGTTGGTTTATTGGGTTTTTTTTATTTTATTTTATCAGAAACTGTAAATGAATCCAATCACGAGTTAGAGCCCAGTTCCAAAGTGTTTTCAGAAGCAAATTATATGACAATAACAAGTTTCCAACATAATTCTGACATGAATGATTGTTTCAGGCAAGGAAACAGAGTACTTAAAAAAAAAATTGTAAATTCTTGAAAATAAATATTAAGACATGAAAAAGAAAAAGTAAGAGAAGATACCATTGACAAGGAGAAGATTCGTAATTACGAGAACTAAAAAGTTCAGACGATAAAATGGAATCGTCAAATTGAGTGAATGGGGTTTATGCAGCTCTACTGTAAACGACTATGATCAGCAGTTATTCGGAAACGACGCCGTTCCATGAGGACAGGACAGGAATCCGCAATCATTCGTCAATTTAGAAAGTGACCCCTTGTATTTTGTCTATATTCTATCACGAGACTCTAGATGTTTGAACATTTGCATGTACATCCATGAGAAAACATTAAAATATTATCTATTAGTGGAAAGGAAAGCATACACTAATGAAATTGTAAGTCTTATGATTCAAAATTTATGTTTAACTTATTATATAAAGGTTCCACAAAAGTTAATTAGAAATTTACATGTACCATCTTGGGTTAATTTTAAAGAATTACAAATTACTAATGCTTGATCTATGAGAATTACAAATTAGAGAAAGAGTAACTAACTTTTTTTTCTTTTTCTTTTTTTGGGAATTCTCTTCTAACACTTTTTTTTTCCTTGAGAAAAAGCATAAAAATCATAATATAAGCTGGGGCATAAGATATTTACAAATATTTTCACACAAATGCACAATAAGGGCTTTAATTAAACATTATAAAGGCAAACTTGTACTACCAAAAAAACTTTAGGGTTAAATAAAGTTACTTCTCTTCAATGCATTGTTAGACCAAATTACCAACTGAATTTTGAGATTTAATCAAACTACAAAACAAATTATGAGGTTTACATTATAACAAATAATTTACTATTGTTCATTGACTAACATTTGATAACTAATCAATTAAAATGTGTTGACTAACCTTTGCATGGCAAAGATAGATATGTTGGGGTTAATGTACAATCACATTTAGAATTTTATTTTTATTTTTTTAATAAGTTATATCATTTATGTAATTAATTAAGTTGTGATTTTTTTAATATTTAGGGTTGGACCTATTTAGTTGTGTGGGTTAGAAATAAAAATTTTACACCATTCTTAGTTCTTACATAAAAAGAAATTTATGTTTTGATGAATTGGGTATTATGTTTGAGATGGGATCTTCTGTCCTACATTATCCTGTTTTAGATAAAAATTAGGCCGTAGGGTCTAATAATTGTGAAGTGAATAATTGTAAAGTGATTTTTGTGATATTTATACTTTTAGTCTATAGTTTTAGTGAAACTATGCCATTTTGAATATTAGACCGTTTAATATTGGATAGATGATCTGGCTAGATTATAAAATATTGAACCACTAAATTATAATATGTATAGCTTATCCAAAAATATTTTGAATATTTTGGCTTTGAAATTAAAGAGGAATTACTCAATTACAATAGGTAGAAGATATTAGGATTTTTGTAATTTGAAAAAAGTAAAAATAATGTAAGGATGTTTCGAATCTGAAGTTGTCCTATAAATAGAAGATATTATGATTTTTGTAATTTGAAAAGAGTGAAAATAATGTGAGAAGTAAGAGGGGAAAAAAAAGTCTTTATAAATGCAAAAGAAATCGTAAATTAACCAATAGAGTTGTGTGAATGATTATGTCATACTTGTATTGATATTATATATATTTGTGATTCTATCAATTAGCGTGAGAGTTTCAGATTTGTTAGCTTTATCAGAAATTCAATCTCGTAGTCAATATATGATTCCATATTTGATATGAAGTAGAGAAAGCGAATGAAGCCTATTTTGATTAGGAAATGATATAATGTAAAGAGTGGAAACATATACTCCCTTAATTCTTTAATAAGTGTATTTTTATGTCACATTTTTTTGTTCTCAAATATGTGTCATTTTACAAATATCAATACAAAAAATCTAAAATGTTCTAATTTTACTGTTAATCTCATTTATCTATATAATGTTATTTAAAATGAGTGAAAGAAAGTTGAGATTAAAAATATGGGTAAATAAGAGAATTTAACCATTTTTTTAATTAGTGCACACATCTCTAAAATAACATTTATTAGAGAACGGATGAAGTATATAACGTAAATTAGTGAAAAAAAATATTCAATTTTGGTTGTCAAAATTTTAAATAGTTGCAACAATTTATGGATTATATTTGTTGATTGACAGGACGTGTGTGCATGTTAGTGTCAACTTTCCACCATTTTCTTCAATTGAAAAACAAATGCTTTATGTTTAATTATGGAATAAAAATAAAATCTTGCAATAGTGAAGCCACATTACAGATGAGAATTAGTTTCAAAATGATAAAAATGAAACTTTTATTTTTTGTCAAAGAAAATAGTAAGAGACTGATCACTAAGGCAAGATGAGGTATTTTTGGGTTTTTATAATAGAATCTTTTTTATTAGGATTTGTTATATGAAAGTAATATTTTGGGAGTGTTTGGATTGATGATTTTGTTTTGTTGGAATTTGTATTGAAAAACTTTTTATTAATAAAAGTTTGAAATTTAAATTTGAATTAATATTTCATAAGTTTGTTTTGGTGGGAATTGTGCTAGAAAGAATTGTTTATTATTAAAAATTAAAAATTTAAATTCAAATTTAGTATTTTATTTATAAAAAATACTGTAGCAAAAATAATTACTATAACATTATTTTTTGTTTTAAAAATTTTGATAGAAGAAAAATGAGGAAAACAAATATGACATTTTGATTTTATATGAAATAAATCGTAAAAATTTATACAACCAAACAAAGCCTAAGTGACTCGTATTCGCCGTATCAAGTTTTAACCACGTATAACGTATAGTAAAAATTATTTAATACTAAAACAAAATTTCGAAACACTAAAATTTCCAATAAATATATAGATATTTAGTTTGTTTTTTACTAGGTTTAGGAAAGCTTACGTTAATTCGGATTTGTTTCCATATCTTAGTGAATTAGGATTTGCTTCAAATCGTATTTAAGAAAACCTAGAGTTGATCCACCGTCATATATAGTTATTATCAATATTACTATTGTGGAGAAAAAAAACCTAAAATTGCTCTGCTTTTATTCCGTACGGCTTGCAACAATGCTACCATCATCTTCATTGCCTCTTTTGGCATCATGTGGTAAGGATCCAGCAAAAAGATAGAAGATTTTTATTGAAGAAATCCTTGTATGGATTGAAGCAATTTCCAAGACAGTGGTATAAGCGGTTTGATTCATTTATGTTGGGTCATGATTTCTCTAGGAGCATGTATGATAGTTGTGTTTACTTCCGGAAGTTGAAAGATAATTCATTCATTTATCTTTTGTTATATGTTGATGACATGCTCATTGCGGCTAAGAATCTTGCAGAAATTCACCAGTTGAAGGCCTTATTGAATGGTGAATTTGAAATGAAAGAATTGAGAGCAGCTAAGAAGATTCTTGGTATGGAGATAAGACGAGATAGAGGAGTTGGAAAATTATATCTGACTCAAGAAGGTTACCTTAAAAAGGTTTTGGAGAGATTTGGCATGTTGGATGCCAAACCAGTCAGTACTCCTCTCTCTAGCCATTTTAGGCTATCTGCTGCTCAATCACCAAAATCAGAGAAAGAGGAAAGTTATATGGCACGTATTCCTTATTCTAGTGCCGTTGGCAGTATCATGTATGCGATGGTTTGTACTCGTCCAGACATTTCACAAGCAGATAGTGTTGTTAGCAGGTATATGGCAAATCCAGGCAAAGAACACTGGCAGGCTGTGAAATGGATACTCAGATACTTGAAGGGTACTTCAAACTCTTGTTTGGAGTTTGGTAGAACCAACAACACTTTGGTTGGTTTTGTAGATTCAGACTACGCCGGTGACCTTGATAAGCGCAGGTTTCTTACAGGTTATGTATTTTGTATTGAAGGTTGTGCAATTAGCTGGAAAGCTACTTTACAACATGTAGTGGCTTTATACACTACTGAAGCAGAATATATGGCAGTCACTGAGGCTATCAAAGAAGCTTTATGGTTGAAAGGTTTATTCGGTGAATTAACTCTACAAGAAGAGGTTACTACCATTTACTGTGATAGTCAAAGTGCAATTCATTTGACTAAAGACCAGATGTATCATGAGCGGACGAAGCATATTGATATTAAATATCATTTCATTCGAGATACCATTGCTGAAAAGAAGGTCCTTGTTCAGAAAATCAATACCAAGGATAATCCTGCCGATATGTTTACGAAAGCTCTTCCAGTATATAAGTTCAAGCAGTGCTTGGATTTGGTTGGTGTTCATAGTTTGTGATTCAGCCTATTGGGGTTTTGTCGGAGGTGTGTTTGATTAAGTCACTATTTTTCGGGTTACAGACCAAGGTGGAGATTTGTAAGAGTGGCCTGCAACCGCCCACGTATCTTGACTTTTGGCATTCCATTATTTAGGCTGTGTGAACAATTAGAATTTCGGCCGCATGAAATGAGAATTCAGCGCTGTGAATTGCTACAGTGATTGCTCTTCAGAATTGCCTATAAATACGAGGCATTTCTGAAGTTTCAGATGCACTCCAAAATCCTCTGTCTTTCTTTGTTCTCTCAATTCTTTTGCTTTAAAGCCTTGTGGAAATTAGTGTTCCACTTTTGTAAATTTGTCTCCACATAATAGTGAATTTTGGCACCGCCTCCGACCGTGGAGGTAGGTCACATTGACCGAACCACGTAAATCTTTGTGTCTATTGTCTTATTTATTTTTCTCGTTACTATCATCTATTCTTTTGGGCTATTAGATACAACGTGAGATTCGTTTATTCACTAACACAAACGCCAACAGCCCAGGATGGGAACTTCTCCCATAATCTTGGATAATGTATTGTACTGGATGGTTGACGAGCAAACTCAATTAGTTTGGCCTAATCCCAAGTCTTGTGAAGAAGCCATATTGGGATTTAATACAAGAACTGAAGAATTCCACTTCTTGCCTCACCCGTCCCCTTGTCCCTGCCGCGTTGTTGGAGATCGTTTAAAGCTACATGCATCGATGCATCTCTTACGGAATTATAATAATAATAATAATAATGGAGGAGCAGGTCATTTATCCTTGTGTCAATTCTCAAAAGTTGGTGCTCATCAAAGCTTAATGAGTATTTGTATCTTCAAAAAAGAGGATATTCTTCCAAGCTCTGCTTCTGCAAGCTATAATGTCAACAAGGGATCCTGGATTAAAACGCACACGATTATACTGAATGATCTTCAAATTATTCGAGCATCCCAGATTTCTTTACGTTTTGATTTGACACTAATTGCGATGGTGGATGATGAATTACTACTAATGAAGTTACAGAAATTAGGACGCCTCTTTGTTTGGAATATGAAACTGGGCACTTGCCAGCTGTTTGAGAGCAAGAGAGAAACTACAATTGGTGGAATTAGACGTACATTCATGTGTGCTCATACCCACACTCTCATGCCCATCAGGAACTCTAAACCTGAAATCTTGTTGGAGGAACTCTAACCCATTCATGGCAAAGATAGACATGCTGGGGGTTTAGGTATAATCAAATTTATAATTTTTTTTTACAAGTTTTATCATTTATGTAATTAAGTTATATTTATATATATATTTAGGGTTGGGCCTAATTTAGTTGTGTGGGATAGAAATAAAAATTGTACACCATTCTTAATTAGTTCAAACATAAAAAAAATTTATGTTTTGATTAATTGGGTATTATGTTTATTAGGATTTGTTGTTAATTATATTGGTATCATTTTTTCTCTTATTAATTATCTCTGATGGGTTTGTCTCTATCTAAGTAATTTTATCAATTGACATATTTTACATACTAAAACAATGTATTTTTACTTTTTTTTAACAAATTTTAATATCATCTCTTTTCCTATTATCTATCTTAATTTTTTATATTTAGTATTTTATACAAGAGATAACATTAAATTAAAAAATATATATATTAAGTACTGTAATTAATAGTTTTTATTTAAGAAATTTATGACACGATTATACAAATGAGCAATGATAGGGGGAGTGAAATTCTGGAGTGAAAAATTGGAGTGACTGACGTGGCAGTGATAAAAAGACAAACTAATACCCTAACCAAATGATGAGTGAACCCTAATGGGTAAGGGATAAGTTTGTATTTTTATCACTGCCACGTCAGTCACTCCAATTTTTCACTCAAGAATTTCACTCCCCCTATCATTTCTCTATACAAATATTGAACCACTAAATTATAATATATAACTTATTCAAAAATATATTGAATATTTTGGGTTTGAAATTAAAGAGAAATTACAGAAGGTAAAAGATATTATGATTTTTGTAATTTGAAAAAAGTAAAAATAATGTAAGGATGTTTCTTCAGTTCATAACATTGTCCTATAATAGAAGATAGAATGAATTTTGTAATATGAAAAGAGTGAAAATAATGTGATAAGTAAAAATTACAAAAATCATTGTATCTATCTTATGACCTCTTTTCTTTGTTAATTGATAGAGGTTATGACCTGTAATTAGAACATATCAATCTCTTACTATTTTCTTTAACAAAAAAAAAAAAGTTTCCTTTTTATAAATTGCTATCACAAAGAAAACAGTCTTGATGGGTTTTGTGTCTCCTGTATCACTATTATCTGTCACTCCATGTGCCACTATATAAAAATATGATACTCTATGTGTTACTATATAAAAATATGACACATATCCTTTTTAGTTAGTTATATAATTTTTAAAAGTTAAATTAAAACCTTAACCAAATAATTAGTGTACTATAAGAATAGTGATTGTACGATCAAATTTTTATAAAGTAGTACATGGAATGATACATGATAGTGATACAAAAAACCCATTGTTACCAAATGAGCATAGCTCAAATGGTATCACAAGTGGGATTCCACCATTGCAACCATGATTCAAATCCCACTTAGAGCAAATCTCTACCCATTTATGAATAAATGGGTGGAAAAGGAGTATTTGTGAGATGCTCCAAGTTCCCCCGGGCACATACGAGGAGCATCGTCAATGATTAAAGAGTCGGAGGAGCATCGTCAACACTTTGGGCCAGGAGTATTGTCAACACTTTGGGCCAGGAGTATTGTCAACACTTTGGGCCGGGAGAGGAGTATCGTCAACACTTTGGGCCGGGAGGTGTGTGACTTAGTGACTAATGATTGAAGACTGACTCTGGTACCCGTCTCACTCAACAGAGGAGCATCGTCAACACTTTGGGCCAAGAGTATCGTCAACACTTTGGGCCGGGAGAGGAGTATCGTCAACACTTTGGGCCGGGAGGTGTGTGACTTAGTGACTAATGATTGAAGACTGACTCTGGTACCCGTCTCACTCAACAGCAGTGAAGTGGCGGGAAGACATAGAGTTTTAGAGTTAGGAATCTGATACATAAAAAAAAAACCATTGTTGCCTTAATCTATCAATCAATTAGCAATCAATTAACAAAGAAAACAGGTCATAACGTCTATCAATCAATTAATAAAGAAAATCGGGTAAGAAGCGTTTGAAATTAGTTTGGATGACAAATTGAAACTTTGGAAATCTTACAAATTGAAACGTTTGAAATTAGTTTGGAGGACAAATTGAAATTTTAGAAATTAGTTTGGATCATCCAAGGAATTAAAAGTGGGTACTAGTTAAAATTTTAAGGCTTTGTATCTTATGATTTTTCGTCTAAACATGCAATAATGCATGATAGTGATATAACATTAACATCAAATCTTGAACGGTAAATGACTTCATGTATGTTTGATAATAATTCTGAAAAGAAAATAAAATAAAAAGAATTTTCCGCTAATAAATGGTCATCTATTGCCATTTTACAATTATTAGACTTAGGTATGACTTAACCACGTAGTTTTAATTTAACACAAGATAATAGATGATAATTTTGGATAAAGAATCACATATCTTTTCATCTTGCTATATATCTACTTTCTTTAATTTGAACCATACCTCTTCCAATTTTAAAACTATTGGACAAATCTTTACTTTTCAAAATAGTATGGTTTCTACTGAAATTTAACAGAATTTTTTTTTTCTACTACACCAAATGCACTAAAATTATCATATCTTATCTTATTTTAAATTAAAACTACATAGTAGAGTACACTTATATATTGATTAAGGTATAATAATTGTAAAATAATTTTAGTGATATTTATACTTTTACTTTCTAGTTTTAGTGAAACTATATCAGACACAATAAAACAAAATAATCTATCTTCTGGTCTCGATAAAAATAATAATTTGAGACCAGAATTAATTAATATGAGTTTTGTTAATATAGAGTTTTAACCGGAATTAATATAGAGTTTTAACTGGAATTAATTAATTATTAATTACGATAGTTTTTAATACTTTATACATTAAAGTAAAATTAATACGCAAAATCATAGTATTACGGGGGAATGACCCGTTGTTAATTACTAAAACAAAATTTCTAAAAACACTGAAACTTCCAAAAATATATAAATATATATAGGTATTTAGTTTGTTTTTGACTGGGTTTAGGATAGCTTACGTTAATTAATTCGGATTTGTTTCCAAATCTGAAGTGAATTAGGATTGGGTCAAAATCTTATTTAAGAAAACCCAGAGTCGATCGACTGTCATATATACTTATCATTATCGTCGAGAAAAATCTGAAATTGCTCTGCTTTTGTTCTGTACGACTTGCAACAATGGTATCGTCTTCATCGTCTCCTTTGGAATCATGTGCTAATAATCCAGCAAAAAGAAGGAAGATTCTTGAAGAAATACTCCAAGATATTTTGGGATGGAGGCATATTAATGATCTTCCTAAAGAAGTTCTCCAAGACATTATGAGCAGATCAGCCTCGGCAAAAAATATTCTCAGATATCAAAGCGTTTGCAGATTGTGGAAAAACTTAACCTCAACACAGGAATTTAGTGAGTTGCACCGTCAACGAAACGGTTCTTCTCCAGATTTCAGTGTTCTTGTGGAGGAGATGTTTCGCCCTATTCCTAACAATGATGATTTTAAGGTTGAAAAAAGACTCTTCATGTTTGAGGCATGGCGAGGAGAAAAAAAGGTAATTAACCCCCGACGTCCCCGTCTACGTTATTATAATCCATATGAAGATATTGATGGATATGAAGATCATCATGATAATGATGCGATTATTGATCATCCAATTGATGATAAAGAAAAAAATATAATTAAACCCCGTCCCGATTATAACTACATTGATGCATATAAAGATGAAGTTGATGATGAAGGTGAATCAGCAATGTATATATCGGGCTCCTTTTCTGGGTTTGTAGTCTTCCATCACAAGTCACGGATTGACATGCCGTTCTCACGTAAGTTCATAATTATGAATCCTTTCACTGGAGATAAGGTCAAGATAAGGGTAGCAGATGATTCTACAATTATAGGCCAAATATTTGGGATCTTTTTCCACCCTGTTTTAAAGGAATTCTGCGTACTTTGGGGCCAAACACGACCACCGCATGTACCAGATAATTTTATTGCGAAAGAGTATAAGTTGCTTAATTTGGGGCCATCCCAATCCCGTTGGAGAAAGATTAATTATCAAAGCACTCGTAATCTCCTCATGAAACGTCAACAGCCCAGGATTTTAACTTCTCCCATAATCTTGGATGATGTATTGTACTGGATGGTTGATGAGGTAAGTCAATTAGATTTGCCTAATTCCAAGCGTAATTCCAAGTCTTGTGAAGAAGCCATCTTGGGATTTGATACAAAAACTGAAGAATTCCACTTCTTGCCTCACCCGTCACCGTGTCCCTGCCGCCGCTTGGTTGAAGAACGTATAGAGAATCATGCATCGATGCATCTCTTAGAGAATTATAATAGTAAGAATAATGGAGGAGTACGTCATTTATCCTTGTGTCAATTCTCAAAAGTTAATGCTCAAAGCTTAATGCGAATTTGGATCTTCAAAAAAGAGGAAACTGATCATAATTCTGCTGCTTCTGCAAGTAATTTTAATAGGATCACCAATGGATCCTGGATTAAAACGCACAAGATTAAACTCAATGATGATGATATTATTAAATCATCCCTGCCTTCTTTCAGGCCTTCTTTCCCGCCTTCTTCCCAGCTTTCTTTCCGGCCTTCTTTCCAGCCTTCCTTACTTTTTGATTTGAGACCAATTGCTATGGTGGATGATGAACTACTACTAGTGAAGTTGAAGACCTTGGGATATCTGTTTGTGTGGAATATGAAACTGGGCACCTACGAGCGGTTTGAAAGCAAGAGAGGAAGTGATAATAATACTCCAGTTGGTGGAATGAGTGGTACATTCATGTGTGTTCATGCCCACAACTTCATGGCCATGAGGAACTCTATTCCTGAAATTTTGTTGAAAGAACTCTAATCCATGAAATCTTGTTCATGTTCATTTTAGGGTTTTTGCATATTCAAATTTAGATTTATTTTATTTTAATAGTGTTATGTAATTAAGCTGTGATAGTTATTTTTTGGTTTAGGCCTTTAGGGTTGGGCCGTTGGAGTATGTTTATTAGGAAATTGCTAGTTTAGTTTTGTGTTTTAGAAATGAAAATTTCACATCATTCTTACATAAAAGAAAATTTATGTTTTGATGAATTGTGTATTAAGTTTATTAAGATTTGTGGTGAATTATATTGGTATTGTTTTTTTCACTTATTATCTTTTATGGGTCTGGCTCTATCTAACTAATTTATCAATTTACATATTAAAACAATGAACTCTTACTTTTTTTTTTAATTTTAATTTACTCTCTTTGTCTATTATGTATCTTACTTTTTTATATTTAATATTTTATACAAGATAAAGTTAAACTAAAAAAACATTAAGTACTATAATTAATAGCTTTTATTTGAGAAATTTGTGACATGATTACACAAATATTGAACCACTAAATTGTTTTATATACATATATATAACTTATTCAAAAATATTTTGAAAATTTTGGCTTTGAAATTAAAGAGGAATTACAGTAGAAGATATTAGGATTTTTGTAATTTGAAAAAAAGTAGAAAAAATCTTTCACATTTGGGCTACAAATAGAAGATATCATGATTTTTGTAATTTGAAAAAAGTGAAAATAATGTGAGGAGTGTGAGGGGGAAAAGAGAAGTCTTTACAAATGTAAGGAAATTAATAGGAAATTGATCATTACCTAACATGTCCTAAACATGTGACAACTTACGTAAAAACTTATATGAAATGGACAGTTAATGATGTGTATATCGATCTAATTTATAAACTTCCGTTCTTTTTTATACTCTTCAATATAAAAATGATACGTGAATTTTGACACTTCATTATAGAAGTATTGGATTGATACTTCTTAACATGAAATTGATGTGAGAATTTTATTTAACATAAAATTGATAAGCAAATTTTGTATTAGATTGATACTCTTCAATATAAAGGCAAAAAACGTATTGATTTTGAATTTTTTTCCACTATTTTTTCACCCACTACAATTGTGAACTTACATTCTTGTGAGCGGTATAAAAAAAATTAGATTTTTTTACCAAATTTTCACTTTTCATGGGTTATAACACACGTATTTTAGCCAGAAATAGCAAAATGTAAAAACGCATTGATTTTGATCTTTTTTGTACCATTTTTTTGCACACACCCTGATTATGAACATGCATTCTAGTGAATTTTGTCAAAAAAGTGAAAATTAAATTTTTTTTCCAAACTTCTATTTTTTATGGGTTATAATACACGTATTTTGGTTAAAAGTTGCAAAGTCAAAAAACATGTAAATTTTGACTTTTTCCCAACTGCTTTTTATTCACCTCAATTGTGAACATGCATTCTTGTGAATGGCGTCAAAAAAGTGAAATTTAGACCTTTTTTACCAAATTTCTATTTTTCATATGTTATAACACGTATTTTAGCAAAAAAAATGGAAAAATCTAGAAACGCGTGATTTTGATTTTTAGTACCATTTTTTAAAATACACCACGACTGTGAACATGCATTCTAGTGAATATTGTCAAAAAAAGTAAAAATTAAAAATTTCACCAAACTTTTATTTTTCATGAGGTATAACATATGTATTTTGGTCAAAAGTTGCAAAGTAAAAAAATGTGTTAATTTTGACTTTTTTCCCATAATTTTTTTACCCACCTCAATTGTGAACATACATTCTTATGAGCGGTATCAAAAAAGGTGAAATTTAGATAAAACCAAATTTTTACTTTTCATGGGATATAAAACACGTATTTTAGGCAAAAATAGCAAAATCTAAAAACACATTGATTTTGAATTTTTTTGTATCATTTTTTTCACACACCCTGATTGTGGACAAGCATTCTTGTGAATATTATCTTTTTTTTTGGTTGGCTAATCATCCCATTTGTGGGGGGCGCAACTCCCTATTTTATTGATACTAGTAAAATAGCACCGTGCCCTGCACGGTGAATTAATATAATGGTATTATGAAAATTTACTAATACAAAATAGAAAGTAAAAACATGTTCATTAATAATTTTGAATAAGTATAAAATAAAAGATGTCATGATGGAGTAATTTCATAATTAAAGGCCTTTATTTTCAAAAGTTACGAATGTACAAAATTAAAGAATATGAAAACATAGTACATATAGAACTTTGTCTTCAAGATTTAAGTTAAAGATAAATATAGTTTATCTACATATGAATGTCCTCCAATTTCACGCCAACCAAAATATCAACTCCAAAAGAAATCAAGTGATCCACAAGGGCCACAACTTATGATTATAGTTGAAAAGTGAAGTTTTCTATGCAAAATAGAATTGTTCTAATCCTAATGGCCAGGAACGAATGACTGTTTAATAACATTACAACAATAAAATAAAAGGCATGAAAGGTTAAATCTCATGAGAAACTACTCTTGAAAAAACTTCACAAGGATAAAAATGTCCATCCACAGGAAGCAAGTAGGGTATCCCTTTAGTGATGCTTGAAATGAATTAACTTTGGAAACTAAATACGAGCATTTGCTTTGCCCCCAAAAGAGTCGAGAAGCCTGTAAAATGACACCAAAGAAAATTGTCCAGAAAATGAATATTTTCATAAGCAAAATAATACTTGTTCCAGAATCACCCAATTGCGTGATATAGTATGATTCAACTCCACCACTCCTTAAATTTTTTTAGAGAAATGATAGGGGGAGTGAAATTCTGGAGTGAAATCCTGGAGTGAATGACGTGGCAGTGATAAAAAGACAAACTTATCCCTTACCCATTAGGGTTCACTCATCATTTGGTTAGGGTATTAGTTTGTCTTTTTATCACTGCCACGTCATTCACTTCAGGATTTCACTCCAGAATTTCACTCCCCCTATCATTGCTCATTTTTTTAATACTTTACATCATAAGTCATTTGCAAATTGAAACACTAAAACTATCCAAGTTATTCCTTTATATAAGCACCAAAATGAGTCAAAAATCGAGAAAGAAAAAAATGATTATAGATACCGAAACGTAACTTTCATTTTCATCCATCAATCTCTTTCTCGTAATTAAGCAGTATACCTCTAAACGAGCATGAAAACTACAAAATTTCAAGCTTTCCAACTTCCACCAATTTTTCTTTTTCTAAATATTATCAACATCTGCAAGATATATTATATATTAATTTTAGATGACACCAACCACAAAATACATACGTTCGCATGAAAAAGTTTTGAAAAGAATATGTTACGGAACATACCTTTCTTAAAATATCAAGAATTTGGCATTTTCAGTTGAATTCTATCTACTTCTATAACCAAGAAAATAAAGAAAGAAGTATACAAATAAGATACAGAAAAACGCAAACGGTTATTTTCATCAGGCTCACTCGTATAACTCAATCAATCGAGCCATGCATATAAAACCCAACCCACAAAAACTACACAATGAAAAACAACATAATTCGTAACCACAAAATACCAGAGCACGTGATTACAATAGGATTCACCAGTCATCCCGCCAAATACAAAGTTGAAAATACATTTTGCAATATCACATTCGCCAAAAAATAACTATTAGTCCAAAACCACACACTGACCCAAAAAAAATGATTTCTAATAATTATGATTACATAAATTAAGTATTTTCAAAATAAAACAAAATATAGATAGGAGTTAGAAAATAAAGAGACCTTGTTTTTAATAAACTCCACTTAAAATAGCATATGAATAAATTAATTATTATTTTAATAAATATAGATATATAAGAATTATAAAATGAACAGATTTTTGTGTAATTAATAAGGAGCCATAAATATTCTTCATCCACTTGAAAATGAAAAGAATGGTTTGAATGGAAAAGAATTAGACATAATTTAGCAAGTAGTGTAATCTATTACTTGACAAAACAATTAAAGCCCATAAAGACAATTAAGGCAATTAAATGTTACTAATGGTGATAAAATGATAAATTTATGAAAGCTATATTGTGTGAGAGAGAGCAACTTTGGACGACCAAAAAAACTTTTCCTTCCCACTTTACTATAATATGTAGATAAATATAAGTTACAAAAGACAATGACAGATATAACCACACCATTAGTATATTTGAAAAGCTATAAATGGAGAGGAATGTTCCCTTACATTGAGTCTCTTATCTTAATTCTTGGAATGGAAATAAGGAGTACGTCCTCCTTTACATTGCTGATCTAGAAATAATTCACACACATTCTTATGAATATTGTCAAAAAGTGAAAATTAAAATTTTTAGTAAACCTTCATTTTTCATAGTTTACAACATATGTATTTTAGTCAAAAGTTGCAAAGTCAAAAAATATGTTGATTTTATTTTTTTTCCACTACTTTTTTACCCACATCAATTTTTAACATGCATTCTTCTGAAAGGTGTAAAAAAAAGTGAAATTAATTTTTTTTACCAAATTTCCATTTTTTATATTCTATAATACACATATTTTAGAAAAAAAATAGCAAAATCTAAAAATGCTTTGATTTTGATTTTTTTGTATCTTTTTTGCACACACTCTGATTGTAAACATGCATTCTAGTAGATGTTGTCAAAAAAAGTGAAAATTAAAATTTTCATCAAACGTTTATTTTTCATGGGTTTGCAAAGTATTTTTGTCAAAAGTTGCAAAGTAAAAAACGTGTTGATTTTGAATTTTTTCCTATTATTTTTTTACTTACCTCAATTATGAACATGCATTCTTTTGAAAGGTGTAAAAAAGTGAAATTTAGATTTTTACCAAAATTCCATTTTTCATGTGCTATAACACACGTATTTTAGCCAAAAATGTCAAAAATCTAAAAATGAGATGATTTTAACTTTTTTGTACTGTGTTT
This sequence comes from Ophiorrhiza pumila, assembly GCA_016586305.1. Classification (NCBI taxonomy): domain Eukaryota; kingdom Viridiplantae; phylum Streptophyta; class Magnoliopsida; order Gentianales; family Rubiaceae; genus Ophiorrhiza; species Ophiorrhiza pumila. Next base: position 3,443,356 of record BLIW01000002.1, read on the forward strand.
TGTACACACATAATTGTGAACATGTATTCTAGTGAATATTGTCAAAGAAAGTGAAAATTAAAATTTCACCAAACCTCTATTTTTCATGGGTTATAAAACACATATTTTGGTCAAAAGTTGCAAAGTGAAAAAACGTGTTGATTTTGACTTTTTCCCCACTATTTTTTTAACTACCTCAGTTGTGAACATGCATTCTTTTGAACGGTATAAAAAAAGTGAAGTTTATTTTTTTATCATATTTCCACTTTTCATGGGTTATAACACACGTATTTTAGCCTAAAATAGCAAAATCTGAAAAAACATTGATTTTGACTATTTTTGTACCATTTTTTTTCACACAATCCAATTGTGAACATGCATTCTAGTGAATATTGTAAAAAAAGTGAACATTAAAATTTTGTCCAAACATCTATTTTTCATGGGTTATAGCACATGTATTTTGGTCAAAAGTTACAAAGTAAAAAAATATGTTAATTTTTGCTTTTTCCTTACTCTTTTTTCACCCACCTCAATTGTAAATATGCATTCTTGTGATTTTTTCTTGGTAGAACCTCTTTTTGAGGTGGGTCGCCACTCCAAATTATATATCATAATATTTTGGATAATGGATATACCCAAATTCATCCTTACATAGGCAAAACTCCATTGAACATTGGGAGTCCATTACATATCTATTGGATTCTCATTGTTCAAGGAAACTTTCATAAAGTTATAAAAGGAGTACTTCCTCCCTTTACAACTCAAGAGCTAGTTATAGTTTGGCAGAACAAGTGGATCTATTCTAACCCGAGCCAAGACTTGAAATAATTGGAGTAAAATCTAGAGTCCCTGTAGCAAAACTCCTTAGAAAGGAGGGGGGACATCAAATATAATATACAAAAGATTAAGAGTTAGGAGAAGGGGGCCTTTGTAGATGTCTCAGATTCTTGTGAATGATGTCAATAAAAGTGAAATTTAGATTTTTTTTATCAAATAATCATTTTTCATGGGTTATAACACACATATTTTAGTCAAAATAACATAATTTAAAAACACATTGATTTTGAATTTTTTTGTGTCATTTTTTGCACACATTCCAATTGTAAAATGCATTCTAGTGAATATTTTGAAAAACTTTAAATTTAAAATTTTCATTAAGCCTCCATTTTTATGGGTTATAACACACGTATTTTTGTCAAAGGTTGCAAAGTGAAAAAACGTATTTATTTTGACTTTTTTTCCACTATTTTTTCATCTAGCTCAATTGTGAATATGCGTTCTTGTGAACAGTGTCAAAAAAAGTGAAATATATATATTTTTTTACCAAATTTCCATATTTCACGGGCTTTAACATATGTATTTTAGCAAAAAATGGAAAAAAAATAATTTAAAAACGCATTGATTTTGACTTTCTTTTTGTACCATTTTTTGTACACACCCCGATTGTAAACATTCATAATAGTGAATATTGTCAAAAAAAGTAAAAATTAAAATTTTCAATAAACCTTCATTTTCATGGGTTATAACACATGTATTTTGGTAAAAAATTGCAAGGTAAAAAAATGCGTTGATTTTAACTTTTTTCCCACTATTTTTTCACCCACCTCGATTGTGAACATGTATTCTTACAGTGTTAAATAAGGTGAAATTTAATTTTTTTTTACTAAACTCTTATTTTCATGGGCTATAACACACGTACTTTCGCCAAAAATGGCAAAATCTAAAAACACGTTGATTTTGACTTTTTTGTGCCATTTTTTCACACACTCCGATTGTGAACATGCATTCTAGTGAATATTATTAAAAAATTGAAAATTAAAATTTTCACTGAACCTCCATTTTTCGTCGATTATAAAACACGTATTTTGATCAAAGGTTACAAAATGAAAAAATGTATTCATTTTGGATTTTTTCCACTATTTTTTCAATCACTTCAGTTGTTAAAATGCATTCTTGTGAATGGTGTAAAAAATTAAAGTTTAATTTTTTCTACCAAATTTCCTTTTTTCATGGGTTATAACTCATGTATATTAGCAAAAAATTGCAAAAATCTAAAAATAAGTTGATTTTGTCTTTTTTGTACCATCTTTTGCACGCATCTCGATTGTGAACATATATTGTAGTGAATATTGTCAAAAAATATATAAATTAAAATTTTTAATAGACCTTCTTTTTTCATGGGTTATAACACACTCAAAAGTTGCAAAATTAAAAAAAAGATTGATTTTGCCTTTTCCCCCATTGTTTTTCACCCACCTCAGTTATGAACATGCATTCTTGTGAACAGTGTAAAAAAAGTGAAATTTAGATTTTTTTTACCAAATTTTTGTTTTTCATGGGTTGTAACACACGTATTTTAGCCAAAAATTGTAAAAAAAAAAAAATCTAAAAACTCGTTGATTTTGACTTGTTTTGTAATTTTTTTGCACACACCTCGATTGTGAACATGTATTCTAGTGAATATTGTAAAAAAATTAACAATTAAAATTTGTCACTAAACCTCGATTTTTAATAGGTTATAACACGTATTTCGGGCAAAAATTGCAAAGTAAAAAAACGTGTTGATTTTGACTTTTTCTCCACTTTTTTTTACCCACCTGAGTTGTGAACATGCATTCTTGTGAACGGTGTCAAAAAGTGAAATTTAGAATTTTTTTCCAAATTCCAATTTTTCATGGGTTATAACACACGTATTTTAGCCAGAAATGATAAAATTTAAAAATGAATTGATTTTGGCTTTTTTTTTGTATCGTTTTTTGTAGGCACTCCAATTGTGAACATGCAATCTAGTAAATATTGTCAAAAAAGTCAAAATTAAAATATTTACCACACTTCATTGTAGAAATATTGGAATATTGATGCTTTTCTACATAAAATTGATACGCGAATTTTGATACTTCATTGTAAAAGTATTAGATTGATACTCTTTAATATAAAAGCATTAGGCAAAAAATTGATTCTTGATTTTAAAAATTTTAAATTTACACATTTGATGAGGAAAATGTTACGCTCAAATTTATACATTTTTGCTCCATTGTAAAAAGTGTTATACGAAAATTAAAAATTGAAAATATTACGCTCATTACAAGCGTTACTCGAAAATTGAAAAGTACTCCGCTTAAAATTTATATACTTTGGTTTCATTGTAAAATGTGGTATGCAAAAATTGAAAAGTGTTAAGCGAAAATTGATATTTCATTGTAAAAGATTTAGATTGTTATTATTCGAACAATTTAAAAAAGAAAAAACACTAGTGTGTTGATTTCATATATGAACCGACTCAATGGGGATTAACTCGACAACTTATATAGATCAATAAAGAATATACCTCCTGAATTTTGAATACTGATATTCAATTATCTTTTTGTTAGTCAGTTGACAGTTTGACTTGATTTTTGGAAATTTCAAACTAACAAGTCAAATCTGCATTCTACTGATGATGATGGGATTAGGTTTTTTTTTTTTTTTTAAAATAAAAATTAAAAGGGTGATAGTCATAATGCTTGATTAATATTTCTTTATGGTTTACTATAATATAAATTCATTTGGAAGTTTGTATCTGCTTTAGTTTTTTTTTCCTAAACAATAATGACATGGTTTACGCAATTTTCCTAAACCGATTTAGGTAAATTTCATATCTAATTTGGAAGCCAAATCTTAAGGTAATTCGGATTTATTGGAAACCTCAAGTTAATTCGGATTGCAAATCTCACACTAATTAAGTTCTAGATATTAAGTGAATTTGGATTCGCTACGAATCTTATTTAAGAAAAACCTAGAGTTGGTATATATACCGTCATATATAGTTATCATTTATTATTGTTGAGAAAATCTAAAATTGCTCTGCTTTTAATCCTTACGACTTGCAACAATGTTATCATCTTCATCGTCTTTTTTGACATCATGTATCAATAATCCAGGCCGTTCTTCTGATGATTTCACGGTTCTTGTGGAGGAGATGATTCGCCCTGTTCCTTACGATGGTGATTATCCGAACTTTGAGTATTTCAAGTCGAAAAAAAAACTGTACACCTTTGATGCATGGCGGGAAGGGAAAAACCCAGAAAAGGTAATTAACCCCTGTCCAGATTATAATGCATATGAATCTATTGATGGATATGATGATGATGCGAATATTTATCAACCCATTGATGAAGGAAAAAAGTCAATTAGCCCCGATCTAGATTGTAGCTATATTGATGCATATGAAGAAGATGATCAAGATGAATCAGCAATGTATATATCCGGCTCTCTTCTTCTGGGGTGGTAGTCCTCCATCATAAACACTTAGACAACATGCCATTCTCACGTAAGTTCATAATTATGAATCCCATCACGGAAGATAAGGTCAAGATAAGGGTAGCAGATGATGTTAAAATCATAGGCCAAATCTTTGGAGTCTTTTTCCACCCTGTTTTTAAGGAATTCTGCGTACTATGGGGCCAAACACAACAACTGCTCCCAGAACTGGAAAATACTCTTGTGGAAGGGTATAATACTGAGCTAGAAAATACTATTGTGAAAGAATACAAGTTGCTTAATTTGGGGTCATCCCAACCCCGCTGGAGAAAGATTAATAATGAAAGCACTAATAATCTCTTCAACAAACATCAACAGCCCAGGATTGAACGTGCTAATATAGGAACAGTGGGTGTAACTTCTCCCATAGTCTTAGATGATGTACTGTACTGGATGGTTGAAGAGCACTCAATTAATTTGGCGTAATCCCAATTCTTGTCAAGAAGCCATATTGTGTTTTGATACAAAAATTGAAGAATTCCACTTCTTGCCTCATCCGTCCCCCTGTGCCTGTCGCCAAAAGGCCGAAAACAATCATGTTTCTGACCTTATACAACACCAGGAATCGATGCATCTCTTAGAGAATAATAATATTAATGGAGGAGGACGTCATTTATCCTTATGTCAATTCTCAGAAATTAATGCTGAATGGTTATCAACATCTGGATCTTCAAGAAAGAGGAGATTCCTAGTTCTGCTTGTGCAAGCTATAATATCAACGAGGGATCTTGGATTAAAACGCACACGATTAAACCATATCATTGTGATATTATTGGATCATATCAGCTTCCTTTTCCAACTATTTGTCCAACTATGTTCAGACCAGTTGCCATGGTTGATGAAGAATTACTACTAGTGCGGTTGTTCATCTTAGGATATCTCTACGTGTGGAATCTGAAACAGGGCACCTGCGGGAGGTTTGAGAGCAAGAGAGGAACCGATAATAATACTCCAGTTGGTGGAATTACAGTTACATTCATGTGTGCTCATACCCACACCCTAATGCCCATGAGGAACTCTTAACCCTGAAATCTTGTTGAAGGAGGAATAGAGACAAATTAAATTATGAGTAATTATAGAAATAGTGAAATTTTAGACTGAAATCCTATAGTGATTGAAAGGTATAAATCAAATTTATTTATTTTTATTTAATTAATTTATAATTGTTTTTTTTTTAAAAATTATTTAGGATTGGAGTGTGTTATTTATTTGGTTTGTAATATGATAATATCTATATATAGCTAATTTATCAATTTACATAATTTACATATTAAGACAATGAATTTTTATTTTTTTAATAGCTTTAATCTTCTCTCTTTTCTATTATCTATCTTATTTTTTATATTTAATAATTTGTAAAAGATAAAATAAAATTTAAAAAAAATATTATGTACTATAATTAGTAATTTTTTTATTTAAGAAATTTATGACACGATTATACAAATATTGAACTACTGAATTATGCTAATATATAACTTATCAAAAATATTATGAATATTTTGGCTTTGAAATTAAAGAGGAATTACATAAGCCAGAAGATATTAGGATTCTTGTTGAGAATGTTTTGAATTTGAAGTTGTCCACTACATAGAAGATATGATGATTTTTGTAAATTTGAAAAGAGTGAAAATAACGTGAGCAGTGTGAGGGAAGAAAAGGGATTTGGTTCTCTTGTACCACTCTGTGTACCATATTATAAAAAGCTTATTTGTATTTTTTTAGTTAGTTATCTAATTTTTAAAAAATAAACTAAAACCTTAACCAAATTATTAGTGAACCTTAAGGGCTCGTTTGGTTGGTAGGAAAGTAAAGTGTAACAAGAATATGATCCTTAAGATTTTAATTTTTAGGAAGGTAAATATTTTTTCAAGTCATCTGATTTTTATAAATTTAATTGCGAGGAATCCGAATACTTAACATGTGTTTGGATAGATTGTTAGAAAAGGTAGTATAATTTTTATTCTATTATTTGATTTAAACAATAATAATTTAAATAATGATTTTGGCCATTTATGTATTATTTTTTGAGAAATGATAGGGGGAGTGAAATTTTGGAGTGAAATTCTGGAGTGACTGACGTGGCAGTGATAAAAAGACAAACTTATCCCTTACCCATTAGGGTTCACTCATCATTTGGTTAGGGTATTAGTTTGTCTTTTTATCACTGCCACGTCAGTCACTCCACAATTTCACTCCAGAATTTCACTCCCCCTATCATTGCTCTTATTTTATACACCCATCTCAATTGTGAATGTGCGTTCTAGTGAATTGTGTCAGAAAAAGTGAAACTCATATTTATCACAAAATCTCCATTTTTTGGGCTATAGCACACATGAAAAAAGTTCATAAAAGCTAGTTTTTGAATCTTGCCATTTTCATCCAAAAAAACGTGGGTTATAGACCTAAAAAATAATGGATTTTGAAAAAAATTTACAATTCTATTTTTTTAACTCCGTTCACTAGATAGAACTTACCCATATTAGTAGGTGAAAAAATGACATGAAAACAGTCCAAAATAGCTTGTTTTTGAATTTTGTCGTTTCCCAAAAAAAAGTGGTTTATACCCACGAAAAATTATGATTTTTTAAAAAATTTACATTTCTATTTTTTTAGTACCATTAACTAGAAAGCACATTACCCATGTAGGTGGGTGTAAAAAATAACATAAAAACAGTCCAAAAATGACATGAAAAAAAAGTCCACAACAACAAGTTTTTGAATCTTGCCGTTTTTAACCAAAATAACATGGGTTGAAGCCCACAGAAAATTATAATTTTTCAAAAAAATTACATTTCTATTTTTTAACACCGTTCACTAGATATCATATTACCTTTATAGGTGGGTGCAAAAAATGAAATGAAAAAGTCTACAACAACATGTTTTTGAATATTGTGGTTTTCATCCAAAAAATGCGGGTTCCACAAAAATGATGATTTTTGAAAAAATTTATAATTCTATTTTTTTAACACATTTCAATAGATAGAACATTACCATATGATAAGTCGGGTTTAGTAACGACTTATTTGCTTCACTTGTTCGATCTTTTGTGTAAACTTTGCATGAAAATGATGATAGATGAACAAGTGTGTGTTGAATTGCTACAATACGGTGAAATGGTGAGAAATGGCTAAGTGTAGTGAAAGTTGTATTATTTTGATCAATTATGCACAACTCACACACACATTACACTGTGGCGCCCGCACAACTCACACACACACCGGCCTGTGCGGGCGCTTATGCGCCAGCACAGGCCACGCACACACACACCTGTGCGGGCGCCTAGAGCCCGCACAGCACACATGTACACACGCCATTGCGGGAGCCTATGCTCACGCACAGCCCACACGCACGCACGCATGCGGGCGCCTATGCGCCCGCACCCTCACTCGCACACATGCACCTTTCATTTACACTTTCTCACCCGCGCACTTGTACATATTTCTTATATTTGCATCTATGCTGCTAGTACCACGCTCATGCCCCCACCACACTCGCACAGGCATATTTCAACCAAGCATGCACAAACTGTTTGAGTGCACCAAATGTTTGATTAATTGCGCACTAAAACATTTATCAGTTGACCTCACTGCTTTGGTTAACCGTCATTTGGCAGAATACGTGGCACTCACCTCGCCTAAGGAGGAAACTTCCAGGAAGCTTAACTAGACACGTGGCATTCTCCCCGTGCAGAAAGGAAATTTTTAGGAAGCATCATCGGCACCTCCACGGGGAGAAAAGTATAAAAGGCAGAGGAATATCAGAAAAAAGGAGATTTTTGGGAGGTGGAAACAGGAAGCAAAAAAGGAATTCAGAGAGAGGAGATTTAGGGTTTCAAGAGGAGATCAAAGTGACAATCGTTTACACTAATCTTTCTGTATTAGCCATGTTTGATCAAGCTTTGTTAAACTCATTTTCAAAGCCGATCAACATGATCGGCTAAACATTCTGGATGTTGCCTTGAGGGATTAAGTGTAATGACTTTGAGAAACCGATTGGAGACATTTGAATTGTTTATTATGTGTTTGATTTTTGTCCAATGTCTTTTGATGGCTCATTTCAATGTTTACACACACACGTTTATGCACTTAATTTGATTTGCGGTATCCACTGAAATCAGTTTAGGGCTGTTAATGGAAATTGGAATAACATCATTAGAACATTGAACAAACATGTGTGAGTCCTAGGATCTATGCATAATTGAGACATAGATTGTGCGGTGCCCACTGACAATCGAAGTCAACCAGAACAGGAAGAGACTTAGGATTGCTTGAGTATGAGACTTTAACCTCCAATTCGTTTCACTGTCCTACCAAGGAAGGGAATTAGAGGGGGAGTTAGGGAGTAAGTACCAAGTAGGGATTCGAGAATTGGGAAGCCGAGCCTAGGTCCTACCCTGCCAAGGGAGGATAGAGGAGAATTGTGAATTAGAACAGTGAGAACTGCCAAGTTGATCAGTTCTAAGCCACTAGGAGGTGAATCCCCTCATACATGCATTTGCACTAGTCAAGGATAATCGGGAAAAGTCATTGACACTAGTCCCCCTCCTGGCAACACCAGTCCCCTCTCTGATTGTTTTAACCAATTGCATCTGTTTAGAGTCTACACCTGTTTTTGTTACTATCACTCATTCATACCTTGATAACAACCCTCTCCCTGTTGGATACGATCCCACTTACCACTCCTACATTCTTAAAGTGATTTTGGGTAAAATTGCAGGGTAGCGACAACTCCTGTCACCATATTATTGGGTGTAAAAAATGACATGAAAATAGTAAAAAATAGCATATTTTTGAATCTTGTCGTTTTCCACCGAAAAAACATGGGTTATAGGCTACAAAAAATGATGATTTTTCAAAACATTTACATTTTTATTTTTTAATACTGTTCACTAGATATTATATTACCTACTAGGTGGGTGCAACAAATGACATGAAAAAAGTCCCAAATAGTCAGTTTTTGAGTTTTGCTATTTTTAACAAAAAAACGTGGGTTATAGCCCACGAAGAAATGATTGATTTTTCAAAAAATTACAATTCTATTTTTTAACACTTTTCACTTGATAGCACATTTACCATATAGATGTGGTTCAAAAAATGACATGAAAACAATTTACAATAACATATTATTTAATATTACCATTTTTAACTGAAATAACGTGGGTTATTGCTCATGAAAAATTATGATTTTAAAAAATAATTACATTTCTATTTTTAATACTGTTCACTAGATATCATATTATCCATATAGGCGGGTGGAAAAAATGACATGAAAAAAGTTCACAACAACGAATTTTTGAATCTTGACATTTTCAACCAAAAAATGTGGGTTATAACACACAAAAAATGATGAATTTTGAAAAAAAATTACAATTCTATTTTTTTTACACCGTTCACTAGATAGAATATTACCCATATTAGTAGATGCAAAAACTGACATGAAAACAATCCAAAATAGAATGTTTTTGAATCTTGTCGTTTTCAACAAAAAAAAAACGTGAGTTATAACCCACGAAAAATTATGATTTTTCAAAAAATTTACATTTCTATTTTTTTAACATCGTTCAATGGATAGAACATTATCAATATTAGTAGGTGCAAAAAATGACATGAAAATAGTCCAAAATAGCATTTTTTTTTATTTTTTTTGTTTTCAACCGAAAAAATATGGGTTATAACCCACGAAAAAATTATGATTTTTTAAAAAATTTTACATTTCTATTTTTTTAACACCGTTTACTAGATAGACCATTACCCATATTGGTGGGTGTAAAAAATCACATGAAAAAAAGTCCAGAATAGCATGTTTTTTAGTTTTACCATTTTCAACCGAAAAAATGTGAGTTATCACCTACGAAAAATTATGATTTTTCAAAAAAATACAATTTCTATTTTTTAACACTATTCACTAGATATCATATTACCCGTCTAAGTAAGTGAAATAAATGACAAGAAAAAGTACCAAATAATCATTTTTTGGGTCTTGCCATTTTCAGACAGAAAAAGTGGGTTATAACCCACGAAAAATGATTTTTTTAAAAAAATTACAATTATATTTTTTAATACCTTTTAGTTGATAGCATATTGCCCATATAGATGGCTTCAAAAAATGACACGAAAATAGTCCACAATAGCAAGGTTTTGAATCTTGCTGTTTTTATCAGAAATAACGTGGGTTATAGCCCACGAAAAAATTATGACTTTTCAAAAAACTTGCATTTCTATTTTTTAACACTGTTAACTAGATATCATATTACCCATATAGGTGGGTGTTAAAAATGACATGAAAAAAGTCCACAACAGCATATTTTTGAATCTAGCAGTTTTCATCAAAAAAACGTGGGTTATAGCCCACAAAAAATGATGATTTTTGAAAAAAATTTGCATTTCTATTTTTTTAACACTGTTCAATAGATAGAACATTACCATATTAGTGGGTACAAAAAATGACATGACAACAATAAAAAATAGCATATTTTTGAATCTCATCGTTTTCAACCCAAAAAAGTGGGTTGTAGACTACGAAAAATTATGATTTTTCAAAAAATTTACATTTATATTTTTATAACATTGTTCATTAGATATCATATTACCCATGTAGTTGGGTGCAACAAATGACATGAAAAAAAGCTCCAACTAGCCAGTTTTTGAATATTGTCGTTTTCACAAAAAAAAACGTGGGTTATAGCCCAAGAAAAATGATTGTTTTCAAAAAAAATTATAATTCCATTTTTAACACCTTTTAGTTGATAAAACATTACCCATATAGGTAGGTTCAAAAAATGATACAAAAACAATCCACAACAACAAGTTTTTGAAATGTGCCATTTTCAACCGAAATAACATGGGTTATAGCCCACAAAATATTATAATTTTTAAAAAAAAATTACATTTCTTTTTTAATATTATTCACTAAATATCATACTATCCATATAGGTAGGTGAAAAAAATGACAAGAAAAAAGTTCACAATAGCCAATTTTTGAATCTTGATGTTTTCAGCCAAAAAAGGTGGGTTACAGCACACAAAAAAATGATGATTTTTGAAAAAAAAATACAATTCTATTTTTTCAACATTGTTCATTAGATAGAACATTAACCATATTAGTAGGTGTAAAAAATAACATGAAAACAGTCCCAAATAGCATGTTTTTTAACCTTGTCGTTTTCAAAAAAATCATATATTTCTATTATTTTAACACTGTTCACTATATATCATATTGCCCATAGAGGTGGGTGCAAAAAAATACATGAAAAAAGTTCAGAATAACCAATTTTTTAATCTTGTCGTTTTCATCCAAAAACCGTGGGTTATAGCCTACAAAAAAATGATGATTTAAAAAAATTCTAATTCTACTTTTTTAACATCTTTCACTAGATACAATATTGCCTATATTAGTAGGTGCAAAAAATGACATGAAAAATAGTAAAAAATAGCATGTTTTTAAATTTCATCGTTGTCAACCAAATAAACGTCGATTATAGCACACAAAAATTGCAATTTTTCAAAAAAACTATGTTTCTATTGTTTTAACACCATTTACTGTATAGCACATTACCTATATAGGTGGGTGTGAAAAATGACAAGAAAAAAGTCCACAAGCGCTAGTTTTTTAATCTTGTCATTTTCAGCTAAACAACACGGGTTATATAACCCACAGAAAATGATGATTTTTGAAAAAAAAAACTACAATTCTATTTTTTTAACAACATTCACTAGATAAAATAATACTTATATTTGTAGGAGCAAAAAAAACTTGAAAATAGTCCAACGTAGCATGTTTTTGAATCTTGTCGTTTTCAACCGAAAAAACGTCGGTTAAATCACACAAAAAATTACGATTTTTCAAAAAATTAACATTTCTTTTTTCTTAAAACCATTCATTAGATAGCACATTACCCATATAAGTGGGTTCAAAAAATGATATGAAAATAGTCCACAATAGCATGTTTTTTAAACTTGTCATTTTCAACCGAAATCACGAAAAATTATGATTATTTAAAAAAATTACATTTCTATTTTTTAACACCGTTCACTAAATATCATATCACCTATATAGGTGGGTGCAAAAAATGACATTAAAAAAGTCCACAACATCCATTTTTTGAATCTTGTCGTTTTCAGCCCAAAAACATGGGTTATAGCCCAAAAAAATGATGATTTTTGAAAGAAATTTACAATTCTACTTTTTTTAATATCATTCGCTAGATAGAACATTATTCATATTAGTATGTGCAAAAAATGACATAAAAATAGTCCAAAATAGCATTTTTTGAATCTTGTCATTTTTAACCAGAAAAATGTTGGTTATAGCATAAGAAATATTTTGATTTTTTTCAAAAAAGTTACAATTCTATTTTTTTAACACCATTTACTAGATAGTACATTAGCCATATAGATGGGTATAAAAAATGACACGAAAATAGTCAAATAAGCATGTTTTTGAATCTTGCCGTTTTCAACCGAAAAAACGTGGATTATAATCTACGAAAAATTATGATTTTTCAAACAATTTATATTTCTATTTTTTTAACACTATTCACTAGATATCATATTATCCATCTAGGTGGGTGAAACAAATGACATGAAAAAAGTTCCAAATAGTTAGTTTTTGAGTCTTGCCGTTTTCAATAAAAAAAATGGTGGGTTATAACCCACGAAAAATTATTTTTTTTTCAAAAAAAATTACAATTCCATTTTTTAACACCTTTCAGTTGATAGCACATTATCCATATGAAAAAGTCCCAAATAGTCAGTTTTTTAATCTTACCATTTTCAACAAAAAAACGTGGGTTATAACTAACAAAAAATGATTGTTTGTCAAAAAAATTACTATTCCATTTTTTAACACCTTCCAGTTGATAGCACATTATCTATACAGGTGATTTCAAAAAATGACATGAAAGTTGTCCACAATATCATGTTTTTGAATCCTGCCGTTTTCAACCAAAAGACGTGGGTTATAGTCTAAGAAAAATTATGATTTTTCAAACAATTTACATTTTAATTTTTAAACATTTTTTTACTAGATATCATATTATCCATCTAGGTGTGTGCAACAAATGACATGAAAAAAGTCCCAAATATTCAATTTTGAGTTTGTCGTTTTCAACAAAAAAAACGTGGGTTAGAGCCTACGAAAAATGATTGGTCTTCAAAAACAATTAAAATTCCATTTTTTAACGCCTTTCAGTTTATAGCGCATTAACCATATAGGTGGGTTCAAAAAATGATATGAAAATAGTCCACAATAATATGTTTTTGAATCTTGTCGCTTTTAAACGAAATCACTTGGGTAATTGCCACGAAAAATTATGATTTTTCAAAAAAAAATTACATTTTTATTTTTTAAATACACTTCACTAAATATCATATTACCCATATAGGAGGGTGCAAAAAATAACATGAAAAAAGTGCACAACAACCAATTTTTGAATTTTGCCATTTTCAGCCAATTAACGTGGGTTATAGCCCACAAAAAATTATAATTTTTGAAAAAATTTACAATTTTATTTATTTCAACAACTTTCACTAGATAGATTATTATCCATATTAGTAGGTGCAAAAAATGACATAAAAAAGTCCAAAATTGCATATTTTTGAATCTTGTCATTTTCAACTGAAAAACATGGGTTATAGCCCATAAAATATTATGATTTTTTAAAAAATTTACAATTCTATTTTTTAACACCATTTACTAGATAGCACATTACACATATAGGTGGGCATAAAAAATGACATGAAAATAGTCCACGTTAGCATTTTTTTGAATCTTGCTATTTTAAACCAAAAAAATATGGGTTATAGTCTACAAAAAATTATGATTTTTTAAAAAAATTACATTTCAATTTTTTAACACTATTAACTAGATATGATATTACCCATCTAGGTGGGTGCAACAAATGACATAAAAAAGTTCCAAATAGTAAGTTCTTGAGTCTTGCCATTTTCAACAAAAAAAATGTGGGGTTACAGTCCACATAAAATGATTATTTGTCAAAAAAAAATTACTATTCCATTTTTTAAAACCTTTTAGTTGATAGCATATTACCCACATAGGTGGGTTTAAAAAATAACATGAAAATAGTCCACAATAGCATGTTTTTGAATATTGCTATTTTCGACCGAAAAAAATTGGGTTATAGTCTACGAAAAAAATAACATGAAAATAGCCCACAATAGCATGTTTTTGAATATTGCTATTTTCAACCAAAAAAACTCGGGTTATAGTCTACGAAAAATCATGATTTTTCAAACAATTTGTATTTTTATTTTTTTAACACTGTTTATTAGATATTATATTATCCATCTAGGTGGCTAACTACATGAAAAAAAGTCCCAAATAGTCAACTTTTGATTCTTGTCAATTTCAACAAAAAAAACGTGGCTTAAAGCCCACGAAAAATGATTGTTTTTCAAAAAAAATTACAATTTCATTTTGACACCTTTTAGTTGATAGCATATTATCCATATAGTTAGGTTCAAAAAATGACATGAAAATAGTCCACAATAGCATGTTTTTAAATCTTATCGCTTTTAAATGAAATAACGTGTGCTGTTGCCCACGAAAAATTATGACTTTTCAAAAAAATTACATTTCTATTTTTTAATAGCCTTCACTAAATATCATATTATCCATTTAGATGGGTGCAAAAAGTAACATAAAAAAATTCACAACAACCAGTTTTTGAATCTTGTCATTTTCAGCCAAAAAACGTGGCTTATAGCCCAAAAAATGATAATATTTGAAACAATTTAAAATTCCATTTATTTTTACGATGTTCACTAGATAGAAAATTACCCATATTAATAGGTGCACAAAATGATGTGAAAAAAATTCCAAAATAGCATGTTTTTGAATTTTGTCATTTTCAAACAGAAAAACGTGGGTTATAGCCCAAAAAAAATTATGATTTTTTTTAAAAATTACAATTCTATTTTTTTTACACGAGTTACTAGATAGCAAATTACCCATATAGGTGGATGTAAAAAATGACATGAAAACAGTCTACAATAGCATGTTTTTGAATCTTGATGTTTTAAACCCAAAAAATGTGAGTTATAGTCTACAAAAAATTATGATTTTTCAAAAAATTTAGAGTTCTATTTTTTTAACATTGTTCTCTAGATATTATATTACCCATCTAGGTTGGTGCAACAAATGATATGAAAAGTCCCAAATAGTCAGTTTTTGAGTCTTGCCATTTTCAACAAAAAAAAAGCGTGAGTTATAGCCCACGAAAAATGATTGTTTGTCAAAAACAATTACTATTCCATTTTTAACACCTTTAAGTTGATAGCACATTACCCGCATAGGTGGGTTCAAAAAATGACATGAAAATAGTCCACAATAGCATGATTTTGAATCTTGTTGTTTTTAAACGAAATAACGTGGGTTATTGTTCACAAAAAATTATAATTTTTCAAAAAATTTACATTTCAAAGTTTTAAAAACAATCACTAAATATCATATTACCCATATAGGCCGATGCAAAAAATAACATGAAAAAAATCCACAACAACCAGTTTTTGAATCTTGCCGTTTTCACCCAAAATACATGGGTTATAGTCCACAAAAATGATGATATTTTAAAAAATTTACAATTCTATTTATTTTAACAACATTCACTAGATAGAACAATACCCATATTAGTAGGTGCAAAAAATAACAAGAAAAAAGTCCAAAACAACATGTTTTTGAATCTTGTCATTTTCAACCGAAAAATCATGATGGTGTGTACCTAATTGAAAGTACATGTAATGGAGTAGTACTCCAAATATATTTTGCTCAATTTTTGTAATGGTGTGTTGGATATATCCTGCATCGTTTTTTGCCCAAATTTATATAAAGTAGCTCGATTTAAAAAAACGTGAGTTACTCACGAAAAATTATGATTTTTAAAAACATTTATATTTCTATTTTTTTAACACTATTTACTAGATAGCACATACCCATGTAGGTGGCTGTAACAAATGTCATGAAAAAAGTCCCAAATAGTCAATTTTTGAATCTTTCCATTTTCAACCAAAAAAAACATGGGTTATAGCCCACGAAAAATGATTGTTTTTCAAAACAAAAATTGTAATTTCATTTTTTAACACCTATTTGTTGCTTGCCCATTACCCATATTGGTGGGTTCAAAAAATGATACGAAAACAGTCCACAATAGGATGTTTTTGAAACTTGTTTTCAACCGAAATAACCTGAGTTATAGCCCACAAAAAATTATGATTTTTCAATAAAAATTACATTTCTATTTTTTAGCATCATTCACTAAATATCATATTACCCATATAGGTGAGTGCAAAAAAAGACATGAAAAAAGTCCACAACAACCAGTTTTTGAATGTTGCTATGTTCAGCCAAAAAATGCGAGTTATAACCCACAAAAAATGCTGATTTTTGAAGAAGTTTTAAAATCTATTTATTTTAACACCATTCACTAGAGAGAACATTGCCCATATTAGCATGTGCAAATAATGACATGAAAAAAAATCTAAAATACCATGTTTTTGAATTTTTTTCGTTTTCAACAGGAAAAATGTAGATTATAGCCCACAAAAAATTACGATTTTTCATAAAATTTACAATATATTTTTTGAAAACCATTTACTAGATTGCACATTACCCATATAGGTTAGTGTAAAAAATGCCATTAAAACAGTTCACAATAGCATGTTTTTAACATTGCCATTTTCAACCGAAAAAACGAGTGTTGTAACCTACAAAAAATTATGATTTTTCAAACAATTTAAATTTATATTTTTTAACACTGTTCACTAGATATCGTATTACCCATCTAAGTGGGTGCAACAAATGACGTTAAAAAAGTCACAAATAGTCAGTTTTTGTGTCTTGTCATTTTCAACAAAAAATATGAGTTATAGCCCACGAAAAATTATTATTTTTCAAAAAAATGCAATTTCATTTTTTAACACCTTTCAGTTGATAACACAATACCCATATAGCAGAGTTTAAAAAATGACATGAAAACAGTCCACAATAGCAAGTTTTTGAATCTTGTCTTTTTAAACAAATAACGTGGGTTATTGCCCACAAAAAATTATGACTTTTAAAAAAATTTATATTTCTATTTTTAAACATCGTTCATTGTATATCATATTACCTATATAGGTGGGTACAAAAAACAAAATGAAAAAAGTGGATTATAGCCTACAAAAAATTATGATTATTTAAAAAATTTACAATTTAATTTATTTTAACAACGTTCACTAGATAGAACATTACTCATATTAGTAGGTGCAAAAAATGATATGAAAAAGGTCCAAAATAGCTTGTTCTTAAATCTTGTCGTTTTCGACCAGAAAACGTGGGTTATAGACTTAAATCCTATGGAAAATTATGATTTTTTAAAAAATTTACAATTCTATTTTTTAACATCATTTACTAGATAGCATGTCAAAAAAAAATTGAAATTTAAAATTTTCACCAAACCTCCATTTTTCATGGGTTATAACACATATTTTAACCGAAAATAAAAAATCCAGAAACGAGTGAATGTTGACTTTTTTCGTACCATTTTTTGCACCTGTCTCGATTGTGAACATGTATTCTAGGGATATTGTAAAAAAGTGAAATTTAAAATTTCCAAGAAAAACGAGTGAATTTTGACTTTTTTCGTACCGTTTTTTGCTCCCACCCCGAATGTGAACATGGACTCTCATGAATATTTTCAATAAAAGTGAACTTTAAAATGTCAGCAAACCATCATTTTTCATGTGTAATAACAAACATATTTCAACCGAAAATTGAAAAATAAAAAAACGAATGAATTTTGACTTTTTCGTACAGTTATTTGCACCCACCCCGATTGTGAATATGCATTGAATCGAACATTTTCAAAAATATTGAAATTTACATTTTTCAACAAACCTCTATTTTTCATGAATTATAAGACACGTATTTTAACCGAAAATTGAAAAATCCAAAACCGCATTGATTTGGACTTTTTTGTGCCGTTTTTTTCATCCATCCCGATTGTGAAAATGAATTCTAGTGAACATTGCCAAAAAAAGTGAAATTTAAAATTTTCACCATACCTCTATTTTTTCTGGGTTATAACACACGTATTTTAACCAAAAATCGAAAAATCTAAAAAACAGGGAATTTGACAATTTTAGTATCGTTTTTTGCATCCACCTCGATTGTCAACATGCATTTTAGTAAATATTGTAAAAAAAGAAAATTTAAAATTTTCGCCAAACCTCCATTTTTCATGGGTCATAACACACGTATTTTAACCGAAAATAGAAAAATCTAAAAACTAGGGAATTTTACAATTTTAGTACCGTTTTTTGCATCCACCTAGATCGTGAAAATGCATTTTAGTGAATATTTTTTTTAAAAAAGAAAATTTAAAATTTTCATCAAACCTCCATTTTTCATGGGTTATAACACACGTATTTTAACCAAAAATAGAAAAATAAAAAAAAGAGCAAATTTTGACTATTTTTGTACCATTTTTTTGCTCCCACTCCGATTGTAAACATGCGTTCTAGTGAACATTGTAAAAAAAATTAAAATTTAAAATTTTCACCAAACCTACATTTTTCATGGGTTATAACACACGTATTTTAACTGAAAATAGAAAAATCCAAAAATGAGTGAATTTTGACTTTTTTGTACCGTTTTTTGCACCCACTCCGATTGTGAACATGCATCCTAGTGAACATTGTCAAAAAAATTGAAATTTAAAATTTTCAACAAACCTCCAATTTTCATGGGTTATAAAACACGTATTTTAACCAAAAATAAAAAAAAATCAAAAAAGAGAGAATTTTGACTTTTTTCGTACCCTTTTTTACACCCGCTCTGATTGAGAATAGGTATTCTAGGGAATATTGTCTTTTTTTTTGGTTTGCTAATCATCCTATTTGCGGGGGGGGGGGGGGGGGCTACTCCCTATTTTATTTATTTAGAAATAATGTTACAAAAGATAATGGCGGATATAACCACACCATTAGTACGATTGAAAAGTTATAAATAAGGAGGACTCCTCCCTTACAATAAAGCTCCTACAGCTAAGGAAAAAGGAGAAACAATTTCTTTACATTAGAGCATCTGATTTACAGTGAGGAAACATCAGAGAAGCAACCTTTTGAGTAAGATGAATTGCAGTGGTTTGTAATTATATAAAGGCCGTCCATGGACTAAAAAACTTTATCACAAATAGATTAGGCGATAAAATTTTAATGTTGTCACTACAAGATACTATTTTAGCTACAAATTTAGGGTTTATCAATACAAATATAACTTTGTCTGACAAAAATAAAATTTGTCACATTAAAATATTTTGTTGCAACGAAACACAAATTTATTATAATAACTTGCCACAAAAAGTAACATTTTTTTTAGTGTTACATAGCCCGGCTTTAACATCTTGCAGAAAAATGAGTTGCTTTCTACCAAAAAACTCCTTTCAATGTATCTATCTATCATTCACCAGGAGTGACAAAAAAAGAGACAAGAGATACTATCATCTGCATTACACACTATAAGCACTGTAGTAAAACTTGTGATGTGGTAAAATAGCCTAACATCAGCAGCTATTGACCAGTTGTGATGTGAATCAAGTGGCTCGGACCAGAGGCAATAATCACTGAGTATGCGAACTATAATATAAGAGACATCGGCAAAATGGCTTGAACTCCAGTAGCCATGGCCATTTCTAAGCTTACTTGATTTAAGGAGGCCTCCATTGCTGCCTTGATCTTTTGATGTATGGGATGTTCAATCTCTCCAATCTGATAACGTTCTAAATCTTGCGATGAAGATGATTTTATTCATAGAAGATTTTGTTGGGGAGATGTGGTGCTAATTTTGCTAACAACTTGGCGGCTGAGTTTGCTTGATTAGGGTATCTAGTCCATGAAATGTTTGGTGAAACGTCTTGAATCCTGTGAACTTGATCTCTGATTCTCTAGGGAATATTGTCAAAAAAGGAGAAATTTAAAATTTTTACCAAATCTCAATTTTTCATGGGTTATAACACACATATTTTAACCAAAAATGGCAAAATCCAAAAACGTGTTGATTTTGACTTTTTTCACCATTTTTAACCGAAAATTCAAAAATCCGAAAACGTATTGATTTTGAATTTTTTTACAATTTTTTTGCACCCATCCCGATTGTGAAAATGCATTCGAGTGAACATTGTAAAAAATGAAATTTTAAATTTTAAACAAACCTTCATTTTTAATGAGTTATAACACACATATTTTAACCGAAAATAGGAAAATCAAAAAAATGGTGAATTTTGACATTTTTTTAACCTTCTTTTGCACCCACCCCGATTGTGAACATGCATTCTAGTGAACATTTTCGAAAAAGTGAAATTTAAAATTTTCACCAAACCTTCAGTTTTAGTGGGTTATAACACATGTATTTTAACCGAAAATAGAAAATCCAAAAACGAGAGGATTTTGACTTTTTTTCGTAACGTTTTTTGCATCCACCCAGATTGTGAACAGGTATTCTATTGAAAATTGTCAAAAAAGTGAAATTTAAAATTTTCACCAAACCTCCATTTTTCATGTGTTAACACACGTATTTTATCAAAAAAATAAAAAAAAATCCAAAAATGAGTGAAATTTGACTTTTTAGTCAATATTGTCAAAAAAGTGAAATTTAAATTTTTTAACAAACCTCAATTTTTCAGGGGTTATAAAACACGTATTTTAATCGAAAATTGAAAAATCCAAAAACGCATTGATTTGGATTTTTTTTGTACCGTTTTTTGCTTACATCTCGATTGTGAAAATGCATTCTATTGAACATTGTCAAAAAAAGTGAAATTTAAAATTTTCACCAACCCTTCATTTTTCATGGGTTATAACACATATTTTAATCGAAAATAGAAAAATCTAAAAAACAAAGAATTTGACTATTGATTGTGAACATGCATTTTAGTGACTATTATCAAAAAAAGTGAAATTTAAAATTTTCACCAAACCTCCATTTTTCATGGGTTATAACACATGTATTTTAACTGAAAAATAGAAAAAACCAAAAACGAGTGAATTTTTGACTTTTTTGCACCGTTTTTTGCACCTTCTCCGATTGTGAACATGCATTCTAGTGAACATTGTCAAAAATATTGAAATTAAAAATTTTCACCAAACCTCCATTTTTCATGGGTTATAACATAGGTATTTTAACCTAAAATAGAAAAATCCAAAAACGAGTGAATTTTGACTTATTTTGTACCGTTTTTTGCACCCACTCCGATCGTGAACATGCATTCTAGTGAACATTGTCAAAAAAATTGAAATTTAAAATTTTCAACAAACCTCCATTTTCATGGGTTATAAAATGCGTATTTTAACCGAAAATAATAAATCAAAAAAAGAGTGAATTGTGACTTTTTTTGTACCGTTTTTTGCACCCATCCCGATTGTTAACATGTATTCAAGGGAATATTGTCAAAAAAAGTGAAATTTAAAATTTTCACTAAACCTCAAGTTTTCATGGGTTATAACACACATATTTTAACCAAAAATTGCAAAATCCAAAAACGAGTTGATTTTGACGTTTTTTTTACCATTTTTAACCAAAAATTGAAAAATCCAAAAACTTATTGATTTTGATTTTTTTTACAATTTTTTTGCACACATCCTGATTGTGAAAATACATTCTAATAAACATTGTAAAAAAAAGTGAAATTTAAAATTATTAACAAATTTCCATTTTTAATGAGTTATAACACATATTTTAACCGAAAAATGGAAAATCCAAAAAACGGTGAATTTTGACTTTTTCATACCGTTTTTTCACCCACCCCGATTGTAAACATGCATTCTAGTGAACATTATCCAAAAAAGTGAAATTTAAAATTTTCACCAAACCTTAATTTTTAGTGGGTTATAACAAACGTATTTTAACCGAAAATAGAAAAATCCAAAAACGAGAGGATTTTTACTTTTTTTCATAAATTGTTTTGCCCGACTGTGAACAGGTATTCTATTGAAAATTGTCCAAAAAAGTGAAATTTAAAATTTTCACAAAACCTCCATTTTTCATGGGTTATATAACACACGTATTTTATCAAAAAAATCCAAAAATGAGTGAATTTTGACTTTTTTCGTACCGTTTTTTGCTCCCACCCGATTGTGAACATGCACTCTCATGAATATTTTCAAAAAAAGTGGAATTTAAAATTTTCATCAGACCTTCATTTTTCATGGGGTAATGAGAAATGTATTTCAACTGAAAAATGAAAAATAAAAAAAGGAGTGGATTTTGACTTTTTTCTTACCGTTTTTTAAACCCACCCTTATTGTGAGCATGCATTGAAGTGAACATTGTCAAAAAAATTGAAATTTAAATTTTTCAGCAAACCTCCATTTTTCATGGATTATAACACACGTATTTCAACCGAAAATTCAAAAATTAAAAAACGCATTGATTTGGACTTTTTTGGGCCCTTTTTTGCATCCAATGAGTTCTAGTGAACATTGTCAAAAAAAGTGAAATTTAAAATTTTTACCAAACCTTTATTTTTCATATAACACATGTTTTTTAACCGAAAACAGAAAAATTTAAAAACAGGGAATTTGATATTTTCATACCTTTTTTGCATCCACCTCGATTGTGAACATGCATTTTAGAGAATATTGTCAAAAAAGTGAAATTTAAAATTTTCACCAAACCTCCATTTTTCATGGGTTATAATACACGTATTTTAACCGAAAATTAAAAAATTCAAAAACGTATTAATTTGGACTTTTTTGTGCCATTTTTTGCATCCATCCCGATTGTGAAAATGCATTCTAGTGAACATTGTCAAAAAAAAGTGAAATTTAAGTTTTTTTTTACCAAACCTCCATTTTTCAAGGAATATAACACACGTATTTGAATCGAAAATAGAAAAATTTTAAAAATGGGAAATTTCACTATTCTAGTGCCGTTTTTTGCACCCACCTCGATTGTGAACATGCATTTTAGTGAATATTGTGAAAAAAAAAGTGAAATTTAAAATTTTCACCAAACCTCCATTTTTCATGGGTGATAATACAAGTATTTTAATCGAAAATAAAAAAATCCAAAAACGAGTGAATTTTGACTTCTTCTCCGTACAATTTTTTGCACTCACTCCGATTGTGAACATGTATTCTAGTGACCATTGTCAAAAAAATTGAAATTTAAAATTTTCATCAAACTTCTACTTTTCATGGGTTACAACACAAGTATTTTAACCAAAAATAGAAAATTCAAAAACTAGGGAATTTTGACTTTTTGCATACCGTTTTTTGCGCCCACTCCAATTGTGAATATGCATTCTATTGAATATTGTCGAAAAAATTGAAATTTAAAATTTTCACCAAACCTCCATTTTTCATGGGTTATAACAAACGTATTTTAACCGAAAATAAAAACTCCAAAAACGAGTGAATTTTGACTTTTTGCGTACCGTTTTTCGCGCCCACCTCGATTATTAACATGTACTATCGTAGAACTTTTTGAATACAAGAATTGGTTAGCTGCCCTACCAAGAGAGATAGTCAAGTAATGGTCTAGAACTGTAATACAGGGTAGGGATCTGGGAATTTCATTTGTGCCAACAACTTGCCCCACTCGGGGAGGTTTGTGGAGGGTGGGGCAAGTTGTTGACACAAATAAAATTCCCAGATCCCTACCATGTATTACAGTTCTAGCCCATTACTTGACTAACTCCCTTGGTAGGGCAGTTAACCAATTCGTGTATTCAAAAAGTTTTACGATAGTACATGTTCATAATCGAGGGAGGCGCAAAAAATGGTACGCAAAAAATCAAAATTCACTCGTTTTTGGAGTTTTTATTTTCGGTTAAAATATGTTTGTTATAACCCATGAAAAATAGAGGTTTGGTGAAAATTTTAAATTTCAATTTTTTTCGACAATATTCACTAGATGCATATTCACAATTGGAGTGGTGCAAAAAACGGTACGAAAAAAGTCAAAATTCACTCGTTTTTGGATTTTTCTATTTTCGGTTAAAATAAGTGTGTTGTAACCCATGAAAAATAGAGGTTTGGTGAAAATTTTAAATTCCAATTTTTTAAACAATGTTCACTAGAATGCATGTTCACAATCGGAGTGGGAACGAAAAAAAGTCAAAATTCACTCGTTTCTGGATCTTTTTTACTTTCGGTTAACATACATGTATTATAACCCACGAAAAAAGGAGGTTTGGTGAAAATTTTAAATTTCACTTTTTTGACAATGTTCACTAGAATACATGTTCACAATCTGAGTGGGTGCAAAAAACGGTACGAAAAAAGTCAAAACTCACTCGTTTTTGGATTTTTTTTTATTTTCGGTTAAAATACGTGTGTTATAACCCATGAAAAATGGAGGTTTACTGAAAATTTCAAATTTCAATTTTTTGACAATATGCACTAAAATGCATGTTCACTATCGATGTGGGTGCAAAAAAAGACACTATAATAGTGAAATTCCCTGTCTTTTAGAATTTTGTATTTTTGGTTAAAATAC
Source organism: Ophiorrhiza pumila (assembly GCA_016586305.1). NCBI lineage: Eukaryota > Viridiplantae > Streptophyta > Magnoliopsida > Gentianales > Rubiaceae > Ophiorrhiza > Ophiorrhiza pumila. The sequence goes on from BLIW01000002.1 coordinate 3,468,124, forward strand.
GTGTGTTATAACCCATTAAAAATGGAGGTTTTGTGAAAATTTTAAATTTTACTTTTTCTGACAATGTTCACAAGAATGCATTTTCACAATCGCGATGGATGCAAAAAACGACACAAAAAAAGTCCAAATCAATGCGTTTTTGTATTTTTCAATTGTCGGTTAAAATACGTGTATTATAATCCATGAAAAATGGGGGTTTGCTGAAAAATATAACATGGGTTATATTTTACGAAAAATTTTGATTTTTCAAAAAAATTTAAAATTCTATTTTTTAATATCGTCCACTAGATATCATATTACCCATATAGGTTGGTTCAAAAAATGACATGAAAAAAGTCCACAACAGCCAGCTTTTGAATCTTGCTGTTTTTATCAAAAAAACGTGGGTTATAGCCCACAAAAAATGATGATTTTTGAAAAAATTAACAATTCTAATTTTTAACATTGTTCACTGGATAGAAAACTATCCATATTAATAGGTGCAAAAAATGGCATGAAAACAGTCAAAAATAGCATGTTTTTAAATCTTGCCATTTTTAACCGAAAAAAATGTGGGTTATAACCCACGAAAAAAATTATGATTTTAAAAAAAAATTAAATTTCTATTTTTTTAACATTTCTCACTAGATATCACATTACCCATATAGGTGCGTGTAAAAAATTACATGAAAACAATCCACAATAGCATGTTTTTGAATCTTGCCATTTTTAACCTAAAAAACGTTGGTTATAGCCCACGAAAATTTATGATTTTCAAAAAAAAATTACATTTTGATTTTTTTAATGCCATTCACTAGATATCATATTACCCATATCGGTGGGTGTAAAAAGTGACATGAAAACAGTTTACAATAGTATGTTTTTAATCTTGTCGTTTTCAACCAAAAAAACGTGCGTTGTAGCCTATGAAAAATTATGATTTTTAAAAAAATTATATTTGTATTTTTTTAACACTATTGACTAGATATGATATTACCCATCTAGGTGGGTAAAACAAATAACATGAAAAAAGTTCCAAATAGTCAGTTTTTAAGTCTTGCGTTTTCAACAAAAAACCTAGGTTATAGCCCACGAAAAATTATTGCTTAATAAAAAAAATTACAATTCCATTTTTTTAACACCTTTCAGTTGAAAGCACATTATCCATATAGGTGGATGCAAAAAATTACATGAAAAAAGTCCACAATAACATGTTTTAGAATCTTGTCATTTTCATTAGAATCTTGAGTCGTACTAGTGGTTTAATTTGGAGGGCTGTCTTTCATTAGATCTTTTGTTATTTATAATTGATGGTGACTTTGTTGTTGTGGGATAGTTTGGTGGTTTAGAATTTCATATGCATGTAAATTTGGAGGTTAGTTCTCTAGTATTGCTGCTTGGTTAAATTGATGTTTGTTGTCGTTTAACGGTAGGAAGTTCTATTTACTGGTAAAATATTATAATCTAAACCTTGCAGTGTGATGTGGAGCAAATATATGTAATAAATTGTGATCTTAGTTGCTATTTACCCCTACTCAAAAATAATGCTAAACAACCCCGTGAAGGTGATAGTATAGCAAGTTCGTTCCCACGAGGAAAGGACTGTTCTGAAACTTTAAGAAAATATTTTTGGTTTTTATGTTTATCAAACTAAATAAGAAGTAAGCAAAGAACAAATAACTAAAACAATGTCGGTGATTTAATTAAAACTCAAGTTAAGCAAGTGTACTCCCGAGATTATATTTTAGGGTTGCATAAAAGGCGCATACATACATCCTATCTATGGTCATGCAAAATAAGAGTAAATACTATAACTCACGCCCTCCTATTAAGCTAAAGGCAAGGAATAATTTAAGCACTTACCTACTTAGATATTAACTAATTCAATAAACCCTCCTATATGGCGAAAGGAAAAGTTTACTTCCTTAATTAATCCAGAATTTAGTGTAACTATCAACTCAACCAAACCCTCAAGTTCAACCGCTCCATTAGGCTAAGGCAACGCCTGAACCAGTCACGCTAATGCTAAACTAATCCCCATAACTCCTCCTATTATGCTAAAGGTAAGAATTAAGGTAAATCAATCTAACAAATTCACAACCAACCCACAATAGATCTCAAACAAGCTACTCTAATCCTCCTATTAGGCTAAAGGTAAGATCAAAGCAAGTCATCTCTAAATAATTTACTGCACTTAAAACAAATATTCATCATACATAATCCGGCCACATCATGCATAAGTATGAAGAACACAGCAAAACTCATTCAACAAAGACCATAAGATAGAACTTAGCATGTAAATTAAGCACAAACACCCTTATTCATAATCCCGGGAGCACAATAAATTTAGCCGAGCATGGCTAAATTAAACATCATCATAATAATATTAAATAAACACAATATTGAAAAAATTAATTAAAAAGAAAGAAAACACCTTGAATTGTAAATTCTTGGAAGAAATCTTCATCTCTAAATAAATGAATACAATAATGAATGATGTATGTTCACAATCCGTACAGCTGCAATTCTCCGTAAATAGCTAAAAGAATGAAACCCTAGATATTACAAAGAATGAAACCCTTGCTTAAGCTCTCTCAAAGTTTTTCACGCCCATTAAAGCTGTAACCCTAGCCCTATTTATAGTTATTCTATGCAAATATTAGCAAATAAGTCCTTCAAGAAAACCATGTCGGATAAGAAGTCTCAAAGTGGGCCAAAATCGCAAATTTCCAAAATTAAGTCGTAAATCTGCACTTTTTCCCGACGTCGCGACGTCCCTGATCGTGCGTCAAAACGTCCACGCACGTCGGCGACGTCCAGGGTCTGACATCGGGACGTCGCGACGTGGGAAGGGTCCCGACGTCGCGCGACGTAACTCTCTGGAAATTTCTCAAAATTCATCCAAAAATTCAACCAAAAATCACATTTTTGACGTCGCGACGTAAAGGGTCTACATCGCGACGTGCACCCACGTCGCGAAGTGGGAGGTTCAGACGTCGCGACGTGGGGTTGCTTTTCAATGATTTCGCGATCTTTCTTCCATTTTTCCTCCAATTTGCATCCGATTTGACTCTTGTGATTTCCCTCTTCCAAGAATACAACATGGTCAACAAACCTACAATTAAAACACTGAAACGAATAAAAACAAACAAGAACGTCCAAAGAATTAAGTATTAAAACTACATAAAAGGTGAATAAATTCACCTCATCACAGTGGTTCTTAAAAAAGAATCTTGTCGTTTTCAACTGAAATAACATTGTATAGCACACAAAAAATTATAATTTTTCAAAAAAATTACATTTCTATCTTTTTAATACCGTTTACTAGATATCATATTTCGCATTTAGGTGGGCACAAAAAATGACATGAAAAAAGTTAATAATAGCCAATTTTTGAATATTACTATTTTCATCCAAAAAACGTGGGTTATAGCCCACAAAATATTATGATTTTGGAAAAAAAATTACAATTCTATTTTTTTCAACACCATTCACTAGATAGAACATTACCTATATAAGTAGGTGGAAAAAATGACATGAAAACAGTAAAAAATAGCATATTTTTAAATCTTGACATTTTCAACCGGAAAAAAACGTGGGTTATAGCCTACAAAAAATTATGATTTTTCAAAAAATTTACAATTCTATTTTTTTTAAAATCGTTCACTAGATAGAACATTACTCATATAGGTGGTGTAAAAAATGACAAGAAAATAGTCTACACTAGCTTGTTTTTTAATCATGCTATTTTTAACTAAAAAAGCGTGGGTTATAGCCTACCAAAAATTATAATTTTTCAAAAAGTTACATTTCTATTTTTTAACAATGTTCACAAGCTATCATATTATCCATCTAGGTGAATGCGTCAAATGACATGAAAAATGATTGTTTTTCAAAAAAAATTAAAATTCTATTTTTAACACCTTTAAGTTGAAAGCACATTATCCATATAGGTGGGTACAATAAATTACATGAAAAAAATCCACAATAGCATGTTTTTGAATATTGTCGTTTTCAACTGAAATAATGTGGGTTATAGCCCACGAAAAATTATGATTTTTCAAAAAATTACATTTCTATTTTTAACACCGTTCACTACATATCACGTTCTCATTTAGATAGGTGCAAAAAATGACATCATAAAAGTCAACAATAGCCATTTTTTTAATCTTTCCGTTTTTAGCCAAAAAACGTGGGTTATAGCTTACAAAAAATGATGAGTTTAGAAAAAAAATTACAATTCTATTTTTTAACACCATTCACTAAATAGAACAATACCCATATAACTAGGTGCAAAAAATGACATGAAGACAGTCCACAATAACATGTTTTTGAATCTTGTCATTTTCAACCGAAAAAATGTGGGTTATAGCTAACAAAAAATTATGATTTTTAAAAAAAATTACATTTCTATTTTTTAACACTGTTCACTAGATATCATATTACCCATCTAGGTGGCTATTAATAAATGAGGGAGTGGCCCCCCCCCCCCCCCCGCAACTGGGATGATTAGCCGAAAAAAAAAATATTACCCATCTAGGTGGGTACAACAAATGACATGATAAAAGTCCCAAATAGTCAGTTTTTGAGTTTTGCTATTTTCAACATAAAAACGTGGGTTATAGCCCACAAAAATTATGGTTTTCAAAAAAACTTACAATTCCATTTTTCACACCTTTAAGTTAAAAGCACATTATCCATTTATGTGGGTGCAATAAATTACATAAGAAAAATCCAGAATATCATGTTTTTGAATCTTGTCATTTTCAAATGAAATAACGTGGGTTATAACCCACAAAAAATTATGATTTTTCAAAAAATTTCTATTTCTATTTCTATTTTTTCACACCGCTCACTAGATACCATATTTTCCATTTGGGTAGATACAAAAAATGACATGAAAAAAGTCAACAACAGCCAGTTTTTGAATCTTGTCATTTTCAGCCAAAATATTTCTATTTTTTTAAACACAGTTCACTTGATAGCACATTAGCCATATAGGTGGATGTAAAAAATGACATGAAAACAGTCTAATAGCATATTTTTTTAATCTTGCTATTTTTAACTAAAAAACGTGTACGAAAAATTATGATTTTTCAAAAAAATTGCATTTCTTTGTTTTTAAACAATTTTCACTAGATATCATATTACCCATCTAGGTGGACGTGACATATGACAAGAAAAAAGTCTCAAATAGTCAGTTTTTTAGTCTTGTTTTTTTCAACAAAAAACAGTTGTTAAAGCCCATGAAAATTTATTATTTTTCAAACAAAATTACAATTCCATTTTTTAACACCTTTCAGTTGATAGTACATTAACCATATAGTTGGGTTCAAAAAATAACACGAAAACAGTCCACAATAGCATGCTATTGAATCTTGCCTTTTCAACTGAAATAACGTAGGTTATAGCCCACCAAAAATTATGAATTTTCAAAAAATTTACATTTCAATATTTTAGCACCGTTCACTAGATATCATATTACCCATATAAGTGGATATGCAAAAACTGATATAAAAATAGTCCACAACAGCCAATTTTGGAATCTTGCCGTTTTCAGTAAAAAAACGTAGATTATAACCCACAAAGAATGATGATTTTTGAAAAAAAATTTACAATTCAATTTCTTTAACACCATTCACTAGATAAAAAATAACCCATATTAGTAGGTGCAAAAACTAACATCAAAACAGTCCAAAATAGTATGATTTTAAATCTTGTCGTTTTCAACCGAAAAAACGTGGGTTATAGCCCACGAAAAAGTTTAATTTTTTAAAATAATTACATTTCTATTTTTTAACACTGTTCACTAGATAGCACATTACCCATATAGGTGGGTGTAAAAATAACATGAAGACAGTCCACAATAGCATGTTTTTGAATCTTGCCGTTTTCAACTGAAAAAACATGGGTTATAGCCAACAAAAAATTATAAGTTTTCAAAAAATTTACATTTTCATTTTTTTAACACTGTACACTAGATATCATATTACCCATCTAGGTGGGTGAAAAAATTGACATGAAAAAAAATCCCAAATAGTCAGTTTTTATTCTTGCCATTTTCAACCTAAAAAAGAGGGTTATATAGCCCACGAAAAATGATTGTTTTTCAAAAAGAAATTACAATTCCATTTTTTAATACCTTTTATTTGATAGCACATTACCCACATAGGTGGGTTCAAAAAATGAAATGAAAGCAATCCACAATAGCAAGTGTTTTAATCTTGTCATTTTTAAACGAAATAACGTGGGTTATAACACCCGAAAAATTATGATTTTTCAAAAAATTACATTTTTATTTTATTAGTACCATTCACTAGATATCACATTATCCATATAGGTGGGTGCAAAAAAATGATATGAAAAAAGTTCACAACAGCCAGTTTTTTAATCTTGTCATTTTTAGCCAAAAAATCGTAGATTTTAAGCCCCCCAAAAAATGATAATTTTTGAAAAAAAATCAAAATTCTATTTTTTTTAACACCGTTCACTAGATAGAACATTAATCACATTAGTAGATGCAAAAACTAACATGAAAACATCCCAAAATAGTATGTTTTTTAATCCTTTTCAACCTTAAAAACGTGGGTTAAAGCCCACAAAAAATTATGATTTATCAAAAAAATTACATTTCTATTTTTTTAACACCGTTCACTAGATAGCACATTACCCATATAGATGGGTGTGAAAAATGACATGAAAACAGTCCACAATAGCATATTTTTTAATCTTTTTATTTTTAACTAAAAAACGTGTACGAAAAATTATGATTTTTCAAAAAAATTACATTTTTTTAACAATTTTCACTAGATATCATATTACCCATCTAGGTGAACGTGACAAATGAAAAGAAAAAAAATTCTCAAATAGTCAGTTTTTTAGTCTTATTTTTTTCAACAAAAAACAGTTGTTATAGCCCACGAAAATTTATTGTTTTTGAAACAAAATTACAATTCCATTTTTCAACGCCTTTCAGTTGATAATACATTACCTATATAGTTAAACAATCCACAATAACATGTTTTTGAATCCTGCCTTTTTAACTGAAATAACGTAGGTTATAGCCCACCAAAAATTATGAATTTTCAAAAAATTTACATTTCAATATTTTAGCATCGTTCACTAGATATCATATTGTGAACATAAAATGACATAAAAATAGTCCACAAAAAAATGACATAAAAATATTGGGTGCAAAAAAATGACATAAAATAGTCCACAACAACCAATTTTTAAATCTTGCCGTTTTCAATCAAAAAACGTGTGTTATAACTCACAAAGAATGATGATTTTTTAAAAAATTTACAATTCAATTTTTTTAGCACCATTCACTAGATAGAAAATAACCTATATTATTAGGTGCAAAAACTAACATCAAAACAGTCCAAAATAGTAAGATTTTAAATCTTATCGTTTTCAACTAAAAAAACGTGGGTTATAGCCCACGAAAAATTTTAATTTTCTAGAAAAATTACATTTCTATTTTTTAACACTGTTCACTAGATAGCACATTATCCATATAGGTGGGTGTAAAAAATGACATGAAGACTGTCCACCATAGCATGTTTTTGAATCTTGCCGTTTTCAACTGTAAAAACATGGGTTATAGCCAACAAAAAATTATGATTTTTCAAAAATTTACATTTCCATTTTTTAACACTGTACACTAGATATCATATTACACATCTAGGTGGGTGCAAAAATTGACATGAAAAAAATCCCAAATAGTCAGTTTTTTATTCATGCCATTTTCAACCTAAAAACGTGGGTTATATAGCCCACGAAAAATGATTGTTTTTCAAAAAGAAATTACAATTCCATTTTTTAATACCTTTCATTTGATAGCACATTACCCATATAGGTGGGTTCAAAAAATGAAATGAAAACAATCCACAATAGCAAGTTTTTTAATCTTGTCGTTTTTAAACGAAATAACGTGGGTTATAACCTCCAAAAAATTATGATTTTTTAAAAAATTACATTTCTATTTTTTTAACACCGTTCACTAGATAGCACATTACCCATATAGATGGCTGTGAAAAATGACATGAAAATAGTCAACAATAGCATGTTTTTGAATCTGGCCGTTTTCAATTGAAAAAACATGGTTTATAGCCCACAAAAAATTTATGATTTTTTAAAAAAATATATTTTTCTATATTTTAACACTATTCACTATATATCATATTACTCATCTAGGTGGGTGGAACAAATAACATGAAAAAATTCCAAAATAGTTAGTTTTTGAATTTTGTCGTTTTCAACAAAAAAAAAAGTGGATTATAGCCCACGAAAAATGATTGTTTTTCAAAAAAATTACAATTCCAATTTTTAACACCTTTTAGTTGAAAGCACATTACCTATACATATGGGTGCAAAAAATGACATGAATAACGTCCACAATTGCATGTTTTTTAATCTTATCATTTTCAACTGAAATAACGTGGGTTATAGCCTACAAAAAATTATGATTTTTAAAAAATTTATATTTCTATTTTTTTTAAACCATTCAGTAGATATCATATTACCCATATAGGCAAAAAATGACATGAAAAAATTCCATAAAAATCAATTTTTTGAATCTTGCCATTTTCAGCCAAAAAACATGGCTTATAACCCAAAAAAATCATAATTTTTGAAAAATTTTACAATTCTAATTTTTTAACACCATTCATAAGATAGAACATTACCCATATTATTAGTAGGTAAAATATAAAAATGTGTTGATTTTAATGTTTTTGAACAATTTTTTGCTCGCACCCCAATTGTGAACATGCATTCTAGTGAATTTTTTAAAAAAAAGTGCAAATTAAAATTTTCACAAAACCTCCATTTTTCATTGGTTAACACACGTATTTTGATAAAAAGTTGCAATGTCAAAAAATGTGTTGATTTTGGCATTTTCCCCACTATTTTTCACCCACCTTAATTGTGAACATGCATTCTTGTGAACGTTATCAAAAAAGTGAAATTTCGATTTCTTTTTTACCAAATTTCTATTTTTCAATGGGTATAACACATGTATTTTCGCTAAAAATAACAAAATCTAAAAAACGAGTTAATTTTGAGTTTTTTGTACCTTTTTCTGCACACACCATGATTATGAGCATACATTCTAGTGAATATTGTCAAAAAAATGAAAATTAAAATTTTGATCAAATCTCTATTTTTCATGGGTTATAACACATGTATGTCAATCAGAAAATGCAAAGTTAAAATACGCATTAATTTTGGCTTTTTTCTCAGTGATTTTTCACCCACCTTAATTATGAACATGCATTCTTGTGAACAGTGTCAAAAATAGTAAAACTTAGATTTTTTACAAAATTTTCATTTTTTATGGGCTATGACACATGTATTTTAACCAAAATGGTAAAATTTGAAAATGCTTTGATTTTGACATTTTTTTACCATTTTTGGCACACACCCCGATTGAGAACTTGTATTCTAGTGAATATTATCTTTTATTTTTTGAAATAAAGGGAAGGGGTTCAAGCCCCTCCTTTGTTCCAGTGAATATTGTCAGAAATAGTGAAAATTAAAATTTTCACCAAACCTCCATTTCTCATGGGTAACAAACGTATTTTGTTCAAAAGTTGCAAAGTCAAAAAACATGTTGATTTTGGCTTTGTCGCAATAGTGAACATGAATTCTTGTGAACATTGTCAAAAAAATGAAATTTAATTTTTTTTTTACCAAATTTCTATTTTTCATGGGTGATAACTCACGTAATTTAGCCAAAAATAGTAAAATCTAAAACCGCATTAATTTTGACTTTTTTGTACTATTTTTTGTACACACTCCTATTGTGACCATGCATTTTAATGAATATTGTCAAAAAAAGTGAAAATTAAAATTTTCACCAAACCTTCATTTTTCATGGATTATAACACACGTATTTTGGTTAAAAAGTTGCAAAGTAAAAACATGTTGATTTTGGCTTTTCCCCACTATTTTATCACCCAACTCAATTTTACCAAATTTCTAGTTTTTATGGGGTATAACACACATATTTTACGCAAAAATGGCACAATATACAAACTCATTGATTTTAACTTTTTCGTACAATTTTTTGCACACACCCCAATTGTGACATTCTAGTAAATATTGTCAAAAAAAAGTGAAAATTAAAATTTTCACCAAACATCTATTACATGGCAACACATGTACTTTCGTCAAAAGTTGCAAAGTCAAAAATATGTTGATTTTGTCTTTTTCTCCACTATTTTTTCACCCACCTCAATTATGAACATGCAGCCTTGTGAATGGTATCAAAAAAAGTTAAATTTAGAATTTTTACCAAATTTTTAATTTTTGATGGACTATAACAAACGTATTTTAGCGCCAAAAATGGAAATATCTTAAGATGCGTTGATTTTGACTTTTTTGTATCATTTTTTTCACACACCCTAATTGTGAACATGCATTTTAGTGAATATTGTCCAAAAAAGTAAAAATTAAAATTTTCACAAATCCTCCATTTTTTCATGGGTTATAAATGTATTTTGGTCAAAATTTGCAAAGTAAAAATGTGTTGATTTTGACTTTTTCCCCACTGTGTTTTCACTCACCTCAATATTGAACATGCATTCTTGTGAAGATTTTTTTATTTTACAAAATTTTCATTTTTCAAGGGCTATGACACACGTATTTTAGCCAAAAATCGCAAAATTTAAAAACAGTTGATTTTGACTTTTTTTTTGTACTGTTTTCTACACATACCTCAATTGTGAACATGCACTCTAGTGAATTTTGTCAAAAAAGTGAAATTTAAAATTTTCACCAAACCTCTATTTTCATGGGTTATAACACACGTATTTTGGTCAAAAGTTGCAAAGTCAAACAAACGTATTGATTTGGCTTTTTTCCTTTTGTTTTTTCACCCACCTCAATTGTGAAAATACATTCTTGCGAACGGTGTCAAAAAAAGGTGAAATTTAAATTTTTTATCAAATTTCCATTTTTCATGAACTATAACACACAGCCAAAAATAGCAAAATTTAAAAATACATTGATTTTGACTTTTTGTATACCGTTTTTTGCACACACTCTGATTAAGAATATGTTTTCTAGTAAATTTTGTCAAAAAAGTAAAAATTAAAGCTTTCACCAAATATCCATTTTTCATTGGTTATAAGCACACGTATTTTGTTCAAAAGTTACAAAGTCAAAGAACGTGTTGATTTTGGCTTTTTCCCCACTATTTTTTTACCCACCTCAATTGTGAACATGCATTCTTGTTAAGAGTGTCAAAAAAATGAAAAAATTTAGATTTTCTTTTCCAAATTTTCATTTTTCATTGGCTATAACACATGTATTTTAGCAAAAAATTGCAAAATCAAAAAACGCGTTGATTTTGACTTTTTTGTACCATTTTTTGCTCACACCCCGGGTTTGAACATGCATTATAGTGAATTTTGCCAAAAAAAATTAACATTAAAATTTTCACCAAACCTACATTTTTTATGGGTTATAACACACGTATTTTTGTCAAAAATTGCAATGTCAAAATACATGTTGGTTTTTGGTTTTTTCCTACTTTTTTCACCCAACTCAATTATAAATATGCATTCTTGTGAACGATGTCAAAAAAAGTGAAAAAAATAGATTTTTTACCAAATTTTCATTTTTCATGTGCTATTAATAACACATGTATTTTAGCCAAAAATAGTAAAATTTAAAAGCGCATTGATTTTGATATTTGTTTTGGTACACTGTTTTTGCACACATCCCAATTGTGATCATGCTTTCTAGTGAATATTGTCGGAAAAAGTGAAAATTAAAATTTGTACCAAACTTCCATTTATTATGGGTTATAACACACGTATTTTGTTCAAAAGTTGCAAAGTAAAAATAAAAACGTTTTCATTTTGGCTTTTTACTCACTATTTTTTCACCCACTTCAATGGTGAACATGCTCTTTTAAGAACATTGTCAAAAAATGAAATTGTTTTTTTTTTACTAAATTTCCATTTTTCATGAACTATACACATATATTTTAGCCAAAAATAGCAAAATCTAAAAAAGCGTTGATTTTGACATTTTTGTACCTTTTTACACACAATCGATTGTGAACATATATTCTAATAAATTTTGTCAAAACAGTGAAAATTAAAGTTTTCACCCAAAATCTTTTTTTCATCTGTTATAACACACGTGTTTTATTAAAAAATTTTAAAGTCAAAAAACAGAAACTTTTTGGTTTTTTTCCTACTATATTTTCACCCACCTCGAATGCGAGCATGTATTGTTGTGAACGGTATCAATAAAGTTAAATTTATATTTTTTACAAAATTTTTATTTTTCATGATCTATAACTCACGTATTTTAGCCAAAAATGGCAAAATTTTAAAAAACGTTGATTTTAACTTTTTCGTATACCATTTTTTGCAGACATCCAGACTGTGAACATGCTTGTAGTGAATTTTGTCAAAAAAAAGTAAAAATTAATTTTTTTTGTCAAAATTTTAAATAGTAGCAATTTTTGTTTCTAATAATTCCGGTGTCTGATCTTTAAATTTTCAATTTGTAAACAAATATAAAATAATTTACCAATTCTTTTTTATGGATAGGAATTGTCTGAGTTTATCACATGCGTGTTGATGTTCAACTTTTTATCATTTTCTCTAATAAAAAACAAATATTTTTATTTTTTTATGCAATAAAAAATAAAATCTTGCAATAGTGAATTAATCCTGAAAATTAGTATCAGAATATAAAACGGAAACTTCTATTTTATTAATATTTTTAGTTAACCATAATGAGTTTGTTTTTTACTGGGTTTAGGAAACCTTAATTATAATATAATTCGGATTTGCTCCAAATCTTAGTTAAGAAAACCTGAGTCTAGATCCTCTGTCCAATATTTATCTAATCCTGTTCTGTCTAACATTTAAAATTATATAGTTTTATTAAAAGTAGGGACTAAATGCATAAATATCATTAAAATTACTTTACAATTATTAGACCAGATTAGTTAACCGTAGTTTTAATTAGGATAAAATAAGATAGACAAAATCTTGGACAGAGGATATTGTGTCCTCCAACCTCGACTTAATTGCAAACGGTCGTAGTTATCATTAATGTCTCAAAACCCTCATATGAGAAAAATCTAGAATTGCTCTTCTTCTGTTTTTTTTTTAATCCGTACGACAAAACAAAAGAATGTTAGCATCTTCTTCTTCATGTGTCAATAATAATCCAGCTCCAGCAAGAAGAAAGCGGATTAATGATCTTCCTCAAGAAATTCTCCAAGACATTTTGAGCAGAGTCGCGGTAAAATATGTTCTCAGATGTCGAAGTGTTTGAAGACTGGAAGTCCTTAACATCAATACCATATTTTGGTAAGTTGCATCATCATCATCATCGAAACCCTTCTTCTGATGATTTCACGGTTCTTGTGGAGAAGATGGTTGGCACTTGGCAGTATCAATGAAGGTGGTTATTCGATTGATGAAACTCTTGAGTTTTTCAAAGTTGGAAAAAAACTGTCCATCTTTGATGCATGGCGAGGAGAAAACAAGGTAATTAACCTCCGTCCAAACAAGGAGAAAACAAGGTATAGCTATATTGATGCATATGAAGATGATGGTCAAGACGAATCACCAATGTATATATCCGGCTTCTCTTGTGTTGTGGGTTGTTAGTCCTCCATCATAAGACCCGCATTCACATGCCATTGTCACGTAACTTCATAATTATGAATCCCATCACTCAAGAAATAGTCGAGAAAGGGGTAGCAGAGGATGCTAATATTATAGGTCAAATATATGGAGTCTTTTTCCACTGTTTTACAAGAATTCTGCGTATTATGGGGCGAAACACGAAATCCACCACAAGAAGAATATTATGAACTAGACAATAATGTTGTGGAAGGGTATACGTTGCTTAATTTGGGGCCTTCTAAATCCCGCTGGAGAAAGATTAACAATCAAAGCACTAGTCATCTCATCCAGAAACACCAACAGCCCAGGATTGAATGTCCTAACTTGGGAACGGTTGGTGTAACTTCGCCCATAATCTTGGATGATGTGCTGTACTGGATGGTTGAGGAGCGCAATCAATTAGTTTGGCCTAATCCCAAGTTTTGTGAAGAAGCCATATTGGGATTTGATACAAAAACGGAAGAATTCCACTTCTTGCCTCACCCCAAACTCTGTGGCTGCAGCCAGAAGAAGAATGATATTAGAGAACTTGTAAATCACCAGGGATCCAAGCATCTCTTTCAGAATTATAATAATAATAGTAATGGAGAAGTACGTCATTTATCTTTATGCCAATTCTCAAAAGTTACTGCTGAATGCATATTCAGTATTTGGATCTTCGTAAAAGAGGAGATTCCTCTCAGTTCTGCTCCTGCAAGCTATGCAAGCTATAATATCAACAAGGGATCCTGGATTAAAACGCACACGATTAAACTCAATGATCATGATATTATTCCGCCATCCCAGCTTAATTTTCTTGATTATCCAGATGCGTTCAAACCAGTTGTGATGTTAGATGAAGAATTACTACTAGTGCAGTTGTGGCTAGGATATCTCTTTGTGTGCAATCTGAAACTGGACACCTTCGAGCGGTTTGAGAGCAAGAGAGGAATTGATAATGCTCCTGTTGGTGGAAATTGCTGTACATTCATGGGTGCTCATACCCACACCCTCATGCCCATCAGGAACTCTAAACCATGAAATCATCTTATGGGAGGAATAGAGACAAAATTATGCTCTGAGGCTTTGGCATAATCAAATTTAGAATTTTTTTTATTTCATTTTAAAAGTTTTATGTAATTAAGTGGTAATAGTTTGTTTTAAAATTTATTTAGGGTTGGGGTATGTTATTTATTTGGTTCCTATGAGTTAGAAATAAAAAGTTTAATTTCAGCTTGTCTCCAGTGGAGTGGGTTCAAATTAATGGCGTGTTGGGCGCGATAAATATAGTAGAAAATTAGAATCACAACTTCAACTAACTATCTGTTTTATATATAAAGCACATCTCATATATGATCATGTTTTATATAAGTTTGTTGTTTGAAAATAGTGAAAATAATGTGAGAAAATAGTGAAAACAATGTGAGAACTGAGAAGTGCGAGAAAGAAAAAATCTTTACAAATGTGAAGAATTTCGTAATTAATAAATACATTTGTGTTTTGATTAGTTAGTCAATATGATTTCATATTTGCAATAACTGCTAGTTTTCCTTGTTTTGAACCCTTTGTGGTATCATTTACAACAACACATTTACATTAAATGTTACATTGAAACAGAAATGTAACAGAAGAGCCAATAGAGTTTGGAAATGTATCCAAAATCTTTTATTGACTTGGTGCAACACATGAGTTGATTAAAATGAACTAAATCCACATTGAATTAAGAAAGATATGATGCATGATGAGACTCTTCTAATTTGTAATCTGCAGCCATCAAATCTATTCCCTCAAACCCTTTTGTAATTAAATTGCATATTCAAGATGCTATGTTATGTCATTCTGCAAGGAAAGAGAATGGCTTATTGTCATTCTGTCATTCTGCAAAGACCATTCATGAATAGCTAATGAATGCCCTTTCATCTAAATATAAGAAAGATTTTGCAACAAAATGCTGAAGATTCAAATTAAGCTGATTACCCAACGAGCAGGGGCTTACATTATACACCGTAAGTAGTAGTACATCCTAAGTTTCTTCACCAAAAAAACAAGTGACTAACTCTTGATTTGTCGTCTAATTAACTGCGTGGTACAAACAAACAAACAGAAGTTTTTGTATGGTAAGTATCCTAATAATAATGAATACATTTTTAGGAGAGTACTATGGAATAGGTATGGGTGAATTGAGTTGCAGAGATCTAATAAGATCAGAGTCTTGCAAGTTGAGGGGTGGCAAGGAAAAATGACCATAAGTAGAGCTGCCTCTTCTGATCTCTTGCATGGTCAAAAGAGCAGCCACTGTATTCCTGAAAATTCCTTCTCCAGCTGCTGCTACTGTTACACTGTCTCCATTTGCTCCTTGAATTACACTTTCTTGAGCAACTGGGAACAACAAATCAATACTAGTTTCCCACTCTTTGATGAGCTTTGAGACGAGATCCGTTGTAAAGAATGGCTGTTCCAATACCTTTTGGATGAAAGGCAAACGCAGTAATCCACCAGTTCTCTTGTCATATTTCTTAAGTATCTTAGCCAATCCTAAATATATATATATAGATAATTTGCATATCAATAATATGTAGTCCCTTGAATGGTAATGGCAAAATTTAAAAGAAACAAATTATTACCGATGTAATTAATATTGCTATAGTTGATGAGCAGCACCATTTCACCATGGAAATCAACAATGTCTTTTCTGATTTCTCTCATTTCCTCTGATGGTTGATCCCCAATTGGTCTTGATTCATCAATCACCCTTTGGATCCTCTGTTGCAATTCCTGTATCCAAATTTTAGAATGTCAATTAAGCATCATCACCTAATTTAAGCAAGAAGCATTTATCAAGATGAGTTTTTAACATTGTTTTTACCTCATCAGTTATACTACCTCATAATCGACTAACAACAACATCAATAACTAAACAGTTATCCCATTATATAGGGTCTATTATATAGATCATATTTCATCATCGTATACTAACTATACTTTTACGGTTTGTAATATGATCTATATCAAGGTTTTACGTTATTAGCCCGTAACTTTTGTATTCTATTAATTTAGAACTGTATACTTTTTTCCACTCATTGTTCACCACATACAAACTGCATCTTTAGCTGAGCATGCCAGCATTGGTAATCAGAAATTAAACCAAATTCTGTTCCATGGAAGCAGTTTAAGAGATATTGCCAAGAAAATGATCAAGTTAGGCTAGCTCAACACCAATGTTTTGGGCCATTGGACTGCTTAACCATAACTGAGTTGCATATATGATAAGTCCAACACAATTAGCCCAACAAGAAATATTTAAGCTTTGGTTTTTTTTTTTTTAATTCATTAATGAAAAGTTATTTACACAAATTAGAAAAAGAAAAATTATAATTTACCATATTATATAATATGATAAAAAAAAAATTGAGCAAACAAAATTAAGTATATTTTACCTTATGGCGAATGATGAAATCCTCTTCTTGTTCCATGAAGAATGCATTAAACTTGTCGATCTCATTGTTCAACAAGTACACAAACTCTTCTTCAGCTTTAAAATACTCAAGGGATCCATTCAACAATGGCGGTGCAGAAGACATTAATCTCACAAGCTGCTTTAAATCCTTGTAGGATAAAAATTTATCTCGCCAACCCGGCAAGGTTTCTTGAATTTGTTGCTTTAGCCACTTGCCAAACTTCATCACCCCTTCCCTGATCCCTCTTCTCTTATCCTCTTCTTCTTTTCAAAGGTTTTTTTCGGGTCTGAAAAACAAAAGAAGAAGAGGAACAGATGAAGAATGTTTAGAAGAATGGAATACAAATGTAAATATAAGAAGAGTTTATATTTATTACCATTAGTGAAAGATAAGAATATTTAGAGAGCATATGCTTGGCGTGATGATGTGGGGTGTTAAGGAAAGGTATAAAAAGGGCAGTTTAAGTACAAGAATTCTCAGCATATTCCATTACCATAGTCATACTTTGTGACCAAAGGCTTCCACCCAAAGACTTTTTCTGCAGTAATAATTTAATGTGATGTTAGTTTGGTCTAAACCAAGGCCTTAAGGCTTAAAGTGACATGGGATATGGGAATTGGAATGATACCACAGATGTCTTCATCTTGAACTTGTCATTGAGGTTGTGCCTTGTTACACTAGCAATGGTTGGAGGATTTGGGATTCTAGGAATGGATGATTCCTGCGAATCTGCTTAGAATCTTCCGTAGGAAAACCAAAAAAGTTAGAAATATTACCATGTTTAGAGAAGAAAATTTTGATGGGAAAGGTAAAATGATGGGCAATGGGAGAGCATCAAAAGATGGAATATGTCATATTTGAACTTCTTGCATGTGGGCTCAGCCAAATAAATAACAATGACTATGGACTTGTTTTGCTACAACTTTTTGACTTTCAACTAATTTTCCAATTTAAGTTCTTGGATTTTCTAACATGTGCATGATCATAAAATATCATAAAATTAGCTAGTTATGCTTGACGGTTTAAAATGTTGGAAGACTAATTATAACTATGAAGAAAAAATGAGGTTAGTGAAATGAGAATGTTAAGATGTAAACACATTAGATTAAATAGAATAAATAATGAATGTATTAAAATGAAAGTGCGAGTAATCATAACATATGAGAAAATGACAAAAACACGTTATATAAATAGTAGACATATAGATGCCCAAATAAGTCATGTAAAAAATAAAAAATTATTAATTTAAATTAAAAAGAGAAGAAAAAAATGAAAAAAAGTATTATAAAAAAAACTATTAAAAAAGTTATTTTATGAGCAAATGAACTTAAATTGAGCACTGTGACGAGATGTGATTCATATAGTCGAATCCATTTAGTGGGACGAAGAAGATTTGTTATCTATGTTACAAAATTGATTAAATATGAATTTAGTGGATAAACCTACCAAACCCTCCAAATTTTTCAAAATAGCTTTGCAAGTTTTCACTTTTCTCTTCTTTTATCACATAAAGGTAAGTAATGAATGCTTTTAAGTTGTTCACTCGGATGCATTGTGCTAATAAAGCCTCAAAACACAGATGGAACCCATCAAATCTTCTAATTTGATTATTAGTAGACTTAACCCCATCCATATATAAGCAAGATATGATTATATATATGAACTTATTTAAGGCCAATTTAAAAAGGAGCTGTTATTGCCAGAGCAAATATTAGCCTCCAGAGCAATAATTAACTCATATTCCTAATTTACCCTTAATGATTTAAAGTTCTTATCTTCTCTCTCAAACCTTATCAGTAAGATTTATCCATTCATTTTAACATATTTTCTCTAATATTTGAGTTTATTCTCATTTACACTGATTTTTCTTCAAATATTTATTAATATAAGACTTATTTCATTTCCAACTTATACAAAAAGAATATTTATATAAAATAATATAACACTTATTTTTATTAATAGTTTTGTTCTCTCAATTAAATTATAAAATATTTGTCAATATACACTTCAAAAAATTTAAGTTCAGTTTGTTTAGAGTTGTTTTGGTATTTTATTTCAAATTAATTAGTTTTAATATATTATGAGCAATTTAATATTTAAAAATGTTAATAGATCACAAAAAAAAATATTAATAACATTTTAAAACTCAAATATAAATTAATATTTTATGATTTTATTTTGTTAAAAAAATGGTGTTAGGAACAAGTTTTCATTATTATAAACTTAAAAGTCAAATTTAAGTATAAGAATTTATTTATAAGAAATGTTAATATTTAAAAATGATAATAGATCACAAGAAAAAAAATATTAGTAAAAATTTTAAAATTTAATTTTTAATTAATATTTTATTATTTTATTTTGGTAAAAAAATAATGTTATGAAGAAATTTTTATTATTATAAATTTAAAAGTTAAATTTAAATATAATAATTATTTATAAAAAATACGAAGCAAAAAATTACTATAACAATGTTTTTGGTTTTAAAAATTTTGGTAAAAAATTGGACAAAACAAATAAGTTAAATTGAATTTTTGAAATAAAATACCAAAACAACTCTAAATAAACTGAGTCTAAATTTTTTAATGTGTATATTGACAAATATTTTATAATTTAATTGAGAGAAAAAAAACTATTAATAAAAATAAGTGTTATATTATTTTATATAAATTTTATTTTTGTATAAGTTGGAAATGAAAATAAGTCTTATATTAATAAATATTTGAAGAAAAATCAGTGTAAATGAGAAGAAACACAAATATTAGAGAAAATATGTTAAAATGAATGGATAAATCTTACTGATAAGGTTGGAGAAAAGATAAGAACTTTAACTCATTAAGGGTAAATTAGGAATATGAGTTAATTATTGCTCTGGAGGCTAATATTTGCTATGCCAATAACAACTCCCATCTAAAAAAGGCCTAGTCTAGCAAGTCTCATTATTCAACTAAAGAAAAATTTGACGATGTTTCCAGCTAGAATATGCCTTTTTGTTGGGGAATTTGGGTGCTTCCAAATGTCCAATTCTGGGTGTAATTAAGCATACGACAATGACAACAAGATGAAAGTCGTATTGGCAATTGAATCCAAATCCCATAATATTTCTTGGATAATCCTTCATTGGTAAGATTAGGAAGGATATTTTCCTTCTGGTCCAGCCTCACCTTCTTTCCTGGACCCTATACGATCGTGACCAAAAACCAACAAAAGAAATAATAATAAATAAACAAGTGTTTCCTTAAACAACAGTATCTCTTCTTTCATACCAAAACAACAAGAAAACAGAGCTGGAAATAACTTATTCTTGGGCAGAGATTGGATAAAATATTCACAAACTAGAGGTTTACAGCTCAAAGGGTTTTCATTTCCATTTTGTACCTACGTATATTTTCATTTTGAACATTTGTTTATTCAATCATTTTTATTATCTGAGCATAGGAATGAGGATGAACATTTGCATAGGATTGCATGAACAAAAGTAGTATATATAACAAGAGTTTCCCTAAGCTATGCACAATATTGGTCTTACTTCGTTGCTCCAATGTGGAGAATTGGAATGCAATAAAACAAATATCTTAAAGAAAATGGAGATGCATGAATGGAAGTTGAAAATTAACTACTATTTTCCATTCACTACCATACCAGCTTCAACGTCAAGAAATGATACAAAATTAAGCTTCAAAACAAAGGTAATAAATACTACAACTCCATAAACATGCCAAATGTATACTCAACAATAAACTATAATGGTAAACAAGCCTTCATAGTAATTAATGACATGTTTTCCTTCAACTTGAAATCAAGAAAACAAAACAATTTTTTTACTTAAACTTTCTCTCCGTCTTTTTTTTTTGATCTTTTGTTCATATCCTCAACTTTCTAGCTTGTAAGGCATGTAAATAGACATTTAAAGTGGTCCCTTTATAATTGTTTTAGGCTAATTCCGATTATCAATTTCTAATTTTAACAATAAATGATTATTTTTAGTTTGCATTACAATGTTCATCCTTTTGTATGACCGTCTCAGATATAAGATGCAAATAATAAATTTCACTTTTATCTTATAAAATATTAAAAATTAACAAACTTAGCTAATAAAATATAATGTAAGTATATCGTGCCACAAGAGTTTTTGCATTACAATAATTCATTTCAATGAACTAAGGACATACAAAACTTAGAAGAACTAGAGTCAAACGAGGTTCAAATTTTGAGGGCAACAAAGCAATTGTTTAGCTCATCGTATTTTCAAGAAAATCCGTCTTCCTCCTCAGATGCCTCCCAATTGAACAATCCATGACTGCGGGCACAGCTCTGAACAACGCCATCATCATTACATTAACCCAATCATCACCCTTTACACACCACACATTTTCACACACTGGAAACAGTAGAATCTCATTTAACACACTGCGTTTTCCTTGTACATATTCTGCAGCACTAAAAACAGTACGTTGTTTATCTTTGGAAGATGAAATTCCGCCAAATGCCCACCGGAGGAAGCATGATTCCTCATGGAGAGGTGGATTCAGCCTCGGGGTAGACCTGGGTTCTTCCCGCACGGGACTTGCCGTTAGCAAAGGCTTCGTTATTCGTCCCTTAACTGTATGTACATGAAAATTGTCCTTTTTTTGCATTTAAAAATGATGTCTTTATTGTGGGTTCTTGTTTTTTTGGATTGAATTTGTTGGACTTATGGATAAGAGGTTTTAGGTTCTTGAATTGAGAGGCCAAAAGCTGGAGCTTCGTCTGCTTGATATTGCTCAAGATAAGGTAAATGCACGTTCTTTCTATTAACAAAGATTGAGTCTTTTTTCCTTTTTGTGTGTTTGCGGTCATTTGGTTTGATGATTTCTTCCTTCCTAGTTCCTGCATTATTGAGCATTTGAGTGATTTTTTAATTTTATTCACACTTTATGTTTGATTTGCATTTTCGTTTTATTGCATGCTAGCTTGAAAATTTGAGGGCTTTATATGGAATTTAGGAGGTCGATGAGTTTATAATAGGACTTCCTATCACGATTGATGGGAAGGAAACTTCACAGTCGAATAAAGTTCGTAGTGTTGCTGGTAGGCTTGCAGTCCGCGCTGCTGAGAGGTAACTCATGATAAACTGGTTTCTTTATCTTGGATGATCTATGTATGCTAGATATGAATTCCAAGATACGTGTGTTTATGCTAGATGTGTGCCAAGAAACGAGGCAGATTCTGCACTTCTTTTTACAGCACTATTTGTAAATGAAAAAAAAAAAAAAAAAAAAAAAACCCTGAAGTTTTAGAGTATCTAGGTCTTTTTCTAATGTCCTAAACTGGCTTGTGCTTATCATTTTGCTGTCTAAAATAAGTGCACTTTATTTGCTATTGCAGTTATTGGATGGTAACTAGTGAAGCCCTCCAAAACT
The DNA here is from genome assembly GCA_016586305.1 of Ophiorrhiza pumila. Taxonomy (NCBI): domain Eukaryota; kingdom Viridiplantae; phylum Streptophyta; class Magnoliopsida; order Gentianales; family Rubiaceae; genus Ophiorrhiza; species Ophiorrhiza pumila. The sequence goes on from BLIW01000002.1 coordinate 3,490,603, forward strand.
TGTTATTTTCTCTTAACTTTAATGAAGTGATTGGCTCCCACATTTTCAAGTTATCTCTGGCTAAGAACCATAAAGACAATTAGATGAATATGAAGATATGGTCTGGAACCACTTCAAAGGAGAAGTTTACATTGAAAACTAGGGAGGGGGGAGTAGAGAGGAAAAAAAAGAACTAAAAAAGATTTAGTAAGCTGAGCATTACAAAGGGAATAAGCTCATCATCTTCCATTCTACTGCTGTATCCAATGACCCTCAACTTTAGATAGGCCTTGTGATGAGCATCACTTCCTGTCAGTTTCAACAGCATCCAAGGGATTTTCTATTTTGTCAACTGGGCCTAACAAGTGTTGATTATTAATTATCGTGCGTGTTAACTTACTTGGGTTATTGTCTTGCTATCTAAACCACCTTCTTCTCTCTCTATACATTGTATAATTGATCTTTATTTCAAAGCAGGGGCTGGAGAGTTTACTTGCAGGATGAGCATGGGACATCTACTGAGGCGCTTGATCATATGATAGACATGTAAGTGTATTCTCTTTCTTCTTGTTATTGCAAATAGATACATACCGGATCTTTATAGAAGCTCTGATCTTGCACAACTATCAAAATGATGAAAGAAAAATGAACGAAATGAGGATATTTACCCGGCATATAAAATGGAAAGGCATGGGTACCCGTACATTACTTTTCCTGATAGGTATCGTGTTCAAACATATATACAAGGAAATGGAGCGCTTGGATAAGTGAGATAAACAATCAAAATGATTTCTGATTCCATAAGAAAATAGAAAAGCTTCGAATGATCATTTCCATGGTAATGTAACACAGAAGTGGATACAGAGATTCATGTGTGCATTTTTAGATAGTATACTAGATATTGTCACTCCATGTTATCAGGTGGAATTTAGTTGAAATGGGAATATTTGTTTGCAACCTCCAAGCTATGATGGTTGACACGTTTTAAAAAATTTAGAGGAATCAGAAAGTCGGCTCGTCAGGGAAGCATTGATGCATATGCTGCTATGGTAAGCATATTCTCATTGAAATAACTATTTCATTTGCCAGTTTTGGCTCTAATGGTTTTCTTCTAGAGTTTTACTTGTGATGTTACTGTCTAATGTCAATCATTTCTTCAATTGTAGATGGTGCTTGAAAGATACTTTTCAGAATCGGGAAAAGGGGTCGAGCTTGTCTTTCCTAAGCAGTTGAACCTCCAAAATAAGCTTCGTGGGGTTTAGTTCTGTAAAGAAATTTGTTGGCACTAGCAATTTCTTAGGACATTGATAGTGTAATGCCACAGTTGTAAAATTGTCACTTGAACACTTGGATGTCTAAACAATAAATGAAGTACTTCATGGCTCTTTTATACTACTTGGTATTGATATTTCTAGTCAGGCTTCCTAATTCTAAACCTTTTATGTAATTTTTAAGATCGTTTTTTTGCTTTTTTGCTTTTTAACGGAGGAGCTTTAGGGCTGTTGCAACAGTGTACATCAAATCCAAGCAATTCTAACAAACATTTCAGTCAATTCTCGACATTTGGTCTGATGGAAGAACCAATCAAGAAGAGGAATGACCAAATTGCAGTTTGAGGGAGTATTATAGCATTTCATTCAAGCTGGGAATACAAATGATCAGTTTTATTGTTTCAAACTTACACAAATAGAAGAAAAAAGAATTTCTTCATCTCAGATACTTCCATGCCCAGATGTCTTTTCCCCTGGAAACAGAAGCTGATGCTGGAATAAGCTCTCTTAGATATGCATATTTCTCGGTCTCTTAAGACACGTTCACGGATTAGAGCCTCACTACTATGAAGACAACTGCCATGTCCCATAAAGCTAGACTTCAAATCTGACTAACCCACAACCAGGATTTCATCCCCCGCCAATGCCATTTCATCCCTGCCATTGGCACACACCAACGGTAGTAGTGAGCTCTGAAGGAAGAAATTTTTCCAGAGAGAACTATGAAAAGACAAGGGAATCATGTTTAGCAACAATAAAATCATCTGGTGAAAATTTTCATTTACGTAAAATGATGAAGTACAAGCTTTGCTTTACTGAAACTAAAATCTGAATTTTCTATAGAAATCGACAAATATTTGCATCGCTATGAAATGCAATTCAGTTAAATTGCAGTTAAATACAAATCGCCATGCAAAGCACAACTCAGGGTAATTCTTATTTATGACACAATAAGTGCCTTCTCTTCTCTTCCATGCTGAGCATTCTGGTTGACACAAGAAGTACCAGGACTCAGAAGTGCAAGCACAACTCATAGCACCATAGTGCTATGTACAATAGTAACTTGAAAGTGCAGTATCCTTGTAGGATCTTGCCCTGTTTTGGTATCTCAATCTGTAAAACGGAGAGCATTTTTTCAAACTTCGAACATTAATGGAAATATAGCAACAATCAATTAAATGCGATCAAATGCAAATTTAGATGTTCCCAAGCTCCTTGGACTTCAATGTAACTTCTAACAAATTGATTCAGGTTCATGACAAAACCTCATCAATTTAAAGTCATTTTTCCTCTTCTTCAAAGGAAATATTCATATAAACCAAAATAATATACGTTATGGTCACATCAGGCTGGTTGTGTTCGCACTTGAATGAGCTTCAAAAAGAGTATATCTACGCAGCAAGTTTACATCTTACATTTTCTCTAAGTAATAGCCTAATATGTTAATTTCATTCAGGTTTTTAAGAAAACAATCATCAGGTCAGTTGCTGTACCTGTTCAAAAGACTATTAGCTCTGTCTCACAAGGGTGTTTAAAGATCTTTTCTCCTCAATTCATGCAATTGGCAATTTTTAAGAAGCCAACTCATAAACATTATAATATGGTATTTCCTTCCACTTCCTCAAATTTTATATTGCTGATACGAAACGTCAAGGCAACCAATATCTAAAATAAAAAATTACATTAGGAGATGCAACATTACCAGACAAGTTCTCCCATTAGCTTGTATGAAGGGTGGAATCCAGCAATGCCAGGAAAAGTTGGACAAGCTCAGACCAATATTCAGCAAGTTCATTTCAGAGCCTCACAAGCTAAATCTCCATTAAGTCTACTCTTACAGGACAGCTCCCCAGTTAAATTGAAAGCATGACTACCACAAAACATATTAGGAAATTACTTCTCAGGATGACAGTAGTATCCATAAACAACCACAAAGATATCAATATCAAAAGAAAGCAATACAAAAACAAGGCAGCACCTGCTCTAATGTTTCCATGGATGAGGGATACAAAATGGGTAGTCCGAGATAGGTGTTTTCTCAACGAATATCTAATCTAACCAGCAAGTCTCAAATAATGAACTTCTTTCAGCCATAATATAAAAGAGAATTTGTCTCACTATTATAACGAACACAAATAACAACCAGTTGGTGGTAAAGGAAGTTGGCAGTTCTGAGAATTATCAAATCAGGTTCCCAATTGATTATGGTTTCTTTCAACTAGAATGAATTTTTATGCTTTCATTGACAAGCTTGAAATTGATTCCCGTACAGTCCCAAATCACCAAAATGCTCTCAAAGAATTATCAGCTATCATTTGCCAAAAGATAGATCTATGCTAATTGTATGATGCACATGAATGCCAATCAATACCTGAATTGTCCGTTCCATGCTTTACATAAAAACCAAGAGCAGGCTTTACCCAGAAGTGGTATGGGATCGATAACAACAGATTGACATCTTTTTAATTAGATAGCAATTGAGAAACCACCAGAATAACCAAGCATCTGAGGCCTCTATACATCAGAGCTCACATCAATGGAAAACCGGTGTCGTCGGTCTTGGGGGACAACGGAGCAGCAGTGAATATACTGCCACTAATAATGGTCAGAAGGCTATCCAAGTCCGAGCACTTCTGAAGTTTCAGTGACCAGCTTTAATGGTGGAGAGGCCTTCCTTCTTCTTTCACTTTTTGATCTGACCCCAATCTCTCCTTCGCTTGTGATAAGGAGTTGGTTGCGTTCCCCAGTTAAGAGTGTCTTCTTGTGCTCCGCCTATTCTTCCCATTATCACTTAATGATCTGTAACAGTTGCTGCAAAGCACACAAAATGAACCAAATAAAATATCTAAACACTGTAAAAACTTTTATTTATCAATTCACTCAAAACTCAGAGATATTATGATCTTGTCAACACACCACTGAAGTATGATCATTCTTCAGATAAATTTAGGAACCAACTGACTGGCCAAGACTTGGAATAATCTTTGGGAGTAGTTTACAAGTTGGCAGGGTATTCAAGTCATCATTACTGGGAAGACAAGTTAGCTCATTTTCCAGAGTGGAATAAGCATCTGCAAAAGCCTGCACAAAGTAATTATCTTCATTAGGATCTTAGATCAATAGACACCTACAATCACCACATAACAACATCACAATCAGGAGAAGACCAAAAACTTGTATTTTCTTTATCCCTGCGGACTGTGGGGGATCGGGGTTTGTGGAGAAAATTGTCATCTCCAGGGCAAGGTCCTTAATAGAATGAAGTTGTAGAAGGCGGCAAAGAATTAAGACCCCACTTGCTGCTTGAGGCAAAACACTCCAACAAAAGCAAAATTAAAACGAAAATGTAACAAGTAGAGCAAGTTGTTCCTCATTTATCCTCGTTCTGTTCACATTTCACTGCTTCTATTCAAAAGTATATCTCAAATAGAGATTTTTTGCTCCATCTTCAAGAGCCCTAACCTCTGATGATCGGCAACAAAGCACTACATAGTAATTGCTTCATCAAAGAAATAATCTTTAATGTTATCAAACATACTTCACCAAATTGACACTGACAAGGTAGTTTTACATGTAGCAGTGTGAAAGAATTTGTCTTGTCATTCTCACTGTCACTTGATGCATCTCAGTTCTCCCACCTTCAGCATGTCTGACAAATGAAATGTTGTGTCCCCAGGAGAGCACACACCCATTTATATTCAATTGATCCAGACCCATGCTGACACCATATGTGCCAACTGGATGTACAGCCAAACAACAAATACATGCAAGATAGTACAGAACTAAAAAAAAACCCTTCCTATTGCAACCCATATGCCAAAAGAAATGGATTATATTACCCAATTCCCTGCTGAATTTGTTAATAGAAAAATTTATGAAAATAATGAGGATAAGAAATAACAAACATGCTTAAACAAAGAATACAGCCAACCTTAATACACTGATGGATCCGAAAGCAATTTCTCCCAACATTATTTGCTGGAAAAAGAGGATCGTCAATATAAATTGGATCAATGCTGCAAATAAGAATTCAATCATCATGAAAAAGCTGAAATGGAAGAACAAGCATTCGGAGTAAAGAATCAACAAGATGCTATAATTACCTGTACCCTTGAACCCTATTTATGTACATCCCACTTCCCTGTACAGAGATGCGCATTTGGCGAGGATCAAATACATTCCTGGATTAATGAATGCTTTCGATCAATATCTAATCTAAGAAATATATCTTCATAGTGGGAGAGCAGAAAATAATAATCTTGGGTTGTCTAGTAGGTTCCATATCTAATGAAAAGGCTTACACAAGAATCAATTGCAAAAATCAGGAAAAGGGGAGTTTCAGCGGGAGCTTTTAACTTACCCGAAGAAGTAGAGAAAATCCATAAGGAGACTTCCATAGTTCTACAAGTCCAATAGCAAGCATGATTGAATTAGCGTCACTATTTAATTAAAAGATGTGGAAGCTCACAATTAACAAACTAAGTGGAAGTTTATGTTCTTATCACAGTGAAATTCCAAATAACAGCACACAGAGAAACATAAAGCGCTAGTAGTATTATTTAGTTGCATGCTATTACAGGAGCAAACACGCATGACATTTTTTTAAATGCCTACGGTGTACAAGTTTTACAGTAAGCAGAATTAGTGTAAAAGCATATTTCTTCCTCTATTGCATAGTAGATGAAAATGACTTTTCCTTGAGCAAATTAGCATTTAATTAAAAGGAACTAATCTTTTTGATTCAAAGATCTCAAAAGGCTGTGCACCCTCAAAAAACTTTAGAACTCAATAATGAGCAAAAATTTTTGTTCCTTTAACATGTTATAGAACCAACATGAGATACGAACTCTTGACATGGCAATGGCAACTGAAGTGAAATGAAGCTTAAACTAATCTGTGAAATGAAGCAAAACTAAGATCTGAAACAAGGTTAAAACAATGCTATGCGAAAATCCCAAGAAAGCAAATGATAGTAAGATGAAAACTTCTGACATAAATGTGAAAGAAGCATTGCATGTGCTTCAGAAAAACCAAAAAGTTCCAATACAGATTACAATTCACAACCACACCTGGTTAATAGACCGGCCAAGATGATGCTCATGCTGAAGAAAACGTATGATCAGCAGTAACTGCGTCATAGAGACAGCACAGTCAACGCAACATTTGTAAAAGTATGAAGAAGAAAAAAACACAAGGTTCTCCATAATACTAAGGATAAAAGGTAAAAAAGGCTCAGAACTTTTTCTTGAAAAGCAAAAGAAAAGAACATAAATAATTGTCTCGCAAGAATCAGCAGTTGAAAACGCAAGGTTCTCCATAATACTAAGGATAAAAGGTAAAAAAGGCTCAGAACTTTTTCTTGAAAAGCAAAAGAAAAGAACATAAATAATTGTCTCGCAAGAATCAGCAGTTGAAAACGCAAGGTTCTCCATAATACTAAGGATAAAAGATAAAAAAGGCTCAGAACTTTTTCTTGAAAAGCAAAAGAAAAGAACATAAATAATTGTCTCGCAAGAATCAGCAGTTGGTTTCTACTTTCCAGATACTATGGCAGGCATAGATAACAAAATTCTGATCTATTTCATTTATCTCTTTCCATAACTGGCAATAATGAAATATCAAACCCCCTTCATTTTCTTGCATAAAGCAAGGAACTATAGCTTTTTTAACACTTCTCTTCACACAAATAATATATAATGCACAAGCAAAATTCAATCTTTCTTCTTAAAAACAAATGCTTTAAAGGTCAGAACACGTAATTTACTAGATGTGGCAGCAATATTAGTGATTGCAGTACACTATCATAACTTCTTTAATTAAGGACAGAGAATTTGTGAATCCAAGTAAAAGCTCATTTCACCATCCATATACATGTTTCAAGGGAAAAGAAAAGGCTGAGATGCTATGAGAGAGACAAGAAAATAACACAGGGAACCATTTATTTCTTGTCTAACGACAATCTTAATAGGCATGAACACAGCAAATAACAATTTATAATATTGAAAGACTGTGAAGTAGTTCAAATGGTCCACATGTGGGCTTGTAATGCACCCTGAAATATCAAAGTCACAGGAAACAAAAGGAAGGGCCATATATCATATTCAGTAACCACAAGTATTCGTTCTGTTTAAAGTCAAAGCCTCCCTCTTAAAATGCAAATTTAACAGCCAGACACTTACCAAACAATATGAGCTTAAACCACCAGAATATGATTGGTCCAAGCTACGATCTGCCAAGAACTTCTTTAGCACCAAAGCAAGAGGTTTAGCAGCAGGAAACTGTTCTGTGAGCTCTTTGACCTAAATAAAAGATCGATCGGATCAATAAAAGAATAGATACAAAAACAAAAGTCAAAAACTCTTAGCAGTTTTAGTGAACCCCCAGTAATGGTAGGGATGTAAACCAGAAAATGTATTTCCCAAAACAAATCATATCTTTGAAATCGTATTTTTTCTCTTCTGTTGAATATATTACACTCATACCTTTCAAAATGTTTACATATACAATCAAATCCTACCAAATAAAATGGGATATAGGACGTGCATGAGTGTGTGCCTCATGTTGTGAGAGTCTTTTCATTCAAGCTTTTGAGAAGAAGAGATAAAAAAAGTAAGTTAACCACGATAGAAGGACTGTCATTTGTTTTGTCGACAAATAAATCTTTCCTGGGCCATGTTTCCTCGTTTTCATTTTTCAAGAGGTTACAATAAATTGATACAGTGACGGCTTTTCATGAGTTCCAGACAGATAGGACTGAGGCCAAAGCACACAAAATGGAAGAAACAAGCCCCAAAACATTTACTTTTCTCCCTGCTGAGCTCAAGCAAACCTCTTCCATACACCAGTCCCCCTCTCCAGCCCTCCCCCCTCAACCATCCTTGGACTCAGACAAAGCAAAAATAATCTTTACTTCTACCAACATCATCCAAAATCTCTATGCTCCAAAAGATACTAAGGGACAATACAAAAGTAATCTTTACTTCTACCAACTTCATCCAAAATCTCTATGCTTCAAAAGATACTTGGGAAATCTGGTAGTTAACACAAGTAACAAAGTAAGAAGAAAGATACATTCCTCAGATAAGCTTACCATTTCTGTAGTCTGGAGTCCAGTATGTGATGGGGACTTAAAACTAATGTCGAGATGAACTGACTTTACATCCTTGTCAGTGCCGTACTTCATGTTACAGCAGTACGGTGATGAACTAGTTTCCAATCCGATTGGATCAGTCAGGAAGGAGTTGCTCTGCTCACCAGTATTCTGAAACGATTCTTTTTTGGATGCTTGCACATTAGTTGTTGAAGATGCAATGAGGTCATGAGGGACTTCCACCACGAGCATGATAATAGGAATCTAAAATACAAGAGCATAAGAATATGAACCATAAGGAAAAGGATAACGTGATTATTGAGGAGGAACAAGAAAGAATAGCAAATGAAAGAAGCTGAAAGCAGAGACATTACAGCAGTATTTTCAACAATCTTGAGAGAGTCATTTTTAACCCATTCCTGATTAGCAAGGTATCTGGCTGCATGCTGCATGGAAATAACAGCCTTGTTAGCTACCATTCTGTAATAAGCTAAAGTTAATCCTCATTAGCAACAAACCTAGCTGCACGAAATAAGACAGTTGCAGCAAATAGGGCAAAGAATACAGAAGTTCTCATGTGACTTCTACTGATAAAAAATCAAACAATAAACTTAGAAAGAGCTAAATTCAGGTAAAAATGGTAGTAACAAGAAAAAAATTTAAATGATAGCAATAATATATTCAGCAAAGACCCAAACATGACGAAAATAAGCTAGCATCATTTCAACCCAACCCAGAGAAATCGTCAGAAAAAAATAGACAACTATCTCTTCATAGAAATGAGGTGAGAACTTAAATGTGTCCCTCATACCTGTAGGCAAGTTTCTTTAATACCATTACGCCCCTCTAAGATACCAGCTTCTTTAATAGGTTCCTAAACATGAGCACATATCAGACAACCTTTTTCTGTTCCACAGGAATAAAAGTCAAATGGGAGAGAAGTAAACCAGAACAGCTACGATTAGATATTCTCACCAAATTTCTCACTGGAGGAAGACAGACCACAAGATCCACGTCACTTGATGGAAGAGACAACCCAGTGGCATTTGAACCAAAAATATTGGTCCTGGATCGAGGCCATAAGACTTGAAGAGATCGTGTCACACGCTTGATGGCCCAATTAATAGAAGGCTTCCTGATAAAATTTTCTGAAGCAACCTTTTGTATCATCAAAAATTATGGACCATTAGTTTTCATGCAGTCAACCACATATTAAAATTAATAATGGAATTTAGGTTGAAACAATTGCTGCAGATGTCAGGTTAAATATGTACAGTATTCATGCAGTAGTATACCTGCTTGCAAAAAGAATCAATTTCATCATGAAGGAGGCTATGGATCACAGAAAATGATGCCTTAGGAGCAGAAAAGCTCAGTAAATCAGTTGGTTGCAGAGGAAATGCAACATCTGGCTGAGATGAAATAATTGAATTTCAGCCAAAGCAAGAAATAAAATGTCAGAAAATGGAAAACATCTGACAACAGAAAGTGAGAAACAAGATAAATAAACGCACATGTTCCTGATCACGAGCAAGTTGGGAGATTGCAATCAGGCGATCCTGCAGCAAAGCTCCTGGTACAGGTTGTGTCAACTTGCGGGCTTGCAGGCTTTTGTTTCTCCAAGAAGGCCAAACTACTTCACTACCATCCATACGAATACAACCTTCTTCAAAATTAATTCCATCATGGGGCCAGCCCTTTAGACCCCAATGCCGTGGGCTAGAGCTGCCAGAACGAACAGTAGGAAAGCCTCTGTGTCTTCTCGAATCACCAACAGGAGAGGGGGGTGGTGGACGCGGAGCACGAGGAACGCAAAGGACTACCGGGGAAGGTGGCCTCTTTAACCGAGGTTGTTCACGGCTATTAGGAGGAATACAGGGGCTTTTATGATCATGACCACGCTTAAAATCTGATTTTGGCATTTCTCTAGGAATATTTGGGATGATTATCGGTCGCAGAATAGGGTAATGAAGTGAATCTCCAGCCTTTGCCTCACTATCACCAGACAAGCTGGACAAAGATCCTGACACATTCTCATCTGCAACTAAGTCTGCCACTGTTGATGAGGAGTGGAGAACTTTACTACCCATCTCACTGTCGGATAGCACATAACCCACAGCCTGGCTTCCTTGAGCCAATTGGTCAAAAGGAGAGCAAAATGAAGCAGCAGATGGAGATGTCAAACCATTTGTACTATAAGAAGAAGAAAACATATCATCAACAGCTCGATTGATGTCTGCTTCACGCCAAGCCCATGAACTGTCATCCGAACTAAGAGAAGGGGGACGTGAAAAGCTGCTCCCTGGAAAATCAGACGGGTTCCAGTACATCACACCACCCCCAAAGTATTGATTATAATCCATTCCAGAAACTGCCTGCAGCTCTAATTCTTCTTCAGACATCCACTGATTTTCCTGATCATCAGCCAATTCCTGTGAATTAGTGACATCGGAAAAATCCATGACATCAGTAGAACAGAACCTCTCATCCTCAGTGTTCATCACACTGCAGTGTGCACTTGAAGCTGTGAAACTCGGCTGAAAAGAAGTTTGACGCCTTGAGATAAACCCGGAACTATAGTTGCAAGCAACTGCTGGAGCTAGTCCATTGACACCACGCACCATTGGAGGCCAGTCTAGACTCATTGGCAATGGTCGAGATACAATGCCACCACAACCATTTTCAACTGGAGTATTTCTTACTCTATGTACTGCAGGTACAAAGGATTGATGGAAATGATTGTGCCAATTATAACCAACATCAAGGTGCAATCTATCAGTAGCAGCTGGGAGATGTGAATTACAAGGTGGAAGCTGTAAAGGAGCTACACTTGGCCATTCATAAGAGAGATAAGCAGTAGAATTTATGATGCCCATATCATAAAGGCCACAACTACCTTGCTCCTGAAGTGGAATAGCTGTTTCTTCTAGATTGCAATGTTTGCTTAGTTTCCCCAAAGGTATTAATTTTGTGCCCACTTCATTCTGACCCTTGTAATTTGCACTGTTTGTTTCCAGACTGCCCCGTTTATCATTCAAATGACGTGTTGGCATACAAGGATTTGCCACATGATCCACATCTTCTGCAGACTCAACACTGACAGCTGCTCCATTATTAAATACCACTCCAGATTTCTTGCAGTCCTTCAAAATTGGAATATTACTGCCTTCAGAATAACCAGAGACAAGAAGTGTTGTAGGCATTAAATTACTTGAATTTGGTCCACATTTATCATTTCCAATCGCAGCAGTAGTTGATTCATTACGAGCAATTGAATCTTCAGCGATACATTTAGACTCTGCATCCCCATTCTGAGAATAAAAGGATAGAGATGCCGCTTTCACCTCTCTTGTTAGACAACTTTCAACTTCTACTGATCTTTGAGCGCAGGAACTTTGAAGCTTGTTTTTCTCTTTCTTACTCTTCCTGGTGGCAGTTTGGAGATTTCCTTTATTAGGTCCTTTATTGCATGCCTGGTGACATTCAATGAGTTATAAACCATTCAAATCATTAACATGCCATATGATTCGTATCACATGAAAAGCACAAGTACAACCATGTCAGTTGTTGAGAGAAGAGGTTCCCTAGAAGGTTTTCTCTCTTGAATTTCATCTGAAAACTTGCTTGATTGACTAAATTCAGCATTTCTTCTGTCACATGGAAGTCCAACACCATTTTCCTGAAATATGCTTCAGCATAATCAGGTATATCGATAATGAAAAATACATCCATATTCGTTGTCTTTTGTAAAAGGAGTCTGCAAGTATTTAATGGTACCTTTGCAGGTTTAACGAGTGAGTAATCACATTCTGAGGATCTAGCCACTGAATGAAGCTTTTTTGCATTTCGATTCTTCCCCTTTTTCTTATGGGTATTAGCACCAAGCTTTTCCTTCCGTTTCTTGGTTGATGATTTCATATTTCCTTCTTCAAGTAGCTCAAATTTTGTGCAATCAAGCGAAATCACCATGAGTATTTCCCGCAATTTTCTTAATATACAGTCAGAAGTTGTAATGACAGAAGCCAATGAGCTAAAAAGAATTTTGTCTTCATCATATTCATCATGTTGACATGCTACCAACATGGAAGAAACATCCTGAAGAATCATCAAAATACTGAACATACATTTTAATTGATAGGGATTTTCAGAAGCTGAGACAGGAGCCACGCTGCATCCATCTTTTCCATCTGGTCCTTGATGACAGAAAATTTTTCCATCACATGGCAAAACATTGTTGTGTCCCAGTAGTTCGGCTTGTTGATGACTAGAGAGCAACATGTCAACATCCAAGTTGTTTTTATGTTTACAAATTTCGGCACTCTGAGAGTTAAAGTTATCAGAGATCATGTCATTATGTCCAACAAGAGATTATCAAAAGAATCTGATTGTATAGAGGTAGATTGTACATAAATTAGCATAAAAAGTTACCATGGAAGATAAATATGGAAACTATGAAAAAAAGATTATACGGCAATCAATCACCAAGAAGAAGACAAATACACTCTGAGAAGGATATAGCTTTAGGTGGTTCAATTCAGGATTGCAAAGTCATTCCATTCTTATTGCTTCTATTTACTGATCAAAAGATTTGGAAATTTTTACCAGTAATAAATATTTTTAAACTCCATATTGTTAAGCTCCAAAGAAATTTTGCATTTTCCCTCTGGCAGTTATACAACTGAGCCCCATAAATCTTGCTTTCAGAAGTTTCAACTTTTAATTACAAAACCCATATCCTTGCCATCTTTCACCATTAAGACTATTTATGACCTCCTTGTAGTTACTTTCTTTCCATATGATCTACATTGACAAGAGAAACAAATGATTTCAAATGAATTTCCCCCTCTTTTGCATATAAGATATTCACTAGTTCCTTTCCTAGAGCAAGATGTCAATTAACTTATAAACTGCTTACAAGTTATTTAAGGTAATACAAACTCTGCATGTGCACATGCAAGCTTTTTTCATATGGCCAAATTCTTTCCTTGACCAATTCAGTAGGTCAATTTCATTTCCACAGTGAAAGACCATACAAAAGCCATTCATTCTGGAGAGGGAGCAAGTATAACTTGAGCACCATTGAATGCATAAGCAAGGATGATGCATCAAAAACCAGCATCGTAATTTCATTTTGAAATTCATATTCTAGGAAATCACAAATAAAAAAGTTTCAACAAATAATAATAGTGAAACAAAACTGCATTAATTAGGAAACAATACAAATTTCAACATTGAAACTTCTCCACAAAAATATACCAGACATTTTGCTGCTTTTGCCACTGCCATTCGAAACACCTTCTTCTTTATGGCCACATCCAACTTAGCCCACCAATCTATGCATCCCTTCTTCCTCCAAAACACATTATTCGCTATGCTAGCAGCATTGATCTTCTCCTTCAATTTGGCACCCCTTTTCTTCCCACTGTTATTACAATTCAACCAAGCCAGCCTCAATGCCACCTCCAACCTATTCGCCACAAACGACTCCATGCTATAATACCCCTTGGCCTTCAACCACTCCATTTCCACCCATTCCGCCGCCAACCCCCCACTCTCCTCCCCCCTCAAAAACCCCCCATTCGAAACCGCATCCATTATCCCCACAAACCTATCCACATTTTCCACAAATTCCTCACTCACGGTCATGGAATCAATACAATCATTCCCCCCTAAACGCGAAAAGTCCTTAACATTTTCCCCTTCTTTGGAGCTGAACAGCCGTGTGGAGTTGCGAATTGCCAGCTCCGACTCATTTGACTCGGCAACTCGGGACAACAGCCCCTGAGACTTACGAAAACAGAGGCTGGGGAGGCTGCTGCTGCTGCACGTGAGGTGGTCACGTGATGACGGAGTACTGGGAACGTCCGGGAGAACGATGAAGAAACCATGGCCTTTTGATTTTAGGTGGTGGAGCATTTGGAGGAGAGTTTGTGCGAACTTGAAATCAACGGCGGTGAGGTGAGCTTGGCGTTGATGAACTTCGAGAGATGAGAACCATTTGATTATAGATGATCTTGGATTAGGGTTCGGGTTGGGGTTGGAGCAACTTGAATTGTAGAGAGAGAGGTGGGATGTGAGGGAGTCAATGAGTTGCTGTGTTGAATTCATTGGGAAATTTGAAAATCTCGTCGGCTTTTGCCTTCGCATTTTGTTGATTAATTTATCGGAAAATTATTTGTTCAGGTGAAAGCGGTGGAGCGGTTGCTCAGCGGCGGTGGTGGTGGTGGACCTGGTGATGACGGCGGATGAGAGAGGAGAGAGAATTTTGCGGTGTAATGTCGGTGACGCATTAAATAAAATAATTTATTTTGGCAATAAAATCTAGGGGGAATTTTCTTGGGGAGTTTTTACATGCATTTTTGCTTTGTGTTCTCCAATCTCCTGTACGGCATGTTGACGTGTATTCTAAATATGATGGTCAAAGCTTTGCAAAAAAATAAAATAAAATAATCTAAACCCTCCTCCTCTAGTATTGCTCATTACACACGATGACACGAGCATCACTTTTAGTTTTAATTATAAAATTTATAATAATTAACTTCGTTAACTTTTCAAATAAGAAAAAAATTTTTAAAAAAAAAGAGCATTTTAAATTGATACAATCATTATAGGCAAAAACATCTTTTTGTTAGCAAATATGTGAGATAATTGCAGTTTTATGTACATTGATACAAATTTTAACTATGCAAGCACCAAACTTGCAAGTTTGACATGCCAAAGTAAGCAAAATTATTGTTGAAAAAACTATTTCCCACATTGGTTGAAGTAATTATTGCTCTCTTATTAACAACCAATTGGTTGAGTGTATATTTTATTAATGAGTCACAAAATATGGCCTTTTTTAAAGAGTAAAAACAATGATGTATGTAGTTTAATAATTCTTTTAAAACAAATTAATCTTGAGAAAATTTGTTTCTGTTAGGGTTTGTGAGTGTAAAAAAAATTTATAGGACCAATATTATAATTCCAATATTCAACAAAACTAATAATCAAAATTAAATCATCAGCTATTTGGTTAAAATTCATTAATGACTATGAGGTGCTAGTGGAAAAAGGAAGAAGGGAGAACTGAGAAATAGGCATGTTCAATATTAGGTTTAAATTGAAAATTGTTTCAAAAATTCAAAAACAATTCAGAAATTCGATTCGATTCAAATCGAATTCGAATTCGGTTTATGATCTGGTTTTCGAATTGGAACTCCAATTCGAAAACCGAATTCACATATATAATAAAATATATAATTTTTATTAATAAAAAATATAATTAAACATAAAATACAACTCACTAAGTTGATTTAATTGGAATTAATTGGGATAATTCGAATTTGATTTTTCAAATTCAATTCGATATTTGAATTCAAGTTTAAAAAACTCCAAACTAAATAAACCGAACCGAAGAAATTGAAAACCGATTCGTTGAACACCCCACTAAGAAGAGGTAATAAGTGTAAATTAAGTGTAAAGAATTATATTTTTAAAAGATTAATTTTTTTTTAATATCAAGTCATTAATGAATTGATGAAAAATAATTATTGCCCACATCAATAATTAACTATCATAATAATAAATAAACCTTTGACAAACAACATAACCAATTCTATTGTTGATTTCCTATACCAAACACCTTTATTTTTAAGGCTGTAAAATGGACATATCATTCCCTATGGCTTAAACTATAACTAGCGTTTATGATACATACAATGCTTTTTTGGAGGGAGGTAAGAATCACAATTCGCATTCATTTAATTGAAAAAAGGGCCGAGGAAAACGTTTATTGAGGCTTTTTTTCTCAACATTGATGGACTTCTTCTTGTCCCTATAGAGATACCGTTGACAAAAATAATCATAAAATGAGAGAGATTCAAAGAAATTGTTGTAGTTTGCAGAAGCAGCAGAGCAACTATGATCCCCCAGCCCTTGCAGATGTACCCTTGTGATTGCTAATTAATTGGGTTTGGACATCCTGAGCTACCGGTAAATGCTCAATGTATTCCATTGTAAATTCGCCTTTCCCCTGAGTAATAAAACATTATTAGCAATACTCTTTTTTACTTTTAACAGCTACAAAAATTGGCACTTTTATTTCACCTGGGTCATTGACCGAAGAGCCGTTGAATATCCAAACATATTGTTCAGAGGAACCTGAGAACAAATATACCGAATTCTTATGACAAGAACTTACAATAAATCCTAACAGGGGAATAATCCCAATTTAAGAAACTTGCACATACACTCAAGACTCAGTTATAGTAAGAGTAAAATTTCATTAACAAGAAATCCTAAATTTTGGTAAAGCAATCACAAATGCCCGGTGTCAAATAGCTTTTTGCAAATAAGGTGAAAGCGTAAGACTACGTAAACAGTTTCTCCAAGAAGAAAGTGTGAGAGGGAGGTAATACGTACGTGGGCAGTAATAACAGAGTCGTCATTTTCCTGGTCATTCCCAACAATCATGCCCTTCCTCCTGCCAAAGGATTAAGCATTACAGGTCGGTTAATAGGTTTATAATACCCATAACCCAATTAAGGGCTATTTCATAAATAAGGAAAACTATAGGGACTTCTTTGCAATTTTGTAAAATTAGGTCTTAAGACCATTGTTGCCCCTTGAGATTTCATTACTCTTCTTCTCAAAAATTTCCCTCTTTCTCTCTTTTACTTAGGGCAAGGACAAGGGGAGGATTGAAAAGGAGGAAGCAACTCTTTTCCCATTCCAATCAAATTAAGGTAAGGAATCTTTTGAGTTTATTCTTCCATAGTAGTGTCTTTATTTAGCACTCAAGATTAGTAAGGGTTGGATTTTTGTTATGATAGGAAAGTGAAGTAATTGGTGGAGGAAACTCATAATTCAAGGGCTAAGTTTGATAGTGATTACAAGTAAGTGGTTTTAACACTCTTTTATGTTTTAAATACTTTTGGAGAACTTATGTTGTTTTGAGGAAATTGTATGTTGATTATATGGAAATGGATTGAGCTTGTTTAGATTTTGATTTTTGATAATTATGGAATGTATTGCAGTGGCTTTTGTGAAGTAAAGATGTTTGATGGAATGTTTAAATGAATTTTTAAGTGTTATGAGCTCTTGAATGTTCTTGGAATAATTGGTAGGAACATGTTCCAATTCATTTGTTCAGGACCCATCCTAGCGGGGTTATAGCTAGGAATTCATTTGTCATTTGGCCTACCTGACGGGATTAACAGTCAGGAACTGGATCCAGTGTACCGAGAGTTTCTTGAATTGTTCATGAGCTAATGACAAATACTCCATGTATATTTGTGAAAGTTATTTGTTAATTGAATATGCCACTTGCTATATGTATATGTGTGTGTGAATTTTGAACGCTTTCAAACGTGGTTTTTAGATGTTGAAATCTTTTGTGAAAACACATATATGATATATAACTTGCTCAATCCAATAAAGGAATGTTATTCTCACTTACTGAGCAACGTTTTGCTCATACCACCAAAGTCGTTGTATGTTTTGCAGATTCCGAGGTTTTGGAGATATGATGGTTTGGGATTTGAAAGAGAAGAGTTGTATTTTGATGATATTGTAAATGTGTTTAGACAATGTATGTATTATGGTTTGGAAGAGTTAGTTTTGGTATTGTCAGAACATGTCGTATACTCTTTTGATTATAGTGAAAGAATTGTGGTATAACTTGTTTAATGAAATGTGGTGTTGTGAAACGAATCGAAATGAATGGTTTGGGAGATTGGAATGATGTATATGCAGTTTTATTGCAGTGAATTGATGTTGTGTTGAAATGGTATTGTGTTGGAAGGAGAAAAGGATGAAAAAATCGATTTTTGAGGGAAAAGGGCCAGGCGTCGCGACGCCGGTACCTGCGTCGCGACGCCCATAGGGCAAAAACATGCCCGAGAATTTTCTTTTCCTTGTCGCGACGCTCGACCCCTCTGCGTCGCGACGCGCACCGGCGTCGCGACGCTGAAGTGCTGTGCGTCGCGACACCTGGAAATTTTCAGCAACAAAGAAATTTTCGAATTTTAAATGTTTTCCAAGGTTTTAAATCTTACGTTCATGGCCTTAATGTGATGTTTATTCATAGAGGACACTAGATTAGTGATTATGATGATTGTTATGAAGTGATAAGTGCAATCGACGATTTAAAAACTACTAAATTGCATTTGTATTGAGGCTTCGCACGTTTGGAATCAATCTCCACTCGTGTGGCCGTGCCACGTCGGATTGGGGCGTGACATTTAAGTGGTATCAGAGAATAATTAAGTTGATAAATATGTACATGTATAGGTGATGGATTTAGTACATTATTGTTAGGAATACCATTCATTTTCTTTCCTTCTATGCTTATATGAACTAATGGAGATTTAATTAATCTTTTATGATAGATTATGGCACAAAATAGTGGGAGTGAAGAAATTCCCCATGTGGTGATAGTGGAGGGCCATGTCAATGGCGATAGCGACGGAGCACATACGGGGGAGCATTTGGTGACTCCTACACCTCGGCCATTAGTCAATAGAACGGCTACAGGGGGTGAGTCATCCCATGATCCACCGGTGGCCAATGCGACCACTATGACAATGCCACCGGAGTTCTCCACCGCCTTTGGCATGATGGCACAGATTATGCAAAACCAACATCGGTGGCAACAGGAACAAGAGAGCCGTCAGCGTCAACAGTTGACAGGGAGTAAAACCCACTATGAGAATTTGAAGAAGGCGAACATGCCTATCTTTGATGGGGCTCCGGATCCTGAGAAGGCGGAGAAGTGGCTACACGAATTGGAAGCCAATTTTGATGTATTGGAAGTTCCGGAGGAAGTGAAGCCCAAGGTAGTCATTCCTTTCTTAGTCGGAGATGCGGAACAATGGTGGAAAGGAACGGCCCCGGCTTATGTTCGTGAAGGACAAACCTTGGACTGGAAAACCTTCAAGAGTGTTTTCTTAAAACACTACTTTCCCGACTCCATTCGTAGTGAGAAGCAAAGACAGTTCTTCAATTTGAAGCAAACGGAGAACATGTCCATTGTGGAGTACGCGGGGAAGTTTAACTCCTTGGGACGATATGTGCCAACTGTGATGGCGGACGATAGCATTAAATTGCTTAGGTTTGAGGAGGGGTTACTTGGACGTGTCCGAGCTAGATTGTCCTCCATGCCTTCAAGTAGCTATGAGGAATCCTTTAAGAGGTGCATAGGAATTGAGGCGGATCTCAAGAGAGGTGACGCCGAGTTTCGTGCCAAGAGAGCTAGACCAATGCCCTCTCAAGGTCAAGGATCAAAGCAACAGTGGGGAAACCAACCAATGAACAAGAAACGTGGACCACCACCTAGTCTACCACGACCCTCCAATCCAACAGGGAGTAACAAAAAGGAATGTGATTTTTGCCATCGTATTCATTCAGGAGAATGCCGATGGAAAAGTGGAGCATGCTTTTGGTGTGGCAAGCCAGGACACAGGATCAATGAGTGTCCCACTCTTCCACCAGACAAAGCCAAACCTACCAATGCTCGTGTCTTCGCATTGACTCAATCTGAGGCGGAAGTGTCCGAAGATGTCGTCACAGGTACTATAATGATAAATTCAGTACCCGTTATGGTTTTATTCGATTGTGGGGCTTCTCACTCTTTTATGTCTAAGAGATGTGCTATTAAATTGAGTTCTAAACCAGAACACCTTAGAGAGCCCTACCATGTAGCTACCCCGGGAGGGAAGGTCCTTACCTCAAATCTTATACATAGAAATTGTTTGGTGGAAATTTGCGGGCAAGAACTTAAGGCGAATTTGATTCTAATCAACATGAAGGATTTTGATGTAATTTTAGGAATGGATTGGTTAACCAACAACTATGCTTGTGTGGATTGTCGAGGTAAGAAAGTTAAGTTTGATATTCCGGGAAGGGAAGAATTTTCTTTTCAAGGGGGTATGGAGAAACAGGTCAAACGTACAACTCCAATAATATCCGCCATGCAAGCTTGGAAAGCCCTTCGAAAAGGTTGTGTGGGTTATTTGGCAAATGTTATTGACGTCAAGAAAGAGGGTGTGAACTTGAGTGACATTCCTGTAGTTCAAGAATTTCCGGATGTGTTTCCCGAGGAATTGCCAGGGCTTCCACCGGATCGTGAAATTGAGTTCGAAATTAATGTGATTCCTGGGGAAGCATCAATCTCTAAAGCTCCTTATCGAATGGCACCGGCGGAACTACGAGAGCTTAAGGTCCAATTGCAAGAACTGTTGGATCTTAAATTTATCCGACCTAGTGTATCTCCGTGGGGTGCTCCTGTTTTATTTGTGAAGAAGAAGGATGGGAGTTTGAGACTTTGTATTGATTATCGGGAATTGAACAGGATTACCATTAAGAACAAATATCCCCTACCAAGGATAGATGACTTATTTGATCAACTAAAAGGAGCTAGGGTTTTCTCAAAGATTGATTTGCGTTCGGGCTACCATCAGTTGAAAATTAAGTCAGAGGATGTTTCAAAGACTGCTTTCAGAACGAGGTATGGGCATTATGAATTTCTTGTTATGCCTTTTGGACTAACAAATGCCCCTGCTGCTTTTATGGATTTGATGAACAGGGTTTTTAAGTCTCAACTGGACAAATTTGTCGTGGTATTTATTGATGATATTTTAGTGTATTCTCCGACGGAGGAAGAGCACGCTGGGCATTTGAGGATAGTGTTGCAAACCCTGAGAGAAAAGAAACTCTTCGCCAAACTTAGCAAATGTGAGTTTTGGCTAAAGAGTGTGGCTTTCTTAGGTCATGTGATATCGGAAGTGGGTGTGATGGTGGATCCTAAAAAGATAGAAGCAATTGTGGATTGGCCTAAACCGACTAATGTGACGGAGGTTCGGAGTTTCCTAGGTTTGGCCGGGTACTATAGGAAATTCATTGAAGGATTTTCATCCATTGCAATTCCTTTGACTCAATTGACTCAGAAAAGGGTGAAGTTTGAATGGACTGTAGCTTGTGAAAACAGTTTCCAAGAGTTGAAGAGAAAATTGGTTTCTGCACCAGTACTTACTCTTCCATCTGAGTCAGGAGGATTCACGGTGTACAGTGACGCTTCTAAGAATGGTTTGGGATGTGTGTTAATGCAAAATGGAAGAGTCATTGCTTATGCTTCTCGCCAATTGAAGAAGTATGAACAGAACTACCCGACACACGATCTCGAACTAGCAGCTGTGGTGTTTGCTTTGAAGATTTGGAGACATTATCTGTATGGGGAAAAATGTGAGATATTTACAGATAATAAAAGCTTGAAGTATTTGTTTACTCAGAAGGAATTGAATATGAGACAACGGCGATGGTTAGAATTGTTGAATGACTATGATTTGGATATTAAATACCATCCCGGAAAGGCAAATAGAGTAGCGGATGCTTTGAGTAGAAAGTCTTCAGGAACACTAGCATCATTGTTGACCCAACAGAATCGGTTGATTTCCGAATTTGAGAAGTTAGAGATTGAGGTGATTGAGGCAACTGATGGATTTCTAACAGCTTTGTTAGCACAACCTACACTTCTTGAACGAATCAAAAGTGCTCAGGTCAATGATGATACATTGAGGAATAAGGAAGGCCAAGTTAAAGAAGGTCAACAATCCGATTTCCAATTTCATGATGATGGAAGTTTGTGGTATCGAGGAAGATTATGTGTACCCAATGATTCAGACTTGAAGAATGAGGTTTTAAAGGAAGCACATAATTCGAAATTTTCCATTCATCCAGGAAGCACAAAAATGTACAAGGATTTGAAAAGAAATTTTTGGTGGAGTGGAATGAAGAGAGACATTGCGGACTTTGTTTCCAAATGCATGGTATGTCAACAAGTCAAGGCTGAACATCAACGTCCTGGAGGATTGTTGAAACCGTTAGAGATACCGGTTTGGAAATGGGAACATGTGACTATGGATTTCGTATGTGGATTGCCAAAAACCAAGACGAGTCAAGATACCATATGGGTAATCGTGGATAGATTGACTAAGACCGCTCATTTCTTACCCATGCGGGCCACGGCTACAATGGAGCAATTAGTCAATATGTACATGGATAATATTATCCGTTTACATGGGGTACCGGTCAGCATTGTATCAGATAGAGATCCAAGGTTTGTGTCTAGGTTTTGGGAAAGCTTTAATCGAGCCATGGGGACCAAAGTGACACTTAGTACAGCTTTTCACCCACAGACGGACGGTCAATCGGAAAGAACCATTCAAACCCTTGAAGATATGTTAAGAGCGTGTGTGCTTGATTTCAAGGGTAGTTGGGTTGATTATTTGACGCTCATTGAGTTTGCTTACAATAATAGCTTTCATGCTAGCATTGGAATGGCACCTTATGAGGCATTGTATGGGAGGAAATGTCGATCACCCATTTGTTGGGATGAAATTGGTGAGAAAAATATTATGGGACCGGATTTGGTACAAGTAACTCTTGAGAAAGTTCCCTTGATTCGAGATCATTTGAAAGCGGCTCAAGATAGACAAAAGAGTTGGGCGGATACCAGAGAAGGCCTTTAGAGTTTCAGAGTGGAGAGAAAGCTTATCTACGGGTATCGCCTAGCAAAGGAGTTATGAGATTTGGCAAAAGTGGGAAGTTAAGTCCGCGATATGTTGGACCATTTGAGATATTGGAGAAGATTGGAGACCTTGCGTATAGGCTTGCTTTGCCACCGTCCTTGTCAAGAGTGCACAATGTATTCCACGTGTCCCAATTAAGACGGTATGTCTCCGATCCTAGTCACGAGATAGAGTTGGAACCTTTGCAAGTACAAGAAGATTTGTCGTATAGAGAGATTCCACTAAGAATTGTGGATCGGAAGGATCAAGTGTTGAGACGGAGAACAATCCCTTATGTGAAGGTACAGTGGTCCAATCATACCCCTCGCGAAGCAACGTGGGAGTTGGAAGAAGAAGTGAAAGAAAAGTACCCACACTTGTTTGAGGAACAAGGTACTTTAAGTTTCGAGGCCGAAACTTTTTATAAGGAGGGTAGAATATAATACCCATAACCCAATTAAGGGCTATTTCATAAATAAGGAAAACTATAGGGACTTCTTTGCAATTTTGTAAAATTAGGTCTTAAGACCATTGTTGCCCCTTGAGATTTCATTACTCTTCTTCTCAAAAATTTCCCTCTTTCTCTCTTTTACTTAGGGCAAGGACAAGGGGAGGATTGAAAAGGAGGAAGCAACTCTTTTCCCATTCCAATCAAATTAAGGTAAGGAATCTTTTGAGTTTATTCTTCCATAGTAGTGTCTTTATTTAGCACTCAAGATTAGTAAGGGTTGGATTTTTGTTATGATAGGAAAGTGAAGTAATTGGTGGAGGAAACTCATAATTCAAGGGCTAAGTTTGATAGTGATTACAAGTAAGTGGTTTTAACACTCTTTTATGTTTTAAATACTTTTGGAGAACTTATGTTGTTTTGAGGAAATTGTATGTTGATTATATGGAAATGGATTGAGCTTGTTTAGATTTTGATTTTTGATAATTATGGAATGTATTGCAGTGGCTTTTGTGAAGTAAAGATGTTTGATGGAATGTTTAAATGAATTTTTAAGTGTTATGAGCTCTTGAATGTTCTTGGAATAATTGGTAGGAACATGTTCCAATTCATTTGTTCAGGACCCATCCTAGCGGGGTTATAGCTAGGAATTCATTTGTCATTTGGCCTACCTGACGGGATTAACAGTCAGGAACTGGATCCAGTGTACCGAGAGTTTCTTGAATTGTTCATGAGCTAATGACAAATACTCCATGTATATTTGTGAAAGTTATTTGTTAATTGAATATGCCACTTGCTATATGTATATGTGTGTGTGAATTTTGAACGCTTTCAAACGTGGTTTTTAGATGTTGAAATCTTTTGTGAAAACACATATATGATATATAACTTGCTCAATCCAATAAAGGAATGTTATTCTCACTTACTGAGCAACGTTTTGCTCATACCACCAAAGTCGTTGTATGTTTTGCAGATTCCGAGGTTTTGGAGATATGATGGTTTGGGATTTGAAAGAGAAGAGTTGTATTTTGATGATATTGTAAATGTGTTTAGACAATGTATGTATTATGGTTTGGAAGAGTTAGTTTTGGTATTGTCAGAACATGTCGTATACTCTTTTGATTATAGTGAAAGAATTGTGGTATAACTTGTTTAATGAAATGTGGTGTTGTGAAACGAATCGAAATGAATGGTTTGGGAGATTGGAATGATGTATATGCAGTTTTATTGCAGTGAATTGATGTTGTGTTGAAATGGTATTGTGTTGGAAGGAGAAAAGGATGAAAAAATCGATTTTTGAGGGAAAAGGGCCAGGCGTCGCGACGCCGGTACCTGCGTCGCGACGCCCATAGGGCAAAAACATGCCCGAGAATTTTCTTTTCCTTGTCGCGACGCTCGACCCCTCTGCGTCGCGACGCGCACCGGCGTCGCGACGCTGAAGTGCTGTGCGTCGCGACACCTGGAAATTTTCAGCAACAAAGAAATTTTCGAATTTTAAATGTTTTCCAAGGTTTTAAATCTTACGTTCATGGCCTTAATGTGATGTTTATTCATAGAGGACACTAGATTAGTGATTATGATGATTGTTATGAAGTGATAAGTTCAATCGACGATTTAAAAACTACTAAATTGCATTTGTATTGAGGCTTCGCACGTTTGGAATCAATCTCCACTCGTGTGGCCGTGCCACGTCGGATTGGGGCGTGACAGTGAATCTCTCCAGGGTTGGAAATGGCATCCAATGATAAACTAACATAATTAAAGAATTGAACTACTAACTTATTGATGTCACCAGTGATGGTGCCCTGGAATTCCGTGGGTGCTTTTAGTTCAACCAGCATTATGGGTTCCAATATAACAGGCTTTGCTGCTGCATAACACTGTCATACAAAACATATCAATAAATATCAGCAAATAGTCAGAGATCGGTATCAACCACCTCATTATAGCCACTAAAAGGAAAGAACTAAAAAGCAGAGTCCCAAACCGGGAAATGAAAGAGATAAAGCAGCATTAGTTTCTATTCAACTCAGTTTGGGAAAAAAAAAACAAAACGGCACAAAACAATTGTGTTGTGAAGTCATGATGAAAAAAGTACCTTTCTAAAAGCATATATCGCAGCTAACTTGAATGCAAGTTCACTTGAATCAACAGCATGGGATGCACCATCCGTCAAAACAATGCGAATATTCTCAACAGGATGACCAATTAAAGACCCACTGTAACACAAAGAAAATGCTACTTCTGAAAAAATAATTGTAAACTTAATGCTACATGAAAAGGGTAAAGTTTAGCATATGTCCACAAGATGGCTCCAATTCTGAATATAACTGAAACTGAAAAAGAGCTGGTCATGAGATGTGAGAGGTGATGAAAAGTACAAATACAGGAGAAAAGAGATACAGGAAATAGTCATAAGAAGAACCTGCATTCTGAATAGTTTCATACATTTACTAAGAGTGTCAAAAGACTGCAAAAGCTCAATGCAAAACAGCAATGCAAGTAGACAAGACTTTTCAGCTTCTTAAAATGTGACTTTTGGGAGAAAGCAAATAAAGAATTTGGAAGGATGTCAGGTAAACCCCATTGTTGAAAAGTCGGGCTTCTTTCCATGCTTAAGGATACCAGCTGTTCATATGACCCATTCTGACAAAAAAGTTGCTGGCATGGAATTGTAAATTCAGAAACAACAAATCATGGGATTGAAACATTCATTTAGACATGGAGCTATTTGCTGAATTTGGAGGTACAAAATCTTTATTTACTTTATGCCTCTCAAACTTGGTCATGTCACACCAACTTGGAGATAAAGGAATACTTAGAAACTTCCCCTACTATTATTCCATTGAGCACTCGGTTATAACGTCAGACAGCCTGAAATTTCCAAGACTTACGAGTTTGCAGCTTCTTTGAAACCCTTCTCAATTGCTGGGATAAAGCCCGATGGTATAGCTTGACCAACTATCATGTTTTCAAACTCAAACTTAGTAGGCGAGCCTGATGGAAGCGGTTCCACATACCTGAAACAAGAAGAAACTGAAATAAAGTGATCCAATCTTTTCTTATAACACGACTGGCATCATAACAATTCTGTGAAAACAATAAAAAAATTGTCTCTTGAGCAAGTTAAACATATATGGACCAGCAGAAGGTGCAACAGGGGCACCAGTCAGTCTTTCAGCTGGTTATGTTTCTTTCATTTTTCATTTCTTAAATTGATTTGTAACTGAAGCCTACATAAGGAAAAGCACTCCGTGATGGAAGCCAAAAATAAAAGTACAGAGATAATCTTTAATCATCAAGCTCAAATTACTTTTACAAATGGTTTGCAACTTAACTTACTCGCAAAAAGTTAATAACCTATTCCAGGAAATACAACTGAAAACTTTAGGGATGAAGAAAGCTAATTTTGGATCCAGCTTATAGTTATCAAAATAGACAAAATAAAGGAGCGTCTACAAATTTAACACCGCCAAGATAAGAAATGAATGCCAAAAAGTGAGGAAACCACAACATCACAATTTCACGTTCAATTAGAACAACAGAATCTATTAGAGACACAGTAAAACAACAATAAATTTCGGCTGAAAAGAGAAAAAAGAACTTCAGACAAACCCCCAATCCTCTTCACCACAATTTTTAGCCAGCAACTAAAACAGAACTTGAACTCAAGATGAAAGGATATAATTCAACTTACCCAGTGACCCTTCCGTATTGACCTTGCCCGCCACTTTGTTTCTTATGTAAATAATCAAATTCAGCTCGCTGAGTGACAGTCTCTCGGAAGTTGACACGAGGTTTTCCAACAGTTGCATCAACCTTAACAAGGAAACAAGGAATGAGGCCTAGTTATGGGCGAAAAAGAAATCAGAACTTTTGCAGATTTCTTTTCAGCTAAAATCCAGCAGAAAAATTGCCCACATGTAGTTGTACCAAGGGAACAGAGGGCACCTTATATTCTCTTCTTATGCGCTCAACATATATGTCCAGATGCAGTTCTCCCATACCAGAAATAATTGTCTGCTCATAGACCAATCAAGTCCTCAAGGTTAGGCATTATACTCCACCTTCACCCCCTATTCCCTCCTTGATCAATTTAGATAAAACATCAAGATGTGGGATTATAAAAATTTTCAAATGAGAACCAAACCTGGCCACTCTCTGGATCTAAACCAACACGAAAGGTTGGATCTTCTCTCTGAAACCGATTCAATGCTTTGGAAAACTGCCAAGGATGATTTAGAACTATTATTTAAAAATCCCAGAATCCAGAGACAATACATTCTCAATGCCATCACTCACCGGTCCTCCAGAATCTTTGGAAACTGGTGAAACGGCTAAGGACATCACTGGTTCAGGGACATTCATAGAAGTCATCGTGTATCTAACTGATCCATTAGTAAATGTATCTCCTGATAACACATCAATGAGCTTATTAGCTGAATTTTAACACAAATTTTACTATGTATTTCTTCTCGTACAACATAGAAAATGATCAACCTGAAGCACAATCTACCCCAAAAACAGCAACTATTTGTCCAGCGTGAGCTTCTTGTATGTCCTGTAGCCAAGAACCCCAAGAAACAAGAATAACAAAAGGTCAATGAAACATTAAGCGAAAAATGAAAGAAGGCCGAGAGTTGTTGAATTACATATTCAAGGACCAGTCACAGATTTCATATAAAGTACATTAATTCCCTTGATCTGAAAATACACATCAATTTACTAATACAAAAATAAAGAGAAATTGATCCTCCCCACCAGAAAGGAAAAGAAAAGAAAAACAGAGAAGAAAGCGAGCAGATTTCACACAATAACGACGAATATTCAAAAACAAAATACATAATAATGACGTTGAACAAATTAAATGAAGAAGAACAACAAACCTCCATTTCATTAGCATGCATCCGGACCAAACGAGGAATCTGTTGAAAAGAAAAATCGGATGCGAGTTACTTAAAAAGAAAGTAGGATTTCACAAACATTTCGCTCAAAAAGTAGCCTTATCGCTATAGTCAAATCAGAGTGCGTTCCTATTAAATGAGGTAAAGCATATTTGAATGTTAATAGTGCGTGCTCACACTTCCAAGTCAATAAAACCAAGTTACATGAATGGGACTTCTGAACCAAAGTAGAAACCAAATGAGCTCACCATCAAATTGCAGTAACACATACAGAAAGATATGAAGATGGCCATTATGGATAAACAAGAAAGACAGAAAAGCTTACTTCAGGCAATCATATGCTTTTTATCTCACTCAACATACACCTCAGGATAGATAAAAAACATTCAACCTTGAAACTTTTTTGTAATCTACAAATGGTTGATGAAATAACTGATATGGCAGAGAGAGACTGTATTTAGGCTCACCTTAATTCTCTTGCCTGTATTTACGTTGACCATAAAATCTCCCTTCCGAATCATACCTTCATATATCCTAAGCAAAAGTACGAACTGAAAAAATTGTCCAGCCAAAGAAGGTTTCAAATAAGCATAACAAACCATAAAATATACCTTAAATATGTCAACTGACCAAAACGCCCTTCTTCTAACTTGAAAGCCAAGGCCACCAAAGGTCCAGCTGGATTACCCGATAAAGTAACCTGGTAAGATATAATCCAAGATAACTTTAATTTGTTGCCCAGCTAATGAGCAAAAGTACCACATCAAAGAATTTAATGTGGTTACTACCTTCTCTTCATTTTTTGTTTGATCAAGTGCATGGTTACTAACTTCAGTTGGGCAAGGCAAATAACTAACAACACCATCCAGAAGAGTTTGCACTCCCTGAAATGCAGAAATGACAAGAAAAAAAGTCATACCCAGATTTGGGAAAATAATAATTCATTACTGCATTAAGATACTGATCCTCGTTAATGGAAATGTTAGGTAAACAACAATTGTGAACTTTTGATTGAATAAATGTAGGCAAAAAACACCAAAAACAATATACATGTGGTCATCAAGAATGCTACAGTCAAATGTGTCACATGTCAAATCAGTGGGGGGAAAAAGCAACTGTGCCAATGTCAAGAAAACAAATACACTTGCAATTGCCACAACTCTGCCAACAAAAATTAGAGGAAAATAAACTAACCTATTATCATTCAAACAATTGAAAATGCGTCTAACCTTGTTTTTGAATGCACTACCCATGAACACAGGCACAAATTTTCTAGCAATAGTAGCTCTCCTGATTGCTTCCTGTGAGATAAGCAAAACACAAAGGTTTTCAATACTGATAAAAACAAGATTTTCAAATTAAGGGAAGAACCATTGTCAAAGATGCAGGACAAAAGTAACTAAGAAGCGATAGATAGTAAAGCACTTCAAGGCACCTAGATCACACCGAATCAATGTGGTTCATGCACTGAGAGGTTGAAAAATGAGTCGAACGTGTACAAATTTCCATCTTATTTTCCTAATGAATATTTGTCAAGGTATACATCCTTCTCGGTGCATTGCCCTCTTATTTTCCTAATGAATATTTGTCAAGGTATACATCCTTCTTGGTGCATTGCCCTTACGTACAAAATAAATGGTGGTGCCTAGATCATCATATTACAGAATATGATAGATTTGGCATATTGTTCACAATTGGGGTTTAAAGTATCACTTGCAACCAAGTATTACTCCAACTAACCTAAAATTCTTCCCATGGATCCCAAAGCCAGAGGCATGGGATCTACCACTGCAAAGCTGGGAAAGGCTATGTTCACAGTCTTCTGTACAAGCATAAAGGCACAACCAAGTATGACTCCAACTAACATAAAATTTTTCCCATGCATCCCAAAGCCAGAGGCGCAGGATCTACTACTGCAAACCAGGGAAGGGCTATGTTTACAGTCTTCGGCACAAGCATGAAGGTGGAAAATACGTTACAACCCTGATGATAGGGAAGCTAGGGAACTGCACTACGGCTGACCACTGAACGTGAGAAACATAGTGAATCAGAACTTGATTCGGTTAAATAACTTCCTAGTTTCTGCATTCTCCAAATTTCTAGAGCAATATTTCTTATTTCACGTCATCTATCATAAACATATTATAACATTCATTAGCACTTTAAGTTGTCTGTCGTGCCCTCAGTATGGCTTGGAATGTGCATTCATAAACACACAAGCACGATAAAGGACAATACGTAACCACCAGTATTTCACAAGGTTGGCTAAAAAGTATTTTCTCCAGGCCAATTTATCTGGGGTTAGCACAGCACAAAATGACCCGCAAAAATTTTACCATGCCAAAAACTATATCAAAGTAACAGCATCCTGAGAAAAAGGTAATAGATTTCCAAAACTAATTAAGTCACCGCTTGGTCCAGAAAAAGGTTTAGTATTTGAACCTCAAGATCAGCGGATGAAATAGGGATCATCATTGAGAAATGCTTCAGCAAGCTGCTCATCAACCTCAGAGACTGTCTCAATAAGCTCCCGACGCTTCTCCGCAGCTGATGCTTCCATATTTGCTGGAATTTCTTCAGCGACCACTTTCTCACTGGAAACACGGAAACAAATTCTCACAAATAAACAAAAGTAAATGAGAAAAAGAAACACAAACAGGCACTATACATCAGCAATGAAACAGACCCATTGGAACCCCGAAAGTAATAAGCTTTTAAATGCACAAGATCGATGAGACCCTGAAAGTCATCTTCCAAACCGATTGGAACTTGCACAGCAGCACTATGGTGTCTAAGCTTGGCTCTGGCCTACCATCCAATTGAAAAGGAGGAAAAAACAATCAGCTCCCAATAATCAGTTATTCGACTCTTCAACATAATTTTCAACATGAAACCTAACATCTTTCATCCATTTTATTTGTCTACTTTCAAAGCCAGCAATCTTAATCAGATATAGAGCAAGTGGCTACATTTCTATCACTATTCCACATTAGTCCACGTTTGAAATGTTAGGAAATCATTTAGGCGCTGTCAATGTGAAAAGATATGGAAATAATTCAATTCAAGTGAAATTTCAAAAAGATCATCAGGAAAAACCTACTAGCAATCATTGTTCTACTCTTTTAAAGCATTGAGCAAATAATCAATAAAAGGAGAAGAGAATTTCTACCGCCTGTTAAGGCATTGATTTCCTTCAAAGATGAATTATTTAAAGGAATTTTTTTTATAACAACAAACCCACATTGGGATCAGCTGATGCTAGATAACATGTCTTTCACCCATCTGAGCAAACACTAACTCTATGCAAATGCAAGTACCATTCCATAAACAATTATTGTCATATTCCTGCTTCAATTAAACAAATCAAAATAAAAAAGAATCATTTTTCATCACTATATTTGAATGAAATCAAATTTATGTCTTCATTTGTTTATATACTAAACCATTTGTGCAATAGAGCCAAAAAAAATATTGTAGTAAATATGCATACAGCAAGTGAAAAGTAATACTATACTAAGTTATTATTTGTAGTAAATATCCATGAAACAAGTGAGAAGTGCTACTGAGTTTAAAGAAAATGGTTAAATAGAAAGATAACACACTTGATCCAAAACTTTCCATGGATCTGCCCCCATGCGGTCTAGTTTGTTAATGAAAGCAAGTCTGGGAACCTCATATCTTCTCATTTGCCTGTCAACAGTAATAGACTGACTTTGTACACCACCAACACTGCAAAGTACAAGAATGGCACCATCAAGAACACGTAAAGCCCTTTCCACTTCTATGGTGAAATCTACATGTCCGGGTGTATCAATTATGTTCACCTACAAAACCACAGGAAACAAAACACAAAAAATTAAACCACCAGTACATTTAACAACATGCATTCAGGGGAATAAAGTGTTAATAACATCAAAAAATATGAAGAAAATTCGATTGAAAACTGCTGCCTCTTTTGCTACATACAATGACCACACTGCATGTCTTGAGTAAAAGAGAAAAAAAGACTATCCCCTATTTCTTTAATATCGAGTTAACTGTTTATTATAGTTCTATCTTTAAGTTCCAACTTCTTCTAAAACGCCGCCACACCCAACCAACCCAAAAACAAAATCACCCTGAAAAACTAATCCGCTGCAGTTTTGCTCATGGTATAGAATTGCAAACCATATTCAATCACACCAAGAGGTCCAAGACTCCCTTTTAAGTTCATTTAGCAATCATTTCCTAAGATTTTGGTGAAACGTAGCAAATCTACTTTTCATATCATTTTGGACACAGTTTAACAGTTACTAAAATCAAGTTTACTTTCTTCCCCACTACAAACTATATCCTAAAAATAGGCAAAGCAAAAAAGAAAACATAAAGGACTGCAGTTTTTGTAAGCCTTCCGTCTTCTCAGTTCCTAACCTGCGTCATTTCCCAATATCTCACACCATATAGCCAAAAAAACGAATTAATAAATCAATAAATTATCTGAAATGCAATTGGAATTTTGACCTGATAATCTTTCCACGTACAATAAGTGGCAGCAGACTGAATTGTAATCCCTTTTTCTCTCTCCAAATCCATAGAATCCATTTTCGCGCCAACTCCATCTTTCCCTCTCACTTCATGAATCTCGTGGATCCTGCCCGTGTAGTACAAAACCCGTTCCGTTAACGTGGTCTTGCCGGAGTCAATATGGGCCGAAATCCCAATATTTCGGACCTTCTCCAAGGATTCTTTCCACACTGCCTCTTTCTCTTCCTTCAATCTCGCGGTTGCGCTGCCGGCGGAGAAGTAGCGGATTTCTAAGTTCCGGGCTAATAAAGCAGCAATTGGGGTTATCGACGGGCATTTAGGCGCAAATGGTGTCGTTCTCGTGCCGGAACAGATGGTGTACAGCAGGCGAGTCGCGGAGGATCGTGCACTCCGAGCCATGAGTGAAGGGTTTAGGGTTTTACGAGTAAAACCCTGGCCTGTACTGACTACTGACTGCTGACCGGTTTAATGATAGCAGAAATGAATTGGGCGGTTTTTGCTAATTGTAGCAAATTGATGTAATAGTCCCTGTACTGCCTACAAAATCTCTAAATAGCAATCGAAGTTTTAGGTTCTTTAATGTTTTAGTCCTTAGTCACTAAGGCTCTGTTTGGATTGGATGACATGAATTTAGTGATTTATTTCAAAATTGCAAAATGAGTTGTTTGTTTTGTTCAATTTTTCCATCAAAATTTTTAAAAACAAAAACAATACTACAGTAATTATTTTTGCTACAGTATTTTTTATAAATAAAATATTACATTTGAATTTAAATTTTAAATTTTAATAATAAATAATTCTTTCTAACACAATTTTCATCAAAATAAATTAATAAAATATTAATTTAAATTTAAATTTCAAACTTATATTAATAAAAAAATCTTCAATACAAATCCCAACAAAACAAAATCATTCATTCCAAACACTCTCAAAATATACTTTTCTCATAACAAATCCTAAGAAAAAAAATTTCATGATAAAATCAAAAAATACCTTGTCCAAACGGAGCCTAATATCCAAAACAAATCATTCATGGTACCATATCAGTTTTTTTTTTTTTTTTTACACACACCTTCACATACGTATCTCAAAGTATTAAACTCTAAACCTGACAAATCATTCATGGTACCATTTCAATTTTTTTTCCTTTAACATACATACTCTAGGATGCATCCCCAAGTATTAAACTCAACTCTAAACGTAAAAATCGGGATAAAAACTCCTTAACCACTATACTAGCATTTTAGTTCAATTTAAAAGGTTTCAAATTAAATTTTTATTAGATAAATGTTAGTTTTAGAGAGTTCTTGTACAAGTGCAAAATGAAAACTTAAACAAGAAATGATGCATTGCAAATTGCAATATTAAAAAGGTGGTTTTCTTGTACCTTTTGGGATGGTAAGTTAATATTAATGTATCTTGCTCTGCACATAAGTATTACTTAATAACTTTTGTATAATCACTCCAATGGTTATGTTTAGGATAGATCTTTTGAGTATTAAATGTATGTCCAAAAGTGTTGGTATTTGATATGTTCTTTGAATGCTCTTAGGAGCTGTCAAAAAACCATTTTATACCCACTCTTAATATATATTGTGCAAAAGTCAAGTGTATAGTTTGTGTTTGTGGTCATGATATCTCTATCAAGTAAAAGAGTTCTACATCATCTTCAGTAAAAGAAAGTGCAATTTAGGAGGAGATAACACAATGCAAAAGAATGTGCTCATAAACTAAAAGTTGAGTTTGACAACGTGTATACCCAAAATTATAGCAACATAAAAAACAGTAACAACAACTAAGTCGATATTCCATTATGAGTTGATTACATAGATTATATTTTATTTTCGTACTCTAACACATACACGTAATAAAACATCCGCAAAATATTATAGTTTTCACTTTGAAGACTCAGATTTCTATTGAAGTTAACTACAAGGTGGTCTCTTTAACACAAAATTCCTACCCAAAAAGTCTTCATATGGGTACCAACTCTAAGTTAGTATGTCCATTACTTTCACCAGTAGAAGATAGAGTCTCTTGTTTGTTATCATTATTGTTCATCTCTTGAACTGCTGGAGGATCCACAATTGTTGTTTCCATTGTCATGTTATCAGACAGACGGCAGTTCATTTCTCTGGTTTCTTGACATATAGCACACCAGTGTAAACATAGGTGCACCATAGAAGGTTCACACGGTGAATCCTGCAAAAAATATAGACGTAGCTTAATCCTACATTGTTGATTTGGACTCTTACAATCAATCAAGAACAAAACTTTAATCTTCTTTATGTCATTTCATGCTGTGGGAGCAAGTAATACAAGTATACAACTAATATGACAGCCTGCAGGCATGCATACTCATGAATTGAAAGTTTTCTACTGACCCTTTATATTTGAGTTTGTTTTTGCGCACATATAGTACGAAAATTGCAACATCTTTTGTACTTTTGTCAAATTGTAGCAAACATACGATCGATCACCTTTAAATGATACTTTCTTTGTAATGCTTGTCGTGCCATGCCTGTGTAGACACCGCATATCCACCAAGAGCAAAGAAGCCCTTCAGTTATAAGGCCAAGAGTGTTGGGATCAATCACGCCATTGAATGCTGCTATCATTGCAGCAAGAGTAATGCCACCTTCAACACATATTACATGCCCAATGCATGCACATGTATAAGAGATGTCGTCACTCAAGCTCTCAACATTGCGTCCGAACAGCACACAGGGGCAAAACAAGCCAGTCCAGCCTATATGATCATATATATATCAAACTGATCAAATGGTAAATGGGATCATCAACTATATATGCATTATTTATTCACCTTGTCATCTTGGATTCTTAAGATGGGATTGTAATTTTAATCCATCACAAAGAAAGAAAGACAGTGGATTTATAAAACCCTTACAACTTTCAGCATCTTGAGCACAACCAAAGATCCCAGAAGTCCAGTCTTCAGTAGCAGGGGGCTGGTAACTTTCAGGCAAAGTTTGACCACATTGAGGACACCTTGGAGCAGTTAACTGTAAGATGATCTAATGAGTACTGTGATTGTATGTGTGACATTGGCAGTTTTAATTTACAACATTTCATGCACATACAATAAAAATCATTGCACGCATGCATATCTCCATGAAATTTGCATGAGAGCTTAATTTTTTATTTCTTCTTGCAGTTGATTCAAATTAGTTTTGATGAGCTTTGTGTTTTTGTGCACAACTCAAACATTAATTAAGCATTTAATTTAAACTAATAACCATCTCAATTCATATATTATGATTTATGAGAAAAAAATATGTATTTTTGTTGGAGTATAAGTTTAATTTAGTAAAAATTGTTAATTACCATCAAATTGCCGAAACAATAATCCTTGAACAGCGAACAACCACTTCATATATTCACAACAAAAAAAACTTTCCGATAGGTCCCCGAAAAGAGAAGTAAGGCTATAATGCAAACTTGCACGGTCTATTATTGAATTCACTATACCTGATAGTGAATATGCAAGTTACCGATTCCTAAACTAATATATAATTAATGTAGTTTATATGTTGGGTTATGAGCAAACATTTTTCAGACGTTTCAAATCTTGCATGATGTGAACAATTATCAATGGTAAATTCAAACCCTAATTAATTATGAATCATGACTTCTGAGTATATACACATAAAAAAACCATATAAATGTGCACAAACTACTCTTAAGGAAAGAGATGTTTAATTTTCAATTTGTTAAGTATCCATAAGAGAAAATAAGCTTATGTACAAAATGATTTGTATATCGATCCTACTTGACAATTGAAGATATATATGGATCCCAAAAAATATTAGTAATTAACAGGAAAAAATAAAAAAAAATGGTAGACATTATTTGAAGGTAATATATAATAGGGATGTTGAACCTGCACAACATCGATGGGTTGATTAAGCTCTCCCGGAGTGATATTCTGCAAAGCATCTTGCTCCTTTGTCAACTGCACATAAGCTCCATCAACCATGATTAATGGCTTTTGAATTAAAGCAAAACAATAGATTATACTCGATATTTATGTGTAAATTAATTTCAAGATATGTAAATGGAATTAGTATAGAAAACACTCAAATAATTCTTGTGAAGAAAGTGCAACTTCAGGCATTAAAAATGAATGGAAAGCATTTCTCTAAAGAATGAAATGGATGGTGTCAATTGTCAAACAAGAATGAGTTTATGTTTTAATGGGAGACTCACTCCCCCTATCCTTCGCTCTTTTAGTTCTTTAATGCATGGTATTGAAGTGAAAGGAATAATTAAATAAATACAACCCAACCAAACTGCCTAAACTCTATCGGCTAAATTTAGAAATTAAAAAACAAGCATGTAATTGCCAATTGGTAATAATTATTTTTATTAATCAAGAAAAAGGGTTATGCTCATATATAACTATTAAGCTATATGAGTTTTACAAAATGTTAATTTGGGTAGAGAAATTTTGTAGAGAGAAGAAAAAAAGAGAAATAAAATTTTTGTTTTGTATGATATTCCGAAGTTGAGAGAACACATGTATAAAAATGATGAATAAGATACGAGATCTTCGATCCGTTTAAGATTATTTTCTTTTATTCTTTCAAATGTTCAAAACGATGTCGTTACACTATTCGTGAGATTAAAAGTGTAAATATGATTCACGTATTAAGATGAAATTCTCTATTCAAAATTATTTTGTCTAGTCTAACTAATGTTGAAAACGATTTAGTTACACTAAAATCAATATTATTTTGGTTGATTCCATCTCATCTTTTTGCATGAATTAATTGAGTCTTATAGACATTGAACCATTTAAAAATAATCATGGTAGGTTTTGCATTTTGCCAAGGTAAATTTAATAAAATGTTAATTATATGATAACTTTTTAAGAGGCATTTATAATAGAAATATCATTTAGATATCATTAAATCAAAATAATATAAAAAAAATATTTTCTAACTATTATTTTATTTTATATTAATTCTTTATAGTTTTAATTTATAATTTAACGATTAATATTTTTAATTATAAATAAATGAATTTATTTCTTCATTCAATTATTTAATAAAAATTAATAAGATATTATTTGAGGAGCATTAATAAAATATATTAATTTATTTAACTACTTTAACATGGCGGGAAATCCCAGCTCCCAAACACTCCCTCCATAGTTCATACTATCATCTAGGGTTTCTAATTGTGCGTGCGATTTTCTCATACGATGTCGTCTACCGGTGAAGAACTCTCTCAATTCGGCATCTCCAATGAAGTAAGCTTCGAATTTGTATACTAATTTATTCTATAATTGCTCTGTTTGTGAAGAAATTAATGGAAGATTTTTGAATTGATTGTTGTATTGATACAGGAAAAGGATAAATTGGTCGGAGAAGTGATTCGCTATGTGTTATTCAAAACGGAACAAAATAATGGATGCCCAATCAAGAGGGAAGAGCTCACTCAAATTATTATTAATAAAAAATATAAGCAGAGGAATTTACCTAATTTTATTATCAACGAGGCAAAATCCAAGCTTTCTACCATTTTTGGGTATGAGATGCGAGAGCTTCAACGATCTCGCCCTTCTTCTGTCAATCAAAACCGTGCTAATTCTTCACAGCAATGTCTGAATTTCCACTTTTTTTTTAAATTTTTCATGCCTAAATCTGATTAAGATATCTATGATTCTTTTTTTGACAATTTTGTGTATGTTACCTGATATTTCTAGCTATTTTCATCTGTAAACTTTGTCATTGATAAATTTGTTACTGTTATTTATGTGAAATATATGCTGTTTTCAATATTTTCTGCAGAACTGAAGTTATGAATTACATCATATGGCTGTTTAAATAAGATTTTGAAGGGTTCGGGAGAGAGAGAGAGAGACTCAAAGAGATGAGTGAGTTGGTTTATTTTGTTGTTATTGGTGGGTTGTTATGCGCGAATATGTGGGTGAACAGAGATTTGTATGTGTGCCATTGTGTTTGTATGCTTGTATTTGTGTAATGATATCTTTAATCACTGATGTCTATCTAAATCTTTGGTTTAAGGTTGGAGTTATCCCGACTGTTTTTTAAAACAGTCTTCAGTTTACCTTGACTGCTAGTCTCTAATCGTGCTTTTCATGATTTACAGCTGATGCAAGATCATATGTAATTATAAGCAAGTTGCCTGTGGATGTTTACAAGAAGTTCGTGTTGGATAATGATACATCCCATGTGACTGGTTTTACTTTTGTTGTCCTTGGTATTATTCATCTTGCTGGAGGCAAGATTACTGAAGGTAATGCCCTCTACTTTGGATTGTGTAATTGTTTAGAGTTCACAACCAATTTTTTATTGAAGCATAGTGCTTGAATAAGGAGGAAACTTGGGGGCAATTGCGTAGTTTTGTTTGATCTTTGTGGCTCATGGTGGAATCTATCTCTCGCTTATTTACTGTCTACTTTTCATGCATGGTTATTTCTGCATAGCTTGAAGACTGTCTAGAAAGAGAAGTGATATAAAAAGCAGGAGTACATGATGTGGGGAAATGTGAAGGATAAAGTACTCTTGTATCCTGCATCAATTCACGAACCCCACTAAGCATCAGGGAATCAGTTGTTTCCATCCCTGAACTTGATATCGGATTCTTGCACAAGATCTTTAACATCCTGTCATTTGTTTTTTGTGGAACATGTGTGTCTGTGCGCACAGATGTGTATGCTCTTTTTTTATTTATGCCTATATTTGTCTTTTAGAGTCTGATATTACTTTGTTCATGCTAAAGAAAATTTGTGGCATCATTTGAGGCGGTTGGGATTGTCTGATGTTGAAGAAAGTCATCCAAGTCTTGGTAACGTCAAACTGGCATTGGAAGCCCTTGTCCAGCAAAGGTTAGGATTAGCATTGAATGAGTTTCTCACGCAGTGCACTTGAGTTTGCAGCAATTTCAAGCTTATTTTCAGCAGTGCTTCTGCCATAATTATCTCCCGATTTCTTTGTTGATCTTTCTTTTTTTTTTTTTTGCAGATATTTACAGAAAGACAAAGTGAATGGTCCTGAAGCTAATACTTTGTATTACGAGTTTGCTGAGAGAGCATTAGATGAAGCAGTAACTCGAAGATTAAAAGAATATGTATCTCAGGTATACTTGACCGAGTTGCTTTGCTTAATCTAACTATCTAAACCATAGCGGGCAAATTACCCCTTTTCTCCCCCACCCCAATCCCTTCGGCATCTACTTAAAATTTTATTCCAAAGCTTGTTGCATTCCTGTTTGTACTATTGATTTCAATTTGCGCTTTTCTGATGGCAGATTGTGCAAAAAGATGTCTCCCCAATGGATGCTGACTAGTGGCTTATTGCTCGTCTGAGTTTACCAATTTAGCTTCATATCAGTTAAACTATGAAGTGTATGGCTGATGTGTTTGTCATACTATCTGAGATCCGAGTAAGGAAGCCCAGTATCTACTTTGTACCACAGTTACAGTTGGGGCCGTTTTGACAATGAAGCAGTTGAACAGGAAAGATGAATATATGATCTGCTATCTGAGAATCAACTATCGCAAATATGGCAGGGCGAAAAAAACAGTTGTTGGGGCTCGTCCATACATAATTGTGTATGCTGTGCGCTCAGGTGGAATTGGTGCATTTTGGATGCCTAATCTTTGTTAAGATGTTTATGATAACGTAAATAGGAAGCAGTTGAACTTCAGTATATGCTTCTCTTTTAATAGATTGAGTAGCATGTTTTTCAATTCTATTCATATATTCATTTAAAAATCTTATTAATGCCAAAGATGTCGAGGTGTGGATAACTGCCTCACAGTAAACCCATGATCATAAATGCAAAACAACATAAATATTAACAGACTAATTTAAAATTCTGTACATTAAACATGAAAACAATGGTACTGTCATACATCCAAGAAGCTAATTGACGCATATGGATAGTTCCAACACCTTTGTGAACTATGACTCTGAATTTTCAAAACCAAGGGTGACTAAAAAAGATAAACTTTCAGGTAAGCAAACAAACTCCTATGTCAGTATTTAGTATACTCAGATGGCAAGCTTTGCAACAAAATTGCTTGGAGTTTGTTGAAGAATGAGGCCAGGACCAAGGGAAAGGCAGATCACATATACGCATATCCACAGGAATCAGACAAATGCTTCTCTCAGCTTGGTGGGAAGCTCAAGATCGGGCTCAAGTGCACTAATGGGAGAAAAGTACTCATCTACCATGTCTTTGGTTACAAGCTCCAAGCTTGGTGGGTTCCACTGCATCTCATAAAACATCAAGCTTAAATTGGACTGCAGTACGACAGCCATCAATAAAGAAAAACTAGTAGAGAACAACTAGCAAAATTAAGACAGCATTTCCTTAATCTGAGAATTACCAAAGTACAAACAGACAGATTTGATCGAAGTACTGGATGTTGTTATTAATGGATCAACAAAAAATAAACCTCGTAGCATGACTTAAAATGGATTTACCTTTGGCGTAGAATCTTTATCTACCAATCGTGCTCGAACCCCCTGACATGGAGTGACAGAAAACATTCACAATGAGGAAGACACAAAAGACGACAGTGCCAATATAACAGCAATGCATATGTTCTTCATACCTCACGGAAGTCATTGGTAATCTTTCCAGAGACTCCTTGTAGTGACATTCGGTACTCACGAATTAGGCACTGGTCAAAAGTTTGATATCTTCCTTCTCGTATCTGAACCAGATACTCATAAAAGGTCAAATGGAAATTGCAATGTCTGTACAGTAAAGTTCAACATCAATAGGACTTACAGATCTCAAAGAAACTTTCAAGCTCAATGGTGAGGCCTCTTTGAGTTTCTTCAATGTTGAAATACACCACATGTCTTGTGTTTTGCCAGCCTCAGTTTCCTACAAATGTTTTTTTAATGTAAACCTTGACAGTTATGCCCCAAAACAGGTTTACCAAATGAAAAATACAGGCTAATTCAATTTTGCACCCACAAGGTTTACATTGATAGACACCTTTGGCCTCTATAAATATTATTTCTGACACATTACGCCAAACATTGTCAAAGCATACCACATTTCCGCAATCGATGACAGATCAAACAAATTAGTAAAAACATATTCATGTTCTGTACACAAGAATTAAGTTATTACATGAACAAAAATAACCTGAATGCTTTTATTAGCCTCTGGCACATAGATAACCTGTTCATACCACTTGTTAAGACGTACTTCACATGGAATACTAGATACTAGTTTTAATAGTCAATTTTTTAGGCTATAATCATCATTGACTGCATCACATGGTGTTGCACCTGCAGAAGCCCATCATTAGCTTTGATTTTGTTTCTCAATGATATAAAATCATTTGTAGTCTTACTTTCTTATATCTATAATAAATTAATAATTGAGAATGAATTGAGACCATTTCAGAAAAGTTGGTTGTGTATCTGAGCTAGTAGTTGGAGAGGCAAAGTGTGTCAATCAGTGCCAAGCTTTTAAAGTACACAAGAGGAGCTTCTTGCTTACCAAAGCATCAATAATTTCCTCAACTGTATCATGGCTGAAACATTTGTCAAGTGTTTTAATCCTAATAAAGAAGCGAAGAAAGGATTAGCTGGGTTTACAGCATGAAGAACAAAGAGAAGATAGTAATTATAAAAGAAAGAAAAACATATAAGAGACAGCCTCGTTCACCATCAGAACTCAAAAGGTAACTACAGAATCAACATAAATTTTCAGGACCAAGATAGCTGAAATTTCATTCAAGCAGAAGTAAACATTACAAAAAAGAAAAATCAAAATATATAAATGTCTGAAGCCAAATTCTACTGTCTTATCCTCATTTGTAATAGCATGTAATTCATGATATCACAATTTCATTTCCTTAATAATGACGCACAGAAGAAAATGCCCAGTGGTATAAGTTTATCCAAATAACTCTACAATTAAGCCGTATATATATACTGCCAGTGGTGGCTCAAGTATCAGAGACAAAGGAACCCATATGAATGTCATCTGAAATCATAATCACATCAAGGAGTGGTGCATCATGAAGATTGGGCAGACAACTATACAGCTGTAATCCAATTGCAAAGGGAATATGCTCCCTAACGAACTTTTCACCTTCATGTTAGTCAGGCCATGGATAAAAGAATAATTACCAGTGAATTACACTTGTTTGGTCTGGGTGGACAAGGTCTCCAAAGTCTTGCAGAGAACTTTCAATGACAGAAGGATCATCAGTCAACAAGCTTCCAAGTTGTTCTTCAATTAAATGAAGCTTCTACACCATTGCATTGAGGGGAAAATTGTTACGTTGTGGAAATAGCAAAGTATAAAGAAACACAAACTAAGCTCAAAAGTATGAACCGTTGTCAGTGTGTAGTGGGTAGCAAGCCCGCAGGATAACATTTCAACTCCATTGAGCTTGGCTCCAGTTAAGCCCAAATATTCTCCTGACAGCAGATAATAAGAAAACAAAA
Organism: Ophiorrhiza pumila; assembly: GCA_016586305.1. Classification (NCBI taxonomy): domain Eukaryota; kingdom Viridiplantae; phylum Streptophyta; class Magnoliopsida; order Gentianales; family Rubiaceae; genus Ophiorrhiza; species Ophiorrhiza pumila. The sequence goes on from BLIW01000002.1 coordinate 3,533,834, forward strand.
TTAGAAAAAAAAAAGAAACAAATTGCATGTGTGCAACACTGCCGCTAGAGGTAATGCTTCACTTGAGCTGGCATCCAAACTGAGTCCGCATGTGAAATAACTATGAAATAAACACTAAGCAAAGATGGATCAAAGATGCTGCTCAGAACAAGGTTAGAATATACCAAGATAGCCGAAACTCAAACACATATACATTCAACACGTGAAGAAGAATTACAATAAACTCTCAGTTTGAAAAAACAACACCAGTCAGGATGGTTTCAGTTTGATGAGAATACATGCCTACCTAAATAACCAGGCAAATGTGAGAGGTGAAAAGAAGCTCCAGCATCTGGATGGAAACCAATTTGTGTTTCAGGAGTTGCAAAAACCTGCAGAATTTGGAACATAGATTGAGCTCCATTTCTCAGCTATGGAAAACATTCATAGCCTACAGAGAACATTTCAACGAGGAAAAAACAGAAGAAATTAGAAGATAATTTTATTTGACTAAAAAGCCCCATCACAATGCACACTATTTGTCATTGTTCCTTCATTACCATTTCAAAAAAACCTACATGCTCATTTGGCAGCCTGGTGTCTTTTGCTATTTTAATATCCATTTCCAACCTGCATAGTTTTTCAGATTCGTGGATCAGTCACTTAAAACCTATTATGTCAACTCAACATCCTCGGTGCTCTAATCCCTTATATTTACAAATCTACACTTCCTAACTGCAACCCCTGACATTTTTATTTTGATTTATGTTCCACCACATACGTGCTTAGGAGCAAGAGGCATGGTCCTTACACAATCCAGAAAACTGTAACATCGTTAAGTTGGATAAATCAGACGTATAACTACATAGCACTCAACATCTCTCTGATACATTTAGTAAACCAACTAAAGCAAGAATAAAAGTGAAACAAAGATATTATAAGTTCTGTTTATTTCCTACTGTTTTATCAGTTGCAACTCTGAATGTTCCAGGAATTGAAACTCCAGCCCCACCACCCATAGTAATTCCATTTAAAAGTGCAACCTGCATCAAGATCAATAACACCTATAATGCGAGATAAGTAATGCTAAATGAGCTCGTTAAATGCCATACACTGACTGTGCATAGGACCACAAAATTATAAGAAGAGAGACAAACAGTATAATGCCAATGAGGGATGAGAGGAAGAATACTGAAAACAATTATGACAGTGAAACCAAGACACATGATATGCTGACAATCAAAAATTAAGGATCGCAACCAGGTCCCAAGAATGCTTGTCAGTTCAGGAAAGAGACTCTCTCTCTCTCGCTCTGTAAGCGTGTGTGTGGTACAAACATCCACAACTCAAACTAATTGATAAAAGTGTTGCCTTTTGAAGATAGCTATCTAGTTAAATCGCCAACAATCTGACCAAATGACCACAAGGAACAGTGTCATTCCCAATCTACTGAGGAAATGTTGAAAGAACTAGGCCGCTAGCTTATCTTCACCTGTCTTCTTGAACTTTCTGAAGTTTAGATACTCAGATATCTTCATCTTCCAGTTGAAAATTTTGTTTTATTTAGTGCTACACAATAAAGAAGATAATCTTCTTCAAGTTGACTAATTTCTGGACAAGCCACTTTAATTTTTGGGCCCGGGATTCAGGAAGGATATCAAATGATGCAAAACTATCATATATAATAGCCTATAGAGCCCTGATGTGCAAGCTTAACATGATGCCCATTATATAACATAACATACATACTTTTGGAAATACAATGATACTCACATGGGGTTTCAAGTATGTACCCAGCATGTACATAAAACTGTATAACGTCCAAAAGAATTCTTTACACTCTTCAATATTTCCTGCATGAATCGAAGTGGAACTTGATCAATAATTTATCCAAAAAAGTTAAACAACACAGTACAACAACAAAAACTATTACAACAACAACAATTAAGCCTTTATCCCACTATGCGAGATCGGTTACATGGATCATACTTCACCATTGTATTCTATCTATACACGCGTTTTCATTTATATTTAAATATATCATATCTTTTTTTATCGTTTCTTTCCAATTCTTTTTAGGTCTCCCCCTTCCCCGTTAAGACAGCACACAAAAAAATGAAACAACTAAATTTTCAAGACAGCACACATTTGGGTTGGTAATTGAAAACACTTGAATTGCAAAATATTAGTAAATGAAACAGGAATAAGAAAAAGTTTTAGAGACCAAAAAAAAGACAGATGAAAGCAATGTCTTAGAGCTTGGATAATTAACAGCTAGTCCAGAGGCAGATTCATCAAATGGTAAATCAGAGAAGAAAAGGAAGGAAAAAAAAAGATATGAGAAGAAAACCGAGCATAAATAAACACTAAAATGTAATTGGTTTCTAAGTGAGTCGTGAATTTCTGTCACCACTCCAACATGGTTTGTACCTTCATGTAGCAATTTGTGAAGAGCTACAATATCACCACCAGCACAAAATGCCCTGCCTTTGCCCTTCAACAGTTCCAAAATTCCAATTTGATTACTTCATATAGCAAACAAATGTATGCACAAAACCAAGAATTTAAACAAATGAAGAAGTGCCAGAAGCTTAAACAAATAAAAAACCGCTTCTAAATATAAAAGGGAAAATACCTTCAATAGCACAAACCCAACATCAGGGTTGTCCTCCCAACTTTTGTACAGATTTTGTAACCTGGCCCCCTTAAATTCCAAAAGATCACACAATTACATAAAAATGGGTCTAAGTAAACTTCAAAAACAACATTAGCCCACGTGACAAAATTCATCAACATAGACAATTAACATTAAAAACAAGCAAAAAGGAGCAATCTTGATTAATGGGCACTCACCATTGCAGTGCTAAGGGCATTAAGAACTTGGGGTCTGTTGAGAATTGCAGTCCTTGAAACAGCATTTCCCTCCACTAATACCTGAAACCAAATTAAAATTGCTAACTTTTAGTCAAAGAGCTACGCATGCAATGCATATAAGGCCACAAAATCACAACAAGAAATGTTAATGGATAGAGATAATAAAAAAGAGTGAAGACTTAAAATGTTTTCATGATCACTGATGAAGGGGTCGGTGGCGAGTGAACTGAGGCATCTTTTGCACGCAGAGTTGAAGCTACTAATTGCTGTGTAACGCCTCAAAAAGGATGAAGCAGTTTTGAGTCTTTGCATCCCTTTTTCCAGTTCGATAAATTCTATGCTTCTCCAATTTCAATCGGTGATGGTATCCCTCTTTCCCATGTTGCAGTAATATTCAAGCTGAACTCTATTTACGTGGCTGGGCTGGGGCTATTGGTTAATCTTGAAAGTTATTGTGGCAATTTTTCAGTTCTATGGAAATTACCGGGTCAAATTTGTGCAAGGTTTTCAAGCTGCGTACTCAAGTTGGTAAAGACTCTTATTTGGCATTTAAAGTATTATCCATGTAATTACCCTCTTCATGTTGCAGTTCAAATTACTTAAAAATGGGAGATTAGATATTTTATCTAAAATTATTTTTGTCATATTCTATTTAATTTTTAAACTGACGTTTAAAAGTATAAATATAACTAAAATCACTTTATATATATAATTTTGGACAGAAAATACCAACTCTAAATTTATTTTTTTTTAATAAAAAACTGTAATATTCTGTTGTGAGAAGTGGGAAATGTTTTAAGGGTCAAAAGAGAATAAGAACATTGAGAAACCTCAAGTTTTTAAGATTTAGATGGACATTTTTAGACTCTTTTTTTTGTTGTTTAAAATAAAATGATTGACTAACATATTATTATTATTATTTTAGATGGCTTCATTCCAATTCGCTTATAAAAATTCACAACAATATATGTTTCAAAATAAAACAAAACAACAATGTAAGTTTTCTTGAAAATTAGCAAAACTTTTTTAGAGATATTTGATGTTCATTATTAGGCTAGACAATATCTATAGACCCTAAATATCCATTCATATAATACAATGAAATTATATTGGTTAAAAATCTCCTCATAATGCTATTCATGTAGCTCTCCTCATGGCCTTGTCAAAGCCCGTGGACTGAACAAGAAAAAATGTTCAACCACTCCGTAACACCAAAGTTATGCACTTTCAATTCTTCTTCCTCAGCCTAAGTGATAACGTCTAATGAAACTTATCACCACATCCAATCCTCCTCGTATTTCGCTACACCTTGAATCTCGCATTTTTTTACCCATCCTTGATCTTTTTTCCCCCCTCCTCGTATCATCATATAAACAAACCAAATATGCTTCATCTCAAACTTTTTTATTGTCATACACAATCCTCTCAAACTTGTACACTAGGACTACTTTTGTTATTGTCCCTTAATTTTTTTTTCAACTATGGTAAAAGAGCCCCTCAGAGTTCTTGTCACTGGTGCAGCTGGTAATCTTTTTCTTTCTTTGTCTATACTCATGTCACAAATGGCAAATCATCATCCCTGGAATTCAATCTATAATGTTCTTTTCTTTGGAAACAAGGGAAGTTATACCATTGATTACTTCTTGATTTTATCTTGGTTGTACTACTTTAAGACTCAAGCATTTTGTCCAAATCCAAAATTTGCCTATACATATAAAGTAACTTGTATAGTTTATTGTGTTTTTCACTGTTTTGGGGCTCATTATGCATATGCAGTGGTAGCAATATATTGCATACAAAGCAGTAATCGATCGTTCTTGTTGTATATGTGAAATGGAGTATTTGGCATCAATTGAGAAACATTTAATTGCTTTGGGTTGTGCATATCTGTCATGGAAGTTTATTAAACATATTTGGAGCTCCACCAAAATGGGAAAGCAACCTCTTAAAGTGCTCGTAACTGGTGCTGCAGGCATGTTCATGCTTTTTAATTCATTATAATTGTAGATTTTTTTTTCCAGTTTTTCTTTTTCTCTTTTGTAATTTTTGTTTAAGCTAGTTTTATCATGGTAAGATTGGTGGAAATACTGGGAGATAGGGGATTCTGATTTTATCAAAGTATCATTCACTTTGGATCAATCTTTGTCCCACAGGTCAAATAGGCTATGCTCTGGTTCCAATGATTGCTAGAGGAGCCATGCTAGGTCCTGATACGCCTGTGATCATACACATGCTTGATATTGAACCAGCAGCTGAGGCCTTGAAGGGTGTAACCATGGAATTGATTGATGCAGCTTTCCCTCTTCTCAAAGGTAGTATGAAACTCAACTGGCTATGCAAATATATTTAGTTGAGATTCGTTGTCGCCCAATTGATGCTTGACCATTAACTTTGCTCAATCAACACAATAGGTATTGTTGCTACAACAAATGCTGTTGAAGCTTGCAAAGGGGTGAATATTGCGATTATGGTTGGTGGATTCCCTCGAAAGGAGGGAATGGAGAGGAAGGATGTAATGACGAAAAACGTATCGATTTACAAAGCTCAGGCTTCAGCTTTGGAGCAGCATGCTGCCCCAGACTGCAAGGTATATACTTATAACCGAAAAATAGATGCTGATACTAAGTGGGAAAACAAACAATTAACTTAGCTTATATTGATCACTTTTTGTATATTAATGCATTAAGATAGCAATAATTGTTCTGCATAGGATTGATGTATCTTAGCAAAATTCTTGCATTACTACAGGTGCTGGTGGTTGCTAATCCAGCTAACACCAATGCACTAATTTTGAAAGAATTTGCACCTTCAATCCCTGAGAAAAATATCAGCTGCCTCACAAGACTTGATCACAACAGAGCTCTAGGTCAGATTTCAGAGAGGCTAAAGGTCCATGCGAGTGATGTAAAGAATGTGATCATTTGGGGAAATCATTCTTCAACTCAATATCCAGATGTCAATCATGCTACTGTAAACACTGGCAAGGAGTGGAAGTCAGTCAGAGAACTTGTTTCTGATGATCAATGGTAGTTCTAGTTGATTATTTTGTTACCTTGCTCATATTGTTTGTAATTTTTATACACTTCTCTAATTCGTTTCATCATAATATATTTGTAAATAACTTGTTCCAGGTTCTAACAATTGCTGTATTTTGAATGTGGTAGGTTGAACACAGAGTTCATTACCACTGTGCAGCAGCGCGGTGCAGCCATCATCAAAGCTCGAAAGCTGTCAAGTGCACTATCTGCTGCAAGTGCAGCTTGTGATCATATCCATGATTGGATTCTTGGCACTCAAAAGGGGACATGGGTATCCATGGGAGTTTACTCTGATGGATCTTATGGCATACAACCTGGCCTAATTTACTCTTTCCCTGTGACCTGTGAGAAAGGAGAATGGTCAATTGTGCAAGGTCAGTATTCTTGATGCTAAACAACATTTTGCATCTCCTGTTTACATTATATGCACATTTATACTAGCATTAGGCCACTAGCAGCAGTCTGCACTTATCTTTTCTCTGATATGCACTGCAAATTATGTCAAAACAAATTGGATTGAACAAATACACAGATGTTAGACTAAACATCTGCAGCACTTCATCATTTGCAATCAGAAATCTCAGGCATGAAAATGTGAGATTACGCGAACTTTTGTAATCATAACTTACAAGGACATATCTGCAGAAGAAAAATCAAGAAATTGTGAATGCATATTGTGCCGCTTATTACACGTTGTGATGCCACAATACATTCTAGGAAGACTTTGTGAAACTGAAGTCTGAACAATGAGAATGTGAATCTTGATGCAGATCTGAAGATAGATGAATTTTCCAAGGCCAAAATGGAGGCAACTGCGAACGAATTGATTGAGGAAAAATCATTGGCCTATTCATGCCTCAATTGAAACTGCACTTCCATCTCAAACAACAACTTGATTGTGGCTTAATACTGAATCAATAAAGCCGAAATGTTAGACAATGAAGATTGCTCTCTTATTTTTGTTTTGTAATTCTTGAATCTTTTCAATAATCCTTTCTCATGTTTGTCTATTGAGCTCTTCTATTTCATTTTCCAAACAACTTTCTACAACATCCGCCATTGATTCGAAAGAGTGATCATCAACTGATGCACGCACAACAGTTTAAACATGTAAAACACAAGTAGTACAGGTTTAGGCTCCATTTTGAGGCTTAAAAACCATGTTTGAGCAAATACTCTTCATCATCATCAATTGATAAAAACTAAAGCGTTTTAATTGGAGGCGTGCTTTTTCAGAAACTTGTAGGTGAAGCTCCACGGCTTACCCTCATACCCTGCTGGCCGCAGCAATTCTATTTCAACGCTTTCAATACTGGACCAGAAGGCGTGCTTTGTAACTCTCCCTTGAAGTCCCATTACAAATATTAGAAAAAAAAAAAAAAATTCCATGAATTTAGATAAATATTTTTTCATGAACAATAATAGAAAATAGGGCTATTATCCTGTGGGACCGAGACTTGTTGAGTATGAATTTCAATTTGAATTTAACATATAAAAAATTAATATAAAATATTAAGAAGAGCAATGATAGGGGGAATGAAATTCTGGAGTGACTGACGTGACAGTGATAAAAAGACAAACTAATACCCTAACCAAATGATGAGTGAACCCTAATGGGTAAGGGATAAGTTTGTCTTTTTATCACTACCACGTTAGTCACTCCAGAATTTCACTCCCCCTATCATTTCTCGAACTTTTTATCAAAATATTGTCATTTTTAAAAATTTACCAAAATATTATTATTTTTATTTTGTTTCCAAAAATACCTAAAGTGGGATTGGGAATCTCGACTTTGAAGTCGAGATTGCCAACCTCGACTTTGAAGTCGAGATTGCCAACCTCGACTTTGAAGTCGATATTGGGAATCTCGACTTTGAAGTCGAGATTGGAAACGTCGACTTCAAAGTTCGAATTCCCGATTTTAGGGTCCCAACTTCTTGCAACCAGAATCAATTGTGCCACTATTCTTATTTCTATGCTGATGGGACTTTGGCAGAGGGCAATCATTTTAGAGAAACGTTAGCATTTTCTAACACCCAAACCACCCCCTCCTCTCGTCCTCGGATGTGCTACGGATTCCAGCGAAGTCAAGGGAATCTTGGGAATGAACCTCGGACGATTGTCCTTTGCCTCCCAGACTAATTTACAGAAGTTTTCTTACTGCCTGCCAATTCGTCAAGGTCAAAGTAACGTTGCTCCCTCGGGTGGATTTTACCTTGGTCAGAATCCCAATTCAAATACATTTCAGTACATTAATCTTTTGAACTTTCCACAAAGTCAATCCATGCCCAATCTTGATCCCCTGGCTTATACTGTTGGACTTGTTGGCATAAGAATTGGTGCCAACAAATTGATAATTCCGCCATCCGTTTTCCGGCCAGATGCTGGCGGTTCCGGTCAGACGATGATTGATTCCGGAACCCAATACACATTCGTGGTGGAAGAGGCATACAATAAGGTGAGGCAAGAAGTTGTAAGACTAGATCGTTTTTGGAGGAGCCTTAGACATGTGTTTCGATGGAAATCCAATGGAAATCGCACAATTAATTGGGGATATGGCGTTTGAATTTGACAACGGTGTCCAGATTTTGATTCCTAAGGAAAGAATTCTGGATGATATGGGTGGAGGAGTACATTGTGTGGACTTGGGGTGGTCACAATCACTAGGAGTTTCAAGCAATATCATTGGTAATTTCCATCAACAAAATCTTTGGGTGGAATTTGATATTGCTGGTCGTAGAGTGGAATTTGGAAAGGCTGATTGCAGCAAGTCTGTGTAAGCATCCGTTTGAGAAGATCGACAATAAGAAAGTGTTAAAAAGCCCCTCAACTTCAAAGTCGAGATTCCCAATATCGACTTCGAGGTTGGCAACCTCGAATTTGAAGTCGAGATTCCCAACCCCACTTTAAGTATTTTTGGAAACAAAATAAAAATAACAATATTTTAATAAATTTTTTTAAAAATGACAATATTTTGGTAAAAAGCCCATCATTTCTCTATTAAGAATTAGCGTATAAACTATAAAGTATAAAAAATTAGCATAAAATATCAAAGATTGGCGTATAAAATTTTAAAAATTAATATAAAAACTATAAAAAATTAACTAATTAGTGTATAAAGTATCAAATATTAGCGTATAAACTATAATTTCCATATCCCGTATTATATATGAAACCGTCTTACAAGAGTTTTTGCGTAAAAAAATATGTACTTTTTATGTGATAATATAACTTTTAAAAAGATAAATATTTATTATAAATGAAATATAAATTTTGTTTATGTAATACTATAATTATTAATACACGAGGATTAATTGCGAATATATAATTGAAAGTGTGTCAAACAGTCAATGAAGAATAAGTCAAGTGAATAACTTTTGTCCACATTGCTCTTCCCCTCTGCTGTCTCCCGCCCTCCCCTCCACTCGATCACCGGTTCACCACCATTGGCGCCACCGCAACTTCCTCACTTCCCCCTGCAGCACCCCTCCCTCCCTCCCCTCTCCTTCCCCAGAAGTTTCACTCCCAAATCGTCAAAGGGTTTTCCTACCTCCCCAACAAAAAGTTGAATCTTTTCTTGTTTCCCTTTATTATCTGACGTTAGCGGTTTCTGGAATCAAACTTCTGCTTCACAAGCTAGGTGGGTTTCGTTTTTCAACATCTTTTGATTTTGTTTTAGAAGTTTTTTTATGTTATTATTATTTGTTTTTTAAAATTTAGTTCCCCTTTCTTTAGTGTGTTTCTGGAGGCAGTCTCGTTTCAAGACTCAAACTTTTAATTCGTTTCTTTACTGTTGATGTAAAGTTTTTGCCTTTTCTCGTCATTATATGTTGGCATTGAATTCCCATAAGTCTTGATGTGTTTTTTCCATTCTTTTTTAAAGTAAGTATTAGGGATTAGGAATTTAGGATTGTAGATTGATGGAAGCTACAAGAAGTGTAATTAAAGAAAAGATTATGAAGATTTACTAATGAACATGGAGCTTTGAACAGAAGCGATTAGTTCAAACCTAACAGGGAGGGGAGTGGCTGGACGATAGAGAAGGTGGTTATAGTGACGGATCGAGCTCATGAAGGAATTGAGAATTTGTTGCATTCTGAAGAGTGATTGTTGGAAAGACATGGTTTAAGAGAACTCGATGAATTCCTGGAATTATATTATAACCTTATTAAATGAATGAGATGTATGTTAAAATATTTAAACATGTGGTTGGAGTCTTTTTATGTTCTATTTTCTCCAGGAACTTATGAGATTGGGAAATTAAACTAGTGTAAAACTTCCCAAAAAATTTTGAAACTGAAGCAGAAACTAAGTTGATAGAATAAGATGGAAATGTGGGATATGGGAATTTTACAGAATGATTCATTCTACATTTATAAGAGTAGGAAGGAGAGAAATTGCTAACAGACACAAATTTTAATACTATTCTATTTTGAATTTTATGTTTGATCAAAGCGAATAATTTCTTTTCATGAGCGCTAATAAGTAGTAGAATACATGAATAAATGGCACTCACAGTCTGTAACCTGGCTCTCAGATTATCTTAAAATTGTTTCTTTAACAGTACAGATTCTGGGACTGTTGCCGTTGTTTGTCAGATTTCGCTCACAGACATGGATGGTACAATGAAGCAGTTTCAGGAAGGTCTTATTGAGGTTGAGATTGAAGCTGAAAACTTTTTACTAGCAAGACACCAGGTAACTGAAACACAGCTATGCCTGTGGAGAAACATCTGGTTTCCGGTTTACAACTGTCTCTGATTTGTGAAGATGTACTTTGCAGTTAGTTGAAAATGATAGATTGAGGAACGCCAACAGGGAAGCATTGACAGCATTAAGGAGGAGGGCTAGGACAACCAAAACTAGTTTGCCTTCCCCTTTTGATTCATTAATGCGGGAGATCGAATCAAAGCCACTGGTCAAAGAGATTTGTGAAACATGTGGCAATCATGATGCCAAAGAGAAGATGTGGATGATGTTTCCGGGAACTGATGTTTTTGCTGCCATTCCATTTCATGCTGCTCATACCATTTTGGAGAAAGGTACATGCAAGTATCTTTTGTTTTTCTTTAATGGTTTGACTAGATTGCATTTCTCTAATTCTACCTGAACTTAATGCTAACATGAATTCTGTACATAGTGCTAATGTTCTAGTAGAAAATTTAACTTGTGCGTGTTAGTCTTCTGAATTCTCAGGAAACTATTCCTTTGCTTGTTGCACCATTTAAGTTTATTGAATAGACATAAGACCAGCGATGCTTTATGGGTTAAAATATTGGGTGACTAAATATGAGCACGAACAAAAAATGAGGTTAGGAGAAATGAGAATGTTGAGATGGATATGCGGGCACACTAAACTAAATAGGAAAAGTAAAGGATGCATTAGAAAGAAAGTGGGGGTAGTTTCAACATATAAGAAAATGAAAACATCACGTTTAAAATGGTTTTTACATGTGCTTAGGAGACCTTTGGATTCCCCAATAGTGTGTCTAGAAAATTGAGAAACATTATGTGAAATTAAAAGTGGAAGTGGACGACCTGAAAAGAATTGAAAAAAAACTATTCAAAAAGACATAATATACTTAAATATAAATGAGAGCACATGTAGATAGAACATGATGGTGAAATATGATCCATATAACTGGCTCCACATAGCGGGATGAAAGGCTTAGGTTGTTGTGGTTGTTGCACCATTTAATGCTACACTGTTGGAAAATGAAGTTACTTCTATTTCATTGTTAATTTGGTAACCTGCTAACTATCTAGTCTCTTATGGGTGTATGAATATAAAAGGTGTGTTTGTGTGTGCAAGTGTGTGCTCGTTCACCTGTGTTTCTTGTATGCATAATAAAAAAGGTACTCTATATGACAGTTAACCTTTGTCGAAAGAAATTCCCCACAAATCTTTTTAGATGCCGGACAACTTAGCAGTGGAGTGGTTCTTGGATGAGCTACAGAAATGAAAGGGCCAGGAAACAAGGCTATATTGTGACATTGTTGCTGTTAAAAATGACCCTATAACATTACTATGCACAATTATGTGCAATGGGATTGTTCCCCTGAGAAATGTGCTTCACTAGGTCTTTATCATATTTACATTTATTAGAATTTTTTCGGTCTTTCCTGCATAAAACTGTCCTAGGAAAAGCATGCTTCTCTACACAGTATATTCTTTAATATGCCTGATATTTTTCAAAATGTAATCACTCCCTCTCTCAACCAAAAAAAAAAAAGAGATAGGGAGAGAAAATGGAAAAGGGATTTAGCTTATACCATGTGTGCTATGTAATGTAGATCAAGCTGGGCTTGATTTTGAAGCTAAGAAACTTCAAAGTCTCATCAAGGAGAAGTCCTTTTGGATTTCTGAAAAAGGAGCTCTTGCTGACAGGATCAGTCCTGGTGTGCTTAGATCTCTGGTTGCTTTAACAGATCAGCCCAAGTAAGTATTGCACGGTGCGACATTTGTTATTTTAACTTTTTGATGTCTAGTTGAGAAATGTGATGGACATTTTACTTCAAGCGTTCTTCTCTCTATTTCTGCATTAACTTGGAGACTTTTCCTATTCAGGAACAAGGACAAAGAGTAAACCATCAGAGATACCTTTTATATCAGAGTACTGTGTTCTAAGCTAGTAAGATAAAACAGGTAAGTCCATACTTTTGTGTGTTTTTGTATCCACAATCTTCATTTCTGTTCAGTGGGACTTTGTTTGCGTTATTTTATGAATGTTGCAGTTAACTGCCATGTAAAAGCTGTGAAGGGGCCTTTCCTTTCACTAACTTTTTTTCTGAGAACTATCATTTTGTGATGTTGCATATTGTTAGCTTCATTTTGGCATTTTGAACTTCTTAGCAACTTATGACATGCTTCCATGGATGTGCTGTTGCATTTTCCATTAACGTTCTTTTAGCTTTTTATCTGATCATTGTGTTTCCTTGTTTCTTTTTTCTTCAATCGCTGTCATTCTTTATTTGCAAATTTTGAGCTCAATTTCAGTCTGTCAATGATCTGTGAAGTTGCAACTTCTTCAATTGTCTTGTCCTTGCATCGATAGTTCCTGGTTGCGTGGCCACATTTAGTGTTCGATAGTTCACTTGCTTTCTTCCTTTTCTCATAATGCTTTTGAACACAGGGTCTTGGCCCAGTTTCTTGTGCTCATGGTGAGACCGATGGTTGCTGCTGTAGAGTTGAAAATACTACTTCCCTTTCTTAAGTAGTCTAGAGAGGTTGGCCATATATCACATTAAAATTTTCAGCGATGGAGAACAACTAATGGAGTTCTTAACTTTAGGTTACTGGGAATGGGGATTGATAGTACTTACCAAGCTATCTATTTTGCTTCTCTTTGTTTGTACTGTGGGAAAATTTTGTTTTGTACCGGTTTAAAGAAGCCTATGCATTTTGGATTTATTAATACCTTCAACACCAAATGTAGTAAATCGTCAAAAGCTCATTTGTCAGTGTATACCTACTGAACAAATGAGCTTGTCCAGTCTGCATCCTGTGTTGCAATTAACCCCCACAGTTTAGTAAAATTGGGCTTTGTTAGTCATTGTTCTATTTGTCTACTGCAAATGTATGTATCGATGGATTTTATCCCTTCAATAACAAGATTGACACTTTTTTCTTATTGTTTCAAGAACTAGCAATTTATATCAGAAAAGAAGTATTCCCTGTTTTCCTGTATAATTGACCTTATAGCTAGCTGTTTATGTACATTGCGGTGGTTGTGCGAATTCGGAAACTTGTGTTTTATGAACCCTTCTCCCAACTTTACCAAAGCCTGGGAAAGAAGAACATGGAAGCAGTAATACCAGTGAGGCCGTATGCCAGTTGGTCACATCCTTTAAACGATTCTCTACTACTATTACCAGTAGGGCAATGGTGAATCCATCTATGGTGTGTCATTAATAACACAGTGAACAGCGTATCTTCTAACCACTCATTCGTGAAAGCTTCATCTTTTCGCATCCTTAATGCTCATATTCTCTATAGTAAAAGGAAAAATTCAGTTTGGAGTAAGTTTGACTCTTTAATTTCCAAGGTTTTGAAAGTAAAATTCTGTGTTATTTGTTATTTCCTGTTTGACAATATATTTTGCCTTAAAATCCCTTATTGACTATCACCCCCATCCATTCATTTGATTCTCGGTTGTGGGTTGCACTTGTAAAAATCTGAAACAAAATTTACTTAGAACAATGTGAAGGAAAAGTCCTTTTGGAAGTCAGAGAAAAGGAACTGGAGTTTCTGCTAACAAGATCAGTTCCAGCCTTCCAGGTATTCTCAGAAACAACCAAATTTGGTCTGCCAACAAGAGAAGAGCATTTATTTCAATATTTATCTGCAGATGATACCTGGATCTTATTTCTTGAAAAACTTAAAGATTTGGACAACTCTCTGTGTATGACTGGATTACCATTTGGTGAAAATTATTCTCATAATAATATGGATACTCAGAAACAAACAGTTTTCTTGTTCTGATGTATGTATGTAATCGTGTGCGCACATCTATGAAGTCCATGTGGCTCTATTATGTTTTTTCTTGGGAGACAAAACAAAAGTAGACAAATAAATCAATAATAAGCATACAAAAAAAAAAAAAAAATCCCATTTTGTGCAACATTCTTGCCATTAACCTGTGGCTCGTGGAGATTTTTTTTTTTTTTTTTTTTCACTTAGAACAAAACCCTGAATGTGGAGAACGAGCAAAGCAAAATTAAATATGAAAAAGGGACAAAAAGATAAGCCATGCATATATTATGGATTTGATCAAATAAATCCTTATAAGTTGGGATATTTGACAGGGCATAGGTTGCGTTGAGTGCACGAGCTGCTCACTATAGTTGGTGCTTTGCATCTCCTGAAACTCGTTTAGTCTTGTTGATTGTAACTACTGGGGTGGTGTCATTATTTAATTTGCTTCCATTGATTCTCTTGCATGTCACATTCCATTGAATGACTGAACATATTTTTGGTGTGGACCACAAAAGATACGAGGAGGAGGAGGACGGACATCAATTGTTTATGTCTGATGTTGTTATGATCATTATCATTATCATCATCATCATCATCCCACAAACACTTCGCTCTCATACTCGAGTTTTATGTGGGTTTCATACACTGTTTTTGGTCATTTATCTTCCCCTAAATGGAGAAGCTGGCAGCTTGATATGGTCATCTTAAATCATAATAAGTTAGAATCTTCAAGTGGACCAACCAAAAGGCCTAAGTTTTTTTTTTTTTTTTTTTGTCAGTGCGGCGAACATGATTATAATTTGGTGCTATTCTGAATTACAAATTGCATTCATTTGTTGAAAAGGGATTCTCTTTTTTTTTGGTGGGGTTGGGAAAGGAAGCTGGGGAAAGGCCCCTGCACATGATTTTATAATGTAGCAATTCTTGTACTATGGGATGCAATGAATTATCACTATCATTTTCTGTGTCATTAGGCTTGAGATGTTGACAAGGCTTATTAAATAGGTTTGCTGCAGCAGAACTACTCTTGGCCTTGTTCCTAGTTATTGAGTAAATAATCAACATCAAGTATTCAATGATGATAATGGCTGCCTTACTTGTATGCATTGCAAAATTTAAGCCTTTTCTGTCTGGTGAAAGGGAGGTAGCAACGGTGGGTGTTTCCTTTGATGTATATGTTCTTGCTCTTTCTTATCTTTGTTTTCAGTTTAGGTGACAGCAAAATTTTCACAACCCTCTTTGTACCATCAATTCTTCATCATCACTAATTTCCCTACGGATTCATTCAATCAAGGCAGAGGAGGGCCAGTTTTGTGACACGAGTTTGGAAACGCTATTCTTCTTCTTTTAGGCTATAATTATGACTTATGAGTGTAAATGCATGCATTTCTAGCAATAAGATATGCAGTTAGAAGCTATCATTAATTATACGATGGAATGGACTCAGTTTGTGGGGCTGAAATTTTGTCAATCAAAACTAATGTTGTTTTAAGAACATTGAATTAGGCTGGTGCAATAATAATTATATGCGGTCGAACAATTTGAGGTGGGAAAACGTGTACAGCAAAGTTGATTTCGAGTTTTCGAGTGAACTTTGAGGTTTGTTGAGTCTTTTGTTGGCCATCTGTGAGTGTTCGTTTTCAACCAACAACAACAGATGGGATGACTTAAGAAGATGCATGTATCAAATTTTCCATCTTAGAAATTGGCATTTTGTTCTAATATCTCATCTTAAACTTTAACTTTTGATACTAACATTCTTTGAGCTAAATGAATGTTGAGGCCTGAGGGCACTTGTCATTGAATGGTTCCCTTTAGGCATGACACAATAGACAGAATTCAAGACCCCATATAGCTTAGATTTTTGTTGGGACTTGGGACTTCAGTACTTAAAAGCTATTAAAATACTTGTTAAAATAACCAAAAAAAAATCGCATACAGACAAGACTACCAATCAGTGACATGATTGCAGTAGAGTTTGGTTTGAAGATGCAAGAAAAACTGCAATCTAAATTAATCATTCATTAGCACAAGTTGCTGTTCTCCTTTTGTTGCATAATGATCATCATCATCACTCTGCTGTTACTAAAAGTGACTGATCGAATTTGCTTCATTCTAGCAAAACAAAAATTAAGACATATGTTATGAACCTCTAAATCCCAACAATAATTTGTCCCAACATTATTGTTGTATGCTATACATACAAATGTATCATCAAGACATCAAGTTTTGTATCCTGTATTTCCTTGACATTGAAAGCTGCCTCTGCATGGTTTAGCACATGGGATAGAGTTAGAAATCTAGCTGGAAAAACTTGCTAAATCTGGAGAGACTGACTGGGCTCTTAAAAGAGTAAAATTTAAATGTGATTTGATGCTCCATAATTACTGTAAATTTATTTTCTCCAGTGTGTATGTCAAAGAAATGCTCCCAGCTGCCCTGCTTTCTGTATTTACCATCAATTCTTTCTGCATACCAACAGACAGCCCTTTAAGTTTTATTTTGATTGCAACTCTTTCTTTGCCTCTTTCAGTGGTTTTATGCCAATTTATGCCATTTAGAAGACATAAAATTGAAGACTTGGGTCATCTCTGATCTTGAGTTCAATGAGATATTTAAAAACCATGTTACTAAAACAGTTACAAGACTTGTCCTGAATTTTGTTCTTGTGTAGAAAGGAGTGATTCATCTGATTTTGACTGTGAATAATTTAGGTTTGTGATATGCAGGGGTTTGGTACTTGAATGCTCAATTTATTTGGACTTTTGAATAATCATTTGTGTTTTTGGTGATGAGTGTTTAGCATCTAAAAGATAGAAAATGACTGAAATTACTTCTTATCTTTGGAACTTAAAAACTTAAAGAATAATAAATTTAATATCCAACATCGATTAAATAAAAGTTTTTGAACTAATTAATAAGATTTTTGGGCTATTTCAATCATATTCAATTGGTTTTTGATCGTATGCAAAGGACTTCTTTGACGGTGACAATTCAATGTACAAAAGTAAAAAACTCAAACTCGATTCGAGCTCGAAACATGATAACATAAGGCAAACTAATAACTAGAGATAAAATTAGTCAAAAACATTCATACCAATAATAGTAATAACTAGAACTAGCACAAAGGGTTTTTGTGTATATATGATTCCTGGGGATGAGTTTCTGCCTTTCTGGATCTGTTTCTTAAGAAGCCCATCAAAACAACAAGAAACACGGCACAATGGGACGCCATAACTGGGCAATAATTTAATGAATTTCTTGTTTTTTTTTAAAAAATTATTTGGGTGTGTTGTTGAACTTTAACACTTGAACTTGCACAGAGCACAGCTCTCTCTCTCTCTCTCGCTCAATCTCTCACTCTCAGTCTGACTAAGTCGACATTCCGTACAATAAGAGTCAACGTCTGTGTCAGCCTTTTCCCACCAAATGCACCCCAGAGACACAGAGACTCTGCCCACACTTCTTGTGGTTCTCCAATCTGGACCTTTTTTTTTTTTTTATTTATCTTCCAATTCCATCATATTTTTTTTTGTGTTATTCTTACACTCTTCATTAAGATTGGCCGTATTCCCTCCCACCTTCGTTCTCCCTACTTGACTGCCACTGCCAGCTCCACATTGAAAGTTCAATTTGTTTGACAAATGTGTTGTAAATCAAACATTATCATTGTTCTTCAAATATATCAATAGCCATCCTCTAATCTTAGTATTACTATCCCATCAAACTTGCCTTTGCATTAAATATTCTAATTTGTTTTCAACTTTCAGTATTGTCGTTCAACTTCCCATCATCAACAGTCATCCCTTCAAGAAAACCCTTTTTAACTCTCCCTTGATTGTATCATGGAATCGAATTCTACACTGGAAGATCAATACGCTAGCTCTCTATCCACCTGAGTTACCCTTAATGGCTTACTAGATGCTACAATCAAAGTTATATATATGCGCCAAAAATGAAAAACAATAAACAAAATCAGTAATTCTTTAAAATGGCTTCAAGGGTTCTAATCTAAAGTTATTAATAAATTATCAGTGTCATTTGTCTCCTATACAAACAAACAGACTATGGTTCAAAATTTCACATTAATCCGTGTACTGTTAATCCCATATTTATGCACCGACTATAAGAACATATTATTGGAAGAATATGTATGGCAGTTGATCACAGTTATGCAATAACAAAATCTTGCT
Organism: Ophiorrhiza pumila; assembly: GCA_016586305.1. NCBI lineage: Eukaryota > Viridiplantae > Streptophyta > Magnoliopsida > Gentianales > Rubiaceae > Ophiorrhiza > Ophiorrhiza pumila. The sequence continues at coordinate 3,552,393 of BLIW01000002.1, forward strand.
GGTAATTAATATAGCAAATTGTGGAGCCTCATGCTTAAATTTTCAGTGACATAATTAATTTCGCGGTTGCCTCCCTGAGGCTTCATTCAATGTCAATTCGAGGCCTTGAAATTTAAAGTGGGGGAAGGGGAGCATGTAACAGGGCAGCCAACGAAGCCTATGTATAAAACTGCACTTGCAAAGGCAGCAAAGGCTGATATGAAAAGAATACGTCGTACGTTAGAGAGATCCGATCGTATCCTTATCTGTCTCTTTACAAGTACGTATCTTCCTTCTCTCCCTATATTACCCCCATTCCTTTCATTTTATTCACCATACATGCCTCCCTCTGTTCATGTCCCTCTCTTTACTCACCCATACTTCAATATCCAGTCCAAAATGTAATTGAGAATGATGGCCCAAGAACTTCCCTAAAAGTCTTGGAACTTGATATTTTATTTCACCACCTTAAACAAAAATACAAGAATCTTGGGACCACCCCTTTTCGATTTTTCATTTGCTTTCTCCTATGCTATGTGTTTTTGTTTTCTTTTACATTTGGGAAGACAAATGGAGGTAGAGCAATCAAATCTAATTCACATAACCGATCTCATTTAACGAATAAAGACTTTATTATTGTTGTCGTTTAAAAAATTACCCCGAGTTGCTGAATTTTGGACCTCTCTCAACCGACACACATTTAGCAATTCTACCTAGATAAATAGATCAAATGATGGTACGTTTGAGTGAATCAACAATAAATTGATCAAAGATTTAAGGGTCTTTGGCATTTGATTCAAACAGTACTGGTTTTTTTTTTTTGGTTCATCAGCACTAGTTTTAGCAATGATGAATGACCCCCCCAATATGTACATGTTTTGGGGAATTTTTATTTTTTTTTGTCATTTGTGGGATATTCTAGTAAACCAAGCAGTGCATGTTGTGCACAATTTTTGGAGCTAAGTTATATTATATATGTACCTTGCTGAAGCTCAAACAGTGTTATCTCTAGTTTAATGCCTAGTGCTGATTTTGTTAAAAGAAAGTTCACTTTAAGAGCACTTTTGTCTTATGCAGTGAAACTTAAAACCCCAAGTACAAATTTACCTCTGTGCAGAATGATGGGCAAACTAACTGGGTAGTTCCCTTTTTGTTGGAAAAAACAAACCAAAGAGGTGCACTTAAAAACGCTCAACAAGTTTTGAGACATTGTCAACTCAGTACTATTAATGGTAAAACTTAACTCTCAACAAATTTACAATTTCACCCTACTTTCAAAGTTACAGTAGATCATTTATATGAGTCACTCTTGAGCAAATTAATACTCCCTCTTATGAGATTTGAACACTTATTAAAAAAAGGGACATGAAAGAATTACAATTTTTGGAAAAAGTTTGTCAGTGAGAAGGCTGTCCCGACTCTATCTATATGAAAAAAAATTTGGGATACGCAGATAACGAGTAACATTTTTTTGGCATTTTTCTTTCTATATAGGGGAGCTATTGTGAAGGTGCTTCTAATCAATAGGAAGATTAGGAAAAAAAGCTAACATCAAATTAATGATGATTGGAATTTCTTCATAACAAATAAAATTTTCTCTCTCATCTTATTTAATATAGTAATAATAGTAAATAAGAGTAAAAAAGTAAAAACTAGTCAAAAGGACATTTAATTGATAAAATGAATACAAATCTAAAAGATCAGCTATAATGAATTAGAGTGAATACTATTTAGGAGTGGGAATTGATCATTTGCCATAGATACATGCCTTGGAAGATTGGGACACTATTATGGTCAAAATGAAGACTTTATTAACTCATTCTTTGGATTGAATATTGAAAGCTAAGGATACCGCTTTAGAGTGAAAAAGAAAGAAAAGTTAAGTAGAGTAAAAAAGAAAATTGTATTTTTCATTTACTTTGTTTAAATAAATTTTGAATACTAATGTATTATATCGACTTGCAATATAAAGCAAAATATGACAACCTAATCCATCATTGAATAATTGTATATTTTATTACAGTGCCATTACCTCTTCCTCCTATGTTGTTTAATGTAAACTTTTGATTATCTATAAAATTGCTCCTGACATCTCCCCTTTTACGGGTTTGTGGATTAAAAAAAAAAGTTAGTGCAACAATAAAATTAAAAAGAATGATAAAAATGTAATTATAAAGTAGTAATTAGTTTTTTTTTTATATTTAAAGATGTTAACAGAATATTTCATAAAATTTTAGTGAAAATTAATAAATTTCTAAAAGTGCTCTAAATAAAGTTAGTATTGTCAAACAATTAAAAAAAAACATTAACATTGCTTTCTTTTAATCCGTTTCTATATCACACTCCCTAGTCCCTTCTACATTCTTTTTCTTTTCTCATATTGATCTAAACATAAAAATCCCTCCCTCTCCCATTTCTTTTCCTTTTTCTTAAATTTTTTCTTTCTTTTTTTACCTTGCATTGGCAGTTAAAAAGAAGTGAAAATGGGGGATACATATATATATATATATATATATATATATCAAGAAGATAGGTAAAGGACAGTATCGTCAAAGAAATTGAGTCGGTCGGTAGGTAATGATACTACATTAGTCCAACAATAAATGTTGGTGTTCAATTGCAACCCCAACTCACAGAGAAAAAAAAATGTGGTCACGCGCTTACTTCTGGCGTGGACATTTTGGACTGGTCCTTTGTTATTACTCTCATCTCCAATTTTCTCTTCGGTCAATCAACGCTATGTTTCCGTCGCGTTTGAATTGTGTGATGCTTAAACGACTTTTACAATTACCAAACTAACCCTTATTCAATGCATTTTAGTTTGCAAAACTGCATTATATTATATACAAAAATTCTTATTAAACCGTTTATATATGAAACGTGTTTCATTTATAAAACAGTTAATTAATAGTATTTGACATCATGATTCTAATTTTTACCTCTTTTATTATACGTTAAAATTGCGATTAACTCTCGTTTCATATATGAACCCCCCTTACAGGAGGACAACGGTATATTATATGTGTATCGGATAATTGTTGTTAAGACATTCAAGTTTGAAGTGGAAAGCATTTTTGAAAAGGCAAAATTAAGCATGTTCATTCATTATGAGATCTTTTGTTGATTTAGTTTTCGTTTGTTCGATGTTGGAAGAAACAAGCGATAATCTAGATTTTAAGGTAGTACTATCATTAATCTTATTGGTTTTTACAATGCTTTCCTTTTTTTCCCTACATGTTAAGCGATGCACTCAATAAATCCATGCTTGGAATTAGCCATATAATTAATTCCCCAAGTATTTAGCTTCTTTTTTAATTTGTTTCCCAAAAAGAACAGTATGAAACTGATCACATAAAGTAAGATATTGTAAACCATGATTATAAACCGATCATGCATGATGCTTTGACTTAGTATATAGAAATCTCATTACTTGTAATCTTTTTCATTTTCTTGTAACAAGAGCTAGCATGATATAAATCAGTCTTAAGTTTCTAAGCTTATTTGAAATAGTCTAATGGATCGATCAAAGATTCAAGTGACATTTAATTTCTTATAATAACTAGCTTTGCGCTAGCAAATTTTATGCAAAAATACATCAATTAATCCTAGCTAGCTAGGACACATATTCTTGAAGAAAATTATTCTTGAGCTTAATCATGATCATAGTATCAACGAACAAACGTCCAAGAAATAACCAATTTACGTTGTTACATTGTATGCAAGATAATTCAACTAATGCGGTTCCTATTATAAATTTATGATTCATATCATAACGTGTGACAAAGTTTTACGTACATTAATAGTCACTCTATTGTGAACACTCTATTTATAAATAGACATGTAAGTTTTTTTCCCATTATTCAACTAACAGCTTCTTCCTCAACAGGAAAGCCCTCCAATTCCGTATGTAAATCGTCAATGGTGCCAACAGAAATGTAGAGGTTGGGTTTCTTGGAAATTTAACATAAATGGGTAGGATAAAATGGTAAAAAGAAAAACGCACAAAATGTTTGCACAACCAATCTCTGAACAAAGCCGCCTCATAAGTCAGTAGTTTTCAGCTTTGCTCTCAGTCTCAAACCTGCTCACCTACATATAGTTTAGACACTAGTATAATGCACAAACCTCTTTGTGTCTCTTCTCTCACTCTTTCATTTCAAAAACACACACTCACACACTCGCTTGTTCAAAGAAACAAGAAAGAAAGACAGAAAGAGGGGGATAACTGAAATTATTGAAGCTAGAGAAAAGCTAGAGATGCCATTATAGAGATCATCAAGAATAAAAAGCAAATAACAAACTCATCTTTGTGTGTTTGTGTACAAAGACCTATGCAAACCAAACTTAAAAGCTCTTTTAGCTTTTCTTAGTCTACTACTACTACTAGTAGTATGGAGAAACAGTACTACTGGTAGTGAAGTACTGGTACAACAACACATTCATTCAGTACTACTACTACTACTACTAGGGTTTTGAATTCTACAGCTGCAATCAATCTCTCTGGATCGGTTCCAAACTCTCACAACAACACAAGGTTAGTTACTTCCCTCATTGATGATTGACCTTTGCTGCAGTTGATGTTGTTGTTTTATTTTTTCTTGTTTGTTTGGCTTTGAAAATAAAAGGCTAAAAAATGAAGAAGGGCCGGCTAAAAGTTGCCTCCTCCCCGACATGAAAGCAATCAAACTACTCAAAGTTGAACTCAAAAAGCAACCAATTACTACTACTACTTACAAAACTCACTCTGCCAAAGCTTCAATTTTTGCAGCTTTTCTCTGCTCCATAATCTCCTTTCCTTTCCCCTCTCTTTAAAGCTGACAGATTTTCTTTGATTTCTTGACTCCCCAAATATTAATTGAGTTTGCAGATCAAGAATTTGTTCATCACTTTGTAAAAAGAAAAGGCAATGTTGGACTATGAATGGGGAAACCCATCAACGATTATGTTCACCGGCGATGAAACGACCCAAGAAGTTGACCAAAATCGCCACCTCTTTGACCCTTACGCCAACCAAACTTTCAGTGAAGCCACCACAGGTCTTCTCAACCCTAATGCCCAGTACGCCCAACATCATCACCACCAGAGCAACCTTCCATTTCCACAGCCGGAACACTGCAGCACCACCCATTTTAACTCCCTCTACGACCCACACGCAGCTTATGGCGCGTCCTCATCCTACTCCCATCATCATCATCATCATCATCATCATCCAACTCAAGCTTCATTGCTCTCACTTGAACCGACCGGTCCAACCAGTTACATGTTAGTACCCAAGAGCGAACCCATTGTAGACTTTAACTCCGCCGGTCGAATTGGTCTGAATTTGGGAGGAAGAACCTATTTCTCTTCATCCGAGGATGATTTCGTCAGCCGGCTCTACCGCCGTTCCCGAGTTGTCGAACCGGGTTCCCTCAACTCACCAAGATGTCAAGCTGAAGGTTGCAATGCTGACCTCACCAACGCCAAACACTACCACCGGCGACACAAAGTCTGCGAGTTCCATTCCAAAGCAGCCACCGTCATTGCTTCCGGGTTGACTCAGCGGTTCTGTCAACAGTGCAGCAGGTTGTGAAATGACCTTTAACACCCTCTCTGTCCTCTCCACGCACTCTCTCCATTTTTCATTATCGAAGTTTTTTCTTTAAAGTTAACACGAAGATTAGAAAAAAAAACAACAACGATTATGGAAAAATGTTAGGCCGGGGGAAGGAGAGTTGGAGGGGATAGTGAATGACGAGAATACCCTCGGGAAACGGGGAGGGACGTTGACGAGGTAATGATTGTGTCTCGTACATGGGGTGATCCCGAGGGCATTTGCGTCCGTAAATTATGTTTCCTCATAAGTTCGCATCTGTTTACGTTTTACGTACGGCTTTGCATTTGCTTTATATAGTAAAGTTGTTCTTTTTCCATTTATGTTAAAATTTTGTATAGGCAATCAAACCATCCCCCCCCCCCCCCCTTTTTTTTAATGAAAAATTAATTGTACTTTTTAATTGAACATTGGAACAAACAATTGTACTTTCTACAATATTAATGTAGAAAGTTTAAAAGAAAATTTTGGGCTTTTTTTTATTGGATGCATGTTAACGTTAATTATTACGTAATATAATGAAATCCCAGATTCCATCTTCTGCCGGAATTTGATAATGGGAAAAGGAGTTGCCGGAAGAGACTTGCCGACCACAACCGTAGAAGGCGAAAATCCCAGCAGCAGCAGCAGCAACAACAACAACAACTCTAACCAAGAACAAACCAACAAGCCTCAAAATGACAATTCGAGTAAGCTTTATTAATAATGTTCATGGTGATTTTTTTCCTTTTTGGATATATGGGCTTACTCTTAAAAATGGAAATTGATGTTCCTCGTGGATACTTCTTCTTCATCTTCTTTGTTTTTTTTTTTTTTTTTTTGTTTATTTATAGGGTCTCCACCTGACTCAGGAGCTCATTCATCATCAGTGACCGTTGCAATTTCACCAACAAGAATTTCATTGGATTGTTTTAGGCAAACAACATCATATCATCAAGGACCTGCAGCGACAACAAATTCATCAGCATCAACAAGCTCACTCTTTTTCTCAGACGGATCATAACTTGTTTGATTTTAGCAAATTATGCTGCCCATGTTGGATTATTAATTACTGGGTAATGATTCAACTCTCTTGAGCTCACGTACGTACGTACGTACTATATATATATATATATATATATAGTCTTTTATAATATAGCTAGCAATAACATAGGGAAGACAATCAATTCATGAATTGATGATAGGTGTAATTTACGCAAACAATCTTCTGGTTTGCCATTTTTAATTCCGTGTTAGTATTACTATTATCATATGTATCATCTTTTGTTAATCTGTCTCAATTGTACTTAGGGAAATTCCCCACATCTCTTTGTCATTCTAATTCATACATATTTGCAACCAAATCATGTTCTTGTTGAAGAAATTTACTTGCAAATATATAAGTGGCCAGTCTAGTTTATGATATGGGATGTTAATTTTATTCATTGGGAGTGCATAAATACTCAAGCAAATGAAGTGGGGTGGTTTTGTATGCTGATCAGTGTGGCCAAATTAAAGATACCTGATTTTTCCTTATGAGAAAAATTCAGTTAATAGTAGTTGAAATCGTGATTCTAATTTTTTACTATTTTTAAAATACGTTGAAATTGTTATTAACTTCCGTGTCATATAAAATACATATATGATACAGTTTTACACGAGTTTTTTTTTTTTCTTATATAAGTTGTTGTGGCCTAATTAATTAATGAAAAAAAAAGTAGAAAATGGTGGAGATTTGGATCTTGATAATAGGGTAATTAGAAAGGGTAGCTTAAATTGGCAATGGGGTCGGTATTGGCAGAAACTATCATGCAGTTCAATTACCAAATGTAGGGGTGTGCATTATTTAGTTTTGTCTGGAGCTAGGATATTATTCCATGAAAATGCAGTGAAAGGGGTAAAAAACAGAAAGTACTGAGGTGTGGGGAGTAACAGTAATAATGGAGTTTCCTTTGGTGAATATGCTAATTTTGAGAAGAGGTCAATAAGTCAGGCTGTCCCCTGCATGGGAGCTATTTTTGATCAAGTTTTTATACAATATTGTGGGACCAATCACGATGACCAATATTATGAGAGAACCAATTTGGATGGATGCTTTGCTTGCATCTATCAATTCATCATGAATTGCTATATATACGTACCTTTCCAAAGTACTCCTCCCTCCCTCCCTCTCCTATGTCCATTTTAACATCATTGAATTTTTTTTACTGTGCAATGGTCATGTGATTAAGGACGCAGCGACAGAGATGTTATAACGGAAATAACCCTTTAGAACTGACTGGATATGATGCCAGCTTATGCCTTATTTATCACTTTCTGCTTCTCATGTGTTGGAGAGTTTTAGTGTTGTCGAGGTAATTCAATAGTTCACTAGTAGTACTCCATGTTGGGGCATTCATTTGAGGTTAATTTTATTATCACACTTTTCTTAGTACTGTTGGGGTGAGAGGAAATTCAAGCAGCATTTACCTTAGAAATAAAATAATCAAAACTCATAGTTATCGGCCAAATTTCAAGAAGCCCAAAAGAAAATGCAGTAAATAAATGCAAAACAAAGTAGCTATAAATTGATCAATTTGTGAAGAGATTTGGGCAATAATTCATCATGAATGTTTTTATATGAAATTGTATAGCTACAAATTTGCAACTCCGTTAATCTATAAGCAATTTGTTTGTCTATCAGTAGTTCGTACTAAACTCGAAAAAATAAGAAAGATTGTGATAGCCTCTCAGCCAACGTAAAAACTTTGCCAAAAACTCTATAATATGTATTACATTAGATATCGCGTAAAAAATCGAAAACTCTTTATAATTGAGCAATGACGTTAGATTGAGAACGGTTGTGATATATGATCCATATATATAATCAATATATTTAATGGGATAAAGGAATAATTGTTATTGTTTTACGTCTAAAAATTTGGGAAAAGTAGGAAGTAGAGTTGCATTATCCCTAGTCAAACACTAATTTGCGTACAAGGGCTGTGATGAAGAAAAGTTGAAGAAATTAATTAGGAGCACACATTAGGATTAGGTTAACAAAAATGAGCATAGAGAATTTGCGTACAAGGGCTGTGATGAAGAGAGTAATCCTGAAAATGGAAAGTTTGCGCATATGCATATGTGGCTTATGTTTGAGATGCAAAATTAATAGGGTGTTGTTTGTGCATATGTGGCATATAATTAATTAAGTAGATGTGGATGGAGTTGGCCCTGCAAAGAAATTGAGAAATTCTCCCTCCTACTCCTTGTAGATCATACAGATACAGATACAGTTCATCATCAAAGAAAGGTTGGGAAGAATATCAGAAAATTACAGGCTCTTCGCAACTTCCAAGAAGCATAGTTGTGGACCCTTTTACACCCCTGCACTGGTCATCATCATCACCACCCTCAATTCAATTCATCCTCGTTTCATTTTTTTTTTTTTCTCATTTCTCCGTCATTTCTTGCTTCTTGTCTGTAAATTTACTGCTACTACTATTTCAGTGTTTTCTTTTCTTGTCCCTCCAACTTTTTAATTCATTGTAAAATAAATGTAGAAGAATATTTCTAACAGGTAGAGAATAGAGGAGATTGATTTACAACTAATGATACTTAGAAAAATAGAGAAAAAAATAAAAATGATTTTTGTAACACGAACCTTGAATATATATGTGTGTATGTGTGCATGTAACGTTATTAGAATTAAGTGGCTCCTCCTCTCTTGTTCTTCTAAAAAAATTAATTAGGATGGATTAGTGGTAATTAAAAAAAAAATGAAAGAATGGTAATTTCCATTTTCCTATATGATTATTTAGCTGATGCATTTCGTGAAGAACTTGCCAATGTGGAATGGAAACTCTGGTCTCAATCAACTTGGTGGATAATTGAATTTTGACAAAAATCAGAAAAGATAAAATGAAATGATCCCTTTTTAATGTGTTGATTGAATTTTGAAGTTTGCTTTCACATTTAGACAGAACTTCAAAGGATAAGAGTCAATCAATTCGATCTTATTGTCCACGACAACTTGATTAGACTTAGCAATTGTACACAAGACTCACTTCCTCATCATTAGACCATTTTTGTTAAGTGCTTAAAGCATTATTTTGCGTGATAATTAAGAAGGTCACCTCATCTTTACATTTGCTGATGATTTTGGATTTTGTTCAAAATTTCTGCCAATTAATCAAAAGGAATACAATTGTGTATAAATGAAAGCATATCCTCCTCCTCCTCATATGAGGTGCATTCCCCTTATCTTGATACAATTGTGTATAGTATAAAAAAAAATAAAACACTAATAAAAGATTGAAACAAAAATTGAAATGATTTAGCATATCATTCCAAACCTTCATGATTTGTCACACTTCTTGAGAGAAGCTAATATTTCAATTGATTTTTTTTGCTAATTACGGATCATTCGGTTCTACAAGTGTAGTTGGAGGTACAATAAAAGTAGACAAATTTGGTATACCCTCTTTTATAAAAGTATATAACTCTTAGAGTGCTGTGCCGTATATTTTGTTTATATTTTGCTCTATATTATGTGGTGCAAGTTGTTTGAACAGGCATGTGTATTTTCATAAACAATATTTAAACTCTGCTCAAAATATGAAGTATTAAGTTTGCAAAAAAGAAAATTTTGCACTGTCAAAAGATAACAAATTAATGTAAGATTATAGGCTCCGTTTGGATGAGGTATTTTTAGATTCTATTATAATTTTTTTTTTCTTGAGATTTATTATGAAAAAAGTATATTTTTGGAGTGTTTGGAATGAATGATTTTGTTTTGTTGAGATTTGTATTGAAGATTTTTTTATTAATAAAAGTTTAAAATTTAAATTTGAATTAATATTTTATTAATTTATTTTGATGGGAATTGTGTTAAAAATAATTGTTTATTATTAAATTTAATATTTAATATTTTATTTATAAAAAACACTGTAGCAAAAATAATTACTGTAGTATTATTTTTGTTTTTAAAATTTTTGATGGAAAAATTGGACAAAACACACAACTCATTTTGCAATTGTGAAATAAATCACAAAACTTAGAGGTTCCAAAAAGACCCTATAGTATGCTATTATCTTGTTTTACTTTTTATACAAATTGCCATAATACAGTGAATTTTTGGTGTAAATCTTTACCAGTAATTAATATTAAAAATCATAAGACAAAAGCATAAAATTTATCCTCTACTTCCCATGCATCTTGATACACAAGCGAATGCAGGCACTATATATATATATATATATATATATATATATATATGCAGCAAAAAGGTTGTACATGTTCAAAAACTCTCCATTCTAATATATAGATGTGATTGGACTCATCGTATTAACAAGTAATCAAACAAAAGAAAAGTTACAAAAACTTTCCTTAGGAAAGAAAAAAAAAGACAATGAAAAGCAACTTCTTCTTTCTCCTCTCATTGAATGAGAACAACCAACCCTTTGGCTTTGGTTCCCCCATGACACAATAATTTGTGGGTTCTACACATTTTTATTTTTTATTTTTCCTTTTGATAAACGCATGCAAAATAAAGGGCACAGTTCCTTTTCTTTTTTGGCAAAAGTCAGATCCTTTTAGTTGTGATGTGATGTTGAATTGAAATTCCGTGAGATAGTAAACTCAGAATTTTGGGATTCAGTGACAAAACTAATTTATACATACACTTAATTGAATTTAATATACTATAGAAGAGTCAAGATCATGCATGATCAATATGAGAAATCAAATGCAAATTATTCTATCTTGATTGATGAAAAGAAAATTTTCAAGGGGTAGAGACAAACTATTTTTTTATTTTGCTTTTGCTAAGAGAGAAAAACAAATATTATGTATATATAGAGCAAGCATTTAGAAATTGGTGACTCTCAAATCTGCCCCAGCTAGCCCAGCCATCTCTGTCTTGCAGTGTCTGTGAATGGGGTCCGGAGCTTTGATGTTTGATGCAACTACTCAACTCACTGCAAAAACTACTCTTGATGAAGGATACTTTTCAAGACTACGCACGTGGATATCATTGAGTTAATAAAAATTTAAAATTTCTGTTCTTGTAAATTTCTATGAGTGTATACTGAGGGCTCATTGGTTGAGTTTGTGTTTTGGTCCTTTCACTTCCCCAGGACAAATCATAAAGTATAATTAGATGGAGCCCCTGTGAGCACCCTATATATCAAAAATTATAATGAGGGTTGATGAACAAAATTAATGATCCATAGAGAATTTGTTATAATTAATGGAGGATCTCTTGAATTTGCATGTTTCTATATTTTGGCATTAAATTTGTTATGTTTCTATATTTTAATGTTAAAAAAAAAAAAAACATTAAAAAACCAAGTACAACACAGGCCAGCTCCATGTTCTGTATATCATTCAGAAATTACAAGTTGGAATCTAAGTTAATTTACAAGGGTAAAGGGCATTAATTAATGTACTACAATCATAGTAATGGTTTTTTGTCTTAACCAATTTAGGGTTATCGATCAGTTTATGAATATGCCTAGTTATTATCTCAATGGCGCAAACAAAGAATTTGTCGAACAGTAGTAGAAGTAGTACTAGTTTAAACAACATTGGCTCCCCCAAAAGTGCCCCATAAATCGGGACACTCTTCATCTTCCTTTGATTTTCCTCGAACGGACAAGAAACCAAATGCAGAATTTGGTGCCTGCATGAGGTCCAATGTCAAATGGCCTCCAGCTTCACTAGTAGTGCGACCCCAAGTATGTGAACTCGTGCCCATTTGCTGCTGGTAATTAACGAGAGAATTCGATCCATTTTGACGTCCATTCATGTAGTCTTCAGTTTGATGATGATGATGCCAGGGCAAGTCCTTGTCAAGGATGAGCTGCCGAGATAAAATGGCTGCCCTATTTTCTGCGATCAACTCACGAAGAGCAGCACTACACCTTGCTGGAAGATCGGCTGATGAAATCCAGGAATCGTTCTTTGATGACAGAAGAGAGAGAGCACATCCATTATTTAGTGGAAAGTAGGGATGTCTTCCACCGTAAGTCATCAATTTACTGTGCACTGAGAGATTGATCATGATGTTAACCCTTTCAAATTGCTTGCATGGTTTACAGTTTTAGATTTCAAGTTTACTACAACTAAGGATAATTAGGAAATAAGAATGATGAATCATAAGACGATGAAAAAAACAAACAATAAATAAAACCCTAGTTGCATATACCTTCTTCAAGATTTTTTACAAGCAAACTAACCGCAGCTGTGATTTTTGAGATTTCTCAAAGTTTCATATGTACAATTAATGTTAAAAGCAAAGAATATACCACATATGCAAAACCATATCCTAATGCCAGTATTATACAAGAGATTGATCAGTCACAATGACAAATTAAATAACCAAATACTCCAGCTTAGCCAATAAAGGGAATGATCATAATCTTCAAAGCAAAAATGGAGGCCTGGCTGTTTAATTATTACAAATTTCACAACTCATACGAATTTTAACCTATAAAAAAATTGAAAAAGAGGAAACAACAACTTGTTCTTTTTGTTTTCAATTACAACAGAGATTTGAACCCGCCGGCTCGGCTCGCAGGGTTTGTGCTGGGAGTTAGATTGTTAGGGAATGATCATAAGCTCTGCATGCATATTGCTAGAGGGATATATTTACTTATTAGCAAGGTCGTTCAAATGATCTGCTAAATTAAGTAACAGGCTGTGGAAAACACAATAGACATGCTTCTTTGATTTAGCAAGTTTCTGGAGTGTACAACCCTAACATATTTGTTTTTGATTTCCTCTCAACTAATGAAAGCCGCATTTTTTCTGGACTAACCTTTCATCAATCTCTAAGGCTCCTACTCCGGGCTTGACTAGGATCTCAGTAACTAGTATTTAGAGTATGATTCCCTTAAGTTAAGGATCCATCATTATGGCATTTCCTCAAGTTGGAAAATGTTGAGGTAAAGATCAAGACCTCTTAGTGATTCCTGAAAATTGCCATGAATTAAATGAGGCTGCTATACTAATATATATGTGTGGAGTGTTTAACCTTAACCACCCTATGGAGTTCCATCAATTCCAACAACTTAAGGGGGTACCATGGTGATGGGGTTCATTGTTTTTCTGCTTGTTATTTACTTAAGTACACACCTTGTTTGTTAATAATTATTACTTGTACTGTCGACAGTATATGCGACAACTCGACCAATCTAGATAGGAGAATTAACCTCTCTCCCTCTGCAAAACATGGAGGTTATAAATGTGATGCACCATCCCCCATTGCATTCTATGAGAAATAAAACATTTTTCCATATTTTCATAATTTTTCTATACATTAGCAACTTGTTCAATTTGATGGAATAAATTTTACTCGTTAATTATGGGAATAAGATGGGATTTGATTAGATTTTGCTCCAATTCAAGTTGCTTACTAAGCTCAAATTTAGTAAACTTAATTAGTTCAACTTACTTAAACTTAGAAATTAAAATATTTTGCATTCTTGTAATTGCTCTAGTTGGATGATCTTGTAAGAATATGAAGAACAAAAGAACCAACCGAAATGGAGTCAGGAATGAAGCAGCATAATTTTGTCCATGCATCATATACTAATTAAGTTTCATAGTCATCTACCAAATTAAAAGAGGTATTATAAGAATTGCTTTCATCAACTTTAGAGGAATATTGTGAGCAGACTAGGGATAGCTTATTCTGCACAAACATGCACCTATACAGCTATATATACTTGGAATCTTAAGTACACTTGTTTTGTTAATGTCAGCAGGCATGGCAGGGTAGAGTTGCAAGAATATTAAAGCTCCACAGGATGAAACATGGCAAACTCTGATCTCACTGCCCATTAAAAGTATGAAAGCTTTGCTGGTAAAAATTTAAATTTTCCCTATCAATTGTTGCAGTCAAGAATTTAAGATTGTAATGCTACCCCTCCTATGTAAATTGAAAAACTAAATAAATAAAAAGAAAGCTAAATTTATGTATCTCCTTTATGCGTGGGATCCTAAGAACCTTGGAACATGAGCTAACCACTGCTCCAACTAGAAAAGGTCAAGAACCATTGGTTAATCATCAAGTTCTAACTAGAACGAAGAAACAATTAAGTTTTTTTTTTACCTTCGGTTGATTCCCACTTACAAAGTGAGATCCTAAGCGAACTTAAATATAGAATCATTAATGTTGTCAAACCAAATGAGCTACAAGGATGATAGCAGAAGACGTTCAAACCATTTATGTTCTCATTCAACAAGATCATTTAAACTTTGGTTTGTTTGGTAGTCAAACCATAATGCAATAGAAAACAAGGAACACATTTACCAGTCGTTTTGGTATATCCGTCAATTTCAGGACTTTAAGCCACAACATCGGCCACAAACGAACAAATTAAATAGGCAAAAATGTGGTGAATAACCCATAATTATTAATAGTATTACCTTGATGATGAGAGTGGCTCCTAGGAGTAGATTGATCTTGAGAGCTCTTTCTTCTCCTCTCATTGTGTCCGGCCAATCTCCTCCGACAACTTCTCTTGGATTCATCAAACTCTCCCACTGCATGAAACCTACACCCATCACCCACCCTATCAACCCACATTTATTATTCATTTTCAAACTCTTTAATTCTCTTATTATCCATCAAGACACACACAAGCATGCATACATATGTGATATGCCCACGTTCCATAAATTAAATGACGTTTGGTACGGTGTTGCATTAAGAAGGGAAAAAAAATCCCATATTCCATAAACCTATACATATATTGATCGATTAACTCCAACATTCAGACACCATTTTCATCACAAATAAATTGAGTGGAATCTAAAGCATATTTAGGAGGGTGGGTTAGACTTTAGAGAATGAGAAGAACTTAACCTGCTACACTGTTGACAAAAGCGTTGTTCAAGCCCTAGGACCACTACTTTTGGAGCCTTTGAATGCATCTCGCAAACCTTATGCCTCCTATGATAATCCTTGGCATTCACCAGCGGCACATGGCATCCATCAACCTGACACCTCGGCACCACAACCGGCGCAGCTGCGGCCACCGTCACTCCGGACCCGGAGGTTGAGGCTCCAACAATTTCGTAATAGGGTTTGCCTCTCTTACTACTACTAGCATTAGCATTAGTATTGGAAAAGACAGCTGCCCCTTGCCGGTCACCAAGTGGCGTTGCTGCATCCCCGAAATAATGCCTCTTCCCCAGCTTCAAACACATTAGGTGTGGGTCCGGATAGCAGCAGTACTGGGACCCAACCATTCCACCCCCAACCCCAACCCCGCTGCTGTACAGACACGAAGTTGTGAATGGAGACGTACAGGATGCTGGAGAAGAATATTGGTGAACATTATTAGCCATGAGCGCGTGAACAGCACCATCTCCTCCTTTGGGAACTGGGGTGGCAATGTCGGTGGCAGCAGCCATGGTGGTGGCTCGGTTGAAAGAGTTACTTTGAGGAGGATTAGTACAACTCCAATCAATTCTTGGAGTAGTTCCAGCTCCAGGGTTCCATACGGGACATGCATCATTATTATTATTACGATTATTACCCTGCAACCTTCCACAATTACTAATGCTATGGTCGTTGTTGTTGTTGAATACGTTCCGACCGCTTTCCATAGAGAGTGTAAGCGTGTGGTCAGACACAGAGAGAGAGAGTTTCTTCTTCTCTTCTCTGATCTGCTGCTGATTGATAGTGGTGTACGTTGTAAGTGATCGTTTGAGAGTAGTTAAAAGAAGTGGGTTTGCTACACAAAGGGATAACAGTGCTGCAAATGGCTAAAGATCTGAATCTTGTCTTTATAAAAGAAGAAAAGATATGGAGTGAGACTGTGTGTGTGACTGTGTGTGTGTGAAAGTGGGGTTCCAGAGAAAAAGTGGACACTGAGAAGGAATGGATGGGATTGGGTTGGATGATTGAAGGGAACTGTAATCTATTCCAATACTGCAAAACTTCAGAGCCCTCCAACAAAATTTTTTATTTAAAAAAAAAAAAAATTAAGAGAGAAAGACAATATCTCTCTCCAACTATGATGAGAGAGAGAGATGGAGATGAATGGTTAGGTTTATGTGTGAAGAAAGATTGGAGTAGAGGGACAATGAGCCACGTGCAAGAGATGAGGAACGCACGTGACATGGAAGATCAGTGGGGGCCACAGCGCTACAAAAAAATAATTTCTGTTTGATTTTGACTGGGGAAGTGGAAATTAGAAGCTAGTAAATTAATTTTGGTAGAGGAAACAAATGAATTATGTTTCATACTATTTTGGGTTTGGGGTATATAATAAGGAAGATTCTATAAATTTCAATTCTTTATTCAAGTTTCGAACCATTTTTAGTAAAATTATTGTAATGACCACATTATCTTTACACATTAAAAAGTGTTAAAATCATATCATATTTTTACTTTTTTGCATATGTAATATAATGCCGGTACATTGGTTTATTTTCAACGACATTCATATATGCAATAGTAAATTAATCGCGATTTCAATACACGAAAAAAATAGCAGAAAATTAAAATTACGATTTTAACAGTTATTAATTGTTCGTTTCATTTATGAACCACATCTTATATATGAATCGGTTTTACACGAATTTTTATTATAACCGTAAATGAACCAATAAGTTAACTTAGAGGATGCCTTCCTAACTTTAGGTAATTTGGAGCTAAAAGTTTGGGAAATGATGGGTAGGAAAGGAGTAAAACAAACACGCAAATGTTTTTACCACTATTTTTTTCAATTGCTGATAGTCTATATTTTCAGTAAGACTTGTGCAAATATTATCTGAATGTCCTTTTTCTAAGAGAAAAAAATATTATGAAGACTTTGGTTGATCTAACAAGAATGAAAATGATGATGGTGAGTGTTGGAGTGGACTGTGCAGTTGGCAATGACTTTAAGGAGAAGATAAACAGTAGCAATCACGTAATTATAGTTAGCCTGAAATCAATGGCATTATCTACCAAAATTCTTGAGATTGTAGTGTTAGGAATTTGGAATTGTCTATGGTTGCTCTAAGTATGTGTTCTAGCTTTTTAGATTGGATTTCAAGTTCTTGTTGTCCAATTTGCTTTTCAAAGTTATTAATCAACATTATACTATTACAATCAATGATCCTATTTATGTAATATTTTGAAACCTTTATTGCCCGAAATTAAAAGTCTGTTGAAGTTTGGTGCTGACTGACAAATTAGAGGAGGTATACTCTTCAAGAACCAATAGGGAATATTCTTCTTTACTTGCCTTAACTTGATAGGTTTTCTTTGTTTTGCAAGCTTTTCTTTACTTGCCTTTTCTTATGATATATGTTTTTCTTTTTTGTTTTTTTTTTATCCAAAAAAGATAATTTCATTAATTAATGAAGATAAAATGCAATACAATACAGCTAAATAGCTGATAATAGGTGCATTGAGTTAATTTGGTTAACCCAAATATTCAGTGCAAATGACATGCATTACAGCAACATATTTAAAGTCTTAAAGATTTGAGTTATACAAAACTCAAGATCATTTGCAAGATATGAAAACAAAAAAAAAATAAAAAATAAAACTTGGTTAATTGGAAGCTAAAACTAGATTGTTTGTTCCTCTCTTAGTACTAAAACTATATTATATTCTTCTCCCTACTAGCGGAGCTATAATTGAAATATTTTGTTTCAAAATTTCATAATCTTTCTTTTTGTAACATAAAACTCCAAGTATATATCCTTTGTGCATATAGATATTTTAATACTTTTCAAAGGTAATTATAAGATGTGTATGTTTATGATTGAACTGCCCTTATGATTTTTCTTTCAATATCTTTATCAATTCGCTGTTCTGAAATAATTAAGTTCCATCAATTGAAAACAATCCCAAAACTAATCCTTCTTCTGCTTCAAGAAGTGATTTAGCAGTACAAAAAGTAACTGTAGCAGCAGGCTCTTTTTGGTTGTCCTTATAGATTTGTTTGTAAATAGGATCGAGCAATAATATGAATATCCATTAATACTAAGGAAATGAAATGTGTGCATACGGTTGAATGTAAAAAAAAAAAGTTGACAACACTCAACAGTAGTTTTCACTTTTGTACACTGTGCAGAACCTAAATTTAGTATAAGTTTGTACACCGAATTTATGAGTTATGACACCCCACTCTGTTGGAAGTAGATACATACATCCAACTAATAAACAAGTGAGTACCCACACACACACACACACACACACACAGAAATAAAATAAAATAAAAAAAATTATAAATATTTTGTGAAGAAGAGAGAAGAAGAAGCGGGGTTTTTTATTTTCAGGAGAAAATTAATGCAATTGAATAGTAGTTTGAAGTTGAAGGAGAATAATTAATTAAAGAATTGAAAGTAATAATGTAGATAGTTTTAATGCTATCCTTAGAATCTTGAATGATGAATGCAACACAGTCTGTAAAGTATAAAATAGTGTGAAAATGTAGAGTTGTAGCCATACACTTGTTATGTTGTCAGAATAACCCCATGGCCTACTACAAGATCTTATCCCACTACTACCCAAGATTGACCCTGATTGCCTGATCGCGACTACTCCTTTACCATTTTTCTTTACTACAACTTCACCCCTATTCATTCCTTGGGGGTTGCCCTTGCCCATCCTACAATTAATCAAATTATATATTAGGATATCTTTTACTATTTTCTTGTCTATTTGCCAATGATAATAGACACAAAAAAAAAAAAATGATTCTTAAATAAAGATTTTGTTGCTATCATTCATTGTTTTGAATTTGGTGATTAAACTAAATGTCACATTGAACCCTTAGCTAAAACAAATTAGTTTTGACTAAAACACGAAGAAATGGTGAATTAGATTGGTTAAAGTAACGGTAGCTCTGTTTGGATGCTCTTATTTTAGTTATTTATTTTACAAATGCAAAATGCAAAATGAATGGTTTGTTTTGTTCAATTTTTTTATTAAAATTTTTAAAAACAAAAACAATGCTAAAGTAATTATTTTTGCTACCGTGTTTTTTATAAATAAAATATTATATTTGAATTTAAATTTTAAATTTTAATAATAAACAATTCTTTCTAACACAATTCTTACTAAAATAAATTAATAAAATATTAATTCAAATTTAAATTTCAAACTTTTATTAATAAAAAATCTTCAATACAAATCCCAACAAAATAAAATCATTCATTCCAAACACTACCAAAATATTTTTTTCTTATAACAAATCCCAACAAATAAAAATTCATGATAAAATCAAAAAACAACTCATCCAAATGGAACCTAGTTTCTTTGTGAAATCTAGATAAAATGGAGAATGATGAATAGGGTAAATGCATGAATTGTTTACACATTGTAATAAGAAAAGAAACAGGTATTCCAAATCAATTTTTACATGCATTTAAACATAAAGCATATGAATTATATAATGTTAGCACCAATATATATTTGAGAATGATAACAAATGAAAGATGCAGTATATATGCATGTATGTCTTGTTCTATTTTAATTATCTTTTCAGATTATGTTGTACATGAGAAAATATTAGGTAGTTATATGAATTGGTCGATAACCTCTAATATTTTCGCTCAATGTAGAAACAATAATCCATTATTATGTGGATTTTTGTATTAAGTAAATAGTCTATCCCGCATAACATTTAGTTATTGTCTATTCATGAATAAAAAGTATTGAATTTTCCACATCAACTAAATTGATAAATTAATAAATTAATAATTATTAACCCATCAATACTTTTTCGTTGTAAGTTAAAAATAGGTAGAGAAATAAACTGTTAAAAAAATGAATAGTGCCGTGGTTGCCGGAAAAAAGAAGGAGGGGAAGTGTCAAACGCTTTAAATTTGAGCTGTTACATCGAAGTTGCACAAACTTTCTTCTAGACTGAAAAAGTGGAGACAATCAATAATGCAATCCCTAACCGATTTGAATAAAACCTACAATTAGTAAAAAAGAAGACTTGACCATAACCGAATTGAACAACCTCCAATTAGTAAAAAAAAAAAGAAGACTTGTCCATATCAACCACTGACCCTGAGCCTGAGCCTGAGGTAATAATAATATCAAATATATATATATTCACTGTGTACAATGTAAGAGGAGTGAGTAAGCCAGTAAGGTAAAAAATTGATGAAAAACAAACTTCTATATATTTATTTATTTATTTGTAGAATTACATATATATATGTCTCTATTGCAAAGTTTTGACTGAGCAGCCTTTCCTTAAGAGCAAGTTATTCTTTGTCTGAATTGTTGCACGGAAATTGTTATCCAAAATAAGAATAAAAAACTGTAGCTAGGATGATAGCACAGCATGCACTCCCTTTTGAAAATCAAATGAAAATGAAAAAAAAAAAATTAAATGAAGAATGTCCAGATTCTGGGCTTCATTTAGAAGTAAAATTGTACTTTCCTGCCAAATTATATTCCACGCCACGGTTAGTAAATATTTGTACTGTCTTTACTACAAATATATGTCGATTGGCATCTTGCTTCACGCCTTTAATTGGAAAATTTTTGGTTAGCTCCTCATTAAATATGTTTTCATGAATAAAATATTAAACCATTAATCTAGCTATAGAAACTTATTCAATTCATTTATTTATAGTAATTTGCAGGACTGTATTAATAGAATTTAGCCACTCTATAATATGCCCTTTAAAGATTCAGCCAACCATAGAATGTTCCATCCTTAATTAATTAACAAGAAAACACACTTCCACGAAAGTAAAAGATCGTTTAAATCACACTTTAAACTCAGTTTCTTGATTAAAAAAAATGCAGTATTAAAAAGAAAAAAAAAAGATTATTAATCAACATAAGGGCACGTGAAATTTATACAGTATCAAAATAGGTAAAAACCCTAAACTAACACTATCTTTAAGCTAATGATGATGATGGTTATTCCTTTGTTAAAACAGTAATAATAATATATATGATCTATATCATTAGACTAACCAAATTTTACGCTTGTTGTTAATCTAAAGCAATCTTACTCATTTTCTCAATTTTTAGACCAACTATTTATAGATAGACATACTTCTTGTATTTGCATGTCCAATTAAGAGAAGGTATAAAACGAGACCAGCTATTTATAAATAGACATACTTCTTGTATTTGCATGTCCAATTAGGAGAAGGTATAAAACGAGACCAGCTATTTATAGATAGACATACTTATTGTATTTGCATGTCCAATTAGGAGAAGGTATAAAACGGGTGAAGACAATGTATAGCCGTAGAAATGGAGTACCAAAGGTTAAAACAATAATAATAATGTATATGATCTATATCATTAGACTAACCAAATTTTACGCTCGTTGTTAATCTAAAACAATCTTACTCATTTTCTCAATTTTTAGACCAACTATTTATAGATAGACATACTTCTTATATTTGCATGTCCAATTAGGAGAAGGTATAAAACGGGTGAACACAACGTATAGTCGTAGAAATGGAGTACCAAAGTCGTGGGCGAGTGATTGTCACACACACACACACAGAGTAGGATGCCTCTCAATTGTTTGGAGTGAAATTGGTTTACTACCCACTACCAGCAGCACTATTTCTCCAAGAGTGCAGGATATATATATTTTTGATAAATAAGAAAGATACTTAAAAAGCATGGTGAAATGGGCTGTTGACACGTGGAGGACTAGATCAAGAATTTTTTTTTGCCCAGTAGTAGTGCAAGTGTAGTTTGGAAACTCCGATGAGTGACATAGTCAGTGATAAAACCAACCTTCATCATCATGCATGGTTTCCTTCATTTCATACATCCCAAATAGCAGTATTGTTTCTTTTAATGAAACACACAAAAGAAAACAAACAAGAAAAGAGATAAAGATCATCTGGGCATGGGGGGGGGGATGAAGATTGGGGACCATTTTTTTTTTATTTTTTCCACTTTATTTTCTTTGAATTTTTCTTTCCTTTTCTCTTGGGATTTTTTTTAGGAGGGGACCAATCTGCATTTCTTTCCATTTATGCTTCGTACAAAGTTAGCTTCTCATAGGACCAATGCATGCCAAATGATTGCAAAACACCTGTTCCACTTAATTCAGACACGTTTCAGGCTTCTTCTATGGACTTTTCAATATGTTGCTTTTATTCCATTCAATTCAATAGTTTAGGATTGCAAGTTTAACTTATTCTCTTAAACCTTAATTTTCTTAGGATTGCAAGTTTAACGAAGTGTAGATCAAATGGTTTGAATCTTCACCAGTGAATGAATCACCGGTTCTAGTTATCAAAGGTGGGCGGAGTTTCACTCTTGATGTACTTTTCAAAAGAAGGGAAAAAAAAAATTCTGTACAGAATCTGCAGTTGAACTACACACAGGCCCAACAACAATTAAATTAAAATAAGTAAAATTTATTTTTATTTTTTTATAAACAAAAAAAAGGGTAGAAATATATATTAATTGGATTTTGTCATTTGTCTAAAGCTAGCGCTGGCATTTTACACCGAAGTGAAATTTCAAAGATGGGCCCATCAACCAGCGGGCCTCAGAAGTCTTAAAGAAGTCTGAAGTTTTTGAGGTCTGCAGTCTGCACATATGAGGCTGATTTAATGAATGGGCCCATCAAAACTCTTTAGCTGTCCAATAACTGACAAACCTTCACAGAAGTATCGCTGACGTTTGTTCGGATTTAGGATGGATATGGATCAAAACAATTTGACCAATGTAGTTTGGGTATTGGCAGGGATATAAGTATTCATTACACATTTTAATTATTGGATCAAATTTTTAAGGTTAATTTGGAGTGTGGTGATTGTAGGGTTTGAGATCAAATTGTTCTATAATATCTCCAATGTTGGTGCTAGATTTTGAAATCAAATTTTATTATTTGTAGAATTTGAGAGGTGCTCTAAATTTACTAGGAAAAAAACACAATAGAGTCGAAAATAGCCAAAAACAAGTTTTGGCCTAACCAGTTCCACATCATACTCACAAAATTCACAAGGAATATTTACCACAACTAAAATTATTTTTGCAATGTCATATAAGATCGGTCCCTTCTTATTTCATTTGATAGTGTTGAGAAATCTTAAATATGTGTTGCAATTTACATTTTGTTTTGAGGATGAACAATTTTTTTTTAGAATGAGATTAATCATGTAACAAATTGCTAGGTACTCGAGAATCGAGATATTAACTTCAGATATTCATAGTATCAATAATATACTATCTAGATGAGATTCTTGTATAAAATTATCCTGTCTTATTCTACCAAATACTCAAAACAACAACCAAAGTTATTCTAGAATTCACTTAGAATTGGTTAGGCTTTAATAATTACAAATTTGATTTTAGCGATACTTATGCTTTTAGTATCTGATTTTAGTGAAATCACACGTTGTTTTCATAGTTAGACAAAATAAGGTAGAATAATATTAGATAAAGTATTCGATCTCTTTAACCTCGATCCCATGAGATTTAGTATACATTTTTTTGTGGGTTGAAAAAAAAGTGTTTTGTGTTTTATTTCATTTTGCCTCATACATTGGCATATCACTAATGGTTTTAGACATTGGTGCCTCTAGCCCTGTTGCATTATATTTGGGCTTCAAGCTTGGACAGGGAGGACAGGATTAATTGTCATGATGTGTACAGTTTGGTAGAATTCAGTCTAAAATATTAGAGTACGTGATCTTCTGTCTAAAATTATCTCTGTCTTATCATGTTCAAAATTAAACTATGTTGTAGGGTTTACTCATTTATTGGTTATGGTATAATAATTGTAAAGTGGTTTTAGTAATATTTATGCTTTTAATCCCTAATTTTAGTTAAACTAATCGTTTTGGACTTGAGACAGAATAAGACATAGATAATCTTGGACAAAAAATCTGATCTCAAAATATTAGCATTTGTATTTCAATTCTTTGCAACGTACTTGCGTCCCTCAACAATAGTAAGACATTGGAGACTTGAGTGTAATTTATTGTCCAATAACACGAATTTGTGTGTGGTATTGGTAAATGAACTTATGAATATGATTGCACATCTACTCCTAATTAAGTAAATAAACAATGGAAAATTAAACGATTTTGAGCGACTGAATGTTGGGGAATCAGAAGTGCGTTAACCGGAAGGAGACTTCAATTTGAAGGAGTTGGATTGCTTGAGTCTTTTGTACTTCTTGAACGGCCACTGGCAGGTATCAAAATTAGTCATGTAAGAGACATATATATATAGGACCATACAGGAGGAAACGAAACGAAGGGCCCTTTCAAAACACAGACAATAACGAAATCAATCATAGACACTTCACCTATTCTGGTACTGATGATGAGACTCAGAGCTAAGTGATCGATGCTTGCATTGCTTTAAACGGTTAGCCACTCTTAACTTGAAATTGAAACAACTGGAAATTATATCAATTATTCGCTACCAAAACTACTACTACTGCTTTGCTTCTCACTGACACCTTCAACACTTCAAGAAGCAATGGATGTATCACTTTTATGTATAACTTCCAGTATCGCTCTATAATATTTTGACACGCATATTTAAAACTTATCCCTTAAAATTCACTAATAACTTGTTGGTTGAGTGATACATAGAGTAATACACTAAATGATATCGAATATCAAAATCCTTTAAAAATTGCATGTTACCCCACCAAATTCTTCTCCCTAATCAAACATTTTACTATTGTGACTTATTATTATTGTTCTTTCAAATATTATTACATAATGTGCACTTCAATTCTGAATCAATACATTGGAATTAAAATTCCTTGCTTGACACACTATTTATTAATGTTATTGTAAGATGACAATTATTAATGATGCAAAGTTAGTTGGGGTTGTGACGCACTTGGAGCAGATGATATTGTTTCTCCAACTCCACCCTTCTCACCTTTAGTATTCCATATCTGGTGACACAAAAAGAAATGCTATATACAATTAGTTCATTAAAAGATTAAGGTGGTAACAACTATAGATTCATCAACCATTTAGTAGAAAGTCAGAATCCATGAAAAAGATACTCAACCAACATGCACAAACTAGCTACAAGATTCATATTAACCTCTCCATCATATGTTCTCCAAACAATATTGTCATCGATCCTACGAACAAAATTTTGACTTATTAGCCTCAACATCCCATAATTGACATATTTCTATAATCTACCACTACCTAAATCAATATTAGAAACATCATGACCTTTTCTTTTATATGGTAAGAAGGCTAGCTCTAAGGGCTTGGCCAGCCCTCGTACGTAAACCACATGCCCGCCAATGCCATGTTTTCGTTTTCAATGTTTACTGGGATTTTTCTCCTGCCTCTTCTGTTTACTTCACCATGCCTCTCTTCTAGAACAACCCCAATGTACAAGGCTATGCCTTTAACCACCAAAAGTTACACCTATAGTTGGCAAAAATTTGAGAGATTTCTTGGTGCGAGTAGAGAAAGCAATGTTAGTCGCATGTTGGAGCTCAAGAAATACTTTCATCACTTTGGTTATCTGAAAGTGCAAGATATGAACTTCACTGATTCGTTTGATGCAAAATTCGAGCAAGCCCTGAATGGATATCAAGCAAAATTAGGCCTTCCAATTACAGGTGCGCTAGACTCTCAAACACTTGTACAAATCATGTCCCAAAGGTGTGGCGTAAAAGATCGCAAGCCAAAACATGACTTGCATGCAACGAAACATTATGCATACTTTCCCGACCAGCCAAGATGGGCTCGGAGCATACCGATAACTTTAACTTATTCCTTTTCCTCTGTGTATATGATCACTTCTTTGAGCATGACAAATATAAGGGAGGCTTTTAAACGTGCATTTGGACATTGGGCAGCAGTCATTCCCGTGACATTCTTGGAAACGGATGATTATGGATTTGCTGATATAAAAATAGGGTTTTATAGTGGTGATCATGGCGATGGCGAAGCTTTTGATGGGGTTCTTGGGGTTTTGGCGCATGCATTTTCACCGGAAAGCGGGAGGTTTCACCTCGATGCGGCTGAGACATGGTCTGTAGATTTTGATGTGGAGAAATCAAATGTGGCCATAGATTTGGAGTCAGTGGCTACTCATGAAATTGGGCATTTGTTGGGATTGGCTCATACTTCAGTCAAGGAAGCTGTAATGTACCCAAGCTTGAAGCCTAGAGAGAAGACGATTGATTTGAAGCTTGATGATGTTAGAGGTATACAAGCACTTTATGGTTCCAATCCCAATTATACCGTTGGAGCTTTATCAGAATCTGATATATCCACAAATGATGCAGTTTCGTTGTCAACAAGGTCAGTTTTGATGATGGCAATGATCCCAATACTAATGTTGTGCCTAAGGCTTTAACTGGCACAACCATACAGTTAACCTTTATATAACTTTTGTATGACTAATTAACTGACTTCCTTGATTAATGACTTTTCACATACTGCTTTGATTGCTTAAAGGTAAAGATCAATCAATGATCTACCCTTTCAACTTTTCTTAGTGACATTGTTATATTATGTTTACCTTGATGAGTATAGTAGGGAAATGTTATTCATATAATCAACCAAATTTAATGAAAAAATTGGATCTTGTATATTTCTATGATTGTTGTTTTGGTTAACATTGATGTATTATCTTAAAGATTTTGTCATAGCTCAAAGAGGTAGGGAATTATTATATCTTGTATATTGCTATGATATTTTGATGATACTCATATTAATTATGTCGTTGGTACTTACGTAATATTAAAGCAATCATATGTGTTTTGGAACAAACGGAAGGTGGTGGCTTACGTAGGTTTTGAAAATCCGACAAGCTATTGGGTTACTAGATTGGACTAGACGAGAAAACACGTTATAATGACGTCATAAATAAATTTAAATTATAAATATATTAATAATTAAAAAAATCTATACCCAAATATATTAATAATTGACATGGTTGTCCACCAAGCTTAAATTCTACCAACACTTAAGGCACAGATAAGCAAAAGTAATGTGAAAAGTACTTGCCAGTCATGAAGACAACTTAACCCTTACTTATAATCGAAAGAGTATTTATCCTATTGATCATACTATTTGGGTATTAGTGATTAGAATTGTACTTCCCTATCTTCATATGTATGAATCCCAGAGTTTAAAGTTTAAACTCATGTGAGATACGGATCACGATTTTAATACATCATAAAAATGATAAAAAAAACTTGAACTACGATTTCAACGGTCATCTCTTCTTATTGAGATATATCCTACTTGTAATAATAGGATTCTTTTAACAAAATTTCAAGAAATTCGGATGAGATAAGATTTCGTGTGTTTTTGTTGGTGCAATCTTTGTTATTCAGACCGATATACCCAAGCTGCCAACTTATAACTTTAGAAACATATATACTTATTTTGGTCAAATTATGAGTAATTAAAATTGTGAGTCATCTTCACATAGATTTGATTGTCTAAGTGTGTTTAGTAGATAAACTTAATCTGGATATCATCAGGATTCAGGTCCACCAAATTTTAATGAATAGAGAATCCTAGTCCACAATGTAATGTTAGTGGATGGGCCAACTCAAAAGCCTAATTAAGTTTTTCAAACAAGGAGAGGTTGAATATTGCATATAGAATCCTTGAGAATAATTAGACTTTGAAATTAGTTTTGCCTGCTTCAATATTTTATTGTATTAAGCTCTACAAAAGGCAATGGGAATCTTGCTTGATTCTTCTTTTGATTTGTCACATATTTTACTTTTAACTCATGTTTTTGGATGGAAAACAAAGGATTGGGAGTAATAGATGTGTTCATGAGTAGGGTCAACACATAATTAATGGCCATTAATTAATTATGAGATGTATCTTCTCTTCAAAATTATTTCTATTTTATTATGTTCAAGATTAAACTACATCCTAGATTCATTCATTCTTTATTTATAGTCTAATAATTGTAAATTGATTTTAGTGATATTTATGTTTTTAGTCCATAGTTTTAGTTAAACTACGTCGTTTTAGACATTGAACAGAATAAGACATAGATAATATTGAACAGAGGATCTGATCTCATTAATTATGGTTTATAGTTAGATTTATAGGATGCTTATGAGAAGTTGCATTCGTTTCATAATTAAAATTTAAGACATTTATGCATTAATATTTTCAAAATAAATTAGTGAATTATATGTAATTTTGCATTAAGCCCTTTTAGTTGCGACTTAGTGGTTAGGGCACAAAAACTCTTGTAAAACTGATTTATATATAAGAAAACTTTCATATATATAAAGTGGGCAATTAATGATAGTTAATATTTTTACAAGATTTATATATAAGAAGACTTTCATATATATATATGAAGTGGGCAATTAATGATGGTTAATATTGTGATTCTAATTTTCTGCCTATTTTATTGTGGGTTGAAATTATAATTAACTAAGTAGATGTTATTGCCAAAGCAACAACAACTGTTGATCTGAATTGTATATTATTATAAATTGGTTTAATGCTTTGGTGTAGCCTTAGATTCACCACCACTTTGGTTTAAGATAGTGAAAGATATGTCAATGTTCTATACCATCATTATAATTGTCTACTTCGGATTTGCTTAGAATCTTTTGAATGATTTCCAATAAAGTTGAAGAAGATAGTCATCCAAATGGACCCCAAAAAGGCCGCAAGTAATGGTACATGTCAACTTAATCCTATATAATATAAGCACACTTATAATCATCATGGTAAAATGCAAGTTAAGGTACGTACTAGTCCTCAACAATATTAATTATACTATCTAATTAACATAATTTATTTGCTAGTTTATATTTATAGAAATTGCATCTCCACAACATTCCTTCTTCTTTTGGACACACACTTTTAATTGCCTTAATTTCCATAAGCATGACAACGCATGATGTTAAAGATTTCCTGTTTGTTACCTAAAGTTGCTTGATCGTGTTACAATTGCACAAATTAATATACTTAGATTAAACCAAAACCTATAGAGAATATTATACGCAATCTACAAGCCTTAATGATTTTTTTTTTTTTTTTAACTCCTAGGCTTACACACTTAAATATTTGTGTAGGCACAAATTAAAGTAATAGTAAAGATAACTCAAGCTTGATCTCTTTGACTATGTATTAACATATTTTTTAAAGGGAATATTGAAGATAATTCAAAGCTTAATCTCTTGACTATATATAAACATATTTTAACGTTTATACAAATCAACTTATCATCGTTATAATCGCCTTTGTCGTCATCATTAATTCGAACTTCCAAAATCATATTTAAAACTAATTAAACAACATTGTTGCTAGAGATCCAATAAATAAAAACACACATGAGCAGCACAAGATTTTTAGGTCTGCAAAGTAGCTAAGATCCATCATCATTATATTGTGCACACCGAGAATTAATATCACTATCGTCGTGAGGTAGACAATAGAATTTATATATGTGTGCCTCAAGCTCAAAGTTGACAAATTGGTTCCAAGTGGCATCCACATGTCTAAATAAAAAATGCTCCACGTGTTACATGATTTTCTGAGTCAACATCCCACCATCCTCAACCACATAATAATAATAATTCTTGATGAATTTAATGGGAGAAAAAGATTTCAAAACACACACTCACACAGTGAATCAATGTGAGCCATGCAATTGAAATCACGTATATATATATAACCCCACAAGCTGCACAGCCTGTAAGTGTGAAATGGTGAGTAGCATAACCGGTAAACAAGAACAGCAATATTTCAACATTTTTTGTGTACGTTTAGCTCTTCATTTTAGTGTCAAACCATTCAAATTCAACTAGGTTATGTTATTGTTACCCCATCAAATTGAGCTCGTAAATTTCATTGTTAACTTATTCACTCTTTTGTTCATATCTTGAATGCGTTTTGTTTTTTTTTTTTTTTCTTTTCAAGAAATGAAGAACCCTCATACTAATTGCTTGTAAGAATGGCAGTTTATCACCATCTGGGCTGTGTTCTGATACCAGAGAAAATTTCGCACGTGAAAAAAATGTGTAGCATATATTGAAGTTTTATCAAAAGAAAACATACACATCATCTGCATATATAGTAGTGGAGCCTCCTCTAATAGTTTTCTGATCTGAGAATTTCAAAAAATCCAAATTGACACCAAAGAACATCGCATGGGGGTTTGGTCCACTGATATTGAAACGTCCACTTTCAGAAAAAAAGTTGGATATATGTCGCCTAAGGCGATGACATGATAAATTTGAAGCCTAAGTAGCACAGGATCCAATGGTTGGTAGTAGCGTGCATGTTGGGATATCGCCAAATCTCTAAAATAAACTTCTTCTCGACTCGGATGATGAAGGTATATCGTATTTGTATCTCAATATATGTATATATGTGTGTGTGTGTGTGTTTGTTCAGAAATGTCCGATGAACATTTTGATCCTGAATTTATGCAACGTACGTACTAAAACAAAGACAACAATTAAGAATCAAAGCATGGCATGATTTCATGAACAAGTCTTATGGAAAGATTGATTATTACTTACTACATAAAAGAAACATGTAAGCACTGACGAACTGAACTTGTTCACGAGACAAAAAAAGAAAACAAAACGTGGACGATGGTGACAGAGTTTCTACTGTAAAACTCCAAATGACGAACACATTGACCTCCCACGCCATGCCACTATACCACAACATGACTTTAATCGTAAAAAAAACTCAATATAAATATCATTTCATGCTTGTAAACAATTGGCCCAAGAAGAATACGTACGTACGTGAAAGCCTAGAATAATGCATGCAAATTAATTTCTATATATATAGTACTACGTAGTACTTACTGCACACTTCCACATGTTGCTTTACTTGCGAGTTGGAAATCAAAGGTGGAAAGCAGTGATCGAACTTGACCAACCAAGCAACCATGTGATGACTTTCAACTTGATCATAATTTCCAAACAAAGAAAAGTGTAGGATTATGTATATAGACGCATGAAATCGTGAAACCCTTTTAATTTCCTACCCCCAGCACCCAGAAAAAAACGAAAAAATAAAAAATAAAGAAGTAGAAGGAGGAGGAGAAAGGCCGGCCTTTCTGAAAAATCATAAAATTCTTGTTTCTTGAAAGCTCCCTTAAGCCTTCAAATAAGCTTGTACTGTATCACATGGATGTTTCACTCGTTAATTTGTGCTGGACAGAATATCAAGAAAAAGGAAACAAACAGAGAGGAAAGAATGCATGTGGGGGCGACACTAAATAAATGGAAACATGTTGCACAGGGGAGAACTGGCAAAGATCGATGTTAAAGATTATGGTTGTTAGGAGATATCATGGTTCCATGGTCAAATCAAGAACCAATACTCTCTGTTGGGCGTTTGCGTTTCATAAAAGGACAAAACAGGTAGTAGTAGTAGTAGTAGTAGTGGAGGAGACTGTGTCATCTCAGTTGTTGTACTTTCAAGATTACTCAGAATTAAGGGTCAACAGAGCAGTGGCAGTGTGGCACAAATGGAATGGACCAAACAGATCATCTACGTATATTTCTCTTAATTTTCCTTGATTGTATAATATAAGCTGGAGCAAGTCAATTATAACATTTTTTTGGGCTTAATCAAGCATGCACGAAGAGATATAGATCAACAGGTATTTGACTCGTGAATGAATTAGTTTTGTTGATTTTGTCTTCTCATACCGAGGAAACAATAATTGAGGGGTATCATAAATTACCTTCAATGAATCCGGAAAAAAGTTGGCAGCTTTAGGTACTATGAATTCTTTGGCATAAAGGAATCAAGAAAGCATTCAATACACCTTAAGAGACTCAATGAAGCAAAGGCAGTGATAGAGGGTGCAACTTCCACCTAAAGGCTAGAACCCCCAATTGTAACAAAGACAAACACCAACCCCCCCCCCCCCCCCCCCCCCCCCCCCCCCCCCCCATCACCCACGCACCCACCCACACACAAACCCTACCATTTAAAGAAATATAGCTAGGTCACTACTGATGAAATTAAAGGACACCATAAGTTTGTGACTTGTGAGTTAAATCTCTCCACTGTGACGTACCATTATCCAAATTTACCATACTCCTACTTTTTCCACTGTATATCCCTTCATACCTATCATCACTTTATTATGCATACAATTATCTTATCAGCACATATTATGTTTTCCCTTCATGAATTACTTAATCAAAACCATCATTTCTTTAATTTATCTCAAAATTGGAAAACAAACAAAAGAAAGAAGAATTGAAATACAAAACAAAATGATTAATTATATGATAAAGAGTACTACTTTTTTGGACTTAATTTTCAAGTGCTTAATTATTATTATAGGGGAAATAAAGGCAAACAAAACTGTCTTGATAAGTCGAATAAGAACACTCTTAAAAGCGACTTACAACTATGACTAGTGATATTGACAGAATATTAAGAGGCCCTTTTGGTTTTGGCACCATCTTTCTTTTCTTTTAACACATTACATCCTTGAGAAGCTTGTACCTTCGAGTTGAGGTTCGAGGAGAAGGTGTGCTATTACTTGGATTCTTCCCTCTTTCAGAACCCTCATCACGATCATTCTGCTTGATTCTTTCACCCGATGATGAGTACTCTGATCTGTTATTGATGCCGCCAGCATCATTTCCAGCCGAAGATTTTCTTGAAGATGAGCCACCTTGTCTTGATGAACCTCTTTCCTCACTTCTGCACCAGTCACATACTTCAATTGGCTCTGATGTTTCACTATAATAGTTGCTACAATACCTGCCAATTTAACAATCCCCCCACCCCAAAAACAAACAAGGCTGCTCTTATTATAATTGCAAGAACAAAACATATGTTGGAAGGGTAAAGAAAAAAAAAAGAAACACTATAAAATGATCACATAATCATGAAAGCTTGGTTAATTTCTTAGACTAATTAATTGGAGAGCCTAGCTAAGATGTCCCGATGGAAGTTGGTGGACGGTGGCGGTAGTTGTTAAAGTCGTGCGTTGTGTTGTGCAAAATTTGGCTGTTAGTAATTTAATTTTAACTTATGACGCTGAAACTTGTAACAGTTTGGTGATGGGGGGTATGCGTAAAAAATCAAACAATGATGATCATAGTCCATAGACATGCATGCATAGTATGATGATACTATACTGATCAGAAGACCGATCCCTTGAAGGCTTGAGCCCATCGAGAATTCTCACACTCTCACACACTCACAAACTCATGAATATTGATGTATGCAAAGTTGTTGTAAACACAAAAGGATTAATTGTGATGAGATGATGATGATGATAATGAAGGCGGTGGTGGTGGGTACTTACGAGTGTTGGAAGCGATTATGACACTTGTTGCAGCGGAAGAGTTTTTCAGGGAAGCCCACATCACCACACATAGAACAAACTATTTGGTAATCCACCATTGTTGTTGTTCTTCTTCTTCTTCTTCTTTATGGTTGAATTGGATAGATTATGAAGACCAAGAAATTAGAACCAAATATGATGAAAGAAAGAAAGAGAGAGAGAGAGAGAGATTGATCTTCAAAAGAGTGGAGAAATGGCAATGGATTTTTTTCTTGAGTCGGTTTACTCAGAAGAAGTATGGCTCGTTTATTTATTTTACATTTATATATATATATATATAAGTGAGAATTATTTTATTTATTTATTTAATGAGTGTTGTGCATAAGGGATATCTACAGGTAGACCACAGGTTGCTTGCAATCGTTTTCAGTTGTGTGTGTGTGTGTGTGTGTGAGAGAGAGAGAGAGAAAAAATGGGAAGAGAAAAATATGAACCTTAAAATGTGGGTAGGAAAATGACTCTTGTGTCCCCCAGCTGAGCTTGCACTTGCAGCTTCAGCTTTGCTTGATTTTATCGCTTTAGCTTTCTCTTTCCTTCCTTTTGTCAATTTTGTTTTTTTTCTTTGTGAGAAATGCACAGTTTTTAAGAAATGAAAAGGGTAATTAACACAGATAAGAGTAAAATTGGTTACTTTCATTATTTTCTAGTTTCATATAGAATAGTTTTTTAAACTAACACAGATAGAGATTTTCTAATTTAGAAGAAAAATTGAAAAAAAAAAGAACTTTTATTCCGTATTTTTAATATTCTTTCTTACAAGTATATTTCAATTTTTTTTTCTTTAGAGAAAAGTTGTTAATATGATAACTATCAAAATTTAACAATAAATCTTAATCTATCACAATCTTTTTCGAATTTGAAATTAAATACTTATATATAAAAAGTCAACATAATTACTATGATATATTTGGTAGGTTTATCCTAACACTAAATCTAAATAGATGTGATGTTTTAGTATTGATTGTAGTAAAATGACATCATTTTAGTAATAATTTTAGTGAAAATACGTCACTTTACTCATTTATACAGAATGAGATAGAAGATCCGATTGTAATCAAACACTAACACGTTGGTTGACTCTTAATATATGAATGAAGTTGGAGATCAGATACTCTGTCCAAAATTATCTCTGTCCTATTCTCTCTAACATTCAAAACTACGTAATTTAACTAAAATTAGAAACTAAAAATCATAAATATCACTAAAATCACCTTAGAATTATTATACCCTAACGAAAAATGAGTGTACCTTACAATATAGTTTAATCTTATACATGATAAGACGTAGATAATATTGAACAGAAGATCTAAGCCAATGAAGTTGTTAAAGTTTAAGCCTTGGCATATGAACAAATTAAATTGTCAAATTCTATCTTAAAGGTGTTCCTACAAAACGACATGGGATTTTCTGTCCAATATTTTGTCTGTCTTATTTTATCATGTTCTAATTAAAACTACGTAGTAAGGTTCACTAATCTCTTGGTTAAGATTGCATTTAGTTCTTAATTTTAATGAAACTACGTCGCTTAAAACGTTAAACATAATAATACATGATAAATATTTTACATATGATTTTATCTCCAACAAAACCAACCAAATTAAGTAAAGAGATGTTTATAGAAAGGAGCAAATTTGAAGGGTCCACGAATTCACAGACAGTAGTAAACATTTATTGGTATGCTGTGAAAACTGCAAATTGTAGTAACGTGAAGAGCAATCAGTTGATGACCATACCATTCTTTACAACGTGTAATCCTGTTTTACCCCACACCCAAAAAAGCATTGTCAGGTCCTTCTCTAACATCTGTCAAATTGCTATCCTCAAAATTCTCAATGTGTAAAAGAATTTTGAGAATTTTAAGCTGTCTATACAATACGGTTAAATTCCTCTTGCCTAAAAAAAAATTAAAATTTGGGTTTCGGTGGAAGTTTCGCATGCGTTAAGGTTGTCCACTTATTATCATTTTTTGTTTATTCGATTCTTGGAGCAAAATCTCATAAAAGAGATCGATCATCGATCCAAGGTGAAGGAGAGCTAGCCCGTTATGCAAGTAATTTAATTGCCTAAGAAATGTTACATCATGACCATTAATGTTATTAAAACACATGATTAACCATTAATAGTGTACATTAGTAGAGTTTATGGTTAAAAACTTATATATATATATATATATATAGAAAGAAATGATATTCCTTTCCCACTTTCAACCCTTTTTTCTAATCTCACATTGTACACAAAAAATAATGAAAAGAAATTCCTAAAGAATGCATGATACACTATGGAACGTCGTGTGCTCAAGCAACCTTAATGTATGTCCTTTGCACGAACTTGATCAAACTTTGAGATATACTCCACTGTCCACACACACATATATATATATATATATATATACAATTCTTTTTGAATCTTTTTTATGGGTGAAACATGCAGCATGAGCATTATCAGCAAAGATTTACACAACTTTTTGACCATCCATATAGTGGGAATTAATTAACAGTAATCTAGGAATCTTTACTATATGGTTTTAAAAAAAAGAAAAAAGTATAGGGTTGTTTGAGATTGTGATGAAACAACAAACACTTTTTGATCCTTGAGATTTGGAGCAAACTTAACTTATAAAACTGGATCCTTGAACCAAAAGAAGATAAAGAAAAGGTTAAAAGCCAACTTTAATTTCCTAATTATTTGGATTTGAATTTGGACTAAAATTGGGTTTGAAGACTTATTAAGGACCCTGCCTTTTTTTGGTTTTTTTGTCTCAAGTAATTAGGGACCCAATATTTGAGCTAAGCCATAATTGTTCCAACTAAAATTAGTTTTCTTAGTTTCTAATTAATCACTACCTAAAACTTGACTAGAAACGTTAAACCGCTCAACATGTTCAAAATGCTTGAATTTTTGCAGACTTTGGCACTTTTTTGTTAAGGGAACATTAAGTTTTTCAAGCGAATGATAATGCCTGACTCGACTGCCAATATAATTAATAGGGAAAAAAGACTAAGCAAGAAGAGACAGACCATATATGCATTCTTTAATTAAATGCTTCTATTTCATTTTTTTTTTTAGTTCAGTAAATTATGTCATTTTACTAATTTTTGCCCTGATAATTTTGATATTCGAAGATTAGAAAACCCTTTTTACATTTCTATAATTAAGTTTGAAAATTTAACAAAACATATGATATTCAGAAGAGAAAAAGTAGTGAAAGAAACCCGAAAGAGAGTGTGAATTAATTGGGGAGGGTCTGTACAATGTACATTAGTAATATTGCTGAAACAACAAATGCAAGATAGTACACGAAAGAGTGCCAGAAAAAGAAAATTTGGTCATCGTCGTACTGTAGTCGTCATTGTATGGGTACAACGTACTCGTCATTTTTTTATTTCTGGTGTGAAATCGAAGCCCTTTGAGAATCCAATTTTAGTAAGATAGTTTTTTTTTTTTTTTTTAATTTCTCTTTTGAGAGAACTTTAGTTAAACTTTTAACAAAACCTTCAAAAGTTTTGTCAAATTAATAACAAAAAAAAATAAAAAATAAAAAACTTCAAAGCCCTGATTTTTTTTTTTGGGCTAGAGAATAATGGGGCTAGAGGTCTTTGCACTTCAACGGTGAGAATACATGCTGCAGTTACATACAATTTTTGTGATTAATTAATAAGTTAAAATTCCACCTATGCTACTAACTTATAACCATTTGGGTTTGACACTATTTTTTAAAAAAAATTAACAAACATTCGAAAGGAACTATTTTGAAGATTAATTCAACTTCCCTTTCCTCTTGTGTAAACTATTGTTGCTATAGAAAATACAAGATCTATTGAGTTGACTTTTGCAAATGTGACAATTAACAAACCACTCCACTAATGAAACTAGCTAGGGATGAATAAACTCTCTTCCAATACTAAACAAGTTGATAATTAATGGCACCATATATATATATATATATATATATATATATATTAATGGCACCAATGCAACAATGTGATTCCTTTTCCAAATTGGAAGTTTGCAATTGGATAGCTAGGCAAAGTATAGAATACATCTTGCCATGAAAACAATATTAGTTTA
Source organism: Ophiorrhiza pumila (assembly GCA_016586305.1). NCBI lineage: Eukaryota > Viridiplantae > Streptophyta > Magnoliopsida > Gentianales > Rubiaceae > Ophiorrhiza > Ophiorrhiza pumila. The sequence goes on from BLIW01000002.1 coordinate 3,590,267, forward strand.
ATGAGAATTTAACATGGCAAAAAAAATAAAATGAGAGAGAGTTAATAATAAGAAGAAAACCCAATGTATAGATCTAAAAATTAAACAAAGGGAAAAAACATTTTTCCATTCAAATACTATTGTTAATTTCATATGGAAGTTCTTTACAAATCTTTGCCTACAGCAATAATAACAAGACTTTATTCCACAAACATCAGTTATTTTAATCACATTTCGTAATTCCATTTAATATTTAGGGCGAATTCCCTTTTACCCCCGTGGTTAGCCATAATCACCCTATCACTACCTCGTGGTTTCAAAATACCCACATAACCCTTTCGTGTTTCGAACTAATGTGAAAAACGGACGGAAACTGTCCAAACTTTATTTCATTATCTTTATTTAATCGTAATTCCATTTAATCTTTATTTCATTATTTGGAGTTGAACATATAAATTACATCTCGTAAAATATTAGTTATTTTTTTATTCTACTAACTAGAAGTCAACTATATGAACCCCATTTTTGAATCACTTATTGATATCAATTATATGAATCACATTTTATTAGTGTATTTGGTCAAAATGTTTACAAATCTTTGCATAAACCATAATTATATATATAGGGAAAATGAAGCAAAAAAAACAATATGCATGAATTTTGTTTTCAATATTGCTGATGCAGATAGGTTTCTGTCTGGCATTAATATTTTTATGATGAATGAGACATAGGATAGAGATAAACATTACATTGGGTCCACATCTATGATCTACTTTTATATGTTTTGAACAACTCACAAAAGATAAAAGAGGAGAATCTGCTTGTCCTCCAATTATTTAGAGCAGTATTTCTATATATGTTAACAAAGTAGTGCACAGAAGACTCTGATCAGTTGGGACAAGATATGGGAGATGAAAAGGTTCCTAGGTTCATATATTCATCATAAACTAATTACTTTAGTAGGGTTGTTAGATTAGAACCATACAAATAGTCTTTTCCATCCAAAAAAAAAAAAAAAAGGAGAAAAAAAAATGAAGAAATTAAAAAGGAAAACATCCATCCTCTACTTCCTACACTTTAATGCTGATAAACTGATGAAGACTGATTGAAATATCCCAATTGAATGCAATGCGCGTGAAAAGCGCATGAAATACGTGTATTGGACTTTTCAATTAAACATGCCTCATGCATCATTCTTCCAAGAACTTAATTAGCAACAAACAAACATTTACAAAATAAATCAATAAACTTTTCTATTTTTACTTATAAATCATAATTTAATTTGATGTATTTTAGATAGGAATTAATGTAACATGGTTCAAATTCAAGATAGTGTATGTTGAATCGACTTTATAAATCACATTTCGGTATACTTGATTTAACAAAGGTTGAAGAAACTATCACCAAGATTTTTATTTGAGGAAGACTAATGGTGTTGTAATGTAATTATATTGAAACAATCTCAATCCTGTTTATACATGAATCTTTTGCACATCTTTAGACTTAAAAAAAGAAAATTATTGATGTTAGCCATATTTAAATATAGATAAAAAGAATGTGTTTAAACCGTAATAATAACAAAGTATAATTCATATAATGAATTCCGCTAGCGCTTAATAGGATAATAGTCTAGTTGGGGTTGTTTTAGTATATGTATAGTAAACAAACCTCATCTTCCTCGAATATAAAAAGTAAAGCAAACAAAAAACTTTGAAATCTCAATTGTAGTTGGAGATTTCCCTCTGTCGTTGCTTATATGGAATATTTAGGCTCCACAAGTCATAAAATTCTTGGTTTGACGTAGTATATACATAAAAGCTGAACCTTTACATAGCTCGAGTCTACCCAAGAATTTTTCCTACAAGCCATGGAGATGCCATTAATTATAAAAAGCTTATATAATATGTCATTTCACAATAATATTCTGAGTTAATTACCAACAAAAATATAACTTAATTTAATTGCTTGCATGAACTTGAAGAATTAATTGTGTAAAGTTGATCATAAATGAGGGGGAACATTTTCTACTGATCATACAATCACCATGCATGTGTGAAGTTCTAAAGATTTGAAACGCAATGGGGGGAACAAAGAACATGTTCTGCATCCCAAAGGGAGGATTATTTTGCAAACTACTTTATGTCTTATTTCTTTATATGATTTGATGACTTCCCCTATAGGCATGGAAGTAAAGTAGACATGCCATTGTAAAATTAAATTAAAGGTCCTCCTAGCTAGACAATATATCCCTTCTTAATTTCAGCATTCATCCCCCATGGTGCACATGAGATGCTAGGGAGCTTCAATAACAATATGTATATGGCCATAAAGTTGTCAAATTCTCTGTCTAATTTTGTCTGTCTTATTTTGTCCAAAACTTTAATATTATGTAATTTGAAAGATAAGATCCACTCTCCAAATTTACCTTGTTTTATACTGTTTTAAATTAACATTATGTCTTAAGGTATGTAATTTGGGAGTTCAAAATTATCCTATTTTATACTGTCTTAAATTAAAACTATATTTTAGGTTCACTCATCTCTAGGTTAGAATATAATAATTGTAAAGTGATTTTAGTGATATTTACGCTTTTCATCCTAAATTTCAATAAAATTATATCGTTTTGAACAAAATAAGATAGGATAATATTGGATATGACAACTGATTTCGTAATTCGGCTAAAACAATTATATTACTAATATTATCTTTTTTTTATCCACGAAATAAAACAGAGAAGATTAGACTGAGAATCTGATCATTTGCTTTCTATGGACAAATGGAGGGCTTAGTTTTATACTATTTTTAATTTAAATTCATAGTATATTTATCCATTTGACGAGGGCCCAATTTCAGCATACAGCCATACATATTCATAAAGATCCATTTTATTAAAGATTAGAAATAGGATTATTGTTCCATTCTTCTGATGATAAAAATATATAATAAATAGGTCATTGTCATGCTGCATTCATAGATCTACCTCTTCATTAATCCTATTCCTATTTTATCATCATCGATAATTCTCCGTTAGATGAGGAAGCGGCGCAACAATCAAAAAAATGTTTTCATTTTTACGAAAAGGTCTGACTACAGGCGATTGAATTGACATGATCAGGGCATTCTGAATATCATTCTTTCTAGATTGTTTTTTGTTTTCTCTTTTTTTTTTTTTTTTAAAGAAGAATTAATTTATTCGTTAGCTTATGAAATTAATTAAGAAGCTAAATGTTAAATCGAGTAGCACAATAATTAAAATTAATGAAAAGGAACGGCTTTGTAATTTCCCCCAAGCTTTGGAATCCTTCCACTTTCCCCTTGCCTTTTCTTTCACCCTGGCCGAAGAAACTAAGACAATCCTTTGCATGAAAGTCTGCATTAATCCAACCAAGAGGAAGAATTAAGATATAGTGGGAGAGAGATCAGTCTTTTCTTTAAAGAACTTAAAAAGGGTCAAAATTAATCTGAAAATCAATACAAAATATCAAATCATGAGTTGGGTACAATTTGGTTACACACTTACACTATTAGAGATATCAACTCTGTATGCATGCATGCATGCATGGTTTCAAACCAGCATATATATATCAGTACCTACAGCACAAACCCAGCCTTTTTTTTTCCGGCATTTTAGGCGACAATTAATTGCTCAAATGTCTAGCTAATTTATAATACAATGCACGTACGTAGGAAAATTTGACTCATATATTGTCCATTACAGATATGGATCACCATTGTTGTGCTGTCCATTTATGTCTGACTAATTAATCCATTTTTAGACGAACAATTAATCCGGTCAAGATGCAGAATTGGCAACTTAGCTCAGATTTTATATCCAATATTATTTTTATCTTATCATGTCCATGATTAAATTGGGTTCAGATTATCTGTCTAATATTTATCCAGTCCTATTCTGTCTAACGTTTAAAACTACGTAGTTTCATTAAAAGTAGGGACTGAATGCATAAATATTATTAAAATTACTTTAAAATTATTAGACCCTAGCTAATCAAGAGATTAGTGAATTTAATTAGGACAGAATAAGACAGACAAAATCTTGGACAGAAGATCCCGTGTCGATTAAATTATGTATGGTTGACTCATTACTTAGTTGGGGTATAATAATTGTAAAATAATTTTAGTGATATTTATGCTTTTAGTCCCTAATTTTAGTTAAATTATGTCGTTTTGCACATTAAACAGAATAAAATAGATAATATTGGATATAGTATCTGATCCCATGACAAATGCGGCGATCCCTTTATATCAAGATTAAATATTCATGCATGATTTAGTTCCTCAAAAAGAGTTTGTTTGGACTTTGGACATCAAAAGTTGTCTGGACATACAACACACATCCGAATCATACATAAATACATGCACCATTGAAAAAAGTTTTTAAATGTTGTACTCATCATAAAATATTCTTCTTCTTTAATTTTATTAATCTCTTGCAAACAAAATGTAAGAATTCACCATAAATTCTTCCATTTGGCCATTGGGGGTTAATTAGCTAGGCAAAGCCGCAAAGATGTAGCTGAAAATGAATAATTCAGGTCCCATGCAGGCATGCATGCATTACATTCCTGTACCTAACCTAAAAACACAAACCTTAGCAGAGTCAGAATCAAAAGGTTAAAACCATGGATCATGTCCTACGGAATAGAGAGAAGAAAGGGCAGGCCGGGACCCCTCCTCATGATCTCAACCCTACGAGTACGACCACCACCACCACCACAATCCACAAACAACCCCCATGCAAGCCCCATGCAGCCCTACCTTCTTAAGCTTAAACAATAACCACAGCTTAGTGTTTCCCAAAAGAAGAACTCTGATTCAAAGTCAGATTCAAAGTTTTTCGTTTGTTATTTCTTTCACAGCAATAAGAGCTAAAACAAATTGAACAAAAGGGACCACTCAAGATCTTCACCAATACTAGCTACCATAACTGGAAGATCTCTGTCTGTCGACTTTCAATGTCCTCGCTCTCTCCAGGGCGGGCGGTCCTCCCCCACTCATGACTTCCAAGCTAGCTGTGCCATGCATACTCAACTCTTCCTTCACCTCACGTACGTGGCTTCATTTCTACCTTTCAATCAACGCATACAGATAATTAAAGTAATTCAACCATGCATATTCATTGTACAATGTACATTGTCAATTACTTGCGACATGGAATGCCAAAATGAATATGATCGGGGAGGAGCAGAGACGATCAAGAAGTGCTTGAGACCACTTTGGTGCATGCATGGCTAGATACTTGTTAATTATTAAGTATCTAGCCATGCATGCATGCACCTTATATATAATTACATTATCAAAATCAACATCAACATCGATCATGCCCTCATCCAGCTGCTGGCTGCTGGACATGAACATCGCGATCGCTCTCTCCTCTATTGATCATAATTCTCAAGATCAGCTCATAAATATTGGATTTGCAAGAGAAATTAAAGATAGATGTGATATTCATGACCCCATACTTACTTAGATGAAGCCAATTAGTTAGACCTCCACTGCTTTCTTTCAGAGATGAAGAAGCAATTAAAGAGGTCAGTCATGGGTCATTTTCTGGTAAAAAAAGATAGCAAAAGTGATGATGCGAATTATCTTAAGGAATATCACATCTGTTAATACTTCATTTTCTAATGGGGCCTCCATCGTTTTCATACTCACGACCATTCCTGCAATTGAGTCCACAAACCTAAAAAAGGCTGATTTTTCCTTCGTTGCCGTATTTGTTAGCAGCTTTCCGAACATTGACAAGAACTTTTTAGGCAAAATGTTGTGGTACACTACCACAATAATTCTTGATGCTTCCCAAAGATCATAGAACCCAGTAACTAAAAGAGTCTAGCTACAAAAATCAAATGCCGGTGGGTATCCATCGCCATCTTATGTATTTGACCCAATACTGTTTGTTTACATTGTGATTTCGCGATCAATCAAAACTTGTGGAGATGATCACACAAATTCACCAGATATTTTTGAATTACAGCCATAATTTATGAGGTGGGATAGTTTGTCACAGATTATCCTGTTTTATCAACTATGTCGTGTAGTTTACTCATATCTTTATTATAATCTAATAATTATAAAGTTATTTTACTTTTTAGTTCATACTTTTAGTGAAACTAAAAGTTTTAAGTATTAGACATGATAAAACTGAATAATCTTAGATAATTTTGGATAGGAAATCCGATTTCGGAAACAAGGCCTATGATTCTACCTATCTTCCCAATTGAAATGGGTTTTCTCCCCTATTCAATTCATGTTTATACTTTGCAACAAAGACGGCGTGGCATAGGATTACTCGAACCATCTCATATTATAACGTTAAAAACATCAAGAATCCCTGCATACTTGAACTTATGGGCTAGTTGGTGAAATAAATTATGCGACCAGATCTTCTCTCTTTAATTATCCAATTTTATTCTGTCTAATATTTAAAACGACGTAATTTAACTAAAATTAAGGACTAAAAAGTAAAATTAATCCATAATTATTAGATGCTAACCAAAATATGAGTAAATCCTACACGATTATTTTAATATTGAAAAGTATAAGACAAAATAATCTTGAATAGAAGGTCATATCTCCTTGTTTTCACACTATGCTTGCGACGGTACATGAATTAGTTCTACAAATTATTGAAGTGGACCAAACTCCGTTCTAGTTGTGGGGCACCCAGATATCAAGGATTGATGGGCTGATTAGATTAGTGATGAAATATGCAAAGCTCAAGCCTCTGACTACAGTAATCTCCGCCAAAACAAGCACAAACATATGTTGCAAGATTAATCCCAAGAACAAACCCACTCAAAATGATGGCACAAAGATGAGCACCTATTTAATCAAGTTTGTTGAAGACAGGACAATTACCTAACAAGGAAAGCTTTATAAGCGTGCTGAATAACCCAGGAAGGTTAGGTTGAATGGAAGGAAATTATAAGCTCATACAACACAAATATCCTCCAAGTCCAAATGATTCACAATAGCAATTATTTATAAATTAAAAACAAACAAACCAATGCAGGCAAATGTGATTTCCATTGCCCTGCTTCATGAAGTTGCCAAACATCCACAGTGATGCAGTAATTGGCATAAGAATGAAAATGAGACCTGAAGCAAAGTGTTCTGCAGCAATGAGTTTAGAAATAAATGTGATAAATACATTTTCCTTGACAAAATCAATGCCAACTGAAGTCAAGTACAAGACAAAAATATGCCATAATAGAAGAACTTGTGCAGCATATCTTCCATCAGCTAGATTGAATCGTATTCAGTTATGGGCTTTCCAGAAAGCGCGCCCTTAACAAGGAATGTAACAAAAGTCCTAGCTATACTGAGAAACGGCAGCACATGCTGTTAATTGGTGTTAGTAGTAAAGCTACAATATTTTTCTTCTTCCTAGCATTTTCAGGAATTGACAGAGAGACGTAAATCTTTATGACCAAAGCAAGCTAAGCATCAAGATACTGAGATATATATGCTGGACCAAAATCCAACTTCATATGTATCCAATAACTTCCATAGGAAATACTTGATCCGATGCACTTGTTGGTAATCGGAGTAATCTTGAAGTGAGTCCCGATGTCTTTGCAGAATCACAAATCATGTATATGCTGCACAGGGACAACTCGAGGCTGTTCTTGCTTCAACTGTGCAACCTCTGATGGTTTTTTCGGACAGTTTAAAGAAATAATTAAACAATAGACACTTGTTTGAGATAGTGCATAAAGGTGTGATTTTAACCCCGTTGTGTTTGCATCATAAATGAATTTAGACAACGAGTTTAAAGCACATTAAGGAATATATTCTTTATTACTTAATCTAAAGCTCAACTCTAACTCTGCATCTTAGAGAGTATTGAACAATAAACTTATAAATGCAATCCAGTAAATGATGGTAAAAAGTTGTAAATGCATTTAACCAAAATGAATGAACTGTTCAAGGAAATGCATTTCATATGTGCAACATTACTGGCTTTCCATGACTAGTTTACTTAATTTATTGTAGAATGAGACCATCTGAAAGCAAGCTTTACATATGCTCCTGTTCAAGAAGCAATAATCTGCCCTTTCCCACAGAGTAACACCTGCAGAACTATAGTCCAGTAATATCCAAGAAAAAGAATCCGAAGAAAAAAGAATGTTGCAATAATTTTTTTTTTCTATTTTTTTCCTTTAGAGACAATTTACAAAACTATTGACACCAATTTTTACTTTTGTCTAACTGTATGAAGAGACAGCAGAGAAATTAATAGCTGAAGTAAAATGTCATCTCCAAAAGCATGACAGGGATATAGTCGAAGTTCTGAATTTATTACATTCCATGAGCACCAGCTTAAGCAGAGACTTATGTTGAAATTTCGTGCTCAAAATTGTCATCCTCTATGAAGACATTTCATATTAAACATAAAGCTTCAAAAACTTAGAACACTGTATTTCTGCATCCATTTAGGCAAAGAGATTAACCAAAGCTCAAGATAGAACCTAATGAGACAACAATAAAACAATTAAAGCCAAAAGAGAAAGGTGAAGGAACAACAACTACTAAGCCTTTATCCCACCATGTGGGATCGGCTATATGAATCATATTCCGTCATTGTATTTTATCTATGTTCATGTTCTTATGCGTCTAATCCAGGGCTTTTTTCAAGTCTCAGGAAAGAAAACATGGTTTAAGTGCAATAATCTAGTGAAAAAAGGATAAATAGAATAAAGGAGGAAAAAAAATTAATCCCAAAAATCTATTCATGAAATAAATTTAAGATATTTATGCTACTGTACAGATAGAACATTCAGGTTGGAGACAATAATATACTTTTGTTGATACACTTTAATATAGTCACAGAAGAGAAAAAGGAAACATGCAGGATGGATCTCAATCTTCATTCTTTCCAGGAATAGGGAGCGCGTTCAACGATCAAATAGTCGTCCCTAATATCTTTCACAACTCGAATCTCATTGTCAAGATATACGGATTCAAACCTATGAAAAGAAGATGAGATGAATATTCTCCATAAAGACTAGACAACTAGTACAATAACATACACTTCACACAAAACAAAACAAAATGAAAATGAGAAGTCAGAACAAAAGAAAGATAAACAGGAATCCTCTATAAAATATCATATCAATAAGGCGAAGAATTCTGTTTGATCAATGTACCTCAACATAAATCATATATCTATACTGAGGCAGAGGATTGAAAGGACACAATAGAATGATTTTGCAGTTGTCTTCCATTTCTTTTGAGTTATTTCATGACGGCTTTAACTTCCTCTTACTAAAGATAGCAGATGAAATGCAGCCATATCAAGAAATAATTGCTTAAATAACTGGAGAATAAAAGGAATCAGAGAAGAATATGGTTATTTACCATCCTTGACCAAAAGGAGGCAATGGCAACTCCCAGCTCTTCCCACGTAGAACTGCACTTGTAAACCTACAATGAGCCATCGAATAAGATAAAACGAAAACATAACTTAATTTTGGCATAAAAAAAAAAATTCCAAATCATGCAACCAGTGGCGGATCTAAGGGGAACAGGAAAGAGCTGCTTCACCCCACAAGATATGGAAATTTATACCTTTTTTCCTATGAAATAATAAAAATATTCAATTAGGTTCTTTAAAAAAAAATAGAATTTTGCCTCCTAAAAGTTAAAATATATCTTTTACTTGTAATGCTATGTAATTTTGCCTCCCAAAGTCTACTTCTTGAATCTGCAGCTAATGCAACATACCCGAAGTTTCAAACTTTACCATTAAAAGACAGCAAGAAGTATATTCAAGCATTCAACTCACATCTTTCAAACTAAAGCTACACTTTATTAGCAGCATTTGCTGAAATAACGAAACCATAGAACCAGAACTAAACAAGCATATTAATATTAAGAGACATTTTACGACATCCATGTTACAGACAGACTTGAAATCCAAAAAAGAAATGGAAATATGCATTAACAATTCAAATATAGATATTCAAACTAAAATCAAGAACTTCAAAATGTATCACTCCAAATGTCAGCACACTTTGATACGAATAACATAAATTAAATAGTAAGTTTGCCACCCCATCCAAAAAATTGAGCTAAATATACCTAAAATTCACACGCTGAGACGATGCAATATCAATAACAGACCGAACAAAGAAGACCCCATCAGGAGGAAAAGTGATAACATTGTTGAGAGTTTTGCTTTGGACATCAATAACTTGTAAAACATCACCCGCTTTAGTACCAAAGAAAGATGCATTCTTTATTATAAAGAGCTGTTCTTTCTCAGTGGTCCATAGCATTCTCCAAGTGGCAGAGAGGGAAGTGTCAGTTGTTACAGTCCGTTTGCCCACCTCGGCAATGGCGTCAATGGCTTGGATGATTTGGGAGAGCTTTTGTGGGTCGGATTGGGTCTTGAGGCCTCGTTCTTGGTCACTAATGAGGCTCAGGAGATGGTTCTTGGCTGAGAGAGTTTGTGCTTGGTCTATGAGAGATGAACGGGCGGTGGGAGTAATGGAGGGTCGGTGGTGGTGGTGGGAACGTTGGGGTTTAAAAGTGAAGGGGATGGAGGGGTTCTTGGGAGTGGCGGGAATGGAGAGGCCCGTGGCCATGTCTCTGTGTGTGTCACTGCGTGTGTCACTGCGTGTGTGACTGTGTGGATGCGGGAGAGTTTATTTAGCTAAAGGGCTAATTATAAGAAACCCTCTCTAGTTTCATAAAATTTAAAATTACCCCTTATAGTTTTATAAAGTACATTTTATTTTGTTTTGTAATTTGATCTTTTAAAAAAAATTATGCAAAATATATATTTGAAATATTTATTTTTGTAAAATTAAATAATCCTAATAGTCCCTTAACTTGGACATAAATATTATTTTGAATTTTTAAATATTGAAAAAGTTACATTTTAATTCATAATAAATTAGATGAATTGTATTTTATTATGGATTTTCCTAAAAACGCAGTCTTAATAAGAAATGTAATAAAGAATTATACTAAAAAATGGCAGCACTTGATCATTAATTAGTGGAGTAGTAGCTATAAAATATTTTTCAACTTCCTAGCATTTTCGAAAATTGACAAATAGATACAAATATTTTCATAAATTGACAAATAGATACAAATCTTAATGACAAAAGCAAGCAAACCATCATGGTAGATACAACACACATAGTTTTTTTTTTTTTGTCATTAGCGATATAATTTCCTATTATATACTACCCTACACTAGTCTAGAAGATCGGATGGCACCTATTTAGATTTAATGTCTGCATAAACCTGACAAATTAAGCAGGTCCTAAACATTGATATCAGAACCTACCCCAACATTAAAATCTAAGGAATACTAACAATGGCAGATTCAAGAAAACCGGTTTGGGGATAAAATTGTATAAGATTTTTAGTGAAAGCTATATTTTAACTTTTTTGGAATGTGGGCGTGAATTTCTAATTTTTTTTAAAAATAATTTAATTAAAAATTTTAAAATTTGTACTAAAAAAACTTAAAATTTGAAATTAGAGTAATATTTTTCAATAAAACACAAACTAAATGGTAGACAATTGTGAAACGGGTTTATACATGCGACACGCATATCAATTTAAAAATTAGCTTATCAAATATCAATTTTTAGTTTAAAGTATGAATGCAAAACATAGCGTATCAAGTATAATAAGATTAGCATAACAAATTTTTACTTTCGATTAAAAAATTTCCACTTTAGCATTAGAAATATCAATTCAAGAAATAGTGTATCAAGTGTAAAAAGATTAGTGTAATAAATTTTCATTTTAACGTATCAATTTCTAGTCCAAACGTATCAATCAAATACTAAAAATTAGCGTATTAAATTCAATAAAATTGGCGTATTACTTCGCATATATAAATTTGTTTCACATGAGTTTTTGCCCAAACTAAAAAAGCAATTTTTTTTTTAATATAAAAATTGAGTAAAATATAATTGTTAGTAAAGTCATAAAAACCGCTACAAAAATACAAAGACCAAACAAACAAAAAGGACTTAAAATAGCCCAAAAACATAACAAAAGCCCAATAACACAAATTACAAACACAGTAAAAAGAGGGCCAGCCATTAAATGTGCAGTCCATGCATTATAGCAAAACCAGCAGACTGATTGGTAAACATAGGGCACACACCCACACATACTCACACACTAAAACTAAAAGACTAAAACCTCACAGTTTTTGAACATACCAGACGATTTCGAAAACCTCAACCGCCATTACCTTGCTGAGTTGCTGCCTGTATCAACTCAGCTCAACTCAACTCAACTCATCACAAGCCAATTTAGGGTTTCTGTATTCGATTCTTCACTTGTTCTTAGATTTCCTTCCAGTCCTATTACCTGAAGAAATAAATGGCGATTGCGGCTCAAACTCCCGATATTCTCGGTGATCGCCAGTTCGGCCAAGATGTCCGTACGCAAAATGGTAACTTCAATTTGTTTTCTCCTCTAAAATGTATATATAATGTATGCATACTTTTGTGTTTTTAATATGATGATGATTTATGCGGGAATGCGCAGTGATGGCGTGTCAGGCAGTCGCCAATATTGTCAAATCTTCACTCGGTCCTGTTGGACTCGACAAGGTACTTTTTTGTTATTTTCCAACTACAGATTACTTGGAGAGGTAGAGTTGTTTGAGATGTGAAGCATTTGCATGAATAAACACCTTCCACCGCATGTAAATATTAGGGTAATGGGGAAGGGGATGAAATGGGAAAAAAGTGTTTGTTTTTCCTGAAACGACCAAGAAAAGAAGAAAAATGTACAACTCGCCTGAATGGAATTGTTCTAATGTAGTGAGGAGAAAACGATTTTGTAATCTTCAGCTGGATATATGTGAAGCATTGGACTAAATTATGCAACAATATAACTTTTTTTAAAGTAAAGTGCCTGTTTTCCTTTTATGGAGTAGATTCTTAGCTGAGCGGTTTGTTTACATTATTCTAAAATTACTTAAATACAGGTTTTCTAATTGTTGCCTCCTCAAGTTTTGAGGAATCTAGATGATTAACGAATTTTGGTGAACTGTTTCTTGTTCTGCCACCAATTCTGTTTCATCATAAAGCAATCATTGTTATTTTACCTTTGCATTGGGGTTTATAAGTTTAATTAGCAGCACAGTAATGTAACTTTATGATTTCCTTAATAAGATACGATTGTTGAGCCATTTATAAGCAGAACTTTTGCAAGTCAAAATGATTGGTGTAATGATTTAAAGTTAAAAGTTTTGAGGTTCTGTATATTTGACTTGATTCAATTCTGTTACTTTCTGTTATCAGATGCTGGTTGATGATATTGGTGATGTAACAATTACTAATGATGGTGCTACAATACTGAAGATGTTAGAAGTTGAGCATCCAGCTGCTAAGGTCTGAGTGAGAGCTGTCGTTTTATCTCTTTTCCTGGTATTAATCACTATACAAGATGGATGAATATATTTAATGTTCATTCCTTTTTATCTTTACAGGTTCTTGTTGAGTTGGCTGAACTTCAAGACCGGGAAGTTGGTGATGGAACAACTTCCGTGGTGATTATAGCTGCAGAGTTGCTTAAGGTAATGTTACAGTTATGTTTCACCATTTCGAAAAGATATTTGCTATCTCAGTTGCAATATTTGAGAATTGTTTGTAATGTTCTATACGTGACTAATTGTCAATTTATGCAGAGGGCAAATGACTTGGTCAGAAATAAGATTCACCCTACATCTATTATCAGTGGATATAGAGTAAGTTTTCAGTTTCAGTAATTTCCTCCTAACCCCTCCCTTCCCTTTTAGAGTAAATTTGTTTTGCCCTAACTTTCTTTCTTCCTCTACAAAATTATTTTATGTTGGTGGCAGCTTGCTATGAGGGAAGCATGCAAATATGTTGATGAGAAATTGGCTGTGAAGGTATTGATTTATTGCCTCATATTGCTAAACCTTGTAAAGTGAAACCTTTTCCCATGTCCTCTTAATGTATAAATGAGGTGTCAGTGAGGTCTAGATAGTATTTAGTGCGGAACCTTTCTACATATACAGTTTTTGGATCAGTTGATTTCTCAAAATACTGTCACCCATAATCTTGTTGTATATTAATAAATTTATTACTTCATACAATGATTTACCATGGTCGAAACAAATGCTGTTTAGCGACACCCAGATTAGGGATTAAAAGTTACTCTGTAGTGGCTATGTTTTTATAGGTCAGTGTTGGATTAACTCCTTGTGTTTACCTCTCTCTCTCTCTCTTTCTCTGACAAGGTTGAGAAACTTGGAAAAGATTCTCTTTGTCAATTGTGCCAAGACAAGCATGTCCTCAAAATTGATTGGGAGTGACAGCGACTTCTTTGCGAATCTGGTATGTCAACTTATGGTGAATTCTAGACTTGCTTGTCACAGTATTCTAATGATCCTGTTGAATCTATATTTCCTCGTAGTTTCAATGAAACACTGTTTCAATTTGATGTATCTTCTTCTTAGAATGTGGAATGCTTACCTTACAGAAGTTGTCATTTTTCCTTTTTGTCAATCATGTTTGTAAAGTTGTTGAGGAATTGGTGATCTTTTCTTGGTTGAAATTACATCTTCCAACATCCAATGTTCAGATTTTGTTGTTATTTTATGATTACATATCAGATTGCGAACTTTGATTAGATTCTTATACTTGTGGAGAATCTTCGCATATAAAGTCTAGTTTCCCTCCAGCTGTAGTTTAGCTACTACTAGACGAAGCTTCTGTTTGTCATCTAAAATTGACTGATTACAAGTATATTCAAATGGATATTGTTTGTGATTATTTGTCTCTCTCCTATTCTTTCATTTTCTAAGGACTTTATTCTCTTCAGGTTTCTGTTCCTTTATGGAAGATTTTTCTGATGTCATCCTGTTTTACTTTTTTTGGGGGTAATATGGTTAATGTGAATGTGATGTCTAAGTAGGTTGTTGAAGCAGTACAGGCAGTAAAGATGACTAATGCTCGGGGTGAAGTTAAATATCCAATAAAGGTTAGTTTTGTGTATGGTTAATTTTTTTTTGGTGAAGATAGATGTTTTATACTCTCAGTACTTTCTTCACTGATGATTGTTGAATCCGGTCTGTTAGGCAAAATGATATATGATGGGCTAATATTTCGAGAACATTGAGTGAGAAATTCTTTGTGAACTCACCCTCCGGTTTGGTTTGATTAATTTCAATGCTTCTGCCACTCAGGGAATTAACATACTTAAAGCCCATGGAAAAAGTGCAAGGGATAGTTATCTGTTGAAAGGATATGCTCTGAATACAGGCCGGGCTGCCCAAGGGATGCCAATGCAAGTTGCCCCTGCACGGATTGCTTGTCTGGATTTTAATCTTCAGAAAACAAAAATGCAAATGGGTATTCAAGTTTTAGTCACTGATCCCCGGGAGCTTGAAAAGATTCGACAAAGGTGATTCACTATTATAAAGCAGGCTGCAAAGTCATTTTATTCTTTATGTGTTTAAAGGTAAAATTTTGCCAGGTGGAACTTTTTAAATTAAACTGTTATTTCAGGTGTTTAGTAACCAACTTATTTCCCCTTAAAAGCCATTTAGGTGATGTGTACAACTAGGTTTATGTATTTCTGAGTAGGATTGTTGTTTGTATAAAACTGTTCTTTACTTCTGTTTTTTTTAGACAAGTACTAGAAGCACAAAAGAATTGAGTAAATTTGTTTGATTATTTGAATTTTGTGGATTTACTTTAATGCTTTTAGTATGATTACCTGATGTCCTATAACCTGATTGTGGTATTGAGTGGCCCTGTTCAAATGCGCATGTTCTTGGTTGTTGAGTATGGGAAGGTAGAAAAAGGGGGTGCTGATGTGGAATTTTGTTTTTCTCTTCTATATCCGATCACAAAAACACTAAAATATTTATTTGTAGGCAACATAAAACCGTGTTAATTGACTAGTGATTCTTTCTCTCCCCTTTCTCATCCTTATATTGAAAGAGTTCCGGGACCAGGTGGTGCTTCTATGTTGAAACAATCTCATAAATCTTAGGATAACCATATTTTGCTGTGCCTTTAAGTATTGAACTAACTTTCGTACTCACAGAGAAGCTGACATGACAAAAGAGCGAATTGAGAAGCTTCTCAAGGCTGGGGCAAATGTTGTTTTAACTGCAAAAGGAATTGACGACATGGCACTCAAGGTATACTCCTACGTTCTTTGAAGGCACTCGGCACTTGACAGATTTCTCTTACTGAATGGGATTGTAGGGACATGTTAGAAGGCCTCAATCTGTTGACTAGGGAAAGACATCCTGTTTTATATGTTTGCTGTTTGTTTCTTTATTCTTGGTACATTAAATTGATGCATGTTAGAAGGCCTCAATTTGGTTTGTCATCAGTCACTTTCATGCCCTTACACCAATGATGCTGATAAGCTTTAAGTCATTAACCAATATATCCTCATTTGATATCCGGAGGAATATAATTTTCTTTGTTCCACTTGTGCTTGATGTCACTTGGTTCTGTATTGATCCATGTGACAGCAAGCTTCTGGTGGAAGTTCCCTTGAACAACCTAGAAATTAGGGCAATTTTTGTTGGTTGCATACTTGCATGTGAGAAACTTATCAATTGTAATTGCCTAATCAGATTTATCACCAGTGGTTAGTACATAGATGTGGATGTCTCTCTACTTATTATAATTTGATAATGAATATACTCTTATTTTTGTTGCAGTACTTTGTGGAAGCTGGTGCCATCGCAGTAAGACGTGTCCGGAAAGACGATCTTCGCCATGTTGCCAAGGCAACAGGTGCCACCGTGGTAGATATTTTGACTTTTATCCAAAACTAAATTGTTCATTTTTATGAGTTCTCCCTTATTTTTGTCTTTGTTTTCGTCTGCTTGAAGACGTATTGTATTATTTTGAGCTTTGAAAAGCCTGTAACCCTTGGCTGTTCGCTTTTCATGTACACAAAGTTGTATTTGGCTTTCTTAGTGACTTGCAATCTGAAAATGGCTATAGATTGGAAAGGAAGAGGCCCAAAAAGACAAAGTAACAAGGGATAGAAAAGAATTATTAAGTAGTGTTGCTGTTGTATGAGTGAAGCTTCTTGTAGCAATGCACAAGAGTGCTAGAATATTTTTCTTGGGAAAAATTAATACAAAAGTCATGTTTATAGTGAAAGTAAAATTGAAAATTAGGGGAAAAGATATAGTTTTTGACTTGAATATAAATATTTTGCATCTTTCCTTCAAGATAATTGCGTGTTTCGAGTACTACTAATAACTTAAATACGTAATGATTATGAGAGGGATTTCTTTTGTTTGACCAAAAGTCGTAATATGTTGTCTTTTCTACTGCAATTGTGCTACCACTGTAGAAGATAGAAAGTCACACTGTAAAGTACTTTATCAAGAATGCAAGGAAAAAAGGAAAACAATATTTTCCAACGTGTTTGTTAAGTTGGGGAACTTAAGATACTGGATTGCTAATTCCAGAAAGGAAAAGCGAGATTCTCACCCTCATAAAGGGACTTTTTGATTATGATTGTCATTTTTCTATGATTTGTATGTGATGTTCTTTGTTTTAAAACAAGGATAAGAAGTAAGAAAACAGAAAGTGGTTGTTATACTACTGTCACCTGGATGTTTTTCTATCATCATTACTGTGCGTGCTTGATGACCTTCATTCAATTTTCATATCAAAGAATTTAGATGTCTTACTTTAGGGCTACACAGATATCAGATTTTCTAACTATTTACTTTTTCTAAATAGGAATTAATCCATTTTGATCAATTTTCTGCTCTGCAGGTTTCAACTTTTGCTGATATGGAAGGTGAAGAAACATTCGATCCATCACTCCTTGGACATGCAGATGAAGTGGTGGAAGAGCGTGTTGCTGATGATGATGTGATCATGATAAAAGGAACCAAAACAACTAGTGCCGTATGTAGCTTTTCCTTTCTGTTGGGTACCCATCAACACCCCCCTGACCCACCCACAAAAAAACGAAAAAAAGAAACAAAAAGAGGCTGGAATGCTATAAAAAGGAGTTGTCAATTGTTTACAGGAACTAACCTAGCATTTTTTGCTCTAATAATTTCCAGGTTTCGCTGATACTCAGAGGTGCAAATGACTTTATGCTTGACGAGATGGACAGGGCTTTGCATGATGCTTTATGCATTGTGAAGAGAACATTGGAATCCACCACGGTAAGAACATGAATTGTTCAGTCACCTAAATATGATTTTACCAATTACTTGCTATAAAATAAAGATAACAGTGCATTTAAACAGAACATTACTCATGTCAATATTTGTCTCTCATATATGCCTGGCCTTGGTTATTTGGAACTGGAAATAGGTTTCCTTTAGTACCCTAGTCTATGGATTTCAAATCCAAGTGAGTTAATTAGATAAGATGTTCAAATCAGTTTTGATACATTGAACTTGATCCTGAAGAAGTCATGGTGGCTCATGGAATTGGATATAGCTTGACATTTCTATGTATAAAATCAGATGACCCACTTTTTCATCTGGTACAAATTATTGTTTTCTTTTCTCAAATGCAACGTATTGATCCCTGACCACAATGTTATAAAAAGTTGTATGCAACCAATTATACTACTTTGGAATGTTAAAGTTCCGAGTAGAAATTTGTGGCACTACACCTATCGATGTCTTAAAATTTTCAAGTTTTCGCATATGGTATACATATTATGCAGAGATTTTTGATTGGAAAAGGCAAGAGCATCTGTGTAGTGTAACATATTTTGGAACTGCATAATTTTCATGTATTGCTGTATTCGTGTGTCAATAGGAATGATTTTTCCAGCAATATCTTATTGGAGTGATGCATTATGACAGCTCATTTTCTTGTGTTCTGAATGTTGTTAAACAGGTGGTTGCTGGAGGTGGTGCGGTTGAAGCTGCTTTATCTGTTTATTTGGAGAATTTAGCAACTACTTTAGGATCTAGGGAGCAGCTTGCTATTGCAGAATTTGCTGAATCGTTATTGATCATACCCAAGGTCCCCCAATTAAAATCTAGTAATCACACAAGTATCTTTCACTTTTTATCACTCCTTTTGGGTTCCTCATCACTACTGGAAATCTTCTAATGCAGGTGCTTGCTGTCAATGCTGCAAAAGATGCAACTGAATTAGTCGCAAAACTGCGTGCATATCATCATACTGCACAAACTAAGGCAGATAAGAAACATCTGTCAAGGTACTCTATGGTTTTTAGCTATGGGCATTTTCTTTTCCTTTACTAGTCATTGTTCTGGATTTGTTCTACTTTTATCAGAAACAAGGTTGCATCAATTATTTAATACTTGATAATCTGCAATGGCTTACTTTGGGTCCTTGTGCTCCAGTTGAGATTAAAAAACTTTTAAGGGGAAGTGAAATGTGGAAAAAGTTGTTTCCTTACTTTCATTAGGTGGTTATAGCTGACCAATAGTTTGAAGTTGGGTTTAGTAAGCTGCTAAATTTAGGCTTTGACGCACCAATGGGAAATTATAAAGATTAGAGTTTTGCTTCTTTGCCTAGCAATAAAACATTTGGTTGGCTGTAGTGGTAGTGTCTTGCGTTGGTGCGCAGAAATCTCATTTTCTTTTAGTGCATTCTCTCTATGTCGTAATTTATAGATGGTGTTTTTAAGTTTATGAATGTTTCATCATCTCTTTGTCCAAATCTGATTGGCATGTGCATTTGTCAATCTTGATATCACATTATTAATATTTTTTTCACTTAATGTAAAATATGGTGTCATTTAACTTTTTACATGGTTATTAGCACATCTCTAAAAATCTCCATTAGGCTGTGTTTGTTATAACTCCCTTTATCGAGCCTGGGCAGAGTCTTGCATAGAATCTCGGTACAAGAAGAATAACAAAACAAACTTTTAAGGTTTTCCTTTTCAATTCACGTGAAAGTAAAGATCTTCATAGACGTATTAATATGTTCTTTTGCTTCAGTAAGTAAATAAATAAATAATAATAAATAAAAAAAAAAGTAAATAAATAAATAATTAGTCTACAAATTCATCTGTTTTCAGTTCTTGTTGGGCTGATTGATTGACTTAATCAAGTGTTCCACTTGGCAAATTTCTTGGGAATTCTATGAATTTGTGAGGAAAAATATGGAGATACTTGCAGCTTAGTTGTTCAAGGAAGTTGTAAGGTAATTGATACTTTCTTAACTGATTACTCAATTGCTTTGTAATTGCAGCATGGGTCTTGACCTTGTGAAAGGAACAGTCCGCAATAATTTGGAGGCTGGAGTAATTGAGCCTGCAATGAGCAAAGTGAAAATAATCCAGGTAAAAACTCTCTGCAGCATGAAATTTGAATTATCTTCTATTTCTTAATGAATTGCCTATGAGTATAATGGTCATCTTCCTTTTTGTGGTCAGTTTGCTACTGAAGCAGCTATTACAATTCTTCGTATTGATGACATGATAAGGCTCGTGAAAGACGAGAGTCAAAATGAAGAAGATTAGGGAACTCCTGAGTGATTGATGTTACACTGGCTAACATTATATTGTCAAACTATAGATACTTGGGAGGCTTTCCCATGTCTCATAAGTTTATTTGTATCTCTTGAGGAAGTGAATCCTCAAGGATGTATGATCGATCTTTGATGCTTCAAAATGACATGTTGCTTCGAGAAGTCCTTGTAGCTTTAGTGTCTACTTTTCCTTCAGAAAAGGTTGAAAGAGTGTGTGCTTTGGCCAGAGGTGGATTTATGTTCAAGGGAAAGTTTTAGGGGCAAAGCCAAAATTGTGTTTAGTTAGTTAAGTTGGTGGATCTGTGGCTTTGGAGTTTTGTCAGGTATTTATGGAACTGCGACAGATAATCTGTGATCTATGTTATCTTTGCACAACTAAACTTATTTTGGAAAATTTTGATAATGGTTCTTTTTTTTTTTCCTTTTCCTTTTCAATTAGTGTTATTATTAAATGTATTATTATTTTATAGAACTTTGGTGAGTGCATATTTTATTCTGGAAGTTTGAATCACCAAAGTTAGCATATTCCTGCAGTTCCTGGACGACAAGCAAATCATTTCCTCAAACTAAAAATTGAAAAGCATGAGCCCTCCCTAACTAGGATCTTTCTGGAAAACAAACTTTGGAAGCAACTTGCAGGTTCTTGTTAAAAATCATTGTTAGAAAAAGGGAAAATGAACACTTTCTCCCACGACACAGGCTTGAGGGGCTCTGTTGATATTCTTGCAAGGTCAACCATGAATGGGAAAAATGGATGCACGTGCAATGACTGAATCACAAAGCTCAGGAATGTGAAGTCACGTGGCTTTTCGACTCCATCAACAACTTGTGTAGTCATTTGTATCAATCTTTTCTTCCAACAATTGTTAAAAAAAATATTAAGAGAATCTGAGTAGTGAGTGAGTGAGTGTCCTGGAGTGCTGTTCTGTATTTGGGGGACTAATTTGTTGCAGTAATAATGAAGAGACAAGTATTTTAAGTAGAAAAAAATGGCATTTGCCTGCAACTGCAAGGCAGACGGCAGATGGCAGACGGGCAGTAATAAAAATTTAACAATGGGGATGGTGAATGGTGTTTGAAGATCACATGGCAGTGCACGTTCCGAGCATTTTGCTTCGGGATCACAATTACACCATCATGTCACGTGTGCTTCAATAATGTCTCTTCAACTCCCCCAATATTTTTATGCCCACAATCTTCACTTCTTCACATATGAATTTATGAAGATTTTGTAACTTAAGACTTCCCAACCAAACACCCATAGACCATAGTTTTTAGTTTGTAGATTCAAGGATGCAAACCCATTCCCCACAATCCCATCAAAGTTTTAAGCATTTTCATGAGTCCAACGATAAAAAAGTTGGCTTACAATTATGAAAGAATTTAAAAGAAGAGAAGAAAAAGTGAGGCATATATCTAAAGTTGGCAGATACCAGGAGTAGTAATGTATCATTGTCCAACAACAGACGTTACGTGCAATAATGCAAAAATCTTCACCGTACGGATCGTACCCCTCAATGTCTACTTTTGCAAATTCCATACCCCACAACGGCTGAGCAACCTCTCACCACCACCACCACCCACCGACATCTTCTTCTCAAATCAAACCAAAGACCCCCACACCCCCACCCCTCTCTCTCACCCTATATTCAATGTGCATACTGCATGCATATACATATACGGACAAAAGTGGACCACAGCTGGATCCAGCTGTGTCCTCTCAAATTGCCAAATGCCCTTTTAGATATCAATCTTTGTCACTTACTACTACTAGTTGATTTTGTATTTATTTTCTATCCCATTGGAACAAGAAATGAAAAATATTTAGGGTAACAATCTCATACCAAAGTAACCAAACCATTTATGAAATGTTCCAAGTGTTGGATGGTGCAATGAATTATACACAAGAGTAGTTGTGATTCAGAAGAAGAAGTATAAAATTAAAGAGAGAGAGAGATAGAGAGAGAAGCCATTGTTCACTTAAGCAAGAAATACAAGTTAGTAAACAAAAAAAGATGAGCAGCAGAGGTCACTGTGAAGTGGGAAACAAAAGTCAGAATATGCATGTGATGTGTATGCAACTGATCTTCCTAACTTGTTCACATTTTCTTCCCCTTATTTTGCATGAAATGATATCATTAATTATTGATCCCAAAACCAATATCAATTAATTAACAATTACTTCATTCATTTATCCCATCAATAGTGTATAGTATGTATTTAAGCCCTTTACTACTTCCACTCATTCACTTCTCTTTCTCTCTCACACACTCACACACTCACACACTCACACACTCACACACTACTACACACTACACTAGTGTGAGACTGTGACTGTGACTGTGACTGTGAGTGTAGCTCAGTCAGCAGCAAAACACCCTACCTCTTCTTCCCGTATAGTAATACTGCTTAAGGGAAAGAAATTTAAAGATGGATATGGATGTGTACTTTGGAGTTGATGATCTTTTGGACCTTTCCAACGATGATATTTTCACTTCTTCCATTTCTACCACCACCACCACCACGACCTCCGCAGCTGCCACCATTAATATTACAACCACCGCCGACTCATACACCCACTACAACCATTTCTCATATTCAGACCACTTCAACCATGACATTTGTGTTCCCGTAAGATAACACCCACCCACCCTCTTTCATTCTTTGTATTGTTACTGTAGTAATCAAAATAATAATTTTTATTTATTTATTCTGTTTTTGCCATTTCGATTAATCTGTAGAATGACGAGATAGCGGAGCTGGAATGGCTTTCCAACTTCGTCGATGATTCTTTCAGCGAATTGACACCGGCATACTCCATTAATGCCGGAACGACGAACGTTCGTTCGTGTTCCCAATTCAACGGCTGCTCCCGCTCTACAAAATCAACTGCTAACCCTAACAACGACACCACCATTTCCAATATTAAGGAGTCAACACCACTGACAAGTAGTAGTAGTAGAATTACCAGCAGGAACGGGGACAGGGAGAGATTGTCGGCATCCTCAACAGAGATGCTGCCGCGGAAATGCACGCATTGCTCCTCGGAGAAAACTCCGCAGTGGCGTGCTGGACCATTGGGGCCGAAGACATTATGCAACGCATGTGGAGTCCGTTACAAATCCGGGAGGCTGGTGCCGGAGTACAGGCCTGCTTCCAGTCCAACCTTCGTGCTCACTCAGCACTCTAATTCTCACCGGAAAGTTCTCGAGCTCCGCCGTCAGAAGGAGCTCCTTTTCGGTCAACAACAACAACAAGGACAACAAGAGGAGGAGCAGCAGCAGCAGCAAGAGGCGTTGTACCGTACGTACACCACCAGCCAGGCATGCTGACGTCATCTTCGACCACGTGTTATCATCAGGTTGGGTCAGAAAAACAAACGCAGCAGTTGTTCTCTATCCACTGAATTAGTCAGCCAGGAAAAAAACAATAATAATTTCTTTTTTTTTATTTTTTATTTTTCTTTCTGCTACTTTCAGGGTCAATTCTCTGGAAGATTAATTTTTAGTTTTTAGTGGAACAAAATTTTGTCCTTTTTCTTTAAAGTATGTTAACTTTTCTTAGATCCTAAAATATTCTTAAAAATAATCCTACCTTTTCTTTTCACTTATTAATAAGGTTAAGTTTTTCAAAATTACTGCACCAATTTTTACATTATTACTAATTGTTTGTGGATGAAATTCATGTCCAATCTTTCAATACTTGATGAAATGTTAAAGTTAAACTGTTGAAAGGAATAGAAAATCGAGTTGGGAATTGTGAGTATACAAAAATTCTTATAACGCTGTATAATATATGAGAAATGATAGGGGAATTATATTTATATATATATATATATGTTAATATGCTAATTTTTTTATATATTATATATTAATATTTTATATTTTATGCATTAATACATTAATTTTTTATACTTTATATATAAATTTTTTCTACTTTATATGCTATCACATGAGAATAATACACTAATTTTTATAGTTTATATGTCAATATTTCATACTTTATACATTAATTCAAGTAATTTTTGAGCAACCTTTTCTCATAGGTTATTGTACCATTTATTTAGCGCATAACCTTCATAATTTGGTCTTTTCTTGCACCAAACCTCACAAACAAATCCAAATGAAAAAACTACACGAACACTTGGGCTGTCTGTATTTGAAGTATTTCATTAAGAAAATCGGACACCTGCCCAATCACTCCACTTGAATCCTACATCTTCCCTTATAAAAAGATGCGACAATTGGAAAGTTTGTAATATAACCAAAGCCTTGGATTCAAACACACATACACATACACATACACCAAAGAAAATGAACAAAAGTACCACTAAGTGTCTGAAGAAGTAATGAACTTTGTATTCCCCCTCAGAAAAATTGGGCTCTACAGTAACTCTTCGAGTCATCTCTTATAAGCTAAAGGAGTTTTACATGGACGAGATATCTGCTTGTAAGCGCAATAGATCAGCTTCCAGTCTCATATTGCAATTATTAAAGAACAACACCAAAATAGAATCTGTTACTGCCTCTACCATCTCATCCCACCTAATGTAATGTAATTGTAGGTATTGCATATAGTGTTAGAATAGCAAAATAGGCCATTCAAACAGAGATTCCGTAATTGCTGATCTTTATAACCTCCTTGTTGAGAATGCTCTTTTCCTTTTTGGCCTGTTTAGCTAGGCTAGAGACCTGAAACCGGAATGTGTATTAGAAGCTCATTCAGAAAAATATACCAGTAGAAAACAGGCCATGACTTTTGATAGATGAAAGATAATCATTAAACAATTTCACACAAACACACGCACACACATGAAGAATTTGCATGGAGTTTAAAACTCTAATGGTATAAATTATTTAAATTTCTAAACTCAACAAAGGCCAGGCTAGTGTAACTCAAGGGGAAACAACAGTTAAGTTGGAAGGCATGTTCTTTTTCAGAAAATCAAATGCAAAGGACAACAACCAACCCCCCCAAAAAAAAGAACCTATAACTTACTTGTGATCGGAATCGAGATGCCTCTACACTGGGGAGCTCTCGGAGAACATCTTTCAAACCTGCCACAACACAAACTGATTAGAGAGTGCCCTGCTTAACAACTACGTATCTTCCAATGAAAAGGTCATGCACACGTATGCAAACACACATCCACAAACTAATACACACAGAATTTGCATACCCTCAGCTTGTCTTTCAATCTTATAAGCTGAACGAATGGCACCCTGCATTTGTTTGCCTGCTTGTCTGTAAGGAATTCAACAAGGAAATATAAGCTTGAGAGAAAATAAACAAGTGGATGAGTAAGAAATGAAAGTTAACCGGCAATGTCTGCAGATTGGAACCTGAGTTTTGTTCTTCCACGAATCATCTCATCCTCAGCTAGCGATGCTGCTTTCTGAGGCGAAAAACAGAAGATTTTTCATGGTTATGGGGGGGTGGAAAGGCAGTGGATGGTGGGAAGGAAGATTCGATAAACCATTGGCAAGCTTTCATGATAGTCTAAGAAACCATAACTTAAGATCTAACAAGGATATATTGAAGAAGACAAATTATAAGTATATTAATCGTCTGGGCTTAGACCCAAAATGCGAAGCAAAATATAAGAAATCAACAAATTATCACACATGAGAAATGCAATTCCAAGACGATATAGAAACGCTGTATCTACCAAAACCCCAGCAGTAAGTTATTTTGTTTTTCATTATTTTCTTCAGTGTATATTCTCCTCGGGGAGTTGGTTAGAGAGGCACAAAGAGATATTAGAAACCAAATGCAGAAAAAATTTCCTCATTAACATGTGTTGAATGCAGAAGAATGCAACTAACTGTCATATAAAACTACAAATCAAAATCACCTCCAATTTTTCCGCTTCGGCCTTCAAGACTGCAAATGATTGCTGTAATTCCTTCACTTTTGCATCAGCTCTAGAAAGCAACACCTGAACCACAAATGCAGGTAATAAACAATGCTGTCTTAAAATCCAATGCTAATGACTTGTTGTGATCGGATCATTCTTTAATTCAGTAACAAAGATTAGGCCAATTGGATAAAGCACACACACATATCTAGATTAAATATTACAGATTGAACACAACATACTTGCTAATGCAGATTTTTCCAACATACTAGAGCTAATGAAAAACATAAATGAGCACATTAGCTAACTTTTGTCCAACAAGTTAATATCTATGTAGCACATATATAATTATTCAATCGAGAAAACTCAATTTGGCCATATTATCCATGAGAACCACACAGTGAAGGATATTTGTGATGATTACCGATTCACTCACAAAAGCGCTCCTTATCTTGCAGTATAAGAAACGCCTCGGCCCTGCATGAAGTAAAGAAGTCTCAGGTCAATTATGCAAAACATTAATTATGCAAAAGGGCTAAAGTAACGAGTTAATACATGTTAAGCTAAAAGATCATGAGTGAAGGCAATCATTTACAAGTTCATTCGACATTCGTAACCCTAACCTAAAGGTAAAACAACAAATATGATTACTCCTGACTCGACCCTAAACTGAATTACCGCCTTCCCTTCCAAACCACAAAATATCCAACACCACAACCACCACCAACATCCTCCGTTCAATAAAAGGACCAAACAGAAGCAAAATGTTAACAACAAAGTATGACTTATTCTACATGAGTATGTCAAAGTCAAAATATGAATTTGCTTAATGCTGCAGAGAATTCAATCACATACTTTTCAGGCCAAGAAGTCCTACACCAAGAACACATCCTGCTGTAATTAATGGGTTTGAAGCAGCCAGATTAACGCCCTCTGCACAAAAAGAATATGTTCAGCTTAAAATAAATGAATGGTACTCAACTACGGATGATTGTAATATGCAAAATCCTACTTTCTACTATCAATTGGACAAATATGCAACCAAAACAGACCTTTAAATTTCCCAACAACAAAGTCCTCGTAATTACCGAAATCAGACTTCACATCTTGCAAAGAATCCTGCAACCAAAATGTATGAAATCAAACATAATATGTGATTTTTAAGCTCAACAGCCAAAACTTCATCACAGAATTGTTTTTTCTTTAAAAAGGCAAGAGCCTTTTGCGGGAACACAATTTGAAATATGCATTTAGGAATGGGCTGGCTGGTTCTTCTTTTCTTTGTTTAAGAAATACAACTTCAGATTAAGTAACTAATAATACATTCTGCAAACTCATACGAATGGATAACCTTTAAAACAGCGTTAGAAGTTTCTTGCCACTATGAGCTCACGCAATAAAAAATCTATTTAGATTATCTACAAAAATCAAAGCTCACTAGAGTTTGATTGAAATGGGCGGAAGAGGTGGTCCAAATGCGGTCTACGCGAGATTTTGTGGCATGGATTGCAGTATCCAGAGTGTCATCGATCGACCTACGAGCAAACTGAGCCTGTTCCACAGCATAATCGATCCACGGCAAGAGGGAATCTTTTTCTAGGGTTTTCAATTTCTGCACAAAATCATAAGTGACGGCTGTGGTGACGCTTTGCGGTGGAGGCGGCAACGATGCATTTTTTTTTTCCGATGATGAAGTGTCGTCGGCGGCTGTCGCCATAGTCGGGAGACTGACGATTGACGAGCTTCGAGTGTGGGTTGATGTGGCTTGTGCTGCTTTGGCAATTTATAGATTTTTGAGGGACAAATTTTAATGAAAGCAAGAAACAAAACGCAACAATAATTGATTGCTTTTATTATTTTATTTTATTTCTACCTATTCACTTCTTTTACGGAAAAATAATATCATTACCAACTTATCATCAAACCATTGCAAAGTGTTTGGTGACATTTATGAATGATGAAAACTACTTTTTTTTTTTTTAATGCTGTTGGAAATCACAAAATTTCATGACATTGATTCATAGTTCATATATGCAACTTATAAATAATCGTCGTTGAAATAGTAATTTTAATTTTTGATTTATAGTAAATTGAAATCTTGAACTCGTATATCCAATTTAAAAACATTTCAAAATTAAGTATGAAGAAAGTCATCTTTTTCTATTGAAATATGGTAATGAATAATGTAATGGGCAGAGGCAATTTTTATTGTGATGCATGAACTAAAGATGGGACAAACTCTGTTGAAACGGGTTTAAATATGACATGCATATCAATTAAAAATTTAGTGTATTCAATATTAATTTATCGTCCAAAGTATCAGTACAAGTATAAAAGATTAGTTTAACAAAAATTGACTTGAGCATAACAAATTTTTGGTTTAACGTATGAAATTTTCACTTTATCTTATGAATTTTTGTTCCGAACGTATAAATATATTTTCAAGTATTATCGTATCAAATATAATATTGTCGTATAAAAAAATTAGTATATCAAATATAATATTAGCGCAACAAGTATAGAAACAATTAGCGTATCACGTGATATATATTAACCCGTTTCACAAGAGTCTTTGCAATCAAAGAAAATTAAACAAAATAAAACTTAATTATTTCTCAATAACCCAAAAAAGGATAATGTTTGCCTGTGTGCTTTCTCCAATTTGCCCCTACTTTCACCATGGAAATGTTGATTCCAAATTTCCAGTGGTTCAATTCCTCATCCACAATCCAAACAGCTCCTTAACATCTAACTTCACAAATGCGGGCCGGACCCATTTCAGGGCCCCACTCGGCCAGGTATAAATTCCTCCCGAAGCAACAAAACTCACCCTTGGACTTTTCTGTTCAGTGTCTATTATCAAAAACTCTCCCCACATTATCTCTCTCGTTTTGCTCTTAGTTCTCGCTCATTATTGCTCACTCCGCTGAAACCCTAGCTTTCACTGACCTCTTCGCAATGATCCCGTTCGCTTCGACCGTGTTGAGTCAGGTTCGGTATCTGCTTCAGAGCTTGAACGGCTCCAACTCCGATTCTGTTGTCCAAGAACTCTGTCAGGTTTAATTTCAACCCTAATCCTCTCTTTCTACATTTAATTAAGTTGTTATGTCGGGCGAAGTTACGGTTTTTGATTATATTTACTAGTGTGTAATTTCTACTGATAATTCGAAACCCTAGATTGATTAATTAGGACAGGTATTGGTAATGCTTTAAAGCTAGTATTTTCATTTTTGTTTTTGTGGTTTTTAAGAATGTCAGTAGTTGGTGAGCTGGGTGGATCTTTGAACTGTTTTGATGTATATTCTTGAAATTGGAATCAGGAAAAGCTTGAGCTCGAGACTAATTATGGCGAATCGGTAAGGAATTTGGTGATCGTGGGCATTTTCTTTGTGAAACTGGAGATTTTCTTCTTCCTTTTATGGGGATGGCTGGGTCGGCTTGGGGAAAGGGTAAAATAATGAGTTTTGAAGTTTATTTGTAGTGTGTTATCGGCATTACTATTTGGTGCAATCTATGCCACACATCCATTTTGGGGGCTGGAATTGGTTTTGGAGGATAAATTCAAATTGTTTAGTTTATGGTAATTCAGGGGTGTTTATGGTTGTTCATGAATGCCGCCTTCTTATTTTCAACTATTTTCCTATGATGAATTGCTGATGGATTTTCACCTACACTTGTTGGCTCTTGGTGTCTGTTTCCACAACATGAATTACTGAAAAGTTGCGATTTGCTTCCGGGGTTGAGCCTCTACTTTTTTTTTGTTGGTTTCCTTTTCTTTCAATAGGTCACCAACATAAAGTTTGTGTTTGGTAAGATCCTCAAAATGTTTTGAATAATCAAATCTAGCTTTCAACAAGTTGAATTGAGTTCTTGTGGATGCTGTCTGGTATGTTCAAAGTTTCAAGATATGAGGATTCTTTTAATGAAGTAATGCTGTTAGCTTGATTGGTAGATACATAAAATTCCTGGCCCATTGAACTGGATTCTGTAGTTTGAAGTTATTATGAATCATTTGATACTGCTAGAGCAATTATAATGGGGCGCGATTATACTTGTAACATTTGTAGCCAAGGAGAATGGAGTAGGATTACAGTCATACAAACAGTAAGTGTTGATTTCTCGTGTCATGGTCAGGAAGAATAGAAATGCCTATGGAAATTAAGAAAGGGAGAGTGTTGCAAGTGTTGGAGGAGCCTACAGTGGGCTGGAGTTCTTGGGTATTTTTTTCATGAAGCCTATACCTTTTTTGATACGACTTGTCAATCATTTCACTGCATTTGATAATGGAGACTCTTAGTTGCTGTATTTTATAAAGGGGAAGCCTTTGATGTAGGTTAAAATTGTAAGATCCTCCTGCAATACATTGGCAATGCCAATCATCTGGAGGAGGTTGATCTTGTGTAGGAATTTGGGAGAAGAATTTGTTTGGCTGATTAAACCAATCATTAACATCTTAACCCGCTACTTTTTTTTGTGGCAGTTCACTAAATATGGAGTTGAAGGAAGCATATTGATACTTCAGACCTGCTTGGATCATCTAAATATTTATGGGAAAGACTTCAAGAATGTGCATTTAGAACCAGTTTTTGCTTCAATCTTTAAATATGTATTGGATAAACCTAATTTCAGCACAGTCTTCTGTGAATCTCTGAAGAGTAAAATCAGCGAAGAGTTTCTGGATAATCTTTCTAACACATTGCGCCTCTCGGCATCTGAAAGAATTGCAGTTGGCCTTGCTTTGTCAGACTCTGAAAACCTTGACATCAGAATGTGTGGTAAGTTCCTTTTTTTTAATCTCAACTATCATTCTTTTACGTGTAATAATAGAATACGATGGCGAAACATGATCCATATTGCCAACCCCATATAGTGGGATAAAGGCTTATTTGTTGTTGTTGTTGTTGTTGTATCATTCTTTCACGTCTGTTAACGGGCCTGTGTTGGTAAAAGAGCATGGGTATAAGATGAAAGAAAGTGAATGTTGCAATTTTTATTTGTTGTGCTTACTGTTTGTTATTTTATATGTTTATGTTATTTGCAGGAAAGAACTTCTGCATGAATCAGATCGCGGAATTATGCACAAATCAGATGTCTGTTGATTCTGCAGATCAAATTCAGCTGATTCTGATGTTCCTTAATAAGTCGGAAGGCCTTTCAAAGCATGTAGATGCTTTTATGCAGATGTTATCTCTTGTACAGTTGAAGGAGGGAGCACAATTCATTTTAGCTCCACTACTTTCAGATGAACTTCGTGAGGCTAACTTCTTCAGGTATTTGATCTTGATGGGTGGCTTTTTTTTTTCAGTAATTGTTTGCTATGTATCTGAAGGTGCTTTGGATGCTATCTGATTTTAGAAAATCATCAAATTTTTGTCTGTTGATTCTCTTGTTTGCAGCAGTAATTTGAATTTTTCCAATGAAAGTGATGAGGATGATTTTGATGCTGTCCTTGCTGAAATGGAGAAGGAAATGAGTATGGCTGATATAATGAAGGAATTGGGATATGGTTGCACAGTTAGTGTTTCGCAATGCAAAGAGATATTATCTCTTTTCTCACCACTGACTGAAGTCACTGTTGCTAGAATGCTTGGTACAATTTCCCGTACCTATGCAGGTCTTGAGGACAATCAAAACGTTTTCTCGACATTTTGTTCTGCTCTTGGTTGCAGCAATACTTCTGATATACCAACTTTGAACTCCTGGAATGTTAATGTCCTCATAGATTCGATCAAGGAGCTAGTATGTTGACGTCTTCTGGGTTTCTGTGATTATTGATATAATGCAACTATATGTTGATTTATGTATGTTTTCTGTTGCAGGCTCCTGAGATTAACTGGATAGCAGTTATTGAGAACCTGGATTATGAGGGGTTTTATGTTCCTAATGAGACAGCTTTTGCCTTTTTAGTGTCAATTTATAACCATGCGTGTCAGGTATCTTTTCATATGTTGATTTACACCACTATGAGGGTTGTCTGGTAATGTTTGAGAAGATCTCATGTTACTGCTTATCCACGTAAATGTTGAACGCTAGAATCTGATCTTGTAGGACCCCTTTCCTCTCCATGCTGTTTGTGGCTCTGTCTGGATGAATGCTGAGGGGCAGCTGTCTTTTATTAAGTATGCTGTTGCAGTGCCGCCTGAAATATTTACCTTTGCACATTCTGGGAGGCAATTGGTGTGTTACTTTTGGCATCTCTTGTTTAAAACCTTTTTCATTTATGTTGATATGAATTGGTATGCTATTCAAGCAGGCTTTTTTAGATGCTGTAAATGGCCACAAGTTTCAAGTTGGACATGCAAATCACGCGTGGTTATGCCTTGATCTTCTGGAGGTGCTGTGCCAGCTAGCTGAGAGGGGTCATGCAACTACTGTGCGCTCCATTCTTGAGTATCCTCTTAAGCAGTGTCCCGAAATCTTGCTTCTTGGAATGGCCCATGTTCATGTAAAGATATCCCCCGTCTGATTGTCTCAATTTGTTGTTTCCTCATCTAGATTTTTAATTGTTTTGCTTCTCAATTTGTAGACTGCATATAACCTCATTCAGAATGAAGTGACGTCAGCGGTGTTCTCCAATATAATCAAGAATCCGGCAGGGGATTCCATGCTACTTCATTTATGGCATGTTAATCCTAGCATGTTGTTATGGGGATTTGCAGATGCTCTTAATGCTGACCAAGAGAATGTAAATAGGATTTTGGATGCCTGTCTGGAGCTGAAGGTTGGATATCATTCCAGATCAATTTCATTTTGTTACTTTTCTGCTAAAGTTCCGTATTTAATGCAATTGCATAAGAAACCATTGTTTGATTTAGTATAAAAATGTGGTACATGCACTCTGGTGAAATCAAGGGAAGCTACCACGTGCAAGTGTCCTGAATATTTGTAATTGTTGGTTGATCTTTCTTGAGCAGAGAGAAGCTGCATCAGTAATAATTTGGGCAAAGAATAATTAATTAAAAGAATTAGACATCTACTTGTTATGAAGTACAGTTAATGCTCTGTTGTTGTCAAATTACTTGAAAGAAATGATAATCTGAAGGCTATGTTATCATCAAATTACAACCTTGGAAATATCTATTTTGGTATCCATTTTATTCTGCTTTTTGATGGAGTTGGGAAAAATTCTTGTCTTAATAATTTTACTGATAGGCCACCTGTTTGTTTTCTGTAAGTCTTTTTGAACGTAAATTGTAATCATTTTCTTGATTATCAAGGAAGTTTTTTATTATGGGTTGGTACCCCAAAAAGCTCTATGAATATGGAGAGATACAACAACGATAACAACTATAGAAATCAATTCACAATTAAATACTCAGAAAAGAGAATGGAGACATACTTCTTCTACGTCAAAATGCAATGCTGACATCATAGGTAGCATGTGTTTTAAGGTTATGACTACAATATTTGGATTTCAGATCACATTGATGTTTTAAAAAATTCTTACCGGGTTGCAACTCGTGTTCCAAAATTTTCATTTCTTTCTTTTGCTTGTTCTTTAATTTATTTCTCTATCATGTAAATAACATATTTCTTTTGCTTTTCAGATTCTACCTCAAGTGCTGGATATGATTCCTTCTTTTTTTGCTATTAGACTTGCTGCTCTTGCTTCTAGAAAGGAACTGATAGATTTAGAGAAGTGGTTGAGCAATAACTTGACCACATACAAGGATGCTTTCTATGAGGTAACTTCATTCTGCTTCTATTGGATGACGAGGCAAACAATTGATGTATCAAGTTTTGTTTCTTGATTCCGCTATTCGAGCATTTGTATTGTTTGAAATGTTTTGGTAAATGCTAAGATGTTTAACTTGAGAGTAATGTTATTGATTTCAGGAGTGCCTGAGATTTCTGAAGGAGGTCCAGATTGGTGCTCAGGAGGTTTCCGCTAACCGCTTTCAACCTTCTGGTGCTCTGTGGAATATTTATTCAGAGACTTCTTCCACCTTGTTAAAGGTCTTGCTTTGATATTAAAGATGGTTCAGTAATTTTATTCATGCCATCTCCATGATGGAGCATTACCTAGAAATTTGGTTTGCAGGTCCTCCAATCACATACAAACTTGTTATCCTCCAGCCACTTGTCTGAGGAAATGGAGAAATTGCATGTGTCATATATGCATGCCAATCCTAGACCGAAAAATGGCGGGGGTACTGATTCATCCACTCCTGATGGTTATGCTGATGACATTGAGTCTGAAGCCAACTCGTACTTCCATCAAATGTTTTCTGGTCAGCTGACCATTGATGCCACGATTCAGATGCTTGCTCGTTTCAAAGAATCTCCTGAGAAAAGGTTGTCTATATTTGTGATCTTGTCTTTAAGATCTTGAACTGTATTTATAACCCATCTTCTGATAGTTGATTGATATGTTAAACAATTGATGAGTAATACTTGGGTTTCACAATAAACTTATGATTTAGGTGGTTTCTTGAATACTTGTGGTGACAATTGGTGATCTTATTTCTTATCAGTATATTTGGATCCACTATCTTGAAATGCCTTTTCAAATCCTATTAAAAATTGCTTGTGCATGGCTGCCATTAACATTTTGGAGAAGAAAACTTCCACCTTGAGTAAAGATATGTTTTAAATGATTTTACAAATTTGAATTTGAAAATTTTCAGTGTTTCCAATTATGAATGCTGCTACAAGATGATATGTCATTATCATTTGGCCAGCATACTTCCTATTTGAATTGACTAAAGATTCTGATTAGTGGAGTTTCTGTTGACTCGCAGGGAGCAATCAATTTTTGAATGCATGATCGCTAACTTATTTGAGGAATACAAGTTTTTCTCCAAATATCCTGAATTGCAGCTGAAAATTGCTGCAATTCTTTTTGGTGAGGCTTTTCAGATTATATTGTTTTGTTATAGCTATTGACCCTATGTTTCTCCTGTGGATTTTGATGATTTTCTGTCTGATGTTTGAAGATTGTTTATTGCTACTAGGCTGTTTTAAGGTGATTACCGAGTAATTCTGCCTGTGGAATATCTGATCCTTGCTTCTCATCCATTTAGAGTTTGTGACCAGATTCAATTATTCCATTCTTGTTGTAGCACCTTGTATTTTCTTGAGAGAATTTTTTGGACTACCATACTCTTTCTGTTATTTAGTCGTTGCAAGGAGTTGTGCATCCTTTTCTTAGTTTCCACTTTCCATTGATTGAAAATTTTTCTGCATCAACTGTGGAAGGAGCTTTAGTATATTTTCTGCAAATGGGCTGTGATTGGAGATGAAATGGGGAAATGTGTACCCTATATTATGTGAGCATAAAATACTGCTGAAATGAAGGGAAAATTTATAAAACAGCCATAAGACCAGCGATACTTTACTGTTTAGAGTGTTGGACAAGTAAATATGAACATGAACAAAAAATGAGGGTAGCAGAAATGAGAATGTTGAGATGGATATGTGGACACACTAGAATAGATAGAATAAGTAATGAGTGCATTAGAAAGAAAGTAGGGGTAGCTCTAATAGATAAGAAAATGAGAGAAATACGTTTAAAGTGGTTTAGACATGTACATGGAAGACCTTTAGATGCACCAATGAGTTATGTAGAAAATAGAGAATTATTAATTCAAATTAAAAGGGGAAGAAAGTAAATCAAAAAAGAATTGGAAAGAAACCACAAGAAAAGATAAATAAAATTTAAATGCAAATGAGGAAATGAGCTTACATTGAGGCTTAGACCGAGCATGGTGCAGTGTGATTCATATAGCCAACCCCACTTAATGGAAAAAAGGCTTAGTTGTTGCTCTTGGTCTGTGTTTGGAGATTATTGACTTTTGCAAAAGTTGATAATTTGGGTAGTATTAAGTTGCCTTTTGTTGGAATGGGGAATCAGTAGTTATCCATAAGCTTTACCATTTCACAAATGCCTATAATAAGTATAGCTCCAATAGGTCTGTCTTTGCATTTCATCGCAAAATTGGATACGTCGGGTGAGTTGATATGCTGCCTGAGTAATCTTTAGATGGAGAAAAGGGCTATTTGCATATTTTAATCTGGCACTTTGGGAAGTGTGCATAATGGGTCAAAGCTCTTCTGGTTGTTTGATGGTGTAGATGTAACAGAACTTTGTGAGGACACAGTTGGAGAAAGAGAGTGCATGGTGATAATTGGAGTGGAATCTTACTGCTTTTATTGAAGATGAAGAGGAATTCAGATAGATGACCAATGTAGCTGAGTAAATTTTGATGACCCTAAAGTGGAAGCTGCATGTGGATCTTGTAGTCCATTGGACTAGATGGCAAGATTGTGGTCTTTGGATGGAGAATTGGGGCTTGGAAATAAATTTTTTTGATTGCCTATTTAGATGTTTGTTGTTTCTTTGGTGAATATAGTGACTGATGATAAGGGGTTGTCTAGCATTCTGTATACGTCTGAAGTTTAGCATATGACATATCTAGGAATCCAACCAATTTCTTGATATTAGCATGTTCTGGTGAATGTCTCACTTTTTCCCATTGGTGGGAAACCGCTTAAATAGTAGTTTGAAGTTTTATTTTCTACAGAATTCAGGCCTCATCTGCTGGTTTGGCTTGCCTTAGTCTTATATTTCATCTACTTTGGAGGTCTTCTGCATCAGTTTTCACTGTTATTCATAAGTTATTTTGTTTCAGTGACTTGTTCTGTTAATTAATTTTTTTTAAATGTTTTGTAGGTTCCCTTATAAAGCACCAACTGGTGACTCATCTCACCCTTGGAATTGCTTTGAGGGCTGTTTTGGATGCATTGCGCAAACCTGCAGATTCAAAAGTTTGTTTTGTTTTTCCTCGGTTGAGATTATAGAGTATTCGTGCTCTTCAAATCTTGCTGATATTCTCTGTATGCATGCAGATGTTTGTCTTTGGTACTAAAGCTCTGGAACAGTTTGTGGATCGCATGATTGAGTGGCCACAGTACTGCAATCATATCTTACAAATATCTCATCTTCGTGCTAGTCACTCGGATCTTGTTGCTTTTATTGAACGAGCACTTGCCCGAATCTCTGCTGCACATTCAGAATCGGATGCACTCCATGGTGCTGCTAGTGATCAACATGGTTCTATCCAGGCATCACCCGCAAGTGTGGAGGTAGATGATTATCTTTTTAGATCTTGCCTTGCCTTTTTTGGTTTTTCTGTTTTTTGTTTGGATAGGGGATCTCTAGATGTAGCAGTGCGGCGTGTAGAAAATAGAGAAACATTAACTCAAATTGAAAAGGGAAGGGTGAAACCTTTAAAGAATTGGAAAAAAAACGATAAAAAAAGATATGATATACTTGAACATAAGTGAAAACGTGTGTATAGATAGAATACAATGGTGAAATGATCCGTGTAGCCAACCCCACATAGTGGGATAAAGGTTTCGTCGTTGTTTTTTCCCTTTGGATGAGTAGGTAAACCATGTTTTTCACGAGTTATTCTGGTTTGGTACTTTGGATGCTGCAGAAATCTTGTTGATTCTTGGAGTTCTGTCAACTTGAAATGTTTTAGCATGGCTATCCTTGTTCTCTGTTGCAGTTTCAGCCATGGTTAATGTATTATGGGTTTTATTTTTCTTGGTTATGACATGCATGAGGCTGATTAGGTGTTGCATTAGGTTTTTTCTCTGTTAATTTTCATATGTTAACCTTTCTTGGTTAATGATGGCTTGCTATCGCTAAAAGCTACAACTGGGAAGTGAAATTACATCTTCATCAGTTGTATATCACATTTTGTGGAATTTATTATTTCTTTGTTGTCATTTACTTCTTGTAGTTGACATTGTTTTCGTGCTTGGTATGAACTGTGCATGTTTGCCGCCTTTCTTATAGCTTTTGGTGTGCTACCATAAATTCCATTTTCTTTCAGTGGCTTGCTGGCATTGCCATTACCTATCCAAGATTGATTTAGTCTTTCTTTAGTTGATAATGTGGCCATGGGACTAAAATTGGATGGCTCCTACATGAGCAGGGGACAAATATTTAACTTGGTGATTGGCACCTTTTTGCTGTGAGAAACCCTTCTGCTTTTACTGACTTCATCCTGTTGCATGGCACCACCAAGCCGAAATACAACAACAGTCTTTATCCCACTATGTAGGATCGGGTATATGGAGCATATTTTGCCATCATGTTCTGTCTACCTACATGATTTCTTTTATGATCCATATTATGAGTATGATGAGATTCAACGTTGGTTGTCAACCTAACACCACCAAGCCGAAATATAGTGATTTAAAATATGTGTACTATAATTACTGAAGCTTTGACTTCATTATGCTTTGTTCCTTATACCGTGATACCACTGATTTTGCTCCACTAGCATTTGGAATAACAATTTAATAACTTTAGGTTTGTTTCTAACATGTTTCTCAAAGAAATCTTCAGATTTTCAATGTGTCAAAAATTTGACTTCGTAAAGATTAGTTACAAATTTTTTGGATTCTCTTTTCCTTTCTTATAAATGGAGTTTGTTGGATGATGGTATAATCTGCATGTACCCTTTAGTTGTTCATGAGATGTATCAGTTTCTTTCAAAGACCTTCCCACTAGAAGCACAACATGATCTTATTTTGTAGTTCCTCTGGAGCTAAGAAAGCTATTGTTTGATTTTGCCCTTAACCTAAAATTTTTGCGTTCCATGTGTGGTCTTCTTGGTTGGGTGATTGAACTCAAGTTTTTTATTTTCGTTTTTAGGTGTCAAACCCATCGTTCCCATTGGTTGGATCTGGTACCACACAGCAAGGGCTGCAAGTTTCTTCTGTCATCCAGCTTCCAACCAGGCAGCAAAATTCCTTAGATGAGAGGAAACCCCCTGCTTCAGTTTCTACTTACTTAAAACCAGCTGCATCTTCTGTAGGCCAACCTGCTGGTCCTCTGGCAAGTGATACCACTAGCATTCAGCAGGTACTGTAAATATTTCATGTTACTGATAACTCCTAAATGTCCTTGTTCCCTATTTAAAAATTGAGTATCTCATGGCTATTTGCAAATCATGCAGTCACAAAGTTCAGTTAATGCCTTAGTAGCACATTCTTCCTCTACTGGTTTTGTTCGTACATCCCGGGCCATTACCTCAGCAAGTATTTCCTTCTAACCCTGCTTGCATTTACTTTTATTTCGCTTCGTATGTGTGCATGTTCTCTCTCTCTCTCTCTCTCTCTCTCTTCATGATTTGATGTACTTCATGTTTGGCATTATCTGGCTGTTGTTTACTTTGACAGGGTTTGGCTCTGCTTTAAATATTGAAACACTTGTTGCTGCTGCCGAGAGAAGAGAAACTCCCATAGAGGTACTTTCTTAGACCACGGGATTGTTGTGTGTGCTGTACTGCAAACCCTATCTCGTTAGAAATTCTTGAACGTTATTTGAGTGTGCTCAACTTTGGACTATCATTGCAAGTTATATTTCTTGATGGAAATAATGATAATATCTTGTAGTTGAACTGGTTGCACAGATTTTACTTGGTCATGATGTTGATTGCTATTTGTATATTTGGTGTCGTATGTGGTTGTATAATTGTTTTGGTTTTCTATTAAAATGTTCAATGCCCTCGTAGGTGATGCTGATCTAGTTTTTTTCTTTGTTGTCAAGTTTTTTATACCTTTTTAAGGGAAAAGGGGTAAGAAATTTTGTTGTCTGTTTGATTCTGTGGATAAATCCCCTACACAGTGTAGATTGCTTGGAAACTCTGAGTGGTTACTGAATCTTTGCTTTGAAGAGTTGCTAAGTACTCTTATCTTTGATTTTGGTGTTCCATATGCTTGTTTTTTCATTTGCTGCCTCACTGATATTACATATGAAAGAAACTATTTGTATTACTGGAGGTGATGTCTTTTAGTAACATGAGAATTTGGTTTTGCAAGTTTGGTGTTCCATCTTCATTAGGTTTGTGCCGATGCTTTTTCCCAATTCTGTGTTTTAGGATTTCTGACAGAAGTTGAACTTCATTACTTGCAGTTTGTGTCTTGTAAATGAAGTTGGATTTGCTTACTACTGTAGTAGATCGTTCAACAATCTCAGAAGTTGTCAATTTGCTAGATTATAATCAACTTATGCTGTAAAAGAAGTGGATGTATATTAGGTATTAGAAAGAGTGCATGTCCATGGAAATATAACCTTGCAAGTTTTCTAGTGGAACCCCTATGTTGTTTATCTCATATCAGATGGCAGTGAAGGTCCTTTCACCAGATAAACGTGTTGATGTTATCTATGTTTACTAGTATATAGAAAAACGAAATGATGAATATTGTATTAAGAAAAAAACTAGTATATAGGAGTATATGATATTCAGGACTTAAGAATATATTGCCCTTTGTCACTATCATATGTTTCTCAAACTTCAGGATTTGTTAATGGTAAATTACATGTTTTTTTTGGATATGATTAGTCGCGCTGAACTCATGCTAGACATCGTTCATTGACCTAGCTATATCTTGTCATTCCCAAATTTTACTCTCAGCCTACCTTATTAAATGTTATATCCTGTCAGGTATTTCATTGTTTATATCTACTTTTTCGTGTGTAGTTCAACTTTAGGGTGTCCTGTAAAATGGTCTTCTGAGGATGTATAGTATCTTGTAGAATGCATTTTTATGGATGTATTATGAAGCAAAGAAGAAAGTAGATATAACTAATTTAAAGCACCGAAACAATTTTTTCTTAATTCATACAGCTTGTTTGTTATTGGGTATAAGCATAGTAAACATATAGATATGTGAAGCTCGAACTGGCAACTAGAGTTAAAACATATATGTTGAATGTTATTGCTGTTAAATTTTTTAAGTTGGTATTTTGTGTTATGGGTTCACTATTTAAGTTTGACATTTTATTTTGTATGCTTTTACTGTGCAACTTATTTACAAGGAAAAGATTCAGTTTGGGGTCAATTCTATATTGTGGACAAACTACGGTTTCCTGAAGCATTCTACCTTGGTCACTAGTCGCTTCTAGCTCTATCTATGCCTTGTTGTTTCCTGCTTCAGATAGTTTATGGCTCCACAATCGGTGTTTATCTAATCTTTGAATCTGCTTTTCTATGCAGGCACCGGCATCAGAAGTTCAGGATAAAATATCATTTATTATCAATAATTTATCTGCTGCAAACGTTGAAGCTAAAGCCAAAGAGTTCACTGAGATATTGAAGGAGCAGTATTCTCCCTGGTTTGCACAGTATTTGGTGATGAAAAGGTTTGAGATTTATGTATCATCATTGTTCTGGTTTATAATGAGACGTGCCTTGTACATTTCATTTTGCTATATGATTTGCATCATTTTATTTTGCCCTGACATTTGGTTGTTTATCGGTGTCCTTACTACTATATATAGAGCGAGCATTGAACCGAACTTTCATGACTTGTACTTGAAGTACCTGGATAAAGTGAATTCAAAGCCTTTACACAAAGAAATTGTGCAAGCGACTTACGAGAACTGCAAGGTATTTGTGCCGCTAATTATTGTTTTACCAGTTGAAACATTGGTTGGTCAGATGTCACAAGCAGTATGTATGATTTTTCTCAGGTTCTTTTAGGATCAGAGCTTATAAAGTCAAGTTCAGAAGAGCGCTCGTTGCTGAAAAATCTTGGAAGCTGGCTGGGTAAAATTACCATTGGCAGGAATCAAGTATTGAGGGCGCGGGAGATTGATCCCAAATCTTTAATCATAGAGGTTATATTCTTGGAGTTACTTCTCTCTGACTCTTTCTTTACGCTCTTCCCTTTATCTGTGTAAAGTTCAAGATGGTGCTATTGACACTTTTATGAGAACTGTACCTCTTGTCACCTGCAGGCATATGAGAAAGGGTTGATGATTGCAGTCATTCCCTTTACCTCCAAGGTATGTTTGATGTATAGGCTTGATACTGTAGTTACAATTTTTTTAGGTCTTATTTATAATTTGATGCAGGTTTTAGAACCATGCCAAAATAGTATTGCATATCAACCTCCTAACCCATGGACCATGGGTATTCTTGGATTGCTTGCTGAGATTCATGCTATGCCAAATTTGAAAATGAACCTCAAGTTTGACATTGAGGTATGTGCATGACATTGTCTTGTGTTGCTGGTGCGTTTGCTTTGCTCTTAATATGATGTGAAATCTGTTGCTTTATTATCATTTTTGGTGTTTCAGGTCCTGTTCAAGAACCTGGGTATTGATCTGAAAGATGTACCTCCAACTTCTCTTCTCAAAGATAGGGTCAGAGAAGTTGAAGGAAATCCTGATTTTTCTAACAAGGATGTTGCCTCTTCCCAACAACAGATGGTTGGTGAAGTTACATCTAGTAGAATATCTACAATTAATCAGGTTGAGCTACCTCTTGAGGTTACTGGTCCAGCTCATCCTGGTGGACATTCACGTGTATTATCCCAGGTTTGTGTGTTGATTCCAAAAAATCCTGATCGGATGTGGGTATTTCTTTAGATGATGTTAAGAGCTAATATATGGTTGTTTTAGTATGCTGCTCCTCTCCATCTTTCGTCTGGCACATTGGCTGAAGATGAGAAACTAGCTGCTCTAGGATTATCTGATCAGCTTCCTCCCGCACAAAGTCTTCTACCGGGGCAGTCGCCATTCTCTGTTAATCAGGTTTGTAGACGTGATATGAATTTCTTCTT
The DNA here is from genome assembly GCA_016586305.1 of Ophiorrhiza pumila. Lineage (NCBI taxonomy): Eukaryota > Viridiplantae > Streptophyta > Magnoliopsida > Gentianales > Rubiaceae > Ophiorrhiza > Ophiorrhiza pumila. Next base: position 3,633,179 of record BLIW01000002.1, read on the forward strand.
TCATAGAGATTCTGGAAATAATGAGCATGGTTCTCTTTGGCAGCTACCTGCACCAGCATCTAATATCGAGCAGCAAGTCATTGTTAATCCAAAGCTTCATGCATTAGGCCTGCACTTACATTTTCAGAGGTTTGAATCTATTTTTGGAATTAATTTATGTAATCCTGTACATGAATGATTATGTGAAGACTTTAATCTATTTATTTGCTACAGTGTTCTTCCAATTGCGATGGACAGAGCTATCAAGGACATAGTTTCCAATATTAAGCAACGGAGTGTTTCTATAGCAACTCAAACAACAAAAGAACTAGTTTTAAAGGTGTTTTGCCTGCTGCTTTATTTGATTTATATTTGTTGTAAAGTGATAGTGCCATGGAAAGAAATTGATGTGCTCTAAATATTTTGTGGTGCCAGGACTATGCTATGGAGACAGATGAAACCCGCATACGTAACGCAGCACATCTTATGGTTGCGAGTTTGGCGGGAAGTTTAGCTCATGTTACATGCAAGGTAGAAATAGAAATTCTTGGTGTTTCTCTGTACTCTGTCCTGTTTTAAGAGTAGTGCTTTTTGGTTGTACTTTGATATTTGGTAACCTTGTATGTCTTTCCTTGATGCTTTCTGCCAGGAACCCTTGCGAGCTTCGATATCAAGTCAGCTCAGGAATTCACTGCAGGGCCTGAGTATTGGTAACGAACTTCTTGAACAAGCCGTTATGCTTGTGACCAATGACAATCTTGATCTTGGTTGTGCACTGATTGAACAAGCTGCCACAGAGAAGGTCAGCATATGATCCATTTTCTCTTATTTGGCTAGGTTATATGTATGATTTTAGGGTGGGATTATTGGCTGTCTTAATTTAACTGTTCATTAGCAACTGGCAAAGGAGATGTCTATGCATCTGGGATTGTATGCACTCTGCCTCTTTCTCACTGCAATCTGTCTTTGTATTATTTTCCAACAATGCATTTGTTCATCTTTCACATTTCATTTGTTTTTATTGTTGATTTTGTTCTTCCTCCCATTTTATTTGTTTTTATTGTTGATTTTATGAAAAGTGTCATTCTTATGTTTCTCATCCTTGTTGCTGGATAAAGTTATTGAATATTGCAATTTTTAGTTTGCTGTTGCTCTTACCCATAGTTATCTTATATATTTATAGGATGTTAGGTAGAACCAGTTTTATTGACACTCTTTTGGAACCCTCTTCTGTTTCTACTCTTTCAATTTTTGAAGCTTTGCTTTAGTTTCATTAGCTAAAATAAGGTAATTTGGAAGTAACATGCATCATGGAAATTTTTCTTGAAGGTTTCCTAGTTAATTTACCCTTAGCTAAATTAGTGTTTGAAGTCACAGGTTTAGTCGGACACATTATTGCATTTTCAAATTTACACCTCTGTTGTTAATGTCTTGTCACAACTTCATAAGTTGTGGAATCTTTTACTGACTAAACTAGTCAGTAAATCAAATAAAGGGACACGGTCTTTGATATAGAGGGTATACCCCGTGTGTGCATGTAAACAACCTTGTAACTGAGAATGCTATGACTGTTTCTTGAGAAATGTCTTCGCTAAACCCCAAGTAAGACTGTTAAGTCCAGTTGCTATAGAAATGCCTTGTCCTATATATTGTTATGGTGAAACCTCTTATGTATGCCACCTTTACAGCTGGACTAGCTAGTTATTATCGTAACTTATATTTGCTGGAATGCCTCCTGTCTATAGTTCATAATGATACCCAGTTCTTGTGGGAGTTTTATCTGTTCTTTTGCTTCCCACCTACCCCACCACCCACATTGTTGGTTTTTTGACCTGTTTTGATGCCATAAGCAGGCAATACAAACCATTGATGGAGAAATAGCTCATCAGCTTGCCATAAGAAGGAAACAAAGAGAGGGTGTTGGTTCTGGATATTTTGAGTCAAGCCTCTATACACCAGGTCATATTGGTGGTTTGCCAGAGGCTCTTCGTCCTAAACCTGGCCGCTTATCACATTCTCAGCAGCGAGTATATGAGGTAAATGTGTTTCTTCCAATAGAAATGAATGTAGTTCTTTTTGCGTACAGTTTAAACAAATTAAACATCACTTCTGCAGGATTTTGTGAGGTTACCTTGGCAAAATCAATCTAGCCAGAGCTCAAATGCAGTTCCTGTCGGTGCTTCAGCATCATCTACCAGTGGTAGTGTTTCCCGAGGATATGTGCCAACTTCAGGGCAGATGAGCGCTGGAATTTACTCTTCTGGAGCCGTGAGCTCTGGAATTGGTTCTGCTCCACAGCCATTGGATATTACTTCTGATGAGCTAGATACAAGTTTAACGCAGATTCAAAGGTAGTACTAATTTATAGGTGTTTCTTAGTAACTGTTTTCTGTATATGCTTTTTCTGTGCAATTGATGCCGTTCTGTTGCTCTGCTTTCCTTGTTTTCAGTGGCTCATCACCTCATGTTGGGTTGAGTGATGTTGTCAGTCCCCACAATCTTGAAACTGAAAATCTAGTTTCATCATTTCCTTCTGTTCCCACTGAACTACAACCACTGGATTCAGCTAATGGTGTTAAAGTAAGCGCAGTCTTTTGCTTGTACATGTCTTGAATAGTTTGTATTTGCAGTGGCGCGATATCCTATCTACTGATGAGTGTTCCTTACAGGAATCAGGGATAGCTCAATCTTCAGTTCCAGAGCGCCCAGGAAGTAGTGCGCCAGAACCATTATTCACTACTGGCGATGCGCTGGATAAGTACCAGATTGTGTCAGAGAAGGTATTGAATATACTTGTTTTGTTCGGCTGTACATTTTTATTTTCTGCATGACAAAGGTTCAGTAATTGTATCTCGTTGTATTAGGATTTTGTTCTGTACGTTCACTTGGATTGGTATATTATTCCTGGATTCCTAGACCTAAGAATACAAATGAAAAAGAACAATTCATAAAGGCATATAAACATACAACTTGAAGGCCAACTATCTAACATAAATAACTATCAACATATTATCATTACCACTAAAGAGGAAATATATAAGAAAAAAGAACACCAGAAAGAAACACTCACATAAATAATATTCAAATAGTTGACAGAATAGCATACAAATATTTTCAACTATGTCCCAAAACATGTGTAGGAAAAAAAAGATGTAAACTTCACATAACTAAAATATTTAAACCTATTAGTTTTAAAACAAGCATAACCGAGAAAGGACATGAAAGGCAATACATAACACTAGTGTTATAACTGACTCACCCTTTAAATACCCAAAAGTAGCAGAAAACTCTGAGATAGGTGGAAAAGATTAAGCAATAATGTGCACCACTCAACAATCCTAAGAAAACAATGTAAAAGAACAACTCATAAGGCTAACTAAACATAAAACCCAATACATAACCAATGAATATAAAAATTACCATGTTATTACCATAATCGCTAGACAACAAAAGAAAATGCTATAAAAAATCATAGAAAAAAATTTGAGATGGAATGCATAAAAAAGTGTTCAAAGAAAATCCTAAAACCATTTCTTTCCAAAACACCAAAACACATACGGAAAATAAATGTAACTTTTAGAGAACAAACATAAATAAATAAGAGCAAATTTAGAAAGAATGGTCATAGTAAGAGCAACATGCATTGCAATGTATTTCACAGAATCCAAAAGTAACAAATTTAAAAAGAGTAGTCATAGTAATAGGGTAAAATTCTATTAAAACACAAAAAAAGTATAATATTGCATGAAGCACGTATGTTGTAAACAAACAAAATCACAAATCCAATAAAATCCCTTCCACCCTAGTAAAATGTAAAATATACATAGTAAAAGCATAGATAATAAAAAAGAACCAAACATATGGGCATCTATCGTTGCAAATATAGCAATAGAAGCAAGTGCAGTCATGCAAAAGAAAAAGGAGTAAAATACAAAGAGAATCTCAAAACATGCAAATTCCTGCCCACAACCACAATAAACCATACAAACCCTTTGTAAAAACCGATAAAAAGCAAGGTACATAAATAACATAATACATGCACTAATAACAACAGTCGTACTAAAAAGAAGCAGAGCTGAAGCATTATTATATGCCTAAAAACAAACTTTTCAAAGAAGATTTTAGAATATTTCGCTCATATATATAAAAAATGCAATCACCTACAAAATCCTTGAAAAATCTCAATTCTAAAAGCTCAAGAAGAGAATTTTTAATTCAGGAACACACAACCAGTGAAGAAAATTTACCGTAGTTTCATAAGAAGCAAGAGAGCAAACAACAAAAGCAGAAAAATTAGAGAAAAGAAAGCATAACCTCTGAGGGAAAAGAAGACTAAACAACCAATATAAAATCAATTAAACCCCAATTAGGGTACAAATTGAGATTCCCAATACTAGATTTGACAATCTCGATCAACATATCCCATAAGCAAGAACAAATATCTTGTTAACAAAGAACACAATATAGTTAGAAGCATTTATCCAACAGTTAATACAAAACCCAAATATGATGCAAAACTTCTACTAACAGTATTACTCAGAAAAATTCAGTTGATTTTGACAATCATTAAATAACGGTTCAGAAAATTTCAATCAACTAATCAACAATCAAAGGAAAATAAACCCAAATACATCTTGGATGAATTTTTTTTCCAAACTTCGTCTGTAGTTGTGTACACCTTGTATATGGGGGGAATACCCTTTTTATGAATGATACTCTAATTTTACTAATAAAAGAGGCAGTCTGTCCTGCATATTTGTATATGGTATATGAGCTATATAAGCTATTTTAATGCATTCAACATGAGCATCAACTCATAGCTGCTGAAGCATATTGAACCCTCTTTCCCTTGAGGCACAATGGAAAAAAGAACAACCTTCACCTTCTTATTTGTCTTCTCCTCCTCCTCTGCTAGACTGGTTCTTTTCTAGGATTTGTCCGGCAGTTATTACGCTAGCATGACTTCCATTTGGTTTCATTCTAATGCCAATAGTTCTGATATGGTTTACTTAATTGTCCCAGCTTGAAAATCTATTGACTAGTGATGCTAAAGAAGCAGAGATTCAGGTATATTTTTTCTTCTTCAGTGCTTGATTTACAATGCTGCTTAAGATTCCCCTATGCTATTATTTCTACCACACAGTTATTGAAGTTAAGCACCGATGATATTTTAGCTAATGTATCTTGCATATCTCTTGCATAATTTGGTCAGTGACTATCCTGAGGTAGATTGACCAACTGCGTTCCATATCTCTTCAGGTATAATATTTTGTTACTTTTGCAGGGCGTAATTGCTGAAGTTCCAGCGATAATCCTGAGATGTATAAGTCGAGATGAAGCTGCATTGGCTGTCGCTCAAAAGGTATGGTATTTTCCTTGGATATGTACAGTGATGTCTGAAGTCGATGTCTCAAGTCCCCTCTTATATTTTGTGTTAGGCTTTCAAGGCTTTGTATGAAAATGCAACAAATATGGCGCATGTCGGTGCTCATCTTGCTATCTTGGCGGCAATTCGTGATGTCAGCAAGCTTGTCGTCAAGGAGCTTACTAGTTGGGTATGTTGACAGTCAGTAAACAAGTATGGATGGTTTAAGTATTGTGCATACGTTTTCAGATGTCTTTTCCTTGGTGAAGTCACAAATTAGTTTCATAGTGTAGCCCACAAGTTTATTTGTATCCCCATTTCAATATTGTAGTTGGCTGTCATTCTCTGCCGGGGTAATCATTTGCATATCCAGATTTACATTTTTTTTGTGACGATGAAATGAAAAATAGGGGTTATATGGAAAAGTGGAACAATCGAACTGTTGCTAACCGCCAAAAGACCATTTCCTTAGAATTGGGTGCCAAATTATGACTTTCGTTTTGAGTATATAGTTTTCAATGTAATAGTTCATCAGTCTCTGGGATGATAAAGATACCCAAGTTAAGTATTATATACTGTTTACCTGATTGCTTTGATCTTTATCTCTCTCACAAGCTGCTAACTTCACTTCTTAACTCTTCTTCTTCTTCTCCTTTTTTTTTTTTGGGTATCTTGGTCTTTGTTTTCTTGTTCCTCTCCTAGTTCTTTTGTAATTTTATGTTCATGGTGCCAAGTTATGATTGTATTTGTGTCTTTGAATGTGAGGCTAGCCTGTAGTTGGTTAGTACTCCCACCATGTTTCTATGGTGTAAAAGAGGTATTTGAGATACAGTGGGGTAAATAGGGAAATAAAAGTGTGTAATTTTAGTGGTTCTCAGTTTCCATCAATGGATATATGGCCTGACATTATTGTGTCAGCTTGGAAAATTTTGGTAAATTTTACTCTTAATATTACTTGCATCAATATTTGCTTTAACATGGGGTTCATCCTAATTGTTCAAACTTTCTGTTCCAGTGCTGCAAAATAAATGTTCATGACTGCTACAAGGGAACTGGACTAACTAAGCTAACCAAGTTTGCCGTTTTAGTGTTGAAGTGAGCTTGTGGTTATTTCCTTCTGGAAAAATCATATTACCTTGCAGTTTCTGTTTCTGAAATCTTCAAAATGAAGTTCAACCTTTCTCACTTTGCCGAAAGCAACAAGAACTTTTCTAGGCAGAGGGAAGTACATGATAATAGCATAGAAACTAATTTTTTATCCTTTTGGCAGGTGATGTACTCAGATGAGGAGCGGAAGTTCAGTAAAGATATTACTGTTGGTCTCATAAGAAGCGAGCTACTAAACCTGGCAGAGTACAATGTGCAGATGGCCAAGCTTCTTGATGCTGGAAGGAATAGTATGTAGAATAAAAGCTGGTTTTACATTGTTTTCAAGCAAGAAGTCACATGACTAACCATTATGTATAAATTGCAGAGGCTGCTACGGATTTTGCCATTTCTCTTATTCAAACCTTGGTCATTAATGATAGCAGAGTCATATCAGAGCTGCATAATCTGGTTGATGCATTGGCTAAGGCATGCCTTTTCTGATATTTCTTGTCAAGTAATGGTACTATTCCATCTCACTAGACTCTAATGTCCTTTAGTTACACAGGTTGCTGCTAGACCAGGATCTCCCGAGTCGTTACAGCAGCTTGTTGAGATTGCAAAGAACCCAGCTACAGCTACTTTATCTAGCATCTCCATTGGAAAGGATGATGGCACTAGACAGGCCAAAGACAAAAAGGTAGCTGAAGATTGTTGTTTCATCCTTGAATGCATCTCTACTTAATCGTCGAAATGCTTGATATGTTTGTTTCATCCGGAACAGGTTACAGGACTCTCTGCAACCACTAGGGAGGAGTATGGTACAGGAGCAGATTCTGTTGAACCAGATCCCGCCGGCTTTCGCGAGCAGGTACTGTTAGTATCTTCTTTATATACAGCATTCTGATCCTTACTACAACTCGATCATAAAATTATGCCTTGATTATGCTACAGCTTATCTTGAATTAGACAAGAGTCAGATTACTTATGTGATACCTTTATATTTTAGTCTTGTGCTTTTATTTTCTTAGTTTAATGAGCATTCGAGATTTGAATCATATTGCAGGTATTTTGAATTTAACTGTGCATTTACTTGTTTTCTATATTGTTGGAATAGGGAGAACCTGAGGGCAAAGGGGGAAAGTTGTCCTGGAAACATGCATGTATTCATTAGTGTATGAGATTGACTATCTGGACTCCAATAATGGATATTTTGTCTATACGGATTTCTGGACATCTAAAAATAGCTATGTGGATTTTTAGATTAACTGTTAGTAGTATGTTTTAGCTGACCCCACATAGTGGGATAAAGGCTTAGTTGTTGTTGTTGTTGTTAGTAGTATGTTTTACTGACATTTCTTAACAATTTCTGCTTAGCTTCATTTGCTTGTACTGACGTGGCTTCATTTTCAATACGATTTTTTCTTTTCAAACAAATTTGTATTGGGCAAGTATTTTCTATATGGCTTTTGATATATTTTATTTATGGATGGGTTGCATTTTAAGCCTTAAAAGATGCACTTTTGTAGCTTCAAGTCTTATGTGGACTGGAAGAAAACATGGCACTGATGTAGATTGCTGAGAACAATTATTGACATTAACTCGACTTTGCAACTCTAAGCAAATATGATTCATATAGATGTATTTGTCTTCCCCTGCTTTATATTGAGTTTGTGGGTTAATTTGAGTAGCTTGTGGGTTCATCAAAAGTCAGGTGAAAGTATTTTAGAAGTATTTTTGTGCGAGTATTGCTGATGCATTTTCCTTCTGTTCTTTGACATTTTAGGTTTCCATGCTGTTTGCGGAGTGGTATCGGATTTGTGAACTTCCTGGGGCTAATGATGCAGCCTGTGCTCATTATGTTTTACAATTACAACAGAGTGGCCTACTTAAAGGGGATGATACCTCAGATCGCTTTTTCCGCCGGCTAACAGTAAAATTTTGTTCTTTTTCTTATTCTCTTCAAGTTCTTTTCCTTTAATTTCTATTTCAACATTGTTATTATTATGTCAGGAACTTTCGGTTTCACATTGTCTGTCTTCTGAGGTGATTGGTTCTGGTCCTTCTCAGTCACATCAAGCACAACCATTGTCATTCCTTGCTATTGATATCTACGCCAAATTAGTATTCTCAATTCTAAAGGTAGGTTTCTTTTTTCCAGGGCTTCTCTATCAGGGCTTCCTTTGATTTGGATGTAAATTCTCATTTTTGAATTTTGTATCACTTCTTTTTTTCTCCTCTTTTTCCCCCTTTTGCAGTTTTGTCCTGTAGACCAAGGTTCCAGCAAACCATATCTTCTTCCTAAGGTGCGTATTCGGCCTGCACTTTTTTTTTTAAGTTCCCATTAGTGGTTTGGGGAAACTAAGTACGTTGCATGATTTTTTTGGACAGGTTCTTGCAGTGACTGTGAAGTTTATTCAGAAGGATGCCGAGGAGAAGAAAACTTCCTTTAATCCAAGACCGTATTTAAGGTTGTTCATAAACTGGATCTTGGATTTGGGTTCTATGGAACCTGTTTTTGATGGTGCAAACTTTCAGGTAATGCAATTTGTCATGTATATGATGACTTCAGCGTCTTTCATGAGCTCATTCTTGGTTTGGTCTGTATAGGTGCTAACTGCTTTAGCAAATGCCTTTCATGCTCTCCAACCCCTTAAAGTTCCTGGGTTCAGGTTGGTACTTATATCTAAAGCCTATATGTTGAGATACTATTGCATGATTTTAAGATTGGCACTTAATTTTCTGCAAAAAGCTGCCAAGATGTACATATATTGTTCGATTGGTTGTCAGATTCATGAACTTAGTTGTTACATATTTAAGACAAATGAAGGGAAAATTTTATAAAACAGCTATAAGATCAGTGATGCTTTACGGATTAGAATGTTGGGCAACTAAGTATGAGCATGAACAAAAAACGAAGGTAGCAAAAATGAGAATGTTAAGATGGATGTGTGGACATACTAGATTGGATAGAATAGGTAATGAATGCATTAGAAAGAAAGTTGGGGTAGCTCCTATAGATGAGAAAATGAGATAAACGCGTTTAAGATAGTTTGGGCATGTGCATTGGTGACCTCTAATGCATCAGTGCGGCGTTTAGAAAATAGAGAAACATTAACTCAAATTAAAAGTGGAGGGGGAGAAAGAAACGATAAAAAAAGATATGATTTACTTAAAATATAAATGAAAACATGAGTATAGATAGAATACGATGGCGAAGTATGATCTATGTAGCCGACCCCAATAGTGGGATAGAGGCAGAGTTGTTGTAGTTGTGACAAGACGTGTGGTCTTGTTCTAAAAATTTGTTGCAAAATTTGCAATTTTGAAATGCCTCCAGACTAGGAACATTTACATTTACTGCTCATTGCTTAACTTGGGTGAATCTGTATCTTCAAATTATAGATTTTTTTTATCCTTTTTGGCTGTTAACATTTTGCAAGTTACAAGATTCTATGGTTGTATTATTGCTTGTTTGGCTTGGCTGATTTAGCGAGTTTCTTGCAGCTTTGTGTGGCTTGAGCTGGTGAGCCATAGAAACTTCATGCCAAAATTGCTCACTGGTAATGGTCAAAAGGGGTGGCCTTTCATCCAGCGCCTGTTAGTTGATTTGTTCCAGTTTATGGAGCCTTTCTTGAGAAATGCTGAACTAAAAGAACCGGTCTGGCTTGTGAACTCTATGGTTAAAAATTTTCTTCTATTTGCTTCCAAAAAGTGACCCATGTTTTTGGTTGTTGGCAATTTTAGATAAATTTCCTCTATAAAGGGACACTCAGGGTGTTGCTGGTGCTGCTTCATGATTTCCCAGAATTTCTTTGTGATTATCATTTCAGCTTCTGTGATATCATTCCTCCTAGTTGCATACAGATGCGAAATATAATCCTAAGTGCCTTTCCTCACAATATGAGGCTACCTGATCCTTCCACACCAAACTTAAAGGTGTGAACTTGATTCTAAATTATTGTGGTAATTTTCTGCATGAAACTGCTGTGCTTGATGTGATGTGCCATTTGTTAGATTGATTTACTTGCGGAGATTAGTCAATCCCCACGCATCCTTTCTGAGGTTGATGCTGTCCTTAAAGCAAAACAGATGAAGAATGATGTAGATGAGTATCTTAAGGTACTGTTGATATTATTTTCAATACTTTTGGGCATCGATGAAGTGGCCAGGTCTTGAGAAAAAAGTTTACAAGAAATAGAACTTTGAAAAGGACAAGTTTAGTCTTCCTTGAACTGGAGACATTGTATTCCTATGTTTTCTCATCTCTTTCCTTAACTGATTTATACTACAGACAAGGCCACAAGGGTCTCCTTTTCTGACTGAGTTGAAGCAGAAACTTCTGCTTTCTCCAAGTGAAGCTACCAGAGCCGGGACTTGTTACAATGCTCCACTTATCAATTCCCTTGTGCTTTATGTTGGGATGCAGGTAATTGCTCCTTCCCCCCAGCCCATACTTTCCATCCCAATCCAAGCTGTGGGACTGTTTCCCTCCTCATTCTACTATTTTACTGCATCTTTTATGATGCGCATATTTGGAGATCTCTCTTTTTACAATATCATGTGGTTTGCAACTAAAAAAGTTTTTGGAAACAATGCTGCAGGCTATACAGCAGCTACAGGCAAGAACTCCACCTCATGGACAATCAATGGCCAGTAGTGTTCCGCTTGCTGTTTATCTGGTGGGTGCTGCTCTGGATATCTTCCAGGCTTTGATATTAGATCTGGACACTGAGGGGCGTTATCTCTTCTTGAATGCGGTTGCCAACCAGTTGCGTTATCCAAACAACCACACTCATTATTTCTCTTTCATCTTGCTCTACCTTTTTGCAGAATCTAACCAGGTAAGAATATCTGCTCCTGTTACCTGTGCTTTGGTAGTGTTTGAGTTACATGACATGCTCCATCCTAAGAATATGAGCTTTGATGTTGTGGTGGTTCTCTTATCTTCGGACTTTAGATGATTTGCTGTTACTTTTCTTCAGAGATGTGACCGAGCAACATGTCTGGACTTTCTACTTTTTTGTTTGCACAGCATTTGTTCAAGGATAGTATACGTGAAACAGTTTTTTTTGTGTACGATAGGATTAATAGGTTGCATTTTCATGTCTCTTTTATCTATTTGTTATTTGTCATTCGATGTTCTTAATTCTTTATTTTGTCCAGCTCATTTTCAAATGGAACTTATTTGTCATTCTATGTTCTTAATTCTTTATTTTGTTGAGCTCATTTTCAAGTGGAACTTGTCTTGTCAGCACTATACTGATATTGATGAGTTCAGCTGTCTGATACACTTGAACAAATGTATGATATGAGTTCCGCTTTAGGATTAGTTAGAAAGTTGAATGTTCTTTCTGAGATTATTCTTTGTCTGTGGCAGTGCATCTAGTAACTTATCTGGAATCATGTTGAACCCAAGAAAATGTGGTTAACCTGTGTGTATATTTTAATTTACTTTGCATTCTTCCCAGGAAATGATCCAGGAGCAAATCACTAGAGTTTTGTTGGAACGCCTAATTGTCAACCGGCCTCATCCATGGGGATTGCTGATTACTTTCATTGAGCTTATTAAGGTGATGTTTTGCAAAGGCATATTTTTGTTACTCCGTTCTCTCCTTATTACGAGTGTTTTAACATTTTCTTTCTTGATAAACAGAATCCCCGGTACAATTTCTGGAGCCGTAGTTTCACCAGGTGTGCACCAGAGATTGAAAAACTTTTTGAATCCGTTTCAAGATCTTGTGGTGGCCCAAAATCAGTGGATGATAGTGTAGTATCTGGCGGGATACCTGACAATATGCATTAAGCCTTGAGGATCTACCAGTTTGTCTTAATTGGGTTTTTGACCATTCGGGAAATGGCAAATAAAAGTTTTACATAGTCTGACCTGTAAATGACTGTAAATATTTGTAACAGTTAAATTTTAAGATGGATGTTTCAGTTTTACTATCTGGTTTTATTTGGCCAGTAATCCGATTTCATTTCCCTGCATTGTCTGTAGTCAGATATTTTCTCTCTTTCCCAATGTGAAAGGTTAGTATATATATTCATTTTTGTTGGCGTAGTTTGGTTTAGAAAGGTATATTTAGTTGAGGCTTGAGACACTTCAAATTGTGTTCCTTTGGATTATTAGTCACAACCACGCTGTTGTGCTGCTCTCGAAAGTGTTTACAAAAAGGTGTAGAGACAAGAAAAATAAACGATTGCAATGGAGTCGGCACTTAAAGAGTCTACGAAACGTTGTTCTCTAACTGGGACTGAGATTGTGCAATGTGTTAAATAGCGCTGTAACCAAATTGACATTTTAATAGCATAGTAAGGACCATTCCAGGAATTATATCAAGTATTAAGGAATTTGACATTAGAAGACTACTGAACAATTGAGGTTTGCAACAATTTACAGCTGTATTAATAGAAAGAAAGAAAGAACCGAAACTATTAGCACAAAGATAAATTGTTTAATAACAAACAAAACTTTGTCATTTAACAGTAACATCAACTTTTACAATGCCCCAAAAAAGTCTTGCTTCCATTCTAAATCCTTCCCGTACAAAACAAAACTAAAAAATGTTCTCAACTTTGTATTTTTCATGTCATCCCACATTATCACGGGTTGGGTTAGGGCTAGGGTTAGGCGCTACGAACAAAGTAGAGCTTACCCACGACATGAAGAATAGCAACAAAGGCTATGAAGCCAATGCTCATGACAAGCACAACATTTGGGGAAATCTTGAGCCCTGGTGCATCATCTGTGTAAAACTGGAGCATTGTTCCACCTGCTCCAGCTGCAGCCCCACTGCTGCTTGTCCTCCTCCTGCGCATGTTGGCAGCTGCAGCTGCTGCAGTTCCTCTTTGCGGACCTGAGCCACCCAAAGCCATCCTACATGCGGATCATTCCAACTTTCAGAACCAAGCAGTTTCCAGGAGTTATAAACAATATTACAATTTAAAGTTCCAACCAACAAAATCAAATAAAGGATTTATTTATATTGAGTTAATAATTAGTCTTCAAGAGAACAAGAATACTGTTCATCGAAGGCAAAAGACAGCAGACTTCATTCATGGACAATGAAAACCAAAATTCAAGAGAGTTTCAAAGCAATTGCAGCAGAAAAGTTTTTGTGCAAGTCCCATCCAACCCTCTTCAAAGAACACACCTTTCTAAAAAGCTAAACAACATAAAATTAGCAGTCAGACGTCTCATAGCTATTAACACCAAAAAAGAGTATCAACTGTTAATTGGCACCCCAATAAGTTAACTCCTCATCATCATCCTCAATTTTTTTTTTTCAGTTTGCTGGAAATCCAACTGGGATACTAAACTTACAAATCCATCGTATTTTCTTTCATAGATATGTCCGATGACCTAAAATCTTCCTCAACAGATTTAACATTAGTAGGAAGATAAAAAAATAGCAAAACCAATAATCATGCATCAATTGACTTTATAGCGATTCTAAACAGAAAATTGAAGATCTGATAATGCTAAAAACATGTTGATCTGGCAAAAAAAAAAAATTCTCCGATCAGATATCTAAAACAATTTCAAGTTTTACAAACGACAGTTATCCAATTTTCTCTATGCATAATAGTTCCAATTTTCTCTATGCATAATAGTACGAATTACTGACCTCGGTCTTTGAAGAATTTGCTGTCGATTGGGGTTTTGCGATTGTTAATAGCGACCGAAAGAAATCTTTATAAATTTAAGAGGAACAACGTAAACAAAGTGACTCTTGGTATTTAATTATTTATAGAGTAGGAAGGCCACGTACTAGTTACCAATGGCGTTACGCCCCGTAAGCAGGACCGTTCTCTGACCAACTCCTACTCCTTTTTGGAATTCTTAATCCAAAGTTGTAAATTCCGGACAGCCAAACCGGGCCACGCTAGCCCTGCCCTGGGCCTGCACGTGACAGGTAAATCGCGGGATGTGCCCTAACTGGCAGCCTGCAAGTATATCCAACGGGACTCGAGCTCCAGGTGCGCCCCTAGGAATATTTCACCTATGCAACACCCACACGAAGTCGAACCGCAATTTCTCCACACCTTATCTCCTTGCCACTTACCAGCTAGTCTATGCCCCGGGGGCTTTTGGAATTCTTACTCGTTCTAAGCTTTGGAATCGGAGAAAAGGGCTTAAATCAAAAGAGTTACCAAAAAAAAAAAACAACAAACCAACAAAAGCCCATCGTAGATGAATTTGTGTGTTTGAATAATTTATAAGGTTTATGGTTTTGAAATAGCATAAGATCCAATAACAAATTTTTACCCAAACTCCATTTTTTATTGTTTATAACCTAATATTTTGGTAAAAAATTAAAAAAAAATGTTGATTTTGACTTTTCCCTACTAATTTTCTACACATCTCAATTGTGAACATGTATCATAGTGAATAGTGTGAAAAAAGTGAAATTTAGATTGTTTTACAAAATTTCTATTTTTCAACATAAAATGGCAAAATAAAAAACGCGTTGATTTTGACTTTTTGGGTACCGTTTTTTTGCATCACGATTGTGAACATGTATTCTAGTGAATATTGACAAAAAAATTGAAAATTAAAATTTTCATTAAAGATCCATTTATCATGAATTATAACACACGATGTTTTGGTAAAAAATAACAAAGTAAAAAAATGTTGATTTTGACTTTTTCTCTCATGATTTTTAGGCACACCTCAATTATGAACATGGATTCTAATGAATGATATAAAAAAATTTGAAATTTAGATTTTTCACCAAATTTACATTTTTCATGAGTTATAACACACGTATTTTAGCAAAAAATATAAAAATTATAAAACGTTTTGATTTTGATTTTTTTTTATGATGTTTTTTACACCCACCTCGATGGTGAATATGCATTTAAGTGAATATTATAAAAAAAAGTTAAATTTAAAATTTTCACCAAACTCCATTTTTAACAGGCTATAACACACGTATTTTGGTCAAAAATTGCAAAGTAAAAAAACATGTTGATTTTGACTTTTTTTCTACTAATTTTTCACCCACCTCCATTGTGAACAGTATCAAAAAAAAATTAGATTTTTCACTAAATTTCAATTTTTCATAAGCTACAACACATATATTTTAGTCTTTTTTTTGGTTGGCTAAACATCCAGTGGCGGAACCAGAACTAAAATTGAGGGGATGCTTATATATAACTAGTATAAAATATTTTTTTATTAAATATATATAATTAATAAAGTATCAATTAATTGACAATCATAATAATGAAAATATAAATATATACACATACTACCTGCTAATAAAGTACTTATTTATTGACATTTGAACATAAAAGGAAATAGATGTGTCATATAAGTTTACCAGTGTTATAAATTTTGAAAAATTTATTTATTTTATTCTTATTCTCCATGAATACTAAAATTGTCATTAAAAAAAAAATCATAGAATGCGTTTAATTTAGTGTTTCAATATATTCAAAATTTTCAATTTTGATGAGATAAGTAGAAACAATTAAAATTTAGTTCATGGGCATATAGATTTCTCAATTTGAACATTTTGTTTGATTGTCTATTTTTCTAAATTTAGTGGATAATTTTAACTTCTTTTTTATGATTATTCAAGCTATCAAAATAAAATAAAATTTTATTTTAGCTATTTTTTTTAAGAATGAAAACGCGGTATTTTTTTTATAGCTATCAGATCCTTGAAGAAATCATAGATACCAATGACAACGGGAAAATGAAAATATGTGGTGGTTAGACTTCTTGTATAGCTTTTAAGCACAGTAGTAAAAAATATGAATAACTACACCAAAAGTATTCATCTGCAAATTATTATTTTTTAGCAAAGTAATTAAGAACACAAGCTTAGCATGATAAGCATTATCGAACAAACAGTGACAGCAGGTGTCTTGTACTGTTTGTACAGAGAAACACAAGAAAAACCCATTAAAATAAAACTATCACCTATTTCACCACCGGCTCTTTCTGGATGAGTTTTTGTAGTTGTTTATGCTCCAACGTCCTTGCAGTTGTCGCTAATGACTAGTTGGAAGCTATGAGGAGGGACTTTTATATTTTTTCTTGAGGTACTTCGAGAGGAAGGATTAGGCACCATTATACCTGCAATCAGTGCAATGAAAAGAAGCTCAAATCTCATCTCAAGTTCTAGGAGGATATAATGTCACAGCCCACCAGAATATTAGTCTAACAAAAATTTTGAATTATCTTTAAAAACAATTACACGGTAACATTATTCCTTTTTGTCACAGGTGTGGACTCTTGGATGCTTTTTGTTTTTGAATGACGATATTAACATCCATCTAAAGCTATAAACATTAGCATCTTTTAGATTTACTTCTTGGACTAGGTAAATACAACTTCACCAAAAGGGTTAACAAGTACATGCCATGCTCATTGAAACAAAAAAAAATAAAAAAAATAGAAAAGCAATAAAGCCATTTTTTCCTGAAAAACAACAAAACTCAAATACGTTGGTTTGCAAGAGCAGATTCTGTTTTTTGGCTTTTTGATTTGTGAGACAGTATTGAACTCTTTGTCAGATTCACCAAATTCCAAATTCCAAATATAAATCAGCTGATATTCATCAATTTCAACCAAGAATGTCCTTACCATCCATCAAACTGTTGTAAGCAACCTTAGCAGCATTCATCTCTGATTGTTTCTTGGTTTTGCATTCCCCACCTTGGTAAGTTTCACCACCAACTTCAACACTGGATGAAAAAGTAGGCATGTGAGAGCAACCAGTTTTGATCGTGTTATACGATGGAAAGCAAAAACTCTTTTTCTGGGCCAATTCTTGCAATAGATTCTTGAATAAACCTTCATCCTGTAGTCATTTTCAAAAAGATACTAACATTATAAATTTAGAAAGTCAATAACAAAGAAAATTCATAATTATGATATTAACATTTATACAAATTTAGTGAAGGACTAGCCTCCTGCATCTCAACGAGTGATAAACACTCCAAAGCAATTTTTGCAGCTGCATGTTCTGCATCCTTTCGCGTTGAGTAATACTCTGAATTATGATAAGTTTTTCCATCCATAACCACACTAGCCCTAAATTGTAGAGCATGAGGGGGGCCATCAAATTCACAAGAATACTTAGGAAGAGAAAACCCTTTCTTCTGTGCATAATGTTGTAGATGATGCTTACACAAACGTAGAAAGTCTGAAAGACACAAGCACAATGATGATAACAAAGGTTAGAAACACATCTGAAACTTCTCTTGGTTACCTAGGAAGATGCATCCAAAAACTAGAAACCATGCCTGCAGAAACAGGGACGACACAACTACCACACCTAGACTAAGCATCTTTCTAAGAGTAGACTATAAAACAATGTGTCCCACTTAGAAACATATAAATAGTTGTAATCATCTATGTTTAGACATTAATATGAACATCTAACTAATGTGTACGCTATGTTTGCAAATGTAAAATCAGACAAATTGGATGCAGCAACATCACAAGCATTTCAGACAGCAGTTCTCGAACAAAGAGTTGAGTTGGTACTTATGAGTCTTTTTTGGGTAGACACACAAGACTAGAACAGCTAGAATAAATGCATTCCAACAAACCAATCCAAGTTTTGTTAATGCATTACTTTTATTCTTTTGGTCTAAAGTTATTCCAACACATTTCAGTTTGAAATGATAAGAGAAAAACAACTTTCATTGGCTTATAATTGAGAACGGAAAATTTTATGATCTTTTTCCTTCCAACACGATGCTTGACAAAACCTCTATTTTCCTGGAAGTTAAGTCATTTGAGCAACTTGGTAATGCAATTCACTTAATAAGTGATTGGTGACTACTTTTCTGCTTGAAGTAACAGGAGAACAGCCAGACTTCAATCCAAAAGCATGCATTTATTTTGCGAATTTAGATTAATCCGAGGACAAAGATGAAGAAGAGATTCCTGACCAATTTTCTCAGCTGAAGTGAAAAGGAACGGATCATATATATCTCACTTCTAATAAATATTTCAAGCACCAGGCAACAGCAAAAGTAAACCAGACAAAATGATCACACAGAATAGTAGTGCAACTGAATAACTTGTGAGCATCTCTAGGATAAACATCAGTAATTAGTGAATCAGATCAATAATATGCAGCATCAGCATAGGGAAGAATATAGAGGTTACAAAAATTCCAGTTCCTTTCCTTACCTTTAGGCTTACCATCATCCTTATCACATGGAGATATTTCATCGACCAAGCTAGTTTGGATGTTCTCCCCATGCTTTCGCTTCAAATTCTCATTCTTTGATCCGGAAAATGTAGTGCTTCTAGAAGCCACAAGACAATTATTTTCCCAATGCTTTCGCTGCAAATTCTGATTCTTTGAGGATCTGAAAGATGTACCGCTTCTTGAAGCTACAAAACAATTATAGAACTTAGTCTAAAATTCATGAACACAGTATGATCAATACTCTACTGCTAGCAGTTTATCTACTAGATGAGAAGACATTTTTCACTCACAATTAAACTGAAAGTCTTAAATGCTGAGTATTTCAGCCGATTAAAAAAAATACTTATTTTCAGTAAATTTTGCTCATTATTTATCAATGCTTCAGTCAATTGAGCAAACAAGATCAACCTCGGTTACATCGAACTAAGTTATCACGGTTAGAAAATGTACAACAGCTAAAGATGAACGTGCAACATGAAAAAAATGCCTTCGGCTAATCAAAACCAAAATGAACTCTGTTGAAGCCCAAAAGTGCACCTCGGATAAATCACAATACACCGAGCAGCAGCTACCGAGCTCCAAGCAATAATCACGAACTTTATCTGTAAAACAGAAAGGCGTTAGAGTGAAGTCCCGAGGTGGTCCCCGGGGATTCTACTCCGATGCCTAAGTCAGTAATTGAATGAATAATCCTACATCATAATCGAATTCATGTATATAAAAATATGAATTAAATTACCGTTCAACTGCTTCCGTTTACCTCTCCTTAAATCTGGTAAGCTTGTTGTGGTTCGTTTGACTTATTCCTCCTTGTACGGAAATATACGGATGATGTTATATCAATACCTCCTCAGGTCGGTATAAATATTTTAATTCCGACCTGACAATAACACCCGAATATTTCCGAGCTAATGGTTTTCGACAAACTTAATGATGATGCTTCAATATTACAGAAGAAAACGCTTCGATTCTGGAGAAAGATAATGCTTATTCATAAATCATTGCATGCGCTTTCATTCAAAATGACCGTTATCTTCTATTGGATACGTTACTTATCGTAACCTTCACATCCATTCAAGATTGTCGTTTTCTAATTTAAACTTACCCTAATCCACATTTCTGTACTATCTTCCCCAAATTGAAATGTAAATTTCAATTTCAAATAGTGATGAACGGCGAATCCCTCATCGCTTTTCTTATAAATCAAATTAATCGCCTGACCCTTCTTCACCAACTCCAGAATTTCATTCAAGATCTTATCATTTTCCAGGTATGTCTTCTGAAGAACATTCAAATTCGTCGGAACATATTAACTCTGCAAGTTATGCAGAAGCATCTCCTTCCTGTACTCGGTCCGCAGAAGTTAGCCTAGAATCAATAGGCGACAAGAATCCTTCCCCATCTATTCAGAGCGTGTCCGCTCCTGCTTATAGCGATTCACTAGTGTCTCCCGCTGTAGAAATTCCACTTAGGAGATCCCTTAGGAAGTCTCACAGAGCTGCCCCTCGAATCAGCAGTGCGACTAAAGATACTGAAGAACAAATTCCCGAACAAACTAGCGCTGATACGGAAAACATCCTTGATAGTATTCCCGCTAAGTTCATTCCTTCTACTTTAAATGAAAGAAATGTTAATCGCCTTGTAAAGAAGTATTTCATCCCGGATCATATCACTGTCTTAGTCCCGTCGAAGGATGACCGTGCTACATACCCCCCTCAAGGTCATATAGCCCTTTATGAACACCAATTCCAGGCCGGTCTTCGACTACCCATCACTGGTTTGCTCTTAGGTGTTCTAGACCATTATAAGGTTAATTTAAGTCAGCTCACCCCAAATTCCATTAGGACTATCATATGCTTCGAATTACTCTGTTGTCATTTTAAAGTTTTCATTAGCCTTCCTCTCTTTAGGCGTTTTTTCTCCTTGAAGACGGTTCCTAATGACCTAGGCTGGTTTTACTTCAACCAACATGCCAATAAGGTGCGCCTTTTACAAAATTTCCCAAGCTCAATCCACCATTGGAAAGAGCGATTCCTTTTTGTAAGTACAGAATTTATTGGTCAAAATCAACCGTGGAAGATCGTCCATAGTATAACTGACCGAGAACCCAAAAAATTTTACGACCTAGGTGGAGAACAAACACTAAAATCTTTGGGAGTTACCTTTGATGTCTCTCGTCTGTCTGAGAAAATTTTGATCCAAGGCGGGCTAAGTTCCCCTGTTCTCGGTCCTAAGTATAAGGGCTCCAAGGATAGGCATGGAGTCGAGTGTAAGTATTTTCCTTTATGCTATAATTTTTGAATATCACGTTCTGATATTTTGCTTTTCTGATGTTTTCTTTTGTTGCAGTAATGAGCCTCAGTCAACTAATCAGGTCGGGATTCCAGAAGAATGCTTCATCGGCTTCTTCTATTGGCCCTTCAAGCTAAGATACTTCGGCGCAGGTTATAATTCCCTCTACAGAGGTGTCACCTCCAGTCGTAAATCTGATACCCCCTGATGTTCCCAAGGTTACCACCTCAAGTTTACCCCTACTGCCGTTGGAGAGGAAATCCCGGGGTTCCAAGAGGAATTTGTCATCTTCTACCGGCTCGGGTGAGCAACACAGCAAAAGAACTACTACCACACCTCCTACTATTTCAATCCTCCCTTACGATTTCTCAGCTCAAGCTGAATTTGGATTCTTATCCCAACTCAACCCTGCCAATATTCCCATCTCTTATGTTCCTGTCACTCACCCTGGAGATGCACTTTGCCCGAGCTGGGGTTTTAACCACAACTCACGAATTCTCACCCCTGCTTCAGCTCACCAATGGTTGAGTCATGGTGTTCCACCTCCTGATCAGTATTCGTTAAGGCAACTTAACAAAGACGAGCTGATCAACGTTTTAGCTCTATCCACCTCGAAGGTAGTTTTACTAATTTCTTACTTCCTCTCTCTTTCCTTCATAATCTTCAGACCTCTCTTGTAGCTTCTTCATCTTTTTCTTTTTGTTATACAGAATGCAGCCTTAAGCCACAGAGCTATCGAGGTCATTAGAGCTTCAGAGTATTCCTCTAGTCTACGGCCTGAATTGGAGGATGAGAAGAAGAAAGTTATCGATCTGGAAGCTAGAATTTCAGCCTTGGAAGAGGATGCCCGCAAACAAAAAGAGATGGAATCCCAAGCTTAATAAGAGTTAACTGCGACGAAGAACGCTCTGGAGACAGAACAGAAAAAATTAGAAGATCTCCAATCCCAGGTTCAAAAACAGCAAGAAGGATTAGAAAATCTTCGTTCCCAAATTCAGAAGCTCAGTTCTTCCATCCTGGTATGGAGAAACAATATAAAAACATAGAGCGCAGGTATAATTTTCACAAGGGAAGCGGCTCGGGCCAGACGGTGGAAAACTTCTTGAGATCACCTGAATTTGCTCAGCTCGCGGCACAACTTAATATTCCAGCTGCTCACTTCGGATATAGCGAGGCTGTGAAAGCTCTGCAAAAAGCATACTTGCAGATAAAAGCCTGGAGGAATTAGGATTTGATGCCGAGGCTGAGGAAAAAATTGATTCGACCTTTAAAGAATTAACTGGAGGAAGGCTCGGGTTTTCTGTAAGCCAGTTCATTCCTTCCACTCTTGTTCATGAAACGCCCGAGACGGATATCGCCGAGCTGGAAAAAGAGGGAAATGGAAGCCGATCCTGAAGTATTTGCCGTAGCTAAAGTAGTTTAATTTTCTTTTGCTTCTGTTTCATTGTACCTTGGATTCTGAATATTTGTTTTCCTTAGGTTTAATATAACTACTTTCCAGAATTCTATTCTCCAGAATTTAGCATTTTCCCACCGAGTTTCATCTCGGGGTTTTATCACATCAGCTTTTTAGAGATTTAATTCTCCAAAATTTGTGTTTAAGGATGGAATTTTTCTCAGAGATTACATTTCCCCGGAATTATCACCAAACTCATAACTTTATTCAAACGAATTCGTTTTATTACATTACTGATCAGAGACTCGAAACAAAAACATATGAAAAACTCTGAGCTAAGAAACCACTTGCACAAAAGCACCGAGCTAATAGTATTTCCTTAGATTCTGGAAATTCCATTTCCTGGGAATGATTGTTCCATCTAACCGAGTCAACTTGCAATAACTAGTTGAAGATACTTCTTCTACTCGGTAAGGCCCTTCCCATGTAGGATCAAGCTTCCCAATTTTCCCTACTCGGCTGGCATCAACTTTTCTCAGCACCAAGTCGCCGACCTCGTATTGTTTGTTGCTCACCCTTTTATTGTAAAATCGAGCTGCTCCTTCTTTGTATTTCACGTCTTTCAACTGAGCTCGCATTCTCTTTTCTTCCAACGAATAAAGATTCACCTCCAGCTCTTCCCGGTTATCCTCTTCCCTGAAAAGTAGAATTCTGGGACTAGGTAAACCGATTTTAGGGGGAAGTACTGCCTCCGTTCCATAAGTTAGGCTGTACGGGGTTTCTCCCGTGGCATTTCTTGGCGTAGTTCTATACGACCATAATACCATTGGTAAATTCTCGACCCAATCACCACTGGATCGACCCAAACGAGTCTTCAAGCCTTGTAAAATTGTTCGGTTGGTCACCTCTTCTTGACCATTAGTTTGAGGACTTGAAAGGTTCTTCAGCGAACTGCCTCCCATTGTTTGAAACTATCACCCCTGGAATCCCATACATGCAGATGATATTTTTCCAGAAAAAACATATCACATTTTTTCCCGAAATGAGAACTAAAGGCTCCGCTTCCACCCATTTGGTAAAATAATCGACTGCTACGATGAGGAATTTAAATTGACCTCTGGCTACTGGAAAAGGGCCAAGGAGGTCAATTCCTCACTGATAAAATGGCCATACAGATGTAGAATACTGTAGAGAAACCTGTGGAATATGTTGTACCACAACATATTTTTGGCATTTCTCACATGTCCTTACTACTTGAGCTGCGTCCTCAAACATGGTTGGCAAAAAATATCCAATTATTGGACTCATATAATTTGGTAATGCGCTATCTACAGAATGGTGTTAAAAAAGGGAAATTGTGAAATTTTAAAAAATGACCATTTTTGTAGGTTGTAGCACAAGTGTTTATGTAAAAAATGATAAATCTAAAAAACTTTCCGTCATTGGCCGTTTTCGTGCCAATTATTGGACTCATGTAATTTGGTGATGCTCTATCTATTGAATGGTGTTTAAAAACAAAAATTTAGAAATTTTAAAAAATGACCATTTTTGTGGGATATATCACACGTTTTTTTGATGAAAATTATGAATTTAGAAAACTTGCAATTTGTGTCCATTTTATGCCCTTTGCACCCATATCAAATGGAGATATGCTATCTGTTGACTGGTGTTAAGAGAAGGCAAAATTAGAATTTTGTAAAAATGACATTTTTTTGTGGGTTATAGCACACATTTTTTTATCAAAGTGATAAATTTCAAAAACTTGCCATCGGTGGCCTTTTTCGTGTCGTTGTTTGCACTCATATCAATTGGAGATGTTCTATATATTGAATGGTGTTTAAAAAAGTGAAAGTTAGAAATTTTTAGAAATGACCATTTTTTGTGAATTATAGCACACGTTTTTTTGACAAAAATGATAAATCTCATGAACTTGCCATTGTTGGCCGTTTTCGTGCCGTTTTTGGCACTCGTATCAAATGGAGATGTGCTATCTGTTGAATGGTGTTAAAAAAAAGAAAAGTTAGAAATTTTAAAAAATGACCATCTTTTGTGAATTATAGCACACGGTTTTTTATCCAAAATGATAAATCTCACCAACTTGCAATCGGTGGGCGCCATTTTTGTGCCGTTTTTGCACTCATATCAAATGGAGATGTGCTATCTTTTGAATATTGTTAAAAAAGGAGAAATTTAAAAATTTTAAAAAATGACCATTTTTTGTGGGTTATAGCACACGTGTTTATGTCAAAAATGATAAATGTAAAAACCTTTCCGTCGTTGGCCGTTTTTGTGCCATTTATTAAACTCATATAATTTGGTGATGCGCTATCTATTGAATGGTGTTAAAAAAATAAAAAATTAGAATATTTAAAAATGACCATTTTTTGTGGGTTATAGCACACGTTTTTTTGACCAAAATGATGAATTTAAAAAACTTGCCATTTGTGGTTGTTTTTATGCAATTTTTTGCGCACATATCAAATGGAGATGTGCTATCTGTTGACTGGTGTTAAGAAAAGGGAAAATTAGAATTTTTTAAAAATGACCATTTTTTCTTGGTTATAGCACACGTTTTTTTACCAAAATGATAAATCTCAAAAACTTGCCAGCTTTGGCCGTTTTTGAGCCAATTTTTACACTCAAATTAAATGGCAATGTGGTATCTATGAAATGGTGTAAAAAAATGAAAAGTTAGAAAATTTTAAAAATGATCATTTTTGGTAGGTTATAACACACGTTTTTTAGACGAAAATGATAAATCTCAAAAACTTGCCGTTGGTGGCCGTTTTTGTGACAATTGTTGGACTTATATAATTTGGTGATGCGCTAACAATTGAATGGTGTTAAAAAAGGGAAATTTAGAAATTTTAAAAAATGACCATTTTTTGTGGGTTATAGCACACGTGTTTTTGTAAAAAATGATAAATCTTGAAAACATTCCGTTGTTGGCCGCTTTTTATGCCAATTATTGGACTCAAATAATTTGGTGAAGCGCTATCTATTGAATGGATTTAAAAAAGGGAAGTTTATATATTTTCAAAAATGACAATTTTTGTGGGTTATAGCATACGTGCTTTTGTAAAAAATGATAAATCTCAAAAACTTTCTATTGTTGACCGTTTTTGTGCCAATTATTGGACTCATATAATTTGGTGACGCGCTATCAATTGAATGGTGTTTAAAAACGAAAATTTAAAAATTTTAAAAAATGACCATTTTTTGTGGGATATAGCCCACGTTTTTTTGATGAAAATTATGAATTTAAAAAACTTGCTATTTGTGGCCATTTTATGCCCTTTTTTGCACCCATATCAAATGGAGATGTGCTATCTGTTGACTGGTGTTAAGAGAAGGGAAAATTAGAATTTTGTAAAAATGACCTTTTTTGTGGGTTATAGCACACGTTTTTTTATCAAAGTGAAAAATTTCAAAAACTTACTGTCGGTGGCCTTTTTCGTGCCGTTGTTTGCACTCATATCAATTGGAGATGTTCTATCTATTGAATGGTGTTTAAAAAAGTGAAAGTTAGAAATTTTTAGAAATGACAATTTTTTGTAAATTATAGCACACGTTTTTTTGTCCAACATGATAAATCTCATGAACTTGCCATCGTTGGCCGTTTTTGTGCCGTTTTTGGCACTCATATCAAATGGAGATGTGCTATCTATTGAATAGTGTTAAAAAAAGGGAAAGTTAAAAATTTTAAAAAATGACCATTTTTTGTGAATTATAGCACACGGATTTTTGTCCAAAATGATAAATCTCACGAACTTGCCATCGGTGGTCATTTTTGTGCCGTTTTTGCACTCATATCAAATGGAGATGTGCTATCTTTTGAATGTTGTTAAAAAAATGGGAAATTTAAAAATTTTAAAAAATGATCATTTTTGTTGGTTATAGCACACTTTTTTTTTACCAAAATGATAAATCTTAAAAACTTGCCGTCTGATGGGGGCAAATAGTATATAAAATGTGATCGTGGTTACTATCCACCCCTACTCAAAAATAAGCTTAAACAACCCAATGAAGGTGATAGTAAAGCGAGTTCGTTCTCTCAGGGAAAGGACTATGTTGAAGTTCTAAAGTAAATATTTTTGTGTTCTTATAATTGACAAACTGAAAGTAACAAAAGGAACAACAATTAACTAAAATAAAGATGGTGATATGATTTAAAACGCAATTCAAGCAAGTGTACTCCCGAGATTATATGATAGGGTTACATAAAGACATACACATTCATTCTATCTATGGTCATGCAAAATAAGGATAAACACACATACTCACACCCTCCTATATAGCGGTAAGAAAGGAGTGATTGATGCACTTAACTACTTAGATATTAAATAACTCATTGAACACTCCTATATGGTGGTAGGTACAGTTCACTTCCTTAATTAACACGAAAACTATTGCAACTACCAACTCAACCAAACCCTCAAGTTCAACCGCTCCTTTATGGCCGAGGCAACGCTGGAACCAGTCACGCTAATGCCAAACTAACCCCCCAAATTCCTCCTATATAGCGGTAGGTGAGAATTAAGGTAAATCAATCTAACAAATTCACAACCAACCCACAATAGATTCCAAACAACTTACTCTAACCCTCCTATATAGCGGTAGGACAGATTAAAACAAGTTATCTCCAAGCAATTTACTGCACTTTATGAAGATATTCATCATACATAACTAAGGCCTTAAATCATGCATAATTATGAAGAACACAGTAAAACTCATTTACAAAGACCATAGAATAGAACTTAGAATGTAGATTAAGCACAAAAACCCTTATTCATAATCTCGGAAGCACATAAGATTTAGCCTAGCATGGCTAGATCAATCATCTTAATATTAACAATTAAGCACAATATTGAAAACATGATTATAAGGAAAGAAGACACCTTAGATGTGATCTCGCCTTGTAAAAACATGAATCCAATAAGAGATGATGTTATTCTCCAAGTAATAGAAGAGGTAGAAAAACCCTAGCTATTACAAAGGAAAACCCTTGCTTGAAATCTCCCAATAATGTCACACCCAAAATCTGTAAACCCTGCCCTATATATAGTAATTCTATGAAAGTATTTGCACATAAGTCCTTAACAAAAGTCTTGTTGAAAAAGGCAACTCAAAGTGGGTCAAAATCGCAAGTTTTCAAAAATGAGACGAAAATCAGCGCTTTCTGTCGCTCCCCAACGTCACGACGTGCGCACGTGCACGTCGCGACGTGCATGACTGTCACGTTCTCATAATCCAATGGATTCTGGATGTCGCGACGTGGGATGGGTGGACGTCGCGACGTGGGCGGCTTTCTTGACGATTTTCTCAACTTTTCCTCTATTTTTGTATCCAATTCAACTTTTGCATGATTTCTTCCTTCCCAGCATACCATGGTTGACAAACCTACAAATGAAACACTAAAACAACTCAAAAAGAACAAGAACGAGCAATGAATCAAGTATAAAACCACAGATAAAAGGTGAATAAATTCACCTCATCACCGTCGTTGGTCGTTTTTGAGCCAATTTTTGAACTCAAATCAAATGGAGATATGCTATATATTGAATGGTGTTAAAAAGGGAAAGTTAGAAAAATTTTAAACTGACCATTTTTTGTGGGTTATAGCACACGTTTTTTTGACAAAAATGATAAACCTCAAAAACTTGCATTCGGTGGCCATTTTTGTGCCAATTATTGGACTCATATAATTTGGTAATGCGCTATCTATAGAATTGTGTTAAAAAAGGAAAATTGTGAAATTTAAAAAATGACCATTTTTATAGGTTGTAGCACACGTGTTTATGTCAAAAATGATAAATCTAAAAACCTTTCCGTCGTTGGCCGTTTTTGTGCCAATTATTGGACTCATATAATTTGGGGATGCGCTATCTATTGAATGGTGTTAAAAAATATAAATTTAGAATATTTAAAAATGACCATTTTTGTGGGTTATTGCACACATTTTTTTGACCAAAATGATGAATTTAAAAAACTTGCCATTTGTGGTTGTTTTTATGCAATTTTTTTCGCACATATCAAATGGAGATGTGCTATCTGTTGACTGGTGTTAAGAAAAGGGAAAATTAGAATTTTTTTAAAATGGCCATTTTTCTGGGTTATAGCGCACGTTTTTTTACCAAAATGATAAATCTCAAAAACTTGCAATGTAGTATCTAATAAAATGGTGTAAAAAAGGGAAAGTTATAAAATTTTAAAAATGACCACTTTTGGTGGGTTATAGCTTGGCTGTTTTTGAGCCAATTTTAGTACTCAAATCAAATGGCAATGTAGTATCTAATAAATGGTGTAAAAAAGGGAAAGTTATAAAATTTTAAAAATGACCACTTTTGGTGGGTTATAGCACACACGTTTTTTAGACCAAAATGATAAATCTCAAAAACTTGCCGTCGGTGGCCGTTTTTGTGCCAATTATTGGACTTATATAATTTGGTGATGCGCTAACAATTGAATGGTGTTAAAAAGGGAAATTTAGAAATTTTAAAAAATGACCATTTTTTGTGGGTTATAGCACACGTGTATTTGTAAAAAATGATAAATCTTGAAAACTTTCCGTTGTTGGCCGCTTTTTATGCTAATTATTGGACTTATATAATTTGGTGACGCGCTATCTATTGAATGGATTTAAAAAAGGGAAGTTTAGAAATTTTCAAAAATGACCATTTTTGTTGGTTATAGCACACGTGTTTTTGTAAAATATGATAAATCTAAAAAACTTTCTATTGTTGGCCATTTTTGAGCCAATTATTGGACTCATATAATTTGGTGACGCGCTATCAATTGAATAGTGTTAAAAAACCATAATTTAGAACTTTTAAAAAATGACCATTTTTTGTGGGATATAGCACACTTTTTTTTGACAAAAATTATGAATTTAAAAAACTTGCCATTATGGCCATTTTATGCCATTTTTTGCACTCATATCAAATGGAGACATGCTATCTGTTGACTGGGGTTAAGAGAAGGGAAAATTATAATTTTGTAAAAATGACCATTTTTTGTGGGTTATAGCACACTCTTTTTTTATCAAAGTGATAAATTTCAAAAACTTGCCGTCGGTGGCCTTTTTCATGCCGTTGTTTGCACTCATATCAATTGGAGATATTCTATCTATTGAATGGTGTTTAAAAAAGTGAAAGTTAGAAGTTTTTAAAAATGACCATTTTTTGTGAATATAAGCACACTTTTTTTTCCCAAAATGATAAATCTCATGAACTTGCCATCGATGGCCGTTTTTGTGCCGTTTTTGGTGCTCATATCAAATGGTGATGTGCTATCTGTTGAATGGTGTTAAAAAAAGGGAAAGTTAGAAATTTTAAAAAATATCCATTTTTTGTGAGTTAGCACACGGTTTTTTGTCCAAAATGATAAATCTCACGAACTTGCCATCGGTGGCCATTTTTATGCCGTTTTTGCACTCATATCAAATAGAGATATGCTATCTTTTGAATGTTGTTAAAAAAGGGGAAATTTAAAAAATAAAAATTTTTTGTGGGTTATAGCACACGTTTTTTTTACCAACATGATAAATCTTAAAAACTTGCCGTCATTGGCCGTTTTTGAGCCAATTTTTGAACTCAAATCAAATAGAGATATGCTATATATTGAATGGTGTTAAAAAGGGAATGTTAGAAAAATTTTAAACTGACCATTTTTGTGGGTTATAGCACACATTTTTTTGACCAAAATGATAAACCTCAAAAACTTACAGTCGGTGGCCATTTTTGTGCCAATTATTGGACTCATATAATCTGGTAATGCGCTATCTATAGAATGGTGTTAAAAAAGGAAAATTGTGAAATTTTAAAAAATGACCATCTTGTAGGTTGTAGCACACGTGTTTATGTCAAAAATGATAATAAAAAAACCTTTCCGTCGTTGGCCGTTTTGTGCCAATTATTGGACTCATATAATTTGGGGATGCGCTATCAATTGAATGGTGTTAAAAAATATAAATTTAGAATATTTAAAAATGACAATTTTTTGTGGGTTATTGCACACGTTTTTTTGACCAAAATGATGAATTTAAAAAACTTGCCATTTGTGGTTGTTTTTATGCAATTTTTTGCGCACATATGAAATGGAGATGTGCTATCTGTTGACTGGTGTTAAGAAAAGGGAAAATTAGAATTTTTTTAAAATGACCATTTTTCTGGGTTATAGCACACGTTTTTTTACCAAAATGATAAATCTCAAAAACTTGCTGCCTTTGGCCGTTTTTGAGCCAATTTTAGTACTCAAATCAAATGGCAATGTGGTATCTATTAAATGGTGTAAAAAAGGGAAAGTTAGAAAATTTTAAAAATGACCACTTTTGGTGGGTTATAGCACACGTTTTTTAGACCAAAATGATAAATCTCAAAAACTTGCATTCGGTGGCCGTTTTTGTGCCAATTATTGGACTTATATAATTTGGTGATGCGCTAACAATTGAATGGTGTTAAAAAAGGGAAATTTAAAAATTTTAAAAAATGACCATTTTTGTGGGTTATAGCACACGTGTTTTTGTAAAAAATGATAAATCTTGAAAACTTTCCGTTGTTGGCCGCTTTTTATGCCAATTATTGGACTCATATAATTTTGTGAAGCGCTATCAATTGAATGGATTTAAAAAAGGGAGGTTTAGAAATTTTAAAAAATGACCATTTTTGTGAGTTATAGCACTCGTGTTTTTGTAAAAAATGATAAATCTCAAAAACTTTTTATCGTTGGCCGTTTTTGTGCCAATTATTGGACTCATATAATTTGGTGATGAGCTATCAATTGAAAAGTGTTAAAAAACTAAAATTTAGAAATTTTTAAAAATGACCGTTTTTTATGGGATATAGAACACGTTTTTTTGACGAAAATTATGAATTTAAAAAACTTGCCATTTGTGGCCATTTTATGCCCTTTTTTGCACTCATATCAAATGGAGATGTGGTATCCGTTGACTGGTGTTAAGAGAAGGGAAAATTAGAATTTTGTAAAAATGACCATTTTTTGTGGGTTATAGCACACGTTTTTTTATCAAAATATTAAATATTAAAAACTTATCGTCGGTGGCCTTTTTCGTGCCGTTGTTTGCACTCATATCAATTGGAGATATTCTATCTGTTGAATGGTGTGTAAAAAAGTGAAAGTTAGAAATTTTTAGAAATGACCAGTTTTTGTGAATTATAGCACACTTTTTTTTGACCAAAATGATAAATCTTATGAACTTGCCATTTGTGACCGTTTTTGTGCCGTTTTTGGCACTCATATCAAATAGAGATGTGCTATCTGATGAATGGTATTAAAAAAAGGGAAAGTTAGAAATTTTAAAAAATGACCATTTTTTGTGGGTTATAGCACACGTTTTTTTTACCAGAATGATAAATCTCAAAAACTTGCCATCGTTGGCCGTTTTTTAGCCAATTTTTTGATTTAAATAAAATGACGGTATGTTATCTATTAAATGATATTAAAAACGGAAAGTTAAAATTTTTAAAATGATCATTTTTTGTGGGTTATAGCACACGTTTTTTAAATCAAAATGATAAATCTCAAAAACTTGCCGTTGGTGGCCGTTTTTGTGACAATTATTGGATTCATAAAATTTGGTAATGCGCTGTCTATTGAATGTTGTTAAAAAGTAAAATTAATAAAATTTAAAAAATGACCATTTTTGTGGGTTATAGCACATATTTTTTTACCAAAACGATAAATCTCAAAATTTGCCGTCGTTGACCGTTTTTGAGCCAATTTTTGGACTCAAATCAAATGGAGATGTGCTATCTATTGAATGGTGTTAAAAATAGGAAAAGTTAGAAAATTTTAAAATTGACTATTTTTGGTGGGTCACACGTTTTTTTGACCAAAATGATAAATCTCAAAAACTTGCCATAGGTGGCCGTTTTTGTGCCAATTATTGGACTAATATAATTTGGTGATGCGCTATCTATTGAATGAAGTTAAAAAAAAGGAAAATTTAGAAATTTTAAAAATTACCATTTTTTGTGAGTTATAGCACACGTGTTTTTGTCAAAACAGAAAATTTCCAAAAATTTGCGGTCGGTGGCCTTTCTTGTGACGTTGTTTGCACTCAAATCAAATGGCCATGTGCTATCTATTGAATGGCGTTAAACAAATGAAAAGTTAGAAATTTTTAAAAATGACCATTTTTTTGTTAATTATAGCACACAATTTTTTGTCCAAAATGATAAATCTTTCGAACTTGCTATCGGTGGCCATTTTTGTGCCGTTTTTGCACTCATATCAAATAGAGATGTGCTATCTTTTGAATGGTGTTAAAAAAGGGAAATTTAGAAATTTTTAAAAAATGACCATTTTTTGAGGGTTATAGCACACGTTGTTTTTTACCAAAATGATAAATTTTAAAAACTTGCTGTCGTTGGCCGCTTTTTAGCCAATTTTTGAACTCAAATCAAATGGTGATACGCTATCTATTGAATAGTTTTAAAAAGGTATAGTTAGAAAAATTTTAAACTGACCATTTTTTGTGGGTTATAGCACACATTTTTTTGACCAAAATGATAAACCTCAAAAACTTGCAGTCGGTGGCCATTTTTGTGCCCATTATTAGAGTCATATAATTTGGTAATACGCTATCTATAGAATGGTGTTAAAAAAGGGAAATTGTGAAATTTTAAAAAATGGCCATTTTTATAGGTTTTAGCACACGTGTTTATGTCAAAAATGATAAATCTAAAACCTTTCCATCGTTGGCCGTTTTTGTGCCAATTATTGGATTCATATAATTTGATGATACACTATCTATTGAATGGTGTTAAAAAATAAAAATTTAGAATATTTAAAAATGACCATTCTTTCTGGGTTATAGCACACATTTTTTTTTACCAAAATGATGAATTTAAAAAACTTGCCATTTGTGGCTGTTTCTATGCAATTTTTTGCATAGTTATCAAATGGAGATGTGCTACCTGTTGACGGGTGTTAAGAAAAGAGAAAATTAGAATTTTTTAAAAATGACCATTTTTCTGGGTTATACCACACGTTTTTTTACCAAAATGATAAATCTTAAAAACTTGCCGTCTTTGGCCGTTTTTGAGACAATTTTTGCACTCAAATCAAGTGGCAATGTGTTATCTATTAAATTGTGTAAAAAAAGGGAAAATTAGAAAATTTTAAAAATGACCATTTTTGGTTGGTTATAGCACACGTTTTTTAGACCAAAATGATAAATCTCAATAACTTGCCGTCGGTGGCCGTTTTTATGCCAATTATTGGATTTATATAATTTGGTGATGCGCTAACAATTGAAGGGTGTTAAAAAAGGGAAATTTAAAAATTTTAAAAAATGACCATTTTTTGTTGTTATATCACACGTGTTTTTGCAAAAAATGATAAATCTTGAAAACTTTCCGTTGTTGGCCGCTTTTTAGGCCAATTATTGGACTCATATAATTTGGTGAAGCGCTATCTATTGAATGGATTTAAAAAAGGGAAGTTTAGAAATTTTCAAAAATGACCATTTTTGTGGGTTATAGCGCACGTGTTTTTGTAAAAAATGATAAATCTCAAAAACTTTCTATCGTTGGCCGTTTTTGTGCCAATTATTGGACTCATATAATTTGGTGACGTGCTATCAATTGAAAAGTGTTAAAAACTAAAATTTTAAAATTTTAAAAAATGATAATTTTTTGTGGGATATAGCACACGTTTTTTTGACGAAAATTATGAATTTAAAAAACTTGCCATTTGTGGCCATTTTATGCCCTTTTTTGCACTCATATCAAATGGAGATGTGGTATCTGTTGACTGGTATTAAGAGAAGGGAAACTTAGAATTTTGAAAAAATGACCATTTTTTGTGGGTTATAGCACACTTTTTTTTATCAAAGTGATAAATTTCAAAAACTTGTCGTCGGTGGCCTTTTTCGTGCCGTTGTTTGCACTCATATCAATTGGAGATATTCTATCTATTGAATGTTGTTTAAAAAAGTGCAAGTTAGAAATTTTTAGAAGTGACCATTTTTTGTGAATTATAGCACACTTTTTTTTGACCAAAATGATAAATCTCATGAAATTGCCATCGGTGACCGTTTTTGTGCTACCAAAATGATAAATCTCAAAAACTTGCCGTCGTTGGCCGTTTTTGAGCCAATTTTTGGACTCAAATCAAATGGAGATGTGCTATCTATTGAATGGTGTTAAAAAAAGGGAAATTTAGAAAATTTTAAAATTGACTATTTTTGGTGGGTTATAGCACACGTGTTTTTGACCAAAATGATAAATCTCAAAAACTTGCCGTCGGTGGCCATTTTTGTGCCAATTATTAGACTAATATAATTTGCTGATACGCTATCTATTGAATGGGGTTAAAAAAGAAAAATTTAGAAATTTTTAAAATGACCATTTTTTTGTGAGTTATAGCACACGTGTTTTTGTCAAAAATGAAAATTTTCAAAAATTTGCGGTCGGTGGCCTTTTTCGTGACGTTGGTTGCACTCAAATCAAATGGCCATGTGCTATCTATTGAATGGTGTTAAACAAATGAAAAGTTATAAATTTTAAAAATGACCATTTTTTGTTAATTATAGCACACAGTTTTTTGTCCAAAATGATAAATCTCACGAACTTGCCGTTTTTGCACTCATGTCAAATAGAGATGTGCTATCTTTTGAATGGTGTTAAAAAAAGGAAAATTTAGAAATTTTAAAAAATGACCATTTTTTGAGGGTTATAGCACACGTTGTTTTGACTTATTTTGTATCATTTTTTGCACCCTTTCCGATTGTGAATAAGCATTCTAGTGAATATTGTCAAAAAAGTAATATTTAAAATTTTCACAAAACCTCCATTTTTCATAGGTTATGACACTCATATTTTAAACGAAAATAGTAAAATCTAAAAACACGTTGATTTTGACTTTTTTTGTTTAATTATTCGCACCCACTATGATGGTGGACATGTTTTTAGTGAATATTTTAAAAACAATTAAAATTTAAAATTTTCACCCAACCTCAAATTTTCATGGATAATAACACACGTATTTTAACCGAAAATGACAACATCGAAAAAACAATTTGATTTTGACTTTTTCTGTTCTGTTTTTTAACCCATTCCAATTGTGAATATGTATTCTAGTGAATATTTTCAAAAAATGTGATATTTAAAATTTTCACCAAACCTCCATTTTTCATGGGTTATAACACTCGTATTTTAACCGAAAATGGTAAAATCTAAAAATGCGTTGATTTTGACTATTTTCTTTTTCTATTTTTAGCACCCATTCCAATTGTAAGCATGCATTCTAGTGAATATGTAAAAAACGTGTTATTGAAAATTTTCATCAAACCTCCATTTTTAATGGGTTATAACACATGTATTTTAACTGAAAATGAAGAAAATCTATAGCGTGTTGATTTCGACTTTTCTTTCCGTTTTTTCACCCATTCCGATTATGGACTTGCTTCTATTAAATATTGTAAAAAGAATAAAAATTTAAAATTTTCACCAAACCTCCATTTTTCATGGGTAATAACACACGTATTTTAAATGAAAATGGCAAAATCTACAAACGAGTGGATTTTTATTTTTCTCATACCGTTTTTGTACCCATATCGATTGTAAAAAAAGTGCACTCTAGCAAATATTGTAAAAAAAAAGTGAAATTTAAAATTTTTCACAAACCTCCATTTTCATGGGTTATAATACACGTGTTTCAACCGAAAACAGAAAAAATCCAAAAACGCGTATATTTTGATTTTTTGTATCAGTTTTTTGCACCCCCTAATTGTGAACATGCATTCTAGTGAATATTTTAAGAAAAAGAAAATTCAAAATTTTCACCAAACATTCATTTTTCATAAGTTATAACGCATGTATTTTAACTGAAAATGCAAAAATCCAAAAATGCGCTGATTTTAACTTATTTCATATCATTTTTTGCACTCATTCAAATTGTGAATAAGCATTCTAGTGAATATTGTCAAAAAATTTATATTTAAAATTTTCACTAAACATTCATTTTTCATAGGTTATGACACTCGTATTTTAACCAAAAACGGTAAAATCTAAAAACACATTGATTTTGATTTTTTTGTTATGTTATTTGCACCCACTCCGATTGTGGACATGCTTTTCATGAATATTTTAAAAACAATTAAAATTTAAAATTTTCACCCAACCTCAAATTTTCATGGATAATAACATACGTATTTTAACCGAAAATGGTAAAATCCAAAAACGATTTGATTTTTGACTTTTTTCTAATGAATATTGTAAAAAAGTGATATTAAAAATTTTTCACCAAATCTCCATTTTTAATGAGTTATAACACACCAAAAATGAAAAAATCTAAAAGCGTGTGGATTTTGACTTTTTCGTTCCGTTTTTTCATCCATTCTGATTGTGGACTTGCTTCCTAGTGAATATTGTAAAACGAATTAAAATTTAAAATTTTCACCAAACCTCCATTTTTCATGTAAACAGATGTATTTTAATTGAAAATCAAAATCTTAAAATGAGTGGATTTTTATTTTCTCATACTGTTTTTTGCACCCACATCGATTGTGAACATGCATTCTAGCGAATATTGTAAAAAAAGTGAAATTTAAATTTTTCCCAAACTTCCATTTTTCATGGGTTATAACACACGTTTTTAACTGAAAATGGAAAAATCCAAAAACGTGTATATTTTGATTTTTTCGTACCGTTTTTTGCACCCAACCCGATTGTGAACATGCATTCTGGTGAATATTTTCAAACATCCATTTTTCGTAGTTTATAACACACGTATTTTAACCAAAAATGGCAAAAATCCAAAAACACGTTGATTTAGACTTTTTTCGTATCATTTCTTGCACCCATTGCGATTATGAAAATGAATTCTAGTAAATATTGTAAAAAAAAGTGATATTTAAAATTTTCACCAAACCTCCACTTTTAATGAGTTATAACACAAGTATTTTAACCGAAAATGGCAAAATCTAAAATCGCGTTGATTTTGACTTTTTTCATTCCATTTTTTGCACTCTCCAATTGTGAACAAACATTCTAGTGAATATTGATTTTTTTTGGTCAGCTAATCATCCTGTGTGCGGGGGGCGCCACTCCCAATTTTATTGATATAAAATAAGTTACAGTGTTATTGGCAGAAGTATCCACACCATTAGTATATGTGCAAAGCTGTAAATAAGGAGGACTCCTCCCTTACAATAAAGTTCCTATCTTTGCGTATATGAAACTGACATATGAGTGTTTCTTACTTATTAAATAAGGAGGACTCCTCCTTTACATTGTTTGGATACAGAAAAAAACACATATGCCAACATAACAACTTCACATTTGCTAATTAATTGTGCTTTGGCTTTTGGTCAAATCATAAAAACAGTGAAATTTAAAATTTTCACCAATTTACCAAATCTCCATTTTTTATGTGTTATAACACACGAATTTTAACAAAAAAGGGCAAAATCTTAAATCGTGTTGATTTCGACTTTTTTCATACCGTTTTTTGCACAAATTCTAATTGTGAACATGCATTCTAGTGAATATTTTCAAAAAAAGTGATATTTAAAATTTTTACCAAACCTCCAATTTTCATGGGTTATAACACAAGTATTTTTACCAAAAATTGCAAAATCAATCTCTTTTTTTGATAATATTTACTAGAATGCATGTTCACAATTCGAATAGATGCAAAAAATGGTTCGAAAAAAGTCATAATCAACTATTTTTAGATTTTATGTTTTCATTTAAAATAAATGTATAACCCATGAAAAATGGAGATTTGGTGAAAATTTTAAGTATCACATTTTTTACAATATTCACTAGAATATATGTTCACAATCGGAGTGGGTACAAAAAACGATACGAAAAAAAGTCAAAATCAACGCATTTTTTGGATTTTGCCATTTTTGGTTAAAATACATGTGTCATATAACCCATGAAAAATGTAAGTTTGATGAAAATTTTAAATATCACTTTTTATGACAATATTCACTAGAATGCATGTTCACAAAAAGAAATGAATGCAAAAAATGACATGAAAAAGTCAAAATCAATGTGTTTTTAAATTTTGCTATTTTCGGTTAAAAATATGTGTTATAATTCATGAATAACGGAGGTTTGGTAAAAATTTTAAATATCACTTTTTCTTAGAATATTCACTAGAATGCAAGTTCACACTCGAAATGGGTGCAAAAAAGGTATATAAAAGTCAAAATCAACGAATTTTTAGATTTTGCCATTTTCTATTAAAATACATATGTTATAACCCAAGAACAATGGAGGTTTGGTCAAAATTTTTAATATCACTTTTTATGACAATATTCACTAGAATATATGTTTACAATCGCAGTGGGTGCCAAAAACGGAACAAAAAAGTCAAAATCAAAGCATTTTTAGATTTTGTCATTTTCAGCTAAAATACATGTGTTATACCCATGAAAAATAGAGGTTTGAGAAAAATTTTACATATCACTTTTTTGATAATATTCACTAGAATGCATGTTCTCAATCGATGTGGGTGCACAAAAATGTACGAAAAAGTAAATTTTCGGTTAAAACAAGTGTGTTATAACCCATAAAAGATGGAGGTTTGGAAAAAATTTAAATTTCATTTTTTGGCAATATTTGCTAGAATGCATGTTCTCAAGCGAGGTGGGCGCAAAAAACGGTACAAAAAAAGTAAAAATCCAATCGTTTTTGGATTTAGCCATTTTCAGTTAAAATACGTGTGTTATTACACATGAAAATCGGAGGTTTGTTGAAATTCTTAAATTTTAGTTGATTTTACAATATTCACTAAAAAGCAAGTCCACAATCGGAATGGGTGCAAAAAACGAAACGACAAAGTCAAAATCAACACTTTTTTAGATTTTGTCATTTTTGGTTAAAATACTTGTGTTATAACCCATTAAAAATGGAGATTTAGTGAAAATCTTAGATATCACTTTTTTTACAATATTCAGTAGAATGCATGTTCACAATCGAATTGGGTGTAAAAAAGGAATGAAAAAAGTCAAAATCAACGCGATTTTAGATTTTGCCAATTTCGATTAAAATTTGTGTGTTACAACCCATGAAAAATTGAGGTTTGTGAAAATTTTAAATTTCACATTTTTTGATAATATTCATTGGAATGAATGTTCATAATTCGAATAGGTGCAAAAAATGGTATCAAAAAAGTCATAATCAATTTGTTTTTAGATTTTACTGTTTTCATTTAAAATAAATGTGTTATAAACTATGAAAACCGGAGGTTTAGTGAAAATTTTAAGTATCACTTTATTTACAATATTCACTAGAATGTTAAAATTAACGCATACGAAAAAAGTTAAAATCAACGCATTTTTTGGATTTTGCCATTTTCAGTTAAAATAGATGTGTTATAACCCATGAAAAATGAAGGTTTAGTGAAAATTTAAAATATTACTTTTTTTTACAATATTCACGAGAATGTATGTTCACAATCGGAGTGGGTGAAAAAAATGGTACCAAAAAGTCAAAATCAACACGTTTTTAAATTATGCCATTTTCGGTTAAAATGCGTGTGTTATGACCCTTGAAAAGTGGAGGTTTGGTGAAAATTTTAAAATGGGTGCAAAAATTTTAAATTTTTTTTACAATATTCACTAAAATGTATGTTCACAATCAGAATGGGTGCAAAAATGGTATAAAAAAGTTAAAATCAATGCATGTTTACAATCGGAGTGGATACAAAAATCGTACAAAAAAGTCAAAATCAACGTGTCGTTTAATTTTACCATTTTTTGTCTAAAATACGTGTGTTATAACCTATAAAAAAATGAAAATTTGGTGAAAAATCTAAATTCGAATTTTTTGACACCGTTCATAAGGATGTATAAACACAATTGAGGTGGGTGAAAAATTAGCAGAAAAAAAGCCAAAATCAATATGTTTTTTTACTTTACCATTTTTTACCAAAGTATGTGTTATAACCCATGAAAAATAGAGTTTGGTGAAAATCTTAAATTTCAATTTTTTGACAATTTTCACTTGAATACATGTTCACCATCGAGGTGGATGTAAAAACATCACAAAAAAGTCAAAATCAAAGCATTTTTGGAATTGTTTTTCCATTTTTGATAAAAATACGTGTTATAACCCATGAAAAATTAATATTTGGTGAAAAATCTAAATTTTTTTACAACGTTCATTAGAAAGCATAATC
This sequence comes from Ophiorrhiza pumila, assembly GCA_016586305.1. Lineage (NCBI taxonomy): Eukaryota > Viridiplantae > Streptophyta > Magnoliopsida > Gentianales > Rubiaceae > Ophiorrhiza > Ophiorrhiza pumila. The sequence goes on from BLIW01000002.1 coordinate 3,673,635, forward strand.
TCAATTGAGGTGTGTGTAAAAACAAGGAAGGACAAAATCAAAATCAAAACTCTTTTTTACTTTATCCTTTTTTGCCGAAACATGTATGTTATAACCGATGAAAATAACTCACAAAAATGGGCAATTTTGAAATTTTATTAACTTCCATTTTTTAAATCCATTCAATAGATAGCGCTTCACCAAATTATATGAATCCAATAATTGGCATAAAAAGTGGCTAACAACGGAAAGTTATCAAGATTTATCATTTTTTACAAAAACACGTGTGCTAAAACCCACAAAAAATGGTCAATTTTTAAAATTTCTAAATTTCCCTTTTTTAACACCATTCAATTGTTAGCGCATCACCAAATTATATAAGTTCAATAAATGGCACAAAAACGGCCACCGACGACAAGTTTTTGAGATTTATTATTTTGGTCAAAAAAACGTGTGCTATAACCCACTAAAAATGGTCATTTTTAAAATTTTCTAACTTTCAATTTTTTTACACCATTTAAGAGATAACATATTGCCATTTGATTTGAGTACAAAAATTGGCTAAAAAACGGTCAAAGACGGCAAGTTTTTGAGATTTATCATTTTGGTAAAAAAACGTGTGCTATAACCCAGAAAAAATGATCATTTTTAAAAAATTCTAATTTTCCCTTTCTTAACACTCGTCAACAGATAGCACATCTCCATTTGCTATGTGTGCAAAAAATTGCATAAAAACAGCCACAACGGCAGGTTTTTAAGATTTATCATTTTGGTAAAAAAAATTATGCTATAACCAACAAAAAATGGTCATTTTTTAAAATTTCTAAATTTTCCCTTTTTTAACAACATTCAAAAGATACCACTTCTCTATTTGATATGAGTGTAAAAAGGGCACAAAAATGGCCACCGATGGCAAGTTCGTGAGATTTATCATTTTGGTCAAAAAAACGTGTGCTATAATTCACAAAAAATGGTCATTTCTAAAAATTTCTAAATTTCACTTTTTAAAACATCATTCAATAGATAGAACATCTCCAATTGATATGAGTGCAAACAACCTCACGAAAAAGGTCACCGACGGCAAGTTTTTGAAATTTATCACTTTGATAAAAAAAAACGTGCGCTATAACCCACAAAAATGGTCATTTTACAAAATTCTAATTTTCCCTTCTCTTAACACCAGTCAACAGATAGCACATCTCCATTTGATATGGGTGCAAAAAAGGGCATAAAATGGCCACAAATGGCAAGTTTTTTAAATTCATAATTTTCGTAAAACAAATGTGTGCTATTTCCCACAAAAAAATTATTTTTTAAAATTTCTAAATTTTCATTTTTTAAAACCATTCAATTGATAGCGCGTCACCAAATTATATGAGTCCAATAATTGGCACAAAAACGGCCAACGATAGAAAGTTTTTGAGATTTATCATTTTTTACAAAAATGCTATAACCCACAAAAATGGTCATTTTTGAAAATTTAGAAACTTCCCTTTTTTAAATCCATTCGATAGAAAGCGATTCACCAAATTATATGAGTCCAATAATTGGCATAAAAAGCGGCCTACAACGGAAAGTTTTCAAAATTTATCATTTTTTACAAAAACAATTGTGCTATAACCCACAAAAAATGGTCATTTTTTAAAATTTCTAAATTGAATGGTTTTTTAACACCATTTAATTGTTAGTGCATCACCAAATTATTTAAGTCCAATAATTGGCACAAAAATGGCCACAAACAGCAAGTTTTTGAGATTTATCATTTTGGTCTATAACCCACCAAAAATTTTCATTTTTAAAATTTTCTAACTTTCCCTTTGTTTTACAATATTTAATTGATAGCACATTGCCATTTGATTTGAGTGCAATAATTGGCTCAAAAACGGCCAAAGCTGGCAAGTTTTTGAGATTTATCATTTTGGTAAAAAAACGTGTGCTATAACCCAGAAAAATGGTCATTTTTAAAAAATTCTAAATTTCCCTTTTCTTAACACCTGTCAACAGATAGCACATCTTCATTTCATATGTGCGCAAAAAATTGAATAAAAACAGCCTGAAATGGCAAGTTTTTTAAATTCATCATTTTGGTCAAAACAACGTGTGCTATAACCCAAAAAATGGTCATTTTTTAAATATTCTAAATTTTCATTTTTAACACCATTCAATAGATAGCGCATCACCAAATTAAATGAGTCCAATAATTGGCAGAAAAACGGCCAATGACGGAAAGGCATTTAGATTTATCATTGTTGACATAAACACATATGCTACAACCTACAAAAATGGTCATTTTTTAAAATTTCACAAATTCCCTTTTTCAACACCATTCTATAGATAGCGCATTACCAAATTAAATGAGTCCAATAATTGGCACAAAAATGGCCACCGACTGCAAGTTTTTAAGATTTATCATTTTGGTAAAAAACATGTGCTATAACCCACAAAAAATGGTCATTTTTTAAAATTTTTAAATTTCCCCTTTTTTAACAACATTCCAAAGATAGCACATCTCCATTTGATATGAGTGCAAAAACGGCACAAAAATGGCCACCGATGGCAAGTTCGTGAGATTTATCATTTTGAACAAAAAAATGTGTGCTATAATTCACAAAAAATGGTCATTTTTAAAAATTTATAACTTTCCATTTGTTTAACATCATTCAATAGATAGTACATCTCCATTTGATTTAAGTGCAAACAACAGCACGAAAACGGCCACCGACTGCAAGTTTTTGAAAATTTTCATTTTGGACAAAAACACGTGTTCTATAACTCATAAAAAATGGTCATTTTTAAAATTTATAAATTTTCCTTTTTTAACCCGATTCAATAGATAGCGCATCACCAAATTATATGAATCCAATATTTGGCACAAAAGCGGCCACCGACGGCAAGTTTTGAGATTTATCATTTTGGTCAAAAAAATATGTGTTATAACCCAATAAAAATGGTCATTTTTAAAATTTTCTAACTTTCCCTTTTTTTAACACCATTCAATAGATAGCACATCTCCATTTGATTTGAGTCCAAAAATTGGCTCAAAAATAGCCAACGACGTCAAGTTTTTGAGATTTATCATTTTGGTAAAAAAAAATGTGTACTATAACCCACAAAAAATGGTCATTTTTAAAATTTCTAACCTTCCTTTTTTTAACAAAATTCAACAGATAGCACATTTCCATTTGATATGAGTGCAAAAAATAGCACAAAAATAGCCACCGATGTTAAGTTCTTGAGATTTATCATTTTGGTCAAAAAACGTGGGCTATAATTCACAAAAAAATTGTCATTTTTAAAAATTTCTAACTTTTCCTTTTTTAAACACCATTCAATAGATAGAACATCTCCAATGAATATGAGTGCAAACAGCGGCACAAAAACGGCTACCGTCGGCAAGTTTTTAAAATTTATCACTTTAGTAAAAAAACGTGTGCTATAACCCGCAAAAAAGGTCATTTTTTAAAAAAATCTAATTTTTCCTTTTCTTAACACCATTCAACAGATAGCACATCTCTATTTGATATGTATGCAAAAAAAGGCATAAAAACGGCCACAAATGGCAAGTTTTTTAAATTTATCATTTGGGTAAAAAAAAGTGTGCTATAACCAAAAAAAATAGTCATTTTTTAAAATTTCTAAATTTTCATTTTTTAACACCATTCAGTAGATATCGCATCACCAAACTATATGAGTCCAAAAAATTGGCATAAAAACGGTCAACGACGAAAAGTTTTTGAGTTTTATCATTTTTGACAAAAACACTTGTGCTATAACCCGCAAAAAATGGTCATTTTTGAAAATTTATAAACTTCCCTTTTTAAATCCATTCAATAGATAGCGCTTCACCAAATTATATAAGTCCAATAATTGGTAAAAAAAGCGGCCAACAACCGAAAGTTTTCAAGATTTATCATTTTTTACAAAAACACGTGTGCTATAACCCACAAAAAATGGTCATTTTTTAAAATTTCTAAATTACCATTTTTTAACACCATTTAATTGTTAGCGCATCACCAAATTATATAAGTCCAATAATTGGCACAAAAACGGCCACCGACGCCAAGTTTTTGAGATTTATCATTTTGGTCAAAAACACGTGTATTATAACCCACCAAAATTGGTCAATATTAAAATTTTCTAACATATCCCTTTTTTAACACCATTCAATAGATAGCACATCTCCATTTGATTTGAGTCCAAAAATTGGCTCAAAACGGCTAACGACGGCAAGTTTTTGAGATTTATCATATTGGTAAAAAAAACGTGTGCTATAACCCACAAAAATGGTCATTTTTTAAATTTTATTAATTTTTCTTTTTTAACACCTTTCAATAGATAGCGCATAACCAAATTATATAAGTCCAATAATTGGCAAAAAAAGCGGCCAACAACCGAAAGTTTTCAAGATTTATCATTTTTTACAAAAACACGTGTGCTATACCAACAAAAAAATTGTTATTTTTTAAAAATTCTAAATTTCCCTTTTTTGACACCATTTAATAGTTAGCGCAATACAAAATTATACGAGTCTAATAATTGGCACAAAAACAGCCACCGACAACAAGTTTTTTAAGTTTTATCATTTTGGTCAAAAAATCGTGTGCTGTAATCCACCAAAAATGGTAATGTTTAAAATTTTCTAACTTTACCTTTTTTTAACACCATTTAATAGATAGTACACCACCATTCGATTTCTGTCTAAAAAATGGCTCAAAAATTGCAAACGACAGCAAGTTTTTGAGATTTATCTTTTTGGTAAATAAATGTGTGCTATACAGCCCACAAAAAATGACCATTTTTTAAAATTTCTAATTTTCCCTTTTTTTAACACTATTCAACAGATAACACATCTCCATTTGATATGAGTGTAAAAAATGGCACAAAAACGACAACCGATGGCTAGTTTGTGAGATTTATCATTTTGGTCAAAAAACGTGTGCTATAACCCACAAAAAAATTGTCATTTTTTAAAATTTTAAAATTTCTATTTTTTAACACCATTCAATAGATAGGGCATCACCAAATTATATAAGTCCAATAATTGGCACAAAGATGGCCAATGACGGAAAGTTTTTGAGGTTTATCATTTTTGACAAAAACACGTGTGCTATAACTCACAAAAATGTTCGTTTTTTAAAATTTATAAATTTCCCTTTTTAACACCATTCAATAGATCGCGCATCACCAAATTATATGAGTCCAATAATTGGCACAAAAACGGCCACCGATGGCAAGTTTTTTAGATTTATCATTTTGGTCTAAAAAACGTGTGCTATAACCCACAAAAAATTATCATTTTTAAAAATTTTAACTTTCCCTTTTTTAACACCATTCAATAGATAGCACATCGTCATTTGATTTAAATCCAAAAATTCACTCAAAAACGGCCAACGACGGCAAGTTTTTGAGATTTATCAATTTGGTAAAAAAAAACGTGTGCTATAACCCACAAAAACTGGTTATTTTTTAAAATTTCTAACTTTCCCTTTTTTATCACCATTCAACAGATAGCACATCTCCATTTGATATGAATGCAAAAAACGGAATAAAAATGGCCACCGATTGCTAGTTCTTGAAATTTATCAATTTGGTCAAAAAAAGTGTGCTATAATTCACAAAAATGGTCATTTTTAAAAATTTCTGACTTTCCCTTTTCAAACACCATTCAATAGATAGAATATCTCCAATTGAAATGAGTATAAACAACGGCACGAAAATAGTCACCGACAACAAATTTTTAAAAATTATCACTTTGGTAAAAAAACATGTGCTATAACCCACAAAAAATGATCATTTTTAAAAAATTCTAATTTTCCCTTTTCTTAACACCATTCAACAGATAGCACATCTCTATTTGATATGTATACAAAAAAGGCGAAAAAAAGGCCACCGATGGCAGGGTCATTTTGGTAAAAAAACGTGTGCTATAATTAACAAAAAATGGTCATTTTTTGAAATTTTTTACTTTCCCTTTTTTTAACACCATTCAATAGATAGCACATCACCATTTGATACGAGTGCTAACAAAGGCACGAAAACGGCCACTGACAGCAAATTTCTGAAAATTTTCATATTTTACAAAAACACCGTGTGTTATACCCACAAAAATGGTCATTTTTTAAATTTCTAAATTTCCCTTTTTTAAAACCATTCAATAGTTAGCGCATCACCAAATTATATGAGTCCAATAATTGGCACAAAAACGGCCACCGACGACAAGTTTTTAAAATTTATCATTTTGGTAAAAAAAATGTGTGCTATAACCCACAAAAAATGGTCATTTTTAAAATTTTTTATCTTCCCCTTTTTAAAACCATTCCATAGATTCCACATCGCCATTTGATTTAAAGTCCAAAAGTTGGCTAAAATACGGCCAACAACTGCAAGTTTTTTAGATTTATCATTTTGGTAAAAAAGAACGTGTGCTATAACCAAAAAAATTGTCATTTTTTAAAATTTCTAACTTTGCCTTTTTTAACACAATTCAATAAAAAGCACATCTCCATTTGATATGAGTGCAAAAAATGGCACAAAAACGGCCACTGATGGCAAGTTTTTGAGATTTATAATTTTTTACGGAAACACGTGTGCTATACCCACAAAAATGGTCATTTTTGAAAATTTAAAAATTTTCATTTTTTAACACCATTCAATAGATAACGCATCATGTTGAGTGAGTTCGTCGTGCAACCTAAACAAACAAATATCCTAACTCTAAATATGTAGCACTTGGAAGCAAGGGTTCGAATTCCACGGAGAGGCGGGTCTTGTTAAGAGTTCGTGTCTAGTGTGTAGAGTAATGAAAAATGCAACTGAGGAAAGAAAACAAGATAGAATGCAACAAGACAAAACCTACACTAAAGTCAACTTAATTGATCTAGGACTTTAGCTTCAAAATTATGGACTAGAAATCAAGTATATAAGTGTATCATTGGAATTTAGGATTAGGTTTCTCAATCATTTGTAGAATTGGTGATTCATGTGATAGTTTGAAGAATATGGTTCAATGTTGTCGTCTAGTGGAACTTTGGTGGCTAAGACTATAACCGGACCAAACTCAACCACAATTAATAGATCAATCAAAGCCAATCGATTTTATGTCATTGCAAATCCACAATCTCCAAATCCAAGCCCCCAACTAGATTGTCATGCTAGTGTAGACTTGGTTTCCACATGCTTAGGGCTAATTCATGGAATAGATTCAATCAGCATTATCATGGACAAAGAGGTCTCTTCATCACAACATGCAATGGATTTATATTCTACTCACAACATGACCCAATTCTCACTTTTAAGTCAAGGATATTGCACAAGAAATGCGACCTTAAAATCAAGCATATGAAACATATAATTAAGCCCATAACATTTCATCACCATACAAATAAATTATCAAAATCCCATAGCCTAATTTCAAAGACACCACACAATTTAGCCTATCATGGCTAATTAGAGCAAACCCAAATGGTAAATTAAGTAATGAATTTAGCAAAGAAAGTGCAAAGAAAGAGACAACCCAAGATGAGGATATTTCCCAAATGTTGATTCCAAGCTAAAGATCCAAGCTTTCCTTTGATTTTCACTCCAATTAGCCAAGAGTTATAAAAATTCTCTCCAAAGAAATGAAAACACCAAGACACACACTAAAAGGTGTGTTCTTTTGTGCTATTGCTAATTATGTCATAGATACCTAACTTAGTCTTTAAGAAATCTTAAATAGTTAGTGAAATGACTAAAAATTGATAATTACATAAAGTACCTCACTTATTCTAAAATAGGGGCTAAAATTCAATTTTCAAAAGTGTTGGTCCCGCAGCCACTATTTTTCAGGATTTCAGACAGCACACTTAGATGATATTAAGACGCTATTTGGAATATCTTCCGTGCAGAACTGGGGGTTTTCGTCTTCGTAAGAATTGTAGCCCTGCCTCTTGCTTTCTAAGGCATTAAGAAGCATTGAATTGGGAGTTCTGGAATGAAAGTTACAAATATTCTCCCAAACTGTGACATAGGCTTCTGATTTTCCAAATTCTTTTGTGTATGTTGACTTGGGCCTCAATTTCAACCATCTTGCCAGTAGATTTGGGAGTAGTTCCAAACATAAGAGTTTTTGTACTCTCATAGAGCTTTCCAAAACATCCAATAACTCTTCTTTTTGTTAAGTAAAAGCCGAGATAGGCTCGTTTGAACTTTACTTTGTGTTCTACCTAGTTTTGCCTTGCATTCCCATCTTTACTCCTTTGTGCCATCTTGTCTTTGGTAATCCGAATTGAGTGAGTTTTGGTTCTTTTTCCAACTTTTTCACATCAAATCTTGATTTTGTTTCTTTTAGCCCCATTGAACTTGAAATCCTGCATTTATTCAATAAACAACACATAAACAATAATAAAATTTTATATTTATCATTTTTTACAAAAACACGTGTCCTGTAACCCACAAAAAGTTGCAATTTTTTAAAATTTCTAAAATGGTAATTAGCGCATCACCAAATTATATGAGTTCAATAATTGGCTCAAAAACGGCCACCAACGGCAAGTTTTTGAGATTTATCATTTTGGTCTAAAAAAACGTGTGCTATAACCCACCAAAAATGGTCATTTTTAAAAGTTCCTAACTTTCTCTTTTTTTAACACCATTCAATAGATAACACGTCGCCATTTAATTTGAGTCCAAAAAATAGCTCAAAAATGGCATAAAAACGGCCACAAATGGCAAGTTTTTTAAATTTATCATTTGGGTAAAAAAACGTGTGCTATAACCCAAAAAAATTGTCATTTTTTAAAATTTCAAAATTTTAATTTTTAACACCATTCAATATATAGCGCATCACCAAATTATATGAGTCCAAAAATTGGCTCAAAAACGGTCAACGACGGAAAGTTTTTGAGATTTATCATTTTTGACAAAAACACATGTGCTATAACCCACAAAAATGGTAATTTTTGAAAATTTATAAATTTCCCTTTTTTAAATCCATTCAATAGATAGCGTATTACCAAATTATATGAGTCCAATAATTGGCATAAAAAGCGGTCAACAACGGAAAGTTTTCAAGATTTATCATTTTTTACAAAAACACGTGTGTTAAAACCCACAAAAAATGTTCATTTTTTGAAATTTATAAATTTTCCTTTTTTGACACCATTCAATAGTTAGCACATCACCAAATTATATGAGTCCAATAATTGGCACAAAAATAGCCACCGACAGCAAGTTTTTGAGATTTATCATTTTGGTCAAAAAAACATGTGCTATAACCCACCAAAAATGGTCATTTTTAAAATTTTATAACTTTCCCTTTTTTTAACACAATTCAATAGATAGCACATCGCCATTTGATTTGAGTCAAAAAATTGTCTCAAAAACGGCCAAAGACGGCAAGTTTTTTAGATTTATCATTTAGGTAAAAAAACATGTGCTATAACCCAAAAAAATGGTCATTTTCTAAAATTTCTAACTTTCCCTTTTTTAACACCATTCAACAAAAACGGTCACCGATGGCAAGTTCTTGAGATTTATCATTTTGGTCAAAAAAACATTTGCTATAATTCACAAAAAATCGTCATTTGAAATTTTTTTTCAATTTTTGCTTTTTTAACACCATTCAATAGATAGCGCATCACCAAATTATATGAGTTCAATAATTGGCACAAAAACGGCCACCGACGAAAAGTTTTTGAGATTTATCATTTTTTACAAAAACACGTGTGCTACAACCCACAAAAATAGTTATTTTTGAAAATTTTAAATTGCCCTTTTTTAACACCATTCAATAGATAGCACATCACCAAATTATATAAGTCCAATAGATGTCACAAAAATAGCCACCGATGGCAAGTTTTTCAAATTTATCACTTTGGTAAAAAAAATTGTGTACTATACCACACAAAAAATGTTCATTTTTAAAAAATTCAAATTTTCCCTTTTTTTAACACCATTCAATAGATAGCACATTTCCATTTGATATGTGTGCAAAAAACTGCATAAAAACAACCAAAAATGTCAAGTTTTTTAAATTCATCATTTTTGTCAAAAAAACGTGTGCTATAACCCACAAAAAATGGTCATTTTTTACAATTTCTAAATTTCTATTTTTTAACACCATTCAACAGATAGTGCATCACCAAATTATACAAGTCCAATAATTGGCACAAAAATGGCCAACAACGGAAAATTTTTTAGATTTATCATTTTTGACAAAAACACTTGTGCTACAACCCACAAAATTGGGGATTTTTTAGAATTTCTAAATTTTTATTTTTTAACACCATTCAATAGAGAGTGCATCACCAAATTATATGAGTCCACTAATTGGTACAAAAACGGCCACTGTTGGCAAGTTTTTGAAATTTATCATTTTGGTCAAAAAAGCATTTGCTATAACCCACCAAAATTTGTCATTTTTAAAATTTTCTAACTTTTCCTTTTTAACACCATTCAATAGATAGCATGTCGCCATTTCATTGGAGTTCAAAAATTGGCTCAAAAACGGCAAATGACGACACATTTTTAAGATTTATCATTTTGGTAAAAAAAACGTGTGCTACAACCCACAAAAAAATGATCATTTTTTAAAATTTCTAACTTTCCCTTTTTTTAACACCATTCAAAAGCTAACATATCTCCATTTGATATGAGTGCAAAAAAGGCACAAAAACGGCCACCGATGGGAAGTTCGTGAGATTTATTATTTTGGTCAAAAAAACGTGTGCTATAAATTCACAAAAACGGTCATTTTTAAAAAAATTTAACTTTCCATTTTTTAACACCATTCAATAGATAGCACATTTCCATTTAATATGAGTGCAAACAACGGCACGAAAACAGCCATCGATAGCAAGTTTTTGAAAATTTTCATTTTTGACAATAACACGTGTGCTATAACCCACAAAAAATAGTCATTTTTAAAATTTCTAAATTTCTCTTTTTTAACACCATTTATTAGTTAGCGCATCACCAAAATTATATGAGTCAAATAATTGGCACAAAAACGGCCAACGGCGGAAAATTTTTGAGATTTATCATTTTTGACAAAAACTCATGTGCTATAACCCACAAAAACGGTCATTTTTTAACATTTATAAATTTTCCTTTTTAACACCATTCAATAGATAGCGCATCACAAATAATATGGGTCCAATAATTGGCTAAAAAATGGCCATCGACAGTAAGTTTTTGAGATTTATTATTTCGGTCCTAAAAACGTGTGCTATAACCCACAAAAATGATCATTTTTAAAAATTTTTACCTCTCTCTTTTTTTAAACACTATTCAATAGATAGCACATCGCCATTTGATTTGAGTCCAACATATGGCTCAAAAACGACCAACGACGGCAAGTTTTTGAGATTTATCATTTTGGTGAAAAAAAACGTGTGCTATAACCCATAAAAATAGCCATTTTTTAAAGGGTTAATTACAAAAAACCTCCTTGTGGTTTGGCGAAATTCTACGTTACCTCCCTAACATTTAAAAACCTACTATTTAACTCCCTATGCTTTGGTTTTTTTTGAAAAATGGATGGAAATGGGAGAACTAACGGATTTGACTTAAAAAGACACAAATACCCCATTTGATCCTTGCTGTTGTTCTGTGGGTTTCTTTCGGACTATGGAGAGGGCTGCCAAAATTCACAATCTGATATCTAGAAACTACAGAAGTAAAACCAACTCAAACTTCAACCCAATTTAGCTTCTAAGATCTCAACATCAAAAGTTCAAGAAAGTCAAATCCAACAAGGGTCCATTTCAAAAGGTAGGAGCTTTAATGATTCTAAGTTGTAGAAGAAATTTATTTAATGATTCTAATTTACAGAAGAAATTTAAATTTACCTTCAAGCTTTAAGAATCTATTACAAATATAAATCCAGAAAGGCATAGACGAGAAGCTTCGAAACACCTAATTACTCATAGAAAGAAGGAGAATCGAAATCGATGGAACCAAGAAAAGGGTCCATGAAATTTCACATAATATCATCTAAAACCAATCAAATCCAGATGATATTTTTCTATTTACTGGGCAAGGTATAACATATACATCAGAGATACATTAATCATCAATAGGATCCTGAGGAGATTTCAGCTTCACTGCGTTTGATTGTGACAAGAGGACATTCAGCATGCTTTGCACAAAATTCACTGACAGTTCCTACAAAAACTCTCTGGAATGGACCAAGCTCCCTGCTTCCCACAACAAGCAAATCAGGTTGAAGACGTCTAACTTCATGATAGAACTTCCTTGGGATCACCTTTCTTGATCCATGCTTCACAGGCAACCCCAAGTTCATGGCATCGGTTCACAAAGTACTCCAGTAGATGTAGTCCTCTGACTTTGTCCCTGCGATCCATGTTCCTGAAATCTTCTGCTGATGCAAACATGCTATCCATATCATCAAAACCATCTTCGTCGGGAACTTGAACATGGAGCAAAAGGAGTTTGAAAGCAGAAGTGTTGGAACGAATGATCTTCTTCAGAGTCCATTCGAAGGCTCCTCTGCTACTTATGGATGGATTTGGATACCCCTTGATGGACGACTCGTTCACTCCCATCAATATCCGAGTTGGCTCGCCCTCCATTTTCTTCCAGCAATTGAGTCAACCAAGTCCCATCCTCTCGAGCAGATCCAGACCAACAATGGCAGAGTCACACATTCTATCAGTGAAATACAAGAAAGAAGCTCTTGCTTCGCCATTCATCCAAGTCAATGCAACTAAAATATGCAAATTTTAAGAAACAGGATAGATAAGGGAACAAACCCCAGCAGGTAAAGGCACCATAACAGACTTCTTTTTTGCGCTCGTCTTTACCTACTTATAGCGTGTTACTCCCAAGCCACACTCTCTTGACCTCTCCCTTCTCAACTTCTCTCCAGCTGATAAGTTATTCTCGTCAAGCCCACCATCCGGATGACTGAAAAACAATTTTTGTTTGCTGCTCTTCGGATCAAACACAAACAACTTTTGAGCCCAGAAAATCAAAGAAGTACTCTTGAACCCAGATTTCAGCTGTCGGGTCTTGAATCTTGATTTCACGAACAGCTTCGAAACTCCACGATTCCTCTTCAGCTGATAGTTATATTTCAGATCCACCCCGTTGAGATAGATGTTTAGACACTAAACCCTTGAAGTGTTGTTCCCAAAATTTTTATTTTCCAATACAAAAAAAAGATGAAATTTTGAATTACAACTAAAATTTCACAACTCTCGAGCATATGTTGTTGTAGCCTTCTTTTTCGTGGGTCTTGTTTCTTCTCTTACCAAAATTGTCTATTCTCTTACCGATGCATTTGGAGATACCAGAAACAAATTTTTGCCTGCTTTAATTTGATTTGACGAAGAGGAATTATCACGAATTGATTGATTATAGGTGCAAAGTGAACTAAAATTGGGGAAAATAAAGTGAATTCCCTAATCATCTGAAAGAGAAAGACGGCGGCACCGTGAAGAGGAAGAGGAAGCGGAAGAAGAGAGTATGAGATCTGGAGATGCATTTAGATAGTTTTGTCTTTTTAATAACACAAATTGAGGTTATTTTTGCCTTTTTACTAATTTTATTAAGTTAACAATTATTTTTTTAAAATCATAGCCGCGCATGTCATTTAAACCCCGTTAGTTCTCCCGTTTCCATCCATTTTTCAAAAAAAACCAAAGAATAGGGAGGTAAATAGTAGGTTTTTAAATGTTAGGGAGGTAACGTAGAATTTCGCCAAACCACAAGGAGGTTTTTTGTAATTAACCCTTTTTTAAAATTTCTAACTTTCCCTTTTTTTAACACCATTGAACATATAGCACATCTCCATTTGATATTAGTGCAAAAAAGGCACAAAAACAGCCACCGATGGCAAGTTTTTGAGATTTATCATTCTGATAAAAAAAACGTGTGCTAATTCACAAAAAATGGTCGATTTTAAAAATTTCTAACTTTCCCTTGTTTAAACACCATTCAGTACATAGAACATTTTTAATTGATATAAGTGCAAACAACGGCACAAAAACGGCCACCAACAGCAAGTTTTTGAAAATTATCACTTTGGTGAAAAAAACGTGTGCTATAACTCACAAAAAAAGGTCATTTTTGAAAATTTCTAATTTTCACTTTTCTTAACACCATTCAACAGATAGCAAATCTCCATTTGATATGAGTGCAAAAAAGGCACAAAAATGGCCACAAATAGCAAGTTTTTTAAATTCATCACTTTTGTCAAAAAAAACGTGTGCTAGAATTCACAAAAAATCGCCATTTCAAAAAATTTTAAAATTTTTATTTTTTTAACACCATTCAATAGATGGCGCATCACCAATTAATATGAGTTCAATAATTGGCACAAAAACGGCCACCGACGGAAAGTTTTTGAGGTTTATCATTTTTTACAAAAACAAGTGTGCTACAACCCACAAATTTAGTCATTTTTTTTAAAATTTCTAAATTGCCCTTTTTTAACACCATTCAATAGATAGCGCATCACCAAATTATATGAGTCCAATAATTGTACAAAAACAGCCACCGACGGCAAGTTTTTCAAATTTATCACTTTGGCAAAAACAATGTGTGCTATACCACACAAAAAATGGTCATTTTTCAAAAATTCTAATTTTTTCTTTTCTTAACACCATTAAACAGATAGCACATTTCCATTTGATATATGCGCAAAAACTGCATAAAAACGACCACAAATGGCAAGTTTTTGAAATTCATCATTTTGGTCAAAAAAACGTGTGCTATAACCCACAAAAATGATCATTTTTTAAAATTTCTAAATTTTTATTTTTTAACACCATTCAATAGATACGCATCACCAAATTATACGAGTCCAATAATAGGCACAAAAATGGCCAACAACAGAAAGTTTTTTAGATTTATCATTTTTGACAAAAACACGTGTGCTACAACCCACAAAAATGGGCATTTTTTAAAATTTCTAAATTTCCCTTTTCTGACACCATTCAATAGTGTGCGCATCACCAAATTATATGAGTCCACGAATTGGCACAAAAACGGCCACCGATGGCAAGTTTTTGAGATTTATCATTTTGGTCAAAAAAAGCGTGTGCTATAACCCACCAAAAATGGTCATTTTTAAAATTTTCTAACTTTTCCTTTTTTACCACCATTCAATAGATAGCATGTCACCATTTCATTTGAGTCCAAAAATTGGATAAAAAATGGCAAACGACGGCAAGTTTTTAAGATTTATCATTTTCGTAAAAAAAAATGTGTGCTATAACCCACAAAAAAATGGTCGTTTTTTAAAATTTCTAACTTTCCATTTTTTTAACACCATTCAAAAGATAGCATATCTCAATTTGATATGAGTGCAAAAAACGGCCACCGATAGGAAGTTCGTGAGATTTATTATTTTGGTCAAAAAACGTGTGCTATAATTCACAAAAAATGGTCATTTTTAAAAATTTATAACTTTCCATTTTTTTAACACCATTCAATAGATAGCACATTGCCATTTGATATGAGTACAAACAACGGCACGAAAACAGCCACCGACGGGATGTTTTTGAAAATTTTCAATTTTGACAATAACACTTGTGCTATAACCCACAAAAAATAGTCATTTTTAAAATTTCTAAACTTCTATTTTTTAACACAATTCATTAGTTAGCGCATCACCAAAATTATATAAGCCAAATAATTGGCACAAAAACGGCCAACGGTGAAAAGTTTTTGAGATTTATCATTTTTGACAAAAACTCGTGTGCTATAACCCACAAAAATGGTCATTTTTTAACATTTATAAATTTTCCTTTTTTAACACCATTCAATAGATGCATCACAAATAATATGAGTCCAAATTGGCAAAAAAAGGCCACCGACGGCAAGTTTTTTATATTTATCATTTTGGTCTTAAAAACGTGTGCTATAACCTACAAAAAATAATCATTTTTAAAATTTTTTAAGTTTCCCTTTTTTTTAACACCATTCAATAGATAGCACATCGCCATTTGATTTGAGTCCAAAATATGGCTCAAAACGACCAACGACGGCAAGTTTTTGAGATTTATCATTTTGGTAAAATAAACGTGTGCTATAACCCATAAAAATAGTCATTTTTTAAAATATCTAACTTTCCCTTTTTTAACACCATTCAACATATAGCACATCTCCATTTGATATGAGTGCAAAAAAGGCACAAAAACGGCCACTGATGGCAAGTTCTTGAGATTTATCATTCTGGTCAAAAAAAACTTGTGCTAATTCACAAAAAATTGTCGATTTTAAAAATTTCTAACTTTCCCTTTTTTAAACACCATTCAGTAGATAGAACATTTTCAATTGATATAAGTGCAAACAACGGCACGAAAACGGCCACCGACGGCAAGTTTTTGAGAATTATAACTTTAGTGAAAAAAAATGTGTGCTATAACCCACAAAAAAGGTCATTTTTGAAAAATTCTAATTTTCCCTTTTCTTAACATCATTCAACAGATAGCACATCTCTATTTGATATGTGTGCAAAAAACAGCATAAAAACGGCCACAAATGGCAAGTTTTTTAAATTCATCATTTTGGTAAAAAAAAAGTGTGCTATAACCGTACTTAAACTAAACAAAACAGCTATTGTAAATAGGGAAGGAAACACATACCTGCTATGGCTAACTGTACTTGAACTAAACAGCTATGTAGTTGTTGTACACTACATTATGGTTAATCTCTCAAGCTACTGTAAATGGAGAGAGTACTCCAATTTTATGATTATGTAAAATCTGCTTGAACATATTTCCATTAGGCCATGGGCATGTAAATGGAGACATGTTCAAATGGATACTTTTTGTAAGGGTGGTATTAGGGTATATCCACCACCCAAAAAAAGTTATTTAATAAATTGGGAGTGGCGACCCACCTCAATATAGAGGTTCAGCCAAATTTAAAAAAACGTTTGCAATAACCCAAAAAAATTGTCATTTTTTAAAATTTCTAAAATTTCATTATTTTAACACCAAATTATATGAGTCCAAAAATTGGCACAAAAACGATCAACGATGAAAAAATTTTGAGATTTATCATTTTTGAGAAAAACACGTGTAATATAACCCACAAAAATGGTCATTTTTGAAAATTTATAAATTTCCCCTTTTTAAATCCATTTAATAGATAGCGCATCACCAAATTATATGAGTCCAATAATTAGCATAAAAAGCGGCCAACAACGGAAAGTTTTCAAGATTTATCATTTTTTACAAAACACGTGTGCTATAACCCACAAAAAATGGTCATTTTTTGAAATTTATAAATTTTCCTTTTTTGACATTATTTTTTTTTAAACAACAGACCTTTATATATATAATGCAAAAGACGGTGCTGGGCATAACCAAACAGACCGTTACAAAGTGCGAGAAAAGATTGGAGTGAAACTCCATTACATGAAGTCCTACAAATATGTGTAAAGAAAAATAGAAAAGCGTTATTTTCGGCAAGACTAAAATAAGACCTTTCTATCTTCCTAACTAAAATTCTAGAACGCAAAAGAATAAATGTGGAGTACTTTTTCCATTTTCACAAGAGTATGCCACACAAAATGTACTCCTACTATCTACATGATTGGCTTTGCAAAAACAGGATCTTCAAGTCATTGTTTCTTTCGCTTTCATTCTAGGCCAACACTAGACAAAAAAAGGTGGCCCGAGTTTGCCAAATAATTCAGTTATACAATCCAAATAGACTCTGACCATAAATTTACAAATCATGAGTCTATAAACAATTGCAAAATCCTTTCATCCAGCCGCCTTCTTCACAATAGTCCCAAACAAATAATCTAATCGAATTACCCAAGCGAAGACAGTCAACACAACACATCTATTTCAAACGCCAATATTGTGTTTTCCCTCTTTACATCTATTTCAACAGTCAACATAATCACAAAACATCTTTATCTCAAGGCTTCCAAGACAGTCAACACAAATTCAGCACAAAAGCCAACAATCATATTCCAGCAGCAATTGAGCATTGATCTAATAAAAATTTTAGCATAGGGTATCCTGTAGCCCACCACGGTCAAAACAATTTCAATTCCATAGATACTCCCATTCAGTCCCGAACTCATAAGATCATCATGGCATAACTCAATCCAAAGAGCTCTCAACACCTCAAGATTCATTCAATTCCAATAGTGAAACTTAATTGAAAAGATAAGTTTATATGACATGCATTCAATCTGATTTAAACTCCGGTAATCAGTACAAGATACGAGTAGAGATTACCTCCAGTTTCAATTTTTGCCTTCAGAATAGCAAATGCGGGGATTCCGAGCTCTGAGTTTTCTCCCAGAAAAGTCATTGGCTTTGGGACTAACAAGTGCTTCCATGTACTTTGTTTGCTTGGCCGGTTTCCCGCGTTTTTCCATCTTTTCAAGGAACTGCCCAAACACATCTTCCGATTCCTCCTCGTTGCTATTTTCCGTCCATTAGTCCACACCATCATCCTCAGATTCCGACTCTGTTGGGATCGCTTCTAGGGTCCCTATGTCCGATGATGAGCTAACTTTGTGTATTGTCGAGGATTCTCCTTCCTCCCACATTACCATTACATTGATGGCCTCGAAGTTACGCCTGTTGTTGGGCAGATTTAATGGTTGCAACGTAATCATAGGGAGAGTCTTGGCCTTCATTTGTACGGGTTCTTTCTCTACTAGATGTTGGGTAAGCTGCTCCTTGGCTTTCAAGGCCGCCTGTGACTCCTGCTCGTTTGTATTGGGGTGAAGAGCTTCATCTTCTGGAACTGTGAGAGGGGATGTCGAGTGTTGGTTCGGATTCGGATCAACATTTGGGGGCTCATTGTCCACCACCTGCACCACTGTTGAATCATCCACTAATTTCTCATCATCGGTTGTTGGGAGGGCAGGTGAGTCTACTTCTTTCCCATCAATGATCACCAAGAATTGACACTATTCAATAGTTAGCGCATCACCAAATTATATGAGTCCAATAATTGTCACAAAAATGGCCATCGACAGCAAATTTTTGAGATTTATTATTTTGGTCAAAAAACGTGTGCTATAATTCAAAAAAAATGGTCATTTTTAAAAATTTATAACTTTCAATTTTTTTAACACCATTCAATAGATAGCACATTGTCATTTGATATGAGTGCAAACAACGGCACGAAAACAGCCACCGACGGCTTGTTTTGAAAATTTTCATTTTTGACAATAACATGTGTGCTATAACCCACAAAAAATGGTCATTTTTAAAATTTCTAAATTTCTCTTTTTTAACACCATTCATTAGTTAGCGCATCACCAAATTATATGAATCAAATAATTGGCACAAAAATGTCTAACGACGGAAAGTTTTTGAGATTTATCATTTTTGACAAAAATGGTCATTTTTTAACATTTATAAATTTCTATTTTTTAACACCATTCAATAGATAGCGCATCACAAATAATATGAGTCCAATAATTGGCAAAAAAACGGCCACCAACGGCAAGTTTTTGAGATTTATTATTTTGGTCTTAAAAACGTGTGCTATAACCCACAAAAAATGATCATTTTTAAAATTTTGTAACTTTCCCCTTTTTTTAACACCATTCAATAGATAGCACATCGCCATTTGATTTGAGTCCAAAATATGGCTAAAAAACGGCCAAAGACGGCAAGTTTTTGAGATTTATCATTTTGGTGAAAAAAACGTGTGCTATAACCCAAAAAAATGGTCATTTTTTAAAATTTCTAGTTTTCAATTTTTTAACACCATTCAACATATAGCATATCTCTATTTGATATGAGTGCAAAAAACGGCACAAAAACAGCCACCGATGGCAAGTTCTCTTAGATTTATCATTTTTGTTAAAAAAAAACATGTGCTATAGTTCACAAAAAATTGTCATTTTTAAAAAATTTTAAAATTTTGTTTTTTTAACATCATTCAATAGATAGCGCATCACAAAATTATATGAGTTCAATAATTGGCACAAAAACGGCCACCGACGGAAAGTTTTGAGTTTTATCATTTTTGAAAAAAGCACGTGTGCTACAACCCACAAAAATAGTCATTTTTTAAATTTTCTAAATTGCCCTTTTTTAAAACCATTCAATAGATAGCGCATCACCAAAGTATATAAGTCTAATAATTGTCACAAAAACAGCCACCGAAGGCAACTTTTTCAAATATATCACTTTGGTCAAAAAAATGTGTGCAAAAAAGGGTTATTTTTAAAAAAATCTACTTTTCCCTTTTCTTAACACCATTCCAACAGATAGCACATCTCCATTTGATATATGTACAAAAAACTGCATAAAAACGACCACAAATGGCAAGTTTTTGAAATTCATCATTTTGGTCAAAAAAACGTGTGCTATAACCCACAAAAATGATCATTTTTTAAAATTTCTAAATTTTCATTTTGTAACACCATTCAATAGATAGCGCATCACCAAATTATATGAGTCCAATAATTGGCACAAAAACGGCCAATGAATGAAAGTTTTTTAGATTTATCATTTTTGACCAAAACACGTGTGGTACAACCCACAAAAATGGGCATTTTTTAAAATTTCTAAATTTCCCTTTTTTAACACCATTCAATAGATAGAGTATCACAAAATTATATGAGTCCAATAATTGGCACAAAAACGGCCACCGATGGCAAATTTTTGAGATTTATCATTTTGGTAAAAAAAACGTGTGCTATAACCCACAAAAAATGGTCATGTTTAAATTTTTTAACTTTTCCTTTTTTAACACCATTCAATAGATAGCATGTCCCCATTTCATTTGAGTCCAAATATTGGCTCAAAAACGGCAAAAGACGGCAAGTTTTTAAGATTTATCATTTTGGTAAAAAAAACGTGTGCTATAACCCACAAAAAATGGCCATTTTTGAAAATTTCTAACTTTCCCTTTTTTTAACACCATTCAAAAGATAGCACATCTCCATTTGATATGAGTGCAAAAAAGGGCACAAAAACGGCCACCGATGGCAAGTTCGTGAGATTTATCATTTTGGTCAAAAAAAATTGTTGGAAGAAAATTCAGTGCCTGTTCGTGATAGTAAAATGAGGCCCAATCCTCAAATGCTGGAAGTTGTGAATGCATATTAACAATCGGAATGGGCGCAAAAAATAGTACGAAAAAAGTTAAAATCAACGTATTTCTTGACTTCTTTTGTTTTAACCAAAATACATGCGTTAACCCATGAAAAATGGATTATACCTGAAAATTTTAATTTTTATTTTTTATGACAATATTCTTTAGAAAGCTTGTTCACAATCGAAGTGGGTGCAAAAAATAGTAAAATAAAAGCAAAATCAATGCATTTTTGGTTTATGCCATTTTTGGCTAAAATACGTGTGACTCATGAAAATAGAAATTTTGTCAAAAATCAAATTTTCGCTTTCTTAACTCCGTTCACAATGATGCACACAATTGAGGAAGGTGAAAAAACATTTGCAAAAAAATCAAAATTAAAATATTTTTTGACTTTTGAATTTTTTTACAAAAATACATATATTATAACTCATAAAAATGAAGGTTTCGTAAAATTTTAATTTTCGCATTTTTTGACAATATTTTCTAGAATGCATATTCACAATCGGAGTGTGTAAAAAATGGTACCAAAAAATTTAAAATTAACGTGTTTTTGAATTATGTCATTTTAGGTACAATACATGTGTTATAATAACACATGAAAATGAAAATTTGTTCAAAAAATAAAATTTTTACTTTTTTTTTAACACCATAGGACACTTATTTTATGTGAGGGATGAGAATACAATCATGATTTCAAACTAAAATTATGATATCTTGGTAAATACCATTTTGCTATGCTAGTGACGGGTTGTCTTGCAAAGAAAATCAAAGGTTAATTGGGGACTAAGATGAGATGATGATCCATTCTTGGTGGCTGTAATTATTTGGTGTGGAAAGTTAGAAAATATAAAAGAAAACACGAATGGGTGATAGGATATGTTGATAGATTGAATCGATGGCTCATCCTCTTGAACATTTTTGTAATAAACTAGTAGAGTAAAATCGTGTCTTGCACGGTTGGCTATTTAAATAGGCTTTGCTATATTTGTATATGTTTTGTGTGTAAGTTTTATTTGTTATAGCGCACTTTATAAAAATTGATAATTTTAATGAATATTAATCGAGTAGACTAAAATTGAAATACTATAATTTATACACAAACATACATATCTAATCACACACGACAAATATTTATATATAATATTTTTTTAGAGTTTTCAGATTCTGAAAATTATAAAAACACACATATATAATATTTGTAATATTTGTAGTATATAGTTTTCATATTTTAAAAAAAGTCTTCAAGTAATTGGTCTGCATCTTATTTAGAATTCAGCCATTATTATTGATTGTGTGTCAGAATTTGAGTGATAAAAAAAATCAGATTAAATGGTCCCTTCTACCAAACCAAATTTACTTAATTTGGACACTATAATTGCATAGTTCCCTCAGCCAGAAATCACCAATCTTTATTTTCCCGAGTTTTAATCCATCTAAAAAATGTAAATGGTTATTAATCAATTTAACAATAGGATACAAATATTTCGCAAATTACCCAAATCATTTATTTGACCTAAATTAGCAAAACAATGAATGGTATCACAAGTTATAGTTGCACAGCATCAAACAAGCCACGTTGTTCATACCAATATAAGAATGCACATGATCAGTCATGACATTCATTTTAGACAAAACATTTGTTAAATATGCAATTCAATATTATAGTTCCATCATGATTCTCCTGCGAGGTTGATGTGTTTCTTGTTTTTATAATGCCTTACTTCACTTGTCACCATTTCAAACTCTTTTCTCTACTCTCACAACTTTAATCTTAATGTTTTTAGTGCCAAAAAAACAATTATAATTTTAATGCTTTTAGTGACAAAAAAACAAATAGACAACTATATTTACAATGTTCATGTTCATTAACATAAAAAGGAAAGAATGGGAAAAGGAAGTGAATTCAGCAAACAAAATTCAGAATATGGGATCTAGACAAAGTTGGGAATTAATTTTCTTAACCTTCTTTACTTTATTTTCAATTGAAATTTTCTCTACTCTTCCTATTACTATTGACAAGAAAATCAAGCTAGCTAGAGTTACTTGTGTTTTTGACTTAGCTTATTTTTGTAAAGAAGCCATCGTCTCTTCTATAGTGTTATTTGACAAACCACTTAAGAAAATAAGAACAAAACTAATAACATTGAAAATTAAACCAGAAAAATAAACTTACACTATAGCTTATTAAAAAAATATTTTAACCAATAAAACTAATGACATTAAACAAACGACATACACCGCTCTATAAGAACATACAAAAACTTCTTACTTTTGCTAGAATTGCAGACAAGAAAATGAAGAAAAACAAACGATGATGGATTTTTTGGTTGAAATAAGGCACTGGAAAACACATGTTTACCTCAGTTTTTTTATGGGATTCTTCCTAGGCATAAAAAGTTTTCTTTCCTAAGAGCATAAAGCTACTATTACACACAGCAAGAGTGACTAATAAGGGGGAGCAACAAAAAAATCAAAACTTTTATTTGTCAAAGTGTATCTAAGGAGGAGCCAACAAAAGCATAAGAGGGTCTAATTTTTTTACCTTTTAAAATATATCCCTCTTTCAACTTGTTTAATATATGCTTCTACGAATCTGTCCGTGTTGCAATCACCACTTTCACAAGTCTCAATCACAACTTTTTTTATACCTTTCATAAGTCTCTATCCCTCAATTTTTTCCTTTCGACTCTTCAAATTTTCTCTCCTTTTTTTGTTCATTCTTTACAGAATTCCTTCTCTTTTTGTCTGATTTTCTTGTTCTTCTTTTATTCATTCTATTCGATTGTTTTTTTCTCTTTCGAGTTTGCTATGGTTGGTGGTAGAGGGATTGAAAATGCAATTTTTTAGAGGGATCAAAGGATGATGATCTGAATGAAACCACACACAAAAAGTTTATACTTCTTTATGTTGGTATTTAATCAGAAAAACACACAAAAAGGGTATTAGAGGCTAATTTAGTTTACCAGTTTGCAGAAATAGTCAGATAAAATAGTGAGAAAAAATAGAGAAGCAATCCTTTTATTTAATGATTGAAAATTATGGATTGAGTGAGGAAGAGGAAGATGAAGGGGAAAGGGAGTGGAATACGAGAAAAAAGATGAAAGTAATAGATGAAAATAATAACGAAAATTTGGATCATTAATTATTAACTATTTAATTTACTATTACTATTTAGATTTAATAATAATAATAAGGCAACGGATGGAAATATCAAGGAATTTTTGATCATTATTATTAACTATTCAATGTTATTTGGACGACGAAAAAAACATCTCCCTTCCCAATTTACTATATTATGTAGATAAATAATGAGGTTGAGAGACGAAGCAATTAAGACCAATTAAGACAATGGGCTTTAATTTAGAAAGGGAAAATTGCCAAAATAGTTGCTCACATTGTACAAAAAAATTTATTTTGTCACCCATATTAAAAATGATGCAGGAGTTATAACATGTACTTTAACCGAAAATGACAAAATCTAAAAACGCGTTAATTCTGACTTTTTTTCGTACCATTTTTTGCACCCATTCCGATTGTGAGCATACATTTTAGTGTATATTGTCAAAAAAAAGTAATATTTAAAATTTTCACCAAATCTCCACTTTTCATAGGCTATAACACGCGTATTTTAACTGAAAATGGCAAAATTCAAAAACGCATTGATTTTGACTTTTTTCGTATTGTTTTTTGCAGTCACTCTAATTGTAAACATACATTCTAGTGAATATTTTCAAAAAAAAGTTAAATTTAAAATTTTCACCAAACCTCCATTTTTCTTAGGTTATAGCACACGTATTTTAACCGAAGCTGGCAAAATCAAAAAACGTGTTGATTTTGACTTTTTCGTATCTTTTTTTCCTTTGATTGTGAACATACATTCTAGTGAAAATTGTCAAAAATGTGATATTTAAAATTTTTACCAAACCTCCATTTTTCATTGGTTATAACACACGTATTTTTTTTTTTAATAAAGTTTTATATATATATATATATATAGTGGGCAAAATGCGATGCTGGATATACCCAAACGCATCGTTACAAGAAGAAAATGATAAATGTGGAGTACTACTCCAATTACATGATCTTGAAATTAAATGGCTAAAGTGGAATTCAGAAAGTGTCTACTCTAAGGAACCTAGAGTATATCTTTCTATTTTCCATTCAACATTCCTATGCATCTTCCAAGGAGTAGTTGATTACAATTTGTGCTGCATTAGGAAGATCTAATCTCCATCCAAATCACCAAGACAGCAAAGAGTCAACCGATTCTCAAACAAGCAAATGTCCAAGCCTCTTCAATCACATTTAAGCCAATAAACAAAACTGTTTGCCATTCCAAAGATGAGGCATCATCTTTACCAATTCAAGAATTGACAAACGCTTAAGCATATGAACTATCAAGCAAATGTCCACGAATTCTCAATCAAGCAAATGTCCAAACATACTAACCACAAGATCACATTGCATTCAGTGTGCATTGGCAGCTGCTCATCAGAAGATAGCCATCCAAGCACATTCTTTGACATGCAAATTCCATATTGATCTCATGCTAGGATGGCCAAGTACCATAACAGCAGCAAGTAGGGCTGATATCGAGCCGAGCCGAGCCCGAGCTTTGCCGGGCTCGAGCTCGGCTCGTTTAATTTTCTTCAGGCTCGAGCTCGAGTCGAGCCTAGAACTCGAGCTCGAGTACAAAATTTTGAGCTCGAGCTCGGCTCGTTTAGCCTTTATTCGAGCTCGATCTCGAGCCCGAGCTCGATCTCGAGCCCGAGCTCGAGCTCGAGCTCGATTACTTTTTTTATTATTTTTTTATTTTTTAATTTTTTTTCTGTTTTTTTATCACTTTTTTTTGTTGCACAAATAAGATTATTCAATCACGATACAATAATTTAACAAATATTTTGATAATAGTTAACACAATCTATTAATTATATTCAAATGTAAATAAAATAAATTACAACGTACATTGTTCAAAGAAACAACACCAACTAAATAATTCAAAATTCTCACAAAAACAATAACTTTTTTACAATTGTATAATTTTTTAACATAAATTTTCACTCAAATAAATACATCAATTCAAACGCCTATAAAATATTAGCTTATTATAACAATTCAAATACTCGTATATTGTGATTTGTGACTTAATAAATATATATAAAAATATAATTATTTCTAATATTTAGTATATAAGTACAATATATATTATATAATTAATATTTTAATCGAGCTTTTAACGAGCTTTAATTGAGCTATAAACGAGTTGTTCATGAACATAAACGAGCTTTCACCGATGTGTTCATTTATTAATCGAGCCTAAAATCTTGTTCGTGTTCGTTTATTTATTAAATAAACGAGCTCGAGCCGAGCTTTAATCGAGCCGATCCCGAGCTTGTTCGTGAACGTTCGTGTTCGTTCTCAGCCCTAGCAGCAAGGCATAAGAACCTTCACCTCAGTATCAATAATCCTCACATTGGTACATAATTATATGCTACTAACCGAGGAGCCTATCTTAACATAACCCCTCAAGTTGTGATACAGTTAGAGATCAGCCAATAAAACACCAACCTCCATTGGTTATATTACACGTATTTTAACCAAAAAAGGCAAAATCTAAAAATGCATTAATTATTACTTTTTTCGTACTGCTTTTTGCACCCATTACAATTGTGAACATGCATGCTAGTGAATATTGTCAAAAAATATATATATAAAATTTTCACCAAACCACCATTTTTCAAGGGTTTTAACACACGTATTTTAACCAAAAATGGAAAAATCCAAAAAACGCGTTGTTTATGACTTTTTTCGTACTACCCATTCCGATTGTGAACATGCATTGTATTGAATATTATCAAAAAAAAAGTAATATTTATAATTCTCACCAAACCTACATTTTCAAGGTTATAACAGATGAATTTTAACCAAAAATGGTAAAATCTAAAAACGCATTTATTTTGAGTTTTTCGTATATTTTTTGTACCCATTCTGATTTTGAACATGCATTTTAGTAAAAAAATTTTTTCTTGGCTAATCATCCCAGACTGGGGGGCACTCCTAATTTTATTGATAGAAAATAAGTTGACAAAATAGCGAAAATATCCACAACATTAGTACATAAAATGTTATAAATAGGGAGGACTCCTCATTTACATTTAACCGAAAATGACATTTAAAAATTAAAATTTATACCAAACTTTTATTTTTCATGGGTTATAATGCACGTATTTAACCAAAAATAGAAAAATCTAAAATCTCATTGATTTTGACATTTTTCATAACGTTTTTGGCACCCACTCCGATTGTGAACATGCATTCTAATGAATATTGTAAAAACAATTAAAATTTAAAATTTTGACCAAACCTCCATTTTTCATTGGTAATAACACACGTATTCTAACCGAAAATGGCAAAATCAAAAAATGAGTGGATTTTTACTTTTATCGTACCGTTTTTTGCACCCATCTCGATTGAGAAGATTCATTCTAGTGAATATTGTCAAAAAAGTGAAATTTAAACTTTTTCCCGAACCTCCATTTTTCATGGGTTATAACACACGTGTTTTAACCGAAAATGGCTAAATCTAAAAATGCGTTGATTTTGACTTTTTCGTACCATTTTTTGCACCCACCCCTTCCTCAGTTGTAAACATGCATTCTAGTGAATATTTTCTTTTTGTTTTTTTTTTTGAAAAATGGAAGGAGTTCTACCTCCCAGCAAATATATTACTAGATAATGATCTTATGATAGGATTGAGATTTTTAGAATTTGTTCAAAACAAATTTCAAAAGAGCCTCGATTCCAATTTCCAAACTCCATAAAACAAAAGTGTTGTTAAGGCTAGGACACCACAATTCCCTTCCAGTATTTACCATTGATTTACCAATCTCCAAAATCTATGTCCTCTTCAGGTCTCTAGTAGTGTAATCTTCAAATTTCCATCAGCCAAAGCAATGTATCTGAACCAAAATCCTCCAGCAATTTATATTGTAGATAGGCTTCATTAGTGCGCAGTACTTCAAAGCCAATCAATTTAACAGCTCCAACAAATTTACACACATCTATTCATATCTAACATCACCTAAAATCTTCAAACAAAGCCTTCAGTAACATCTAATACCTCCAAACAAGGCTATAAAACATCAGCACAACCACATCTAAGCAAACGCAGCAACTACAGTAATTACAGCAAATCATAGCATATCAGATACCCAAATTAATGAGTCCAACATATCCACACACACCTATCCACGCCTAGCATCACCTAAAACTCTAAATAAACATCACTTAAGCCACTGTAGCATTTGCATGTCCTCACACCAAAAAAAACCAAACCAGAATTTCCAAGCCATAATCAAGAAATCAATAACATCACGTCCTTAACTTGCACGAATAATTCGAGCTACCTTACGTATTAGTTTTGGTTTGGTGTTAGGCAAATTGAAGAAATGTTTGAGCAATAGATCCTTTGCAGCAAGAGAAATAGTACCTCGAGTCCAAGTAGGCTTATCCCGTTTGCGCCTTTTTCTCTTATTACTCCAATTTAATTCATGGGAAATGCGGCTCTTTTTTCTGTTCACTTTTTTAGATGTGCGAGTTCTGTCTTCAGTGAAAGGGATCCCACTGAATTCCTTTACCATACCAATTGGATGAAATTCAGATGTAGTGGAGGCAGAGGAGGAATCACGTTCTTTCTCTAAGTTCTGTGAGACCTCCTTGGCAGTGGAGGTATTGACGGGTTCCACAATGAAGTCCCCAGTCTTCACCTCTTTCGTAGTATTTTTGGATTGTTGGCTTTTAGACTCTATCAATGAGCCATCTTCAATCCTTGAATCCAGCATTCCATTATCAATTTCCTTAGAATGGCGCATCTCCACAACAAAGCCTGAGCTAGAAACATCAATTTCAGCAAAATGATTTGCAACACTAGGAGTTTGATATATCTGGCTACTCTTTAATTCCTCAGCATTAAAGTCTGCCTTCTGACCAGAGATACTGGCCACTGAGGTTTCATCAGCCGTTTCCACAGGCTCTTCTACAGGTTCGATGACAGAAGAGGAAGAAGCAGGGCATAAATCATAGCCGTCATATTGGATCAACATCGTTTGTGAAACTTCTGTCATCACACAATCAAATTTTCAAAAAAAAATTGAAAAAAAATGAAATTTCAATTTTCAAAAAAAATGAAATTTCAAATTTTCACCAAACATCCATTTTTCATAGGTTATAACACACGTATTTTAATTGAAAATTACAAAATTTAAAAATGCGTTGATTTTGACTTTTTCGTATAATTTTTTGCACCGACTCTGATTGTGAACTTAGATTCTAGTGAATATTGTCCAAACAAAGTAATATTTAAAATTTTCACCCAATCTACATTTTTCATAGACACGTATTAAAATTGAAAATGACAAAATTTAAAAACATGTTGATATTAACTTTTTGTATCGTTTTTTGCACCCACTCCAATTGTGAACATGCATTCTAGTGAATATTGTATCTAACAATTAAAATTTAAAATTTTGACCAAACCTCCACTTTTCATGGGTAATAACACACGTATTTTAATCGAAAATAGAAAAATCCAAAAACAAGTGGTTTTTTACTTTTATCGTACCGTTTTTTGCACCCACCTAAATTTGAGAACATGCATTCTAACGAATATTATAAAAAAAAAGTGAAATATAAAATTTTTCCCAAACCTTCATTTTTCAAGGGTTATAACACACGTATTTTAATCTAACATGGCAAAATCTGAAAACGCGTTGATTATGACTTTTTTGTGTCATTTTTTGCACCCATTCTAATTGTAAACATGCATTCTTGTGAATATTCTCAAAATAAGTAATATTTAAAATTCTCACCGAACCACCATTTTCATAGGTTATAACACACATATTTTAACCGAAAATGGAAAAAACTAAAAACATATTGATTTTGAGTTTTTCGCACTGTTTTTTGAACCCATTCTAATTTGGAACAAGCATTCTAATGAATATTTGTTTTTTTTGTTTTCTTATTGGCTAATCATCCCACACTCAGGTGGGGGCATCACTCCTAATTTTATTTATAGAAATTAAGTTTACAGAGTGACTGAAATATCCACACCATTAGTACATGTAAAGTTATAAATAGGGAGGACTCCTCCCTTACAATTAACCGAAAATGACATTTAAAATTTAAAATTTATACCAAACCTCCACTTTTCATGGGTTATAACATGTATTTTTATCAAAAATGGCAAAATCTAAAAACGTGTTGATTTTGACTTTTTTCATACCGTTTTTTGCCCACATTCCGATTATGAACATTCATTCTAGTAAATATTGTAAAAATAATTAAAATTTAAAATTTTCACCAAATCTCCATTTTTCATAGGTAATAACACATGTATTTTAACAAAAAATGGAAAACTTCAAAAATGAGTGGATTTTTACTTTTATTGTACCGTTTTTGGCAACCACTTCGATTGAGAAGATGCATTCTAGCGAATATTGTTAAAAAATAAAATTTAAAATTATCCCGAAACCTCCATTTTTCATAAATTATAACATGCGTGTTTTAACCAAAAATGGTAAAATTTAAAAACACGTTAATTTTGACTTCTTCGTACCGTTTTTTGCACCACCCCCATTCGATTGTAAACATGCATTCTAATGAATGTTTTTAAAAAAAGTGGAATTTAAAATTTTTTCCAAACCTCCATTTTTCATGGGTAATAACACATGTATTTTAACCAAAAATGACAAATTCAAAAATGAGTGGATTTTTACTTTTATCGTACCATTTTTGGCAACCACTTCGATTGAAAAGATGCATTCTAGCGAATATTGTAAAAAAAAGTGAAATTTAAAATTATCCCAAACCTCCATTTTTCATGGATTATAACACACGTGTTTAACCAAAAATGGCAAAATCTAAAAATACGTTGATTTTGACTTTTTCGTACCCTTTTTTGCACCACCCCCTATTCGATTGTAAACATTAATTCTAGTGAATGTTTTCAAAAAAAATGGAATTTAAAATTTTCAACAACCCTCTATTTTTCATAGGTTATAACATACATATTTTAACCGAAAATGACAAAATCTATAAACACGTTGATTTTCAC
This sequence comes from Ophiorrhiza pumila, assembly GCA_016586305.1. NCBI lineage: Eukaryota > Viridiplantae > Streptophyta > Magnoliopsida > Gentianales > Rubiaceae > Ophiorrhiza > Ophiorrhiza pumila. Next base: position 3,704,764 of record BLIW01000002.1, read on the forward strand.
TTTTTTGTATCGTTTTTTGCACCCACTCCGATTGTGAACATTGTTTCTAGTGAATATTGCATAAAAAAAAGTGATATTTAAAGTTTTCACCAAACCTCCATTTTTCATAGGTTATAACACACGTATTTTAACTGAAAATGGTAAAATTAAAAAACACGTTGATTTTGGCTTTTTTCGCATAGTTTTTTTCACCCACTCCGATTAAAAACATGCAATCTAGTGAATATTGTCAAAAAAGTGATATTTAAAATTTTCAACAAACATCTATTTTTCATGGGTTATAACACACATATTTTAACCGGAAATGGCAAAATCTTAAAAGACGTTGATTTTGACTTGTTTCGTAACGTCTTTTGCACTCATTCCGATTGTGAACATGAATTCTAGTGAATATTGTCAAAAAAAGAGATATTTAAAACTTTTACCAAACCTCCATTTTTCATGAATTATATAACACACATATTTTAACCGAAAATGGAAAATTCAAAAATGCGTTGATATTGACTTTTTTTCATATCATTTTTTTAACCCACTCCGATTGTGAATATACATTCTAGTGAATATTGTCCAAAAAAGTGATATTTAAAATTTTCACCAAACCTCCATTTTTCATGGGTTATATAACACACATATTTTAATCGAAAATAGAAAAATCTTAAAAGGTGTTGATTTTGACTTGTTTCGTATATTTTTTTCACCCACTTTGATTGTGAACATACAATCTAGTGAATATTGTCAAAAAAGTGATATTTAAAATTTTCACCAAACCTCCATTTTTCATGGGTTATAAACACACGTATTTTAACCAAAAACGGCAAAATCCAAAAACATGTTCGATATATTCTTTTGGTACCGATTTTTGCACCCATTCCGATTGTGAACATGCTTTCTAGTGAATATTGTTAAAAAAAGTGATATTAAAATTTTAACAAAACCACCATTTTTCATGGGTTATAACACACATATTTTAACCGAAAATTGTAAAATCTAAAAAACGAGTTGATTATGACTTTCTTCATACCGTTTTTTTCACCCATTCCGGTTGTGAACATGCATTCTAATAAATATGTTCAAATAAAGTGATATTTAAAATTCTAACTAAACCGCCATTTTCATTACTTATCACATACATAATTTAACCGAAAATGGCAAAATCTAAAAACGTGTTGATTTTGAGTTTTTCTTACCATTTTTTGCACCCATTCCAATTTTGAACATGCATTCTAGTGAATATTGTTTCTTTTTTGTTTTTTTATTGGCTGCTCATCCCACACTCAGGGGGGCAACCACTAATAATTTTATTGATAGAAAATAAGATTACAAAATGGCATAAATATCCACACCATAAGTACAACATGTAAAGCTATAAATTGGGTAGACTTCTCCCTTACATATTATCAAAAATGACATTTTACATTTTAAAATTTTCATCAAACCTCTTTTTCAAGGGTTATAAGAAACGTATTTTAACCGAAAATGACAAAATCTAAAAATGTGTTAATTTTGACCTTTTTCGTTCCTTTTTTTGCACCCATTCTAATAGTGAACATGCATTCTAGTATTGTAAAAACAAATAAATTTCAATTTTTATCAAACCTCCATTTTTGTGGGTACTAACACACGTATTTTAATCAAAAATGACAAAATCCAAAAATGAATGGATTTTTACTTTTTCCATACCCTTTTTTGCACCCACCCCAACTGTGAATATGCATTCTAGAGAATATTGTTAAAAAAATGGAGTTTGAAATTTTTACCAAACCTCTATTTTTCATGGGTTCTAACACGTATTTTAATGAAAATGGCAAAACCCAAAGATGCTTTGATTTTGAATTTTTCGTACCTTTTTTGTACCAATCCCGATTGTAAACATGCATTCTAGTTAATATTTTCAAAAAAGTGAAATTAAAAATTTTCACCAGAACCTCTATTTTCATGGGTTATAACGCACGTATTTTAACCAAAAATGACAAAATACAAAAATGCGTTGATTTTGACTTTTTTCATCCCATTTTTTGTACCCATTCCGATTGTGAACATGCATTCTAGTGGGTATTTTCATATAAAGTGAAATTTAAAATTTTTACCAAACCTCTATTTTTATAGATTATAACACACGTATTTTAACTGATAATGGGAAAATCCAAAAACACGTTGATTTTAACTTTTTCGTATCGTTTTTTGCGCCCACTTTGATTGTGAATATACATTCTATTGAATATTATAAAAAAAAGTGATATTTAAAATTTTCACCAAACCTTCATTTTTCATAGGTTATAACACACGTATTTTAAACAAAAATCAAAAAACGCAATGATATGACTTTTTTTGTACCGTTTTTTGCACCTATTCCGATTGTGAACATACATTCTAGTGAATATTGTCAAAACAAGTGATATTTAAAATTTTCACCAAACCTCCATTTTCCATGTGTTACAACACACGTATTTTAACAGAGAATGGCAAAATCTAAAAACGCGTTGATTATGACTTTTTTGTACCATTTTTTGCACCCATTCCGATTGTGAACATAAATTCTAGTGAATATTGTCTAAAAAGGTAATATTTAAAATTTTCACCAAACTTCTTTTTTCATGGGTTATAACACACATATTTTAACAGAAAATGGCAAAATCTAAAAATGCATTGATTATGACTTTTTTCGTTCCGTTTTCTGCACCCATTTCAATTGTGAACATGCATTCTAGTGAATATTTTCAAAAAAATGTGATATTTAAAATTTTCACTAAACCTCCATTTTCATGGGTTATAACACACATATTTTAACAAAAAATAACAAAATCTAAAAATGTGTTGATTTTGACTTTTTCGTTTCGTTTTTTCCACGCGTTCCGATTATGAACATGCTTTCTAGTGAATATTGTAAAAACAATTAAAATTTAAATTTTCACCAAATCTCCAATTTTTCATGGGTTATAACACACGTATTTTAACTGAAAATGCAAAAATGCAAAAACAAGTGAATGTTTACTTTTTTTTTCCTACCATTTTTTGCACCCACCTCAATTGAGAATATGCATTCTAGCGAGTATTGTCTTTTTTTTTTTTTTAGTACAAACCCATCACCATTTAGTACTGACGAACTGCTATTAATATGCAGAAACAACAATAAGAACAAGTAAATGGCTATCATCTTTACCATATACGCTCTGTATATCCATTTTCAAATTGAGATAAATGTTTAGCTATTTTCTATCTAAGTGAGTAAGTGGTTCTCAAAATTACCTTATTGACGCAATTTCACCTCTCCACAAAACCAAGGCATGCAACTTTAAAATGCAAACAGACTGTTATGCTCTCAGGGTATATTTCACTTTGATCTTTTCTTATAAAAGCCAAGAGCCAAAGCAATAGTAGTCACAGCTCCCACCACAGCAATAGTAGTCAGAATATCACGCTGCTTCCATTTTCCAATCCAGTTTGAGAGCTTTCCCTCCCCCTTCTCTTCCTTTTTCTCCCCCTTCTGTTCTCTACAACATGACACTCCATTAGCTTCTTGGCAACAGCCAGAAATAATTTCCTTGATTTCCTTGGACCTAGTTGCTTCTGGCGTCTCTTCAGAATTCTTGAGACTAGAACCATTTAAAAGTTTCTGTTCATTCACTTTGTTGGCCTTCTCATCAATGGCACCCATTTGGCCCCTCCAAATACGTTCAATGATTTCTCCCTTTCCAATTTGACGATCAAGCAATTCAGGCACATCATCAGATGTAACATAACCATACCAATTGCCTGCAATTTTCCCTTCTGCATTTGCACTGAAAATGATCACATTACCAGCATACTTATGGCCTCCAATATGAGAGCAAGCACTCACAAACACCTGGTTCTTCCAACCCTTGGATTCAATCTCTTCTTTAAATTTGTCAATCAGAACCGGTCCACAGACACCGCATCTTTTGTCTCGGTTATTATGAGCACACACAAATACATATGAACCAGTTAACACATCCTGCACACCAGCAGCCCAGGGGTTCCCATTGACGAGCACATCCTCCACGAAACCATCCAAATTAGAGCCCTCCAAGTTCCTGCACTTAATCATCTCAGGGAAAATCAAAACGTCTCCATCCGATAACTCCAAGTCCTCAAGTCCCTCGCATATCGTGAAACGTGTCTTGACCTTGATATCTTCCTTTCGAGCTTTAAAAGCAATTGCGAGGAGCTTGGGGAGCGGATCGGCGTCGGAGTCTTCGACGCGAGGCGGCCAGGACTCATGAGATTTGTAGCAGAGGAAGACGTGGCGTTGGTAGCTTTCGACTGTGCCGGCGAGATTGCTTTGGTACATCTCGGACCTCTTGAAACCAAACTTGACGTCATCGGAAACTGTTTCACCGGTGGAGGCCATGGTGGAAGCTGGAGATCGCTGACTTAGTAAGCGTTCAGAAGAGAGTTTTGGTTTTGGTTTTGGTTTCGATTTCAAAGAGTATGACGAGAAAAGTGTGACTGAGGAGAGAGAACGAATGGGGCGTGTGATATTTATAGTCACCATTACCCTCTCCCTCTCCCTCTCCCTCTCCCTCTCCCTCTCCCTCTAGTCTAGAGGGAGAGTTGAGATACTAGTGACTAGCGAGTATTGTCAAAAAAAGTGAAATTTAAAATTTTTTCCAAACCTCTATTTTTCATGTGTTATAACATACATGTTTTAACCGGAAATGGCAAAATCTAAAAACATGTTGATTTTGACTTTTTCGTACTATTTTTTGCATCTACCCTGAGTCTGAAAATGAAATCTAGTGAATATTTTTAAAAAAAGTTAAATTTAAAATTTTCACCAAACCTCCATTTTTCATAGGTTATAGCGCACGTATTTTAACCGAAGATGGCAAAATCTAAAAACGCGTTGATTTTGACTTTTTCATATCGTTTTTGTCACCCAATCCGATTATGAACATACATTCTATTGAATATTGTCAAAAAAAGTGATATTTAAAATTTTCACCAAACCTCTATTTTTCTCAAACCTCTATTTTTTCATGAGTTATAACACACGTATATTAACCAAAAACGGCAAAATAAAAAGATGTGTTGATTATGTCTTTTTTCGTACCGTTTTTTGCACCCATTTCGATTGTGAACATGCATGCTAGTAAATATTGTCAAAAAAAAGAGAAATTAAAAGTTTCAACAAACCTCCATTTTTCATTGGTTATAACGCACGTATTTTAACCAAAAATGACAAAATCTAAAAATGCGTTGATTTTTACTTTTTTCATTCCATTTTTTGCTCTAATTCCGATTGTGAGCATGCATTATAGTGAATATTGTAAAACCAATTAAAATTTCAAATTTTCACCAAACCTCCATTTTTTATTGGTAATAACACACTTATTTTAACCGAAAATGGCAAAATCCAAAAACAAATGGATTTTTACTTTTTTTTCGTACCGTTTTATGCGTCCAACCTAATTATTAATATTCATTCTAGTGAATATTGTCAAAAAATGTGAAATTTGAAATTTTCACCAAACCTCCATTTTTCATGGGTTATAACACACTTATTTTAACAAAAATAGCAAATTTCAAAAATGTGTTGATTTTAACTTTTTTGTACCATTTTTTGCACCAATCCCAATTGTGAACATGTATGATAGTGAATATTGTGAAAAAATGAAATTAAAAATTTTCACCAAACCTCTATTTTTCATTTGTTTATAACGCACGTATTTTAATCAAAAATGGAAAAATCCAAAAAACGAGTTGCTTTTTACTTTTTCGTACCATTTTTTGCACCCATCTTGATTGAGAACATGAATTCTTGTTAATATTGTTGATACGCGAGTTGTCGCACCTCGTCAATTTTACCCTAAACACTAATGTAGTAGCGTAAGTAGGGATCGTAATCCACAGGGAAGGCGTAGGTCAAGAAAATTGAGTAAATTGTTCTAAAAGTCCTGTCACAGAATCTAAGTACTGGAAAGAGGAAAATTCAACTCAAAAGAACGAAAACAAGGATGCAAAATATAGCAACAAGCAAGGATGGAACAGATATCTCAGGATTCTTAAATTGGATGAACACAGGCTTAGTAAATCTATGCTATGCAATCAGTTAACAATTAAATGCAATGGAGACCTAAATTGCCTAGAAGTCCGAGCTGTGGTTAGCATGGCGACCACACCACTTCTTGTACCCCCAAATCACCATCCTCTCCCATGGCGAGGCCCGAGAATGGTGGAATAAGCTCCGCAAAGTCTCAACTCTCCCAGTTAACTACTCTAACATGCACAGTCCTAAGAACTCCCATGGCGAGGCCCATCCTAGGGTTTACATGTCATTGTTGTTAACACAGGAAGCTTTTTTTAATACTTTTCCTTATGCTTCAATTCATTAACACTTCCTATGGCGAGGCCTGAGTCTCAGAATTGATTTGATTACAGAAAACAAGTGCAAATACTTAAACAATCACAATTTAGTTCTCGATTCATGCAACTTCGCTAACTTTGATTAATCCCTCCTCAATTTAGCATGTCGACCACAATTGAAGCTTGATCTATTCAAAAATAGCTAGGAATTATGAAATTCAACATATGTTTATGCTCAGTTCAAATGTGATTTCAATACTCAACAATTAGATCAAATTGCATAGCATTCAATCTACTAAAACACGTATTCATCCATTAAGAATCCGAAGATATCATAGATTTAGCCAGAAAACATCTTTCTCATTTCAAAATCAACAAATTCCAACATTGATAAGCTCATTCTCACTTAATTGGAAGAATTTACCGATTAAATCGAGAGAATTGTCGATTCCTTTGTCAATTGAGAATAAGAAAGATGAATCCAAACCAAATTCACAGTCGGAGTTGAGATCGGAGAAGAAATGTTTAGTGAGAGAAAGTAGATCTAGAGAGAGAAAATGAGAAATTCAGAATGATAATTCTAAACTCTAGAATATTCTCTAAAAATTCTCTCCTCCGAAAAAAATCCCCCCCTTTTACATGCTAGCTACATCTCATATATATAGAGCTAAGGAAATGTAACTAATACGCAACCGTAAAATATCTAAAGTGTTACAAAAGTGTCCTCCAAAGAAATGACCAAAAATCAGTCCAAGAAATGAAGATTCGAAGTTGAAAACATTTTTCCAGAAATTCCGCGCCTTCAGGCTTGCAGTTCCGCGCCTTCAGGTCAGATACAGCGCCTTTGGGCTTCTGCTCTTCACGCCTTCGTCAACCTCGTCGCGCCTTCAGACCTCTGGTCTTCACGCCTTCACTATCAAAGCTCCAGGTGAGGAAATCAGAATCGAACCACGCCTTCAAGCTGCAACCAATCACGCCTTTAGCATCTTCGCGAGCTTCCAAGCAGAACAGCCTTCAGGAAATCACGCCTTCTTGCCGAATCAAACCACGCCTTCAGCTGCCTGAAATTTCAGAAATTCAGAAGTTAACACCTAGCTATTTTTCTGGAAACTCAAACACAAACACTTCATGGCAACAACTTCCCACTAAGATTTGATCATGATGCACTGTGAATTATGGAAATCTTAAAACATGAAAATTGTAACTCGTTATCTTAGCTTTCCATAGCCATATGGATCACCCAATTTGGAGCTAAGATGAGAGAGTTATGACCAACTCAAAACAGTGCAACAAAACTGAAATTCATGAACAACACTCCCAACACTTTGCCATTCTTTCAAGACTGCCAAACAAAATCCACTCCAAGAGCATCATGCTGGCGAGGTCTCGTGGCGAGACCTCACCGTGTAGTGTGTGTGTGTGTGGCGAGACCTCGTGGCGAGGTCTCACCATGTGATGATTTTGCCGGCGAGGTCTCGCGGCGAGACCTCGCCGTGTGTAGTTAGGTTTGAGTGATTAAACAAAAAATGTGAAATGTAGTGTGATATATTCGTGGAATGAAAGTGTAAGATGAGAGTGATATTGTGAAGTTTGTGAAATGAGATGGATTGTGAAGTGAATATATGAAATGGGTGAATGATGAATGAAAACCAAGAGTGAATTATGATGTTTGTGAGTTGTGTGCTAAATGTGTGTAGATACATATGAAAAATCATGAATGGAATGCAAATGTATGTGTTGTGCATATGTCTTGTAGTGTGAAATTTATGCTCAAGAATTGTAATGAAATGCAAATGGAAATGTTGTGTGCAAATGTGTGAGGAATGATGTGTGAGCATGCGGCGAGGTCACCTCGCCGCATGATGTGCGTGCAGGATAGTGTGCGAGAGTGTGCAAATGTTTGTGTGTGAGTGTTGTGGTGAGATGCATGAGCTGTGAGGTGCATGTGTGCGAGTGATGCGTGAGGCCTGTGCGGCGTGTGCGAGTGATGCGTGCGACGAGGTGAGCTCGTCGCACAGCATATGTGTAGAAGTGTTGCGGCGAGATCACCTCGCAGCATGTGAGGTGTGTGCGAGAGTGTGCGAGAGTGTGAGTGCTAGTGCTGTGCAGTAGTCGAGTGCTCGTGAGGTGTTTGTGAAAATGCTCGCGAGAGTTTTGTGCATGTGAGCCTTCAATGTGGCTGAATGCTTGTTTCAGCTTTAAGCACCAACTTCTACACCAAATTCATATGGCTTAGCTCCTAAACAGGACTTGATGGTAAACATAAAAGTTCTAGATCTATCTCATGGCTCTCCAATGGATCAAGAATCACCTTAATTGGATGTCTGTAGCTCTAGTTATTAACAATCTACCAAACTGTGGCAATATGAACTTCATAACTAAATCCTGAAGTGGCAGTCATAAAGATGCCCCCGTTTCTCATATGTACACACAGAATTAGAAGAAATTTAAAACATAAGAAATAAAGTACACTCAAATAGCTTTCCAGAATATCCAAGAACTCGTCATTTGGGTTAGTATTGAAGAAGTTATGCTCAAAACAAATTCATACTCAAAGCTGCCAAAACCCTAATTTGGCCAAATATGCATTTTCGGTTCCTCCATTTGCCTTTTGACAATTTTCACTTCAATTATCACCATTTTTGCTCTTTTTGCACCATTTGATCATTTTCAACTAGCTCATCTTCAAATATGCACAATACACATAAAACACCATACAATCACAAGAAAATCAAAGCAAAAGCCAAGTAAATTAACACATATAAGTTGGTATAAAACCAACTTATCAATTGTCAAAAAAAATGAAATTTAAAATTTTTCCCAAACTTCTATTTTTTATGAGTTATATTACACACATATTTTACTGAAAATGGCAAAATTTAAAAATGCGTTGATTTTAACTTTTTTTCGTATCGGTTCTTGGATCCACTTCGATTGTGAACATGCATTGTAGTGTATATTGTCAAAAAAGTTAGTTGGCAAAAAGCAAAAATCAACACATTTTTTAAATTTTCTATGTTTTTGCCAAAATACATGTCTTATAACCCGTGGAAAATTGAGTTTGGTGAAACTTTTAAATTTCACTTTTATGACAGTATTCACTTGAATGTATGTTCACAGTCGATGTGGGTATAAAAAATATTACCAAAAAAGTAAAATCAACGCAATTTTAGATTTTTCCATTTTTTATTAAAATACATATGTTATAACTCATGAAAAATAAAAATTTGGTGAAAAATCTCAATTTTACTTTTTTTTACACAGTTCATTAGAATGCATGTTCACAATTGAGATATGTATAAAACTCAGGAGCAAAAAAGTCAAAATCAATACGTTTTTTTACTTTGCCATTTTTTACCAAAATATGTATGTTATTACTCATGAAAAATAGAGGTTTAGTGAAAATTATAATTTTCAATTTCTTTGACAGTATTCACTAGAATACATGTTCACAATTAAGGTAGGTGCCAAAAACGTTACAAAACAAGTCAAAATCAACGCGTTTTTAGAATTTGTCATTTTCTGTTAAAATATGTGTGTTAAAATCATGAAAAATAAAAATTTGGTGAAAATATAAATTTCACTTTGGCTAAAAAATAAATGCAGAGGCAGACAAAGAAAGGAAGGTTTCTGAAAATTGCAAGCTTGAAGGCAATCAGAGACATGCCATGGGAGAGAAAATTTTTGACTCCCCACTCCTGATCCAGAACATGGATTTGGTCCCTGTGCCTGAGGAAAAAAATGGCCCTATACTTTGATCACGCTAGTTATGTCCATTCTGCAGCAAATGCAACTGAAGAACAACCTCAGGAGACCACAGATTTAGAGTATCAAAGTTCAGTCCCAGTAGAATGTTCAATATCTATCTTAATTCAATTCGAGGAAATGAATTCTGGGGATCAGCACTCAAAGGAAGTTTTGTGCAGAAAAAAACAAGAAGAAGTTGAGGAGAAGAGAAATTACAACCACTCTAAAAGGGAAAAGAAAGTGAAAAATAATTCAGAGAATCAAAATGAATCGTTCAAAAGTTAAACCACAAACTAAATGGAAAGGTTGTTGGATTCCTGGATTCTTGCCTCTTGCGGCAAAGGGCATTTTTCGAAAAAAATTCCTTGCGATTCCTAAAAATAGGCTTAAAACTTGCTTATCGGACCTTGGGACGGAGCGTTAGTATAACATGATTTGATATGAACATATTTAGATGGTCTCACCCTTTAGGCTGGTTTTTTTATTACATGAAGCTTTTGAAGTTTTGCCCTTAGTGTGTTAGACTGGTTTTTTTTATTACGTGAAGCTTTTGAAGTTTTGGGGAAAAAAAATACCGTTAAGAATTATGCAAGTTTACAATTAAGGTAGGTGAAAAGTAAATATTCAACGTATATACGTTTTTATTTTAGCATTTTTTACCAAAACACAAACACCAACAACATTTTATCTTATATTACTCGTGACTCTGCGCCTAAATAATATGCAAGCCTGCTTGGTTGACATCACTATACAAGCCTGTCTGCAACAATGTCAGTCAGTGCCAGATGCGTATGGAGGGATTAATTGTAATAGAATAGGGTTTGGTCTAAAAGATTATGATATTCGGGAATAAAAAAGGAAAATAAATCACCATTTTTTTTGAAAGATGTAGCACACTCTTTTTTATCAAAAACAACAAGACACAAAAATTAGCCAAAGTGGAATTTTTTGTGTCATTTTTTGCATTTATCTTAATTGAGAATTTATAATCTAGTTAATGATGTAAGAAAATAAAAACTTCAAAGATGTCTTGGAAAAATCACCAATTTTCATGAGTTGCAACACATGTTTTTTGTCCAAAATTAGCAAGACAGAAAAACTAGCCGACAAGGGATTTTTTTTGTGTCGTTTTTACACCCATCTCAAATGAGATGTGCGATTTAGTGAAAAATATGACAAAAACATAAATTTATATTTTTTAAAAAACTGCTATTTTTAGTGAGATATAACACTTTTCTGGTTAAAAATGACAAAATTCAAAATGTTGATGGGGTTGTTTTCTTGCCACTTTTTGCACTCATTTCAATTGGGAACGTGCAACATCATGAATGGTGTGAAAAATGAAGATTTATATTTTTTAAAAAAATTACCATTTTTCATGAGCTATTGCACATGTTTTTTAGCAAAAATTAAAAACTCAAAAACTAGTTGACATGAGCTCTTATTGTGTCGTTTTTGCACCTATCCCAATTTGAAATGTACAAAGTAGTGAATGTTTAGGAGGGAATTTAGACTTTTTGACAAAATTACCATTTGTCGTGAGTTATAACACATATTTTTTAACCAAAAACGACAAAACTCAAAAACTAACCGACAATGGCACTTTTGGTGTTGTTTTTTACATCTTTCTAAATTGTGAGCATGGAATCTAGTTAATGGTTTTAAAAACATAGAATTTAGATTTTTTTTTGAAAAATAACCGTTTTTTGCAAAATACAACACATGTTTTTAAGTCAAGATTGACAAGATGCAAAAATTAGTCGAAAAGAGATGTTTTCGTGTCATATTTTGCAACCGATATTAATTAGTAGCATGCAATCTAATAATGTGGCTCTAAAATTCATCTATCCAATAACTTTGGCATTTAAAGAGTAATTGGATGCGAAACCACAAATCAAAAATTACTTTTTTTCAAAAAAAGATGGGAAAAAATCAATGATTTGAAGATAGAACCATTGAACTATATAGATTTACAAAAATAATTATTACAAATTTGTATATTTTGTGTATTTTTCAGGAAAATAAATCAAGCTTTTAAATCCTAGGAGAGTAATTTGAAAATTTTCAGAACCACAAGGATTTGTTTTGTAATTTGTCCATATTAAACATATATAACATGGAAAGGATCTTTAATGAGTCCCTCTAGCCAGAAATGCGGAAATAAAAATATGATTGAATTCTATCGAAATGTTATGTGCATTAAGACGTAGGAATCCAAGTATAGTATTTGTTTACTCCTTTTTCTACAACTAAGTACAAGTAGTCAGTGCAAATCACCTATAGTAAAATGAAAAACTTAAAAGAGAGTATTGTTTGTGCAAGACAGGCTATGCCCTCGTACAGTGTCATAAAAAAGATGACCTAAAATGACTCTTTCTATAAGCTGAGAGATTACATTCTTCATTAGCCGAAGTGAAAAGAAGATGTACTCTCTAGGAACTTGACACTATTTAAATGTGTACACTACGAGGATTCCTGCAGTTGACACCCCAAGCCTACAAGGTGCAAGTTCAGCTCAAGCTCAGTTGATCAGCATCAGTGAACAAGCACATTTTTCATTTCAACCTGAAAGATCTACCACTTTTCTGTCCGACTCCTGTCCCTGCAAGACCCGACGACAAAATGGACCTGGAATCTGGCCGCCACTTCAACTCTTTAAGAACAGAAAATAAGGTAGCCAGCTCTGGTGTGATATCACTGTCTTTTATGTTGTTACAGGAAACTACTTTGAGCCGTATCAGATGTTTCCAAGAGAGAATTATCGATTCTAAACCTTCTGTTGTTAGCAATGAACATCCTTCCAAAGAAAGGAATCTTATATTCCTGCAAAACAAAAATGGCCAATTATATCGATTAAAAAGTGGTAAGAAGGCACATCTATCAACATGGCATTATTCTATATCAACCACATTAGTTGACAGAAGCCCATCTGCTTCCATTGCTATTTCAACCACAATTACCTACTGTTTTCTTCAATTTTGCAGATAATGGAAACAACACATTAGCAAGAATGAGACATGCAACTGTAAACGAGAACAAAAAATCACAAGTATCTCTGTTGATCAAAATGAAGATTGCAAATCCTATACTGTCTAGAATCAATGTAGGACTTCATATTGTAACTAGAGTAAAAAAAACATTAATGGCAAAATTATCCCACAAACATTCATTAGGGGAACTAGTTGATACTGCAGATAACGAAACATCAAAAAAAATCAATGAGCAACAATGTGATATTTTCACTCAATATTAACATTACCTAACAGGGTGAAAGACTACTAAATTTAACTTCTACTAGTGTTACAAGAAGCAGAGCATTGACATGGTCATACCTACAAATACTTGTTGCAGCAAATGTACCATTATCCAATCCCCAACAATCCTCAAAAACAAGCTCCCTAACAGCTCCACACACCAAAAACAAAGCTCGGACACCCTGCTTATCCTGCAACTGACATTTCTGCAAATGCAACTCTTCAAGAGTGGGACAAGAACCTAAATGCTCATCCTGTCCCGGACTAGCATCAACACTCTTACAAGACTGAAGCTTCAACGTCTTCAAATTCCCACAATATGACAATGCTGCCAACCAGCCACCATCCATCCTATGATCACATAAAGTTAACTCCTCTAACATTTGACAACATTGCCCTATCGCCTTAATCCCATCATAACTCCCTTCGCAACCCACAAGCTCGAGTTTAAGCAGCCGTTTACACCCTTGAGCTAAAATGGTTAGTCCAATATCCGAAATCGCAGATTCATAAACCCCAGGAACACAACCAATTAATCTCAATATCTGCAAATTCTTACACCCTGAAACACCTTTCAAAGCAAAATCGTCACAGCTGTGCAATTCCATTTCTTGCAACATCTCGCACTCCTCAGCTATACAATTCAAACCTTGTTCACTAACATTAATCAAGACAACCCTTTTCAAGTTCCCACACCCCTCAGCTAACGCCCTAACCCCTCTATCAATCACTCGGGATTCCAAAAAATCTTCTTTTTTAACGAACCCTCCACCAGTAACCCTACAAGAATCCAATTGAACCGAAACCAACTTACTACTCAACAAAATCCCCGAATTCCTACAAGATTTTACTCCAGCCCGAACAATATCAACATCAATTAAATTAGGGAAACGGTAAATGACCCGACCCGATTCAATAAAATCCCAATCCACAACCTTTATTGCCCTGACCAATTTCCCGTTCAGCCTACACCATCTCTTACAAACCAACGAGTTGGAAATGAGCTGACTTTTAGGAAGCTTCGAGAACACATTCAACAATAATTCATCGGAAAGCCTGGAGCAAAAATCTGGCGGGGCGCGGGAGGCTGAATAATGATAATGATTACCTGGGTGGGTCTGGGAGTCGGACTCGGATTCGGGTTCAGTTTCGGAAGCTGAGGCAGAGGCAGAGGCAGAAGCGGAGTTAGAGAGGGCTTGAAGGCGCATTTTGAGGACAGCATTTTTTAGGGCTTTGGATTGGGGGTTTTTAGTCAACCAAGAGTCTGGCCAGCTCCCACTGTGTCTGTTTCTCTTCTTGTACAGCGTCGTTTTGCGCTCAGGTGATGTTGACATTTTCCGGTTCGTAGCAGTAAAAACTAAAAAGTTAGGGTTAGGGTTTTCATAAATATCCAAAGTACGCGCGCGCATGCGTTAGTCTTCTTGAAGGGAAGCTTGAGCCTTGAAGAAATGTTAGTTTGCCGAGTTGGATTTATGTTTGTGTGTGTGTGCGTGTTTTTTTTTTTTTTTTTTTTTGATAACCTTCGTGGGACGCACAATCTTTCTTTGGTTTCGTTGTTTGCAATTTATGAAACAAAATTGTGGCAATAGCAGTGGCAGGGTTTATGGCTTTCTGGTGTGCCCAAGGGTGGCATCCAATAATATGTCAACACCTGGATAAATGTGTGTTTGGAATGACGTGGCGGTTATTGTGTGGTGGAGGGAATTGGTGTGTAGTGGAATGGTAATACTGTGAGTGGGTGGGGGGCTGATTTTCTTTTCCCTTTTCTCCCATTGCAATAATTGGAAACTAATTAGTTTTTGGTTAAAGCAATCCACTCAAAATTATACTCTATTGTTGTGGGCTGTGCACGTTAGATTTGATGATTACGCAAGTCGAAGTAAGTACATTAGCAATGAATGCCTTTTGAATTTAGAAAAAGGCATTTTTTTTTGTTAAATTAGTTTATGCATTTATGCATGTGGGATGGTTACAACTTTTTATGAAAAAGGAAATGAGAAAGGGAGGTGCGATTAAAAGTCTTCCAATTATTTATTAAGGTTTTTGGGTGTTAACAATTATCTTACTATTCATGGTATTTGGCTACTCATTTAGGTCATCTTTAGGTGTGTGTGCATAAGGATTTGAATTTTTTTCTTTTTAAATCTTCTTCTTATTTTGTTTTTGGAAATTTCTTTATAACTAGATGCTTTGTTGGTGCAAAACATTTGGATGATAACAATAATGCATGTTTAAGTTGACAAAATATTGTTGTTGAAAATTTTCATATCAGTTCTCATGAGTTATATTTAGTATTTGATTTTCAACTTCGCCAAAACTTATAAGCAACTTGTCTATTAGTAATTAGTCTTAAATTAAAAAAAAAAAAAAGAAGAAGAAGTAAAGTTGTATCAATTTGCAATCAACACAAAAACTTTGACATTAAAATTATATAAATCATATTAAAAATCGTATAAAAGTTAAAATACTTTCATATGTGTAATGATAAAATACGAGATACATGATCCATGTAGCCTACTCAGTACTTACATAATGGGATAAAAATTTAGTCGTTGTTGTATATAGTATTTGATCTTCGAGAGACAATCAGTCAATCATGATATACTATGAAACTTTGTACACTTGCTTTTAACCTTGCATTTAAATTTTAACACAAAAAACTAAAAAGAGAGGAGAAAAAGAAGCAGCAGCAGCAATGCATAAAATATTCATGTGTCTTAATATAATGATATTACAATGCAGCCCAAGTTCTTATTGGACTGGACCTGGACTTTGGTTCTTGTTGATCAAATGCATTTTTTGAGTCCATTTGAGTTAGCTCCAACTGGATTGGGTGCTCGCTTCGTCTGCCTAATATGGCAGATACGTACTTGTTATTTTACTGTTGGATTTCTTACGATTTTAATTAAGGGAAAAAATAAAAGAGTAATGATAGGGGAGTGAAAAATTAGGGTGAAAACGCAAAGTGACTAACGTGGCAGTTATAAAAAGACAAACTAATACTCTAACCAAATGATGAATGAACCCTAATAGATAATGGATAAGTTTGTCTTTTTATACCTGCCACGTCAATCACTTTACGTTTTCACTCTAATTTTTCACTCCCCCTATCATTATTCAAAATAAAATTTTGGTTCCAAATCTTAAAACTTGCGAATTTCTAATGGTTTAGTACCATCCAATTTGATTTTTAAAATTTATAAACTAGCTTGAAGGCCACTAAACTATTTGGATCATATATTTTTTGTCATTATTTTTTTTTTTCAATTTGACCACTCATTTATGAAAAGTGGTACACTAGTAGCCATTCCCTTAAATTCAACCGTTATCTTTGAAATTTTTCATTAAATTCAATCTTTTTTTTAATTTTCTAATGTAATATTATAGTTAAAAATGAGGTAAAGTGATAGGTTTTATACTTTAGGATAATGGGTGTTTGTTTAACAAAGTTGTGCATAAATTTTACACTTAAAAATAGGCTGTTGTTATTGCCAGAGCAACTATTAGCTTTCAGAGCAATAAATCGTTAATCTTTCAAATTTACCGTTAATCAATCAACTCTGATCAGTAGAGTTTATCTTTATCTTCTTTCTTTCTTATCATTAAAACTTTTCAATTCTTTGTAACATATTCTCGTAACTTCTGTTTTCTTCTCATTTACACTAATTTTTCTCCTAAATTTTTATTAATATAACATTTATTTTCACACTCAAATTATAAGAAAAAAATTATATAAAAATAATATGACACTTACTTCTATTAATAGCTTTTATTGTTCTCTCAATTATGTTATAAAATATTTACTAATATATACTTCAAAAAATGTAGGCTTCATTTGTTTATGTTATTTTAGTGTTTTATTTCACAAATTCAATTTGATTTATTTGTTTTGCCTATTTTGTCTATCAAAATTTTTAGAACAAAAAAAATAATGTTACAGTAATTATTTTTGCTACAATATTTTTTATATTTTTATAAAGAAATTATTAAATTTAAATTTGACTTTTAAATTTTTAATAATAAAAAATTCTTTCTAAGACATTTTTTTACCAAAATAAACGCATAAAAAAATTAATTTTTAAATTTTATTGATAAAAAATTCGCAAATATAAATGCCCACCAAAACAAACTCATCAATCCAAACACCTCCAAATTTTTATTTCTTATACTAAATCTCAAGAAAAAAATTCTACTATAAAATTAAAAAATACTCTACCCAAGACGAGTTATATTTTTTTGTCAAAATACTAATACATAAATATATGGCAACTATAAATTATTGTTTTTGTTTTTAATAACACTTCTCATGTTAATATTTTATCAAAATATTTCCCATTACTTAAAACTTAAAAGGAATACACTACTACTATATATATAATAGAAATCTCGATTTCATGTATTTTTTTCATGCTATAATTTAATTCGTAAATTTTAAATAATAAAAACTCAACAAATTTTACTTTAGAATTTGGATGCATATATTAACTTCTATTTTTACTCTGAGTGGTTTTTTTTCTCGTGATCTATTAACATTTTGAAATGTTTTTTATTATTAAAAATTAAAAATTAAAAATTTATTTATAAAAATATAAAAAATATTGTAACAAAAATAATTATTGTAACATTTTTTTTTTGTTTTACAAATTTTGATAAAAGAAAATGAACAAAGCAAATAAATCAAATTGAATTTGTGAAATAAAAAACTAAAATAACGGTAACCAAATGGGGCCTAAATTTTTTGAATTATATATTGATAAATATTTTATAATTTAATTGAGAGAACAATGAAATGTATTAATAGAAATAAGTGCCATAATATTTTTATGTAATTTTTTTTTAATAATTTGAGGGTGAAAATAAATGTTATATTAATAAAAATTTGGGAGAAAAATCAGTGTAAAAGAGAAGAAAAAAGAAGTAACGGGAAGATGTTATAAAGAAGTGATAAGTTGTAATGATAAGGTAAAAATAAGATAAAAGATAAGTTGTACTGATTGATTAAGGGTAAATTTGGAAGATGTGTGATTTATTGCTCTGGAAGCTAATAGTTACTCTGGCAATAACATCAGCCTTATATGGTTAAATAAAAGGGTAAAATACACTAAACCTTTGCTCTATTTTATCTTTATCCCTTATAGTGTTAATTACAACAATTAACCCCCTTAACTTTTCAAGATAAAGAAAATCAATAACGACGTTAAATATAGTCAATAAAAAGATAATTTAAACCTTGTTAAAACTCTTCGATACTTATCACAACCAATTAATTTATGAAAAAAAAAATGAATAGAGCCAATATAAATAGAACTTTAACCTGATCAGATTGTTCAATACCTGCCATAAATTAGAATTGTTCAATACTTACAACACTAATTTTATTCCCATTAGAATTGAGCATATGACTTTATTATAAAATAATAAATGACAAGATTAATCTTAAAATAAATAATTATTTAATAAAAGCAATCAATAACTAAAAAATTAAAAATTCTGACAAAAGAATAACTTGGAATCTTTTTTATACTTTTCTAGAGAAGAAATCATGATAAAAAACATAGGATTTATCTTGAAAAATCTCTTTCATTGTTGATGAGTTTTATGTCAATTTATCATGTCAATTAATTCTGTTTTATATTTTTTAAAGTTTGATTGGGTGTTGTAAATATTGAACAATTCTAATGGGAATAAAATTAGTGTTGTAAGTATTGAACAATTCTAATTTATGGTAGGTATTGAACAATCTAATAAGGTTAAAATTACATTTATATTGGCTCTATTCATTTTTTTTCATAAATTAATTGGTTGTGATAAGTATTGAACAGTTTTAAAAAGGTTTAAATTATCTTTTTATTTATTTATTTTTTTTTTAAATTATCTTTTTATTGACTATATATAACGTCGTTATTGATTTTCTTTATCTTGAAAAGCTGAGGGGGTTAATTGTTATAATTAAAACTATAAAGGATAAAGGTGGAACAGAGCAATAGTATAAGGGGGTTTAATGTATTTTACCCTAAATAAAAATATATATATTTGAATTTAACAGAAAAATTTAAAGATAACAGTTGAAATTAACATAATGACCATTAATATACCACTTTTAATATATGAGTGGCCAAATTGAAAAAAAAAAAAAGAATAGTGACCAAAAGTGTACTATCTAAATAGTTTAATAGCTCCCAAAGTAATTTACCCTTATAATTTGTGAACAATATAAGATAATTAACATATATTTTTTGTTAATGAATAAAAGTTGTCATGTATTTAACTAGTGTACCATATACTTTAACTAGTAGAGTACAACCGTACCCTACACGGTTGGCTATTTAAATAGGTTTTGCAACATTTTTTTATGTTTTGTGTGTAAGTTTTATTTGTTATAGCGCACTTTATTAAAATTGATAATTTTAATGAATATTAATCGAGCAGACTGAGTTGAAAATACGATAATTTATACACAAACAAACATATTTAAACACACACAACAAATATTTATATATAATATTTTTTTAGAGTTTCTAGATTCTGAAAATTATAAAAACACACATATATAATATTTGTAGTATGTAGTTTCATATTCTTAAAAAAAGTCTTCATATAGTTGGTCAGCATCTTATTCAGAATTTCAGCCATTATTATTGATTGTGTGCCAGAATTTGAGTGATAAAAGAAAATCAGATTACATGGTCCCTTCTACCAAACCAAATTTACTTAATTTGGACACTATAATTGCAAAGTTCCCTCAGTCAGAAATCACCAACCTTTATTTTCCCCAGTTTTAATCATCTAAAAAATGTAAATGGTTGTTAATGTCACGCCCCGAATCCGACATGACACGGTCGTACTCTTGGGAACCGTTCCAAAAGCACGAAGCCTCCTGTTTACAAATTTACAACCCAAACTACATATGTATGTATATACATGAGGCCACACATTCTTCTATATATACAATATGTACAACTCCAAAGTCACATCACCAATATATCTAAGATTCAAACCTATAACTTTCAATATACGACACATCTTTTATTCAACAAGGCATTGTATATACAACTTATAGCGAAAATGATGCTACTTAATTAGATCATAACTATACATTTCCTTCAAAAGCATTTACAATCTATATACATTAACATCAAAATCAAACGTTCCAATACCTTTTCATTCAAAATATCCACTACAACATCCCATTATCTATACATAACTACAATGTCCACAAAATCGCTCTCTACACTTCAAGTCGTCCACATACCCTTTACATGGAATCTAGAATCTGCAAAATAATCATATATATGGTATGAGCATACACTATGCCCAGTAAGTAGTTAAGACGTTCCTTTATTGGTTGGAGCACGATATATATTTAATATACTTTTGCAAAGCATTTCAACACATGAAAATCATCATTTGAAAGCATTTCCACTCAAAACACACACACATACATATACATAGCAATGGCATCATCATTTATAAAACCTTTACAAGTATCTTGAGTACTTGTCATCATTTATCAACATTTAGCTCATTTCACATTTAGCTCATGAATCATTTAATTCACTCTTGGTACAATAACTGGATCCAGTCCTAGCTTTAACCCCGCTAGGTGGGTCCAAAACTAGCTATAACCCCGCTAGTTGGGGTCCAAAACTAGCTATAACCCCGCTAGTTGGGTCCAAAACTAGCTATAACCCCGCTAGTTGGGTCCAAAACAATAGATGGAACATGTTCCTACCAATCGTTCATTAAACATTCAAGAGCTCAAAACATTTCAAATACATTCAAATCATTTCGCAAAATGCTTTACATTCACAAAAGACATTGCATACATTTCATAATCATCAAATCACAATCTATTCATGCCCAAGCCAATTTAATATAAGAATATCACACTTTCTCAAATAAGTTTCATCAAAACACTTTGAAAACATAAAGGAGTGTCAAAACCACTTACCTTAATCCACTTTCCAATATCGCACTTGATAAACGATTTCCACCACTTAATTACTTCACTTTTCCTATAAACATACACATATACAAAGAACAATCAAATAGAGCCTAATAACTATTAGACATCATTCTTAATTCAATAACATTTCATTTCCTTTCATTCCTAAAAATCCAACTATGTATTGCTCTCATAAACTTTCTTAACAACCTATTCTCATAACTTAACTTAAATTCATCAATTCATGTTCTATACTTAATCAAAGGAAAGCTAAAATCCCTAGTTAGTGTTCTTGATCTTATGGGATCAAAACCCATATCCTATAACAACAAATTCTAAAACTCTTACTATTCTAGAACACTAAATAAGGTAATTAACTTGGGTAAGTAATCTAGATAGATCCCTTACCTTGACAAGAGTGGAATTTGAGTGAGAAAGCTTTCTTGTTCCTCCTTTAATCCTCCCTTCCTTCTTGCCCTAATTAAGATGGAAAAGAGAGAAACAAGAATGAGAGAAAGTAGAGAAAATGGTGAAGGAAAGAGTGAAGACCCAATGCTGAAAACGTATTGGTCTTAAGACCAATTTTCACAATTTGCAACTTAACCCTTCTATTTTTCTTATTTAAGAAATAGTCCCTAATTTGAATTTGAGGTATTATAGTTAATCAATTTAACAATAGAATACAAATATTTCACAAATTACCCAAATCATTTATTTGACCTAAATTAGCAAAACAATGAATGGTATCACAAGCTATGGTTGCACAGCATCAAGCATGCCAAGTTGTTCATACCAACATAAGAATGCACATGATCAGTAATGACATTCATTTTAGACAAAACATTTGTTAAATATACAATTCAATATTATAGTTCCATCCTGCGAGGTTGCTGTGTTTCTTGTTTTTATAATGCCTTACTTCACTTGTCACCATTTCAAACTCTTTTCTCTACTCTCACAACTTTAATCTTAATGCTTTTAGTGCCAAAAAAAATAAATAGACAACTATATTTATAATGTTCATGTTAATTAACATAAAAGGGAAAGAATGGAAAAAGGAAGTGAATTCAGATAACAAAATTCAGAATATGGGATCTAGACAAAGTTGGGAATTAATTTTCTTAACCTTCTTTACTCTATTTTCAATTTGAAATTTTCTCTACTCTTCCTATTACTATTAACAAGAAAACCAAACTTGCTCGAATTACTTGTGTTTTTTACCCCGCTTATTGTTGTAAAGAAGCCATCGTTTCTTCTATAGTGCTATTTGACAAACCACTTAAGAAAATAAGAACAAAACTAATAACATTGAAAATTAGATCATAAAAATAAACTTACACTATAGCTTATTAAAAAAATATTTTAACCAATAAAATTAATAACATTAAACGAACAACATACACCGCTCTATAAGAACATACAAAAACTTCTGACTTTTGCTAGAATTGCATTCAATAAAATGAAGAAAAACAAATGATGATGGATTTTTTTGGTTGAAATAGGGCACTGAAAAACACATGTTTACCTCAGTTTTTTTATGGGATTCTTCCTAGGCATAAAAAGAATTCTTTCCTAACTATTACACCAGCACGAGTGACTAATAAGGGAGAGCGACAAAAAAATCAAAACTTTTATTTGTCAAAGCATATCTAAGGAGGAGCCAACAAGAGCATAAGAGGGTCCAATGTTTTTATCTTTTAAAATATATCTCTCTTTCAACTTGCTTCATATATGCTTTTACGAATCTCTCCATGTTGCAATCACAACTTTCATTAGTCTCAAGCACAATTTTTTTATCTTTCAAAAGTCTCTATCCCTCAATTTTTTCCTTTCAACTCTTTAAATTTTCTCTCCTTTTTTTCTTCATTCTTTTCAGAATTTCCTTCTCTTTTTGTCTAATTTTCTTCTCCTTCTTTTATTCCTTCTATTCGATTGTTTTTTCTTTTTCGAGGTTGCTATGGTTGGTGTTAGAGGGATTGAAATATGCAAATTTTTAGAGGGATTAAAGGATGATGATTTGAATGGAACTACACACAAAAAATCTGTACTCCTTTATGTTGATATTTAATTAGAAAAACACACAAAAAGGGTGTTAGGGGCTAATTTAGTTGAACCAGCTTGCGAAAATAGTCGATAAAATAGTGAGAAAAAATAGAGAAGCAATCCTACTTTTTATTGATTGAAAATTATGGATTGAGTGAGGAATAAGAAGAGGAAGAGGAAGAAGAAGAGGAAGGGGAAGGGGATTAGAATAGGAGACGAAAAGATGAAAGTAATAAATGGAAATATTAAGGAAAATTTGGATCATTATTAACTATTTAATTTTACTATTTAGATTTAATAATAATAATAATAATAATAATAATAAGGCAATGGGTGGAAATATCAAGGAATTTTGGATCATTATTATTAACTATTCAATATTATTTGGAGGACGAAAAAAATATCTCCCTTCCCAATTTACTATATTATGTAGATAAAGAACATAAATCTTCTTTGATGAAAGAAGAAAAAGTTCAAGACTGTCCTTTTCGTTTCATCCTTTAAAAAAATGTCAGGCAATGTTTGTGTAACTTTAAAGACGAAATAAATTAAAATGTATAGTGTAAGTAACTTGAAGGTAATTTTCCCTTGTTCTTTTTAAACAATAATATTCAATACTTTCAAACATATATTTTTTTCACTTGGTTTTATGTGAAATGAGTTCATATATATATAAGAAACGAGAGTTAATCGTAATTTCAACGTACAATATATAAAAACGATAAAAAATTAAAATCGCAATTTCAATAACTGTTAATTATCTGTTTCATATATAAAAACGTATTATATATATATGAACTGATTTGAGAGGAGTTTTCGATTATTTTTTTAAAAAAATTTAAGATTACAATAAACTTGATATTTAAACAAACCCCGAGTTTCGCGACAATTACCCAATATTGAAATCTTTTAACTCCCAACAACTTGGCAAAGACAAGTTAGGTTAAGCTTTTTAAAATATCTAATAATAATAATAACTTTCCATTTTTCCCCTTAGATTCTACACACAAAACAATATCACAAAATCTTCCCCCACAAAGCCAAAAATATTACGTCCTCAAGTACGTAAGATTGTCCTCTTCAATTCTTTAATTTTTTTTTTTTATTAATCACCAACACCAACATTAATTTAACCTTTCTCTTATTTTGACTTACCTTCCCATGTTGAAATTTTAAATTATTTTTTAAAATAATTCCAAAAAAAATATAAATATTTATTAATAATGCAGTATAGTTTCATTCATAATTCATTACATTACCTTTGGGACTCCGATCCGCCAATTGGTCTAATGTGCGCCACTGTACAGAGCGCAATATAGCAAGTGATCTGGGCAATGGGCGATATAGTGTGGCAGCTTTCCAGCGGAGAGGTTGGAGCTGAAACGTGGAGTCACAGAGTCTGGTTTGGTGTCCCCGGCTTGTCCGATCTATAACCAGCTGCTTCACACGCGTCCATACACAAAGCATCATTTGATTCATCCAAAGTTTCATTTCCCCGGGCGCAACTTCAATATCAGCCACAAAACTTGTGATTGCGGTTTTGCAGCCATTTAACAACTGTGTATCAATGTCTGTGGTTTTTTGTTGTTTTCTTTTCTGCTTGGATTTGGTCTACTACAATGAAAATCCCATTCCCAGAGAGAAGAGAATCCTGCCCAGATAAATGTATATTTATGAAAAAACAAAGTTAGAAAAGCCCTTTCACTGTCTCTACCCTACTTGGGGAACTTTTGTATAATCGACATTTTTAAACAAATGATCAGGGCAACTGCTGCACATGAGAACAATATTATTGTTAAGCATACTACGTACGTACGTTTTGTGGGACTTACTAATATTAACCATGCATGATGCATGGACTTGTATTTGGAAGATTCTTAAATTTACTGGCCTTCACCTTCGAGTTCACGCATGGACTTGTAAGCATCCGACGTCTGACTCAGTATCATTTTGATGATCTGTACTGTACGAGTTTAGTTCATCGAAATCTTGTCATTGACGTGGAAAGACTTGGTAGGCTGGAGGAGGAGGACTGATCGATTCTGTCCCAAAAATAATGTATATGTATATATATATATATATATATATATATATATATATTTGCCTTTGGATGGATGGAAGGAGCTCAATACTCGGAACCAGGGGCGGATCAGGGGTGGTGGGGTGCGACCGCCCGATATTTGAAAAATTATGTTAGGTTTTTTTTTTTAAGTTTTAAAAAATTTAATTGAATTCTTAAGAAAATTAGAATTTTGCATCACAAAATTAAATATTACTTCTACTATGTAATTATGCATATATTCCCAAACTATGATTTCTGAATCCGCCACTGCTGGAAACTGTAAAATATTTCAATTGATGAACAGAAATTTAAATGGTAGAGGTTTAAAATCCTTCCATATTTATATGGTTTATATCGTTAGACATTAATGCATGAGAGAGTTTTAAATCTAAGACATCCAACCAAAATTTTCTTTTTTGTTTGTAAGAAAATCTTTCTAAAAGATTATATATATATATATATATATATACATACATACAGATGACTTAAAAGTTTTATAGAGATCCATCAACAAGAAGACCAAAACTTTAAATGCTGTTTTACTATTTGGTCTCTCAATAGTTAATAAAGTTATGGTGTATGTATCCCAAGTTAACTCTAATTTTATTTTAAGTTTTTCCATTAGTTTAATTGTTACTACTCCAATACCATATCCTTGTATTATTTCACTTTCAAATTTGACTTTCTAGAGCTAAAAGGGTGACAGTGCCATGCAAGGTTAATGCATGTAATTTTAAAAGTTTAAGTATCTTTTTCTTTTAACTTAATGAGATAAACCATTTGACTCTAAAAGCTACCTCAAAAGAGAAACAAAAAAGTGTTAATTTGCTTTTTTTTTTTTTTGGCAAATACTTGCAAAGATATGTAATAATAGTATAGTATTAATAAATTGTTTGACAAAAGAAAGGATTAAACAAAGTATATATATAAACGGTACTTAACTATATAAAATGTGTTTTATCATATGATGTTATGATATCTAATGATTGATTGGAATTTGAAGTTCTATTACTATATATATGTAATGGTCACTTAGAAAGTTGAAACTAGATGAAGTTGCCTCTCTCTGTCTATATAAAAATATACATTAAATGTGGAAAAGATAAAGCTTTGTCTAAATACATATTCCTTCAAAATCTCTTTAAGAGATGCCCATATAAGCATTTAAAACCTCCAATCAGAAAGTACCTCTCCCTTTCTTTACCCCCCCATGGCCATGGTCCAGCTTTCTCTCCCCCTAAGTCTGTCTGTACCCCTCAAATTGAATTGTTCTTATCTCTAAATATATATGTACAATGACTACATACAAAACTCATCCTTCTATGTCCCTTGTATAGTCTTGTCTGCAGCCTAGCTTCTTAGGAACACATACAACTCAATCCCACATCCACATATATAAACATATCCATACCATAATCAACAAAATTATTTTGTGACATATATTGCATATGTATATGTATCCTTTGTATTAATAATTCAACTGATTTATGTAGTTTTGCAAAAAAAAAATTCATCCAAATTCATTTCAAAAAATGAATCAGTGTGTGCCCAGTTGGGATGTTGAAGAAAATCACCATCCTCCTCCTGCCCATAGGCTAACTCTTCGAGCTAATTCCAATTCCAGTTCCTTAGCTCCTGATGTTCCCACGTAAGTTTAATTTCACTCTAAACGTGCACATAAATGTGTGTCTACTGTCTTAGACATGTTCTTTGAATTCAATTGTATACAACAAAATATGTAACTTCGTTGCATCGGACTTTGTGATTGAATTTTGACAACATAGTCTAGAGGAAATATTAATATTGTTTAGGATTGATTGTTTATATATGATGGATGTCTTAAAATTTGCAGGCTAGACTATGAAGTGGCGGAGCTAACGTGGGAAAATGGGCAACTGGCAATGCATGGTTTAGGACCTCCACGCTTGACTTACAGTAAAAGTTTGGCTGCCTCCACTCCGGCTAAGTACACATGGGAAAAACAACCACCCACGGCTACGGGCGGAACTCTCGAGTCAGTAGTCAACCAAGCAACCACCATCCACCCCAGCTGTAAATCCACCGATCAAAGTGGCTGCCCTGACGGCAGTGTTGAGCTCGTGCCGTGGTTTGAAGACCACCACCGACGTGCCGTAGCCCCAGCACCCGCAACTTCCCTCAATTTGACCATGGATGCTTTGGTCCCATGCAGCCGCCAGACTAGGAATGATAGAGAACCATGTTCCCACATGCCGGGAGTCAGCACGTGCATGGTGGGCTGCTCCGCCACTCCTGTGGGGTCATGCAGTGCAGCCACCGGGGGTGATGCACAGTTGCCACGTGTGAGTATCCGGGCTGCTCAGTATTGGAACAGCAAGGGTGAACAGAGCGTGAGTGGGAGTGACACGTGCGGAATGGATAGCCGCCAGGTGACTGTTGACACTTGCGACAGGGAACTTGCTACTCCAGGGTTCACCTCTAATTCTCTGGGGTCGCCGGAAAACACCAGTTCCGCCAAACAATGCAGCAAGACTGTCGATGACCATGACTCCGCTTGTCAGAGCAGAAATGAGGCAAGTAAATGGTTATTTTTGACTTTGGTGTGCTGACCCTTTTCTTTAACTTTTTTTTTTGTGTTAATAGATTTATTGCATATAACTGCTGGCAACATGTATATGTGCATGGATCAAATTCATGTTTTGTTTGACTCTTTTAGTATCTTTCTTGTTTTGTTTATTTGGGATTGTAGAGGGAAGCTGAGCAGGAGAAGAAAAAGGGAAATGGGAAATCTTCTGTCTCGACTAAAAGGAGTAGAGCAGCTGCTGTTCATAATCAGTCCGAACGTGTAAGTCTGAATATAATATATATTCTCTTGAAAGTGATTTGATTAATTTAATTGTGTGTGTGTGTGTGTTTTTGCAACATACTGTGTATAACTTTTTGTACTAATACTTAATTAACATTTAGTGATGATAAATGATAATTACTTTGGATCGGCTAAATCCCATGAATCCGTCTGCAGAGAATGTTGCAAACGTAGTACTTGTGGAATTAAACAGATTAATTAATCTTTAATTTGAGCTCATGAATAGTATAGAAGTTTATTATTGTATTTTGCATCATATCTATTGAGATATATAAATCTTCAAATTAGTAAATTTAATTTCTGCAGTAGTGGATTATCAAGTTCCTGCTAAGATTTCTAATTTACCAATGTCTCAGAAAAGAAGAGACAAGATTAATCAAAGGATGAAGACATTGCAGAAGTTGGTCCCAAATTCCAGTAAGGTATGAAACAAATCATTCAATATTCTTCTACTATTAAGTTACTTAATTAAAGGAATCAATCTACCGATGCTCTTTTTCAGTTATTTTACCAAAGGTAAGAGTTGTCACGGAGGGGTTCTTCCTAGATCATAACTTTGATTAGTGCAAGACTGTAGAATATTATTGTGTGTGTAGTCTCTCATTTGCATCTACGATTCCCAAAATTTGAGTGCATTATATATTCTAACAAGATAAGTTATTTGAGCAAAAGGCACACTATTTGAGATTTTGATTTTCTTACAGCTATGCCGGCATAAATCCGATTGACAAAAAGTTAAAAAGAGTAGTCATATCAAAGTAGGAAAATGGGTTTGGAATCTTGAGAAACAAAGGGCTTCTTTAGCCAAGAAAATACTGAGGATATTGTATAAGAACTGTGAGGCCGGCCGTCGACCGTGGTCCACTGCTCACTGCACTGATATATTGATCATATGGTGGTGTAAATTTTTTGTATTGACTTAAATCCTAATCCACACAAACACTGCTTTGGAGACAGTCCGACATAGAGCTGTTGGTTGTGAAGACAATCATCATCTACCACATAAATTTATAAAATATGTCTGAGGTAGGACCTTAGATAGAACAAAATTAAACTATTCTTGTGCTTTTGTGAAATCAATCATTGCCATGACTGCTATATTCATCTGATCCAATGATTCATACTATGGCTTTTTTCACCGTCCTTGCATAAATTTTACTTTGTGGGGCCAAATTATGTTTTATGAAAATCACAATAGTAATGTTGGTGCATTTGAAAAGGGCATATACCTATGACTATTAACATTTGTTCATTTCGGCTGTTGGCGATCAGATTAGAGCTTGAATATTGGCACTTGAAAGGTAAGAAGTAAACTTAAGATTAAAACAGATAGGACTCAAGAATAGAAAGTAAGCATTTAAGACATCACATTGCATGACATTGTTTGCAAAATGTTTCCCGAGTATTGAATAATTGACTGCACAAATTTGCATGTATGGATGAAACAAAATCATATTGAGGGAGCTTTTCAATTTTGCTCCTACCGACAGGGTGATAGTGAAGAGTTTTTTCCCTTTAATATCTGCTGTTGGTATGTACATATTTCAGACTGATAAAGCTTCAATGCTTGATGAAGTCATAGAGTACCTCAAGCAACTGCAAGCTCAAGTTCAAATAATGAGCAGAATTAACATGCCATCAATGATGTTGCCATTGGCATTGCAACAACAGCTTCAAATGTCTATGATGGCTCCAATGGGATTAGGAATGAACATGGGAATGGGAATGGGAATGGGAATGGGAATGATGGACTTGAACTCTATCAGCCGCGCCAATATGGCAGGAATACCTCCTGTTCTACATCCCACTGCTTTCATGCAGACACCCTCATGGGATGGCCTTGGGGATCGTCTGGCCGCCTCGCCTTCTTCGGCAATGCCAGATCCTTTGGCTACATTCCTTGCATGCCAGTCTCAAGTAAGGCCATTATATTGTTTAGATTTAGACCAAACTATGAAAAATATCATCATTCTTGTGTATGGCACTGACAAGTTATAATGAAAACTTTGATATGCAGCCGATGACCATGGATACTTATGCTAGGATGGTAGCATTGTATCAGCAATTTCAACAATCTCCAGGCCATGCTTCAAAGAAATAAACTCATATGATCTTTACTGTTTATGTTATTTGATGTCTAGTTTGAAAATTGTTATATCAAGAAACGAAAATTGATTGGTATTATTGAAAACTCTTTCCTTATTGTCCATGCCAAAACACAGACTTATTACTAACTCCTCAGAGAGATAATTAGCTCCTGCTATACTGGAATCCAGGATGCCAAAAAATTGGATACTGGCTTTGCTTTTACTCGTGTAACATCCTTCCAAGTTCCAACAGCAGCAACAACAACAATTAAGTCGTTTATCCCAATCCTCGATTTTCTAATGTAATCCATATCATAGACTTTTGTAAAATTAACATCCTTCTAGTTGAACTAATTGTTTGAAGCAGCAAGTCGAGCTCACAACTATATATGTAAACATAATTCTTGAGTGAAATGTCACACTTGTTCCTCAACATCAAAATTCCTGCCAAACTACAATAACAAGATTCATCCCCAACTATATTAGGTCGGACGGTTGTTAGGTGGCCAGGTTGTCCTCTAGAGACAAGCATAACATGCAGTGTTTCGGTCTAAGATTAATGAGTAGAATTAGATATAAGTTTTGTCAACTTAAATTAAGACTTCACCAATCACCACAAGTTCATAATAGGATGATAACTCAGCTACGTGTTTCCACAATGTCAATGACTACTTATACGGTCACAAAATGATTTCATCACCTTAGAGTACTAATTGATTTATAGTGATAGGGAAATCTTGTCACCCATAGGGGTGATATCGAGCCGAGCCGAGCCCGAGCTTTAGGGTGTTCAGGCCCGGCTCGTTTATTAATCGAGCCTAAAAATCTGTTCGTGTTCGTTTATTTATTAAATGAACAAGCTCGAGCCGAGCTTTACGCGAAACGAGACGAGCCCGAGCTTTGTTCGTGAACACTTCCCGACTTGAATAAAAATGCATAATTTAGTTAAATTAATATATTTTGTCTCTTTACATAAATGTACAAATTTAATTCAAAGTAATATATAATGATTTGTGTGCTTATATGTATAAAAAATCGATTTGTTCTATTATTTAAGAGTTTTACTTAGGGTATATATTATTTATATTGTATAATTTATACTTTAACTAAATTCTTAACAAGTTGTTGACCAACCTAAACGAATCTTTCACTTGCTTGTTGATTTATTATTCATTATTAACCCAACGTAAAGTTATGTTTGTGTTCACTTGTTTATTAAGTAGACGAGATTCAGTGGAACTTTAACCGAGCCGATCTCGGTCTTGTTCATAAAGGTTTATGTTCGTTCTCACCACCGTATAGTGTGATTTATGTGTCAATAAATATATATATATAAACCCAATTATATATTTCTATTGTTTAATAGTTTTATTTCGTGTATAAATTCAATATATATTATATAATTAATATTTTAACCGAGCTTTTAACGAGCTTTAACCGAGTTATGAACGAGCTTTTTAACGAGCTGTTCATGAACGTAAACGAGCTTTCACACATGTGTTCATTTATTGTTCATTTATTAATCGAGCCTAAAATCTTGTTCGTGTTTGTTCATTTATTAAATGAACGAGCTCGAGCCGAGCTTTTATCGAGTTGAGCCCGAGCTTGTTCGTGAACGTTCGTGTTCGTTCTCATCCCTAGTCACCTATATATACTACAATCTGTTAAAGATATCTTCCTATTTGACAAGTAAATATTGGTTTGAAAGTTAGTCTGACTTTTAACCTATTTGTGATAAAAACGAATCTTTAACAAACATAGAGTCCTAACTTTCATAGGAGTAAAAGAAAACTTTAACACAAGAGTTTTAACCTTAATATGATTCTTAAGAAACATAGAGTTCTAACTTTTACATGAGGAGTGAAAGGGACATTTAGTAGAAGAGTTTTAACCTTGATATGATTCTTAAAAAACATATAGAGTTCTAGAAGTAAAGGAACCTTTAGCGGAAGAGTTTTAACCTTGATATGATTCTTAAGAAATGTAGAGTTCTAGCAGAAGAGTTTTAACCTTGATATGATTCTTAAGAAACATAGAGTTCTAACTTTTACGCGTAGAGTAAAGGGAACCTTTAGCAGAAGAGTTTTACCCTTAGATATAATACTTAAGTAACCTAGAGTTCTAAGTTTTACATGAGGATTAAAGGAAACCTTTAGCAGAAGAGTTTTAACCTTGATATGATTCTTAAGAAACATAGAATTTTTAACTTTTACACGATGAGTAAATGGTTATAATATGATTCTTAATAAACCATCACGATAGAGTTTTAACTTTTACCATAGGAGTAAAGGGTTTTAATATGATTCTTGAGAAACCCTTTACAATAGGGTTCTAACTTTTACACGATGAGAGTTTTAACTTTTACCAGAGGAGTAAAGGGTTCTAATATGATTCTTGAGAAACCCTTTAGAATAAGGTTCTAACTTTTACATGAGGAGTAAAGGGTTCTAATATGATTTTTAAGAAACTTTGTACAATAGGGTTCTAACTTTTTCACGAGAAGTAAAGGGTTCTATTATGATTCTTAAGAAACCCTTTACAGTAGGGTTCTAATTTTTACCCGAGGAGTAAAGGGTTATAATATGATTCTTAAGAATTACTTTATAACGAGATTCTACTTTTATAAGAGGATTTGACAAAGTTTTACGTCAATCTATAGAAATTTTTCTCTTTCTAATATCGACTAATTGTACACATACAAGTTGTTTACAACTAGACTAAGTTGTAATACTATACTTAAACAAATTTGGAAAAAAGAAATCTACTAGAACTGCCCCTTTTCCTTTGAATCTATGTATCTGGTACTACCATTTTTGGTTACGTTATATGTATACTAATGATTTTGCACTAAAAGTGGCTAAATGCGGTGTATATTTTTACACGGAAAAGTAAAAAGAACCCTTTTAGAAAAAGGACCACAGAAGAGCAGGAGGAGAGTGGGATGTGACCTTGATGCTGTTGATGGATGTCATCCCCACTTGGACTTTTATCCATTGAAAGATATGGAGACTGCTGTGGAATTCTGTATAACACAAATGATTGGAGAATGAAGGAAACGCTTGGTTAATTGGATTACCACACACTTTCTCTTTTGTCTACTCACTCTGTGCTCAACATCAAAACTATGAAAGCTTTCTTTGGTTTTAATTAATTTTGGACCTTATTATTATCCTGTTCCTCTTCAAATATTTAATGCTGCTGTCTTGGTTTTGGGACCATTTTGGTTTTGATTTAATGCCCAGAATTGAGATAATTGAAACTTTTTCTTTTGCTATGATTATAAAGATAAAGCGCTAACTAACAAGTGTCACAGTTCATATCCAGTTTAGATATTTTGGTCTCACCTTAATCATTGCAAGTAGCATTACAGAAACTTATGCAATTAAATCCCACTTTTTTATCCTTTTTCTCTTTCGGTTCAAGTGTTCAGATTATCCAACAGATTGAACTTAAAATTGGGCTGGAATTCAAATGACTGGAGCTTTGAATCTCATGGTAGTACTGTAAAACTAATGCTAAATTTACCTTAAGATTATCGCTTGAAGATATCATCCTAAAAGTAAGCCGAAAAAGGCTGGGAAGATGACCATTTTTATTTATTTCGTAAAAAGTTGTGCGTAATAATGAAGATGGGAAGATGGATTGCGGGCTTTTGCCACCCAGTAAGTTCACAAAGTTTGATGCAGAGATTAAGTAAAGGAATCTGGGCTGAATTGACACTTCATTTCTTTGATTTTTGTTTACTCTTTGTAAACTGGGCTTTCAATAGATTCCCAAAATCATCACACTTACAACAGTAGCATAATACAGTATGAAGCCCAGTTCAATTTTCAATGGCACAAAACTTGTTCAATCAAATCCAGCCATATCTAAACCCACCAAAATTCTTCATAAAAACAGCCCTATGGATCTTTTCCCGTTCTCTGTTTTATAATTTGTTTCATTCTAGAAATACAAGCCTGTTTGTGTCTTTTAACACTTATCTTATGAGTTTAACTTGATAGATTTTTAATTAAAAAATAAGCGATATAAATAGGTTTTTTTGTATCACTTTTCTATATCACTTTTTTGTATAACTTTTTAAGATTTCGATACGTGTATAATCACTTTAGTTATTAAGGTTCACTAATTTCTTGATAGAATTTTAATTTAATCTAAAAAAAAATACATATGACATTCATAGAGGATGATACATAAAAGTAATATATCAAATGATACAAAAGATTCAAAGTCGTATCAAAAAATGAATGAAACATGGAAGTGCAAAAACAAGAGTATTTTTTCCAATTTCAAATTGTACAAATTTGTAAGTTCATAAAGTAATGGGCATACGAAAGGATGTAAAAACCTAGTTTTAGTTCTTCTAATATGATCATAGAATGAAAGAGATTGTACTATGGATGCATCATGCAAGCAGTGTTTTGTTTCTGCGTTCTGCCGATGCAGTACCCGCATTGGTATTAATGTATGCATAACGCCATTTTTCAAATTTTTTTTCTCACTCATATTGTATTCTGTTTTTTCTGGGATGTTGTTTCAATTGGCCAGCATTTTTAACCTGCCCGCTCGACACATTCCAATGCAATGAATCTTGAACAAATTCGAGAGGATAATACTGTTTCCTATATCACGAACAAAAATGAAAAATGGGATCAAACAAAAAAGTTGAGTTGACTTAAAGAAGAAAGCCAAAACTCTTAACAGTATTACAATGGTGCTGGATAATTAAATTTATTTCAATTATGATGAACACGACCATTCAGAGGTTTTTATGGGAAAGACAGAGAGAGTGGGTCCAAATCTCATTCCCATCTGCATTTTGGTATTCATGATATTGTACAAAAATCGTACTTCAATTCATTACCAAGGATCTCTCTTTTAATTTCCTAAATCATTCATGGAACCCACAAAATTTCCTTCCTTTTCTTGTTTGTTTTTTTCCTTTCGGTAGATCCATGGGGAAGTTAATTTTCAGTCTTTACTCTTTTAATGGAAGTAATAAGCAACTGATGAGATAATTTGGATCAAAGAATTGTTGTATATGGCGCATATTCACTGAAACTTTTCATTCTTTTTCATGTTTTTCTGGGATAATGCTTTCCTTGTTCAATGCATGTTATATAACGGACCCGATTAGTTCAGAATTTTTGTAGAAAGTTGCTTTAAGAAGTAAACACACACACACACACACACAGAAAATTGCTTAAAGATTTCCTTGTTCTATGTTATAAGAGGACCCGATTAACTCAGATTAATGTTTGTAGAGAAAGTTGCTTTAAGAAGTCGAAAGAAAACACACACAAAGTTGCTTAAAGCATTCATGTAAAAACCATTATTCCAGAAAAACAGTAGTGTCGTTAATCTCATGAATCTTCAAATAATTCAAGAATCTGTTTCAAAGAGAATTAATTTCCTTCTCACAAATCCTTCACAACCAAAATTGAATTATCATATTTATCAAATTAAAAAGGAAAAAAAAAAACAAGATTTGTTTGCCATAGAAAAGTCATTGCACGTGTAACTTGTACCAGTCATTAGTGGCATTGAAATGATACACGAATTTCTAAGATAAAGTCTTCTTCTTTAATGCCGACTTCCTGGATGGACCCAATATAATGACCTAACATATCAATTCTTCCCATCCCACATCCCTCCCATTTCTTTGTCCTCATCACACTGTCGGTGAGACTCTTTGTCTTTAAAGGGAATTAAAACCCTAAAAATCCCTGAAATATTCAATCTTGTTTTAAAATCTCAAAATGGTTTTGTTTAAATACATTAATGGTAGTATGCAATGTTACATTGTTAGTAATATATATCCGAATCCTGAAAAAAAATGTTAAAAATATAGTAAGTACTTTTACACTAAGTTAATTTCTAATAAAAACAATAACTAAGGTTTTATTTCACTTGATGAAGTCAGTTACGATTTATAATATGATTCATATTATAAGATATGTCAAAATTAATTTTCATCTATTTTTGGTCTATCGCAATCTTTTTAATTTTTTTCAAAATTCAAAGCGGTCTATTACTTATAGACAAATATGTTGCATCAACTGACGTAGTTAAGTGGAGTTAGCCAAGTTAATTTCTAACCAGTAAAGTTTATTTAGGGTGGTGAAAATTTGACTTGTATGAGATGCAAGATGAAAACAAAGTTCTATGATGAATTTGATGAGCTTCATAGTTTGTTATATCATCTACAACCATACTATCTTTTCAATTTATTGATTTAAGGACAATAAACAAAACCCACTTTTAGGATTTTTCTTACACTCTAAATAGAAATATATATATATATATATATATATATATATATATAAGTACAGGTAATACATTAAACACATCTTGCCAAATGAGTGCTGCTACAATACTTGTGTTCGTCATCAGTAGTTGAAAGAATCGAGTGAATTTAGAGATGGGGATTTCATTGCATTGATATATAATGTACGTAGAAGATATATAATATTAAACCTCAACAAGAAAAACAAATGTACATGCAAGATAAAGTAAAGTTACCCTTTCACAAAAACGTTTATAATAGTCATGAACATTTATTTGGTTCCATCCCCAACTCTTCTCCTCAAAGATTTAAAAAAAAAAAAGAAAGAAGAACATGCATGATGCACCTTCCCTCTTACCATGATGTGTGGTCGTTCAAGTAGTACGGCAGTGGTTATGGCGTTTAATTTTCTATAGGGGAAAACGTACAACATTTGATGAGTCATGACTGGATACTTCATATAAATATTCCAAATGACATTGCATTTATAAAAAAGCAGAAAACTGGCTGGCATGTTTGGAGTTTGGACATTGCCCCTTTATACTAACGGAGGCAAATATCTTGAATATATTTTGATATCAGCAGCCTCCCTTCCTACCCACCTTCCAATTGTCCAAAATTTACTTAAGATACTTTATTCATTCACAAAAACACAGCTAAGTTCCAATTTCCACACTATATTTTACGAGTATTTATTTACTTAATATTGTTGCAAGTTCCAACACTATGATGTTCTTTACTTGTTTTTTTTTTCTTTTTTCCTGTGATGTTATCCTCTATATAAATCCAAATTTGATCACTCCTGGCTCCAACTATATATTCTTGTTCCATTGAAAACTTTAAGCACCCCTCTTTCTTTCTTTCTTCATTTTTTTATCAAATTTTTAGAATGGCTTTGTCTTCATCAGTTGCAATTTCCCCAAGAAAGCTCAGAAATGATCTTTACTTTCATTCATACCAACAAGACTCAAACATCCCACTTGTCATTTCTGTTCTTTCATCTCTGATTGAGAGAACTTTGGCAAGAAATGAAAGAATCGCCAAGAAATGTACATGGACAACAACTTCATCAACAACATTAACGTCAAAGGATGTTAGAACTCGAGTTTTTGATTGCCACGAGTCACCGGACTTGACAATTCAGTCTTACCTAGAGAGAATTTTCAGATACACTAGAGCTGGACCATCAGTTTATGTTGTTGCATATGTATATATTGATCGCTTTTGCCAATTATATTCTGACTTCCGAATTAGTCCGCGAAATGTACATAGGCTGCTTATCACAACTATCATGGTGGCTTCCAAATATGTCGAAGACATGTAAGGATTTTTTTTTTTTTGTGTGTGTGTGTGTGTGTGTCTTACAACACTTCTGATTGTACAATGTAAGATTAGCATGCCAATGTTACTCTGGATAAAGAACCCTGGATTACTTTGCTAATGTGTTTTTTTTCTTGTTTGTTTGAATCAAGCAGGAACTATAGAAATTCTTACTTTGCTCGAGTTGGAGGATTGACAACAAATGAAATTAATAATATGGAACTCGAGTTCTTGTTCTTGATGGGATTCAAACTGCATGTAAATGTGAGTGTGTTTGAGAGCTATTGCTGCCATTTGGAAAGAGAAGTGAGTATTGGAGGGGGATACCAAATTGAGAGGACATTAAGGTGTGCTGAAGAAATCAAATCCAAGCAAAGAAAAGAAAGAAGACATGGACAAATTGCTAGAGTTTTGTTATAGATAAATTTCTACAAAGGAGAAATTTGCACTTCAAAAAGGAATGCTCCTTTCTGTCCTTATTACCCTTAATTATGTTTTGTACAGAAAGAAATGTATAGAGAAGAGTCTGCTTCTTTTTTTTTTTTTTTTTGTTTGAATGAGTGTTGTACATCAAGTTTTTGCCCTGCATGATTTTGATCAATTTTTTCTTTGGTTCAAAACTGTCTATAGGCACACTAAATAATTTTTTTTTTTCAAAAAGGGCTAAGATTAGAATATTTTCCCCCCCAAAACTTAATTAGTTGATAATTCTAAACAGACCTAGCTAATAGAAAAGTGTCTTTATAAAATATAATTGAATAAATTGATAGCCATATTAATAACTTTCAAACAAACATTAAGACTATAACACATGTTTTACGGGGTTAATTTTCATTTTCTCATATATTTTAAAATATTATACATACAATTTTCCAAAAATGGGAAAAAATTAAGACAACAATTTAAAGAAAAATGGGAAAAATAATGTATGGCTATAGATATATATTTTTTTATTGAACAAAATTTTCTCATGTAATTTAACCTGATTAAAATGGAAAACCGTCACTGCGCGCATTGCTTCAATTTAAGTTTAAGGTATCAAATCTGCCAAGTAGCCGAATGTCTTCAACTAACAAATTCAATGCAAATTAAAAGAGACATTTTTTTTTTTCTTTTTAAACGATTGAGATCGAGCTGGATTAATTTGGAATACTACTATAAAATAGCAAAATTTTTGTTAGTATTAAATTTTTTCCATTATATTTCTCAGTTCTTACAGTGAGAAAATGACTTCACAATTCCCCTTTGCAGCACTTAATTAAAATTGGTGCTAGTGCACTAGCAAGAATTGAATCTTATTTTGGTTTTGGTGCAGCTAGGTCTTAGATGTCAATGGCAAGTTCAAAGGTATATATGCATTATTAACGTAGACTTTTCTTAGTATAAATAAAAATTAAATGATATTGTCTTTCTAACGGGAGACATCTTGTAAAGGGGATAGGAGTATATGAATCTTGGAGAATTTGTGCCCATTTACTTTAATCTATAGTTTGTTAATTGTATAAACCGTGTTGATTTTTCTCATCCGTGAGGCGGAAACATTTTGAAGCAACAACCACTACGTTTTGTTTTCAGGATTTGAAGTTGATTAATTATATATATGAACCATATTTAATCATCCTATATCGTTTATAAAGTATAAAAATTTATAAGATCATTATATATTTTATATATATACTTGTTCATCTTATATTTCGTCATCGTATTGTATTCGAAGGACCATATTTGAAGTTGATTATATAGTGACTCGATTATATGGATAATTTTTTTTTCAATCTTTTTTCTTTCTCTTTTTAATTCGTAATATTTTCTATTTTTTTTATAAGTAACATTTTAAAGACTTGGATACAAAAACAAGAAAAAAAAATGCTTCCAGTATACTACCATTGCAGTCAACTTGCAATTTGAAGAGATTGCATAAAATTGCTCACTTTTCTTGAAATAAT
This sequence comes from Ophiorrhiza pumila, assembly GCA_016586305.1. NCBI lineage: Eukaryota > Viridiplantae > Streptophyta > Magnoliopsida > Gentianales > Rubiaceae > Ophiorrhiza > Ophiorrhiza pumila. The sequence continues at coordinate 3,744,623 of BLIW01000002.1, forward strand.
AAAAAAGCCACCAAACTCTAGTCATTGATTAAAGAAAAAAATTAAATGAGAGTTGAACAACCTTCGAAATGCACATCAATAGTTGCCATAACATAATATTTCTTAGAGAAAGATAATTATGATTTATACATGGCAGGTGTACTTGGAAAGTGACATGAAAAAACCATAATAAATTTAAAAAAAAAAAAACAAGCTTCAAGTATGGTGCTTCTTGAACATCAAGCCTATAATTAATAGCACAAGATTATCTTCATTATAATTAAACAGAATTTGTCACTATTGTTTGGTATTCATTATTTATGGCTAGTTAAGTAAGGTAAGCAGAATTTGTCACTATTATTTGGCATTATATGGCCCTTTGATGATTTATTAAGTCCCACTACAACTCATCTTGTCAGCTTTGTCATCCACCTAATTACAAATTAGGAATATAAAAAAAAAAAAAGAAGCTACAATTAAGTTCACTACTGCTTTGCAGCTTCCAAAAAACTTCCAAACCCTAACCCCACTACCAAGACAAAATTGTAAGGTTTGCTTAATTATAAATCAATGACTTTTTCATGCCATCCATCCTTCCTGGGATAAGGCCGACTTTAAGAGCTAAGTAGAATTACAAGCAATTCAACTTTAATATATATATATAGCAGTATATGAACGATTTCATAATCTTCTAAGAAGAAATTAAGAGTAGCAATTCATTTCCATTCTAGTGTATTTTCCTCTTTGCAAACAACAGAAAAAAGACTAGTCTACCCATATATATTTAACTTGTGGTTTAAAGGTCGAGGAAGAATTATTTCTTCATTCCAAATCTTTTATGACATTTCATTTTCATTTCTTATAATATTTTATATAAATGCACGGCGTGGATAGTTAGTTGTTCATATCTCTTTAATAAAAAGACACTTTATATGTTTATATAAAATGTTATGAGAATTGAAATAGAAAACGTCGCAGAAGATCTATTAGACTATTTATTGATTAATAACTATGAGCTTATCGTTTGAGTTGATGATTAATTATCAATATCAAAGTGCTTCCATGATTAATTATCAATATTACAGTGCTTCTCATCCTCGTTTCTTTTTGTATTTAATCGGTTAACCATTTAACTGTGCAATATGTTCATCCATTCCAGTTATCACTTAAATTATGTTTCTTTTCAGACATCAACTTTAACTTTCTTTGTTGCTTTAGTATGAAAAACAAACCAAACAACTATCCCTTTTGTGATCTAAAGAGGCCTAACTGTAAAAGGAAAGCTAATTGCTAAATGGAGAAAATAGTGGAATATTTGATTTGGCAGGAAACAGGCCGAAGAAAATACAACAAGGCTGGGCCGAGTCAAAGAGAAAGAGTGAAAGACTAAAACAAAGCTAGGATTGACATTGCCTCTTGGGTTTCTTACGGTTTTAAACTCTTTCGTCATGAAGAAATGGCGGCCCACACCGTTGATTGTCAACAAACCTAACAGCAAACTTGGACAATATTATGTCGTGCCCGGCTAAAAGAGCCCAAAGACATCAAATTCACGTTAACGAATGTTTAGGATTTTATTATATTTACCTCCTTGAAGTTTGAGTAAATTATTAAATTAACCTTAAATTATAAGATGAACTCTGAAGTTTGGATATCATAGGAAAAACCCTCTAAGGTTAATCAACCAAAACTATTCTATTAGAAATTTTAAAACAATTTTAAGATTAATTACATTCAATTTTGTTGACTTATTAGAATTTTGTCCCACAAAATTAAAATATAATTTTTACTATGTAATTTCCACTCCTCTCCCAAACTATAAATTTTTGGATTCGCTAATAATTATCTCCATTAACATTCGTTACTTTTAGAAAGTTAAATGTAATTTAACTAAAGTTTAAATTTTAAAATTTTTATTTTGGTTCTTTCAAATTAAAGCTGGCCGTAAATAGTCAGAAAAAAAAACGTGTGTATATTTCCAACTTCATTTTCTAGAGGATAATGCATAAGCCTAGCTACTATTAGGACTTAGAAGTAACTAACAAATGGTTGGCTTAGCTAGTCACAAACTTTGTTGGCGTAACGCAAAAATCTTTCTTCCTAATTAATTGCATTTGGCAACAATGAAGGTGTGAATGTATGAATGAAAGAAATGCCAATTTTTCATCAAATTTTCTAGCTAATTAAAGTACATATACTTCTACATGCATGTGTATTTTTTGCTACAAGGCAAACCTGCCATTGAGAGTTAGGAAACTATATAGAATTCATAGATTGCAATATTGAATATTTTGTCTACATTTTACGCTAGAGAATGTTAATGCATGTTGTGAACGATTCATATTTGAATTGCGCGTTTTTTTTTTATTTAACTATACATACAATTTGGGGATGATATTCTCACAATGTGTGTATAGGGTTTTTGCCAATAATAATAATTATTATTATAAAAAAAAAAAGAATAAAAGATGATACAGAAAGCATCCTACTCAAAGTACCATTCCGAAGATGTTATTATGGTTTTACCTAAGATTAAGATTTGATTAAAAACATACCTTGACTCATAAATATGGGGCAAACAAAGTGACAAAAATAAACGTTGCCACATTGCCTTTAGGGATTCATTTCATATCTTGAACTTGTGCCTCTGCTTGTCTATCTTATCTTTCATGAGAAGATGGTGATAGCGATAACCATGTGCAACTATAAGAATACGTTAATTTTTTTTTTTTTCGACTTCATTCATTGCCGTTTATTAGAATGATCATAGAAAACGTCATTCTCCAATTATATCCTTGAAAACATGCCACATTAACTCAGGATTTTGGCAGCCGAAATGGTCAGTAAAACAAGCCATGCATCAAAGTGATGAACATACTTTGACAACTTTTTAAACCAAACTTTTGGTGGGATGTTTTTGAACTTAACATACATTCAACTAATACATCTCTAAGCAACAAAAAATTTGGTAAGCCATACATAATTAGTGGATTGATTCAACAGTCGGCCTGAGGAAGATTGTGGTAAGCCATTCACACATGATCAATAGTGATCGAATATGAGATGTTTAATATCTTTCCAAGAACAATCATGGCCAGCCATTGTTTTTGCTTTTATCTACCATTCAAGATGTGTACGTAAATGCGATAACTATAGCTAGGGATCTAATACAGCAATTAAGAAAGAAAGTATTGAATGATTAATAAACAAACACGACATCATCTGAGTTGGTGATTAAGTATGAATACTTTTTCGTCATATGTACAATATATCCCACCATAATAATATAATATATTATTTATTATGTAGGCTTATGTATTGGATAAAAAAATATATTATTATTATGATAGAACACATTGCACAAAGTATTGATATCTAAGTAAAAACTTAACTAATGAGTGAATGGTTATTAACCAACAAATACCTTCTCACGAAATTTAGTGAGAGATCGATGAACACTAATGGACAGAACACAAACAAGTCATGAACAAATTAAAAGGAGAAAAAAATCTACTTTTTACTGTTGACATGCACGAGTACGTACTATACTGGATACTCCCCATCCATCACGGGTTCGTTTGTTGAATTTTGAGGGCGACAGCCATGTGGCCAGGTTCTTAGATACTGCCAATAACCGTCAGTTCAACGGCTAACGTCAAATATTAACCTCCATTAACGGCTTTCTTATAGGCAATTTATACTCCCGTTTTCAATTATAAGCGCCAAATCTTCAACGAGGGTTCAAACATAATTATGGCCTTCAAATCAGGCTCTCTGTTTGCAAAAAAGAATTTTTTTAGTAGACTTTGAGGTTTACTACACATCATGCAATGATTTTATTGCGAATTCGTTTTGTATTTTCACCTCCAAATGTGTTTTATAGTGTGTTCAATATTTCTATGAAATGCTATAATTCCTTACTTGTTGGGACTTAGTAAATTAAGATTATCAATTTTTGGCACTTTGAAATCAAGAAAAGTACGATTTTAATGTAATTGTGGTATTTTGGGTTGAGGAATTCTATATTTATACCCATCAAAATGAGAAAAAAAAAAGAAAAAGAAAAAATGGGTCAAAGTATTAAACATAGTTTTTCCCCCTTTTCCTTAATTTGTGCAAATTAAGATAAGTTTTCCTTCTAATTAATTGTCACTTCTTTTGACAAGATATAATCACGGTTTAAACACGAATGCATGCATGACAAAACCTTCCGAAATACATAAAGGTTTGATTAGCCTTTAGAAGTACGTTAAGGTTCCTCATCCTCAATGAATACCAATGATCTAGATTAATTGTTATCTATGATCTTCATGTTTAATTCCATTTTTTCTTCTGGTAATTGTTTGAATTTATGTTTCCGTTTGTAACACTACAAAATGTAAAAATTTTAAGTTGTTCCATTAATTCATCATAGGTTAGTAATTACCATGCAACATATTCTAATCCTTTCCAACATAAACTTTTTCTTATCGTTTTGATTGTCAGAAATAAATATATATACACGTTCTTAGTCAAAGAGGAAAGAGAAAAGAGCACTCTTACTAAGAGTTTGTAGAATCAGTTTTAATGTCACATGAATAGTTTATACACAATTTCTAAATAAAGCTACCAATTTTGGTCAATGAAGGTTATCAAGATTATAATGTTTCAAATTCGAGATAAAGCCTTCGAGACTTGTATATATCGACCAATTTTCCAATAGTTTCTTGATTTTTTTGACCTTCAAACGTTGGTATGAAACTGAATATTTTTCCAAAATTTGTCTTGAAAAACAGATTTTATGTGTACGATGTTCTATATATAGCAGTCAAAACGGTGCGCAATCTTCGCACATGGAGATTCCCTTAAAAATAACTGACTTCACATGCATGCAATATTAGAAGTTTGGCACTTTCCCAGCTCTGGCTCTCTATAAATAGCACCCACATTTTGCAATCTCTCCATCAATCTCAATTAAATTTTATCTTTGTTAGCAGCATCAATAGTAGTACAATCAGTCTAAACATCCTAATTAAAGATCTTCATCATCATGGAATTCATTTTCCAGTACCCCATCACATATTTAGCTCTGTTTTTGCTTCTTACAAGCTCATGTTCTTGCTTCAACCCAAAGCTCCTTAACGTCTCAAAGTTTGATCAGTCCCAATCAGACTGGTCACCTGCCGGAGCAACCTGGTATGGAAGTCCCAATGGTGCAGGAAGTGACGGTAAAAATATGACACAATAATGCCCTTTGCGCGTCTGTTTTTGAATATGAACATGTATATGTATCCCATGCAATAATAACTACTCGAGTCCATCAATTTTCAACTGTTAAATTGTGTGGCTAGTGGATGTATGTCCATATATAGGGACCATAACTATCAGCACAGGGCACGTATTCAACACATATATATTGTAAGAAGACAAATTTGTATGTAAAAGTACGTATTATCCATGCATGTACATCAACTTGTGCAGCCTGATGAAGTCCTTCTGTGTGCAATATGTACGTACAGGTGGGGCTTGTGGATATACAAATGGGGTTGATCAGCCACCATTCTCTTCTTTAATAGCAGCAGGAGGCCCTTCTCTATACAAAACGGGCAAAGGTTGTGGAGCTTGCTATCAGGTACGTAGTACTACTACTACTGCACACAATTGCTAAGGATTAATTAATCCCTCTTGTTTAACATCGATCTGATCAGGAAGAGGATTGATTTTCTTTAAATTAAACTGTTGTTGATCATGATTAATGGTTTTCTGTTTTGTTTTGGAATGATTTTGGTACGTACGTAGGTTATGTGCACAGCAAGCGCTAATCCAGCATGCTCCGGATCGCCGGTTACTGTGATTATAACTGATGAATGTCCGGGAGGTCCTTGTGCCTCAGATATTGTTCATTTTGATTTAAGTGGCACTGCTTTTGGTGCCATGGCAACCTCGTCCGACAGAGCCGATCAACTGCGCAATGCCGGAGTTTTGCCAATTCAGTACAGAAGGTTAATTTCATATATAGTTAAACTGAATTAATTCTCTCTTTAATTTTTTCAATATCCATAAACATCATTAATTATGTTTAGAGTACTCTTTGAACCGATTCTTTGAAGTAAATTAATGCCGCCTTCTTGATCTTGACTAAATTAATGAAAAAAAATAAAATATTGTTATTAATTCTTGAAAATCCCATGCATGCAAAACACAGGGTCCCTTGTAACTATCCAGGAGTAACAGTGGCCTTTCATGTTGATGCTGGTTCCAATCCAAACTATTTCGCTTCACTGATTGAATACTTAGACGGGGATGGTGACGTATCAGCGGTTGAACTGAAACAAGCTTTGGATTCGGAATCATGGCTTCCCATGCAGCAATCTTGGGGTGCTGTGTGGAAATTGGATACGGGATCAACGTTGCAAGCTCCCTTCTCTATTAAGCTCACCGGTGATTCAGGCAACACTCTGGTGCTAAACAATGTCATCCCAGCTGGTTGGATGCCAGGAAACACTTATAGATCACTTGTAAATTTCAATTTCTGATCTATCTAGATTAAAATTAAATCAATATGCAGTAATATTGGTATCTTAATTAGGTAAAATTAATGATAAAAAAAAAAAGTGAAATACTTGTATGTGTACCAGCTCTTTCCTTTTTAATTTCAAGAGCAAAATTGATGATTGTATGCATCATCAATGCAATAAATAAAAATTAAGTACCCTTAATTTGTTGAAGATAGTGATGTTTGTACTTTGCATTTTTTTATTTTTTATTTTTTGTATTTGTTTTTGTTTTTTAACTGGCAAACCTTGGGGGCTGGAGACAGGTGCCAACCCCAAATTTTATTAATAATTTAATAGTTAAGTAAAATTAACTAGCAATTTAACTATGAATTGTTCATATTACATGTTAAGACATGAGCTAATTAAGGTAATAGTTCATATTATTATGATCCAATATAAAAAATGATAAAAGTATGATCTAATATTCAATAATTACATTGTGAATCCTAGTCTATAAACCCGAATAGTAATTTGCACTGGTTGATATATACTATATAGCTGCTTCGTCATCGATCAGCAAAAATAAAAGAAAGGAAACAATTGAAGTTGATGATGAAAAACAATAGACAAAAGAAATTGCAACTATTTTGTGGTATTAGAATGAGAAGTTACGCTGTTATATATATGTGGGGTTAATTTCAATTATTTTAACCGTGAAGTAAGTCTTTATATATAAATGTTTAATTAATTAAGGTCTTGTATTGTAAAACTAATTTTGAAGATTTGACCCTCTAAAATGTAATATTGTATCAATTGATGCCTCTGAAAATCTTTTTTTTTTTAAATCAAGTCAATTCGAGATTGGCGATCAAGAGAGACAAGTTAATCAAGGACTTAAATGCATGCATGATGAATATATAATACCACACAGACAGTCAGTTAATTAGTGGGGCATTTGTATATAAAGAAATTACTAGTTATTAGCTAAATACACCACAAGGCATTACAATTCAGAAATCAGATCCTCTGTCCAATATTTATCATGTCTTATTCTGTCTAACATTCAAAACGACGTAGTTTCATTAAAATTAGAGACTAAATGCATAAATATCACTAAAATTACTTTACAATTATATTAGACCATAACTAAGAGATTAGTGAACCATATTACGTAGTTTTAATTAAGACAGAATAAGACAGACAAAATTTTGGACAGAAGATCCCGTCTCTACAATTCATGAAAATAATACTCTTTAAAGGTGAAACTATGAAAGACATCTCATGGAGCCCACAAACTTTCTTAGATAAATCAATTTAGTCCCTTGAAATTGTGAGGGGGAAATTATTCTATACATCAAATGTTTTTTTGATAACTTAATTGGCATAATAATTTGTGTTTCAATATGTATTAGCATAGTAATTAGGGTAAATTACATTTATCTCTTTTGAAGGTTAACAAACTATCAAACTACTCAAGATTAATTTGTTCAAATTATAGCAAACTCTCTATAATCGGACATTAATAGAACAAGGGAAAAATAATACTACTCCCAAATAATTATGAGATTAATTAGTTACTTGATAGGAGGTAAACATAACTAATTATTTTAGTATTTAAAGAATCTCATGTTATATATATTTTTAGTTGACTAACAGTCAAAATATTAGTCCACAAAAGGAACTTGAATATTCTAATAACTATAAAAAATTTAGAGTTCATTTTGTAATTTAACTGAGTTTTAGGATAAAATTTGATGGCTTGGCTAAATCCCAAAGAAGGTATTTGCGATTAATTCCAATAATTCATTTGCATATTCGAATTGATACCCATATTCCAAATTGATTACGTTAATTACTTCCCCTTTTTTTTTAGTTATTTGCGAATTAAAACTATATATATTTGTAATCTTAAATAGAAAATATTAACTATAAAATATTGTAAATGCTTTGAACATCATCCAAGTATTAAATATTGCAGCTCTAATTTGTTTTCTTATTTCTTCTTAAACCCAATATTATTGCTTAATGTGTAATTAAACCAAACTAGTAAATTTGTACACAATGAACATAACATATATATATGTTTTTTTTTTCAAGCTACAAATATTGAATATAAAATAATCATTAATAAGTACCATATTCTTTCAAGCTCTGTCCATTGAATATAAAATATTTAATATGCAATAAGGGAGAAAGTATTAATTTTAATTTCTTGTTATCTTATATAACTAACTAGTTCCATTGAACATAAAATATATATTTAATATGCAAGGAAGAAAGTATTAATTTTAATTTCTTGTTATCTTATATAACTAGTTCCATTTAATATAAAATATTTAATAATTAATATGCAAGGGGCAAAGTATATTTTCTTGTTATATAACTTGTATAAATAGTGGAAAAGTATCTGTACTATATCCTCACCACCATAGATCAAACAAAAATTCTTTCATAGCTTCTTGTGTTGGGGTTTCATATGCAGTAATTAAAAAAAAAAAAAAAATCAGATATGGCTCAAAGCATTCCTAAGATTTCTTCTTTGCTGATCAATAACTTTAATAAACTTGTCTTATCATTTCTGATCATTTTGTGCTCTTCCACCATCGTTAAGTCTTTTAATTTTTCACTCAATGATTTTGCACCAGCAGTTGCAACATTTTATGGGCCGCCAGATGGCGCTGGTAGCACTGGTATGTTAATTAATGGAGGCGTAAAATCAACTTTATTTCATGATTAATTTGGTGGGCTCTTCTATATATATATATATATATATATATATATATATATGCAAGCAAAATTAATGGTGGTGCATAATTTCCCGTACGTCATTACGTGTTTTTAATGATGCATATATATATATATATACAGGAGGAGCTTGCGGGTATGAAGTTTCTGTAGAGCGGCAGCCTTACTCATCACTTGTTTCTGCTGGAAATGATGCTCTCTGGAAAAATGGCCAAGGCTGCGGAGCTTGCTATCAGGTGAAATGCACATCGAATGCAGCTTGTTCTGGTAATGCAATCACAGTAACCATCACTGATCAGTGCGGTGGATCATGCGGTGGTGACCCTATTCATTTTGATTTAAGTGGCACTGCTCTTGGGGCTTTGGCAAAGCCTGGCCAAGGCGATCAATTGCGCAATGCTGGCAGAGTTAATATTCAGTTTCAAAGGTACGTAGCCCACATATATAAACACGAAACATTTTTATTATTTTATTTTATGTTAATTAAAATTACGTCATAAAATTCACTAATATCTTGAATATGGTCTAATAATTGTAAAATAATTTTAGTGATATTTATGCATTTAGTTTGTAATTTTAGTAGAAACGTTCACCCAAATAAAATAGAATAAATATTAGACAGGATTCGATCTTTTATATATATATATATATATATATATATATATATATATATAGCAATAAAACTTCATTTAGATACCATCACTAATTTTTAACGTTGTATCGATCGATCACACTTCACAGGGTGCCTTGCAACTATGGAAGCATAAAGATTCAGTTCAGAATCGATAGAGGCGCCAACCCTTTCTTCCTTGCTTTCGAGATTTTGTTCGAAGCTGGAGATGGAGACCTTAGCTTGGTGGAGGTTCAACCCTCAGGCTCTGGATTTCAAACCATGCAACAAATAGTTGGTGCATCTTATAGACTTAATTCAGGCTCAGCTTTGAAAGGGCCATTCTCTGTCAGGTTGACAACACTTCTATCCAAACGAAGCCTTGTTGCACAGAATGTCATTCCAGCAGATTTTAAGCCTGGCAACTTCTATCAATCAACTATCAATTTTTAATTTATTACTTGTGTTACAAGTAAAACCTAAGCAAGAGAGAGATCGTTGTTTCAAGAATTGATGATGTAAAACAAGTAAATTTGCTTTTACTTTATTGATTTGGGAACAATCAATAATAATAATAATATGTCTTATAATAAAATTATAACTTTTGAGTTTTAATTTCTATGGTTTAAGTCCAATATATATACATATTTCATCCTGTCTTGGCAATCAGTGGCGGAGCTAAGGGGCGGAAAAGAAAAGTAGTACTCTTTTTCACCATTTCCGCACCCTTTTGTGACTCTGTCACGGTGCGGCGGCATCGAGACTGAGAATAAACTGAAAAAGAATTTCAGCAGCCAAACTCTAGAAAAAGCTCAGCAAGAAGACGATTCATTATTATTATTATTATTATTATTATTATTATTATTATTATTATTATTTTTACTCTTAGGTAAAACAATGTCATTTTACTTAAGATTAAAAAAAAAACTTTTAAGTAAAACTACGTCACCTTATTTAAGAGTAAAACAAATTTTAAAAATTTCTAAACTAATTTTCTAAACTCTAATTATTAAAATCTAATATCACCCTAATTTTTTAACTCTATGTGAATTCCTCTCTCTTGTTCCCTTATTTATGTTTATAGCCTATTCCCTTGCGACTTCACATCTTCCACTGTTATTTTGTTGAATTAATCTAATTTGTTAGAGCCTATTTTGCCGTAACTAGTAAGTGCCGCCTCTTGTTGTGAGTTTTTTTATAATATTTTATAATATTAATAATATTTAAAATTATTGTGTATTTTTGTGATTGATTATTGTGATTACATATTTATTAATGGTAATAAAACAAATATTTAAATTTTAAAACCATTATTGCAAACATACCAGTTATTCTTTAAATTTTACAATTGTAATTTTGTGCAAGGATTGGATCACTTCCTCTATACATGTATTGCTCTATTCTTACATGAATAGTTTTTTGTTTTTTTTTCCTTGATGTTCTCGTAATATAAATGCCAAGTTTATAATTTGGTGTGTATGCTGATAATCATAGATGAATTATTGTATTATTATTATGGAGTTGTATTATGAGCAAATTAAAAGAAAACTTATTTAAATAGGGTTTTTATTCTCTTTTATTGTCTAGTATATAATTGTAAAAAATTGGTGTAAAAATTTTATATGTAATTAATATTTAAAATATTTTATATTTATTATGATTATTTATTTGTCTAATTATTTTATATTGTGAGAATTTTTTTATTTGGTAATTTTGATAAATTGTATAGGCTATGGATAAATTTTTAAGATGACCTTATTTTCTAAAAGTTCTAATAAAGAAAATAGTCAATGTAATTCAACCTGATAATGTTGTCATTAATCATGATTTAAGCAAACCAATTAAAATATTTACATATTTATTGTATGAAAAAAAATTCTTGTACAATTAAGCCCCTCCTAAAAAAATGTTTTGGTTCCGCCACTGTTGGCAATTTTATTTTTTACCAATCTCAAAGCTTTGTTTTTTTTTTCCAATCTTCAAACTTTGTTTGATTTGTAATAAAACAAGAATGTGGGAATAAAATCTCATGAAACATCAGATGAATTGGCACAAAAACTCAAAATGAAACCGGTGCATGTATAAAATGTGATTCATCTATGAAATGGATAGTTAATTACGTCAATTAATTAACTGCGTTAATTAAAATCATGATTCTAGTTTTTCTTGTCACTTTTATCGTGTGTTGAAATTGAAGAAAATTAGAAGTGAATAAAAAGACTGTTTGTATTTTCTTGACTGAATCCATTACAATGAACCCCATTATATAGGGGTGGAGTAAAATGATAAAAGCATATAAAAATCTATTACATTAATTAAATTGATCACTCACTCTATCAATCTAATTAATGATCAATCATCATAAATGAAAACATCATAACTATGGTAATATCAATCTTCAATTACCATAATTATTCACATCAATCACCAATCATCATAATGGCAATATCAATCTTCAATAATGACACCATCAATCACCAATTAATCAGCATCATTTGCATTGGACGTATCATTCTTATCAGAAATCGCGATTAACTCTCCATATATAAAACTAGCTGAATGAAGAATTAAGGTAGGTTGTCAATGAAGATGGGGTAGGTTGTGTTTTAATTTCCTACCATTATAAATCCAACAAAAGTTGATGATTGAACTCACCAAAATATGTTAAATTAATTCTGGGAATCATTATTTGCTATAATTACTATATATAAATGGCAAGAAATCTTTTAGTATTTATTTCTAATTTGAATGATTGGCTTTTTTTTTTCTATATAAACAATGAGAGTAGTATAGCATCAAACACAAAAAGTATTTGCTCAATATTCCTATTGTTTCTCAGAAAGATCTAGTACTATTTTCGCATGAACACTAAGATGATTTCTATTTTCCCAACCTTAATAGTGATTCTGTCAACTTTGTCCAGTTTTGGGCATTGCCTAAGTGTTAAGTCGCTGAATGTTTCAGCAATATCTGTGGATGGTTTTGCAACAGCAGTAGCAACATGGTATGGCTCGCCTACAGGATCTGGAAGTGGTATGCAATGCACATCGATCTCAATATATATATATTAAAACGATACAACAACTAATTAATGAGACATGCATAATCTATATAATTAATTCTGAACAATTAATGAATGAAGCTATTAATTAATTTTATGTTGTTGAAAGCAAAAAATTAATCAAAATTTTGCCAACGTCAATTAATTCTTTTAATTTGTATGGTTTAAAAAAGGTGGAGCATGTGGATATGAAGAAGATGTAGCCCACCCATCATTCTATAGCAGGATAGCTGCAGGAAATGATGCCCTATTCCAAAATGGCAAAGGTTGCGGAGCTTGTTATTCGGTACATATATATACTCAAATGAATTAATCTTGTTATTCGGTACATACTTTCATATATGAAATAATAATTGAAATTGTAATTCTAAGTTCTTGACATTTTTATTATGCTGTTGAATTATGATTAAATCTCGTGTCATATATGAAACAGTTTAATATTTGTTTTTCTCTAGCATCTTGATACTTTTACGTATATATGATGATGAATATTAATTGGTTTTTCGCAAATTGCATGTAGGTGAAATGCACTGAAAATCCATCGTGTTCTGGTAATGCAATCACAGTAACAATCACAGATCGGTGTCCTGATGCCTGCAACAATGATCCTGTTCATTTTGACTTTAGTGGAACTGCATTTGGATTGTTAGCAAAACCTGGACAGGAAGATCAACTGCGTAAGGCTGGTAGAATCAACATTTCTTATCAGAGGTGAGGGATTTGCTTGTGTTTCGTTTAGATTATACAAACTGCAGTTTTACTTGCATGCATGCATGCACGATCGATCAGTGTGAGATTTCGGACCATTTCTGATCATTTTAGTGTGTTTTGCAAACTTTAATTTGAAGGACGCCATGCAACTATCCAAATCAGAACATTGTTTTTAAAGTCGACAAAGGTTCCAATCAGTTCTACTTTGCTACTGCTGTGGAATTCGAAAATGGAGATGGAGACATTGGTTTCATTGAGATTCAACCGTCGGGATCTGGCCAATTTTTCCCCATGCAACAAGTTTTTGGTGCAACTTATAAATACGATGTTCCAACGGGAACAAAAGGGCCATACTCTATCAGGGTCACACAAGGTGAATCCAGGAAAAGCATTGTGGCTCAAAATGCGATTCCAGCGGACTGGAAACCTTCCGCATACTATACTTCTTCTGTTAATTTTTAGTTGATTTATGTTTTGAAATATTTTAAGTACTATAGACGACGATCTATGGTTACTAGCACGCAAGAAATTAAAGGGATGAATCCATGAAGCATCATCATATTAAATTATTAATACTAATATTGTTGGGATTATTAATGATTCTTTGTTATGTACTCCAACAAATTGGCAAGCAATAAATTAAAAAGAATTATATATGTTTGAATATATATATTGTGTTTACTCATGTTCTCGATCATTTAGTATACTATAGCTGTCATTAATGATCTCCCTATATATAACAGGAGAAAAATCTCTCTATTTTAACTGCTATCATGCAAGTAAAGGTAATTCAAGTCTCAACATATTGTATATATGGCAACTCAAAACCAGATTTGGAAGAAGAAAGATTTATAAAATTTAAGGTGCAACAACAATCCTATCAGTTTGCAATCATCGAATTGATCATTGTACACATGATTCTCATGGTGACTAGGGTCTTAGTACGATACTTATTAGAATTTGGCAGGAAAGAGATAACTATTGCTAGGATTACTTTAGTGTTGAAAATTTCTACACAAAATGATCTCTCTATTCTTCATTCTTATTCTCTATAATTTGAATGCTGATCATGTAATCAAAATGGGTAGTTCCCTCTTTGTACTTTATATTTTGTTATCAATTAGGTGGTAGGGGTCTATGCCCAACCCCCACCATTACTTGTTGGGTTTTTCTTTAAAAAAATAAAAAATAATTCTCAAAAGTTTTCAATGAATATGTATGCATAAAATGGAATTAGCAGAATATGCATAAAAAAAGTCTCAAGTTGTGAGTTAAAAGGGTTTTTTTTTTTTTTGGGGTTAAAATAAGAGGGTTGGAATATTTGAATTTATAAAGAAATGTTACAATATAAGTTTTTGATGACTAATGTAGTTCTCTTGGAGAAATTACAAGACGAATGAGTTAGGGAAAAAAAAAAACAAAAGAGAGGAGTTAGTAATTAATTCATATTTAAATAAAAGAATTTAATAATTTTTACAGACTCTTTATAATAATTCATTCAAAGTTATGCCCACGTTATTAA
Source organism: Ophiorrhiza pumila (assembly GCA_016586305.1). NCBI lineage: Eukaryota > Viridiplantae > Streptophyta > Magnoliopsida > Gentianales > Rubiaceae > Ophiorrhiza > Ophiorrhiza pumila. The sequence continues at coordinate 3,759,727 of BLIW01000002.1, forward strand.
TTTGGACTTGCATTTGTGACGTGCCCCTTTCACAAATTTCTTCTAATAGTTAACTAATAAGGATAATTTTTTGATTTTATTTCCTTCTCTCTGCATTTTTTTTTTATCTCTTCCATTTCTGGTTTTTGTACTGTTTTTAATTGGTTTTCTTCCATTTCACCATTTAACATGTGATGAAACTTTGGAGTAAAAGCCCATAAAACACATGTAATGACTACCTTTGTTATTTTTCTGTATCTCATTACCATTTTTACCTTAATGAAAGTCACCTTATATTATAAACCAATCCATATTGGGTATGTTGATTAAGGAGGAATCACTTAATTTTTTTCCGACCTTTAAATTTCGAGTTCAAAACTTCATGTATGTCAGTCTATGGTGTAAGTGTGAATGGTTGAAATTAAAAGGCCACTTTATAAGAGATTACCATCAAGAATTTTAGAGAAGCAAATTAATAAATGCCTGACCTCTAATATTACAATATATGCATGCATTTTCCTTCACAAAATACTTTGAACATATACTAGCTAGGCTCAAATGTAGATAGGGCATGTTATGCGTACAAGATATTGCTGTGTTTTCCATCCAAAATAGATACAAATTAATCCAACAAATTGATGAATTGAACTCACAAAATATGTTTAATTCTGAGAATCATTATTCGATATTACTAGCTATATACATAGCAAGAAATCTTTTAGTATTTATTTCTAAGTTCAAGGATGATTTTTTTTTTTTTTCCACCCTATATAAACAATGGATTATATCACTAGCATTGCATCAAACACAAAAACTATTTTTGCTCATTCTTACAGTTTCATCGTATTAATTAATTTTCACATGAATACTTATAAGATGAATTCTATTTTTAATACCTTAATAATTATTCTCTCAAGTTTGTACAGTTTTGGGTATTGCCTAAGTGTTAAGTCGGTGAATGTTTCTGCAATATCTGCTGTGGATGCTTTCTCATCAGCAGTAGCAACTTGGTCTGGGTCGCCTACGGGATCTGGAAGTGGTATGCACCTCTCATTATAATATATATATATATATATATATATATATATATATATATTTTATAACACACACCCTCACATGCATCCTACAGGAATCGAACTCTAAATTACTAATTAACATTAACTGTTAATAACTGAAAACTAGGACAAACATATCATTATATATATATATATATATATATATGTACACACACAACTAGGGAGACATGTTTTTTTTTTCCAAACCCGTATATTTTATTTATAGTAAAAACTTAAAATAATATGTAATACAAATATGAATTGTTCAAAATACAAATAATGGTATCCTACCAAAATATACCGTTATTGTCAACTTACTTTATTTACATTTTTTAAAAAAGCGGAATTATTATCTATCTACTCTAATTGCATCATTCACCTTAGCTGTTTCTACAATAAAACGTTTAGTAGTTTCTACTTATATTCCATGATTCCTCGGTAAGAACATCTGTTAAAATATTTGCTTCCCTCAAACAATGTGTCTGTTTTATAGTTTGATTTTTTTTATTTTTTTTGCAAATACACAAAATATATGAATTTAAAATAATTATTTTTGCACATCTATCATATAGTTTTCTATTATTAATATGAAGTAAATTACACTATATATATATATATATATTTAAATCGTCTAATTTTTCATTTTTCTTCTAAAAAAAAACAAACTACAATGAAAGAATTTGTAGATTTTTAAACTACAGTTGAGATAACTTGAAATTTTTTCAAACTACAGGAGATTTTTTGTACAAGACAAACATTAGATATTTATTAATTATATGAGTTAGTATATAGGCAAGTGTTAATGAAAAATATATCATTTGGTAAATTTTGATAAATTTCATACACTACACCAAACATCGATTATAATAGTGAATAACTACTCAACAAAAATTAATTGTTTTCTCCTCTTTAAAAAAAAAAGGTGGAGCATGTGGATTTGAAAATGATGTAGCCCACCCCCCATACTCAAGCAGGATATCTGCAGGAAATCAGGCCCTATTTAAACAGGGCAAAGGTTGCGGAGCTTGCTATTCGGTAACTTTAATTTTTGCTATTCCTATCATCAATTTATGATCACTTCCAAGAATCCATTTTAATTTCTATATTGTTATCTTTAATTATTTAGCATCTTATTCATACATTTTACTACTGATTGGTTTTTGCAAAATGCATGCAATATTTTATATATATAGGTGAAATGCAATGCAAATCCATCTTGCTCTGGTAATGCAATCACAGTAACAATCACAGATGAGTGTCCTGGCGACTGCAACAATGAACCTGTTCATTTTGATTTAAGTGGTACTGCTTTTGGATTGTTAGCAAAGCCTGGACAGGCAGATAAATTGCGTAATGCCGGTAGAATCACCATTTCTTATCAGAGGTGAGGGATTTGTTTGTGTTTCGTAATTAGATAATACAATCTGTACTTTTACGTGCATGCATGCATTCATGAATGTGAGATTTCTGACTAGAAGACAATGAATTCATAGTTCCTAGCTGATCATTTTAGTGTGTTTTGATGCAAATTGACTTGAGAAGGACGCCATGCAACCAGTGGCGGCCGGAGATACACTGGGGGCAGTGGGGGCAATTGCCCCCAGTGATCTCCCATGCTCTTTATACATATTAGGAAAATATTCATGAAAATTTTAAGAAATATCCATGGTCAAGTTTAAATAAAGAATATAAAATTATTAATTCTTAGTTATATATAATTTTCATATTTATATGTGTCATGTGTGTACTAATTAGTAGCACATCATATATGGAGGGGTTTATTGACATACACATAAGGAAAATATTTATGAATTTTTTTTAAAATATCAATTTTCCTATTTTTACTCCCATTGAAAAACTTTAAATAAAGAAAACATATAGCTTTGATTTAAAGTATGCATTATTTTTACTAGTCAAATATAATATGATAGTTTTTATTGATTGATAAGTAATGAAAATTAAAAGGATTTAAATAAAAGTCCTATATTTTACTAACTAAGTTGACATTAATAAAACAAAATAGTAGTAATATAATAGAATAAGATAAAAAAAAAGAGTAATGTTTGATATATGTATTCATCTTGATTCGAACATGGTTATAAACTTTTAGAAAATTATTAATGTATAATTTGTAACTACAACTTTTAGAGAATACTTATAAAGTAAGATATATAAATGACAAAAATTATATGGCAAACTACATTAGAAATATTTTATTTGAGAGTTGTTAAAATTTTTTGGAACTTTACAAATTATAAACAAATATTAAATATATTTTAGAGTTTAAAATATCACCGTTTAACTGAAAATTGAAAAAAAATAATGTAAGAATGAAAAAATGTATTATTTGATTGTAGGATAATCATTTATATATGCTTCTACTCGCCATAGTTTTTAGACTGAACTAGCACAATGCATATGTAGTCTTTCCCATTTTCGGCCTTACAACATCTTTCAAAAAGTGCCAAACCAATGTAGGAAATTAGGAAAATGAAAAGATCATGGAACAAATTAATTAAAAACAGCATATAAATTCATCATGAAATATTGATTAATAAAATTTGCAAAATTAATAATGCTAATTAAAATGCGAAAAAGTAGCTGAAAATTAACCGACAAACAAGAAACACTAGAGATTATTAGTAATTTTTTTTCTTGGCTTTGAATTGAAGGGATATAAAGAGGTCGGCAGTTAGAAGTTAGAACCACTACTATCTTTTCAACTTTTTCTTACTAATTCAGTGGACGGACGAGAGAAAAACACTCTTCACTCACTTCTCTCATTCACTATCCCAAAATATACTCATCAAACAATATTATACTAAACTAAACTTGTGCGGTGCCTAACAATTTTACAACTATCGATCATTCTCTCCCGTCCGTTTTGGTTGTTCATAGGCGGCGCCACCTTTACACATTGTTTTGTAGAAAAAGTCCTTAACTTCATACTCTCCTTCCACTTGTCACACACACTACACTAACACTGGTCGTAAATTTCTCTACCTCTAAATCCCATCCACAAAACACTACTCAAAACTAAAAAATAGGACTAACCAACCTTCTGTTTTACAAGCCATATAATGTAACTAGAACAAACTCCAACCCTTTTGTGTCTATTTTCGATTTCTAAGTCATTGACTAACTCCTCCTCTTTTTTGAGAATTTCTTTCCTTTGTTTTTTTTTTTTTTGTTAAAAGTTTGAACTTGTATATTAATTCATGGCTTGTACAGAAGACCAACCTCCTAAATTTAAACACTATTGTAGGATATGTAAGAAAGGTTTCATGTGTGGGAGAGCTTTAGGTGGGCATATGAGGGCTCATGGTATTGGTGATGAAAGTGCAAACATTGATGATGATGATCTTGCTAGCGATTGGGAGGATAAATTTGGAGGGGGAGATAGAACTACAAGTAATAGAAGAATGTACCAACTAAGAACGAACCCGAATCGGTTAAAGAGTTGTAGGGTTTGTGAGAATTGTGGGAAAGAATTTTCATCATGGAAATCTTTTCTTGAACATGGCAAATGTAGCTCAGAGGATGCTGAATCATTGGTGTCATCACCAGGTTCAGATGGAGACTACGAAGGCGAACGAAGAGGATGTCAATGGTCGAAAAGGAAGAGATCATTGAGGACTAAGGTGGGAAGTTTTTGCTCAGCTTATCCCAATTCAAGTGAGGATGAAGACCTCATCTTAGCAAAATGCTTAGTTGATTTGGCAAATGCTGGAGTTGAAGCTGAGCCTGATCAGGAGTCTTGTGCTTCTGCAAGTAGGGAAGAAGATAGGCGAACCGCCTTCTTTAATCATCATCATAATCATCATCCTCTTCCAAGTAGAATCCATTTAGAAAAGCCCAAAAGTACTGCTTCCAAAGGTGGCTTGTTTGAATGTAAAGCATGCAAGAAAGTGTTCAATTCTCACCAAGCATTAGGTGGGCATAGGGCAAGTCACAAAAAGGTAAAAGGCTGTTATGCAGCTAAACAAGATCAATTAGACGACAATATTAATATAGCTGATGAAGATGTAATTACACAAGAAGAATTCTTCCCTTCCAAGTCCCAGCCATCATCGTTTCATTTCGAGCAAGGTTCAGCTGTGGGAGGAAATTCAAGGAGGAAATCCAAAGTGCATGAATGCACCATTTGTCACAGGGTTTTTTCAACAGGACAAGCATTAGGAGGGCATAAGAGGTGCCATTGGATCACTTCCAATTCTCAAGAACCTTCATCACTTGTAAAGCTTCAATTCCAGGATCATCATATGGATCATCAAATAATTCACCAGGGTCCAGCATTAGTGAACAAACCAGAGACAGTACTTGATCTCAACATCCCAGCTGCTGCTCAAGGTCATGATCATCATCATGACATGCCTGGAATGTTAAAGCGAGACCCTCAAAATCTTTTGAGCTTCGAGGTCTCTACCGATATACATCTACACACACGTACCAATTTAGATGCAGAAACAAAATGTGATCATAGTCATAATTGCCGTAATAATCATCAAAACAATGATGATATTAATATTGCTGGCATTGAGATCAATGATAAAAATGATAGGAACAAACTACTCAACAAGAACAAAAATATTGATATTAGTACTATTAATGGTCCAATTGAGAATATTGTGGATGATGAGGCAGATAGCAGCAAGGTGGAGTTGGGAAAGCTAAGTAATCTCAAAGATATAAACTTAAGTGGCAATTCTTCACAATGGCTGCAAGTTGGAATTGGTTCAACAACTGATGTTGCTGCTCATCTTTAGAGAGTTTTGGCAGATCGATGTAAATTGTGATCATTTGAATGTATTTTTGTATCATACCAAAAACTGTAAATGATTCAAATATACATGTTTTTTTTTTTCAATTATATATATACAACTTTAATTCACCATGCATGCATGCATATTATCAAAACTTTTTCAAATTTGGGACGAATTAAAACTACTTCTGGGATGTAATTCTTTCTTGATGTGATATGGCATTTACACATTCTTTATCGTGCTTAATTTGCAGATTCTTGAATTACGAACAACATTTCGTTAAAGTAAAAAAATAAAAATGTTATCATTAGTAAGTCAACGTATACAAGATGCTCAGAGATTTAATTCAGTCCAGTTACTACAGTATGTTAATTAATTTTGAGCTTTGAAGAAGTGGCAAAAATAAGTCACGCGTTGTTGGACTCTGACTGTCCATCCAACACGCAAAAACTACAAGAAAATGATTGGGACTTGATAGTGATTTTGCAAGGGACTGCGGATTGATTCCAGGAAAATTATTTTCCTGTAGATGATCTTAATAGCCTTCGTGTATATATATATATATATATATAAATAATTCTTTCTTTTTTTGTCTTTTGGATTATTACAGCATCAAATGATGAGCCTACTTGAAAGAAAGGCTTGTACTTTGATTTTCTTAAAGTTGCTTTTCTTGCAACTTTATAAGGGAAAAAAAAAACTTGTATTGCAATAACAAGAAAAAAAAAAGTAGAGTAGATGAATAGTTCTTAATTAAATCTTAAGATATAATTCTGTTAATTTGCATTTTATGCATTCAAATTTCTTTTATCTTTTCTGGAAATGGTAATTGAGATGTCAAAGTTTGAAGTCATATTCAAATTTGATCTCTTGCATGTTTAAATAATGTTCAAATTGCGTACTAAACATAAAATCCTTTCATCATCTAAATAACAAAATTCAACAGTATTAGATATTCTTAATTCATCCATTTTTTTTTACCTTCCCCTAAAGACTTTACAAATCCCTTCAAAATTTTGACAAACACCAACCTTTATCATCAATGCTAAAATAAAAAAGTTTTAACAGTAATCGATCAAACCATTGTTAATTACGTGTTGCTTTTATTTTATGTTGGTCTAGTGATGAAGGATATTTTGGATTGATTCTACGCAAAAGTTCATGACTTTGAGAAAAATATATTGCAGCTTATTGTAAATGTATGTACGACCAATTCTTTTTTTTCTTTGTAGTGGTACAATTGCAAAATGTATGACCAAGTTGGAGATACAGTCATGCAACCTAATTAAAAGGATTGCAAACCCTTTTATAAAAACTCCTGTAAAACCAATATGAAAAAGACATACAATTAATTACGGCTGAAATCGTAATTCTTATTTCGTTCTGTTTTTACTGTGCGTTAAAATTGTAATTAGCTTATCGAGAAGAGGTGATGTGTTTGACAAAATAACTCAGCTGTACAGCCTCCTTAAGCATAATAATGAATTTGAGCACAATTATGCAAATACATATCCCACTTGTTCCCATGAAGATGCCATCAGTCCCACCTGAAATATATATTGTCCTTGTCCAAAAATGAAGATCTTTAATTCGTTGTACTCTTTCTTTCATTTCATTTATCTTGCATCTTTGCATTTTTACACTAATAAAGATCTTTTTGGAAGAACAGTTCAATTAATTTGTAATGCAAACACTGAATTAGTACTATTTTATGTCATTAATTTAAATCCACAAGATACATACATATGAATAAGCTTAATTTGAAGATGAATGTGTGGATACATATACAGGCCAATTAATAATGAATCTTTTTTGCTTACAAAAATCACTTCCTACGTACTAAATGTATCCCAACATTAAAGTGCATTGTATTGGAAGATATTCCATTATCTAAGATTGATTAATTAGGCAATTAATAAAATAGTTTCAGTTTAATAACAGTGTTCCACAAAACGTCGCATGTAATTTCATTAGTAATTATCTAGGATCGTCTTAATTCACTTTCATTAAGATTTTAATTGTCAAAATTTTCTTTAATTAATTGGGGGGTTTTTTTTTTTTCCTATTATAAGAATTGACAAACGACGTTGGACTGCAGTGAGAATCGAATTTGTATCCTTGGACGAGGGTGCCGATCTTTGCTTCATGGCTGCACTTTTTTTTAACTTTGCAAGATTCCACTCAAATTTAATTTGTGTAAGCTACAAAAACTACACGAAAGATTAATCACTTTTAAATCTTCTAATTGTTCTTTCTTTCGTTCATTTTGTTTTACAAGATTTATTAATGTTCTAATTATATAATTGGAAATAAATATGAAGCAAGTGTGGTGATGAAACTTCCTGCATTAACATCATGCAGAAAGTCATGCAGAAAGTTGAAAACACACACAAAAAAAAGATCATCAACCCATGAAAGATCTATCTATTTAGAGAAAAAATTTAGTGTGTAGCGGACGAATGCATCAAGAAATTCAAGATTAAGCAGCCATGACCAAGGAATAAATAATTAATAATACAATTGCAATAATATTAAAATTAAGTCTGCATTATTATTATTAATTTGATGCGTACCAATGAAAAGCCAAAGCAGAAGAAGAAAGGACCAGGTCCACCTCCACCTCCACCATTTTGCCCAAATAAAACGGCATTTACTTTACTACTCATTCCCTACGAATCTCCATTCTCAAAGGGAAAGGAGTTAGTTTCTTCCTCATTTTCCCACCCCACATTTTCATCACACATTTCAACTAAAGATCCATAATTAAAGGAAAACTAAAAGAAAAGATTTCCAAATAATTCTTGTGTATTATTTACTTTTTTTAATTTCATTAAAATAAATTCATATATATGTCATTAATTTAATGGCATTCTAGCTAGATTCTTGAACCAACCCTCATGCCAAAAATTTTTTTACAACTTTGTCTCTTTTTATTTTGTATATCAGCAACTAATTAAAAGGAAACAGAATCTTTTGAGGCTTAATTAAGTGATTTTGTTTACCAAAAAAATTGAATTTAATTACTACTATATATATTTACTCTAATAAGCAAGCAATTAATGATATTAATCTTGTGAATATTATACCAACAACCCCATGTAGATTTAGAAGAATCTTAGATGTAGAGATGAAGGTCTGTCAAAAAGACAATTTCTTATTGGGGTTCTATATATATCCTTCTTTTCAGGTCACTGCTGGTTGGTATTAAACTGTTTGGGGGCCATTTCCTTCTTTATTTATGGGACTATCTTGGCCACTATTGTTTCCTTTTCTTTTTCTCCGCTTTCACACTAAACTTGAAACAGTTGAGAGATTTTCAAAACTGAACAATTTAATAAATTTTAGAGATTTTTTAGAGCATAAACTCTCTCATTTCATGTTATGTTTCATTGGCCAATACAAAGAAATGGTAAATAAATATAAGGACTGTTTAGGAATGTAAAAGAAGAGGATAGAATTCAATGCAAAAAACTCGCATGTTACATGTCTTCATGCATACTCCTTAATTAAATTAACTTGTACCATTTTCATCACTATTTATTGCTGTTTGCCGTTTTAAAGAAAAGATTTACTAACCCTCAAATGAAAAATTAAGAAATCTAAATCCATTTTTACAAATCTTTTACACCAAAAAATTTCACAATTTTTTTTTTTAATGTTAGTGTGTCAAGATGCATGTGTATATATAGATATCACTTGGTAAAGAAATGCTTGTCAACTACTCCTTTTTGTAGTATCCACTCTCTTTATGCTTCAAAACAGAGGAGAAAGAACAACTTCACAAGCACTTCCCTTCACACATACACACACACAAACAAAAGCAGAGGAAAATAAGGAGAGAGTCTTGAGTGAAAAAAGAAGAAGAAGGCAAATTATGGAGAAAAACAGATGTAAGTTATGCTATAGGAATTTTGCTAATGGTAGAGCTTTAGGTGGGCATATGAGATCTCACATGATGAATCTATATGGACCATCCAAGGTGAAGCAAGAATTCAAAGGAGAACATGAAGAGAACATTAATCATGATCAGCAATTCATGAGTGAAGAGATTGAGTCAGTGCCATCATCATCATCATCATCATCATCAGATGAAGAAGAAGAAGAAGAAGAAGAAGAGAATGAAGATGAAGGGTTGTTTTCTTATCATGTGGTGAGTACTAATAATCATAATAATTTAAAGAGAAGAGTTGGTATGGTGGATCCTGATGATCAGTTGTGTTTTCGAGGAGTTGAGGCTGGTGGTTCTGTTGTTCTTCAAGATAGGGAGAGTGAGACGGAATCATCGAAGAATCCCATTTGTAGAAGATCCAAAAGAGTTAGAAAATCAAGAGTTTCTGACACAATTCTGTTTTCTGATTATATTACCATGAAAGAATTACAAGAAATGAAAAATCCCAAGTCAGAAGAACAAGGTAAGATTCCTTCTGAATTAGTACAAGTACAACCAAGTGTGGAGGCTGAACCACTGAGTTCAATCTCAGAGACTTCCCCAGAAGAGGATGTTGCTCATTGCCTGATGATGTTATCTAGAGACAAGTGGATGAGAAGAGACAATGAAGAAGAAGAAGAAGAAGAAGATTTTTATACAGAGGAGGCTGATCAGGATCAAGAAGAGGGTGACCGTGAAGAACAAGAAAAAGAGACAAAGAAAGGCATAAAGAACAAGTATTATTGTCATGATTTTAGTGTGGTTAAAGTAACCAAGAGTAGGAGTAGAGGTAAGTACAGATGCGAAACATGTAACAAGGTGTTTCGTTCTTATCAAGCTTTAGGGGGTCACAGAGCAAGTCACAAGAGAATTAAAGCCGGACACATTAGCAGCAATTGCAGAGACGAACCTGCAAGGATCGTGGAACAATCAAGGCACGTTGCTGCTTCTGCTGCTGCTGTTGTTTCAAGTTTGGTTGAAGAGAAAATTCATGAATGTCCAGTTTGTTACAGAGTTTTCTCATCAGGACAGGCCCTTGGTGGGCACAAGAGGTCTCATGTTATGGGTGCTGCTGCTGCAGCATCTCGTGTTAGTATTATTCCTGCAACTAAACCATTTTCAAGATTTGGAGAAACTTTTATAGATCTTAACCTCCCAGCTCCAATTGATGATGATGATATTAGTCAAATTGAACTTTCAGCAGTTTCTGATGCTGAATTTGTCAACCCCTTCAAGCGATGAGTTCTTCGAGTTAGGATTTTTTTTTTTTTTTGGCAGAAAAAAACAGATTCATAGTTAGAGGTGGAAAAGTTTTTGGATTCTTGTTAACTTAGCTATGAATGAATGTAAGGCCATGTATGGAGGTTTTGTTTAATCAATCACTTGGCTGTAATCCACTTTATTCCAAATTCTGTTATAACTCTTAAAAGCTAATTAGAATATCAATTAACCAAATGCAAACATATTTTAGTCCCTTTGGCTATATATAGGTCTTGATATTTTTCTAATACATGGAAAATTTCATTGCATGTGTTCAATATTTTTATAAAACTTTGCAAAATGTCTTCTGCCTTAAATATGTCCTAAAATGTGACAAGAAAAAGAAGTTTGTGAGAATAAAACTCAAATATTAATCTCGGGAAAAAAAAGAATTCCAATTGTACAATCCTTGCTCACAATCTTGTGTCATTTCTGAATCGTGATTGCTAGTGCGGCTCACCATGCATTTGGCAATTTTTCCCCTACTTGACTGAGTATAGCAGGGGAGTTAAAGACTTGAGTGAGTTTTCCTTGAAATTTATTAGAATGCTTTGCTACTTGCAACCATAACTTACATTCATGGAGTACTGTTCTCATTGATTTGTATTCTTAATTTTCACAATTTTCAAGCCAAAAAAGATCCTTTAGATATATTGAACAAACAATTTATCAAAAAAATAAAGTTCCACCTGTCAGAACAATCCTAGTTTAAAGCTTAATTAGGAGCTGAATTTTGCCTCTATCTCTTCATTTTCTGTGGACTTCCCAACTTCGCTTATAATCACCAGTCTAATATGCACTAGCTACTTGTCACGGAATGAACATTTTCTTGTTTAACTCAGTGTAACTCAACCAACACTTGGGGAAATTAAAGGGAAAGATAAAAAACAAAGGTTAAGAGTAAGTTTTGAAAGGAAAAAATGCTTAAGGCTCTTTGATACGTTTTAGGCACCAACGTTAGCCAAAACGTGTAAAACGGTAGTGAAAACGTGACATACTGATCTAAAGCATGTATTTAATTTCTTGGACAAGTGAAAAAAAAAAAATCTATATATGAGCCCATGACTTGTTTCTCATTAATTTTCTTTGCCACTCTTGGAATATCTTGAAAATATAAGCAGAAAGTTGAACAAAATCCCTAGTTTAATTGCTAAACAATATTGCTTGTTAGTTGTAGAGTGAATGAATGACCTTGGTATAGATGTCATGCACGGCGAGTGAAAATATATTATGGCATTCAATCACATTAATGAGTGGATAGAGAATGCCATGGTGCATTCTTCTTCTTTTTTTTTCTTTTTTTTTCCTTCACTAATTTCGTTAAATCAGATGTTATCCAAGAATCTTAGAGAATAAAATGAGTTGCACTAAGTTAATTCCTTCATTTTTTTTCTACTAAAAATGAAATTGAAAGGAAAACAGGAAAATTAACTAAAAAATAATTGAAAAGAGAAACTATATATAAAAAAAGGTATATTATACTAAAAATATAAATGAGAAAATGTTTATACAGTAATGAAATCTTATTAATAAGACAATCTACTTAGAAGAATAAAGATGGTAGCGAAATGTAATCCATATATCCGTCTTACTTAATAGAAAAAAGGTTTAAATGTTATTGTTGTTTTGAGTACTAAAAGTCATCATTAAGTCGAATTTACAACGAGATAGTGTAAGCACATACGAAGACAACTTAAAGGATGGTACATTAAGCGTTATGTGTTGTATATTGATTGTTCTTAGCTTACTTTCTCCTTAATTATTAATTTGTGCGTCCATTTACATCTCAAGAACCAACTGCTAACTGCACGAGGCATGACACATTTAGATGTGACTAAAAGGGATTATTACCTCTAACAATTACAAATTGATTATAATATCAGTGAATTAAAATATGATCACTAATTGAACTTTTTGTACACATTGGTTGTGATAATGGAACAAGTTGAAAGCGAAAGAACATGTCAACGTTGAAGCATGCATGCTACTTGTCCAGTGCAGTTTTTCTTGGTAAAAATAAGTATGGAAGCTATGCCATCACTCCGCAATATTTCAATTTTGCTGTAATAATAGGGAAATTGGAGTTTTTTGGAGGGCTTGTTTAGTTTTTTTTTTTTTATTCATTCCCACACATTTAGGCATGTCAAAGAGACAATGTATGAAAGACTATTATGTTAGGGATTAATAAATGTCGAGACGAAGGTGAAATTAACAAAATTTAAATAGAAGCAAATAAAAACCATGCATCGTTTTGGTAAAAAAGATAGAACAAAAACGTAGAAACTAATGATGCATTTTCTTACCGATTATATATATATATATATATATATTCTTAAACAATCAACAACCATCCAACTTGGACACTTAAGTTTTTACTTTTTTTTTTTTTCCTTTTGTCCATTAGTTCATGCTTCTAGTTGAAATAAAGTCAACTTGGACTACAACATCTCAAGATATATGACTACAATTTATAATTGGTCACGGTGACTGTTTCGGCTCGAGAAACATTCAAATCTCATATTTTAGTCTCTGGTCTAGAGGATTTTAGACTTTAGAATTTTCTGTAAAGTCAACTCATATTATTTCATTAACAACAATAATGACCGCATTTGTTTCAATAAGTGATGTCAACTTTATGAATCATACTTTGTCTTGGCGATCAATAGAATTACATAATTTTTAATATGATTGATATATATATATATCATAAAATGTAGTAACATTTTACACCAATTGTGAACTTATTGCAATTGTCCTCGTTCTTTCTATTTTACAACTGACTATTTATAAATAGTACACTCATATTATTAATTCAAGAAAAATAAAGTCAAAATATATGATTTGCAACAACAACTAAACCTTAAAAAAAATGAGGGTTTAAGTGATTCAGTGCCAAAAAAAAAAAAAAGGAAACTAAAAGAGAGCATTAGATAATAATTAGTATCACCCTCCTCAGCAGTCAGCAGTCCCATTTTGGAACTTCATTTGTCGGTAGAAGATGCATGAGCTAGATGCCGTAGAGGGTATATATGTATATTTGTTCAACTACGCTTTAGTTGGGTTCTTGGTGACGGTTTGGTTTGTCTTTTTTATTAAGTTACTATGAACTCAACCTGGACATTTTCATCACCCTTTCTATTGGGACAAAAAAAAAAAAAGAGGACTTCAAGAATCTATGTGAATTGAATGTGGTAGTGATGGAGTGAAAATTTGGATGGACAAAACTAAAGAATGGTATTGGCCTTTAATTAAATGTTTGGTCCGAAGACAATGGATGCACAAAACATGCTCAGTGCATCATCAAGGAATCTTATTAGGCATTCAATTCCAGCTTCTCAAGTACTTGTAGGATTTTTAGTTTTTTTTTTATTTTTTTTTTATTGAATTTTCTTGGAGAACCCCAGAAGGAGAGGATCATGCAATGTTGTGCATTTGCTTGAGGTCAAAATAATCATGCTAATAATATTCTTTATACAGAATTAATACCTAATAGGGATTCCTCCCCTATCTTGCTTTTCACACAAAAAGAAAAAAAACCTAAAAGAAAGTGCAATCAGAACTACTGCTCCCATGACCAAATGCTAGAATATACTCATTCACTTAGTTTGCTTTCTTTCTTTACTACTTTCCCTTTTCATTTTACTTATAATTTGTGTGGATGTGATTATGCATTTTGGGTGATTCAAATTGACATATTTTAATTGGTGAAAATTATCTTTTTTTCAAGAAGAAAAAAGATTTGATTCTCTGTTTATACCTTCAAGTGGATGTGTCATCTTCAACTTTGATCTTTATAGCTTTTCAATTACTAGCTAGGAGTTAAACTCAAAAGACGAAAGTAATTAACAAAGAAAAAAGAAAACTTTCGACCCTTTTTAACACACAACTCAGATTGTGTTTGTGCAATTTCAGATACAGACATAGCTCGATCGATCTTTCACCCAAATTCCTTTATTTTTTAGGTTTATTTGCGCTTTTACTTGTGCCCATCAATGGATAACTTGATTAAGTCTAAAAACTAGAATGTGGCACTATAAATTGTTTGTGAGAATAGAGGGTTGATTAATTAATTGTTAGGAGATCAATCCAATTGTCATGGTCTTCTTGATCTTGATAATGCTTATATAATAAGCCAAGATGTGCATTACCAAGACTTTTTAAGGACAGTTGTGGTTTAGACAGGATTGGTATGGCTGGCTTTTGTAGTTGGATTTGGATGGTCATTGAATCGGTGGGTTGGACCTTATTCTATTAAAAATGAAAGAAACTTGTTCTAAAGTCTACATGAGATTGTGAGAGTGAGTGGCTTCACATTTCTAACGCACCAAGAACCATCCATGAAAGAAACCAAGTGGAAGTGGTGGGGGGAAGATTTCTTTTCTTGTTCTTGTCCTTCCTTGTGTGCAAGTTTTGAAGGGGAAAAATAAAGTAACAAACCATTGATTTGCCAGCTAATGACTTCCAAAGCTCCCAAAAGGAACAAGTCAACATTAATGTTTGATATCTTTTTACCCCAAAAGTTTTAACAAAAAGACCACTTCAGCTTCAATTACATCATTATTGAAATACTAACACTTTTTCAATATTAAACCTTAAATATTGGTTGGTTGTGACATTCAAATGGATGGCATTTACTACTCAACACACTTGTTGCCATCACTCCTTGCAAAATGTCAAAAACTATTTGCTTCTGCTCAAGTCTTCTGTCTACTGTTGTCAATGGAAATGCATATTTTAGTGTCATATCCAATCTTATTCATCAAAAACTTTCAAATACAGATAACCAACATCATCCCTCTTAATTGGTCTTTTAAGTAGTTCTTACAAGGCAAGTTCTTAGCAGTTTCGATATAGTCCCATACACTAGTCTAACTCCAATTTTATGCTCCAACATGTGAGGTTTATGCCTTGTAATTTTCAATTCATTGAAAAGTAACAATTTTTTTTTCCTTTGCAGCTAATTAAGTCATTTACTAGCCCAAAAACAAAAGAAATACAAAAAGGTTTTAATTTATTTTCATTAGTGGGTGAATAATCAACATATTTGAAGAGTTTCACATCCAGATGACCATGGAGTTCTGAGTCAAATTTTTGTGGAGATAAAAGTATACAGATGATTTACCATAAAGTGTCAAGTTTGATAAGAAAAATTTTCAAGTGTTTGGTGAGCAGCACAATAAACATGAGTGCATGCAATCAGGACGACTTGGCCTAGGCCTCATCAGTTTAATATTTGGATATGAAGAAAGTAAGAGGTAATTATGGCGTTCGAACATATCATGAAAATTATCTAACAAAACCCATAAAGGGGAAGTGATTGTAAGTTCAAAGTCTTCTCCACTTCTTGCAGAGAGAGACTTATTAGTGATGGGGTTAATTTGTCTCCATTATTGTTATGGTTTTTAATTTTCAAAGAAGTTAATGCAAATTGAAGGCAACTCTTTGTGAGTTTTACTTATCATGTATAAATTCCAATTAAAGCTATTGTATTGTCACAAAACTGCTGTTGCCCAATAACATCAAATTTAGTTCAGTTCTTTATAGCAACAAGATTAAACATGATAATGGCTGGCTAAACTTTCTTATGCAGACAAATTGATGAAAAGAACATGCACTAAAGTTCATTGCTTCCATAATGTTCCTGTGTATAACTATTTTGTTCATAAAATTAAATAGAATGATGCTAATGCGATGCTTTTAATATAACTCTGTCTAGTTATAAGTAACTTGTTTATATTTTAAATTTATCTGTGTATGAGTAGTAGATTAGAAAAAATAAAGAATGTTAACAGTCGACATAAAAATTTGACCAAACTATATAATATAGATTACATCATGATTATATCATGAAATTTGACCAAGCTATTTTTGGATTATATTATGAAATTTTTATTCTTGGGATTTGTTATGAGAAAAGAATATTTTGAGAGTGTTTGGAATGAATAATTTTATTTTGTTGGGATTTGTATTGAAGATTTTTTTATTAATGGAAGTTTGAAATTTAAATTTGAATTAGTATTTTATTAGTTTATTTTGATGGGAAGTGTGTTAGGAAGAATTGTTTATTATTAAAATTTAAAATTCAAATTCAAATTCAATATTTTATTTATAAAAATTACTGTAGCAAAAATAATTACTGTAGCATTGTTTTGTGTTATAAAAATTTTGATGAAAAAGTTGAACAAAACAAACACCTCATTTTGCAATTGTGAAATAAATCACAAATTTTGCTTTATCCAAACACACCCTAGTAATTGTTGTTGTTATGCTTTTTTTATGCGGAAAACAAATTGGTAAAAAGCGAATCACTATGCCTAGAAATTTAAGTCACATCCGTCTCATAAAAGCCTCTCAAATCCTAGCAAGAAGTTCATCACAATTCACAACCTAACTGCATTAGTGTGGATAATCCCTTTTCCAACTGTGAAAGATCGTTGTAGTAAAGTACCTAACATTCAAGAACTCAAATAATAGTATCAAACTAACAAGAAGAAAATGTTAAATTGTTAAGCTTAGACACCCAAATCAGATAAGAAAACTAACTCAATAAGGCCAAAAAGACTTAACTATGCAGCCTAACTGGTTTTCCAAAAGGAGAAGACTGCCGAATTTTTCTCTCTATCACATCGTTGATTGACCAAAGGAAAAGGGGCATAAGGAATCAAATGCTTAGCTACGAAATAAAGAGAAAGAGGGCAATTGCTGCTTTCATTTATTTTATTGTTTTGCAGCATTGGAAGAAGACATTGTTGTTTTCTTTTCTTTTTTGCATTGCAGTCTTCCACAAAATTTTGCTTCTTTTTCCCTTCTTTAAGTTAAAACTTTGGATATTTTCATTGAATGTGTATATTCTTTTAAGGCACCATACCATCCAGAGATTACCTTCAGTTCACGCTACAAACACCATGATTTCATGGCCCTCTTGAGTAAGCTATACACTCGATGCCCTCACACAACCGTGTCCTGCCTTCCTTCACATGGGATCTCACTCTGCAAGTGCAAACTTACACAGTCTTCTTTAGAATTAATATATGATCAGGCAGGCGTACTCATCGGTTCTACTTTAGTTTGCTATAAATGAAAAATTCAGTCACTGATCAGCACTGAGACAGCCCATTAATGATTACTCATCAAGAAAAGGAAAATTTTGTCAAATAAATCCATTGCATCTTACTTTTTTTCATCAGCAAATTAAACCGATGATTGCAGTGCAAATTCTAGTGTAATCATATACTATAAATTGTTAGTTTTCAGGCGACCACATTCTAACCAGAAATTTCCACAATATGCAAAATTTATATCAACTGTTCTTTCAATCCTATATAATACAACTTAATGCCTTGTGTTGTAACTCAAATGCTCACCTCGGGAAAATATGTGACCGAGATGAAATAATCCGAGCTCCAAACAATGTATTTATGTTATCTGCAAAATAGAATGACGTTAGAGCAAAGTCCCGAGGTGATCTTCGGGAGTCTACTCTGAAACCAAAGTCAATAATTGTTCTCCCTTTTCTGTAAAACATATGGATATATAAAACTAGAGAATAATGTTACCGTTGTTAATTCCTTGCTGTTCAGTAGTTTGTTACTCCAAATCTTTGACTGATTTTCTTTATTTAAATAGTGTCTAAATATTGTTATATCACCTAGCTAGTTCTTTTATCACTTTGAACTCATCATTTCCATGAACTGCAAAAAATTTAAACAGAATTGAAAAGAAAAAAAAAAAACCCAATAAAAAATAATAAGAGCTTAATAGGAGCTGGATATTCTTCTTAATTTACTAATCATTTCTGAAGAGAAGTGATTATCTAAAGAGATCACATCAGTCACAAAAATGACTAGCAAAGCCCATATTGTGCAGAAAATATCTCTCTTTTTTCCATGAAGTTTCTTCTTTATTGGGATCATACTCTTATATTCCTCTTGAGTTGACTAATTACTCAGCTCATATGCTTCCAAACATAAGCTGGTCCGGTGAAAAAACAAATTCATTTTAGAAATAAACGGAGAGCAACAGGTCAACTTCCAAGAAAAAAAAAGGTCATCTCAGAATCATTTCCCCTAACACATTCCATAACAATCTGAGGATTGAACCAATGTGCAAGATTTTAAGCATCCCGATGAAGAATTAAGGGGCTGCTTGGTTGATAGGTTGGATTTAGATCTATAGGTTTTATATGCTGTTATGTTGTAATTGGGAGAAGAGTCTCTTGTTACTCACGTCTACGATTTTTACATTAATAAAATTTAAGATGTCATCCCACCCTATGGCTGAGGTTTGCCGGAAAAAAAGAAACCATTTTAACGACTTGATTTGTATCTATAAGTTATAATAGTACACATTTAATTAATAGAGAATCATGTATACTTTATCAATTTGGTAGATTTGAGAGGGTACTAACAACAAAACGTAGATTTCAAAATTCTATCGAACCCATTTTGATTACTATTCCTATCAAAGAAACCAAATAGCTCATGACATATAGTTTCAATGGCCGGGTATGTTTTCAAAATCAACCAATTGAAATTTGGCAACATTTTTCCTTGTACATTCCCCAATAATTTAGCATGCCACCACTACGATCGAGTCAATTAACAACATAATATACATATATTTTAATACACAGTAGAACGGCATGCCAGTTCATAAGAAAGTTGGACCTCAGCAAGTTTATAAAAATATAGAAAAACATCTGAAAGGAGGAGCATCTTGGGTTCGGAAGCACTGCACCATACATATATAGATGAGAATATATAGTCACGTACACTAATTTTTCCTTGAAAAGACTTGATACTGGGTTCATGTAAACATGTATGGCAACTCATCAAGAAAGCAGAATATGGTTGTAGCGGTATATTCCATCATTCCTCTTCTTCCTTCTTCAACTTGAAATGGTTGTACTAAATAACACAGATTGCTCTCAATTCTCAAAGTACATTCATTCTTCACCCGCAAATTAACCTCTGTTCCCAAGCACAACCAAACTACCTGCAAGACAAACACCCTCGAGGTAAAAGAAGTAACAACTAAAACACTTCGGCATATATCATTGCAATAATATTACATCTCTATATCAATGACACAAAAACAAGCTTTCGTTCACCCAATTTGGAAATTAAAAGCCAAAACATTGCAGATATGGAGTGTCAATCTACTGAATATCAAAAGGTCTTACTTCAAGAAATGTGTATTTTACAGTAGTGTATGGTGTATAGTATGTTCACATGGAAGCAAATAAAACTAAGTTATCTGCATGATAGTATAAAAAAACATGTAGTAATAAACAATTTTAATATTCATACAAAAGTAGTGCAGTTATAATCATTAAAACAATCTGAACTGAAATGAACATATATCTATAGCAAACTGAATTTGGGTAAGAACTAAACAGAAAATGTGACCACTTCCAGTAACATCAACAAATTGAGATACTGTAACACAAATTAAAAACATACCTCAGTTACTACTACCTCTACCATTTATCTTTCCTTTCCAGATCTTCAAATATTTCCTAAATCACTTCATATTCTACACAGTTTTTCCAAGCTCGTGACTTATGTGAGTAGAAAAGAGAGTGATTTTTTAAAACTGCCTACTTTTTTCTTTTCTTCTGTTTCCCTGGTATGGTATCATGTAGTATTGCGCTAATATTCTTATCCTACCATTAAGTTCAATGACGTGCAATTTTTAAGATCAAGAAACTAATATTGACTAAAAAGTCCATTTTATAGATGCGTACACAATCAAATGCCAGTTTGGGAAATGCTCTGTATAACGTAGTTAATGGGAGAATTTTAGTTATTTATTTTTTCCCATTGACATTCTACTAGTGCTAAGAATAATATATCTCTTTTGAAAAAAGAAGATAATAAAATGTAAAAGATTTTCACTTTTCCTATATGATTATCTCACAATATTAAAATCTGAGACTTCTTTCTTTCCTTTTTTCTTTGGCCGTGCATTCCTCATCCTTAAATGAATGAATACAGATATAGAGTTACATAAAAACAACAGTTAACAAGCAAACTTCCCTCGCAAAAGAATCAAAGGTGTCTTTTTTTCTGTTTCTTTTTTTTTTTTTTTTTCTTTTCAAAGAATCAAAGGTTTATGCTCTCATACCCAATAGTCAGTTATGGAAATTTTTAGTAATATCATTTTGAAGAAATTTTCTACTTTTTAAGTATATGTATATATAGTTTAAAAACTATGATAATTAGAACTTCTTCATCCTAATAAAAATTGCAAAGTATCTTTGTATATGATATGATTGTCAACACCTCCCATTATGCATTTAATGTCATTACCCGATCAACAAAATCAAAAGCAATAAATTAGATAAACATCAAAGAAATGATTTAAATTTACCCGCATTAAATTTAAACACACAAATACATATAAAAAAGTTTTCAATGCTTAGCTCAAAATGATTATGCTACAAACTGGAGTACTTACCATTTAACTAGGGTGTTGGTATGAATTAGGACATCACGATGAGGAGCATCCGGGGAGAAATACAGTGGCGCAACTTCCCCTGTTTCAAGATTTACAGCAAGAATTGAATTCCAGACCCGAGAACACCATGATTCACTCTCCAAGACAATGATGCGGCCTTTGTCTAGCCAGCCTATAGGTGCCAAACAAAAAAGTGGAATCACATTTCTCGTTATCTCATCTCCAATCTCACAAACTTTAGACCATTCACACTTTTTTGAGTTCCTCAGTACATATACAGTTATTCCTATTTGTTCAGGAATAACGCAAGATAGATTCTCTCCCATTTTCAAAAGCCAGTGAAGGTAACTTCTCCCATTCGGTAGTTGAATGAAGCAAGTGGTTTCGTCATGAAGGTCAATCGCTAATATTTCAATACCGCTTACAGACAAATAGGCAACATGTCCTGCGATGGCTGAAGTAGGACGAACCATTCTATCAGAAGTTCCTCTAGCAAGCGGAAGATTAATCCGTCTCCATGATACATCAATACCCACCGTAAATACGAGGCCATAGAGAATTCCAGATCTTTTCAGAAAGCATATGACTACATAATGTCCAGTCTTAACAATGTATGCAAGCTGACAAAATAGTATCAACTCATCGCCAATAGAAGGTAAAAGCTTAACCTCCCTGGTGGCAGGATTCACAATATATAGAGTTCCGAGAGTCATCGGGATTTCTCTTTTTTGACTCAATGAAAGACGCCAATCATATGGAAAGAAGAACAAGCACAAACCCCTCAAACTATCCAAGGGTTTTCCACAAAGCCATTGCCTTGAATGTGCTATAAAGCTTCCACCTTCCATATCATAAAAATAGCCATGAGGTGGAACATCATACTCTTGGAGGAGTAAACCAGCTCTTGTGGAACTTACAAGGTGTTTCTTAATAAATGAAGGGTGACGGATCATATTTGCCCATGATTTGCACACTAGCTTTCCAGTATCGTGGAGGAAGTCAGCAGGAAGCAGAATGAGAATTTGAAATATAATGTCAAGAGGAAGATGTGGTATAACATTCAAATTTTCATTTCCTTGCCCGTAGTGTCGGATGATCTTGGCCATGACTATTTAGACTTTCACCAGACGATTTCTTTCTACCTTAATCCTGGATTAAAATGCCAAGCATAAGAAGCAGAAAATGTTGTTCGCACATAAAAATTATGATTGCAATAATGAATCTCAAACAAAACTGATAAATTAGGATATGCAGAAAAGTAAATCTGGCTAGTAAAGAGACTGGCCAACACTGAACATACTGTTGACATCAAACATTAGATTATACTAAGCTTAATAAGTGAATCAGTAGAGCCCAATACACAATTCAATGTGAATTATGCAGCATCATCTCGTGTTTCTTCCCTCATTACGACCACAAACAGATGTACTTGGAAATTCACTCTCAAGCATATGATTCTCAAACAATCATTGACTTTCAGAAGATACCTTACTCAGATAAACTCTTGTCCTGCATATTTCACAAGACACGCTGATGAGGGTATACGTAAGAGAACTCTCTTCCTGTATCACTAGTAAAATCATTCTCCTTATTAAACCAGTCATTATTATCTTCCCTTGCTCTGTCTCATGATTTTGGTCAAATACATATATATCATCCTCACTCTGACATTCCACGACATAATCAGCATTGTGGAACACACCTCCAAATTAATTCCAACTACAGCTTTGATCCCCCATTAATCAAATTAAGCTGACCCTGGATGTCATATAGCTTTCACAATGCGCACACTGTTATCCATTACCCTCATCTACTAACTTTGGAGGCAATTCCAGCCTCTTGTCCATGCAGGTTCATTGGCATTAATTCTATGCTTTCTAATTATATATGGCACATGGAAAATCACTTCCATAAGTATTTCACAGGTAAGAGTAATTGTTACGCTCACAGGTAAAGAGTAATTGTCAAGCCAGATCATGAATTAATACCTCACAAACATCACCTTGCATTACCAAAACAGGAATATTATCATGATACCTTTCCCCATTTCTGGACGTGTAGTGTATAATCATCTTTAAACAGGAAAAGATCCATAGAAGGAAAGGATAAAAAGGCAGAGAACTACAACCGCATTTGTAGAAAGATAGGCATAAGAAAGTTTAATGTTTACAAGTACATCAACAGAATGACTCAATTTTACATAACATCAAGAAAATTATTCTAACACCAGAATAACCCAATTTGACTAATAGACCCCAATTGGTAGGAGATAAAATTGACAAAAAATACACACCTAACCAGGCCCATAGATGCATGCATCAAACTCCACATCAAAGTAAACCATAAAGACTCAGGAAACCCCAATTTGATTTCAAATACCACAAAAAATATTTTCAATGCCATATAACTTGCAAATCTTGTCCTCTTCAGCAAAATGTGTGTAACCTAGATGCATTTTGTAATCAAGTGCAATTGACCACCCAAACTCTAGATCTACAGCCATAAATTTGTACTACACCATAAGTTCTATATTTGAGATAACACATAAGCTACATGCATGTGATGATTTAATGCAAAATTACCTCCTTTGGATTTGGTCCAAACGTATAAGATAAAGGTATCAATAGATCTGTTACAAAATTCGCTCTCTTCCCTCAAATTCAGATGCCAATTACGAAGGTTACACACAATTTCTTTGAAAATCAAGAGAAAAGAAGCTAAGAAGAGTTGACAGAGAAGTACAGGAAGAACACGAAAGACTGTGAACTGAGATGCGGATGGTTCTTTACTCATGGATTAAATAAGGTGAGACTTTACCCTTGTTCCAAACATGGGCATAAAGGTCTTTTGGTGAATGCCAATTTCGAAAGCACTTGTCTATTAATCATGTGAAACATTGTCAAACCACGTCATTTAGGCACGTGCATTTGCCCATTCATACTTGACTAGGAGTTGTACTAAAATTTTCCCTATCTAGAAGGCTACAGTGTAATATAACCAAATGTCAAGGAGTCTAGATGCAACTAACTTCCACAGTTTTTCACACAATCAAATTACACAACAAGACATAAGAACAAAGACAACAAAAGATGATGAAAACAAAAGAGGGAAAGCGAGGTCAAATTACATTACTGCAATGTGGAAAGAGAAGCACATATCACAAAATCGTAAACAAACAATAAAACCATAAGCAAATATATCAATACTAAATTCAGAACATGAGGTACCATGAAACATGCATAAACAGTTCAGTTTCATGAAAGGTTCTCCAAAAAGATTCTCACAGTTACATGGCCGAAATTTTTGCTAATCATTTGACATCTACAGAGGTAGAGAAAAGGTGCATTCAGAGTTTTCTCTGTGAAGGATGGCATTAGTGTGACAAAATGAGAAACCCATCCGTATTATGTACCTCAAGTATGTAATTCAAGTTACAAAGGGAAAAAAAAGGAAGTTTCGTGTAACTACAAAAGGTGAGAAAATATTTATGGTAAGTATTGTTCAACAGTTAATGCATTACCTCAGTTTAATCACTTTCTATATTGTTCCATGGAGAGAGGGACAAAACTAGCATAAATGACAAATAAACCTACACTTTTTACTGCCTTGAGTAAAGCAAACATAATGCAGCCTAAATTTCGGGTTGATGAAGGTATTGTACTCCATATAAAGAGAAAAGAAATTTAAAATATCAACCATATACCTCTGAGGGAGGAAAGGATATTTAACTAGTTGTCAAGTTTGAACAACTAAAATACAGAATCTTCGGACACAACCAACAGTACAGCAACTGAAGTTGAGTATTGTTTTACAACATTTACCAGAATAGATAGCTCTTTGATTACGCAAAGACGAAAGCCTTCAATATTTGATGCCCAGGTCTCCATCTCAAAGTCAAAGCAACTAAGCATGTTTGAACACATTTGAAACACATCCCATTCCAATATCAATGTTATATCCTGAACACACTGGCTAATTTTGGTGAAAAGTAAAGTCCAAGTCCAAGTCCAAGTCCATAGTAAAGATCACAAACATAATAAGATTAGGTGATCCTTCCACTCCTGTAATAGGTTAAATTTGTACCAATTGATCTCTAACCATACCCACATGGACTGGGTCTAATAACATAAGTTATTCGGTACAAAAGTTCCACTGTCAAGACATGCACAAAAAAGAAAAATTAAGGCAACTTTGTTCTATGAAATAAAACAAGCTAAGAAGCAAAGGACAATATTCTACATCTGAAACCTTTCCAACTTCGTGAATTCAATCTTTTATTGTTTTGGGTTTTTCCTGGACAGTTCTCGTAGATGAGCACATGTACTAGAAGGTAATAGTTTGCACACACAATTTAATACCATTATTTCCTTTTTCTTGTTAAATCACTCATATCTTACAACAAGCCCACAATGTCTACGGAACATGAAAAAGATCTCATGTAATTCAATATCCCTAATGTTGGATTGTCATCCCTTTCCATTGCTGTAAGAAAGTAACAGATTTTCACTTTCATTCTTTCAGGGCATAACATTACCATGCCTATCTTTTTCTTGTTGGCAACTTAACGAGAGCACTTGTTACTATAAATTGACAATCTAGAATCTGAACAGACAAGAAAATTAAATTTTTTAAACGCTTTGAACAGCAAGAACACAGGCTAGAATACATGACACGGAAGTAAAAGCTGAAGTCAATAGAACCTTGATCCAAGTTCATAATGGATCCTAAATGGCAAGTTAAAATACTAGGCATCATATGAAATCAAAAGCAAATAGCGAATGCCTATAAATGAAATAACTTTAAGATCAGATAAGTGTAAAGAAAACTAAATTCAACTTCACAAATTAAAGTATTGCATTGAATCTTTACAGCACAGAAATCGCCTCAGTTATTATTATTGTTACTATTATTACTTTAATCTTTCCGTTGTTGAGGTAACAAACAATCTGCATTTCCTATACAAAACGCGAAGAAAACCGTAAAGAAGTCTGCCTAAACGGCGATTTTAGAAGAAAACAAATATAAAAAATGTTCAGTGATAAATAGCTGACCTAAGTAGGAGGCGTAGATTCGGAGAAGTGGTGGTGGCGGTGGTGGTGGTGGTGGTGGAGGAGGAGATAATGGTGCTGGTGCCGGCGATGGGAGCGACGAACTTCCGCAGTCATCTTCATCTCCACGTACGGTATCCATGTGAGTTGAGATCGTGAACGATGGAATCGTCTTCATCTCCTTCGCAAGCCGCCGGAGATCTTCAAAAAAAGGAAAAAAAAAAAAAAACTGCCTTATTCTCTTAAAAAATGATCGCCTCAGCGTCAAACCGGCGGGAGCAAACTGTAGAGTTTTCGTTCGCGCAAGATAGATTATGTTGTTACTATTACACGACGTCGTATGCCATATTACAGATGCCACCTGAGCCAAAACGACAGCGTTTTGCAAGTGCCAATCGAGATTTATTTTCTCTAATTATTTGCATGTTGAAAATTTCCAATTCTAATTGTAAAAGAATTTATTAGAAGTCAAATTTACCAAAAAGAATCACTACATATTCGAAGAGAAGAGACAGGACCGATTCACATGTACAATTACGAGTTAATCGAAATTTTAATTTGCGGATAAAAATGACAATTATAATCACGATTTTAACAATGATTAATTAATTATCCATTTTATACATAAACCACATTTTATCGAATCATAAATTCAATCGTTTTATAGATAATTAGAGTCATGATTTCAATAATATCATTTTTTTTATATGAACTACACTATATATACAAAACGATTTCACAGAAAATTTTTGTATTAAACATGAGTTTTTGTAATAACTAGCAATTCATAATTTAAACAGCATATGATTCACAAAAAAAAAAAGTATTGGAATTTTGAAGAAAGGAATTAAGTGGGGATATAGATGTACTATTCTTGTTAGTTGTTGCTTGATAAGAAAGAAAGAAATATTAACAAAGACAAAAAAAATAGGGGTAAGAATATTTTTATACGATATTATATATAAGTGATCAATCACTTATAATAAAACTCAACAAATAGAATGAGATTAGTATTCCCTATTATTACTCTATTATGAACTTTAACCTAAGATATTTCATTCCATAATAATATATAATTATTATTCTAATAAAACGATAAAGTGAATATCTTTCGGTCAAATGAATCAATCATTAGTTTAGTACGAAGTACGAAAAAAGAATCATGGGAGGAGGAGGCGCAGAAACAGCTTTGCCAACTGTGGTCCCTAGTACCTATGATGGCGGCGCCGCCGCCTATTGTTCATCAACCTCCATAACTAAATCAACTGCCATCACCACTGATATTCACACGCATCGTCCGGTACTCTCGAAGTTTTCCGGTGGACCCTTTAAGGCGCAACCATCATCATCATCATCAAGTATTGGGATAAGTTGTGTCTGCCCCGTCGAGCCTGCCGAAGTATATTATGAAAATTTGGATTTTTCAAGAAAGCTGCCTTGCTCTAGTTGTGTTTTTGGGGCTGCACCGTCCAGATTGGAAGTTGAAACTGCCATGGCTGATCTACTTAGGTATACACCGTGTCCCATGCATGCATGTTAAAGAACATATAAATTAATAACGGAAGTCGTGATTCTTGTAGAGACAAATTGGGAAAATTGCTCAAATTCATAACTTTATGAGGATTGAGGAGCCTGAATCAGTATTCATCATGGCCATTGAAAAAACTAATTACGTTGGAATGTGGCCTGTGGTAATGAACTTATTAATGCCACAAACAAAATTTGCAGAAAATTGCTTTCAGCCCTGACACTTTGCTGTGTGTTTTCTGACAAGAAAACTTTGAATCAATCCAATGAAACTAAGTGTTTTAATGTTCCGCATTACAGTGACCTTGATATAGATCAGTCTTGTGGGTTGTTGCCTCCTCTTGATTGAGTTGTATGGATTGTGGTTGTACTTGCTCAGGTTTATGCATGGTGAAGCAAGATCAAACATGCACTGGCTTCAGCCAATTGTTTATCCTAGTGACTTAGGAATGCTGCAAAGCCCTAGCTATGCAAGAGTTCACGATGCTTTTGGTATGCTCCAAAGAGAACCAACAGTTCAGGTGGGTGATGATGAAACAATGCATTTCGTAGTTGTTCTCTTTTTTTTTTTTTTTTTTTTCTAAATTACATAAGGCTTAGAGATTTTATGTATTGTGGTGACTACTGGTTTAGAATTTCAACAGCATTTGCATTTGCATTTGCATATTATTTTGTGCTTAATTTAGTCTCTGAAATGAAGGTGGTTGTAATTTTGGTGTAGAACATGGTCATAAACATATCCAGTGACAAAGCTGTTTGGGATGCTATCATGAGCAACCGGGCAATTCAGAATCTCCAAACCTCGGTTGCTGCAGGTTTTGTGCAACTTAATTACTCCTCTATAACAAGTTGCCACTTTATATTTTGAACATTTCCAAGCTGAAGTTTGCTCTTTTTCCTATTTATTCATTGCAAGAAACACAAATATATATATATTCTGCCCTCTTCTGTGCATTCAGAACTTGTAGCCATTTATGATCGGCTGTTAAAGTTGTGATGTTTAATTATCCAATGCTTCTTCGTAGAACAAAGAACACAGACATCCAGTGAAGAAGCAAACATAGCAAACCTGATGGTGAAGTGGATTCTCGAAATCAGCAAGTCAAAGATCGTGCATTTGATTGAGAAGATTGGAATGATGGCGGTTGAGTTATTTCTACCAAGGGAAAAAGAAAAGTCCACCTCAGAACTCACTGATCTTGTGGAAGAAAAGATCAGATCTTCATTACTTCTTTCGGTGGTTATTCTCATGATAGTGGTTGTCACCCGAAATGATGGAGCTTGAACTTGATGTCCCTCCAGGCTCCAGGCTCCAGGCTCCATCATTTTATTATGAGTTCCAAGAATTCTTAATTAGATTGAATAATGCAGACCAAGTTCTCTTTTTATTAAAAATCTTGATTCTATATTCTCGTCCTCATTTCTTGTCCGTTTACAATTTTACTTCCTTTTTGTATGAATGCCAGAAAATGCCTGATCTGAACTGCTAATTACCAACACTCAGAGCAACAAAATTTTAAAAAAAAAAAAAAATGCAAAAGTTGCAAATCTTGAATGGCGTAACAAAAGACGTAAAACAATGGACCGCGAACTATGATTTTCCCTATCTTTTCTTCATTAACGTCATTTGTGACCAGTGATCCTCGTACCTTCTAATTGTCTGGATGTTGAATTTGAAGCTTTTGAGCAACAAAGTTTAGGCCGAAAGAAGAATTTATTACCGTTGGATCATATTGAATAAAAGAGTTTATTTCTCAGATACGACAAGGTTTCTGCAAGAGATAAAGAAACTTTAGATAACATGACTTTGGCTGTAGTGGTACCAAACTCCATTTTTCATGGATTGAGCTTTTGTGTATTGGTTTAAAGATCAGACGCAATAAGGAAGAAAATTAACATGCCCCATCGCTAATACAACAGTTACTTTGTCAACGCTATTCTTCAAGTAATGCAATTTCGCATCCATTTTTTAAACACAAGCATAGATAATTACCTCTCCTGAATGTCGCATGTCACAAAAAGGGTTAGTATCTTCCTATGAAAGAGATGATTGAATTCCATTGTAAAAAAAAAAAATTAAAAAAGAAAAAAGAAGAAGAAGAAGAAGAAGAAGAAGAAGAAGAAAAGAAACACTAGATCTGAAAGTAACTAAACAGCATCAACTTGGCTTGTGCTCTCCACCATTTCAAACATCCTACATGGTAAGAACTAGCATCTCTGAATTGCGATGATGACTAGTCATTAGTTCAACCAAAACTTAGGGCCCATAATCTCCCTATCGACAGCAGAACCTTGACTAGCAAGCTTTTGAATCCGCTGAGAGAATTCTTCGGCCTACAACAGATTGAAGAGTCAGCATACTAGTGATAGAGTAGATATCTTTCTGGGAATAACATGGGAGTTTATTACTCTTGTGTTTGATGTCTGCCAAGGAGTACACAGATAAAAGTGTACTAAAGATAATTCCAAAACTAGATAGCAGTTGGGTGGGAAAAAGAAAGTACAGTGCATCAGTCATGCAGTCATGAAATTAAGGACGAAAAATGTTGCTAGTAAGAATCTACCTTTTCATCAACCCACATCAATGAACTCAGTTGATTATTTAAGATCCGAACAACGACATCCAGTGGAGTCATTGCATCAGTTACCTCCAGTTCCCCACCCTAAATGGAGGACAGACGGTAAGTTACTTGTAAAGGCTAAATTAAAAGTTGAAACAGTAGATGCAGCCACACTTACCTGGCTTGTGTTGAGAGTGTTAATAATTGCCTTGACCTGCTCTGTCATCTGTTCCAATTCCCTCTCAACAAATTCAGCTTGCTCATACCTGAAATTAAACCAACAGAAACAACTGCTAAATACTAATTTAATACAATTTGTTTCAGTTGTAACTTTGCTATGGTCATGTAATAAGCTTACATCAGATAAAACTTCACCGCAGATAATTAGTTAACAAGATTTAAGGGAAACAACACATCAAACTATGATTGATTGCTCAGAGATCCCAAATATCAGTCACCAGAAAGCTCTTAGAAAACCATGCTTGCCAGCTTTATAAGAAAATACAAGTACTAAAACCAGAAAGATAATATTGCGCTTCAAAAAAATTTCAAGCTTCAACCAATTACTGATGTGGTTTATCATAAAACGCAAGGAGGACAGCATTCAAGTGGATCCAAACTATAAGTTAAAGAGTTCAAAGAAAACTCACCGCCCCAACTTGGCTACTCTGACACAACTTGGTAAAATGCAAAAATTTCGCCACCACAAAATTGATTCTCACTATCACATACATCGTGTAAAAATCATGAAGTCACTGAATTAGCTCCACAAAACCACACATGAAGTTGGAAATTAGTCATTCCATCCAATTACATTCAGATAAAATCAATGCTAAGTTCAAAACTATGATACTCGGTATTTTGAGGTCATGTAGCAGATAAGTGAAGCAGTGAAAGACGCACCAAAAAAAACAACATATATCTAAATACATAAATCAAATAGAATACTAAAAATCTACACTTACATTGCATCTCTTGTGGAAGCAGCCTCATCATCAAGAAGCAATCCGCGCTCATCTTTGTATATCCGCTCAGCTTCATCTTCCATACTTAGCAAAGCTTTGTCAACCTTAAAAATGATAAAAGAGAGCATATAAAGGACTAACAAAGAAATGCTATTAGAGCTAGCCCTAATGAATGAAATTGGACTCAGAAAAGGCCATACCAAGCAATAGTTTGTTTGATATTCAAGTAAGTTTCCTGAATTAGGTGATTTTAGAATAAAAACAATAGTTTATTCTGACATTCAACTGATGTGCACTACAAAAATATCAATGTCAAAACCATCAAAATGCTTGGATCAAAATCTAATTAACTACCAGATTGCTAAAGCCACCAACAAGGCAAATTATTCAGGAAAAGAATGACTTCCTCGTATAATTCCTGTACTTGCAAGCGTATTTGGGTAAAATGCTAGTATCAGTCGTGCTAAGAATTTGATGCAGAACTCTAGCATGCAGCCACAATTATCAAATTTTGATGACATCATTGAATAAACAGACTGAAAGGGACACAAAAGATCACAAGATCATCACAACAAGAACATCGAAAAGTGTAGTAATCCATGAGCAACAAGTGTCCGAGTATGAGATATACAGCACTAGATGATGAATTAGCAAGGATAATGGATGAGATTGGGTACCTCCTCTTGATGAGTCTCAATGAGCTCCAGCTGCCGCTCTAAGTTAGCTTGTGTCTCAACCACTTTTGCGACTTCAGTCTAACAGAAATTTATGCACCACATTCAATGTATAAGCAATTAAGCTAGCATTATATGACTGCAGTAGCAAATTAGATATTTAATACAACACGTACACAAGCATAAAAGAAAGCAAATATGTGCAAGCTATGGAGAAAGATGAAACAGGATATTCTAAACAGATTTTAGGATATCCCAAACCTAAAGTGCTAAATGAGGATAAATCAATAGAAAATAGATATCTGCATAGGATTTTGTTGACAGTTAGTGCCATCATTCGGTGCTTGTCTCAGAGCAGAATAGTGCATTAACTGGAAACAACAAACTAAAACTGAGAGAGCAAATCACTACCTCAAGCCTGAGAAGGATGTCACGATTCTGCAAGATCCGTTTGTCCCACTCAGCAATTGCATTAGCCTGCTTTTGAAATTTCCGAGCACGCTCCTGTAACTCAGCATTCCACTCCTTGATTATCTGCACATATTACATTTAAAGATTCTGAGAGGCATTCTAGTATTGCAGAAGTAGATTATATTGAAACTTAAAGAGAAGCAAAGCCCAGCAAAGAAAGTAAAAACAGAAAAAGACCATGAGCTGAAAAAATAAATTAAAACATTTAAGTACCTCCTCAACAGTTTTTCCAGTGATTTCTGAAGGTAATTTTGGTGCAGCAGCTACAGCAGTAGTGGCAGTTGAGGTGGTACTAGAGGATAAGTCAAACAGAATTCACCATCACACATCTACAATATGCTGAATATTTTTGTCTGCAAACAGGCTAGCAAATTTAATAGGCAGAGGCAAAGACATGATGTTTGGCAGATCACATGTCCCTGCAAACCATGCTACCACCTAATCTGCACCAACAAACACACCCCCCTCCCCCCCCCCCAGCTTTTTCTTTTCTTTTCTTGAGATTCCACATAATGGGATAAAGGCTTAGTTGTTGTTGTTTGAGAGGGGGGCATTTGATGTACAAAGAAAACATAAAGAAGGGCATTTGAGGAATTTCTTACAAAGATGAATTTGGCAACCATTTACTGGCACTAATGGCCCCAGTATTAAGGTAATTCACGTTAATCTTCTAGTACCAATACTGCTAATATGGTTACCAGAATGCTAGGGGCATATCAATAAATTCAGTTCAGTAAAATGTGTCATGACTGTGCCCATGGAAGCACTTAAATCAAGACAAATTACATAGTTAATTGAACCGGATTTTTTATTTTAGTCAAACTCTAATTCTTGGTGTCAAAATTCAAATCCAGCTCCCCCTTAGCAGCTAAATTAATCAGTCCTTTAATTTTTTTTAAATTGACTAGTTGCTTTGAGGTTTCTTTTGTATTTTTTACCTTGTAAACCATGTAGAACAAGTTTTTTTTGAAATATTTAAATACCTGTGGTTCCTATTTAAAAACAGATTTTGCTTCCTAAAATTCTTAAGACTAAATTCAAATTTTGTTGAAAGAGGGAAAGATGTATAACACAAGGACCGGGTAGGAGTATTCTGTGATTATTCTTACCCACTACTGGAAGCTACAACCAAAGATGATGTTTGAGCAGCAGAACTGGCAATTGATGTTGCTGCAGCAGAAGTTGAAATAGGGACACCTATAGAGAAAAAGAATTGTAATATTACATATCAATCAAACTTCGGTTAGGAAAAACGGGATAATAATTCAGGCAACATGGAACCGACCTTAGAGTCTCAGAAGTAAAATGCACAAAAACAATTCTCAGCCTTATAGGAATAAGGGGATAATAATACATCAAGTGTGAGTGCTACATAAACAATTATTCAGCTTGCAACCAAATAACTCCCACAAAATGAAATAGTTCTTTTATGCTCACCCACATAGAGCATGTATTAACATCCCCAAAAGATTTGAGTAGCGAGCAACCAATTAATGCCAAAAATTAACTACTGGACATGATGTATAAGGAAGCAAAGAAATCAAACGTTAGCGATCAAAATCTCAAAATTACTTAAGGGGAGAAAACAAAGGTATTAATCGGAATAACAGGGAGAAAAAGATAGGAGAAAAGAAGACATGTAGATCACTAGTTCATTAGTCACTATTTAGGAAATCGCGTACTAGACCAGCTTCACCACAAGACGTACTTTAATAGGAAAAAAAATAGCTCTGAATCGATAGTTTTAAGAACTAGAAAACCAGAAAACCTAGTAGGGTATTCATAAAGATCACTATCCAAGGCAAGGCAATTTTCTAGCAAGGCCTTTATGGCCAAACTTCTTTATAGTAACCATTAAATTTTGAGCTTTGGTACTAAAAAGGAGAAATATGCATACACTTAACTGAAATTATCCAATCGAACAGAAATGACCAAACATATTAGAAGCAGAGTAGCAGAAAACAGAAGTCCTTACTTCAGAATCCATTCTAAGTTTCCTAATACATAAAAAACTAAGCTGTACGAACTTTTCCTCAACAGGTTGGGTTGGGTGGGTGAAGGAGGAATGGGATTAAAATGGGAATAGACACAGGTGGGAAATGATTTGGGGAAGAAGATAGACAAGTCATCTGGTTTCTTTCTCAGACCATTTGAATAGTCCTTCACCCAGATTAGACCCCTCAAAGTCATTTCCTTCGAGTTCAATCTTCATGTGATCAACATCATTCTTCCAAACCATTTGTTGTAGCTCCATTTCCATGAGGGATTTCTTTGCTGCATTAATTTGCTGACCTAACTTAACCGGATGGATGAAACATTTATGATATTTTGAAGCTGCAGATATTTTCACAAGCCAGTTCTGCAACCATTCTACACCAAAACCAAAGGCCATTGCATCATGAGCTCACCTCTGTAAGAGTTGGATTCCTATAAGGACCTAATGAACCCATGGTATGGTTGCAGAATCAGTGAACCACTTCAGCCACCAGTTGCAACAGTACTAACTTCATAACCGTACTCTTCACTGTGCTCCCCTTAGTTATGTTTCCATGCTAGCCTAAATACCGTTTATAGTCCCCTAAGCTTTCTGTAGCGAAAGAGTCAGACCATTCATATCTGCACAAAAAGAAAAGACAGAAGACAAACAAGCCTAGTTACCTGATATTCCAACTTCATCTCCAGAAACAACTTCAGATCCAATAGATGACCTTTCATATGGCTCTTCTAAACTCTCTTCAAAACCGTCACTAGTGTGTCTCTTTCACAGCAGACCATGTGCTGGGAGCACTCGTGATTACCATAGTTGACTCAGCAAATGATGAGTTCATCAAAAAATTCACAGCATGAATTACAGATAGAATGGTCCCCATCCCCTAGCAATATCAAATTACTGCTAGCAGCAATGGAAATTGATTGACAATATCGATCACCAATCGATATACCCTTCCCAACATACCTTTCCCCACCACAATCTTGCACCATCTCAGGAAACTCTTTCTTGTCGCAACCAAAATCAGTTATCCTCTCTCCCACATGCTCACCTTTAGAACGTACCTCTTCCAATTCATCATCACCTAATTCTACCCTGAAAGTAATAGCAGACAACCTGAGCAATTTCCAGTGAAGGAGGGAATCCTGAAATGAATTGAAGAGGAACTTCAACTCAACTTAACCAAAATAAACCCAAACTCCAAACAATGTCGAATTGAGCTTATTACATTTATTTCCCATGCTGCACATCGTCTCCCACACAAAAGTTCGGAAATTTAAGAGATTTAAGTATTAATGAAAATATGACTACAAAGCTTTCATATCATTATCTACTGAGACAGCTAAATGATCTCAAGTCCCTTCTGCATCCAGCAGAATATATATGACCAAGAACAACAAAGCAAACAGGACCAGATCATGCAGCAATCAAGTTAGATCCTTCTTTAGGATAATCCATTGAACTACTATTACGTAAAATGACAGATTAACAAAAATGACACTTCAAAAACAGGACTATTACGTGAAAAGACAGATTAACAAAAATGACACTTCAAAAACAGGAATAATACGTGAAAAGACAGATTAACAAAAATGACACTTCAAAAACAGGACTAATACGTGAAAGACAGATTAACAAAAATGACACTTCAAAAACAGGGCAACGGCAATAACTTCCTACAATAAGAAAAAATGAGAACAAAGAAGTCACAACTTTAAAGTAGAACACTACCAAAAGCAGGAGCAACCACAGTTGTTGGCTGTTGTGATGGCACAGCGGATGCAGGCGATTTGGTCGACAGTGACAATGATCCCGTCGTACCAAAACTAGTAAACCCTCCTGATGGAGCAGCAGCCAAACCAGAAGTCAATGCAGTTGTAGCTGCTGAAGAGGCAGTTGTACTAAAACCAGGGAAAGTTAAATCTGATCCAGTAAAACTAGCAGTAGTAGCAGATGCAGCACTTGCACTAGTTGCCGCAGGTGTTGAGGCACTGGTGGTGGTTGTAACAGTCGAATACAGAGTTGAAGAAGCCGTTCCAAAACCAGATGGCTTAGAAGCAGGAGTAAAAGAGAAAGCAGGAGCAGAGGCAGGGGATTGAAATCCAGAAGTCCCGAGTGAAAGCCCTGATGCAGATGCGGATGATGAAGATGTCAGTGGCGAGGAAGTCGCAAATGAAAAACCCGAGCTTGGTGAAGATGTAGATACTCCAGCAGCAGCAGAACTTCCCGTGGCTTTAGGAAATGATGAAAATGCAGGTGCTGAAGAAGGCAGGAAAGGTGAAGACACTGCAGGGGAAGAAGTAGCACCGGAGCTTGCAGAAACTGGGAATGCAAGTCCAGGAGCTGAAGAGGATGAACTGGCAACCGTGAAGGAAAATGCAGACGCTGATGGAGACGAACTGGCAGTTGATGAAGCTGGAAAGTTAAATGCAGATGCTGTTGAAGACGAACCAGTAGAAGGAAAGGGAACTGATGATGCTGAGGAAGCCGAAATGGATGTGGCTGGGAATGAAAATGGAGATGGCGAGGAAGAACCGAAAAAAGCTGAGGAAGATGGCGTAGTGGAGGCCGAAGAAGATGATGGAAATGCTGAAGAGGAAGCACCAAAGATGGAAGAAGATGAGACAGCTGAAGAACTGGTAGAGGAGACTCCAAATAGGCCCGAACCCGTTGTTGTAGAGGAGGACCCAAACAAAGACGAAGATCCAAATGTGCTTGTCGTGTTCAATCCCGACCCAAATGTGTTTGTTTGGGCTGCTCCAGAACTAGCCAGGGAAGACCCTAATAATGTCGCCGCTCCAAATGGTGATGAGGCAGCAGCTGAGGCAGCAGCCGAGGAACCGAATATGTTTGTTTGGACCGCTCCAGAACTAGCTGGGGAGGGCCCTAATAATGTGGAGGCTCCAAAAGGCGATGAGGCAACGGCCAAGGAGCCAAAAATGTTAGCTGAGGACGACCCGGAGGCTCCGAAAGGCGATGAGGCAGGGGCGGAGGAGCCGAAAATGTTTGTTTGTGCCGCACCAGAACTAGCCGAGGATGACCCGAATTGCAGAGAGGTAGAGGCCGAGGAACCGAACGTTGACGTCCCGAAGAGTGGTGAGCTGCTCGCGGTTGGTGTTGTTGAAGCAGAAGAACTTGCCCCGAAAATCCCGGGAGTAAACCCCGGAACCGACGAGGAAGACCCGAATAACGGAGAGGGCGTCGAGGGGGTAGCTACTGCAGTGGAACTGGAATTGCCGAAGCCAAATGTAGGAATGGACGAGGGAGTGGTGGAGGCAGCGGACAGGCCGAAGCCGAATGAAGGAGCGGCAGAAGAATAATTAGAGGATGTCGAAGTAGAGCTAGGGTTGGATGACGAGAATCCGAAGGGAGATGAGGAGGAGAATGATGGTGCAGCGGTGGAGGAAAAGTTAGGGTTTGAAGAGAAGGAGAAGAGAGGAGAGGATGAAGAGGCGGCGGAGGAGGAAGAAGAGAACGAGAATGGCGAGGAAGAAGATGAGGAAAATCCTGTCCCAGCCATTGTGGTGGTTTGCGGTGGAGTAGCTTTTGCGTTCAGTTTAATTTGGAAACTTTAAAAGTTTGGTTTGGGTATAGGCGGTGGCGCCGCCGGGAATTGGGCGGGACTGAGTTTGGGAGGGAGTGAAGAGTGGAGAGTAATATAAGGGTTTTTCAAATTGGGGTTTAGCGATTTTCTACTAATCTAAAATTGGTGGGAAAAAAAAATTGCCAAAATTGTCATTGACCTCTGAAAAAAAACATTTGTCATCCACCTAAAAATTTTATTTTGACATTTTTCTTTAAAAAAAAAAGGCGTGTTCAATTAGAAAAATTACAAAAATGGTCATTCATGTTACCATTTGTTGAGGAGAAAAAGTTAATTACTCACATTAAAAATATATATAATTTCATTATTTATATTATAATATTATATCAAATTTATCATTCCATCAAATATACACGATAAATGATGTAGTACCATTCAGATTATTAAGGCTCCGTTTGGATGAGTTATTTTTGGATTATATCATGAAATTTTTTTTCTTGAGATTTGTTATGAGAAAAGAATATTTTGAGAGTGTTTGAAATGAATGATTTTATTTTGTTGGGATTTGTATAGAAGATTTTTTTATTAATAAAAGTTTGAAATTTAAATTTAAATTAGTATTTTATTAGTTTATTTTGGTGTGAAGTGTGTTAGGAATAATTGTTTATTATTAAATTTTAAAATTCAAATTCAATATTTTATTTATAAAAATTAATGTAGCAAAAATAATTACTGTAGCATTGTTTTGTGTTATAAAAATTTTGAAGAAAAAGTTGAACAAAACAAACACCTCATTTTGCAATTGTGAAATAAATCACAAATTATTGTACATCCAAACAGACCCTAAAATCTCCTATGGACATTAGCCTAATTGTTCCTGAGCACTTCAATTGTGAAAGGAAAATTCTATTCCCGTGTTTTTTCTGCCCAAAAGAAAACTTCACGACATCTTTCAAGGAAAAATAAACAAAAGAAAGTCAGTTTATGTCACTAGATTGAGCAAATTATCACATTTTAATCTCCATTTTAGCTTAGAGATGACGCCCAACAGTGTCAAAACCCCATTATCTAGATGTATCAAGGACCCCTTTTCTAAATAGAATATTCTAAAAAACTTCATTTACCATACTAGTTTATACAGAAATTTCTAAAATTACTTAAAACTTTTCTAGCATTTTCTCTAGATGTAGGCTTTTTTAGAGACTCAATTCTAACCATTGAATTGATTTAATTTCCACAGTTAGATGGAGAAACTAACTAGTATTAATATTAGGTTTAGACCTCATTTGTAGCGGTTGAGTGTTTGAGTGATAATTCTCTTTTTTTTCTTTTGTTTTTCGTTTTTCTACCAAGCTTTCCAGGCGAAAAAAACATAATATCCTACTAAGCTTACGGTTGATTTTGCATTATGAAGTGTAATTAATGTTTAATCAGTAGGTAACAAAATACTTCAGTTTACATTATCAAGTGTAAGTAACAAAATAGTTCAGTTTGCATTATCAAGTGTAACTAACTTGTGTGTAATTGAAACAAATCAGATCACAGATTACCAGTAAAAATGGAATTTTTAATAATAGTTCAAGCAAAAAGTGGTTACAAAAAATGAAATATGCAAATATTATTAATATAAAGGGTTAATTACATTTACCACCCTCGAGGTTTGGTATAAGTACCAAACAAATCCTATGGTTTTAAAAAATTACGATCAACCCCTTACTGTTACAGTTGACTAAAAAAATTGATGAAAAGACCAAAATGTCATAACTTCTTTTGTTAAAAAAATAACAAAAATAAATAAGTAAATATGAAATTACAATAAATACTTTTTTTCACTTTTTAATTTTTTGTTATAAATTATAAATTTCATATTCTTTATTACAAATGGGTTTATCAAATTAATCAAATTTTAATCAAGAAATCTTTTTCTATATAACTTTTAAATTTTTGGAAGAAAAAGAATTATTTTTAGAGAATAAAATAGTTAGTTTGATTAATTAAGAAAGAAGATTTTTCTTTTTGAATTTTTTTATGTAAAAAAAATCTTTGATTTTATTTTAATACTTAACATATGTATTTAGTTAACTAAAATAATATAATTATTATAGATAAAATTTTAATGGCATATTAGGCAATAGACAAATATTTTTTTGACGGAGGGGTTGATTTGTTGCAAGTTTGCTCAACTAGGGGTAGTCGTAATATTTTGAAACCACGGGGTTCGTTTGGTAATTTCATCAAACTTCAGGGTGGTAAATGTAATAAACTCAAGGGTGGTAAATGTAATTAACCCTAATATAAATGGAACGCGTACAATTACCAACATATATACGCCAATTAAATCCATATTGGTAGAATTCTATATGTACAAATTTCTATTTAACAAATTAATGATATATTGACGAAATAAGAAAATGTATCCTCTCTTTGTTTTGAACATTTATGGTTGTGGTTGAAATTGGTTAGATACTACAATCCGACTCCCAAAATCCATGAAAGCCTAAGGGGAAATTCAAGTCTCTTGGAACTTCAATTCTTGCCACCAGTGCATTTGATTTCCCAATCTGTTTGGATTCTAAAAGAACAAGATAGCACCTTTGTGTTGAAACTGCATACTGCAATATTTAACAAAAATGAGCACATTCAGAATAAAGGAAGTGTGCATTTGTTTGCTAGGGAAGTTAAATATTACTCACTTCCACCACAAGGAGATATCCATCATCTTCTTCTTGTGTCCCTTTTGGTACAAAAATGGGTTCACCAATGAATCTTCGTCTGTTCGTCGACCATGTGGAAATGGAATTATCTCTAGTATTGAGTTTCACCACCGTATCAAAGGGGAAATGCGGTAGAGCTTGACGCGAACCAGAGGAAGTTGCTGCATAAACAAATGTGTTTTTGCAACCTGAGAAATCCTGATTAATCACTGGGAAATCTGTTGGTTTACTCCATCCATTTAGGTCATTTACACTACACTTTTCACAGTCCCCATTTGCATCCAAACTTATGGATACCTGCATTGCATCATTACTTGCTCTAGTTATTTATTATAACAAATTTTCTTGTAAATCAATGAGTCCAGATACTCTGTCCAATATTTATTCAGTTCTATTCTATCCAACGTTTAAAACTACGTAGTTTCGTTAAAAGTAGAGATTAAATGCATAAATATCATTAAAATTACTTTAAAATTATTAGACCATAACCAAAAGATTAGTGAACCCTACGACATAGTTTTAATTAGGACAAAATAAGACATAGAAAATCTTGGAAATAAGATAACGTGTCGATTGAAAGGGGGAAATGGACTATCATGTCAAATGTTTACCTGGACAAGGTGAGGCAATATATCTGAACCTTCTTTTACATTCATCATGGAAGGGTCTAATTTTCCACTTTGCCAGTCATATCCTGCATACAAATCAGCAAAAAATGCATCACTAATTAGGCCAATCCGAAAAAAATTCTACCAAAACGAGCTATATATAATATGTAACGTACCAAACATCTTTTGGAAATTGAACCAGCGATATGAGCAACCACTGGCTTGAATCTGAATCATGGCATTTCCATTCTCATCCCTGTCTTCAAAAGCATTTCCAACATGAAGCACCCACATCTGTGAAGGAGCTTCAATGGGAACTTTCCAATCTCTTTTTTCGTTTGATTCAGTTGGAAATCGAGGTAGCAAGTAAATAGGAGATGTGGGCTTGCTTGCATTTACTGAAAGTGCAGATATCATCGGAGATAAACCGCATACAGCAGTCATCGATCCTGCAAATTCAGAACCCCATAGTCATGTATATTTCTTGGAGCATATGATGGCATTTTATTCTTGCTGAGTGAAAATAATTATGACATTGTTACCAGCAACATCCAGCTTGATTCGATTGCCAAACAAGATGTAATGAGTATCAGTGAATGCCCAGTCATGAATCATCAGATGATCAGGAATGTTGAATTCTTGGCTTTGCACCAACTCAAAGTTTGAATCAAATTCTGGAGAAAAATTAAACAAAAAGATAGAACATTAAATCAAACGAGATGGTAACATTCAAATTTATCCTAAACATATAAAAAGAAGATTAGAAATCACCCCACAAAAAATCAAACTACATACCTATCATATCAATATTTAGTATTAATTTCTTGTTGTTTAAGTTTATATAGTGGGTAATATAAACAATCTTTTGAAACAATGATATATATATATATATATATATATCGCTACCAAGTATTAAATTAGAACTTACCATAGAATGTAAAATTACTTCGAGGTAGAAGCATATCTTCAGCATTGCATGACATGATCATAAGTCTATTTCTTTTGGCATCAATCTTGTAATGAGACAGCAATCTTTTAGGTGGCATCTTGAATATCCCTACAAAAAGGTTGATATACCAATTGGCATTTGGCTAATGTTCCATACTGATACACCAATTGTTTGTAACTTGCCAATACATTCATTAAATGCACAAAGGAAAAGAAATTATAAAGATTCAGAATAAGGGTTGGATTGACAAAATATTTCTTTGATAATGAAATGAAGCTCTAATTGGGAGATTCTTTCACCCAAGACAATTAGTCGATTTTATATCAAAATCCAACATGTACGTACTATTCATTATGGTCCAACTCCAACAACATGTTAATAAAAGGTTTAAGTGCAAAAAACACCCTTAACAAATTTCAAGATATAACTTGGCCCTAAACTGTCAGTTGCCATATTTTTCTATATTCTAGTATCCATTTTTTATAGATTAATCTAAGTGTTTTTTTTTTGTTTTTTAAATGAAAGGACATTATAACGTTGTAGTTTTGGATTGCCCAAAGTACTCTTGTTGTTGTTGTTTTTTGTTTTTTTTTTCCTCTATTATTCTTTTCTTTCCCTTCTTAACTTTTTAGCTTTTTTGTATTTTTATTTTTTACTTCTTACTACACCATCATCACCACTTAATCAGCAATTGCACCCACAAAACACCACATTAGGAATTGAGAGTATATCACCCGAAATCGAATCCTCTATCTAATATTATCATGTCTTATTTTTTCTAATGTTCAACATGAGATCGTTTCACTAAAATCAAGGACTAAACATTTAAATATCACTAAAATTAAATTTGCAATTATGAGACCCTAACCAAAATATGATTAATCCCTACTACTTGATTTTAGTAAAACGATTTTGATTATTAGACTGACAAAAATCGAATATTTTTTTATAGATGATCTCATCTCTTTTTACCCATCATATTCATATACTTTTTAAAACTCCCAACTTTTTTAAAATAAGAAAATCAACCATGATGTATGATGGTTGTGGGATAAGAAAATTTGAAGTAGATCAAACTCACAAGGACAAGTAAGAAAAGCAGTACAAAAGATAATAAAGCACTTGTTAAGGAATTTAATTTGTTCTGTAGAGATCAAAATTATTTATAATGTAATTTTTTTTTGCTCAAATAATTATAATGTAAATTAATAAGGCACAAAAGATAGATTAGAGAGTTTTTTTTTTTTAAAGTTATTGCTTAATAATAAAATAATAAAAGAGAAAAAAGAGAATATCTAAATGGAAGGAAAAGAATTTCATTCTTACCATAGAGTATAGGCTTCAAAAATTGTGCAGCTACGTCCCACATGTCCACCTTCGGCTTCCATCCTGTAGCTTGATCTTCCATCTTTGTATGGCGCTCGCCATTAACGATATCAAATTTTCCAAAAGTATCAAGAGTTATGGAATCAATTTCATAAGGATCACCGCCTTCCCACAAACAAAACAACCTCCCACCCCACCTCAACACACTCGTATTTGCAACATTTTTCATAACCTTAGTATTTCCAACCATCTTCGCCCCTTTCAATACCGAAAACGGACCGCGATGCGTGAACCTCCACTGGCCTGTAACGGGATCACGCTCCTCCACTTGTGCCTCCGTTTGAATGTACCTAGCCATGAACTCCACTTTTCCTCTAGCCCCATCAATCTTAAATGTCCTAAGATAGCCATGGCCATCCAAAGGGTGCACGGTAGAACCATGATCATCTGTGAAAAGTCCCGGCCCGGTTAGATAATACGTGCCTAAAGGGAAATCTTGC
The DNA here is from genome assembly GCA_016586305.1 of Ophiorrhiza pumila. Classification (NCBI taxonomy): domain Eukaryota; kingdom Viridiplantae; phylum Streptophyta; class Magnoliopsida; order Gentianales; family Rubiaceae; genus Ophiorrhiza; species Ophiorrhiza pumila. The sequence continues at coordinate 3,804,047 of BLIW01000002.1, forward strand.
GGGATTGCACCTTCAACAATGCGTAGATTTATGGGTTTGGCTGTCTCTGAGCGTTGTGAAACAAATAGGAATTGATAATCCCAGAAGGCAGCAGTTTTTTCGTCTACTAATTGATCATTTTCTTGTGGTGATAAAACTTCATGAGTTGGTGCAGTGATTGAGATGGCTTGTGGAACGTTATTATTACTACTTGGCAATGAAATATGGGAAATTGATGGGATCTTTAACGGTGTTGGGATGAACTTTGGTGGGATGATATTCTGAGCTTTGGCCTGCATTTTGGCTTTCGTTTGGAGATGGAAAATGCAAAGCCAAGACGTAACAATGCGTATATATACACACAAAAACTAAGAAACCCTGTCAATTACCAGCCCATTAAAGTGTGTATTTTAAGATTTGTCTGTTTTTGATTATGGAATATTAACATCCAACAAGTGCAATATTTGTATGTTTTCAATACATCAAACTAAAACCGGCCCCTCATGCAGTTTAGTACGGTTGTCATTTTCGATCATTAAAATATATACAAGAATGTTGCTATAATATTGGTAAAATTTGATCGTTTATAGTTGAGAATATCACAAATTAGTGCCTCATCACTGCTCACAATATATTCAGTTTCTCCAAAAACAGAAGCTTTGATGTGCTTAATTTTCCTTAAGTTTTATGCACTTTAGTTATGCATGGTGGGACTATGTTACCAATATTGAACTTTGCAAACATTGGTTACGTCAAATATTGTATTGGGCCACTTGTGCATTGTTAGAATCTATTGTTGGACGACAAGGTTACGTATTTGCAAATTGCAAATGCACATTTGAGGGAGGACAGGACATATATATATATATATATTTTCGTATTCAATTTGGTGGAATATGCCGTCTCATTCTCACTTACGATTTACAAACACTCCACTACAAGATTATGACAAGAAGTTCTAAGCCATGATGAAGGCATCAAGAATACTAATACGGCAATACCAAAGATGCTGATGAATTTGCCCCATTTGAATTCCAAATGAATAGTAGTAATAAGAGATTAAGAGGATTTTTCTTTTTGTTTTGTTTGGCAAAAACTAGAAAGATTGTATTATTATCATTTAGAGCAAAACAAAGAAACAGATCCCATTGCCATTTGGGTGGCATTTAGCTGGATTTGGCCAACCAAACCAAAACTTTAGCAATCTTTGTAATCATTACTTCTTCTCCAACCGATGACTAATGAGCAATTTCCATGGCCATTAACACCTCAATTGTCACAAGCATGTATTTCATTAAGTTAAAAATTATGCCCAAGAATTACAACTTTGATACCTTTGAGTGTTGATGGCGTTGATACTAGGGGCATAAAGACAAGAAAGGTCCACATTGCTTACCTTGGCCGTCTAATGAGGAGTATGATGATTTCAGTTTCGACTTTATAATAATTAGCGGTCCAGAGAAGTATATTAAAAAGTTTTAAAGAAAACCCAAGTGGCCAAAGTTATGGTATGGGAGTTTCCGATTTGGGGTTTAGTTTGACTGCAGTCTAATCAATTGTTGTTTCGATTGTGTGGATATTGAGGTAATGGTAGGGTCTAAAGTTGGGGCTTTAAGAATCACCATTTTGGAAACAAAAGACATTATGGTGTGACAATTGGCAGACTCAAATCTTCATCAATGTCTGGATCATCCACAGTCATTGCTCCCTAATATTGTGGGAAGGTTGTAGCTTCTCTAACCTTTTAAAAATTGTCTTATTAAACATTTGAGAAAATTATAAGAATCATTTTTCACATTTATCTAAAGAACTTTTTTCACCATTCACAATAAAACATTCATCTAATTTTGTCTGATTTTAAACACAAAACATAGACAGGTCGTGATCTAACAATTGCGTGTGTATATTTTTCTATTTAAAAAAGTAGGTAGAATTAAATAGAAAGACTAATTTAGTACGTATTTTCAATATGAAAAATGAAATTATATTATTTCAAATGTGAATGATGAAAAAGGTTTTTCAAAAAATATGGTGGTTTTTTTTTTTTTTTTTTTGCATTTTTTCCTAAACATTTAAGTTCATTGAGTAATAAACACAATAGACAATAATTCACGCAATAAGTAATTAAGGAAATAATGGGTAAAAAGTGCATGCATATTTTGGTTTTGAGCAAAAGGCTCAAAAGTCATCTACTATTTCCAAATTTGCTTTTAATCATCAAATTATTAAAATTGTGAAAATATTATTGATCTCCTTAATTATGTCTTTAAGTCATTTCGTCAAACTTTTTCATCTATGCGGACCTAACCAATTTTTTCAACTCCTTCGTTTGTGCAAATGAAAACCAATTTTTTAAAAGTAACTTTTCAAGAGTTGTTAAAAACATTAATTTTTTTATACAAAAGGTGATAAAGTGTTATATTGGAATCACTCATTTATAATTTCATTGAAAAAAAAAAAATCCATGTTAGATTCCTATTATCAAAATTTATGTTATAGGTTAACAAAACTAAAAGCATAAATCAAAAGCAAATAAAAATCCCCAAAACAGCTTTTACTCTAAGGAAGTTATAGTCAAATTTACTTTGAAGAAACTAAAATCGATCGATTTGTGCAATGGAAACGGACTAGAAAATTGGTTGTGATTTATCGTAAATAATGTTATTTGAGGGGCAACTTGTGAAATTGTTCAAACATTGAGGGCGTTCAAGAGAATTAAATCTTTGGCTTCACCGCCAAGCATTGACTTCCAAGGTCATTATAGTCAATTCAGTTCCACTCCCACTATCGGAGTTTGAAAAATGGGCCGTTTTGTTCGGCCACCGCCAAATCATTCGCTTCTCCAAACATGAGCTACCCGCGAAAACTAGTCGCCGCCGCGAAGTATGTCTACGACGGCGATTCACAGGCCGCTGGAGATGAATCGCTGGTCAATCCTGTTGAAGACATGGGCATCACCGCCGCACTTAAACCTCACCAAGTTGAAGGAGTCTCATGGCTAATTAAACGTTACCTTCTCGGCGTCAACGTCATTCTCGGTAATACTTCTCCAACACTTCGGAGAAAAAAATTAAAAAAATTAAACATAATTTCCACGAAATAGTTGTACTCGAAATTGAATTGCTAAAGAAATTTACATTTCTCTGCAAAAAATATTTTTTTTTTAGCATAATGTCTATATAAATTTATTGATGATTGCTATTTCAATTTTTTTTTTTTTTTTGGTTTGGCAGGTGATGAGGTATGTATGCAGTATGCATATGCTTGTAATTTAATTGGCACAAGTTGTAGTTTCTTGGATGTTGGTAAGTCAAATTAAGGGGTAATACAAATTAGACTGCAGAATGCTTGGCATTAGTAAGTGCTAAGTGCTACAATTATGTAGCCATTGGGGCTAGCCCTGTGGTTGGGAGTTAGCATCCCGAACTCAAAGTTTAGAATTCGATTCCTAGGGGATACATTTGAGGTTGTGTGTGTTAAAAAAAAAAAGTGCTACAATTATGTACTGAAGGACCTAAAGTTAAATCATGCAATGTAGTAGTATAACTTAGTTTGGGAGTGATTTGGCTTGTATAGGAAAGTCTTTACATAACAAAAAAAGCTGTAAATGCAATGCCAGTTGTTGCACTCTAAAATCAGGAGGAGCTTAAGGTATTAACTACCAAGTGCCTTAAATGATTTGTTTTCAATTCAATTCAGTTGCTAGTAAAGATAGAAGGAAGCAATGTCTCCTTGTGATGCATGGTTGTGACTTCATTGTTTTTTTTTCCTTGATGAAATTTGTTTCACTGACAGATGGGGCTAGGAAAAACTTTACAGGCTATATCTTTCTTGAGTTACTTGAAAGTTCAGCGGAGGTCTTCTGGGCCATTTTGTATGTAGTTGCTCCCTCATATTCTACTTTGATGTCCTTATTTTGGTTCTTTTGCTTCCGCTAACGAGGTCTTCAGTTCCTAGCTTATTCTTAGGTTCAATTTTTTTTTGTGCAGTGGTGTTATGCCCCCTGAGCGTGATTGATAATTGGGTGTCCGAGGTAGCCAATTATGCTCCCAAAATACGGGTACTTTCCTATGTTGGAGAGAAGGAACGCAGATTTGATCTGCGGAAGAAGATGTATGAGTGGGTCAAAGACCAGCCATTATCTTCCAATGTAAGTTTTAGCCTTAGCCTTTTGCACTTCTTTTAGTTATAGAGTCAACTGTGGGTCATAGGGATTAGAAATACTTATAACTTCACATCCTTTAACTGTAACTGGATATTGTTCGAGCAACCACTTTATGTTGTTTTAATGGCCAAGTACATTATTCTGTCTGCTATGCATAGGCTGATGGTTTTTGGATGTTACAGGTACCATCATTACCCTTTGATATTCTACTGACGACATATGACATAGCAATAATTGATCAGGATTTCCTGTCCCAATTTCCTTGGCATTATGCAATCATTGATGAAGCACAGAGACTGAAAAACCCTTCCAGCGTATGTCTAAAACTTTTTCTGCAGGATTTATTTATTTCATGTTTGGGATCTGGCACTTCTGACCTTGGGTGTTTACTCTTTTTTTCTTTCTTTTTTTTTATAAATTATTTGCTGATAAGCAATGGTGGAGACAGCAAGGGGAAGGGTCCAAGTGATATCGCTTCCTACTGCAATAAATTTTATAATAATGAATTCTATTGCAATGGTTTAGGTTGAGAAGCCCTTGGGTCCTTTGTTGCATATGTATTTGATCCTATTAATTTTACTGGGCATCCCTTCCAAAAATATAGAAGTATTCTCATATGCCCTTCAAACAAAATTAGGTTCCACTCCGTTTAAAAATGAAAACCCAAAACTACTGGATTCAATATCTGCCAGTGCTGATGCTGCTGCATAGTTTGTGGAATGTTGAAAGACTGTTGTCTTGATTGCCAAGCAGTTGATTGTTATTCAGCTTGACTGTTCCATGAACTTCATCTCTACAAGTATTTGATGACAAATCTCCTACTGTTTCTACCTTTAGAGCAGTTGCAAAAATATTTCTAGTGTGTAAACAAAAGGCTTGATATAATCGGAATTTGTAATTTGATTCCCCACTTGCAAAAGAGAAACCTTCTATTCTCATTGCCTAACTGAAAGTTCCTGTTTGCTGAATTCTAACAGGTCTTGTATAATGTCCTCGAAGAGCGGTTCCTTATGCCAAGGAAATTGCTGATGACTGGCACACCTATCCAGAACAACCTTACCGAGCTTTGGGCGCTGATGCATTTCTGTATGCCCTTAGTATTTGGAACCTTGGAGCAGTTCCTTTCAGCATTCAGAGAAGCTGGAGATCCCTCATGTAATCTGTTGTCTCCTTTTTAACTCCCAGCATGGAGTTTCTCTGCATATAGTAAGCTCTGATGAGGAGCAGTCATAATTTTTTTGTAAAGTTCTTCTTTGATGAAGTTGACAGAAATTTTACCTAAAGAAAAGGCATTTTCCTAGATATTCTAGCAGCTGTTTTCTGAACTGTTTCTGGAGTTTCCTTTTATAGAAATCTGTGTTTACTTTAGCATTAAGATGCTAAACTTTAGGCTTTAGATAAGCTTGTAAAATTGGTCGTCATTGTGTTTTTCATTCTGTCAATTAGAATTTATGGTCATCTTGTATAATAGTGTATATGATCGCAACTACCTTTTTTTCCTTTTCCTTTATTTTCAGAGTTGCATTTTTTTAAAAAAAAAATTATTCCCTGGAGCTTTTGGAATAGATAAATTTCACTTCAAGAGAAGAATGAGTTTAAAGTGATAGAACTCCACTCTGACAATTTTTATGCCTTTGTTAAGCAGGCCAAAATTCAGAAAAAGCTCGAAATCAGTTCATTTACTTGAAATATGTTCTGGGAGCATTCATGCTTCGAAGAACCAAAGCAAAGCTTATTGAGTCTGGGACTCTTGTACTGCCGCCTCTTACTGAGATCACTGTGTTAGTTCCTTGCAATGAGCCTTAGGGGCCTAGAACAAGTTAAACTGTTAGTTGCATATTGTCATGTATTTGGCTACATCACATATTCATGGGAACTTGCTTGTGAAATTTTACTGCAATTATCTTCTTGGTGATTGTTATATGACACACTTGTAACAGGATTCTGAACTTGTGTTGATAGGATGGCACCATTGGTTTCTCTACAGAAGAAGGTTTATGTGTCCATATTAAGGAAAGAACTTCCTAAGCTTCTTGCATTTGCTTCTGGAGCCACAAGTACTACCTCAATGCGGAATATTGTAAGCGAATTTCTTTAGCAAAAGATATGTTACACATAAATATAAATGAGAAAATGAGTTTAGACCGAACATGATGGTGAAGTGATCCATGTAACCACCTCACTTAGTGGGATAAACGATTAGCTGTTGTTGTTGTTGTATTACATTCTGTCTGAGGACTTTGTAAGGCATCCTAGTCAATAATAGGGGTAAAGAGTGAAGAGTAACGAAGTTTGTACCTACCAGCTCTAAAACTAGTTCCCTCCAATATGCGCGAGACAAAGAGTAGTTCTAGTTTTTTCATGAAGTTTCCTTATTTGTGCTCCTATTTACTAAGAGACAAAATGTGAATAAGTACAACACTGATAAAATTTTCCAATTCTCACAGGTAATTCAGCTGCGCAAGGCATGTAGTCATCCTTACCTTTTCCCAGGGATTGAGCCTGAACCATATGAAGAGGGTGAACACCTGGTTGAGGTAATCAATGTACTTCCAACTATTATGTCCATCATGGATGTCAATTTACTCAGATACTTGTTTTGTATCTTCTTGCACTTATTGGGCCAAATCTTCTTGTTTTTACTTTTTTTCCCCACAGCCATTCTTTTTAATAGGTAGTTATGCATTACAAAAACCAGCCTAAGCAATAATTTGAATTTTTGTGGCCATACTATATTCAGGTTAGCTTGAATTTAGATCTTATGATCCTTTTCTGACTTCTGTCAGGCAAGTGGGAAACTTGTAATTTTAGACCATTTATTGAAGAAGCTACATGATTCAGGGCATCGTGTTCTTCTGTTTAGTCAGATGACCAAAACACTTGATATATTACAGGTAGATCTGTCATTCTCTGTTATTGTTTCAGTTGGAAGTTGTAATCTTTGCTGATTGAGAACTAATCAATCTTCCTGCATTGCAGGATTTTTTGGAATTAAGAAAATATTCTTACGAGCGTCTTGATGGTTCTGTCCGGGCAGAGGAGCGATTTGCCGCAATAAGAAGTTTCAGCCAACAAAAAGTCAAAGGAGACTCGACTTCTGTCGCAGATCAAAGCAATGCATTTGTCTTTATGATTTCTACAAGAGCTGGAGGTGTTGGTTTGAATCTGGTGGCTGCTGATACAGTTAGTGTTATCACCTGACCTCATTCCTATCCTAGAAAAGGGAAAAAATAAAATAAAACAGAAGAGAAAAGTTGAAATTACTAAAAATTCAGGTAGAAAACTTGATGTTAGAAATCTGCAGCTGATTTTTGGGATTTTCATCTTTACTTTTTCTAGTTTAAGCAGCAAATGTTTAATTGCTTCCATCGTCTTTTTTCATGGTTGGATGAAGTATCAATGAAGATGGCACTGCCAAATTAAATTAATTTTTTTTTTGAAAAGTTCTATTACATTTAAAATCCTAAGACTTCAACGGTATTATCCTCCTTTAGTTGTTAATTTAGATGATTACTCTTCTCTTATTTTGGTTTGTTTTGCCCTAGAGAATTGGAGGGTTAGATTGCTTGCATGTTTCTATGTATGTTCATCTGTAACAAGTCATTTTCAACTGCTACCATGTAGGTTATATTTTATGAACAAGATTGGAATCCCCAGGTGGACAAGCAAGCACTGCAACGTGCGCATAGGATTGGTCAAAATAATCATGTTTTGTCGATTAACTTAGTGACAGCACAATCAGTAGAGGAGGTAAGTCAAAGAATCTACTTACTGGTTCACTGTTTCATAGTCTCATCTGACTTGGAATGTGAACTTAGGTTATTATGCGTCGGGCAGAACGTAAATTGCAGCTCAGCAATAATGTTATAGGAGAGGATCTAGTGGATCAGGAAGGAAAAGAGATGGCAGGACCGGAAGATGGTGACTTGCGGTCTATTATACTTGATTTGCACAAGTTTGACCCTGCAGAGATGAATAATGAAAAATCGGATGACATCAATATGAGTGGATTGACTGCAATTGCTGAGAAGGTTTGTGCATTTCGCAACAAGCTACAGTCAGAACATGATGACAGAAAGTTTGATGTCAATCCAATGGATATGTTGAGTGGGACAGACATCATAACCCGAGGAGGTCCAGAGTCCATTACATATGATCCTGACTTGGATGAGGCAGCATATCGTACGTGGGTTGAAAAGTTTAAGGAAGCATCGCCAGCAAACCATGATACTGCAATGGAGGTAGGGAATAGGAGAGGCTTGCCAGAAGAGAAACACCTAAAAGCTGAGGCTGCAAGAAAGAAGGCAGAGGAGAAGAAATTGTCCAAATGGGAAGCTCTAGGATATCAGTCATTATCTATTGGCGATCCTATTACCCCTACTGAGAGTGATATTTTGTCTGATTCTGGTTCTGTACATTTTGTTTATGGGGATTGCACACATCCTTTGCAAGTTTCACCTCCAGAATCTACTATAATTTTCAGGTAAATGTGCATACATGTGCTGTATTCAGTAAGCATGTATTCTTTTTCCTGTTCTCTCTTCATGATTCTCTACTAATGCTGTCAAATTGAGGGCCATTTTAGTCTTCACAGTAGTTCTTTTTGCAATCATTGTTTTTTGTTTTGTATGTCTCAGTTTCGAAATAGAGGGATTTTGAAAAATAGTGGCAGAAAGTAGAGGGATTTTGTATGTCTCAGTTACATGATGGTTTTTCTAACTCTGATTGCAGCTGCGTGGATAACTCTGGAAATTGGGGTCGAGGGGGTTTGTTTAATGCACTGGTCAAACTTTCAACTTCTATTCCTGCTGCATATGAACGAGCTTCTGAATTTAGCGATCTTCATCTTGGTGATCTCCATGTTATTGAAACTACAGGTCAGTTAATGTTTCTTATTTTTTGACTCTACAATCTTGTCCTGCAAGCATACAGATGCAACTTTAATGCTTAGATGTGCGGCCCATGATTATGCCAGAAATTGCTCAATGGAGTTTTTAGAAATATTTTTCTTCCATTTTACTGCTTTTGAAAAACGAGCTCCTACTATTTTTGGTCTCTTGGTGTGAATAGGAGAGCCCATCTCAAAGCATCCATGCAATATGTAATTTTAAGAAGGAAATGTTTCTTGCAAAAAGCAACCCACAAGAGAATTTCTATAGAAGGAAAAATATATGGACGTGTCTGGTTTTTCAACTTGTTTGTTGTTTAACTTTTGTAATCTTGTGACATAAGTTGAGGATTAGTTTTTCTTGATTTGATATATTCGGATTTTGCTGCTCTGCTGTTGATACTTCTGTTTGTGTCCACCTTCTTGGGCTTTTAAATCTGATTATTTGCTTTCAAATGCTTTGAATTTGTTCCTTAATAACAATTATATTTGACTTGGTACTCCACAGAGGATGTTGGTCAAGTAGGTGATGATACTTCTGCTCGGCAATGGGTTGCTTTAGCTGTTGTCCAGTCATATAACCCAAGGCGTAAGGTCCCTCGAAGCAGTATCTGCATTCCTGATTTGGAGCACTGCCTGGCTAAAGCATCATATTTTGCTTCTCAGAATTCAGGTTCATATGACAAACAAGTATTTCACCTTCTTGGTTTATTCTTTCGATATAGTATCTTGGAGCTCATTCTTTTGGTATGGCTTGTATAATGAATCTCATATTGTTTGATATGTCATCTTATATTGTTGTTTTGTTTCTGTTCCGCTAGCCAATTTTCAAAAACAAATAAATACAGACCTTCATCTGTTCTGTTTCGAGTGGGTTTTAGCATCAGCTTCTTAGTCATCGACTAGTTATTATGGCTATATTCATTCATGAAAAGTGGAATCTAGAGTGTGACATGCATTTCCTGACAGTCCTGCTGTTTCATCTGCCACTTATTGTTAGTAAAGTATTCAAGCATGTTTTGATTCTGAACTTTTATCTGTTAATACCTTGCAATTCTCTGATGTGTTGCTTTGAATTTCCAAAAGCTTCAATCCATATGCCAAGGATTGGCTATCAGAATGGATCAGATCGCTCAGAATGGTATACTGTTGAACGTCTTCTAAGGAAATATGCTGCTATATACGGCACAAAATTTTTTGTGTACGTCTCTCATCCTTTCTTCCGCCATCTCTCTCTATCCTATGATAGGCTTAAATAACCATTTGTAAGCATGCTGGTTTGTGCCTGTGCTTATGTAGTTGAATTGTGAAATTACACCTTTCTGAAGAACCCTGGCTAGTGACCTCATGTATTTTCATACAACTTAGGAATGCATTGTTAAATAAACTTGTAAACTGAATGTTTCCTCCATTTGTCCGATGTGCATTAACTATGTTCACAAGAAATTCATAGACCCCAATTGCATTTTAACGTGAAAGATTATTGCTCGACTTGGTTTGTGGATTGTATCTAGCAAGCATAGATGCACATAAGATATGATTTGAAACTAAGTAATGTATGGTTACGTGCTCATCCATAAATAATTTGTGTGTTCATTAATGCTTGTAATTAATGAAAACTATTCGTGCAGGTACTATTTTCGACGTTCTTCATGAGCAAAGGAATTCGTAATGCACATTTCAACTATTTGGAATCTACGCCTCCTCTTGAGGTATCCTCCCTCTTGCTGTTAGCTTTCTCGGGGCATTAGCATTTCTTAGTGTTAGTTTTTTGTCATTTACTTGGTAGCCTGTATATGTAATATATATGTATTTTTTGTTGCTTTAAGCTTGTTATCCTAGAGAAAACCACAGTGAGAGTAGTTTTTGTTGAGACTTCTTTCATCCATGTGATGAATGTATGCTGTTTAGATAAAATACGATGACAAAATGTGACCCTTATAGTCGATTTTACTAATTGATTGGAATAAAAACTTAGTAGTAGTAGTTAGGCATTATCATAGCGAAATAAAAAATTGTATTCTATGATAAGTGTAAAAAACCGAAAACTAGAAATGGATAAAGAAATAGTGGGTTCTCCAAGTTTCTATAACTTGGAGCCTTAACCTCATTTAATCAACGTTGTTATTGGTAATTTGTACTGTACGGTGAATCTTCTTTGACTCAAGAAAGTGTTGGGGGAGTTAATAATCACCAATTCAAACTAATACTTTATCGTTATATGTGCATGATAATGTAGGGATGACTATTTACTCAATGTATGAACTCACATGATATTAAGACATGGTGTCATTATAGTGGAACACAATGCACACATGACGAAAAATTATCGGAATTTAACCATCTAATTCTTTGGCTCCGATATCTTTCCCACTTGGAGTCGATCATTGAGTGTGAACTCCCTTTTAATTTCAAAATTAAGCTGAGCAAATTAACAAGTGCTTCCATGCAGTTTCTTGATGCTGGAGCCTCTAAGTTGTTCCCGAATTGAACCATCCATTCATTGAGAAAGTTATGAATGCACAAAATCTTCAGACGGCTACACATAATTAATGCCAACTCAATAAACAAAAACATGCATACATGGAGTGAAATTAAACAAAGAGAAATGAGATGGTACAAGTGTGCTTGGCAAGAAATTAACGTATCTAAAAACCACAATAGGCCTTCAATTGATTCTCAGCTTTCTGACCCTCATTTGTAGTTATGAAACGAAGTAATCCGAAATTGCCAAATGGTTTGTATAGTAAAGGGTCCTCATCATCAACCAGCTCTTCTGGTGTCTGTATCATATTATTGCAATATGAGAAATTTTCAACTGAATATCTCATTTCTTTTCCCTTCATTGAGACTCGATGCCATGGAGATTGTACCCTGCCATTGCTCCAAGCCTGCATTATAAAACAATATAGCAAAAGGCAAAAAGGTTTTAATAGTTTAACATAAATACCATATAATTTAACAGTTTTAAGCAAATAACAAATTTATTCAACGAAATGACTTAAATATAGATACATCATACATGCAAAGAGCTCAATGATAATTTTGACCAATTTAATACTTTGACTACCAAAAGCCAGTTTTTAAAAAAATTCGTAACCATTTTTACCTTTTACTATTGACAATGTAAGAGCTATAGTTATGGAAACCTCAATTCATCTCATCCTATTACTTTGATTTGATTCTATCAATACCTTAATTTGCTAAACCATCCATTTTCTTTTCCTCTCTCGTAACCTTCAATAGAATGATATCTTCTAACAAAAGCTCAAAAACAATAACATCTAATCCCAATAAGTGAGTTTATTATATACGAGAAGGTATTGAGTGATTAATAACCATCACCTCATCAACTAAATTGGTGGTAAATGGTAAGTACCAATATTTTCTCTCCATGTATACATTATGACTTACTATTATGTGGGACGAACTCTTTACTCAATGCACCATTTACATAATAGTGGGTTATAGTGTACACATGAGAAAAATCGATTGATAGTAGCCTACCAACTAAGATGATGAGTTTTACTTATTAACCACCCAATACTTTGTTGACCATATACATTACTTTGGCCACCGTGTTTGTCAAAACTTATTTTCTCATTTATATTTAAATAAAACATATTTTTTTCTTTCAATTTTTTTTTAGTTTTTCCCTTCCCTTCTAATTTGAGTTAACAATCCTTTATTTTGTATACGTTTTATTGGGTATATAAAGATATTCTACGTAGATGTTCAAACCATTTTACACATGTTAATTCTCTTGTTTTCTAATTAAGTAACCCCTACTTACTTTCAATTCACTTAAAACTTGAAAAGCAAACTAGGCATGTAAGGTTTTGAAATATGCATACATACAACGTGTGGACAAAAATTAGTGTACAGCATTTTCCAAGTTGAAACTTTGATGTATGCTAAATCATTTCTCAACATTTGAAGGTTGAATTAAGATGATTTGATAAAATTTGATTGATTTACGTTTGACTGCCCCGAGTGTAGTACAAGATTACTTACTCTAATTGTGGTAGACAAGGAATAAAAAAAGTAGTAAACAACTCACAGATAATGCATCGCCAGCCATGATGACAACAGAGGAAGGAGGAAAACGAACCGTAATCCAATTTCCATTCTTCAATTGCACTTCTAAACCATTAGCTTAATTTTGGTGAAGTATGGTAATGTAGTTGTTGTCAGTATGAGAACAAGCACCAAGATTGGTTTCATTGTCATGGGGTACTCTATATTTTGTGAATCGAAGGAAATAAGTAACCGAACCCACATGAGAATCATGGTACTTCTCCACACCATAGCTTTCAAAAACCATTTTGCTCACCATTTGATCCAATTCTGCTACTTTCTTTGCATAGGAATTCAGCATTTCACTGTTCATTTTAGGCCATATCAAAATGTGAACAATGATTGATTAAGAGAGGTGCAGGTGCTTGGTAGGGATAATAGAACTTAGAAATGAGAATCACCCATCAACCATTCCAATTTTTTAAGCTTGGTTGAGGTCGATGCTATCGAACTCTAGTAGCTATCTAGTAGCTAGGAGCTCGAGTTATGAGCGGAAATTCCTCCCGCCGATAACGCAATCCACAGAAATTTCACGAATCCCTTGGTGGAATAAGTCCGACGACTTGTTGAATTGAATAAGATGTTCTTGCTCAAGAAGTTGAATATCAGCTAATCCGTCGCCAAGTGTGTTACAGGCCATGTTTATTACCGCTTTTTAAGTTGACTTGATGAATGAAGTAAAAGAACTTGGGATCGTCGATCTCTTCCTTAAAGATTCTAAACGAGCAATAAAATTATTCAAAGTAATCTGAAAACTAAGTAGAATATAATTTACCAGAAGTGATTATTCTTGGATGAGCCTGATTTGCAAAGCTTCGAACTGCTTCATGATTTGTTGCATCTTCAATGCTCATGCTTTCATAAAGAGGCATCAAGGCATTTGGCCCGAAATAACCAAACAGGGGAGTCTCACAAGTGTTTAGCATTTTGACCTCTACACGGAGGTTAAACAAATCCTGCAACTCCATAAAGATTGAATCGCTATGCTCTGAAGAAAACTTATCATGAACTGCCAGAAAACAGCCATACTCTTCAAATGCAAGCGTGACAAACTTTCTCGCTTCAATCCAAGCTTGTTTATCAGATTTCAAGCTGGGATCCCTCAAATTTATGAGTGGAAGATTGAAATTTGATCATTAGAAGTTGACTTAGAACATGGCATACAACTATGCCACAGATTAGTCATCACACAATTCCTCCAAGAATTCGTTTTGTTTATTCAAACCATAAAATGACATTTCCAGACATAAAAACAGGGCAAGAATCAAAGTATCAGATGCAGCCAATGCAGCATTGCAATTTCTTCTTCTTTTGTTTTTTTCGTTTTTTGAAACGAGGAATAAACGAACCTGCTCTTTGAAAATTGTTTTCATTACATTTTAACTTGAAATAAAAAATAACCTGGAAAATTCGATATTTGGCATTTGGGGCCCTTGTGCATTATACGATTGAATCATTGAATCTAACTTTTTGAGAGGGAGGAATTATTTAGTTACTTTTCTGAGCTATTCTCCACTTATATCTTGTCATTTCATCATCCTACATTTTCTTGAACAATATTCAAACATATATCTAAAGCACCCATCTCAACTAATTAGGTCCAACAAGAACCAAGGAATCGATACTATTCATAAAAATGTTTTGGAGTAGTCCCTTGATGACGCAAGTCCGTGCGCAGGACAGGAAGACCTTGGTGGATCTTGTGTGATCCTGGCTTAAGAAGCGATGTTGGCCGCGTAATGCTGCACTTCTTGGGGTGCTATGGGGGTGTTACTGGCCTCAGGGTTGCCAAAGACATTGCTGAAAACAATCCCAGAAAGCCGAGTTCTTTTGACTACTTCTGAGACAACCATACTTGGCTTTCGTCCTCCAAATATGATCTCGTTGGGGCTGCACTTTTTGGTGATGGAGCTGCTGCTGTTATCATTGGGGCTGATCCCATAAAGGATACAGAATCCCCTTTCATGGAATTAAACTATGCAGTTCAACAATACTTGCCAGGAACCAACAATGTAGTAAATGGACGCCTTTCAGAAGAGGGTATAAATTTCAGACTTGGTAGAGATTTTCCCCAAAAGATTGAGGACAACCATTGAGGAATTCTGCTAAAAACTTATGGCCAAGGCTGGTTTAAAGGACTTCAATGACTTGCTTTTGGGCTGCTCATCTACTTGGCAGCCTGTATATGTAATATAGATGTACTTTTTGTAGCTTTAAGCTTGTTATTCTAGGGAAAACCACAGAATGCTTTTGTTAGCCTTCTAGCTTAACCCTTTTTCATCAGCAACCAGAGACCTCAATCTCAATGGTCCTCATCAAACAACTTCAAGTAAAATGATTGGTAGACAATTCCATGCTTTATTTAATTCACATAATCGAGTCATTTGTTGCTCGACACAAACATGTTTATATTTTACACTGACAAAGAAACATACGCAGATTTGCAGAAACGTACGCACACAGTCACATACTGATATTAAGATTGTACACGGCATACATGAACAAGTTGGCTTGGCTCACTTATTTATCATACACCTATGGTGCTTTTCTTTACCATTCCTTTTCCAGGTTGCATCAAGGGCTAATACCACAGAAGGCTTTAGCAGTGCGGGAGGACATATCAGTGCTACGTGACCAATAAAATCGAAGTAACTCGATGTTATCAAATGGCTTAAATGCCAGTGGGTGTTTTTCATCTATAAGCCTTTCAGGTACATTCACCATCTCTTTGGAGTATGCCAAAAGGGCCATGCAGTATCTTACCTTGTTTTCTTTCATGATCACTTGGTGTCTGGGAGACCAAATTCTGCCATTGCTCCATGCCTAGACAAAACATAGAAGGAACAATTAATAGAGACAAATTTAAGAAGAACCAACATTCTTGTGTTCGTCTAACAGTGCTGTGTGTGACTGTGTGTAATTTAAGAAGAAGAAGAAGAAGAAAACAACTACATGGTATGCATCCCCTGCTAGAACAAGAAAAGATGATGGTGGGAAATCCACATCAATCCATTCCCCATTCCTTAATTCTACTTTCAAAGCATTAACTTGGTTCTGATGAAGTATGGTGATGAAGCTTTTATCGGTATGAATGTCAGCCCCAAGATTGGAGTTGTTGTGCATTTCTGGTGGACTGTATTTTAAGGGTCGAAGGGTATATATATACGAATCAATATGCGACTCCAAATGGTTCATTACACCATAGCTTTCAAATACCATCTTGTCTATTGTTTGTTCCACTTCAGCAACCAACTTTGCATAAGTTAGTATAGTGTCACTGGAAAGAAAATCACAAACACAGAAAACAACGTTTTAGCTAACAAATTTCACGATGGATGCAGTCTTAAGAAGAATCTGTGAATGCTTTAATCATTAACTCGTACCAAAATCGCTGGTTTCCTGAAGGCCACATGAGATTGGTGAAAGCTTCAACTCCTTCAAGAGTTGTTGCAGCAGGAAATCCGGTGCTCTCATGTATAGGGACGTGAGGAATTTGTCCAACATAGCCGGGGAACATGCCGCGTTTATTTTTTATTTTTGTTTCGGTTGGAAGATCAAACAACTCCTTCACCACTTCAAAGACTTGCATTTCAAGTTGTGATGAAACTTTGTCCTGCTCTACCAAGAAACATCCATATTCTTCAAGTGCATGGCGAACAGCATTGCAAGATGCAATCCATGAACTTGTACCTGCAGGTTTCACGGTTTCTTTTTTGATGTTGATGATGGGAATTTGAGCAGCCATGAAAACTTTTATCTTTTTGAAATCCTAGTGATTTAAACAAAATAAGATCAGGGAGCAAAGGTAAAGGAAATCATTGCAACTTCTGACAAGCATAAATAATCCAGAACTACGTTTATTATTAGCAAGAACTTGTTTCAGTTGCATATCAACTTCAAATTCAGTATCAGGGAGGTAATATCAGTTCCAATATTTTGAAAAGTGAGAATAGCAATATTAAAAAAAAGTGAATTACCAATATCATTATCATTACAATATATTATATTTATGTTGTTATCTAGCATGGTCGGATTGAAGGGTACACATTTGTAAAATATTGAATTTGATAGCTCAAGTAGCATTTTTTTTTCATCGTTATCCTTGAGTTTTAAGGTTTAAGATGCATGGTTCAAGTCCTCTGAAGAGTTCTGGAACTGCATGCTCGGATGCAGTGCAGGACTTCAAGTTCTCCGATTGATCATTAACGTTGAAGATTCAATGATTAATTCTTACTATACACTGCTAGCTCCATTATTCTACAATTGATAAGAGACCACTATATAAATAATGTATATTATATTGTGAAGCATGTTTATATATATATATATATATATATATATATATATATAACGCCGAGTTAATTGTAATTTCAACGTACGATAAAAAAAATTAGAATTATATTTTTCCGGCCATTAATTGTGCGTTTCATATATGAACCACATCTTATGTATGAACCAATTTCATATGAGTTTTTGTGTATAAGCAAATTAATAACATTTGGTGCCTAATTCATGCAAAAGCCTTTCTTCAATTGGCTGTGTTTCAATTGCTTGCCCATTAACTACTCGTGACAATCTCATTTTTCAATTTGCAAAAATGATTTAAAGAATAAGCTTGCATGCAAGAAGAGTTACGTTGCACAAGTGATCAATAAGACAACCTGAGAAGTATAGTTGGCATTCCCTTGTTTGCCATTATTGGGCTCTTTGATGACATTGAATCTTTGCACAGGAAGACCTTGTGATCCTGGATTAAACTTGTAAAGATTTCATTCGAATTTGGTGTTTCAATCCTTAGGCCTGATAGATCTTATACTTCCTCCCACTCCAACTTACTTTGAGCTTTCAATGCTTAGAGGCATGCAAGACGTTTTACATTTTCTAGAATGGACAAAATTTGTTGTCCTCTTATTATATCCAAGTGGGAGTTCTTTAGTAAAATATCAAAGCTGCTTATTAATTGCTGGATTAAAGTGTCCAAGGAGTTGATTGTGTAGTTTTCTTGGCTTTTTAGGCATCCATTTTCCCCACCCAAAAAAAAAAAAAAAAGGAAGAAGAAGAAGAAGAAAAAAAGTGTCATGAAGATCAATTCTCTTAGGCCTCTATCTCAACTGAAAAAAAGATAAAATGAAATGTTTGAATGTGAATTAACCAAAGGGGCATAGTCACATATTACAGCAAGAATCAATATTGTTTGTAAATGATCAAGATGGTAAGTTGAAATTGGGTTTCTTGAATTAATTACAAGAATGTAAAAAGATTGTCTTGCATCTAATAAAGCAGACAGTTGCCATTCACACTTTTAGTCCATGAACAGCAAAAATTCACTTGGATAACAAAAATTGGCATTATAAATCTAGTCATGCTAGAGTACTTGGATACCAACCCTTCTCCAAGAACTAGAAAAGTTGTGGATTTATATGCATTCCCTCCCTCCATGAAACCAGTACACCTATGTTGACATCAAAATCCAAATTATTACTTCTTGCTTCTGCTTAATTAGCCATGTCGCAGTTCAACAACAATGGTTCTACTTCTAGGCGTGTTCCACATCCAGGAAAAGCAACAATACTTTCAATTGGCAAGGCCTTCCCTAAGCAAGTCGTTCCCCAGGATTGTTTGGTTGAGGGCTACGTTCGTGACACAAAATGTGTGGACTTGGCCATTAAAGAGAAACTAGAGCGCCTGTGTAAGCGGACTGCTTTTCATCATTTCTTAACTTTGTAGCTCAAACTATCATATGATCAATTGAACAATTTCTTAACTGAACTTTTTCAGCATTTCAGTAACTCTGCATATATAATGTGTTTCCTCTTTTTGCTAGGCAAAACAACTACTGTCAAGACCAGATATACTGTGATGTCAAAGGAGATCCTAGACCAATACCCTGAACTAGCAACAGAAGGCTCACCAACCATCAAACAAAGGCTTGAAATTGCAAATCCAGCAGTTGTAGAGATGGCAAAAGAAGCAAGTATAGCTTGCATTAGGGAATGGGGAAGGGCTGTTGAAGATATCACACACATTGTCTATGTTTCTTCCAGCGAGATACGGTTGCCTGGAGGTGATCTCTACCTTGCCACTGAACTTGGCTTAAGGAACGATGTTGGCCGCGTAATGCTGTATTTCTTGGGGTGCTATGGGGGTGTTACTGGCCTCAGGGTTGCCAAAGACATTGCTGAAAACAATCCAGGAAGCCGAGTTCTTTTGACTACTTCTGAGACAACCATACTTGGCTTTCGTCCTCCAAATAAGGCGCGGCCTTATGATCTCGTTGGAGCTGCACTTTTTGGTGATGGAGCTGCTGCTGTTATCATTGGAGCTGATCCCATAAAGGATACTGAATCCCCTTTCATGGAATTAAACTATGCAGTTCAACAATACTTGCCAGGAACCAACAATGTAATAGATGGCCGGCTTTCAGAAGAGGGTATAAACTTCAGACTTGGTAGAGATCTTCCACAAAAGATTGAGGACAACATTGAGGAATTCTGCAAAAAACTTATGGCCAAGGCTGGTTTAAAGGACTTCAATGACTTGTTTTGGGCTGTTCATCCTGGCGGACCGGCAATTCTTAACCGATTAGAGAGCACCCTCAATTTGAAGAGTGAAAAACTGGAATGCAGCAGAAGGGCTCTGATGGATTTTGGCAATGTCAGCAGCAACACTATATTCTATGTCCTGGAGTACATGAGACAGGATTTGCAGAGGTACAATGCTGAAGAATGGGGACTTGCATTAGCATTTGGTCCAGGCATAACCTTTGAAGGCATCCTCATTCGAAGCCTGTAATCAATCACATATATAATATACTTAGTTCCTAGGCTGCTTTTATAAACATAATGCAGCTATAGACTATGTGATTTGAAGTTCTTGATCAGTACTGGTAAGAAATTTGCCCCAATAAACTACTACACTTAGTGTAGTTATCTATGTTCCCTAAAAACTCCAATTTGTACTACATTAATACTAAATGGATTGTCAATTTAATCTGTAGTGTGTATGTTTCTTGTTCAAAACACAATCTATATATATCCCTCTTCCATGGTCACACAATCCAATTAAGAATCATAGAATGTAAAGGAGAACCAGAGATGATCTATGCAAATGTCATATCAAACATGGCAAGAACTTGTTCATTTTGCATCCAAATGATCACTTATTTTTTCTTATACCTGATACATTTGATGAGGGCTAAGAATGCTGACAGTAAAACACCAAAATCCTTTTACATTAAAACTTCTTCTTTTTGTGTCCAACAAAGTTTAGCATTGATCTTATTTTATGTATGGAACATGTCCATCTATATATGCATTACAAATTAATGCACAACTCTATCCTTTCACTATGCAATTAAAGGTAATTGTTTATGTTGATTTGTTTATTTTTTAAACAACATAATAATACAATGCAAAAATTTTTATGAAACTATATGAGACGTGATGCGTGAATTATACTTTATACGCTAATACGCTAATTTTTATCCGTTATACGTCTAATATTTGATACTTTATACGCTAATTTTTTTTTATACTTCATACGTTAATTTTTGATACTTTATATGCTAAAGTGAAATTCACGTGCAAGTATCATATTGGAATTTGTACCTTTTTTTTTTTTAAGTTAACAAATTTGATTTAAAAACTCAGAGAAAAAAGAACTGACACGAGAGAATATTACTATCAAAGTTTGCTGTAGTTTCTTTTTTCACAAAAAGAGAAAAAAAACAAAAACAAATTCTACGTAGGGTAATTAAATGGTCTGACAGGGACATTATCGGAATATCACATTCATAAATAGCTTGAACCGTTCCCTATAGCGGTGGAAGTTGGAAGCATGCATTGCTCAATAAGTAACTGTAATTTCTGAATCTCTATTTCATCATCTGAAGATTTTTGAAGCGCAGAAAAAAAAAATTGAGTTTGATAATGGACACGAGAAATCAAAGCGGTGCCGAATCAAGCACCGCAAATCCATTTGTGGTATTCTGTTTTTTGGGTTTTTGAAATTGTTGTTGTGATATTTTCTATGTTTATTATGTTCGTTCTTGATTGTATAAATGTTACTGATCAAATTAGCCATGAATTCTTTGCCACCACCCTCTTGTCTCCGTTATTCCGGCAATTTAGAGCAGTTTATGGATGGATATTATTCTGGCCCTCTTCCATTTGATGGGTTTTTTAAGATGATTCTCATCGTCAAAGAGGTCCTCAATTTGGCGTTTTAATCTTGTATTTCACAGCTTGATTTTTGTCTACTTGTTGGTTCAAAATATTGGGTGTTGCTGCCATAGCTATTTTAAGGAGGGATTTTTCATATTTGGAGGATGTGGCAATAAATTATCAATGCTGTTTTGAAAATTCAAAATTTGAATCGATCAGTTTTCGGTGAGATATGTAGATGCTAAATGCTTGTTTTGGGACTTTGCTAAATTGTGAAATTCTGCAGTTTGCATAAGCTCATGTGCAATTATTTACTAGAATCCAAATTAAACATGCTCTTACTTGAAATGAGGTTGGAAGAGGGAAGAAGGAAAGATGGGTTTTTTTTGTTCCCCTAAAGTTGGAAAGTTCGAACACAGAGACATTTTAGAAATTGAATCGTTCTGATTTTTTTTTTTTAATTTTTTTATGTTACACAAGTTTGCAACCTGAGAGAAAGGTGTAGAAAATTAAATAGGGAAAGAGGAACCAGTCGGTGGCATGATGTATTATTGGTCTGGAAGAAGAAGAGTCGTGTAATTAGAGGTGAAGGCACTTCTACTTATGATCAGATGCCCATGGTAGAGTATTGAAATAGATAAGGGGATAGGACAAAGCTTTAGGTAAGCCTTTGGTATGGAAATAGATAATAAAGGAAGTGTTTTAGGATAATCTTTAATTGAAGTTTTAGAAATCATACCCACTCTCTTTTTGTAGATCTTTTCCCAATCTCCCCTCAAGTAAACAAACAGAAAGTAGAGCAAGGTCCTCAATAACTAGGCTACAGAATGATGTTACGGTTGAACTTCGTCTTTCAATAGGAAAGCTTTATATTAGTGAGTCATGGGTGAGGTCGTGCTCGATTTTTTTATCTTTGTCAATTATTGCACTTCCAATTCCTTCCTTTTCAGTGTGGGTATAATAATGTCTACGCGTCAACTTCGGTAGTCTAGTGCTGCAGAAGGAGCTCAAATGTGGAGAAATATGAACATACTTAATAGTCCTTTGAATGCTGTTTTCCCTTTGTTTTTGGGTCATCAATGTATTGTGCTTTCTTTCCTTGTTCAATTTATACAATGGTTTATAGCTTTGTGCTATACATGTGGTTGGTTCTCTGTTTGCTGTAAATGCCTATCTCCGTTATGTGTAACTTTACTAGAAATTGTCACTTTTTCAGGTAAGTGGTGATTCCTTGCGAAATGATCGACTCATTCCTCAGATTTTTACCTCTGTACCATCTCTTAATGAAGCCGCTTCGTATCTAGCAGAGACAACTTCATTATTTACTCGCTGCTTCTCTGATTTCTCTGGTAAGTGTTCTCCCTGTGTATATGCTGAGTATATTGTAGTTTATAGAAATCTTATATTAGTTTTCTAATTCATACTTGTCTTATTAGTGCCTTTTCTAAGATTTGCACTGCTACAAAGAGCCATCTAAAAACACGAGTTTCATTTATATATATATATATATATTTTGTAGAATTGAAGGATATTATAGGATCTGTTGGTGTTTTGGTTATTCATTGAAAATCACTTCCTCATCCTTCTTGTCGTAAGCATAGTGTTGAGTTAGATAATTATTTTATCTTTGAGTTTTGTTTGGAAGACGCTATTCTTTCAGCTAAGGATATTTTTTGGTTGATTTTTTTTTCTATTGTCTTAGATATTTGGTTTTTCGGTCTATTTGTTTTCATTATCTTTTTATTTTTTTTTCCTTTCTTAGTTGTAGTGTATATGTATTCACTAGCGTAAGGTGTGTCTTTATTTGCATGCACCTTTTTCTACATTACTCAAGTTAAACTCCTCTTCCAGTAATGAGCGGAAGAAAAGTAGTTGATGTATGTATTTGTATAACCTATATTGCAGTAGAACCTGTGCCCCATGACTCTGGTGGAAGAGAAATGGTAGCATTTGCGTCTGGAGAAACTACAGAATCTTTACTCAGTAATAACGTGTCTTTACATCGGAGTACTTCACCATTCACCAAATCATTTTCTGGAGCTCAAGACGCCCCATCAGTTCGTGATGAGACAGCTAGGAGTGCAGCTGGTGCCTCATCTCAAACTTCTAGTGATCTTGTGAACTCATCTCAAACTAGCCAAAGTAGCATCCCTATCTTCCAAGGGTAATTGGCAGAATCTCTTGCGAAATTGAACATTTCAGTCTGGTGCCAGATGCTTAGTTGGAGATGAATTATTAGTCCCTTGTTCAAAATAAGGTTATTGTCGGGTGAAGGTAACTTGTTTGGTTCAAGTACGGATAGGAGAAGAGAGAATGAAGTTACAGTTTGAATTTTTCCTAGAGGATCTCTATGTTGGAATGAGAGTTGCTCCAGGGCTGGGGACAAGAAAGAATAACACTAGCAGAAAACTAGCTTATCTGAAATTACCCTTTTGATTAATGTTGCTATTATCTTCCTTTATATATTTGAATATATGAGGATTATCTATCTATCTATCTATCTTAATGTTGCATTTTGGACTTTAATCCTTCTAGCCATAGAAAATGTATTTGCTATTGCATCTGCTCGTATTTGTTTTCCTTCTTTTTGTTTTGTTTCGTGGGGTGGGGGTTGGGGGAATGAGTGGTTTACGTAAAAAGGTTTAATCAGGGGTCCTTGGTCCCCAATGTTTTTCACATCCATTCACCTTTTCTAAGTATCCATACTTTACTTCCCTCATTTCCCTTGTATCCATACTGGAACTGCTAATTTTGCTCCTGTTAGAGGATATCATAGAGTTCTCATATGTCATAAATTGACTTTTCCCCCCTGTTAGGCTTTTTGAGCGAGTAAGGAAGACAGTTCGTGGCTCAGCAGATGACATCGGATGGTTGCAACGTGCCTCTGACTTACCTCCTGTGGAGGATGGAACTGAAAGATTTATAGAAATACTTGATGATATCAGGTAACACTTGCTGACTTTTGGTTGAATGTTGCAGTTGCCTTACTTTCTGTATAGTTGTGATCCTGTTGAATCAACCTCTATTAGGCATGGTTTGCGTGCGTTACCCAAGTCGATGGTCTACTTGTTGGTTCCAGGTAACAAAAAAATACTTTTATTTAGATTAAGATAATTGCATGCAGTTTAAATTTTGTGCCACATTAAGGATAACTCTCATCATTTGGATAAATCTAATGGTTTGCCTAGTTAAAGTAAGGGATTTCCTCTTGCATTTCTATTGTCTTATCTTTTATTTTTGGAGGAGTATCGTATATTGTATGTCTGATAATTAATTAGGCCATGTATGATCCATCAACTAAGTTAGCACATGAATATCAGATTTTATGGCCGAGAGATTTCGATCTTCCATTTGTATTCATACCTAGAGGCTAGTTGGAGCTTTTAAGAATAAGGCAAGTTGCAGCAAAATTTTTATTTTGTTTTTTTAAAAATCAAATTTTCCCCAAAAACTCAAGGCTATAGCCTACAAAGATTTAGACTTTTCCAACTTTTGAGTTTTTCTTTTATTAGTATTATTATTTGTTATAATTTATCTGTTTATATGTTTTGCATCGAGTGATAAATAAAAAATTAACTGTTTAAATCATGCGCAGATAGGTTTTTAATAACAGCAATTTTTCTTGAAAACCAAGGCTAAAGCCTATGAAAAGCTGATTTTTTTTTTTTTAAAAATTTTCACCATTATTTATGAGTTTAAATATTTTCCATTGAGTTAGGAACAAAAAACAGATTGATAAAAGTATGCGTACATAGTTTTTTGAAATCACAATTGATTTCCGAAATATAAGGGTATAGCCTATGAAAATTACGATTTTCTTTTTTAATTTTTTGCCATATCTATGAGTTAAATGTTTTTATTGAGTCGGGTAACAACAAAAAAACAATTAAAACTGTGCATATATAGTTTTTTCAAAATCTTTTTTTTTCCCTCCCAAATATCCTAGGTTATAGCCCATGGAAATTGTGATTTTTCGACGTCTATTTTTTTTTAAATTTTTGGATATAATCTATCCGTTAACATGGAAGTTCTTAAATATACGTGAATGGTTCAGATTTCATTTGCTCATATCGTGATTAAGTTTTTGCTGTATCTGCAGGTCTTTTCAGCAACCATGGTCCGCTCTATTTTGTTGGTACAAAGACGAGTTTCTCAAAGATGGGCCTCACATGTCACATTGCCAAAATTCACAGCGAGGTATATTTTGGATAATCATTTTGTGCACAATTGGGGTGCCTTTAATACTCAGTCCTAAACATGAGATATTCAGGCTTCAGTCGAAAAAAATGCCAAAGAGATTAAAGAGTACATTGAAGAAATTTATTGGGGTTCAAGAAAGCGGGTCTTGCTTCTTGGACACAGTAAAGGGGGAGTAGATGCAGCCGCGGCATTATCCATGTATTGGCCGGATTTGAAAGACAAGGTTGCAGGCTTGGCATTAACACAGAGTCCTTATGGTGGTAGTCCAATCGCTTCTGATATACTACGTGAGGGACAGCTTGGGGATTATGTTAATATCCGAAGACTCATGGAGATCTTGATCTGCAAAGTGATTAAGGTATGTAAGAGCTTAGGTGTTCATATTTTTGTTTTCTGAAATTCCATGCTCATTTTTTATCCTTATGGTGTTGTATTTGGAGTTAGAGGGACAATTCAATATTTATCTCATATTAATCAGGCATGTGAATTCCCTTTTGATTGGTGCTACAAGCATATAAGCTAGTAGTTATGTTCCTTATATATTGTTTCTTGGTGGACTAGTTATATGCTATGGCAATTATATTGTAAAGAACATGGACCTGATTCCCCCCTCCCAACTATAAAATGGAAAAGGAAAGAAGCGAAATTTTGTTTGATAAATGCTAAACTCAGCTAAGATCCACAAGTAATTCTTTATGCATTGAACTATCAAAGTATTGTTTGAGGCGTTTGAATCTCAACCCCAAGCAACCAAACTACTTGGTGTAAATTAGAGGCAAGGAGATTGTTGAATTCGGTTCACTGGAAAGAGGGAGGAAACAGCAAGTAAGATTTGTGGAAATAGGTGAAATTGGAACAAAGAGAAGAAAGAAGCAAAGTATTTTCAGGATCTGATTGGTCAAAAGACGAAAGACAAGAAAGATGAAAGTTGAGAAAGATCAGTGTGTCAGATTTTGCAGAGTGACGGAGGAAGTTGGTAACAGAAGAAAGCGGGGACCAGAACCATTAGAGGCAGCCAGGTCAGCCTACATCATGGTCATAGTAATTGGCTTGATCTCAGAAATTTCATCTTCTAATGAAAAGTTCTTAGTGTTTTAAAAATGTGCAAACCGAATAGAAGATTCCTGGACTACTTGAGGCGATAGCAACCAGAAGCTTATTGTTTTGACAAAACGTGTACAAATTTTACATTGATTTCTCTCTTTCGCTTGATGATGAATTCATAGATGAACACTTCAACCATCTTAGTCTAAACTTGAATAGGGCAAGTCATGAGCATTAAGTTGTGGATTTTGTTTCCGGGACTACACCCCCTTTAGAAATCAAATGCAAAGGGTATAGGAAGAAGGCATAAGACTGTAGTCTGTTGTGACGTCTTAAGATGCATACAAAGTTTGGGACCTTCACAGAAAGGACTTAACATCTGCATGATAGGTGCTTTATGCAATACCTTCATGTATACAAAATTGTATACATTCCTTCGTATGGAATAATTTATTGTGCAAAGCAAACGAATTGTCTAATATTAGCTGCTTTTTTGAAGGGTGACATGCAGGCACTTGAAGATTTAACTTATGAGAAGAGGAAGGAATTCTTGAGGAAATACGATTTGCCTAAAGAACTCCCAGTTGTGTCTTTCCATACAGAAGCAGGCATCTCCCCTGCAGTTTTAGCTACTCTGTCGCGAGTTGCACACGCAGAACTACCAATGTTTTCACCTCTATCAGCAGGACAACCAACAACCCTACCAGTGGTAATGCCTCTTGGTGCTGTAATGGCTGCATGTGCCCAACTGCTTCAGATGAGATATGGTGAGGAGAGTGATGGGCTAGTGACTCGTCGTGATGCCGAGGTCCCCGGCTCTGTCGTCGTACGACCAAAACGGAGGCTAGACCATGCGTGGATGGTTTACTCATCATTAAATGATGATCCATCAGAAGCAGATGCTTCACAAGTGTGTGAAGCTCTTCTTACGTTGCTTGTTGAAGTTGGACAAAAGAAGAGACATGAATTTTCAAAGAAAGATGAATGAAACAACACTATCAGTTTTTGCAATGATTTTTACAGTTTATATACTTTACATTAATTCTTTAATTCATTCATTCCATATTGGTAATCATAATCGTATACTACCACATCTACAAGTGCGTACAATTTCTGCAAAGACAACAAAATTTTATGGGTTGAAATGCTGATGATTGGCACATAGTAGGTTGGGGGTTAACACAAAAGCTCCGGTGAAATTGAATCGATTCATATAATGACGGTTGAAATCGTGATTTTAATTTCCTGCCGCTTTTATTGTGTATTGAAATTGCGATTAACTTTCGTTTCATATATGACCGGTTTGATAAGAATCCTCCTCACAGTTGATAGAAGCATAAGAAAAGGATCATTTTCCCGTTTTATAAGAATCCTCCTCATACATGATAGAAGCATAAGAAAAGGATCATAAAAATGAAGAAATTGAACATTGTTGATGGACAATCAAATCTTCCTTAACTAAAACCTCTAACCATAACACTGAATTACCATACATCCACAGATGAATCTTAAGAATACATTCACTCATGCATTCAGTTCTTCAAGTACAAAGTACAGTGAATAAATCGACTCGACTGTGGTAGAAATGCCAATTTAAATAAGTACAAGGTCTCATTTGTAAATTCAACTTTCCCACCAATCCCGTCAAGCCGTGATGCTTTGAACCTACCCCAACACGTCTCCTTATCATTTCCCTCACATTCTCCCGTTACATTCTTTAAAACAGTTTTCTAACATCCAGACGGCACAGAGTCATTTCCTTTGTATATGTTAAATGACAAAAATATCCTCGTGGTATTTCCTAATTCCCTTCTTATCCTAACCATTTTTTTTTGCTTTCCTGTATCATTCTCTTTTCAAGAGAGAGAGAGAGTAAGAGAGAGATTTTTCACACTTCCCTGACGACCTCTTCCCTGTTGAGAAGGAGAGAAGAGAAAAACAGTAACAAACAGAAAGAACCCAAAAAAAAATCCCTTTTCTTTTCGTTTTTTGGGATTTTTACAGCACCATAATTGTAGAAAGCTAGGGTTTTTTTTTTCTTCTTTTGCAGTGAATTGTTATTATAATTACTTGAGTATTGAGGGTCATATCATATTTAAAACCCCACCATGCATGTGTATGTATATATTGATGATGGGTTTATAGCGTTTCTAAGTTTGTAATCGAATTTAGGGTTAAGCCTTTTTGTGGGTTTTTATAAATTTTGTGGTTCAATGGTAGTTTGGGTTAGAGGAATTAGAAAATATTAGGGTTTTGAGAGTTGTGGTGGTTTCTATAGTGTAATGGGGAGCACTGGTGAAGCAGATAGGAAACGACGCCAATTTAGCTCCATCTCACCTACTGGTGCTGCAGCCAAGAAGCACGCTTTTATGCCACCTTCTGAGGATAAAAAGGTGAATCTTTTATGCTTTTTTGATATTTATTTGATTTGGGCACTTTTTTTTTTGGTTTTGTTGAAAGATTGTTACTTTACTGGTTTTTGGAGTGAATTTAGACCGCATGCGCTCTGGGTTTTGCTCAAATTTGCCAATTTTGGTGTGACAGATTGGATTTCAGACTAAATTCACTTTAGGGTTTACATGAATTTATGTTTGAGTTGCTGAATTCTGTTTGGGTTTTGTATTATTTTGTGATTTCTGTATGCTAATCTTTGAACGTTCATTGAATTCATTCAAGGTTTTGTGAATCTTCCAATTCTTTGGTTACTTGGTTGTAGTAGATGGATTCACTCAAGGATTTTCATTATTTATCTGTTTTTGGTTTTTTTTCCTTCTACGGGTTTGCTTATTTGCTAGTGGGCGGAAATCATTTCAAGGTTTTGCTTGAATGAACTTTTCAATCTGTGCTATGCAGGCTTAGTTACATTTAGGATTGAATTGGCTCATGTTTTCTCTTTAATGTGCTGAATGAAAGTTGTTAAAGTTCCCTGCTTACCTAGTAGTTGCTGATCAGGATTTGTGTTAACCAAATGGCAATCATTGGTGGTTTGCTTCACTGAACTAAATTTTGGTAGTTTGAGATAGCTTGGAGTTGCA
This sequence comes from Ophiorrhiza pumila, assembly GCA_016586305.1. NCBI lineage: Eukaryota > Viridiplantae > Streptophyta > Magnoliopsida > Gentianales > Rubiaceae > Ophiorrhiza > Ophiorrhiza pumila. The sequence continues at coordinate 3,833,597 of BLIW01000002.1, forward strand.
GATATGATTGACACTTTTTTTTCTCAGATAGCGTGAACATTCATGGAAAGGGTATTAAAGCTATGTGCTTAGCTGTTTGCAGGTTTTTGTTGGCTAGTGCAGCAACGTTTGATGTAATTGAGGCACCTTTAGTGCACTATAACCTTTTTGCATATTTACAGTAGTTATTCCTATTTACTAACAATGCTTTTGTGTCCGGGTTGACCGATAGTAGCAACTGTTAGTGCACCCCATGGGGCCTCTCACCAACACATGGCTAGTAAAGAGGTTTAACAAAGTGGTATGAGTTGGACTTATTTGATTCGTAATACTCGCAAATTTTGGTTAAACCTGCTGTCTGCTGTCATTTCTCAAAGGATTGATTTGGGAAGTGCTGAGAACTCAATACTTGATATTTTAGAATCTCCTTAGAGACATGGAAAAATTGGTGGAAAAAACTGCCAATAATAATATCTGTGTTAAATGGGTAATTGTCATGTTTGTCGTTTTCTGATGCTTTTCTTTCTGTACCATCATTTTACGATTGGGTGTACTTGTTTTCTTATGCATCGATAGTAACGAGATGTCATTTTTATGTGTGAAGTTATTGTGCTACTGTGTTTGGAAACTGCTGATTGGATATGTTAGAGCATTTAAACGCCAAATGATTTGTGTTAGTAGGGGGTCTTATACTTTTGTCGTTTCATTCTTGTGCGCAACATTGTATTGCTGCATAATTATATTGTCTGTGAGATGTTTGAAATGATGATGATTTGTAGATGACAAGTTGATCAATTTGGATTGGTTTCATTTGACATGAATTGTTACTGTTTTCGGAATGCTTCTGGCTTGTTAACCTTATATCTGCGGTGGTTACTTTACAAGAATCCTTCTCTGTGGAATTTGTGTATAACGATGCCAGGTTGGATTTGGTCACTTCATTGAATTTTGCTTATGATTGGACAGTAATCTAGTCAATTTGAAGCCAGTACTTGAAGATTTGCTTCAGTAGGGATTGCTTCCAGCTTGAACACACTGGTGTTTTGGGGAACCAGAATTTCTAAACCATCTTTTGTGTTTGAACACACTGGTTTTTTGCAAACATTTGTATATATATATCTTTACGTACATGTATGCATATGTAACACATAGTTCAATAGATGCAATTATTCATGTTGCTTTACTTTTAACTTAATTATCATAATACTTAGCTGGAAATTGTCACCAACATATCTTGTAAAAGACTGCAGTTTATTTATCCTATTGACAATCATTTATGGGTTTCCTTCTTTTCCTTGGTCCTTTCCATGATAAAGCTCGACGCGGTAGTGCTTAAATTTCAAAATCAGAAACTTTTTCAGAAGTTAGAGACACAGAAGATTGAGCTTCTTCAGTTGGAGGAGAAAATCGCTAAGCTGACTGAGAAACAACTGCCTTATGAGAACATTGTGGCAGCAGTCAGTCATTCATGGGAAAAGGTATCAACATACCTTATGTGTCTTTATTGCTAGTTTTCCTGTGTTATGGCTCATGATTTCTTGTGGCATAGATAGTTTGCTTTAACTCTTATTCTTATCTTGTTTTTCCTTCATTTCTATCAGACTGTTGATTACGTTGAATCAAATTCTGCTCGTAGAAAGGACTTAGTGAGATGTGAGCAAGTGGTTGAGAATCTTCTTGTCAGGGATAGTCCAGATCACCTGTCTTACATTGGTATTGTTCTCATTTTGCAGTTTTGCATTTTCCCCTTTCTCCATTTCATTGCTTGATAGTTCTTACAGTACCCTACCAGTTTGCATGTATTACCTATGGTTTAGCATCATATATGGTATACTGCTTTTTGCTGGCAAGAGGGTTGTTTAATTTGATGTATTTTCCTAATCCATACTTTCTTTTAATATTTGAAGCAGCAGGTATCCGCAGATCATTTTGACGTAAGATATAAATTTCAGGAGTTCTAGTTTTATATTTGGTATTGCACTTTATTTTTAGACCCTACTATTGTTGAAGGACACAGGGTTATGGTGTTTTTGAATATTTCCTAGTTTCATAATCGTAAATTTATCTTTGTAAGGTCCTTTAGATTAGATAGTCAATTTGAAAATCAAATATAATTAATCAAAAGCGAAAAAGCAAAATTAGTGAAAATGACATTGAAATTCCAATCGTGAATGAAGCCCTTATAGGATTAGAAAGGGATATCATTGTCCATTCACCTGTTTTATTCCTTTTCCTATTTTCTTGAATTCTATGTGTGAAATGGAAGAGTACATACATCGACAAACTGGTTCCACATTCAATTTATTTTTCCTGTGATGGAATGGTTCCTCATTCAATTTGTTGATAGAATTTCTGGGAGAATGCTTATTTTCCTGCATGTTGAATTAGAATTCTCTTGCTGACGTGGTTATTAATTGCTTGTTAGATGGAGGAGGTTCTTCTTCCCGTGATGTCTTTTCCTCAAAGGATGTTTCTAAGGATGATGCTTTATTACGCCGGCTTTCAGCGACTGGTGCAACCGAAAGTAGCTCTAGCAGTAACACCACATGCACTGCAGGAGAAGATAATCACAAGGACAGCAAAAAGATCAGACACGCATTGCGTACTATATTAGCTGCCATTGATGATCAATGGGAGTTACAGGATAAATGGAACAATGCAGTTCTGAGTGCACTTCCAGAAGATGGTAAGATAAACAAAATTTAGTTTTTAACTTGAAGATCACCTAATCATTTATGCTTTTCCAAAAAAAAAAGATACACAGATTGTGTTATAGTAAATTTCTGTGTTCATTTTGATGGTTTCGCTGCTTCAGGATTGTGCCGGCAAAATAGTTTTCTTGACTTGCAGACAGAAGTTAAGAATGTTAGAGTGGCAATTGGTGATCTTCTTTCGAAGCACAAATCATTAGCTTTTGAACTGCAGGCACATAGAGATACAGAGGCAAAGAATAAAGCTGCGTTGAAACATGTAAAAGGTACATTTTCTTAATCTTGTTGAAAAAGGTATCCTTTTGTAGACAAATATTCCAATATCTCCTTGAGACATCAACAATGTTTACTGGCACTTAGATCTGGCTAGAATTGTGAGTGATTTACTGCCTGTGTTGGGTTTTCTATTTTAAAATGTCTTCACTTGTGGGGTTGGTGTGAAAAATATGTTTTGGCTAAAGTATCCAAAGATCATATTTTTGTTATTTTCTGAGGAGATGTATTTATAGATCTCGTAGTAGAGTTTATATGTTTTCTTAGGCATGAATCTCCTGTGAAATGAAGCTAAAACTATAGATTGCTTAAGCTAGGTGTTTTATAATCACTAAGTTTGTGTGGAGATTGATCATGTAGACATGACAGAAAGATTCTGCTTAGCCAAATGTTGGTGTTTGGACCACAAAAAGATTTGAGTATTGGAGATCAATTCTTTTGTTGGATCTCGAGTCCGCTATATAGTGATTCCAGAATTGGATACATTTTTGGACTTGGAATCCTTTATTTCTCTATTACTGCTGCATTGCTGAAGGATTTTCAATTGTGAATTTACCTGCCCTGGAATCAGATGCATTTGTTTGTCTGACTGAGATTATTTCTGTTAAGACCTATAACCTGTTCATTGGCCTCATGTATTTAGCTACTTTTCTCATTTTTATTTTTGTTTGTTTGTTCTTCTTCTGTTACCTCGCACATAACTGACATACAAGTTTGGGGAACAATTTATTCACGAAAAAGCGGTTGGATCAGAGGTTTTTTTTTTTCCAATTAATAATAAGGCATTTTCTACTTTTCTGCAAGCAATATCAGGGAGTTATGTGGGATATGCTTTTATTGGGAATCAATCGTACTAATTGTCATATTTTCCCCCTTTGTGAAGAGGAGTTGGAAAGTACTATGGCAGAATTGGAAGGAAGTGCTTGTGAATTAATTAATCTAAAAGCAGAGAAAGACGCAGCAAAGGGGACATTTTTTCCTATCCTTAACCAGGATAATATGTCTACCAATAGTGTTAAGTCCACTGATAAACAAAAAGATTTGCAAGACATGGAATCTACACTCAAGGAGCTATTGGTAATCCCCCCTACTTCCTTCTGCACAACAAGTGATGTACAACAGCTTGTTAATAGCTATTAACTCATTTGATATGAGCAGGACCAATCTGCTTGTCGAGTACTTGAACTCAAGCGTCTTCATGAAGAAAGGATAGATATATTGAATCAGTTATCTAGTTTGCAGGTTTGCTGTCTTTTTTGTGCCTCTAGGGAATTTCCAAGATTGTCTCTTGCTGCTCTTAGTATTATTCTACTAGTATGTTAACAGGGTTGCATGCTTGGCAGAACACTTTGAAGAGCGTCAAGTCTATTTGGTCTTCACAAGCTTATCTCCTCTTAAAAGATCAACTTGCGAAGGCTAAAGCAGATATAGTACAGTACCAAGCCCTTCATGAGAAACTACAGGTTGTTACTGCTCGGTAGTTTATTTTTGTCTTGGTTCCTGATAACTTTTAAAAGGATGTTCTTAGCATGATTATCTGTTTTTCTGAATATAGGTACAGAAAGACAGTCTGGCCTGGAGGGAAAAGGAAATGCATATGAAGATTGAGTTGCTTGATTTTAACTATCGATCGGCTGTTATTGCTGATTCCAGGATCAGTGAGCTAGAAAGGGAGATACAGAAGTATGTAAATGAAAAGATTCAGATGGAAGCCAAGCAGGAAGAAGCATCAAGAGAATCTAGTATGAAGCACCCGATGATTATCCTATGAACTTTAACCTATCAGTGGATAATGTGTCTTGTGCATGCAGTTATCTTGATTTATGTGTCATTCTTTCCAGGTAGGAAAGAAATCATTGCAGAGTTCAAAGCTTTAGTCTCTTCCTTTCCTGAGGAAATGGGCCGTATGCAGAGTCAGCTAAGTACATACAAAGAGACAGCTAAAGATTTTCATGCTCTGCAAGCTGATGTTAAATCTCTATCTGGTATCCTTGAGCAGAAGGTAGCTATTACCCACTTATATTGTCCTACTTTCCAGGCTCCACAAAACAAACTGCCTACAGTTAGCAATTTGTTGAATTTATCGTCTCCTCTTCCATCTGTATAGGCTAAAGATTTGGAGAAGTTGTCAGCTAGATCAACTGAGCAAGCTGCTGACATACTGAAGTTGCAGGCCTTAGTAAGTTATATTTCCATTATAATATAATAATATAATATAAATGATTGATAACCATTGTCCGACTTCTGGTGCTTCTTTTTGAGCTCTTTGGTTTCACTAAGGGCACTGTTACCTGATCTTCTCTATAATACGTCAGTTTAAATATTGTGATGACTCTTAATAGATTCAAATTGTTTTGAATTGTACTCTTTTATGTGGTACATGATACTCATTGAGGTAGAGACAAAAGAAAGAGACATGCTTAAACTAATGAGATCTATAAAGGCCACCTCATTGATTAATTATATATTGTTTGAATTATTGTGCTGACTGAGCATGCTGTAGATAAATGTAAAATTAAGGAATTCATAGAAAAATGAATGTTTAAAATTTAGAGGCGGAAAACTGAAACATGATTTTGGATCAGCATTTCCTTCATATCTAAATCTTTAATTGGCAGCCATGATGGGTTCACATCTGAATGCGACGTTTAGCAGCCAGGATGTGATCTGACATGATACCAACACACACACACACACACACATGTAGTTTTTTATTGATATCACATCAAACGCGTCTGTTTCTTTTCCTTCTTTGGTTTATTTCTTCTCCGTAGTTGGTTATAATTGCATTAACAATCTATGAGTAGTAGAATTCACTATTTAAAATAAATGTTGTTGTGTAACTGAGGACTATCCCTTTCACAGATCCATGACTTGAAGGAGAGCGATATGGAGCTGAAACTCATTTTGCGCATGTACAAACATGAATCAATTGCTTCAAGGTTTGTGGTGTTCATGAGTTACTTTTGATTTTTCATAGATTAATATTTTGGACTTGCTTGGATGTTTTCTTGGTATTACCTTGTTAAGAGTGGAGGTAAGCTTTACCCTTGTTACCTTTGTTCGCGGGATCCTTACCACATGATTGATAGAAGTGTAGAGTTGAAAGTTCAGCTTAGGTTGGCAAGTGCTATAAAATGGAGTTTAGTGACGTATCATATTGCACTTTTCAAGATGTGTTACCTCTTTACTGAAATGGAGATTCACAAGGGTTCACTTTGGCTTGCATTGAAGGCTGAAAATGGCTACGAATGAAATGAAGTGTGCAATAGGTTACTTAAAGATGAGTTGTCTGTTTTATTGCTTGGCCTTGAAGCCCTCCAAAATTGTCCAATATGCAAGTACATTAGGTACTTTTTTGTGAGTTGTTCATTATATTGATTCATCAGAGCAGCATCCATGCTTCTAGGGAGGGGTAAGGCTTTATGTACATGACTAGACTCCCTAACATAAGAGAGGAGGCGCTTCATCTGAATAGATTTGAATAATCGTTGTTCTGCTTTCTCAGTTCTTTTGTTTCGAAGAACTAAACGTTTCATATTCACTTGATATAGTAGTCAGTCTTGAATTGGGTATCTTAGTTTAACCAGGCCGTGGGTTAAGATAGAGTTTCAACATTTTACAGTTTAAGGAATGGTGAGAGACACGAGAAATGCCATTTTTATATTGTTTTAGAACTGAAATTCTAAATGTACAGATGGTAGGTCTTGCTATTGTTTTCAGGTATTCAATATAGTGGTATTTCATCTGAAAGGGCGTCAATTTGATGGTAGCAGACGATATGTTGGAAATTTATGAAAATTAAATTTGGTATTGTTTTCAGGTATTCCATATAGTGGTATTTCATCTAAAATGGCGTCAATTTGATGATAGCGGACAATATGTTGGAAATTTATGAAAATTAAATGACAGGTGGAAGCGTGACATTCCCACCACTTAGTGTGTAACAGAACACATTTTTTCTTTCTCTGGGTTTTTAATCATAATGTAAGCAAACGCAGTCCTTTTGCTAGTTTAATCATAACAGAATACATTTTTTCTGTCTCATTGTTTCTTTTTTGCTAATTTAAGAATTAGTTCCTCATTGTTTATTAGTTGTCCCCACGTGTTGAAGGAATGTCCCCTGATGCTTCAAAATGAATCTTTGGCTTGCAAAGCTAGTGAATGATGTCACCCATGTTAGTTAGTTTCTTTTTTTCTTTTGTTTTCTGGAGATCCGTTGTATTATTATGCTTATTTTAATTATTATTTGTATGCATGTGCTCTCGTTATGTCCCCTTCGAGTCCTCATTTAAATTCGTTTTGGCTGGCATCATATTGTATGTTTGCTTTGAAACAAGTGCAGGGATGTTCTTGAAGCTAGAAACTCTGAATACAAGGCTTGGGCTCATGTACAGAGCCTGAAGACTTCTCTTGATGAACACAACTTGGAGTTGCGAGTTAAAACTGCTATTGAAGCCGAGGCCAAATCCCAACAAAGGCTAGCGGCCACAGAAGCTGAGATTGCTGAGCTGAGACAGAAGCAAGAGGCTTCTAAAAGGTTTTTTTAGCATATTTTTGTTAGCACTTACAGTAATTTTGTTCATTGTTTGATTTTTTTTATAACTTTTGGATCGTTGAATAATTTGTTTCTCACTAAATCTTTGAGAAGTCTTATCATCTTCATTGAGTATTTTCTGTTGATTATGGACAACGTTTTTTTTTTTAAATTTCTTTTTAACACACACCCCCTCACATGCATCCTACATGAATCGAACTCTATACCTGTAGGTTGGGAAGCTAACTCCCTAACCACTGGGCTAGCCTCAATGGCTGATTATGGACAATGTAAACAAAACAAACTTGGTGTATCTGAGTTGAGAATTTCAAGGATCTTCATTAAGAGCTAACGCTTTGAATAATTGGTAGCATGCTTATATTGATGTAAATTCAAGTTACATGATTCACTTTCTCAACATTCTATTCTCCATCTCTTTATTTTGCTTATAGAAAATAAAGAATTATTAACTCAAATTAAAACGGCAAGAGGAAGACCAAAAACGAACTGGAAAGCAACTATAAGAAAGGATATGTTACACTTAAATATACATGAGAAAATGAGTTTAGATTGATCATGATGGGAAAGTGTGGTCTATATAGCCAACCCCACTTGGTGGGATCGAGGCTTAGTTGTTGTTAGTCTGTTCTGATAACGGTACATTTCCTGGAAACTATAACATTGAAGTTGATGTTAATATCCTTCCTGTGTTCTCATTGCTGTATATTTATGCTAAGTTTCTTTTGCCTTATGCTGTGGTAGCATTTGAAAAGAATGGGAAATTTGATTGCTGTGAGCTGCATCATATTGCCAAAGAAATAAATGCTAAGAAGTAAATGCCTAGGAGTTCCACATCTGTAACATTTTACCATTTATGTTATGTAGTTGCGTGACCTGACAGTTGTCATTGTTTTACCATTGCAGGGATGCATCAAAACTTTCTGATAATTTGAAATTCAAACATGAAGAGACTGAGGCCTATCTTTCTGAGATAGAGGTTAATCCTCTACTATTGTAGAATATGATCATTTCTTTTCCTTGATTCTGAAATGGATATAATATTATTGGTCTCTTGTGATTCAGACAATTGGTCAGGCATATGATGATATGCAAACTCAAAACCAACAGTTGTTGCAGCAAATCACCGAGAGAGATGACTACAATATTAAGGTAATTAGTCAAGAAAAACCTCTTTTTTGTAATATTCTTTTTGTTTTATGTGCCTGAGAAGGATGTAATCTGGTGTTATGAATAGTATACCCGATTTTGGTGCTCTTCTACCTGTGGTGTTGATGGTGAGATTCGTTTGACGAAGTAGTTGCATTTCTTCAGCTAATTTACATTTCGCGATCTTTGAAAATCATATACCTCACGACTTAGTAATCCTTTTCCTGTGATTAGCTATTTCTGTCTTCTGGAGCAAGCTTATGTTGAGAATCTTTAAATTTAATTCTTAAGGAGTTAGGTTTTTCAAAATGGGTGTCATTTAAATGGAAAATTTTTTGTATCAAATGTTTAAGCATTGGGCCTTAGTATGAGTACAGACATTTGAATTATATCTTGAAGTTGTATGGGAAGTTTTCTTGACTATTAATAGGTGGCTAAATTGATCATTTATTTGAGATTAACATCCGTGGTGAGATTAGCAGTGGAATTGGTGGAGGTCGACGAGTCTGGTTCATTGTGGAAAATAGTAGCAGAAATTTTAGCAAATTTTGTTCATCTCAATCTCTGCAATTCATGCATTTTATTCTTTGGAGTGAGGATGTTGACTAGTGAATGGTTCTTCCGGCTGCTAAATATATTTTGACTTGTAATGAATACTGCTCTACTTCAATATTTCCTGGTTGTCTTGACAAAACTGTCAAACCACTTTTTTGAAGACTTGTTTTGCCTCCATGTTGTTAGCATTTGATTTCTTATCCCTGGTTTGGGTCTTGATCATACATTATCATTTGTGATTCTGAGTTCTCAAAGATGGCTTTCATTTACTTTAGTCTGTGGTGGATGCAAGAGTTGAGATTTTTATTTATTTATTTTTTTTTTGGGTGGGGAATATGGGATGTTGAAATTTAATTTTTACATGGATTAAGGGGAATAGTATAAATTTTAGAATCGATTTTCTTCTAGCATTTCACCAATTGGGTGTTAGATCAGGTTGGTAATTCCATTGTTGCTAAATATATGCATCTTTCAGTATCCTTTCGCATCATTTATTCTTCAATTTTTTGCTCTGAAGTGCTGCGATGGGGTTCCTTCTTGTGGATATTATTTCAAATGGTAACATCTGGTTATGTTGGCTCTGGTTCAGCTTGTTCTAGAAGGGGTGAGAACAAGACAGCTTGGGCATACCCTGCTAATGGAGAAGCAGACAATGGAGAGAGCAATTCAGCAGGCCAATGCTTCTGTTGAGTTTCATGGCATGAAAGTTGCAAGATTTGAAGACCAGGTATGTTTAGTTTCTGTAACTATCAAAAATAAGTAGGGACAATTCAAGTTTTTAAGCTTCCATTAAATATCTAGAGTAGAAAGGTAATAGGTTCCTAAAAAATATCACAGGCTTCGTTTCATAAGATTATTGAGTTTGCCTCATCCTTTTTTACCAGAAAAATAAAAAAGCATATTGAATTGGCCTCACTTCCCTTGCAGTTGAAACTGTGCTCAGATCAGGTTCAGAGGCTGGCAGAAAATAGGGTGAAAGGTACAGTCACTCTGGAGAATAACCAAAAGAGAGTAATAGATGTGGGGAAATCAGCTCAGCAACTGAGAGAAACTCTAGATGAATCACAGTCGAAAGTTGACAGAAACCGTGTGTGTCTTGCTGAGGTGCAAGTAGAAACAGAAAAAGAAAGGTAGTTAAATTTTGGGAAATTTTCGGCATCCACTATTACTTCTATATGGAATTTAATTGTTATATGATAATACCTAATCTCCTGATGTAATTTTTGCTGTCTGGTTAGGTTCAAGAGGAAGAGAGAGGAAGAGGACCTAGAATTTGCAAGGTCAAAAGCTTCTCATCTCAGTTCCCATGTGGAGGGGTCATCTGTTCTTGATAAGCTTCGGCAGGATATCAGAGAATACAGGGAAATACTAAAGTGCAGCATCTGCCTTGATAGGCGAAAAGAGGTAATACTGCTCTCCTGTTGATTGACTTGTGGAAAAGAGTTTGCTGGGTAGCCTTTTTTATATGTTTTGAGGAATTGAATGCATTAGTTTGCAGTATTATTTGATCAAATTTTCATGGAGAAGATGATGGAACAGTTTCGCCTTTGCATAGTTGATGTTGCATGCTGTACAGAGCTGCTAAGTTATGTCTGGATTCTCACTCACTGTTGGATGAAAAGATTGCTTGTTCAAAGGATGAGAATTACATATTGAGTGGTTGCTAATTTAGGTTGAATATGTTCATCTTCTTGTTAAACCTTGCTGTATTAGTAAACAGTATACGGAATGTATTCTGCTTTAGGAAATTTTTTCTCCTTGTTTGAAATTGTATTTGAAAGGTGTAAGAGTTGCTGATTGGTCTCAATTTAAGTTTTTAGTATTTAGAACGTGAAAGACATGTTTGGCATGATGGTATGCACAACTTAATTGCCATGAGTGGGTATTCCTCATTTGCTTTTGGCTGATGCAAGGAATGCATATAGAGATGTCTTTGTTCTTAGAGATGACGAGGGAAATGAAAGATGGCACGCCTCATGCCTTTTTTTTTTCCCTTTTTTTTTTGTGTGTGAGAAAACATGCTAGTCTTGAAGAATCTTGGTGAATGTTACAAGGGTACAAGATCAGAGGGAAAGAATATCCTATTAGGTTGCCACATTTGTTCCTTTTACTTCTATGTTTCTTTTGAAAACATGCTATTTCGTTTACTGCATTCGAAAATTGTATAAATAATATTTTGTTTGCTGCAGTTGAAAATTGGATAAATAATCTATTATATCTTTTAATATTTGCTCATTTTGTCTTGTTCTTGTGAGAATTGATGAGTTGTTTTTGTTTTCAGGTTGTTATAGCAAAATGCTACCATCTATTTTGCAATTCCTGTATTCAACGGGTTATTGAAACACGTCACCGCAAGTGCCCGACATGTGCAGCTAGTTTTGGGGCTAATGATGTAAAACCAGTTTACATTTGACCAGAAATTTGAGGAATTTAAGTGCAAAAATTTGATTTTGTTTTTCTATTAGACATTCTTGGGAGAAGAGTCTTCTGGAATGGACATGAGCTCTCGTCTTATCCTTGTATATTGGCACGTTGCCTGTCTGATTCTAGGCCATAGTTTTAGTTTCTGTAGTGTATCTTTTGACTTCTCTTATTTTTTTATTCATTTGAATGTGGGGAGCATCTAGGTCCCTCTGATCTTCTGTTTTCGGATTATCAGAACTAATCCAGTGCTAGGCTGTAGATGTTGGGGTGTAATTAATAAAAATTGCAATGCTAAGCCTCAAAGAAGTTCCGGCTGCATTCAGTTGATAGTTTGATGGTCAAAGTTAAGATTTTGGTCTAAAGCATAAATGATTCTGGTAAATATTCTTTTTGTTTTTCTTATTTATAATTCTGTTGCGTACGGGCCTTTAAATTTACCTTCTTAGTTGTATTGATTCTTCACTTTTTTATTTTTTGTCATTTTGTTGGGTTTATGCCTTTTAAGATGTAGCCTACATGATGAGCATCATCACTGTAATAGAGAACATTGAAATGCTTTTATCTTCTCTCTTCTGTTATTGGTTCCAGGAGTTTCAAGGCGTCAACAATTATACTATTGCACATCTCAATTACTCCATGCACCATGATCTGCTTTATTTGTATTTCTAGTTGCTATGCAGGACACGCGATGCAGGATTTGACGCATTTTCATGGCGTGGTGCCAAGTGATTTATCTGGGTCGAGGCAGATAATTTAAAATGCCTATTAGGCGAGACAATATTGTTCTGCTTAATCTTGGTGTCACCTGTGCTGGTATCAAGTGCTTGATTCTGCATTTCTTTTTTCGCTTTCCATGGTGCGCCTAGCTTTGTTTAACACTCAGTTGCAGGGTGTTTTTGGTTCAATGTAATAGCAAAAAAGATGTACCTTTAGAACGCATCTTGATTGTAGAATTGCTGCTTACATTGTTAAGACATGATAAATGTAGATCAACATATTTCATGTGAGCATTGCTATCAAAGCCTTCGCATTTACGTAAAGGACTGATAAAGTATTGATAGATGTTGCTGGTTAGGTTGTTTGTAAAACTATAGGTAGCAGTGAGTGTGCAGATTGATTTATATTGTTCAAATTTTTGTTTTGGTTTTGAGAAATTAGTGATGATTTTATATATTCTTTGTTGAACTAAAAGTGATATTGAACTTCCTCCATGGTTGTCTTACAAAACTGCTTCCCTTTTCAGCATGTTAATTAGTGTATCAACAACATTCTAAATTTGTCCATAAACTGCTTTACTTGGGAATTGAATGATCAGCTTTTTATCCTTCTCTTCAACACATATATAGGTTATGTATCCATTTGTTAATGCCTGAATTCTGCCTATGCCATCGGTGTTTTTGACCCTTTTTATTACTATATATTGACTAAGTGTTGAGTTCCCGCTGATACTATAGGCATTTGTGAGTGTTTGGATGCACGTGTTTTGACATTTATAGTTGTGCTTATCAACTTATGCTTCTTCACATTTGATTGAAACCAGGTTTGGCACAATAGCTGGGCTTGATCAACCCCCCCCCCCCCCCCCCCCCCCCCCCAAAAAAAAAAAAAAAAGAAAAAAATAAAAACCCCAAAACAGTCTTTTTCCTAAAGAGTGGAAAATGTGTTTTAGGTTTCTTGTCCAAGAATTATAGCCAAAACCTGATGCTCATGGGCTTATAACACGTATTTTTTACACCGTGCATTAGAACGCAGGTTCACCATTGAAGTGTGCGTAAAGCCAAAATCAACAGGTATTTTGACTTTACTATTTTTTTTAATCAAAATACGTGCGTTAAAATTCATTAAAAATGAAGGTTTGGTAAAAATTTTAATTTTCATATTTTTTTTCAGAATATTAACTAGAATGCAGTCCACAATCGGAGTGGGTGTAAAAAGCGGTACAAAAAAGTCAAAATTAACGTATTTTTGAATTTTGTCATTTTTGGTTAAAATACGTGTGTTATAATCTATGAAAAATGAAAATTTTGTGAAAATTTAAATTTCACATCTTTTTCACACTGTTAATTAGAATGCACATTCATAATTGATGTGTGCGTAAAAAAGAGTAGGGAAAAAAAAATCCAAAATCAACAGGTTTTATGACTTTGTATTTTTTTTTTATCAAAATACGTTTGTTATAACCCATGAAAAATAGAAAAATAGAGGTTTTTAGCAATGCACTGTTGATAATTCCATATCATCATGTCTGAAGGCTTTCAAATTTTATATGACATTTCTATTAGGTCATAATTCCTCAACCTTATGCTTTGTTTCTTCTTCTGTCACATCACAATGCATTAGTCATAAGGTTGTCCATATGCTAGCTTGTTATCTATTGTCCTAAAGTGACTGTACCAATGACTGAAGACCCCGGGTCACATATTCATCTTTTGTCTATATCACTCCTAGTGAAACTCGCGCAATAATTTTAGGAGTTTTTTGTTTCTTGTATAGATGCGACTTTGCAAGTGAATATCACATGTGCATCTTTTACAATTGTAAAGGAGGTGTCGTACTTGTTCATTATTTTTCTTGATGTGGGAACCAAAGTTTGAAATTATATAAAGATTATTTATTGGATTTTATAATATTTTCAAACTTTACAAACCAAGGAAGTACTTCTAATTTAGACATATGCGATACAATGTAAGAGAGGAGTCTTCCCATTTTTATAGCTTTTCATTTTTTTTTAATGGAGTGGATATTTTCGCCATTATGTAACTTTTCCTTATATCAATAAAATTGGGAGTGACGTCCCCCCTCCCCCGAAACTGGGATGATTAGCCAATAAAAAAAAAAAGACAATATTAACTAGAATTCATGTTCACAATCAAGGTGAGTGCAAAAAATGGTACAAAAAAGTTAATCAACGTGTTTTTTAGATTTTGTCATTTTTGGCTAACATACGTGTGTTATAGTCTATGAAAAATGGAAATTTAAGAAAAATAGAAATTTAGTGAAAAATTTAAATTCCACATTTTTTTCACACTGTAAATTAGAATGCACGTTCACAATTGAGATGTGCGTAAAAAAGAGTAAGGAGAAAACCAAAATGAGCAGGTTTTTTGACTTTGTCATTTTTTACCAAAATACGTATGTTATAACCCATGAAAAATAGAGGTTTGGTAAAAATTTTAATTTTCACTTTTTTGACAATATTAACTAGAATGCATGTTCACAATCGGGGTGGGTGCAAAAAATGGTACAAAAAAAAAGTCAAAATCAACGTGTTTTTAGATTTTGTCATTTTTGGCTAAAATACGTGTATTATAGCAAATAGAAATTTGAGAAAAATGGAAATCTGTTAAAAAAATTTAAATTTCACATTTTTCCCACCGTTAGTTAGAATGCACGTTCACAATTGAAGTGTGCGTAAAAAAGAAAACGAAAAAAATTCAAAATAAACAGGTTTTTTAATTTTACCATTTTTGACAAAAATACATGTGTTATAACCCATGAAAAATGAAGGTTTGGTAAAAATTTTAAATTTTATTTTTTTTGACAATATTAACCAGAATGCATGTTCACAATTGAGGTGAGTCCAAAAACGGAACAAAAAAGTCAAAATCAACGTGCTTTTAGATTATGTCATTTTTCGCTAAAATACGTGTGTTATAGTCCATGAAAAATGAAAATTTGGTGAAAAATTTAAATTTCTCATTTTTTCACACCGTTAATTAGAATGCACGTTGACAATTGAGGTGTGCATAAAAAAGAATAGAGGAAAAGCCAAAATCGACATGTTTTTTGACTTTGCCATTTTTGACCAAAATACGTGTGTTATAACCCATGAAAAATAGAAGTTTAGTAAAAATTTTAATTTTCACTTTTTTTGACAATATTGACTAAAATGCATGTTCACAATCGGGTTGGGTGCAAAAAGTGGTACAAAAAAATCAAAAGCAACTTGTTTTTGGATTTTGTCAGTTTTGACTAAAATACGTGTGTTATAGTCCATAACAAATGGAAATTTGATAAAAATGAAAATTCTGTGAAAATTTTAAATTTAAATTTTTTTCAAACCGTTAATTAGAATGCAAGTTCAGAATTAAGGTGTGCGTAAAAAAGAGTAGGGGAAAAGCCAAAATCAACAAATTTTTTTGACTTTGCCATTTTTGACCAAAATACGTGTGTTATAACCCATGAAAAATGGAGGTTTGGAAAAAAAAATTTAATTTCCACTTTTTTTAACAATATTAACTAGAATGCATGTTTACAATCGGAGTGGGTGCAAAAAGCTGTACAAAAAAGTCAAAATATACGTGTTTTTGAATTTTATCATTTTTAGATAAAATACGTGTGAAAATTTGGTGAAAATTTAAAATTTCGCCTTTTTTAACACCATTAAATTAGAATGCACGTTTACAATTGATGTGTACGTAAAAAAGAGTAGAAAAAAAGCCAAAATTAACATGTTTTTTAACTTTCCCATTTTTGACTTTGCCATTTTTGACCAAAATACGTGTGTTATAACCCATGAAAAATAGAGGTTTGGTAAAAAATTTAATTTTCATATTTTTTGACAATATTAACTAGAATGCATATTCACAATCGGGGTGGGTGCAAAAAATGGTACAAAAAAGTCAAAATCAACGTGTTTTTAGATTTTGACATTTTTGGCTAAAACACGTGTGTCATAGCCCATGACAAATAGAAATTTGAGAAAAATGGAATTTTGTTAAAAAAATTAAATTTCACATTTTTCTCACCATTAATTAGAATGCACGTTCACAATTGATGTGTGTGTAAAAAAGAGTACAGAAAAAGCCAAAATCAACAGGTTTTTTTTATTTTGCTATTTTTGACCAAAATACACGTGTTATAACCCTTGAAACATGGATGTTTGGTAAAAATTTTAATTTTCAATTTTTTTGACAATTTTAACTAGAATGCATGTTCACAATCGGGGTGAGTCCAAAAAGGTACAAAAAAGTCAAAATCAACGTGCATTTAGATTATGTCATTTTTGGCTAAAATAATTATGTTATAGTCCATGAAAAATGGAAATTTGAGAAAAATAAAAATTTGGTGAAAATTTTAAATTTCTCATTTTTTTCACACCGTTAATTAGAATGCACGTTGACAATTGAGGTGTGCAGAAAAAAGAATAGGGGAAAAGCCAAAATCAATATTTTTTTGACTTTGCCATTTTCTACCAAAATACGTGTGTTATAACCCATGAAAAATAGAAGTTTAGTAAAAATTTTAATTTTCCATTTTTTTGATAATATTAACTAATATGCATGTTCACAATCAGGATTGGTGCAAAAAGTGGTCCAAAAAAGTCAAAGGCAACTTGTTTTTGAGTTTTGTCATTTTTGGCTAAAATACGTGTGTTATAGTCCATGACAAATGGAAATTTGATTAAAATGAAAATTTTGTAAAAAATTTAAAATTTAAATTTTTTTCACACCGTTAATTAGAATGCACGTTCACAATTAAGGTGTGCGTAAAAAAGAGTAGGGGAAAAGTCAAAATCAACATATTTTTTTGACTTTGCCATTTTTGACCAAAATACGTGTGTTATAACCCATGAAAAATGGAGGTTTGGAAAAAAAAATAATTTCCACTTTTTTTGACAATATTAACTAGAATGCATATTTACAATCGGTGTGGGTACAAAAAGCTGTACAAAAAAGTCAAAATCAACGTGTTTTTGAATTTTATCATTTTTGGCTAAAATACATGTGAAAATTTGGTAAAAATTTTAAATTTCACATTTTTGAACCCCATTAATTAGAATGCACGTTCACAATTGATGTGTATGTAAAAAAGATTAGGGAAAAAGCCAAAAGCAACAGGTTTTTTGACTTTGCCATTTTTGACCAAAATACGTGTGTTTTAACCCATGAAAAAAATTGAGGTTTAGTAAAAATTTTATTTTTCACTTTTTGATAATATTAACTAGAGTGCATGTTCACAATCGAGGTGCGTGCAAAAAATAGTACAAAAAGGTCAAAATCAACGTGTTTTTAGATTTTGTCATTTTTGACAAAAATACGTGATACGAGATTAAGGTCATATGTCAAGTTCGTTGAATTCAAAGTGCTCATTCCAGTTGTAGAAGACGAGTCTTTCATTTGGAAACCTGGGATTGAAGAAACAACGTGGACAGTAATCTACGTCGCGACGTGGAGAGGCTCCGACGTCGCGCGACGTCCACCCACGTCGTGACGTCCAACAAGTTTGAGTTTTTGTCTATTTCCCGATGTCGAGACGTCGGGCTCCCCCACGTCGCGACGTGCGGAATTTTTTGGCGTTAATTATTTTGTATTTTGGTATTTTATGGTTTTGAGTTTATTAAACTTTCCTTTTATGTGTTATTTCGTTTAATGTTTGTAATAAGCCTATAAATAGGCCTTTTTATCAGTTGTAATGAGATAGACGTGAATTTTGAGAATTGAAAACACATAGTTGTTTTTACGTGAGTTGTTTTCCTGAGGAGGGATTTCGATTTACTTTGTGGGTTTTAGTTCTTGAGGAGGGGATTAAATCTTACGCTACTGTCGTGTTAATTGTATGTGAGGAGCATCCAATTAATTGTGCATACTGTCAGCCTACAGAGATAGGTTGATTCGACTTGTTCAATTTGATTTACGAAAAGATCAACAAGTTATTCCGCAACAACTATCAATCTACGTGAGGAGCGTGGTGAGATCGTTATCAAGTGGTATCAAAGATCAAGGGATTTTCGTAATTAGGTTTTTCAGTTTTCCTTAAAATTGAAACCCTAAATTGTTGTTATTCATAGCCTTGCATGATTTGATTATTGTGAGAAGGTTACAACAATTATATCTTGTGTTATTATTTAATTGATATTGTGAGAATTCGATCCAGTTGATTTGGTTGTTTGATTGTTGGGTTGATCATATTGGATATTTTTGGATATTCTGTTGAAATTTGGTTAAATCAATATGAGTAGACAGAAAGAAGGAGCTAGTGTTAACCAAAATTTGGAAGGTATACTGGCTACTATGAGTGAACAGTTACGGCAATTAACAGTTGAAACTCAACGGATCAGCCATCGGATTGAAAGATTGGAGTCGAGACCTCGAGCAGGTACTCCAAGGAGAACTCCATCTAAAAATCCTTGGGTTGAGGGTTTGAAGGAGTCTAAGCCAAAACCAATTCGGTGTGCTATATGTTATGGGTATGGTCATCAAGAACGTGATTGTGCTAATCTTTTTGTTGAAAGAAAGATTCGGACGCCTACTCCTAGAGTTCATGCTAGGAAGTGTTTGAGATGTATGGCTGTAGGTCATAATGCTATTAGTTGTCCAAGATGGTATAATTTGTATGTTGAACCTCCAAAGGAAGACCCAACTGTCAAAGTTGTTACTATACCATTGTTGGGATGTGTTGAGGATCATGGGGATAATGAGTTGAGTCCATTGGAGATGGGTCCAGTTAATGAAATTGTTGAAGCTTCTTTGCAGGAAGTTCAATTACCCATGGTGGATGTATCACATGATGAGCTTGAAGAACAATCTTGTGCCGATTTAATTCCTTTTATTGCTTTAAATGATTGTAATTTAATTGTTATTAATGATGTTTATCATGATAAGCAAGAAAGTGAATTGATTCATGATTTGAATGGAAAAAGCCTTGCGGTGAGGTTTGTAGAAAAAGGCAAAGAGGGGAACAATAATGAGTGTGAATTTCCATATATTTTGTCTTTTTGTCTTCATGATTTTACAGATTTTGTACCGGATTTCCTTGTCACCAATCAACAAGATTTGAGGTCAAATCTTTTTCAAGTGGGAGGGAATGATATGAGATCAAGGTCATATGTCAAGTTCGTTGAATTCAAAGTGCTCATTCCAGTTGTAGAAGACGAGTCTTTCATTTGGAAACCTGGGATTGAAGAAACGACGTGGACAGTAATCTACGTCGCGACGTGGAGAGGCTCCGACGTCGCGACGTCCAACAAGTTTGAGTTTTCGTCTGTTTCCCGACGTCACGACGTCGGGCTCCCCCACGTCGCGACGTGCGGAATTTTTCGGCGTTAATTATTTTCTATTTTGGTATTTTATGGTTTTGAGTTTATTAAACTTTCCTTTTATGTGTTATTTCGTTTAGGGTTTGTAATAAGCATATAAATAGGCCTTTTTATCAGTTGTAATGAGATAGACGTGAATTTTGAGAATTGAAAACACAGAGTTGTTTTTACGTGAGTCGTTTTCCTGAGGAGGGATTTCGATTTACTTTGTGGGTTTTAGTTCCTGAGGAGGGGATTAAATCTTACGCGACTGTCGTGTTAATTGTATATGAGGAGCATCCAATTAATTGTGCATACTGTCAGCCTATAGAGATAGGTTGATTCGACTTGTTCAATTTGATTTACGAAAAGATCAACACGTTATTCCGCAACAACTATCAATCTACGTGAGGAGCGTGGTGAGATCGTTATCAATACGTGTGTTATAGCCCATGACAAATACAAATTTTAGAAAAATGGAAATTTGTTAAAAAAAATTTAAATTTCACATTTTTTCCAATCGTTAATTAGATTGCACGTTCACAATTGATGTGTGCGTAAAAAAGAGTACGGAAAAAAGCCAAAATACACCGATTTTTTAATTTTGCCATTTTTTACCCAAATACACGTGTTATAACCCATTAAACATGAAGGTTTGGTAAAAATTGTAATTTTTATTTTTTTGACAATATTAACTAAAATTCATAGTTACAATCGGGGTGAGTCCAAAACGGTACAAAAAAGTCAAAATCAACGTGCTTTTCATTTATGTCATTTTTCGCTAAAATACGTGTGTTATAATCCATGATAAATGGAAATTTAAGAAAAATGAAAATTTGGTAAAAATTTTAAATTTCTCATTTTTTTCACACCGTTAATTAGAATGCACATTGACAACTGAGGCGTGCATAAAAAAGGGTCGGGGAAAAGCCAAAATTAACATGTTTTTTGACTTTGCCATTATTGACCAAAATACGTGTGTTATAACCTATGAAAACTGGAGGTTTAGTAAAAATTTTAATTTTGACTTTTTTTGACAATATTAATCATTGAGACGGCTGGACTATGGTAAGGTTATTAATCTTGAGACGGCTTGGGCATAATCCCCAATCCTTGATTTCCTTTCAGCACAGTTAGATAATATTAAACTGTATCTCTTGATTTGTTAATGTAAATGAGGAAGTAATCCTTATTTCTTTTCCAAGCTTTAAGTCAATTACTCCAATGTAAGGGAGAAGTCCTCCTGATTTATAGTTTTTCACGTGTACTAATGGTGTAGTTAAATCCGCCATTGACTTCTGTAAACTTATTTCTATCAATAAAATAGGAAGTGGCGCTCCCCCGCAAATGGGATGATTAGCCAAAAAAAAAGAAAAAAAAGACAATATTAATCATTGGTGGAGTCATAAAGGAAAAAATGAAATCACAAATTTCATTACAAAAATAGCACCTTCCATCATATGTTGGCAAATCTGGAAATTCAGAAATAACATCTTATATAAGGAAGACAAATGGGACTTTGAATCATTAAAGAGCATAATTTTCAGAGACATTAAAGTGAGTTTAGTAGCTAAATTCCCGGAATTCAAATGCTTAAATCTCCCATGGAATCTTTTCTGGAATTCAGCCCTTTCTCCTGAAAAAAGGACTATTGTTCACTACATTAAATGGCATCCTCCTGAAAAAAATCACTACACCTTGAATATTCATGGTTTTTTCAATGGCAATTCAGGCCAAGGAGGTGGAGTTCTAAGAAATTGTGAGAGTTCATGATATTTGCTTTTACAAAGCTTTTCATATCCACTAACTTGATTTCAAGTGAACAGATCATTATTCAAACAGCCATACAAGGTCTGAAGCTATGCACCACAAAGTGTTTCATCTCAAACATATACATTACATCCTCCTCAAGCAACATTCATGCATGGCTACAGAAAAAGAAAAAGAGGCCCTGGAATCTCAGACAAGTAATGCAAGATTTGCTAGATGTCTGCCCGCCAAACACTTGGATGAAGTGCCAAAAAGAGGAAATGTGGTCGCCAATCTGCTAGCAAAATCAGCTGTGTCGCAACCGGACAAAATAATTCTAGAAGCACGCAACCTTCCGAAAAAAATTCAAAAGGTAATCAAACTAGAAAGGCTGGGAATCCCATATATCAACAGATCTCATCAATATAAATGCAGTCTTCTTTTTTCATGATTTGCTCACTCTCAAACGACCAATGGCTGCTGATGTTAGGCCATTTAGTCTTTTCAAGTCTAAAAATCCATTGCCTGCTGAAGTTAGGCCTCTCATTCAAAGCTGTGCTCATAATCTTAGAAATTGAATTTTCTTGGCTGCTGAAGTGAGGCCACTGTTCAAATATTTGTGTTTGCATGCATCTCAATAATCATAGAAGCACTAAGAACTCATTGTAAAAGGAGGGGCTTGATTTTCCTTCGTCCAACTATAATTTCAGATTAGGTTCCTATAAAGGAGGAAGTACTCCTAATTTATATTCTTAAAATCAAGACAATCCTATGTAAGGGAGGAGTCCTCCCTATTTTATCACTTTCCAAATGTGCTAATGGTGTGGGTATATCCGCCATTATCATTTTGCAGTATCTTTTCTTATTATCAATAAAATAGGGAGTGGCGCCCACCCGCAAATGGGATTATTAGCCAACCAAAAAAAAAAGACAATATTAACTAAAATGCATGGTCACATTCGAGGTGGGTGCAAAAAGTGGTACAAAAAAGTCAAAAGCAACTTCTTTTTGAATTTTGTCACTTTTGGCTAAAATACATGTTTTATAGTCCATGACAAATGGAAATTTGATAAAAATGAAAATTCTGTGAAAATTTTAAATTTTAAATTTTTTTCACACTGTTAATTAGAATGCACGTTTACAATTAAGGTGTGCATAAAAAAGTGTAGGGGAAAAGCCAAAATCAACAAATTTTTTTGACTTTGTCATTTTTGACCAAAATACGTGTGTTATAACCCATGAAAAATGGAGTTTTGGATAAAAAAATTTAATTTCCACTTTTTTGGACAATATTAACTAGAATACATGTTTACATTCAGAGTGGGTGCAAAAAGTTGTATAAAAAAGTCAGAATCAACGAGTTTTTAAATTTTGTCATTTTTGGCTAAAACACGTATGTTATAGCCCATGACAAAAAAATTTGAGAAAAATGAAAATTTGTTTAAAAATTTAAATTTCACATTTTTCACTCCGTTAATTAGAATGCACGTTCACAATTAATGTCTGCATAAAAAAGAGTACGGAAAAAGTCAAAATCAACAGGTTTTTTTATTTTTCCAATTTAGACCAAAATACACGTGTTATAACCCATGAAACATGGAGGTTTGGTAAAAATTTTAATTTTCAAATTTTTTTGACAAATTAACTAGAATGCATGTTCGCAATAGGGGTTAGTCCAAAAATGGTACAAAAAATCAAAATCAACGTGTTTTTAGATTATGTCATTTTTTGCTAAAATACATTTGTTATAGTCCATGAAAAAATGGAAATTTGAGAAAAATGAAAATTTAGTGAAAAATTTAAATTTCTCATTTTTTTCACACTGTTAATTAGAATGCACATTGACAAATGAGGAGTGCAAAAAAAAAAGAGTAAGGGAAAGGCCAAAATTAACATGTTTTTTGACTTTGCCGTTTTTGACCAAAATACGTGTGTTATAACCCATGAAAATTAGAGATTTAGTAAAAATTTTAATTTTTACTTTTTTTGACAATATTAACTAAAGTGCATATTCACAATCACGGTGGGTACAAAAAGTGGTACAAAAAAGTCAAAAGCAACTTGTTTTTGAATTTTGTCATTTTTGGCTAAAATACGTGTGTTATAGTCCATGAGAAATGGAAATTTGATAAAAATGAAAATTCTGTGAAAATTTTAAATTTTAAATTTTTTCACACCATTAATTAGAATGCACGTTCAAAATTAAGGTATGCGTAAAAAAGAGTAGGGGAAAAAACAAAATCAACATTTATTTTTGACTTTGCCAATTTTGACCGAAATACGTTTGGAAAAAAATGGAGGTTTGGAAAAAATTTAATTTCCAATTTTTTTGACAATATTAACTAGAATGCATGTTTACAATTTGAGTTGGTGCAAAAATCTGTACAAAAAAGTCAAAATCAAAGTGTTTTCAGATTTTGTCATTTTTGGCTAAAACACGTGTGTTATAGCCAATGAGAAATAGAAATTTTAGAAAAATGGAAATTTGTTAAAAAATTTAAATTTCATATTTTTCCCAACGTTAATTAGAATGCACGTTCACAATTGATGTGTGCATAAAAAAGAGTACGAAAAAAGCCAAAATCAACAGGTTTTTTTATTTTGCAATTTTAGACCAAAATACACGTGTTATAACCCATGAAACATAGAGGTTTGGTAAAAATTTTAATTTTCAATTTTTACAATATTAACTAGAATGCATGGTTACAATTGAGGTGAGTCCAAAAATGGTACAAAAAATCAAAATAAACGTGTTTTTAGATTATGTCATTTTTTGCTAAAATACATGTGTTATAGTCCATGAAAAATTGAAATTTGAGAAAAATGAAAATTTGGTGAAAAATTTAAATTTATAATTTTTTCACATCGTTAATTAGAATGCACATTGACAATTGAGGCGTGCATTAAAAAGAGTCGTGAAAAAGCCAAAATCAACATGTTTTTTGACTTTGCCATTTTTGACCAAAATACGTTTGTTATAACCCATGAAAATTGCAGGTTTAGTAAAAATTTTAATTTTCACTTTTTTTGACAATATTAACTAAAATGCATATTCACAATCGAGGTGGGTACAAAAAGTGGTACAAAAAATTCAAAAGCAACTTGTTTTTGAATTTTGTCATTTTTGGCTAAAATACGTGTGTTATCATCCATGACAAATGGAAATTTGATAAAAATGAAAATTCTGTGAAAATTTTAAGTTTTAAATTTTTTCACACCATTAATTAGAATGCACGTTAACAATTAAGGTCTGCGTAAAAAAGAGTAGGGGAAAAAACAAAATCAACATCTTTTTTTGACTTTGCCAATTTTGACCGAAATACGTGTGGAAAAAAATGGAGGTTTGGAAAAAAATTTAATTTTCAATTTTTTTGACAATATTAACTAGAATGCATGTTTGCAATCGGAGTGGGTGCAAAAATCTGTACAAAAAAGTTAAAATCAAAGTGTTTTCAGATTTTGTCATTTTTGGCTAAAACATGTGTGTTATAGCCCATGAGAAATAGAAATTTTAGAAAAATGGAAATTTGTTAAAAAATTTAAATTTCACAATTTTCCCACCTTTAATTAGAATGCACGTTCACAATTGATGTGTGCATAAAAAAGAGTACGGAAAAAGCCAAAATCAATAGGTTTTTTTATTTTGCCATTTTAGACCAAAATAAACGTGTAATAACCCATGAAACATGGAGGTTTAGTAAAAATTTTAATTTTCAATTTTTTGACAATATTAACTAGAATGCATGTTCACAATCGGGGGGAGTCCAAAAACGGTACAAAAAATCAAAATCAATGTCTTTTTAGATTATGTCATTTTTTGCTAAAATACGTGTGTTATAGTCCATGAAAAATGAAAATTAGGTGAAAAATTTAAATTTCTCATTTTTTTCACAGCGTTAATTAGAATGCACAATGATAATTGAGGCGTGCAAAAAAAAAAGAGTCGGGGAAAAGCCAAAATCAACATGTTTTTTGACTTTGCCATTTTTGACCAAAATACATGTGTTATAACCTATGAAAATTTGAGGGTTAGTAAAAATTTTAATATTCACTTTTTTGACAATATTGACTAAAATCCACGTTCTCAATTGAGGTGGATGCAAAAAGTGGTACAAAAAAGTAAAAAATAACTTGTTTTTGAGTTTTGTCATTTTTGACTAAAATATGTGTGTTATAGTCCATGACAAATGGAAATTTGATAAAAATGAAAATTCTATGAAAATTTTAAATTTTAAATTTTTTTCACACTGTTAATTAGAATGCACGTTTACAATTAAGGTGTGCGTAAAAAAGCGTAGGGGAAAAGCCAAAATCAACAAATTTTTTTGACTTTGTCATTTTTGACCAAAATACGTGTGTTATAACCCATGAAAAATGGAGTTTTGGATAAAAAAATTTAATTTCCACTTTTTTTGACAATATTAACTAGAATGCATGTTTACAATCGGAGTGGGTGCAAAAAGTTGTACAAAAAAGTCAGAATCAACGAGTTTTTAGATTTTGTCATTTTTGGCTAAAACACGTGTGTTATAGCCCATGACAAAAAAATTTGAGAAAAATGAAATTTGTTGAAAAATTTAAATTTCACATTTTCCCTCCGTTAATTGGAATGCAAGTTCACAATTAATGTTTGCATAAAAAAGAGTACGGAAAAGCCAAAATCAACAGATTTTTTTATTTTGCCATTTTAGACCAAAATACATGTGTTATAACCCATGAAACATGGAGTTTTGGTAAAAATTTTAATTTTTAATTTTTTTTTAACAAATTAACTAGAATGCATGTTCACAATAGGGGTTAATCCAAAAATGGTACAAAAAATCAAAATCAATGTGTTTTTAGATTATGTCATTTTTTGCTAAAATACATTTGTTATAGTCCATGAAAAAATGGAAATTTGAGAAAAATAAAAATTTAGTGAAAAATTTAAATTTCTCATTTTTTTCACACTGTTAATTAGAATGTACATTGACAAATGAGGAGTGCAAAAAAAAAGAGTCAGGGAAAAGCCAAAATTAACATGTTTTTTGACTTTGCCGTTTTTGACCAAAATACGTGTGTTATAACCCATGAAAATTGGAGATTTAGTAAAAATTTTAATTTTCACTTTTTTTGATAATATTAACTAAAGTGCATGTTCACAATCGAGGTGGGTACAAAAAGTGGTACAAAAAAGTCAAAAGCAACTTGTTTTTGAATTTTGTCATTTTTGGCTAAAATACGTGTGTTATAGTCCATGACAAATGGAAATTTGATAAAAATGAAAATTCTGTGAAAATTTTAAATTTTAAATTTTTTCATACCATTACTTAGAATGCACGTTCACAATTAAGGTCTGCGTAAAAAAGAGTAGGGAAAAAACAAAATCAACATATTTTTTTGACTTTGCAAATTTTGACCGAAATACGTGTGGAAAAAAATGGAGGTTTGGAAAAAAATTGAATTTTCAATTTTTTTGACAATATTAACTAGAATGCATATTTACAATCGGAGTGGGTGCAAAAATCTGTACAAAAAAGTTAAAATCAAAGTGTTTTCAGATTTTGTCATTTTTGGCTAAAACATGTGTGTTATTGCCCATGAGAAATAGAAATTTTAGAAAAATGGAAATTTGTTAAAAAATTTAAATTTCACATTTTTCCCACCGTTAATTAGAATGCACGTTCACAATTGATGTGTGCATTAAAAAGAGTACGAAAAAAGCCAAAATCAACAGGTTTTTTTATTTTGCAATTTTAGACCAAAATACACGTTATAACCCATGAAACATGGAGGTTTGGTAAAAATTTTAATTTTTAATTTTTTAAAATATTAACTAGAATGCATGGTTACAATCGGGGTGAGTCCAAAAATGGTACAAAAAATCAAAATAAACGTGATTTTTGATTATGTCATTTTTTGCTAAAATACATGTGTTATCTGAGACTCAGTGATCTAGACTGAAGCTTTATCTGAATATTTCAAGAAAATCATTCTCTCAGATAAACTCACTCTACCTCATTTTAGAAGATCTAAGCAATCAGGTAAGACTGCAAAGAGTAACTACCAGCTGATCCTCAATGGTACAGGTAATAATAACTTTGATTCGTGAAGGGCCCCAGCCTGCCGTTGTTAGGGCTGGTTTGCCTAAACCTTGCAAATGGCCCCAACCTATTGATATTAGGGTTGGATTGCCACTCGTAGCTTGTGTGACTTTGGACAATAGGAAAATTGAAGAACAGGCCTGTTGTTGCAAAAAGTTCTGGACTTTAAGGCTGCTTGGCAAGACTGCTCTTCATGCTAGAATTCAGCTAGCTAGGGAAATAGGATCACCTAATCCAGCAAAAGCTGTCACATGTGATCCTGCAAGAGCTTCCGTGTCAAGCAATGAAAACTTAGTAATGCCTCAAAGAAAACATAAGGAGACAACTGCAGTAAGAGGCATAAACAAGAACTGGAGCTGGAGAAGCCTACTGACCCTTCATGGAATTAACAGAAAATGCAAATACTTTGTCCCACTTATAAGGGATTTTTTGTCACTCCTTGTGCACAAAGGAGTTTTTTGTATATTAAGCATTAGGGCAGGTTTAAATTACAAACATGTAAATGGAGGAAGTCCTCCAAACTTATGCGCTTTCAACACCCTATTGAACTTGGCTCCATTAGGCCATAGGCTTGTAAATGGAGTTAAGTTCAAGGGGTTCCTGTTATGTAAGGGTGGTTTTAGGGTATGTCCATCACCCACCAAAATTTAATAAAATAGGGAGTGGCGACCCACCTCAAAAGGAGGTTATGCCAAAAAAAAAATACATGTGTTACAGTCCATGAAAAACTGAAATTTGAGAAAAATAAAAATTTGGTGAAAATTTTAAATTTATAATTTTTTCACACCGTTAATTAGAATGCACATTGACAATTGAGGCGTGCATTAAAAAGAGTCGTGGAAAAGGCAAAATCAACATATTTTTTGACTTTGCCATTTTTGACCAAAATACGTTTGTTATAACCTATGAAAATTGCAGGTTTAGTAAAAATTTTAATATTCACTTTTTTTGATAATATTAACTAAAATGCATGTTCACAATCGAGCAGGGTGCAAAAAGTGGTATAAAAAAAGTCAAAAGTAACTTGTTTTTGAATTTTGTCATTTTTGGCTAAAATAAGTGTGCTATAGTCCATAACAAATGGAAATTTAATAAAATGAAAATTCTGTAAAAATTTTAAATTTTAAAGCATTTCACACCATTAATTAGAATTCACGTTCACAATTAAGGTATGCGTAAAAAAGAGTAGGGGAAAAGCCAAAAGAAACAGATTTTGTTGAGTTTGCCATTTTTGACCAAAATACGTGTGTTAAACCCATGAAAACTAGAGGTTTGGAAAAAAAAATTTAATTTCCATTTTTTTTACAATATTAACTAGAAAGCATGATTACAATCGGAGTGGGTGCAAAAAGCTTTACAAAAAAGTTAAAATCAACGTGTGATTTTGTCATTTTTGGCTAAAACACGTGTGTTATAGCCCATAACAAATAGAAATTTGAGAAAAATGGAAATTTGTCAAAAAATTTAAATTTCACATTTTTCCCACCGTTAATTAGAATGCACATTCACAATTGATGTGTGCATAAAAAAGAGTACGGAAAAAGCCAAAATCAACAGGTTTCTTTATTTTGCCATTTTAGACCAAACTACACGCCCATGAAACATGGAGGTTTGGTAAAAATTTAAATTTTCAATTTTTTTAACATTATTAATTAGAATGCATGTTCACAATCAGGGTGAGTCCAAAAACGGTACAAAAAATCAAAATCAACGTGTTTTTAGATCATTTCGTTTTTTGCTAAAATACGTTTGTTATAGTCCATGAAAAATGGAAATTTGAGAAAATGCAAATTTGGTGAAAATTTTAAATTTCTCATTTTTTTCACAGCGTTAATTAGAGTGCACATTGAAAATTTAGGCGTGCAAAAAAAAAGAGTCAGGGTGATAACGATCTCACCACGCTCTTCACGTAGATTGATAGTTGTTGCGAAATATTGGTCACGATCTTTTCGAGAATCAATGTGAATAAAATCGAATCAATCTATCTCCGTAGACTGACAGTAAGCACGATTATTTGATGGCTACTCACCAACAAATAACAAGACAGTCGTGTGAAAAGAACTCCCTCCTCAGGAACAATCTTCACAAAGTAAATTGAATTTCTATCCTCAGGAAAACAACTCACGTAAAAAATAACTCTGTGTTTTCAATTCTCAAAATTCACGTCTATCCCATTACAACTGATAAAAAGGCCTATTTATAGGCTTATTACAAACCCTAAACGAAATAACACATAAAAGGAAAGTTTAATAAACTCAAAACCATAAAATACCAAAATAGAAAATAATTAACGCCAAAAATTCCCGCACGTTGCGACGTGAGGGAGCCCGACGTCGGGAAATAGACGAAAACTCAAACTTGTTGGACGTCGCGACACTCAACGATGGACGTCGCGATGTTCATGGACGTCGCGACGTCGGATGAGCTCCACGTCGCGACGTGTTTTTCTGTTTTGCTGCCCACGTCGAAATTCTCTTCTTTCTTCCTTTTAGGCCTCCAAATGCGAACCATTCTCCTTAAACACCCCTTGATTCGTTCCAATGACCCCCGAGGCCTTGGTTTAGACTTCAATTTGCCATCATTCCCTCCCCGGTTGAAAGGATTTGTCCTCAAATCTGATCCAACATGCCAAAACTCCTCAACACCAACTCTAGAATGCAGTACCACTGCACACAAGTCCTCGTGATCCCCAGCATCAACTCCCATTGACTGTAAAGCATTTAATATCTGACGTTGGTCATTATATACCTCAGACGGATGTAATGATGTCAGCAAAAACTTGTGATCTTGCCATTTAAATGCATAGGTATTGTCTCGCCCATGATGCACAACATCTCGATCAAACAACCATGGCCGTCCAAGAAGCACATGCCCTGCCGACATTGGCACCACATCACAAAGTACTTGGTCCCGATATGACCCAATTGCAAAGTCTAGCTTGATTTGTCGAGTAACCTCCTCCGCAGTTCCCGCATTAACCCACTGATGCTTGTAGGGCTTAGGATGAGCAACTGTAGTCAACCCCAACCTTTCAACGAGTAATGAGCTGGCAATATTCGTGCAACTTCTACTGTCAATAACCACATTACACTGCTTACCACTGATAAGACATCGTGTATGAAATAATTGGTGGCGTTTATACTCGTCGTCCGCCTTAGGTTGTGCTGCTAAAACTTGCCTTAACA
The DNA here is from genome assembly GCA_016586305.1 of Ophiorrhiza pumila. Classification (NCBI taxonomy): domain Eukaryota; kingdom Viridiplantae; phylum Streptophyta; class Magnoliopsida; order Gentianales; family Rubiaceae; genus Ophiorrhiza; species Ophiorrhiza pumila. The sequence continues at coordinate 3,864,277 of BLIW01000002.1, forward strand.
CCAATGCCTCACCGACCACATCTTCAGGACGAATGATCTCTTCCTCAGGACCTTCCAAATGCGGTATTCCATCATACTCAGACTCTACATCCACGACATCACCATTAGGTTTAATAAGCATAGCTCGAGGACTCCCACACTGAGCAGCTACATGCCCATAACCATGACACTTGAAGCACTGAACCGGTTTAGCCTTGGAAATCACGGTACTGTCTGTCCTACCCTTGACTTCTTGACTTGTTTACCCTTGTGTTGTCCCCTTGAAGCCAGACTTCCAAGATCGAGTACCATCAAATCCAGTTTGCTTCTCCATTTCAAGCTGTCGTTCCACTTCCTTGGCCTTGTGAAGCAAGTCCTCCATATCCGTGTATAGATGTAAAGCAACATATTTGGCAATACCTTGGTTCAACCCACTGAGAAATTGCGCTATAGTTGCCTCCTTTTCCTCATGAACTCGTGCTCGACTCATGAGAGTTCGCATCTCCTGGTAGTACACCTCAACGCTCTTGTCTGCTTGGGTTAAATTCTGGAGTGTCAACCACAATCCTCTAAAATAATGAGCAGGGACAAAACGGTGCTGCATTAATGCCTTTACCTCATCCCAAGTGCGTATTGGTCGTTCTCCTAGCAAGTTGCGTTGACTAATCAAATCTTCCCACCATGTACTGTCATATCCAGTGAACTCCATAATCGCCAAACGAATCTTAGTGTCCTCAGAATAGTTATAGAAGTCAAAGATTTTATTTACTTTTCTAACCCAATCCAAAAACACCTCAGGACCCTCCTTTCTCGAGAATGGTGGAACACGTATTTTGCCTTCTTTCTCATTAGACCCTCCTTTACGCACTCTCCTGTGAACACTATCATCAAAATCAGTCCCATCCTCCTCTAAACCATCAAACCAAGGGTTTTTAGGTGGCGTTTTCCGTGGAGTGCCTACTCGAGATCCCGACTCCAACTGTTCAATCCGCTGCCTATTCTGTTGATTATCAGCTGATAACTGTCGTAACTGTTCACTGATAGTAGCAAGTATACCTTCTACATTTTGGTTAACACTAGTACCTTCTGCCGGTTTACTCATGTTGACAATTAACCAAATTCCAACTGAATATCCACAAAATTACTTCAGCAACAATTACCCACAAATATCCAAAATAATCAAACCAATAAACAGTCACCAATTCAACCGGATCAATTCACACATTACCAATGAGTCAAAAACAAAAGGTATAATAGTTGTAACCTTAACACAATAACCAAATCATGCAAGGCTGCGTATAACAACAATTTAGGGTTTCAATTTTAAGGAAAACTGAAAAACCTGATTTCGAAAATCCCTTGATCTCTGATACCACTTGATAACGATCTCATCACGCTCCTCACGTAGATTGATAGTTGTGACGGAATATTGGTCACGATCTTTTCGAGAATTAATGTGAATAAAATCGAATCAATCTATCTCCGTAGACTGACAGTAAGCACGATTATTTGATGGCTCCTCACCAACAAATAACAAGACAGTCGTGTGAAAAGAACTCCCTCCTCAGGAACAATCTTCACAAAGTAAATTGAATTTCCCTCCTCAGGAAAACAACTCACGTAAAAAACAACTCTGTGTTTTCAATTCTCAAAATTCATGTCTATCCCATTACAACTGATAAAAAGGCCTATTTATAGGCTTATTACAAACCCTAAACGAAATAACACATAAAAGGAAAATTTAATAAACTCAAAACCATAAAATACCAAAATAGAAAATAATTAATGCCAAAAATTCCCGCACGTTGCGACGTGAGGGATCCCGACGTCGCGACGTTGGGAAACAGACGAAAACTCAAACTTGTTGGACGTCGCGACGTGCGACGATGGACGTCGCGATGTTCATGGACGTCGCGACGTCGGATGAGCTACACGTCGCGACGTGTTTTTCTGTTTTGCTGCCCACGTCGAAATTCTCTTCTTTCTTTCTTTTAGGCCTCCAAACGCGAACCATTCTCCTTAAACACCCCTTGATTCGTTCCAATGACCCCCGAGGCCTTGGTTTAGACTTTAATTTTCCAAGGCATATCCGAAAGAAATTCGTTGTCACCTTCGGGCTCAATAATGATCCCTTCAATTGTGTTTGCCACAATTGGTTGTGGAATGGCATCATCCCATGCCCATGTAGAAGGATCACCAATAACATAAGATTTTGGATCTTTAAATTTAGCAACCCCATCAACAATAACAACTTTCAATTGACTTGCGCATTTAATCTCAGTATGACCATATCCAAGACATGTACTACATCTAGGGATCTTTGGTTTGGGATTTTTCAAGGCATGTAAAGCATCCCTACATTCTTTCTCAAGTTCATCATCAGTTTTAAGAGGTAAGGAAGATATATACCTCTGCACTTCTTCATATTGTTTTTCCCAACTCAAATCACTCCAAGCTAAAGCAACACCCATGTCATAATATCCAAATATATTTAATCCAATTTCCAACCAGAGCAATTCTCACAATTTCAATGAAACAAAAACAAAAGATATAATTGTTGTAACCTTATCACAATAATCAAATCATGCAAGGCTGCGAATAACAACAATTTAGGGTTTCAATTTTAAGGTAAAACTGAAAAACCTGATTTCTAAAATCCCTTGAGCTCTGATACCACTTGATAACGATCTCACCACGCTCCTTATGTAGATTGATAATTGTTACGGAATAGCGTCCACGATCTTTTCGTAAATCAATTTGGATTGGTAGAATCACCCTATCTCTGTAGGATGACAGTATGCACAATTATTTGATGGCTCCTCACCAACAAAAAACGAGACAGTCGTGTAAGATTTAATCCCCTCCTCAGGAACTAAAACCCACAATGTAAATTGGAATTCCCTCCTCAGAAAAACAACTCACATAAAAAAAACAACACTGTGTTTTATTTCTCAAAATTCTACTCTATTCAAAACGTATGGAGTGTGTCCTTTAAATAGGCTACAAGAAATGTCAATGTTTGGTATTTTCCCGATGTGGTATAATTGCCAATCATGTTTCCTAAAAACTACCCTTAATGAATTAAAGATCCATTAAGCCCATTACATGCCATTATCATGCAAGATAATTTGGGCCATGTAATTAACTAATTAATCACGAAATTAATAAGCACATAATTAACATTTGGACTTAATCTTATTAAAACACAAATTAATGAAAAACTAAAAATCCCGAAATTGTCCGCGTCAGGACGTGACGTGCAACTTCACGGCGTGTTTTCACCTTGATCCCGTCTGAATCTGGAAAACTGCAAAACAGTAAAGTTTTAGCTCTGGATCTTAGCTTTCTAATGCCGCTGGAATCAATCCATTCCGAGTTAAATTGAGAGAGATATAGGCAGATTAATAAAACGTGGCAGAATCTCTCAGCAAACAATATTTGACGCCTCTTGTCATGAGTTCCTTTGTTATCCCATTTTTGAGTCTCGGACCTCCTTGGGATTAACATGAGGCTTATTCTCCATCTTATTCCAGGCCTCCATACATGAGATTCATCTTTAACAATTGGAACAAGTACCTTGGATTTTCCGGAATATGTGATCACACATGATTTCGTATCATTCCCTTCCACTTGAAAAAGATTTGTCCTCAAATCTTGTGGATTGGTAAAAAGAGAATTCATCACAAAACCTGAAAAATTGTCAAGACAAAAAGACAAAATATATGGGGAAAAGCCAAAATCAACATGTTTGTTGCCTTTGCCATTTTTGACCAAAATACGTATGTTATAACCCATGAAAATTAGAGGTTTAGTAAAAATTTTAATATTCACTTTTTTGACAATATTAACTAAAATGCATGTTCACAATCGAGGTGGGTGCAAAAAGTGGTACAAAAAAGTCAAAAGCAACTTGTTTTTAAAATTTGTCATTTTTGGCTAAAATACGTGTGTTTTAGTCCATGACAAATGGAAATATTTTAAAAATGAAAGTTCTGTGAAAATTTTAAATTTTTTTACACCGTTAATTAGAATGCACGTTCACAATTAAGGTGCGCGTAAAAAAGAGTAGGGAAAAAGCCAAAATCAACAGATTTTTTTGACTTTGCCATTTTTGACCAATAAACTTGTGTTATAACCCATAAAAAATGGAGTTTTGGAAAAAAAATTTAATTTCCACTTTTTTGGACAATATTAACTAGAATGCATGTTTACAATCAGAGTGGGTGCACAAAGCTATACAAAAAAGTAAGAATCAACGTGTTTTTAGATTTTGTCATTTTTGGCTAAAGCACATGTGTTATAGCCCATGACAAAAAGAAATTTGAGAAAAATGATTTTTTTAAAAAAAATTTAAATTCCACATTTTTTCACCGTTAATTAGAATGCACGTTCACAATTGATGTGTGCATAAAAAAGAGTACGGAAAAAGCCAAAATCAACAGGTTTTTTTTTGCCATTTTAAACCAAAAAACACGTCTTATAACCCATAAAAAATGGACGTTTGATAAAAATTTTAATTTTCAATTTTTTTGACAATATTAGCTAGAATGCGTGTTCACAATCGGGGTGAGTCCAAAAACAGTACAAAAAATCAAAATCAACGTATTTTTAGATTATGTCATTTTCTGCTAAAATACTTGTGTTATAATCCATGAAAAAACGGAGATTTTAAAAAAATGAAAATTTGGTGAAAAATTTAAATTTCTCATTTTTTCACATTGTTAATTAGAATGCACATTGACAATTGAGGCGTGCAAAAAAAAAAGAGTATGGGAAAAGCCAAAATAAACATGTTTTTTGACTTTGCCTTTTTTGACCAAAATACGTGTGTTACCCATGAAAATTGGAGGTTTAGTAAAAATTTTAATTTTCACTTTTTTTGACAATATTAACTAAAATGCATGTTCAGAATTGAGGTGGGTGCAAAAAGTGGTACAAAAAATCAAAAGCAACTTGTTTTTTGAATTTTGTCATTTTTGGCTAAAATACGTGTGTTATAGTCCATAACAAATGGAAATTTGATAAAAAAAGAAAATTCTTTGAAAATTTTAAATTTTAAATTTTTTCACACTATTAATTAGAATGCACGTTCACAATTAAGGTATGCGTAAAAAAGAGTAGGGGAAAAGTCAAAATCAACAGATTTTTTTGACTTGGCCATTTTTGACCAAAATATGTGTGTTATAACCAATGAAAAATAAAGGTTTGGAAAAAAAATTTAATTTCCACTTTTTTTTGACAATATTAACTAGAATGCATGTTTACAATCGGAGTGGGTGCAAAAAGTTGTACAAAAAAGTCAAAATCAACATGTTTTTAGATTTTGTCATTTTAGCTAAAACACGTGTGTTATAACCCATGACAAATAGAAATTTGAGAAAAATGGAAATTTGTTAAAAAAATTAAATTTCACATTTTTTCCACCATTAATTAGAATGCACATTTACAATTGATGTGTGCATAAAAAAGAGTACGGAAAAAGACAAAATCAACAGGTTTTTTTATTTTGCCATTTTCGACCAAAATACACGTGTTATAACCCATGAAACATAGTGGCTTGGTAAAAATTTTAATTTTCAATTTTTTTGACAATATTAACTAGGATGCATGTTCACAATCGGGGTGAGTCCAAAAACGGTACAAAAAATCAAAATTAACGTGTTTTTAGATTATGTTATTTTTTGCTAAAATAAGTATGTTGTAGTCCATGAATAATGGAAACTTTAGAAAAATGAAAATTTGGTGAAAAGCAAAAATCAACATGTTTTTTTACTTTGCCATTTTTGACAAAAATAAGTGTGTTTTAACCCATGAAATTTGGAGGTTGAGTAAAACTTTTAATTTTCACTTTTTTATACAATATTAACTAAAATGCTTGTTCACAATCGAGGTGGGTGCAAAAAGTGGTACAAAAAAGTCAAAAGCAACTTGTTTTTGAATTTTGTCATTATTAACTAAATTACGTGTGTTATAGTTCATGAAAAATGGAAATTTGATAAAAATAAAATTCTGTGAAAATTTTAAATTTTTTCATGCCGTTAATTAGAATGCACGTTTACAATTAAGATGTGCGTAAAAAAGAGTAGTGGAAAAGCCAAAATCAACAGATTTTTTTTACTTTGCCATTTTTGACAAAAATACGTATGTTACAAACCATGAAAAATAGAGGTTTGGAAAAAAAACTTAATTCCACTTTTTTTGACAATATAAACTAGAATGCAAGTTTACAATCGGAATGGGTGCAAAAAGCTGTACAAAAAAAGTCAAAATCAACGAATTTTTAGATTTTGTCATTTTTAAGCTAAAACACGTGTGTTATAGCACATGACTAATAGAAATTTGTAAAAAAAATTTAAATTTCACATTTTTCCTACCGTTAATTAGAATGCATATTCACAATTGATATGTGCATAAAAAAGAGTACGAAAACAGCCAAAATAAAAAGGTTTCTTTATTTTGCCATTTTAAACCAAAATACAAGTGCTATAACCCATGAAACATGGAGGTTTGGTAAAAATTTTAATTTTCAATTTTTTTGAAAATATTAACTAGAATGCATGTTCATAATCGGGGTGAGTCCAAAAACGGTACAAACAATCAAAATCAACGTGTTTTTAGATTATGTCATTTTTTGCTAAAATACGTGTGTTATAATCCATGAAAAATGAAAACTTGAGAAAAATGAATATTTGGTGAAAAATTAAAATTTCTCATTTTTTCCACACCGTTTATTAGAATGCACATTGACAATTTAGGCTTGCATAAAAAAGAGTCGGGGAAAAGCCAAAATCGACAAGTTTTTTGTCTTTGCCATTTTTGACCAAAATACGTGTGTTATAACCCATGAAAATTGGAGGTTAAGTAAAAATTATAATTTTCACTTTTTTGACAATATTAACAAAAATGCATGTTCACAATCGAGGTGGGTGCAAAAAGTTGTACAAAAAAGTCAAAAGCAACTTGTTTTTGAATTTTTTCATTTTTTGCTAAAATACGTGTGTTATAGTCCATGACAAATGGAAATTTGATAAAATTGAAAATTCGGTAAAAATTTTAAATTTTAAATTTTTTCACACCGTTAATTAGAATGTACGTTCACAATTAAGGTATGCGTAAAAAAAACTAGGGGAAAAGCCAAAATCAACAGATTTTTTTAACTTTGCAATTTTTTACCAAGATACGTGTGTTATAACTCATGAAAAATAGAAGTTTGGAAAAAAAAATTAATTTCCACTTTTTTGACAATATTAACTAAAATGCATGTTTACAATCAAAGTGGGTGCAAAAAGCTATACAAAAAAGTCAAAAATCAACCTGTTTTTAGATTTTGTCATTTTTGGCTAAAACACATGTTTTCTAACCCATGACAAATAGAAATTTGAGAAAAATGGAAATTTGTTAAAAAATTTAAATTTCTCATTTTTCCCACCGTTAATTAGAATGCACGTTCATAATTGATGTGTGCATAAAAAAGAGTACGGAAAAAGTCAAAATCAACAGGTTTTTTTATTTTGCCATTTTAGACCGAAATACAGGTATTATAACCCAAGAAACATGGAGGTTTGGTAAAAATTTAAATTTTCAATTTTTTTTACCAGTATTAACTAGAATACATGTTCACAATCGGGGTTAGTCCAAAAATGGTACAAAAAATCAAAATCAACATGTTTTTAGATTATGTCATTTTTTGCTAAAATACAGGTGTTATAGTCCATGAAAAAATAAAAATTTGAGAAAAATGAAAATTTGGGAAAAAATTTAAATTTCTAATTTTTTCACACTGTTAATTAGATTGCATATTGACAACTGAGGAGTGCAAAAAAAAGAGTCAGGGAAAAGCCAAAATCAACATGTTTTTTGTCTTTGTCATTTTTGGCTAAAATACATGTGTTATAGTCCATTGCAAATGGAAATTTGATAAAAATGAAAATTCTGTGAAAATTTTAAATTTTAAATTTTTTGACACCGTTAATTAGAATGCACGTTCACAATTAAGGTCTGCATAAAAAAGAGTAGAGGAAAAGCCAAAATCAACAGATTTTTTTGACTTTGCCATTTTTGACCAAAATACGTGTGTTATAACCCATGAAAAATGGAGGTTTGGAAAAAAAATTAATTTCCAGTTTTTTTGACAATATTAACTAGAATGCATGTTTACAATCGGAGTGGGTGCAAAAAGCTGTACAAAAAAGTCAAAATCAACCTGTTATTAGATTTTGTCATTTTTGGCTAAAACACGTGTCTTATAGCCCATAACAAATTGAAATTTGAGAAAAATGGAAATTTGTTAAAAAATTTAAATTTTACATTTTTTCCACCGTTAATTAGAATGCACGTTCACAATTGATGTGTGCATAAAAAAGAGTACGAAAAAAAGTCAAAATCAACAGGTTTTTTTATTTTGCCATTTTAGACCGAAATACATGTGTTATAACCCATAAAATATGGAGGTTTGGTAAAAATTTTAATTTTCAATTTTTTTGACATTATTAACTAGAATGCATGTTTACAATCGGGGTAAGTCCAAAAACGGTACAAAAAATCAAAATAAACGTGTTTTTAGATTATGTCAATTTTGCCAAAATACGTTTGTTATAGTCCATGTAAAATTGAAATTTGAGAAAAATAAAATTTGGTGAAAAATTTAAATTTATCATTTTTTCACACCGTTAATTAGAATGCACGTTGACAAATTGAGGCGTGCATAAAAAAGAGTCGGGGAAAAGCCAAAATCAACATGTTTTTTGTCTTTGTCATTTTTGGCTAAAATACGTGTGTTATAGTCCATGACAAATGGAAATTTGATAAAAATGAAAATTCTGTAAAAATTTTAACATTTTAAATTTTTTGACACCGTTAATTAGAATGCACGTTGACAATTAAGGTCTGCGTAAAAAAGAGTAGGGGAAATCCAAAATCAACAGATTTTTTTGTCTTTGCCATTTTTGACCAAAATACGTGTGTTATAACCAATGAAAAATGGAGGTTTGGAAAAAAATTTAATTTCCACTTTTTTTGACAATATTAACTAGAATGCATGTTTACAATCGGAGTGGGTGCAAAAAGCTGTACAAAAAAGTCAAAATCAACGTGTTTTTAGATTTTGTTATTTTTTGCTAAAACACTTGTGTTATAGCCCATGACAAATAAAAATTTGTGAAAAATGGAAATTTGTTAAAAATTTTAAATTTCACATTTTTCCTACCGTTAATTAGAATGCACGTTCACAATTGATGTGTGCATAAAAAAGAGTACGAAAAAAGCCAAAATCAACAGGTTTTTTTATTTTGCCATTTTAGACCAAAATACATGTGTTATAACCCATGAAATATGGAGGTTTGGTAAAAATTTTAATTTTTAATTTTTTTGACATTATTAACTAGAATGCATGTTCACAATCGGGGTGAGTCCAAAAACGGTACAAAAAATCAAAATAAACGTGTTTTTATATTATATCATTTTTTGCCAAAATACGTGTGTTTACTAAATGCTGTCCAACATTTCTTCAATGGTGGAACACTTCCCCAAGCCATTACATCCACATTTATAATTCTCATTCCAAAAACTCATAGTCCAACACAGTTTTCTCAGTTTAGGCCTATAAGTCTCTGCAATGTTTTAAACAAAATCATATCCAAATTGATTGCTAGCAGAATATCACGTCTTCTCCCAAGACTGATTTCTATTAATCAGACTGGATATGTAAAAGACAGACAAATCATGGACAACTTTCTTCTTGCAAGTGAGCTAACACATAGTCTACCAAAAAAACACAAAACAAACAATGTCATCATCAAGTTAGATATGGAAAAAGCCTACGATCGAGTAGATTGGATTTTCCTTCTTCAAGTGCTTAGAAGCTTTGGTTTTAGCGAATGCATAATAGATACAATATGGAGAATCATTTCAAATGTTAGATTCTCAATCCTAATAAATAGATCTCCATACGGTTCTTTTAAATCCACAAGAGGTAAACAACAAGGGGATCCGTTGTCTCCGTATCTCTTCATACTAGGGGCAGAATTTATTTCTAGATCTTTGAATAAAAACCATGGCCCATCTTTCCACTTTCCCAAAAACTGCCCCACTATATCTCATCTAGCATATGCCGATGATCTAATTATTTTTACATCAGCCCACCCGAGGACACTCAAAAGCATAATGGCCACTATCTCCCATTATGAAGAAGTATCGGGTCAAAAAGTCAATGCTCAAAAAAGTTCTTTCATGATTCACCATTCTTGCAATAGAACTACTAAACACCTCATTTCAAAAATCACAAAATTTCATCAAGAAAGATTTCCAGACAAATATCTAGGTCTCCCACTATATTATGGAAGAAACAAATTTTCCTACTTGTTCAAAAAATCCATCAGAAAATTAACTCATGGGGAATGAAATTATTGTCTAGTGGAGGAAGGATCACTTTTATTAAATCAGTCCTTACTGCCCTCCCAACCTACTCCCTATTAGGCTCAAATCCCCCAATAAAAGTGATTCATAGACTGGAATCCTTGTTTTCAAACTTTCTATGGGGATCAAGTAATCAAAAGCATAAACACCATTGGATCAAGTGGAACAAACTTTGTGTCCCTTATCAAAATGGTGGAATTGGCCTTAGACTGCTCAATGACGTATACAAGGCCTTCTCAATAAAACTTTGGTGGAGATTTAAGGAAAACAGATCCCTTTGGGCACAATTCCTTCATGCTAAATATTGCCTAATGCAGCCCAATCCTAGATCCTCAACCAAAAACCACTCTTATACTTGGCAAAGAATAAGTGCAATTGCTGATATTGCAGATCCATATATTATTCCTCAAATTCAGGAGATAAATAATGATTCAAATTCAATTATTTGGACTCTCTCAAGCACGGGCAAATTTACTTTAAAGTCTGCTTTCAGCTTAGTCACACAAAGAGACTTGCCCTTGTAGAATTTTGGTTCCTTTATTTGGGACTCTGCTATCCCTTTAAAGGAATCTTTTTTTATGCTAAGACTGCTGAAAGGCCAACTTCCCATTGGCTCCATTCTTCACAGATTCAATCTTCACGGCCCTTTTAATTGTATATACTGCCATTCTGAACCAGAAACAATCTGCCACACTTTTCTGAAGTGTGACATGGCCTCCACACTGTGGAAAACTTTTGGTAGTGAAGTCAGAATTCTCGTTCCTTCAAACTTTCACACTTTAAATTCTTTTTTAAACTATTAGTGGAATCAACCGGGAAAAAAATGAGATAATCAAACTACTAGTCAGAATCATTCCATCAAGCATTTGTTGGCAAATCTGGAAAGCTAAAAACAAATGGATTTATGAGAATGAGAAATGGGATTTCGAAATTCTCAAGAAAACAAATTTTGATCAACTAAAAGCCATAATAGTGAGTCATTTCCCTGAATTCAAATGCTTAAACTCCTCTTGGAACCTATTTTGGAACTCACTATTCAACATCTCAAGGAAGATAAATATTTCATACATCAAATGGAATCCTCCATCAGAGATGTTATATAAATTAAATATCCATGGATCTCTCAGCAATTCAAACACTGGATTAGGTGGAGGAATTCTACGAGATTGCCAAAGTGCAATGATTTTTGCTTTTTCTTTCCAAATTACTGCCTCTAACTTTTTCACTATTGAGCAGATCATACTAGAAGCAGCACTGAAGGGAATCAAAATGTGCAAACAAAAAGGTATATTTCCAAATTTTATCATTGAATCCAGTTCTAATAATATCCCCCATTGGTTACAGGACATAAAAAACTCCCCATGGAAAATCAGAGATCAAATTCAAACGAGCCTAGGTTTACTTACAGCAGTCTCATGGAGGAAATGTCAAAAAGAAGAGAACACCACTGCCAGATTACTAGCTCTAGCAGCATCACAGCATGTTTACAAAGTTTACAACAATGAGAGCTCTCCAAGGAAAAAGAGCTCCTTCAGAAAATTCAAAATTCTATCAGATCATAAAGGCTAAGTTTACCATATATCAAAAGAGTATTCCAGCACTCATACATTGCATAACACTCTGATGCACAGATTGGTTTCACTACATTTGAATGATCCTGCCAACTGGCCAATAGCTACTGGTATTTATGCTATTTTGACAGTTCATTATTTTCAAAATTTAAGACCAATGGCAGCCGATGTTAAGCCATTATTGTCATCATTTTCAAAAGTTTTAAACTGATTTTGACATGCCTTTTTGCTTCTCTTTCAAAATCCTAAAATACAACCTCCTACTTTGAGGTTTCCAAGCTTTAAACATATCCTACTGATTGTCCACATTTTCAATCTCTGTGATTCACTTAAAATTATATAGACCACTTGCTGCTGATGTTAGGCAAGTTTAGTCAAAATTGCATCTTCCCTTTGTGCTTAGTGATCATAGTTTAGTCATGGGAATTTTGTAATGTGCTTAAAACTATATAGACCACTTGGTCAAAAATTGCATCTTCCCTTTGTGCTTAGTGATCACAGATTTATCATGGGAATTTTGTGAAGGAGGTTTTGTTTCTCCTCTTTCAATACTATAACTCTAGATTAGCAATTGTAAGGGAGGAAGTACTCCATATTTACATTCTGAAAATCAAGATAAGTGCTTTAATGTAAGGGAGGAGTCCTCCTTATTTATAGCTTTCCAAATGTACTAATGGTGTGGTTACATCCGCCATTAACTTTTGTAAACTTTTTTATTATCAATAAAATAGGGAGTGGCGCCCCCCCCCCCCCCCCCCCCCCCCCCCCGCAAATGGGATGATTAGCCAACCAAAAAAAAAGTAAAATTGCAATTTGAGAAAAATAAAAATTTGGTGAAAAATTTAAATTTATCATTTTTTCACACCGTTAATTAGAATGCACATTGACAATTGAGGCGTGCATAAAAAAGAATCGGGGAAAAGCCAAAATCAACATGTTCGTTGACTTTGCCATTTTGACCAAAATACGTGTGTTATAACACACGTATTTTGACAATATTAACTAAAATGCATGTTCACAATCGAGGTGGGTGCAAAAGGTGGTACAAAAAAGTCAAAAGTAACTTGTTTTTGAATTTTGTCATTTTTGGCTAAAATACGTGTGTTTTAGTCCATGACAAATGGAAATATTTTAAAAATGAAAATTCTGTGAAAATTTTAAATTTTTTTACACTATTAATTAGAATGCACGTTCACAATTAAGGTGTGCGTAAAAAAGAGTAGGGGAAAAGCCAAAATCATCAGATTTTTTTGACTTTGCCATTTTTGACCAATATACTTGTGTTATAACCCATGAAAAATGGAGGTTTGGAAAAAAAATTTAATTTTCACTTATTTGGACAATATTAACTAGAATGCATGTTTACAATCGGAGTGGGTGCAAAATGCTGTAAAAAAAAGTAAAAATCAACGTGTTTTTATATTTTGTCATTTTTTGCTAAAACACATGTGTTATAGCCCATGACAAAAAGAAATTTGAGAAAAATGAAATTTTTTTAAAAAATTTAAATTTCGCATTTTTCCACCGATAATTAGAATGCATGTTCACAATTGATGTGTGCATAAAAAAGAGTACGGAAAAAACCAAAATCAACAGTTTTTTTTTGCCATTTTAAACCAAAATACACGTGTTATAATCCATAAAACATGGAGGTTTGGTAAAAATTTTAATTTTCAATTTTTTTGACAATATTAGCTAGAATGCATGTTCATACTCGGGGTGAGTCCAAAAATAGTACAAAAAATCAAAATCAACGTATTTTAAGACTATGTCATTTTCTGCTAAAATACGTGTGTTATAGTCCATGAAAAAATGGAAATTTAAAAAAAATAAAATTTGGTGAAAAATTTAAATTTCTCATTTTTTTCACATTGTTAATTAGAATGCACATTGACAATTGAGGCGTGCAAAAAAAAAGAGTATGGGAAAAGCCAAAATAAAAATGTTTTTTTACTTTGCATTTTTTGACCAAAATACGTGTGTTATAACCCATGAAAATTGGAGGTTTAGTAAAAATTTTAATTTTCACTTTTTTTGACAATATTAACTAAAATGCATGTTCACAATTGAGGTGGGTGCAAAAAGTGGTACAAAAAATGAAAAGTAACTTGTTTTTTGAATTTTGTCATTTTTGGCTAAAATACGTGTGTTATAGTCCATAACAAATGGAAATTTGATAAAAAAGAAAATTCTTTGAAAATTTTAAATTTTAAATTTTTTCACACTATTAATTAGAATGCACGTTCACAATTAAGGTATGCGTAAAAAAGAGTAGGGAAAAAGCCAAAATCAACAGATTTTTTTGACTTGGCCATTTTTGACCAAAATATGTGTGTTATAACCAATAAAAATAAAGGTTTGGAAAAAAACTTTAATTTTCACTTTTTTTGACAATATTAACTAGAATGCATGTTTACAATCGGAGTGGGTGCAAAAAGTTGTACAAAAAAGTCAAAATCAACATGTTTTTAGATTTTGTCATTTTAGCTAAAACACGTGTGTTATAGCCCATGACAAATAGAAATTTGAGAAAAATAAAAATTTGTTAAAAAATTTAAAATTCACATTTTCCCACCTTTAATTAGAATGCACGTTCACAATTGATGTGTGCATAAAAAAGAGCACGAAAAAAGTCAAAATCAACAGGTTTTTTTATTTTGCCATTTTAGACCGAAATACAGGTGTTATAACCCATGAAACATGGAGGTTTGGTAAAAATTTTAATTTTCAATTTTTTTGACAATATTAACTAGAATACATGTTCACAATCGGGATGAGTCCAAAAACGGTACAAAAAATCAAAATCAACGTGTTTTTTGATTATGTTATTTTTTGCTAAATACGTGTGTTATATTGAATGAAAAATGGAAATTTGAGAAAAATGAAAATTTGGTAAAAAATTTAAATTTCTCATATTTTTGCACCGTTAATTAGAATGCACATTGACAATTCAGATGTGCATAAAAAAGAGTCGGGGAAAAGTCAAAATCAACATGTTTTTTGACTTTTCCATTTTTGACCAAAATACGAGTGTTATATAACTCATGAAAATTGGAGGTTTAGTAAAAATTTTAATTTTCACAGTTTTGATAATATTAACTAAAATGCATGTTCACTATCGAGGTGGGTGTAAAAAGTAGTACAAAAAAGTCAAAGGCAACTTGTTTTTGAATTTTATCATTTTTGGCTAAAATACGTGTGTTATAGTCCATGACAAATGGAAATTTATAAAAATGAAAATTCTGTGAAAATTTTAAATTTTTTCACACCGTTAATTAGAATGCACGTTCACAATTAAGGTGTGTGTAAAAAAGAGTAGGGGAAAAGCCAAAATCAACAGATTTTTTTGACTTTGCCATTTTTTACCAAAATACTTGTGTTATAACCCATAAAAAATAGAGGTTTGAAAAAAATTTTTAATTTCCACTTTTTTGGACAATATTAACTAGAATGCATGTTTACAATCGGAGTGGGTGCAAAAAGCTATACAAAAAAGTAAAAATCAACGTACTTTAAGATTTTGTCATTTTTGGTTAAAACACGTGTGTTATAGGCAATGACAAAAAGAAATTTGAGAAAAATGAAATTTTGTAAAAAAATTTAAATTTCGCATTTTTTCCACCGTTAATTAGAATGCACGTTCTCTATTGATGTGTGCATAAAAAGAGTACGGAAAAAGCCAAAATTAACAGGTTTTATTTTGCCATTTTAAACCAAAATATATGTGTTATAACCCATGAAACATGGAGGTTTGGTAAAAATTTTAATTTTCAATTTTTTTGATAATATTAACTAGAATGCTTGTTCACAATTAGGGTGAGTCCAAAAACGATACAAAAAAATCAAAATCAACGTGTTTTTAGATTATGTCATTTTTTAATAAAATACGTGTGTTATAGTCCATGAAAAATGAAAATTTGAGAAAAATGAAAATTTGGGGAAAATTTTAAATTTCTCATTTTTTTCACTCCGTTAATTAGAATGCAAATTGACAATTGAGGTGTGCGTAAAAAAGAGTAGGGGAAAACCCAAAATCAACATGTTTTTTTACTTTGCCATTTTTGACAAAAATACGTGTGTTTTAACCCACGAAATTTGGAGGTTGAGTAAAAATTTTAATTTTCACTTTTTTATACAATATTAACTAAAATGCTTGTTCACAATCGAGGTGGGTGCAAAAAGTGGTACAAAAAAGTCAAAGGCAACTTGTTTTTGAATTTTGTCATTTTTTGCTAAAATACGTGTGTTATAGTTCATAACAAATGGAAATTTGATAAAAATGAAAAAAAAATTTCACACTGTTAATGCATGTTCACAATTACGGCGTGCGTAAAAAAGAGTAGGGGAAACGCCAAAATCAACAGATTTTTTTGACTTTGCCATTTTTTTACCAAAATACGTGTGTTATAATCCATGAAAAATGGAGGTTTGGAAAAAAAATTTAATTTCCACTTCTTTTGACAATATTAACTAGAATGCATGTTTGCAATCGGAGTAAGTGCAAAAAGCTATACAAAAAAGTCAAAATCAACGCGTTTTTAGATTTTGTCATTTTTTGCTAAAACACGTGTGTTATAGCTCATGACAAATAGAAATTTGAGAAAAATGGAAATTTGTGAAAAATTTAAATTTCACATTTTTCCCACCATTAATTAGAATGCACGTTCACAATTGATGTGTGCATAAAAAAGAGTACGGAAAAAGCCAAAATCAAGAAGTTTTTTTATTTTGCCATTTTAAACCAAAATAAATGTGTTATAACCAATGAAACATGGAGGTTTGGTAAAAATTTTAATTTTCAATTTTTTGACAATATTAACTAGAATGCATGTTCACAATCGAGGTGAGTCCAAAACGGTACAAAAAAGTCAAAATCAACTTGCTTTTAGATTATGTCATTTTATGCTAAAATACGTGTGTTATAGTCCATGAAAAATGGAAATTTGAGAAAAATAAAAATTTGGTGAAAAAATTAAATTTCTCATCTTTTTCACACTTTTAATTAGAATGCACGTTGATAATTGAGGTGTGCAGAAAAAAGAATAGGGGAAAAGCTAAAATCAACATGTTTTTTTACTTTTCCATTTTTGACCAAAATACGTGTGTTATAACCCATGAAAAATAAAAGTTTAGTAAAATTTTTAATTTCCACTTTTTTTAACAATATTAACTAAAATCCACTGAAAATCCAAAGGCTCATATTACAAAGGTCATCTCAGGTGATAACCCTGTAACTCCGATGGCTTTAACTGTTGTAGAAACTAATACAAATGTTGAAATTAGTGATGAGATTCTCCAGCTTGTTCAGAACTTAAGTAATCTAGTGGTGTCACGCCCCAAATTCGACATGACACGGCCACACGATTAGGAACCGACTCTAAGCGTGCGAAGCCTCCTGTTTACAAAGTTGACTACACCAACAGTACATATACATAGGCCACACTTTACTCAATATATTCAATATGTACATCTCTTAACCACATTTCCTAATGAACAATAGGTACCATCTCAAATCTACAATTCGATCATATAACATTCAAACCTATATCTTATATATATAGCACATCTTTCTCCAACTAGGACATTGTATATACAACTATACATTACCTTACAAAAACCATTTAGTAACTATATATATACATCAATATCAAAATCAAATGTTTCAATATCCCTTCAACCTAAATATCTATTACAATATCCTATTATCTTTACATAACTACAAAATCCGCAAAAATAGCTTTCTTCGCTTTCAGTCATCCCCAAAATCTGTACATTAAACCTTAGAATCTGCAAAGATAACAACATATGTGGTATGAGAATACACTATGCCCAGTAAGTAGTTAAGCTATTCCTCTATTAGATTGTGCACGTTATATATATAATATATGTTCTCAAAACATTATTTAACATATGAAAACCAACATTTGAAGAGATTTTCAATCAAACCACACACACATACATATATATAGTAAGTGGCATAATCATTTATCAAACATTTACAAGTACATTGAATACTTGTCATCAATATCATTTAGCTCAAGAATAATTCAAATCACTTTCGGTACAATAACTGGATCCAGTCCTAACTTTTATAACCCGTTAGGTAGGTCATTACATTAGGTTCTTAGCTTTTACCCCGCTAGATAGGTCATTACAATAAGTGGAACATGTTCCTACCAATTGTTCATTAAACATTCAAGAGCTCAAAACAATTCAAATTCATTTCAATCATTCACAAAATGATTTACATTCACAAAAGTCACTGCATACATTTCATATTCATCGAAATCACAATCTTATTCATACTCAATCCATTTTGAGATAATAACATAATCAAACTTCCACAAATATGTTTCATAAAATACGTATAAACATAAAGGAATATCAAAACCACTTACCTTAGCCAATATCCAATATAGCCCTTGATTCTAAGATTTCCACCACCTATTCACTTCACTTTCCTATAGAACATACACATATGCATTACTTTCTCAACCTTCATCAACAAACATAACTTCACAATTTGACTTAAACTCATCAATTCATGTTCTATACCTAATCAAATAAAAGCTAAAGTCCTTAGATAAGTGTACTTGAGCTTACATGATTCAAACCCATATCTATCACAACCAAACATTTCAACCTTATTCTAACCTAGAATACTAAATAAAGAGATTACATGGATAACTCAACTAGATAGTTTCCTTACCTTAAGTTGAGTGGAGTTGGAGTGAGAATTACTTCCTTTTTATCTTTCAATCAATCATTTCTTCTTGCCCTAAACAAGAGAGAAAAGAAGAGAAATATGAATAAGGGAAGATAAGGAGAGAAAGTGCGAGGAAGAGAATGAAGACCCAAGTCTAGAAAACAATGGGTTTCAAGACCAATGTTTACAATTTTATTAAATAGCCCCTATACTTTACTTATTTATTAAATGGCCCTCAATTTGGTCATGGTTATTATAAGTGGCCTCAAGAGATCTCTACAGAACAAAATCATGCCCATCTATATGGAGGCAGGGGTTGTGCAATAAAGAACAACATTCAAAGCAGCTTGAAATCCCCCGGGAAACTGATAATCCAGTTGGAGAGCAAGCTATCACATGCAGCTATATTTTGAGGAGAATGTGATCCTGAACTCTGAACTAGTGCCAAGTAAAGGTAGGATCCAATACCAAACTAGAAGCGAAATCCACACAAAAAAAGAGAGAGACAAGAGGCTAGGAAAAAAGAAAGAAAACAGATAAGGAGGAATGCCCAGTTTAACTGGGACTCCGATGAACCCTTTTAAATGAATGATCCCATCTTAGTTTTGAGTCTTCAGATGAGATTGGCAGAAGTAAGAATTTCTGTGGATGGACAGGTTGGCTGTTATAAGTTGGTTGCAAATTTTCGGTCCGACTTGATTTTTTAGCTGTGTATTTCATGGAGAAGCTTGAAATCCTTTGTGACATTAGCTTGAATTGGAACGACTATGAACTTTGTTTTGATGGGGAATTTTGGGTTTAGCTGTTGATGAGGCTACTAGGAGGTTTGCTAGATTTGTTCAGGGACTTATACAGGTGTTGTTTACAGTTGTGGCATCCCTTAAGTTTTGTTTTGATTATATATAGAGGCAGTTCAATTTGAGCTGCTAGGAAAATTCGATGAGTTGGTTGAAGTGGACTGAGAGTAGATGGAATGTAGTATATGGAATCTGTGGAAAATTCATTTGGTGGCTACAAGGGTCTGTTGTGGCAGTTAAGTTTTGGGTGCGGAGAAGTGTTAGGTGCAGTCCTTTGATGCCTTTGGATCGACCTTTTATTGGGCTATGTTGTACTAAGGAAACTATGATGGCTACAGTTTTGAACTATACTGCCTTTTGTTGATTCGACACTACTGGGCAGCTTGATTGTGATAAATAGATGGTGCACGGAAGCTGAAGCAGTACACATAATTACCATAAAAGCTATGAAAGCTGAGTGTGGGGTGATGAAGACTTTTGGCTCATTG
Source organism: Ophiorrhiza pumila (assembly GCA_016586305.1). Taxonomy (NCBI): domain Eukaryota; kingdom Viridiplantae; phylum Streptophyta; class Magnoliopsida; order Gentianales; family Rubiaceae; genus Ophiorrhiza; species Ophiorrhiza pumila. The sequence continues at coordinate 3,884,231 of BLIW01000002.1, forward strand.
ACGAAAAACAAATGAGTAATATTGAACGTTGGAAATTGGCTCAGACCTTTAAGTGAACCGAATGGGAATTGAAAATGGCTCTACTTTGTTTGGGCTATAGTAGACCAGCTTTCAATTCTATCACATAATTAGAAGTTACATGTATTGAAACATTTTACTTTTATTGGCATTCATGTATTGGAATAGTACTCTAAAGTTAGCGCGTTTAATTCGATACCATGTAATGGAGTATAACTCCAAATTTACCGTTTTTACTTTGTAACGGTGTATTTTGGTATATCCAGCACCGTATTTTGCCCAAACTATATATAGAACTTTCGGTTTAAAAAAAAGACAATATTAACTAAAATGAATGTCACAATCGGGATGGGTGGAAAGAGTGGTACAAAAAAGTCAAAAGTAACTTGTTTTTTAGTTTTGTCATTTTTGGCTAAAATACGTGTGTTATAGTCCATGACAAATGGAAATTTGATAAAATGAAATTTTGTGAAAAATTTAAAGTTTAAAATTTTTTCATACCGTTAATTAGAATGCACATTCACAATTAAGGTGTGCGTAAAAGAGTAGGGGAAAAGCCAAAATCAACATATTTTTTTGACTTAGCCATTTTTTACGAAAATACGCGTGTTATAACCCATGAAAAATGGAGGTTTAGAAAAAAAAATTAATTTCCACTTTTTTTGACAATATTAACTAGAATACATGTTTACAATCGGTGTGGGTACAAAAAGCTGTAGGAAAAAGTCAAAATCAACGTGTTTTTGAATTTTATCATTTTTGGCTAAAATACGTGTGAAAATTTGGTAAAAATTTTAAATTTCACATTTTTGAACACCATTAATTAGAATGCACGTTCACAATTAATGTGTATGTAAAAAAGAGTAGGGGAAAAGCCAAAATCAACAGGTTTTTTGACTTTGCCATTTTTGACCAAAATATTTGTGTTATAACCTATGAAAAATTGAGGTTTGGTAAAAATTTTAATTTTCACTTTTTTGAAAATATTAACTAGAGTGCATGATCACAATCGGGGTGCGTGCAAAAAATAGTACAAAAAGGTCAAAATCAACGTGTTTTTAGATTTTGTCATTTTTGGCAAAAATACGTGTGTTATAGCTCATGACAAATAGAAATTTGTTAAAAAATTTAAATTTCACATTTTTTTCAAACCGTTAATTAGATTGCACATTCACAATTGATGTGTGCGTAAAAAAAGAGTACGGAAAAAAGCCAAATCAACAGGTTTTTTAATTTTGCCATTTTTTACCCAAATACACGTGTTATAACCCATGAAACATGAAGGTTTACTAAAAATTTTAATTTTTAATTTTTTTGATAATATTAACTAAAATGCATGTTCACAATCGGGGTGAGTCCAAAACGGTACAAAAAAGTGAAAATCAATGTGCTTTTCGATTATATCATTTTTTGCTAAAATACGTATGTTATAATCCATGAAAAATGGAAATTTAAGAAAAATTAAAATTTGGTGTAAATTTTAAATTTCTCATTTTTTGACACCGTTAATTAGAATGCACATTGACAATTGAGGTGTGCATAAAAAAGAGTTGGGTAAAAGCTAAAATCAACATATTTTTTGACTTTGCCATTATTGATCAAAATACGTGTGTTATAACCCATGAAAATTAGAGGTTTAGGAAAAATTTTAATTTTCATATTGACACTTTCTTATTTGCATCCGCTTGTGTTCATTGCAATTGCATACTCATTAGCTTCAGGTACAATCACTTTGCCTCATTCTGCCAATGGCTTTGTCATTAACATTGTTTGTCTTAGAGTAAGAATTTCAGGAAATCCTATTGCTTGAAATCATTGTAAAGGAGGAAGTACTCCTTATTTAAATTTCTCAAACATTAAATAGACACCAAATGTAAGGGAGGAGTCCTCCCTTTTTACATCTTTACAAATGTACTAATGATGTGGATATTTCCGCCATTATCTCATGTAATCAAATTTTCTATCAATAAAATCGGGAGTGGCGCCCCCCCGCATAAGGGATGATTAGCCAACTTAAAAAAAAGAAAATATTAACTAAAATGCATGTTCACAATAGAGGTAAGTGCAAAAAGTGGTACAAAAAAGTCAAAAGCAATTTGTTTTTGAATTTTGTCATTTTTGGCTAAAATACGTGTGTTATAGTCCATGACAAATGGAAATTTGATAAAAATAAAAATTCTGTGAAAATTTTAAATTTTTTCACACCGTTAATTAGAATGCACGTTCACAATTAAGATCTATGTAAAAAAGAATAGGGGAAAAGCCAAAATCAACAAGTTTTTTGACTTTGCCATTTTTGACAAAAATACGTGTGTTATAACTCATGAAAAATGGAGGTTTGGAAAAAAAATTTAATTTCCACTTTTTTGACAATATTAACTAGAATGCATGTTTACAATCGGAGTTGGTGCAAAAAGCCGTACAAAAAAAGACAAATAGAAGTTTGAGAAAAATGGAAATTTGTTAAAAAATTTAAATTTCACATTTTCCCACCATTAATTAGAATGCACGTTCACAATTGATGTGTGCATAAAAAAAAGTACGGAAAAAGTGAAAATCAACAGGTTTTTTTATTTTGCCATTTTAGACAAAAATACATGTGTTATAACCCATGAAACATGGAGGTTTGGCAAAAATTTTAATTTTTAATTTTTAATTTTTTTGACAATATTAACTAGAATGTATGTTCACAATCGGGTTGAGTCCAAAAAAGGTACAAAAAATCAAAATCAACGTGTTTTTAGATTATGTCACTTTTGCTAAAATACGTGTGTTATAGTCCATGAAAAATGGAAATCTGAGAAAAATGAAAATTTGGTGAAAATTATAAATTTCTCATCTTTTTCACACCGTTAATTAGAATGTACATTGTCAATTGAGGTGTGCAAAAAAAAGAGTCGGGGAAAAGCCAAAATCAACATGTTTTTTTACTTTGCCATTTTTTACCAAAATACGTGAGTTATATAACTCATGAAAATTTTAGGTTTAGTAAAAATTTTAATTTTCACCTTTTTTGAAAATATTAACTAAAATGCATGTTCACTATCGAGGTGGGTGCAAAAAGTGGTACAAAAAAAGTCAAAAGCAACTTGTTTTTGAATTTTGTCATTTTTGGCTAAAATACGTGTGTTATAGTCCATGACAAATGGAAATTTGATAAAAATGAAAATTCTATGAAAATTTTAAATTTTAAATTTTTTCACACCGTTAATTAGAATGCAAGTTCACAATCAACAGATTTTTTTGACTTTGTGATTTTTGACCAAAGTACTTGTGTTATAACCCATGAGAAATAGAGGTTTGGAAAAAAAAATTAATTTCCACGTTTTTTTGACAATATTAACTAAAATGCATGTTTACAATCGGAGTGGGTGCAAAAAGCTGTACAAAAAAGTCAAAATCAACGTGTTTTTAGATTTTGTCATTTTTGGCTGAAACACGTGTGTTATATCCCATGACAAATAGAAATTTGAGAAAATGGAAATTTGTTAAAACATTTAAATTTCACATTTTTCCGACCATTAATTAGAATGCACGTTCACAAATGATGTGTGCATAAAAAAGAGTACGGAAAAAGCCAAAATTAACAGGTTTTTTTATTTTGCCATTTTAGACCAAAATACACGTGTTATAAACCATGAAACATGGAGGTTTGGTAAAAATTTTAATTTTCAATTTTTTTGACAATATTAACTAGGATGCATGTTCACAATCGGGATGAGTCCAAAAACGGTATAAAAAATCAAAATCAATGTGTTTTTAGATTATTTTATTTTTTGCTAAAATACGTATGTTATAGTCCATGAAAAATGAAAATATGAGAAAAATGAAAATTTGGTGAAAATTTAAATTTCTCATTTTTTTCACACCGTTAATTAGAATGCTCATTGACAATTGTGGTGTGAATAAAAAAGAGTCGGGGAAAAGCCAAAATCAACATGTTTTTTAACTTTGCCATTTTTGACCAAAATACGTGTGTTATATAACTCATGAAAATTGGAGGTTTAGTTAAAATTTTAATTTTCACTTTTTTTGACAATATTAACTAAAATGCATGTTTACAATCGAGGTGGATGCAAAAAGTGGTACAAAAACGTCAAAAGCAACTTGTTTTTGAATTTTGTAATTTTTGCTAAAATGCGTGTGTTATAGTCCATGACAAATGGAAATTTGATAAAAATGAAAATTCTGTGAAAATTTTAAATTTTAAATTTTTTCACACCGTTAATTAAAATGCACATTCACAATTAAGGTGTGCGTACAAAAGAGTAGGGAAAAAGCCAAAATCAACAGATTTTTTTGACTTTGCCATTTTTGACAAAAATACGTGTGTTACCCATGAAAAATGGAGGTTTGGAAAAAAACTTAATTTCCGCTTTTTTTGACAATATTAACTAGAATGCATGTTTACAATTAGAGTGGGTGCAAAAAGCTGTACAAAAATAGTCAAAATCAACGTGTTTTTAGATTTTGTCATTTTTTGCTAAAACACGTGTGTTATAGTACATGACAAATAGAAATTTGAGAAAAATGAAAATTTGTTAAAAAATTTAAATTTCACATTTTTTCAACCGTTAATTAGAATGCATTTTCATAGTTGATGTGTGCATAAAAAAGAGCACGAAAAAAGCCAAAATCAACAGGTTTTTTATATTTTGCCATTTAACCAAAATACATTTGTTATAACCCCATGAAACATGGAGGTTTGGTAAAAATTTTAATTTTAAATTTTTTTGACAATATTAATTAGAATGCATGTTCACAATCGGGGTGAGTCCAAAAAGGGTACAAAAAATCAAAATCAACGTGTTTTTAGATAATGTCATTTTTTGCCAAAATACGCGTGTTATAGTCCATGAAAAATGAAAATTTGAGAAAAATGAAAATTTGGTGAAAAATATAAATTTTTCATTTTTTTCACACCGTTAAATAGAATGCATATTGACAATTGAGGTGTGCATAAAAAAGAGTCAGGGAAAAACTAAAATCAACATGTTTTTTGACTTTGCCATTTTTTACCAAAATACGTGTGTTTATATCCCATGAAAATTGGAAGTTTAGTAAAAAATTTAATTTCACTTTTTTGAAAATATTAACTAAAATGCATGTTCACAATCGAGGTGGGTGAAAAAAGTGGTACAAAAAAGTCAAAATCAACTTGCTTTTGAATTTTGTCATTTTTGGCTAAAATACGTATGTTATAGTCCATGACAAATGGAAAATTGATAAAAATGAAAATTCTGTGAAAATTTTAAATTTTTTCACACCGTTAATTAGAATGCACGTTCACAATTAAGGTGTGCATAAAAAAGAGTAGGGGAAAAGCCAAAATCAACAGATTTTTTTGACTTTGCCATTTTTTTACCAAAATACGTGCGTTATAATCCATGAAAATGGAGGTTTGGAAAAAAAATTAATTTCCACTTTTTTTGACAATATTAACTAGAATGCATGTTTACAATTGCAGCGGGTGCAAAAAGCTGTACAAAAAAGTCAAAATCAACGTGTTTTTAGATTTTTTCATTTTTGGCTAAAACACATGTGTTATTATAGCCCATGACAAATAGAAATTTGAGAAAAATGAAAATTTGTTAAAAAATTTAAATTTCAAATTTTCCCTCTGTTGATTAGAATGCACGTTCACAATTGATGTGTGCATAAAAAAAAGTACGAAAGAAAACAAAATGAACAGGTTTTTTTATTTTGCCTTTTTAGACGAAAATACATGTGTTATAACCCAAAAACATGGAGGTTTGGTAAAAAATTTAATTTTCAATTTTGTTGACAATATTAACTAGAATGCATTTTCACAATCGGGGTAAGTCCAAAAACGGTACAAAAAATCAAAATCAACGTGTTTTTAGATTATGTCTTTTTTGCTAAAATACGTGTGTTATAGTCAATGAAAAATGGAAATTTGAGAAAAATTAAAATTTTGTGAAAAATTAAAATTTCTCATTTTTTCACACCGTTAATTAGAATGCACATTGACAATTGAGTTGTGCATAAAAAAGAGTTGGGGAAAAGCCAAAATCAACATGTTTTTTGACTTTGTCATTTTTGACCAAAATACGTGTGTTATAACACATGAAAATTGGAGGTTTAGTAAAAAAATTAATTTTCACTTTTTTTTACAATATTTACTCAAATGCATGCTCACAATCGAGATGGGTGCAAAAAGTGGTACAAAAAAGTCAAAAGCAACTTATTTTTGAATTTTGTCGTTTGTGGCTAAAATACGTATGTTATAATCCATGACAAATGGAAAATTGATAAAAATGAAAATTCTATGAAAATTTTCAATTTATTCACACCGTTAATCAGAATGCACGTTCATAATTAAGGTGTGCGTAAAAAAGAGTAGGGGAAAAGCCAAAATCAACAGATTTTTTTGATTTTTCCTTTTTTGACCAAAATACGTGTGTTATAACCCATGAAAAATGGAGGTTGGGAAAAAAAATTAATTTCCACTTTTTTTGACAATATTAACTAGAATGCATGTTTACAATCGGGGTGGGTGCAAAAAGTTGTACAAAAAAGTCAAAATCAACGTGTTTTTAGATTTTGTCAGTTTTTGCTAAAACACATGTGTAGCCCATGACAAATAGAAATTTGAGAAAAATGGAAATTTGTTAAAAAATTTAAATTTCACATTTTCCCACTATTAATTAGAATGCACGTTTACAATTAATGTTTGCATAAAAAAGAGTACGGAAAAAATTAAAATTAACAGGTTTTTTTATTTTGTCATTTTAGACCAATATACATGTGTTATAACCCATGAAATATGGAGGTTTGGTAAAAATTTTAATTTTCAATTTTTTTTGACAATATTAACTAGAATTCAGGTTCACAATCGGGGTGAGTCCAAAAACGGTACAAAAAATCAAAATCAACATGTTTTTAAATTATATTATTTTTTGCTAAAATACGTGTGTTATAGTCCATGTAAAATGGAAATTTGAGAAAATGAAAATTTGGTGAAAAATTTAAATTTCCCAATTTTTTCACACCGTTAATTAGAATACACATTGACAATTGAGGATTGCCTAAAAAAGAGTCGGGGAAAAGCCAAAATCAACATGTTTTTTTACTTTGCCATTTTTGACCAAAATACGTGCGTTATAACCAATGAAAATTGGAGGTTTAGTAAAAATTTTAATTTTCACTTTTTTTGACAATATTAACTAAAATGCATGTTCACAATAGACGTAGGTATAAAAAGTGGTGCAAAAAAGTCAAAAGCAACTTGCTTTTGAATTTTGTCATTTTTGGCTAAATTACGTGTGTTATAGTCCATGACAAATGGAAATTTGATAAAAATGAAAATTCTGTGAAAATTTTAAATTTTTTCACACCGTTAATTAGAATGCACGTTCACAATTAAGGTCTGCATAAAAAAGAGTAGGGAAAAAGTCAAAATCAACAGATTTTTTTGACTTTGCCATTTTTTTACCAAAATACGTGTGTTATAACCGATGAGAAATTGAGGTTTGGAAAAAAAATTAATTTCCACTTCTTTTGACAATATTAACTAGAATGCATGTTTACAATCGGAGTGAGTGCAAAAAGCTGTACAAAAAAGTCAAAATCAACGTGTTTTTAGATTTTTTCATTTTTACTAAAACACATATAAGCCTATGACAAATAGAAATTTGAGAAAAATGAAAATTTGTTAAAAAATTAAATTTCACATTTTTCCCACCGTTAATTAGAATGCACGTTCACAATTGATGTGTGCATAAAAAAGAGTACGAAAAAAGCCAAAATCAACGGGTTTTTTTATTTTTCCATTTTGGACCAAAATACATGTGTTATAACCCATGAAACATGGAGGTTTGGTAAAAATTTTAATTTTAAATTTTTTTGACAATATTAACTAGAATGCATGTTCACAATCGGGGTGAGTCCAAAAACGGTACAAAAAATTAAAATCAATGTGTTTTTAGATTATGTCATTTTTTGCTAAAATACGTGTGTTATAGTCCTTGAAAAATGAAAATTTGGTGAAAAATTTAAATTTCTCATTTTTTTCACACCGTTAATTAGAATGCACATTGACAATTGAGGTGTGCATTAAAAAGAGTCGGGAAAAAGCCAAAATCAACATATTTTTGGATTTTGCCATTTTTGACCAAAGTAAGTTTGTTATAACCCATGAAAATTGGAGGTTTAGTAAAAATTTTAATTTTCTCTTTTTTTAACATTATTAACTAAAATATTGTGCCACTTATTTCTTCTCGTGCCACTGATTTACCTTTGTTTGGAGTCATCTGGGAGCTAAAACTTGCCATCATCATCATGTTGGTCTATCAAGATTTACTCTCTGGTGATGAGCTTCTCTCGGATTCATTTGTATACAAGGAACTTGAGAATGGGATCCTTTGGGAAGTTGAAGGAAAGTGGGTTGTTACGGGAGCCGTCGATGTAGACATTGGTGAAAACCCTTCTGCGGAAGGAGGTGGGGAGGATGAGGGGGTTGATGACCAGGCTCAGAAGGTGGTTGCTATCGTTGACACATTTAGGCTTCAGGAGCAACCTCCTTTTGACAAGAAGCAGTTTGTTGTACATTAAAAAGTACATCAAATTGTTGACACCAAAGCTGGAAGGGGAGCAGCAAGAGCTTTTTAAGAAGAACATTGAGAGCGCAACCAAGTTCTTGCTCTCAAAGCTCAGCGACCTCCAATTTTTTGTTGGGGAGAGCATGGCCGATGACAGCACCATAGTGTTTGCATACTACAGGATGGGGCCGCTGATCCAACTTTCTTGTATTTTGGCATTGGTCTAAAAGAGGTCAAGCGCTAGAAAAAATGACTATCGCCTTCTAGGCTTTTCAGAGAGATGGGTTTGCTATAGTTTTTAGTTATTGTTGTTGCATTTTTTATCCTTGTGCTGGGCAACTTATGGAGATTTTCTTGCTTTTATTGATTGTTATTCCCGGATCTGATTAATTACATAAATTTCTAAATTGTTCTTGGCTATCTTGCTGTAAGCAATAGCATGAATATTCATGCCTTTGTTTCTGGTCAAAAAAAAAAGACAATATTAACTAAAATGAATGTTCACAATCGAGGTGGGTGCAAAAAGTGGTACAAAAAAGTCAAAAGCAACTTGTTTTTGAATTTTGTTATTTTTGGCTAAAATACGTGTGTTAGAGTCTATGACAAATGGAAATTTGATAAAAATGAAAATTCTGTGAAAATTTTAAATTTTAAATTTTTTCACTCCGTTAATTAGAAAGCACCTTCACAATTAAGGTGTGCATAAAAAAGAGTAGGGGAAAAGCCAAAATCAACAGATTTTTTTGACTTTGCCATTTTTTTACCAAAATACGTGTGTTATAACCCATGAAAAATGTAGGTTTGGAAAAAAAATTTAATTTCCACTTTTTTTGACACTATTAACTAGAATGCATATTTACAATCGGAGTGGGAGCAAAAAGCTGTACAAAAAAGTCAAAATCAACGTGTTTTTAGATTTTGTCATTTTTGGCTAAAACACGTGTGTTATAGCCCATGACAAATAGAAATTTGAGAAAAATGAAAATTTGTTAAAAAATTTAAATTTCACATTTTTCCCACCGTTAATTAAAATGCACGTTCACAATTGATGTGTGCATAAAAAAGAGTACGGAAAAAGCCAAAATCAACAGGCTTTTTTATTTTTCCATTTTGGACTAAAATACATGTGTTATAACCCAAGAAACATGGAGGTTTGGTAAAAATTTTAATTTTCAATTTTTTTGACAATATTAACTAGAATGCATGTTCACAATCGGGGTGAGTCCAAAAATGGTACAAAAAATCAAAATCAACGTGTTTTCAGATTATGTCATTTTTTGCTAAAATACGTGTGTTATAGTCCATGAAAAATGAAAATTTGAGAAAAATGAAAATTTGGTGAAAAATTTTAATTTCTCATTTTTTTCACACCGTTAATTAAAATGCACATTGACAATTGAGGTGTGCATAAAAAGAGTCAGGGAAAAGCTAAAATCAACATGTTTTTGACTTTGCCATTTTTTATCAAAATACGTGTGTTATAACCCATAAAAATGGAGGTTTAGTAAAAATTTTAATTTCCTCTTTTTTGACAATATTAACTAAAATGCATGTTCGTAATTGGGGTGGGTGCAAAAAGTGATAACAAAAAGTCAAAAGCAACTTGTTTTTAGATTTTGTCATTTTTGGTTAAAATATTTGTGTTATAGTCCATGAAAAATGAAAATTTGGTGAAAAATTTAAATTTCACATTTTTTGACACTATTAATTAGAATGCACATTCACAATTGATGTGTGTGTAAAAAAGAGTAGGGGAAAAGGCAAAATCAACAGGTTTTTTTACTTTGCCATTTTTGACTAAAATACGTGTGTTATAACTATGAAAAATGGAGGTTTGGTAAAAAATTTAATTTTCACTTTTTTTACAATATTAACTAGGCCTGTCTTTACCTCACAGAATTGTTGAATTTTATTCAATGACTGCCGATGTTAGGCCATATCACATGTGTTTTTTGCACCTCGCATGGTTTCATGATTGTGTTGTTGTGGAATGGAAACTTTTAGACTGGAGGTCTACGTTAAGGTTATTAGTCTTGGGAAGGCCTTGGCATAATCCCCAATCCTCCTTAGTTTCCTTTCAAAACAGTTTAGATCATTGCTAATGTAAAGGAGGAAGTACTCCTTTTTCTTTCGCAAGCTTTAAGTCAATTAATCCAATGTAAGGGAGGAGTTCTCCCGATTTATAGCTTATTCACGTGTACTAATGGTGTGGTTAAATCCGCCATTGACTTTTTCAAACTTATAAAAAAAACAATATTAACTAGAATGCATGTTCACAGTCGAGGTGGGTTCAAAAATTGGTACAAAAAAGTCAAAATCAATTCGTTTTTAGATTTTGCCATTTTTTGCTAAAATACGTGTGTTATAGTCTATAAAAATGGAAATTTAGTAAAAAAATCTAAATTCTATTTTTTTGACACCGTTCACACGAATGCATGTTCGTAATTGATGTGAGTGAAAAAACAGTAGGGAAAAAGACCAAATCAACACATTTTTTGAATTTACCATTTTTTACCAAAACACATGTGTTATAACCTATGAAAAATGAAGATTTTGTGAAAATTTTAATTTTTACTTTTTTTGACAATATTAACTAGAATGCATGTTCACAATTAGGGTGGGCGCAAATACGGTACAAAAAAAATGTCAAAATCAACGCGTTTTTAAATTTTGTCAATTTTGGTTAAAATACATGTGTTATAGGCCACGAAAAAATAAAATTTGGTAAAAATAAAATCTAAATTTTACTTCTTTTTTACACTGTTCACAAATATAAATGCTAAAAATTGAGGTGAGTGAAAAACAGTAGGGAAAAAGTCAAAATCAAAACATTTTTTGAGTTTGCTATTTTTTTACCAAAACGCGTGTGTTATAACTAGTGAAAAATGGAGGTTTGGTGAAAAATTTAATTTTCACTTTTTTTTTACAATATTGACTAGTATGCATGTTTACAATCGGGGTGGGTACAAAAAATGATACAAAAAAAAGTCAAAATCAACGCATTTTTGAATTTTACCATTTTTGGCTAAAATGTGTGTGTTATAACACATGAAAAATGAAAATTTGGTACCAAAAAAATTTAAATTTCACTTTTTTTATACCATTCATAAGAATGCATGTTCACAATTGAGGTGAGTAAAAAAATAGTAGGGAAAAAGCCAAAATCAACACGTTTTTTGAATTTGTCATTTTAACTAAAACACGTGTGTTATAACCCGTGAAAAATAGAGGTTTGTTGAAAATTTAAATTTTCACTTTTTTTTACAATATTAACTAGAATGCATGCTCACAATCGAGGTGGGACAAAAAAATAGTACAAAAAAGGTCAAAATCAACTCGTTTTTAAATTTTGCCATTTTTGGCTAAAATACGTGTGTTATATAATCCATGAAGAATTGAAATTTAGTACCAAAAAATAAAAAAGTCTAAATTTCACTTTTTTGACACAGTTTTCAATAATGAAGTTGACAATTGAGGAGAAGTGAAAAAATAATTGGAAAAAAGTTAAAATCAAACATATTTTTTTAGTTTTTCATTTTTGACTAAAATACGTTAATTATAACCCATAACCTATTTTAATGCAACTTCTATCAGACTAAACTTGATGATTGGGTTGAATCACTGAATTGGAACAAGGCTTGAAGTTGCACAGGCCAAACTTTGCAACATGCATCCTCAATCATTTTGTGAATTTGCTGGGGTTATTTTTAGTATTGAAATTGCAAGAGCATATAATCCATGGGTGTTTTAGTATTAATTAAATATGTGGAATGCAAACAAAACTTTTATTGGGGTGCCGAAATCTTTGGCTTTGAAAATATAGTTGAACTAATTTCATGATGCACAATGTAATAGCATTTAATTATATATACTAAGAGAACAAAATATTTTACCCAATTTGAACAACCATATTTATAGTAACATCACGATGTGAAATCCTATTCATACTGCCCTATTGTACATTGTGCATCATTAATTATATATACATCGTGATGTTGCTCTCAATTTGAACAACCATATTTATAGTAACTTAGTATAACTTCTTTCATTATTATTCTTACTTTACACAAAGTGAAGTGAGACTCCCACGTACAAACTACGATTTCGTACATTAAGAAATCTTGTTCCCATCCTTACCTACTTGCACTGACATGTGTGGACAAACTGGTTTTACTACGTTGAAACTTCAAATTCTTGGCATCTTACACTACTTGAGTTACACATGAAATTTGAAAGAAACTTATGGTCAACGAAATTAGAATATTGTCATGTCAACTCCTTTTTTATATGAAATTTGAAAGAAACTTATGGTGGAATTAGAATATTGCCATGCCAACTCCTGTTTCACAGTCTTCTTAAACTCCTAAAATCTGAAAAAGGTTTAGTAATAAGAAACTTAAGAAAACAAACTCTCAACAACTCATATATATTTGATGATTTTTTCATGTTTAATCCAAGTCATATATATAGTATTAGTATATTGATTAGCCTTTTAAAAATGATGAAATTTACTCACTAATGACAACCTCTGATATTCTACAAATTTGCTGCAAAAAAGGCCAGGTTATCATCATGATTGAATGTGAGATAGCTAACAAGAATCTCTTCCTATCCCAAATGTTTCTTTCAGTTTTGTGCAATTCACAAATATCATGTTGGCTACAACTTGAAAGAGGAACAGCAAATTTTATCTCTCATTGTTGGTTATTATTTTCTTGGGATTTTTCCTACCAGTACTTTAGAGCGTCAAGGTCTCAATTATCAATGCTAAGGTCACCATTGACGTATGAGAAGATTCAGAAGAAAACCTACCGTCCACCACTGATTAAAAACATGTGCACAAAACGAAAGGCCATGCATGAAACTACGATCGATGGAGGCAATAAATTTTGTCCTTAAGGCTGCAGGCAGCTGTGCATGACCGTGAGTACTTCCAACCCGTTTTAAAGGGTCATTAATCAAAGAAAAGGGACAGATAAACAAAGCTCATAACATTGAGAGCAACATCACGATGTGAAATCCTATTCAAACAAAGCTCATAACATTGAGAGCAACATCACGATGTGAAATCCTATTCAAAATGCCCTATTGTACTACTGAGTTGGTGCTATTGTACGAGGGATGAAGTCAAATTATGAATGGAAATATTCAGATGAACTGGAAAAAAAAAATCTTGTCAAGTTTGAAATGAATGGACAATGGAATTAATCAGATAATTGTAAGATTGGCCATTCTTCAAGAAAACAAGTTCATTGGATGGCAAGATGCACAAAAAATAACAAGTTCACAATTGAGGTTAAAATTAATGAGTTTTTAGATTTTTCTATTTTTGATTAAAATACTTGTGTTATAGACCATGAGAAATTGAAATTTGGTGAAAAATCCAGATTTCATATTTTTTTGACATTGTTCATTAGAATGCATATTCACAATTGAGGTGTGCATAAAAAAGAGTAGGGAAAAAAATCAAAATCAACAAGTTTTTCAACTTTGTCATTTTTTTACCAAAATATGTGTGTTATAACTCATTAAAATTAAGGTTTGGTGAAAATTTTAATCTTCACTATTTTTTTTGACAATATTCACTAGAATTCATGTTTACAATTGGGGTGGGTGCAAAAAACGATACGAAAAAAAGTAAAAATCAATACGTTTTTGAATTTTGCCATTTTTAGATAAAATACGTGCATTATAGCCTATGAAAATGAAATTTTGGTAAAAAATCTAAATTTTATATTTTTTGATACCGTTCATTAAAATACATGTTCACAATTGAGGTGTTCATAAAAAACAATCGTGAAAAAGTCAAAATCAACGGGGAAGGTTTGCCATATTGTTACTAAAATATGTGTATTATATATAACTCATGAAAAATAGAGGTTTGAGAAAAAAAAAATTAATTTTTTTCTTTTTTTTGACAATAATAACTAGAATGCATGTTGACAATCGGGATGGGTGCAAAATAAGGTACAAAAAAGTAAAAATCAACGTGTTTTTGGATTTTGTTATTTTTGGCTAAAATACGTATATCATAGCACATGAAAAATAAAAATTTGGTAAAACAAAGTTTAAATTCAACTTTTTTTTTTACACCGTTCAAAAGGATGCATGTTCACAATTAAGGTGAGTAAAAAAAGGTAGGGAAAAAGCCAAAATCAACAGGTTTTTTGACTTTGCCATTTTTAACCAAAACACGTGTGTTATAACCCACGAAAAGTGGAGGTTTGGTGAAAATTTTAATTTTCAATTTTTTTTCTCAATATTAACTAGAATGTATGTTCACAATCGAGGTGGGTGCAAAAACCGATACAAAAAAGTTAAAATCAATACGTTTTTGAATTTTTCTATTTGTGACTGAAATACATGTGTTATAGCATATGAAATATGGAAATTTGGTAAAAAAAATCTAAATTTCACATTTTTTGACACACCTTTCATTAGAGTGCATGTTCACAATTAACGTGTGCATAAAAAAGAGAAAGGGAAAAGCCAAAATCAACAGTTTTTTTTTTTACTTTGACATTATTTTACCAAAATAAGTGTTAACACATAAAAAATGAAAATTTTCTGAAAAATGTAAATTTTGACAGCGTTCATTACAATACATATTCATAGTTGAGGTGTGCGTAAAAAAGAGTTGGGAAAAAGCCAAAATTAATAGGTTTTTTTTACTTTGCCATTTTTTAACATAAATACGTGTGTTATATAACCATAAAAAATGGAGTTTTGGTGAAAATTTTTAATTTTCACTTTTTTGACAATATTAATTAGAATGTATGTTCATAATAGGGGTAGATGAAAAATATGATATAAAAAAAGTCAAATCAACGTGTTTTTAGAATTTGTCGTTTTTGGCTAAAATACGTGTATTATAGCCAATGAAAAATAAAAATTAAGTAAAAAATCTAAATTTTACATTTTTTGACACCGTTCATTATAATTCTTGTTCATTATTGAGGTGTGCTTAAAAAAGAGTTAAGAAAAAGCCAAAATCAATAGGGTTTTTTTCTTTGTCATCTTTTTTACCAAATTACGTGCGTTATAACCCATGAAAAATAAATATTTTGTGAAAATTTTAATTTTCAATTTTTTTACAATATTAACAAGAATAATTATTCATAATTGTGGTGGGTGCAAAAAACGGTACAAAAAAGTCAAAATCAGTTCGTTTTTAAAATTTGCCATTTTTGGCTAAAATACGTGTGTTATAACCCATGAAAAATGGAAATTTGGTAAAAAAATCTAAATTTTAGACTTCTTTACACCGTTCATTTGAATGTGTGTTCACAATTGAGGTGTGCGTAAAAAAAGTTGGGAAAAACCAAAATCAACAGGTTTTTTTGATGTTGCCTTTTCTTTACTAAAATACTTATATTATAACCCATGAAAATAGAGGTTTTGTGAAAATTTTAACTTTCACTTTTTTGGTAATATACACTAGAATGCATGTTCACAATTGGGATAAGTGCAAAAAACGGTACAAAAAGTCAAAATTAACTCGTTTTTAAAATTTGTCATTTTTCGCTAAAATATGTTTGTTATAACCCATGGAAAATAAAAATTTGGTGAAAAATCTATATATCAGATTTTTTGACACCGTTCATAAGAATGCATGTTTACAATTGAGGTGTGCGTAAAAAAGAGTAGGGGAAAAGTCAAAATCAACCGATTTTTTTACTTTGCCATTTTTTTACCAAAATACATGTGTTATAACCCATTAAAAGTGGAGGATTGGTGATAATTTTAATTTTTACATTTTTTGACAATATTCACTAGAATGCATGTTCACAATCGATGTTGGTGCAAAAAATGGTACAAAAAAGTCAAACAACGCGTTTTGAGATTTTTTTTCATTTTTGGCTAAATCACGTGTGTTATAGCCTATAAAAAAGGAAATTTGGTAAAAAAATCTAAATTTTACATTTTTTTACATCGTTCATTATAATGCATGTTCAGAATTGATGTGTGTGCAAAAAGAATAGGGGAAAAGCAAAAATCAATATGTTTTTGGTTTTGCCATTTTTTACCAAGATACGTGTGTTATATCCCATAAAAAATAGAGATTTGGTAAAAATTTTAATTTTCACTTTTTTTGAACATATTAATTGGAATGCATGTTCACAATCGTGGTGGTTGAAAAAATGATACAAAAAAGTCAAAATCAACGCGTTGTTAGATTTTTTCCATTTTTAGCTAAAATACGTGTGTTATATAGCCTATGAAAATATAAATTTTGTGAAAATCTATATTTCAAATTTTTTTAACACCGTCATTAGAATGCATGTTCACAATTAAGATGTGAGTAAAAAAGTGTAGGAAAATAGCCAAAATCAACAGGTTTTTTGACATTGCCATTTTTTTTATCAAAATACGTGTGTTATAACCCATGAAAATGGAGGTTTTGTAAAAATTTTAATTTTAAATTTTTTTGACAATATTCACTAGAATGCATATTCATAATCGGGATGGATGCAAAAAACAGTACAAAAAAGTCAAATCAACGCAATTTTTGGATTTTGTAATTTTTTGCTAAAATATGTGTGCTATAGCGCATGAAAAATGAAAATTTGGTGAAAAATCTAAATTTCACATTTTTTGACACCGTACATTAGAATGCCTGTTCACAATTGAGGTGTGCGTAAAAAATAGTAGGGGAAATACCTGTTGATTTTTTTACTTTGCCATTTTTGATTGAAATACGTATGTTATAACCCATGAAAAATAGAGGTTTGATGATAATTTTCATTTACATTTTCATTTTTTTACAATATTAACGAGAATGTATGTTTACAATCAGGATGGGTGCAAAAAATGGTACAAAAAAATCAAAATCAATGCGTTTTTTGGATTTTTCTATTTTTGTTTAAATTACATGTGTTATAGCCCATGAAAAATGAAAATTTGATGAAAAATCCGAATTTTTTTTTTTACACCATTCATTAAAATGCATGTTCACAATTGAGCTTTACACAAAAAAGAGTAGGGGAAAAGCCAAGATCAACAAGTTTTTTTACTTTGTCATGAATTAACCAAAATACATGTGTTATAACATTGAAAAATAGAGATTTTGTGAAATTTTAATTTTTTATTTTTTGACAAAACGGCAAAGTTAATTTTTCATAAGCTATAACACACGTATTTTAGCATACTCCCCAGCTTCAAATTCAGGAAATTTGATGTATGGTGCAAGAAAGAGACCTCAGGAGTTGAAATGTCGACAAGCTGAAATTTTGTGGTGCAACCATAGAGACAGCAATGAAAGGATCTCAATTTTGCCATGAAAAAAGGTATAACCATCCAATGATCTTCCCCATAGAATCCTTCTGCATGGTAATATACTTCAGACCATTTGCTGCTCGATGTTAGGCCAAGTTTTCTCTATTGTCAAACCCATATAAGCATTTAATTGTCATAATCATCAAAGTCTAGCACCTTCAGAATTTTATCTGCACTGATACCTTAGATTCCTGTTAAAAGCTATACAATGGACCACTTGTTGCTGAAGTTAGGCAAAGCTTTGTCCAAATTTTTATTGCATACATTGGAATTTCATTGTAGCCTCTTAATCCTATTGGGATTTACAACTGCTTTCTCTGTGATTCTGTAAATATTGGACAATTTGCTGTTGAAGTTAGGCAAATTTAGTCTACAACTTTCAAATCGAAGCACAGTACATATAGAGCATTGCATATTTTCCCTGTGCATAATCCATATGAGGCAGATTCTTTGTCTCATTTTTTGGCACTCCTGGTGATCTATAGACCTATCGTAGGGAGTATTTTGTAAGAGTGGATCCTCCTTCTAGTTGCAGTATGAGATGCTGGATTTTGGGACTATATAAAGGTTTTTAGTCCCTCGACGGCTTTTATATAATCCCCAAATTCTAGCATTCATCTCTGCATAGGCGAATGCACTCTTTTTTAACTGTAACTTTAGATGGCAATTGTAAAGGAAGAAGTACTCCTTATTTCGTTTTCTTAATGATAAGTCAAGTGCTCAATGTAAGGGAGGAGTCATCCCGATTTCTAGCTTTCAAATGTACTAATGGTGTGGTTATATTCGCCATTGACTTTTGTAACCATTAATTCTATCAATAAAATAGGGAGTGACGCCCCCCGTATATGGGATGATTAGCCAACCAAAAAAAAAGACAATATTAACTAGAATTCATGTTCACAATCAGGGTGGGTGTAAAAAATAGTTAAAAAAAGTCAAAATCAACGTGTTTTTGAATTTTTCTATTTTTAGCTAAAATACGTGTGTTATAGCCCATGAAAAAAAGAAATTTGGTGAAAAATTTAAATTTCAAATTTTCTGGCATCGTTCATTAGAATGCAAATTCACAGTTGAGATATGCGTTAAAAAGAGTAGGGAAAAAGGTAAAAGCAATATGTTTTTTGACTTTATCATTTTTTTACCAAAATACGTATTATAACCCATGAAAAATATTACTTAAAAAGATGGCAAAGCTAATTAAGTATCATTGTAAGATTTCCCAAAACGGCAAGATGCATAGAAAAAAGAAAGGTCGATGGAGATTTTTTCGGTCCCTTTTTGCACATTTCCTAATTGAAAACATGTAATCTAATGAATGGCGTCAAAAAAATGGAATGTCAAATTTTTTCTGTGAGTTATTAGTCACGCTTTTTAGTCAAAAGTGGCAACCCGAAAAAATTAGCGGATGAGCTCTTTTCTTGACTTTTTGTTTTTGTATCCATCTTAATTAAGAACGTTCAATTTAATAAATAGTGTGAAAAAATGTAAATGCACACTTTTCAAAAAGTCACCATTTTTCATAGGTATATCCGTCTTAGTTAAAACGTGCAATTAAATAAACGATGTGGAAAAAAGTAAATGCAGACTTTTCAAAAAATCACCATTTTTCATAAGTTATAATTCACGTTTAGATAAATAACTAACTTACAATAGCTCTTCTCATACCATGTTTTGCATATTCATCCAAATTATAACCATGCAATTTAGTGGATGATGTAAAAAAGTTGGAAATATAGGTTTTTTAAAAAAAATCGTAATTTTTCTTAAGTTATAAGTCACATTTTTTGAACAAAAACGACAACTTCAAAAACTAGTCAATGGGTCTCTTTAGTTTCGAGCCATTATTTTCACCCATCCTAATTGACAACGTACAGTCTGATGAATAGTGTAAAAAAATTAAAAAAGTATAGACGTTTCAAAAAAAAATTGTCATTGGTGTGAGTTATAAATCACGATTTCTTGTTTGTGTTAGTTCGCTTTCTGTTTTTGGTAATGGTATAAAACGAGATGGAATGCTACGAGTCTACGACTCGGGGTGTTTTCTGTATATGGCACAATGGAGGCAAGTGTTCGATTACTCCACGTTTTGGTTTCTTACTCCAAAAGTAATGACAATGCTATTAATATAGCCTAGTCCACAACAGTAGAGTCATCATCAATTCTTAAATTGGTTTTGAATTTTATGTCCCAATATTAGTTTTTCACCTCTTATTTCACTCTTTTAATTGAATCATATCATGAAGTATAATAAATTAATTTAATTTTGGATAAAAAGACCAAATTTGTCCAATTAAAAAAGTATTACAAAAAGAAGCTAGCACATCAGTAGTGAAATTATATATTTTTTCTTAAAAGGAACTGTATTTGATGAGTATTATTATTATCAAATAGTATAATGACCCTGTGTAACCACAAAAAAAAAAAAAAAGTAGTAATAGTCACGTTGCTAGTTGAATTTAATAGAGAAAATATATTCAACCTTCATTTTGGAGGTAAAATTGGAAGTTCATTGTAATGATAATAATTAATTAATATAAACATATAACATAATTGAGAAGTTATTAGGAGTATTTAAAAGCACGTTTAACTTTCTATGACATTTAATTATGTAATTAGTAGAAAGTTTTTCTTTAATTATATGAGGAGATTTTAGATATCTTTACTAGAAAATTGTTTGGTCGTAGGTCTTAGTAAAATCTTATTTCAACACCCAAACACTTGCTTGTACCAACAAATTAATTTGGCAATGAGATTTCACATAATTAATTAGTTCGATATATTCTAACTTCTTAATGAATTGTGACATTATTCTTGTTGTTCATAGTTGATAGATTATAATGAATACCAATGGCGGGTCGCCAGCAACTTTTTGGTCCATGAAAATGAAAAATTATGTGCCATTAATGGCATTAGGTAAGACTAAGATGTCTTCTAGACTCCAAACTTAACTACAACTCACAATCTTACAAGTATAGACCACATCACTACAAATTTATGCTCTTTTCATTTTTATTTTTATTTTTATTGCAAAAACTCTTGTGAGACGGTATTATATATGAGACATGATACATAAATTATACTTTATATGTTAATACACTAATTTTCTATACGTTATACGCTAATACGTTAATTTTTTATACTTTATACTCTAAAATAAAATTTATATCCAAGTCTCATATATGAGATGATCTCACAAGAGAATAACCCTTCTCTTTTTTATTTCATTGGGTGTCTTGTAAACGAAAAAAATTAAAATCTTGCATTTTTTTTAGTCTTCCAAGAATGTTTGGATAGGAACCTTGTAGATGTCCCAATACCATACATAATAAGTAGAGAAATATTAATTAAATCGGATTAAAAAGAGTTGAAAAGGTATGAGAAACACGGAAAAGGAATTGGAATGGAACGTTTAAAAAGATTTGCTATAATTACATATCTCATCTTCTAACCTGTATTAAAAATAGGAAACAATGAAAACAATCAAGGTATGAAACACAAGAAATCAAGCAATAGTAATTCATTTCAATTAATTAATGTATTGTTACACCAATATGTATATATTTTGGACAAGTTAAAAATTGGATTTCCTTGGGGAGATATTCCTTATGATTTTGGCTTTCTAAATTACACTTTTTGTGAGGACATTCGAGATACGACACACATAATATAATATTCCATCGGCCTCATAATTTCGAAGAAAATAAATATATATTCCTAAATGGGACCATGAGGAATGGAGTATTTAGGAATCGACCCTACAAGGTCATAAGATTCCAAATTCTTATAATTTACCTTTTTCCCCCACAATTTTTTTCCCATCGGATTCATCACTCTGTAACCTTGTTAAATATGCCTGGGCCCAAAACTTGATACAATATTTTTTTAAAAATTTTCATCAATATTGTTGTTGTCCCAAATAATTAGCCATAATGGTCCCAAATCATAAAAAAGTTTCATAGTTCCATATGGAAGATTTGATGGGGGCCAAGAGATTAGCTTTGTCTCTTATCTTGCCACTTTGCCCAATAGTTTTTCATTTGTGGCCTAATGATGGAGAAATAGACTATGAAAGGAAGATAGTGATGGTGAGGTCAGTAATCACTTACAAAATACTCGATTAAACAACGTTTTTATGGGACATGAGTACTCTTTTTCATTGTGTTTGATACTCGTTTTATAAAGGCCATACTTTTTTTTCATTGATTTACCAAATTGAACAATTTTACTTTCATTAGAAGATGCTGTCAGCTCAGCTGTCCCTTATTTTACTGCTTCAATATATATATTTTTTGCATGAAAGGGTGCCTAAATGGAAACTCCAGATTGATTAATATATTATGGTGCTTCTTCTAGTCATG
The DNA here is from genome assembly GCA_016586305.1 of Ophiorrhiza pumila. Taxonomy (NCBI): domain Eukaryota; kingdom Viridiplantae; phylum Streptophyta; class Magnoliopsida; order Gentianales; family Rubiaceae; genus Ophiorrhiza; species Ophiorrhiza pumila. The sequence goes on from BLIW01000002.1 coordinate 3,906,444, forward strand.
AAAGTTGAACGAGGACGACAAAATAGACAAACAAAAAAAGGAAATGGTCAATCATGTATTGTCCTTTTTGTTTTCTTGTTAATCAAGTTAGAAATGTATTAATCAAAGAGAAACACGATAATTCAATGTCATAATAATTAAGCATATGTGATAAGCTGTAATGCATGGCATCAGTCAAAACGATTTCTTGTTAATTGTAAGAATTGACAATTAAGAGTGAGGTGTGTCATTTGTTAGAATTGAAACTCTTTAATTTTTTTTAGAAATGATGAGCTAGAGCAACTCAACATCTTGAACATCAATTCATTCCCAACTTTTACAAACATAATTTCTTTTTAAAAAACAAGTTTAGTTATGAAAATGATCGATACACCAAATTGACCCTAATATATATATATATCAATATCATCAAATAAGCTATAATTAAGCATATAAGTTTTTTATAATTACTTCCATTACTTAGTACTAAAAGAAGAAAAGAATTGTAACAGATTGATAGCCTCATCATATATAGGGTGCCTAATTTTAGCAATTAATAGGTGGTTATATAATTGATTTATAAAATCCAATAATTAGGCACTTAAACATGGCAATGCTTGTGAATATGGAATCAACCTAACATGTCTCTGTTAGCCCTCCCAAAGGAAAAAGACAAATATCTTTACAATTCATTTGACAAGTTTATATACATAAACTAACCAACTTGTCAATTTTTGTACTAGAGAGATCACTATTTAGTATTTTACTATTAGAGTACAAAAATTTGAAGAAGGTATAAACTCACTGTCACACTAATTAAGGCATGAATGGCTTGTTAGATAAAACAAGTAAAGTAACTAAAAACCTTCTCACAAGTAACAAAATGAACCAAAACTTGAAAAGTTACAAACAAACTGATGATCATCATTTTATTTTATTTTTTTTGATTGATTTTGTATGAACATAACATGGCACATTTCCAAATTTTGGATTCTTTTTTTGTGAAAATTTACTTGGAATTTGGTATATATGGTGACCACAGAAGATGCATGTCACTTTTAAAAGTTAGTGAGGGAAACAAAAGTAGGTTGAAAATATATAGTAATGATCGATCATCTAGAAGCACTCCCACAAAAAGGGCTCTTGATCAAGCCGGAATATTCCTGGCTCGACTCCGGCCAGCTGCAGCTGCTGCTGCCATGAAGGAGAAGGATAGAAACAGTTAGTGTAAGCATCCCTATGGTCGACTGTGCCATCTGGGGAAAGATCTGGTAGGTCATAAAATGTGTCATCATCATCAGTGGATGGTGAATTTGAGGATTCTTGCATGTTGTGCAATGATAAATCTGTTGATGAGTTGCAGCATGGTAGCTCGGCTAGGCTCGGCTCGACTTCAGTTCCGTCGTCGGGACTTTCTTCGCCGGGAAATGTAGAAGAAGCTGCTGCCTTGGCAGCGGCAGCTTGGATGTCCTTAGGGGAAGTGGAGGCAGGGCGGGGAAGTTCGTGAGCTAAATGAGGGAAGTTGAGATAAGCTGAGCGGCCCTTGATTGCTAGAGCTGCTACATCATGGGCTCTAGCAGCCATTTCAGCTGTTGGATATGTTCCAAGCCATATTCTTGATTTCTTCCTCGGCTCTCGAATTTCGGATACCCATTTACCCCAGTTGCGCTTTCGCACTCCCCTATATGTTGGATGCTTCTCATCATGCTGCTGCTTCTTATTTTCATTGCCATTTTTCTGTATTTGTTGGAGTTCTTGAGAATTTCTGTGGGCTTTGCCCACTTTTGTAGTTGTGGCACCAGTAGTACTCTTTGCACTTTTCTTGAAGGATGATGATGAAGAGGACGTGATTGTTGAAGATGAATTTAAGCCCTTTAAAGTTATAGAAAATGATGGTGATGATGATGATGATGATGATGATGATGATGATGATGATGATGATGAGGAGGAGGAGGAGGAGGAGGAGGAAGAACTGGAAGTGGAAGAAAAGTTGTTGTCTTGGGCTAGACTCCCAATGTTGATTTGTTTGCCCATGATAAGAGCCTAGCTTAATTAGCTAGCTTTGTGTTCTTGTGCTTGCTAGCTTGGAGAAGAATGTGAGTGATGAATGGTACATAAAATAGAGAACATGGGCTTCTTCTTGGATTCTAACACAAAATGCCATTGATTTAAATAATGCACACAAAAGAATGGGGTATAAAAGAAGAAAGCATGGGACCTTAGCAGAATAGGACTGTATATAGAGTATAAATAAGACTACAGTTATTTTTTTTTTTTAGATCATTTGGCAGTTTGCATTAACTTGTTTTTCACCTTCAGATCATTCATCAACATATATATTTATTTCATGAGAGATTTTGTTTCCTATTTCTTTTGTCAATTTAACTGTCATCATTTTAAAATGTTCACAAAGTTCAGAAATTAGGAAAGGAATCTAAACTTAGAACTTACCAAAACTGTACGTGTCAAAAAATGATCAAACATGACCAATTTGTTGAAAAATTTAATGACAATAAGAAGGAATAATTGCAACTTACTCTTATGTTATTTACTTTTCTTGGCCTATTCTTCATGTCAATACACTAAAGTAGCTGTATTCTGATGACAATGTATTGTTCATTTTTCATGTGTATGCAATTTTTGGCATCATTCTGGGGAAAATGGCATACGTAGGCCATACTCTTAATTTTTAGATCACTGCAACCAATGTTTTCCAAATGATAAAAATGGCTAAGGGCCCTCTAGTAGGGTTATATATGACGCCCTACATTAGATTTTCCTATTCCTCAAATTGTAAATGAAATTTGTTGCATTAGTTTAATTATGTTTGATGGCAATGTTATTGAACACAACTAGAATTTTGATTTACTTTTATTAACTTCCATTTTAACAATTAACATAAGCGAATGTTGAAACATATATAATTAATTTGCTTCTTGTCTTTAAGTTAATTGGTTCATTACATTTGCAGTGCACACATATATATATATATATATATATATATATGAATTTTAATCATTGCATGTCCTGGTTAAAGAAATAAAAGAAATCCCTGGACATTTATCTTTCTTTTAATTTCTTCTTGATCCAATTAGTCCTGTTGTACGAGTTCTTGAGTTCATTGAGTTCTGTATGGTAAAGCATTATTATGCATGAGAAACAACATTAATTTTACATGTTGGGATAAAATTCTCATGTGAGTTTTGTTACTAGGGATGAAGACAATAAAATTGTTTCAACACCGGCCTCTACACACATGTATTGAAATTATCTAATGCAATTATAATTTCGTTGTTCATGCATGAAAGAATAATCCTTTATTGTTAAGAGCAGAATTTTGTAGAGAATTTTGAAGGCATAGTTGGATCCAGAAAACATTCTACAAGCAATTAAAATTTGTTTATCCTGCCATGTTTACACATGGGTAACATGCAAAAGGGGTCCATACTAGTTTAAAAATTGGAGGGTTTCCTATCCAAGAGATTTGCTGGCCAAATAGTCAATTTGGAGGAATGTTCTCTTTTCTCTCCTTTTAAATTCTTAAACTATTTAGTTTATAACAATGATGGAACTTGGAATTGGTGGATATTCTTTTTTCCCTGCTGATAAAAACTCCTTACATAAACTGTGGTGATAGTGACAAGAAAGCAATAAGGCAATTATAAGTTGATTGTGAATTGAAGTTAGTGCAAAACTATAACTTGATTTAGTTAACAACCAGCATTCATTAATCATGCTGTTTATGTATGCCCTTTTGTGAGATGTCATAATGGACAAAGTTGTGAACAAATTAATGATGGATCTACAATTGATTATCATTTCCAATGAATTAATCATAAGTGAATAATAGCTATGATTAACACCTGTAAAACATGGTTTTGCTGTTCTCCATTTTGAGAAACAAAACTTCTTATCACTACTTTAATTTGTTACTTTTAAAAAGAATAATTGTTAAAAAAGAAAAATGGATGGCTAGCTTATATCTTTAAGTCACAGTTGACATGACAAATATTTCTTTGAGACTCATTTTCATGAGATCCCTGAAAGCTACACATTTTGCTTATAATATACTATCTATTATATTTAACAGTGTAGTGTTAATCAACCTGATGAATACTGTTTTCTGGACAGTACTTGCAATGAAATGCTTCGGTATTCAAAAGGATTTTGTTGTAGTTTCGTCCCAAAAAAAAACCTTTATCAAGTGATTCACCGAACGATACCATGAAAGCTGAATGTTCTGTCAATCGGGTGAAGTTTAGGAACAAAAATTCTTATTACAAGGTGTTGTCAATACTTTGGTCGCGACAGTTAATGGCGTTGACCGACCCCAGTAAATTTTGATCATCACTATTAATCCAAATAATTTAATAAGAGAATTTATTTTAAACGTTATTTAATAAAACCAATTCTTCTACATAAAAAACAACAAAAACAAAATTTATACCCAATTTTCAAAACTAAAATATTTCTTTTGTAAAATGCAACTCGGCACCTCAAATTTCTTAATTCTCAAAACAAAATTCATATCCAAAAATGTTCTTAAATTTCCCCTTTTTTTGGTAATATTCACTCGAATGGATGTTCTAATTCGAAGTAGGTGTAAGAGACATTACAAAAAAAGTCAAAATTAACGCGTTTTTGGATTTTGCCATTTTTGGCTAAAATACACATGTCATAGCACATAAAAAATGAAAATTTGATAAAAAAAAATATAAATTTCTCTTTTTTTGACACCGCACACAAAAATATATGTTCAAAATTGAGGTGAGTGAAAAAATAATAGGGAAAAACCAAAATCGACACGTTTTTTTACTTTGCCGTTTTTTACCAAAATACGAGTGTTATAATCCATGAAAAATGAACGTTTGGTGAAAATCTTATTTTCACTTTTTTGATAATATTCACTAGAATGCATGTTCACAATCAAAGTGGGTGCAAAAAAAATGGTATAAAAAAGTCAAAATCAACCCGTTTTTAAATTTTGCCATTTTTTGCTAAACTACGTGTGTAGTACATGAAAAATGGAAATTTGGTAAAAAAAAATCTAAAATTTAGTTTTTTTTACCCTGTTCACAAGAATTCATGTTTACAATTAGGGGTGGTTGAAAAAAAGGTAAGGAAAAAGTTAAAATCGCTATATTTTTTGAATTTGCCATTTTTTTACCAAAATACGTGTGTTATAACCAATGGAAATGAAGGTTTGGTGAAAATTTTAACATTCACTTTTTTTGACAATATTTACTTGAATGCATATTTACAATCAGGGTGGGTGCAAAAAACAGTATAAAAAAGTCAAAATGAACGCATTTTTAGATTTGTTATTTTTTGCTAATTAAAATACGTGTGTTATAGCACATGAAAAATAAAAATTTGGTAAAAAAAAATTAAATTTCACTTTCTTTTAGACCGTTCACAAGGATATATGTTCACAATTGAGATGAGTGAAAAAACAGTAGAGAAAAAGACAATATAAATGCATTTTTGGAGTTTGCCATTTTTTACTAAAATACATGTTTTATAGCACATGATAAATGAAAATTTGGTAAAAAAAATTATATTTTACTTTTTTAAACACCGTTTACAAGGATGCATGTTCATAATTGATGTGGATAAAAATAGTAGGGAAAAAACTAAAATCAACACGTTTTATTGAATTTGTCATTTTTTACCAAAATACGTGTGTTATAACCCATGAAAAATTGAAGTTTGGTGAAAATTTTAGTTTTCACTTTTTTGACAATATTCACTATAATGGATGTTCACAATCATAGTGGATGCAAAAAACTGTACAAATAAATCAAAATCAACGTGTTTTTAGATTTTGCCATTTTTAACTAAAATACGTGTGTCATAGCACATGAAAAATGAAAATTTGGTAAAAAAATCTAAATTTCACTTTTTTAGACCATTTATAAAGATGCATGTTCACAATTAAGGTGGATGAAAAAACAATAGGAAAAAAGCCAAAATTAACACGTTTTTGAATTTTGCCATTTTTGACTAAAATACGTGTGCTATAACACATGAAAATTGGAAATTTGGTAAAAAAAATTTAATTTCACTTTTTTTTTATACCGTTCACAAATATGCATGTTCACAATTGAAGTTGGTGAACAAACAGTAGGAAAAAAGATAAAATCAATACTTTTTTACTTTGCTATTTTTTATTAAAATACGTGTGTTAAAATCAATAACCCATGAAAATGGAGGTTTGGTGAAAATTTTAATTTTCACATTTTTTTGACAATTCTCACATGAATGCATGTTCACAATCGCGATGGGTGCTAAAAACAGTACAGAAAAGTCAAAATCAACACATTTTTGGATTTTGCCATTTTTTGTTAAAATACATGTGTTATAGCACATGAAAAATTAATATTTGGTAAAAATCTAAATTTTACTTTTTTTTTTTTAAACTGTTTACAAGATGAATGTTCACCATTGATGTGATTGAAAAACAGTATGGAAAAAGCCAAAATCAGATAGGATGAGGTCTACTTGTTTCTGTTATAATTTTACTTCTTTTTTCTCTTAATTAACTATATATTGACTTTTACTAATGTAACTAAAAGAAATTTGTCCGTTGATTTTAAGAAGTGGATTGCACAAAATGCATGCTTTCTTGTTTATAACTTGATAATCATCCGGCCCTTAAGTTATTTTTTTTTACCGTCTTTTGCAGTGCATTAATATATGTAAAAGATAAAGATTCCAATTCGACTTATTAGTGATTGCCCTGATTGGTGTGTAAAAATGACTTCAATGGTTGTAAGTACTAAGTACAATAGTGATTGCCTGTGGTGTGTAAAAATAACTTCAATGGTTGTAAGTACAATAGTGATTGCCTGATTGGTGCGTAAAAAACTAAAAATATCCAAATATGGTGCCCAAAAATGGGGAATCCTCCTAGTTTGTTTTAAAAATGCCCCCTTTTCAGACAATGGCCTTGCAGTACTTGTCATCTTTGAAGAGTCTTCAATTCTGTGGTCCTCAAACAAGCTTGAAAAATGAAACAATCTGCCAAATTCTTTCTTGTCTAACATAAGCATATGATTCCTAATGTCATTTACTACTTAAGAAAGACAAAACAAGCAAAAAGGCCATCAAACTTATTCATACATTTGCTCCATACATATTATGCTCTTTGAGCTCAATTATGCAGGCTCAAAATTCTTGCAACAAGCATGATGATGAAACAAGAAGGAATGCATCAATTTTGTACACACCCGGAATTGAAGTTGAATAATCTAGCCAACAAATTAAAGTAAACTAGTTCCAAAAGTATGGGCACACACTCACATAGTCCTGCACATATAAAAACATAGGATTGTTGGTTGATTAATTCTTGGTGTTTGGTGCAATCAAGCACTAAATAGAATCATTTGTGTCCAGAAGTTTTGATATATATATCAAAGGATGATCAAATATTACTCCATCTTCCTCTTTTAGCGTTCAAAGTTGTCTCGCCAGTCCCGACTGATGATCACAATCACAACTGCATTACGTCCTCTATAATGGGGCCGTGTAGTAATTGGTCCTCAATAAGAGAAACCAATACATGGGGACTTTGTTGCCTCGTATATTCACCTAAAATTATTGGAGTTTTTAGGGCCCCAATGCAATAGTATCCTTTCATGGAATCATGAAGGAACAAAGGCTGTTACATCGATGTAACCATAGATATTTAAGGCCTTGAACTTGCCCATTTAACCTAACTTGGGTCCTCTCTCATTATATCTAATCGTTATTTACCATAAATTGAAAAGCGCCCAACCCCCCCCCCCCCCCCCCCCCCCTTCCCCCCTAGCTAACTCAACCGCTTAATATCCCACAAAAAAAAGAGAAAAAAAATTCGTAGATATGATGGGCTAGCTTGATATAGCATGCATGTCGAAAATGGAGTGATAAAGGGTTATACCGTGCAGTAATTGATTGTCCATTTCTGTTTTTCTAGCAAGAAAAATGATCACCATGATTGGCCTCTTTTATGATCGATCTTTCATACAATATCCTCATGACCTTAGTTATATATATATATATATATATCCAGCTTAGCTAGACGAAGAATATTTACCATCATTTACAGTTTTTGTGATTATGCATGTGATCAAATGACTTGAATTAAATAAACACTTTTAGTGTAAGGCAACTCCTCTTGGGTGAGATCTTGCTTTAACTATTTGTGCATGTGTGTCTCAACCATGCCCGAATTGAAGGCTAGCTGGATTAATGCATCCATGAAAAGGGTTGCAAATTAATTAATGATTCTTAATGAAATTATTCATGAAACTCTGTTGAATTCAATCATGAATCAATTCTGTGTATTTCAAGGTAACAGGAACAAAATCTACCAGTTGAATTAAAGTCCAATGAAATTCAATGGTATGGATCATAGTATAAACGTTATTGAAGGAAATCTTGAATGGAACCAAAACTAGTGACTGATCGCATGATGTACTGTCGTCGATCAGTCTAGATTTCACAGACAAAAGTTTCAAACATTCCGTACGTACATCCTCAGAACAATTTGTTCTCACCCTGAACCAGTTTTGATGATGATTACTTCAATCATGATCAAATTGAACCTGCAAATTCATGCATGAGTTATGAAATAAGACATGAATGTGTATATATAGTACGAACTACAAATTAATTAAGGTTGTGGTTGTTAAATGAACATAACCCAAAACCAATTGGCAATGGGTGGAGTAGCCCAAGGATCTTATTAATTAGTTCAAGAGCTTTTACCTAACCGATGTGGGATATTTTTCCCTTAACATCCCCCTCAAACATGAGGATTTTCTCCCTACTCATGTTTGAAAAGCTGGCTCTGATACCATGTTAAATGAGCATCCAACCCAGGATCTTATTAATTAGTTCAAGAGCTTTTACCTAACCGATGTGGGATATTTTTCCCTTAACATCCCCCTCAAACATGAGGATTTTCTCCCTACTCATGTTTGAAAAGCTGGCTCTGATACCATGTTAAATGAGCATCCAACCCAAAACCAATTGGAGGATCTTATTAATTAGTTCAAGAGCTCCTACCTAACCGATGTGGGATATTTTTACTGATACCATGTTAAATGAGCATCCAACCCAAAACCAATTAGTAATGGGTGGAGTAGCCCAAGGATCTTATTAATTAGGTCAAGAGCTCTTACCTAACCGATGTGGGATATTTTTCCGTTAACACTGGTATGGAGAGAAACGCGCAAATAGAGGGTCCTGCATGCTTTCATTTCAGGCAGTGGCACTGTGGTGTAGTCTCCCTCGCATTGGTTTTAATAAGGGCAGTTTTCATTTTTTGTTGATTATTAAAATAAATTTCATTTTATGTTTTTTTAAAATATATTTCTCAAAATGTGAAGTTCGCATTTATCAAATGTAAGTTCAAAATTAAAAAATAAAATAAAATTTCGTGTATGTTTACCATATATGTTACGCATAAAAATAGAGGTCGCATTTGAGACCATACGAGGAGTCGCTTTCATGTTTTACAATTACTACGGATTGTTAATTTGATGATGTAGCCTTGGGGTTTGGATCCTTTTAAGTTGTAATGTTATTATCATTTTCTTTGGTAAGTAAAAGCTAGAATTAAGCTGCTCTCTTACACCAATATGTCCGTGTATGAAGTATGACCATGATCTTAGGCCTATTTTGCAAATTTACTACAGAATGCATGAGAAAATAGCATGCTTATCTAGTTATCTCTATAAGAAGTGTACATTCCATGGTGGGAAGTGAGAGAGAAAGAATGTCATAATGTGAAAACATGTCTATCTCTCTAAAAATGGTGTGTGCATTTCCGAGGTATCAAATAAGAGTGAAACATGTCATAATTGAGGTTTTGAATAAGAGGATATTTTTATTTTCATTTTTAGTTACATATATAGAAAAAGTAAGAAGAATGAGACGTTTTAACTTTTTTATAATGTTAACGTTCTCTCGTACGTGATTAGGACGAATCAAATGCTAGCTTAATTGAATAGTGATACATCTAAACTAAACCAAATGATAACCCAACAATGCCCAATTGAGGGTGAGAGAAACTATTGGCGCTTTAATACCATGTTAAAGAATAGCATCCAACTCAAAACTAATTGGCAATGAGTGGAGTGACCCATATATCTTATATATTAGTTCAAGAGCTCTTACTTTAACTGATGTGGGATATTATCATTTAACAGAACTATTTTTCCTCAAGACCTTCGGACATTGTCACCTAACACAATGTAGAGATATGATTCATACTACTGACTCAAATTAATAAAATAAAAGTTTAATTGTTGTAATTATAAAAAAAATTTAAAAATTAATAATACATAGGAAGGTAACTAGAAGCCAAAATAAAAATTATAAAAAAGAAAAAAAAACATAAAAATTGACAGTTTCAAACGTTGTACGTATTTGGATGAAATTGGAAAAAATCTCTACCCCATGTTTATAATGTTCCCATGCATCTTCCTCTTCTAGCTTTTATGCATCCTTTTGAGACTTTTGAGCATGCAAAGAGTAACATTTTGGCAAGAGAAAACAAAACAACTTTTCTCAAAGTTAGAAACAAATGTCAGATGAACTTTGTTTAACTCTCAAATCCTATATATTTTTCTAGCTAGGAAAGCCAAACGACATATCTGACAAGGAACTTTGTACGGTGTGTTTTTTACTCTTTTGACTTTAGCCCTTTGTTCGCATTCACGATCAACTGTCTGTCATGAATTATATCATTCATTTCACCATTGGACCCATATGTATAGAAGATTAAAAAAAAAATCACAAAAAGTACCATTGGAAGATTGTTTGCTGTTCTAGACGAACTACATTCAAAGTTTTTGTACCATCCATGTTAAATTGTCAACAGTATAATATAGACTTAATTACCAGGAGATTGAGATGATGACAAACATGAATATTCCAAACAAATTTGGACGACCCCAAATGAGTTGTGCATGTTTTTCAGGCCAGCAGGTCTATTCATATATTTTTTGGACAAGTTCTAGTCTGTGTGTGTATATATATATATATATATACAAGGAGCATAGGTTAAAGATGAGTACATCATGATTTAACATGTCTAAACTAAGAGTTTTGGAAGGGATATATCAAGAGATAATAAACGCATTAAAAGAGTAAAACTTGATTTGGGTCGGACTGAATTTACAGTTTTAATTTGAATTAATATTGATGTCTGCAATTAATTAATCTGCATGATCACAATTCACAAATGGAGTAATGCTCATGCATATATATATATATATATATATAGTGATTGAGTTTCTTAAGCAAATAATTATGAATCAAAAACATTAATTTGATGTACATGCAGTCATCGATCAGAGTTAAATTTGTACTGATTTAGAGTATATAATGTGGAGTTGTTCAACTACTTATTCAAGCAATGCATATACCGTCCTCTAACACGTCAAAATATTCTTCTCCATTGAGCTAAAGGCAAAAGTATTTGGTACTTAATTGATTAATATTGTTAACAACTGCCATAACTTTTGCTCAATTTTGCCTCCTGCTTTCCCAAAAAAAAAAAAAATGTTTGTTTGAATATCAGGATGACTTGCATATATGCCTTGGGCACCTGGCTGTTTTCTTGTACAAAATCGAGTAGACAAAGGATTACGTATAAATAACAAGGAATCCTAGCTTACCTCATACAATACTATTGCAAATACCATCACTAACTTTCAGAAGCAAGACGATGACCGACTACAATAATTAAGCACTTATCCCATTATGAAGAATCTATAACGTGGATTATATTTCGCTATCGTATTTGATAATTTATACCATTTTTAATATCGTTAATGTCTTTTAAGTGGCAGAGTTTTATTCTAATTGTCATCCGGACAAAACTTTTCTCCTTTCCTAAATTTGAGACCGACTACTTATAAGCAAGCAAGCAACATATAGGTAGGTGGGGTTCTTTCATAAGCAAGAATAATCACAAAAATGTACAATTGTGGTTGATTGAATATTTGAATGAGCATTTTTTTGTACTCTAATAATTATCATAAAAGACAGACAACTACTCCTAACAAAATTGAATAGTGATGAGAAAGTGAGTATGTACCACGAGAAACATAAGCTGGAGGACAAGATGCATTTAATATTTCCATCTTCTTCATTCAATTCATCATCAATACTCTTTGCCCCTATGTGAGATATAAAAACTTCCAACTTGATGGCTGAAAACAACAGTACAGAGAATGACATTAAAGTTTTTGTTTATGCTTCATATTTGACTAAATTTACATAATTGTAATGTAACCTTGTTGGCTTCACATCGTACTGAGAATTTAATGAAACGAAACTGGCCCATGATGCAACTTAATAAATGTAGGCTGTAATTAAGTTCATACAATTCTTTCTGCCTTGGTTCAATTCATGCAAAATGTTTAATTACCACCATATATCTAAACGTAGATGCATATTCTTTCTTTTGCAATCTTTCAAGATCTGCAGATGCCATCATATTGGCATGATTAATCACTTTGATATTGGAACAGTACTTTCTGGGAGTTTAATTTATACATGTACGGATGTACCAGTTGAAAACATGCATGCCAAATTGCCAAGCATAGTAAAATTATATATCACTATCAATCATATGAATTTTGAATATAAAGTTTAATTTACAAGTTGCAAGTCCTTTTCTACAGTATTTAAATAGGTCACTGTAACATAAAAGGAATATGTTTTCTTCCCTTTTTGACAAGTATTTCTGTGGAGTGCCAGAGTCCAAATATCAGAGCCATAGATCAGCCATTATTTCTGTAAACATTCTAACACATTTGCATGCATGATTCCTTCTCTCTAGACTACTTTATACATTCAATTTTTGCACCTAGCCCTTCATACAATACTATTGTAAAACACATGTTTTGTTTTGCTACAAAATATTGCAAAAGTTAATCTAACAAATCCCACAAAAGTTAAAATATTATTCCTTGAGCATCAGTTTTCTTGATGGTAATGATGAAGATATATACTCAAAGTATCACATCAATATATATGCATGAATGCTTGTAATTGTAATAATTTGATGTGATCTCCATTTCCCAAATGCCCTTTTTGTAACAGGAAAAAACACACCAATCTGCAAAAGATTTTCCATTTTCCACCATTAATTACCAACCTGTTGAAACAGCAAACTTTATCATCATCTTTCTTATGGGAAATGATCAAAATCCCAATTCAAAACTGCATTAATCTTACATTGTAAAAATGATGATATTTATGTTGGACATATAGTTATTCATTGACAGTTGACTAGACAGTGGAAGACATGTGAAATGTTCTTGAGTATAAGAATCATACTCAAGTACTTCTTTGCCCGATTGTTGTCCACCAGTAGTAGTAGTAGTAGTACCTCAGTGTACCACATTTTGGTAATTTAGATCGATGAAGACTTATGAAGCTAGGCAGACAAGAACAGGTTAACATCAAACTCTTAAGACATAGAATGTACTTTTACCTTTTTAATTGATCTGTCAATGCATGCATGGATCACACACCACTGAAAAACAAAACCAATTTATTTACTGTATGTGAATATTGCATATATGTTCCATCTGGGATGTTTGTAAATATATAATACTAAATATTCAATAATAATTTGCCTTTTGAAGAGAAATAAGCAAGCAAAGGAGGAAAGATTTTGTATGAGATTTCAATGTCCGTTTCAACCAATATGCCCAGTAATAATTCAATTTCTACCTATTGAGTTATAATTTGACTTACAATTTACGAGCTTCATTTATGCTCAATTTCTGTTTTTGCATTCAGATCAAGGGGATTCATCCGAAGTCAAGTTATTATTGAAGTATTCAAAATATCCTTTCGAGTTGTATAGCAGACCTTCTCGATCTTAAAAATTCCACAAGACAATATAAGAAGTAATGCAACTAACAAGGTAAAGAATCAAGAAAGAAAAGAACAGGATATAGCTGGACATCTAAATGCTATTTCTATCGCTTCGTATTGAAAACAGGCCACTACCTACACAGCACAATGTGGAGGAATCCAGTCGCAGATAACAAAAGACACATATTTTTCAGCCTTATTGCAGATTACAACCCATTGGATGCACGTCTGGTTCATCATCCTCGTCATAAGCCTCTTCATATATACTGTTGCTGCTTTTTCCGCCTCATTTCTTCCTGAATGTTGACGTCGTGCAAAATGGTTTCCTCACATTCATCTAAATCCGTATCTGATAACTGCTTAGGTGGGAATATTGCCTTCAACTTCTGGCATTTCTTAGAGGAACGAATAGCTGCCTCTGGAAATTCCACATTAAAATGGATAATAAGCTTACCCTTCATGAAGGGCCTCTGGTAATGTGGCATTCCCTCGTCATATATTGCCTTGTACTGATCTGAGTTTGGAAATAATACCAACAAAATTTCATCTTTCCAAAATCCATGGTGGAAAGAGGGTAATATATTGAAAGTGTGAAATTAGCAGCACATTACCAGGCTTCACGACTTCACCAGGGTTTGACTTCACTAGTAGTTTCCTGCCATCAAGATGTGTCAAGACGAACTTGAACCCACAAAGAGCTTCTGTTAAATTAAGGGTATGCTCAACACAGAGATCGTCAAACTTCCTGTTGAACTTGGGATGTTCCTTTTGTTGCAATACAAGGACGATGTCTCCAGTGACGGTATCAGGCTGAAATTGCAAGATATTCACACAAATGAGTTTCCCAACTGTCTATCTAATGCCACGTGATGCACAAGAGCTGAAGCATAACAACACCACCCCACCCCCAAAAGGAAAAAAAATCTAAATGTACATGACGCATGGTCGCAAATTTTGCAGACATCACAATCCCAGATAGCTCTCAGTTCATATAAATTCTCATACTAGACTAGGAGGGGGGGAAACAAGGTTAACCCATAATCAATGCATGTAACATTAGTCATTTATCAGTAACCATTAACATTAGTTGCAAAAAAATTCTCTAACCAAAGCATCTCTACTGTTGAAGTAACTATAGAAACAAAGAGCATTAAATATGATGGTTTCCTGAAAAAAAGTATTTTGGATGATATTCTCTAATCTCTAGAACACGCGTGTCAATAGAACACAATGGAGAAATATGATCCGTATAGCCAACTCCACATAATAGTATAAGGGCTTAGTAGTATTTGTTGCCGTATACTCTCTAACCTCTATTTCCGTTCTTCGCAGTCCAGACAATCTCACTGGGCTAGTTCATAAGAGCCTTTAATTTTTTATTCAGTAAAATACTTTTAATTTTTATTCTGAACTCCTTGAATATATGCGATGAGAACAAGTATATCTACTCTCTAATTTCTATCAATCTTCAGGAGACAGGTTTTAAAAGATTGAAGTACATTAACAGCTCCTCATTTAAGCCAACTAATGAAATTAGTTAAGGATTAAATTTCCATAAAAAATATATCTCCAAGAAGGAGTAACAGTCTTACACATGCCTGTTTGTGAAGTGACGCACACAACCTACACATTATATCTGTACCGGCATTTTTAAAATTATTTTCCAAGTTATTTCAAATAATTTTCATTCAAGACTCTTATCCTTCATAAATTTATAAACCCAATATTTAATGAAGGTACTGCCGAATGTGAGGATTAAAAATCCTTCTTGCAATACATTATCCGCTCAAATAATATGTTTAGTTACTCTTACTCTCTCTGCTCTGACAGAGGAAACAAAAAAGCTCAACAAGTTTGTCCTCTGTATTTCCAGGATCCTATAGACCATGAACAACAGATATCACTCATATAACAAAGTGAGCCGACATCAATCCACAAAAGGGAACTCATATTGGTTAAAAATCAAGAAACATCTTTTATTGATTTAGGTGTTTTACTAAAGAAAATAATTACTCAATTGCAGCAAGCCAGTTTCAAAAGGCCCTAATGAACTAATAGTAGTTGCCTCAAGGATAAGTCAGCAAGAATGATAGGAAACAACACAGTCAAACTAATCACATATCTCAAGAAAGGCTACAAGACATCTACAGGATGACAAAAGTGCAAGATTTTTGAACATCAGAGATCCAACTTACAGCTTCATTAGCCTCGCCTGGGAACACAATCTTCTGACCATGTTTCATCCCTTTCTCGACATGAATCTCCAGCACCTTCTTTTCCTGCACAACCTTTTTCCCTTTGCATTGAGAGCATATATCCCTATGATTAAGAAACTTTCCTGCATCCGCAGAAATCAGATCCACAGTTATATTTGTTTTACATTTTATCCTTCCTTTTTAGTGGGGACAGAAACGGGGATATCAGTAAGTACCTGAGCCTCTGCAGTTAGGACACACCTGTTGCATTTTTTGGATCATTCCTGATGCTAACTTCCGTGTAGTGATCTTCGTGCCATAACCATGACATCCACGGCATAGCCAAGACCTTCCACTCTTTGAACCTTTCCTGAATCATTAAGAACTTAAACTATCAGCAGAAGAATTATATCATGTTAAAACAAATAAAAGAGAGGAAAAAAACTATAAAATGTTAGTGTGGGCCCAAGGACTGCAGGATTCCAATCCTTTCACCTCTGTTTGTATAGGTGAATATCAAAAATTTATTCTATTTTTAGAAAAAGAAACACAACCACCCTCTATCACACTACATCCTACAAAAAGACCACCTACAGCATGTAGAAAAATTTAAGAAGGTTCACTCCTCTCAACCCCCTCCCCAACCAACCCCCTTTTAGCAGATGAATCAGTTAGTTCTCTTCCAGTCTTGTGTAGCTGAAGAGAAGCAATTTTGAGAATTTGATCACTGCACTATCAACTGATACATTAACAGACCTCAGAAACAGTCAATCCATCAGTTTAAAACCCAACTTTCCATGTCATTGCAAAAACAGAATAATAAAGATATACAGAGGAAATGTATTTCAAGTACCTAGACAGGAGAAAATCTATTCTTCCACTTGCTCAATCAGAGGCATCTCTGGATTCCTAAATCTTTACCAATTTCCAATCGTTGTAATGAACTACCACCAAATATTTGAATGACTCAAAAAATTCTTACATGTTTAAGCGAGCTTTGAACAACAAAAATTGCATTTCTAAAACTTGATGGTCCGAGACGAAAAGTTTATACAACTAACTCTCAATGCCCCAGGCACAACTAAACATGAAATGAGTTTAGGAAGCAAATATTACCTCAGATGAAATGCATGAATTAATGGCACTAGAGGCAAATGCAGTAGGGTGCTATAAATCGCGTAACAGTTGAAAATTCCACAATTTTGAAATGGATACTGCAGATATTTAAACAAGAATCAAGAAAACCGAGTCCAATATCAGAATCCAAGTTCCAAATCGAGGACTCCCTAAACAGAATCTTTCCTCATAGAACCCTACACCAGAATTACTTTAGCACGTGTCTCAAAGTGAATTCTCTCTCAAATGAACTAAGAAAAGGAAAGGAAAGAAAAACATAAATGTTAGACTTAACTTGACATTCATAAATCAACATGTAAATGTTAGTCCAAATCAGCTCAAATGAGTTTGAAAGCCATTTATGCAAAGTTTCAGCAATGAGTAAATAAATGAAAAAGAAAATCTGCGACAGAAAGATGTACCCATTGCACTTTCGGCACAATATATTCCGTGAAAGAGAAAGCTTTTTGGTTGTTCCATTATACAAGTTCTCAAGGGAAACTTTTAACATGCGTACAACATCCTCACCCCGTCTCTTCCTCCCATGGAAGTAACCTCGATCTAAAAGAATACGATATATAAGGTAATCTCAAGATAGAAAGCTAAAAAAAAAAATCAGGGATGGAGATAATTATTGAGCAACCTCACCAGAAAAGCCGTCACCAAAGAAGGCTTCAAATATATCAAAAGGATTACGAACACCACCTCCACCTCCCCCCATTCCCACCTTGAGAGCTTCTTCACCATACTTATCATATATTTCTCTCTTCTCTGGATCACTAAGAACTTCATATGCTTGGACCAACTCCTTGAACTGTGTATAAGTCAACAAGTTTCTTGGAATAAGAACTAAGTTTCATACAAATAAATAACAGATTCAGAATTCTTTTTTCTGTGTTACTGATCTTTTTCGTTTTAAAATCTTACTGTAGAGCATAGGGGCAGTCATGCCATATCCTAGCAAACAACAATTAAAACGTCAGAAATTTCAACATTAAATGCTAAGTTTACCATTTCCAAGTTACTTGATTCCACTAAAATTAACTACACAAATTATTCCAATGGGGTTTTAATCCTCAACCAGTATGGAAAAGCTGAAAATGCCATTTCAAATTATATGAATGAGAGGGACATGAAGACTCACCTTCTCAGGATCACCACCTTTGTCAGGATGGTTCTTTATGGCAGCTTTTTTATAAGCTTTCTTGAGTTCATCTTGACCCGCATTGTTGGAAACCCCAAGAATTTCATAGTATTTGGAGTTGTTACTTCTCTTTGGACCCTGTCCAAACATAATCAAGTCGTATTTGATATATGCAAAATGATGCACTGTCCACAGAGTAGGCTTAAAAATTAAACTTCAATTGGTTAACAAAAACTAGGCAGTGCAGAGCAGATATGGTATCTGGTAAATCTAAGTAACCTTCCATGTAACATGCATTCTAGTATTTCACTATATGCATCACCTATTCAATAAGCTCAACAAGCCTAAGTCAAAATCCACAGAAAAAAAAATACATGGGCTTGATGAAATATTATAGTTGCCATGGTCATCAGAACGATAACCGGATATTCAAAGAACCGCTTAAGACATCAGTTGGAAAGGCACAGAGTTACTAATTACTAAGTCCTTTTTACGCCACAAAGAAATGATTTTCCACCAAGACATGCAGTATAAAAGTCATTTCATTTGTTCCAAGACTTTGATCCAACTTTGATCCTTCCAGATAGTAAGAATCTTAGATAATAATGGGAAGAGGATGAAAGACAACCACAGTCATCCCCACCACCAACATCCTCCCTCTTTTCAATAGCACAAAAGTGCACCTCCTTTCCTTTGCTTGACAACTAGAAAAGACAACAAAATTATACAATTTTGGACAAGGTATCAGATAGTATAATCACCAGAAAATGACAAGCTGTTTATTGTTTGTCTCTTCACTTAGGTAACAATTATACTGATCTATACAACATGATAATAAGAAGTTTCTTTTTAACCCAAACATGATTTTCACCATTAGGATTTCCCCAAACCACAAAAAGGGTTAACTCCTAAATCTCCCCAGAAAAGCTCATAATCCCCATACTAGTCATCCCATGCCCTGCTGAAAAACTGAAAAAGGAAAAAATATCCATGCTGTGATGCTGAGATATAACACATAACCTAAGAAATAGGCATTACTTTTACTTTACCAAATTCTACTCAATGCATGTGCAATCAAGATGAACACTTTCGATTTCCAAACCAATATAAGCAGGTACAACGACAGAATATAAACGAACAAAAGACCATCCAATCCAAACCAATCATGTCCAAGTCAAATTGAATATCAAAAGATCATTACAATGCATGCTTTTCTCCAAAGTTCAATGAATGTCCTCAGCACTTAAACAGAAAAGTAAACAAGTGGTTATGCACGGCAATGTTAAAACTGAAATAGAAAATAACCCAAGAACTGAATAGATTCAAAACAAGCAAAAGCTCCAAAAAGAAAATCATAGCTCTTACGCCATAAGAACCCATAAAACATTCTTACATGGGAAATTTTGCAACTTTACCGCAAAAGAAACAAACTTTATGGGGAAAATAATTCCTAAACTAAAAATAAACTCAAAATCATCAAATAAACCCAATAAAGCTAAACAATCAGTTAAATAAATCAGTCCAAACTCCAAAGATAAAATAACAAATTTTAAACCTTTAAGCCAAGTTAACAGCCGCATGAATATATACAAGTATGCCCATTACAATATTTAATTTATATGATCAAAGTTAGTATAATTTTTAAACTGATCAACAAAAAAATGGGTATACGGTATACCATCGTACCATGAAAAGGGTGGAAGACAAAGGCGGGTGTTTCCAGCTTTTGCTGATTTTTTAAGTTTATATCAGGAATGAAAAATAAGCTTTTATTTAAAGTCACTTCCTGTGACGGAAATAAATTGACAGTCAATTGCAATATGATGGTTTAAAAAAACAAAAGAAAAGAAAAGAGAACGAAAGAGATTTCGAGTTTCGACTCGACTTTGAGTCACCTACATGTGATGGAACGCAGTGCTTGTGATTAAAGAATAATTGTTTAAATTTACATTTGGAGGTTTTGGCTGCTAGGACTCTAGCAGTGACTAGGGAGAAATAAGGGATGGTTGGAAATAAGGGATGGTTGGTAAGTAGGGCTATTCAATATTTGAATTAAAACAAATATCCGATCAAATTTGAATTTACCCAATTGAATTCAATTTTGCTAAACCCAATTCATATATAAAATATTTTATTAAATATATAATATTAAACTAAATTATTGTTTTGAATTTTAAATTGTGATGTAATTTAATAATTTCATATATGTTAAAATCAAAATCGAGTTTATTTTATTTGTGCGAATTTTATTAATTCGAATTAAAATTTGATTTTTAAATTCAAATATCATTTTTAGTTTCTTTGAATTGACTTCGAATTCAAATCGAAAATCGAATTCGAATTGAAAATATTGCAAAAAATTGTAGAATTTTCTTTTATATAAGTTTTTACTCTATCAACAAATAACTAAACATGGTAGTATTACATATTATTTATTTATTTATTTTGAGTGGGTTAAGAAAGAGATTAAAGAATAAAATTTTATTTATTAAAAATACCAATATGCCCATATATATATATATTTATTGGACCAAGGATTCAAAGCCAAAATATAAAATTTAGGGTAAAATATATTGAACCCCCTTATATTATTACTCTGCTCTAGCTTTATCCTCTATAATTTAATTACAACAATTAACTCCCTTAACTTTTCAAATTAAAGAAAATCAATAACATTAAATATATTCAATGAAAAGATAATTTTAATCCGACTAAAACTCTTTAATACATACGACAACCAGTAACAAAAAAATCCAAGCCAAAGTTCAAAACTTTTAGAATAAATAAATACTAAATAAAATTAGAGATGGAATTCTCTATCGAAAATTATTATAGTTTATCTTGTTCAAAATTAAAATTAAGTCGTAGAGTTCACAATATGGGATCTTCTATCTAATATTATCATGTCTTGTTATTTCAAAGATTAAAACTAGGTAGGATGGTTCGCTCATATCTTAGTTAGGGTCTAATGATATTTAATGATATTAATACTTTTAATTCCTA
This sequence comes from Ophiorrhiza pumila, assembly GCA_016586305.1. Classification (NCBI taxonomy): domain Eukaryota; kingdom Viridiplantae; phylum Streptophyta; class Magnoliopsida; order Gentianales; family Rubiaceae; genus Ophiorrhiza; species Ophiorrhiza pumila. Next base: position 3,927,765 of record BLIW01000002.1, read on the forward strand.
GTTTTAGTGAAACAACGTCGTTTTGAACATTGGACATAATAAAATAGAATAATCTTGGACAAAAGATGTGATCTCAGGGTTCAATCATATGCTAGTTAGGGTCTAATTATAAAGTAATATTTATACTTTTAATTCCTAATTTTAGTAAAATTAGATCGTTTTGAACATTTAATAGAATAAAATAGGATAATATTAGAGGAGAATTCGATCTCATAAAATTGACCGGATCAACCACTTTTTTGCTAAAACTATCTTTGAACGAAAATCGGATTGGACCTAGGGAGTCCGATTTTTAAATTGCATAAAAATTATGGTTTCCAAATCTGAGTAAAGTCATTACCTTAAGTAATATCATTACTTTGAAACGCCAAAAAGATACTTAATATCAATATAATTTGAGATAAACTAATGTGAAACGGGTTTATAAATAAAACACAATAAAAATGGCAAGAAATTAGAACTACCATTTCAACGGCCATTAATTGCCTGTTTCATATTATATATTCACCCATTTCATATGAGTTTTTCTCCTATAATTTTATTAGCAATTGAAAATACTAATAAATTTAACTCTTAATTATTAATTACTCTTCTCACCCTTCTTATTATTAAGATAATAATTAATTACCACCACCAAGATGATTAACTATCCATACAATTAAGATAATAATAATTTTAAAAAAACGATACAATAGCAATACAATTAATAACTATTTGGAATAGAATAGTAGAATAGAAAATTCTTAAGAATAAAATAGCAGAATAGAAAATTCAGACATTGGATGCAACTAACTGGCCAAGATCTCAGTGTTGGAGTTCCCGAGGGAGATTATGGTGTAGATATAAGCACACGTTAATGTGCCAAACCATCCACCAACAGGATCATTATGATCTGTTTTTTTGGTCTGAAACATCTAGAAGGTGCCCAGTTTGAGACACTGTTTTGAAACTCGGACCGGAGTGCGAACCGGTGGAGCTATTGGGTTAGGGGTCAATTGGTCGGATCGGTCGAAGCGGTGTCAAGAACCGGATGACGTCATAAATATATTTAATATAAATATATTAGTTAAATATTAACATATCTCACATTTTATGTCAAATAAAATGACCAAATTATAAAAAAAATAATATTCAATTAAATTCTTAGTTTTTCATCCATAAAAAAATCATAGATTGTATTGTTTAATAATGCTAATAATTATTTTGTTTATAATTTAATAAAATTTTATTAAAATACGTGAGATATAATAAAGTATTAATTAATTTAATATCAAATCGATCATATTAAAATAAGTTAGAAAATATAGTTCTCAATACACAATTTATTTATTTCAAAACTTAAACTTGTGAATTAAAACAATTAATGACCAATCACACTTTGGATTTAATTTTGTGTGCTATAAAATAATAATTAAATAAAAAAACAATAAATATTATATTTATTTGAATTGTATAAATGTGATTGATTGAAAATATTAATGAAAAACATAATTTTCATATTCATTCAAAATCATGTAATAGGGTAAATTGAAAGTATTTATAACAATTAAAATTTATTAAAAATCTTAAAATATGGTAAATTAAAAGAATTTATGATAATTGAAAGATATTAAAAATTTTGAATATGTTAAATTAAAGTATTTTGATAATTGAATGTATTCAAATTTTAAAATATTAAAATATGGTAAATTGAAATCATTAATGATAATTAAAAATCTTGAATATGTTAAATTAAAATATTTATGGCAATTTGATGTATTTAAATTTAATATATTAAAATATGATAAATTAAAATCATTAATGACAAATGAAATTGATGGAAAAACATTAATGTACCATACAAATTATAAAAGTCTAAGAGATATTTTCCCACTTGTTCCATGGACAGCAAAGTCATTGAGGCTTGAGCATGATTTTCAGAAGAGAACAAAACATGTGACGTTATTGACTTTGAGTGACAGAAGCAGTGATTGATGCTCCATTTATTAGTTGTTGATGTAGTGCACATGTTCAAATTGGAACAGTTTTTAAAAGACGAAGTTAATGATTGAACGGACGAGTATGGACTATGGAGGGTCTTTGGAGAATGGCTGCAGAGTTGCTTTAAAAAAAAAAAAACAAAAACAAAACAAAACAAAATCGGGTTCCAACCGGTTCCCGATTTTCCCGGTTGAACCCGGTTTTTGACCGGGTTTGACCGGATTTTAAACCCCCGGTTTTTCAAGCCAACTCGGACCGGACTCCTAACCGGTTCCCGGTCCAACCGGTCGAACCGGCCGGTCCGGTCCGAATTTGATAACACTGGTTTCAGATTGTACACCAAGAGATCTCCTACCCTGTGCATCTGCACTAGTAGTGATTCGTCATCTACCATAGCAATTGGCTTGAATGGTGATCGACTAATAATAGTACCAGTATGATTAACTATTAACAACTTCTTGGTATATCTTTTTAAGAGGAACAATCTCGATAAAATAAAATAAAGAAAATTTGGTGATTAAAAACTGTAAAATATCGTTATATTTAACGTGTAAAGTTGACAGAGTGACTTATTTTGAAAACTTTAAAAAGTATGTAACTTTTTTTTTTGAAAGAAAAGAGAGTTGAGAATATAAAAGTAGAGTGGATTTGAGATCAGATCCTCTATCTAAAATTTTCTCTATCCTATTATGTCCAATGTCCAAAATAACGTAGTTTAACTTAAACTAGAGACTAAAAGCATAAATATAACTGATATCACTTTACAATTGTTAGACACTAACTAAGAAATTTGTTAACCATATGACGTAGTTTAATTTATCATATTCTATTATATTTTAGTCGAAACCTAACTAAAACCAAAACTGAAATCGAAATCGTGACTCAGTAAAGAATATTTTTTATTTTAGTCAGCCCCAAATTTTATTTTATTTTATAAATATTTTTTATTTTAAAATTTATTCAATAAAATATTTTTTACAAATATTAATTATACATATTAAAATAATATTATGTTGTGTTCACATCTGCTAAATAATTGCAAAAATGGGTTCAAAAATTAATTGCGTATTTAATAATTGTTAAAATTTATCACATTCTTAGAAATGGCTCAATTTTCAGTTTTTACCTTTGAAGGTAAGGGTGTAATCGAGTCAAATCGAACTCGAGTATACCCGTAATTGAGTAGCTCGATTTTAAAAAAAAAGTGTACTCGAGCTCTATCGAGCTTAAATAATCGAGCTTGACCAAGAGTGATCGAGCTCGCGAGCAGCTCGATCGAGCTCAAGCTCCAAACGATCCCAATCGAGCTCGAGTATTTTTTTTTATTTTTTTTATTTTTTTTAAATTATAGGATGTATTTGTAATTTTTTAAAATTTAACGAGGTCAAATTATAATTTACTATAAATTAAGGACTAAAACATAATTATAAATAAATTAAATTATAATTTATTAAACTACAGGGATTAAAACATAAATATAAATATTAAAAATAAAATATATATTTACATATACTCGAGTAGCTCGCGAGCTACTCGAGTATGTGTAAAGCGAGCTCGAGCTCGACTCGAACTCGATTAAACCGAGTTTGAGTCGAGTAGTTGACCGAGCTACTCGCGAGTAGCTCACGAGTAGCTCGCTCGTTTAACACCCCTATTTGAAGGGTTTAATGAATTGATATTTCAAATGACTGACAGCCACTATTTAGTAATAGCTCAAAATAATTAAGGGTTTAAGGAATTAATAAAAGAAGTGTTGCTGAAAAGAAGAGGGAAGTTGAGGAGAGAGAATAATTAATTGAATTGTAATCTATGCTACATCGTTTCCGTACAAAGTATATCCCTTTATTTACATCTCAGCTCACAGCTCAATCAATAACTACTTTTTAGCTGAGGTGGAATAACTGCTTATAGGACTATTCTTTATTTACTGAAATTGTGGTCTTCTTTGCACTAAAAGCTCCTCTGTCAAGAACTGTGATATTTTCTTGATCTTCATCCTCATCTTCTTCGATTCTTTAACCGCCATTCTTTGTTGGTTTTAACTCATTGTTACTTCCATTTTCGAAGTCTCATAAGTTTTTCGAAAAACGATCAAGACATTCAATATTTCTCCAAACAATCGCGCTTCCATTAATCATGAACGACAGAGGCAAAACGATCATGAATCAACAGGCTACAAGCCCAATACAGGAGGAAGATGAGCCTGATTGGGAAGAAGAACTCTTGATAGGTGGAGTTCATGACGAGGGTGGTTCGTACAGAATTATCAAATGCATTGGGGATATCTCACCGATAGACCTTCCGAGTTCAAAAGCCTACCATGCAGTGTATATTCCATTCGACGAAAAACCTGATGTGGACGTCAATTTGAAGATCACATTACTCGATCAAGATGTTTCTCTGCTAATGATAGAAAATTTTGAGAATCAAGTCACAAATTCTTTTCTTGAAAGAGATGCTTCGGCACAGAGTATTATAGGAATCGGAAATAGATTCATATGCGGACAGTTTCTCTGCATTGCTCTGCCCTGGTTTTCCGGAGGATCACTCCGGTTTATGTTAGCGGAGGGTCAGAGATTTCTCAAAACTTCAATTGCCGCTTCTCTTCAGGGTCCATTAGAAGGCGTTGCCTAAAGAAAACTAGAAACTGAACAATATTTTTTTGAAATTGATTTCTCTTTTCAACGTGAGAAGAGAGCTCAACACTTCTTATATTTATAAGCATTGTTACATAAATAAATATCATAATGAAGGAAATAGTACAATGAATAGAAAGATATGATTCAATCAATCAATCCCTGATTGCAATCATCCATTAATTGTGAGATAAGATTGCAATCAATTCCACAATTACAGGATTTCACATGCCTTGAATGATGAAGATAATTGCTCATCTTCTGACTTACCATTTTGACATGATTGAGTCTCAACATTACTCCTTAAATTACTCGTATGATTTGGATTGACAACCATGAATTGATTTGTTTCCTTATAGCTCCTTTCATCCTTATCTCTCCAAGTTGATTCAAGACAGTTGTTGTAATTTTTAATTCCTTCCCTCAAAATGTGCCGAGGTTGGAGGCACAGTTTGCGGTGGAGATGAAGTAGAGTGGCCTTACATAATGGTTTTGTAAAGATATCCGCAAGTTGGGAGGTAGAAGAGACATGTCGAGTAATAAGGAGTCCCATTGAAACTCTCTCACGAACAAAATGATAATCCAGTTCAATGTGTTTGCTACGAGCATGGAAAATAGGATTGACAGTCATGTATAATGCACTCAAGTTATCACAAAAGAGTATTGGTGGCCGATTGTATGGAATTTGAAGATCGTGTAAGATAAAAGTGAGCCATGTTAATTCAGCGGTTGTGTTAGCCATAGCACGATATTCAGCCTCAGTACTGGAGCGGGAAACTGTCGGTTGTTTCTTGGCACACCAAGAGATAATGTTACGTCCCAAAAACGTGCAAAATCCCGTCGTAGAACGTCTAGTAGTAGGACAACCTGCCCAGTCTGTATCAGAAAAAGCAAAGAGATCAAGTGTAGTATCTCCAGTTAGATGTAAGCCCAAAGTAATAGACCCTTTAACATAACGCAAAATACGGCGAACCATTTTCATACTAGCAACTGTTGGGGATTGCATAAATTGAAAAACATAATAAACACTAAAAGAAAGATTAGGTCTAGTAAGTGTCAAATATTGCAAAGCACCAACAAGACTACGATAAATGGTAGGATCAGATAGTAGAGTGCTATCCCGAAGCCCCTTAGTTTTAGACTCCAATGGAGTATTCATAGGTTTGCAATCCATCATCTAAGCTTTGGCAAGAATAGTTTGAGCATAGTGAGTCTGTAAAAGATGTAGGGTGTTGTTATGCCGCTGAACCTTTATACCAAGAAAATGATGTACGGGCCCAAGATCCTTCATAGCAAATTCAGAGTGCAAAATTGTAATAAAATTAGTAAGTAACTTTGAATTAGATCCCGTTAATAACATATCATCAACATAAAGAAGTAACACTAATGTGCCATGTGATGAGTGCAAGATAAATAAAGAAGGATCAGCAAGACTACAAAAGATTTGAGCAAAAAGGCACTAAAACGATCAAACCAAGCTCTTGGTGCCTGTTTGAGGCCATAAAGAGCTTTGTGAAGTTTACAAACATGAGATGGAAATTGAGGATCAGGCATACCTGGTGGTTGCTCCATATAAATATCTTCATTTATATAACCATGGAGAAAAGCATTTTTAACATCAAGTTGTCTGATATCCCATTGTCGAACCATAGCTAAACTAAGAACTAAACGAATGGTACCTGGTTTTATAACAGGGGAGAAAGTTTCGATGTAGTCTATACCATCAACTTGATGATAGCCTTTTGCAACCAGTCTGGCTTTTAACCGATCAAGTGTGCCATCTGCTTTTAGTTTGGCTTTAAAAACCCATTTTGATCCTACAACATTCATATGAGCGGCTTGAGGAACTAAAGTCCATGTGTGATTTTGATGCAAAGCATCAAGTTCATCAAGCATCGCTTTTCTCCACCCATCATGTTGAAGTGCTGTTTTGACGGACCGAGGCTCACTTGGTATGTCACCACAGATAAGAAGTAATGCATATCGAGGATTAGGCTTGTAGATTCCATGTTTAGCTCATGTAACCATAGAATAAGAAGGACTCTGTGCCTGTTCAGAATAAGGAGGAGTGTTAGGATCTATACTTACCGAATGATTGTCAACAAGGTTATGAGAGGTTGAAGTGGTCATGTCATGTGCTTGTGATGAGAAAGTGATATCAGTATTGTTGGAAGTGGAACCATGGTCTGGATTTGAAGGTGAAGGGTATGAGAGGTTGAAGTGGTCATGTCATGTGCTTGTGATGAGAAAGTGATATCAGCATTGTTGGAAGTGGAACCATGGTCTGGATTTGAAGGTGATCCAGGTGACACATCTAAGGTGATATGTTTTGGCATAGATGGTGATAGGCTTGCTACATGGGATGGTAATGGAATATGCGTTAAATCCATTAGATTTGATGAAGACATTAATGTTGTTGTCTTAGAAGGTGGAGTATCAAGAAAATCTGTTATGCAACCATTAGAAAGTGATATGGATTCTTTTGTCTTGTAGCGAAATGTATTCTCATCAAACACAACATGTCTTGATACAAACATTCTGTGAGACTTGGGATCGAAGCATCGATACCCTTTATGCTTATCACTGTAACCTACAAACACACAAGAAATTGTTTTAGGATCAAACTTGTTATTCTTGATGTCCCATGTATATGAGTAACATCTTGTGCCAAACACACGTAAAATAGAGTAAGTAGATGAGCACCATATAAATGAAAATATGGAGAATTAAAAGCAAGAGAAGAAGAAGGCAAACGATTTATTAAAAATGCTGCTGTAGTAAAAGCCTCAACCCATAGAAAATTAGGTACTCCACTATGAAAAATCATGGTCATCCCAAGCTCTCTAATAGTATGATGACGACGTTCTACAAAACCTGTTTGTTCTGGCGTGTGAGGACAAGAAAGCTGATGAATAATTCCTTGTTGTTAAAAGTGTAAGGAAAGTATATTATTAACAAATTCACCACCACCATCAGAATGAAAAATCTTAATGTGTTTATCAAATTGACGTTGGACATAACTTTCAAAATTTAAGTAGACATCAGTAAATTCAGATTTTGCACGAAGAGGAATAAGCCAAATATAATGAGAGTAATCATCCACAAAACAAGCATAGTATCGAAATTTTCCATGAGATAAAACAGGAGCCGGTCCACAAATATCACAATGAATTTTTTCAAAAATACTAGTACTAGAAGAAGGAGAGGAACTAAATAGTAACTTGCTAAGTTTGCCTAATTGGCAACTCTCACAAACAGTGTCCACTCTTTTATTTGAACTAACATGAATTAAATTATTATTACGTAGCAACTGAACAACTAATGTAAATAAAAATGTAATAAAATTCATTTTACTTAAAAAAAATAAAAAAATAATCAAATACTATAATTTAATAATTAAGAAAAAAAATTACTTTCCGAATTCCCTACTACAACCAAATTAACTTGTTTGGCCTAACAATTTTGTCATAGTCTACCATCAAAGGGTAAAGATATCAAAAAATAATATATAGTATGATTTTTTACCAAATGCATACGAAATTTATGATCTTAATTAATAAACCAATTCATTAATTTGACTACACATCTCGTAAATCAATAATTTTACTCGTTAGGCAGTATATATTGTCTCTCTTCGATATTGTCTATGGTTCACTAATCCCTAAAAAGCGACTTTGAAATATATTCTTGTATGACCATTACGGCCAAAGCACTCCATTAAGAAACAGTTAATTACCAATAATAATTGCATTTTGCAAGTCAAAAAAAAAAAAAAAAACATGAAAACATACTTGACTGTGGTACGTTATTTTATTTTCTACTTATTGAAAGATGGTGTAATAATTAAATCTGTTCAGATCAGATGGTAGGTACGTACGTACGTATTCAAATTTGAATTATTTTCCTATTCTGATTATGTTCCAATTAATAATGGTTCAGTTAATGAATGCAATTAATATTCATAAATATACTAGAGCTTAAACAAGATACAGTGTTAATTCAAAGTAGTGTCTTACCATATGTTCTTTTTCTCTTAACCATCATGATCGATGTTGGAAACTCACAAAATATAAAGAATACAATAATATATTCCTCGGTTCTCTTTTAAATGTCCTCAAAAAGTAAAACACACAAATTAAGAAAACAATAAAATTAACTAAATTATCCTTAATGTAATAATAATACACAATTTTCTATATTCTCTTTCATTTGATGAACAATAAAATCTAGGTGTATTAATAAGTGGAGAATTTAAACTTTCTTCATTTTTTATATTAAAATGTGGAAAGGGACACTAATTATTTGAGAAAAAAAAAATGTAATAGTTACAATACTTAAAAGAGAATGGAGTAGTATATTATGGATTTTATGTCACTATATATATAGTTGAATGAAATTTGTTGTAACCATTATTAATTCAAGGAGCTATATAGGCTTTTGTCAAAAACAATGAAAAGATTCAATTAATTCATGAGTTAACATCTTCCACAGAAGGAAATTAATGCAGCTGTAAAAGGAATAATAGTCTTCCTGTGGAAAGAAACAAAATTGAATTATATTCAAACCTTTAAGAGATTTGTTTTAATTATTTTGAAGTTTGAACTTGTATCCAACTAAGAAGTTGGATTATATATATAGTTGAAGAAATTAATAATATTCCTTTAAAATAAAGAATAGAGTGGCATTGATTGCACTTAAAAAAAAAAATCTCCTATAAAATAAACACCAACAAAATTGTCACATTTCCTCACCAATATCACTACACCTCCAATATTAATTGCTTCTCTATATTTTGCTAAACACATTTTTTTTACACAGTGAACACATCAATTGCTCTTTACTTCTTCCTCATCTTCCTAAAATAGATTCAATTTAGCAGTAGTACTAGTCATGGAATTAGCAACTGATGATGATCATGATGAGTTACAAATTAATACCAATTCTGAAAAGAAGTTGTTTATAAAATTGCTTGATATGGATGTTGTTAATCCTGATTTAGCCAAGAAAATCATGTCTTTTTGGATGTTCTTAAAATCCAAATTAGAGTTGAAAGACATTTATTATGACAAGCTATACTTAGCTGAAAATGAAGAGTTTGGCTGTGTTTGCGAAGAAGCTGAAAGGGTTCTGGCGTTTATTGAATTTGATGAACAAATTATAAGCACTGAAACGCCTGCAGAGTACTAGCTACTACTCATGTCCTATTACGTCCAGTACTCTTACTGGCCCTGATTTATCTCTCCCTAATATTCTTCAAGACAGGGAAAATGTTCATAATGAGATTTTAAACATTCATGATCGAGTTTGTAACGTTGCCTTTAAGAGCATATTGGATGAGAGAGGAGGGTTGAAGGACAAAGAGTTGGATAAAAGCAATATTGCCAGAAGGGATGATGGAGAAAGCGCTAGTACTGGAGAGAAAGATATGCATGGCAATGGCAAATTGGCAATGGCAGTGAATCTCTTGACCTTACGTCGTCGTCCACTGATCATCATCAGCCCTTGCGTTCTACATTGAACCCTAATGCTTTGGAATGGAACCCTTCGATCAACCGAAAGGCCATCACTGGAAGATCGATCCTTGTTCATGACTTTCTCACGAGGCCATCCACTGTCCAGGGGGGAGATCATTAACTATTTTCGAAGGTATAAAACTAAAACAATAATGATATTAATTCATGAATTTTTCATGACTGATCGATCATTTATATATTCTTAATCAATATATAGTGGAAAAATGGAAAATTTTCATGCAGATCGATGTTTTAATTAAGTAATTATACGTACTTAATTACTGGCTAATTTGGTTGAATATTGAAGGAAATATGGAGATTGCATAGAGGATATCTTTATATATCGACAAAATGATGGAAAGGCAGAATTTGGAAAAATTTTATTCAAGTTTTCCTCCATCCCAGCTTTGATTCTCAATGGTAAGTTATTCGAAAAGGTCTGCATTGGAGCCAAGACGTTAATCTTGAAGAAATATCATTCTAGAAGTTAACTTAATTAATTTTGTATGGCATTTTCAATTCCTTCTGTTCTAGTACTACTGTGGAAATTAAAAGGGATCGATCAATGTTAATTAATTTGATCTATATATATAAAGTCATGATTTATATATAACATATAATGGAAGTGTATGAATAGTCACTTTTATCAGTGCTTCATTAATGATGATGATGATCTTCAAATAATATTTATAGAATTAATTTCAACTCTCATCTGCATAAACATTGTGAATTCTGATCATAAATTAATTAGATCATCTGACTTTCTAAAAATTTAATTAGAAAAATCCACTACATTATTATGTTTAATTTGTATATTTCTTTGTGCCAATTAAAGTTGAAATGGATTAGTTATTATATCTGTAATTAATTAAACTTCTTAAACAGGAATATATTAATTAAGTCAAACTTAACAAATAACCCTTTATATAAAACATTTATGTGATGTGTTAAAAATAAAATTATATATAAATAAGTTTTTTTTTTTTTAAGTTTTCTTTTCTTTATCTTTATAAATAAAGGAGCATGTACGTGTGTGTGTGTGTGGTTGAAGTGGTCAAAGTTGTTGCTGATAATTAAGGATGTGGAAAAGTTTGATGTGTTACCATCCAAAATCAGAAAATCTAAGGACATAGATATGTCAAAGAAAATGCCAAATTTACAAATCATTCTAAGAGAATGTACATATTTGACTCAATTAATCTATGATTTTGATATCCTACTCATAGCCACGATGGATTTTATGGCAAAGAGATAAAGGAAATGAAAAAGTAAAAAAAGGTTTATATTCCTAACATTTTATTTTTAAATGTAGTCTTAGGGAATATATTACACATCTGAACCTTGTTAAGGATAAATTATATTAACATGAAAAAAATTAGAAAAATGAGAATATATATATTAAGCAGGATATATATAAAGATTCTTGAAGAACTTTCAAGGTTAGAAACCCCAATCCCAATAGGAGCACTTTCCTTTCCAAACTCTAGAGTTCTATTGCTAGTGGTGTGTTCTAAATTACCCTTCTCAATTCTAGTATTTTATATCACTTGCAACGATTCTAAGTAAGCACCAAACACCAACGAAAGTTCTCATATTGAGGAAGATTACATGTTGCAACATAGATAGAATTATTTATAATAATAATAAAATACTAATTTACCAGGAAATTCAAAGTTGCAAATTAAATAAGATATTCTTAATAATATAAAATTGAGTTACAAAATAGATAGAATTATAGATTTATTTGTAATAGTATGAGATTGATATGCATAATAGATAGAATTATTTGTAATAGTATAGAATAGATCTCAAATCAAAGAAGGTCCAAAGTTTGTAATAATATAACATTGATTTGAGGATTATAGGATTATTTGTGATAGTATAAAATTGATTTGTAATAAAAATAGAACTATCGAAAAAGATTCAACACAAAATAAATACATCTAAAATGTTTTTTACAACAAAATATGCAATATTGTGCATTGGTTCTACAATTCCAATTTGTACAAACAAAAATTCAAAAAAAAAAAAAAAAAAAAAGGTTGATGAGAAGTTTGAACAGGTAAATAAAGAAACATTAAATAGATTAGAATGATTAATGCATGGCATAGAATATTCCAAAGTGACAGAAAAAAAAGCGAAGTTTCTGCGTAATTACTCCGACCAAATCAAATCAAATCAAATCCAAAATGCTCTAATAAGCCGCAAAGGCAGTCCTTCCAGGAAAGTGGAAACCAATAAATTCTTCCCAACTTAGCTCATTTTTATTAAATTATTTGTTTCCTCTATTTGCGCCACTCCTACTCACTCCTCCTTGATTCTTCACCTCTTCTTAGCTTTCATCCTTCAAGAAACACACACCACACCAAAAACACACACTCAAAAACTGTATATTTGCTGTTAACTTCCCAAAAAAAATTTCCAAAAAAAAAATAAAATGGGCCATTCTGATCAACAAGTACAACCGGACGAGGAGGTCCGCCAACACGTCGTCGTTATGAGGCACGGCGATAGGTTAGACAACTTCGATCTCTTGTGGGCCGCCAAATCCTCCCGCCCTTGGGATCCTCCGTTAACCCAAGATGGTAAAGACCGTGCCTTTGCTCGTGGTCGCAAGTTCCGGAGCCATTTTGATTTCCCGATCCATCGGGTATTCGTTTCCCCGTTTCTCCGTTGCCTACAGACTGCTGCCGAAGTCATCCACGGCCTCTGCGCTGTCAACGACCATGACATCACCGTTTTGTCCTCCGCCGACATCACCATCGATCCCTCCAAAATCAAGGTCCCTCCTCCTCGTTTAACTGTACTATTTTTCTGTTTTGCATATTTTTGCTTTAGATTTTGGTTCGTGATAAAAATTGGGTTCTGGAAGCTTTTTTATATATATACGTTACTTCTATATATATTGGGTATTAGTGTTCTTCTTCTGCTAGAATGAGAGTTAAGAGAACATGGTTTTGCAAGAAATGTATGCGTTAACAACTGGGATCGAATGATGCAGTCTGTTTTCATAAAGGAAGAATTTTTTAACATGAGGGATGTGGAACAGTTAAAAGATTTATTTTTGGCATTTGTTTTGAAGGTAACCGATGGTTTTGTTAGCATTACTAGCAAGAATGCATGTATGTTATGAAGCTTGTGTCTTTGTAAGGTTGAAGTGTATGATGTCAGTTTGGAGTTTGTTTGATTTACGTAGGATAATTATTTTTTTCTTTCTGATATTGCTTAAAAAAGTTTCCCAGTTTGGCTTGGTCGATTATCAAGTTGCATGGAAAGACTGATGGAGAATGTGTATGTGGGATGGACTAAGAAATCCGTCTCTGCTGTGAAGAATAGTGTTTTTATCAAAATCAAATAAAAAGGGAATAATGATTAGGAGAAAATGTTTCCATCATGGGGTTATAATTTGTTGTGAAATTGTATGAGCTCAATTTTGTTTAAGAAGTGTATTGGTTATGCAACTGCATTTTGTGCAATCCTCTCTCTGAGAATGTTTCCTAGACATCTTGAATGTCTAACATTAGTATCCAGTATGTTTAGCAATGAAGAAATATGCTTCACAATTATATTTCCAAAGGTAATGTTGGAAAGCCAACCTTGTCAAAATTGGAATTATAGAACATTCACGTCTTTTACTAGCAAGTATTTGACATCCTTCATACTTTTCCATTTATCTTATTGTTTCGGTAGTTTTTTTGCTGTATATTTGACGGTTTTTGGTTGAATAGGATATGTGAATAGTTGTTATTTCCCCATTTTATTATTTAGAGAAGTAGACAACAGCACTTGGATGACCATGAATAGACAAAAGTATACAACTATGGAATGAACAAAGTCAGGTACTTGTGAGAAGCAAAGGACCTCAAGATACGTCTTGAAGATGTTTGAAGTTGAAGGCAGATTGGCTAAACTTATCAATAGCTATATATGGACAAATGTCTTGCGACTTACATGTCCCCATGCTTTCATTTTCCTCAACTTTTGTGTTTGTGTTTGACTACCTGAACAAAAAAGGTTTAGTTTCCTGATAAACATATTTGCCCTTGCTCTTGTAGTTAAGACTGTTAGGTTTTTCAGGTGTCTGTTGAGTATGGATTGTGTGAAATGCTGAATGCAGTTGCGATAAGACCGGAGTCATCCCCTAAAGATCATGACTTTGGTTTTGAAATCTCCAAGTGTGAAGCTCTATTACCAGCTGGAACTGTAGATCAAAATATGGAACGGGTTGAGAAGGAGGTAGATATATCTTTCTCTTTGTATGTTTTAGTGTATGTCTCTAATCCTACTGCACTTTGAGTCTTTTCTTTTTACATTTGTAGCTGCCACAATGGGGAGAGACAGCATCAGATGCTCGAAATAGATATGTAAAAGTGATAAAAGCACTTGCTGATAGATACCCTTCAGAGAACTTATTGCTTGTGACACATGGTAAGCTTCAAGCTATGCTATTTCTCATTAAAAGTAACCATACATCATAATATGAGATGTTTGGATTCTTGATCAAAACCTCATTAGAGCTCTGGGAGGAAACACGTTGAAACCAAAAATTATGTTATTGGCTGCATTTCTATGACTGCTTTCTTTGTTGTGATAAAATAATTCATCATAATAATGCATTTCAATAACTGCATTTCTATGACTGTTTTGGGGTTTGGTTTTGAGGGTGATTAGAATGAATCTGTACTATCTACTTCAACGAATGCAGACTTCTTTGGATGGTGATCTACTAATGCTAATCCAATTTAAGAACTGGATTGAAATATCAATTCAGTGAAGTTTTATCATCTTACTGGAGACATAAATGTCAATTAGTGTCTTTTATGTCATTTTTTGTTGTGTTCCTGTACAATGGCCACTACATTGCAAGTTGGTTGTGTTGATGAGTTCCCTAATATTGGTTTTGACATTCATCTCTTTCATTTCACTAGTCTTACGAATATGCTGCTTTTTAATTCATATTTCATTGGAACAATGAGTTTTTAGGTTTTGCTGGTACTGATGTTTATTACTTGATCTAGAATTCCTTTTCTTTTTGTTCCCATTTTCTAGGAGAAGGAATTGGGTCTGCAGTTTCTGCATTTGCAAATGCGAATGTATGTGCAGTAGACTATTGTGGTTATTCACACATGAGTAGACCTATCTTCTCTGCTGAAGACCAGTCCTTTACTGCTGGAGATTTTCAGGTCCCTTTGAATGAGGGTGAGAATGGCCTGTCTTACTATGGAAGTTGTAATGAGCCAGGTTCTGCATAGATCGATCCTCCTGCTACTATGTTTTGCTCTGTGCTTGCATAGCATCGATTTTGTCAGAGCAAACACTTTCAAGTGACTATCAAGTTCTCATTGCTGAGATTCTCGTGTGTCTAATTTTTAATATCATTCACTCCCTATTCAGAATTAGCTTTTTCACAAAAATCTTTGTAAATTCTTTCTATAAGGTTATTATTAGTTTGGCAATTCACAAGAAAGATGAATTGCTAGGCTCCATCATTTAGGCTTTTGAAGCTTTTCATCAACCAAGGACGCTGATATTTCCATACTGGTATCATAGGTTCCAAGGAGGCAGTTTATGGCAGAAACGGTTTCTTTGTACAATGTTCATCTGAGAACACCATTGAGCAAATTGAAGAAAGATTTAATGACTTTTGCAATCTTGGGATGACAGTGTTCCTATATAGATAATTTCTTTGCATGGGAGTAAAGCATGGATTATGGACTATTAACTGGAAATTTTTTCGTCGAAATTCGGCGAGTTTTAAATGCTTACCTCGTCTGCTTAATAATTTATTTGCAAAGTAAATTGGTAGATCAGGACTTTCTAATTAGGATCCTAGATGAACTCATGAAAGATGCTAACCTAATTTACAATTCCAACTCATAAATCTTACAGGTATTGGTTTAGAAATTAGGATTTGCAGAACCATTCGAACCCAAGCAGTTCTGTAGTATTTTAATACCATCTAATGCCTTTGAATGCAACTTATAACCTGAGAATTCGTTGTCCCAGGCAAGCATATATGAATATGACTTTAACTCGGAGTTCTAGCTATAGCTGTATGATGCTTGCCACTGTCACTGCTGGGAAATTTCAATAAACATGATAGGCATAAAAAGATTGTCAACATGAGGCTTCATTCTATTCTTTCTTCCAGAAAGCAGCTTAGCCTAAAAGATGAACATTCTAAAGGGAGGATCAGGAAGCAAGCTACATAGTTCAATCTAGTGAAATGGTCAAAGTGCTACAAGTACAAAAAATACAGATAAACTAAAACAACACTAGTGTCTGTCTCAAACGAAAACAAGCTAATTCGCTTGAGATTCTCCCATCCATTTTCACCAATCTGATGGGCTAGGAAGTGGTTCAATATGATCAAAGATATCCATAGGAAAGTCATCCATGAAGCTATCTGGGGTCGTCACAGGATTGTTGTTTTCTCCCCTTGGAGCAACTTGAACGCTTCTAGCTGATTCGAAACATGTAGGAATACTGGGCAGTTGCACGTCAACTAATTCAGAAGAATTGCTGTTTCCAAAAGCCTCCAGATAGTTAGGATCCCCAAGTTTCGTGCCAATTTCTTGGTTTTCTAGCGAAAGAGTAAATTCTGACAGAAATTGAGGAATCTGGGGAAAACAAAGCTGTGATAGTGCCTCAATACACGGTTTTTTCTCTATCTCAGCAAGCTCGGGTGGAAGGAAACTATGCTCATAATTGAGTGATCTGGGAATCAATAATTCTGGTAATGGCACCATTGGAATTGGCTCAGGCTTCACAATGTAAGATGACAAACAATACTGTGATTTAGGCAATGATTCTTCTTCGCTCGAAGAACTGAACTTGGGTGCCTGAAATTTGCAGAAGCACACAAAGCACAAAGTTTATAACAAAATAAAATCTACTGTATAATCAGAGAAACAAAAGCTATTACACTACTCAGCATTTCATCAAAGATTCAAACTTTTCATTGTTTTTCTAACCTTTTTCTTCCTTTTAAAAATGGCCTTTCACAGCTGATGCATTACTCGGATAAATGAACTATTCTGACCCTGATAATGTGCCACTTAATAGACATTGTTTCAGATAATACAGGGATTTTTTTGTTCAATCCTTTTTAGACTCAAGACTTGATATTGTCAAGTTCCTGTTAATGCTAAAAGCAGCTCGTGGATTTCAGTGTTCTTTTCTGGGATTTTTTTTTTACTTATTGTTTTTGGGTGGGGAAGTTCAATTGCCTAGACAGAATCTGTGCAAACATACACGAAATGAAGTAATGAACCAAATTCTTACCTCCAAATAGGGAACAACATGAATGGCAGCAACTTGCTTGCATCTTTGTGATCTATTCGATGATGACACTGATGCAGGAGTGTGCAGAATCCTCGCCAACCTCTTTTGCCTGCTACTCCAGAAGTTCTTCACATCATTGTCTGTTCTCCCTGTCAAGTACGTTGCAATTTTCGCCCATTTGTTCCCAAATTGTGCTTGGAGATCTATCACTATTCTTTCCTCCTCAGCCGAAAACTTCACCCCACTTTAAGTCAAAGAAAAGATGGCGAATAATTACACATATTCTGACCATCAACTACCTCTATATGCAATAAAAATACTTCCTTTACCAAAAAAACACACACACACACACTGTTGCATATTACAGTGGAGTGCTAACTGCTAAAAGACAAGGGATTAATTGAACAAGCCCACCATCACAATTTTCACAAAAAGATGTAAACTTTATGCATGAATATCAGAAAAGAAGAAGACAAACAACCATCACAATTTTCACAAAAAGATGTAAACTTTATGCATGAATATCAGAAAAGAAGAAGACAAACAAAGCATGACTAAAAACTTCTCATTTTGACCATATACACACACAAATCCCATGCATAGCACTCACAAACACAGAAAATGACCCCTAATAATTAAAAGGAACTACATTCTTCAAAGCAAAAGAAAATAATTAACCTCCCCTTAAATCCTTAATCCTCACAGACAATAACCCATTTCGAGTTTAAGCCAAAAAGGCAAGACGCAATACATTGTCAGACACAAAACACACACACACACACAGTGACAAATATGAGTAATAAAACTGAAGAATGCATACATCTTTAAGTTGGGTCGAAGTTTATTAACCCAACGGAGGCGACAAGACTTGCCAGTTCTCTGCAAAAGTCCTTTGGATCGAATGGAGCTCCAGTCTCTGGGGCCATATTTCTTAACATGGTTTATCAATACCTCATCTTCCTCTGCTTTCCAAGGCCCTTTCTTTATCTCACCCAATTCATCACAAACTCTTCTCCTATCCATTAAATTCACTTCTCTATCTCTTACTCAATCTGTTTATTTATAGTTATACATTCAATGATTCACATTTCAGATGTTTCACTAGATTCTTGTCTCCAAGTGCATGACTTGTTTTCTTCTATTTTTATCCCTTTGTTTGTGGAGAATGTCACTGTGTGAGTGCGTTTTTTTTTTCCTTTTTGCTCTATTTTTGTGGGTAGTGACGGTTAAAGGCGGTTGTTGCCACTTTGCACCCACGAAGTAGTCCCACATTCCCCATTTTTCTCTTGTTTGAAAACTATTCGTATTTGCATAAATGCCTTTTTCCTTTGCTCAATGGTTCTCCTCAAAATTTTTTTTTTTAATTCAAAAACTTGTACCATATTTAATTGGAAATATAGACAATGTTATAAATGAATTATTTTCCTCTTCAAATCAATTTCTCTTCCACTTTTTTAGGGTTGCAATTTTTCTCAATTCAATAGCAACAATATAAAATTGATTTTTTTTTGTTATATAAATAAACAATAAAATGCATGCATATGAGCATATCCCATTTTTTAAAGAATTCTAAACATAGTCATAGAAATATCATGCAAACTTGTAATTGGCATAAATAGAATAGAATTATGGAAATAGCATCAACAACAATAACTAAACTTTCATTTTACATGACGTGGGCTATATAGATCATATTTCATTGTTGTATTCGATCTAAACTCATTAGTTATTTCTTTTAATGTGATTTATATTATAATATCGGACAAAATTTTACGGTGCCTATCAATCTATTGCAACTTTTTTCTTTTTTCGGGAAAAAAATCAAAAGAAGCAACACATTGAATGTTTGTGTACAATTCCATACCTCTATTAGGATTGCTACAAGTGTAATTAATATTGTGATGCTCGTTTTTAATTACGGCCTTATAGACATTTGCACATTTGTTAAGGAGGGTATAAAATGACTAAAAACCCTGTCATTAATGTTGATAAAGATTAAAAGTGTAATTAATGCTAGAGACTAAAATGCTTTAATTATTGATGATAAAAGGGTAAAATTGTATTGCTATGCCAAAACGTCATTTAATTTGTAAAATTAACAAAATTCTAAAATGTCATTACAAAAAGATTAGAAGGAGTTCAACTTTAAAAGATGAATATTATAATTAAACCAATTTGAAAATTATTAAGGATTAATATTCACGAAGATTTTCAAGAAAGTAGAAAGTGCAAAAAATACTTTTGGTTAGAGAACATTAAAAAAATTATTTTATTTTTTTGGTTAAAAAAAAAAAAATCTCATTCTTACTATCTTAGTAATAGGGAGGTTATTATTATGTACATTCCATGTAGGCATGTTGCTATTATCCAAAAGAAAATTTAAAATAATTAAGAAATCACGTGCTGGTCCAGGTGTCACGTGACATTCAACCTCAAGGGCTAAAAGCCTAAAACCCCCAATTGGGTTTATCAGAGTCTCCACCGTCAATCCTCCTGCCTTCTCTCCCACTCTAAAATCTCTTCCCAGATGCCTTGATTTCCAATTTATTTACTTATTTAATTTTTGTTTGATCAGTAATGAAATTCTACTCAGAATTTGTATTTGTATATAATATGTAGGATTATTTATGTTACTGATTTAACAGGATTTCTTACTTGGTTTTGGGTTCTTCATAGCATCATAAAGCTCAGAAAAAAATAAATTTCCTACCCTTTTCTTTTCTTCTTTGCTGTTATAAATCTTGGCTGGTTGTCAACTCAAAAGGGTCATCTAATTAGGAAGGATTTTTTCATCAAGATGCAGCATTTCAGAAGGACTGGGTTTTTGATGAAAAATAGGTTGTCGAATATTGTGAAATCATACTATGGATATAATCTTCTTGACTATAGGCCTTCAAAATGCGCATCAGAGATGGGTGTTGCTCCCTTTTCATCTGCAGCCACGGGGAAGGCAGCAACCAATGGTTTTGTGAAAAGGGTAGGTCAAAGTTCATGCTTTTATATCGTCTCTTTATTAGTCTTAAGGTGTTGCGAATGAATTTCTTTTTAAAAATTGTTTTTTGACGTATGCAATGCTGCTTGGGACATGCCAAAGTTCGTGTCTTTATTTTGTATAGTTGGTTAGAGGTAATTATTTTTGTGTCAATGCATTTGATGTCTTGTTGTATTCCTTTTAAGTCGGTGTAAAGTATAAATATTTGAGTAATTATTGTGAAGATATGGATCGCAGTTGTGTTGCAGCTTGTATACTTGTTCAACCGGAAAACCTTTTGATCGTGTAATTCACGATTAAGTTTTATGACAATTTTTACTTCGTCATTGTTTGTGTTGTGTGCGTGGAAGCTATAGCAGATGCAATTTAGTATTTTGAAATTAAAATGATAATGCTGTTTGGGTTTTGTACATCATAAATATTCATACTAAGTGTGATTTTTTATTGGTAATTTCTGATGCATTGTTTAGAAAGACCGGTAAATCAGTTCTTTTAACATTATATGCTTGCAGGAAGGGATGAAGTATGGTAGCAAATATGTCAGAGATGGAAACTGTGTAACTAAGGTGTGCAGATGATTGTTTTTTACTTTTGAGTTTTAGAGCTGATCTTTATGGTGCTTGTTAATAATTGTGTTTTACATTTTTCTGCAGGTCAAACATGAAGATGTGGGTTAGTAGATATGCTTAATTGCTTCTTCTTTAGCTGTTTTTGATTTTGTATGTGAGAGACGCTGTGTTTTAAGCTGCCAACGTCTAATGTCTTCTCGTAAATATCCTTCGAAATTTGCTGGTCAAAATTTTGCTATTCTGAGGGCTCTGATACTATAAGAAGCTTTGCTCCCAACCACTTAGTATGTGAACCTTGTATTGCAATGTGGCAAGTTGTTTATACATAGTCTATTGGATGCATGCTTTAGACCTGAAGTTGAGATGGTGATGATTTATCGTTGCTGTGTGTTTCATATCTGTATGTATGCATATGTGTGTGTGTGTGTGTGTGAGAGAGAGAGAGAGAGAGAGAGATTTATGTTCTTCCAGTTCTATTATGTCCATAAAATATTCTTGTTACTGTGACCAATTTCTGCAGGTCTTCATTTGCCACTGAAAGAGTTGTGGAGTAGGTCGATTCTTGTGAGCTCTCAGTCCCTATTTCAACCTGCCAGGACGAGTGGAATAAATTCCAGCATGTTTTTCTCTGCTAGGTCCTTTGCATCAAAAGCTTCAGAATCAAAGGATCAAAACAAATCAGAGGTTTGCCTTTGAACTAAAGAGTCTTCCAAATGATACATGTAACAATTGATGATTTTCTGTACATGAATCTATAGTGCTTCTATGGTTGCATAATCCCATTATTAACAATACCATTCCATAAATGTCATATCCAAGTTTATATTCTGTCAAAGTGCATATTTTAAAAGAGACTGAAATCATAAATGTAAATCATTGTAAGAATGCTGTGCCTTTGTCATGACTTATGTTGTTAGCTAGAAAATATCTCTTTTGAATGAAGTTAGAGCCTAAGAAACCAAGTGTGCTTCCACTTTCAGGTGTGATTGCTTCCTTTTGATCTGTCTGACAACCACATCTCAAAGTTGGTCTACTAACTAGATCCTCTAATCTTCATTTTGCACAGTCTCGCAAGGATATATCTACTTTTGAAGATCCCTTTGATGCCCCAACAGACATCATCCCAGAGAAGCCAATGACATTTACCGAAGGTGCTTCATACTCTCTAATCATCCTTGCAGGGCTTGGAGTTGCTGCTGCTGCAGCTTATGCAGTTCTCAATGAACTTATATTGCAACCAAAAGAGTAAGAATTTCACTTCTTTAAAGCTATGTTTGGATTGGTTTGAGGATCTGTTTTAGTAATTTTATCATTTGGTTTATGATAGTTGTTGTGTTTCATAGGTATAAAATTTTTGGGAAGGCTTTGAAAAGGATTCAAGATGACGGGCAAGTATGTTCTTACCAGAAACTGTTTATCGTGTGCTCACATTGTATCAAATTAAGTTACTGGATTTACATTTACCATTAAAAAACTTGTACAGTTATGTGCTAGTGAGGATGTTGCTTGTTGGAATCGGTTTTGAATGCCTTTCTTTGCTTACCAAAAGTTTCATAGCCTGATGAGCAAACCTAGGATTCTCTCAGGTTTTATGTATGGTTCAAAGCACATGATCACGCTTGATTGGTGTATTTATGTTCCTTAACCTTTCGACAAACCTTTTCGCTAGCAGTGATGGTAATGCAACTTGTTTGCATACTGCACTGTTGTAGTTAACCGTACATATTAACCACCAACTTATCTACTGAATTGGTGGTTAATTACCAATGCCAAAGGACTATGTGTCCTACAGACCCCACTATTATGTGGCCCAGTGCATTGAACGAAGAACCATTCTACATATGGCTTTTTATTATTGGCAATTAACCACCAATTTAGCTGATGAGTTAGTGATTATTAACCAGCCAATACCTTCTTAGTTAACCATTGTTTTAACTGAAAGAAAATTTCTGAAGTGGAGTACTGTACAAACTTTGGAATTAAAACAATAGCAATACTTGTTCTTTTAGCAAGATTATGAGGTTCTTTTGTGTTTTTCAAAGCTCTACTCGTGGATTCTGTTGATTATTGTGTATTCTCTCTACACGATAACATCCCTGCGCCTTCAAAATGAATTGAAGAATCAGTTGGATTTATGTGGTGCCTTTTAGAATCATCATGTCCTTGAAATTATAGTGCTTTTAGCTTAAGCCAGTTAACACCTAGCTTGTGAACTATCCATTGGCTTTATTTGGTATATGCATTACATTTTCTGGGTTTAAGTAGTTTCGTTTGTCTCAAACAGGTGAGGGTGAGAATTGGATCGCCCATTACCGGCTACGGATCAGAAAGCAGGAACCGTGCTGCTCGCCAGCGCATTCCAAACAAGATATGGACTGATCAAGACAATGTTGAGCATGTTGAAGTAATGTCTTCTTCATGCCTAATCTCTTGATTCTGGTTCCTTATTGCTTTTAATAATCTTTTTCCTTCCAGTTCTTTCTTGAGTGAATTTTCTTAGGCAAAATAGAAATTAACATACTTGTTTTTTTTACTATTTAACGATACCATGGAAGTTTGTATCCAAACTTTCTGCAGAAAACCATGATATTATAAGGTTTTTATACTGCAAGGATCCATGCTCTTAAGCTTTTGTCCTATTAAATGTAGGTTAACTTCTATATTCGTGGACCCAATGGAGCTGGGAAAGTTTTTTCGGAGATGTTCAAAGACAAAGTGGACGGCCAATGGAAGTTTATGTTTTTAATTGTTGAAATTACATCTCCCTCCCGGCAGCAGCTGATTCTGGAGTCATATATCCCAGCCTAAGAGATGTTGATACATTTTGCAGTCAAGGGTTATTTCATCCATGAATGTAGAGAACAATTATATTGCATTAGATTTTTGAACCAGTTCTTTGAAGTCAGTAAGTTATGATCTACTGTACTTGGAATGGAAGTTTTTGTGTCCAAGGCAATACTAAGAAACGATTTAAAAGTTATCTGAAGGTGATCCGCACTCATTAGGGGTTGGGTTTTCTGCCTTAACCTGATGTCTCTTCTCTTTGATTTTTGAACTCTTTTCGCATCGCAAACCTCCTTTGGTTTTGCAGAGGGCAGGAATTTGTAACGCCTTGGTTTTGTTTTGATTGTGCATTAACTTGAGAGGTTGGCAGTGCAACAAGAATTTGGAGTTTGTTAAAGTTCTCTTTACCATGAATAAGGCCTGAGGGGTTTTCTACCTTCTGAACAAATGGAAATCTCTGCATACTAATTTAGCATTGATGAGCATGGTAAGACCATGCAAAACTTTCCGACCCATTTTATATGAAAGCAACTAGCAAAAACATTAATCTAAATAAATAATACTGGGATCGTTAGTCAAATGCACAAAAAATGTAAATAAAATGGTAAAGAAAGCCAAAGAAGAAAGTAACTGTCAGACATCCTTACCTATCAAATAGAAAATTAAAAGAGCTTTCTGTGTTTTCAGAATAACCATGAACGTTGGAAAAACTACTCTAATATAATGTCAGCTTAACATTCTGATTGCCTGATATTTGACATTATATGTCTCATATTCATTCATCGCGTGTTCTTGGCGGCTTTCCAAGCCCAGTTCTTATATTCGCACCCAAAGTCTTCATGTCATCCACCTAAAAGATTGTAACATCGAGAGAGACTGCAGTCAGCAAATGCAATAAGCAATTCTATGAGGACATGATTTGCAATGTCAAGTAGCAAAGACTGCCAAATTATGAATGCTAAGTATGCTGGTAAGAAAACCAAGCTGTGTCCATTAAGACACCATCCTCACAGTAGGCAACAATGCAGAGACAAGTAGGCAAGTTGATGATGGACAACAATCACCCGGAAAGGAAACGAAGGGACATCCAGAAAAGAAAGGAAAAAGTAATATTAACATTTTGATTCTCATTTCTTTATATGACAGTCACTAAACTGCAAACAATAGTAAGTGTGCTTGGTTTGGAACGAAGAAGGTTGCTTTGGTCTTGGAACGAAGAAGGTTGCTTTGACAACAAGGCCAAGGATCCCATTCAAAGCATTCACAAACACCTAATGATATAATTTGTCAAAAAAATTCAATGCTTAATATACAAATCCCAAAACCAAAAGTCCCTATGTCCATAACCTGCAAAAGTAAACAATATCCCGAAGAAGTAACATTTGAACCTTTACACAATCAAATGTTACAAGAAAACTCCCATATAACAAGAAACCAATTTCTAAACCAGATGGCATGAAAATTACTTTGCAGCATGATCCGAATCCTCCAGCACTATATTTTATCATCATACCCTTACTGCCAATTGTGTCCGTATACATATATGGGTATGTAAGAACCTAAAGGCAAACCTTCTAAACGTGCAACAAGATCATCTCCATGTCATTTCCTAAAACTAACATCACACTACCGTAAAATTAGACCATCAACAACAATGACAACCTAATTGATAACAGCAAAGCGAAAGACAACTTTACAGATGGAAACTTTATCAGAATCCAAATCAGGCCATTGGCATGCAAAATCATCTGACTGCCTAAGCACCAACCAAGCAGATACCAAATATGCTCGGTAATGCTTTGACACAGGAACAGACCATCGTATTCTTCTAACCAGAGGAACAATTGAACTTCAAAATTTTGTAAGATTTTTTTTAAGCCAGAAAAATAACAAATTAGCACATTTCTTTACTTCTGAACTGAACTGACCAACCTAAACTTTTAATAATGAATACTCTCAAAAAAAGTTTGAATAAGCATCCAAAGACTGTACCTTTCCTTGTTTTTCTGTGAAAAGACTGTGCCTTTACATTACTATTTACTAAAACAAAAAAACCCAAATTTCAATAGAAACAGGAAAAGGGAACCAGCTGGTAATCTTATTCATACCCAAACAAAACCACAGAGAAAAAAGAAAAAATCAAAGCAAGTTTTGCTTTCTAAACGAAGCAATTAGAAATAACAACGAGAGAAACATCTTACTGAATAGATGCCGGAAGCTCTGAGGGAACCGACGGTTGCGGTAGCGGCGGAGCCGAGGAAGAGGGAGGCGACGGCGAAGGCTTTCAAGGGCATCAGACGAGAATCCCCGGCATAGCCTCTACGAAAGGAGGAAATGGCCCATAATAATTGAGCAGAGCTAGCCCCAGTCCAATACCAGTACTCTTCTACGCCGTCACTCCACCAACTTGTACCGCCGCTCTCTTCATTTTGCTCCATTTCATCTCCAAACATCAACCCGCCATTTCTAATAACTCTGTTTTTCACTTTTTATGTTTTACTATTCATATATGGGCTCAGAATTGAAATGCTGTGGGCTCTTATGTAGTCAATTTGGGTCTTATATTTTTGGGCCAGCTTATTGGAAAACGTGAATGTTTATAGATTGGACATACTATCAAGCCCAAATCCCCTCCTTCCCTTTCATGTTTTAGGTTCTTGCACTTTCAACACACTCATAGCTTTTATGTGTTGTGTTTGAATCGTTTGTCCAAGACAAAGTGCATTGAAGATTCGAAGCTCGCAACAATGGAAGGTCAGCAAAATTATACAGTATACACAATCTATCCACTTCACACATGCCTACTCCAGAAACATGTACTGAATTCTGCCAACCGCAATATCTCACAATATGTTGGGATGCAGACAGGGAATCTGATACATGTCTAGGGTTAGGCAGCTGATTCGAGTGATCACCAAATAGGTTTTCTCTAACTAGACTAGGAGTTAATTTCAATCCACAACACATGTGAAAGTATACACTCTAACAAGAGAACTGCATCTCCATAGGAAGAGAGAAATCAAACAAAGCATAAAAGGAAACAAATGGGCCACACAAAATGGAAAAGAAAGGGGATAGAGCCATAGAGGGAATGCAAATTAACAGTTAAGAACAAAGAACATTTGCCATAATACCATGAACAAATCCAAAGTAACTGTTGCACAGGTTTACAGCCAAAGGCAGGCAGCTACTTCTCAAGTAGAAACTTTAACTGGTAAAATAAGATTTGGGAAGACAACATGATACAGTGTTTCCCTGCTAAGAGAAACTATGATATTCTGAAAAACAACATCGAAAAATTCCAAGCTAGGATACCTACCGTTCAATGTTTCTAATCAAAAGAAGACCACCTCAAGAGAGAAATGCAAAACCATTATCAAGTAGAGACATATTCGAGGCTGAGTAAAGAACGGGTCTTGTAATATCAAGTAGAGAAATGCAAGTCAACATAACAGTCAATGGACTCGAGACTCCTTTCCATAATATCTGTTTTCATCAGTAATAGGTAATCAAAAACTCAAGATGCTTGAGATTTAAGCAGCCTCAGTTGACGCATACCACAGAAACAGCACGGGCTTAACTCAATTGAAGATTACTCCCCAACAACACAGCCATTTAACTTACAGGGCAATCAACTGCTAGCCCCATACAATCCTGCCTCACCTTCCAAAATCCTTCATATAAGCTCTGAGCAGAAAATCCAGTATTCTGCCGAATCTTCATTTGACAAACATAAAATGTAGTAATAACATAAAGCAAATAAAACAAAGATGCAATAAATGAATTTTACCGAAAAGTGGACTCAAAAGTTATGTTTTTTGGTAAAGGTTACGTACTAACCCTACCCTTTCTCACTTCCCCCCATTTCGCAGGATAACCAAAAGGCATATATGGTATACAGTTGCATTGCAGATTTTGTGTGCCAAGAAAGTAATACATAACTCGTAAACCTTGCACAGCTCTTAGAATACTAGAACAACAAAATCTAGTGGTAATATCTTCAAGTTCAGAAGCCGAAAGGAGATCAAATATAACAGAGAAAAAGTAATATCACCAACACGGTCTATATACAATCGCTGGAATGTCTGTTTCTAGTCAAATTAATATAACATCCATCAACCAGAAGATACCTTCACGCAATGTCTCGCCCATCAAACAACACAAAAATTAGCAAAAACATACAACAAAGTTTATAGCATAATCAACACAACATCAAAGAAAGAAAGTTTACTAACATGGAACTAAAAAGAACTCTATTAATTCGTCAAAAAATTCATCTGTACATCTGCTACTGATAAAATTAGAAAACTAGATT
Organism: Ophiorrhiza pumila; assembly: GCA_016586305.1. Taxonomy (NCBI): domain Eukaryota; kingdom Viridiplantae; phylum Streptophyta; class Magnoliopsida; order Gentianales; family Rubiaceae; genus Ophiorrhiza; species Ophiorrhiza pumila. The sequence goes on from BLIW01000002.1 coordinate 3,955,838, forward strand.
CTTTGTCTATCCATTGAAATTCCAACAACTAGATAAGGAAAAGGACAACATAAAAAGCTAGACACCGGAAGAAAAGAACTTAATTCCCCAGCCAAATAAACCTTCACTGTCATCTTTACAAGTCACTGCTGATTGTGCAGTCAGATAGCATCAGGAAGTTCATAAGCCTCAAGCTACCAAAGACAAATCTTGCAAGCTGTTACCTAATCTAAACCTGCAAAACAGATGATCACATTCTCAGTCCCATATCACAAAAACAATAAAACAAAGTAGGAAACAGCAATTTGAAATCAAAGATTATACCTTTCCTGAATGTTCAGAAACTTTATACGAATCAACAGTTATAGATTGCAACCAAGCACCAGGAAACAGATTCTGCAAGCCAAAAAAATAATCCCATGTCACAAAAAATAATGAATTAAGAAACAAACATACAATAAAAGGATCAGATTAAGGGCAAAATCGGCAAATCGGCAAAAACATCAGTTAAATTCTTACATCGAGTAATTTCTGAGCATTTTTTTGTTTCTTTTTAGGTCTCCTTGTGAGTTTAGATCCAAACATAGAATAGATATCCTCTTCAATCTCTTCTCTGGAAAGCATAAGTGTGAATCCAATCTTCCTCTTTTCTTTCTTCTGAGACTCTGATCTATTATTGGTGCTGTTGGTATTCACCTGCGGTGATTGAGATCTTTTCTCCTGAAGCGTAGACCTATAGTGCTTAAATCCACTTCCATTCAAATTCAGTGACTTCCTTATTGGCTTCCTTGGCCTCAAATTCCATACCCTCGGCAGCGGCTCTTCATCGTCAAAAGCATCCAATAACTTCTCTTCTTGACCCACAATGTCCTCAACCGTAGCCTCCTCTTTGACTTGAATTTCCTCGGCAATCTTGCTGGTATGAGGCCGGATTTTAATCAGAATTTTTGACGATTTGGTTTCTTTATTATCAGACTCCGCCGACGCCTTCAATTTTTTATCCGATTTCCCCTCAATAAAATCATCCCGATCAGGAGAGGAGGATGAAAAGACTCCATTTTTCGCACCAGAAGGTCTCAATTGCCTCCGATACTCGATTAAAGGCTTGCCGTTCTTCAAAACAGACTCCGATTTGCCGGTGGCCGCGTTCTCAAATGTCGGAGACTGGCTCAACGGCGGAGCAGTTGACTCGTCGGTAACGCCAGGTCGCATCGGAGACTGACGCACTCGTACCATCGGCGCTGAATCTTCACCAAATCCACGCATCGGAGAATGAACCGGCGATGAAGCCGAAGTAGATTCGCCACCGCGGAACGGAGAGTGCAGCGGCTGAAGCGATTGGCGTAGTGGAGATTGACGCTGCGGAGAACCGTGACTCAACGGCGGCGATCGGTGAGGGGAAGAACGAGGACGTTGATGACCGCTGGTCCATTTTAAGTGCGATAAAGGAAAATTGTGAAGCGGCTGCGATTTTGCCGGCACCGTTGATGCCATTTGATACTGGGTGAAAGACAGAGATTCTCAGTTTTTTGGTTTTCAACAATCAAATTACAGCAGCAGCAATTGGCAGACTAGATAGATTATTCGAAGGAGGAAAAGACTAAATAACTATTCGATCTTCAATCTGTTTACCAATGCCGAATCTAGGAAACTGAAAAAAAAACCCTAAACTAGTGTGTGACTCTGTGTTTTAACATAACCAACTGTGTGAGTGTGTGAGAGAGAAAATAAAGATAGCTTGGAGAAAAGGTGAAAGTTGAGAAGATTGCAATCCAAAATAAAATAGCTCTCTATGGAATAGTAGTATTATTATTATTTAAATGTTAGGTCAAAACTCTAAAAGATAAATCTTATAAGTTGTGACTTTAAGAGGGGAAGTGCAGTGTACAAAATTGTTGAGAGATTAGATTAGATTTGGGGAGAGATGTGTGTGAGAATTGTGTACTTCTTCTGGCTTGTAGATTCTGTACTTTTGTTTCCTTTCATCATATTCTTTGGCTTTTGTTTGGCAAATTGTGAAAGTTTAATTTGAGAGTTCATTTTAATTTCATCTATAAGTTTTTAAAATTTTTCATTTCATCCTACATTGTTGTTATTTAGGTTTAGGTTTCGGGTGATCTCAAGCTGGTTCATATATAAAACAAAAGTTAATTATGATTTTAGCGTAAAATAGAAACGATACGAAATTAAAATTACGATTTCAACCACTATTAATTGTATGTTTCATATGAAGCAGTCTCATATATGATCGTCATTTATAGGAATTTTATTTTTAGGTTTTAAATATGTCCTGAGTGTATTTTTGTTCATTTAGAATATAATTTGAATAATATATAATAAAGTAAGGGGTATAAAAATTAATAGGGTTAGACAAATACATATACTTCGGATCTTTTGTTATACTTAGTGTTTCATTCCCCGTTTTATTCTATTATTTCTATATATACAAGTGATTATTGAACCCGAATAAGCGTTAAAAACATGGGACATGTATTGATGAAATAAGCACACAATGAACCCAAGATCTATTGGGCAAATGCACATAACGGGAGATGAGTTTTTATTATTCAAAAAAAAAATTATCATTTAAAATCTAAATTATAGCACGATGGATCTATTAATAGGACACAGGATCTTCTGTTCAATATTTTATCTGTTTTATTGTGTCGTAATTAAAACTACGTTGTACGGTTCACTAATCTCTTGGTTAGGGTCTAATAATTGTAAAGTAATTTTAGTGATATTTATGCATTTAGTCCCTACTTTTAATGAAACTGCGTCGTTTTGAACATAACAAGATAGGATAAATATTGGACAGAGGATCTGGTCTCCTATTAATAGGACACGAGATCTTTTGTTCAAGATTTTGTCTGTCTTATTCTGTTTTAATTAAAACTACGTCGTAGGTTCACTAATCTCTTGGCTAGAGTCTAATAATTGTAAAGTAATTTTAGTGATATTCATGCATTTAGTCCCTACTCTTAATGAAACTGCGTCGTTTTGAACGTTAGACAGAATAAGATAGGATAAATATTAGACAGATGATATGGTCTCTATTGTTCTGTTTTAATTAAAACTACGTCGTAGGTTCACTAATCTCTTGGTTAGAGTCTAATAATTGTAAAGTAATTTTAGTGATATTTATGCATTTAGTCCCTACTTTTAATGAAACTGCGTCGTTTTGAACGTTAGATAGAACAAGATAGGATAAATATTAGACAGATGATCTGGTCTCTATTAATAGCTAGTTAATTGTTTTTTCCACTATAAGATACAAATTCAGATCAAGATGGATTTTGCCATTTTCATTTTAAAAACAATGTGCTTCGTGTTTAAAAAAGGTTTAAACTTTAAGAGTAATAATAGGGGGAGTGAAAGCCCAAAATGACTGACGTGGTAGTTATAAAAGGACAAACTAATACCCTAACCAAATGATGAGTGAACCCTAATGAACCCTAATGGGTAATGGATAAGTTTGTCTTTTTATACATGCCACGTCAGTTACTTTGCTTTTTCACTCTAATTTTTCACTCCCCCAATCATTACTCAAACTTTAAATGTTTAAACCTATTTCTTAAAAGGGTATCTATCTCCTTTTTAGGTTAAAAATTACAAAAATTCTCATTTTTATCATGCATGTCGGTTGGATAAGACTTTTTTTTTTTGTTAAAGTATATAATTGACAATACATTTGCAGTGTGACATATCACTTTGGAACAATAATAACTTTAATATTCCAGCTAATTCGGGCTCTTCCAAAATTAGGTTTTAATCTATTCTTCTACATTGAGATTTTGGAATATACTTCAATATATAATTCATTCAAATTTAAAGAAAAAAACCAAATCCCTATATGCATAAAAATTAGGGTAGATGACTTTAATAGTCCCTTAATTTGAAGGTAAGTAACGTTTTGATTTCCATCTTACTTCGTCAACTTAAATTTTATTCCACAAATAATTCAAAACTCATTTTCCATCGATTTAACAAGAACTATCTATTAGATCATGTCTTTATACATTGTGATGCAATCGTATTATATCTCACCTGGGCATGTATATTTTAGGCTATCACAATTTTGGTTTTCATATTCATAATGATACCATGAACAATTTTTGGGCATCTTTAAGATTATATTTTCAGATACTACTGTCTAATTACAATTCGGACCATCCATAGTAGTCATATCAATTTTATTAAGTTATTCAATAACTCACTATCGGCTTGTTCTAGTTGATCTTGCTATTGGCTTTTTTTTTTTTTTTGAATCGTCGTTTCAAGCATTGCTCTTGTTGGACTTCTTACGTCAAGACTTAGATTAAATAATAACTATTCCTTTTTAGTCAGTCTAAGAGTTGCCTTTTTAGTCATTCTAAGAGTTGTTGATCAATGAGTTAGTTATGACTGACAACATTACTGCAAATAGATAGAAAATGAGTTAAAAGGACAATTTGTACAACAAAATTCAAGTTAATGAATTGAAATGTAACTTTTTCAAATTGTGTGCCAAAACTATACTACCCTTAAATTGAGAGATTGTTAGAGTTATTTAACTTATAAATGACTTTATAGAACTTCTCTTATTTCAAAGTTTTTGTTATGTATACTTATATAATCTCCAAAATGTTTATAGCAACAATAGGCTAGTATATTTACGAAACAGAGAAGACCTACATAATGCCTATTCGATTCATTTTCTTTTACCAATTCTATTCAACATTTTAATTATATAGATTAGAAAACTTGGTTATTCTCAAATATTAATTAGATTAAGTAAGAAGAGATACCTCCAAATTAATAAGCCAGTGAAACTTGTTGCATTATTAATTGCATATTTCTGATTTATTGCACTACCTCGGTGCCACCTCTAAATTAAGCTGGTTGTGGACGGTGCACCACCCGTGATCTTAAGGTTTAAAAGAGAAGACCATGAAGTTGTGGAGTATGAAAAAGGAGGACATATTAATGGTGGTATAATATTATAATCTTGAAGTTGAGACTGATCAAACTATATATATAGGGCTCGATCCTAAAAGAAAAATTGTTCACAGTAGTCTCAAATGTTCTTGGTTCCGCACTTCCGCATGCATGCAAACAAACCTCCCAAGACAGGTTATGGAAATTTTGATTTACCCCCTTGACATAATTCATGAATAAATTAAAAATGATGACTTATTAATAGATTTTCATCCTGGCCATGACGAGGAGCTGGAGTTCTTTTTGAATAATTTTGCTAGAGATTTTCACGCAAAGGTACACATATATTATGCGTTTGAAGAGTTATTATCAAATCCCGAAAAATTTGATTAATATACTTTATAGATTTTCTTCACTCTAATCTTATTTTTACAAGTCACAACAATTAAATTAAATCTTACATTGAATGAAACTTAATATATATAGTTAGTATTTTATTATTGATGTTTGGTGGAATTCCATGCACATAAAATCGATCTCTTGATTAATCTATTGGTCTGTTTGCATTAATGCCTTTCTAATCTTTTTTTTTTTTTAATAGTGCTAACAATAACAAATTTTAAGATTAGGGCAAAACCAAATATTAGTATTTGATTGCCATTCCGGGACAGTATAGTAATCAACTACGGTAATAGGAATAAATCTCTAATACTATATTTATTTAGTTTGTTTATGACTAGGTTTAGGAACCTTAATAATTAGTTAATTAAGATTTGTTCTAGATCTTATTAGTGAATTAGGATTTGTTCCAAATCAAATTTAAGAAAACCTATAATTGATCGACTTAGCCTCATAGTTATCATTATTGTTGAGAAAATCAAGATCTGCTCTTCTTTTTTTTTTTTTTCTAATCCGTACGTACGACTTAATTTCCTTTTTTTTTGGTCATCATATATTTGATACTTATCATTATATTGTTGCAATTAATTTGTCATGTGTAATTCCTTTGTTACGTTGATAATAATCGAAGTCCCAAAGACAATTAAGAATGTTATTATCATCATCTTCATGTGTCAATTATAATCCAGCTCCAGTTCCAGAAAGAAGAAGGCAGATTCATGATCTTCCTAAAGAAATTCTCCAAGAAATTTTGAGCAGAGTCTCTGCAAAATATGTTCTCAGATGTTGAAGCGTTTGCAGAATGTGGAAGGACTTAACCTCAACACAATATTTTGGTGAGTTGCATCATCATCGAAACCGAAGCCATTCTTCTGATGATTTCACGGTTCTTGTGGAGGAGAAGATTCGCCGCCCTCGTAAGCTGATTGAAAGTTGGCCGATTGATGAAACTTATTTCAAGACTGTACATGTTTGATGCATGGCGAGGAGGCGAAGAAAAAACGATAAATGTTAGTCCCCGTCCAGATTATAGGTACATTGATGCATACGAAGATCATGGTGATCATGGCGAGTCAGCCATGTATATATCTGGCTCCTCTTCTGGGTTGGTAGTCCTCCATCATAAGATAAACTTGTGCAGGCAATTCTCACGAAACTTCACAATTATCAATCCCATTTTTCCAGATAATAAGGTCAAGAGAAAGGTATCAGAGAATTCTCGAATTGTTGGCCAAATATTTGGAGCTTTTTTCCACCCTGTTCTAAAGGAATTCTGCATGCTATGGGGACAAAAACGACAACTCCAACAAGGACAACGACCACGGTACCGTAGGTTAGAAAATACTGTTGTGGAAGGGTATAAGTTACTTAATTTGGGGCCATCTCGACCCTGCTGGAAAACCCTTAATAATGAAAGCACTAGTCATATCCTCAAGAAACGCCAACAGCCCAGGATTGAACTTCCTAATATGGGAACCCTGGGTGTAACTTCGCCCGTAATCGTGGATGATGTACTGTACTGGATGGTTGAGGAGCGAACTCAATTAGACTGGCCTAATCCCAAATTTTGCGAAGAAGCCATACTGGGATTTGATACAAAAACTGAAGAATTCCACCTCTTGCCTCACCCGGCTCCGTGTTCTTGCTGCTGCGAAAAGAATTTTGATGAAGAACCTTTTGGTGACGAAGAATATCGTCTTGAATTGCTTTAGTATTACCAGACAACGATGCATCTCTTAGAGAATTATAATAATAATAATGGATCAGGAGGACGTCAATTATCCTTGTGTCAATTCTCAAATGTTAATGCCTCAATGCGTAATCAGCATTTGGATCTTCATAAAAGAGGAGATTATTAATCCTCCTCCTAGTTCATCAAGGGATCCTAATATGAACAAGAACGTGAAGGGATCCTGGATTAAAACGCACACGGTTAAACACAATCATAGTGATATTGTTGGACCATCCCAGCAGCAGCTTTCTTTTCTTGATCATCCGCATGCGTTCAGACCAGTTGCATTAATGGTAGATGAAGAATTACTACTATTGCGTTTGAAAGCCTTGGGATGTCTCTTGGTGTGGAATCTGAAACTGGGCAGCTGCGAGCGGTTTGAAAGCAAGAGGGGAAGTGATAATAATACTCCAGTTGGTGGAATTTGTGGTACCCTCACCCTTCTGCCTATAACAAACTCTAAACCTGAAATCATCTTATGGGAGGAATAGAGACAAAATTATATCTGCAGGGGTTTTTGGGACAATCAAATTTTAATTTTTTTTTATTTTTTTTTATTTTAAATGTTTTATGCAATTAATTCATATTCCATTCATTCATGTGGGGATTGATGAGATTTTATATATATATATATATATGTATGTATGTGTGTGTGTGTTTTTTTTCAAAATATACATATATTTTCTTCAGTTGGTGCAGCTAACATTAAAACGAACAAAATCGAGATTGGATTAAGAAAGATATACATATATATATATATATATATATATGATGAGACTGCCATTCTGCAAATACCATTCATGATCATAACTTAAAATGACCATAAGTCTGTAGATCAGAGTTATCATATATATATATATATAGCATCAACAATAATATTAATGTCTTTTCTTATTAATTCTCTCATTATCATTTCCTCCTAATGCTTTTTTCCCCAATTAATTATTCATCTTCATTCATATTCAACCAAACCACACTTTAATTAATTTGGATCCTCTCTTGCAATTCCTATATATATATATATATATATATATATATATGATATATCCAAATTTTAGAATATCAAATAAAGGAGATTTTCTTTACTGTTATTTTAATATATATAATTCAACATTGAATTTTTATTTTTTTAATACTAAATTTTAAGTCATGCTCACATATTTTATTATTTTATTATTTTTTATTTTTAATCATGCTAATTAAGCATCAAAACAATAAATTAATAATGTGATTATATAACTGCAATCCCCCAGACCGCCCATTATATAATTAAACATTCTGATAATAGCTCTGGAATTCAAACTTCATTGATCATTGAAAAAAAAAATCATCTGAAACCTCTGGGATTCATACTTCATTGAAAAAAAAAATCATCTGAAACCTCTGGATGGTACTTAGAAAAAAAAAAAAAACATCCAAAAATATTTCCTTCACAAAATATTAATCTCTGGGTCATGGCTTTGCTTGACAAAGCCAATTTTTCTGTTCCTAACAAAGAAATGGGTACAATGATTGTGAGGCAATGAGCTCCGACTCTAACTTCCAGTTCCGCTACCTGGGACATTATCTACTCGAAGGTCTTCAATTCCACTCATCTCAAAACTATTTTCTTATTCCGAAAATTAACCCATGAAGACGAGAGTGATTTAAATACCAAGTCCGTGCATGCAATGATGACTCAAGGGACTTGAACTCTGCGTTGGGAAAATGAGAATACTGAGAAAAATGATTTGGGAGTAGAAACATATATTTGACTTGGGTTACTGAACAATATATCAGTAAGGAAAGGAAACAAATTGCAGACTGCAATTGAATACAGGCAACAACATTAGTTTTCTTCTAAGTCTTTTAATTACTATCTTAATTTTTCTGTATCTTAATTTTTCTGGTTTTGGGGTGTGATAACATTTGGTTAACGGTTCAAATTCTTGATAGTGTGTAAGTAGGATTAGAACATATTCTTGATTACTCTTGATGATGATGGTTTTGATATTGTAAAGACCACATACGGTTGAACCACACTCCTTCGTATACGTCAGGAGTCCATTGATGAGAAAGGTTAGGGGCAGAGAAGCTGTTGCTTGATGCCGTTCCACCGATTACTCCACCTACTGATGCACTGGTCATACTAGCTAGACTTTTTCCTTGAACTAGAGATAGAAGGGGAAAGGTACTCCTTTCACCGTGCGTCTTCAGCGCTTTATAGAAAGTATAGAGAGTGAATGCAATAAAAGAGATCAGCTTAGAAGACGGCCGAAGATAAGTCCTGAAGTAGGATCGATGGTAGCGATGTGGTAAACTATATACTTCAATTGCAGTGAAGGGATTATAACAATATGTACGTTCTTGATTAATCTTGAGAGCAATTTCTAGAAATAAGATTATTTTATAAAAACTTTTTGACAATATGACTCTTTTTAATAACAATGATACAAATAGGGTTTTCGCACTCATCGAATGCGAATTCACTGAAAACGCAATCCATTAATGTGAATTTAAAGCAAAAAAATAATTGAAAAATAAAATTAAAAAATATTAAAATAATAAAGTAAATATAATATAATAATATTTATTTTAGAAATTAAAAAAGTACTATATGAATAGGAAAAGTCTACTCAACTGGACGAGTGAAAGAAATATCCGGTTATCCGGATGTTTCAACCGGACAAGTGAAAGTCAAATCCGGTTGTCCGGATGTTTCTTGATACACCTCATTATAAATAAAACAAAAACCCCCCTTTCCGCCTCTTGTCTGCATTCTCTCCCCCAAATTTGATTATAAATAAAAAAGAACCCCTCTTGTCTGTATTCTCTCCCCCAAATTGTCTGAATATTCTAAATACTTCGATTCACTTATTTGTGTTTCTCCCCCCGTCATTCAAACACTTCATCAACATACCCAATAAACTATTAAACAAACCTAGCCCGAGTGGGTAACCCTAATAAAACATGGTCAAAATACGTGGAGGCCGTCGGGGAAGAGCTAGTGGTAGAGAAGGTCGGTCGGGTGGCAGAATAGGAGGTGGAGATGGCGGCATGAGTCAACGAGGAGATGATGATGACTCCCAAGGTGGAGATACATTTATAGAATTTGAAGGTACATTTTTTACTGATGATGTGGCCATTGATTTCTACAAAAAATCCTCGAATAAAGCTATATGTGGAGGTAAATGGTGCAATACATCCGAATTTGTCAATGGTTTGGAATCGATTATCAAAAATTTTAATGCCTTGGGTTGGTCAAAACTGTTAGTAATTTCTGATAATTATTATGAAAAATTAGTGAGACAGTTTTTCTCCAATATGAGAGAAATTGATGGAACTTTGCTTATCGTGGTTAAAAGTACTAGAATCAATTTTGATGATGCATGGATTAATAAAATGTTAGAGTGTCTAAATGTGGGTGGTGAATACTTTGTTCTTACTAAATGGAGTCCTATCGTTGTGAAAAGTGATTTAAAGGATTTCCATATGTCGAGGTTAAGCGTGGGTCGAAAAAATTGAACATGACATATTTTACCCATTGTCATCGAGTTTTATATCACATCATTACTAGTATTCTTGCCCCAACCCAGGGTCATAAAACCGATATTAGTCATGTGAGTCTTCACCTGTTTTATGCAATTATACAAAAAAATTTGATAAATTACAGTACTTTTTTCATAAAATACTTGATGTTGTGTAAGTCAAATCACAGCATGGATTGTGTTTTAAAAGGATAATCAATAGAATTCTTACTGCATATAAAATTCCATTGGATTATGAGTAACCTATTATTCCCAATGGCTTTGACATAATAGATGTTGAATGCTTTAGACGTATGCATATGATCCATATTGGGAATAAGTGGATGTATAAAAAATCTAAATTTCGTCTATGTGGTGTCGATATAATGTCGCAAATTGGAAACTATATATATGATGACATTGGAGGAGTTCATAGAAGTAGTAATAGGCTAGAAGGAGAAAATAAAGCCGGTCCAAGCAGTAGTGTAGGTAGTAGAAGAATGGAGGAAGGAGTCATGAGTGTATTGATGCAATTGCATTCAAAATTTAACAAAATGGATAAAAAGATGACTAAGATGAACAAGAAAATTAACCTCTGCAATGAAAAGATTGACCACATTATGACGAAAAAGCAAGAAGTTTCTTTCATGAAGAGTGATGCACGTAAGGACGAGGGGGATAGCAATGGTGAAGACAAAGAGGATAGCGGTAGTGAGGAGGATAATGAAGATGAGCAAGAGGAAGATAAAGATGAGCAAGAAGAAGATGAAGATGAGCAAGAGGAAGATAGAGAAGACAAAAACGAAGAAGACAAAAAAGCGGATGATGAAGTAGAAGATATGAAATTAATTGGAAGAAGAAGATGAGAATATTAATTCATTTGAAGTGAGATCGAAAAAGAAAAATGATTTCAATAGAAAGATGGAACTCTTTTTTTTTGTATTTTTTTAATTGTATTATTTTTTTTATTGCAACTGTATTTGCAACAATTGCATTTCAATGTTCCTTTTTTACATATAATCTGATGCGATTACCTTTTCCCCTTCAAATACAAACTTTTGTCCTCATTTTTAAGTAGAACATAAAGTTCTTGAATGATATAGTTAGCCAGTAAAAAAAACGCTAAAATTTCATCTTCCTGCCTCTGAGAGTTTTTCTATGATGATAGCTACCTGTTTTATCCGGACTTGCATTCGGATGGGTGACAAAATTTTATGGCATTCGATATTCGCGTCCGGATACCAAGTATGGATTTTCTCTGTTTTATCCGAATTTAAATCTGGATTACTGACCAAATGTTATGGCATCCAGTACAAGCATCCGATGTTTGTAGAATTGTAATGCTCCTGACGAATGTTGTATCATCCTGATTACGAATCCGGATTCTCCCTATTTTATCCGGACTTACATCTGGATTGGTAACAAAGCGTCCGGTATTGATGTCTGAATATTTGAGTTTGATATGGATTTTATAAAATATAAATTAATTCATTGGAAAAAATAATAATAATGCACCTCATACTTTTAAAAATATTTAAATTAATTATATAATTAAATATCAAATAATTTAGAACAATAATTTCCTCGAAAATTTGAACTCGCATGGTGAATGCGAATTGTTTAAAATCGCATTTGGATAATGTGAAGTAGAATTTTAATAATCCGGAAGAATGTTGTCTCTTCCGGATACCAAGTCCGGATCCTCCTTATAATGATCCGGACGAATGTTGTATCATCCTGATTACAAATCCAGATTTTCCCTGTTTTATCCGGACTTACATCGGGATTGGTGAAAAAGTGTCCAGTATTCGCGTCTGAATATTTGAGTTTGATATGGATTTTATAAAATATAAATTAATTCATTGAAAAAAATAATAATAATGCATCTCATACTTTTAAAAAATATTTAAATTAATTATATAATCAAATATCAAATAATGCACCGATATGGATTTTTTTGTTTAACACCAAATGCAGCAACCCCTTTTCAGTGACCCTTTCTCGTTTTTCATTTTTTTTACAAATATTTATTATGTTATTATTTTATTTTATTATATTTAATTCATTATTTTAATAATTTTTATTTTATTTTTTTACCATATGTGTTTGCATTTGCTGAATGCGATTTTAGAGAGTTCGCATTTAGCAAATGCGAATGCCCTATACTTAGAATAGTTGTTAAAAACAGTCCTATTGTTAAAAACTTTTGGAAAAGAATCATATTTCTAGAAATTACTCTTAATCTTGATGATGATGGTATTCATGATGTAAAGACCATATATATATATATATATATATATATATATACGGTTGGGATCGATGGTAGTGAGGTAAAATTCTTCCATGTGAGGCTGCAAGAAACGATTCAATTCAAATATTCTGGGTGAAAAAAGGATCTTGGCTAGCTCTGCAGGGTCAGCAATATGCATGAGAGGAAGTAATCATCATAAGGGATATCATGTTGTGATTAATCTTCCACTCATCCAATGCTGCCATTAGGGCTGAGAACGAACACGAACGTTCACGAACAAGCTCGGGATCGGTTCGATTAAAGCTCGGCTCGAGCTCATTTATTTAATAAATAAACGAACACGAACAAGATTTTAGGCTCGATTAATAAATGAACAATAAATGAACACATCGGTGAAAGCTCGTTTATGTTCATGAACAGCTCGTTAAAAAGCTCGTTTATAGCTCGATTAAAGCTCGTTAAAAGCTCGATTAAAATATTAATTATATAATATATATTGTACTTATATACTAAATATTAGAAATAATCATATTTTTATATATTTATTTATTAAGTCACAAATCACAATATACGAGTGTTTGAATTGTTATAATAAGCTAATATTTTATAGGCGTTTGAATTGATGTATTTATTTGAGTGAAAATTTATATTAAAAAAATTATACAATTGTAAAAAAGTTATTGTTTTTGTGAGAATTTTGAATTATTTAGTTGGTGTTGTTTCTTTGAACAATGTATGTTGTAATTTATTTTATTTACATTTGAATATAACTAATAGATTGTGTTAACTATTATCAAAATATTTGATAAATTATTGTATCGTGATTGAATAATCTTATTTGTGCAAAAAAAAGTGATAAAAAAACAGAAAAAAAAAAAAAAAGTAATCGAGCTCGAGCTCAAATAAAGGCTAAACGAGCTGATCCCGAGCCGAGCTCGAGCTCGAAATTTTGTACTCGAGCTCAAGTTCTAGGCTAGACTCGAGCTCGAGCCTGAAGAAAATTAAACGAGCCGAGCTCGAGCCCGGCAAAGCTCGGGCTCGGCTCGGCTCGATATCAGCCCTGGCTACCATTAATGTTTTGAAGCTTTTTTTTTTTTTAACCTCTCTTTCATACACTATCGTTGTTGTCTCTTTTTCATGTATAGCAGTATATGGGGTAGGGGTGATATCGAGCCGAGCCAAGCCCGAACTTTAGGGTGTTCGGGCCCGACTCATTTATTAATCGAGCCTAAAAATCTGTTCGTGTTCGTTTATTTATTAAATGAACGAGCTCGAGCCGAGCTTTACGCGAACCGAAATGAGCCCGAGCTTTGTTCGTGAACACTTCCCCACTTGAATAAAAATGTATAATTTAGTTAAATTAATATATTTTGTCTCTTTACATAAATGTCCAAATTTAATTCAAACTCATATATAATGATTTGTGTGCTTATATGTATAAAAAATCGATTTTTTCTATTAAAAATCTATTATTTAAGAGTTTTACTTAGGGTATATATTATTTATATTGTATAATTTATACTTTAACTAAATTCTTAACACGTTGTTGACCAACCTAAACGAATCTTTCACTTGCTTGTTGATTTATTATTTATTTATTAACCTAACGTGAAGTTTTGTTTGTGTTCACTTGTTTATTAAGTAGACGAGATTCAGTGGAACTTTAACCGAGCCTATCTCGGTCTTGTTCATAAAGGTTTATGTTCGTTCTCACCACCGTATAGTGTGATTTGTGTGTCAATAAATGTATATATAAAAACCCAATTATATATTTCTATTGTTTAATAGTTTTATTTCGTGTATAAGTTCAATATATATTATATAATTAATATTTTAACCGAGTTTTTAACGAGCTTTAACCGAGTTATGAACGAGCTTTTTAACAAGCTGTACATGAACGTAAACGAGCTTTCACACATATGTTCATTTATTGTTCATTTATTAATCGAGCCTAAAATCTTGTTCGTGTTCGTTCATTTATTAAATAAACGAGCTCGAGTTGAGCTTTTATCGAGTCGATCTCGAGCTTATTCGTGTTCATTCTCAGCCCTAATATGGGGTTGAATTGTTTTCCAAGTTTGTCACTGTTTTGTAAATCTTTTTTTACGAAATTTTCAGTACAATATTCATTTGAAGAAGTAGAACTGATCAGAATGTGATGAATAGGGTATGATTTTTCAGTTTGTAATGGTTTTCTGGGAATAAGAATTACTGATCGATGTTGCCATTTCTCATCTGTTCGATCTTTGTGTATTTTACTGTTGCAAGGGAGAGTGTGTAATTCCTGCATTTTTTTTTTCTGAACGTATAAAATTTCATGGATTATTTTAATGTCGATTAAGCACCAAGATTTTATTTTTCTTTTTCTAATGATTACAAATGTTAATTGCCGTTTTCCATACTTCTCTTATAAGGAGACAACTGTGATCGATATGATAAATTCCAATTTCGGATAGTCTTACACATTGTTTAAATAAAAAACCATTCATAAAAATTGGGAAATGAATGAGTTTCAAAAAAAAAAGTGAATCTCAGTTGAATTGTTTCATATGTTCAATCATTTTGCTAACACTAAAAAAAATGATAAACTGGCAACTTTGTCTGTCTAAAGTTTTTTTTTTCGGATTTTGAGGCTATATAATTAAAACTTTTTCTTTGCAGTTTAGAAATTAACCTGACTTTGTGTGTATACTTTTTCATGCATAGTACACAAACAAAGCTATATATGGTGGTCAAAGTTTGAAGTGATATATGTTTGATCTCATGTTTAAATAATGTTCAAATTACATACTATACATGAAACTCTTTCATCATCGATCCAAACAACACAAATTCAACAGTATTAGATTCTAAATTCATCCTTCTTCTCCCCATAAAGTCTTCACAACTCCCTTCACAATTGTGACAAACACCAACTCTTATCATCAATGATAAAAAATAAAAAAAATAAAAAAACGTTTAACAGTATAATTTCAAGAGGGTAAAAGTATATATTATATATGTTGCATTAATATTCTTATAGTAAATTAATATATAGTTGTATATAGCAGAGAATATAAAAGAATAAATTAATGCCTTTCTAATTGAAGCTGCCATGATCCTCCTCTTCATTACAAAGTTTTTGTCCTCGTTGAAGCTAGCCATGCATGCATGCTCCTCTTCATTACAAGTTTTAATTTGTAGCTCATTCCATCAAATTAATCTCAAAAGTGGACATATAATAATTAATATATAAGCTTGGATCCATGTTAATGGATTTGAGATTTGACAATTTTTCATGTACACAAATTTGTATATCCAATTAATGAAATCCAAATTGGCCATTAGGAAACTATATTTATTACAAGGTGTTACATGAGTTATATATATATATATATATATATAGATGTTTTGCAAATCTGATGAACATGAATGGTAATTAACGTAGTGAAAAAGAATCACATTGAAATCAATACTAGAGTTCTAGATTTTGGTCCCGTACGTTGCAACAAAAAAAATAAAAATACTTTTATCCCGTTATAATATTAATTTGTCACACTCAATAATTAAGCATCATATCTTTATCAAGGTTAAAATGTCATTGATCCAAAAAAAAATGAAAATTTTGCATTATAGAAAAAAATTTCTTTAAAGCATACACTAGATTTAATTTAGTTAGGTTCTAGGTCACTACGTACTTACATTCATAGAAAAGGGTTCACGTTTATCATATATATAGCATAGATTTTCCCTTCCAAAATTAAATTTGGTGTAGCAATCGGCCAATAACTAATTAGGCCAGAAATTAAAAAGGGCTTCTTTAATTTGTCTGTTTGTTTTCAGTTTCACGACAATTAAGCACATGAGGGTTTTACTCTTATTATTGCTTTAATTCATATATATACCATATTAATATTTGTATGTTGCATTCACTTAGTATATATACTCTAATTTATGATGATGCTCGACTAACTATGATATGTATCTAATCCAATAAAGGGTATATATCCTGCGATGTTCTTAATTAATTTTACTTTAATTTGTTTGGTTTTAATTACATCTTATATATACGTGTAATTGATTATTTAATATAACCAGTCATAAAATTGAATTAATGATCTCCCATATAGATCTAGTAGAGATTATGATATGCAGTAGAGAGAAAACTTTTGGAACTTATCATATTGTTAATCAGTACAAGAACTTAGTTTCAACTAATTAAGTTCCATCATTGAACACATGAGCCATTCAATAAATGTAGAGGATGGATAAAGAATGTTTACATATATATATTAAGCCTTTTATGATGATGAGTTCTTAAAATTAAGGAGGACTCTTGAGTACTCCCCTTAGATTTGGTTTTGATCTCATAATAACCTCCTTTTTGTAGAAGAAAAAAAAACAAATAACAATTATCTGAATATCCAATTATTAAGATGATACTAGCTAGCAAGTAATCAATAAGGATATGTGTATTGGTCAAAATTAATATGACTATATGTGTGTGTGTGTGTGTGTTGAATTTGGCAGAGTAGTTTTATATGTGCTTATTAATTAATTATCGATCCCATCTGATTAATTAATTATCAAAATTAATTTGAGCTCAACTCGTGATAATATATATCGTTTTTATAAGCTTTGTAGGTTATACATATTTGAAGACAATCAAAGTGGCATGCAGGCAGCACTTTGATGAAAGAGGTCTCATTTCACTAGTGTCTTAACAAATTTTTTTTTTTTTTTTTGGCTTAACACCATAACGGACAAATCGTCACATCTATTTTTATTATTTAAGTTCTAGAAAAATGATCGGACATAACCAACATCACCATTACATAAGTTAAAACTCTACTGTTTACTTACATTATTAATACTAACAAGCTAAATAATCCTATTTTTAAAAGAGGGAACCCAAACTTATCACTAGTGTCTTAACATATTGTTAAGTTGCTGATCAAGAACATTCACTCATCAATTCATTCCCAATTACGCGATGAGTACCTTAACAGTACTATATATAAATATTAACAACACAGAAATGCTTTCATCTGCTTGAATGCTTAATTAGCTCTTCAGTACTTTTAATTGTTTAATTTTCAGCTTCACACACACACACACACATATATATATATATATATATGCACAAGCTAGTATGCATGGTCATGAATTAATTGCACTTAGAATATCGATCATATCTTAATTTGATGCATGCGTTTTGATCATGAGAGCCTAGCTTTAATTTCTGCACTTTGTTAATTAGGATCTTCCATCTAGCTAGTTTTATTAGTACAGGTGCGTTTTCAAAAGTTCCTGAAAAGAGCCTTATAATCGTTTTGTTGTAACCATTTAAGTCAATCGATCTCTTGACAAAATAGGAATTAATTTCAACTATAGATACTAATCCATAATTAATACAACCAAACCTCTCAATAAGATTATAATTAAGGCTTTCAATAATATATATATATATGTGTGTGTGTGTGTGTTAGTGTACTTCAGCCTTCATGCACAACCCCATCATATATATGATGATATTGGACGTGCTATAAGCTCTTAAAGAGGCCTGCGGGGAATTTGACGCATCCATCAATTAATATTATTGCTGCGTGTGGCTTTAAATAAAACAAACAGTGAGATAAATATGTTTTGGTTTTGCTATACCATATATATTACGTGTGTTACTCAGCTTTTTTTGCTTTTGCTTGTCTAAGCTTTCTTTGTTGGAACTCCAAAAACAAGACTTTCTTTCTTATGTGTCATTTATATAAATGGCTTCTTCTTGTTGTTTTTTTTTTTGCCGTCTGCGCTGTATAATAAAGAATTAAACTTGTTTTTGCCCCATGTATATATGCAAACATTAACCATATATTGATCTTCTCATCATCTTAATTATGTGTGGATTGATAATGTGTAAATATATATATATATATATAAATGGTTCATTATTCCAATATATAATTAGTGATGATCAATTAGCTGAATATATATATATATATAGTTATAATATATAATTAAGTCCTTATTATAAGGATATGGATATTGTACATGTTTTGTCATCAGCTAGCTCATGATGTGCTCAGACATGTTCACTCTTGAATCTTGATGATCAGTTTAATTATATTTTACAACATCCCATTAATTATAAATATGGATTCTTTGTACAAAATTATCTTATTTTATAATGTATTAAATTAAAATTATGTATTATGATTCATTCATTTCTTGGTTAGAATTTAATAATTATAACGTGATTTTAGTGATATTTATATAAATCCTTAATTTTAGTGAAATTATATAGTTTTGAACATTAAAAATAATAAAACAAAATAATATTGGACATGAGATCTGGTTTCTTAATAATAAACTTAATTTTAATTTTGTGGCCAATATATATATATATATATATATATATATATAATTGTTGTTTTTGTTAGTGAAACATTTTCATATATATATATATATATATAGATGTGATTCTACCCATTAATTAGTACAAGTATATATATAATGACACACAAACACATAATTTATATATGGAGAGAGATTTGACAGAATTACATCATCCAGCATAGATAAGCAGAGCGGTACAAGCTGAATTAAAACTTAAAAACTTAAAACTAAACACACAGTACAGTACTACATTACAGTAGAGATTTTTTTTAAAGAGACAGACGACATTGACACAAAATGAAAGAGCTAAGCAAGCTAGACATCACTATGGATATCATGTGTACGCAAACACATTACATAAGGATAACATGCAGCTCATGTGAAGAAAATCTTTGTAAGCTTCCTTCATCATCATCTTCATCTTCATTATCATCAGCTTATATAAGGAAAACGGCATTGCAGACACAGTATCCATGTGTTTTATTCTTCCTTCATATATCATCATGCATATCCATCACTAGACACTACTACTTTGTTGAACTCATGATCCACGACATATCTCTGCTTATCCAACTCCATCAAACAAAACACCATCTTAACAACGCACCAACATTCAACGTTTCTTTCCCTGCAATTAATATTAATGCATTCAAGAAGATCAATGATCATCATATACTAAGAAATTCAAGAAAATTCAAGAAATTAATTAAGAACAAAGAGATAAATATTTAACCTTTCGTCCGGTGTTTTCATTCACCTTGTAACGGTTAGCATCTATGGAATCCAACCATGAGCCAGGAGCCAGTTCCTGAAAATGCAGAATTAACAAGAAAATCAGTTTATAATATATATATGTATGAATCCCAAAAGAGCTAGAGAGATAAAAATTCAACAAAAACCCTACAGGTTGCCAATTTCAGGCTGATATATACTTACATCAATGTGCCTCTGGACATTTTTTGGCCTCCTGATCTGTGGCTTCCTGGGAGGCCTGTTTCCAGTCATAACAAACAGATCATCAGAAATCTCTTCATCAGTTAGTTGTACTGCGACTGGAGGAAATCTGGGTTGAGTCTGCTGCTGCTCCTGCTTTGGTTCTTTCCCTTTGTTTTTCTTATTATTCTCCTTAGCATTCTTCTTCTTATCATGATCATCTGCAGCGATCTTGCTTTCTCCATCATCCTCTTCCACGATCTGCTTCTCTTTTTTCTTCTGTGCTGACTGATCGTGATCACCTTCATCCTTGGTTGAGGATCCCAAGACCCCAGTTTGGCAGTTAGGCTTTCTTGTCCTCAAACTCCCTATCTTTTCATCCAAATCATCAGAGTGATCATCACCTTCAGGCATAAGTACTGGTTTATAATCCTCGTCCATTTCTTTGTTTGGCTCCACTATTTCCATCTTTTTCTCTTTCGATCCTTGACCTTTCTTCTTTGGATTGCGAACATAGGTCTTGAGTGGCTTTTCTTCCTTTTTGCCTGTATTGAATTGCAGTTCTTGTTTATTCAGTTCACAGTTTATTTCCACTCCAGTATTTGCACGTACCTTCTCCTCTTTAAGATCTTCTTTTCGGTGCTTGTGTTGTTTGCTGACCTCTTCTTCATCAATGTCCCAAACAGACAACTTTTCCTCGAACTTTCCAATCATTTTCTCTGAGGCAAAACTGACTGGCCTAGAGTCGATGTTCTTGCCCTTATCAACATTATCGACTGCAAATCCACTCTTCAACAAATCAAGGCAGGTTGTCTCCTTGTCATCCATAGGGAAGTCATACATTAATGGGGATGTTGCTCCAGAAGAAGAGTCAGACTTGGGAGCATGCCAGGGACGAAAAGATGAGGGTTTCTGGGAAGTAGTGCCAGATGTTGAGAATTTGATACGCAGAGGAGATGCATCTCTGGGTTGCACGGGAATGTCAGAATCAGCATTGGTTTGTCCACGACTAGGCCTTGCAGTTGATATCATGGACGAAGAACCAGAATAATTTTTTGACAAGCTTTCATGCAACCAATCAATAATTCCAGATTCTGTTGGAGATGATTGTTCAGAAGCATTAGCAGCCACAGCATTAGGAGGCACAGCATTAGCAGCCACAGCATGAGCAGCAACAGCATTAGCAGCCACAGCATTAGGAGCCACAGCATTAGCAGCCACAGCATTAGGAGCCACATCATGAGCAGCCACAGCATTAGGAACCACAGCATTAGCAGCCACAGCATTAGCTAACTGAGGTTGCTGCATTTTTGAGGGCGATGATGATGATGGTCTTGCCGATCTGCGCCAGCGCCCGCGAGTGGGGTTGTTACTGCTCTGGCTCTTGGTGGACCACTTGAGGTCAGTGGGCAGATCGAAATTCTCAAGTAGCCTTTGAGACCATGGCGGTGGTGGCGGTGGCGGTGATGAAGCCATTTCAGAATCCTTGAAGCTTCTTGAGCTCTTCACACAAATGCACAAAAATGGAACGAATTAATAATGAAAAAAAGAACACAAATGGAAGTAATTAAATATATAATTCAAGTGCAAACGAGGTATCAATATCCATTTCACCACCACATATAGAGATGGTGAAATTCATTTGCATTTGTGTAAGATTGATTGAAGAAGTCATGAATTCGATGGCTTCCCCCTGATCTGTATCAAAGGTTACAAGATCGATAACAAAAATAGAAAACATGTCAAGATCAGAATTTTCCAACATTTCATTATTAACAAGAAAAAAAGTGGAACAAAAATCCCATTTAACCTAGAGATCCATTAGCAAAAAAGAAGGCAAAATTAAAGAAATAAGAATAAAAACTCACATACCCTAGCTAGATAGTTCTTGTGTGCTCTCTCCTATGTGTATGTTTGCATCATTGCATGTGTGTTTGGGGTTATATATATGGATATTCTGAGCTGCAGTACTGTGAGCTGATGAGAACAGATAGCCTCGATCTCCCGTTGTTTGTTTGGTTCAAGTACTGATCGATTGATCCCTTCTGCTTGATCCTTCACAACGTACCGTCTAGGAGTAAAACATGTACATAACCTGCAAAACATCCCAAAATCAAGAAAGGAAAAAATAAGAGCCAAAAGTCATGAAAAACTAAGGATACAGAAATTGGGGTTTCTTTTTCTCATAGTTTAATTTTTCTCCATGATGAAAAGTACACCTATATCTTTAAGCTGGATTATAAAACGCCAATGGCGTCGGACCTCAAGCTTCAAACCCCTGTTCAGAAACAGCAAAAGAAACGAAAAACACAAAGAGTTAGTAGTCATGATGAAAAACCCTAAAAATAATAGGGATAATCAAAAACATGTGTTTGTGTGTGTCAGTGTGTGTGTGTGTGTTTTCTTTTCTTGCCTGGATACTTATACTCTGAGTGTCAACTGACACTCAGAGAAAGAACCCTTGAAGAAGCAAAACAACACTAACACTACTAACACTACTACTACTATAGAGAAGAAGAGCTGAAGAGCTGAAGGTGTGAGGAAGAAAGCTCACCAAGGGTCGGTTTATAAAGAAGTGAAGGAGGGAGTGAAGCAAAGATGGAGACAAAATAGGGTGGTTGTAATTAAATTGACAATTTTGCACTTGTTTTTCTCAGTGGGATAGAGGAGATTTAAATTTTGATTTGGAAGTATTTGAAAAACCGAGAAAATTACAGCTTTGAATCCAATGCGACATGCAAATGTAAGGCTAAACACGTGTTGTGTTGCTTGGCTGGTGCTGATGTGTTTTCACCATGAACATCCACCTCCAAAGGTCGAACAAAACCTGTGTGCTTATCTCTTGTAAAACCATTTTTCAGTCTAGTCTAACTTAATCCCTTTTCCAGTTTCCTGTATACCGCTATCTTTTTACGTTACAAAATTTTTCACTCCATCTCAAATGGATTTTTGCGCTTGAATTCTGGTTGAGTTTTGTTTCAATCCTCGCTAAAGACACTGAACAATGAATCCATCCTCATCTTTGCTTCTCTCTTTGTACAAATCTCTTACTCATGTATAGTGTATAGGAGTAGTACTTGTTGGAGCTGATGAGAAGTGAAGTGAAGAAGAAAGACGTACTGTACTGATCCCCCAAACAATTTGCGACTTAGATAGAGATCATCACATGGTTTATGGATCAAATTGTGCGCGCATTCAAAGAAATTTAATTCTTATATTTGTAACCATAAAAGAGTCTGAAAAACTGTAAAGAAACAAAGTACTTGTTGCTAATTTGATTTGTTGCTCACTGAATATAGTATTGCAAATTAAGGTCACAAATTGATTTGTGTTAGTCACCATATATCTAGACATAAAATCTAGACATAAATTAAATAAGTGTATATATGAAGCCTTAATTGTCTACATGAATGGTCTGCCATGGTGAATCTTGGGGGTGTGAATTGAATTTAGTAGTACTATTGCATCTTATAATTCAAACAAATAATTAATATATCTTATTGTTTTGTATGCAATATTTTCTTATATAGCATTCATTCATTACGTTGTAATCTGTGAAGGGCAAATGCCAATTTAGTCAAGGTTCTGAATAGGCAACAAGTAATATATATTTGCTGTGTAGGATGCAATGTAAAGAAAAAATGAACGTAGCTTAGATTTAGTCTAAGGTTCTGGATCGAATAGGCAATAAGTAATTATTATATTTGTTTTGTAGGATCCTGTTAAAGAAAAAATGAACGTATAGAGATTTAGTCAAAAATTCTGAAGATTTTGCCTCGAATGAAATTGAAATATAATGTTCGAACAATTTGATGAATTGCCATACTTGGCATAGAAGAGATATATATATGCTCAAATTAGTTTTTTTTTTTTCTTTGCATCATATATATTGATTAACAAAGGAAGCTTGGCCACATTCTTTACACACTTAACTAAGACTGTTAAAAAAAATTCTAGCAATACAACTAAAGTAAGTTAAAATGTAGCCAAATTAAGCACATATATAAATATATATGCATTCAAAGGATGATACCAACTCATTTTGAGTTCTTTGCATGATTAGCAAACATTTCATTGCTCTTAGATTTTGCAATTTCAAGAAAAGGTTTGTTTCTTCAACATTTTGCAAATTGAAATGTATCCCTTCAATCAATGTAAGAGTTTTTCAATAGTGAAATATTTACGATACTCCAAACAAATGAAGTTTAAACAAAAGTTTAACAACAACTTCTTCCTTTATTACAATTAATTATTTTTGTAGCTCTTTAAAAAAAAAAAACCTGAAAAAATGACTGTTTAACAAAATCACCAAAGGTTACATCCAAAATATTAAAAAGGACAAAATCCTATAAGATAAAGAGTAATTAAGTTCATCGATATCATTTCACATCAAAGAGAAAATAGGATATTGTATTGTGTACCTTTTTTTACCTTCCCTTTTTTTTTCTTGTCTTAGTCATAGTATGTAAACTTTTATTTACTAAATAATGTGTTTCCATATTTGCAACAATTATAATACTTTTGTTTTCCATGTACTAAAACAAAGTATCTTTTTCTTATTTATTTTTACATGAAAGCTCACTTAGTATCTATTTTACTTATTTCCTCTATTTTGAAAATGAATAATATATTTATAAGAATTAATGTTTGGGATTAGTATTTTGTTTGTTCATTTTACTGTTGGATTGAAGAGAGAAAGTTGAGGGTTTGAAAATTAAATCATTTTTTTTATTATTAACAATACAATTTAGCATAATGCTAACTTATCTATCGAGACTAATCTAACCTATTATAAGCAGAGGCGGATGGAGGGGGATGCGGGGGGTGCGGCCGCCCCCCGAAATTTAAAAAATTATACTAGGACCTTATAAAAATTTCAAAAAATTCAATTGAATCCATAAGAAAATTATAATTTTGCACCCCCAAAATTAAAATATAACTTCTACTATGTAATCTTGCCCCCCAAATTATGATTTCTGGATCCGCCACTGATTATAAGTGCAGAAACTCCTGATGACTTGTCCACATCATGTTCGTTTGCTTCTGTTGATGTTTTCCTTCTCAAACTTTTTATCTGGATTGTAAGGATTATGGATTAATAAATAAATAAATGTTATTTAAAAAAATTATTATTAAAAAAAAAATCCCTATTATAAATGCTATATGCCTATACAATAACCCTAACAAATAGCAATGAATACTAGACTCCGTATTGTGAATTTGGTTTGAAAATCAAATCGTCCAAACAATCGAAGTTGTAATTAGAGGATATTTGGTCTTTCTTACAATCAGCCCATTTGAAGGACCAAACTGAAAATAATTGCCAGCCCATTTAAAAGACCAAACTGAAAACACCGGTCCGATTTGAGTAGCCTACTATAAAAGATCAAACTCGTCCATTTTGAGTGGCCTTTTCTAAAAGAGTGAATTGGATATAAATGGGATATTAAAAGTCTAATACGAGATCAAAATTTGATGTACCAAAACTCAAAAATTTTCATCAAATCTCAATTTTTTCGGGTTATATAACACACGTATTTTGGTAAAAAATGACAAAGTTATAAAATGTGTTGATTTTGACTTTTTCTCTAATGTTTTTTCACCCACCTCAATCGTGAACATGCATCCTTATGAACAGTTTCAAGAAATGAGAAATTTTGATTTTTTTACCAAACTTTCATTTTTCATTGGGCATAACACACGTATTTCAGCAAAAAATAACAAAATGTAAAAATACATTGATTTTGACTTTCTTTGTACTGTTTTTTGCACTCACCCTGATTGTAAATATGTATTCTAGTGAATATTGTAAAAAAAAAGTGAAAATTAAAATTTTGACCAAACCTCCATTTTTCATGGGTTATAACACACGTTTTTCGGTTAAAAATTACAAAATAAAAAAACGTGTTGATTTATACTTTTACCCTACTATTTTTTACACACATCTTAATTGTGAACATTCATTCTAATGAACAATGTACAAAAAAAGTAAAATTTAGATTTTTCACCAAATTTTCTTTTTCATAGGCTATAACACATGTATTTTAGTCAAAAATAGCAAAATTCAAAAATGTGTTGATTTTGACTTTTTTGTTATATTTTTTTACAATCATCTCAATTGTAAACATAAATTCAAGTGAATGTTACAAAAAAAAAAAGGGTGAAATTTAACTTATTTTCAAAAAGAATCTCACTTTTGGTGAGCTTAAGTCTTTTGGTTTTAGAGAAAAACATTATGACTTTTTTAAAACTATGTGTGCTTATTTTTAAGTGTTCATTTTTTATTATTAACTTAATAAAAAATAAATAAATTCAATAATTATAGCTAAAATTTTAAAAGTAAAAATTTCAATAGTCTGTTTTTTTATTATGGACTCAATAGGTAACATGTAAATTAGTAGATTATAGAAAAATAAGTAAAATATTTGAAAAACCTCAATTTGTGTATGTTATAACCCACACTACTACCTTTTGCAAGTTCACTTCTTCTTACTTGGACTTTGCTTGTATTCCATACAAATTCACTATTCTTTATAGTTTTTGTTCTTACTTGGACCTTACTCTTACTCCATACAAATCTACTTTTCTTAATAGAATCTTAACCCACACTAATACCTCTTGCAAGCCCACTTATTACTCTTAATTGGACCTTACGCATACTCTATATAAATCTACTATTCTTTATTGAACCACAACCCACATTAGTACCTCTTGCAAGCACACTTCTTCTTCTTCTTCTTAGTTGGACATTACTTTTACAGTTTACTCGATACAAATCCACTATTCTCAATAGATCTTAATCCAACCCCAAAGTATTCGTGGGTCTGACACTAAGAAGATCTGGATCCAAGTCCATGGATTAGCAGCCAGTGCAACACCAAGAAGATCTTGACCCAATTCTATAAATCAGTAGCAATTTGTTTCCGAAATGTAACACTAAAAAGAGCACACATAGCCCACACCATGCACGTTTGTAATTAACTGGTTAAATTACCCAAAACATCTAATACCAATTGTTAGGGGTACTTAGGCATTGATACACATACACTTGTTACTTGTTAGTGCATAACCAAAGAAAGAATCCAACTCGAATCCCAAAACTTAAGTATATAATTTTTTTTAACAATGTATTATAGTTTAAAATTGGTGGGTTCGAATTCTCACCAATTTTTTTTTTTATTTATAATTTACGAGATTTTTAAATTACTATATATAGTTTTAAAATTTTAACAATGTATTATACAAAGTAATAGAGGGATTCTTCAAACAAAGATGAATTTGCAAATTATTGTCTTGTAATATAATACTTATTTTAAAAAATGGACCAAAAAATCGATAACTTTGAATCTACAACATAGAGCATTGCTTAACATAATTTATGGATTGAAAAAATAATTTGATTTATGCGTATTGAAAAAAATAATCACAAGGATTTAATGCATAGGTTTACAAATTACAGGGGTTAATTTGGGAGCTCTCAAACCGTACGGATTCTTTTATAATTTACACATAATCATATAGTATATATATTCGTTCATACATTTGTGTAGGGTAAATCAGTAATTCCAATCTGCAAGATATTAGCCTCGTTATCGACCCAACCCAAATGGCTAAAGCTCACCACCAAAACGAAACCCCTGTAAACCCTAGCCCACCGGCTCCGTCATCGGCGTCAGCTTCTACGACGGCTACTATGTCGGTGATCCAAGATCATCATTTTCGTTCGAATAACCTGAAGCGTCCTCGAGAAGATGACAGCACAGCTGAGGCACCCGGAACATCGGCCGATATCCCGGCTCCCAAGCGTCGAATCAAGGTCACGCTGGACGTACTCTATCGTATCGTGGTGCCTTCGAGGCAGATTGGAAAGGTTATTGGGAGAGTAGGGCATCGAATTCAGAAGATTCGCGAAGAGACCAAAGCCAATATTAAAATAGCTGACGCCATAGCCGTGAGTTTGCCAATTTTTATTTTTTTATTATTTATTCTTCATTGGTTTTGGTAGGCGTGCTGAGGAAACAATGAAAAGATCAATTCTTTAGTAATCTTTATTAATCAGATAAACTGAGTTAAGCGTTATTTTTGGAAGAGAATTTTGAGATTCCAAATTTTGTTACGTTGGGCGAGTTATTGGCTTAAATATAGTAAGAATTGGATGAAAATGGTAGAATTGTGAGTTGGGACATGGGCTTGAGAGGCCTTTGTTTCCAGGAGCAGGATTGGATGCTTGCTGGTTGAATGAAATTGGAGTTTTTGTTCAAGGATGGTCCATGGGGAGCCTTATAAGTGAGAGTATGATATGAAATTGGCCCATGGTTCATATTTTTTTGTAGCTTAATTGGATAGGAAAATATAGTTTTGGTTGGTTTTTTGCTTCATTTGATACGATAGAGTCATCCTTCTGGGACAGTGGAAGTTAATGATAACTTTTTATGTTTTGCAGCGACATGAAGAAAGAGTGATTATCATAAGCTCTAAAGACAGTGACAACGGACTTTGTGATGCAGAGATGGCCCTTCATCATATTGTTAGTTTGATCCTGAAGGTGATGTCATGTTACTTTCTGTTTGTAATGGTAGGAGTACATTGTGAATTAATGTTTTCTCAAAGAATCAGTGCCATAGATAGACTTCAAAAGTTTTAAAACAATTGGCAGTCATCTGATCATGTTCTGCACGGTCTGGTGACAAATTCCTTTCTTTCAAAACGATGTGGCCTAGCGGTTGCCTCCACTTTTCAATAATGTGCTGCGCTGCTGTGTTAACAAAAGACTGTTCTTTTCACAAGATAGAATTTGAGAGCAAAATGTAGTTGATCCTCCCAAATATCCCTTTGCAATATTAGATCTTTCTAGATACCAATGATTGTCAAACATCTTTGTATCTTGAATATTTTCCCAAATATGTGCGGGGAGGAGAGAAAAGTAGAACACTTGCTGACGTTACTTAATCCTTTTAGTTAGCTGCATGGTTTCTCTTTAAAGAATCTTGGCACATATGCACTTAAGTTCAACTTTATTCTGATTTCTGAGCCCTTTTTGGCTTTGGTAGCTTGCATCTGGTTTATTATGGGAATTTTGTTTTAATATTGTTGCTTTTAAAAGTTTATTGATGTGGATTCATGTTTTTGCATTTTTAGGATGATGATGTTGATGTTGAGCAACAGAAAGCAACTGCTGGACATGTTGCTGCAAATACGATTAGGCTGTTAATTGCTGGTTCTCAAGCTGGTGGTTTGATTGGATTGAATGGTCAGAATATTGAGAATTTGAGGAACTCCTCTGGAGCTACTATCACAGTTCTTGCCCAAAATCAGTTACCTTTATGTGCATCTGCTCACGAGTCTGATCGAGTGGTGCAGGTGATAGCCTAGTTGTTGTCATTGATTTAATAGTCGATTATAGCAACATAATGTAAAGTTATTTCTGGACTGTAATTGACATGTCTTTGTTGTTTGCTTTCCATCGCATATAAAAAATTAGTTTCCTTTTGAAACCTTCTTTTTACCTGTGCCATTCTTGATGGTCACTAGTCAGGTGGGAATCTGTTTATGTGTATGATTAGCATGTACCTTTTATTGTTAGTCAGTCGTAAGAAAAAAATTTTAAGCTTTTATGCTGGCACAGAGGTTATTTTTTGTGATAATTTCTGTTGCTTTATCCAAACACGGGCATTTTCTAAATAGGACCAAATACAGAATAAATTTTGGCAGAAATTTTTGGCTAAAACTTTGTGTTTGATTATGCATGTAATGCAGATTTCAGGAGACATTGGTTCTGTACGGAAGGCTGTGATGGAGATTGCTTGTCAACTGAGGTTTTGCACAAAACTGTTTGAATTCAATCAGTTCATTTTACTTACTTTGTACTTATTAGTGAAAATTATGCAGGGATAACCCTCCTAAACAAGTAATTTCCATCAATCTGTCATATAACCATGGCTTCAGTCGACAACCCCATCAATATGTCGATCCATCTTCAGGTTGTTTAATCTTTTTCACATTATTTATAAGAATGTTAGATCTGTTGCATCCTTCTGTATGCAATGTTAATATTTTTCTCATAACGGCATGATCTTTAGGACAACCACTCTTGCAGCTGAATATGTAAATCTGGAGATTATGGTTCCCGAGGCAATGGTTGGGGGCTTAATTGGGAGGTGTGGCTCCAACATTTCAAGAATCAGAACTGAGTCAGGAGCAACTATCAAGGTATGTTGCATTTAAATTTGTGATCCCTCTTCTAGAAGTTAAAGCTTAATTTTTCATTAGTTCGTAGATCTGCTGCCATTGAGTGTTGCCATTTGCCTGAGTACATGAGTTTCATAAACCTATATAGCACGTTTCGTTGGTTAGAGTTAAAATGATAATGTGATGTTTATTCTCTTTTGCATGTTCCATAATTTTGCGAGTTTATTGTATATGCAGAACTTGCCACACTCATTATATTGTTTCATTGAACTTTAGAAGTCTCCATTTCTTTCTCTGCTTTTGAGTCATGTTAATGGAGATTATACATGTGCAATTTTTGTGATACCATAATCTTCTTCTCTGGGCTTTTAGCGTAATTTAAAGTACTGCTATGAGAATCTCATTCTGCTTTGCTTTGTCAGGTTTATGGTGGGAAGGGTGAACAAACACAACGGCAGATTCATTTAGGTGGTAGTGCTCAGCAGGTGAACACTGGAATGTTTGTGGTAAAATTTTCTTTATTACAATACCAAGGGAAACAACCCCCTCCATCTTTTACCAGAACCCAACCTCCTTTTTTGCATATATGAGTGAGCTGGTAAAAATAACTTAAGGAAATAACTACTATTGCTCTTTGTGGAAATCGTGGTTTCTTTTTATACTTTACTAGAAGGTTTAGTTCAGGAAGCTCCATAGATATCGAAGAATAAAATTCACGTGAGTGCTGAAATTTAGTTTCTTTCATCATTTAGTGGAACACCACGAATGTTACGCTGCATGAAGTACTAAATGTAGGTCGGGTGGTGGTTACTTTGATGTGTTTCTCTCGTTTCATTATGAAATATTTTTTGGGTTAATGAGTCAGTTAGGTGTACCTAACAGTCTTATTTCCACTTACAGGTTGGCCTTGCAAAGCAAAGGATTGATGAATATGTATATTCCCAGATGATGCAACAATCTGGTGTTCAGCAGCCAATGTAATTTTCTTTTTGATTTGGGAATTTTGGCTTTATGGTTTTATGTGGGGTTCTTTATGGCCTTCTGCACCTACAATCAACTAGTTGTCTAAGTTTGCAATTGAAATTTGGCCTTCTTTTTCCCATTTGACATTGCTTCTTACAAGAATGGATTTTATTTTGTTGTCCGATGCAGGCCTGCTGTGTCCAATACTCTGTTCCAAGCTAATAGTTATCTTCAAGCAAATACTTTATTGCAAGGCTATGGACACAATGATGGACTTTATATGAACAGGTTGAACTCCCAAAATTCATTATAACTAAGATTGACATTCATTTATGCATGTATGCATGCATGGCCTCATGCATTCTTTGTTTCCTTTTGACTTTTTAGTTGTGGATCACTTTACTTGCCAGAACACATAGGTTGCTTGTAGTAAAGAAAAGATGGTCTTGTCATCCTATTCCCAGACTGTAAATACAAAGCTTTTGTTACAAAAGCTGTTACTAATATCTGGTGGAGTATTTTTGTAAATTTGTTTGCCAGCGTTCGTCGAAGTATGATTCTGTTGATAGTTGTCAGATATAATTTCTTTTATCTTTCATAGCTAACTAGATAACTAGTTTTTTCCAATAATGGACTGACTTTTGTGAAGTTGCAGTAACCATGGGACAAGTATAATGCCAGGCCACCCTGCTTTGTATACATCAACCACAACAAACCAAACGGCTGCTTACTATGGACAGTCATTTCAGGCTCCACCGATATGAGTCCCACTGGAGGCAAAATCCTTGGGTATAGTGTACAAACTCTGTTCTAGTTTGAACAGAATTCACTATATTTTAACTTTGTATTTTTATGTTTGTCTCAGCGACCTTCCTAATTAGGATTCTTTTTCGAAACAGTGAGATGTCGTCTCTGTGTCACTGAAAAAGAAATGTTTTGAGGTAACTACTGAAATAGAAGGTAAATTATCGGTGATGACTTCTTGATTTGTGTCAATATTCAATAAAAATAGTCTTAGTTTTATTTGGAAATTTTTAGTTTGTTTTGTTTGTATTGTTTGGTGTTTTTTGGTTACCGTTTGGTGCGAAGTGTTGGTTCGCTGTAATTATTTATCAATCAATACGTTATTTCTTTACTATTCTCAACTTTTACTTTAATGCTTGACAAATTTCAAGAAACCAAATTTTTACTTTTTAGTTCATTCCACCTTTTACTTCTTGTTGAACGCTGGAAGGACAAACTTTTCCTAGAACCAATTTTACCACCAGACAAAAACTCAAAAACTCAACTAATGCTCAAAACTTTTATATAATCATATAATGGAGCATAGACAAGTAATAGAGTGCATAAAAGCCAAATGGAATTTTGGCCTCAAAGTAAAGTGGGTTAATAGAGGAAACTTTGTTGAATATGATGCAACAACTCTTTGAATTTTACTAAAATCCACCCAACCCCCATTTTGATGCTAGAGTGAGATGGAATGATCATTAACTTTGGTTTATGGTGATAGTTCAACGTTGGGAAAAGAAGTTTTTGATTTTTAAAGGGCATTTTAGAAAGTTTGAAAATAAAGTATGGGAAAAAGAAATCAAACCTTGGCCATTTAAGATTGAATTTAATGAAGCTTGTTTTTAATACAATCAATCATGGTCGAAGCTCAACATTTACAAAATCTGCATATACCCTGGAGGTTGATTATCACATCTATGCAGCATCAACAAATGCTGCTGCAGGCTTCTGAGTTTTGAGACCAAATAGATTGTCAAACAATTTAGGAGCCATAGCAGGAAGATCCGTTGGTAGAGGGGCCATAAAATTGATGATCTTTTCATGAACGTTATACCTGCAATGGAATTTTTTTTTTTTTTTTTTTTTTTTTTTGTCAGATTGTCAACTGGAATTGGTTTTGTTTGCCATTTGTAAAGGTGCATAGAGAATATTAATAGAAGTGTATGATTGCAATAAAAAGCTATTAAACTTAACCTGATCTTCCGACTCTTTGAAGCTCGTCGGTCAACAATTTTTCTTTTCTTAGCTTGCAATCGTTTTACAGCATAAAATGCTCCCTCTGTAAAATAACAAAAGCATTAGTGATTGTAATATTAGTCATTAGCTGCATTGGATACCTCAGGTCCCAATATGAAAAATTGGAAATGACGAGAACAAGCGATTTAATTTGAACTTGCCATTTATGCAAACTTTGATACAACAAAATGCTAAACAAAAATGACAAGGGTACTAGAACAAACATAACCATACATGATAGACAAGAAGAACTACTCTTTTCTGCCCCGTTTATTTGCAGTGAATATCAAATTTTATGAAACATAAATAAATACCAAGTGCTTAGTGAACATCAAATTCCTTAATATACAATATATAGGACAACTTACCTGATGAATTTGGATCAATTGTCTCAAAGAACTCCTTCAATAATTGCTGATAGAAATCAGAGTCATCCAGTAGTTCAGGATCAGCATCTGTGTTCATTACCTGTGAAAATCATAGCCATGAATATCTTACAATATACACAAATCATCATACTATGGGAAAAGTTTTCTTAAAGTAAGCCCAACTATTATCGCAAAATGGGCAGTCAATCAAATGTTTTTGCTACCAGAGGCAGGTAATACTTAAGTTTTGCGCTGGCAGCAAATAGATCGGTACGCTGTAACATGTATTTTTAGCATCACATATCAAGAAAATAAGATGCAAGCCAAAACAATAAACATATTTTGGTTTGGCATTGATCCATCACAATAAATTCGTAACAGCAAAAAAAATGAAGATTGAGTGCCCATTTTGCATCTTGATAGTGATGAACACAGATGAAAAATAGTACCTCTTGATTATCAAGACCAGCAGAATTCAGAACCTACAAAGAAACAAGTAAACGATAAATTCACAATGGCAAATCACTGTACCACAAGCCACATAGGGATGGTTTTCAAATTCAAAAGCTCACTCGGCAAGGAATCCCAAACTTACAGTTCCAAATTTAGCAACTGCTGATTTATTCAGCAGCATTCCCTTAATCATTTTACTTGGATCCCTCATATATCCAGCCACTTGTTGACTAATATTCTGCAACAAAAAGATAATCAACACAAGGTGGTTTTGCTCTTTGCTGTTATAGGGAGACAGACAAGCAATAGAACAAAACCTGGTTGAAGGCATGTAGCTTCCCTTTCATAGAAGCAGCTCCAGTTGTCACCTGGGTCTTTCTCTGCCATTTATCTATTGATTTGTTCCTAAAAGAAGCCATCCTACAACATACAGAGCATTGGAAATATCAATTTGACACCAAGGGATCAACTTAGCACACTACAAGAATGCAAGAATGGAGAAGGATGATTCACACAAAAAAAAGAAATGCAAGATGCATGAATAGAATTCCAAGATGAACCGCAAAACTGAAGCAAAAATTAAATAAAATTAGTGAAAAGAAATGCATGTCAATCAAAAGAAAGACAAGTTTCTAGTCGTTTAAGCTAGCTGAGACATTTTTAGGTCAAACTTTTACTCAGACATCAAACAGTACCTTAGCATCACAATCTAGATTATTCCATGAGAATTAAATAATATTTGCAGTTGATCAAGATGTATGCCTACCAATCATTCACAGTAACAACTATATGCCATCACAGCTTTCTGTTATTTGTTTAACACTCACTGTCAACATGGAGTTTGGTAAGCAACAAAACATAGCACTCATTTCAAATGAGTGCCCACAATATACAAATGGAAGTACCTCGAGTGCATTTGAGAGATCCTCAACCATTGTTCATCAACTTCCCCATTTGAGTTTCCAGAAGCTTCTAATTGCTTGGAATCGTTTTCCGAGCTA
The DNA here is from genome assembly GCA_016586305.1 of Ophiorrhiza pumila. NCBI lineage: Eukaryota > Viridiplantae > Streptophyta > Magnoliopsida > Gentianales > Rubiaceae > Ophiorrhiza > Ophiorrhiza pumila. The sequence goes on from BLIW01000002.1 coordinate 3,990,922, forward strand.
ACTGACAAAGATGAATTTGAACCACAACCACAGCATCTTAGAATCCACTTGAGAAGATATGTAGATGGCTAAACCCATAAAATCAAAATATACCAAAATACATGCAGAAGCAAATAATTTGTAGGTTATAATGGAATACCGAAACTTCTAGATTTTCATAAAAGGTGAAATATACATAGCTAGACATGTATGTTTCATGTACACAAATGCATCTGGTAGTCATAAAATCAAAATCATCCAGTGGGACTGAAGTTCTTGCACTGGTACTTCCCATGAAATTCATGTTGCAAAATATAGTAAGATAAAAGAAATTGCTTCCAGTACTGAAGATATTCAGGCGATGAAAAAACTACAGCAACTGATATGGAACCATGGGCCACAACTACAACTGGAAAAAAGCATCCGCAATGATTGCTCTGTAATAAAGGTAAGTGTGCAAGGATGGAAAAACTGCTAGTTAAGCTACTATAAAGGTAGCATTCTTTTCTCTCTTATTCTTTCTAGACTAAAGAGGGGAAAAAAATCTCCATTGCTTGATAAATGCATGATCTAAGAAAAGAAGCAACCTAGGCTTAAGAGATGCATAAAAAAAGTCTTATCCTGGAGTACATGAAGACAGACATGGAGGGGAAAGAAGAAATAGAAACTAAAGCGAAACCTAGAGGTACACTACAACAACTATGCCTTTATCCCACTATGGGATCAGCTAGATGGATCATACACCACCATCATATTCTATCTATTTATACAATTTCTAATACATTTGAGTGGCAAAGTTTTTGCGCCCACAAAAACAATGAACAGTACAAGTTTAAAAAATTGTTCTCTCAACATAAAAGATAAATAAAAACAAAATCTCCTAATAACAAAATATTGGAATAAGAAATCATTAAACACTAAAGTCTGTTTATACCTCCTACGGATTGAATAATTGTAGGATTCTTCTCAAGCAGTGCCTGTTATAAACACATAACATTTGGTTAATGCAAGAACAGGAAGTAATGATTTTAAAATTTTCCATCTCTCTTAAAAGTCACTCAACTTCCCAACACTTGGTTTTTGTCCAGCTTAAAAGTTCATATGTGAAATAAAATTTTCGCTCTATATTTTACCTCCTGTAACTGATATATAGAATATAAGGTTTTCTCTGATGAAGTGATTAGATCTGAATATGCCTCAGTGACTCCAATGCTCGAACCACAAAACAATGAGCGAATAGGTTCCTGCAATAGAGTGAAACTTGTTACATTACAGTGCCCATTTAAACATGTAGAGCCTTGGTAGGAGATATGTGTACAAGTCAGACTGCACCTGTGGAAGCCTGTTCGAACTTGAATATGCTTTTTGCACTGAAAATCTGAATTCAAGAGTCTTGTCCCAGAGAGCCTTAGCAGAAAGCAAATTTTATCACTAACTTGGAAATAAAAGATAAAACTATCAAAAGGCTCAATAAAATAAACATAATTCTCCCATTTTATCACAACACAAAAATGTTGTTCCACAGAAAGTATGTTTACTCCAGTACGTGGAATAAAAACAATAATTGTCTGATAGCTAACAACATTAATACAAACAACTTTATACCTAACAACAAGAAATCACAGAAGTATGTTTACTTCAATACAGGGAATGGAAAATGATAATTGCCTGATAGCTAACAAAAAACTACAACCCTTTGAACAAAAAAGAAAAACAACAAACTACAACCCAAACAACGTTATACCTTCTGATTTTTTACTGCACGACCAATCAGAAGATCCTCATCCTTGTGGCGCTTTAGGTTCTTCAAAGCATCTCTGCATGATTGAAGTGTCAACAAATTGTCACTTGTAACCAACATAACTACATTTTCCAAATTAATATAAGCTTGGCTCCAAACTACTGATAAGACCAAAAAGATTTGAGGTCCACTTATTAAACCCATTTATAAAAAATCCAAAAGAAAAAAGCTACAACACCTCTTTGATAGTGTTTAGCATACAGGCTAACATTTGCATATTTTACATAAAAGACATCATCTTGAAAGCAAAGAGGATCTTACTGCTCTACACGCTGAAGCTCCACATATTCTTGCTCAAGCTGGGCCATCTCTGCATCCTTCTCTTCATCATTCCTTTCTTGTCCCTCCTCTTCTACGCCCTCTTGATTTTCATCTTCTTCATCATTGTCACTCCAGTCATCTCCTTCCCCAACATGGTCGCCATCGCCACTCTCATGATCTCCTTCCCCATCATGCTCATCATCATCATATTGATACTAAGAAAATTAGAGAGAGTCAATCATTCTAACACAACCAAAATCAAATTAAAGGGTCACTGGAACCCCAAACAAAAACTAGCAATCAAAAAGAATGCATGAAGACAAAGGGAACTAACATCAGGCAGCATGTCATTATCCATAAAATAGTTGTTGTCAAAGTCGGAGCCACTGTCACTTTCTTTCTGAGACTTTTCCACTTTTCTTCTTGATCTTTTTGAAGACCCCATTTTTTTAAAATCCCAAAAGCTCAAGCACCAACGAAACCTCGGCTGATGCTTTGAAAACTTTCCTGGATTGGAAATAAATAACATCATCTCGTATGAGCAAACTAATAAGGGGAAAAACATATCTTTTTAATAAAATGAAACCTCACTAAAAATGAAGTCTTTATCTGAAAACATTAAATCCAATTTCAAACTTGGCCAACAGTAACGGTTGAAGCTGATTCGATTTCCTTTAAGCTGAATCCATGTGTAAAATCAAATGCTATCAACCATAAATTCATAGATATTTTGCAATTGAAAACGAAAAAATACTCTATTTTTTGCACTGTCATTTGTCTCTAAGCTCGAAATTATAGCATAAATTGATACAGGCAGCAGCCAAATTCGTGGATATTTAAAGGGATATATTTTTACAACAAATAATAAGATTTGATATCAAAAAATTAAAACCTTAAAAAAGAAGGCGAAAAAACGAACAGCACATACACTTGGCTTGCTATTCCTAGTACTTGCTGGTAGTGAAGACACGAAAGTGATTTCTTTTCCGTGCAGGAGCAAGTCCAGGTAATGGTCGGAGGCGCCAACAGCGGCGGTGTCGCAGGCGGAGAACGGTGGTGGAGGGAGGGAGATGGAGACGGGGTTTTAGAGGGTGTAGGGTTTAGTAGTAAGAAAGAGAACTAATTTTTGCCTTTTGCACCCCCTTCGTTTCGTTTAATCTCAATTTGCCTCTTTGGATAGGCCGATTTGCCCCTCTTCTAACCTTTAAAAAAAAAAAATCCTATTCAACAAAAGTTCAATACTACGGACACGGGATCTTCTGTCCAAGATTTTATCTGTCTTATTCTGTCTTAATTAAAACTACGTTCGTAGGGTTTACTAATCTCTTAGTTAGAGTCTAATAATTGTAAAGTAATTTTAGTGATATTTATGCATTTAGTCCCTAGTTTTAAGGAAACTACATCGTTTTGAACGTTAGACAGAATAAGACATGATAAATATTAGACAGATGATCTGGACTCAATACTACAAGTTTATATATTTGTATTGTTATTTTCATTTCAATTTAAAATCTAATAGTGTCTTTGTCTTTTCTAGATTTATTGTTTTCATTTCAATAGAAAGATCGTTTCTTTTATTCAAAATTATTTGTATCTTATTCTATCCAATGTCTAAAATGATGTAGTTTAACTAAAATTAGGGACTAAAACCATAAATATCACAAAAATCACTTTATCTAACCGATAAATAAGTGAACCCTACGAGGTAGTTTAATATTTGACGTGATAAGATAGAGATAATATTGAATAGAAAATCCCATCTCATAATAGAAAAATAATTGGTTTATTTTCATTCTTGGCTTTGCTAATTTATGACATTGTTTTTTCTAGGCTGAGCAACTATTAGCTTCCAGAGCAATAAATTACACATATTCCAAATTTACCCTTAATCAATCAACTCTTTTATCTTTTCTTCATTTATCTATACAACTCATCTTTATCTTTTTTCTACCTTATCATTACAACTTATCAATTGTTAACTTCTATTATTAGAACTTAAAATAGTTGGATTGACAATAAAAATGATAATGTAATTTCAAAACATAAGATGTTGATTTTTTTTTTATTTTTTAATCTCTCTTATAAGTATAATTTGTAGTTACATGTTAGGATGAAGTTTTTTTTCACAAAACAAATAGTATTATCTCTTCCATAAATTGAAACTATGTTTTTAGTATTACAACTCACATAGAGGTCCAAATTAGAGTTAAAATTATCATGTCTTTAGATTAAAACTATTTCATAGGGTTCACTCATATTTTGGTTAACGCCTATTAATAATAAAATAATTTTAGTGATATTAATATTTTTAGTGTCTAACTTTAGTAAAACTAAGGGATGATCTAATCTAATAATGATAGTATAAGTTGATTTAAAATAAAATAGGATTTTCAAAAATAATTAAAAAAAAATGGTTCCTTGTTTCTTTGAGAATTATGGAGAATTAAAAGTGAGATGGGAAGTTAACTTAGGCCCACAAATAATGTCTTGGGTTGGTCTTCCAAAGTGAGAGACTTATTGAGTTGGGTCATTCTATTCAGATACCATTTCAAATTGTGAGCGAACAAATTGATTTAGAGTTTTTAGTTGGGCTAGCAGTCAATTTCATAATTTATACATTCATAGTAACGTTTGAATCAAAGAAATATATGTTTTAGTTTATTAGTACAACATACAAAAGTTTACTTCTAGCCCAAAACCAATAAAAAATAAATAAAGTATTAGAGAACATTCACAAGCTTTAGTCTAAAAAAACCTCACTTTGAGTTTGTGAATTGGTCAACTTTTTTTTTTCTTTTTTTTGAATATCCTAATTTATTACCTCAACTCTTATTCTATTACCATTAATTCTACACTAAACTACACTTGGGACCATCTTATCCATAACCAAGTGAATTTATTTCCTTTTAACATTATTTCACACCCTTTATATAGTATCATTTTAGCTAATTTAGTTGTCTTGAACTTTAAGCTCGACTCTCAAACCTTCCTTTAATTTTCTTCTTATTGGTAACATTTTTTAATGATCTTTTGATCTACAAAACTGTTTATTTATAATTCTACGGTCAAAATAATAATATGTTTTACATATTAGTCAATGATTTATTCAAAATTGCACTCAAACTTATAAATTTTAATATTTTTTTCATTAGTTTTTCAAAGTATAAATAAAATAACAACTAAATATTTATCTTTAGGAACCTTCAATTTGCAGTTTGGCAAAGAAATGAAAGTGTTCGTGTTTCTACCAAAGATTTTTTGGCGACACTAAACATTCAATTATCGAGATAGGAAAACCCATAAGTTATAACCCAAAGCACCTAAGTATGGAATATTCACATAGCAATCCATGTACAAATTTGGCAAAATATTTGCATATATACGATTATGGGTTTGGTATTTGTTCTCGGAGGGTGCATTGGTAAATTTAGGTACATATGACAAGTTCATCCATGAGTGCGTGTAAGGGTGGCCACAGTTCCGGAACCGACGGTTCCTGGTTCCGTCCAAGGTGCGGTTCCGATTTTGTTCCAATTCCGATTTTTTTCGATTTTTAGTTTCGAATTTCGATTGTAATCCCACTTTTAAATTTGGTTTATATTGAAATAATGATTAAAATATTAATTGAAACTCAAATAATACAACATAATAATATAATTAGAATAATAATAGTTACAATTGAACTTAATTAATATATAATTTTTAGATTATAGAACTAGGAAGAATTAGATAAGTGAGATTCAAGGATATAAAATAATAAGAATATTGAAAGAATATTTGAATATTTCAATTATTAATTAGAATTCAACTAGTATAATATAATATTATAATTATAATAGTAGTTAAAATTAAACTAATATATAATTTTTTTAGAATAATAGAATTATGAATATTAGATAAGTAAGAAAGAAAGATATAGAAAGAATAAGAGTATTGAGAGAATGATCGAACTATTAATTGGAATTCAAATAGTATATTAGCATAATATAATAATAGAATTAGGATAATATAAATTAAAAAATTAAGTTGATAGATAATATAATTGGATTAATAGTTGAAATTGAACTAATATATGAAGGTTTTAGAAAAATAGAATTATGAAAGATTAGACAAGTGAGAAAGAAAAATATATAAATGATAAGAATATTGAAAGAATGATTGAATAATATAATAATATAATTAGAATAATTAATTAAAAAAATTGATACTCTGAACCCTAAACTATAAACGTTAAAACTTACAATATAAAAATTAGAAAACTAAGAAATTATGTAATGAAAATAAAGTGGTATAAAAATATTTATAGATTTGTTTTTTGACTGGTTCCAATTCCGATTTTGTAGGCCACGGTTCCGATTTCGGAACTGAAAGTTTGGCCATCTCTAAGTGCGTACTTTGGTAACTCTAGCACAAACTTGCAAAGTTGATCCATGAGTTTACAAAAATAGCAAAAGCACAATAGAAAAAATATTTAGTTTATTTTCTTTGTCGGCTTTGCTGATTTTTGGCATTGTTCTTTTTTTTTTTTAATGTTAACTTCTATTAGAACTTAAATAGTTGCATAAACAATAAAAATGATAATGTAATTTCAAAAAATAAAATGTTTTTTTTTTTTTACTCTCTTCTAAGTAGAATTTGTAGACTTGTAATTACATGTTAGGATAAAGTTTTTTTTTTCTCCAAACATCATTCTTTCTCCCCTAACTTGAAACTCTGAGTCTAATATTCCAACTCACAAATAGCCGCCTGTATTACCAACGGGGGGTTATGAAACAAGAAACTCCGGAATTACAATATAGATAGTACTATTGTAATAATATATATTGATTTATAATAGAATAGTACTTTCAAAAAAGATTATAAAAAAAAAAAAAAAGGTTTTTTCCCCCCAAATTGTTGCTTGATTTATATGGGAAGTTAGTTAAATTAGGCTCACAAGTAATGTGTTGGGTTGGTCTTCCAAAGTGAGATAATTATTGAGTTGGGCCAGTCTATTCAGATACCATTCCAAATAGTGACCTAGAAAATTGATTAGAGTTTTTAGTTGGGCCAGCAGTCTATTTCATGATTCATACATTCATACAACAGTGTACTTCTACCCACTAATAATAATAATAATAATAGTATTAGAGAAAATCCAAAAGCTTTAGGTTTCAGTCTCAAATTCTCATTTATGAATTGTGAATTGAATAAGTTCAATTTCTAATATAGACTAAATTTCTTCACCTACTAGTGAATTTATTTCCTTTTATCATTAGTTCACACCTCTAATTTAGTTGTCTTGAATACTATAATAGGAGGTCAAGGAGCATTAGATTCGGCACTCGAAAACTCTTTCTTCATTTATTTATTTATTTTTTTTTGTCATTGTCGTAACATTTTAGATTTGGTCATTTTATCTAACCAACCATTTATTTAGAATTTCCAATATTGAAATATTAATATGTATTTACATACTAGTCAATGATCACGGGATTTTACTCAAAGTTGCATGATCTCAAATCACATGATGATGCAATTTGATCATTAGCAATTTATGTTTAATATTGTATCCGTACGTGCAAGTTCAAGTGTGCAACAAAATTATTATTATTAGGGAAATGATATATATAGTGAAAAATTATACTGAAATCCCATAATGACTTGACGTGGCAGTTATAAAAAGACAAACTTATCTATTATCCAGTAGGGTTCACTCATCATTTGGTTAGGATATTAGTTTGTATTTTTACACATGTCACGTGTATTTCACTGTTGAATTTCACTCCCTATCTTTGCTCTTATTATTATTATTATTATTATTATTATTATTTTCCTCTAAGCTGTTTCCTAAGCCCAATTCTTTTTCTTAATCTTAAATCTTAATCTTAATCAAATCCAATGCATGATCATTGCACGTGCAACTTTCTTTAGAATCTCCTCATTCCACGGCCTGCATTGCTGGAACATTGATTATCGTGGAACTCTGTTTTTTCCAAGTTTTATTTTTTGGAATTCCAACAAAATGATTGGAAATTAGGAAAATTTATAAAAAAAAAAAAAAAGAGAGAGAGAGAATCTAAAGAAGTTTGACCATGTGATATGCACGTGTGTTACTCGCATATCATATGTGTATACTCTGCTGTTTGCCAACCAGTAAGCTCGTGCCATTCACAACTTGCCTTTTTCAATTTGAATTTACATTGATTTCTCCAAAAATAAATAATTATTAATTAAAAAATTAATGTACCTGGACAGGGAATGTTGGAAGTTTTTTTTTTTTTTTTTTTTAATAATTTCAATATGTAAAATCGTAAGGATGGAGAACCTCTTGCATGTCGGCATGAACCCTGCAGCCTATATGAAAAATAAATAGGTAAATTGCTAAAAACTATGATTTAAAAAATATGTTGGTTATCTCTATCTGGTTTTTACACTTATAATTTACTCCTTATAGTTTAAAATTTTTTCCACAAAATGATGGTACCAATGGAACTGAACGAATACGTGAGAACAAAAAACACAATAGCTACATGTTAATTTGATTTTGATGTTATTTGTATTTTTAATCACTAATTTTAGTAAAACAATGTCGTTTTAATCATTAAATTAGATAAAACATGATAATATTAGACAAATAGATGCGATTTTTGTGTAACTATTGAAGGAAGGCATAGAAAATCTTGGAATCCAATAAGCCATCAAAAGAAATGCCTGAATCACAAGAGAAAACATGAAGATGTTCCCAATTTTTAATCAAAACAAAATAACAAACAACTCAAGATTGGGAATACACTGTTGTCTTATCTTGTTATTTATTTTTTATAAAAGCTCTTCTGAAACAGTTTCATATATGAAATGTAATTAATGCATGTTGAAATAGTAATTTTAATTTCTTATTATTTTTATGGTGCATTGAAATTGTGACTAAATTTTATGAGATCTTCTGATAAGAATTTTTTGTTTCTTTTTCCTCATTAACTGTAGCATTAGTTAGCCATTGGGGCTAGCCCAGTGGTTAGGGAGTTAGCTTCCCGACATACAGGTGTAGAGTTCGATTCCTTTAAGATGCATGTGAGGGTGTGTGTTATAAAAAAAAAAAAAAAACTAAACTATCTAGTATATTTCTCAAACTCTAGAGAGATTTTTAGCAATTTATCCAAAATAAATACAAGTCGGTACCAATATGAAGTTTCCATGTTATGAAGTCATTACAAAAGAAAAATAAAATGTGAAGCTTGAATGAGTATAATATATTATTTTATTTGATTTTAAATCCTCGTGAATTTAAAATTAAAAGGAAAAAACTTCCAAGTTGAAAGTTGAAACCAACCCCACAAATCCAAAGGGCCAAAATGGAACCAAACAAAAGAGTTGGGAAAATTTGGGGCAATTATCACGTGAGCATCACATGGAGGTTTATAAAGAAAGAATTTTTATTGTTTTATTCTTTTAAATGTAAGAGTTTTTTTGGTTTGATGTGACAGTAAGATTAGATAGCTATACCAATCAATCAATTATTTGAAGCATGTGGGTCATCCTGCCACGTGCGTGATGTGCCACACGGCCAACATCTTCCTAATCATTGAATTTTTTCTTTTCTTCTTTTTTTTTTTTGTTGGGCTAAAGTCCTAATCATTGGGATCTTAATCTTTCAAAATCTCTAAACATTTTTTTTTTTCCCAAAATTTTTGTGCTTATCAATATGAAAATCTGCAGCTACTTTTGCCACCGCTCTTTCTCTTCTTGTGATTTTGTAGTTGCTTTAGAGGTCAAATATGAAAAAAAGTCGTAACATAACCACAAATCTTTTTTCATCATTCACGATTAAAATAATACAATAATATTATTTACATTAAAAAAATTATTCTATTATTCTATTTATTTTTATTCAATTTTTTAACAGTAAAATATACGTAGTTTGTTAGGTCATCGTCAATCTACCAGACTAAAATGATACACTACACGTTTTTAGTGTGAGCAATTAAACTGCATCATTTTTAAGATAAGTAATGAATTCAAACTACGTTTTTATTTTCCCAAATTTTTTCCTATGAAAAAAAAGGTACGAATATTTTGCACTATATTTTTATGGATACGATAGTTGATGTAGGCATATCATTAAAGTTTAAAATCAGCTAGAGAGTTGGGACGGTGTAAAAACTAATGCTATGTATTAATTAAATCATTGAAAGTAGTTGTATGTTGATTATATATAACTAAGGATGCATGATCGAAATTGTGACAAGACAATAAAAACTAGTTTTAACAAATCCATCAACGCCTCTATATATCTTATAAGTTAGTGATTGGAAATTGAATAAAAATATTGGAGTTGAGAATGATGGGGATGCATTATTAATAGAATAAATGGGAAATGAAAAGGAATGGATAGAATGGAAGGAGTGATGATTGAAAAAGAGAAAAAAAGAAAGGTAATATAGTGAGTAATGATTGGAGAAGATTGGATGTAGGTGTAGAGGAGACAGTATGACACGAAACAAGTCGAAGAGGATTGAAGAATTGGGACCAAGAGCCAAGGGACCAGGCCAAGCGTGTTGTGTTTTTTTTTAAGTTTTAACCATACGTGAGTGACCATAACTCACGTGCACCACTGCCCACCTGCTGGTTTTCTTCCATTTTTTTTTTTTAGTCTTTGTTGAATGCATTAAGTCCCCACTACATCCTCCTCTTCACGTGATTACGTGACTTCTATGTTCTCTTTTTCTGATCCACACAATATTTTCTTTTCATTTGTTTTCTTTTATTTTATTTTAATCCCACTCCTCTTCTCTTGGTTTTGGTGCATCATCAATCTAAATCTATCATGATGCTCTAAGGTGAATGCAGTTGGGTTATTTTTTCACTCTAACTACTCATAAGCTGTCAATCAATTTCAAACTCGAAAAAAATGAAAAATATTGTTATAAAGTGATAATTGATATTTCATCTTATTTCTAAGTAAATGACGTTTTAAATTTGTATTCATGTTTTAAATTAAATGTAGTTTTAGTTCATTTTTATTTTTTTTATCCTTATTTACCATTATTACTATCTTAAATGAGACGAGAGAGAAAGTTTTGTTTTCGTGATTTAGAGGTTCTTTTAATCATTTTAGCGATTCTTTAATAAGTGTGCAGATCACTTAAACGACACTTATTTACAATTAGAGGGAATATAATATAGATCACATTTGAATGGTAACGAAATGTGATCCATATATACTTCACCTAACGTAATAGAATAAAAACTTAGACTTTGATGTTGCTAGATATAATATTTGACATGAGTTTTTCAAAAGTGTTTAGAATAACTAATAAGATTATTAATTATAGGTCACTTTTTCATTTTCTCTTATAGGTTTTGAATAGCTAATAAAATTTTTAATCCACTCCACTATAAAAAAAACATATTGAGTTGAATGCATGCATGTTTGAATTTCTATCAAGATTACTCAACCCTAATCCCTACAAGCAGAAAAGAAGAGGGTGGGAATTGTACCTAAATTTAAGAAGCTAAATAACCCAAAAAATTATAATAATAGTTAATAAAAAGAAATTAAAGAAAACAAAATAATGAAAATATGAATAATATATGCTTTTGATCATGTCACGAACAATTAATAACGATGCATGCATTGACGTATAATAATTCTTATATAGAATACATGCATAATTGATCGAAAATTTTCACACTTTCAACAACATTTACGTACATTACCCTTCAACTCGATCAAATTAAACATCATCGATCTCCTAATTAATTAACCAAACTTACATTGACACAGATGCTGTGTTAAACTGCATTAATATGCATGGCAATGATCACATGCAAATTACACTGCAGATTTGGATGCATGCCAAAATAATAAATGGTTTATAATTATAAGCAAACACAATCAATTATGGGAACAAGTGAAGAATGAGGAGGAGGAACATTCGACCATCGATCAAAGGTGTCCATGCATGCCCATTGCCAACTCTATTATTATCTTTTGAATTCAATCGCCGAAGCTAATCTACAATATATATCTTCTTGTGATCTTGTCACATGAATTCTATGCATAAGTTATTCGAGTTCCATGAAAAGGAAAATAATTTTTTTTTTTTAAATTTATTTAAAGCAATCTTGATCTCAAGATTTGGTGCTTCAACTAAAGCATTCTTGTTGTGTTCTGGCATGCATGAGCAGCCCAGCTGAGAATTTAAATATTGAATAATTTAATAATTGGACGACTCACATTATTGATTGGGATCGATGTTTGAATTATAAATTACTATTAGTTTGTCACTTCATTTAATAGTAAGGGCAAAAAAAAAAAAAAAAAAAAGTGAGAGAGAGAGAGAGGGGAAAACCCCACTTCGTGTTTTCCTTTCTTTTATCCTGAAATTCATCTAATACATTAATTAATTGACAAAACCAAAAGTAATAAACTAAAAATTTATGACTGCATTATGAAACTAATTAAATGGTTATAGTAATTGACAGGGGATGTTACCAAGACTTTGAAGATTAATTAAGAATATTAATATTTTACTTATTAATTAGTAATTGTACATAGTAATTAAATATATTTAAATTTACGTTACATTTACATTATATTTAGTGTACACAATATGAATATAGCCTAAAAAATAAGGAGAAAAAGGCCTCATTAATTTGCATTTAAAATACAAACCTTGTGCATCTAATCCAAAAACAAACCGTCGATAAGGGGTGAAGTGAATTAGAGAGCTTATTAATTAATTATGATTTATTACAAAATTGAAGCGATATACAACAACCATAATTAAGATTTCATCCCACTAAATATGATTGATTCTATATATCACATTTCGTTATAGTATTTAATTAAGCTATGGAATATTGTTTCTAATACCCTTTCCAAATATAATTGAAAACTGACACGCTAGGTATATTTTGTATCACTTTTATATATCACTCCTTCTAACACTCGATAAGAATTTGACACGTGTATAATCAATTATTCTTTAAATTCACTAATCATATAATAGAATTTTAGTTTTATCTGAAAAGATACGTGTCAATATTTATAAAGAGTGTAATACAAATTGATATAACAAATGATAAAGAAGATACAAATCCAAATTAACATACACGAATTTTGTGAAGAAATTGGAAAAAAATGTAAGATGAAAACGAACAAAATACTGATATAAATCAAAATCCCATGGAGATTTGACTTTGAAAAGTTAAAAACAAGGACCCAAAAGGATAGAAAAAAGTAAAAAATAAATAAAGGTATAAGTGGAGAGTGTAACTTTAAGGAAAGAAATAAAGAATAGTAGAAATGAGCGCGTGCATTGCAAGGCGGCAACAACAGCGAGTAGGGAATTTGTTAAAAAAAAATCACATCACATCACATCAAGAGAGAGAGAGAGAGAGAGAGAGAGAGAGATGTGGGGAAATGAAATGATTCAAAGCGAGAGAGTATCCAATGATTGTACAGAAATGCGTGTCGGGTCAACACAAGACAGAGTGAGACGCACGAGGCTATCGAGGTTCGGACCCCACATGCTGCCACGTGGGTATGCATTTGCATGCCTGTGCACGTGAACCCATTCACTCTCTCCTCTTTGTCCCTCTCTCCCATCTTATTCGCTCTGCTTTACTCTCTTTGTTTTTTTTTTGGCTCCCACCCCACCCCACCCCCACCCCACCTGAGATTCATATGGCCGAACTGTTTTTTTGCTTATTTTATACTACTTGTTATATATCTCTATCGAAATAATAAACTTACGACCATTCTCACAACTAGAAAAGCTCTTATTACAATTTGATACAACAAAAACACGAATTAGCATTATATATATATATATATGTATATTTATCACACAAAATATGTTTGGAAGAAAAGGAGTAACATTGCAAATCATATCTATGTATAATGGCATTATTCCTCGCACAATAATACAATTCACTAAGAGTACAGATACTGTATCCAATATTTATCCAGTCCTGTCTAAATTAAAAATAGGGACTAAATGCATAAATATCATTAAAATTACTTTGCAATTATTAGACCCTAACTAAAAGATGAGTGAACCCCACAACGTAGTTTTAATTAGGACAGAATAAAATAGACAAAATATTGGATAGAAGATCCCGTATTCACTAAATCACGAAACATTTTCAAAACATATGGCTTTCTATATAAAAAAAAAAGTCTCTTGAAGACCCTTAATACATATACAAGGCAATTATAACTATGAAATATACAATGATTTGACAATAACACAATTCACTAATGCACCGAACCTTTTGAAAACATATGGCTTTCTATATAAAAAAAAAAGTCTCTAAAGACCCTTTATATATATACAAGACAATTATAACTATGAAATATACAATGCTTTGACACCTACTTGGTCCAAATTGTAAAGAATTAAAACGAATTTATATATAAATAAAAAATTAATTGAGTTAATTGTAATCTTTGACATACAATAAAAGTAATAAAAAATTATAATTATAATTTTCATATCTATTATGTATAAAATCTATTTCATACAAATTTTTGTCTTGAAAAGAAAAAATATTGTTAGGATAAATCCAACCCCTAACTTATGTGGTGAAGGGTCCTAACGCCCTTCATTTGGTTGCTAACCCAAGTGGTTAATTTCAAGATGAACATATGTGAGATTAATGGTACATGAAGAAGGTGAAGAAGTGCTTATGCCTATATATGTGAAGTAGCATGTTCATTAATGAAGAGTACAATTTTGATCAGCACAATTATTAATTATATCTCCAAAAGTTGTAAATTTCGGACACCCAAATCGGGCCACGCTAGCCCTACCTTGGGCCTGCACGTGACAGGTAAATCGCGGGATGTGCCCTAACTGGCAGCCTGCAAGGATATCCAACGGGACCCGAGCTCCAGGTGCGCTCACAGGAATATTTCACCCAGGCAACGCATCCACACGGAGTCGAACCCGCATGGAAGTCAATTTCTCCACACCTTATATACTTGTTACTTACCAGCTAGGCTTTGCCGGGGGCATTATTAATTATATCTTCCATGCATGGTTCGCTTGATTGATAATATATACAATGCATTTGCCTTTTTGTTTTCGTGTTGCATGTAATGTAAGGCAAGCAAAAAAAATACTATTTCAAATTTTCAACTGAATTAAAGAAGTACTAATAATTATAGACTTTGCATGCATGATTTTTCATGTTTCTGACAATAGAATCCCCTCAGTCAATGGTCAACCAGATGAAATAAAAAAAGCTGCTTTAATTCCAGTGAGAAGTCACTCCATTAGAACAAAAACCAAAAATCAAAGTAGCTAATGAGTAGTACTATTGTCCATTGATGGAAAATTTCCATGACAGACAAGAGGATGACCATACTTTTACATGGGAATAATAAGAAAAGGTCAAAGAAAATTTGCTCATTTTCTTTTCTTTGTTTTGGGTACAAAAGTGCTTGTTTTTTCTTGTCAAAGAAAAGACTTACTTAAGTCATGCACACCATTACTTTTGTCATAATGATGGCTAAAGAGTTTATGGTCAAAATTCTTATCAGTAGCCTAATAACAGCTTTTTACTGCTCTAGTGATATGTTCTTGATGGATGGATTATGGATATAGCTCAACAATGTGATGTAAGTGTTGCAAGTTTTGTTAATATTTGTTGATATATTTGGATGCATGATATTAGTTCAAAAGAATGACGTATTTAGAAATCATGGTTTAAGGGGGTAAAATTACATAGTAGAAGTAATATTTTCATTTTGAGAGTGTAAAATTTTAATTTTTTTAAAAATTTAATTAAATTTTTAAAAAGAACTAGCATAATTTTTTAAATTTCAAGGGCGGTTGCACCTTCCGCACCCCTTAGATCCGCCCCTGGTTCAAAGCATAGTTCTACCCAAAAAATATATTATAAATTAAAGGGGTGAAACACGTGAGACTGATCACTTTGATCTTTTGTTATATTTAATGTTTTATTTTATGAATTTACATTATATTTATTTAATTAAAGTTTTATTAAGTGATTAGTGAAACGTATTAGATAGAATGTGTGTGTCATTCCCTTCCATCTCTAAACATAAATACCTCTCACCTTGCAAGAAAAGTGACCAAACAGAACATTGATCATTTTGAAATGTGAGAACTACAAAGGAATATTAATTGTTTGTAAATACTAATATGATAGGAGGGACGATATATTGGTGCTATATTCTCCATTTCAAATTTGTTCAAATTCAGAATCATTAATGCTCATGCAGAAATAAAAATCTGAAAACAACAAGAGTTACGACTTACGACAACAATATCGTGAAATGTCTCCTCATTAATTACTTTGCTTTGCTTGCAACAATATCGAGAGAGATATTTACTGCAGCGAAACAGTTATTGCAATAACAGACGCACTCTTTTTACCCCAGAAATGAAAACAGAGAGTAATTGTGTGAGTTACTACAAAGCTTCTCAAGTTTGACCCACCCACCGTTACAGAAGAAAGAGGCCATGCCAATATGCCATGCAAATTGCCCAAATGCAATAACACAAAGCAAAAACAAAAGCCAATCCCTTTGTCATCATTGAACCAACAGCCATCCCTGACACAAGTCATCATTGAACATCTGCATCCTACATTACTACTACTACTCTCTCCTCTTCTCTTTCTCTGTCTCTCTGCAGACATATCCATATCACTATTTATATCTAGCTTCTGACCTATAATTTTCCTCCTCCAAATTGCACTCTGTCCGTAGGAAAGGAAAAGCTGTAACTCTTCTGCTACAAAAGAGAGACCACCCCATTTCTCTTCTTTCTGTCCCCTTCTTTTGTTCTTTTGGAATCCAATCCAAAATCCCTTTAAAAGAGTCAAAGTTTTCTGAGGAGTGGAGTTAAAAAGGGAGTAAAAGGCAGAGAAAGCTGGTGGGTTCTTTTCATTTCATCTAATAAGAGGTAAAAAAAAAAAGACCGAGCAAAAGCGAGAGAAAACGAAAAATGGGTGACAAAGATGATGGTTTGAAGTTGAGTTTGAGCTTGGGATTTGGAGAGGAAAACCATAACAAGAATCCATCTCCTTCTCCATCTTTCCCGTTGAACCTCATGCCTTCAAGTTTGCCTAATTTCATGCAACAACAGCATCATCAGCTTCATAAGGCCTCTTTTCTTGCTGATGTGTTTCAATCATCTTCTGGTAATTAATTTTCTACCCATCTCAAAGATTTTGGCATCAATTTTCTTTTATTTATTATGTATTTGTATGGTTAGTCGTGACTTTGTTTTGTTAAACTTCAGCCAATCTGACTAAATATGTTTGTTATTTGTGTAAAGTTAAAATTTTTATGCTTTTTGACGGTTTCAAGCTGATGTTTCTTATACTGACTTACTTACACCATTCTGAAGAAAAGGATGAAATTTTTTTTAAAAATGATTGTTCAGTAAAAAATTTATGCTAAATTCCTTTCAAGTTTCAATCTTTTGTTTTTTTGACAGAGAGAAAATGGGAACATTTCAATGCCAAAATGTTCAATGCATGAAAATTGGCGTTTTTATCCTCTCTACTAAAAGGTCTTTTTCATTTTCTTTAGAAAAAAAAAAAGTACTAATTGTTTTTTTGTTTCTTGATTTGTGTTTTTAGAAAGAAATGGTGCTGAGCCCAGATCATTTCTTAGGGGAATTGATGTAAATAGACCAGCAACAGCGATGGATTATGAAGAAGAAATGATGGTTTCATCTCCAAACAGTACGGTGTCAAGCGTGAGTGGGAAGAGAAGCGAGAGGGAAGAGAATGAGGCTGAGAGGGCCTCAAGCTCTCTGGAGCTGGACGATGACGGAGGTGATGCGGCAGCGAGAAAGAAATTGAGGCTGTCCAAGGAACAAGCAGCAGTTCTTGAAGAGACGTTCAAAGATCACAACACTCTTAACCCGGTCAGTGCCAGTTTTGGTAAATGATTTCAGTCAATTGAGTTTGTTTCCTTTATGTATATAGGCTGTGCTTCGTGTTTGTGCTACTAATGCTGAGTTTATTGTTTTGTCATGTTATTGGTTGTGCAGAAGCAAAAGTTGGCTTTAGCTAAACAGCTTAATCTGAGGCCAAGACAAGTAGAGGTCTGGTTTCAGAACAGAAGGGCAAGGTGAGTTGGTGCTTATATTTCTGTTTGTGCAACAGTATTTATTATTTGCACTCAAAACCTTTCACAGATTTGGATCTAATTCTGAATTTAACAAAACAGATCAATCTGAGGGCTAAGATAAAATTTAAGGTTTGGTTTCAAACTATAAGGGCAGTGTAGGTTTAGTATAATAAGGCAAGTTATTGTTGGTATCATTGGCAACAAAGACATTAATCTTGGCAAGGATGTAAGCAGTATCCTAGGTTGTTTGTCAAGATTCAATCCTAGGACAGAAACCACACATGTTTCTTTGTTGAATTGGTGACTTTCAAATCTAAGGACAATGTGAGCTATTTGGTTTAAATGATTGTTCTTTGCAAAGGGTACTATTTGCAGTCACACACAAGTCTTAGAATGCACATTCCATGCAAGCCCCTTTTCAAAATCCTGTAGCAACTCTCTACGAACAAATTTGTGTAGCATTTACTAATTTTTTAACAGATTTGATGAAGTGCAAAAGGTCACTAACACTAGAATTCATCCTTAATTAGGAATTTTGGATAGTAATGGTTGAAGAGGGGAGATACAAATGGTAAACAATTAATTATCACAAGATTATTTGGCAGAAAAATGAAATGGATTGTTGTTGCTGATTTTGAATATATCAATGGATTTGTTCGCATTACTGATATTGCATTTTAATTCTTTAATCGTCTGGAGAAACTTAAATTCGGTGTTCATTTTCAGAATACTGATTCGCATGTTATGATGGTGTGCAGGACAAAATTGAAGCAAACAGAAGTTGATTGTGAGTACTTGAAACGATGTTGTGAAAATCTAACTGAGGAAAACAGAAGATTGCAGAAGGAGGTGAATGAGCTTAGAGCACTGAAACTTTCACCACAATTCTACATGAACATGAACCCGCCAACCACCCTTACTATGTGTCCTCAATGCGAGCGAGTGGCCGTTTCATCATCTTCATCATCCTCTGCTGCAGCATCAACTTCAAAAGCTGCGGCTAGCACGAGCATCACTCGGCAGCCTAACCCACTGCCAGCTCCTAATCAACGGTCAATGCCATTGAACCCTTGGGCTGCAATCTTCCCCAATCAATCACTCGATATTCGCCAGCCCGGATCATAATTTGACTTCTCAAGTCCAAGCCTACAAAGATAAGTTCATGTTCTCATAAAGATGCATATGTGTTCCAAGAAAACGGCACAATCCTGGAGAGATTCGGAGAACAATGTTCTCATAAAAATGTAAAGGGTAGTTCAATGTTTCATGAAACAGACACTTGATGAATGAGATGACTAGAAACAAATCCCAGTTCTCTCTTCGTTTGACAATTGAAAAATGATTAGTTTAGCGTCTGAGTTGAAGGCAAAATTTATCGCAATGCTGTTCTTATGTAATGTAGGATAATTATTAATCGTAATGAACTACAAATTTGGCTTGTAAAGCAAGAATTAGATTCCAGTCTTCTTAAAGTTCACTCAGTAAAAAAGTGCTCTTATTTTGTTTGGGAAGCTATCATTCGTGTATGAGTATCCTATGGCAGCTTTTGTAACCGAGCATTGGTGGTCCTATTGGAAAATGGCCTGAATCATTCATCTTCGATCCCACAAGGCCAAGAACTATTCTAAAAGTATATCCCAAAATAGCAGCATGAGCATGAGCATGAGCATGAGCATCAGTCTCAGTAAAAAAACTTCCAAGAAGTCTCGAAATTAACTTAAAACGCCATGGACATCATCCCATTTTTGAAAGTGCTCATTGATAATTTAACACTGCATTTAAGTTGTTTTCAGACAATCTTGGGGATAACCCAACTAGCCAGTTCCTCAAAAGACTATGAAAGGATTACTGTTAGTAGTAGTAGTGGTTGATGAGGTCAACAGAGTAAAATTATGAAAGGCATCCGAACATCCACAATTGGCAGGACACAGTTGAAACCTCTGGATACGCTGTCTTGATGATCTAAGAGAAGGAAAAAAAAACGGAAAAGCACCAGAATACCTGGGGGACAAACTGCCTAGGAAACCGTTTTTTTTGTTAGCACACATTGACGTAGGTGAATTGTGAAAGCACGAAGTGCACGAAGCAACACACACACACACACACCCAACCCGAAACAATTTCTTGATGTATGGCAATCACACTTTTGTCTCTATGCTAACTATGCGTCTATGTCTAGGGACATTGATGAGTTCACTTAAAGGAACAATCACACATTCGGCAAGACAAAGATAAAATTAGCATATTGCTGGTTGCCTTCGCTGTCAGAAGTACCATTCTCAGATAAGGATAGATAGGACGGGGAGTTATTCATTCTTTCCACTGTAGGAAGTTAACCTGCCCAAACTCTCAGATTTTATGCTAAATACATTCACAAATTGCTGTCAACAGAATTATAGTAAAGTTGTTGTCAATGTATTTTCCTCTAGAACTTCTCATCCTTTTAATTTTATCCTAATCATAACTTGATTTAACATTTCTATGGACAATACACATTGAAATGGCCATCCACAGAATCCAAAAAACAAAAACTGGAATGACACAATTTAAACAGTTAAGCAAGCTTGAGCATTACCCTTGAAATTGCAAGAACTTCATCAGTAGTTACAATTAACATTTTCTTCCCCCTGTTTTTCAGTAGTTAATTTAGCAGGTACATAATTTAAGTGTGAAACTATTCACATATGTTTAAAAAATAACCAGCAACATAAATTTAGTGTCGAACCCTCCATGAGCCAAGAAGAGATTATAGTCACACGGTATTTACAGTGTCTGCAAGAGAACGTAGTATGCAGCCTAATCCAGCTTTTTCTGTTAACTTTTCATGAATCCGTAAACACTGTTCACATGTTGGACGATCTCCAGTGGACAGGCCTCTATACAGATACCTGTAAATAAATAATATTGTGAGCCACGATTGATGAAAAATGGCTGAATAATTAAACATGCAAAATGACAGTCCATTCCAATGATTTAGTGAAAACATTTGACTATTCACAAAACAAACAAATGTTTCTGACTCAATGATTTTTGAACTTTTCGTGATAACAGGTACGTCTCCTCAGTAGAAAAGCAATCCAAACATGATTGTGCTGTGACTGAAAAACATCTAAATGTTGAAGAATCTCTTTATATGCCCCAGTAGCTTAAGCTAAACCACTATATGCAAGAAAATAATACAATTGCAACTAATTAAAAGAACATAACATCTTATAAACATAAACACCAAAAGGATGACTTGTGCATGGAACAGGACTGTGAAGATGGTTACTAAAATTGGTGAGATGTTTTTACTCCTGAGGTACCGTCACAAGCACAGAGGGAGCAGAACTTCCCTTATCCTATTTAATAAACAATTTTTTAGCAAGGTCAACTGTTTGTTCTCAACTGTTTGTTTCCTTGAGTTGATCAAGACCTTTCAGCTCTACTTGAATTCTTTGCATCCCTCATAAATAGACAGCAGGTTGTTGAAAAAAGTTAACTAGAACCATGACGCAGTTTCACTACACTTCATAAGGGAAATAAGACATCTGGTTCATTAAAGGAAATAAACACAAAATCTCCAGTACATATAACAAGTGATAAATACAATAAAGAACAGGTTTCTTTTCGCCAATCCTTTCAATGCAAACAATCAACAAAAGCTATGCAACATGTAGTCATGTAAATGATGCCGTGCTTCAGGATGCCACATCACTATCCAAGAGAGGGCACCTATTTGATATTTACATTTCAATTTCAAGAGATTCATTCAACACACAAGAATTACAAGTGGGACCAGCAGTTAAGATGTCCCCTTTCTTACATTAAACTTAAATGGCACATACACAGATGATATGGCACCCCTCAAGCAACTAATATGATGAAAAGTTGCTAGTTTCCAAAGTAATAGTAATTTATATTTTTTTGGTTTTAGCGTTGAACATCAACTTAAACCTATTTCACCAGTAAGATTGACAAAACTAGGCCACTTATTCAGCTTAAATTACATGTTAAAACTTGTTTTTGTGACTTTGAGAGACAAGACAATTTTGCAAGTAGAATGCCATATGTTTAAGCATCTTAATGCCTGATTCATACTTTTTGATATTGAAAGAAAAAGTCATGCATTCAAGATTCTTACCAGAAAAGACAAACATAAAAACAAGCTCAAGCACATCATGCTTAAGGGAATTGAATGAATTCAGGAAACGTCAAATCACTTCACGTAATAAGACCATTGGTCCAGCAAAAGTTTGATAGAACTTCATGGTCATAGAGTTCACTCCCTTCTTCTCTAGCGGAACAAAACCATTAGAGGAGTTCTCTAAAACTAGCAAATCTTACAATTAATCAACAAAATTAATCAATTATTTAGCATGTGAAATGATGTTATTAAGCTACTTTGCTATCACAGAACTGCTCTACCTGGACTTTTCTCATCATTACATTACCGGACTAAAGCAAGCTGGCTAAGCTGCATCTTTTGCTTTCTTTGTCTCTCTGGCATGCTACTTACGATATTACAAAAGCAAAACTCAGATTGAGTATGACAGCAAAAAAATTCCTAGTGGATATAGTGGTTTCTCTTTACTAGCCTCATAAAGCTATCTGTCAACTTATCTAACAGCTTGTAGATACACATGCAACAATTCTTTACAATGGACAAATCTCCCATTTTCTGATGGGAGACAAAAGGACATTTTTGGCATGGCAAGAAGCTTAGAAAGGAAAATAAATAAAATTAAAGAAGTCAGTGATTAAACAGCAGAGAAGAACTATTGCCCCTTACCATGCACAAATCCTCTACAAATTCAGCAACCACGTAATTTACATCAGACTGTTCCCACAGTTGCAGTGGCACACAATCAAAAACACGCAGTGAAAACTTTCTCCATGGCCTACAGTTTAAAGGATCAGAATCTTCACCCAACCCCTCACTAACAACTCAATCTTAAGTTCTAATTAACTATTCATTAGTTAAACATGACAATACGCATGATCCTGAATTTACATGGAGAAACAACGTAAAAAACAAAAAAGATTGAATCTTTCCCAATTGCTTTGCTGACCATGGCATAAAATTAGACATCTTTTGAGAAGAATCGCTATAATTTTAGAATAAAGGATAGAAAGGAATTTACTTCATCAGAATGTCATAGTACTCAGGATCTAAGGCAAAGAACAAGCTGTCCACATCTTTGATTGCCATTATTGCCCTGTGCACAGCTATCCAATTCGCAGACTACAAAACGAAAAATGAAAATCAGATCACGAAAAATTTTAAATCTAAAAAAAATGGAATAAAATCTCCAAAGCACAGCTGAAAAAACAAAGCGGGCTACTATGATTATTAACCTTGCACCTCTCATCTTTATTCTTGGGAGGTGACCCTTCAAGAGCTGTCTTTAGGGCTTCCACTGGTTTATTCCTATCAATTGGGAAAACACAGACAAACAAACAGAAAAAGAGGGATTTGGTAAAGATCAAATTTTCATTCATGTGCACAAGTAAATAAATAAAGGATTGACAAATAAGAGGGATTGAATGGCAATGAAATGAAAAGGGGTTTGGTTACTGTTTGAGTAAACTCTCGATCTTGCGGGATTTATGTTCGATTCTGGTGATTATGGCTTCTGCATTGTCGGCTTCTACATGCTCCGATGCCATCATATATGCTTCCTTTGTTGTCTATCTCACATAGACACACAGTGATGCCCCTTTACTGTTTTCTTCTTTGGGTTTGTGACAAAGAGAGAGTGAAAAATAATGAACTTCAAGGAAAAGGGCCAAGAACACTCAGCCTTTGGAGTTGGGACAGGAAGGAGAAAAAGAAAAGTAAAAACTTCAAACACTTTTTTTTTTCTTTTCTTTTAAAATGATCTAAAATGTTTTGTAATATGAGTATTTGATCAAATAACATTCAACCATCTTGCATCAAGAAATACAAAATTAGAAGAGGTGCAGAAGAATTTATATGAATGAATGATCTATAGACAACATAAAATTTTTCCAATTGAACATGTTATCTCAAACATATTTTGCTATTAATATGTTCTCATATAGTTTGAATAGAGTGACATTGAAGAAATAAAACAAGGAGTTTCAAAGGTCATGAGTTTCATTTACAAATTCATTAATAAGGTAAAAATATTGCTAGAATTAAGATTTCAATTCAATACATTTTCTGTTTTTCTTTTTCTAGAATTAGGAACATCTCTATGTTTGATTTGAAATCAGTGCTCTCACAACATGAATTCCATGCACCCTTCACTCTGAATATATTGCAAGAGAACATGCATGTATGTTACTACATTTTCCTTCTTTCTTGGTAGTACACTATACGACACGAGATGTTATGTTGAATTTTTTGTTTGTCTTATTGTGTCTTGATTAAAACTATGTTCATAGGGTTCACTAATTTCTTGATTAGGGTGTAATAATTATAAAATAATTTTAATGATATTTATGCATTTAATCCCTACTTTTAATAAAACTACGTAGTTTTGAATGTTAGATAGAATAAGACAGGAAAAATATTGTACAGATGATTTGATCTCATAATATATAGAGCAAAAGTCTAAACTCTTTCCAAATCTGATTTTTGTAATCAAACTATTAAAATGATAAAAAAAAACCCCAATATACTCTTTAAATATACATTTTTTTAAGGAGATGAAATCGTTTGTTTAAAATTATCTTATTTTATTAGGTTTAATATTCAAAACGACGTCACCAAAATTAAAACAATGCGGTAGTTCCACTCATATTTTGGTTATAATTCAATAATTATAAATTTGATTTTGTGATATTTATACTATTAGTTTGTGATTTTAGTGAAACAACATGATTTGAATATTGAACAAGATAAAACAAAATAATTTGATATAGTATTTAAGTACATAAACCAATTTTTCCACTTTAGCATAGAATTAGTATGAAACAAATATAATTCAAGCAGCCGACAATGCCCATTAATCATGGAAATGAACTGTCCTACTTCCAATTCCTAGTTGTAGTTTTTTTGTCTTATTTCAAAAATTATCTTTAGCCAATTAAATATCAACCTCATGAACACTTGTATAATAACAGCCTATTTATTATTGGGGGGGGGGAGGTGGGGGGGGTGTGTTGGGGGGTGTTAGAGAAACTTGAACCGGCGGAGACAAACGGTAAAATAATGGCACCTTTTGAATTCTGCTCCCTCTATTGATGACCTTTTTCCGTTTTCTCTCATGAAAACACAACACACAATTCCTCTTTTTCCTTCACACACTGACACTCCTTTACTCCTTTCTTTCTTTCTTTGCCCTTGTTCCCAGATGTTCCTTTCTTGTGCCTCACCTAACCTCCCCAAAATTCTGCCACCTGCTTCTTTTCTTCAACAATGGCAGCTTCTTCAGACTCGTTCAAGAAATCCCATGTTCAAAATTTTGGGCCAACCTCAAGATTTCAGCAAAAGCAAAGTAAGGTTTACTCAAACTTGTTGTGTAAATCCCTGATAATCATTCTTGTTCTTGTTCTTATTCCCTTGTTTCCTTCACAAGCTCCTGATTTTATCAATCAAAGCATATTAAGTAAGTTCTGGGAACTGTTGCACCTTCTGTTTATTGGTATTGCTGTTTCTTATGGCTTGTTCTGTAGAAAAAGCGTCAACATTGAGGTGGAAAATCAATCTAGAGATGATACTACTTCTCATGCATATTTATCTGGGGTTCTGAATGTACCATCATTTTTTGAAGATGGGTTTGAAAAATTATGCATTTCTGATGAGAAAATGAATATGCAAAATTGGGATTCTCTGCTCATGCACGGTAAATCCTTGGGTAAACAAAGCCCTCCAATTGATGAGGGTAAAAAGTTTAGATCTTTAACCGTTGAAAATGGGATTGGCAATATGCATGATGTCGATGAGGAAAAGGTTAGCCAAATTTGGAATTCTCAGTATTTTCAAGGGGAAACTTTGATGGTTGTGGCTGATGGGAACTTTGCTCCTGATGAACATAAACCTTTGGGCCTGCCTGTTAGGAGCTTGAGATCAAGAATCGCTGATACTGATAAACCTGAGTTCATTAGTAGAAGTGGGTCTAATACTGGTTTGAATGGTTCTTGTAGCAGTATTGCTAAGGGCAAATTTGAGAAATTTAGAGGTCCAATTCCTCTTAATTTGGAGAAGAAATTTGAGGAAGTAGCTGGACCTCCTAGGATTTCCTTGCAGTCAAGATCTGAAAGGATGGAAATGAGAGAAGAAACTAGCAACTTTGGACTGTCACGTCAGTATAGGCCTCGCTCTGGCAGGGATTTTGAGTTGGAGCATTTTAAGTCAAGGTCATTCCGGCATCCAATTTCTTCTGGAACCAGTTCTGTTTCGCCAGAACTGTCAAATCCGAAAACAGAGAATTTTGAGTCAAAGGAAGATTTTAAGGATTCTTTGGATACATTTTCACAGTCAACTGTAGCATCCGCCAATGTTGGAGTGTCATTTGATCATGAGGCACGGGGATACAGCATTGGTTCTTCAAGAGAGTTGGATGTGCAGAGGACTTCTAAAGACTACTTCAACGATTCCAAAATAAGTGCAATGCAGGATAGTTTGGACAGGGGAAAGGAAAGAAGTGAGTTTATGATCTCAAATGCTAAACCATCAAAATTGACTAAGGTTCTAGCAAGGGGAAGATCTGTAAGAACAATTCGTTCTCGTGTATTCGCTTTTGATGAAGCAAAAAGGAATCAGAATTATTGTAATCAAACTGATGAAAAGGTTGGAGGAATGCACGACCAATTTGAAGCACCTGCATTGATGAAGAAAGTAAAACGAGGAGAAACAGAAGACTCACTAGTCCACACCCAAAAGCAAAATCCTAAGAGTGTGCATCATGTACTAAAGGAAACATTCCCCGAGTATCAGAACAATGAAAAGCAAAACCTAGCTGATAGTGCTTTGGTATCTGAAAAGGACTCGGAATCGGAAAGTGAACCTGAAGCTCTTGAGGAGCGTTCAGATGAAAATGAAGCAGGATCTAACCAAGTTGAGGATGCAGAACTTGATGGGAGTGAGGTTGATAGGAAAGCTGATGAATTCATAGCCAAGTTTAGACAGCAAATGAGGCTTCAGAAAATTGCATCAGTTAAAAGATATAGCTGCCAAGCCTAGTAGCACACTGTGGCCCAGGTGTGGGCATCAAAGTCTTTGTAAGGTTGGCCCCTCAGTACAGATTCTTGTTGGCTTCCATTTCTATACACCCCCGGCCCCGGCCCCCCTTGAATGCCTAGGCAGCAGTTTAGCCAAACCTCTGGTACTCAGTTCTGGCTCTTCCGGTGGTTCAATTTGGTGCATATCATAGTTAAGTGTATCTTTTGGTAGTTAATAGTAGGTAAATCATAGTCTTGAGCAACAGAAAAGAGCAAAATATACATTGATTTAGCAGGAAGCTGGTCTTTTTCAAGTTCACTTTTCCAACCATTGTTATTATACTACATCTCTGATTTATGTTTCTGCCTTGGTGGTCAGTTGGCACTGACCTAGTAAATTATATAGTTAGTATGTAGCGATAAACCTGGTATTTATTGGATAAGCTATGTTTTGATTTCTTCATCTATTTTTGCTTAGTTTTAACTCACTACTGTACATTGACAAAGTTCTTCCAAGTTACATGGTTACAAAAGGCCTATCAGATAAAAGACAATTAGAGCTTAAGCTCATCAGGCATACATGACTATGAGTATGGAAAAAAGTTAAAGCAGGCATTACCATTCGGATTCAAATTCTTGTTTTCCTTGTAACTCTACACTTCTTTAAATTGCTTTTTTGCTAGTCACGGGGAAACTGGTGACTTCTTCTTGGCCAAGTGATATATATATGGGGTATTGAGCAAAGATTATGTTAGAGAATTTAGATTGCATAAATGCCTATGCAAGATCTAGTTTTGCTCATGGCCGGTGGCAAACTTGCTTTTATCTGTTAAATAAACGCTTCTATTGAGTAGAAGCTATTGTGTGTGGAAAATAGTGATTCAAGTAACTGAAATTTCTGTGGCTTGTTTAAGTATCTAACTTGCAGGCATTGATAATGTTCATTTGGAGAAGGATTTTGGGCTTCATTTCTTGTGTCTGAATGAACTTATAACATGCTAAATCAGTAAGCAGTGGGGAAGGCAAGAAGGGATATTTGGCATCTCATCATTGATATAATCAAGAAAATTTCCTCCAATAAAGAAAAAAAAAAAAGAATGTCCTTCTATCCACATGTCTTATGATTTCAACTTGATCACTTGTTATAATTCATTGCTGCTAAATTGTTTAATTCCTCACTTGAGAATGAACCATCTCATGCTTCGAAAATACTTGCATTTTGTTGGATGTTAAAATCTTAGAATTAACAGTGTTTCATGTACCTCGCTCTCTGGAGCACAAAAATGCCATGGATGATGCCTTTTATTGTTTTTCTTTCATTGAAACAATGAGCTTCCTCGGGATGCATGCAAGTTACATGAAGTTATTGTGTGCAGCTGTTCATGTTCTTTCCTGTGATGAATGAATGTGGCAGTTTTCATTCTTTACATTGTTTGTTTCTAACCTTTGTCTTTCTGTCATCTTTTTGAGATGGATGGTTTGGAGTGTCGTAAAGCATTGCAAATATTTGCAATTTGGAAGTTTGTCTTTGTCTGAAAATGGTTTTTCTTACTTCACCGTTTTCCCAGATGTTTCATGCTTTATATGATGCAACAATCATAACTGCTCTGTCCATTTGTGGCATTCAGCAAATACGTATGAAACAACAATATCTGAACGCCAAACATGTGCAGCAGCAGCAGTGTAGGATCAATAAATTCTGGGGGGAATACTCACTAGAAAGTTCTGTTCTTGGGTATAGAACACTCGTGATTCAATCATATAATAATGGAAGTGCATTTTTCTTTTGGCTAAAGATGGAACTTTCAGTTGATGCTCTTTATATCCAAAACAACAACCACCACATATACTTTATCCCATTAAGTAGGATCGATTATACGGATCACATCTCATCACCGTACTCAAGTTAAGCTCAGTGTTCTAGACTATACACGATTTATAATGTGACTTGTATTACAGAGTTTGGCAAAACTTTTACGCGAATCTGTCACAACCTTATTCCTTTTCTCGAACTCAAAACTAAGCTGCTCTTTATATGCTTGTCTATTTCTTCTATCATTTTTCAGTTGTTGTCAATAGTGTTTTATCACGTATTTTCTCGATAGGAAAGTTGAATGAAACAAAGTACCATTGAAGCAAGAACATCAGCACTGTCAAGATGACAAAATAAACTCTTCACTCTTCAGATGCCATTGCCAAAAACAGGATGAGTTCTACCAAATGTATTCAACTTAACCATGTCAATCTTTTGATGTCTAAATATCAAATGAAAAGAATAGAATGGTCAATTTTTCTTTCATTAAACAATCATTCATTTCAGTCTTTTTGTAAACTGTGCACAACAACTTGAATAAGAAAAAGATTTCCCAAGAAATCTTTATTTCAACATTGATTATTACCAGCATTGGACATTGTGCTGAATCACTGAAGTATAATAATGAAAAAGAGCATGATGCTTCAACTTTCTTCAAGATAAAAATTTCCTTCTCATCATAATCTCATGCCCATTTCTCCAAAAAAGATTTGGACTTGCCTTAAACATTTTTCATAATCCTTAAGAATTAAAAATGATATCAAAATGGAATTCCAAATTGATTTTCTTACTACTTTAATGTCACTTCTATATTTGATCTTTCTTCTTTGTGCACAACTTTTTTTAAGCAGAAAATGCTTGGATTCATTAATCAAAATGTCAAATATTTGGAAATTATCAGCAATAAAATGATTGCATTATACAAATCATAAAAAGTAAAAAGTAGTTGTAAATACTTCTTGAATAAACTTAAAAAATTGGTTATGTACATTATTAATCTAAAGATTCTAAACAAAAACTTGTACTTCAAAATAATTAGCAACAAAAAATCATAAACAGCTAAAATCTAACATTTTCTTCTAAAAAATCTCATGTTCAATAATCTTAATTATTAGAAGAAAAAAAACACAAAATATATGGAAAAAATGAAAGAATTATTAAAGGGCTTTGAGATTTTTTTAATCTACCAAAATCTTTTATCCATTAAATTATATTTAATTAGTGGATAATCCGAAATGGTTTTGTTTAATGTTTATTTAATTAAGTGGATAATACAAATTGGTTTGTTTATTTTATTTATTCACAGCCCCACAGGTTCTCTAACGTTACACTAAGAGCGCCACTCTCGTTTTCTAAAGTTTGTTGAGAGAAAAGGAAAGGTAGAGAGAGGAAGTCTCAGAAAACCCCACGCCCACTCCTCTCTGTCTTTCTCTCTCACACACTCACACACTGCAAGAAAAATTACGTTACATTATAACGTTATGTGCATTCATTGCCTTCTTCCCACCCGGTTCCCAAAACAAACCAAACTTGCTTGTCTTTCTTCTTCACGCTTTTCAGCTCACAATTTCAATCCTTAATTTTCTCACATTACTTGCTTTTCCTTGCTGTGTAGGCAATGCTTGTCATCAACCTATTTCCTTCAAGATTGTTCCTTTCTTGCTTTATAATTTGAATCTATTTAATTTATTTTAGAAAGTACTATTCTTTTTGGGTTCTTGATTTGAGTGGTCAAGAATCATTGACATTCTTGAATTCGTTTTCTTTTGAGTTTTGAGGTGAATTGGTCCGGGTTTTGAAGTGTATTGATCTTTGCCCTCCTTGATGGGCTTGTGGGGTTCTGCGTTTCTTGAGGATTTCTCTGTGTTTGGTTTTTAATTTGGACCGTTGGAAGGATTTGGGATGATGGGTTCGATTGTATTTTGGTGTAAAGTTGTTAACCTTTCTTGTTTGTAGCCAATCGTGATTTCATTTTTCTTGGTGGGATTTTGTTGCTTGTCCCCTGCAATTTCCTGGTTCTTGAATATCCAATCATTAAGGGTTCTTGTTATCTTTGCATGGTTTTTTTGTTGGTGGATTCGGAATTTCAAGTATGTTGTTTTTTGGGTAATTATTACAAGTGTATAGTGTTCAGCTTATTGTGATTGTTTTGGAAAGATGTATATCGAGGAACTAACTGAGGGGCAGTTAGAGGGAAAGGAGACTGAGGGGCAGTTAGAAGGAGAGGAGATTTTTGGTGATTATGGTGAAGGTTCAATTATCGTTTGGGATGCCAAAAGGGCTTTGGTGGGAGCAGGAGCTCGTGCTCTTTTTTATCCAACATTGTTGTATAATGTTGTTAGAAACAAGATTGAATCTGAGTTCCATTGGTGGGATAGAGTTGATGAGGTATGCATATGTTTTAATTAAAATCTGATTTCTTTCTTCTGTTAAATCATTTATACTTTATAACTCCCAACATCTGCCGGCATGGACTTCCTAAAAGGGACATGTAGTTGTTCATCATGTATGCATTTAAGTTTTTCCGGCAATGGATGAGAATTTTTCTTCTTTAGACTTAGATAAGCTTTTAATTAGTACGAATAATAGCGATTGGATGATGGTATCAATGTTATTTTATTTTATTGCCACTATAACTTACTGTTTTGTTTAGGCTTAACTGCCCTCAAAAGTATTATTCTGAATTTTGGATATGGTTGACTTTCTTGGCATAAGCACAGAAGCTGGAAATTCATGGTGTTACCAAAATTCAGTCAAATTCAACAATTTGACCGTTTCGTGGCTGCTAGTCAAATTCATCTTTAGTTTTTTCTTCTGGTTAGATAGCTTATTATAACATATTACTCTTTGATACTTTGAAAATTTATTTAGATGTACCCATATTGATATGAACATGGATGTAACATGTGCAAATCTTGAAGGAGGATAAAAAAGCTGCAAAGAACGAGATGCTTGAAAACGAAAGAAAAACCAAAATAAAAAAGGAAAGAAAGGAAGAACTCTAAATAAACTTGCTTATATATTGACTGTTTGTCACATGTGCATAATTTGATGTCTATATGGATATGTCATTGTCCATGCTATGTTCTGATATTGTCATTTTTCTAACTTTATACTGAACATTATTGAGCTTTAACCTTTTTTTTGGTCTTCTTGAGATCTCAATCATCATCTACACCTAAGCTTTATATAGGTCTTCCCTTGAGGTATGGGCATAGGGAGAGTGATTAGGCAGCAATGATAATCTCCCTGGTGTTCCTAACCTTGAGTGTTGTATGTTTGATAATCACTGTTATTCTCCCACCATAGATGGTTAAACTATCTCTTGGCCGGCATTGATCATGAGTTTCCTCGTTGTATTAGTTCCATTTCTGCCTATAAAGCTGTTATCTTGTTTGCAAGTAATGTTTTGTCCAGTTCTCATTTTTCCCAATATCAGTTCATTTTGTTAGGAGCTGTTCCATTTCCTGCTGATGTTCCTCGTTTGAAAGCACTTGGTGTCTTTGGAGTTGTTACATTGAATGAACCATACGAGACATTGGTCCCAACAGCACTATATTATGTAAGTCTAATATAATTCATACTTTTTAGCAATTTGTGGTTTTATTATTTTCTTAACCCATTCTAGCTTGCCAATCTAGCTGATATAATTTTGAATTCAGATCATTTGATGAGTCTTTACAAGGTATACAATACCAGTTCACTATATTTACTTTACTATATTTCCTGAAGGGTTCAACTTTAAGTACAGCACATAAGTGATAGTTAAGATTTCTACTTCTGAATTCAGTTTAAAATGTAAAACTTATTAGTATTGCTTATATTCTCTCACTCTTATCTCACGGTGTTTTCAACATCCCTTCTTTTACCACTTTATTTTTAGTTCTAACGAAAGAGTTATGTCTTTGTTGTAGGACCATGATATTGATCACTTGGTGATTCCTACAAGAGATTATCTTTTTGCTCCATCGCATGTTGACATTTGCCAAGCCGTAAACTTCATGCATGGTGAGAATGCTAAAAGTGTTCCCTACCCTTCAAGTAGACTATGATTTAAGTGGAAGTATATTTCACAATAACATTTTAGTTTTCCCTGTTTGCTGCGACAAAGGATAAAGACAAATCCTCTAAGGCAGTTAAGTTGGATGACTAACTCTTTTGAAGTCCACATATTTGAATCGCCAATATATAAGCAGCACTGTAAATATTAGTATTTGGATACATGCGGCTGTGAATTCGATAAATGAAAACCCCCCACTTTCTTTATTCCTCTCCCCAACCCCACTAATATTGGTGGATTGACCATTCTATTGTTACCTAACATTTTCTGTGTGAATTTTTCATATTTTCTTAATGTAGATGCTTCATCATTCCGCTTCATTCTACCTTTTGAAACCAACAATGAAAAAATATTTGTAGAATTTACCATTTAGGTAGAGGAGTTGGTTTATTATTATGGCGTATATTGTCTATATGCTTTAGTTTTTTTTTTTTCTTTTTAAAATTGTTAGATTTTGATTTGTTATATCTAAGACTTTTCATGACTTATTCTACTTTTGGCTCTGTTCCATTTTTCTACCATGAAGGAAATGCTTCTTGTGGAAGAACTACATATGTACACTGTAAGGCAGGCCGGGGGCGTAGCACTACGATTGTCCTCTGTTACTTGGTAGGTATAACCTTTCAGAGCCTACCAAAAATTAGTGATATACTTTCTACGAGATGTCTTTTGCCTTATTCTAACTGTACCTCTCTGCAGGTTAAGCATAAGGCTATGACACCTGAAGTTGCATATGAGCATGTGAGGTCTATTAGACCAAGGGTACTTTTGGCCCCTTCTCAGTGGCAGGTGCAGACCAATTTGACCTTGCTATATGCTGTTGTAGACATTTGCAAAGTGTCTTTTCCTTTTGTAACTTATATCATTGTTTTCTGGTTATGTCAAATTGCAGGCTGTTCAAAATTACTATTCCCGTATGAAGAAAACTGAAAATGACCTCAGCGATGGTGCATCAACGAGGGTTTTATGTTTGCCAGCAAAACAAGTCCTATCAGCTTTTGATGATGGGTCCGTTGTTTTAGTAACTGAATCTGACCTTGATGGATATGATGAAAGCCATGAGTTGGGTTTAGTGGGTAAGAACATGTTGGCTGAGTCGAAGCTAGCTTGTAGATTTCAGTTTGCCAGTCAGGCAACCGTTTCCAGGCTTTCGTGTCTGTGGATTCGCTGCCAAACTAGCCAGAAAGTGTCAAAGAAGAAGTTGGGAGACTCCATGACAAGTGATCAGCTGGAAAAACGCATTGGAGTTGACATTCATGTTTACTGAGATGGGTCTTTTGGCAGTGAGAGAAGTTGAAGTGTTGGTTGTTGTTCGTTTTCCCCTGCTTTAGGTGGCAACACAGGATGATATAAGAATAATGGGCTTTCTTCCGTTAGCCTTTGTCCCGTCTTCGACTCTTTTGAGTCACGCATCTCATATTCTAGTTGAGACTTGGGTGTGCCAGTGAATTTAAAGACATGGAATTTTGTATTTGAGAAATGTACACGGAATTTTGGATTGGTTTTGCTTTGCTGATTGAATTGTCATCAAGATGAGCCATGTTGCTCCAAGCGCAGGGAATGAAGGAAGTTAGGAACTACTGACAGCCCTTGACGCTCCCCGACACCCACACCCTCCTCCTGAAAGGATGTCTTGAAGTTGGAAAAAGAGCAAAAGCTTATTTGTACTGGGAATTTAGCTATGTCATAGCATGTCTTAGATCCATGTATTCAACATTGAAAGACATGGTTTTGAGCAAAAAAAAAAAAACATTGAAAGACATGCTCATGTGATTTGCTTTTTCGGCCTGGAGGGCTGAGATTTTGTAGCTTGACTTGAAATATATAGCTTCTTTTACGGTATTTGTACATCCCTGAATTGCTTAAAACTGCTTTTCAACCATAGAATCTTTGAAGAAGAAGATGACTACCCATCGCATCCACATCCTTCCTGGATTTCTGTATTGCATATTGTTACCCTGATTCGAATGATAAGCAGCACACTTTGAAGGGGAAAAAGAAGATTGGCTAAAAGACTGAACTAGACTGAGTTGTTGGACATAAATAAATTAACATGGAAACCATTGCACTTTTCCAATCCTATATATATGTATTTGTTCTTAAACTTTTTGAACTCAGTGTTTATAATTAGCTTGCCTTGCTAGTCGGTTTCAAACTCAAGAAAAAAAAAGACGGGAGTTGCGTCATATAAAATCAAGAAAGACGGTTGTATCATATTGGTTAGTCGGTTTTAAAATATTAGTTAGTCGGTCTCAAACTCGAGAAAAAAATGAAAGTTGCGTCTTAAAATATTAGTTAGTCGGTCTCAAGAAAAAAACGAAATTTGCGTTGTATTGCCAATGGGAGTGTAACTTTACAAACTTTGTTTTCTAAAAAAAATGATATTGCAGTGAGCATTTAAAAAAAAAAAAATCTAGTGGAGTTAAAATAGTTGAACAATTTAAGTTTAACCTGAAAAAACACACCCACAGACAGAAAGGGAAAAAGAAAACATGAACATATTGAACAAGTCAACAAAGTTAGAAAACAGCACACTAAACTGATAAAACTGCTCTGACTGTGCGCAGGAGAAAGGACCCCGGGCCACGAGAAAAATTATGGTGGTGTGCGAAGGAGTGCGTCCGTGTGGGGTCAGAATTCGCAGGAGGAGTATCGTCAACACCTGTGGGGAGGTGTTAGACTTAATAAATTGAAGACTGTCCCTGGTACCCAGCTTGGGCTACTACCATAATGTTAGTATCCATTGCGTGTACATCCCGCGGTTTACATTCTCAACTGGTTAGGGGACGGTTGGTTCGAGGCGCAGGAGTAGTGTGACTCAACAACAATGACTCAACGACAATGAAGTGGCGGTATGACATAAGGTTAGTATCCATTGCGTGCACATCTTGCGGTTTACATCCTCAACTGGCTAGGGAACGGTTGGTTCGAAGCGCAGGAGTAGTCTGACTCAACAACAATGACTCAAACACAATGAAGTGGCGGAAAGACACGAGTTAGAACCCGAGATATCCAAAAAAAAAAAAAAAAAAAAATAAACTGCACAAATTCTCATCCAAATCTCAAGAGAAACAGAGCTACAGAAGAAGATAAACTCTCTCTGTTGTTCTGCCGAAAACAAAAGAAGAGCTCAGAATCATTCTTTGATTACAGTTATACTCAGAATTTGAAAAAGCTTCAATCTTTGACTCAAAGAAAGCCATCATAATGCTGTTGCTGCTGCTCTCTCCCTCTCTCCCTCCAAAATCTTGTTTCTCTAGTGAGTCTTTCTCCCTTTCCCCCTCCCACTCTCTAAACTTGTACACACACAAAGACGTGGTTGTTAATGGAAAAACTTTAGTATGAAATTGGGCACTATTGATTCTCTGTAATGTTGCCGGAAAATGAATTAGGAAAACCCATTGACTCGTTTTGTAAGTGCACAATAAATATCTTGTTTGTTGCACATTGTAATGCTTATATTTTGTTTTTCATTTGAATTCTGAGCACAAGCTAGATAGTCATTGGCTCAAAATTCTACAACCTTATTTTTTTTCTGTGCTTTCCATAATGAATTCGCGTTGAACTTGGCTCACATATATAAATATATGAGTATATCATTTGTACATCATCTTTAATCGGTCTGTGAGAACCATATGTATTATGCAGTTGAAAAATTGGAGGAAAAGAAACTATAAGGAAAGAAAAGGTTTGAAGAAAACGAAAAAATATTTCTCTTGTTCTGGTGATTTAATAGGGGGAAAAGGATTGGAATGATTTGGAGTGATTAAGAGCTATGCCCACAAAATTTTATGTCCAACTTATGTGAGAAATGGATAGAAAATGCTAATTATAGCTGTTTGAACTGATTGGAGCATGTTTATGACACTCAGCATGGTTTCTTCCCTATTTAAGGAAAAGAATAGATATTTGAGTTTCAAGACTGGGCAGCAGTGCTGACAGTTTGCCTCTGGGTAGGGTGTTCTCTAGTTCTAAAATGGGAGGTTTTATACAAGCTTGGAAAAAATGTTGTATTGTGGATCAAAAAATATTTGACTGGTTGTTGATGATGGTGGTACATTGTTTTACGAGAAAAATATGTAGAGGCTGAATTTCCTAGTCGATTATTTCCTCAAATTATGTCATTCATTGTTATTCTATCACTGTCTTTCTTCAGTTTGTATTAATACGCTGGACATGAACTGATATTTCTTTGAAATTTTTTTATTAAATTTTCAAAGTTTACTACAACTCTGCTTTCAATATGTTGCTTAATACCTCTCATGAATCTTCCACACAAGTGGACTCTTGAGCGAGATGGATG
This sequence comes from Ophiorrhiza pumila, assembly GCA_016586305.1. Classification (NCBI taxonomy): domain Eukaryota; kingdom Viridiplantae; phylum Streptophyta; class Magnoliopsida; order Gentianales; family Rubiaceae; genus Ophiorrhiza; species Ophiorrhiza pumila. Next base: position 4,028,349 of record BLIW01000002.1, read on the forward strand.
GGACCTGATCTGATCTTGGACTGAAATGCTACATACATACTAAATGAAGTCTTGGCTGTTTTAGTGAAGGAATTCAGATATATTTGTTTAGCTGTTGTAGTATTATTTAAATATAAATGAGAGTATTAATATATTTGCTTAGGTTCCTGTTTTTCATATTCAGAGACAGAATCAATCATTCCTGTTCTAAAGTACAGTCATTTTCACATTGTTCAGATATTACGTTTTTATCTAATCCAACATCTGGAGGGCTTTCCTCCCTAAAAAGATTCATAGTGCATTGTCAAGGAGGTTGCAATCTGCAAGATTGTGGGTAGGCTAAACTAGTCTTGTCATTACGTTTGCATTATTTATCACCTTGATCTTTAAATTAAGTGGCTTCTTATAACATTATTTTTTTGTATAGAGAAAAGAAGTCAACTATCTTGCCTTGTGAAGAAAATTTGAAGCGTAGAGTTCTTCTTAATGTTCTGGTTGCTTCAAGCATATCTCCAGCATTTCCCTCTTACGGGAAGACAAAAAGTAAAAACCCCTATGATGAAAAACGCTTGCTAGAGCAAAACAGGCGAATACAAAAAGAAAATAATGCACCTGAAGATTTTCCAAATTTTGTGAGAGAAGGTTCATCTACTTTGACAATTTTGGCTTTATTTTTTTTTTATATTTTTCCTTCTTCTCTTTGTGAGTTTCAAAAGTTGTTTACTGGTTTAATTTTGAGTTAACTTCACAATCTCTGCAAAGTAGATGATATGTGTTGGACTTGAAACAGGATTTACTGTAAACGTTGTGGCACCAGACTATTATGTGAAGCGTGACTCGGGTCTAATATTCTGGGATGTTGCTGTTGGCAAAGGTGATTCTCCAAAGGATGGTCAACAGGTTTTCTTTTGTTTTTTTTTTTTTGTATATATATACATTTAACTTTCTCCCATAAAAGCTGAATGCTCTTTTTTTTAGTATGAGGTGAACTGCTATAAACTGTTAGGAAATAGGCAATGCATATGCAGTTTCGTCTGTTGTTTTTGCTGTAGTATTTGAACTCATTACTTGACTGATAGAGTTGACAATAATAAATAGAATAAGCGTTCCACATGTTTAAAGTTTGATATTCACTAGGGGAATTTTTAATTGACAAGTTCTTGTTGATGGGATGTTTATTAATGGGGGTACTGATAGAAGTCAGAATGTCAATTTCCTTGGAAAAATTTCTACTTTATATCAGATTGGTTCATAACCCAATGCAGATATTCCGGAAGGACTAGTCAATGCATAGACTTGACTTGGCTTGCTAAATTTTTCGTGACATCTACTAAAGCTACTAATGCTAGAACCTTTCCTCAGAGTTATGTTTAATAGTAGTATGTTGATCCATCACCACCTGCCTTCATTCTTTTAAACCTTTCGCAAATTTTGTTATGAAAGACATTTTTCGAGTAGTACATGCATTAGGGGTTGTAAATTCGACTATACTAAATAGAATAGCAAGCAGTATGACCTCCTCAAAGGTGGCCCAACAAAAAAACTCCTTTCTAAAACTAAAATATTCCCTACCTAAACGGAACCTAATATTTCCTCATCTAGATTATTGGTTGAGGAAATTGCACTTTTTGGCTGCTTGGACTTCAGTTCTTACCTCATCAACATGCTGGTAGTAATTGATAGAGGTCAACCTGATAATAGCTATTTGAGTTTTCAATTTTGAGAGCGCATAATTATTTGGGAACAGCTGTCAAAAGATAACAATCAGTCTGAAGATGAACATTTTAAATTTTACCGATAGTCATTTAGTGGGTTTGATTGCTCAGGTGGTAAATAATTTACATAAGTTAATACGTATTAAAACTGTATCTATTCATTGAAGAAGGTGCTCTAGGTAACTGAGCTACAACAACAACAACTAAGCCATTTTTCCACTAAGTGGGGTCAGCTATATGGATTACATTTCTCCACCATACTCAGTCAGCTCATTTCCTCATTTGCATTTAAATTATGGCTTTTTCCCATTCTTCTTTGGTCTTCCTCTTCCCCTTTTAATTTGAATTAATAATTCTCTATTTTCTACACGCCTCACTGGGGCATCTAAGGATCTCTTATGTACATGTCAAAAACCATTTTAAACATTTTTCTCTTATTTTATCATCTATTGAGGCTACCCCTACTTCTTTCTAATACACTCATTACTTATTCTATCTAGTCTACTGTGTCCACCCATCCACCTCAACATTGTCATTTCTGCTACCCTCATTTTTCATTCATGTTCATATTTAGTCGCCCAACATTTTAAACCATAAAGCATAGTTGGTTTAATGGCTGTGGCTAACTTGGGAAAAGTTTCTGTTTTGAAAAGTGACAGTGAAAATCTGTACTCTTATATAGCAGAGATTTCATGTTGTGAATGGTGTTTAACTCTTGATTTTGGGCTCTCTGAGCTTTAACTTAAGTTCCCACCCATTGTTTTGGTGGGCTTCCTAAACTCCGGCGCTTGATATATGTAGTGAATGATTGTGTTTATTAACTTGCTTACTATAGGGAAAGAAAAAGGGAAAAGGTCACTTCTAGACTAAGAGCTAAAACAATATATGAAAGGTTCATAATGAAATGCGACATTCAGAAGTTGAAGAAAGTGTTCTGTTAATGACAGCTTTTATCTGTTAAAAGGATGGGGTACCTTAATTTGCATGCTTTCTCTAAACATGAGTGTTTAGTTCACGTATTGAAAGAATAATGAATGGTATAGATCAAAATGAAGTTGGAAAATATCACAAACGAAAAAAATATGACAAATACTTGAACTAAGGAGCCTCTCTCTCTGGCAGGTGACATTTCATTATGTTGGTTATAATGAATCTGGCCGCCGCATTGACAGTACTTACATTCAGGGTTCCCCTGCAAAAATCCGAATGGGTACTAAGGCATTAGTTCCAGGTGACAATTTAGTAAAGGAAGTGTTTCCTTATCTGTCGTCTCTACTATCTTGATGGAAACAACTAAAATAGAGAAAACCTCAAGCAGGTTTTGAGGAAGGGATTCGAGACATGAAACCTGGTGGGAAAAGAAGAATTATCATTCCGCCAGAACTAGGGCCACCAGTAAGTGTCAATTATTCAGTTGATCTGTATTTAATATTTTCAGTTAATCCTTTTTTGCCTTTGTCCTCTTCTGCCATTGGGAGGGCCATTCCTAAGCATCTGTAAACCACATCATTGTTAGTCTTTCACTAGTAAAGGTTTGAGAAGGAACTATTCAAAAGTTCACTCTGGTGGGTTAAACTTGGCCATCGTGCTTGTATCAGAATATGGATGTTTCAGCAAGCACTGTTCTCCTGACAGCAATTAGCACATAGACAATCCAATGCTGATGATATCTAAATCCTAGTGAGCAGTCATGATGTGGTTTGGTCTGTAAAGACATATTGAACCTGCGAGAATCTTAAAAATTTCTGTTTGGCTAGGATTATGTGAAATCGGGATGATGGTACAATCTATGTATGAAAGGAAGCCTTTCCAGTACCGCGTAACAACCATGATTGTCTTGTTTCTTGACCAATTCAAGTGTCAAAAGTTCTGCATTGCTCAAACACTAGACACAGAGTTGTCAAATTTATATGCAGTGTGTAAAAAAACTGGTTTTGAAGCTTAATAACAATCTGAAACATCTTAAATTTTACCAATTATTGTAAATCGCAAACTGTTGTTTATGCAAATAGTATTTATTTTCTTATTACATATAAAACGAGCTTTGCAATTGTTGTGTAGTGAATTCATTTGACACTTAGCTAGTAACATCATTTTGCTCCATTCTCTGTCAGTCAGAACATCTGTTGCAATTTCTCTCTGGATTAAATGAAGAGGTTATTTCATCTTACACAGGTTGGACCTTCCACATTTTTCAGCTCGAAACAGTTTGAAGTTTTCGATGTAGAACTGGTTAGTGTTCAAGATTGCAAGAGGAGAACAATAGGTTTTTACTCGGATGTTATCTGCAATTGAGCGATCAGGTATGCACCTTATGCTGTTATCAGTTAATGCTTAAAACAGAAGACGGATGATATTGATATGGTGCAAGTGCTGGGAATGTTGGAAGTATTTGGCTGGGCTATTATAGGTTTTTTAACCATAGTTTTTTTCGGTATATTCACAAACACAATGGCTTTACATGCATTAACAAGCGAAAATTCTCAGCACACATATATCCCTAACCCTGGGCATTCACATACATGTTATGAGCAATCAACACAAACAGTGATGATTAACCTTGATGATCTATTAGCAATTGCATTAGCTGTCTCGGTAATCACTGATCAGGTGACGGCGTTAGTCATTTTCTAATTCCTATTGCTATTATCTTTGAAACTTGGAATTTGGACACGGCTGCCATCTTTCAGCTACATACAACTCGAGGCTACTATCTGTTAGCAGGATGCACTTGAAGTTGATGCATTTGGTTTTTCCCATCTCATCATTGCTTACGCTCTTCGTAGTTTCAAATGAGCCAAGATTTCTCAAGATAAGGCTGTTATCTTTTGTGAATTCAAAGATCAAACAAGGGCAGTTACACCAAGAGACAAGAAGTAACCAGTTTGGACAAAAGCATAAAAAACAATATAATTTGACTTTACATATGGGCATCTCAATTATATTGTTCTGTACTATCAGCTTCAAAAGTAGTTGTAGATGTTTGTAATCCGCATGAAGGCTTACAAAATGAAGGCTTTTCCCTGAAACTATATTGCCCCTGATACAAAATGAAGGGTTTTGGTGACTATAGAGCAGATGCAAGACTTAAATTTTAATGGACTCATGAAACATACAGAAACTAGCCTGAGTAAGAGACTGTTATGTTACTTGTGTATTTAGCACTCTAGCTAAATGATTACAGGCATTATCACTCAGTTCACTCTCTGAAGAAACTGCAAGGAAAATCATTATCAATAGAGGTAGTGAGGGGCACTGAATTCTGTTCCAGAAGAGTTTCAACTACAACATGCACTCCAGCCTTTGCATCCGGGGGACTTGAGAGTAGGATTTTTTTTCGCCTGGCTGATGTATTTGGTTGCTCTGTTGGGACCAGAAAAACCTTTCTTCATATTGCTAGAGTATGCAAAATGTCTTGTCCACTTTTAGAACTGATCAAGAAGACTCTGAGAGTATGAAAGTCCTCATGCCTGCAAAGCAAGAAAATCAAACATGGTCAACATCAAGCCATAATGAAATTAGTCATACAATGTTACCAAATTCTCATCTACTGATGTCTTCAAATCAGCATGATTACAATATTCAAAGTCCTCAGACATCACACACTTCAAATTTGACTAATAAAGCTCCTGAAGTTATTAGACTAGTCATCCTATCACTGTAAAATATTTGTCCTTCTCATCTTTGTTTTGATATTGTTATGGTCGTTCCTTTGGCCATATTAAGTCAAAGACATCATCATCCAAACACCATTGCACATTACCCAAATGGATTGGAGATTGTAATTATCTTGAGGACTTACTCCCTGCCTCTACTCAAGAACTAATGACTCAACGAGAGACTGTTTATCATAATGAATAAGAAGAAAGCAGAAAGTGAAAAGGCCAATAGAATAAACCTGTTAAAGAGAAAGCAATAATTCATTTCTGCACAACGATAAAATAGCAAAAACTTATTCAGATTAGCTTCACTCTTAAATGAGTCAATCTTCTGGTGCAGAATCCTATCAAAGAAGAAACATAAGGGTCTCAATGTTAGGCTATTGCATGTGTTCTTAAACTTCATGATTAGAAATATATGGACTCCAATATGCAAAATCATGCTTTTCAGATTTTCAAACAAAAAAAGAAAAAAACTCTAAACCAAATCAACCATTTCCTGTGGTGAAAAAGCAAACCTGGATATAACTAGCCATTAGTTGAATGAATAATTACACTGGAAAACAGAATTTATTCACTATTTCATGATGAACGTATATTAGTATATCGATGATATTATAAATACCATTGTGATAGACAAGGGATTGCATGTACAAATTCTAAATTACCAAAGATTTACAGGAAAATATATCCAATTACAGGAAGAAATCTATAGCTTCTATACTTCATCTTCCAACATCATCTCGTATATGCATTAACTTCTCCTCTGAAGGATGGAGGCAATAATGCTTAACAATACAAGTGGAACTCTTGAGGTAATACAGGGAAATAGTTGAAGAGATAAAGTTCATCTACAATAACTTTTGACTGCTAGGCTAGAGAACGCTATTCAGCTTCTTCTGAAGGTGCCTTATGATAGATAATTGATGTATCTGAACTTACAGGATTCGCATGGTACTGCCCATAGAATGCATAAATACCAACCATAAAAATGCTCAGTACAACAAATCTCACCCAGGCTTCATGATGTAACTGCAAAGATGTAAAAAAAATGGGAAATCAAGTCAAGGGTGTGGGTGCACATTGACCAGCCAATTTTATAGTAATAGATTTGAGCATTTAATATAGAAATGAGTATATAAATTACAACCAAACCTGGGCAAACAGAAACATGTTGACAAAAATGCAAACAGCTGGGACAATAGGAACTCCAGGACACCGAAAACCTGGTGGATCTGTATAAATCTGCAAATATTTGAAAATGAATGGCATAAGAAGAATTGTCATATAGAAAAAAGGAACACAATTAACAAAAAGATTTGACAAATACAATAGCACTGCTCATGATTTTGCATGAAAACTATTCATACATCCCCCACAACATAACCACGGAAGCCAAACCTACACTAGACATCACTTCTCATACCGTGATGGCATGTCATTGACATAACCTAGACCAAAAGCACAAAAAATCCTATATTGAATTAGCATGTTGCTTATAATCATCCAAAGCTAAGGGAAAGGATAAATCTTTATATGGTACAACCAACAATTTGACTAGTATTTTGACAGACCGATGTTTTACGCTATCATGGACTGGCTTTTGGACCAGTTCCAATCAGGCAGATTGATCCTGTCCAGTATAAAACAACACTGAGATTTATTCACCAGCATGAAATCCAAGGCTTGCTTGTAGTAAGAGAAGGCAAATACAGAACAAGATTCCAGTTCGACTCTGGAAAGAGTCCAGGTCTAAGCAGCCTTACCCATTCATAAACTCGCGTCACTTATGAACTATGGACACAGAACCAAAAGAAATAGGCAAAATCATTGTGATGTTTACCAGTTCCAGGCTAAGTAGAAGACAATTTTTCCCAATTCAGTCACTCGCATACCATTTAAACATAAAGAATCTATATCCTTGTTAAGTTTGTTTCAACCAGACTACAAAATGCTTAACACTCAATTATAGTCAACTCCATCATGCATACCCTATTTACTGTTCCTTACCTGCCGGAAGTGAAGAGCAGAGGCAGCGGAAATTGCAATGACTGCAGTTACAATTAGGGAAAAATATGACACACCAAAGCGATAAAGGACTCCAGTAGCAAAACCACAACATGCAATTATTACGAGGCAAATGATTCCCTCTCCCCTATTTGAAATCCACCTATTAGAAGCCTGAATCGAGATCTTATCCTTCCAACGGAGGGTTACTGCACATGCTGAAACAACAGAATAGCCTGTCTGAAACAAACCAACATACTTGCATGAGTTGAACATGAAACAATAATGAAAGTAATCAGAAATACAGTATTGCAATTGTTTGATTATGCAAAAGATATTCCTTTGCAATAAACTTACATCTCTTAGCATAGTAACATATCATCAATGTTTGTAGCTTTGATATTAATCATTTTTCACCTTCTGTAACAACTTGTCTTTCTTATATAAAGCTATACAAATGTAGAACATTCAGCCTGCTTTTATCTAGGTAAGCTAAAGCAGGTTATCAAGCTCGGCCACTAAAAAGAGGAGAACAGTTAAACGACATACCAATGAGCCAACCGAGAGAATGTGTGAGAGCACATGCACATTAAAGAGTCCAGCCAACACTAAAGCAACAATACCAACCCAGATTTGTGAGTGGATTGGGGTATGTCGAGTTGGATGCACTTTTGCAAATATTGATGGAAGCAAGCCATCCCTTCCAATCCCAAGATACAATCGAGACTTCACATTGAAAACTTCAGCTATAATCAATAATGATATTGATAACATGAGTCGCTAATTACCGTAATTAATTGCAATTTACCTGAACATAGAGCCCGACCAAAAGGGTTGTCGTAAGTCCAGCTACAGCACCAAAACTGATTAAAACAGCTACAAATTCCAAGCCCTTAGATTTAAAAGCTTCAGCCAAAGGAGCATCTTCTCCAAGAAATTTGTAAGGGACCATTCCGGTAATTACCAAGCAAACAGCAACATATAATGCAACACAGACGAGAAGGCTCCCCATTATGCCAAGTGGTAAATCCCGCTACACATCATGTTCAAAAAGAGAGTAGAAGAAACTATCAGAAAGCTGAAACTGCATCCTACTTTCGGCTGAAATAATTAACACAATAAATCACTTGGTGTATCCACTCATACCTGTGGCCTCTTAGATTCTTCAGCAGAATTAGCAACTGCATCAAAACCAACGTATGCAAAGAATACAACAGTTGCTCCAGTCAATACTTCTTTGAAACCATTTGGAGCAAAAGGTGTCCAATTCGAAACATCCACCTTAAAAGCGCCAACAATGATGACAACACAAACAATGACTACCTGCAAAAAGTTTGCCTCTAAATGAACACCCAAGAAGATCTTTTAACTTCGACAGAAATGAGATTTTCTTAACTACTACGAAAAGCTAACAACCAATACCCTTCGTCAACTATCCCCTACCCCTCCCCCTCCCAACAAACCAAAACATCCGGGGAAAAAGAGTTAGCTACGCAAAGCAGAAGACAACCACCACATGGCGGCACCTGCATACTACCATATACTATTTGTCAGTGCTTATTAGTAAGGTTATCAATGCAGGAAAGATAACACGCGTTTACATTAGAGCAAATGCCAATATTCTATTGCTCCATAATAAGATAAATATGAAATCAAACAATACACAAATTCGAAACTTAGACCAGCAAATGATAGTTCTGGCTCATCACCATATGTATATAGCAATAAAAAGTGCAAGCATTGATCTAAAAGCTAGTGATCAGAAAGCAGTTATAATACCTGGTCTTAGAGGTAGAAAGAACAATGGTGATGGTATCTAAGTCACATTTTTATGGAGATAAATTTGTCTAGCAGCCTTCGATTCCCGACTTTTTATCTAAACTCTAAGTACCAAAAAGGAACATGTGATTGAAATTTCAATGGCACAACTCTCCTCACATTCCATACACCCTCCGCAATCATCATCAGACAAATGCAAAAGTTTTCAGTGTCTCGGCTTTTGATTGACACTGAGTCAAGTTGACGAGTTCAATTATTCCCGTAAAGTTCAAATAAAGTATTGGAATACTTCACCTTTGAACTCCTATAAGAAATTCCCCAAGTATTAATTGTTTGCTTTTTAAAGGATAACAGACTAGCTATTCTATATTAATGCTTAGGAAAAGGATAACTTTCAGACAAGCCAGTAATGCCAATCTCTGAAAAAGAGAGAGATTAGGAAGGCACGCATTGCTTACTCAAGGATCGTTAGTCAAACTCTAAAAACAAAAGTGCATGGCCCATATTGCTCCTTTCTTTTGTTCCCAACAGAAAGAAGAAGATCAAGAAGAAGGGTGATGAAATAACCTTTGTGACTGTCATGGCAGAATTTAAAATAGAAGATTCTCCAACACCCCGACATAGAATGACAGTCAGAAGGATTAGCAGAATTGGAGCTAGCACATTAATAGATAATGCTCCAGAAATATCTTGACCATGCCCAACCCAGGGAGGGATATTATCTTTCAGAGACGGAATGAGCTCTAGTAATGAAACTACATAACTTGCCAAGCTACGTGCTATACTGGCTGCTCCAATATGGTAGTCAAGCATCAATTGAGCAAACACAAGAAATGCAGTAAGCTCGTTGAAAGCTGTATATGCATATAAGTAAGCTCCACCAACAACTGCAGGAAAGCGAGATGCTAGCTCAGCATAACAAAGCGCGTTGAGCACACAAGATGCTCCAGCAATTATGAAGCTAATTGTGACTCCTGTTCCAATGAAGTAAAACTAGCATAAGTATGTCAATCTTTAAATTTGTTTGAATGAAAAAACTAATTATTCATCTCCGATCAAGCATTAAGAAATCGTATAGGATCACTATTCCCATTGTATGACGCAGGGATTCTAATATAAAGCTAAGTTCTTGTGGCTGAACTCAAAATTAACACTTAATCCCCTGATATGTACAATTATTAATACATAAGGCATATCATAGTGTCCCCAGGTTCGTAAATATGGATATAGATAGAATTGATTTGCTAACTATCCAATTGACATTCAAGTAGTTGACCCATGCTACCAAGCATGAGGACATAAAAGGAGCAAAACTTGAAGTATGCATTTTGTCCTGATGAAAACTCAACAATCTAGCAAAATGTTTTGTACTCTTGACCTTTCAAAATTGAAAACAAAATCTCTTCCAAAATTCGTATTAGCCTAAAGATTAAACTGAACCCATTAAAAATCTAATTGTTCCTCCAGAAATGGTTCAAACAAAATTTCCAAATCAAAGAATCAAAATTTCAGGCAAAAATCCACATAAGAAGCCAATAAAGCACGCTCAAAGAGCTAAAAACCAAAACAAATGTGTAGACAAATTAAAGTTCTCTTACATTAACAAGCTCAATTTTAAAACCTGCCAATACCAGCAGAAGAATTACACATCCATTGAAAAAAAATTAAAACTTTGCTTCGAATATTCGTAAGAGAACAAAATATAACTTAAACTACAAACATGCATTAAAAATGAAACAGCCATTAGAGTAGTGGTGATAAAGAGTCTTGAAACTGACCGGGGCCTGCTTCACGAGCAACAGTACCGGTGACGACGAAGATGCCGGCACCAATGGAGGCGCCAATACCGAGGAGAATGAGGTCGAAGAGGCTTAGACGACGGATGAGACCTTGACCGGAGTTGGTGTGAACAGAGGTCTCCGACGACGGCGGGGCTAGAGGCTTGGCTCTCAGAGCCGATGAACAGAAGCGACCGAAGCATGACGTGGACGTGGACGACGAAGAGTGATCGCTGCTCATGTTACGGGAAAAATGAATAATCCCGCTTTCGCCGGAGAGATTCAGACAACTTATGACAAAACTTTTTGTTTTGTTTGTAAAAATTTTTGCATTTATATATATATATTGTACGGCACAAAAATCAAAATTAAAGTGGAAAAATAATAAATGAAAAAGTTGTTATTTAGGGAATTGTTTAGTCACACCAAATTTTGACACGTAATGGTTTGGTGGTCTTGATTGCCATGGCCCACCACGAGTTTTTCATGCAAGAATACTTTTTAATATGGACAGGAATTGTAGTTTTAACATATAAAATATAAAAAAATTAGTATATTAACATATAAAGTATCAAATATTATTGTATTAATATATAAAATATCAAATATTAGTGCGTAACGCATAAAAAATTAACGTATTAGAGTATCCTCCCTCTGTTTTTTAAGTGTCCCCAAACACACAAATTAAAATTTTGATAAATTTGACTGATTTACCCATAACAGTGATGACTGCATAATTTTGCATAATTTTCTACATTCTGAATTGAAACTTTCTTCATTTTTTATATTGAAATGTGGAAATATACAATTATTTAAGAATAAAAAAAATATAGTAGTTATGAAACTTAAAAGAGAACGGAGGGAGTATATAATTAAAAACAGTTGTGGAATTAAATAAGGAATAATCAATCTTGAAAATAAGTATGCATGCATGCAGATGTTCTAACCTAGTGGTAGTTTAATTATGACTTTTTCTCGTGTTTATAGACGTACTACGTTTTCTTTTAAGTTTTCCCAAACAGAAAAATACATAAATTAAGAAAATAAAAAAAATCGATTGATTTGCTCATAATAATGATGACTGCACAAATTTCTACCATTTTGATTAGTAATTAATACCATCATATATCTAAAAATAAAATAAAGGTAGAATTGAAACTTTCTTCATTTTTTTTATTGACATGTGGAAAGGAACACTTATTTGAGAACAAAAAAATGTGGTAGTTAGAACACTTAAAAGAGAACAGAGGGAGTAGAATATAATTCACGTCTCATATGTGATACGGTTTCACAAGAATTTTACGTATTTTTATTATGAATATTGAAATTTCATACATGTGTTAACTACAGATAATATGAATATTTTTAAATTTTATTCACGTGATAATAATTGATAATATAAATATTTTTAAATTTTATGCACGTAGTAACTATAGAGAACATTAATATTTGTATGACGATTGAAATTTTATACACGTGATAACAATAGAGAATATAATGACTATTTTGTTACACCGGTGATGATAAATAATATGAAATTATTTTATACACGTGGTAACAATAGAAAATGTGAATATTATTTTATACATGTGATAATGATAGAGAGCATAAATATTTTTATCGAGATTGAAATTTTATACACGTAATAATGATGGAGAATATGAATATTTTTATCGAATGCGATTGAAACTTTATGCACATAGAGTTGTATTATTAGTTAACAAATCAACATTTATAGTGAATAAATAAGAGAATGAAATTTCATGTTAGCGGGAATTATACTATCTATAGTTCATTAATGTATTTTTCCTTTTTTAACTTGAAATGTCAAAACTAGGATAAGTTGTTTCTTGATTTTGAAAATCCTAGTAATGAATTAATCAGTAGATTATTTAGACCTTGATATAACTCATACTTAATAAATGGGGTTGGTTGGTTAATCAATCCAAAACTTGCTAAATTTAGTTATTGTTTTTCCTTGTAAGTTTTAGTGTTACTCAAATCACTTTGATTCATTGAGATTTGAGGTAAGAACAAAAGTATGAATTATAAATAAAAAGGGCAAAAGAGAGGTACTTATAGCAATATTACAAAACCAAAACAACAAATCCAAATAAAGGAAAGAAAATAGATGTCCATTTTAAAATTAGAATCAAATAGTGTGCAGTATTATCTATATCTTATCATGTCCAAAATTAAACTACATCGTAGGGTTCATTCATTCCTTGATTAGGGTTTAATAATTGTAAAGTGATTTTAGTGATATTTATGCTTTTAATCCCTAATTTTAATTAAACTACGTCATTTTGGGCATTGAATAATATATGACTAAGATAATTTTGGATAGAAGATTTAATCTTTTACTTTAATGCTTGAGAACTACTACATTGAGATTCATTTAAGTAGTTTAGGGGCTATTGTAGCAAATTTTCTTAAATATTTTAAATCCTTTGTCTAAATATTGTCAATATATGAAATTAATATATTTTAATAAAAAAAATTGTGAATGATAAATTGTCATAATCTTGGATTACTGAACAAAATTGAGAAAAACAATTGATGCATTTCATTCTCATTAATATTTATTTTATTTGAATTGGTTATACATTTTATTGGAATTGAGCATTTCCATATGGCTACACGTTTTCAAGAAAATTGTAATCAATTTATTTTAGTTTATCTTACGATAGAGAAGACTTGTACTGTGAAAATTGGTAATCAGTCATCATCACTTATCCTTAAATAAAACGTTTTGTAATAACTATTAAAAAAATAACCGAATAAAAATATTAAAAAATTATGATATTTGTAAATAAGAAAATTGGAAATTAAAAGGGGGAAAATTATGGTAAATATAAGTTTAATAATACTTGCACATATTTATGCAACAAGTTTGATGGCTGACAAAATGTAAATTAAAGTTTTTCTAGCTACTATATTGAGATTCTTTTAAATTGCTTAGGAGATATTGTTAAAATTTTCTTAAATACTTTAAATCCTTTGTCCAACACTTCAATGTGAGAAATTACTATTTTCTTTTAGAAAACATACAATCAATGTGTAAAATGAGATTCACACTATTTAATTATTAACATGCATGGACAAAAGAAACTCTAAATGATTACATGGTTCATATAATTTAAATGGCAAAGTTTTATTTCGATTACCAATGTGACGTAACATTCCTTTTTTTTTTTTGAAAATTAAAATCAGTTACTTATATGCAAACAAGTTACTTTTGAGCAAGCGGAGTTTAATTGATACAATTATTTTGTATTACTTATTTTCTAGTGAGTTAAATTGGCTTTGCAATTTGTTTAAATTGCACGTTGGCATATGAGTATTTGTTATTAAATGAATTACCCTAATTTTATTTTAATTTATAGAAGATTTGTGCAAGTAAGAGCACAAAACTTACTATTAATGGGCTAACAACTCCAATAAATGGTGTTTAATTATTGGTACATTATAGAAAAAAAATTCCAAATACTAAATTGTCATAATCTCATATATTATAACATAATCTATAAGAATAAGTGATGTAATTTATTTTCATTGATTATTTTCCTTGAGTTTATTATAAATATTTTTCAAATTGCAAAAATTATCATATGAGAAATTGTTATCAAGAGAATTGTCTTGAATTTATCTTAGTGTATCACTGTATCTTACCAGATAGAGGACTGATGCTATATAAATTAGCAAGCCATCACTCATCTTCATAGATAAATTATGGAATAAGTAATGGACATGACTTAAATGTAAAAATCCAAAACTATAATACTTGTAACTAAGAAAAAATAAAAGAAGAAATTAAAAAAGGGACAAAAGTTATATAGTAAATGTAGTTTATTTTTTTTTTAAATGTAGTTTTAATACTTAGCAATTTATATGCAAGATCAAGTTTGATGACAAGAAATGACAAATCAAAATTTGAGGACTATATTTAGATTTTTTAAGTAGTTAGGGGCTATCATAGTATCTTTACTCAAACACTCTTAAGTCATTTATCTTCCACTTGTTAGTTATGCTAAATTACTATATTTGCTTAATTACTTTCAAGAACAGAAAGCATACTATTAATGCATAACAACTTCAATAAATGACAATCATATTATTCAGTTAGTAGTTGGTTAAAGACAAAAAGATATTCTAAATGTTAAATCTTCATAATCTTACATAATCAAACAAAATTTAGAAGAATAATTGAAGCTATTCATTTTCATTAATATTTGAAGAAATTAGAAAAAAGAGGTCATAAAACTTTGGTAAAATATATAGTTTTGAAACATTTGGCATGCAAAAAAAAAAAAAAAAAAAAAGGAACATTTATGTAATGAACAGTTACATCAAATGTACTTGAGCCACAATCATAAGAACAAAAATATAATAGAAAAAAATTTAAACAAGTAAAGTTATTGGACAATATAAGCAAGTCCATTGGAATGTAATGTCAAATTTATCATTATGCATCAATTTTTCACCCTTCAATTCTTTGTTTGTTGCATCAAAATCTCACCATGCTATGAAGTTTTTAAAGATGACAATTAAAGACGACGACAACAACAATAACGACTAAAGTTTATCTCACTAATTAAAATCGATTATATGAATTGCATTTCATCACGGCTTGATCAAACTTTATTGTAATTGTATGCTGCATTGAGTTAAAATTGTGTTTTTTTTGGACAAATTCAACACTCCAATAGTAAAATAAATAATATCAACAACAAACAGTATTGAACTTTTTACAAATTCAATGATATGCCATGTATATTTTTACCTTTCATTATGTGGACATACAAAGAAATGTACAAACTTTTTAGGCCATCTTAACTCAAAAATACAAAACTATAACTGTGCCATTCCAAGTCAAAACAGAAACTGCTAATATTATTTTGGCTTGCAGTTTTTGTATCCATTTAATTTTTATGATCCATACTCGAATTATCCCAAGAATTTTTGTAATCAATTTTGAAACCCCACTTGTAAATAACACGTCTCCTTCCCACTCTGTAAATTTTTTTTATTTTTTTGTAACTCGTATGGTCACATTCTTGGTTCCCATTTACCAGCAAGTTAAGTTGAAATAGGGAGAGAGGTGTTTGGTTTGGCTAAGTTGATTTGGGGGGTTTGGTTGGCCTTTGCTTTTTATCTCACCACTTTGATTTTGCCCACCTGAATTCTCTCCGGACCTTCCTCGGCTTTGTCTACTCCACATCTCCCCCATCATCTATACTTACTTGTATATTCAGAGAGTTTATCAATCTTTGCAAGTGTCGAGCTGTTGAGGATGGTTCTTGAATGCAATTCTGTTGAAAGGGAATAGATTTGATACCTAGAAGGAGATACAAAGGGTTCACAATAAGACCCATAAAGCCAAAAACTCAGGTTTAAAGGTGAAACAAGAAAATAAAAATGCAAAGGTATCGACTTTATTCATAATAATGCATATGTGATTGAATATCATCCTATATCTGGCTTGGAATATGGTTCCTGCTATATGTGAATCGTGGGTTTCTCTTTGGTGCAATGATGTGTAAATTGGTTTTGTTATGCTGTCTCATTTAGTTCATCAGTTGTATGAGAGTTAGGGTTTTTGATTATAAAATCTTCATGATTTTTGAGTTCTCTGTGAAGTTTTACTGGTTTGAGAATTTGGGTGTTGAGATTTGAAGTGAATGGTATCTGGGCTTTTGTTTGTTTGATCAGTGGTTTGGAGAATTAGGCTTTTGAGTTGAAAAAGAGCGCTTTCATTTTTGTTTTGACTTTGTCCCATTTGTGATTTTGCAATTGAGTGCTTTCAGACTCCCCATTGTAATGTTTGGGATCTAATTCAATTTAGATCAAGCATAGACGGATTGTAATTACTGGTTTTTGTGCTTACTGACTTTAGTTGAAGGGATTGGTCCAGTTCAGTGTTGTATCACTGGTTTAATAACCTTGGTGCTTGTGTCATTAATTGACTATGAGTCGGAAGGTAAGGAGGAAGGTGACGAGAACGGGAAAAGAGAAGGTGGATTACCCAGAGGTTGAGGAATGTTTAGTTTTGGATGATAAAGGCGTGGTTGATTGGACTAAATTGCCGGATGATACAGTGTTGCAGTTGTTTTCATGCCTTAATTACCGTGATCGAGCAAGCTTGTCATCGACTTGTCGGACTTGGAGAATTTTAGGGGCATCACCATGCTTGTGGCATGTCCTGGACATTCGTCCCCACAAATGTGATGCTGCAGCAGCTGCTTCTCTTGTCTCTAGGTGTCGAGATCTTCAGAGGCTTCGGTTTCGTGGTGTTGAGTCGGCTGATGCAATTATAAATCTTAAAGCTAGAAATTTAACTGAGATTAGCGGTGACTATTGCAGGAAAATTAGTGATGCGACATTCTCTGTGATTGCTGCTCGGCATGAGAAGCTTGAGAGTCTCCAACTTGGGCCAGATTTCTGTGAAAGGATTAGCAGTGATGCAATAAAAGCATTGGCCCTCTGCTGTCATCATCTACTGAAACTTAGGCTCTCTGGTATTCGTGACGTTGATGCAGATGCCATTAATGCTCTGGCCAGGAATTGTCCAAATTTAACAGACATTGGGTTTATTGACTGTCTGAGCATCGATGAGCTAGCGCTGTCAAATGTGCTATCAGTTCGCTTCCTTTCGGTTGCTGGGACAACTAGTATGAAGTGGACCTTGGTTTTACAGCATTGGAATAAATTGCCTAACCTAACAGGTTTAGATGTTTCTAGGACAGATATAATACCTAATGCTGTATCAAGATTATTTTCATCCTCACAGAGCTTGAAGGTATTATGTGCTTTAAATTGTCCTGCTCTTGAGGACGATGCCAGCTTTGTTTCCAACAACAATCATAAAGGTAAACTGCTACTTGCACTTTTTACAAATATTTTCAAAGGAGTAGCTTCCCTATTTGCCGATACTACTGAACAAGAGAAGAAAATTTTTGCCAATTGGCGAAACTCAAGCATCAAGGACAAGAAATTGGATGAGATCATGAGTTGGCTGGAGTGGGTCCTCTCACATTCACTTCTACGTATGGCTGAGAGCAATCCACAAGGTCTGGATAATTTCTGGCTCACCCAAGGTGCCAATCTATTACTCAATTTGATGCAGAGCGCTCAAGAGGAAGTTCAAGAAAGGGCAGCCACTGGCCTCGCAACTTTTGTAGTCATCGATGATGAGAATGCTAGCATTGACGGTAAAAGAGCGGAAACAGTTATGCGAGATGGTGGCATACGTCTCCTCCTAAACCTTGCAAAATCATGGCGGGAGGGGCTTCAGTCGGAAGCTGCAAAGGTAAAATTTGAACTTGTTGTGCGAAGGCTTCTATAGTGCAGCTTTGTTATGGAGTTGCTTATTGAGACATTTTTTACTGATTTCTTTTCTTAGAGTCTTAGACAATCAATTTTTCCTTTTATAAGTCAAATAAAAGTCAATTAAGCTTCATTATGGCTTTCCAACATGAAAAATGGGTCCATTTTTGATGCGGTGTTTCAATAGGCTATTGCAAACTTGTCAGTCAACACCAGTGTTGCAAAAGCAGTGGCTGAGGAAGGAGGCATCGAAATTCTTGCAAATTTGGCTAGGTCTATGAACAGGTTGGTTGCTGAAGAGGCTGCCGGAGGACTCTGGAATCTCTCAGTTGGGGAAGAGCATAAGGTTGCATTTTTTGTGTAGTTTCAATATTTTCATGTTTGGAATTACATAATTCTAAACAAGCCTCGCCATTGCAGGGTGCCATTGCCCAAGCAGGTGGTGTCAAAGCTTTAGTTGATCTAATATTCAAATGGTCCAATGGTGGTGAGGGCGTTTTGGTATGTTCATTTCTTATTGTAAATCACATCTGAAGTTGGAATATTCACTTCCTCTGTATCTTTCCAAAAGCATTTTGCGTATTGCAATTGCAATTGCAATCAATGTACAAATTTGGCCAATAATTGCATATAAGTAGATTTTGAGTTATGTTATTTGTTTTCAGGAGCGTGCGGCTGGTGCATTGGCAAATTTAGCTGCAGATGACAAGTGTAGCATGGAGGTTGCCTCAGTTGGTGGAGTACATGCTTTGGTAACTCTAGCACGAACTTGCAAAGTTGATGGAGTGCAAGAGCAGGTATTTCCTTTTTCTAGATTTAAAGGAGGCTGCATTCCATTATGGATGATTTGCATCTGTAATGTACCCATTCGTATGAAAGAAGTTTCAAGGCAAAATTGCATGAAAAATCCCCAAAGCCAGAGGAAGTTTGAGATTCTTGCGGATATTTGCACCGCTCTGATGAATTGAATGTTATAGGATGAATAAAAGAATCAGTAGATATTCAATATTTGGTATTGTACAATGGAATCCTCAAAATTTTCTCTGTGAAATAAGCTAAGTTTTGTTGGTGATAGTTTCTACTCTTATAGTATTAGTGCTGAAGCTATCCATGAAATCAGGGGCCCAGAGTCATATTTTCTTGCTTTAAGATTGCCCGAACTTTAGATCAGAACTGCTTTTGATGTCTCTTGGTGTAGTATGTGTATACATAGAGTTCTGAAGTTCTTAGAGCATGTGGTACTACTAATCCACTACGATCTTGGTTTTCTTGACCATTGCACTTGTACCAAATCGCATTTGCGTATAGTAATGGAGTTTTGATGAGTTTCGTGCTGTTTTCCTATGATCCTTCATGAGATGCCTCAAAAAGCATGATTGTTCCAATTATTGTTCCTATTGTGCTATTCTCAGGCCGCTCGTGCCTTGGCAAATTTGGCTGCTCATGGAGATAGCAACAGTAATAATGCAGCTGTTGGACAAGAGGCTGGAGCTCTTGAAGCACTTGTACAACTTACTCAATCTCCTCATGATGGTGTCAGGTGGTTCTTTCTGGAATATGTTGATTTAACATTTTGGTGTAAGGTTGTTTGGGGTGGTCATTAACGTGTTTTTATTTTTAATTTTATATATGAGGCTTCTTTTGTACACCATTCCTTCTTCTGGTGAAAAGGCCTACTTTTTTTTCATCTGTTGATGACCGCAAATTGAGATTCCTTTTCAAGGGAATGGGAATAGTAATTAACTGCTTAATTTCTCATGGATAGCCTTTTTGGTTATTTGATAAGGTGGCAGTTCTCATCCATCCAATCCTTTAACATCTTAGTCATCGGCTTGCTACTGCCTATCACTAGTGAGTAGGAATTGCGAAAACTTTGACAAGGTTTTAGTAAACCCTCTCACTGACAAGTATCTTTGCGAATAGGAATAGCACAAAATTACCTAGGTAAGAATTCTTATCAATTGTATGCCTAAAGTTACTATGTTTTGTTATTATGAATAATATTCAGTTACGTATGTTGGTTGGATGGAGTTACATGGAGTGTTTTTTCCTCCCAAATACTTCGACATGATATCAGAGCAGCGCTCGAAAAAAAAAAGGTCTTTGCGAAAGTTATTGCTCATTATTGCTGGTAATGCTTATTGCGTAAATTACTGTTCGTCATTGGTTACTGTTAATTGTTGTTACTGTCATGTACTTAGTGGTCCAGTTCAACCGACTTGGTTAATCGAATCTGGTGTATCCATGTTTGATTCACTTTGTTCATAGGTTCAGTTTGAACCTCTGCTTCACAGTTCAGTTCAGACTCAGTCAAGGATTCATTGGTTTTGGTTCAGTTCAGTTTTGTTGGTTCAATTCCAACCAGTTTAGTTTACTTTGGTAAAGGATTAGTTGCGTTTACATTGATACTCGTTCAGTTTAGTTAGGTTCATTGGTACCTATTGAGTTCAGTTTTGATGGGTACCTGTTCAGTTCGGTTTGGCCCATAGTTACCAGTTTTGTTCAGTTTGGTTCAGTTCAACCAGTTCAGTTTCGTCCAGTTCAGTTTGTGCTACCAGTCTAGTTTGGTACGACAGCGTTGAAAAGTTTACTTGAACCTTCAATGCGATTCAGTTTCTGCGTCAGTTCAGTTTAGTTCAAACGTCAATCATAGTGCCAGAGGATTCATTTGTTTGCGAAAAGTTGTTAGGTGTGATTATAAGATCTCATGTATTATCCAATTGAGAGGGAGGTTTTGGAGTGCAATATAGTTGTAACAAGTTAGGATCTTCTGATATGTATGCTCAACTTGAAGGGGATTGTTAAGAAAGTAAGGGTAATCTTGTTGATTGTATCTCAGGTTACTAGGGTTTTGTTACGATGAATATCATTCAGTCACCCATGGTGGTAGACAGAACGTTTTTCCTCAACTAAATACTTTGACAATTATCTCCAGAAGTCAAAATAAAGCTTCCACGATCACGTCAAGGTTTGGGCTAAAAAATGAATATAAGATATGTGGGCAGTTAAATGGTCTTGCATTTTCATACTCCGATTCTTCCATAAAGCATTTGATTCTTAGGTGACTATTATCTTTTCTTGTGAATTACCGTTGTCATTGGGGGAGGCCAAAAAGAATAGGAAAGAAACGATAAAGAAACATATGATATATTTAAATATAAATGAAACAGATGTGTAGATAGGATACGATGGCGAAGTATGGTCCATATAACCGACCTCACCATAGTGGGATAAAGGCTCAGTATTGTTTGTTTACCATTGGCATTGGGACATCTTACTGGTCTACCTAGGATTTGCTTATGTTACACTTTCAGAAATTTTGGAGTTGATGCACATGAATCATTATTCTTTTGGCTTATAAAGTAGCATATTTGTGGTGAAACGAATCCAGAGGTTTCTAAACTGGAGTTTGTTCTCATTAACTGATTTATGTCCTTCCTTTATTCCTAAGTAGTGGGAAAGATCTCTGTCAATTCTATGTGATTTGTTTCCCTGCATATTAGATGGTGCAACAAATTGGTTCTTACATGTACATGTTTAGGATTCTTAGGACCCTATCTAGATGGAAGCATAAAATGTAAATCCAGTTACCTCACCATGAGCCTTTGAGCACTTGCATAAAGGATCAGAACAGTTGTCGAGAGTAAATTTTCCTTACCAGTCCTTTGTTATTTTTCTATCTTAATGGCTCCTTCTGGCTCTAATCCTGAATGAACAATATTTGAGACACAAATATTGATTTAGTACTTCTACAAATGGTGGATTGTTTTATTCTGGCTTCTTCATTGAATACTATGGTTTTCTTGTGTGATTAGTTGTCAGTCTGATCTAGTCATGTGGAGCCTGATGATCAGTTGGGTAATGATAGAAGAGTGAGACAGAGCAGTGTTTGTTCATTTCCTGATTATTTATTTATTTTTGGTCTCGCCTGATTATGGTTGTTTATAAATCATGAATAGGCAAGAAGCTGCTGGGGCATTGTGGAACTTATCTTTTGATGATAGAAATCGAGAAGCAATTGCAGCTGCTGGAGGAGTTGAAGCCTTGGTAAGACTTTCTCCGACTCGAGGCTAGTCCAGTTAAATTTATGAATTTTTGCAATTCCGTTATTGTCCAATAGTTGTCCAATCAGGAAATACATGATCATTGGGAGTAAACTACTAACTGCTTCGGATCATTGCTGATTAATAGCTTTCTGGTTGGAGGTAGCAAATTATTTTGCCCTCCCTCTTCTAGAGTATGCTTTTGGAAAAATCAGTAGATACCTTATTTAGTTTAGAATGATGGAGAATTTTGTTTGAGTTACGTCAGTTTTTGACTCATTTCTTGGACATAGACTTGGACTCTAGGAGTTTGTTAAATGAATTTTGAGTTCTAGAATTATTTTAATCCATTCCTGATTTAATTAGCTCTTGTGGCCTTCTGGAGATAGTCTATCCAAGATTTTGTTGATGAATCTGTAAGAAATCCTCTCCTTGGCTATTGGATGAATCAAGATGCAGAACTTGAAAAACTTCTAGTGTGTTTACATTTGAGTATTTGTGCATTGTTATTACATTTTTGTGATGACCTTTCCTTTATCCCTCTTCATTCTCAACTGTTCTAATGATAGGTTTTGCGCACTTGTTACTTTATGAACAAAAATTTCGGTTATTAATTCCTACACTTTGGTTGGCTGAGTGGAGGGGAAGTAGATTTGAAGTTGAAAGGGCCAAAGTTTTCTTGCTACGAAATAATAAGATCTCAGACAAAATTGTGGGATATTATGTAGACACCATTTTGTTCAAGAATAGGAACACATTTTCAGACAAAACATGTCTGTTTTCAATTTGATCCTTTTTCAGAAAGTGTATGCTTCTTGAAAAAGGCAATTGCTCATTATTTGTTAACACCTGTTGCGTTATAATAGTTGTTTTTCCCTCTGCTCTTCTCTGGGATTTTAAAGATTTCCTAGTTTTAAGAGATGCTTCTAACTGTTGTCTGTGGTGATGTTTCTTCCACTACAGATGCTGCATTTAGTTGTTTTTTTCCAAACGTTATTCTTTTAACTTTGTGAACTGGAAATTTCCTGCAAATGAATAAATTTATGTTTTTTTCAGGTTGCCCTTGCAAATTCCTGTTCAAATTCCTCTCCTGGCCTTCAAGAAAGAGCTGCTGGTGCTCTATGGGGACTATCCGTCTCAGAATCGAATAGGTAAGTAAATGTACTTGTATGCCTATTGGAGGTCATTTGGAGGCACTACTAGCATTTCTTCTTTATCTGGCCTGGCATCTGGAAAGCATGGTGGTGGTAGGGTGACTGTAGTGAACTGTATTTTGTCTCCTCTGTGTAAGGAGGGAGGAAAAGAAATCTATTTTTATGGTCTAATCAAAACAAGAAAGAAATAGATGCAATCTAAGTATCGGTGTGGGGGGTGCCATACAAACTTGATTCTATTCCTTAAGAATCATTGACAATTCATCTCTGTGGAATAACCAGAGTATGTATGCACTGCTTAGACTGTGGTTGAAATTGCTGGTTATGTTACAAGTCAAGTAATGTAAACATAAGGAGAAGAAAAGGATATAGATGAATGGTGACGAGAGCAGGATGTGGACCATGAGTATTGAGCATGACTTTCATGAGGTGGCAATAGGGGTGTTCAACAAAAATTAAAAACCGCCCACACCGACCAAACCACACCGTATGGTGGACAAACCGTAGTTTTATTGCTTTTAACGGTTGGTTTTGGTTTTAATATTTTGAAACTGCCTGGTGCAGTACGGTTTTATTTTGTATAAGTAAAACAGTTATAAAACCGCACCGTATATATTGTAATAATAAAATAATTATATATAAAAATATTCAATATAGAAAGTATTGATAATTGCCCTTAATTGGTTACACTTACCTTACTTTATTTATTTTTTCTTTAGTAATTTTGGTCTTATAGAAAAAATTATACATATACCATAAATTTCAAATTTTGAATAAGGTAATGTCATTTATTTTTCTTTATCACCCCAATTCTTTCTTATTCATACTTTCATATTAAGTATTAACATTCATATGGTACGAGCTACGAACATTCTTCTTTTTGCATACAACTTTTAAATATTGCAGGGTTCATTTCTTCGTTCAAATATTGTTGACTCAAGTTTTTTTATTTTTATTTTTGTAATTATAACAAATTTAAGATATTTAAATCTTTATCAAATTATTTTATTACAATAGATAAACTTTTATTTTACATTTTATGTTCTATACACGTCTATGCTTTTTTTTAAAAATTGAATTGGATTCTTTCAATGTTATTTGTTTGAAAGATATGATAATGTTAAATTTAATTTTGTTAATTGAGTATGATATACTAAGTTGAAACTGCATAAACCTCACCACATTACACCAAAAAATACACACCGCAAACCATGTTTTTTTATATTTTAATGGTTGGTTATGGTTTGTATTTTTCACAAAGCGCAAGTCATGGTGTGGTTAAAAATATTATGCAAAACCGCCCAAATCGCACCATGTACACCCCTAGGTGGCAACATTGGTTTATGCAGCAAGATGCAACTTTGAGTTCCCAAATCCATTTGAATGATGCTCTTCTCATGTTCAATCCTCATGAACTCTTTTGCGATCTTGTGAAATTGCCTAAACCTTTTTCTCCACGATGATTATTCGTAACTTATTTCTAATATTTTTTTGTGGAATTTACATGTAGATGACATGGAATACTACTCCAAATACAGTCATGTATTTGTCTCAGACTTTTAGCTTCCAACCAATGCTTCTCTCCCTTTCCTCCTTTTATAGGCTGCTGGGTTAGGTTCACAAAATAATTTAATACCTGATGAGGTCTTAACAAACAATAGTAATTCTAGTTACGTAGTCCTTTCTTTTTACTTCAGTCTCATGATCATGGTCTATGTTGTTTCCTTGCTCTGTTGACCTTATTTACTGCTTTTGTCCCAAGATCTAACATATCACATCTGTTGCTTCAACATCAGCATTGCGATTGGACGAGAAGGTGGTGTGGCACCCCTAATAGCATTTGCACGATCAGATACCGAGGTACATTTTCCTCTGGCCACTTGATTTCATTAATAGGGTATATTCATTATTGCATGTGTAGAACTTTTTTTTTTTAAAAAATCATGGTGATTGCAATGTGCTTAGGTGAATTAGGAAGTTAGGATGACCATAATCAGTGCTTATTGAACTTATGCGTTGGTTCATGGTTGGTAGTGACCTGCATGTGGGTATGGATCTTTTTCCCCTTCATGCCCCTCTCCTTTCCCATAAGTCCCCTGCCTCCCATGGCCCTCCAAAACCATAAGAAATGAGTTTGACTGTTTTTGAGAAATTTTCTTCTCTCATGTTCTGCACAATTGTTTCTCCAGGGGTTGCTTTGATACGGTGATACGCTGCCTATCACTTCCATTTCAAATTCAACAGTTGGCTTTCATGGCTTTTATTAGTTTTAAGGCTGAATGAAGAATGGATTATTTTTACAGTTAACTTGTATTGAACTACAGCATGGTTGATCTGGGCTTAATCTTCGTTTTCTCTGAATAGTAATTACACAAAAGGAAAGGGGCAACTATTTACAGGAGCTTCTAGTTTTTGTTATCTCGGTCCTTTAATAGTTCTTAGATCCAATATTGAGAAAGAACTGCATGGTGAAGAAGGAATTTTGATTGGGTTTAAATATTTAGAGCATATCAATTGAATATCAATAGGTTGAAAAAAGTTTGGAAAGTAGAAATTTTGTTATTGCATTTTCAGTGTAGTTAATTGAAGGTGTCCTTAGGACCACAACAACTAATTATGATATGTAGAGGAACTACAACATAGTAGAAGCTCAATTTTAGATAAGTTCTCCTTGATTCTTGAGTTTCTTATTTGCTAATATTTGTTTTTGTGATTGATGTGCTAAAGTGTTTATTGATAATTCATGAACATTTCCTTTTGTCAATTACTGCATGGAGAGTCAGCATTAGGACATTAAACTGAGCCTCCATTTTGGAAACCAGAAATCTTTTCATTTATACTTCTAATAAGGAGATTTATTTATGCTTGTGATACGTAGTTATTATAGTTTAAAAATGTACAAAGCAGGTTGCAATCAGATAAATAAGAAAGATGAGTGCATAATTCACTTAGTATCTTCTGTATTCTTCCCGGTTAACATCCTGTACCACTGATAAGGTTTACTTTTTCAATATTGCGTCCTCCATGGGTCCATGAGAGACATTCATGGTGTTTTTGCCTTAGGCGTATTTTGGTAATCCGAGAACTGGGGTAACTTTTGTCAAATTTCTGCTGTATTTCCATTAGCATTTGGGCACCTGGAGTAGTTATTTTCTAATAGTTTTATGGGATCTGTTCGTTCGAAAATTGATTGGCTTCAAGTATGTCCTTAGTCTTAAGTCAACATGGATTAGCATTGAGTGGAAAACTATGATTATTACCATTTCATAGCTTTTGAAAAAGTTGACTAAGTTTCTTGTTTAGTTTTATTGTCATCAGTGGTCAGATTCCATTATTTCTTCGATGAAAGCATTGGAGAGATTCTAAAATTTCCAAATTTTGAGAAGATATGGTGGCATAGAGATAGATATGGCTGAAATTTGCAACTGGTACAATGATGTGAAGAGAAGGCATATATACTACTTGAAATTCTACTGATGAGATTTAATTTGACGGTGGAAAGGTGTTCTCATCCTTTTTGCATGGCCTCGGTAGATGAGATCTAATTTGAAGATAACTTTCACCATTGGCTTGTTTGGTATGATTATATATGAGCTCAATAGTTTTGAAGTTCTTCTGATGAACGATGGTCACATATTGCTTGTAAGGCCATGGTTTTATGATCAAAAGGTTAACAAGATGACATCTAAAATGCCTATATTTTGAAGGATGAGGATACAAGAAAATCTCGGTAGACAAAGAAGCAAATTTTGTCAACTAAGATACTTGAAGTAGGCAATGAAGAATGTTCCATGGTCTAGAAATTTTTGAATAGTTTAAGCTAGAAAAAGAGTGAAAGGCGGTTTGAAGTAGGCAACAATAAAAGTTCTTTAGTCTAGAAATGTCTGATTAGTTTAAGCTAGGAAAAAGAGGATAAGGAGACTGTTACAAAAACTGCTCAAGTCTTCAGGGAACATGGGAAAACTTTCGTCACAGAGGTGTAATTGAGTAATGTAGTTGCTTACCAAGCAAATGATTTACTCTGACTATTAACTTTGTGATACTGGAAGAGGTTCTGTAAAGAAAATGACATTTGTATGCTTCTAGACTAGTGTTCAGTATGTCTTTTTCCTTTTCCGTTTCTAGTTCTTGAATTCAAACCATATGTGCTAGTTCTGATGTCAACGTCCTTATCCTACTGTTCTCTAAAACTCTAGTGGAGTTTTCTCCAACAAGGTAGATTTGCGGCCCGAAGAGTAGGGTTAAAGAAGCTTTTTTTTTCCCTCCCCAAATATTTGGAATTATTTTTGGTAACATCGGAAGCAAGACATTGCGTCACTGTTACAAGAAGTTCCTGCAATGTGCATTTTATGCACACTTAAAATTCTGGCTCATTAGTGTTTCTGCGTCGATTCTCCTTTCCTTCTCTGTGGGTGAAGAAAAGTAGTCTTCAACTAGTAACTGCTTTCCTAATTTTTTTTGCGATATTTGCATTTTAGATCTCTTGCAAGGTTGATGCACTTCCTTGGGAATGTCAAGGCTCAGCATGCTAAAACAACCTCCTCTGCTTTCAGACTGGAAGCTGTATATGCATAGCCTTTTCCAAAACTAGTAGCAGAAAGAAACTCTCATATCATTGTCCAATTTATGATGTTGTATTGTAAACATAGAGTCAATTACAATTAAATGACAAAACATAAAGGGACATGACAGAGTATAAAGTGCAACTCCAAAATAAATGTATCAAGGCCTTACATATGGATATTGCTTGTAATTTTGTGGGTTAGACAACAGAGATTGCGTGTGTCGGAGATTTATGAATCTAGGGTTAAGTGCATATCTGTGAGATATGCTCCTTAACTGTTGGAGACAAGTTTTCACTCATTTGTGTAGTAAAATCTTTTTTCGACAGTTGTTTACTTTAGTTTGTGCTAAAGGTGTGAATTACATACAGGATGTCCATGAAACTGCTGCTGGAGCTCTTTGGAATCTTGCTTTCAATCCTGGAAATGCTCTTCGTATAGTGGAGGAAGGTGGTGTTCCGGCCCTTGTTAATCTTTGTTCTTCATCTATGTCAAAAATGGCACGGTTCATGGCGGCATTGGCATTAGCATATATGTTTGACGGAAGGTACCATGTCTCTTGGATCATTTTTCATCTCTAAATCCTTTACTGCTGACAGTTACGCTTGCCATTGTTGTCGGTTTATGAGCTTGAAAGAATTAACCTGTTTTTGTCTATTTTTTAGACGACATTAGACGAGATGTTATAATACCATTTACTGTAGGCTATGTCAAATTTTGAGCATTAACATTTGAACTGGTTGATTGTAGTAAAGTACCAAATTGCATGACTCACATGCAAGCAGTTTTCTTAAAATGTTCTCTTTTGGTAATGCAAAGTAGAAACTGCTTATCTGGCCCTTGTGGTCCATCATAGTTCTGCATCACTATGGAAAATGCAAGTGACAAGTGTTCTATGGGAAAGGATCTATAAATGGCTGTAAAGTAACAGCCAAATTTGGGTTCTGTTAAACTACTAATCCTGGGTCAATCAGTTGTTGGCTCATTTCATCCTTTTCTTAGACATTTGGATGAACTGAAATGCAACCAAGTTGGGTCCAACTTTGCTCCACATTGCTCACACAGTTATTTTGTCATTGTTTGATGTGAAAGCAGCTCCGACCTAGAGATGATAAGACTCCTATGTGATTAATCTGTTTGAGACACCATCATCTATATTTTATGAGTATGGGCTAAAAGTTACCCTTGTGAAAAGGTCCAGGAGTTGTGGACTAGAAAGCTAACAAGTAGGAGATTGAAGATATGTATTTCCAGTGGAATTGATGTAAGGAAATAAAAAGTTTTAGTTCCAGTGAAACTATGCAGATAATATGGGAAGAAACTTTAGGAAGTCTACTGGCTTAAAAAGATGCTTTAAGTTTGGTGCTGTCATTTCTCTGTGAAGAACGACTGGACATGATCAGTTATGACTGCTAGAATTAGAAGGTAAATGAGTAATTTCCTCAGGGAAGTACAAAATGTTGGGAAAGAAACAATTTTTAAGCTTCTAACAAATGCATAGCATGGAAAAACTTGAAGGATCACAAGTGACAATGACTCTCCTAGAGTAGCAAAAGTCTGTAGTTATAAATTTTGATTTGTTTACCGGACGCTTGTATTCTTGATGCTGTAGGGCAGACTATGCTCCTGAATATTTTTTGGGTCATTAATACTGGCCCCTTGGTTGCTCATGGTAGTTAGCGGATTTAATAAGAAAACAAATCAGACTGCCTTCAAAAATTAATTGTGCTGGCTTGGTTCTGCCTATGAAATTCCCTTCTATCCATGATGGTTTTCTCCTGAAATGTTGGTAGAGTTTCAGAAGCTTAAAATAGTTTGATATTTTGTACAGAATGGATGAAGTTGCTCTGGTAGGGACTTCTTCAGAAAGTACATCGAAGACTGTGAGCTTAGATGGAGCCAGAAGAATGGCACTGAAGCACATTGAAGCTTTTGTCCTCACATTTTCTGACCAACAAGCATTTTCTGCTGCTGCAATGTCATCAGCCCCAGCTGCATTGACACAAGTAACAGAATCTGCTCGCATTCATGAAGCAGGTCATCTGAGATGCAGGTTAGCCTCTCCCTTGTCTCCCTCTTATGCATACGTCTCTTTGGTAATACCCTGTTTTGCTGCTGATATATAATTCATCAGTTTTTCTTTTCATGCTTTCCTGGAAATGGTTGTTAAGTACAATTTGCTAGTTTATTTGTCTCCTGGAAAGGGAAAGAGCAGTTTACTGTTCCCGTATTCATTGCTGGACTTTTGGTATTTAATAGACTCAGTCGCTTGACAATATGCTGTTTGTATGCATCACCATAGTATTATGTATAGTTCCTATTATGTTTGCAGCACATTGCAGACAGCATAAGCATTGACATCTCTCATTTGCTACATCACTTCACAAATGGTAGTTGAGGTAGTTTAATATAACCATGACAAACTGTCTACAGATTGGTTGCCTTGTCATTGAATCGTACTAGATGTAAAATTCATGTACAAGTTGTACCAAATGGAGTTGAAAAAATTTAGCTGGATAGAGATGCTCTGATTTTGCATTCTTGATTAGTTTTAGTTTGGAGTAATCCATGTTCATCTTTTATGTTGAATCTTAAATTTTCATATGAAGTTCTTGTGCTTTTCTTCTCAACTTGTTTCATACATCTTATCCTTCTTAGTGGAGCGGAAATCGGTCGATTTGTTGCTATGCTACGAAATCCTTCATCTATACTCAAGGCATGTGCAGCTTTTGCGCTTCTTCAGGTTAAACACTCTCTCACATTAACATGTCAAAAGATTAAAAAAGAATAAAAAGAGAAACCAAAAAAACCTTGTTCCAGGAATTTTATTCTGACCGTATGAAACAACACTAATGCTTGGACATTTCTTCTCGGACATCACTTGTTTCAGTTCACGGTCCCTGGTGGTAGGCATGCGGTGCATCATGTAAGCCTCTTGCAGAATGCTGGAGCACCAAGAGTTCTACGTGCTGCCGCCGCAGCCGCATCTGCACCTCTGGAAGCCAAAATATTTGCCAGAATTGTACTCCGGAACCTTGAGCACCATCAAACGGATGCTTCAATCTAATATGCCTG
This sequence comes from Ophiorrhiza pumila, assembly GCA_016586305.1. Classification (NCBI taxonomy): domain Eukaryota; kingdom Viridiplantae; phylum Streptophyta; class Magnoliopsida; order Gentianales; family Rubiaceae; genus Ophiorrhiza; species Ophiorrhiza pumila. The sequence continues at coordinate 4,059,426 of BLIW01000002.1, forward strand.
CCAGTAGTTGTAATCCTACGCACGCTTATTAGCAGAGTCAGTTGTTGCCTTCAATCTTTCATATTGAGTTATCTGCGAAAAGGAGTTACAGGAGCAACTTTTGCTCTTTAACTCTTTTTCTGTAGTTGTGCCAAAAATCAACAAGTTATGGGGGTGATATAGGGGTTGTATAATATTTTCTTTCCCATATCTTTTTAGGATTTTTCATTTTAATGATGATGACATGATATATAGGGGGTAATTTGAGAAGGGATTGGTGGAAAGTGCCAGTACCTTGGAATTTTGTGTTTGGTATCGACTCAAGAGATGTTTTACGAGAATATGTTAGAAGTTTCTTTCTGAGATTCCATTGGTTTTCTTTGTTAGAGAAATAGAAAAAGTTTTGTTATTGTTGGTTGAAGCCACTGATGTTACACTTTTTAGATGGTCCAAGGTGTCTGGAGTTGTAATAAACTTAGTTATGGTATGTTGGGGGGTGGGGGGGTGGGGGTTGCTGGGAGAGTTTGGGCAGCTTCTTTCTTACAGCATTCTAAGGCCACTTTTTCTGTTCTTTCCACTGCTCAATCCATATGGAGTAGTAATGCAAATGCAAATGCAAATGCAATCAATGAGGTTCCTTTTTCAGTTACTATCTCTGTAAAGGGTGAACTTTTTGTTGAAAGGAACAATATGCTATTGAAACTTTCATAATTATTTTATTGTCTTATTAACTGCAATTATATAATTTTCACAAACAAGACATAATAATAATTGACACTTGGAAAATTATTTTAAATTATATCTTAAAAATTACCATGAGAAATAGAAATTTTTATTGTCAAACAATTTTTTTTCGAGGGAATTTTCATTTCAAATTCTAATATATACAAATGGATCATATACTGTTACAACATTTCCTAATCAATGCCGAAACTTGGGACCGTTATAGATTTGATACCTCTTGTTGATGCCTTTGCATAGACTTTCTATGCCGCAAGTTGGGACTGTTCTGGCACTTCTGGGACTGTTCTGGCAAGTTGGGACTGTTCTGGGACTGTTCTGGCAAGTTGGGACTGTTATGGATTTGGGACCTCTTGCTGACGCCTTTTCATAGACTTTGTACCGTTGCAGGTGTGTTGGAATACATGAGAAATGTTGTACGGGGTTCGAACCTTGACCTCCAGCCCCAGCTCTTGTCAGTTTGTCTCATATATATGAGAGACGTGATACATGATTTATACTTTACGTGAACTATACTTTATACGCTAATACACTCATTTGTTACACGTTATATTCTAATATTTGATATTTTATATGCTAATTTTTTACATGTGTATAAAAAATTAATATATTAGGGTATAAAGTATCAACTATTATAAAAAAAATTCGCATATTAGTATATAAAGTATAATTTACGTATCACGTCTCATATTTGAGACGGTTTCACAATAGTTTTTGTGAAATTTTATATATAATCTCATACTCTATAGAAGGAACCAAACGCCCCACTAGTTTTACTCTTAGAATTGCCCAATTATTACAAAGCCAACAACAAAATGCTGTTGCTACCATTGATATGGACGTAGAGATTCATTGAACAACTCCACAAATAATCTTGGTAATTCCCTTATTTTTGAAAGATCAATTTGAGTGAAGTGGAGTAAGAGTATATATATTAACATTACATGTTTGTTCGTGTCAGGCGAAGTTTTTTATCCCATGGCCAATGATCAGTTATTTGATGCAAATGCAGCAAAGATTGTGATTGTAACTGTGTGCAAGGATGAGGAGATGGTCCATCAGCAGCCATAGGTGGTTGTACAGTTCCAGGAGATGGTCCATCAGCAGCCATTGGTGGTTGTGCTGCAGTTCCATTGTCCAACAAGTAAGGTAATATGTATTTGTTCATGTCACTCAGGGAAATTTCCAGGTGATGCCCTGATATATTCAGATACTTCACTTTTCCAGCTTCATCCAATGTTCTCAATCCAATCCAGTCTTCTTTGTACACTGTTGTCTGCAGTTATCACAATTAATGTGCAATGAGAACAGTTTTGATACTTTTGAAGCATGCAATACTTGGATTGTTTACAGTTTCAGTTCTGCCCTGTATAAAGCTTCTTGTTTCTATAAGAAAATTTACTTCCTTCAAACCTTCTTTTTTTCGGGTTTTGGAAGTTTGAGAGTTAGAGTTCACTGAGTTTAATTTAAGGCTATACAACTAGCATTACAAGCTTGGAATTTAAGCTTAAACTTTTCTTATTCTTGTTGTTGGATATGATTGTTTTACGTCGAAAAAATACACACAATCTCTAGTGAGAAAAATCAGAAACAAGTTGGGTTTTTTTTTGTTTAGAGTCAAATGGTTTTCAAACTTAGAAGTATTGAAAATCACCTCTCGTGCCGGCAAGATAGTGTTCCAAGAACCATCTGGATAATATCCAAACAAAGATGTCTCCTTAGGTACCAGAACTTGATCTTTCTCAAACTGATGAGTGATGATGATGAGACATGATTAGTGAAGGAAATGCATCAGTGATTTTTTTATCAAATATCCTTGTACTTTGAGCATAAATTATAGAATGGATTGTTCAGGATAGGTTAAGACAAACAAAAGCCAATTTACCATTATAAGCACCAGATTGTCCAAGCTAGCAAACCTCTTCTTGTAAGTGGCATTCTTAACAACTTCATTATTGAGTACAGGAAGAAACTTGCATCCTTTTCTGTAATCATCGATATCCTGAGAAGGGAAAGAGCATGATTTTATACGTAAAGATGTTGCCAACGCAACGAAGAGAATAACCATGATTTTACATTACAAAAATTGATGTGTTATGATTTGCTTTTGCCTTCCTAAATAATCAACATAAAGAAATGCCGAAATCTAAAGCAAAAGTATCATTGTGTAACTTACAGTTGGAATTTTTATGTAACCGGCTGGAGCCAGATGTTCCTGCAATGATATCAAAGCTGACAATTCAAGTGGTAATATTTCCCCTAAAAGAGAGAAACCAGAGAGAAAGAATGGGATGAAAATAGAGTCAACTGGAAATGACTGCAGTATTTGTAGATGGAATTACCAATTAGGCGTAGGCGTGAGATAATGGTTTTGACTTGTTTTACCATATAACATACAATTGTTGAGAGCAAACTGTTCTTACTTTTAAACATGTTGCGGAAATGTAGAAAATTTATATACGAATAATATGTAAAAGGAATATTCAAACCTGGACGAAGTTGCTGTAGACTGCTAACTTCAATAGACAATCAGCAAGAATGCACAACAAACCGGACTGCAAAACCAGCAATTACTTATGTATTGATGTATGCACAGTACGAGTGTACATAAACAATCTTCAAATTTTCCTAATCAGAAGCAGAAGATTGCATAATGCATGTAGCAAAGGATGTGTCACTCACTCCACAAAATGGAACAGAGGCTATTCCTGCGTGAGGACCTGCCAGCGATATAAAATTCTTCACCTGTTTCAAATAACAGAGAGGAATTGCTTGTAATAATAATGTTCAACCATAGATATACAAATACATTGTTCGTTTCCATATACAGCATTACATGTAAATGTAGAAAAGAAAGAGATAAAGAACTTCTTAATGAGAGAATTTGATTGATGACTTGAGATTAAGACTTCATATGAAATAGATTCATAAATAAAATGAAGTATATCTCTAACATGCATGGAGGAGTTATGCAACATTGGAAATCTCAACTTAGTACTTACAGGAGGGCCGTCATCGCAGAACTCAAGGACCCCTCTGCCTACAATGTTTCCCTAAAACAGATGAAAATCAGCCATGATGGAATCATCAATTTGAAACAATGTGGAAGCATTTCAGAAGGGAAAAACAATAAAAATAGATGATTTAGCTTGGATAAATCATTATCTTTGTTACTAGAACAGAGATTCTCTTACCTGGGATAGCCCAATTATGTTGTAACCATCTCCGAGCTCACTTATTTTCTTCACCTGGAGGTTGAAGACAGTAAGAACTGAGGCAACGAAAAATGCCATATCAGTGATGCAAACATGTTATTGCAGCTTTATTACCTTCTCACAAGCAATGGATGTCTACAAAATCCAAAAGAGTAAGTTAGTTTAGCATTGTAAATGTATAGAGATTTATATAATGCAACAAAGTAGTTGGAGCACTGAGCTATGTCACCTGTTTAGTAAATGGCATGAACCAGGAATCCCATGCTCCATTACCGATTTCTCTGCACAGAAACAAAATTCAGTGATTCCAGTTAGTATTGAGTGTGAGCCGAAGTTTAAAAATTGTAAAACCATCAAGGGCTTTCATTCACTGTTGATGTCTAATAAACAAGTGAATGTGAGTTTATCAATATGACAATGATGAAATCAGAGATGCGCATTCCAATTCTTCTGCTACGGAACAAGAACATACAACTGAACTGATTTCTTTTTTCTATTGCATAATAGGACTGTAGCAAGTCCATGAAAACCATAATCTCAGTCAGTCAAGCACTTAATTTGAGCAAGAAGGAACATTTAATGGAGCCATCAGCCGTTAACTCATATGATCCAGGGACATAGTCCAACATTCATTAAGGAAATCCTATAGCTAAAGCTATCCAATACATGAGTTGAATTGCAGCTGAATATATGTGCGATTTATCCACTAAATGGATCTATGCTTCTTCTTGATTAGGCTTAAAATGGCTAAGATTATGCAGCGAAAAATAAGATTCACAGGGTTTAGGCTTCTTTAGATCAACCTGTTCAGAGACTTTGAAGAACCATACAAAAAGGGTAATCGCTATTTTTGTTGATACCTTAGCTTAACATGTTTTCTTTAATGAAAAGCTGAAGTTCACTCCAAATTTGTACTGATAATAATAACACCCAGAACCCCATGTGTGTGTCACTGAAATAGATAAAGAGAACAAACTTCGGAGCAACTATCAGTTCAAAATTCAGAGGGTGCAAAGAGAACATACACACAAAATCCTGGAGAACCAGACCAATTACTTAGAAGCTCAGTGAAATGTACTATCGTTTTAACAGAGCACTCATCCGAGATTCCTGCCATCATTAAGATAAAAACATAGATCAGCATATCTCAACAGAAAGTAAGTAAGATGTAAGCCCGTGTGTTTGAACTTTGAACCTGAATCTTCCTACATAATGGTGAAGCCATTAGTTAATTTAGTTCCAATGGCCAACAAGTGCAGAATGTATACTTTCATAAATAAGCAGAATTGTTCTGTTTAATTCGAATTTTACCCATCAAAATATATCCATTCTGTAATGTAAAGAGTGATCAAAATTTAACTTAGAACTACAGGCTTTTTAGAGTTGCATTTCACAGCAAGAAAGACTACTTCAAGGACACTTAGACTTGACCCGCATCAGATCTTTCACACTGATAAAAGAGATGCAGATGATGATTTCTCAAGTGGAAATTGGAAATCAAGCAAGAAAAGCTCAAAAGTCTTCTTCAGAATCACAAAAACATGAACAACCTTCATCCAGCAATTCATCCTAAACTTATCAAGATGCAGAACCAGAACTTTCACTATAAAGCAGAAACAAAAAGGGTAAGGCCATAAAGTGGCTCTCAACATAAAAAAGTGAACTTTTGTCAACAAAAAGAGATGAGAAGATGAAATGAATGCAACCAAAAGATTTTCAAAAGTGCTAGATGCATATACTATACTATTATATTGATTCAAGATTGAGAACTTGATTAAATAAGCCCACGTAGCAAAACGATCACAGTAAGATGTTGTAGTCACTGAACAACAAAATACAACTGGGAAACTCATTGAAAAGACAAATAGAATTAGGCCAATAGAGATAACAGGAAAAGCTTAAAATTACCATGAAAGACAACAAAAGGTAGGCAATATGAGGTGATTGGCATCAAAGTCAACGTGACAAAGAGCATGTAATTGATGAAAATATTGGATGAACTTAAGGCCATTGATTGGTTATTAGTGGATTAAAAGTACTACACTAAACACTATTCTTAGTAATTTCCACTCCCAGTACAAGGAATGAAAGTGAAGAGCTCAGTTTCAAGTTTTCCTACAAACAGGGGTTGAATTATATTCATTTTTCCCTTGCATTTAGTATAGGTCAGACATAGATAAAGATACACAACAAACAAGAAAGTGGAAACGTAGTTCCGTAGGGAAGTGTACGATAAAATGGTTGGTGAAAAATAATGAAGGGTCATTCATAACAACCAACGAACATTCAAAGTTGACCAACTCAAGAAGATATGATCCCATTTAGTAGTAGTAGTAGTAGGAGGGTCATACATTTAATTACAGTTTCAAGATTCGTTCGTTGAGTCATGATTCATGAGCTGATGCTCAACTTGTAGTGTTATTATTGTTATTTTTTAATTAATAATACAATTTATTTTATACAATAATCTTCTAGTTTACTTTACATATATTTTTTTATTGAGTCGAACTATTAATAGCATATAACGATTTTCTTCTTAAAATTATTACTACAATGATATAATTTCGCCAACTTACAGGTAGCTTGTCTGCTTATAAGAATTTTGCCCAACGCTCGAAAAAAGGAGAAACGTTGAGTCAGGTTGGCAGTCGACATAAAAATTTTGCCACAACATGAATCATATACGAAATTGTATAATGATAGAATACGATGTCAAAATATTATCTATGTAGTCGACTTCACATAGTGGAATAAAGGTTTAGCTGTTTTTGTTGTTGATATAGTCTATGGCACAAAATAACTGAAAGTTTTAAAAATTTTACGTTTTTATCACAGAAAAACCATTCCAAAAAAAGTCAAAATCAACATGTTTTTGAATTTTGCCATTTTCAGCTGAAATAAGTGTGCTATATCTCATGAAAAATGAAAATTTGGTGAAAAATCTAAATTTTACTTTTTTGACACCGTTCATTAGAATGCAGGTTCAAACTTGAAATGTATGTAAAAAATAGTAGGGAAAAGCCAAAATCAACAAGGTTTTTGACTCTGCCAATTTTAAGCAAAATATGTGCGTTAACCCATAAAAAATGGAGGTTTGGTGAAAATTTTGATTTTATAATTTTTTTGACAATATTCACTAGAATGCATGTTCACAATCGAGGTGGGTGTAAAAAATGGTACAAAAAAAGTCAAATCAATGCATTTTTGAATTTTGCCATTTTTGGTTAAAATATGTGTATAAATTTCTCTTTTTTGATACCGTTCACAAGAATGCATGTTCACAATTGAAATATATGTAAAAAATAGTAGAAAAAAACCAAAATCAATACGTTTTTTAACTTTACTAATTTTGACCAAAATACGTGTGTTATAACTAATGAAAAATGAAGGTTTGGTCAAAATTTTAATTTTCAAGTTTTTTTACAATATTCACTAGGATGCATGTTCACAATCAGAAATGGTGCAAAAAACGGTTCAAAAAAAGTCAAAATCAATGCGTTTTCACATTTTGCCACTTTTGGCTAAAATACGTGTGTTATAGTCCATGAAAAATAAAAATTTGATAAAAAATATAAATTTCACATTTTTTTGACACCATTCACTGTGATGCATGTTCAAAATTGAGATGAGTGAAAAATAGTAAGAAAAAAAGTCAAAATCAACACGTTTTTTGACTTTGCCACTTTTGACAAAAATATGTGTGTTATAACCCGGCATGATTATATGTCTGTAATTGAAACAACAAATCACTTCTGGTGAAATATAAGATTTATAGGGAGTTTTTTGTTGTGGGAGCTATAGTTTGAGAAAATATGAATGTTACAGGTCATGTGATGACAATCATATTACACATAAACTATTGAAAACACAAATGTTTTGTAAAGGAGGAAGTATTTCTAATTTAATTCTGGAATTTTAGAAATTGGACAGACATTGTAAGGAAGGAGTCCTCTTCATTTCTAACTTTTCTTTTGTACTAATGGTGTGGGTATATCTGTCTTTTTTTTTTAACTTTTTAATTAATAAAATTGGGTGTGGCGTCCCCTTTGTGAATGAAGTTATGCCACGCAAAAACAAATTTGTGTTATAACCCGTAAAAAATGGAGGTTTAGTGAAAATTAACATTCAGTGAAATGCATTTTCACAATTGAGGTGGGCATAAAAAACATCACAAAAAAATCAAAATCATCACATTTTTGAAAAATGACCAATTTTTGTGAATTATAACACACGTGTTTTTGGCAAAAATGGCAAGCTTAAAAAATTGTACGTCGTTGGTTTTTTTTGTGCCAATTTTGCATTCATATCAAATGAAGATGTATTTTCTAATGAATGGCGTGAAAAAAAATGAAAAGTTAGAAATTTTTGACAAATGACAAATTTTTGTGAATTATAGCACACGTTTTTTTGGCCAAATTGGCAAGTTTAAAAAATTTGTCACCGTTTACTGTTTTTGTGCTAATTTTGCATTCATATCAAATGATGATTTATTTTCTAATGAATCGTGTGAAAAAAATAGAAAGTTAGAAATTTTTAAAAATTACCAATTTTGAAGAGTTATAGCATACGTTGTTTTGGCAAAAAATGGTAAATTTTAAAAATTGGTCGTCGTTGGCCATTTTTTGAGCCTATTTTACATTCATAGCAAATGACGATGTATTTTCTAATGAATGGTGTGAAAAAAAAGGAAAGGTTAGAAATTATGAAAAATGACCAATTTATGTGACTTTTAGAACACGTTTTTCTGAGAAAATTGCAAATTTAGAAAATTTGTCGTTAATTACCGTTTTTATGCCTATTTTTCACTCCTATCAAATGACGATATGTTTTCTAATGAATGGTGAGAAAAAAACAAGTAGTTAAAAATTTTGAAAAGTGACCAATTTTTGTAAGTTATCGCACATGTTTTTTTGGCCAACATGGTAAGTTTAAAAAATTTGGTCGTCGTTGGCTATTTTTGTGCCAAATTCTGCATTCATATGAAATAACGATGTATTTTCTAATGAATGGCGTGAAAACAATGAAAAGTTAGAAATTTTTAAAAATGACCAATTTTTGAGGGTTATAGCACACGTTATTTTGGCAAAAAATGGCAAGTTTTAAAAATTGGTCGTCGTTGGCCATTTTTGAGCCAATTTTGGATTCATATCAAATGACGATGTATTTTCAAATGAAAGGCGTGAAAAAGAGGAAAAGCTAGAAATTTTGAAAAACGACCAATTTTTGTGACTTATAGCACACGTATTTGTGAGAAAATGGCAAGTTTAGAAAATTGGTCGTGGTAGACCATTTTTATGCCTGTTTTTCACTCCTATCAAATGAAGATGTATTTTCTAATGAATGGTGTAAAAAAAAAACTAGAAGTTAGAAATTTTTAAAAATGACCATTTTTTTTGAGTTATAGCACACGTTTTTTTTGAAAAACTGATAATATATTTATAATAAACAAAAGCAAAGCAGGTGCCGGATATACCCGAGCGCACCTGTACAAAGTGAAAGCAGTTAAAATTGGAGTACTACTCCATTACATGTAATTCCAAAGTCCGTGTCCTCAAATATTGATCACACGGTTCATCAAGGAATCCACAATCAATTTCGGTTCGAAGTAGATCAGTCAATAAGCATACGAACTATTCAGCAATTGAAAAATTATCAAGTATGTGATTAAGTTACCATCAGCAAGTGGAGGCCAAATGAGGAGAAAATCTTCTCAAAAGTTTCTCAACCAGTAAGCACAGAATTCAAGTTCAAAATTAACAGATCACAGTCACCAAATCAAAGTAAAGCAAAAATATACCAAGTACAAGATTGAATTGTAACAGCAAGTGGACAGTGGATTCTCTTCCAATGTTGATCACATAGTTACCCAAGAATCCACACATAGTTATAGCACACGTTTTTTTGGCCAAAATGGCAAGTTTAAAAAATTGTATGTCGTTGACAGTTTTTGTACCAATTTTGCATTTATATCAAATGACGATGTATTTTCTAATGAATGGCGTGAAAAAAAATGAAAAGTTAAAAATTTTGAAATATGACCAATTTTTGTGAATTATAGCACACGTTTTTTTTGGCCAAATTGGCAAGTTTAAAAAATTTGTCGTCGTGTACTATTTTTGTGCCAATTTTGCATTCATATCAAATGATGATGTATTTTCTAATGAATCGTATGAAAAAATTAGAAAGTTAGAAAGTTTTAAAAATGACCAATTTTATAGCACAGGTTTTTTGGCAAAAAAATGGTAAATTTTAAAAATTGGTCGTCATTGGCCATTTTTTGAACCTATTTTGCATTCTAAGCAAATGATGATGTATTTTCTAATTAATGGTGTAAAAAAAGGAAAAGTTATAAATTATGAAAAATGACCAATTTTTGTGACTTTTAGCACACGTTTTTTTTGAGAAAATTGCAAGTTCAGAAAATTTGTCGTCAATTACCATTTTTATGCCTGTTTTTCACTGCTATCAGATGACGATATGTTTTCTAATGAATGGTGAGAAAAAAAACAAGTAGTTAGAAATTTTGAAAAATGACCAATTTTTGTTAGTTATAGCACCCGTTTGTTTGGTCAACATGGCAAGTTTAAAAAATTGGTCGTCTTTTGGTTGTTTTTGCGCCAAATTTTGCATTCATATCAAATGACGATGTATTTTCTAATGAATGACATGAAAAAAAATGAAAAGTTAGAAATTTTTAAAAATGACAAATTTTTGAGGGTTATAGAACACGTTTTTTTGGCCAAAAATGGCAAGTTTAAAAAATTGGTCGTCGTTGGCCATTTTTGAGCCAATTTTGCATTCATATCAAATGACACGATATATTTTCACATGAAAGGTGTGAAAAAACGGAAAAGCTAGAAATTTTGAAGAACGACCAATTTTTGTGACTTATAGCACATGTATTTTTGAGAAAATGGCAAGTTTAGAAAATTGGTCGTGATAGACCGTTTTTATGCCTGTTTTTCGCTCCTATCAAATGAGGATGTGTTTTCTAATGAATGGTGTAAAAAAACAAGAAGTTAGAAATTTTGAAAAATGACCAATTTTTGTGAGTTATAGCACACGTTTTTTTGTCCAAAATGGCAAATTTAAGAAATTGTACGTCGTTGGCTGTTTTTGTGCCAATTTTTCATTCATATCAAATAACGATGTATTTACTAATGAATAGCGTGAAAAAAAACGAAAAGTTAGAAATTTTGAAAAATAACCTATTTTTGTGAATTATAACACACGTTTTTTTGGCCAAATTGGCAAGTTTAAAAAATTTGTCGTCATTTATGGTTTTTGAAAATGGTAAAATTTAAAAATTGGTCGTCGTTGGTCATTTTTTGAGCTTATTTTGCAAGTTTAAAAAATAAAGTCTTGCTTGTCCTTCATTGCCCAGTTGATCTTGTTGTTGTTTCCAGTGCCAAGATCAATCATGATATGCTTGTTTCTGAAGAAAAACATGATCGTCGATGGATCATACAGCTCGTACATTGTATTAAAATCAGGCACCACTATCATGTCCACCAAGTATATTACTGCAAAGTTCTTGATTGTTTCAGCAACTGAGGCCAACACTTCATCCATCTGCATACAAGTTTTGTCCTAGTCATGGCCGAAGAGGATGATTACAAGTCGTTCTTCTTTGGTGAGAATAGCTTGGTCGACGGCCCAACTAAGGTGCGATAGCAAATACGACATCGTTTTCTAATGAATGGTGAGAAAAAAACAAGTAGTTAGAAATTTTGAAAAATGACCAATTTTTGTGAGTTATAGCCCACGTTTGTTTGGCCAACATGGCAAGTTTAAAAAATTGGTCATCGTTGGCTAGTTTTGCGTCAAATTTTGCATTCATATCAAACGACGATGTGTTTTCTAAAGAATGACGTGAAAAAAAATGAAAAGTTAGAAATTTTTAAAAATGACCAATTTTTGAGGGTTATAGCATACGTTTTTTTGAGAGAAAAATGGCAAGTTTTAAAAATTGGTCGTCGTTGGCCATTTTTGAGCAAATTTTGCATTCATATCAAAATGACGATGTATTTTCAAAGTTGTGAAAATAAATAAAAGTTAGAAATTTTGAAAAATGACCAATTTTTGTGACTTATATATAGCACACGTATTTGTGAGAAAATGGCAAGTTTAAAAAATTGGTCGTGGTAGACCGTTTTATGCCTGTTTTTCACTCTTATCAAATGACGATGTATTTTCTAATGAATGGTGTAAAAAAAAACAAGAAGTTAGAAATTTTGAAAAATGACCAATTTTTGTGAGTTATAGCACACGTTGTTTTTGGCCAAAATGGCAAATTTAAAAAATTGGTCGTCGTTGGCTGTTTTTGTGCCAAATTTTGCATTCATATCAAACGACGATGTATTTTCTAATGAATGGCGTGAAAAAAATGAAAAGTTAGAAATTTTTAAAAATGATCAATTTTTGAGGGTTGCACATGTTTTTTTGGCAAAAAACGGCAAGTTTTAAAAATTGGCCGTCGTTGGCCATTTTTGAGCCAATTTTGCATTCATATCAAATGACGATATATTTTCAAATGAAAGGTGTGAAAAAAAGGAAAAGCTAGACATTTTGAAAAACGACCAATTTTTGTGACTTATAGCACACGTATTTGTGAGAAAATGGCAAGTTAAGAAAATTCATCGTGGTAGACCGTTTTTATGCCTGTTTCTCACTCCTATCAAATCATGACGTGTTTTCCAATAAATGGTGTAAAAAATACAAGAAGTTAGAAATTTTTAAAAATGACCAATTTTTGTGAGTTATAGCACACGTTTTTTTTGGCCAAAATGGCAAGCATAAAAAATTGTACGTCGTTGGCTGTTTTTGTACCAATTTTTATTCATATTAAATGACGATGTATTTTCTAATGAATAGCGTGAAAAAAATGAAAAGTTAGAAATTTTAAAAATGACCAATTTTTGTGAATTCATACGTTTTTTTGGCCAAATTGGCAAGTTTAAAAAATTTGTTGTCGTTTACTGTTTTTGTGCCAATTTTGCATCCATATCAAATGATGATATATTTTCTAATGAATTGTGTGAAAAAGTAGAAAGTTAGAAATTTTTAAAAATTACCAATTTTGAAGAGTTGTAGCATACGTTTTTTTGGCAAAAAATGGTAAATTTTAAAAATTGGTCGTCGTTGGCAATTTTTTGAGCCTATTTTGCATTCATAGAAAATGACGATGTATTTTCTAATGAATGGTGTGAAAAAAGGAAAAGTTAGAAATTATAAAAAATGACCAATTTTTGTTACTTTTAGAACACGTTTTCTGAGAAAATTACTAATTTAGAAAATTTCTCGTTAATTACCGTTTTTATGCCGGTTTTTCACTCCTATCAAATGAAGATGTGTTTTTTAATAATTGGTGAGAAAAAAGTAAGTAGTTAGAAATTTTGAAAAATGACCAAGTTTTGTGAGTTATAGCACACGTTTTTTTTGCCAACATGACAAGTTTATAAAGTTGGTCGTCACTGGCAGTTTTAGTGCCAAATTTTGCATTCATATTAAATGAGGATATATTTTCTAATGAATGGCATGAAAAAAATGAAAAGTTAGAAATTTTTAAAAATGACAAATTTTTGAGGGTTATAGCACACATTGTTTTGGCAAAAAAAGACAAGTTTTAAAAATTGGTCGTCGTTGGCCATTTTTGAGCCAATTTTGCATTCTTATTAAATGACGTTGTATTTTCAAATGAAAGGTGTGACAAAAAGGAAAACCTAGAAATTTTGAAAAACGACAAAATTTTGTGACTTATAGTATTTGTGAGAAAATGGCAAGTTTATAAAATTAGTGGTAGACCGTTTTTATGCCTGTTTTTCTCTCCTATCAAATGACGATGTGTTTTCTAATGAACGGTGTAAAAAATAAGAAGTCAGAAATTTTGAAAATGACCAATTTTTGTGAGTTATAGCACACGTTTTTTTTGGCTAAAATGGCAAGCTTAAAAAATCGTACATCGTTGGCTGTTTTTGTGCCAATTTTGCATTCATATCAAATGACGATGTATTTTCTAATGAATGGCGTGAAAAAAATGAAAAGTTAGAAATTTTAAAAAATGACCAATTTTTGTGAATTATAGCACACTTTTTTTTGGCAAAAAATGGTAAATTGTAAAAATTGGTCGTCGTTGGCCATTTTTGAGCCTATTTTGTATTCATATCAAATGACGATGTATTTTCTAATGAATGGTGTGAAAAAAAGGAAAAGTTAGAAATTATGAAAAATGACCAATTTTTGTGACTTATAGCACACGTTTTTTCGAGAAAATTGCAAGTTTAGAAAATTTGTCGTCAATTACCATTTTTATGCCTGTCTTTCACTCCTATCAAATGAAGATGCGTTTTCTAATGAATGGTGAGAAAAAAGGAAGTAGTTAGAAATTTTGAAAAATGACCAATTTTTGTGAGTTATAGCCCACGTTTGTTTGGCCAACATGGCAAGTTTAAAAAATTGGTCATCGTTGGCTGTTTTTCTGCCAAATTTTGCATTCATATCAAACGACAATGTATTTTCTAATGAATGACTTGAAAAAAATGAAAAGTTAGAAATTCTAAAAAATGATCAATTTTTTAGGGTTATAACACACGTTTTTTTTAAGGAAATACATACTTAGATAGATCAAAGAAAAATACAGTGTTGGCTATCCCCGTCACACTGTTACAAAGCAAATGCGAAGAATTTGGAGTACTACTCCATTACATGAAAGATTTAAATGTAAGGAAAACAGAGACAAGCTACGTGAAAGCAGTAGATTGGCTCTATTAAGCACTAATCTAATCCATCAATAAGCAAATGAAGAGCCAATGTTACTTTACAGGGTTAGCACAGCTCCAAAAATTCAATCGAAATATTATGCAACATATGGATCCATGATCAAATTGGAGGAATTCACTGTCCCTCAAGCACATGGATGGGTTGGCAAGTAATTGACAACATTGAGTCCAGAGCTTTCTGTCTCCAAATTCCATAAGCGACAGCCAGCGGAGACTTTTCTCAAGTGTGTATCAGAATTCATTCCAATTAAAGTGCATAATTCAGTAGAACAACATCAAGTTGAGCAATTCAGTACAAGTGCACATGGTTTACCAAGTACATGAATGGGTTACCAACATTAAGACGATTCACCAATATGCAATAAGGTTCAAAATCGTCTTAAGACAACATGACATGAGCTCTCTTCACAGTATACATTAAGTTCAAACAGAAACTCCCCTTTCATTCAAGTTAACACTAAATCTGAATTCACTTTCACAAACTCCACTTTCATTCAACAGGACTGAATTCAGTTCAAGAGCACATGGGGGCATGTTGTTGAACTATTAACAAATATGCACTGAGTCCAGAATCGTCTAAAACAACAAAATGGGAGCTCTTTTCAACTGTATAGTTCCAGTTAAAATTAGCTCAGATTCACTCAATCCCTATTTCAAGTATCAGAGGTTAATATGTTACCTCAGGTTCGGATCTGACCAGTTTGAACAGTATAGGTTCGATGCTACGAACAGGGATAGGGTCCAATGAAATCGGGGCAGCTCCACTGAAGGAGCTGCCTTTGGGCAGTTAAGTCCACTAATTTGTGTAGCTATCCGATGGCTGAGAGAGGCTTTGGTCAGGGTGTCGATGGAGTTGTTGGGCTGTAGGTGGTGGAAAGAAAGAGCTTTGGATTTCCTCAGCTCCACTCATCTGAAGCTTCAAGTTTTTCTTTTGACCAAATGAAATCAGATGAAGCTTCAAGTATGTGGTTCAGCAGCCGATGAACAGTAGAAATAGAGAAGGGGCAGTTTGTAAGGTTCGATCTAAGTTAAGATTGGACCGATCTAGGTCCTATTCGTGCTGTAAAGATCAGATCGAACCTCATAATTCTCGATCCGGGCTCTCTCACAAGAACAGGTGGATCCGTGAATAGTGATAGCTCCACTCAAGCAGCTGCCTTGGGCGATGATGACCTGATCCGGGTGGCTGTTCGGCTGTGAAAAGAGTAGTGGATGGTGAAGTTTCTGGCCAAAGAAAGAGCGGTGGAGACGAGCTGTAGTGAGAAATCGGGAAGAGTGAAGTCGTTAGTGAGAGTGAGAGAGTTGAAGTTTGTCGGCTAAAGTGAGAGAGCTGAAAGAATTTTCAAATTAGAGTGAAGTCCTTGGTGAATCAAATGAGAGATAAAGAGGTTGGTTGACCGGCTCTGGCCAAAAGGGTGGACAGAGCCGGTGATGAGAAGCGGCTCTTAATGAGTGATGACGTGTTAATGGCAAAAAATGACGATGGCAAGTTTTAAAAATTGGTCGTCGTTGGCCATTTTTGAGCCAATTTTGCATTCATATCAAATGACGATGTATTTTCAAATGAAAGGTGTGTAAAAAAGGAAAAGCTAGTCATTTTGAAAAAAGACCATGTATTAGTGAGAAAATGGCAAGTTTAGAAAATTGGTCGTGGTAGACCGTTTTTATGCCTGTTTTTCACTCCTATCAAAAGATGATGCGTTTTCTAATGAATGGTGTAAAAAACACAAGAAGTTAGAAATTTTTAAAAATGACCAATTTTTGTGAGTTATATCTCACGTTTTTTTGTCTAAAATGGCAAGCTTAAAAAATTGCACACGTTTTTTTTTTTGGCTAAAATGACTTATAGCACACGTTTTTCTGAGAAAATTGCAAATTTAGAAAATTTGTCGTTAATTACCATTTTTATGCCTGTTTTTCACTCCTATCAAATGACGAAGTGTTTTCTAATGAATGGTGAGAAAAAAAAAGTTGTTAGAAATTTTGAAAAATGACAAATTTTTGTAAGTTATCGCACATTTTTTTTTGGCCAACATGGAAAGTTTAAAAATTTGGTCGTCGTTGGCTGTTTTTGTGCCAAATTCTGCATTCATATCAAATAACGATGTATTTTCTAATGAATGACGTGAAAAAAAATGAAAAGTTAGAAATTTTTAAAAATGACCAATTTTTGAGGGTTATATAGCACACGTTCTTTTTTTTTTTTTTTTTTTTTAAACCTTATATATACCATGGACAAAATACGGTGTCGGATATACCCGACCATACCGTTACAAGCAAAAGCCAAGAATTGGAGTACCACTCCATTACACGAAAGTTGCTATATGCGCTAATGAGGAGACTTACAGGACCTCTACTTTAAAGTCAAAGTTAAGGTACTCTCAGTCTCCAAACAATGATGCCTAGTCATAAAACATATATGTAGCACCTTAAGGCCTAACCAATGACTATTTATCTAAAAAGCAGATGAACTACTGATGTACAGGGCTTCACTAACAACAATAGTGATATTAAAACTTGAATGCAAAGAGAAGTCAATCTGCCATTCTCCACTTCATTAATCGGTGGCATCTTGTTCAAGGAGTACCATGCATACACAACTTCCCCATTGCAGAGCCAATTCCATGAGAAACAGCAATAGAATACAAGTAACATCATAAATTCAGAGTCAACAAAACCATAGCATAATCCTTGTATGCAGTCACCCAGGCCTTGCAAATTCAGTAGATATACTTCCAAAATGTGACCCCAAAAAATCGAGGCCCTCCCATTCCACTACTGTCCAGCTCACTCACCAAGCAGCAGCAACAATCAACAATTGCAGATAATAGATTCGAAATTAAAATACATGGCTTCACAAGCCCAACGGAATCAGTTAGTCATATCTAGTCTTCACAATAGGCACATTCAGCTTCCTTTTTTCTCCTGGCACAAAAGTCTTCATCCAATTCCACTAAGCTGCATAATCATTCAGCTCACAATAGACCACACATAAGATTCATTTTTCCAGCACATAGACTGATTTTTAGAACCCTACCCATACATTGTAACCATAAAAAGCAATCCAACTCATCACAGTTCATACTCCTTTGATCAAAGGACCCTTAAATGGACTTGATCAAAAGGGTATTATAGCAAAATGTAGAGGAGCCTTGTACCAGCTAATGACTACCAAAATCCTACAGCAAAAGGATGGAGTTCATCTCCATTCACATTTAAGCATATACTCTTTCTAGTATGGAAGAGGCTTCTTTCCACGTCATTAGTTTACTGCCCTATTGCAGAGATGAGTAATAGTTACTCTTTTTTCTTGAGATATATAGCAGTCCCATCTTTTCTGTTGCAGTCAGTCTTAGAAGGTCTCTATGATCATAGTTAATGTGGTGATTTACCAGCCATCTAGCCACATTGTTAGCTTCCTTGGCAAAGCTAGCTTGGTTGTTGATAATCTGAATATCTTTGGCATGTTGTCCAGCCCTCCATGATTTCCTCATCAGGCCTAGCTGCAGTTCTTTACACTGTCTTCATTAGGATTCTTTAACCTTTGTGCATTTGAATTTTGGGAGGCTCAGCTTATCAGATATGATTATTCGTGAGAGATCCTATGGCCATGGTTTATCTTCATTCATCAGAGTGTTTGTGGCAAGCCAGATTGCTGCCTGATTAGCACCCTTAAGAGATTTTGTCAACATTGTGGAATTTTTGATCATATTAATCTGCTCCCTCAGGTGATAATGTCTCCATGGTATGTCTGATTGGGAATTCAGGACCTTTTGGAAGCTATTGGAACTTGATTCCAGGATTATATTTGTGAAATCAAAATCTTTGCATATTTGGATCCCTTTGACAGCTGCAAATATCTCAACCTGAACTTTGGAAGTTATATCACAATTCAAATTGGTAATAGATTGCAAAAATATAGTGTTACCCTTATGATCCCTGATAATAACACCCCCTTGTGCGTTGGATCTGTTGAGCAGGCTGGCTGTGTTGATCTTGACTTGAACAGGTGCAGGAGGGATCCATTTCATCATTTGAATATGTTGTCTTCTGATAGGGTTGAGCTTAGTTGACCAGAATTCCTCCCAGGAGAGCAGTTGTGCATCTGAATATAGTGAAATATCTGCAAAAATAGCTTGTACCAGGTCCTGAAATTCAAAGTTAAGGTTATCGAATAGCACTTTATTCCTAAACTTCCATATTTCCCAACATATGATCAGAGGGATGGATTTGATCAGTATGTTTACAGATTTTGCAGCCTTCTTAACCTTCTGCCAGGACAAAAGAATGTTATGTAGGAACATAGATTGTGTGAAAATGCCAACCTCTGCCCCATAGATACTCCACAACTTCCTAGCAATTATGCATTGAGCAAAAAGGTGATTCAATGTTTCCCCACTCTTTTTACATAAAGGGCATATAGAAGGGCCATGTATGTTAAACAAAATCAGATTTGAATCAATGGGGAGTTTGTTCTTTTTCAATCTTAGATTAAAAAATGAAATTTTTGTAGGTAATAACTTGTTCCAATTTTCCACAGCACTGGGGTCATTGGAAGTGTTCCTTTGCCTGATTTTCTGAAAAGCTGAGAAAGAAGAGAATATACCATTTTCCTCAAGTGTCCAAATTATCCTATCTTCTTCAAGGAAATTTGGAATGTGACTATGTTTCAATGTTTCTAACCAATCTTGAGGAAGATAATTTTGTAATGCATTTACATCCCAGCCCTGGATTGTGATGAATTGATTCAATTTATGGTTTCCAACAGGGTTGGATATCTTAGCCAAGGCTCCTTTTCCAAGCCAATTATCATACCATAAGCTATTATTACCAGCATTGGTTTGGAATAAGATGAATTGTTCCGCAAATTCTGCTATTTCCAGCATTCTTATCCAAATCTCTGAATCACTCCTGTTTCTAGTTACAATTGTGGGATGGGCTTTTTGGCAATATTTATCAAAAAGGAATTTGGCCCATAATGTATCTTGCTTTCTAAATTTCCACCAAAGTTTGGAGGATTGGGTCTTCACAGTATCTTTCAAGGCTTTAAAACCTAACCCTCCCTCTTCCCTTGGGTAGCAAAGTTTGCTCCATTTTATCCAATGATAGGCTTTTTGATTTTCTGTCCATCCCCATAGAAAGTTTGCAAAGATAGATTCCATTTGAGTGATTACTTTTTTTGGAGGGTTGAGGGCCATGAGAGTATATAGAGGAATGGATGATAAGACGCTTTGTATAAGAGCTATTTTACCTCCCTTAGAGATTACATGGGGATTCCAAGACGAAATTCTGGCTGTGATTTTTTGGGTCATTTCACTATAATAAGAGGCTTGAATTCTCTTATAGTGAAGTGGGAATCTTATGTAAACAATAGGCAGTCTCCCTCTTTGAACCTTTGTGATTTTTTTGATCAAATAATTCTTTTCCGGGCTGAGACGATTGTGGGCTAAAAAACAGCTCTTGCTAGTGTTGATTTTCTGGCTAGAAACATTTGTGTAATGCTGAAGAGTGTTCATAACCAATTTCAAAGTTTTGGAATGTGCAGCCGTGAAAACAATTACATCATCCGCATATGCTAGATGGCTTATAACATCACAATTCCTAGGGACACAAAATTGAGGGATGGATTTCTGTGAAACCAGCCAATTCAGATTTCTACTCAAATATTCAGCTCCTATTAGAAACAGTAGGGGGGAGATAGGATCACCCTGCCTTAATCCTCTAGTGGATTTGAACCAACCATATGAAGAGCCGTTTATTAATACTGAGAACCAGACATTAGATATTAGTCGCCAAATCATATCAATCCACACCTCACCAAAACCCATTAGTCTCATTATTTGAAGAAGAAAAGGCCAATGCACTCTATCGTAAGCTTTCTCCATATCTAATTTTAGAGCAATGTTCCCATGTTTGGTTTTATTGGGCAATGAATTCATTAGTTCAGCTGCTAGTAGATAGTTGTCCACTATATTCCTACCCTTAATAAAACCACTTTGATTTTCTCCAATTAGTTTGTGTAGAATTCTGCCTAACCTTGCTGCCAATAATTTAGATATAATTTTGTTGACAAAATTACACAAACTAATAGGTCTAAAATGAGTAAAATTAGAAGGACCTTTGATTTTAGGGATAAGAGAAAGAGCTGTAGCTGTAATAGCTTGAGGTAGTTCTCCTCCATTCATAAAATGTACTACAGCTTTAAGGAGATCATCTTTAATTATATCCCATGTTGAATGAAAAAATTTTCCACTAAATCCATCGGGCCCCGGAGCACTCTGATCACTCATAGAAAAAACAATCTGTTTTAGTTCATTCAAATCAGGGAAAGCAATTAACATTTGCCTCTCATTCTCCTCTATAATCCTGGGAATCAGATCAGCCTTAACGCTAGAACATGTAGTTTCAGCAGCAAATAGATTCATAAAATGTTCTACAGCTGTTGATCCTATGTCCTTTTCTTGTTCCACCCAAGCCCCATTAAGATCTTTAATTTTATGAATGTAGTTTTGAGCATGTTGTTGTTTCACTGAGGCATGGAAGAACTTTGTATTTCTATCACCTTCCTTGGCCTATTTTATCCTAGCTTTTTGAGCCCAAAAAGCTTCCTCATTACTAAGAGCTGAATTATAGTTAGCTGCAGCTAGGCTTAGTGCAGCTCTTAAAACTGGGTTTTCAGTGTCCTCAGTTTCCAATCTCTTTAGTTCCTCCTCGGTCTCCCTAACTTTAGAGAAAATGTTTCCAATTTCCATTTGATTCCATTCTCTTAAGACTCTTTTAGTGTTTTTTAGCTTTTCAACAAGGACTCTTATAGGGCTGCCATCAGGGACAATCTGCCAGGCCATGTTAACCATATCTAGGAAATTATCTTTTTTTGTCCAAAAATCCTGGAATCTAAAGTTTTTTGCTTTACTTTCTACTTCTAATTTGAAAGTGAGCAGCATTGGGGAATGATCCGATGGACTCCTAGGTAAATACTGTAGACTGGTTTGTATGTTTGAGGTGAGAAGGCAGTTATTCATCAATCCTCTATCAAGTCTTTTCCATATTCTATGTCTACCTTGGCGATTGTTGCACCATGTTAATTTGGGACCAGAAAAGCTGATTTCAGAAAGGTTGCATTCATTCATGATCTCTAACATTTCATAACCTTCTCTATTAAGGAAAGGTTTACCTCCCTTTTTTCCCCTTTATCTAATATACAGTTCCAATCTCCCATTAGTATCCATGGATTGTTTGTATCTCTCATCTGAATTAGGGATTCCCACAGAGGGCCTCTTTCCTTAGTTGAGCATTTAGCATATACCATAGTTACTGAACAGGGTATTGGAAGTTTAGGGTGCTCAATGTGCAAAGTGATATGCTGAGTAGTGTTACCTAGAATTGCATGCACAAATGGTTTTCTAATTAGTATCCATATTGAGCTCTCAATATTGGATATTGCAACATCAAATTTTAACTTTTGTCTAATATTTTCAATTTTATTTTTATCACAGAAAGGTTCAGCCAAAGCAACTAGATCAATTTTATTTTCCTTTATGATCTTTTTCAATCTTAGGAAATTAGGTTTTCTACTCACACTTCGAATATTCCAAAAAAGTGTCTTAATCATCAGAGCTTTCAATATAGGTACCTGTACTTGGAGTCTTACCCCTCAGCTTTCTGTCTGATTTTGGCTGGGAGTCTGCACTGATCTTCACCGTCTTCCTTTGTCTTGATTCTTCCTTTTTTATGATCTTTGGAAGCACCTCAGTGATTTTCACCTCGTTAATTTCTATAATCTCATCAACTGAGTCCTCAGATTCTGTGTCAGAAGCTTTCTCAATTTCTGAAGTGTCTGTGAGTGTACTTTTGGTCTTTCTGATCAATTTCGCCCCAAGGCTATTCCTTGAATTCTCTCCCTTTTCTTCTTTATTGTTACTTTCCTTTTCCTCCGTATTCTCTGTCCCCATTTGTTCTCTGACTTCCTGTGATGGCTCAGGGGAGACATCAGTTGGTTGGGATAGCTCTTTGTGCACTGATTCTTCTTCTATGTTACTCTGTGTGATTTGCTCCTTTGTAACTGGCAGCATCTCCTGGTTGCTTCGTTTGTTAGGGGATGATTTTTCCCTTATTGCTCTAATCATGTCTAGTGCCTCAGAACTGTTTATTTTGGAGGGGCCTGGTATATCTTCGATTTCTTCTCTGATCAAATTTTCTTCCGTTGCATCAAGTTCAACTTCACAGATTTGAGGTACGCTCCCTTGAACTTTCGATTTACCTTTGTCAGTGGCCATGACTTTTTCCAGTTCCTTGCTTGCACCAGGAACTATGCTAATGTCTTTCCCTGCATTTTCCATAGTGGTATCCTGCCTCTTCTTTTTACCTACTTGAATCCATTCTTTCTGATGGGTTCTGGTCTCAGTCACAGGAGTTGTTGTAGTCTTTGGTGGTGCCCTTGCCGGAGGAGAACAAGACTCCACACTATGGCCCAATTTTTTGCACTTGGAGCAGTACGAGGGTTTGTCTTCCACAACTAATTTCTGCCATTCCCTTTTTCTTTGCTACCAATCCAGACTCGATCAGGGATTTGCTTCTGAACATCCATTTCTACACAAATTCTAGCTTGGCTAGGTCTTGATAATTGTCGAACGGCTGCAGTAGCAGCGTCCATCTTCAAGGGAGTCCCAGCCGATGAAGCTAGTGTATATAGTCTCTCTGGCTTGAAGAAGTGAACAGGAAGGAGAGGAAAATTTATCCACACAGGGGTGGTTGATGGCTCAGCCTCTGGAGTGAAATCCTTAGTCCATTTAAATAGTCTCGCTGGGCAGCCGGAGAAATGCCAAACTTTTTTCATCCACATCCTCTAAAAGTCACATTCAAGGTCGAATTTAAATAATATATGCCTGCTGTCAAGGAGGCCTGCGTGAACTTCACCTTTGAATGCTGCAATCAGGATCTCCTTTCGGATGGTTGTCATAGGAGGTCTTCCCCATGAGAATTTCGCCACTAGGGTGAACTGGAAATCCAAGGCCAAAAGGTCTTCTTCCTCCTCTGAAATTAGGAGAGCAGGTTCTCCTTTGAACATAGCAATTGGGGTTTTCTTCACCTCAGCAAACGAAACCGATACCCCAGAGTCTGATGCTTTACCCCCACTCACCGCCTCGCAAAATGATTTTGCAGGCTCCGGTGGAACCACCGGAGGGGGCTCCATGTCCCCTCAGATTACCGTTATGTTTCCGTTGGAGTAATGTGAGAACTGGATTTGTTCATAAAATTAAATTAGTGGCTATGATTTAATCAGTTTCTTTTTAGTGAATAGTGCACGTGAGTAAGTGAGAGAAATTAGAGAGAAAGTTATTATATAGCACACGTTCTTTTGGTAAAAACGACAAGTTTTAAAAATTGGTCATCGTTGGCCATTTTTGAGCCAATTTTGCATTCATATCAAATTACGATGTATTTTCAAATGAAAGGCGTGAAAAAAAGAAAAAGCTAGACATTTTGAAAAATGACCAATTTTTGTGACTTATAGCACACGTATTTGTGAGAAAATGGCAAGTTTAGAAAATTCATCGTGGTAGACCATTTTTATGCCTGTTTTTCACTCCTATCAAATAAAGATGTATTTTCTAATGAATGGTGTAAAAAAACTAGAAGTTAGAAATTTTTAAAAATTACCAATTTTTGTGAGTTATAGCACATGTTTTTTTTTGGCCAAAATGGCAAGTTTAAAAAATTGTACGTCGTTGACCGTTTTTGTACCAATTTTGCATTTATATCAAATGACGATGTATTTTCTAATGAATGGCGTGAAAAAAATGAAAAGTTAAAAATTTTGAAATATGACCAATTTTTGTGAATTATAGCACACGTTTTTTTGCCCAAATTGGCAAGTTTAAAAAATTTGTCGTCGTGTACTATTTTTGTGCCAATTTTGCATTCATATCAAATGATGATGTATTTTCGAATGAATCGTGTGAAAAAAATAAAAAGTTATAAAGTTTTAAAAATTACCAATTTTGAAGAGTTATAGCACACGTTTTTTGGCAAAAAATGGTAAATTTTAAAAATTGGTCGTCATTGGACATTTTTTGAGCCTATTTTGCATTCTAAGCAAAAGAAGATGTATTTTCTAATGAATGGTGTGAAAAAAAGGAAAAGTTATAAATTATGAAAAATGACCAATTTTTGTGACTTTTAGCACACGTTTTTTTGAGAAAATTGCAAGTTTAGAAAATTTGTCGTCAATTACCGTTTTTATGCCTGTTTTTCACTGCTATCAGATGACGATATGTTATCTAATTGATAAGTCAGGTTTGTACCGAGTTATTTGTCTCGTGTAGTTGAGCTTTTGCATGAAATACTTGTAAAAATGGTGCTTGGTCAATGATTTGTGTGCAAGAATGCTCATGATCTGTTGAATGTGGAAAATGTCAAAGTGTTGTGTTAATGATATGAATTGTGCATGAATTGGAAACAAACACACACTTAGCCATTGTGGCCTCACAAGTATCAAGCATTACATAAAGTCCCAAGGCACACAAACACGCACCACTCACAACACAACACTCAACACGTCACATAACACACACACGGCGGGCGCCTACTCACAACACATGCACACACGGCGGGCACCATGGCTCACACATTCATGCACACAGCAGGTGCACCATGGCGCCCGCCATGCATACACCACATGCACGGTGCGGGCGTACCAAGGCCCCGCGCACCCCTCACATACTCTCACTCACCCGCACACACTTACTCGCACACTCTTGCACCTTCACTTGCATATTCATGCATTTTTCCAAGCATACACTTGCACACTTGCACTAACTTTAAGCCATGCACACACCCACATGACACAACTTAGCATACACAGCGGCACAATACACACAAGCAGGCATTTAACACAGCATTCATATGTTCACCAGATGTTTGAAGATTTGCACTTTCAATTCTTAATCATTAAGCTATGTACTGATCACGTGTCCTCACTCAAGTTCCTGATCAACATATTGTAGGATACGTGGCGACCTCCCCGCAAAGGAAGGAAACTTCCGGAGCCAAGTCATCAAGAGAAAAGTATAAAAAAGCTGGGGAGTATCAAAGGAGGAATAGAAAGAGGCGGCCACACAAGAGAATAAAGAGTCATTAGATTAGGGTTCATAGTAGCTTAGGACTCTCTCCCTGTTTTCCCTTTCTCACATTATACTGTCTTGAGGGTTCATCTGTACAGATCTTGACTTAATTGAGACAATCGCATTGGTTTTATCTGTGTTGTTATTGTTCACTGTTCTTTATTTGTTTGAATTCCATGTTTTGCATTACTTGCTGAAATCCATGTCAAATCTGCGGTACCCACTGAGATTCATGTGGATCTACCAAAGGCAATCGAACTCAACATGAATCGAATTGAGAACATACTTGTGTGAGTCTTAAGATCTATATGAATTGTGGTGTCAATTGTGCGGTACCCACTGACAGTTGAGACCAATCTCTAGGAAAGACTTAAGATTATTTTTGTGTAACGAATCGAAGGCATGAATTGGTCAGCTGCCCTACCAAGGGAGTTAATCAAGGACTGAATTAGAGTAGTTACAGGGGAATAAGGATCTGGAAATTACATTCGTGCCAAGAACTTGCCCTACCAAGGGAAGTTCGGGGAGTATTGTGAGCTGGGATTGTGAGAACTACCAAGTTGATCAGTTCTAGCTCACTAGCAGTATAGTCCCCTCACACACGCATCCACACAAGTCGATGATACTAGGTAGAGATCGATACATATTGAAATCCCTCAAGGCAGTTCCTTGCATACTAACCTTTGCATTTATTATACTTAGCTTGCATTTGTCTTTGTTTTCTTCCTCCCATTTCATGCGTTTGTAGCGTCAAGTGAACAATTGATCTCTGGACAACCAACCCTTCTCTGTGAGAACGATCCTTCTCACCACTACTACAGTAGTGTTAGGGTATTATTGAGAGGTACGCGATAAACCTATCACTAATGAATGGAGAGAAAAAAACAAGTAGTTAGAAATTTTGAAAAATGACCAATTTTTGTTAGTTATAGCATACGTTTGTTTGGCCAACATGGCAAGTTTAAAAAATTGGTCATCTTTTGGTTGTTTTTGTGCCAAATTTTGCATTCATATTAAATGACGATGTATTTTCTAATGAATGACGTGAAAAAAAATGAAAAGTTAGAAATTTTTAAAAATGACCAATTTTTGAGGGTTAAATCACACGTTTTTTTGCCCAAAAATGGCAAGTTTAAAAAATTGGTCGTCGTTTGCTATTTTTGAGCCAATTTTGTATTCATATCAAATGACGATGTATTTTGAAATGAAAGGTGTGAAAAAAGGAAAAGCTAGACATTTTGAAAAATGACTAATTTTTGTGACTTATATAGCACACGTATTTGTGAGAAAATGGCAAGTTTAGAAAATTGGTCGTGGTAGACCGTTTTTATGCCTGTTTTTCACTCCTATCAAAAAATGATGCATTTTCTAATGATTGGCGTAAAAAAACAAGAAGTTAGAGATTTTTAAAAATGATTAATTTTTGTGAGTTATAGCTCACGTTTTTTTGGCTAAAATGGCAAGCTTAAAAAATTGCACACGTTTTTTTGGCTAAAATGACTTATAGCACACATTTTTCTGAGAAAATTGCAAATTTACAAAATTTGTTGTATCTACCGTTTTTGACAAAAAGGAAAAGCTAGAAATTTTGAAAAACGACCAATTTTTGTGACTTTTAGCATTCTAAGCAAGCTTAAAAATGACCAATTTTTAAAAGATGACCAATTTTTGTGAGTTATAGCACACGTTTTTTTGTCCAAAATGGCAAATTTAAAAAATTGTACGTCGTTGGCTGTTTTTGTGCCAATTTTACATTCATATCAAATAACGATGTATTTACTAATGAATAGCGTGAAAAAAATATGAAAAGTTAGAAATTTTGAAAAATAACCAATTTTTGTGAATTATAGCACACTTTTTTTGGCCAAATTGGCAAGTTTAAAAAATTTGTCGTCGTTTACTATTTTTGAAAATGGTAAAATTTAAAAATTGGTCGTCGTTGGCCATTTTTTGAGCTTATTTTGCAAGTTTAAAACATAAACTCTTGCTTGTACTTCATTGCCCAGTTGATCTTGTTGTTGTTTCCTGTGCCAAGATCAATCATGATATGCTTGTTTCTGAAGAAAAACATGATCGTCGATGGATCATACAACTTGTACATTGTATTAAAATCAGGCACCACTGTAATGTCCACCAAGTATATTACTGCAAAGTTCTTGATTGTTTCAGCAACTGAGGCCAACACTTCATCCATCTGCATACAAGTTTCGTCCCAGTCATGGCCGAAGAGGATGATTACAAGTCGTTCTCTTCGGTGAGGATAGCTTGGTCGACGGCCCAACTAAGGTGCGATAGCAAATACGACATTGTTTTCTAATGAATGGTGAGAAAAAAACAAGTAGTTAGAAATTTTGAAAAATGACCAATTTTTGTGAGTTATAGCCTACGTTTGTTTGGCCAACATGGCAAGTTTAAAAAATTGGTCATCGTTGGCTGTTTTTGCGTCAAAATTTGTATTCATATCAAACGACGATGTATTTTCTAAAGAATGACGTGAAAAAAATGAAAAGTTAGAAATTTTTAAAAATGACCAATTTTTGAGGGTTATAACACACGTTTTTTTGGCCAAAAATGGTAAGTTTTAAAAATTGGTCGTCGTTGGCCATTTTTGAGCAAATTTTTCATTCATATCAAAATAACAATGTATTTTCAAATGAAAGTTGTGAAAATAAGTAAAAGTTAGAAATTTTGAAAAACGACCAATTTCTGTGACTTATATATAGCACACGTATTTGTGAGAAAATGGCAAGTTTAAAAAATTGGTTGTGGTAGACTGTTTTATGCCTGTTTTTCACTCTTATCAAATGAAGATGTATTTTCTAATGAATGGTGTGAAAAAAACAAGAAGTTAGAAATTTTGAAAAATGACCAAGTTTTGTGAGTTAGCACACGTTTTTTTGGCCAAAATGGAAAATTTAAAAAATTGGTCGTCGTTAGCTGTTTTTGTGCCAAATTTTGCATTCATATCAAACGACGATGTATTTTATAATGAATGGCGTGAAAAAAATGAAAAGTTAGAAATTTTTAAAAATTACCAATTTTTGAGGGTTATAGCACACGTTTTTTTGGCAAGTTTTAAAAATGGCAAGTTTTAAAAATTGGTCGTCGTTGGCCATTTTTGAGCCAATTTTGCATTCATATCAAATGACAATGTATTTTGAAATGAAAGGTGTGAAAGAAAGGAAAAGCTAGACATTTTGAAAAACGACCAATTTTTGTGACTTATAGCACACTTATTTGTGAGAAAATGGCAAGTTAAGAAAATTTGTCGTGGTAGACCGTTTTTATGCCTTTTTTTCACTCCTATCAAATCATGATGTGCTTTCTAATAAATGGTGTAAACAAATACAAGAAGTTAGAAATTTTGAAAAATGACCAATTTTTGTGAGTTATATATCACACGTTTTTTTTTGCCAAAATGGCAAGCATAAAAAATTGTACGTCGTTGGCTGTTTTTGTGCCAATTTTTATTCATATTAAATGACAATGTATTTTCTAATGAATAGCGTGAAAAAAAATTAAAAGTTAAAAATTTTTAAAAATGACCAATTTTTGTGAATTATGGCACACTTTTTTTTGGCCAAATTGGCAAGTTTAAAAAATTTGTCGCCGTTTACTGTTTTTGTGCCAATTTTGCATTCATATCAAATGATGATGTATTTTCTAATGAATCGTGTGAAAAAGTAGAAAGTTAGAAATTTTTAAAAATTACCAATTTTGAAGAGTTATAGCATACGTTTCTTTGGCAAACAATGGTAAATTTTAAAAATTGGTCGTCGTTGGCCATTTTTTGAGCCTATTTTGCATTCATAGAAAATGACGATGTATTTTCTAATGAATGGTAAATTTAAAAAATTGGTCTTCGTTGGCTGTTTTTGTGCCAAATTTTACATTCATATCAAACGACGATGTATTTTATAATGAATGGCATGAAAAAAATGAAAAGTTATAAATTTTTAAAAATTACCAATTTTTGAGGGTTATAGCACACGTTTTTTTGGAAAAAAATGGCAAGTTTTAAAAATTGGTCGTCGTTGGCCATTTTTGAGCCAATTTTGTATTCATATCAAATGACGATGTATTTTGAAATGAAAGGTGTGAAAAAAAGGAAAAGCTAGACATTTTGAAAAACGACCAATTTTTGTGATTTATAGCACACGTATTTGTGAGAAAATGGCAAGTTAAGAAAATTCGTCGTGGTAGACCGTTTTTATGCCTTTTTTTCACTCCTATCAAATCATGATGTGTTTTCTAATAAATGGTGTAAAAAAATACAAGAAGTTAGAAATTTTGAAAAATGACCAATTTTTGTGAGTTATAGGACACGTTTTTTTGGCCAAAATGGCAAGCATAAAAAATTCTACGTCGTTGGCTATTTTTGTGCCAATTTTTATTCATATTATATGATGATGTATTTTCTAATGAATAGCGTGAAAAAAATTAAAAATTAAAAATTTTTAAAAATGACCAATTTTTGTGAATTATGGCACACGTTTTTTTGGTAAAATTGGCAAGTTTAAAAAATTTGTCGTCGTTTACTGTTTTTGTGCCAATTTTGCATTCATTTCAAATGATGATGTATTTTCTAATGAATCGTGTGAAAAAGTAGAAAGTTAGAAATTTTTAAAAATTACCAATTTTGAAGAGTTATAGCATACGTTTTTTTGGCAAACAATGGTAAATTTTAAAAATTGGTCGTCGTTGGCCATTTTTTGAGCCTATTTTACATTCATAAAAAATGACGATGTATTTTCTAATGAATGGTGTGAAAAAAAGGAAAAGTTAAAAATTATGAAAAATGACCAATTTTTGTTACTTTTAGAACACGTTTTTCTGAGAAAATTGCAAATTTAGAAAATTTCTCGTTAAATTACCTTTTTTATGCCTGTTTTTCACTCCTATCAAATGACGATGTGTTTTTTAATAATTGGTAAGAAAAAAATAAGTAGTTAGAAATTTTGAAAAATGACCAAGTTTTGTGAGTTATAGCACACGTTTTTTTGGCCAACATGGCAAGTTTAAAAAGTTGGTCGTTGCTGGCAGTTTTTGTGCCAAATTTTGCATTCATATCAAATGACGTTGTATTTTCAAATGAATGGCGTGAAAAAATGAAAAGTTAGAAATTTTTTAAAATGACAAATTTTTGAGGGTTCTAAAACACATTTTTTTTTTAAAAAAATAAACCATTCTTATATACATAGTGAGCAAAATATAATGCTGGATGGTTATAACACTCATTTTTTTGGCAAAAAACGACAAGTTTTAAAAATTGGTCGTCGTTGGCCATTTTTGAGCCAATTTTGCATTCTTATTAAATGATGTTGTATTTTAAAATCAAAGGTGTGACAAAAAGGAAAAGCTAGAAATTTTGAAAAACGACCAATTTTTGTGACTTATAGCACACGTATTTATGAGAAAATGGCAAGTTTATAAAATTGGTTGTGGTAGACCGTTTTTGTGCCTGTTTTTCACTCCTATCAAATGACGATGTGTTTTCTAATGAACAGTGTAAAAAAAAAAAGAAGTTGGAAATTTTGAAAAATGACTAATTTTTGTGAGTTATAGCACACGTTTTTTTTGGCTAAAATGGCAAGCTTAAAAAATTGTACGTCGTTTGCTGTTTTTGTGCCAATTTTGCATTCATATCAAATGACGATGTATTTTCTAATGAATGGCGTGAAAAAAAAATGAAAAGTTAGAAATTTTAAAAAATGACCAATTTTTGTAAATTATAGCACACGTTTTTTTGGCCAATTGGCAAGTTTAAAAAATTTATCGTCGTTTACTGTTTTTGTGCCAATTTTGCATTCATATCAAATGATGATGTGTTTTATAATGAATCGTGTGAAAAAAATAGAAAGTTAGAAATTTTTAAAAATTACCAATTTTGAATAGTTATAGAATACATTTTTTTTACAAATCAAGGGGAATCTCCAGCTCTTATAAATAATTAATTAAAAAAAAAAACAAAGAGCAGAATACTAACCACAACACATGTGCTTCTCCAATGTTCACATACAAGATTTGAGTTTTTACATTCTAGAAAATTCCAAGCTCCAAAAGTTCCACAAAGACCATTCAGATACGTGCGAAAATGATTTGATTAGTATCAGTTTTAACAATATTTGCTCAACCATATAAAACAAAAATAAGTGCTTAATATCGGTATTTGGTAGAGTAAACTTTTGGAGCAATAACCAGACCACGACCTTTTCTTGCACCACGGTACACAATCTCAATAATATCAATAAACTCTTGCTTGTCCTTCATTTGCCAGTTGATCTTGTTTGTTGTTTCCAGTGCCAAGATCAATCATGATATGCTTGTTTCTGAAGAAAAACATGATCGTCGATGGATCATACGGCTCGTTCATTGTATTAAAATCAGGCACCACTGTAATGTCCACCAAGTATATTACTGCAAAGTTCTTGATTGTTTCAGCAACTGAGACCAACACTTCATCCGTCTACATACAAGTTTCGTCCCAGTCATGGCAGAAGAGGATGATTACAAGTCGTTCGTCTTCGGTGAGGATAGCTTGGTCGATGGCCCAGTTAAGGTGCGACAGCAAATACAACATCGTTTTTGCGCCCAAAGCTTGTAATATAAGCTTACCTTTCTTTAGATACTAGAGTTATAGCACGTTTTTTGGCAAACAATGGTAAATTGTAAAAATTGGTCGTCGTTGGCCATTTTTGAGCCTATTTTGCATTCATATCAAATGACGATTTATTTTCTAATGAATGGTGTGAAAAAAAGGAAAAGTTAGAAATTATGAAAAATGACCAGTTTTTGTGACTTATAGCACTCGTTTTTTTTGAGAAAATTGCAAGTTTAGAAAATTTGTCGTCAATTACCATTTTTATGCCTGTTTTTCACTCCTATCAAATGAAGATGTGTTTTCTAATGAATGGTGAGAAAAAAGCAAGTTGTTAGAAATTTTGAAAAATGACCAGTTTTTGTGAGTTATAGCCCACGTTTGTTTGGCCAACATGGCAAATTTAAAAAATTGGTCATCGTTGGCTGTTTTTCTGCCAAATTTTACATTCATATCAAACGACAATGTATTTTCTAAAGAATGGCGTGAAAAAAATGAAAAGTTAGAAATTTTAAAAAAGACCAATTTTTGAGGGTTATAGCACACGTTTTTTTGGCAAAAAATGGCAAGTTTTAAAAATTGGTCGTTGTTGGCCATTTTTGAGCCAATTTTGCATTTATATCAAAATGACGATGTATTTTCAAATGAAGGTGTGAAAATAAGTAAAAGTTAGAAAATTTGAAAAACGACCAATTTTTGTGACTTATATATAGCACACGTATTTGTGAGAAAATAGAAAGTTTAAAAAATTAGTCATGGTAAACCGTTTTTATGCCTGTGTTTCACTCCTATCAAATGATGATGTGTTTTCTAATGAATGGTGTAAAAAAACAAGAAGTTAGAAATTCTGAAAAATGACCAATTTTTGTGAGTTATAGCAAAGGCCAAAATGGCAAATTTAAAAAATTGGTCTTCGTTGGCTGTTTTTGTGCCAAATTTTGCATTCATATCAAACGACGATGTATTTTTTAATGAATGACCTAAAAAAAATGAAAAGTTAGAAATTTTTAAAAATAACCAATTTTTGAGGGTTATAGCACACGTTTTTTGGCAAAAAATGGCAGGTTTTAGAAATTGGTCGTCGGTTGCCAATTTTGAGACAATTTTGCATTCATATCAACTGAAGATGTATTTTCAAATGAAAGGTGTGAAAAAAAGGAAAAGCTAGACATTTTAAAAAACGACCAATTTTTGTGACTTATAGCACACGTATTTGTGAGAAAATGGCAAGTTAAGAAAATTGGTCTTGGTAGACCATTTTTATGCCTATTTTTAACTCCTATCAAATGATGATGTGTTTTCTAATGAATGGTGTAAAAAATACAAGAAGTTAGAAATTTTGAAAAATGACCAATTTTTGTGAGTTATAGCACACGTTTTTTTGATCAAAATAGCAAGGTTAAAAAATTGTACGTCGTTGGCTGTTTTTGTGCCAATTTTGCATTCATATTAAATGACGATGTATTTTCTAATGACTGGCGTGAAAAAAAATGAAAATTTAGAAATTTTAAAAAATGACCAATTTTTGTGAATTATAGTACAAGTTTTTTTGGCCAAATTGGCAAGTTTTAAAAATTTGTCGCCGTTTACTATTTTTGTACCAATTTTGCATTCATATCAAATGATGATGTATTTTCTAATGAATCGTGTGAAAAAATACAAAGTTAGAAATTTTTAAAAATTACCAATTTTGAAGAGTTATAGCATACGTTTTTGGCAAAAAATAGTATATTTTAAAAATTTGTCGTCGTTGGCCATTTTTTGAGCCTATTTTGCATTCATATAAAATGACGATGTATTTTCTAATGAATGGTGTGAAAAAAGGAAAAGTTAGAAATTATGAAAAATGACCAATTTTTGTGACTTATAGCACACGTTTTTTCTAAGAAAATTGCAAGTTTAGAAAATTTGTCATCATTTACCGTTTTTATGCTAGTTTTTCCTATCAAATGACGATGTGTTTTCTAATGAATGGTGAAAAAAAAACTAGTAGTTAGAAATTTTAAAAAATGACCAATTTTTGTGAGTTATTGCCCACGTTTTTTTGGCCAATTGGCAAGTTAAAAAATTGGTCGTCGTTGGCTGTTTTTGTGCAAAATTTTACATTCATATCAAATGACGATATATTTTCTAATGAATGGCGTGAAAAAAATGAAAAGTTAGAAATTTTAAAAAATGACTAATTTTTTAGGGTTATGGCACACGTTTTTTTTTATTTTTTTTAATAACCAGTCTTATATACATAATACGCAAAATAAAATGCCGGATATACTTGAACACATCTTTACAAAGGAGAAAACAGTAACGGTGGAGTACTACTCCATTACATAATTTGTGTTTCACTATCTACAGGGGAAAAAAGAAAGTTTTTACTCTAGAACACCTAGAGTAATTCTTTCTATTTTCCACTCCCAAATGCTGGCACCATAATCACAGAAATTAGCTATAAAACTGTAAGACTCAGTTCCATTCAGTTAATTTACACGATTTGTCCTTGGCCTCGTCTATTATGGACAGATTTTCACCAAATCAGGGTCTTCGAAAATCCATGATTTGCAAGGCATGAAATCTTCAATTCAAGGGTTTGTTGGTGCATTACATCCAGCCCTCTCTTGATACACTACATTCAGCACAGATATTATATGACAAGAGGCCAGCTTCCCAAAACAAAATCACCAAGCTGAATCACCATAACTCGAAGTTCCACGAACGTGAACCAAGATGGCAGCAAGCCAAAAACAGTCCTTACATAGCATTATCTTACCAAGGCCATCCTAACTAAGGCAATCATGAGAAGGTTGATTATATCCAAAATCAATAATTGACAGAACGCATTTTATATATCGCAAAACAGGCCAACTGATCTAACTCTAGCAATCAGGGGCCAACACACTAAGCATGGGACAGACCTGACTCACCTGAAGTTCCATCGTTTACCTTATGAGTAGCGTATGAAGGGGTTTCTCTCTCTAAGTTTTCTTCCTGATGCGACACTTGCTTTGGGACTCACTAACACTTCCATATACTTCGTTTGTTTGGATGGCTTTTTGCCTTTGTCCATTTTGTCAAAGAACTCGTCTAACTTATCTTGTGGATCCTCCTCAAAACTATTCTCCGTCCAGCGGTCTTCCCCGTCCTCCTCCGGTTCTGAGTCAATTAGAAAGGCTTGAAGGGGAGCTAATTCCGGTGTTGAACTGACTTTAAACATGTTCGAACATTGCTCTTCGTCCCACATAATCGTTGGGATGGCCTTTAGGATTGCTAAATCCGTTATGGAACTGCTTTTGTGCATGCTCGACGATTCCCTTCTTCCCAACTTATCGTCACTTTAATAGCCTCTGTATTCGGCCTCTTGCTAGTCACCGGTTCTATATTTAGAGAGTCCTTCGGAGCTTCTTTAAGGGGATCGATTGCTAAGGGACTTTCATCAGAGGCAGCAGCTTTCCCTTCTTGCCTGTTAATGAGATCCAAGAATTGGCCAAGGTTGACTTAAAATTGGCCAAGGTTATTCTCTTCCCGAATCAGAGGTAGTCCTGGCGCTGCTGCCCAGGTTTGATCACTGGAAACATATGGGAGAGTGACTGCAGAAGGGTGAGCATTGATCCTCCCAATTCTGTCCTGGAAGGTCGCATGGCTTGGGTCCACATCATTCCTATTCAAAGTGGCTAGACTAGGGGAGACAGCCACTAAAGCCATTTTGTCATTTGAGGCGGCTGTTGGTTGTAGACCATCCATTTTATCCTTTTTTGGTTCAACCTTCTTGGGTGCCTGATTTGCATTATTGTCTTTGACTATGGGAATCCAGACTTTCTTCCTTTCTTTTCTAATTCTCTCTAAAGTAACATCCTTTCTGAAGATTTGTGGATTACATTGGTTATTTGAACGCCCCAACTTACAACAGTTTGTGCAGTAAGCAGGGATGGCCTCCATTTCAATGGTCTGCCACTGTCCCCTTTCCTGGCTTCCAACCCACACCCAGTTAGGTCTTTCGTTTAAGACATCCAGCTCTACTATGACCTAGCTACACTTAGTCTCATCAGCTTATCGGCAGAGGCGGTAGCTCGGTCAACTTTGAGTGGATTACCCACTGACGAGGCTATTGCAAACAAGGATTCTTTGTTGAAGAGGTGCAGTGGGAGCTGCTGCAGAGAGAGCCACACCGGAGCCACCGAAGGCTCAACGTCGGGGCTGAAATCCGGTGACCAACGAAAAATTCTCGCCGGAAAACCAGAGAAGTTCCAGATTCGATGAGTCCATATTCTGTGAAAATCTTCCTCCTTTTCGAATTTAAAGAAAACATGGCAAAAATCAAGGAGACCGAGGTGTACCTGTCCGGCAAAGAAAGCACCCAAGATTTCTTTCCGGATATCAACCATCGCCAACTTCCCACTACTGAATTTGCCCACTAGTGTGTATTTGAAGGGTTGAGCAAATTCTTCTACTTCTTCTTTGGTCAGCAACAAGGCGGGTTCTCCATTGTGGGAGGACAATTTTCGTATAGCACACGTTTTTTGGCAAAAAATGGCAAGTTTTAAAAATTGGTCGTCGTTGGCCATTTTTGAGCCAATTTTGCATTCATATCAAATGACAAAGTATTTTCAAATGAAAGGTGTGAAAAAAGGAAAAGCTAGACATTTTGAAAAACGACCAATTTTTGTGACTTATAGCACACGTATTTGTGAGAAAATGGCAATTTTAGAAAATTGGTCGTGGTAGACCATTTTTATGCCTGTTTATCACTCCTAACAAAAGATGATGCGTTTTCTAGTGAATGGTGTAAAAAAAATAAGAAGTTAGAAATTTTTAAAAATGACCAATTTTTTGTAAGTTATAGCTCACGTTTTTTTGGCTAAAATGGCAAGCTTAAAAAATTGTACGTCGTTGGCTTTTTTTGTGCCAATTTTGCATTCATATCAAATGACGATGTATTTTCTAATGAATGGCATGAAAAAATGAAAAGTTAGAAATTTTGACAAATGACAAATTTTTGTGAATTATAGCACACGTTTTTTGGCCAAATTGACAAGTTTAAAAAATTTGTCATCGTTTACTGTTTTTGTGCCAATTTTGCATTCATATCAAATAATGATGTATTTTCTAATGAACCGTATGAAAAAAATAGAAATTTAGAAATTTTTAAAAATTACCAATTTTGAAGAGTTATAGCATACGTTGTTTTGGCAAAAAATGGTAAAATTTAAAAATTGGTCGTCGTTGGCCATTTTTTGAGCCTATTTTGTATTCATAGCAAATGACGATTTATTTTCTAATGAATGGTGTGAAAAAAGAAAAGGTTAGAAATTATGAAAAATGACCAATTTATGTGACTTTTAGAACACGTTTTTCTGAGAAAATTGCAAATTTAGAAAATTTGTCGTTAATTACCGTTTTTATGCCTGTTTTTCACTCCTATCAAATGACGATGTGTTTTCTAATGAATGGTGAGAAAAAAACAAGCAGTTAGAAATTTTGAAAAATGACCAATTTTTGTAAGTTATCGCACATGTTTTTTTGGCCAACATGGCAAGTTTAAAAAATTTGGTCGTCGTTGGCTGTTTTTGTGCCAAATTCTGCATTCATATCAAATAACGATATATTTTCTAATGAATGGTGTGAAAAAAAATGAAAAGTTAGAAATTTTTAAAAATGGCCAATTTTTGAGGGTCATAGCATACGTTCTTTTGGCAAAAACGGCAAGTTTTAAAAATTGGTCGTCGTTGGCCATTTTTGAGCCAATTTTGCATTCATATCAAATGACGATGTATTTTCAAATGAAAGGTGTGAAAAAAAGGAAAAGCTAAAAATTTTGAAAAACGACCAAATTTTGTGACTTATAGCACACGTATTTGTGAGAAAATGGCAAGTTTAAAAAATTGGTCATGGTAGACCGTTTTTATGCCTGTTTTTCACTCCTATCAAAAGATGATATGTTTTCTAATGAATGGTGTAAAAAAACAAGAAGTTAGAAATTTTGAAAAATGACCAATTTTTGTGAGTTATAGCACACGTTTTTTTGGCTAAAATGGCAAGCTTAAAAAATTGTGCGTCGTTGGCTTTTTTTGTGCCAATTTTGCATTCATATCAAATGACGATGTATTTTCTAATGAACGGGGTGAAAAAAAATGAAAAGTTAGAAATTTTGACAAATGACAAATTTTTGTGAATTATAGCACACGTTTTTTTGGCCAAATTGTCAAGTTTAAAAAATTTGTTATCGTTTACTACTTTTTATGCCAATTTTGCATTCATATCAAATGATGATGTATTTTCTATTGAATCTTGAGAAAAAATAGAAAGTTCGAAAATTTTAAAAATGACCAATTTTGAAGAGTTATAGCATACGTTGTTTTGCCAAAAAATGGTAAATTTTAAAAATTGGTCGTTGTTGGCCATTTTTTGAGCCTATTTTGCATTCATAGCAAATAACGATGTATTTTCTGATGAATGGTGTGAAAAAGGAAAGGTTATTAATTATGAAAAATGACCAATTTATGTGACTTTTAGCACACGTTTTTTTGAGAAATTTGCAAATTTAGAAAATTTGTCCTTAATTATCGTTTTTATGCCTATTTTTTACTCCTATCAAATGACGACGTGTTTTCTAATGAATTATGAGAAAAAAACAAGTAGTTAGAAATTTTGAAACATGACCAATTTTTGTAAGTTATAGCACATGTTTTTTTGGCCAACATGGCAAGTTTAAAAAATTTGGTCGTCGTTGGCTGTTTTTGTGCCAAATTTTGCATTCATATCAAATAACGATGTATTTTCTAATGAATGGCGTGAAAAAAATTCAAAAGTTAGAAATTTTTAAAAATGACTAATGTTTGAGGGATATAGCACATGTTTTTTTGGCGAAAAACGGCAAGTTTTAAATGTTGGTCATCGTTGGCCATTTTTGAGCCAATTTTGCATTCATATCAAATGACAATGTATTTTCAAATGAGGGTGTGACAAAAAGGAAAAGCTAGAAATTTTGAAAAACGACCAATTTTTGTGACTTATAGCACATGTATTTGTGAGAAAATGGCAAGTTTAGAAAATTGGCCGTGGTAGACTGTTTTTATGCTTGTTTTTCACTCCTATCAAATGACGATGTGTTTTCTAATGAATGGTGTAATAAAATAAGAAGTTAAATTTTTTTAAAAATGACCAATAATTGTGAGTTATAACGCATTTTTTTTTCTTAAAGTTATAACGCACTTTTTTCTGGCAAAAATGGCAAGCTTAAAAAATTGTACGCTGTTGGTTGTTTTTGTGCCAATTTTGCATTCATATCAAATGACGATGTATTTTCTAATGAATGGCGTGAAAAAAATTAAAAGTTATTTATTTTCTAATGAATCGTTTAAAAAAAAAGAAAGTTAGAAATTTTTAAAAATTATTAATTTTTAAGAGTTATAGCATACGTTTTTTGGCAAAAAATGGTAAATTTTAAAAATTGGTCGTCGTTGGCCATTTTTTGAGCCTATTTTGCATTCATAGCAAATGACGATATATTTTCTAATGAATGATGTGAAAAAAGGAAATGTTAGAAATTATGAAAAATGACTAATTTTTTTGACTTTAAGCACACGTTTTTTTTTAGAAAATTGCAAGTTTGGAAAATTTGTCATCAATTACCGTTTTTATGCCTGTTTTTCATTCTTATCAAATGACGATGTGTTTTTTAATGAATAGTGAGAAAAAAAGTAGTTAAAATTTTTAAAAAATGACCAATTTTTGTGAGTTATTACACACGTTTTTTTGGAACACATGACAAGTTTAAAAAATTGCTCATCGTTGGCTATTTTTGTGCCAAATTTTGCTATCATATCAAATGACGATATATTTTCTAATGAATGGCATGAAAAAAAATGAAATGATAGAGAATTTTAAAAATGACCAATTTTTGAGGGTTATAGCAAATGTTTTTTTGGCAAAAAATGGCAAGTTTTAAAAATTGGTCGTCGTTGGCCATTTTTAAGCCAATTTTGCATTCATATCAAATGGCGATGTATTTTCAAATGAAAGGTGTGACAAAAAGGAAAGCTAGAAATTTTGAAAAACGATCAATTTTTGTGATAAGCACACGTATTTGTAAGAAAATGGCAAGTTTAGAAAATTGGTCGTGGCAGACCGTTTTATGCCTATTTTTCACTCCTATCAAATGATGATTTATTTTCTAATGAATGGTGTAAAAAAACAAGAAGTAATAAATTTTAAAAAATGACCAATTTTTGTGAGATATAGCACACGTTTTTTTGGCCAAAATGGCAAGTTTAAAAAATTGTATGTCGTTGGCTGTTTTTGTGCCAATTTTGCATTTATATCAAACAACGATTTATTTTCTAATAAATGGCGTGGCAAAAAAAATGAAAAGTTAGAAATTTTTAAAAATGACCAATTTTTGAGGGTTATAACACACGTTTTTTTGGCAAAAAATGTTAAGTTTTAAAAATTAGTTGTCGTTGGCCATTTTTGAGCCTATTTTGCATTCATATCAAATGACGATATATTTTCTAATGAATGATGTGAAAAAAAGAAAAAGTTCTAAATTATGAAAAATGACCAATTTTTGTGACTTTTAGCACACGTTTTTTTTGAGAAAATTGCAAGTTTAGAAAATTTGTCGTCAATTACAGTTTTTATGCCTATTTTTCACTTCTATTAAATGACGATGTGTTTTCTAATGAATGGTGAGAAAAAAACAAGTAGTTAGAAATTTTGAAAAATGACCAATTTTTGTGAGTTATAGCACACGTTTTTTGGCCAACGTGGCAAGTTTAAGAAATTGGTCGTCGTTGGCTGTTTTTGTGCCAAATTTTGCATTCATATTAAATAACGATGTATTTTCTAATGATTGGTGTGAAAAATATGAAAAGTTAGAAATTTTTAAAAATGAATAATTTTTGAGGGTTATAGCACATGTTTTTTTGGCTAAAAACGACAAGTTTTAAAAATTGGTCGTCGTTGGCCATTTTTGAACCAATTTTGCATTAATATCAAATGACGATGTATTTTCAAATGAGAGGTGTGACAAAAAGGAAAAGCTAGAAATTTTGAAAAACGACCAATTCTTGTGACTTATAGCACACGTATTTGTGAGAAAATGGAAAGTTTAGAAAATTGGCCGTGGTAGACTGTTTTTATACCAGTTTTTCACTCCTATCAAATGATGATGTGTTTTCTTATGAATGGTATAAAAAAAGAAGTTAGAAATTTTGAAAAATGACCAATTTTTGTGAGTTGTAGCATACGTTTTTTTGGCCAAAATGGCAAAGTTAAAAAATTGTACGTCGTTGGATATTTTTGTGCCAATTTTGCATTCATATCAAATGATGATGTATTTTCTAATAAATGGCGTAAAAAAATATGAAAAGTTAGAAATTTTGATAAATGACCAAATTTTTGTGAATTATAGCACATGTTTTTTTGGCCAAATTGGCAAGTTTAAAAAATTTGTCGTCGTTTATTATTTTTGTGCCAATTTTGCATTCATATCTAATTATAATGTATTTTCTAATGAATCATTTGAAAAAAAATAGAAAGTTAGAAATTTTTAAAAATTACCAATTTTGAAGAGTTATATCATAAATTTTTTGAAAAAAATGGTAAATTTTAAAAATTGGTAATCGTTGGCCATTTTTTGTGCCTATTTTGCATTTATAGCAAATGACGATATATTTTCTAATGATGTTGTGAAAAAAAGAAAAAGTTAGAAATTATAAAAAATGACCAATTTTTGTGACTTTAAGCACAAGTTTTTTTAAGAAAATTGCAAGTTTAGAAAATTTGTCGTCAATTACCATTTTTATGCCTGTATTTCACTCATATCAAATGACGATGTGTTTTCTAATGAATGGTGAGAAAAAAATAAGTATTTA
This sequence comes from Ophiorrhiza pumila, assembly GCA_016586305.1. Taxonomy (NCBI): domain Eukaryota; kingdom Viridiplantae; phylum Streptophyta; class Magnoliopsida; order Gentianales; family Rubiaceae; genus Ophiorrhiza; species Ophiorrhiza pumila. Next base: position 4,101,726 of record BLIW01000002.1, read on the forward strand.
GAAATTTTTACAAATGATCAATTTTTGTGATTTATAACACGTTTTTTGGCCAACATGGAAAGTTTTAAAAATTGGTCGTCGTTGGCTGTTTTTGTGCCAAATTTTGCATTGATATCAAATCATGATGTATTTTCTAATGAATGGCGTGAAAAAAAATAAAAAGTTAGAAATTTTTAAAAATGATCAATTTTTGAGGGTTATAACACACGTTTTTTTTTCCAAGAACGGCAAGTTTTAAAAATTGGTCATCGTTGGCCATTTTTGAGGCAATTTTGCATTCATATCAAATAAAGATATATTTTCAAATGAGAGGCGTGACAAAAAGGAAAATCTAGAAATTTTGAAAAACGATAAATTTTTGTGACTTTTAGCACACGTATTTGTGAGAAAATGACAAGTTTAAAAAATTGGTCGTGGTAGACCGTTATATGCCTGTTTTTCACTCCTATCAAATGATGATGTATTTTCTGATTAATGGTGTAAAAAAAACAAGAAGTTAGAAATTTTGAAAAATGACCAATTTTTGTGACTTATAGCACACATTTTTTTGGCCAAAATGGCAAGTTTAAAAAATTGTACGTCGTTGACTGTTTTGAGCCAATTTTGCATTTATATCAAATCACGATGTATTTTCTAATGAATGGCGTGAAAAAAAAATGTAAAGTTAAAAATTTTAAAAAATGACCAATTTTTGTGAATTATAGCACACGTTTTTTTGGCCAAATTGGCAAGTTCAAAAAATTTGTCGTCGTTTACAATTTTTGTGCCAATTTTGCAATCATATCAAATGATGATATATTTTCTAATGAATCGTGTGAAAAAAATAGAAAGTTATAAATTTTTAAAAATTATCAAATTTTAAGAGTTATAGCATACGTTTTTTTGGAAAAAATTGGTCGTCGTTGGCCATTTTTGAGCCTATTTTGCATTCATGCCAAATCACGATGTATTTTCTAATGAATGGTGTGAAAAAAAGGAAAAGTTAGAAATTATGAAAAATGACCAATTTTTGTGACTTAGCGCAACTTTTGTTTTTTAGAAATTATAAAAAATGACCAATTTTTGTGACTTATAGCACAACTTTTGTTTTTGAGAAAATTGCAAGTTTAGAAATTTTTTCATCCATTACCGTTTTTATGCTTGTTTTTCACTACTATTAAATGACGATGTGTTTTCTAATGAATGCTGAGAAAAAACAAGTTAAAAATTTTAAAAAATTACCAATTTTTGTGAGTTATAGCACATGTTTTTTTGGCCAACATGGCGAGTTTAAAAAATTGGTCGTCGTTGGCTGTTTTTGTACAAAATTTTGCATTCATATCAAATGACGATGTATTTTCTAATTAATTGCGTGAAAAAAATGAAAAGTTAGAAAATTTTAAAAATGACCATTTTTAGGGTTATAGTGCACGTTTTTTTTGCCAAAAAATGGCAAGTTTTAAAAATTGGTCGTCGTTGGTTATTTTTGAGCCAAATTTGCATTCATATCATATGACGATGTATTTTCAAATAAAAAGTGTGAAAAAAAGAAAAGCTATAAATTTTGAAAAATGACCAATTTTTGCGACTTATAGCACACGTATTTGCGAGAAATTGGCAAGTTTAGAAAGTTGGTCACGGTAGACCGTTTTTTGCCTGTTTTTCACTCCTATCAAATGACGATGTGTTTTCTAATGAATGGTGTAAAAAAACAAGAAGTTAGAAATTTTGAAAAATGACCAATTTTTGTGAGTTATAGCACACGTTTTTTTGGCCAAAATGGCATGTTTAAAAAATTGTATGTCGATGGCTGTTTTTGTGCCATTTTTGCTTTCATATCAAATAACGATGTTTTTCTAATAAATGGCATGAAACAAATGAAAAGTTAGAAATTTTGAAAAAATACCAATTGTTGTGAATTATAGCACACGTTTTTTTGGCCAAATTGGCAAGTTTAAAAATTCGTCGTCGTTTATTGTTTTTGTGCAATTTTGCATCCGTATCAAATGATGATGTATTTTCTAATGAATCGTTGTGAAAAAAATAGAAAGTTAGAAATTTTTAAAAATTACCAATTTTGAAGAGTTATAGCATACGTTTTTTTTGGCAAAAATGGTAAATTTTAAAAATTGGTCGTCGTTGGCTATTTTTGAAAAATGGAAAAGCTATAAATTTTGAAAAATGACCAATTTTTGCGACTTATAGCACACGTATTTGTGAGAAATTGGCAAGTTTAGAAAGTTGGTCGTGGTAGACCATTTTTTGCCTGTTTTTCACTCCTATCAAATGACGATGTGTTTTCTAATGAATGGTGTAAAAAAACAAGAAGTTAGAAATTTTGAAAAATGACCAATTTTTGTGAATTATAGAACATGTTTTTTTGGCCAAATTGGCAAGTTTAAAAAATTTGTCGTCGTTTACTGTTTTTGTGCCAATTTTGTATTCATATCAAATGACGATGTATTTTCTAATGAATGACATGAAAAAAAATGAAAAGTTAGAAATTTTTAAAAATGGCCAATTTTTTAGGGTTATAGCACACGTTTTTTTGCCAAAAATGGCAAGTTTTAAAAATTGGTCGTCGTTGGCCATTTTTGAGTCAATTTTGCATTCATATCAAATGATGATGTATTTTCAAATGAAAGGTGTGAAAAAAAGAAAAAGCTAAAAATTTTGAAAAACGACCAATTTTTGTTACTTATAGCACACGTATTTGTGAGAAAATGGAAAATTTAGAAAGTTGGTCGTGGTAGACTGTTTTTTTGCCTGTTTTTCACTCCTATCAAATGACGATGTGTTTTCTGATGAATGGTGAGAAAAAAACAAGTAGTTAGAAATTTTGAAAAATGAAAAATTTTTGTGAGTTATAGCACACGTTTTTTTGGCTAACGTGGCAAGTTTAAAAAATTGGTCGTCATTGGTTGTTTTTGTGCCAAATTTTGCATTCATATCAAATGACGATGTATTTTCTAATGAATTGCGTGAAAAAAATAAAAATTTAGAAATTTTTAAAAATGAACAATTTTTAGGGTTATAGCGCACGTTTTTTTGGCCAAAAATGGCAAGTTTTAAAAATTGGTTGCCGTTGGCCATTTTTTAGCCAATTTTGCATTCATATTATATGACGATGTATTTTCAAATTAAAGGTGTGAAAAAAAGGAAAAGCTAGAAATTTTGAAAAACGACCAATTTTTGTTACTTATAACCCACGTATTTGTGAGAAAATGGCATGTTTAGAAAGTTGGTCGTGGTAGACCTTTTATTGCATGTTTTTCACTGCTATCAAATGACGATGTGTTTTCTAATGAATGGTTTAAAAAACAAGAAGTTAGAAATTTTTAAAAATGACCAATTTTTGTGAATTATAGCACACCTTTTTTTTGCCAGAATGGCATGAATAAAAAATTGTACTTCGTTGGCTATTTTTGTGCCAATTTTGCATTCATATCAAATGACGATGTTTTTCTAATGAATGGCGTGAAAAAAATGGAAAGTTAGAAATTTTTAAAAATGACCAATTTTTGTGAATTATATAGCCCATATTATTTTGGCCAAATTGGCAAGTTTGAAAAATTTGTGGTCGTTTACTGTTTTTATGCCAATTTCGCATTCATATTAAACGATGTTTTATTTTCTAATGAATCGTGTGAAAAAAATAGAAAGTTAGAAATTTTTAAAAATTACAAATTTTGAAGATTTATAGCACACGTTTTTTCGGCCAACGTGGCAAGTTTAAAAAATTGGTCGTCGTTGGCTATTTTTTTTGCCTATCTTGCATTCATATCAAATGACGATGTATTTTCTATTGAATGGCGTGCAAAAAATGAAAAGTTAGAAATTTTGAAAAAAGACCAATTTTTGTGAATTATTGCACACGTGTTTTTGGCGAAATTGGCAAGTTTAAAAAATTTGTTGTCGTTTACTGTTTTTGTGCCAATTTTGCATTCATATCAAATGACGATGTATTTTCTAATGAATGACGTGAAAAAATTGAAAATTTAGAAATTTTTAAAAATGGCAAATTTTTGAGGGTTATAGCACACTTTTTTTGCCAAAAATGGCAAGTTTTAAAAATTGGTCGTCGTTGGCCATTTTTGAGCCAATTTTGCATTCATATCAAATGACGATGTATTTTCAAATGAAATGTGTGAAAAAAAAGGAAAAGCTTGAAATTTTGAAAAACCACCAATTATTTTGACTTAATAGCACACGTATTTGTGAGAAAATGGCAAATTTAGAAAGTTGGTTGTGGTAGACCATTTTTTGCCTGTTTTTCACTCCTATTAAATGACGATGTGTTTTCTAATGAATAGTGACAAAAAACAAGTAGTTAGAAATTTTGAAAATGACAAATTTTTGTGAGTTATAGCACACGTTTTTTTGGCCAATATGGCAAGTTTAAAAAATTTGTCATCGTTGGCTATTTTTGTGCCAAATTTTGCATTCATATCAAATGACGATGTATTTTCTAATGAATGGCGTGAAAAAAATGAAAAGTTAGAAATTTTGAAAAATAACCAATTTTTTTTGAATTATAGCACACGTTTTTCTGGCCAAATTGGCAAGTTAAAAAAATTTGTTGTCGCTTACTGTTTTTGTTCTAATTTTGCAATCATATCAAATGACGATGTATTTTTTAATGAATGGCATGAAAAAATGACAAGTTAGAAATTTTTAAAAATGGCAAATTTTTTAGGGTTATAGCACACTTTTTTGCCAAAAATGGCAAGTTTTAAAAATTGGTCGTTGGCCATTTTTGAGCCAATTTTACATTCATATCAAATGACGATGTATTTTCAAATGAAATGTGTGAAAAAAGGGAAAGCTTGAAATTTTGAAAAACCACCAATTTTTTTGACTTATAGCACACGTATTTGTGAGAAAATGGAAAATTTAGAAAGTTGGTTGTGGTAGACCATTTTTTGCCTGTTTTTCACTCCTATCAAATGACGATGTGTTTTCTAAAGAATAGTGACAAAAAACAAGTAGTTAGAAATTTTGAAAAATGACAAATTTTTGTGAGTTATAGCACACGTTGTTTTGGCCAACTTGGCAAGTTTAAAAAATTTGTCATCGTTGGCTATTTTTGTGCCAAATTTTGCATTCATATCAAATGAATGACGTGAATAAAATGAAAAGTTAGAAATTTTGAAAAATGACTAATTTTTTTGAATTATAGCACACGTTTTTTGGCCAATTTGGCAAGTTTAAAAAATTTGTTGTCGCTTACTGTTTTTGTTCTAATTTTGCATTCATATGAAATGACGATGTATTTTCTAATGAATGGCGTGAAAAAATGAAAAGTTAGAAATTTTTAAAAATGGCCAAATTTTGAGGGTCATAGCACACGTTTTTTTTGCCAAAAATGGCAATTTTTAAAAATTTGTTGTCGTTGGCCATTTTTGAGCCAATTTTGCATTCATATGGAATGACGATGTATGTTCAAATGAAAGGTGTGAAAAAAAGAAAAAGTTAGAAAATTTGAAAAATGGCCAATTCTTGTGACTTATGGCACACATTTTTTTAAAAGAACCATACTTATATACATGTCGGGCAAAAGACAACGATGTATATACCCAAAAGCGTTGTTACAAGAAAACAAAGCAAAAGTTTGGAGAAATACTCCATTACACGTATTCGAATTTAGTGTACATGAAGGAAAAAGAAAATGACTACTCTAGACATGATTAGAGTATAGTTTTCTGATTCCACTAGAAGTATTCTATGCATGCACAAAATGAAGTGATTGCTTAGGCTAAAGAGAACCCTTCACAAGAGAATCAGTCAGTTAGTTAGATTGTAATATATATGCACCATTCCTTCACTAATATCAAGTTAACAATGATGCCTTGTACCATGTCTTGAACATATCGACTTATAGCACACATATTTGTGAGAAAATGGCAAGTTTAGAAAGTTGGTCGTGGTAGACCATTTTTTGCCTGTTTTTCACTCCTGTCAAATGATGATGTGTTTTCTAATGAATGGTGGAAAAAATTAAGAAGTTAGAAATTTTAAGAAACGACCAATTTTTGTGAGTTATAGCACACGTTTTTATTGGCCAAAATGGCAAGTTTAAAAAATTGTACGTCATTGGCTGTTTTTGTGCCAATTTTGTATTCATATCAAATGGCGATGCATTTTCTAATGAATGGCATGAAAATAATAAAAAATTAGAAATTTTGAAAAATGACCAATTTTTTTGAATGATAGCACACTTTTTTTTGGCCAAGTTGGAAAGTTTAAAAAATTTGTTGTCGTTTACTGTTTTTGTGCCTATTTTGCATTCATATCAAATGACGATGTATTTTCTAATGAATGGCGTGCAAAAAATGAAAAGTTAGAAATTTTGAAAAATGACCAGTTTTTGTGAATTATTGCACACGTGTTTTTGGCCAAATTGGCAAGTTTAAAAAATTTATTATCGTTTACTGTTTTTGTGCCAATTTTGCATTCATATCAAATGACGATGAATTTTCTAATGAATGACGTGAAAAAATTGAAAAGTTAGAAATTTTTAAAAATGGCAAATTTTTGAGGGTTATAGCACACTTTTTTTGCCAAAAATGGCAAGTTTTAAAAATTGGTCGTCGTTGGCCATTTTTGAGCCAATTTTGCATTCATATCAAATGACGATGTATTTTCAAATGAAATGTGTGAAAAAAAGGAAAAGCTTGAAATTTTGAAAAACCACCAATTTTTTTGACTTATAGCACACGTATTTGTGAGAAAATGGCAAATTTAGAAAGTTGGTTGTGGTAGACCATTTTTTGCCTGTTTTTCACTCCTCTCACATGACGATGTGTTTTCTAATGAATAGTGACAAAAAACAAGTAGTTAGAAAATTTGAAAAATGACTAATTTTTTTGAATTATAGCACACGTTTTTTGGCCAGACTGGCAAGTTTAAAAAATTTGTTGTCGCTTACTGTTTTTGTTCTAATTTTGCATTCATATCAAATGACGATGTATTTTCTAATGAATGGCATGAAAAAAATGAAAAGTTAGAAATTTTTAAAAATGGCCAATTTTTGATGGTTATAGCACACGTTTTTTCCCAAAAATGGCAAGTTTTAAAAATTGGTCGTCGTTGGCCATTTTTGAGCCAATTTTGCATTCATATCAAATGATGATGTATTTTCAAATGAATTGTGTGAGAAAAAGGAAAAGCTTGAAATTTTGAAAAACCACCAATTTTTTTTGACTTATAGCACACGTATTTGTGAGAAAATGGCAAGTTTAGAAAGTTGGTTGTGGTAGACCATTTTTTGCCTGTTTTTCACTCCTATCAAATGACGATATATTTTCTAATGAATAGTGACAAAAAAAAGTAGTTAGAAATTTTGAAAATGATAGAAATTTTGAAAATGACAAATTTTTGTGAGTTATAGCACACGTTTTTTGGCCAACATGGCAAGTTTAAAAAATTTGTCATCGTTGGCTATTTTTGTGCCAAATTTTGCATTCATATCAAATGACGATGTATTTTCTAATGAATGGAGTGAAAAAATGAAAAGTTAGAAATTTTGAAAAATGACCAATTTTTTTGAATTATAGCACACGTTTTTTGTCAAATTGGCAAGTTTAAAAAATTTGTTGTCGCTTACTGTTTTTGTTCTAATTTTGCATTCATATCATGAAAGGTGTGAAAAAAAGAAAATGTTAGAAATTTTGAAAAATGGCCAATTTTTGTGACTTATGGCACACATTTTTTTTAAAAGAACCATACTAATATACATGTCGGGTAAAAGACAACGATGTATATACCCAAAAGCGTTGTTTCAAGAAAACAAAGCAAAAGTTTGGAGAAATACTCCATTACACGTATTCTAATTTAGTGTGCATGAAGGAAAAAGAAAATGACTACTCTAGACATGATTAGAGTATAGTTTCCTGATTCCTCTAGAAGTATTCTATGCATGCACAAAATGAAGTGATTGCTTAGGCTAAAGAGAACCCTTCACAAGAGAATCAGTCTGTTAGTTAGATTGCAATATATATGCACCATTCCTTCACTAATATCCAGTTAACAATGATGCCTTGTACCATGTCTTGAACATATCGACTTATAGCACACATATTTGTGAGAAAATGGCAAGTTTAGAAAGTTGGTCGTGGTAGACTGTTTTTTGCCTGTTTTTCACTCATGTCAAATGACGATATGTTTTTTAATGAATCGGTGAAAAAAACAAGAAGTTAGAAATTTTAAGAAATGACTAATTTTTGTGAGTTATAGCACACGTTTTTATTGGCCAAAATGGCAAGTTTAAAAAATTGTACGTCATTGGCTGTTTTTGTGCCAATTTTGCATTCATATCAAATGGCGATGCATTTTCTAATGAATGGCATGAAAATAATTAAAAATTAGAAATTTTGAAAAATGACCAATTTTTTTGAATGATAGCACACTTTTTTTTGGCCAAGTTGGAAAGTTTAAAAAATTTGTTGTCGTTTACTGTTTTTGTGCCTATTTTGCATTCATATCAAATGACGATGTATTTTCTAATGAATGGCGTGCAAAAAATGAAAAGTTAGAAATTTTGAAAAATGACCAGTTTTTGTGAATTATTGCACACGTGTTTTTGGCGAAATTGGCAAGTTTAAAAAATTTATTATCGTTTACTGTTTTTGTGCCAATTTTGCATTCATATCAAATGACGATGTATTTTCTAATGAATGACGTGAAAAAATTGAAAAGTTAGGAATTTTTAAAAATGGCAAATTTTTGAGGGTTATAGCACACTTTTTTTGCCAAAAATGGCAAGTTTTAAAAATTGGTCGTCGTTGGCCATTTTTGAGCCAATTTTGCATTCATATCAAATGACGATGTATTTTCAAATGAAATGTGTGAAAAAAAGGAAAAGCTTGAAATTTTGAAAAACCACCAATTTTTTTGACTTATAGCACACGTATTTGTGAGAAAATGGCAAATTTAGAAAGTTGGTTGTGGTAGACCATTTTTTGCCTGTTTTTCACTCCTATCACATGACGATGTGTTTTCTAATGAATAGTGACAAAAAACAAGTAGTTAGAAATTTTGAAAAATGACCAATTTTTTTGAATTATAGCACACGTTTTTTGGCCAGACTGGCAAGTTTAAAAAATTTGTTGTCGCTTACTGTTTTTGTTCTAATTTTGCATTCATATCAAATGACGATGTATTTTCTAATGAATGGCATGAAAAAATGAAAAGTTAGAAATTTTTAAAAATGGCCAATTTTTTATGGTTATAGCACACGTTTTTTCCCAAAAAGGGCAAGTTTTAAAAATTAGTCGTCGTTGGCCATTTTTGAGCCAATTTTGCATTCATATCAAATGATGATGTATTTTCAAATGAATTGTGTGAGAAAAAGGAAACGCTTGAAATTTTGAAAAACCACCAATTTTTTTTGACTTATAGCACACGTATTTGTGAGAAAATGGCAAGTTTAGAAAGTTGGTTGTGGTAGACCATTTTTTGCCTGTTTTTTCACTCCTATCAAATGACGATATATTTTCTAATGAATAGTGACAAAAAAAAGTAGTTAGAAATTTTGAAAATGATAGAAATTTTGAAAATGACAAATTTTTGTGAGTTATAGCACACGTTTTTTGGCCAACATGGCAAGTTTAAAAAATTTGTCATCGTTGGCTATTTTTGTGCCAAATTTTGCATTCATATCAAATGACGATGTATTTTCTAATGAATGGAGTGAAAAAATAAAAAGTTAGAAATTTTGAAAAATGACCAATTTTTTTGAATTATAACACACGTTTTTTGGCCAAATTGGCAAGTTTAAAAAATTTGTTGTCGCTTACTGTTTTTGTTCTAATTTTGCATTCATATCATGAAAGGTGTGAAAAAAAGAAAATGTTAGAAATTTTGAAAAATGGCCAATTTTTGTGACTTATGGCACACATTGTTTTTTAAAAGAACCATACTTATATACATGTCGGGCAAAAGACAACGATGTATATACCCAAAAGCGTTGTTACAAGAAAACAAAGCAAAAGTTTGGAGAAATACTCCATTACACGTATTCTAATTTAGTGTGCATGAAGGAAAAAGAAAATGACTACTCTAGACATGATTAGAGTATAGTTTTCTGATTCCACTAGAAGTATTCTATGCATGCACAAAATGAAGTGATTGCTTAGGCTAAAGAGAACCCTTCACAAGAGAATCAGTCAGTTAGTTAGATTGTAATATATATGCACCATTCCTTCACAAATATCAAGTTAACAATGATGCCTTGTACCATGTCTTGAACATATCGACTTATAGCACACATATTTGTGAGAAAATGGCAAGTTTAGAAAGTTGGTCGTGGTAGACCATTTTTTGCCTGTTTTTCACTCCTGTCAAATGGCGATGTGTTTTCTAATGAATGGTGGAAAAAATTAAGAAGTTAGAAATTTTAAGAAATGACCAATTTTTGTGAGTTATAGCACACGTTTTTATTGGCCAAAATGGCAAGTTTAAAAAATTGTACGTCATTGGCTGTTTTTGTGCCAATTTTGCATTCATATCAAATGGCGATGCATTTTCTAATGAATGGCATGAAAATAATAAAAAATTAGAAATTTTGAAAAATGACAAATTTTTTTGAATGATAGCACACTTTTTTTTGGCCAAGTTGGAATGTTTAAAAAATTTGTTGTCGTTTACTGTTTTTGTGCCTATTTTGCAATCATATCAAATGACGATGTATTTTCTAATGAATGGCGTGCAAAAAATGAAAAGTTAGAAATTTTGAAAAATGACCAGTTTTTGTGAATTATTGCACACGTGTTTTTGGCGAAATTGGCAAGTTTAAAAAATTTATTATCGTTTACTGCTTTTGTGCCAATTTTGCATTCATATCAAATGACGATGTATTTTCTAATGAATGACGTGAAAAAATTGAAAAGTTAGAAATTTTTAAAAATGGCAAATTTTTGAGGGTTATAGCACACTTTTTTTGCCAAAAATGGCAAGTTTTAAAAATTGGTCGTCGTTGGCCATTTTTGAGCCAATTTTGCATTCATATCAAATGACGAAGTATTTTCAAATGAAATGTGTGAAAAAAAGGAAAAGCTTGAAATTTTGAAAAACCACCAATTTTTTTGACTTATAGCACACGTATTTGTGAGAAAATGGCAAATTTAGAAAGTTGGTTGTGGTAGACCATTTTTTGCCTGTTTTTCACTCCTATCACATGACGATGTGTTTTCTAATGAATAGTGACAAAAAACAAGTAGTTAGAAATTTTGAAAAATGACCAATTTTTTTGAATTATAGCACACGTTTTTTGGCCAGACTGGCAAGTTTAAAAAATTTGTTGTCGCTTACTGTTATTGTTCTAATTTTGCATTCATATCAAATGACGATGTATTTTCTAATGAATGGCATGAAAAAAATGAAAAGTTAAAAATTTTTAAAAATGGCCAATTTTTGATGGTTATAGCACACGTTTTTTCCCAAAAATGGCAAGTTTTAAAAATTGGTCGTCGTTGGCCATTTTTGAGCCAATTTTGCATTCATATCAAATGATGATGTATTTTCAAATGAATTGTGTGAGAAAAAGGAAACGCTTGAAATTTTGAAAAACCACCAATTTTTTTTGACTTATAGCACACGTATTTGTGAGAAAATGGAAAGTTTAGAAAGTTGGTTGTGGTAGACCATTTTTTGCCTGTTTTTCACTCCTATCAAATGACGATATATTTTCTAATGAATAGTGACAAAAAAAAGTAGTTAGAAATTTTGAAAATGATAGAAATTTTGAAAATGACAAATTTTTGTGAGTTATAGCACACGTTTTTTGGCCAACATGGCAAGTTTAAAAAATTTGTCATCGTTGGCTATTTTTGTGCCAAATTTTGCATTCATATCAAATGACGATGTATTTTCTAATGAATGGAGTGAAAAAATGAAAAGTTAGAAATTTTGAAAAATAACCAATTTTTTTGAATTATAGCACACGTTTTTTGGCCAAATTGGCAAGTTTAAAAAATTTGTTGTCGCTTACTGTTTTTGTTCTAATTTTGCATTCATATCATGAAAGGTGTGAAAAAAAGAAAATGTTAGAAATTTTGAAAAATGGCCAATTTTTGTGACTTATGGCACACATTTTTTTTAAAAGAACCATACTTATATACATGTCGGGCAAAAGACAACGATGTATATACCCAAAAGCGTTGTTTCAAGAAAACAAAGCAAAAGTTTGGAGAAATACTCCATTACACGTATTCTAATTTAGTGTGCATGAAGGAAAAAGAAAATGACTACTCTAGACATGATTAGAGTATAGTTTTCTGATTCCACTAGAAGTATTCTATGCATGCACAAAATGAAGTGATTGCTTAGGCTAAAGAGAACCCTTCACAAGAGAATCAGTCTGTTAGTTAGATTGCAATATATATGCACCATTCCTTCACTAATATCCAGTTAACAATGATGCCTTGTACCATGTCTTGAACATATCGACTTATAGCACACATATTTGTGAGAAAATGGCAAGTTTAGAAAGTTGGTCGTGGTAGACCTTTTTTGCCTGTTTTTCACTCCTATCAAATGACGATGTGTTTTCTAATGAATGGTGTAAAAAAAAGAAGTTAGAAATTTTAAGAAATGACCAATTTTTGTGAGTTATAGCACTCGTTTTTTTTTTGGCCAAAATGGCAAGTTTAAAAAATTGTACGTCATTGGCTGTTTTTGTGCCAATTTTGCATTCATATCAAATGGCAATGCATTTTCTAATGAATGGTATGAAAATAATAAAAAGTTAGAAATTTTGAAAAATGACCAATTTTTTTGAATGATAGCAACGTTTTTTTTTGGCCAAGTTGGCAAGTTTAAAAATTTGTTGTTGTTTACTGTTTTTGTGCCAATTTTGCATTCATATCAAATGATGAAGTATTTTCTAATGATTTGTGTGAGAAAAATAGAAAGTTAGAAATTTTTAAAAATTACAATTTTGAAGAGTTATAGCATATGTTTTTTTGGCAAAAATGGCAAATTTTAAAAATTGGTCATCGTTGGCCATTTTTGAGCTTATTTTGCATTCATATCAAATGACGATGTATTTTCTAATGAATGGTGTGAAAAAAGGAAAAGTTAGAAATTATTAAAAATGACCAATTTTTGTGACTTATAGAACACGTTTTTTGAGAAAATTGCTAGTTTAGAAAATTTGTCACAATTTCCGTTTTATGCCTGCTTTTCACTCCAATCAAATGACGATGTGTTTTCTAATGAATGATCAGAAAAAAAACAAGTAGTTAGAAATTTTGAAAAGTGACCAATTTTTGTGAGTTATAGCACACGTTTTTTGTCTTACATGGAAAGTTTAAAAAATTGGTCGTCGTTGGTTGTTTCTGTGCCAAATTTTGCATTCATATCAAATGACGATGTATTTTCTAATGAATTGCGTGATAAAAAATGAAAAGTTAGAAATTTTGAAAAATGACCAATTTTTGAGGGTTGTAGCACGCGTTTTTTTTTTTGCTTAAAACAGCTGACCCTGATCTCAGGGCCAACTGATATTTCAAAAACTTCTCAACATGCTTCAGAACTCACAAAAATAAGGAAATAGCCTAACACCAATGGCTGACCCTGTACTCACCAAAACCATCACTTAACCCTAGATCTCTATTCAAAAACTTGTGAAAATAGTTCAGGAAACAGTCTAACATCAGTAGATGACCCTATAATAAGAAATTTACCTCAGTTTTTCTAAAGTGTAGCAGCCTTTGTTCTTTTGGAAGATTGATCTCCTTGAAGATTGTAGAATGTGCATCAGGTCTGGTCTTTAAATCTCTGATATTTGCTCAGAAGCATTTTTTACCTGTTTTTTTCTAAAATTTGGCAGGCCTAGTTTATCTGCTAATATATGTTTTGCAAGTTCAGTAGGAATGTCATTAAGCTCTGTTTTAACAGCTGATAATGCAAGCCAAATTGCAGCTTGGTTGGACATTTTCTGAACTTTTGAGACAGCTGCTTTGGACCTTATCAAGTTAATCTGTTCCTTCAGATGATAGAATCTCCATGATAACTCAGTCTGTGGGTTTAGAACTCCTTGAAAACTTTCTGAACTTGACTCCAAGAGAATATTAGTGAAACCCATGTTAATACACACGTGGATGCCTGTAGCTGCTGTCATAATCTCTACCTGCAATAAAGATGTTATTTGACAATTCAGATTGCATAATGACTATATGAATAGAAGCTTACCTTCACAATTCCTGATTAGTATGCCTACTTCTCCAGAATTATTTCGAATCTGACTTGCAATATTAATTTTTACTTGTCTAGCTATTGGAGGATTCCACTTGCATATTTGTATGTGATATCTCCTGAGAGGGTTTATTCTAGAAGCCCAGAATTCCTCCCAATTGCTCTTTAGTGAATCCGTATACAGCAGGATATCATCAAATGAAGCTTTAAACAGATCTTGGAATTCAAATTTTTTACTTTCAAAGATCACTTTATTTCTGAATTTCCAAATTTCCCAACTCAAAATTAAAGGTATTATCCACTATTTCTATATTTGTGCTTCTGCCATATCTGAAGGTTATTATGCAGGGATAATGAATATCTCAGAATACCTATTTCAGCTCCATAGACTTTCCACAACTTTCTAGTGACTGTACCTTCATCAAAAAGATGGTTAAGCGTTTCCTCACAGTTTTTACATAAAGAGCATAAGAAAGGTCCATGAATATTGAATATCCTTAAGTTATGGCCAATGGGTAACTTATTTTTCCTCATTCTTAAATTAAGAAAGGAGATTTTGTTTGGCACATGTGTACTTCAGATAATATCATAATTTGAATTATTGGATATATTCATTTTCCTGACTTTTTGGAATGCTGAAGAAAAGTAAAACATGCCATTTTCCTCTAAATTCCAAATCATACTATCTTTTTCCAGGGGGAAGGGGAATGACTAGATCTAAGAGCTTCCAACCATTCATTTGGCAGTAGGTTTCCAATGGCAGGTATATCCCATCACTGAGTAATAATATATTGTTCAAGTGTATGACCTTCCATAGGGGTTAGTATATGAGCTAAGGCCCCTTTCCCAAGCCAATTATCATACCATATATTACATTTACCTTCATGACCTGGAATTGAATAAAATGTTAAGCAAAATATACCGTTGTAAGTATCCTTCCCCAAATTTCAGATACCCCTCTACGCTTACTCACCACTGTTGGGTGGGCTTTTTGACAGTATTTAGCATGTAAGAAATTAGCCCATAATGTATCATTTTTTCTAAACTTCCACCATAATTTAATGGATTGAGTTTTCACAATATCCCCTAGAGCCTTAAAATCCAATTCCCCCTCCTCTATTGGGTAGCATAGCCTATTCCATTTAATCCAGTGAAATGCTTTATGTTCATCTGTTTCTCCCCACAAAAAATTAGCTAGACTTGCTTCTATCTGATTTATCACTTTTTTTAGGGAGATTTAATGCCATGCTGATAAGTTGGTTTTATACCAACTAATATGTGTTAAAATGCTTGGCTTTTGTTGTGTGTTTTATGTACATATGTGATGTTTTGAGATGTTTTACGCAGTTGTATGTTTGCAATGTGAAAATGATCAGATGGTGCAAAAAGAGCAAAAGTGATGGTAAATGATGTTAAAAATGCTAAAAAAACAAATGAAGGAACCAAAAGTGCATATTCGGCTAAATTAGGGTTTTGTGGCATAATAAGTGCTGAATTTGTTGTGTGAATAACTCTTTCAATTCTAATCCAAATGGTGTGATCTTGGATGTTTTGGAAAGCTCTTTGTTTGTACTTCAATTGCTATGTTTTAACTTTCTCCAAATTCTGTATGCAAACATGAGAAACGAGGGCATCTTTGTTGTGTTTGGATTAGGATTTGATAGAGTTTTATCTTTTTGCCACAGTTTGGTTAATTGGGTATATCTTCAGCTACAGGTATCCAATGATGTCGATTCGTGAACCTATAGAAAGCCACGAGTAAGTTCTACAACTTTCATGTTTACTGAAATGTCCAGTTCAGAGTCTAGGCTATACAAATCTTGCATGGAAGTTGGATGTTTTTTCTGGCTAAGCACTCTTGCACTCACCACACTTCACTCTTGCACTCGCTACACTTCACTCACATGCACTCACTGCATAACACCTCACTACACTCATGCGCACATATGCACACCATCATGCACACATCTCATGCGACGAGATCATCTCGTCTCATGCACTTCGCACACACAATGTGCGGCGAGGTCTCTCGCACCACACTCGCACTACACTTGCATACTTCACGCACATCACTCTCGCACACTTATGCACTCATCGCACATCACACTAGCACTTGCACACTTCTTGCGGCAAACTCACTTCGCCGCATGCATCACTCGCACACACTCATGCGGCGAGGTCACTTCGCCGCACAACACACTCGCACACTACTAGCATTAGCACTCATGCACTCACCGCACACTAGCACACTACTCTCATAGCATCACTTGCACACTGCTAGCACAACACTCTCGCACAGCTGCACACACTCATCATTCGGCGAGATCACCTCGCCGCATGAACCACGCACACACAAGCATGCGGCGAGGTCATCTCGCCGCATGCATTCATGCACACACACGCATTCAAGCACACAAATCTCCTCACTTCATTTGCACACCACAAATGCACCTTTCATTTTAGATTACATGTCACTCTTTATTCACACTTCACAACTTCACAACATTTTTAGCTCAATAACCTCACAATTTTTACGCTCATTTTCTACCCAAACACATTACATTAGCATTCATTCTCAGTACACAACACTTCCTCACAATTGTATTTGGATTTCACACAATCGATTTTACATTCTATTTACCTCATTCTTACATTCACTTCACTCTATGAAAATATTCACAACTCACAACTCACAAACATTCCAATTCAAGATTTGCACTTTCATTCACTAAAACTCACAACACTACACACATTTTTATTAACTTAAACTCTCACACACTCGCACACAAGCTGGCGAGACCTCGCCACGAGGTCTCGCCAGCCAATATCTTACAAGGCGAGGTCTCGCCACGAGACCTCGCCGGCAAATACCCTACACGGCGAGACCTCGCCGCGAGGTCTCGCCACACACATACACTTCACGGCGAGACCTCGCCACGAGGTCTCGCCAACATAAGTGCCTTGGAGCTCTGATCTTGACGAAGGAAAAAATGGCTAAGTGTCGATTGTTACCTTTTGTGTACAGGTGCAGTGGAGGCGTGATCGTGGAGGGCTTGAAGGCGCACAAAAACTGAGTTCATAAAGGGGAGCTGAAGTTGAAACCTGAAGGCGTGTTCTGCTCAGCTTATGAAGGCGTGAAGGTGGCTGGACTAGAAGAGGTTTATGCATATTCTGAAGGCGCAATTCCATATAGCTTGAAGGCGCTGGACTGCAGCTAAAAGCGCTGAACCAGTTGCTGAAAGGCGCGGTTGCAGCTTAAGGGTTTTCAAATTTGGACTTTCTTTCATTTACGCTACTTTAAGCATTTCAATAGCAGTGGCATTTTTGTAAATACTTACTCATTTTATGTTCGCGTACTGTTTACGATTTTTGTAACCTCTATATATAGAAGGTTAGTTAGCTTTTAGAGGGGGACCATTATTTATCATTCACTTTCACAATTGCATAACGAACTTTTGAGAGTTAGAGAGCGGGAATTAATTGTGAGATCTACTTTCTCTCTCTAGTTTCTCTCTCTAGACTTTGGACTCCGATTCCATTTTCGATCAAGGAATTGCTCTGATCATTACAAGTCTTTACTCAATTAAGGAAGCAATTTCCATCACATTGTTAATTGGAAGCAATTGAAGCATATCATTTGGTAACTTCTTTCTATTTTATGAATATGAATTGCTTGCTATTGTTTGTTGAAGATTGTGAAATGGAAATGGAGTTCCATGGCTAGATCGTACAATGTTCTAGGGTTGTGAAGGATGAAAGCTTGATTTAGATGATTTTGTGCGGTGCAATTTATGTAACCTAAAAGGATTGAGATCATGCTTGATTTGCACTTTGAAATTAGTTGAGTTTCATGAATTTGAATCGGTGTTGTTGAATTGAGATTTAATTGTGGTCTCTATGCTGAATTGAACCTTAATTCACCAATATTTGCTAAGAATTCTGTGAAATAGGAACTGGAGCATGAAATGAGTTTTCACACTTGCCTTGTATGCTTGTTTCCTGAATCCAGGCCTCGCCATGGGAAGGTTTTAGGTCACGAAATCTTTAGATAAAGGTGTGAGAAGATTTCCTAATTTTAATGAAGACCTAAGAAGCTAGATTCAGGCCTCGTCATAGGAAGTTTCTAGAAGATGAATGGTAGAGAGTTAGAGTTAGGGAATTGAGAAGGTTGCGGTGTGAAATCCACCATCCTTAGGCCTCGCCATGGGAAAGGATGGTGTTAGGAAGCTTAGATTGGAGTGCGGTCGCCATGCCGACTACAGTCTAGGTCTCTAGGCAGTTATTTCTCCTCCATTGTTTTGCATGTATGTTAATCGCACTGCACAAGTTTCTGAGGTTAGCATTCATTCGGAAAGAACTCTAGAGCATCTCTCTCCCCTCATTTGTATTTCATTTTCCTTTGTTTATATTATATTCTGTGTTGGTTGCATTTACATTCTTATTTTCTGTACTTGTTGTTTTGTTTGGTGACAATTCTTTAGAGCAAATTCTGAGTTCTTGAACCATCCCCTTCCCTGTGGATACGATCCCTCTCACTACTACTAAATTAGTAGTTTAGGGTAAAATTGAGCTGACATGACTTTAAGCTTTCACATGTATGTGTATAAAGGAATAGATGATAACACACTTTGAATGAGCACAATTCTGCCACACTTCCCTATTATATGTGAGTTCCATGAAGATATTTTATCTGTTATTTTATGAACTAACTCATAAAAATATGAAGCTTGAAATCTCTTATAATGTAGTGGAAATCCCAAGTATGTAATAGGAAATTGGCCCCTAGGAAATTTAGTGATTTTTTATCATATGCACCTTTTCATGACTCAAACGTTTGTGTGCCAGAAAACAGCTGTTGTTATTCTAGCATAGTGTTGAAGGATGTTCATAGTAAACCTTAAAGATTTTGAGTGTGCAGCAGAAAAAGCAATAACATCATCAGCATATGCTAAGTGGCTAATAGTCTTGCATTGTCTAGGAACAGAAAATTTAGGGACTGGATTAAGAGAGTTTAGCCAATTAAATTTCTTACTTAAGTACTCAGCCCCTATAACAAATAATAACAGGGAAATTGGATCCCCTTGCCTTAATCCTCTAGTTGATTTAAACCAACCATGAAGAGAACCATTGATTAGAACAGAAAACCAAACATTTGAAACCAATCTCCAAATAATGTCTATCCAAACCTCTCCAAATCCCATTAGTCTCATAATTTTAAGAAGGAATAGCCAATTAACCTATCATAGGCTATTTCCATATCTAGTTTAAGGGCAATATTCCCATGTTTGAGTTTGTTTGGCAATGTTGTCATCAACGCAGCTAGGAGGTAATTATCTACAATGTTTCTACCTTTTATAAATCCACTTTGGTTCTCTTCTATCAGTTTGTCAAGAATTTTCCCTAGTATATTAGTTAGTAGCTTAGATATAACTTTATTAACAAAGTTAAACAAGCTTATAGGTCTAAATTGGGAAAAGTTGGAAGAACCTTTTACTTTAGGAATGAGAGTTATAGCTGTAGCCGTGACGGTTTGGGGAAGTTCCCCTCCATTCATGAAGTGTATTACAGCATTTAGAAGACCAACCTTGATGATTTCCCAAGCTGAGTGATAAAAAGTTCCATTAAAACCATCAGGGCCCAAAGTACTTGTAGTGCTTATAAGGAATACAACCTGTTTTAATATATCAGGTAGTGAGGTCAATAGTTGTCTCTCATTTTCAGCTATAATAGTTAGAATTAATTCAGTCTTGATGGTAGAATCTATGTTTGTAGCTGTGAACAGGTGGTGGAGGTTCGTCGCTCAACCTCGCCAAATACCCAAACTTACTCAACTAATGTAGAAGTGGCAAGTGGGATCGTATCCACAGGGAAGTTTTGGGTGTCAAGAGATCACTTGTTCAAGAAACCAAAGCAAATGGAACAAATACAGAACAATATAAATGCAAGAATGAGGATGGATGCAAGGTTAGTATGCAAGCACTGCCTTGAGGGATTTCGATATGTACCGATCTCTCCCTAAAATCATCGACTTGTGTAAACATATGTGAGGGGACTTTAAACTGCTAGTGGACTGGGATTGATCTTCTTGGTAGATCTCACAACCCCATCTCACAATACTCCCCGAACTTCCCTTGGTAGGGCAAGTTCGTGGCACGAGTCAGACTCTCCCAGATCCCTATTCTAAGACAAGAACACTCTTAGACCTTTCCTATAGTTGATGTTAACTATCAGTGGGTACCGCACAGTTAAAATCGGCAAAGTGTATAGGACCTAAGAACTCACATAAGCATATTCACAATCAGTTCATGTTATGTTCAATTGCCTCATATCGATTTACACAAAACTCAGTGGATACCGCAGCTTTAAATGTAAACTTAAGCAATGGCATGCGAAATATTGAAGATAAACAAGAACAGATTATGAACATGAAGAACACATATATAAATCTATGATGATATTCCAATTTCCCTTTACAGCGCTAAACTGATTCCAGTGGGTACCGCAAATCAAATTAAGAGCATAAGCGTGTGTGAGTAAACATTGGAATGAAACATCAAAAGACATTGAACAAAGATCAAACACATAATGAGCAATTTAAATGTCTCAAATAAGTCGAGATCTGTACAGTCGAGCCCTCAAGACAGCAAAATGTGCGAAAGGGAAAAGAAAGAGAAAAACCTAATCTAACCTAAGAACTAGAACTAAGGAATGCTATCTCTATTGTGCCACTCTCTCTCCCCCCTCTCTTTCTCTTCTTCTCTTCAGCTTTTATAGTTTTCCCCAGATGATTTGGCTTGTAAATTTCCTGGAAGCTTCCTTCTTCTGCTTGGATGTCCACGCGTGGCTCTCCATGGAAAACTTGGAGGTCAGCATTGTGGACTTTCATGGTATGGACTTCTGCATAGTGAATTGTGGACCTCTATGATTTGGCTTGGTGAGCTTCCTGGAAGTTTCCCTTTCTATGCCGGGATGTTGACACGTGTCCTACAGATATAAACCAAGAACTGAGTGAAGACACGTGTAGCTACGAATAAGAATGTTAAGGCAAAATATCAAACAGATTGAGGTCCATGTTTGCTAAGTATGTGTTTGCCGAGGGTGGAGTGTAGTGCCTACAAAATGCATGAGGAAATTCCTAAGTAAAAATATAACAAAGGAAACTAAACTGTAAAAATGGCAAAGGAAGAAAACATCCATAGTAGTGCAAAATTGTGCAAGTGCGCATGTGTGTGTGGCGGTCGCACGATGCGACCGCCGTGTGTGAGTGTGGCGGCCGCACGATGCGGCCGCTGTGTGTGCGTGTGTGAGAGGGCGGCCGCATCCGTGCATGTGTGTGTGTGAGGGCGGTCGCATGAGTGTGTGTATGTGGCGGGCGCATCCGTGCGTTGTGCGCGTGTGTTGTGTTATGCTTGCTAAATGTGTTGTGCGTTGAGTGTTGTGTTTGTGTGCTGTTGTGTCGTGCCATGTGAATAGTTGTGGACTTTCCTGAAGTCTTGGAGGTCAATGACTTGGAGGTTGTGTGAATATTATGTTGTGTGCTGTGAATAGTTATGGACCTCCAAGAAGACTAGGAGGTCAGGAGTAGTGAGCTCAAGAGTAAGTGTGAGTGCTGCGTAAGTGAAGTGGTGGACTTGTGAATAGTGATTATGGACCTTCAAAGTGTGGAGCTCCAAAGTGTGGACTTCCAACGTGTGAACCTCCAAAGTGTGGACTTCCAAAGTGTGGACCTCCATGAAGGCTTGGAGATCAGTGAAATGCATGAAGGTCATAGCATGGAGGTCAGTGAAATGCATGAAGGTCACAGCATTTTCATATTGTTTTACAACACTTAGCCATTTCTGGACCATTTCATAATCGTGCACATTCTTGTATACATCTACACACCAAGCATCATTTTCACATAAATTCTATGGCAAAAGATCAAGAAAGTCAAGCAAATAAGTCGGTCGAATACCGACTTATCAACAGGTCCATAAAGTAGTCAACTGCCATTGTGCCTATGTCTTCCTATTTTTCCACCCAAATCCCATTTTTATCTTTAATCCTATGAATGCAGTTTTTGCCATATTTTTGCTTAACTGATGCATGAAAGAAATGTGTATTTCTGTCACCCTCAGTAGCCCATTTTAAGGTTGCTTTCTGTGCCTAAAAGGCCTCCTCATTACTAAGAGCTAAATTATATCTAGCTACTGCTGCACTCAAAATAGGCCTATCTACAGATCTCTCACTGTCCAAGGCTTCTAATTTCCTTAAATCCTCCTTCAGCTTCTAGTACTTTGTAGAATATGTTCCCAAATTCAGTTTTATTCCACTCTCTAAGCACTCTTTTGGTGTGTTTTAGCTTCTTAATGAATACTCTCATAGGGTTTCCTATAAATTCTATTTGCCATGCACTCTCGGTTACCTCAAGGAAACTATCTTTTTTGGTCCAGAAATCCTAAAATCTAAAATTTCTCACTTTTTTTTCATCTTCCACTC
Organism: Ophiorrhiza pumila; assembly: GCA_016586305.1. Lineage (NCBI taxonomy): Eukaryota > Viridiplantae > Streptophyta > Magnoliopsida > Gentianales > Rubiaceae > Ophiorrhiza > Ophiorrhiza pumila. The sequence goes on from BLIW01000002.1 coordinate 4,124,379, forward strand.
TTATGCCTACCCTGCAATTTAGATGTAAGAAACTAACTATTAATCAATCCTCTATCTAATCTTTTCCATATTCTACTCTTTCCTTGCCTATTATTACACCAAGTGTATTTAGGCCCTGTATAGCTTATCTTAGTGGTATTTATGTCATTCATGAATTTTGTAAGTTCCTAACCTTCTTTTGCAAAAAATGGTTTACCCCTTTTTTCTCCTATTTTTCTACAATACAATTCCAATCTCCTAATAGTATCCAAAGACAATCTATGTCTCTATATTTAGCTAGTGATTCCCAGGGATGCTCCCTTTCAATAGGTGTACATTTAACATAGATAACAGAAATAACACATTATTTAGGTAACTCAGGATGATCTACAGACATTGAAATGTGTTGAGTGGAGTTTTCCTTTATTGAAACTGGGAATCGGTGTCTAGTAAATATCTATATTGTACTTTCCAAGTTAGATGTTACATTATCAAATTTTAATCTCTGTCTGAATTTCTCCATTTTGCTAGTAGCACAAAAAGGTTCTGCCAGTGCTACAAAATCTATTTTATGTTTTTTAATTAACCTTTTTAGTCTAGAAAATTAGGTTTTTTTCTAATACTTCTAATGTTCCAAAATATTGTACTAATCATCATAACTTTCTACATAGGTACCTGTACATAGAGTTTCCCCTCAGTTTTCTCTCTGATTTTGGTTGAACTTTTGAGTTCATTTTATCCATCCTCTTTTGTTTTGCTTCATCCCTCTTTCTTTCTTTAGACAGAACTTCAATGAATAGTGCTTTATTTGTCTCAAGCACTATATCCTCTAATCCTTCAGTCTCAGATTCTGTGATATACTGCATAACAATACCAAAATTAGATTTAATAAGTTCTTTACCTTGGGGAGTAGGAGTTTGTACTAGCCCTCTTGGACTATCTGCAGTGTTTTCATGGGGCTCTTTATTTTGATGTTGTTTTCCATGCTTTGCTCCCTGTTCCATATCATTTGCATCGTTTTCCACTATCATTTCAGGTTCAGGAGCTGCTAAACTCATGGACTCTAGGTTGCAAGTTTGCATCTTTTGGTGCGAGCTTTCAGGGATATTCTGTGCTATCTTTGTGATTGTAATCACTTCATCTATTCTTTCATTTTCTTTACAAGTAGCTGTTATTACCATCTTATCCAATTGTGGGGTTTGCACTGCTTTCAAAATCTATTCCTTTTGCTGAGGTTTCACTTTCGTTGTTTTACTGATTGTTGCCTCACCTCTCTTAAATCCTAGGTTGCAAAGTTCTGACTTGTGCCCTATTTTGGAGCATTTTGAACAGTAATGTGGCAAATTTTCTATTTCCACATCTTGCCATCTCCCAGTGTTTTGTTTCCTATCCATATCCTTGAAGGGAAATCCTGTAATACATTAACTTCCACACAAACTCTTGCTTCACTAGGCCTAAGAAGGACATTTGCAGAAGCTGAGGCCAAATCCATTTTCAACGGTTTGCCAAATGCTGAAGCTAAAGAAAACAACCTGTGAGGATCAAACATATGAATTGGCAGTAAAGGGAACCTAATCCACACAGGCGCCACTAAAGGTTCTTTTTCCGGATCAAATTCTTTAGTCCACTGAAAAATTCTTTCTTGGAAATCGGCGAATATCCATGTTTTTCTAAGCCATATTCTCTGAAAATCATCCTCTCTGTCAAGCTTGAACAGCACATGCTTTTGATCTAGGAGACATATATAGCATTCCCCATTGAACGCTACAGCCAAGACTTCTTTTCTTAAAATTGACGTATGTGGTCTTTCCCAGAAGTATTTTGCCACTAATGTGTATTCAAATTTCTGGGCCAATTCATTTTCTTCTTCTTCAGTGAGTATCAATTCCGGCTCACCCTTGAAGGTATCTAGAGGCTTAGCCATTTTTTGTATGTTCAAAAATGAAACTTGTACCATTTCTGATTTTGAGGTTTTAGCTCCAAGAATATCTTTATAGGATATAGGATCTGGAGGTTTTTTCAAAAGGTCTGCCATTGGTGAGTTTACAAATTAATATTGTATGCAGAGAATGGAGTATTTAGGGGTTTCGAGCTATGGAAGACGGTTATAACAAACGTTTTTTGGCAAAAAATGGCAAGTTTTAAAAATTGGTTGTCGATGACCATTTTTGAGCCAATTTTGTATTCATATCAAATGATGATGTATTTTCAAATGAAAGGTGTAAAAAAAAAGGAAAAGCTAGAAATTTTGAAAAACGACCAATTTTTGTGACTTATAGCACACGTATTTGTGAGAAAATGGCAAGTTTAGAAAGTTGGTCGTGGTAGACCATTTTTATGCCAAATTTTTACTCCTATCAAATGATAATTTGTTTTCTAATGAATGGTGTAAAAAATAAGAAGTTAGAAATTATGTAAATGAGCAATTTTTGTGAGTTTTATCATACGTTTTTTTGCCAAAACAACAAGTTTAAAAAATTCTACGTCGTTGGCTATTTTTGTGCCAATTTTGTATTCATATCAAATTACGATGTATTTTCTAATGAATGGCATGAAAAAAAAGAAAGTTAGAAATTTTGAAAAATGACAAATTTTTGTGAATTATATAGAACACATTTTTTTGGCCAAATTGGCAAGTTTAAAAAATTTGTCATCGTTTACTGTTTTTGTGCCAATTTTACATTCATATCAAATGATGATGTATTTTCTAATGAATCGTGTGAAAAAAATAGAAAGTTAGAAATTTTTAAAAATTAGAAATTTTGAAGAGTTATAGCATACGTTTTTTTTTTGGAAAAAATGGTAAATTTTAAGAATTAGTCGTCGTTGGCCATTTTTGAGCCAATTTTGCATTCATATCAAATGACGATGTATTTTCTAATGAATGGTGTGAAAAAAAGGAAAAGTTAGAAATGATGAAAAATTACCAATTTTTGTGACTTATAACATACTTTTTATGCCTGTGTTTCACTCCTATCAAATTACCGTTTTTATGCCTGTATTTCACTCCTATCAAATGACGATGTGTTTTCTAATGAATTGTGAGAAAAAAAACAAGTAGCTAGAAATTTTGAAAAATGACCAATTTTTGTGAGTTATAGCACACGATTTTTTGGCCAACATGGCAAGTTTAAAAAATTTATCGTCGTTTGCTGTTTTTGTGCCAAATTTTGCATTCATATCAAATGACGATGTATTTTATAATGAACAGCATGAAAAAATGAAAAGTTAGAATTTTTTAAAAATGACCAATTTTTTAGGGTTATAGCACACGTTTTTTTGGCAAAAATGGCAAGTTTTAAAAATTGGTCATTAGTGGACGTTTTTGAGCCAATTTTGCATTTATATCAAATGACGATATATTTTCAAAAGAAAGGTGTGAAAAAAAGAAAAAGCTAGAAATTTTAAAAAAGACCAATTTTTGTTATTTATAGCACACGTATTTGTGAGAAAAAGACTAGTTTAGAAGTTGGTCGTGCTAGACCGTTTTTATGCATGTTTTTCACTCTTATCAAATGATGATGTGTTTTCTAATGAATGGTGTAAAACAATAGAAAGTTAGAAATTTGGAAAAATAATCAATGTTTGTGAGTTATAGCACATGTTTTTTGGCCAAAATGGAAAGTTTAAAAAAATGTACGTCGTTGGCTAATTTTGTGCCAATTTTGCATTCGTATCAAATGACGATGTATTTTCTAATGAGTGGCGTGAAAAAAATGAAAAGTTAGAAATTTTGAAAAATGACCAATTTTTGTGAATAGCACACGTTTTTTTTGCCAAATTGGCAAGTTTAAAAAATTTGTCGTCGTTTACTGTTTTTGTACAAATTTTGCATTCATATCAAATGATGATGTATTTTCTAATGAATCGTGTGAAAAAAGAAAGTTAGAAATTCTTAAAAATTACCAATTTTGAAGAGTTATAGGATAAATGTTTTTGGCAAAATTTTGTCGTCGTTGGCCATTTTTGAGCCTATTTTGCATTCATATGAAATGACGATGTATTTTCTAATGTATGGTGTGAAAAAAATGAAAAGTTAGAATTATGAAAAATGGCCTATTTTTGTAACTTATACCACACGTTTTTTATGAGAAAATTGCAAGTTTAGAAAATTTGTCATCAATTACTGTTTTTATGCCTGTTTTTCACTTCTATCAAATGACGATGTGTTTTCTACTGAATGGTGAGAAAAAAACAAGTAGTTAGAAATATTGAAAAATGACCAATTTTTGTGAGTTATAACACACGTTTTTTTGGCCAACATGTCAAGTTTAAAAAATTGGTCGTCGTTTGCTGTTTCTGTGCCAAATTTTGCATTCATATCAAATGACGATGTATTTTCTAATGAACGGCGTGAAAAAAAAAAAGAAAAGTTAGAAATTTTTAAAAATGACCAATTTTTGAGGGTTATAGCACACTTTTTTTGGCCAAAAATGAAATTGGTCGTCGTTGGCCATTATTGAGCCAATTTTCCATTCATATCGAATGGAGCGATTTATTTTCAAATGAAAGGTGTAAAAAAAGGAAAAGCTAGAAATTTTGAAAAACGACCAATTTTTGTGACTATAGCACACGTATTTGTGAGAAAGTGGCATGTTTAGAAAGTTGGTCGTGGTAGACCGTTTTTATTTCTATTTTTCACTCCTATCAAATGACGATGTATTTTCTAATGAATGGTGTAAAATTTTGGTGAGTTATATCACGCGTTGTTTTTGGCAAAAATGGCAAGTTCAAAAAATTGTATGTCGTTGGCTGTTTTTGTGCCAACTTTGCATTCATATCAAATGACGATGTATTTTCTAATGAATGGCGTGAAAAAATGAAAAGTTTGAGATTTTGAAAAATGAACAGGTTTTATTAATTATAGCACACGTTTTTTTGGTCAAATTGGAAAGTTTAAAAAATTTGTTGTTGTTCACTATTTTTGTGCCAATTTTACACTCATATCAAATGATGATGTATTTTCTAATGAATCGTGTGAAAAAATAGAAAGTTGGATATTTTCAAAAATCACCAATTTTAAAGAGTTATAGAATATGTTTTTTTGTCAAAAAATGGTAAATTTTAAAAATTGGTCGTCGTTGGTCATTTTTGAGCCTATTTTGCATTCATGTCAAATGACGATGTATTTTCTAATTAATGGTGTGAAAAAAAGGAAAAGTTAGAAATTATGAAAAATGACCAATTTTGTGACTTATAGCACACGTTGTTTTTGAGAAAATTGCAAGTTTAGAAAGTTGGTCGTGGTAGACCCTTTTTTTGCCTGTTCACTCCTATCAAATGACGATGTGTTTTCTAATTAATAGTGAGAAAAAAAACAAGTAGTTAGAAATTTTGAAAAATAACTAATTTTTGTGAGTATATAGCACACGTTTTTTTGGCCAACATGGCAAGTTTTAAAAATTGGTCGTCGTTGGCTGTTTTTGTGCAAAATTTTGCATTCATATCAAATGACGATGTATTTTCTAATGAATTGCGTGAAAAAAAATGAAAAGTTAGAAATTTTTAAAAATGACCAATTTTTAGAGTTATTCCGCAAGTTTTTTTGGCCAAAAATGGCAAGTTTTAAAAATTGGTAGTCGTTGGTCATTTTTTAGCCAATTTTGCATTCATATCATATGACGATGTATTTTCAAATGAAAGGTGTGAAAAAAAGGAAAAGCTAAAAATTTTGAAAAACCACCAATTTTTGTTACTTATAGCACACGTATTTGTGAGAAAATGGCAAGTTTAGAAAGCTGGTCGTGGTAGACCGTTTTATTGCCTGTTTTTCAGTCTATCAAATGATGATGTGTTTTCTAATGAATGATATAAAAAAATAAAAAGTTAGAAATTTTTGAAAACGACCAATTTTTGTGAGTTATAGCACACGTTTTTTTTGGCCAAAATGGCATGTTTAAAAAATTGCAGTTCGTTGGCTGTTTTTGTGCCTATTTTGTATTCATATCAAATGGATGTTTTTCTAATGAATGGCGTGAAAAAAAATGAAAAGTTAGAAATTTTGAAAAATTACCAATTTTTGTGAATTATAGCTCACATTATTTTGGCCAAATTGGCAAGTTTAAAAAATTTGTCGTTGTTTACTGTTTTTGTGCCAATTTTGCATTCATATCAAATGATGATGTATTTTCTAATGAATCGTGTGAAAAAAATAGAAAGTTAGAAATTTTTAAAAATTACTAATTTTGAAGATTTATAGCATACGTTTTTTTGGCAAAAATGGTAAATTTTAAAAATTGGTCGTCGTTGGCCATTTCTGAGCATATTTTGCATTTATATCAAATGACAATGTATTTTCTAATGAATGGTGTGAAAAAAAAGGAAAAGTTAGAAATTATGAAAAATGAGTAATTTTTGTGACTTACAGCACAAGTTTTTTTTAGAAAATTGCAAGTTTAGAAAATTTGTCGTCAATTACCATTTTTATGCTTGTTTTTCGCTCCTATCAAATGACAATGTGTTTTCTAATGAATGGTGAGAAAAAAACAACTGGTTAGAAATTTTGAAAAATGACCAATTTTTGTGAGTTATAACACACATTTTTTTGGCCAACCTGGCAAGTTTAAAAAATTGGTCGTCGTTGACTATTTTTGTGCCACATTTTGCATTCATATCAAATGACGATGTATTTTCTAATGAATGGCATGAAAAAAAATGAAAAGTTAGAAATTTTGAAAAATGACAAATTTTTGTAAATTATAGGATACGTTTTTTTCCAAAATTGACAAGTTTAAAAAATTTGTCATCGTTTACTATTTTTGTGCCAATTTTGCATTCATATCAAATGACGACGTATTTTATATTGAATGGCGTGAAAAAATTGAAAAGTTAGAAATTTTTAAAAATGGCCAATTTTTTATGGTTATAGCTAACGTTTTTTTTGCCAAAAAATGGCAAGTTGTAAAAATTGGTCGTCGTTGGCCATTTTTAAGCCCATTTTGTATTCATATCAAATGACGATCTATTTTCAAATGAAATGTGTGAAAAAAAAGGAAAAGGTAGAAATTTTGAAAAACGACCCACTTTTGTAACTTATAGCACACGTATTTGTGAGAAAATGACAAGTTTAGAAAGTTCGTCGTGGTAGAGCATTTTTTGCCTGTTTTTCACTCCTATCAAATGACGATGTGTTTTCTAATGAATTGTGAGAAAAAAATAAGTATTTAGAAATTTTGAAAAATGACAAATTTTTGTGAGTTATAGCACATGTTTTTTTGGCCAACATGGCAAGTTTAAAAAATTGATCGTCGTTGGCTATTTTTATGCCAAATTTTGCATTCATATCAAATAACGATGTATTTTCTAATGAATGGCGTGAAAAAATGAAAAGTTGGAAATTTTGAAAATTTACCAATTTTTGTGAATTATAACACTCGTTTTTTTGTCCAAATTGGCAAGTTTAAAAAATTTGTCGTCTCTTACTGTTTTTGTGCCAATTTTGCATTAATATCAAATGACAATGTATTTTCTAATGAATAGGGTGAAAAAATTAAAAAGTTAGAAAATTTTAAAAATGGCCAATTTTTTAGGGTTTATAGCACACGTTTTTTTTTTTACAAAAATGGCAAGTGTTAAAAATTAGTAGTCGTTGGCCATTTTTGAGCCAATTTTGCATTCATATCAAATGACGATGTATTTTCAAATGAAAGGTGTGAAAAAAAGGAAAAGCTAGAAATTTTGAAAAACGACCAATTTTTGTGAGCACACGTGTTTGTGAGAAAATGGCAAGTTTAGAAAGTTGGTCGTGGTAGACCATTTTTTTGCCTGTTTTTCACTCCTATCAAATGACGATTTGTTTTCTAATGAATAGTGAGAAAAAACAAGTAGTTAGAAATTTTGAAAAATGACAAATTTTTGTGAGTTATAGCACAATTTATTTTGCTAACATGGAAAGTTTAAAAAATTGGTCTTCGTTGGCTATTTTTGTGCCAAATTTTGCATTCATATCAAATGATGATGTATTTTCTAATGAATGACGTGAAAAAATAAAAAGTTAGAAAATTTAAAAAATTACCAATTTTTGTGAATTATATCACACGTTTTTTTGGCCAAATTGGCAAGTATAAAAAATTTGTCTTCGCTTACTGTTTTTATGCCAATTTTACATTCATATCAAATGACGATGTATTTTCTAATAAATGGCGTGAAAAAAATGAAAAGTTAAAAATTTTTAAAAATGGCCAATTTTTTAGGGTTATAGCACACGTTTTTTTTTGTGAAAAATGGCAAGTTTTAAAATTTGGTAGTCGTTGGCCATTTTTGAGCCAATTTTGCATTCATATCAAATGACGATATATTTTCAAATGAAAGGTTTGAAAAAAAGAAAAAGTTAGAAATTTTAAAAAACGACCATTTTTTGTGACTTATACGCACGTATTTGTGAGAAAATGGAAAGTTTAGAAAGTTGGTCGTGGAAGACCATTTTTTAGCCTCTTTTTCACTCCTATCAAATGACGATGTGTTTTCTAATGAATTGTGAGAAAAAAATAAATATTTAGAAATTTTGAAAAATGACAAATTTTTGTGAGTTATAGCACATGTTTTTTTGGCCAACATGGCAAGTTTAAAAAATTGATCGTCGTTGGCTATTTTTATGCCAAATTTTGCATTCATATCAAATAACGATGTATTTTCTAATGAATGGCGTGAAAAAATGAAAAGTTGGAAATTTTGAAAAATTACCAATTTTTGTGAATTATAACACTCGTTTTTTTGTCCAAATTGGCAAGTTTAAAAAATTTGTCGTCGCTTACTGTTGTTGTGCCAATTTTGCATTAATATCAAATGACGATATATTTTCTAATGAATAGCGTGAAAAAATTAAAAAGTTAGAAAATTTTAAAAATGGCCAATTTTTTAGGGTTATAGCACACGTTTTTTTTTTTGACAAAAATGGCAAGTGTTAAAAATTAGTAGTCGTTGGCCATTTTTGAGCCAATTTTGCATTCATATCAAATGACGATGTATTTTCAAATGAAAGGTGTGAAAAAAAGGAAAAGCTAGAAATTTTGAAAAACGACCAATTTTTGTGAGCACACGTGTTTGTGAGAAAATGGCAAGTTTAGAAAGTTGGTCGTGGTAGACCATTTTTTTGCCTGTTTTTCACTCCTATCAAATGACGATTTGTTTTCTAATGAATAGTGAGAAAAAACAAGTAGTTAGAAATTTTGAAAAATGACAAATTTTTGTGAGTTATAGCACAATTTATTTTGGCTAACATGGAAAGTTTAAAAAATTGGTCTTCGTTGGCTATTTTTGTGCCAAATTTTGCATTCATATCAAATGATGATGTATTTTCTAATGAATGACGTGAAAAAATAAAAAGTTAGAAAATTTAAAAAATTACCAATTTTTGTGAATTATATCACACGTTTTTTTGGCCAAATTGGCAAGTATAAAAAATTTGTCTTCGCTTACTGTTATAGCACACGTTTTTTTTGTGAAAAATGGCAAGTTTTAAAATTTGGTAGTCGTTGGCCATTTTTGAGCCAATTTTGCATTCATATCAAATGACGATATATTTTCAAATGAAAGGTTTGAAAAAAAGAAAAAGTTAGAAATTTTAAAAAACGACCATTTTTTGTGACTTATACGCACGTATTTGTGAGAAAATGGAAAGTTTAGAAAGTTGGTCGTGGTAGACCATTTTTTAGCCTCTTTTCCACTCCTATCAAATGACGATGTGTTTTCTAATGAATTGTGAGAAAAAAATAAGTATTTAGAAATTTTGAAAAATGACCAATTTTTGTGAGTTATACGTTTATTTGGCCAACATGGCAAGTTTAAAAAATTGGTCGTCGTTGGCTGTTTTTGGGCCAAATTTTGCATTCATATCAAATGACGATGTATTTTCTAATGAATGGCGTGAAAAAAAATGAAAACTTAGAAATTTTTTAAAATGACCAATTTTTTAGGGTTATTGCACACGTTTTTTGGCCAAAAATGACAAGTTTTAAAAATTGGTCGTCGTTGGCCATTTTTGAGCCAATTTTGCATTCATATCAAATGACGATGTATTTTCAAATGAAAGGTGTGAAAAAAAGGAAACGCTAGAAATTTTTAAAAACGACCAATTTTTGTGACTTATAGCACACGTTTTTGTGAGAAAATGGCAAGTTTAGAAAGTTGGTCGTGGTAGAATGTTTTTACGCCAGTTTTTCCCTCCTATCAAATGACGATGTGTTTTCTAATGAATGGTGTAAAAAAAACAAGAAATTAGAAATTTTAAAAAATGACTAATTTTTGTGAGTTATAGCACACGTTTTTTTTTGCCAAAATGGCAAGTTTAAAAAATTGTACGTCGTTGGCTGTTTTTGTTCAAATTTTGCATTCATATCAAATGACGATTATTTTCTAATGAATGGCGTGAAAAAAATGAAAAGTTGGAAATTTTGAAAAATGACCAATTTTTGTGAATTATAGCACACGTTTTTTTGGCCAAATCGGCAAGTTTAAAAAATTTGTCGTTGTTTACTATTTTTGTGCCAATTTTGCAGTCACATCAAATGATGATGTATTTTCTAATGAATCGTGTAAAAAAAATAGAAAGTTAGAAATTTTTAAAAATTACCAATTTTGAAGAGTTATAACATACGTTTTTGTGGAAAAAAATGGTAAATTGTAAGAATTGGTCATCGTTGGCCATTTTTTAGCCTGTTTTGCATTCATATCAAATGACGATGTACTTTCTAATGAATGGGGTGAAAAAAAGGAAAAGTTAGAAATTATGAAAAATGACTAATTTTTGTGACTTATTGCACACGTTTTTTTTTGAGAAAATTGCAAGTTTAGAAAAATTGTCGGCAATTATCGTTTTTGTTCCATTTTTTCACTCCTCTCAAATGTCGATGTGTTTTTTAATGAATGATGAGAAAAAGACAAGCAGTTAGAAATTTTAAAAAATGACCAATTTCTGTGAGCTATAGCACACGTTTTTTTTTGCCAACATGGCAAGTTTAAAAAATTGGTCGTCGTTGGCTTTTTTTGTGCCAAATTTTGCATTCATATCAAATGACGATGTATTTTCTAATGAATGGCGTGAAAAAAATGAAAACTTAAAAATTTTTAAAAATGACAAATTTTTGAGTGTTATAGCACACGTTTTTTTGGCTAAAAATGGCAAGTTTTAAAAATTGGTCATCGTTGGCCATTTTTTAGCCATATTTGCATTTATATCAAATGACGATGTATTTTCTAATGAATGGTGTGAAAAAAAGGAAAAGTTAGAAATTATGAAAAATGACCAATTTTTGTGACTTATAGCATACGTTTTTTTTTTTTGAGAAAATTGCACGTTTAGAAAATTTGTCGCCAATTACTGTTTTTATGCCTGTATTTCACCCCTATCAAATGACGATGTGTTTTCTAATTAATGGTGAGAATAAAACATTTAGATAGAAATTTTGAAAAATGACCAATTTTTGTGAGTTATAGCACACGCTTTTCGGCCAAGATGGCAAGTTTAAAAAATTGGTCGTCGTTGGCTGTTTTTGTGCCAAATTTTGCATTCATATCAAATGATGATGTATTTTCTAATGGACGGCGTGAAAAATGAAAAGTTAGAAATTTTTAAAAATGACCAATTTTTTAGGGTTATAGCACACGTTTTTTTTTGCCAAAAATGGCAAGTTTTAAAAATTGGTCGTTGTTGGCCATTTTTTAGCCAATTTTGCATTCATATCAAATGACGATCTATTTTCAAATGAAAGGTGTGAAAAAAAAGAAAAGCTAGACATTTTGAAAACGACCAATTTTTGTGACTTATAGCACATGTATTTGTGAGAAAATGGCAAGTTTAGAAAGTTGGTCGTGGTAGACCGTTTTTATGCCTGTTTTTCACTCCTATCAAATGACGATATGTTTTTCTAATGAATGGTGTAAAAAAAGAAATTAGAAATTTTGAAAAATGACCAATTTTGTGAGTTATAGCACGCGTTTGTTTTGCCAAAATGGCATGTTTAAAAAATGTGTATGTCGTATTCATTAGATAATACATCGCAATTTGATATGAGTGCAAAAAAGGGCACAAAAACTGCCTTCGACGGCAACATTTTGAAATTTTGTCGTTTTAGGCAAAAAAACGTATGCTATAACCTACAAAATGGTAATTTTTAAAAATTTCTAAATTTCCATTTTTTTACTCCATTCATTAGATAGAACACTGCCATTTGATATTCATTAGATTGCATGTTCAAAATTGAAATGTATGTAAAAAATAGTAGGGAAAAAGCCAAAATCAACAAGTTTTTTTTACTTTGCCAATTTTAAGCAAAATATGTGTGTTATAACCCATGTAAAATGGAGGTTTGGTGAAAATTTTGATTTTATAATTTTTTTTGACAATATTCACTAGAATGCATGTTCACAATCGGGGTGGGTGCAAAAAATGGTACAAAAAAAGCCAAATCAACGCATTTTTGAATTTTGCCACGTTTGGTTAAAATATGTGTCTAAATTTCTCTTTTTTGACACCATTCACAAGAAAGCATGTTCACAATATAAATGTATGTAAAAAATAGTAGAAAAAAATCAAAATCAATACGTTTTTTGACTTTGCCAATTTTGACCAAAATACGCGTGTTATAACCAATGAAAAATGGAGATTTGGTTAAAATTTTAATTTCAAGTTTTTTTACAATATTCACTAGAATGCATGTTCACAATCAGGGTTAGTGCAAAAAATAGTTCAAAAAAATTCAAAATCAATACTTTTTTGCATTTTGCCACTTTTGGCTAAAATACGTGTGTTATAGTCCATGAAAAATAAAAATTTGATAAAAAATCTAAATTTCACATTTTTTGACATCGTTCACAGTGATATGGAAGGCTTATCACGTACCTCTCAATTTTACTCTAACACTACTATAGTAGCGGTGAGAGGAATTGTTCTACAGAGAAGGGTTGGTTGTCCAAAGATCATTTGTTCACTTGGCTTGTAATGCATGAAATGCAAGGAAGAAGACAAATGCATGCTAAGTAAGAATGAATGCAAAATGTTAGTGTTTAAGGTACTGCTTTGAGGGGTTCCAACATTCACAGATCTATTCATGGTATCATTGACTAGTGTAAACGCATGAGGGGACTCCCTGCTAGCTTCATGAGATCAATCAATTGGGTGGTTCTCTCAATCTCAATCCACTGACTCCTCAAACTTCCCCAGGTGGGGCAAGTTCTTGGCACAATTTAAGAACCCAGATCTCCACTCTGTACAACAATTCTAGTTCACTCCTTGACTATCTCCCTTGGTAGGGCAGCTACCCAATTCATGTGTTCAAATTGTTCCAAGAGAATGATTCTAAGTCTTGTCTACAGAATTGGTCTCAAATGTCAATAGGAACCGCACAAATGAAACCACAATGAATTCAGATCTTAAGACTCACGCAAGGATATTTCTCAAATTCAGATAATGTTTACTTCAATTTCCTTCTGTAGATCCAAAGCAATCTCAGTGGGTACCGTAGATTGATTCTAGATTTGAACGTTATCATGCAAGCCCATTGAAATCAAACACTTAATGAATAAAGAACACAATACACACAGATATATTGCAATTCAAATGTCTCAACAAGTTTAAATCTGTGAAAATTGAATCCTCAAAGCAGATGTTATGTTAGAGAGAGAGAAGAGAGAGAAAGTCCTAAAACTAGCCTAACTCTAAGAACCCTAATGTATCGATCCTGTTCTTTTGTATGGCCGCCCTCCTTTCTTTTCCATTGTCTTCTTCTTTATATAATGGATGGCTCTTCCTTTCTTGCTGGCATGGCACCATCTTTGTGTGTTAGCTTTTTCTCTTTCCAACAAATTCTTGACGCATGTCCTGAAAATTCAACCATTACATGAGTGAGGTCACCCGTAATAAAGTTGAAGTGTTTGCTTAAACATTAAGACTACAATTCATCAAACACTTCGTGCACTACTAAATAGCTGTGTTTGTGCTTTGACTTGTGTGTGCTAAGGCCGTGCCTTGTGCTTGTGTGGGTTGTGTTGCCGTGCATGCTGAGTGTAAAATGAGTGGGAAGTGAAATGCATGAATAGTGCACGTGTGTATGTGTAGTGAGCGAGTGAATGCATGAAGTTGTGTGTGGATGTGCGTGAGTGTGTGTGGGCGTGCGCACTATGTACGCGAGCCATGTGTGTACTGGTCGGGCGTGGCGCGCCCGCCTAGTGTGTTTTGTGTGTAAGGGCGGGCGCACCAGTGTGTGCGTATTTGAAACTTGACTTCGCGCCCCTTCCAGTCTATGTGTGCGTGAGTGTGACAGGCCCGTGAAGTGTGTGTGTTTGTGTGTGTGTGCGTGAGTGTGTGAGTGCAGGCGGGCGCCTAGCGCGCCCGCCCATGTGAAGTGTGTTTTTGTGTGTGCTGAGTGTATGAAGTGTGAGTGTGAGAAGTGTTTAATTGTGCTTGTGTGTGCTATTGGGCTCTTGTGTATGTGTGCTTGAGCATTGTGAAACAATTGTGTCAAGTGTGTACTTGCTTTCAATACATGCAATAATCACATCAATTTGTACAACATTTCCACAGCTCTTGACAATCTCCACAATTATCAGTTTATGAACATTTTCGCACATAAGTTATTGCTCAAGCTCAATTTTCCCAATAAATTCATACAAAAGCTCAAGTATTCGTAGCATATAAGTCGGTATAAACCGAACTTATCATGATACATGCTCAAAATTGAGATGGGTGAAAAAATAGTAAGAAAAAAAGTCAAAATCAACAAGTTTTTTTACTTTGCCACTTTGACCAAAATATGTGTTTTATAACTCGTATTTTGGTCATGTGACGGCATGATTATATGTCTTTCATTGAAACAACGAATCACTCTTGGTGAAATATAAGATTTATAGGGAGTCTTTTGTTGTGGGAGCTATAGTTTGAGATAATGTGAATGTTACAAGTCATGTGATGACAATCATATTATACACAAACTATTGAAATCACAAATGTTTTGTAAAAGAGGAAGTATTTCTAATTTAATTCTGAAATTTTAAAAATTGACATTGTAAGGGAGGAGTCCTCTTTATTTCTAACTTTTCTTTTGTACTAATGGTGTGGGTATATCTGTCATTTTTTGACTTTTTAATTAATAAAATTGGGTGTGGCGTCCCCCCTCGTGAACGAGGTTATGCCACGCAAAAACAAACTTGTGTTATAACCTGTCAAAAATAGAGGTTTAGTGAAAATTAACATTCAGTGGAAAGCATTTTCACAATTGAGGTGGGCGTAAAAAACATCACAAAAAAACCAAAATCGTCACATTTTTGTATTTTGCCATTTTTGGCTAAAATACATGTGTTATATGAAAAATGAAAATTTTGTGAGCAATCTAAATTTAACTTTTTTTACACCATTTATTAGAATGCATGTTCACAATTGAAATGTATGTAAAAAAATAGTAGAAAAAAGCCAAAATCAACAAGTTTTTTCACTTTGCCAATTTCTACTAAAATACGTGTGTTATATAACCCATGAAAAATGGAGATTTTGTGAAAATTTTGATTTTCAAATTTTTTGACAATATTCAATAGAATGCATGTTCACAATTTGTGTGGGTGTAAGAAACGGTAAAAAAAATCTCAAAATAAACGCGTTTTTTTATGTTACAAATTTTGGCTAAAGTACGTGTATTATACCTCATAAAAAATAAAATTTGGTAAAAAAAAAAATCTAAATTTCATATTTTTGACACCATTCACAAGTATGCATGTTCACAATTGAGATGAGTGAAAAAAACAGTAGGGAAAAGTCAAAATCAACACGTTTTTACTTTGCCATTTTTACCAAAATACGTGTGTTATAACCCGTGAAAAATGGAAGTTTTGTAAAAATTTTAAAATTTCACTTTTTTTTGGCAACATTCATTTGAATGACTGTTCACAATCGAGATGAGTATAAAAACATCACAAAAAAAGTTAAAATCAATGCATTTTTAGATTTTGCATTTTTTGACTGAAATACGTGTGTTATAACCCATGAAAAATGAAAAATTGGTAAAAAATCTAAATTCATTTTTTTGACACCATTCATTAGAATGCATGTTCCCAATTGAAATGTATGTAAAAAAATAGTAGGGGAAAAGCTAAATTCAGCACGTTTTTTGACTTTGCCAATTTTGACCAAAATACGTGTGTTATAACCCTTGAAAATAGAGGTTTAGTGAAAATTTTAATTTTAAAATTTTTTGACAATATTTACTAGAATGCATGTTCACAATCGGGGTAGGCTCAAAAAGAGGTATAAAAAAGTCAAAATCAATGTGGTTTTGGAATTTGTCATTTTTAACTAAAGTACATATGTTATAGCACATGAAAAATAGAAACTTAGTAAAAAATCTAAATTTCACATTTTTTATAGCATTCACAAGGATGCCGTTTCACAAGTGTAATAAGTGAAAAAATAGTAGGGAAAAAGTCAAAATCAACACATTTTTTGACTTTGCCTTTTTTTACCCAAATACGTGTGTTATAACCCGTGAAAAATGGAGGTTTGGTAAACATTTTAAAATTTTACTTTTTTTGCAACATTCACTAGAATGTTTGTTCACAATCGAGATGGGTGTAACAAACATTACAAAAAAGTCAAAATAAACGTGTTTTTGGATTTTGCCAATTTTGGCTGAAATACGTGTGTTATAACTATGAAAAATGAAATTTTGATTAAAAATCTAAATTTCATGTTTTTGACAGCGTTTATTAGAATTTATGTAAAAAAAATAATAGGAAAAAAGCCAAAATCATCATTTTTTTTACTTTGTCAATTTTGACCAAAATACTACCAATGAAAAATAGAGGTTTGGTGAAAATTTTAATTTTCAATTTTTTTGACAATATTCACTAGAATGCATGTTCACTATCGGGGTGGATGCAAAAAATTGTATAAAAAAAGTCAAAATCAATGTATTTTTGGATTTTGCCACTTTTGACTAAAATACATGTGTTATAGCCTATGAAAAATGAAATTTTGATAAAAAAAAAATTAATTTCACATTTTTTGACATCATTCACAAATATGCATATTCACAATTAAAATGGGTGAAAAAACAGTAGGGAAAAAGTCAAAATCAACATGTTTTTTTACTTTGCCATTTTTTACTAAAATACGTGTTATAACCCGTGAAAAATGGATATTTGGTGAAAAATTTAAAATTTCACTTTTTTTGGCAACATTTACTAGAATGCATGTTCACAATCGATGTGGGTGTAAAAAACATAATAAAAGTAGTCAAAATCAATGTGCTTTTAGACTTTGTTTTTTTTTTGTTGAAATACGTGTGTTACCCCATGAAAAATAAAAATTTGGTGAAAAATCTAAATTTCACTTTTTTTTACACCGTTCATTAGAATTTATGTTCACAATTGAAATGCATTTAAAAATAGTAGGAAAAAGGCAAAATCAACACTTTATTTTTTTAGTTTGCCAATTTTGACCAAAATAAGTGTGTTATAACCCATGAAAATAGAGGTTTTGTGAAAATTTTAATTTCAATTTTTTTAACAATATTCACTAAAATGCATGTTTACATTTGGGGTGGGTGTCAAAAAAGTTAAAATTAACTCATTTTTTGATTTTGCCAATTTTGGCTAAAAATCTTGTATTATAGCTAATGAAAAATAGAAATTGGTAAAAAATATAAATTTTACATTCTTTGATACTATTTACAAGGATGCATGGTTATAATTGGGGTGAGTAAAAAAAATAGAAAAAGGGTAAAATCAATATTTTTTGTATTTAACATCTTTTATCAAAATACGTGTGTTATAACAAGTAAAAACTTGAGGGTAGGTGAAAATTTTAATAAAGAGTCAAAATATAATTAAATGGAAAACAAAAAGGAAAGTATAAAAGAAAAGGAAACAGCGAAGTCAGCACAACAACGGTACAAGTTGGCTACAGTTTTCGACCTTTTCACAGTACAGATTACAGAATCATTGTTTTAGTACATTACCTCTGCTCCAAGTTTTCTTTAATATTCTGTCAATCTGTCACGTTTAAAAGAATCCAAGGATTGTGGGAAGTTCCTCGCAGGAGAAAAGAAAAGAAGTAAAGAGCCGCTGGTCCCATAAAGCAACACTGGCCATAAACACTTCCGACGAGTTGAGACTGAATTGGGCTGATGTTGAACTTTCACACACTCTCAGAGGTATTGAGTTTCAATTTTCTTGCTGTTTTGGAAATTTCTGGGGTTTTTTGGGATTCGTAATTCTCTTTATTTGGGTGTAATTTGAAACTTGATTTTGGGTTTTTGATAAGGGTTTTGAGTTTTGATTAAATTATGGCTATTTGAAGGTGTGTTAAATTAAGGGTTTGCTTAGAAATTCTCCAAGAACCTTCAAGAGTAAAGAAAGATTACTTCTTTGTATATGTGGGTTTATGATTGTGTGTGTTTATTCTAAAGTTCCATTCTTTTCATCTTGAATTGTTTATTTACAATTTATTTCACTGAGTTGCTAACAAAGTACGGGGGAGTAAATAAATAAAGATGTAATTTTTGGTACTCTGTATGTTGAAATGAGGAATTTGGGTATAAATTAATAAGTAGAAGTTATTGTCACTCATAATTTCAGATTGAGTTATAAATGATTGCTTTTAGTGTATGCATTGTTGAGACAATCTGTTGGTTGATCAAGTATATGACAATCTTTTTTATTATTTTTTCTCCCCCTCTTGGTGTTCCATAATTTAGTAGTCTGCCCAATCTCATATCTCCTTTTTTTTTTCTTTTTTAAATTATATAAAAGTAACCTCTTTTCCTGTGTTGTATATGTATTTGTGGTTCTTCCTTACACAAATCCTATTATGAAAATTCCAAAGCTTATTGAAACATCTAATCCTTACTTTTTTCTGTAGTTTCTCATCCAAGAAGTCTGTTTTCAAGAATTTTCAATTATACCCCTGACAATGTGAGTAAACTTGTTTAATAATCATCTGAAAGGTACCCTGACTGTTCTATGTAATGTGCCATGGGTCCGGAGTTAGAGCTGAAAGCAAGGTCAGATGGCATTGAAGCCTTAGGCGTAAAGGAAAATGGAGGTCTTTCTGTAGATTCTAAAGATCAGTTTCCGAAATGTGAAAGCAAATGTGAGGACTATGCCATGGGAATGGATAAATACATAGCTCAGCCTCTGTTGGCCGATGGAAACAAGGGTATGGAAGTTAAAATCACAGAATTCACTACTCCAGCGGAAAATAGGCTGGTTGAAGCTGAATGCCAAGACACAACAGAGAGCTCAAGTTCAAGTTCTTTCGATGGCACAGTTTCTGACACTGAGGATGCAACTAACACCTTCGATTCAGAAGCTGGATCGGATTTATTTGATGATAATTCCTTGACCCTGGATATTAATGGATTTAGTGACCTATTGAGGATGAGGTATGATTGATACCCCTTCATTTTGGTTGCCAATTGACGATAAAGAAGGTCAGGGTCTGGCTTTGACAAACCAGACTCATATTGAAGGCACATTTACCATATTGCATTAGTGGCTTTTGCTGCTTTACACGTTGACATCTTTTCTCAAAGAATAAGAACATGGGATTTCTTCATTCATCACATTTGTGTAATATGTACAATTTGATACCTATTTGGGCACTTATTCCATATTTACCTTGATACTGTTTATTCATGCTAATGGTCTTTCAGGAAGAAAAAATTGACCTCTCACTGGAGGACATTTATTCGACCTCTCATGTGGCGATGTAAATGGGTTGAATTACAAGTCAAGAAGTTAAGAGCTCAATCTCTAAAGTATGACAGGGAACTTGCAGGTGATGATAAAAGAAACTTCCCTGTGGAAGGTTTTAGCCCAAATTCACTTCCATTTCCAAGTGATGGCCCAACTGATAAAGTTATGAAGAGAAAAAAAAGGAGAAGAATCGAAGACACAGTAGATTTATCATCATATATGTCAAAACATAACCTATTTTCTTATTATGGTACAAATTATTCCATCTTTTTGGTGTTTGTTACAAAATTTTGCCTATTTCGAGGTTCTTTCTTGGTGGATTTCTGTCTGTGGTTATGACTTTGTTAATCTTTATTTGACAGAAAACAAGATTCACACAGCTGATGGTTCTGCTTTGGATGAAGGTTGGGGCAATCAAGGTGAGGTTGAGATGTTTACAGTCCTAGTTCTGATCAGTGTGTGTCTTTACTGCATTGGATGAATGATTAAACAGCAATCTGAATACTTTAGTGTAAAGTTTCTGTGTGTAATTTTTGGATTAATATTGCATCATGTTGTTTGGTTACTTCATCTCTCTGCTTATCATAGTAAATTCTCTTTCCTGGAACAATCAACTGTTTTGGCAAAATATCTGTTTCATACATATTTTTTGGATGACATTTTTCTTTCCTTTTTTATATTTCATTGTCCTGAAGGTTTACATCAGTTTGTACATCATTTTTCCTAGCATGAGTGCTCAAGTGGTGTTTGTTGTCAATATACTGATACTGGTGTTTTCCAGTGAGTTAATTAATAAAGGTTATTTGATGCTATTTGATCATTGAACAATCCAGAGAATGTAAAATGACAAACATACAACAACAACAACTAAGCCTTTATCCCACTAAGTGGGGTTGGCTATATGGATCAAATTTCGCCGCCGTGCTTGATTTAAGCTCATTTACTCATTTATATTTAAATATAACATATCTTTTCTTATAGTTTGTTTATAATTCATTTTTTGGTCTTCCTCTTCCCCCTTTAATTTGAAATAAAATGACAAATGTAATTTAAATATTAAGAATAATTAAGTGAGATGCTTTTGTTCTTCATTTGGACCATGAATATGTGTATGCTAACATAAAGATCCAAGAAGGTGAATTTGGCTGGTTTTTATTGTAGTTTTTTCACTTTTGTTACCAGTGAACTCCACAGATAAGATCAATGGCAGTGATGAGTCTGAAGTCAATGGGGACAGATTATGGCTTGAATCAGAGGATGGCAGTAATTCACTAGAAGAATTGTTGAGACATATTGGGCTTTTGAAGATGCAAGTTAGCTGGATGAGGTCTAGGCTCGATAAGCTAATGATTGAAAATGCTGGAAAGTTTGCTTGTGCTGATAGCTTGGGCTTGGTTATAGCATCTAATTTGACCAGCTCTGCCCGATCTCCTACCTCTCCTCCAAACATTGGGGACAGAATGCCAGTAGGATCTTCTAATATCCCATCTCAGCTTATACCACCCTATAATATGGGTAATATGGTTATCCCTGGAGGTCCAGTTCCCAGTCACAGAGAAGTGTCCTATATTCCAGATGTAACTGAAGGCACAGATCAGTCTCTTCTGAGGGGTGCGTTTATAAAAGTAAGTTTTCATCCAGAAATTACTTGCATTTTACCAGCATAAGTTCTGCCAGCAGTTGCTAAGGCATCTTTCATTCTTTTTCTTTTTAGGTGTTATTACTCCTAAGATTTCATTTTGGGCAAAATGATCGATCCTACTTTTACGTTTGTCTTCTTTTATTTCCTCTTTGGCTTTTCTTCTTATTGCAAGTGGTGGCATTGGGACTGAAACTTGGGACTTTTTCTTGTTAGCGAAAATGAAAGTGAAGTAGTTGTAATACTTTGTGGTGGAGTAGGGACCATGACATCATAATTGCCCGAAAAACCTATTGACTTGATATCTTACCTGGTGCACTATGTATATGTTATACGTTCTTTTCTTGTAAGTTTCTAGTTGCAGTCAAATAACTCATTGTTCTTTCAGACAGAAGATGAAATATTGATATACGATGAGAGATTTAAGGTGGGGATGAATAACTACGATCTCAGTATCCAGCCCACGGAAAAGCCCCTAGTAATGAAGGAAGAGTCAGGCAGCATCTTCACTAAAGCTCTTACAGAGCGTGAACTGCAAACAGATCTTCAACCAGCTTTAAAAGTACGCTCCATTGCCAAGTTAACTGCTGCTAAGAACAGAAGGAAAAGGGGGAGACGGAAGGCTGGTTCTGGCAAGCGGAGCCGTAGATCGTCGGGTTAACTCCCACATACTTTCAGGAATGTGGTTCTGTATGCCATCCAATGTGGTTTTGATCGAATGAGGCGCTTGAATAACTGTAAATTGCAGACTAAAGAATTTTATATATGCAATTATATTACCGATGTCTTTCTTTTAAAGGAAATGTATATATCATTTCTTGCATTAGTTCTGTACATGCAGGATCTATTCTTTTTGGCCCAAAATGTGATTTTATATGGATGCTATTCAGGATACAACAATAGCAGTTCCAGCCATTTATCCCAGAATATGGAGGATTTAAGATTTCCTTGTGTCTGCTTATTAAAAAGTTCAGAAAAAATGATTTATGCAGTCGGTCTGTTCTTGTAGCAGCGATCTCAGTGTTTTATGCATTTATGATGATATTCTGGATTAGAGATCTCCTGGGTGGAAATTGTAAAGATTGAATTTGTTAGATAACTGCCGCTTTAAACTTCATCCTCAATTTTAGGCAGCTGTTGGGTACATTTTCTCACGGTTCATAGAGCAGAAAAATTTTCAAACTCTTCACTATTGCCCGTGGGACAGTTTACCCAGCATTGCATAACGGGATAGCAAAAATGTGACAGCGAAAACTCATGCAATATAATCACAGATCTGCTTCAAAGATCAAGAAAACGTGAAAATTCTATATTATTTGTGTCCTCGTAAGGAGAACTGTGTGTTCAGGATGCCACTTGTCCTAAGAACATTTTCCTGGATAGTTTTACGGAGATGAGGGCAAGCACAGTTGCTGTTGGCACGAAAACAACATCAGGAATAGCCTTAATCAATTTGAGTTGTGGCACAGTCTCCCCTGCTCTCTTGGCTGCCATTGCTGCCGGAGCTGTAACAAGCCCAGTGATGAGGGTGGAATCATCTAGCCTGCTAAGATTCAACTGCTGCTTCATGAATTTCATGAACAGCGTTTTCTTCCCTGAATCATTGGCTAAACTCCAGTCTTTAAAACATGCCTGTTCACGGTGATGTGTGTTCATTAGTAAACTTCTGCCTCCCTGCCTCTGTGTGTGTGTGTGTGTGTGCATGCGTGTGTGTGTGTGTGTGAGAGAGAGATACCTCGACTTCTTTTAGAGGTGGAACATCGTAGTGTTTACCAGGTAATGCAGCATTGACCGTGCTGAAAATAGTTCAATATCAAGAAATGGATAGTATGACAAAGGATCAAATATTACTAGCATTAATTTTTTTTTCAAATTTATAATTTTAGTTATGTTGAAAATAGATTTGTTGTTGTTATAATTTTAGTTATGTTTGGAACAAATGGAGAAATGTTGTAAAATATTATTGAAATTGAAGGAAAAATTTTATCGTGGCCAGAAAAACAATAGAAAATGAGGAACACCAAATGAACAGAAGAAAATTTTCATAAACTCGTCTTTGATTGTCTAGAACTCAATTCCCAAATTAGAGACTTCAGAAGATTATGGCAAGTTCTGTTTGAGAAAATAAATCAAAGCGTGTGAATTGCATCACCAAGTTAACTGGTAAAGGTAAACCTTACCTGAAGATGTCAAGAATTGCCGTGTGGAAATCCTCAAAGTTGTTGACATCTTTCTGTATAAACTGCCGATAAAGTGTCCCCATCACCAAGCTTAACATCTGTGCTGTCGGCAAACCTATGAAAGCAAACAAAGTTTGAGGTTTTCGCATACATTTGCCTAGTGAAATCAAGGGCAGAAATTATTTCATTGCTAAGGGAAATAATAACTCGAGCATGAATGAAAGCTAAAGTAGAAGATTCACCCTTTCCCATGAAGCTCGTGAATGCACCCATTTTGCAGAAATGAACATGATGCACTGGAGGACAATATATTGTATATATATTACAACAGAAACAGTACCTAAGAAGTTTGGCATAGCTTGTTAATTGAGGTGGTCATTGCAAGCAAGGAATCTACTACCAGGTTTATATATAAAACTGTTAACATGATTCCTAGCTTCTTTCTTGCTGTCCCTTCAAATGAGTAAAGGATTAAATATCATACAATAGCACATGCTGGCCTTAACTCAATGTGGGTGTAGCCTAAACCTTAATTGGACACCATCAAAAAGGATAATTCAAACTAAACATATAATTAACAATTTCATTTACCCTTTAGCAAGTTTCAGTTAGTTGTTCAATCATCTCAATCAGACACTCAAGCTGGGTGCCGTCTCCCATCATCAAAAATATTCTCGTCTTTGAATGAATAAAGATCAAGATGAAAGCTTTATGAGCATTATATGTATATGCACGTGTCTTTCATAAATAATCTATTATGGTACATGACTCCATGGACCTTCAACTTGCATGGGTAATCTGCAAAAAATCTCTGATCATTCCAGTAGGTAACTCAATCAGCAACCTTGAGTCTTTCTCAAGCTTCAATCAAATTAAGTTTTTCTGGAAAATAAGCACTCTTTGCCTTCATGTGCAACTGCAAATGATCCAGGGTGAAGTGTATTAACCCTGACTGCAAGTGCAGCTTATCCCCAGCTACAAACTCGCAAATCCTACGATTGATCTCAATTATACTACAGCCTGCCTCTTTCTTTGCCCCTTTTTTGCTCATCAAACCTTTGATTTCCTCTACATTATTCCATCTTCTCTCAGAGGCATACAAATTTCTTAACATAATGTAGTTCCCATCATTCCAAGGCTCCATATCAATTGCCTTTCTGAGTACTCTCTCGGCCCTTGAAATATCTTTAGCATAATAACAAGCAAAAAGAAACGAACTTAATATTATTCCATTAACCTCATAAGGCATACTATCAATCAAGCTTTCAGCTTCATCTAGACATCCTGCTCTGCCCAACAGGTCTACTAGACAACCATAATGGTCAATCCTTGGGGTGAGCCCAAACTCTTCCATTGCCTTAAACCATCTCTTTCCTTCCTCGACTAAACCTCCATGGTTGCAGGCTGATAAAACACCAAGCATAGTTACCTCATTCGGCTTGAAACCCTTGCTCTTCATCTCCAAAAATACCGCTAAACCTTCCTCAGCACGCCCATTTACTGCCAACCCATTTATCAAAGCGTTCCATATAGATATTTCTCTTACTTGCGTACTATGAAAAACATCTCTAGCTTTTTTTATTTCGCCACATTTAGCATACATATCAATTAATGCGGTGCAAACATTTGAAGATCTATCTAAATTTTTCCTCCTTGCAAAATGGTAAACCCAATTTCCCAATTCCAGTGCACCCAGATCAGCAATAGCTGGAAGGACACTAACAAGAGTAATATCATCTGGTTGGATGGTCGTTACCATTTGCAGTTGATGAAACAAGCTCAAAGACTCGTGGGGTTGCTTATTTTGGCAATATCCCCCAATCATTGCATTCCAAGAAAACAAATTTCTCTCTGGCATAGCATCAAATAACAATCTAGCTTCACCAACATCACCAACATTACAATACCCGACAATCATACTAGTCCAAGACACCACATTCCTCTCTGGCATTGTTTCAAACAAACTCCTAGCCAACCCCATCTCCAGCATCTTTACATGAGCATCAATCATCACATTATAAGCTGCCACATCTTTCCCGGGCATAAAATAAAAAAGCCCCATAGCAGAACCCATATCCCCACTTTTCACGTACCCATCAATGAGAGCAGTCCACGAGACCGAACTCCTTTCAGTCATTTCATCAAACAGTTTTCTCGCAAGCCCCATTTCCCCAAACTTGCCATACATATCCACCAATGCTGTCGCCACATACAAATTCGACACAAAACCACTTTTCACTACATGATTATGAACTCCCAAACCCTCACAGAATGCCAAATTAAGCCCACAACACTTGGCAAGACTCGAAAACGTATAATTATCCGGCTTAAACCCGGCATTTCTCAATAGATATCTGTACAAAATCGTAGCTTCAGTGAATTGACGAGTATTTAAATGGGATTTAATCATAGTATTGCATAGAAAAGTATCGTCCTTTCGAGAGCTCAAGTCAAATATACGGCGAGCATGGCTTATACCGAAAAATGGGTCGGCGGAGGCAAAGGTGGTGATGAGTTTAGTGAGGAGGTTAACGTTGGTTTGGAGGGCGTTCCGGAGCATAAAAGCGTGGATTTGGAGAAGGGTCGTTTTGGTGTTCCTCTGTTGGAGAAGAAAGAGGCACATTTTCTCTCCTGAGCTCCATATCCATTCCGTTTCTCTTTGATTCATTGATTTGGAGTTTTCATTGCCTCTCCTCTCTCTTCATACAGTCATTTCAATTCTTTTACACTATGACGAGGAAAATGCGTGATATGATAAGCTGTAGGTAACTGCACGCCTTGGTGAAACCATCAAGAGGCGTAAATTTATTGCTAGTTCAACATTGCGCCTGTTATAGTGAAACCATCATCAACACATATCTAAGCCTTTTTATCTCGATATCGGCTATATAGATCAAATTTTGTAATCGTATTTGACTATATGTAGACCAAATCTGCTTTATAGATCAAATTTACCATCGTATTCGAATATATATAGATCAAATTTCACCATCGTGTAAAATATGTGAATTTATACATCCGGTAGTTAAAAGGAAAAATTTCTATTTTATTACTCAATGCATTCTACAAAATATGTGTACAGAGGAAGTTAAAAGGAGAATAGAAATGTTTAAATCAACAACTTGTATAAATATATTGAATGTAGATTGAATCTTGTTGATTAAATACTGTTTTTTGTGATTTTCCATTTGTGAATGGACAATAAGAAGGAAAAAATTTCTAAGGGAAACAAAAAAATGGTATAAGTCAGATCAAACAGTGTAGTTGTTGTTCATGTTATCAATGTCTAATCCCTTCAACTTCACAACAGACTCCACCTTGCCTTTAAGGGTATGAATCTCTCTCAGCCTACAAAATCAAGAAACTGTTAATTACACAAAGGAAATGAACTTCTTTCTATCTGTTTCTTTTTTTCTTTTAGCTTTGGACCTTTGAAAATTGTGCATAAATATGTATGACTTATAAGGGATGGTTGTGGACGAATAATGTTAAGTAATTGACAAAAAATCCCAGAAATCTAACCTTGCAATCTCAGCACGCTTTTTAGCTTCTTCAGCCATCTTATTCATTTCTTTAAATGTTGAGCTGCGTTCAAAAAACTTCTTTGGATCATCGCTAGAAAGGCCGTGAAGTGTCCGTTGTTCAGCTGCCCATGCAGCCTCACGAGCTTCTTTTCCGAAGTCCTTTTCGTTGGTAAATGCAATCTGGTAATAAGAAATGAAAAGGGACAAATGTGAATGTTGGTATATTCTTATTAAACCTCAAGAAAATGCACAGAATGCAGAAGGATTTGAGCTGGAACTTACTCTATTTTCTACAGCCAGACCCCAGGCTCTTCCACTCAGTGCATATCTAACCAAGAATTTTACAGGATCAAGAAGCATGTAAGTCAGAATGTTGTATAGCCAGATGACACCAGCCCATCCCCAGCCAATCTTTGTAATTCCAGCAAATCCCCATGTTCCCTTGGCAGATATTACCGTCGCAATCTGCATAAGGGGAAATGTTGTTAATTCAAGAATCTTGAATGTTGTCACAAGCAGAGAGTTTGAAGAAATTGTGCAGCAGAATATGTTACCAGCTGTGCGAGAACAAATGCTATCACCAGCAGGACACCAGGACGCTCTGAGAAAGACCAGCCTCTAGAGCGAGTCACAAAAATGAGGGCCTGACTGATTGTGCTAACTTGAAGATAAACAGCAGATGCCATCATTTCTTGAAGGTGCTTAAATTCCCCAGGTTTTGAAAAATCATAACTGTGCTTGTTCAAATTCTTTACATTGAAAGCATTCTGCCAATGAATATGAATGAAGTGTATTCAATTATATAGGTGAAAGCACAGAAAGATGATGGTTTCGACTTATTTCGAACAATGTATAAGGCTAATAAGTCAACATGGGCTGTCATCTATAACTTTGAGCAGCATAATTCTTGGTTGAATTACCTTGAAAAAGTCAGTTTCATAAGCTGCCCAAAAGAATATTACAGTTGTTACAGCCATGTAAGTACCAAGAGCAACTCCTGTGGCAAAAATCTCACTAAGCTTCCAACTGTCTGGGAATGGGGAAGGTTTGACCCTATCTTTGGAAATTGTCATGATTGTACCTGGACAAACAAAAAGATTCTCAATATCAGGAATGGGATTTGTGAAAGTAGCCTAATGATACTATCAACTGATTGCAATATGCTAACCATCATTAAGGATAGCAATGACAAGAACCATGAATGGAGGGAAGTCGAACTTCCATATTACTGTCAGCAACATAAATCCCAACTGCAAAACCAACCAGCAGGTATAAGACAAGAGAAAAGAATGCCTGTTTCCATAGAGTATCAAAAATAATTTATTTGCAGTGAAAACATACCACAATACGGATTGTAATAGACACGGCGTAAATCTGCAGAAGAAAAGGACTACTTTCAGTCTTGATTATCATTTTTGCAAAATTCATGTCTCTACTTAAAACTGTGAGGTATTCATTACCGTGTAGTTTTTCATTCTCTGGAAGATTGCACGGCTTGTAAGGACAGCACTAATGATTACACTTAAACCGGGCTCTGTTAGAACTATGTCAGAAGCACCACGAGCAGCATCAGTTGAATCTGCTACTGCAATTCCTATGTCTGCTATCTTTAGTGCAGGTGCATCATTCACACCATCTCCAGTCATTCCACAAATGTGCTTTCTTGTTTGAAGTCTTTTAACAATCTCGTACTTGTGTTCTGCCAAGGATGCAAGAAAATAGAAGATGATGAAAGGGTATAATGATCTAGTTTGCATTTATGCTCTAGTTGGAAGCAATTTGAATGTTAGAACCGCAAGAATTACCAGGAAAGACGCCAGCAAAACCATCAGCTTTCTCGATGAGTTCGTCTATTGGTAGAGCTGCAACTGCTTCATCTTTGCTTCCACCAAGCAAAGATGAGGAAGGATACATATTAGTGCCCATTCCCAGCCGTCTTCCTGTTTCCTTAGCTATTGCCAACTGATCACCGGTTATCATTTTGACGCTCACTCCCAAGTCAAGAGCTCTCCTAATTGTTTCTGCACTATCATGGCGGGGTGGATCAAAAAGAGGGAGAAGGCCAGCAAATTCCCAGGGGCCTCCAGGACTTTCTTTGTTGCCTTCTGGTACTTCCTACACAGAAAAAGATGGCACAATTTTTATCAGTATTGGCAAGCAAAATGTAGATTCACAAACAGAATGAGCCTCAAGTACCTGAAAAGCAACACCAAGAGAACGAAGCCCACGGTCAGCAAATTTGCCAATAACTGAATGTACCTTCTTCTCAATTGCTGATTTATTATGGGCCAGATTAAGAATCTAAGAGAACATCATTGAAGATTTCAGATGTTTCAAATTTGGATATGGGGTATTGCCTGTGATATTTACAAGTTGAACTTGAAGATTTTACCTGTTCAGGTGCACCTTTGCTCACTCTATGCATTCTACCAGCTTTATCTATGTATGTCAGCGCTGTTCTTTTGTCAGTTGGATTGAATGGGAGGAAGTGAACTTCTTGAATTCCAGCTCGTGCCTTGTAACCGCAAAATCATAATCATTTTCTTACTGAATATATGGAAAGCAGTCTTCACAAGCAAAATGTACCAATAAATCGCATACCTCCTTAGGATCTGCTAGCATTGAAACAATTGCAGTGTCAATAGCATCTTGATTCTCTGTTCTCGATGCTCTTGCTGCCATCAGTACAATTGTGTCCTTGTCAAGACCTTTAGCTATAATCTGCATTGATAATAGTCCCTTCAATATGACCAGAAGTTGCACATTTCCATATATTTGACTATCAAGTTTAACCAATCTCAGGTATCAAAGTAAATCTTGATTCAGGGACAGAAGATAATTATTCCATTCTCCAGGCTTTCAAATCAAAATCATTTGAGATTGTCCAGTATATGTCTTAATCTCCACATGAAGGAGTTTATGTTCAAATGAAATATCATGGTTAGATCACCTATGATAGAGAATAATAGTAAGCGGTTCATAACGAAATGTATGAGGGAGTAAAGTATAACCTCAATCATATTCTTGTCCACTGTCAGCTTGTTAAGTGTGAGTGTGCCTGTTTTATCACTGCATAACACATCCATCCCGGCCATTTCCTCAATTGCAGTCATTCTTTTTGTTATTGCACCCTGCATAAAAATGTTTATCATACATTGGAAAATGACTATTCTAATTTCTACGAAACGAAAAGACTCGCTGCATGATTTGCCACATACTTGTTGGGACAAACGATGTGATCCTATTGCCATGGTAACAGAGAGTACAGTGGGCATTGCGATTGGAATTCCGCCAATGAGAAGTACAAGAAGGTTATCGATACCAGTTCGGTAGGATCTCCCTTGAATAGCATATATAACAATAATCTCAATAACCATCCCAACAGCAATGGAGCAAATGCAGAAGTTTCCTATGGCTGTTAAAACCTGCCAAAAGATCATTTGAGGAGTATTGCTTATCTTAAGAGATGAAAACAAATGCTATATTTGTAAATAGGA
Organism: Ophiorrhiza pumila; assembly: GCA_016586305.1. NCBI lineage: Eukaryota > Viridiplantae > Streptophyta > Magnoliopsida > Gentianales > Rubiaceae > Ophiorrhiza > Ophiorrhiza pumila. The sequence continues at coordinate 4,154,878 of BLIW01000002.1, forward strand.
ATGCAGAATTAATGGAGCAACATACCTTTTGGAAATGACCAACATGAGTGGTGTTTTCCACAAGATGAGCTGCTTTTCCAAAGAAAGTATGAACTCCTGTAGCTATGACTACTGCTTCAATTTCACCTTGCTTACATGTTGAACCTGAATAAACCCCATCACCTGGATTCTTGGTAACTGGCAGGGATTCTCCAGTAAGGGCAGACTTTTACAATAGTAAAATGTCCAACAAAGGAGAGCAAACCAGTCAGGATTTTGCAAATCATGCATCTTTGCTCAGCACAATTATGCAAAATGAAGCAAGAATGATCCAGAGACTTGATGCATTGATATGCAAACACACTCAAGTTCTATTCATAGGCATTTACACTGATTGGTCATTTTTCAAAGGGATAGTCCAGTACCTGATCTATCTTTAATGGATCTCCTTCCAGGAGACGTGCATCAGCTGGAATAATGTCGCCCAATTTGATACTAACAATATCTCCAGGAACTAACATTGAAGCATCTTCCTCACTCCATTTGCCATCACGCAAGGCCTGGAAAAAAATAACTGTAAAAGTTACAAGGAAGAAGCAGTAATACATCATATTGTCCTTGAGTGGTAAATTTATGTTCTTGAGAAATGATCTGCAGTTGAACCTTCGCTTTTGGAGCCAAGCGAGCCATAAGGGCAGCAGCTGCATTTCCAGCATTATTCTCCTCGATAAAACTGATAGTTGAGTTGATAATAAGCAAAAGTATGATACCAACAAAATCTTGAACATCTGGCCCTTTGTTCTGCAGGAAAGAATGATTTACTATATGTAATTAGCATGGATAAAGGTCAGAAGTTGCTTTTGACAGAAACAACAATCTGATTGTTGCTTAGAAATTTAAGATTCCCTTAGCCAAAAAACTTTCATCTTGTTCAAAATAAACGAGAGATCAAATACATTATACATACAATTCAAGGCCATTGTTAGAGAAATCAATACATAAACCGCTTGTTAAGATCCACTTTTCAGATTGAGTGATCCAATTCCAAACAGGTGTTTAAGGAAACTGTTACTAACATATTTGGATACAAAGAAGTAAAACGAGTCTTACTCCTCCATTTGCAAGAGCAATGGACATAATGGCAGCTGCCTCCATGACCCAAGACAGAGGATTCCACATAAATCCCAAAAACTTCAATATTTTACTTTCCTGAGAGAGTAAGATCAGAAGGAAATGTCAAATTCAGAAAAAAAAAAAGAAGAAACAAAGGTACATGATTGTCAGCAGACGAAGAGATGATCTGACCTTTTTCTCTTCAAGTTTATTGTAGCCAAACAAATCTAAACGCTGTTTAACTGCATCTGAGCTCAAACCTGTCCTGCTACATTTTAGATGCTCGAAAACTTCTTCAAGAGGAATGCTCTCCTGCAAAATGTAAATTCAGAATCCATCAACAAGAGGGATAGAGCTATAGAAGTCAATGATTTGATAGAAATTCTCTTTATAGTATTCTTTTATATCTCAAGGACGATCTCTTAAGTTATCCAACGCGAATATAACATCAAGCCATGGGTTGTATTGAAGGCAGAGATTAATTCAGATGCACACAACAAGTAAGTTGCAAACTGTAGGTGCAATGTATATATATATATTCTTGTACTCATTTACCATTTTTGAGAATGCAGCTTTGAATTGGGGTTTTGCAGTATTCATGGTGTCAAAAACTTTCATGAAGAAAGTGCAAGCAAGCTTAAAACATGCAAATAATTAACCAAGATCTTAAACCATCTCAAACAAAAGGGCTTATATATCAAGAACAAACATTTTTAAGCTGGCTGGCAACACACTTACCAGATCAACAGCTTCCCTTACAACTTCATTAAGTGCAAATGATTTCTCATCCATCATTAACCACAGCCACAAGCGTTATCTAAAGAGTCTGCATATCAGTACAAGCATTTGCAATGAACTCACAAACTCGTCATATAGAGATCCAAATTTCAAGAAATAACATGAAAAATCAAACACATGCACCTTTAAAACTAAAGTGGCTTCACAAATTCACATTAGCAAAATTAATGCTGCAATAGTCTTGCTAGCTTGAGTTGCTCTGCCACCACCTTAGTTTTGGCAAATGCACTAAAGGGGTGGTGAGTTTTTCAAGAATGTACAAGACATGAAACTATATATGCAACAATAAGAATGTCAAACAAACTAGGAAAAACCCCTCCGTAAGAGTTAAAAAAATTAAAGAAGAGATGTGAAGGATCCAGATGGAAAGAGCGTATTCGCCTCTCATATTGAATGATTATGGGAAGGATTTGCCGGCTTAGATTGCAACCTGATCAACATGTAAGTTATGGACACATAAAGATTAAAGAATTGGTTGGATTTTTTTAATTATGAAGTTGTTTGCCGCCATTTGACGGCCTGCCTTGGCAAATGCATTCCATTCTTGTGTACCTTCCAAAATTTTTGGGATTTCAGTTAATTTAGGAATATGCATGATAAGTTAAGTTGGATGAACTCATTCAATTCATTTGGTTGGCAAATTGTCCACACTTTTTGGTCGTAACACTGCTCCAAGAAAAGAAGTAAAACCGAATTTACAATCATCAAACTAATGTAAATAAATTTGTTTACTGAAACTTTCTCATTCCAAAAACCAAACGTTAATCATTGAAAGCTATGGTATGCGAAATACTCAACAAGCTACTCATGCATGCATGTTTTACTTATATAAAGTTCCATAATTTTCATCATTTTACTGTCAAAATTGATTCTTAAAATCTCAAATGACTTTGAAGGTCGATCGAAAACTTGATGCCTTCTGCTAATCGTTCCACGTACGGAACTTTTTCTGTACGTTTTATCGCTTAGTTCTCAACTCTATCAATAAGACAACAAAATCAATCTTGCAAAGAACGGTTGAAAGACTTGTTCAAGAGTTGAACATCCATCCACCAAAGTCCCTTTCTCAGCTGTAAAATCAATCCATTTTTTTATTACAAGGGGCCAAAAGGGATGATCAATCTTCATCTCATGTCCAAATTTGAAGTCCCAAATGTAAGATTATTTTCTTAATGATCAAAGTCTTGATTGAGTCTTTAAGAAAGACAACAAATAATATGTATATATATATGTAGGTTTAACCGTTTGAGTCGCGAAGTTGCGATGAGGTCTATGAATGAGCAGACAGTAAACAAAACAGAAAAAAGAAGAAATGAATCCAAGTTATGATCAATTTCCAATATGTAACATTTAATGGACCTGGTAATTTCTATTATAATAATTACTTCCCAAATCAAATCTTCTCTTCTTTTGTCCCTTTTTTTTTGTTATTCCTTTTTCTTTTTATTGGAGGGCTAATCCCTTTAGTTTTATAAGAATATCAATCAATGTAAACTTTTTTGTTTTGCTTGAGTCAAATGAGAATATTTTTTGCATATTTTGTCAGGTTAAGCCATATGTTTAGATTTTCAGTTCGTAATTTTTCATGTGCCATATGTTTCTATCTACGTAATTTAACAAAAAGATCTTTAAACAATCGAGTTTTCTTTTCTTACTTTGTCAGCATCCACAGATGTTCACTTAAAGTGGGATCAAAGAACATAAGTTGACTAACCAAGAACTGATGAGGAAATCAAAAGTTTGCCCGCCTTTTTGTACAACTTCTTTAGTGTGTATTTATATTTTCTTAGTGAAGTTCTCAAAGCAAAATTTTGGAAAAGATAATGAGAATCGGAATGGATACATAACAATTAGGGGAAAGATGGGAAAGAAAAAACAGTACAGTAGGAATTAACATTGATGTGCTTACTGACTCATGGTACATGAACAAAACAACAAATTTTCATGCTTTATTTACACGAAGAAGAGGTTCTGACTCTAAAAAAGAAGCATTCCTATCAGGACCAAAAGTGCACTCAACTTACATCCAAATTCTCAATGATTTCAAAATGCATCTGTAAACTAGGAGGCCTATCAGCGAAATATAATCTCTCCCGAATGATTAATTTCCCCATGTTTCTTCGAGCTGCTAATTTTAGCAGGCGAAACAGTTCATTTTTTTCCTTGCGGATCCACATTCGCCAACTGTCACACCATTGCCTTGGAGTTCCATGAAGGATGAACCGCATTCCAAAAGATCTTCTTGCAAGATGGTCTGAGAAACGCTCAATGATTTCCTTGTTAGTAAGATAGGCCCCTTCCGTATTCAAGCCAACATCCACATAATGGATCTCCGCTATGCTGTTTAAGAGATCTTCTTTTGAAGTGGGTATGACTTGATCCTCCTCCCAGATGTGTCCTCCATTCACCATGGCCTTGTTTGCTTGGTTTCCCGTTCTGAAGGGTTGGACCTCTACTGAACCCAGCTCAGTAAGCAGCTGGTTAAGTATAACACCACCCTTACTAAATCCAAGGACCAGGGTTTTTGGTTTGCGTAAAACCGAAGTGGAAGGTTCAACTTGAGATGGACCTTTCTGCACCCCTAGAATGACATATTTTGCCTGCAACAGCCACATCAATGATCTGAAGATCACATAAGGGGAGCAAATACAAAGTGAGAGCAAATTAAAAGGTAGAAAAGAACTCATCTAATTTGACATGAGGATTACATAAATGATACTACTATTTGAATGTGCTAAATCACCAACTTTAGAAATCTCAATCCTGTGGGTTTCATAAACCAGAGACCTATCTCCACTGTTGTTGTTACCAATCGAAAATGGATATGTAGCCCAATAAACTATAGGAGTGGTATGATTTTTTCTGTCACAAACTAGGCTTGTTTTGTATTTGAGTTCCTTCCTTTTATGTTGTCTGGTTTAGTCAGAAGGATATTATAATAGAACTTTGATGCATTCTTAAAGGAGTTATTCCTGGTGAAGGTACTATTAATTAAGATTCAGTATTTTGTGATTAGTCTCCTACTGTATAACCAAATGGTTTGTTAGTTCTTTCTGTGTTTCTTTTCGTGTTAAGTAATCGGTCTCCACACTTCATATATCTTGCATCACAGACCTGAAGCTATCCCATTTCCTTTTTCATTTTGAGCTCTATTATTTCAGCCAAATCATTCCTAGAGCCAGGTAGCCTTTTGCAGCCGATCAGGAACTACAAAGCCATGTCATGACATCATTCTGATGTCAAACTTATTGACCTACATTACCTATGAAGGTAATACAGAAAGCACAATGTTTCGTCTCGAAACCCAAAAGCAAACAATATATTCAACCTCTGTCAACCAATAGCAGATAATGTGGCGAGAACACACACAGAGAACAAAAGATCTACCCTGTGGACCAATGTCAAGATATCTCTTTACAAGAAGCCAAACCAAACAATAGGTCAGGTGCAAAAAAGCTTCTAATCCTCTGTGTGCTAGAGCATTTGAAAATGACATTCTGCAATATTTTCTAGGAGAAATTTCACAGCTCAAGACTAATATTTTGTCAACTGAACAATCAGTGAGAACAAAAAATACCATGATCGCTTAAATTTTAGAATCATGCAGGGCAAATGTACAAAGGTCAGTCAGTAAATATTACCTCCTTCAAACAGTTAGCCATAAGCAAGACAATTGATGAAGAAGCTGGAAATCCTGTGGCATCATAGCATTTTGGTTCCCCATTTAGGTTCACAGCTGGAATAAAATCATTGTAAACAGCAAATGGACCATTGAAAAGGGATGCCTCAACAACCCAAGCATTGACAGTGGACCCAAACTTTGAAACCAAAATTTCAGCAATCTTCTGCAGATCTGATAACCTCTCTATTACAAGATTTCCTGTTCCTTCAACTTGATCTCCATTGAAGAAGATGGCATTTGCAGAAGGCGTCTGCCCTTACACAAAATAAAGTTCGTTACTTTACCTTTTACAGAGAGAATGTGGGCACAAAATCCCATATTTTAGAAGCCCAGATAGCTGTTGGAAGTACATCTACTAATTTTTATTAAAGCGAGTCAATTCTAGATTTTGATATTTTGAATTCTATTCGCAATGTTATACTTTCCATCTTTAAGTATTTTCTCGAATTTACTAGCAGATATTATACTATCACAGGATAGCTGCAGCATATATCAAAGCTTGTAACATGAAAATATTTCTTCAATTCTCACATTCAATTTTTAGCATTTTTTTTCCCCATAATAACAGAAAATCAAACGAGAATTTGCCACACATATGAAGCATCCAAATCACGAAAATTCAGACTCAGTTACTGATAAAAACAACCAGAAGTTAGAAAATTATAAATTTAAAGCATCCCATAATCTAAATGAAACTTCTGATTTACAAAACGAAAATACAGAACCCACCGTAAGAGTTTTGGTAGAAGACGAAAGGCAAAGAGATACAGCAACCCTATACAAAGTGGTGCTATTTGGATGCAACGGCACTTTCAGAATTCCGCTCCATCGATCCATGAAAAACTTTCTGCCAACAAACACATAATATAAGTAACAGCAGACATTAACACACAGGGTGAATACTGAAACACCCCAAAAAAAAAACACACAAACACACACACGACACATTATCACTTCCATGAATGACGGTAACAACGGAGCATATTACCAGCTCATATAAGCCGCAGGAAAGAAAACCCAGAAAATGTCAGCTGAGCATTTCATCAAATAGGTCGTAATCATATAGCATTTGAAGATCCGACAAAGGGCAAGAGAAGAGTGCGTTTTAGGGGAGAGGTATGGACCTGAGCTGATTGGGCCTGTCCTGATGTTGGCCGATCGTGTTCTTTGTTCTCTTAAATCCCAGGTTAAGTCCCAAGACATGACTAAGCCCAGTTGTTATTTGGTAATACACAAAGAAAATTCCAACAAATATTTCGTGTGGATATGTTAGTGGTCCAACATAGATCAATTAAACATTAGTTGTAGATTTTGGTGGCATTTCACGAGTATGTTTTTGTATAAATTATAAATATCATCGAAATTAATGATGAATTTTATAAAAAAAAATTACGTCTCTATTTTTATAACACCGTTCACTAAATAGACATTAGCAATATATGTAGGTGAAAAAAGGTACATGAAAACGATCCACAATAGTCCGATTTTGAGTCTTACTGTTTCATCCAAAAAACGTAGCCCACAAAAAATTATGATTTTTCAAAAAATTAACATTTCCATTTCTTTAACACCGTTCACTAAATAGCACATTACCAATATCAGTAATGATAGAGGGTGCGATAACTTTTATGGAATTGGGAATTTTAATGGGCATCATATAGGAGAGAGAGTTATTTATTTTGAATCTTAATATGATTGAACTTATCTTATTTTGATAGATAAGTGATTAAAATATATATATATATAAGAGGATAAATAAACCTCTAAAATTTCTTAATACTGATAATTATTATTTTTAAATAATTACAATTTAATTATAGTAATTTAAAAATCATATTAAAAACTATACTTTTGTATTATATTTGTTTCAACATTAATTATTAACTTACAATTATTAAAAGCATAAATATCACTAAAATAAATCTAAAATTTTTAAGCCCTAACCCAATGAGATTGAACCCTAAGACATGATTTTAATACTAATTTTATCTACAATTATTAAGCCCTAACCTAAATGTGATTCAACTCTACAATATGATTTTAATAATAATTTTAATAAAATCACGTCGTTCAAATCACATAATACTTTTAGTCACTTGTTTATGATTTTGACCATATTTTAATTTTTTTCACTATAAACAATTAAAAGTCTGAGTTAATTATATTGTATAGGTGGGGTGCATGATTATTAGGATAGGAAAAAAAACTTGACATGGTACTCAATGATTTGATGCCTGATAAAGAGATGAATTTTAAACTTTTTATATCAACTAAGACAAATTATCTTTCCTATTTGATACCAATTAGGATTACATATAGTTCGAGTTCCCAATTCGCGTAAGTTTTCGTACTTTCTATCATTACTCTACAAATATATATGGGTGTAAAAAATGACATGAAAACAGTCAACAATAACCAATTTTTGAGTATTGCTATTTTCAGCCAAAAAATGTTGGTTATATCCCACCAAAAATGATGATTTTTCAAAAAATTTACATTTTCACCTTTTTAACACTGTTTCCAAGATAACACATAACCAATATACGTGGGTACAAAAAATGACATGAAAACAGTCCACAGTAGTCAATTTTTGAATTTTGCCGTTTTTAGCCAAAAAATGTGGGTTATAGCCCACAAAAATGATAATTTTTTGAAAAATTTACATTTTCTTTTTTTTAATACCGTTCACCAGAAAACACATTACCAAAATGGTGGCTGCAAAAAATAACATGAAACAGTCCACTATAGCAATTTTTTAGTCTTGCTATTTTCAGTCAAAAAATGCAGTCCACGAAAAATGATAATTTTTCAAAAAATTAACATTTTTATTTTTTTAATACGGTTCACTAGATAGAATATTACCAATATATAGGTGCAAAAAATGACATAAAAACAATCCACAATAGCTAGTTTTTTAATCCTGTTGTTTTAAACCAAAAAATATAGGTTAAATTCCACGAAAAATGATAAATTTTCAACAAATTTACGTTATTTTTTTTAACAATGTTCGTAAGACAACACATTATCAATATAGGTAGGTGCAAAAAATGATATGGAAAAATCCACAATAGTCAGCGTTTGAGTCTTTCTGTTTTGGGCCAAAACTCGTGGGTTATAGCCCACGGAAAATGATGATTTTTCAAAAATTTATATTTTTATTTTTTTTAACAACGTTTACAAGATAAAACATTATCAATATAGATGGGTGCAAAAAATGACATGAAAACAGTTAACAATAACCAGTTTTTGAGTCTTGCAATTTTCACGTAAAAAGTGGGTTATATAGCCTACCAAAAATGATAATTATTCAAAAAAAAATTATATTTTTATTTTTTTTAATACCGTTAACTAGATATCACAATAGAAATATAGGTAAGTGCAAAAAATGACATAAAAACAATTTTCAATAGCCAGTTTTTGAATCTTGCATTTTTAAGCAAAAAAACGTGGGTTATAGCCCACGGAAAATGATGATTTTTAAAAAAAATTATATTTCTATTTTTTAACATCGTTCACTAAATAGCACATTAATTACCACTATAGGTGGATAAAAAAAGGTACATGAAAACAATCCACAATTACCAATTTTTGAGTCATATCGTTTTCAGCCAAAAAAGGTGACCACGAAAAATTATGACTTTTGAAAACATTAACATTTTCATTTTTTTAATACCGTTCACTAGATAACATATTACCAATATATATGCGAAAAAAAAATGACATGAAAATAGTTTACAATAGACAATTTTTGAGTCTTGCAGTTTTCAACTAAAAAATGTGGGTTATAGACCACGAAAAATGATGGTTTTTTTAAAAAATTATATTTTTATTTGTTTTAAAACTGTTCACAAGACAACACATAACCAATATAGGTGGGTGCAAAAAATGACATAAAAACAGTCCCCAATATCCAGTTTTGAATCTTGCTGGGTTTAGCCAAAAAACGGGGGTTATAACCCACAAAAATAATAATTTTTTTAAAAACAAATTATATTTCTATTTTTTTAACATCGTTTACTAGATATCACATTAGTAACATAGGTGGGTGTAAAAAATGAATGAAAATAGTCCCCAATAGCCAGTTTTTGAATCTTGCCAATTTCAACCAAAAAACGTGGGTTAAAACCCACAAAAAATGATGATTTATAAAAAAATTAAATTTTTATTTATTTAACACCGTTCAATAGATAGCACAGTACCAATATAAGTGTGTACAAAAAATTACATGAAAACTGTACATAATAGCCCATTTTTGAGTATTGTTATTTTCAACCAAAAAATGTGCGTTACAGTCCTGGAAAAATTATGAATTTTCAAAATATTTATATTTTAATTTTTTAACACCACTAGATAACACATTACCAATATAGGTGGGTGCAAAAAATGACATGAAAATAGTACACAGTAACCAGTTTTTTAGTCATGCCGTTTTCAACCAAAAAACGTGGCCCACAAAAAATGATAATTTTTCAAAAAATTAACATTTCTATTTTTTAATACCGTTCACTAGATAGCACATTACCAATATATATAGATGCAAAAAATAATATGAAAATAATCCATAATAGCCAGTTTTTTAGTCTTGCCATTGTGAACTAAAAAAATGTGGGTTATAACCCACGAAAAATGATGATTTTTCAAAAAATATACATATTCATTTTTCTAATACCGTTCACAAGATAGTACATTACAAATATAGATGGGTACAAAAAATTATGTGAAAAAAAGTTCATAATAGCCAGTTTTTGAATCTTTCCGCTTCGGGCTAAAACTCGTGTGTTAACCCACGAAAAATTGTGATTTTTCAAAAAATTTACATTTTCATTTTTATAACACCAACATGGGGTTATAAAAAAAAGAACACCGTTCACATGATAACACATTACCTATATAGGTAGGTGAAAAAAATAACATAAAAATAGTTCATAATAGCTAGTTTTTTAGTCTTGCCGTTTTCAGCCAAAAAACGTTGGTTATAACCCACAAAAATGATAATTATAAAAAAAATTTACATTTTTATTTTTTTAACACCGTTGACTAGATATCACATTATCAATATAAGTGTGTGCAAAAATGATATGAAAACAGTCTCAAATAGCCAGTTTTTCAACCAAAAAACGTGGACCACAAAAAATATAATTTTTCATAAAACTAACATTTGCATTATTTAAACACTGTTCACTAGATAGCACATTACCAATATATATGGGTGCAAAACATGACATGAAAACAGTCAACAATAGCCAGTCTTTGAATTTTTCCTTTTTCAGCAAAAAAAATGTTGGTTATACCTCACAAAAAATGATGATTTTTCAAAAACTTTACATTTTTATTTTTTTCACAACGTTTACAAGATAATACATTAATAGTATAGGTGGGTGCAAAAAAGACATAAAAATAGTACACAATAGCCCGTTTTTGTTGTTTTCAACCAAAAATATATGGATTATAGACCACAAAAAATGATAATTATTCAAAAAATTTATATTTCTATTTTTTTAACAACGTTAACTAGATATACATTACCACTATAGGTGGGTGCAAAAAATAACATGTAAACAATCCCCAATAGCAAGTTTTTGAACTTTGTTGTTTTCAGACAAAAAGCGTGGATTATAGGTTACGAAAAACGACGATTATTAAAAAAATTCTATTTCTATTTTTTAATATTGCTCACTAGATAGAACGTTACCAATATAGGTGGGTGTAAAAAATTATATGAAAACAGTTCATAATAGCCAATTTTGGAGTCTTGCCATTTTCAGACAAAAAATGTGGGTTATAGCACATGAAAAATGATGATTTTTCAAAAAATTATATTTTTATTTTTTTCACACCGTTCACAAAATAACACATTACCAATATATGTAGGTGTAAAAAATGACATAAAAACAATCCACAATAGCCAATATTTGAATCTTGCAGTTTTCAACTAAAAAACGAAGGTTATAGCTCACAAAAATTGATAATTATTCAAAAAAATATATTTATATTTTTTAACACCGTTCACTAGACATTATATTACCAATATAAGTGGGTGCAAAAAAATGAAATGAAAACAGTCCACAATAGCCATTTTTTGAATCTTGCCATTTTCAGCCAAAAAAACGTAATTTATAGCCCACGAAAAATGATGATTTTTTTTTTAAAAAATTACATTTTTATTTTTTAACATCGTTCATAAAATATCATATTACCAATATAGGTAGGTGAAAAAAGTACATGAAAACAATCCACAATTGCCAATTTTTTAGTTTTGCAGTTTTCCGCCAAAAAAGTGGCCCATGAATAATTATGATTTTAAAAAAAATTAACATTTTTATATTTTTAACACCGTTCATTAGATAACATATTGTCAATATATATGGGTGCAAAAAATGACATGAAAACAGTCCAAAATAGCTAGTCTTTGAGTCTTACCATTTTCAGCCAAAAAATGTGGGTTATAACCCACAAAAAATTATGATTTTTCAAAAAAAAAATATTTTATTTTTTTAATACCATTCACAAGATAATACATTACCAATATAAGTGGGTGCAAAAAATGACATAAAAACAATCCACTATAGCCAGTTTTTGAGTTTTGTCATTTTCAATAAAAAAAATATGGGTTATAACCCACAATAATGATAATTATTCAAAAAAAAATTGCATTTCTATTTTTTTAATAGTGTTAACTAGATTTCACATTTTCAATATAGGTGAGTGCAAAAAATGACATAAAAATAGTCTTCAATAGCCAGTTTTTTGAATCTTGCTGTTTTCAAGCTAAAAAACGTTGGTAGCCCACGAATTTTTTTTAAAACAAATTACATTTCTATTTTTTTAACACTGTTCACTAGATAGCACATTACTAATATATGTTAGTGGTCGAATGTTGATCGATTAAAAATCAGTTATAGGTTTTGTTGGCATTTCACGACTATATTTTATATAGATTATCATATTCATCCTATAGAAATCAATTATAGTGTTTATGTTTTTGTATAATTTATCAATTTCAATCCTATAGAAATCAATTGTTGTATTTTTTTCGACCGATTTAGCTAAAAACAAATTCTTTTAAATTCTTTGAGTTGGTAAAAAGTTCCATGCAGGAGTCAAAGAAACTAAGAATGCTTAGGCGCAAAAGATGATGCTCTATTAAAAAGCTGGATAATATTCAATTTGCAACAAAGATGAAAGCTTAATTATTTTATTACAAGGACGTTAATTGCATATTAACTGGAATAACATTCAGATTCCCTAGCTAATCCACGAACGCCAACATGAAGATCTGAAACTCTTCCTTTATTCTTCTTTGATGATGATCACTTCCATCTCTTTAGTTGAGGCTGTCAAAACCAAAAAAAAAACAATGGAACAAATTAATATCATGAGTTCAATGCATGATTATTGTCAAATTAATGATTAACTAAATATAGCAAGAAAAACTTAATTACGCGTCGCAGTTGACGGTTGTGGAGATAGGGATATCCATTTTAACGCCACACTTGCTGGGAAGAGCTTGAGCTGCATCGTCCTTAAGACTGGAGAAGTGTGTTGCTGCTTCTTTAACACAATTGCAAGCGTCCCTTTTGTCTGCTGGTGATTTCACTGCCCCTACTAAGTTCTTGACGCCACTGCAACATTCAGCACTCGGTTCACCGCCTCCTGTAAGGTATGGAACGCACCTACTTAGATAGCCAACCACTTCTGGGCAAGTGATTGCCTGGGCTGGCTCAGCCATCATCATCTGAACCACAAGTAGTGTTGCAATCGTTGCTACGATAAAACCCTTCATTTTCAACTTCAAAATATTACTATGATGAGTTTGATATATTGTATTTCTGCAGCTTTGTTCTGCTTGTGTTGTGTGATACTATGGAGGGCTTAAATGGTGTATTTATAGGGATCCCAAGACTGGCAATTATTGATAACATTAGTAATGGCTGTTACATTATTTTGGCTGTTTGTTTTGTTTCATATGTCACTCAGTTATTTTGTGTGTGCGTGTGTTTTTTTTTGGAAATACTAGTAATATGTATGATATCCTAACCATTTCATTCTGCCCATTTGCAGCAGCAATGGCAGCCATTTGCATGGCTTGATGATGCATCTTCTGCTTTTTCAGTTACTTGGTGACATATATATATATATATATATATATATATATATATATATATACCAAATCTCATAAACCTTATCTTCTTTCTTTCTTCAAGAATTCAATAGCTGCAGCTTAATTAATTGTTCTTCAAAAAAAAAATAGAGTGTGTTCATATATGCAATGAGTAATACTCCTTAAATTTCAATCTAATACTAATTAATTTGTTTGGTTAAATTTTAAAGTTACACAAAAAAATGTTCAATAAAATTGCAAAAGGAATAAATAATTTTAAATATATTGTAATTTTAATGTTAACCTTAATAATTGTCAATTATTGGCATATTAAGTTTGCTATAAAGAATTATTCAATGTTATTTACATTATTCAAGATTCCATTAATGATATTTGAGATGTGAGAATCTTGCAAAATTAATGCTTTTGCCTATAAAACCACTAATACAATGGTTTACAAGGTAGCAGTATAATTAGTATATTTTGAAGAAGCTTATTTCTGTTTTGATGTTTGGCTTCATCGATCGAATTGTAAACAAATATTTTTACAAGGTCGTTGTCTTTTGGTAAATATATATTATTGTTGAATGAATGAAATATCTTTGATATTGTTTAGTGAAAATGAGTTTTAGATCATTTGATTTGATATTTTTGTAAATGTATTAATTGGTCAGGTTTCAGTGACAATAATATGTAAAAAAATGTGCAAAAAAAAGTAGTAGTTGTGCTAAGTGACAACTACATTTTGCATTGACGACCTAAAATTAGTCAATTTTAAATGTATGCTATTGACGACAATATGTCGTCACTCATGGGCTTCCACATCAGCCACGTAAGCTTGTTGTCCATGTCATATTGCTATGGTGGTTTTCAAATCCACGTTGGACATGCTATTGACGACAATGGTGGCATTCAAATCCACGCTGGACATGCTATTGATGACTTTGTGTCGTGAAAGAGTGTCAAAACTTCATTGACTACGATATAAATATCGTCACACACTAAATATTGCATATGTATTGACTATGCTCTGACAACACGAAACTCGTTACTGTTACATCATAGTAACTACTTTTTCAGAATTAATCACAATTTTTTATCGTAACTAAAACCCATATTTTTAGTGATTGATGTATATTAGACATCTTATTAGTAAGTATAGCTGGACTATATTAGAAATCTTATTATGTAAATATAACACATTTGTGATAACTAGTTGGTACTTCAATATCTAGAAGTGAGGGGATTGATTTTTTTGTCATGTTAGGTAAGTATCAACTTATTTATGGTAACTCCTCACATCAATTACGGTGGGAATTGATTTTATTGTACGGGTTAAGATTACACTTCGTACAGATATTTAGAATTTAGAATTATGTATATAAGATTCATATTTATGTTATAATCTTTTATATTATAGTAAATTATTAATTATTTGCCTTAAAAAAATTTTAAAAATTACATAACAAATCCTATAACAAATATTTTTTTTTCTCAAAATTAATCTTAAAAGAGAGCAGAATTTGAGTTGAAGTTTGAGCTTGCTCGAATTGAGAAAGGGATGTTTGATTGAGTTTGAAATCTTTAGCATAGGTCCAACTTCAATTGAGAAAGGGATGTTTGATTGAGTAATGTTGGTTGAATTTAAGTTTTAGTAAAACCATAAAAAAAAAAAAAAACTCAATTAACAATATATTTGAATTCGAACACCCATATATGCAGTAAATATGAACTCGACTCAATTACAACATTAAATTGCAAAAATTATGGTTCGCTCATTAGTATTCTAATCCGTTGGAGTTGCATTAATTCTGATTTTTCTCTTTGGTTTCTCTTTCTATTTGAGTGTTATGGTCTTTTTGTCATGCAACAGTTTAATGGGAAGTTTAGAGGAACGTACTTTTTGATACTAGTATATTCAAAAGCATTATTGACATATATTCATATTTTAAATTAACAAATCTTTTATTATTAGACTTTAAAATTAAGCAACTTATAGTGATTTATGTTTTACTAGTTTAGTTTTGCCTGCATGATTTACAAATAAGTTCTTATTACAACTATATATTTTTTAATGCAACAGTTACTCATAATGATATTGATGCTATATCGATGATAGCTCAAATCTTAAACTTGTAATTTATGTTATTGTTAGGGAGTAGACCTTCTAGTTTAATTAGTTTTGATCATGTATATTGGTGATTTGGGCATATCCTTTATCAAGGTTTTCTTTTAAATTAATAAAATTTGGATAGGCGTCCAATTTTTTTTTTAAAAACATTGATGCATTATTAAGATTTTGGATTCTAGTACAAATAATTATATCCTCATGAGAAACCTTTTCAAGTAAGGAATTAATTTACTTCTATTTGTACCAAAATTAGAATTTGATTATTTTGTGTACGTTCCAAATTAAATTTTATTTTAGGGTCCAATATTTGATCAAGACATCAAATATTATCAATATATTCATCACTTTCTTAAATCGTTTGAGTTATTTTACAGATACCAGTTGCAATCCTTAATTAATTATTCAACCCATTTAGAATAGCCAACGCTAATTTAAGTGAAGAAATCGAAAGAAGAAATTAATTATGAAAAAGAGCTTCAGAAAACTCCTTGTAATTTTGATTTATGTTACATAAACTGCTCGATAAAGCTTACATTATTGGTACAAGAAAACCCAACGTTATTACTGTGTAATTAATGTTGACTGATCAGAAACAACAAAACCAAAATCCTTAACTTCTCCTCATTCCTTCTTCTTCATCATCGATGATCATGTCCTCCACTCATCCGTCTTAGTAGAAGAATAGTCTGTCAACACAAACAACAATGGTGGATTTATTGATCAATACTTGTAAATTCGATATGTAGTCATTAATTAGTTAATTATGTGATAGGAATAAACTTACGCATCGCAGTTGACGGTTGTGGAGATAGGAATATCCATTTTAACACCACACTTGCTGGGAAGAGCTTGAGCTGCATCATCCTTAAGACTGGAGAAGTGTGTTGCTGCTTCTTTAACACAATTGCAAGCGTCCCTTTTGTCTGCTGGTGATTTCACTGCCCCTACTAAGTTCTTGACGCCACTGCAACATTCAGCACTCGGCTCACCACCTCCGGTAAGGTATGGAACGCACCTACTTAGATAGCCAACAACTTCTGGGCAAGTGATTGCCTGGGCTGGCTCAGCCATCATCATCTGAACCACAACTAGTGTTGCAATCGTTGCTACGATAAAACCCTTCATTTTCAACTTCAAAATATTACTATGATGAGTTTGATATATTGTATTTCTGCAGCTTTGTTCTGCTTGTGTTGTGTGATACTATGGAGGGCTTAAATGGTGTATTTATAGGGGCCTCGACACTGACAATTATTGATAACATAGGTAATGGCTGTTACATTATTTTGGCTGTTTGTTTTGCTTCATATGTCACTCAGTTATTGTGTGTTTATATATTTGGAAAATACTATTACTATATATGCTGATCATTCTGACCATTTTCATTAATTCTGCCAGTCATTTTGCAGGCTCCATGATGCATCTTTTTGTTTTTCAGTTGCTAATGACATATATAATCGTAATAATGCATGAATCCTGTCTACTTTCTTTCTTTCTTTCTTTCTTTCTTTCTTTCTTTCTTTCTTTCTTTCTTTCTTCAGGAGTTCAATCACACTTATTCTAGTTGTTGGAGAAAAGATGTAAAACTTTTGGAGTCTCTAAATCAACAACATGTTAATTAAGCAAGTGAGACTATGTGTCAATAATTTATGACTTTGTTAAGTTGTAAAATATCTTTTCCCGGTATTAATACTTGTTGATTTTGCCTTTTCTCTAGTGTTTTTTCACCTACCTCAATTGTGACCATGCATCATTGTGAACGATGTCAAAAAATGTGAAATTTAAATTTTTAACCAAATTTTCATTTTTCTTCGGCTATAACACACGTATTTCAGTCAAAAGTGGCAAAATCCAAAAATGCGTTTATTTTAATTTTTTTTGTACCGTTTTTTACATCCACCATGATTTTGAACAATCATTCTAGTGAATATTGTCAAAAAAATTAAAAATTAAAAATTTCACTAAACCTCCACTTTTCAAGGGCTATAACACACGTATTTTCATTAAAATTGGCAAAGTGAAAAAACGTGTTGATTTTACCTTTTTTCCTACTATTTTTTACATGCATTTGAATTGTGACATGCATTCAAATGAACGGTGTCAGAAAATGTGAAATTTAGATTTTTTTTATCAAATTTTTATTTTCATGGGTTATATATATAGACATGGCCACGGTTCCGAAACCACCGAATTTCCCGGTTCTTCCTGAATTCCAGTCTGATGTCCGGTTTCTCGGTTGCATTTTGTTTCCAAATTCCGACTTGTTTTCTAAATTTTTAGTTTCGAATTTCGATTGTAAGTCCCACTTTTAAATTTATTTATATTGGAAATAATTGATTAAACTATTAGATTAAAAACTCAAATATGACATACAGGATTAATAAATATATTATAGAATTTAATAAATAGTTACAATTGAACTTAATTAATATATAGTTTTTAGATAATAGAACAACGTGTTGATTCTGGTTTTTTTCATACTGTATTTTACATACATTTCAATTGCAAACATGCATTCTAATGAATGGTATAAAAAAAAGTGAAATTTAGATTTTTCACCGAATTTCCATTTTTCATGGGCTGTAACACACGTATTTCATCCAAAAATGACAAAATAAAAAAACGCTATGATTTTGACTTTTTTTGTAATTTTTTTACAACCACCTCAATTGTTAACTTGCACTCCAATGAATATTGCTAAAAAAGTGAAAATTTAAAATTTTCACCAAACCTTCATTTTTCACAGGTTACAGCACACATATTTTGGTCAAAAATGGCAAAGTAAAAAAACGTGTTTATTTTGACTTTTCCCTATAGTTTTTTTACCCACATCAATTGTGAGCATACATGCATCCTTGTGAACGGTGTCAAAAAATATGAAATTTAGATTTTTTATAAAATTTTCATTTTTTATGGGTTATAACACACGTATTTTAGCCAAAAGTGGCAAAATTCAAAAAGTATTGATTTTGACTTTCTTTATCATTTTTTGCACCCACCCCGATTGTGAGTATGCATTCTATTGGATATTGTCAAAAAAATTGAAAATTAAAATTTTCATCAAACCTCAATTTTTCCTAGGTTATATGATAAGTCGGGTTTGTACCGACTTATTTGCTTCACTTGTTTGATCTTTTGTATAAACTTTTCATGAAAATGATGACAGATGAACAAGTATATGGTTGAAATGTTTACATCTGGTGAAATGTGGGAATTGGCTAAGAGTTGTGTTTTTGTGAAGAAAGTAATGATTTTTGAGTTATGTAACACTCTTGGTCATGCACCACATTAAGTCCCAAGCACTCCACTACACAACACTTGCTTGCACACACTTCACACGCTCCGCACAGCACACATTACACTGGCGCCCGCACACTCACACACACACCGGCCTGTGCGGGCTCCTATGCGCCAGCACAAGCCACGCACACACACACCTGTGCGCAGGCCACACACCCGCACACTGTGCGGGAGCCTTGCGCCCGCACAGCACACTCACGCACGCACACACGCGGGCGCCTGTGCGCCCGCACCCTCACTCGCACACATGCACATTTCATTTACACTTTCTCACCCGCGCACTTATACATATTTCTTATCCTTGCATCTACGCACCTAGTACCACGCTCATGCTCCCACCACACTCGCACAGGCATATTTAAACCAAGCATGCACAAACTGTTTGAGTGCACCAACTGTTTGATTAATTGCGCACTAAACATTTATCAGTTTGGAACCTCACTGCTTTGGGTTGACCGTCATTTGGCAGAAATAGCGTTGGCACTCACCTCGCCTAAAGATGTGAAAACTTCCAGGAAGCTTAAGCTAGACTGCGTGTCATTTCTCCGCCCGGTGAAGAAAAGGAAATTTCTAGGAAGCATCATCGGGCACCATCCACGGGGAGAAAGTAATAAAACGGCAGAGGAATATCAGGAAAAAGGGAGACTTCTTGACCGGAGGGCCCGGGCCGACCACACACACACATAGCATTTCTTAGATTTAGGGTTCATAGTTATAGATTAGGTTCTTTTCTCTCTTTTCCCTTTTATACGCATTTTACTTGTCTGAGGATCAATTGAATTGGATTCTTTAGCTTATTTGAAGACATTCGGATTGCTCGTTACGTGTTTGATATTGTTTCATATATATCATTTGATGTTTTATTTCAATGCTTACTCACTCACGCTTAGGCCCTTCATGTGATTTGCGGTACCCCACTGAAGTCAATCTAGTGCTATTAATGGGAAAATTGAAATAACATCTCTAGAATAGGGAACAACTTGGATGAGTCCTATGATCTGTGTATGGTTGCGACTTCAATTGTGCGGTACCCACTGACAATTGAAGTCAATATAATGGAAAAGACTTAGGATTATTTGAACATTAGAACTTGAACTTTGGATGACTGTCTTGTCTGGGGGAGTTAGGGTTCTAGTGTCAGGTAGGGATCGGGAATTAGGAAACCGAGCCTAGGTCTTGCCCTACCAAGGGAAGACGAGGAGTATGGTGAATTAGGGTTGTGAGACCTACCAAGGAAGATCGACCCTTAAGCTCACTAGAAGGTCCGATCCCCTCATTCATGCTGTTACACAAGTCGATAATAATAGGCTGAGGTCCATACCAATTGGTTCATCCTCAAGGCAGTGCTTGCATACTAACCTTGCATTCATTCTCATTTTTGCATTCATATTGTTTTGCATTCGTCCCATTTGCTTTGGTTTCTTGAACAAGTGATCTCTTGACATCCAAACCTTCCCTGTGGATACGATCCCACTTACCACTTCTACATTAGTTGAGTAAGTTTGGGTATTTGACGAGGTCGAGCGACCGACCTCCGCCATTATAACACACATATTTTGGTCAAAATTTGCAAAGTAAAAAAACGTATTGATTTTGGCTTTTTTCCTACTATTTTTTACATACATTTCAATTGCGAACATGCACTCTAATGAACGGTATCAAAAAAGTGAAATTTAAAGTTTTCACCAAATTTCTATTTTTCATGGGTTATAACACACGTATTTAAGTTAAAAATGGCAAAAATCTAAAAACACGATGATTTTGGCTTTTGTGATATTTTTTACACCAATCTCGATTGTAAACATGCATTTCAGTGAATATTGCCAACAAAAGTGAAATTTTAAAATTTTCACCAACTCTACATTTTTCATTGGTTATACAAAAATTTTCATGAAATCGATTGATCATATATAAGACAGGATTTAGACATGAAATGGATTGCCATCGAAATCTTGATTTTAATTTTCTGCGACTTTTATCGCATGTTGACTTCAATTGTGAACATGCATTCTAGTGAACGGCGTCAAAAAAAAGTGAAATTTAGATTTGTCACCAAATTTCTATTTTTTTATGGGTTATAACACACATATTTACGCCAAAAATGGCAAAATCAAAAAACAAGTTAATTTTGGCTTTTTGTGATTTTTTTTACACCAATCTCGATTGTGAACATGCATTTTAGTAAATATTGCTAAAAAAAAGTGAAATTTTAAAATTTTCGCCAAATCTACATTTTTCATTGGTTATAAAAAAAATTTCATGAAATCGATTGATCATATATAAGACAGGATTCAGATATGAAATGGACAATTAATTGCCATCGAAATCATGATTTTAATTTTCTGCAACTTTTATGCACGTTGAAATCAGTACTCATTGCTGCATATATGTGAACTCGCTTCACAAGAGGAAACCGACTATTTCCATATATATATATATATATATAGAATAAAACATTTATCAGGATCATCCTGATATACTTCTTGTCAGGCACCAATTTTTTTTTTTTTTAACACACACACCCTCACATGCATTCTACAGGAATCGAACTCTAGACCTGTAAGTCGGGAAGCTAACTCCCTAACCACTGGGCTAGCCCCAATGGCTTTGTCAGGCACCAATTATTTTGTGCCATGTCAGCATTTTTTAAAGTCTCACCCTAATAAAAATGTACCCTACCTACATCATATAATTAATTATTAAATTCTTTGATTTTATTCTCAGATCGAAGAGTCCACTCACATTTGGGTTAGGGTTTAATAATTGTAAATTTTAATTTTTGTGATATTTTGTTCTTGTAATTCCTAATTTTTGTGAAACAATATCGTAGCGTTCACTCATATTTGGATTGGGTTTAATAATTTTAAATTTAATTTTAGTGATATTTTATTTTTTTAATTCCTAATTTTAATGAAACAATATCGTAGGGTTCACTCACATTTAGGGGTTAGGGTTTAATAATTGTAGATTTAATTTTAGTGATATTTAATTTTTATATATTTTTTTAGTGAATTGTAGATTTAATTTTAATGATATTTTATTTTTTAATTTTTTTTAGTGATTTGAATTAAATAGAATAAATATATGAAAATTTTAAACAAATGATATGGATGAGTTATGGAAGGATTTATGTGTATTTAATATTTTTAAACAAATGATATGGATAAGTTATGGAATGATTTATGTGCATTTAATCGGAATAGTAATTAAAAAGCGGCGCACTGACCATTAATTCATTGGTGAATGGACACTCGGCCTTACAAGCCAAAAATGATGCTCGCATTAATTATTAGATTAATGAAAAAACAGCCACAACAAGAGGCAGCTACTCGATCGTGTGCATCTTTGGAAACATTAATTTATTTGTTCTTGTAATATTCATGTCTTGATTGGCATTAAGATTTTCTTCAACAAAGGAGCAACAGAGTTCTTTTGTTTTTTTCTTTTACCTTTTCTTCTCTACTATATATGACAATCTTTCTAGCAATTAAAAGTAGTAATCCATTTTCTATCTTAAAACTATTGCAAATTAGCATTGATGCCCACAGGGGTTGGAGATGAAAATTGAGTAGAAATTGTAGACTTTGGCCATTTCATCATTGATTGCTATTATATATCCTTTAAATAAAGATGTGATAGAAATTTCGATGACTTTTTCATTTAATTTCCCAGGGTGCAAGAAAAGCATATATATTATTTTATCGTATTGGAGGGATATTTTATGTTACCTTCTCTGTTTTAATCCTCATTTTAATCTATAAATACACGTAATTTATTTTAACGCTTATCTCTTAAGATTCACTTATCACTTTATAGGATTTTACTTAAATATACATTATGTGTATTTATAAATTATAATAATAGAGATTGAAATATGAGATGAAACGGAATTTATATCCTGTGTGATTTGAGATTAAATCACTTAATTGTGTACACATTCTCATATATAGCTTGAACAATTAAATTGGCGTATGTCCCAAGTAATGTTATCTTTGGTTAATTTCAAATTATAACAATATTTTAATCAGTTTCTTAATTAAAACGTCTGAGCCATCAGTAGTACTGCTAATGATTGTAATATATTTAGCAATTCATGAAATATAAAACTTAAAGCGATCGAATGCAATAGGTCAAGAGAGAAAAATGCACTAATTAATTATAGAAAAACCGATCAAAAGATTCAGCACACTGCTTGTAATGCTTTATGAAACACAAGAATCTCGATAAAGCTCACATAGCTAGTCACATTATTAATCCAAGAAAAACCAACTCTTTCTTTTTTTTTTTTTTTTTGGTAAGCAAAACCAACTTTATTTCTTCCTTATTCCTTCTTGAATCTTGATCATGTCCTCCACTCATCCGTCTTAGTAGAAGAATAGTCTGTCAACACAAACAACAATGGTGGATTTATTGATCAATACTTGTAAATTCGATATGTAGTCATTAATTAGTTAATTATGTGATAGGAATAAACTTACGCATCGCAGTTGACGGTTGTGGAGATAGGAATATCCATTTTAACACCACACTTGCTGGGAAGAGCTTGAGCTGCATCATCCTTAAGACTGGAGAAGTGTGTTGCTGCTTCTTTAACACAATTGCAAGCGTCCCTTTTGTCTGCTGGTGATTTCACTGCCCCTACTAAGTTCTTGACGCCACTGCAACATTCAGCACTTGGCTCACCGCCTCCGGTAAGGTATGGAACGCACCTACTTAGATAGCCAACAACTTCTGGGCAAGTGATTGCCTGGGCTGGCTCAGCCATCATCATCTGAACCACAACTAGTGTTGCAATCGTTGCTACGATAAAACCCTTCATTTTCAACTTCAAAATATTACTATGATGAGTTTGATATATTGAATTTTGGCAGCTTTGATCTCTGCTTGTGTTGTGTGATACTATGGAGGGCTTAAATGGTGTATTTATAGGGGCCTCGACACTGACAATTATTGATAACTTAGGTAATGGCTGTTACATTATTTTGGCTGTTTGTTTTGCTTCATATGTCACTCAGTTATTGTGTTTTTTTTTGGAAAATAGTACTATAGATGATCTTAACCATTTTCATTAATTCTGCCCATTGCAGCATTGCCAGACTGCCAGTCATTTGCAGGCTTGATGATATATGCATCTTCTGCTTTTCAGTTACTGGTGACATAAACCAAATCAGAAACCTTATCTCTGCTTTCTTTCTTTCTTTCTTTCTTTCTTTCTTTCTTTCTTTCGTTCTTCAGGAGTTCAATATATAGAAACTTCATTGTTCTTAATTAAAGAAAAATGAACAACTTTTATAGTCTCAAATGGAAGAAAGGAAATGAAGAAGATGTTAAAGCATGTATTATCAGGTATTAGTTTACTCTATCCAAATGAATTCTTTGAAATTTTTGTCTTTTGTAGTCAAACTACATTAAAAATCAGTATACCTCACAACAACAACAACTACTACTATGTATATATCCTATTAGGTTACCTGTATAAATCATATTTCGCTACTATATTTAGTGTAGGGTAACTCTTGTACATTTTGTAATACATTCAAATTTTGATGGAAATGTAGCCGTCTTTGTCAACACGCTAGAGTTGGACTCTACCGCGTATTCTATGAAGGAAGCCCATGTGATCCATATCGTAAGGTATAACAAAAAATTACTTGGTTGTCAACCTACCGCAACCCTTCTATTTCTTTTAGGTTCTGAATTAGTAGAGAAAAATCCAAAATCAAAACTTTTTTTATTTTGCTATTTTTTAGCAAAATACGTGTGTTATAACCCATGAAAAATTGAGGTTTCGTGAAAATTTTAATTTTCACTTTTTTTGACAATATTCAATAGAATGCATATTCAAAATTAGGGTGGGTGCAAAAAACGATGCAAGAAAAGTCAAAATTAATGCATTTTTTAATTTTGTCAATTTTGACTAAAATACGTGTGTTATAACCCATGAAAAATAGAATTTTGGTGAAAAATCTAAATTTTAATTTTTTTGACACCGTTCATCAAAATACATGTTAACAATTGAGCTGTGTGTGAAAAACAGTAGGGGAAAAGTCAAAATCAACACTTTTTTTTTAATTTTTTCATTTTCGAACAAAATAGGTGTGTTATAACCAATGGAAAATGGAGGTTTGGTGAAAATTTTAATTTTGACTTTTTTGAACAATATTTACTAGAATGCAGTTTCACAATCAGGGTAGGTGCAAAAAAATGATTTAAAAAAGACAAAATCAACATGTTTTTAGATTTTGTCATTTTTGGCTAAAATACGTTTGTTATAATCCATGAAAAATATAAATTTTGTTAAAAATATAAATTTTGCTTTTTTAACACCATTCATTATAATGCATGTTGACAATTGAGGTGTGTATAAAAAATAATATGAAAATGTCAAAATCAAAACGTTTTTTTTTTACTTTGCTATTTTTTACCAAAATGAGTGTATTATAACCCATGAAATATAGAGTTTTTGTAAAAATTTTAATTTTCACTTTTTTTGAATAAATTCACTAGAATGGATATTCACAATCGGGGTGGTGTAAAAAACGGTGCAAAAAAAAGTCAAAATCAAAATTTTTTGAATTTTGCTATTCTTTGCTAAAATACTTGTGTTAACTCATGAAAAATTAAAATTTGGCGAAAAATATAAATTTCATTTTTTTATACCATTTATTATAATGCATGTTGACAACTGAGGTGTGTCTGAAAAACAATAGAGAAAAAGCCAAAATCAACACGTTTTCATTTTTTACCAAAATACTTATGTTATAACCCATGATAATGGAGGTTTGGAGAAAATTTAAATTTTCACTTTTTTTGAAAATATTTAGTAGAATTCATGTTCACATTCAAGGTGGGTGCAAAAAACGGTGCAAAAAATGGGAAAAAAACTTGTTTTTAGATTTTGCTAATTTTGGCAAAAATACGTGTATTATAGCCCATAAAATTAAAAATTTTTGTTAAAAATATAAATTCCATTTTTTTGACACTGTTCATTAGAATGCTTGTTGATAATTGAGGTGTGGGTAAAAAAAATATTAGGGAAAAACACAAAAATTAATACATTTTTTTTACTTTGTCATTTTTGACCAAAATGCGTGTGCTATAACCTATGAAAAATGGAGGTTTTCTGCAAAGTTTAATTTTTACTTTTTTTACAATATTCACTAGAATGCATGTTCACAATCGGACGGGATGAGTGCAAAAATGGTGAAAAAAAATTCAAAATCAATGCATTTTTTAATTTTGCTATTTTTTGCTAAAATAAGAATGTTACAACCCATGAAAAACAGAAATTTACTGAAAAATCTAAATTTCATGTTTTTTAGACCATTCATTAAAATGCATGTTGACAATTGAGGTTTGTGTAAAAAACATTAGTGAAAAAAGAAAAATCAACACGTTTTTTTTTACTTGACCATTTTTTACCAAAATGCATGTGTTATAACTGCTGAAAAATAGAGGTTTTGTGAAAATTTTAGTTTTTATTTCTTTTGACACTATTCACTAGAATGCATGTTCAAAATTGGAGTTGATACAAAAAGGAAAAAATAACGCGTTTTTAAATTTTGCTATGTTTAGCTAAAATACGTGTGTTATGTCACATGAAAAATGAAAATTTGGTAAAAAATCAAAATTTCACTTTTTTTTACAATGTTCATTACAAAGCAAGTTGACAATTAAGGTGTGTGTAAAAAAGAGTAGGGAAAAGGCAAAATCAACATGTCTTTTTTACTTTGCCATTTTTTACCAAAATGTGTGTATTATAACTATTGAGAAATAAAAGTTTGGAAAAAATTTTAATTTTCACTTCTTTTGACAATATTCACTAAAATGAATGTTCACAATTGGAGTGGGTGCAAAAAACAAAGAAAAAAAAGTTAAAATTAACAATTTTTTATTTTTTTATTTTTTACTAAAATATGTGTGTTATAACTAATGAAAAATAAAAATTTTGTAAAAAATTTAAATTTTATTTTTTTTTACACTATTCATTAAAATTATGGTTGACAATTGAGGTGTGTGTGAAAAGCAGCAAGTGAAAAACCAAATTTAACATTTTTTTTATTTTACTATTTTTTACCAGAATACATGTGTTAGAACCCATGAAAAATGGATGTTTGGTGAAAGTTTTAATTTTCAATTTTTTTTGACAATATTTGCTAAAATGCATGTTCACAATCAAGGTGGGTGCAAAAAAGTCAAAATGATTACGTTGTTGAATTATGCTGTTTTTGGCTAAAATATGTGTGTTATAACCCATGAAAAATTGAAATTTAGTGAAAAATCTAATTTTCACTTCTTTTGATATCGTTCCTTATAATGCATGTTGACAATTGAGGTGTTTGTAAAAAACAATATGGAAAAAGTCAAAATCAACACATTTTTTTACTTTGCCATTTTTTTTCTAAAATGCGTGTGTTATAACTCATGAAAAATAATGTTTTAATGCAATTTTTATTTAATTTTTTTTTTGACAAAATTCACTAGAATGCATGTTCAAAATAGGAGTGGGTGCAAAAAACAGTGCAAAAAGAAGTTAAAATCAATATGTTTTGGATTTTGACATTTTTAGTTAAAATACTTGTGTCTTAACCCATAAAAAAATGAAATTTTGTGAAAAATCTAAATTTCACTTTTTTTTCACACCGTTCATTATAAAGCATTTTGACAATTGAGGTGTGTGTAAAAAATAGTAAGGAAAAAGTCAAAATCAACATGTTTTCATTTTTTAACAAAATATGTGTGTTATAACCAATGAAAAATTGGTAAAAAATTTAAATTTCACTTTTTTACACTATTCATTAAAATTATGGTTGACAATTAAGGAGTGTGTGAAAAGCAGAAAGTGAAAACAAAAATTAACATTTTTTATTTTACTATTTTTTTACCAAAATACATGTGTTATAACTTATGAAAAATGGATGTTTGGTGAAAATTTTAATTTTTAATTTTTTTTAACAATATTTACTAGAATGCATGTTCACAATCAGGGTGGGTGCAAAAAGTCAAAATCATTGCGTTGTTGGATTATGCTGTTTTTTTGCTAAAATATGTGTGTTATAACCCATGAAAAATGAAAATTTAGTAAAAAATCTAAATTTCACTTTTCTTTACATTGTTCATTATAATGCATGTTGACAATTGTGGTGTGCGTTAAAAATAATATGGAAAAAGTCAAAATCAACACGTTTTTTTTTATTTTCATTTTTTTTCCAAAATGCGTGTGTTATAACCCATGAAAAATGAAGTTTTGGTAAATTTTTTATTTTTTATTTTTTTGACAAAATTCACTAGAATGCATGTTCACAAAAGAAGTGGGTGCAAAAAACAGTGCAAAAAGAAGTTAAAATCAATGTGTTTTAGATTTTTCCATTTTTAGTTAAAATACTTGTGTCTTAACCAATAAAAAAATGAAATTTTTTGAAAAATCTAATTTTCATTTTTTCACACCATTCTTTTTTTTATCCCATTTGTGGGGGCGGGGGGTCGGGGGGTCGGGGGCGCCACTCCATATTTATTGATAGATAGAAATTTAAGGTACAAAATTCAATGGCAGATATAACCACACCATTAATACATTTGAAGAGCTATTACATTGAAGCTCCTATTTTAAATTTTCAGAAAACAAATAAGGAGTACTTCCTCCTTTAGAAGTGCTAATCTAAGTTCTAAAGTGTGATAGGAATTTGCCACTAATTGAAGAGAAGTTCCTGATCTGAAGAGTATACTTGTCAGAAAAGAAATAAAGCATTTTGACAATATTGTAAAGCATTTTGAAAAGAAATTAATTGAGGTTTGTGTAAAAACAATAGGGGGAAAAGTCAAAATCAACATATTTTCATTTTTTAATAAAATATGTGTGTTATAACCAATGAAAAATGAAAAATTGGTAAAAAATTTAAATTTTACTTTTTTACACCATTCATTAAAATTATGGTGGACAATTGAGGTGTGTGTGTGAAATAGAAAGTGAAAAACAAAAATTAACATCTTTTAATTTTACTATTTTTTACCAAAATACATGTGTTATAATCCATGAAAAATGAATGTTTGGTGAAAATTTTAATTTTCAATTTTTTTTGACAATTTTTTTGACAATAAGGGTGGGTGCAAAAAAGTCAAAATCATTGCATTGTCGGATTAT
Organism: Ophiorrhiza pumila; assembly: GCA_016586305.1. Lineage (NCBI taxonomy): Eukaryota > Viridiplantae > Streptophyta > Magnoliopsida > Gentianales > Rubiaceae > Ophiorrhiza > Ophiorrhiza pumila. The sequence continues at coordinate 4,184,123 of BLIW01000002.1, forward strand.
GCTGTTTTTGGCTAAAATATTTGTGTTATAACCCATGAAAAATGAAAATTTGGTGAAAAATCTAATTTTCACTTTTTTTTTGCATCGTTCATTATAATGTATGTTGACAATTGAGGTGTATGTGAAAACAATATAGAAAAAGTCAAAATCAACACTATTATTTTTTACTTTGCCATTTGTTTTCCAAAATGCGTGTGTTATAACCCATAAAAAATGAAGGTTTTGTGAATTTTTTATTTTTTTTGAAAATATTCTCTAGAATGCATGTTCACAATAGCAGTGGGTGCAAAAAACAATGCAGAAAGAAGTTAAAATAAATGTGTTTTGGATTTTGCCATTTTTAGTTAAAATACTTGTGTCTCAATCGATAAAAAAATTAAAATTTTGTGAAAAATCTAAATTTCACTTCTTTCACACCGTTCATTATAAAGCATGTTAACAATTGAGATGTGTGTAAAAAACAATAGGGGAAAAGTCAAAATCAACACGTTTTCATTTTTTAACAAAATATTTGTGTTATAACCAATGAAAAATGAAAATTTGGTAAAAAATTTAAATTTCACCTTTTTACACCGTTCATTAAAATTATGGTTGACAATTGAGGTATGTGTGAAAAACAGAAAGTGAAAAACAAAAATTAGCATTTTTTATTTTTTATTTTTCACCAAAATACATATGTTATAACCCATGAAAAATGGATGTTTGGTGAAAATTTTAATTTTCACTTTCTTCTTGGCAATATTTACTAGAATGCATGTTAACAATCAGGGTGAGTGCAAAAAAGTCAAAATCATTGCGTTGTTGGATTATGCTATTTTTGGCTAAAATATGTGTGTTATAACCCCCGAAAAAGGAAACTTTGATGAAAAATTTGAACTTCACTTTTTTTTTACATCATTCATTATAATGCATGTTTACAATTGAGGTGTGTATAAAAGATAATATGGAAAAAGTCAAAATCAACACATTTTTTTTTACTTTGCCATTTATTTTCCAAAATGCGTGTGTTATAACCCATGAAAACTGATGTTTTGGTGAAATTTTTTATTTTTCATTTTTTTGTCAAAATTCACTAGAATGTATATTCACAATAGTAGTGGGTGCCAAAAAATAGTGCAAAAGAAGTTAAAATCAATGTGTTTTGGATTTTGCCATTTTTAGTTAAAATACTCGTGTCTTAACCCATAAAAAAATGAAACTTTGTGAAAAATCTAAATTTCACTTTTTTCACATAGTTCATTATAAAGCATGTTGACAATTGAGGTGTGTGTAAAAAACAATAGGGAAAAGTCAAAATCAACAAGTTTTCATTTTTTTAACAAAATATGTGTGTTATAACCAATGAAAAATTAGTAAAAACTTTAAATTTCACTTTTTTTTACATCGTTTATTAAAATTATGGTTTACAATTGGGGTTTGTGTGAAAAGTAGCAAGTGAAAAACAAAAATTAACATTTTTTTATTTTACTATTTTTTACCAAAATACATGTGTTATAACCCATGAAAAATGGATGTTTGGTGAAAATTTTAATTTTTAATTTTTTTTTTACAATATTTACTAGAATGCATATACACCATCAGGGTTGGTGCAAAAAAGTCAAAATCATTGCATTGTTGAATTATGCTGTTTTTTGCTAAAATATGTGTGTTATAACCCATAAAAAATGGAAATTTGGTAAAAAATCTAAATTTCACTTTTTTTATATTGTTCATTATAATGCATGTTGACAATTGAGGTGTATGTTAAAAATAATATGGAAAAAGTCAAAATTAACACATTTTTTTTTACTTTGCCATTTTTTTTTCCAAAATGCTTATGTTATAACCCATGAAAATTAAAGTTTTGGTAAAATTTTTATTTTTTATTTTTTTTTTGACAAAATTCACTAGAATGCATATTCACATTAGAAGTGGGTGAAAAAAACGGTGCAAAAAGAAGTTACAATCAATGTGTTTTGGATTTTTCCATTTTTAGTTAAAATACTTGTGTCTTAACCCATAAAAAATGAAATTTTGTAAAAAATTTAAATTTCACTTTTTCACACTGTTCATTATAAAGCATTTTGACAATTGTGGCATGTGTAAAAAACAATAACGAAAAAGTCAAAATCAGTACATTTTCTTTTTTTAACAAAATTTGTGTGTTATAACCAATGAAAAATGAAAAAATGGTAAAAAATTTAAATTTCAGTTTTTACACCGTTCATTAAAATTATGGTTGCCAATTAAAGTATGTGTGAAAAGAAGCAAGTGAAAAACAAAAATTAACATTTTTTTATTTTACGATTTTTTACCAAAATACATGTGTTATAACCCATAAAAAATAGATGTTTGGAGAAAATTTAATTTTCACTTTTTTTGACAATATTTACTAGAATGCATGTTCACAATCAGGAAAAGTCAAAATCATTGCGTTGTTCGATTATGCTATTTTTGGCTAAAATATGTGTGTTATAACCCATGAAAAATGGAAATTAATTTGGTGAAAAATCTAAATTTCACTTTTTTTACATCGTTCATTATAATGCATGTTGACAATTGAGGTGTATGTAAAAAACAATATAGAAAAAGTTAGCCAATTTTTTTTCCAAAATGCCTGTGTTATAACCCATGAAAAATGAAGTTTTTGTGAATTTTTTTTTTTGACAAAATTCCCTATAATGCATGTTCACAATAGGAGTGGGTGCAAAAAACAGTGCAAAAAGAAGTTAAAATCAATGTGTTTTGGATTTTGTCATTTTTAGTTAAAATACATGTGTCTTAACCCATAAAAAAATGAAATTTTGTGAAAAATCTAAATTTCACTTTTTTCACACTGTTCATTATAAAGCATGTTGACAATTGAAGTGTGTGTAAAAAATAATAGGGAAAAAGTTAAAATCAATACGTTTTCATTTTTTAACAAAATGTGTGTGTTATAACCCATGAAAAACGGAAGTTTGATAAAAATTTTAATTTTAAATTTTTTTGAAAATATTTACTAGAATTCATGTTCACAATCGAGGTAGGTGGAAAAATCGATACAAAAAGGTGAATATCAAAGCGTTTTTGAATTTTGCTAATTTTTGTTAAAATACGTGTTATAACTCATGAAAAATAAAATTTTGATGAAAAATTTAAATTCCATTTTTTGACACCGTTTATTAGAATACTTGTTGAAAATTGAGGTGTGTGTAAAAAACAGTAGGGAAATATTCAAAATCAACACGTTGTTTTTTTACTATGCCCATTTTTTACCAAAATACATGTGTTATAACCCATGAAAAATGATGATTTGGTAAAAATTTTAATTTTTACTTTTTTGACAATATTCACTAGAATGTATGTTCACAATCGGAGTGGTTGCAAAAATGTAAAATTCAACGCTTTTTTAGATTTTGCCATTTTAGCTAAAATAAGTGTGTTATAACCTATGAAAAATGGAAATTTGGTAAAAAAAATTAAATTTTACTTTTTTTGACACTATTCATTAGAATGCATGTTGACAATTGAAATGTATGTTAAAAAAGAGTAAGAAAAAAGTCAAAATCAACACGTTTTTTTACTTTACCATTTTTACCAAAATGTGTGTGTTATAACGCACAAAAAATGGAGGTTTGGTGAAAATTTTAATTTTCACTTTTTTTTTACATTATTCACTAGAATGCATTTTCACAATCGAGTTGGGTGCAAAAAAAGTCAAAATTAATGCTTTTTTTAATTTTGCTATTTTTGACTAAAATACGTGTGTTATAACCCATGAAAAATGAAAATTTGGTGAAAAATCTAAATTTTACTTTTTTTTACAACATTCATTAGATTGCATGTTGACAATTGAGGTGTGCATAAAAACAATAGGGGAAATTCCGAAATCAATACATTTTTTGACTTTGGAATTTTTGCAAAATTCAACATGCAATAATTAGAATGCAATTTTGAATTTTGCAATCATTAGGTAAAAAATTAACACATTTTTGAATTTTGCCAATTTTGGGTAAAATACGTGTGTTATAACTCATGAAACATGAAAATTTAGTGAAAATTTTAATTTTTATTTTTTTTGATACCATTCATTTGAATGCATGTTGACAATTGATGTGTGTGTACGTAAAAAACAATAGAGAAAAAGAAAAAATCAACACGTTTTTTTTAATTTGCTATTTTTACCAAAATGCGTGTGTTATAACCAATGAAAAATGGAGGTTACTCACTAGAATGAATGTTCACAATCAGTGGATGAAAAAAACGGTCCAAAAAAGTCGAAATCAATGTGTTTTTTAATTTTTGCCATTTTTTGCTAAAATACGTGTTTTTTTACCAATAAAAAACAGAAATTTGGCGAAAAATCAAAATTTCACTTTTTTTTACACCGTTCATAAAAATGCAAGTTGAAAATTGAGGTGTGTGTAAAAGAAAGTAGAGAAAAAGCCAAAATCTTTTTACTTTGCCATTTTTTACTAAAATACGTGTGTTATAATCTATGAAATTGGCATCTCGCTTCTTATATATTTCAAATGTGGAGCTTGTTTTTGCTGTTATATGACCATTATTTTCCAATATGTCATCATCTTCCTTGCAAGTTTTCCAATTGGGATTTGAAGCTGAGGTTGTTCTTCTTCCATTGCTCACCGTTAGACTACAGAGTTATAAATCTAGTATACCTAAATCTTCTTAATTAGTCATAATGGAAAATGATTTGTCCTCATACCAAATTCTTACCCCTTGCTAGTGGCCTTACAAGAAAAAGGCCATCATAGTACTGGATGCATGGAATAATTCTAAGTAAGAATTTGTTAGCATATTAACCACAGCTGCCATACAACTTTTGTTCACAGTTTTCTTTGTGACTTTTGTTCAATAATATAATTTTAAACAAAGGAATTAAAATGACGAAGGCCCTCTAATTCTTCCTTATCATTAAAATAATTATCGTTTCAGTATATACGAGAAGATTTGCTCTATATATATAATGGTAAATTGATACCATGGCTGCTCTTTGTTTTGTCGTTATAAATATAGTCTTTTACTTAGTTTTCTTTTTTTTTTTACAGAATAATTTAATTACAAGTTGGCCGTACATGCCACTCTTGCATGGAGAACATCAAATATTAATTAATGCCTCAACATAAACTACTTGTATGCAAAAGTTGAAGGATTATAATTTAAAAAGATTTTGCAAAGTATACATGGACCAAATTTCTATTGATTACTGTTGCATGTTTTAATCGTGATTCATATGGAGTAGTCTTCCCCCACCATGAACAAAATTATTCTTAAAGTTATAGCTTACTCCATAGTCCATACACCACTAATTAATTATTAATTGTTCTTATTTAGTTTAATGCATACCAAGATTTGAAACTTGGAAGGCCAAAACATTACAATTGCATTAGTTTGGATACACTTAGAATCTTTTGTTGTATTTTTTATTTCGATTTACAAAATAGAAATCACGTATATTTTTACGAAAACCTTATCAAGTAATTAATGAACCATAAGGGATAAGTGTTAAATACATGAGTTTGTGTTTAATTAGAGATTGAAATAGAAAATGTAACAAAAATTCCATTGGGGTTTTGAGAATTGACTACAAATTCTAAGGGGAAACTTCCAAGTTTAATTTCTTGATGATTTTAGGGACAACATTTTTTTTTCAATGAAAAAGTAATAAATCGCTAATGTTAATAATTGAGCTCCAAAATCTTGAGGGAGGCAGCCTTTGATATTAAAACATACTATATCGTGCAAATCTAATCAAAAGGTATATAATTTGATCTCGTTCTTTGTTAGTGTTGGATTCTTATCTAATAATGAACAAATTAATGGAAATCGATAATAGCTAAAAATACAAATTTTAGAGAATTTAAAGAATATAGTGAATAATTATGAAATCGTATATGACGAAGAAAAAAAACCCCTACAAATACTTATATAGTTTCAAAAAACCTAAAATCAAAACAAAAAAGAAGTATAAATTATCTAGAAAAAGAAAAATGGTTCGAAACTGGGCAAAACAAAGAAATTTTGATATAAAAAAGGGGGACATGCATCATATGGCAAACGATGTATTGAAAAAGTTATACACGCTTAAAATTAAGTAGGATCTGATTTAAACTTTTTTCCCATTATTGAAGGGATTGTGTTGACATGTTTGTGCACTGCTTCGTGGAAGAAATTACTGTTTATAGTATATGAAACATAACCGAGTCAAATTAGGATGCTACAAGAAAAAGAAATTATTGTTTGAACATTTCTGATTATATATGTTCAATTCACACCTAAGGCAATTGAGCCAAAATTCAGTTTTTTTTTATTAACACTTTGATATTCTGCCCGTTGATTAGGTAGACTTTCAAACATAAAGAAAAAGAAAGGGTTTAATAATTTGTGAGCTAGGCTAGGGAACAAAAAAAATATAGTAATCCTAGCTCTTTTCTTTACATGATTTTTTTTTCTTCTTCTTTTTTTTTTTTAAATGAAAATAAGAAAGAATAAAAAGAAAAAAAAATAAATAAAATCAAACTTCTTTATTCAATGAAATCAGAAAGATGGGTTGGTGAAAATTGGTTCAAAAGAAAATCAACAGTTGTAAAATTAAATTAATTCATTTCAAAGTGAGGAAGATGGCACAACATCTGCAGTGAGAACACAAAACACATAAATCCTTAGAATAGAAATTAATAATGACCAAAGGCAAATGCACATTCACATCATGACCAATAAATTAATAATAGTAACGATGAACCTTCCCAAGTTTTTTCCAGAACAGATATAAAAATATACCAGGGCTGAGTAAAATATTAAGCCATATGGAGAACGTGCATGGTTTAAATGGTTGTATACGTACATATATGCTTTATATATAACAGAAATAATTAATCCTGTGAAGGAATTTTCAATCCCATAATTCTGTCATGGTATAATTTTACACCCAAGAATTAAAAATCATGATCTCAATCTCTGATCTTGCCATCCTTGAATCCATTCATCAACAACTCGTTAATGATTATGCATTTTCAGATATTTTTCCAGGAATGAATACTTTTGGTGACGACCCAACATTGTATGACAATAAACCAACAATCATCGATGACGATGATCAGACGTTGTTAGCGAATAATTACGAGTATGACAAGAAAGTGTTGGCGGCGGCAGCAGCAGCCAGTGGAAAGAACGTGTCATTGACGACGGGGGACTGGACAAGGTATCGAGGTGTAAGGCGTAGGCCGTGGGGGAAATTCGCGGCAGAAATCAGGGACCCGAAAAAGAGAGGATCAAGAATTTGGCTCGGTACGTACGAGACGCCGGAGGATGCTGCATTGGCTTATGACGGGGCTGCTTTTCGAATGCGGGGTGCCCGGGCTATGCTTAATTTTCCTCACTTGATTGGCTCTAACATGTCGAACCTGCCGGAGAGGGTCATGAGCCGCCTGAGGAGGCGTTCAATACCAGAAAAGCCTTCTAATTCTTCCTGCTCAGAAGGAAATGGCACTAGTAGTACTACTCCTAAAAAGAGGAAAAGTACTTGACAGCAACGACATGCAGCTATAAGGTTCAATATTTGGATTGGCCAAAAATTTTCACTTCGATCTTCATTTTAAGAGAATTAGAGAGTTTGCTAAATTAATCCAGCTTTGATTGACTGATTGATTATCAACACACTCTCTTAGAAATTAATAATGAATTCCATGTGTAGTTACTTAATTGTTTTTAAATCAATAAATGGCCATGCTTTGGATTTTTTATTTCATTCTTTGTTTCATTCTCTATGGATGTACGCTATATGTATTTTTAACTTAAAAGTAAAAACTTATCGAGCGATTAGTAAATCTTAAGAAATAAGCGTTAAACAGATAATGCAACGGAAAATCCATCGGATACTAAAGAGTATATATTTGTATATAAATTACAATTTTTGCTAGATTTCGAAATGATTCTGTCTTGATATATGGACACCAGAATTAGAGGGACGAGACATGCATGAAGAAACTATATATACTGATGTTGCAAGTACAAGCAGCTGGCCTGTCTTGATATTTTTTGCCTCTATATATAATTCATGGGAATTATTAATGGTAAAATCAAAAGTGAATTAGAATACCAAATCTAGTTATCATGCCCCATAAGCTTATGTATTGAATTTAAAGTTTGCTGAATTACCCAATTGGCCAACAATATATCCTAATATTTAAAGAACAAACAGACAAAACCAAGGTAGTATTGGATGATGCTATGGAGACAAGTATAATTCTTTTTATACGTAAAGAATTGTAAAATAAGAATGATGCAATGCAAACCAAACTACAATAATTTGAACATATTTGATAAAAAGCAGTACTATAATTAGGTAGGTTTTGTTTACAAAATTTCATGCATGAAAATTAAGCTCGATCATCATGACTTTCTTTTGTTTCATTAGTCGTATACTCGTACGAGGTTTTGGACTTTTACATGCGAATGTAAAGCATTTTTCTTGACCAAATTAAGGATGCATGCATGGCAGGTATTCCATCAATTAATTAATGTACAGATCGATTGTCATATTAGAATGCATCAATCAATCACATTAATTAATTTGTTTTCTAATCTTTTGGTTTTGTGATCATATGATTATCTCAAGTGTTAGGTACAACCCTATGTTAGTCACATGTTAAAGTTTCAAGATCATGAAAAAGCTGAATTAATGTACTAATCATCACCATATATATATATAAAGATCACAAATGGAGTATTAAATATTAGAGACATTCATATGGCTAGCTGCTTATGGCTTAGTAGGCAATTAGGCCAGATCTCTCAAACTATTTAAAAAAAAAAAAAAAAAACCTTGTGAAGGGATAGAAACAAACTTTCTTGATCAATTTTTATTTTATTATTTTATGTTTTTGTTATACTAATTAAGGGAGAACACTAAACTATACACAGAAAATTAACTAAAAAAAATTATACATTCTTTTTTTTTATTGGCAAACGTTCCAAACGAAGGATGTCAACCCAAAATTTTATAGATTTCCAGAGGCAAGCAAAATATACTGCAACTAAACTTGCAGTATAATACTAGCAAAAATAGCTAGGCAAAGACAATTAATATATCATTTCAAATTAATATAGCTTATATAACTCTAGTAAATGAGGGTAAAGCAAGTCTCTCTATCCTTACAGCACCTCTAACTCTATTCGATAAAGTCTACCTATGTCCAAAAAATATACCCACTGATTTACAGGTAATCCAGAATTTGCAAGGATATTTGCCGACAAGTTTGACTCCTTTGAGCATTTCTTGAGCATAAGTGGTAAGGTTTGTCGAATTTTTTCTGCTTCTCTTTCAATCTTCCAATGTACTTCTTTGTCACCAAAGTCATTGTTGTGTATCTCACATCTGCACATCTATGTAAATCTTTTAACATGACTTTAGCATTTAACTGCAAGATAGAGCAAAGCTGAAAACTCCAAGCAAATTGATGTTTCAGCCTACTAAGTTTGGCGAATGTTCCAACTTCTAAGTCAAGTGAATGACAGAGATGGATTTCCCTTTGTAATCTTCATTTTTTCACACTTAATTTTCTCCCTAAGAGTCTACCATAATGTAGAATTACTCAACATTAATCATTACATAAACACATGATACTTTAAAATGTCAAATGCCAAATGGTGTGATTCCTCAATAATTCTACCATTTTGTGTGTGTATTTATATATAGAATGAAAAAAAATGATAAAACAATGAATGTAATCTAAAATTCATTAAGGTTTGTAACTTTGTCCTATCAATAAACGAACTATTTTAACTCTAAATGTTATTAAGTTTTTTACATATAATTGGAGTCACATTCAAGATCTTTTGTTTTATTTTCTATTTTAATTCCTATATCAATTTATAAATACACGTCACATATATTTAATTAAAATTCTATCAAATGATTAGTGAACGTTAAGGAATAAACGTTAAATATGTGGCATTCTTGAAAAAAATTTCTTATTTATAAACATATTTTTATTAATATTGTTGTACAATTTCATCTCTAAATCTTACAAGTTAGCTGTATTATATAATAAAAAGTAGCAAACAAATAATTTTGCAAAATGACACTGGAAAAAAAGGTTAATAATTACCTTATGCATTGTTTAAATCAGCTTACTATATGCAAATGTTGTAAAAGGCAGGGAGTAGTAAGGATCTTTCTTTTTGTTACAAAGAAGTATAGGTCATGTCAGTTTGAAAAAAAAAATTATATTTGCCCACTGTCCAAAATGTAAATCAGTGGGCAAATATACACTTAACACTTATCCTGAAGGGTCACTAATTACTTGATCGTTGGTCGTGTGAGGGTTATTGATAGTTTGCCGATGGAACAAAATAGTTGTTGCTTCCTTGTTTAACAGCAAAACATAGACTTATGTATACATGATTTTTTAAGGTAGAAGACAAAGGGCAAGCGGGGCTTCATTCTTTGATTCTGAATATTGTACCGCGTGCAAAATGGAACCTAGTCAAAGACTCAAAGGTCGGTGTTCTCCTCCTCTGTCTGGGGTACTATTGTTGCCTTTGATTATTCATTATTGTCTTCCCAATTCTATGCATTTTCCCCTTTCCAAGATCCTTGTTTCTGCAACAAAATTAAATTATAGAGAAAAGATACAGTGTGGTTTTGTTAATAAAAGAAGATCATTTAATTTTTTTACAAAATTTATAAGCCAATCCATGTGATCAATTCAGCCATGTATGGCATGTCAAGTTTCCTAGAACTAGAAGTGTCCTAAATATTTAGGATATGGACAAAAATGATCTTGGAAATTGAGCAATGTTGTAGAAATGAAGTGCAAATTAAAATAAATAAATATATATATAGTTATAGTAAACCAAATAAAAAAATTGACCACTATTCAAACGTGCAATCGTGCATGAAGTTAATTTATTCTTCCATGCCTAGCCAAAGTTCCAGTATATATACATACCATAGTCATCATCTTTTTCCCATTTCCAGTATTCAGAAAAATTCAGAGAAGCAGCCCAAAAACCCTCTTCGTAACATACTCAAATTTTGAAATGTGTGAAGCCAACATCTCAGATTCTGATCTAGCCCTCCTAGCTTCCGTAGAAAAACATCTTCTAAATGACACACATGATTTCTCAGAAAATTTCCCCGAATTGAGTTCATTTAGTAATAATTTCCAACAGGTTCTTAACTCTAGCTCGCAAGATTCAGGAGAAATAACGTCAAATAGTTATAGTAATTATATGAATAATTCGTCAGAAGATCAAGAACTTGGAATTGAGTATTTGACATGGGATGAAGATGATCATGAGGAGGTAGATCAACAAGAGTTGTTGTTGGTGCCGAAAGTGGCAGCTGATCCTGCGGTAAATTCTTCCAAGAATTGGAGGAGATACAGGGGCGTTAGAAGGCGGCCGTGGGGTAAGTTTGCGGCGGAAATAAGAGACCCAAACAAGAAAGGATCAAGAATATGGCTTGGTACGTACGAGACACCGGAAGATGCAGCATTGGCTTTTGATCAAGCTGCATTCAAAATGCGTGGTTCACGAGCTAGGGTTAATTTTCCACACCTCATTGGTTCTAATACTACTGTAGAGCCTTTGAGAGTCAAACCAAGAAACCGTGTTTCATTTACAGCCTAGCTAGCTTCATCAGTTCATCCCATCTTCATCTTCATCAGCAGCTCTTGAAATAAAAGAGGAAAATTCAAGTCTCGTTCATGTCTTGATCATGATGATCATATATATATTTTGATACAGAACTTTAAGTTTGTTTGTTCCTCATTCATATACGTATGGCTGCAGGTAGCAAAATATACATCCAAAATATACATATATATATATACCGCACAAGATTATTAAGCTGTAGCTCTTGGGAATATTTACTATGGAAAAGGAATATCAAATATGGCAATTTTATATTTGAACGATCAATATGACAGTGACACAGTTGAAAAATGTTAAAAGAGTACGATAAAAATGAAAAAAACTGATAATATAAATTATATATATACAAAGTTGTTGCAAGTCAAAGATTTTCAAGACAGAGAACAAATTTAACAACATAAAACTTTTATTAAACATTTAAATATAACATAATCATTCAAATCTTTTGTTAATTTGCGGATTTTCTTACATTTATATTCATATCCACCACATAGAAATCCTTTTTATTATTTTTTGTCAAGCCCTCCACTCTAACATACACTATGTATATATTACGTAGAAATTAAAAGTATAAAAATATATATACGGGATGAATCCCTCACCCACTCTAATTTATAAATTAAAAAATTAACCTACGAAATAAATCTTATTAAAAATTTAACTACCAAGTTTAATCCTTCTAAAAACATAATTATAACTTATTGAATTTATTTTAATACAACAAAAAAAGTCTGACATTTTAGTACTGTGGATCATAGAAAATTCTAATTGTATTAAGATTTATCAATAAAATAATACAATTATCATTCATAAAAATAAAAAAATAGAGAATAGATACCGCACTATCTAAAAACATGCATAGATGATACAGTATAAAATTAATGGATTTTTTTGAAAGGCTAGTTAAACTATAAATTATAATGCCCAAATATTATAATTGTATGATGTCATTTGATCTGGTATATTAATTATGTGAATTAATCTGGGGTATTAATTAACCATTCATCAAAAATTATACTCAATCCTCTCAATTGATCACTTAAATACTCAAAAATATGTTCCAAAAGTTTGCAAAAACTAATTAGAGGGTACTTACGAAAAATTGTTATTTTCTATTCTATTTTAATTTGTTAATTATGGCCTCTTCAATATAAATACAAACTCACTTAAGTGTTGATGTAGTTTTATTATTTATGTCTAGACTAATGTATATATATTATATGTAAGAACAAGATAATTTAATCAATTGAAAGTGTCATCATTAATTGTTGGTTATATCCTTGAGAGTGAATTAAAGGTTCCATTATATTTGTTTCCATTCATGATTAAATGTTAATTATGTTATTCATGGTCCCCTTTCCACGAAGCTTTGTTTCTTTTTTTTTTTGTTCCTTTTCCCCCTTTCTAGTACCACGAAGGTTGTTTATTTGTATTATATACATTAGAACATGTGCTAATTAATTAATAATTCAAGAAATGTTTGAAAGAATAAAATTTTACTAGTAAAATAATATCCCACTTTTTGCATGTGAGTAATTGAACCTTCGTAGTAGTCTAGAAAGTACAAAAAAAACTGATAATTAAATCCGTGACTTATTATAAAGAAAGTCAAATTGGCCTTTATTTTATTACACATGATTGGGTTTAAATATTTTGGGGATCCTTATATATGTGTGTGTATGATTAATCTTTCTCCATAATTCGTTCACTCATCGACCTCACTGATCAGAACCCTCAAAACCCTCCAAAAATCTTCATTCAGGAATAAATTATACGCAGCAAAAACCATGGATTCTGATGACTTGGCTTTGTTTGCATTCATAGAACACCATCTTCTAAATGATTCTGAGTTTTCCGATATGTTTTCACAGTCGAGTTCATATTATAATGAACAAGTTTATGATCATCCCAGCAATTTTATTCATCAAAATGGGGAAGAACTGATGGTGATGTCAAGTAGTTGTAGTAACTCATCATCATCTGAAACAGAGTTGGAACAACAGCAGCAGCAGCATGAGGAGGTCCAGAAAGGGTTTACGCGTGGAAAAGATGCGCCACCGCCGACGGAGTGGACGCGTTATCGGGGTGTTAGGAGGAGGCCGTGGGGGAAGTTCGCGGCGGAGATAAGAGACCCGAAGAAGAAAGGATCAAGAACATGGTTAGGTACATACGAAACACCAGAAGATGCAGCAATGGCTTATGATCAAGCTGCATTTGAAATGCGTGGTGCAAAAGCTAGGCTTAATTTTCCACACTTGATTGGTTCTTGTAATTCAATGCAGCCTGTGAGGGTGAATCCCAGAAAGCGCTGTTTGGAACAGGAGCCAACATTTTCATCTTTTTCAACTCAAATTGATTTTGGAAAGAAGGGAAAGTTTGAGCTTTCATTCACGGATTAGTATTAATTCATATGGATGTTTGGTTGTTTTTCTTATTCTCTTTCTGTTTTTATTGATGATTAATCAAGATTAATGAAAACAACTTGCAATGAAGTAGTTTGATTTTTGTTCCAACTACAATTCATTTTCTATTCAATCATTTGAACATCAAAACTAAAACTATTATCAGTATCTTAATAAATTGATTAGTTATGGTGGTTGAAACTTCTCTAAAGAAAGTTCAGATAACAATAATTTTAATTTCTCTTTGTTTAGTAATTAATTAATTTCCAAATACAGTAGTTGTAGTTGGTGTTTTTATATTGTTAAACAACTAATTCAATTCATACTAGTCTAATATTATTTTTTTTCAAATCTTGCTGCTACTTACCCATACATTAATTCTCTTTTGAAGAATCAAATTTTTTTTTTTTAAAAAAAACGTGTGTTTGCTATTTCTCATTTAAGTTGATTGATAAAAAAAAAAAAATTAATTAAGTTGCTAAGAGCAAGAATCTTTCCAATCATGCATTTCTAAATTATTCTAATTAATCTGCCTATATTTTGAATTCAACCTTTAATTAATCATCTAACTCATATGATTACATAGAATAACTGTGTATATTAAATTAAACACAGACTGCGTTTTGTTGTTACAAAATTACATTTATTACAATCATAAAAAAAAAAAAGGCCGAACCATATTGAGAATAATATACAAACAAAAAAACTCCCCAAATACATTCTACTAGATATTGTTAAAAAAGTTGAAAATTCAAATTTTAAAAAAAAAACCTTCATTTTTTATGGGTTATAACACATATATTTTAATTAAAATGGCAAAGTCAAAAATATTTTTATTTTGGCTTTTTTACTTACTGATGTATACACACACCTCAATTGCGAATATACATTCTAATTAACGGTGTAAAAAAAGTAAAATTTAGATTTTTTACCAAATTTTGGGGTTATAACACACGTATTTTAGCCAAAAATGATAAAATCTAAAAACGTGTTGGTTTTGACTTTTTTGTGCCGTTTTTGTCACCAACCTCAATTGTGAACATGCATTCTATTGAATATTGTCAAAAAAATTAAAATTAAAATTTTCAATCCATTTTTCATGGGTTATAAACACACATATTTTGGTAAAAATGTCAAAGTAAAAAAACATGTTGATTTTGGCTTTTCTCCTACCGTTGTTTACACACACATCAATTGCGAACATGCATTCTAATTAACGATGTCAAAAAAATGTGAAATTTAAATTTTTCACCAAATTTTCATTTTTCATGGGTTATAACACATGTATTTTAGCCAAAAATGGTAAAATCTAAAAACGCATCGAATTTGACTTTTTTGTACTGTTTTTTGCACTCACCCCAATTGTGGACATGCATTCTATTGTATATTATCAAAAAAAGTGAAAATTATTTTTTTTAAAAAAAACTATATTTTTCATGGGTTCACTACTACAGAATATATAATTTAAAACGGTCTATTTAAAACGGTTATTAATAACCCGTTTTAGATAATTGGGGCGGTGGCATTTTTGTAATAAGAATTAGAAAAACGCAAACTTTCTAAAACGGTTACATTATAACCGTGTTAGAAAGTCTCTTGATGTCAGTTTCTAAAACGGTTCGGGAGACAACCGTTTTAGAAACTGTTATCATCTCCGTTTTAAGAACGGTTTCTAACTAATCGTTTTAGAAAATGTACCGATAAAAATCTCCCCCAGCATTTTCTTCGATAAAAATCTCCCCCAGCATTTTCTTCTCCTGTAGAACAAAAATATTTCAAACACCTATCTGTTTTCATTTCGTGCAAATAACTTCACCGCCATTCACTTCACCTCATCGCCGTTCGCCACCCGTCCCAACCTTTGCCGCCGCTGTCGCCGTCGCCGCGTGACAGTCCCGAGTTTGCCGCCGTTCGCCAATCGTCGCCGTCGCCAACCCTTACTATTGCTATGGACTAAATTAGTGAATTGTTTATGTACACTGCCCCGTTTCAAATCACAGTACAACCACAGATTTAGTTTTGGGTTGTACATAAACCAGATCCAGAAGATAGAGCCACAGAGGTAATCGTTTCGTTTCTCTTCTATATGTTGCACTTGCAGAAAACAAAAGCTTTTTATCATCTTCATCTATCGTCCTTATACCTTAGAGTAGGAGTGTCTGGAGTCTGGACGCAACCAAAACTGGTTGGGTTTTATCCCTATTTAGTTATTAAGCATAATAATAATGTTAAGCAACAACCATTTGATTTCTTCTTCCTTTTCAATTTTCACTTTTTTCTTTTTCATTAAACTTAGTGTTTGGTTTTGTAAATCACCTCTTGATTTGTCATCTTCTTCAGGGAATTGAAATGGCTGAAATTTTCTCAACAATTGTTGGATTTGTGGGTGCTTCAACTCAAATCAAAGAATATGTGATCACCCCATTAAAAAATCAATTCAGTTATCTATTTCGCTATGACAAGTTGATCCAAAGTCTTTATGTGATTCAATCTCGGAAGGAAAAAGAGGATGAAATCATGGCCTGTTTGAAGAATGACACAGACTTTTAAAAACGGTTATAAACCGTTGTAAAAAATAGTATTAAGAATGGTTTCTTAACCGTTTTAAAAAATGTAGGACTTTCTAGTCCGCCCATATCTAAAACGGTTTTGAAAATCTAAAACCCGTTTTAAATAACTACTTTTAACCTTTTTAGAAAGTGAATTCTGTAGTAGTGGTTATAACACACGTATTTTGGTCAAAATGGCAAAGTCAAAAAATGTGTTGATTTTGATATTTCTCCTACTATTTGTAATACACACGTCAATTGCGAATATGCATTCTAATCAATGATACCCATAAAAGTGAAATTTACATTTTTCATGGGTTACAACACGTATTTTAGCCAAAAATTGCATTGATTTTGACTTTTTGTGATGGTTTTTACACCACCTTGATTGTGAACATGCATTCTAGTGAATGTTGTCAAACAAAAGTGAAATTTAAAACTCTGTTTGGGCATGTGTTTTATTTTGAGTATTACAAAAAAATGACATATCGAGTTGTGTTTTACAAATGGATTATTTTGGTTTTGAAAATTGAGTATTTGGAATGATAATTTTTGTTTTTATTGGTTTTAGTGTAGAAGAATTATTTTATTAAATAAAGTTTATAATAAGAATTTTTTTATTAAATTATTTAGGTTGATGGTGACGGTCAAATGTTTACGACTGCGTCAACCACTATTAATCGTCGTGGCTACCACCAGTCAGCCGGATTTCAGTCTAATTTCGCCCACATATTCAGAATTCGGCTGGCTGGCGGAAGTCAACTGTGGTTAATGGGTGGCAGTCTGACTGCCACCTGTCAACACAAACAAATAAAAAAATTTAAAAAATTACAAAATGTTGAAAAGACTAAAATACGCTCATTTTGTGGTTAAAGAAGTTGGAAATTTTTGTTTAGAGAATTGGATATAAACAAATATATTGTTTTGGAATGAGATGAGAAATATACTAAAAAGCCGTATCCAAACAAACCCTAAGTTGTTGTTGTTGTTGTATTGTTCCCTTTGTTATCAAATACTATCTACTTGTCTATAGAACAGCAAGAAAATTTATGGATGGTTAAGCTGATGAGTATGGTGCCATGGAAGAAAATGACGTAAATGCAGCATTCAGTCGGTACCAGCCGAGAATTGTATGCATAAACTAAATTCTGTTGGGATTTAACGTGAAAAAATTTATAGAACTAAATGAATGAATGAAAAATAACTAATTTAGAAATGAAGATCATCGGTTTTGCCATGCAGGATACGCAAGTGACATTTATTTTGCAAGAAGAAGCCAAAAGAGAGTTGTAACAGTCTAAACAGCAGCATGTTCACGAGTGCACTTGTATCATACCCTTCTTCTTCTTTCTTCTTTTTTTTTTTTTTTTTTTTTTGACAACAAACACAAAATGATGCTCTATATATATATCCCTGAATCAAATCAAAACTCCTCCAGCCCACAAGAATTTGATAGTGAATTGGCCAAAAAAAAATGATGATGATGATCAAAGGCACAATTTTTTCAGTCCTTATTATGGTTGCTATAATAGAGTTGATGTTGCATCCAATTCCAGGGCAAGCCATCATGACCTGTGGTCAAGTGGATTCATTATTGGGTCCATGCATACCCTACCTTACCCATGGTGGTGAACCAGAACCAGCTTGCTGTGATGGTGTGAGAAACATAAAGGGCTTAGCTAAAACTATCCCTGACAAAAAGCAAGTGTGCACCTGTGTCAAGGAAGCTGCCAATCGCTATTCAAATTTGAAAGATGATGCAGCTCAATCTCTGCCCAACAAGTGTGGTGTTCAACTGGATATCCCCGTTTCTAGAAACATCAATTGTAATATGTGAGTTTCTTTCTTTCATTTTTTTTTTTTTTAATTTTTACAATTGTAATGTGTGTGCATGCATGTTATAAGCAACTTGTCTTCTTATAAGTAGTCGATTTTTAGCCCGAAAAGATGAGAAAGGTTGCGATAGACTGATCGGCCAACGTAAAACTCTGTCAAACTCTGTGATGTGTGCATGTTCTAATTAATCTCTTTTGAATAATATTTGTCTATCTTTTTGTGCTCAATATTTTGTGTCTGTGATTATTGCAGGATCAACTAAAAGAGGAAGACAAATGGATAGAATAGAAATAAACTTCCACTCTTCAACATATTGCAGTTTGTAACCTTTATGACTTGAGTGGAATAATAATTCATGAAAATGTCAAAAACCATGTTCTTCCATTGATCCTCAATAGTCTTGTGTGAATGCAAGCATGTTTTTCTTGTGTGTAAACAAAAGAGTTAAATAATGTTCTTCATATTTCTAACAACCCAATCTCACTATGTTTGATTGTCATCTTAAATTCAGCCTAAATTCAATAGTCATCTTCATGCATGTCTTTAATAATTTGCCCCATGCGGACATTATGGAAAATTGGAATCATGAATTATTTTCTTGTGGCGTCATAGGAAGCCCTCCTTCCATGACTTTTTTTTTAAGTATAGATATTGTAAATGGCTTGAGCCTCTTCTATGATGGTTCTCAATACAGAACATGTACTTTGCCTGGACACAAGAAGAAAACTACAACTCAAAACGCATAGACTTTTTTCCTTTTTCCTTTTTTCCAAGAAGAGTAGAGTCGGCTATATGAATCTCCACCATACCAGTCTAAACTCATAAAGTATTGCAAAGTTGGATCATAGTGTTGCAAAGTTTTACTCTTTTTTCCGGGTTTAAAAAGCGTTAAACATCAGTAAGCAGACCAATACATCACTCACACAAAGATAGCAGTACAGAAAGATCAATAGATCCGAGTTTAAACAGAGAGATAATAGAAATGATGCCAATGTAATGATTCACTAGGAAGGACAAAAGAACTTTCAAACAGCCAATCCATCAAGAACTTTTCGTTTCATTTTTATATAAATAAGATCATGGACAATCTATTCCACCACAGCAGCAGTAACTTCCACAATTGTAAATGGAAATTCACGGCACCACACTGACACCAAAGTAAGTAACTCTTGCTTGGAATCAAAGCTGTGCTTGCAAATACTTTTAACTGCATCACCAAATCTGACCTTTTCTTTTTCTTTTTTTTTTTCCGTTGGTTGTGAAACCAAAATGAAAATAATAGGATTCAGTACAACCTAAGCTATCAAATATTTGTGTCCAAATGACCAGAAAATACATTTTGAAAAAGGTAGCACTATAATCAAAAGCATCAAAGTTATCTTTGTCAGCCACGCACAAAAAGCTCGCTAGCGTCCAGATCGGTACATCCGATGATTCTCTTCTATCTCTCAACCTATAGGTTGCCGTCTCCTACACAATTTTGAGAAAGATTAGAACATCAAAACATTTATCCACTATATTGACTCACTGGCCTTTGGTGGGCTTATGTACGGACAACCAGATGGCAAAAGCATTGACACCACACCAAAAGGTCAATGCAAAAGATTGAATCAACAAAATCTATGGCCTCATAATTACCTCTTGGGCCTGCCTCGATCTTCCTCGTAGTCCATCACTCCACCAGATTCAGAGTAGATCTCCTCATGACCTCGGAAGTCAAGGTCGGCCTGCTCACAGTTTGTAACTTCTGCCACAACGTAAGTAAGACACATCGACCGACATATCCCATTGCACGAAAATATATAGAGAACGGACACATTGCTTTAATTTAGAGGGTTTTGACATTTTCGAACCCATACATCAGTCATTTGCTCAAGACGGTGGCGACAATCAGAATTTGAGACATTTGATGACACCAGACACACCATAAGATGTACATTCATTGTTAGGTTGGTTAGCAAACATCAAGAATAAGTAACATAGACTACTACTTTTGTTCGTAATAATCACATCAAAAATTCTTTTTTTCCTTGATGTACTAACTAAAAGCCAGAATTAAAAAATTGCAAGGCAGCCAAACCAAAATTGTATCATCCCCCCAACCATAGCACAACCCAAAACATGTAAATAAAATTTTAAAAAAAAGAATAAAGAAGAAGAAAAAGACGGTGATGACTGCTGAATCTGTTGTCATCTAAACAGAGCCTACAGCTTCCTTCTAAGGTCCAACACATCCCCCTTGAAAACACCCAACAAAAACAAAATAGAAGGGAAAATTGCTAAGTAGGAAAAAGGGGGAAAAAATAACTTCCACCTCCTTCCTATAAGCAGACAGGGTCTAAACAAACTAAAGTACTGCTTCAGTGCATGCAAACAAACAATATTGTTTTTCTTCTTCGTCTCTCCTTAGTTCTCAATACATGTGATTTTCTCTCTCACAAATCTCTTAGTAAGAGATAGCTTCTTTTAGTAACATTTCAAGATATCGTAAACTGGTCTCTTCTCTAGAAATCATACAATGAAACGATATGCTGAAGTATGCAAAGAAACTCTTAAGAGCAATAAGAGCTAAATTTCAATTTACTGACCTTGAGTGTTAGTGATTTCTTTACTTCTTCCACTCTTTCTTCAACTTCTTTACGATGCTTTTTGTCCGACTCACTCATGGTATCTGCCCATTTAATCTTCTCCTGAATCGAGACAAGAAGATTGTCCGATGTAGCCAACCTAAATTTTCATTAAATTAAAATTTTCTGGAATTAGCAAGTTAAAAAGTTTGCTCTTTCACAATAATCCTAGGAATGAATAGATAATTTTTGCCTGAAGAAACAAGGCTCCCATTATGAACCTCACCTCAGGCGTGAAGTGAAACTTCACAAACCAAACAACAGAACCAAAGATGGAACATGGCAACAGAAACCAAAAAATTAATTGTTGGCCCAGAAACCAAAAAAATTAAGTCCTCTAGAAAGTGGCAATACTGCTAAACAAACTTTACAACAAACCTCCAACATGAAAGACATAAAAGACATCATCTTATTTTAAAAGTAAAAGAGGTTCAAATCGAACATTGCAGAATATCTCCATATGAAAGGCCAACCTCAAAATAAAATATTACCAATTAGTTAACGTCTGTATCATATTCCCTAGCTGGCCAGGTCGGAGGTCTCTCCCTGCAGCAAATTGAACCTGCACAACCACCAAAAAGATCATTCATTCAAACCCTGTACATTCAAACATGAAAATCCCAAAGATGAAATCAAACGAGTTTGTGAAGCATCAAACCTCAAAGCATCGCCGCAACTGATCCAACTTTCCCCTAACTATACCCTATCCACAACAAAAACAACCAAGAGAAGTTCAATAAAACAATAGAAACTAGAACACAGAAAACTCCTACTCCAGTAATTTGACAGCATCAGTATAACAGTGTCAATTAATACATGCAAAGATGCCTTGTGGATGAAAGCCAAACAATGTTTTCCAGCTGCAGAGGATATTCTAACAGTTACAGACAGCAAGATAATGGATAAAGGTAAAAGCAGTATACTTACCACATACATGCACTCATTGATCAGGAAATCTTCAAGCTCGCGTACATTTGAAACATCCAACTCCTGCATTAGGACTTCATAAGGTAGTACCTTGATGAGAGAAAGGGTAGTCAGAGTCTGAAGGGTTTAAATATTGCAAAACAGAAATCTAGGATGCAAAAAGCCCAAGTTTTGTTCTCTTTCTACTTTTATAATCACAAAACGCACAATGCTATCAACTGGACACAAGATTAACAATTTCAACATGGATAATCATTAGCACCAGAAAAGGATTTTATATTGAAATATTTTTAAAAGATATCTAATTTCTTCCAACTCAAATCTATTAAAATGAACAGGTCAATCGCCCTTTACTTCCAAGTTTGAACAAGAAATCTGTCTATTTTGCAAGTATCAAATTGATAAATTCCCAGAAAAAGAGTTCGTAAATAACTAATACATGTATCAACCTGCTAAACAAGTGAAGCACAACAAACAACAAAAGAAAAAATGAAAATATGCACTAACTTCTTACAATATACTCGAAAAAAACAAGTTTGCTACATTTGGGTAATGCGTACCTTGTTCGTCTCAGCTAGAGTAAGCACGGTGAGCTGTTTCAATTTAAGAACTTGATCAGGCACCAATTGTGGAAGCCGGTCAGCAGTACCTGCAAAAGCATGCATAATGAGATCAATAAAACCCCTACAGGAAAGTTCCGTTCATATCAGCCTAATGACCGCCTAAACCCCACAAAATCAAATGAAAAAAGGAGACAAAAGAACACATCTCAAGCTACATTAGAAGAAGCAAACAAGTAAAAATCTTTAGACGATGCTAGCCTTGTTCACATGTTTTGGACCCTCCTAGGCTTTGGCTTCTTATCTTTGAACTCAGTCTTATAGTAATTGCCACTGTCCATTGCATGCAAAGTGTTGACTCTTCATGGTTGGAAATAACAGTAGGCTCAGTTCGGAGTGTCAATAAGCAGCAGTACTGCCAAGCATTTTAACATCTAATTTTCTTCTACGCAATACACCATCCAATTCTCTATCAAAGACAATGGTTCTCCCCGAATATAGCAATAACAATTGGTTCAATGTATCTTTAGTTAAATGAGGGCATACCACAACTAATTTTCCAAACAGATCTTTTAGGCGAGAGAGGTGTGTCACATCAAGTACAAATTAGATGCACTATACTGATCAACATAGTAGGCATTCCCAGACAAAAATTCCAACATCCAACAGTAATAAATGTGCGAAAGGATAAGTACATTTCAGTATCACCTAAAAATTTGACCAACAATTAAATACTTGGCAAGGAACCATTAAGCATCTTACACCTCTTTTAATTTTGCTCATTTGATTCCCATTTACTAGTATTGTAATGAGAAACAAATAATATTCAATCTAACAGCTTCTTTAATAGATAATTTCAGCCGAAGCCAAAAGATCCTTTGCAGTACAGATCTAAGTACTACATGGCAAAGCATAATTTCCGTGAACAGAAACAAAGACAGAAGTCAACAGAAAACCAACATGTACAAGAAAAATAGGGACTTCATGAGGCAGATGACCATAGAAAATAGAAGTTAAAAACAATTAAAGCGGACCATTAATACAGTACAGAATGAGTATAACGCTTACCCTTGTATTCACTCCATGTTCCATGGGCAAACATCCGAAGCAATTCTAGAAACACAGAGTGCTCAGTTTCCCGAAGCTGTAAAGAACACTAGCAATCAGAAACTCCAACAAGAAAGCCTTTTTTTTTCCCCATAAAATTCATTGAAAACTGAATTGTTAAGTATCAGGCATCTCCTGCAAGAGTATCCCAATTCTCTTAAATCCCATTTCAGAGACATTACCAAAATCCCATATATTATTACCCATCTGCAACTTACCACCCAAATTAAAAAGCAGTCAGTATAGCATCCTCCTTGATAGTTTAATAGCAAAAAATCTATCCTTACAAACAAGATATTAAATAAACTCAAAAGATCACATCTTTGAAAAGTTTGCTCAATGCATCAATCCCTCGAAATCAAAAACTAAGCATGTATTTATGCAACACCATAACTAATTGAATGTGTACAAATGCGCTTACAAAAATAGAAAAAGATAGGGCTAAAATTGAGACCTCGAGTACATTGGGAACGGAGAGAATCTCGGAGAAGGCAAACAGGGAAGGATGCGACGTCGCTTCGGTGATGACATTGGAAAGTGCAGAACCCTTGTGATTCGATGCTTGTTTCACGAAGTATTCGATGAACTCAGCTTGCTTTTGCTCGATATCCATCTTTTTCTTTTACTTTAAATTATACAAAATCGCCCTATACTACTCCTATATATATATATATATATATATATATATATATATTTTTTACTTCACTATAAATTCGTAAAAATCTAAGGCTTTTAGGGTTTTTTTTTTTTTGGTTTAAATTAGAAAAAAAAAATTGGGTCTTAGGGCTAGGGCAAATTGAAAGGATCTCTGCAAATTTTGCAGAGAGTTTTAGTTTGTGAATTTTGCAGCGATGAAGCGTATTTTGTAGAGGTGGGAATGGAAGTGTCCGGGAAGGCCAAACTTTTTTTTTTTTTGTCAAAAGCGGGAAGGCCAAACTTGGGCCGGGAGTTTTTTTATTGAGCCTGTTTATGCTTTTATGCCGATCCAATTTCACAAACTATTATACATTCTAATTCAATTGCTAATTTTGTTGAAGTATTATAATTATAGGTTTTCTCATGAATTTTTAAATAATAATATAACTGTTTTTTATTTTGATTTTTAGAATATTTAAAGTTTATTTTTAACACAATGATTATATTAAACCATATGGTATAAACAATTTGTAAAAGACTTTTGTTCGCGAAAGTTTTCAATCATTTTATAATTTGTGAATATGGATAGTATTTTCAGTGATCCCATTGCAGATTATTTGTCAACAAGTAACTTGGATCAAATTGTTAAAAAAACAAGAATAGTGAATAATTGTAAAGTAATTTGGATAATTTTTTTAAGATGGATTTTCATCTTTATTATTTCTCTAGACATTTGATGTAAGGTGTTCTTGCCAATTTGTCGTTACGAGATCTTCTATTCAATATTTTTTTTTATCTTATTCTATTTTAATTAAAAATACGTAGTAGGGTTCATTTATCTCTTGGTTAGTGTCTAATAACTGTAAAGTAATTAGTGATATTTATGCATTTAGTCCATAATTTTAGTAAAACTACATCGTTTTGAATATTAAACAAAATAAAACAGGATAAATATTGGACAGAGAATCTGGTCTCCAATTTGCCATGCATTTAATAAATGGTATGGAAATTTGCATTGAAAGTTCACCAATTTTTTGAAAATCTTTTTTTATCAATCCCAATTAAAATGATACAATTACGTGACTCCCACTAAAAATATACATTACATTTGCATTTTTATCTAAATATATATAATTTTTAATTGAAACTATATATATGTTATCTTCAAACGATGTACACATGTATATTTTTTTTTTGTTAAAATATCAAATGAAATTGAATGAAAAGATAAATTTGTTATAGTATTTTAATATAATTGATGAAATTGTATTGTTTTAAATGTAAATAATAATAATAAAGTTTTTCCAACAAAAGGAAGTGAAAACATCAAGAAAAGGATTTAAGATTATTAGGTCAAAATGCAAATTTACGTAGGCGCGATCTCAAATGCGTTAAACAGATTAACGCTTTTTGACATCCCACAATCAATTAATCAAATGCGTTTGAGTTCCCCGCCTTTGGCTAAAGCAAAGTCACGCCTTTATTAGAAATATAAAAAGTTTACCACCAAATTTATTCAACAATTCGATATTTTGACAGGACACATACAGCAACCGAACAGTGTTCTGTCACCTCACCTGCATCACGAGACCATGGCGACACCAACCGGCGATTGGCGGAGCAACAGAGCCGCCGTTCAAGCCACCAACGACGATGCTTCCGCCAGCAAACTGTACGTTCTTTTCTTCGTCTTTCTACTTGTTAATTTACATCAAACTATTTATCGTTTTCGTTAATTTAATCATCCTTTGCAGTTGTACATAATGTTCTTCGTGCACTACATTTGCGCCTTAATTCCTCATGTGAACTTAATTAGCACGGATTCTTATAACAAATATCTTCAATTGTGTAAATTCCTGATTCTTTTGAAGTAGAAATAGTAATGATTTGTTGTATGCATGTGTCTATAGGTCTTGTGTGAAGAAGGGGTACATGAAAGATGATTATGTTCATTTGTTTGTGAGGAGGCCTGTGAGGCGATCTCCGATAATTAACCGAGGTAGTGTTGAATTTGATTCTTATTCAGTTTAATTGCTGGAGGAATTAGGAAATGGTCTTGAGTTGCTTTCTTTAGTTTATTGTGCATCAAGTTTTAATGTTTAATGGTTTTTTTTTATGTGTTTCTTGATCAATTAAGGTTATTTTGCTCGATGGGCTGTTTTTCGGAAACTCCTCTATCAGTTTCTTCATTGTGTTAACACTAAAAAACAAATCTTGTCCCTTGGAGCTGGTTTTGACACAACATACTTTCAGTTGAAGGTGTGTTTACTATTACTTTTTGTTTTTCCATTTTTGGTTGCTCAACCAGTAACTGATTGACATGACAACTAACTGCAAATTTAGACGTAGAGGAAGTCCAAAAGATCCTATCATGCGGTAAATTAAATGAGGTAGTTAATTTGGTTAAAGTGGACTCACAGATAATTTGATGATTATGATTTGGTAATTATGAAAGAGGATTAATCATACCAACTGTTAACAATAATGTGTGATTTTTCCATGGTACAACTGTAAGAAGACGAACTTGTTGGAATTTTTTTGATGTCTTTGTACTTATTGAGAATTTAGTCGTACACAATTGAATTCATTGGCAGGATGGTTTTAATTATCTTAAAGTAGTGCCACAAACTAGTTAAGTAGAGTTTCTTATTCTATACAACTTGAGCTATGATGCTGGAGAACCTATTAATAATGGGTGGGGGTTGACTTGTATATGTTCGCAATTTGAATTTTTTTTACAACTAGAACCATCTTCATAATTTTCATTGAGAAACTTGTCTTGCGCTCCTGGTCTGAAAACTGAATATTCTTTTTTGTCAGGATGAAGGGAAAGCACCTGATTTATACGTCGAACTTGATTTTAAAGAGGTGAATAGCTTAAATATTGTATCTATCTTTGCAATTCTTGGTGTTCTGCTGTCTTAGGCATTTGCCACGTGGCATGAGTTTAAGAATTTGATGGCAAAAAGGGAAAAGTCTGATTTTGTATATGTTTTTTCTTGCCTTATTATAACCTATCAGTAAATTTACCTAGTAGATATCTGTTTTTAGGTGACTAGTAAGAAGGCAGCCCTTATCGAAACCTGCAGTCCATTAAGGAACAAAGTGGGCGAAACTGCCTTTATTTCTCAAGGTAATGATTGGAGCCTGTAATGTGATATTTGAACTTTCTTCCTATGTGATATTGGTGATTCTGGTTGGTGGATTTCCTTGAGAGAAATGGGAAAAGATATTTAGAGTCCTTAGTTGTTTTTAAATTTTTGGCATTTCTTGCATGAAAATGATGAAAATTGTCTTGATGTGACGTAAAATTATGGACCATTATTGTATGACGCATATGATGCCAGTTGAGCTTCCAAATGATGCATATGTTTGGACTTCATGTTGCTGTACTTTTGGCAGGCAGAAACCCAGCTCATGTAAAATCGTGAGACTTTGTACCCTAGAATTTGGTCAATGAGCTTGATTGACTTAAAAGATAGGTGTTTTATTCTAAAGTAAGTTGGGAAAGTTTTTTGTCAAATTTAGGAAAAGAAAATGAAAAACAAGGAAGATGCTCATTGATTTCGATATATGCCCAGAATTGGAATTTGCCAAACAAGACTTAGCTGAAGGCTTGGCAGTCTGAGGTGGCTTTATGGAAGCGATTGGGCTGCTTTAAGCCTTTGTAGGTTCACTTAACCATAGGAAATAAGCTGCAGTATTATGTTCTTGACTACTTGATTGTTATTTCAAATAAGCTGGTATCAGCATTTCTGGTTAGTTCCTTGGCTTGCTTGAATGGTTTCAAATTGGTATAGTTTTTGAAAGACTAAATTCTGATGGAAAATCTATAAATTGACATGCGATCATTTCCTCTAATATTTACAACTGGATAGACTTGCTTTCTCTTCTAAAAATTTGATTATGTTGGATGTATACTGCTTGTTTACATTCATATCAATAGTATAAGTCCTTTTACGTATATATATTAAGTTCATCGTCTAACATGAGGCCCTTCGTTCATCTTTGAGATCATAGATGAACTCTTTTTCTGCGCTTGAACTGTCTGCCAGCATTTGTCATCTTTGTGCCTTTCATTCTCATGTTTGCTTTACTCCTTGTCATTGAACTTGGTATTTAAAAACAAAAATGATGCTTTTAGGAGTGTATCTTGCTGGCAATTAACTCAGCGGAGATTCTAAGTTATTCATGCTCTAAAAATCATGATTTTTTTCTGCTTAACTATGAGATCTGCAAGAAACTGAAATGGAGTAGCCATGCATGATTTTGTTTATGGAATTGTTGGTTGAATCTGGGATACTTGTATGCTGGTGTGGATGGGTTCTATTCACTAACCCACTCCTACTGTAACATTTACCAACACTTTTACGACCATTGGCTCCAATTTTGCTTTCATTTCCTATAATTGGATACCCAATTTCACCTTACTCTAATCCAACTTGCAACTTCCATATGTGTAGAGAATGGTGAAGTGCTCGATGATCACTACAAATTACTTCCAGTTGATCTGCGTGATATCCAAAAATTAGAGGATATAATTTCTTTAGCAAAGTTAGATCCCAGGTATGAATAGATGCTTTGGTGTTTTCTATATATTGTTGGATAATTTAAAGTTTGTCCCTCTAAAACTTACAAGTAGCTGATGTTTGCAAAAACTGTGGTTATTTTTTCCCCAACACATAATGAAATTGTGTGCTGTGACTATTGAAACTTATCAGTTCTTATCAGGTTCTTTTAAAGGATTAATTATGTGCTGTGATACTCAGGTTGATTCCTTGTAAACTAATGTTAATGGAGGTTTTGGTTACTTCTCATGTACTCTCACAAAGCCATTTATCTTTTCCTAGCAATTTAATATTTCTGATGGAGAAGTGGCTTATGAGGTTGTCAAGCATTTCACTTGGTGATAGGATTGGTTGGCTGAAAAAGTTTAAAAGATTATTTGTGGGAAGCTTTTTGGGCTAAGAATTTTCATGTAACCAGCACATGTATTTGAAACTGAACTATGGTGATATGGTAATGTAGAATTTCCTAGTTAAAATGCCAGTTTCCTTGTTGTACGCAATCAAATCTTCGCTTCTTTGTGCTTATCTTTTCCTCCTAACATGGAAAATTTCTTTATTGTACCTATGGTCATGCTTTAGTGCATATTTTTTATTTTTTTTTCCCAAAGAACAACTAGTTGCCATCATTCTGATGCTTCTATCAGTTTGCCGACATTTATAATTGCAGAATGCGTTCTAATATACTTGGATCCAGATTCAAGCCGTGCAATAGTTGGATGGGTTTCAAAAACATTCTCTTCCGCTATTTTTTCCTTATATGAGCAGGTTTTTCTTACCTATATCTGCATCAAATGTTATTTCATAGTGTATTTATTTCATTCTCTTTTCATTCATGGTTTCCCTTTCGGTAGTCTACGTATAACCTCTTTATGAGTTCTTTGAATTTGTTATGTTCGTCCTACTCTTGCTGATTTTTTATTTCGGCTTCTCAACAGATTCATCCAGATGACCCATTTGGGCAACAAATGATCAGAAATTTGGAGGTAAAATGTATTATCTCCTTCCCCATATTGAGCTTGGATAAATAAGAGGTTAATATACGTTTTATCCTCTTCTAGTTTGCTAGGGGAGTCCAGTATCAGGAAACGATGGTTTTAGTTTAAACAGATATCAGATTTTGTAATATCTTTTCAGTTTAACATTTTTGGTAAAATGCAAAGCATTCTGGAAAAAGGAAGGTGCGACTGTACGGGGAGGGTATATATCCTTAAAATTCAAGTGAATGGACAAATCAAAAGTGAAGAATACCATGTCTGATCATGCATATGAGCTTATCTATTGAATTTTTGGGAACAGTCTACCTGAATGACCAATTGACCAACAAAGTAAATAATTGGTTATTTCTACTACTTAAAGTTTTCATTTTTCAATGTGATCATTCTTCCTTGAAAAAGAGAAAGATACTATTTAATCCTCTGCATACAATTGTAATTCTTTTTATATGTAAACCACCATAAAATCTTATCGGCAGATTTGTTTTGAACTGGGTGATCAATTTAAGAATGAAAAAAGTAAAAATAAAAATAAAAGCGCTGAACAGTTCTTTCAATGCAAAGCAAACTGCAGAATAATATGAGCATATTTGATAATTGGTGGTTTCAGTTACCATTTTTCACAAAATTTCATGCATGAAAAGCTCATAACTTTCTTTTGGTTCAGAGTCGTGGTTGTGGACTATTGGGTATTTATGCTACGCCAACTTTACTTGCAAAGGAAAAACTTTTTCTTGACCAAGGATGGCAGGTATTCCCGCTATGTATGATTGTTATCTCTGGAATTAAGACATCCCTGCATCAACCCTGTTTGTTTTCTAAACTTTTGGTTTTGTCATCTCTAGTAACTCAAGTGTCATGTGGAACCTATGTTGGTCACAAGTGTTAGTTTTAAGATCACAGATGACTGTACAATTTAGTATCACCATAAAGATCACGGATGGAGTATTTAATATTAAAAGCATTCATTTGGCTTACTGCTTTTGACTTAGTAGGCAATTAGGCTAGGCTAGGCTAGACTCTCTCAACTATTAAAGAACTTAGATTTGGAGAAATTTAGATTGATATTTTGGCCTCATGATGAATTTGGATGGTTTTAGATGATGGTGAGTTACTCAAAGCATGTGCAGTAGGTATCTGTCCCTTTCACTTTTTCTTTCCCTTAACTGACATGTTCAATTTTTTTCCATTTCTGCAGAATAGCTTGTTTGTTTATTTGCTTCAAAGATTATTGGTTGTATTCTTCTGACATTTATAACTGTCACTAATGAGCTTTCAGAGAGCCGTCGCCTGGGACATGCTTAAAGTTTACAGTGATTTCATTGAAGCTCAAGAAAAGCGCAGGTGATCTTCAATTAAATTGTCCTGTAGTTACTATTAAATAGTTTTACAGTTAGTTGTTATAAAATTTCTGTATTTACCTCAAATCCAATATTGGAAGACTATATAACAGCTTCTTTTACATCCTCTGAGTATTTGACAGTTTTTGTAAGAATCGCATTAAATCAGGTGCTAGTTTACTAATGTCCATCTGCATGTTCTGAATTGAGTTTGTGCAATATGCATTTAATGTAGTTTATTACAAGATTTTCCTTGAATGAAGACATCAAGGCTAGTTACGGATGTAAATTTCAGTGGCATAATTGACTGTTTGACAACTTGAATATTCTTTACAATAATGGCTATAATCTTTATGTCATAGTGTTAACATTCTTCTATAGTTACTTATGCAATATGAACATGCTGAATTTTTATTTTACGTTTTGCTCATCAAGTAAAATCATCTAGTAAGAGATAGGTTTTTTTTTTTAACTAATTGAAGGTCTGATTAGGATTCAGTAGTTAGAGTGTGCTTTAGGCATAAGGACATACTCATAATGTTTAACATTTGCTTGGGAGAAAAAAAGTCTTGTTATCTTTGATATATTTATTTCACTTCAAGTTTTTAGACTTTGATGTTGAAAACTCATCTTTTTATTTATCTTTCTTTCTAAGACTAAAGGTGGATTCCTTAGTTTTCTGCATGCACTTTTATTCTTTTTTAAGCTGGAAAGGTTCACACTTCTTGTCCTTCAGATGCTCTTGAATTATCTTTGTTGTTTCTTTTTAATCAGGATTGAACGGCTGGAACTGTTTGATGAGTTTGAAGAGTGGCATATGATGCAGGCAAGTTCTATTCCCTTTATATATGTATAGGGGATGTGCAACACATTTTTCACTCTCTTACCCTAGACGAATCCTTGGTTCCTAAATGAGTTTGCAACGGGGCCTGTTTTTTTTCTCACGTGAGTTGATTTATCCTGCATATATAATGAGCATTGAACAACCTACAATTTTTCGGGAAGGAGTTGTGCCAGTCTCTTGGATTTATCTTGAGCCTCTTTGACAAAACATATACCGCCTGCCAAAAGCTTCAGCTTTTTAAGAAGATTTAGGCTTGTAGTTCCTGAGTTCCTGGACCTTGGATGTTTATGCTTTGGCAACAATCTGTTTCTTTTTTGCTCAACATAGCATGTATATATGTTGGATTTGAACTTGGATTGTAACTGAACGTTGCATTATGTCTGAAGTGTTGCCAACATATATTAATAAGGAACAGTGTGGTCAGGACATCATGAAGTATTAATCAATATACGAGTTATCCAGATCGTATGTGCATATTCAATGATCTGATTGATTGGATTAATTTTCTTCTGAGCTTTTTCCAGCCGCCTCTCTGTTTTATTGGCTCTTAAGCAATTGAAATGCATGCATGTTACCCAGAATTCTATACACTAATGGAACAAAAGAATCTTATGCAGTTACTATTTGCATGTTGAAGTAGATATATAAGCAATTTAGCATGTTCACGTATTCTGGATGTCCCTTGGGGTTGAATTTGTTTGTGGATTAAAATGTTTGTGGGAACTAAGTCGATAGCACTGAATGCAGGAGTTTGCAAGATTGGCTTTTGTTGCTGATATTTTCACGCATTTTAGTCTGCTGAACCCTAGGGTATGATTTATGCTCCAGTGGCCTGTGCTTCTTGCTTCAATTGAAGCATGAGTAAAATAGAAGAAATAATTACTTGTTCTAATGGTGTACAAGAGTGTGACTAGAAGGGGGAATTAAGATGCATTGTCGGACTCTATTTTTGTTTTTCTCCAAATTTGCAGTCCATTTGATTTTTCTACTCCATCTTGCCTGATATGTTTCTCATTGCCTATAATCATCATAAGGTTCTTGAATTTGACCAAGTTGTCATGCTACCTTTTGTTGCTCCTGATGATTGTTGCTTAAAATTTTAGTTGATCAGAAGATTTTAGCACGAGGTATTTCTGACCCTTTCTATAACCACTTGGATTTGCATAACTTTCAGGAGCACTACTGTGTGGCTTATGCAATCAATGATGCCATGGTACGTGTCCATTGCAATCACCAAAAGAAACCAACATATTACTTAGCTGCTCAATTTCACCCACCTTTAATTGCATGTAATTTCTGTTGATGTTTTTCAGGGCTTGTTCAAGGAATTCGGATTCCCAAACAACCAACAGGCCTCAGGCACCTCCTAACCATCAAAGGCTGAGCACATATAATTTTGACTCCTAAAAGATCTGACTTTTAGATTGGTATAGGTTGAAGCACGCATAAGCATGTGCCTGTGGAAAGGGTGTCAGGTATTAAAAATGGGGTCTTCTTCCTCAACCAGTTTAGTCCCCATTATAGTTAAATTTTCAATAGGATGATGATTTGTGTAGATGTATTTGTGCACTTGTTGTTTGACTCAAAAACAAAGAGATCCATCCTTTATGCTAGCTGTTTGGCAAAACAAAACGTGGTAGGTCCCCTTTACAGCACAAAATTATGACATCCCAATGGGCCTGAGGGATCTTATAGTCCTCTTGTGGGGTAAGAAAACTTGCTTGGTTGGTCTCCTTTATATGTTATTCTCCTCTTTTTTCTTATCTTTGGTATCTCTCCCATTTGCCTTTTTGTTTTCAGTTGGTCCATGAGGCCACTGGGTTGATATTTTGCTAGATTTCAATTATCAACATGCCATGATGATGGCCTCCATTGTATTACCTACCACTACTATATTTTATGTGTAAGATTGGACCTCCATGGTAGAAGAGATGATTAACCGTGTTATATTTTATGCGAAAGATTGCTGGGAAGATTTGTTATTAATGAGAGATTTTGTTGTAGCAAATAATTCAGATGAGTAGACTGGTGCTTTTGAGAGAAAAGGGGAGATAATATAAATGGAGGGAGGGACAATCTAATGCTGACAAATGGGGTGTTTTTGAGGTGGGACAAGAACGGTGGTCCCAAACAAATCACCAATGCATAATGAAGAATTGTTCTATAGTTTAGATTGGGGGAAGATTGTTCCATTTTCGTCTTTGAGAGTTCTTTTTAACTTTGGTAGAATCAGCTGATTTTGTTGATAAACCCCCAAATTTAAGGGTGCAGCTTTACGTTTCTTGTTTGTTCATCGGGCTTTGAAGATTTCTGACCTTCTGGGTTCCTAAAACTGTTAAGAAATGGCTCAAGACAGGATCTATTATCGTAGACTTCTATTATAGCCTGCTTCGGCTGACATATTTTGTCCTGACACAGTACGAGCTGTACTGTACTTTGGAATTGGATGATTGGATTACTTTCAATCCTGTACGTTGCATAAATTCGTTAGTCTTAGTCCCTTTTCAGGCGTACTTTGGGGTTTGGGGCACAAATAGTTCTGCAATTTTCTATTTACATCTATTGGAATGAATGTCGAGTATTTTAGTACTAATATAGACTTACAACTCACTCGGGCGGCTTCTTATAAAGTTTGCAATGGGATTGATGAATTATTCTGGCTGTTTTTGAGATTTTCAATCGTGGTTTGTGTTGAGACTTGAGACTGGTGCAATGCGCAAAGACAGGGCAATGTGTTACGTTTCATTGTTTTGTTGATGGTTTCCTTTGGGGCAAACTCAGAAAACATGGAAAAGTGAAGAAAAAAAAATGAAGAAGAAGAAAAAGAAAAAGGAAAAGAATGTTGTTGCAGTCGTTATGGTCTCGATGAATTGTGGTGCTCGTTTGTTGTGCCTAACTGGGTCAAGATTACGGCCATCACTTGGAATGAGGGTTCAGAGATTGGATTTAACCTCTAGTGGGATGACAGGATTGGTAGAAAGATGAAGAATTTTCTTGATTGTACGTTGGATATCGTGATTAACAAAATTTGTTAATCACAGTTGAAGACTTTTCAAGTATATTCGAAAAACAAAAGAATGCATACCCTTGTCATTTAACATTAACCTTGAAAAGAGAAAAAGGGCAAAGAAAAAATTTTCTTTTTCTCATCTTTAAAAGCTTTGTGTCCTAATCAACCCAGCCCAGACCCCAGTGAGAGAAATATAAACACAAGAAAACAAAGAAAAATAGTAACATAGATATTTGAAAAAAGCGAAAAAACAAAGGCATGTGATGTTGTAGTTGGGTACAACTATGGCTTGGAATTTGGAAAATAGAACCCTTTTTTCCTTCCTTTGAGTAATTGTTTTTCTTCCTATCTTGGACGTTTTATTTGTGTTTTTTTTTTTGTTGTTGCTCCTTCTCTTTTCTTGTTTTGCTTGGTAAAAAGGGTCTAAAACCATGATAGTTTTCATTACTGTGGAATGTAATGGTTGAATCAAAATTCAAAACCCACCCCTCGCCTCGTGGCTGCAACTGTGATGATTGAAAGACAGCAATGTAAAGAATACTAAATCTTGATTCTTGAGGAGTCTTTGCTTCATTGGCCTTGTCCAGAACGAAGCTGACAAATGCCTAGAGCGCGCTAACGAATTGTCTTGTTGATAGTGTTTTTTGCAATTTGCATCCATCCCACATCCCACATCCCACTTCTTCTTTTGCTTTCTTTTCTTTTATTCTTTCTTTTACGTCTTTGACCTTTTTGCTTTTTTCACTCTTTGTTTCTGTTCGTTTAGTTAGGACTTACGAGTTGTGAACTTGTCTGAGTTTTGAGTTTTCATCTTTAGTCCTAAACACAAAAGTGCAGCATTATCATCACTGTATCTTAACTCAGAAATAGATCAGTTTTCCTCAAAATGAAGTTGGATTTCTTTGCTATTCAAAAGTGTTGGAAGATCAAATCCTATTCTTGTTTCTTTCTTGATGAAATTATTTATTAGTGCTGATTTCATAGAAGATGCCACCAGAATATGCTTTCCTTCACTATAATATAGCAAAGAGTAAAAGTTGCCTTTAGATAAAAAAGTAAAAGCACCGAAAGTTACCTTTGTCGGCCTAAATTAACCACCACCTCAATATGCCCCTTCAGCCTTGTTGACCTTGAGCAGATACATCTTTGTAATGTAAGATAGACCATACTTGTCATATCCCTTCTTGAGATGAATGGTTGTTGAGCTGTGCTTGTCTATTGGGGTAACTAACTGAGACCTTAAAAGAACAATTCCTATTGCCTACAGTTTTCTCCATATCAAGAAAACAAAATGCTTTAAGACGAAAGGTACCAATGTAGAACTTAGAAAACGAAATCATCATTAAAAAAAAAAAATTGAAAACGAAATCACCATGGGCAAATATATGCATATATAATTGTTCAGTCTAAAACTCTAAACCACAACTAGATGAAACCTGGTAAACTAAACCTTTATCAAACTAGATGAAACATCGGCAATATAAGTCACATTAGTTACTTAACTTATTCAACTAGATGAAACATGGATAATATAGATCACATTTCGTTACTTAACTTACGCGGCGTGATTCATTTTGATTGATAGTGTTTTTTCGTTACTTGACTTAACGCGACTTCTAGCATGATTCATTTTGATAGTGCTTTAAGCTATTTTTAACTTGGTTCATCTGGCAAAATTTTTACAGACTTTCGCAAATCATTATGAGATCATTGTTATTTATGTAATGTACAATCACTCTTAATTAAAATTCTTTTTCAAGAACTATACCATAACTCTTGCTAAGTAGACTGTAGACTCCAGAGAGTGATGAGTTGTAGTAACCCCATAATAATCCATATTGATATGTGATGATGAGCAGTGGTGTAAGCATGTGGAAATGGTGTGTGAAAACACACAGAGTTAAGAAGAGTCTTGATAGTTATAACAGCGAGTCAGACAAAGCTAGTTCTTGTTAATGTTGTTATAGAGATGGGACATGCTTTACAGGAGTAGTACTCTGTTGCAGTAGCAGTAGTACCCTCACACCCCCACCATCATCATCACCCTTCCATTCTTCTTCTTCTTCTTCTTCTTCTATAATCTCAATCTTCCTCTTCAATCCCTTCTCTGTTTCTTCTTTTCCTTTTTTAAATATTGGGACAAGTATTACTAGAAAAAGAAAATATTTATACTTATGGGTTGCACGGCTTCCAAGCTGGATAACGAGGACACCGTCCGCCGCTGCAAGGAGCGGCGCCGCCTCATGAAAGCTGCAGTCTTTGCTCGCCACCACCTAGCCGCAGCCCATTCCGACTACTGTCGCTCTCTCCGATTGACTGGCTCAGCTCTCTCCTCCTTTGCCGCCGGCGAACCTCTCTCCGTATCCGACCACACCCCGGCCGTCCTCTTCCGCAGTCCCTCCTCCATTTCCACCGCCACCACCACCACCACGACCACCACTGCCGTAAAACCTCCTCGTCAACCTCAACGCCCCGATCCCTCCTCACAACCTGCTTATTCTCCCACCATTTCCTCCTCAAAACTGCCTCATATCCTCTCATCCTCCTCCCATCAACGTCGCAAGAAAAAACCCATCAAGCTCCCTCACATTCTTTCCGATTCCAGCTTCGCTTCCTCGCCAAAACCCACGACAGCCCCTCGCGATTTTAACGACAACAACACGTTCTTCACTTACAATGCGAAACCAAATTCGAGCTATACAAACACTCCCTCACAGGCCTCATCCGTTTGGAATTGGGAGAATTTTTATCCACCTTCTCCTCCTGATTCCGAATATTTCGAGCAACTAAAGAATAAACACAACAAAGACAATCACCGTAATAATGTTGATGAGGATGATGAGGAAGAGGAGGAAAAAGGGTCGAGATATTCGGCTCATTCCAAATATTCACAGAATGAAATTCATCATCATCAAGAGCAGCAAAATAATAGTGGCAACAACAACAACAGCAAAAGGTTCGATTTTTTCGATGACGATAAGGCCTCGAGCTATTCATCGTATTCTAGTTATTCGCGGAATGCTAGAATAAATGAAAATGTTTTGGGAAGGAAAAATGGTGTTGCGAATTCGCCTCATCATCTGAATAGATGGGATAGTGAGGAGGAGGACGAGGAGACTGAGAGGGAGGAAGTTCAGTGCAGTGAGTGGGGGGACCATGATCATTACAGCACATCATCATCGTCATCATCCTGTGATGATGAAGTACGAGAGGGGGAGACTAGATCCAGGTCGAATATGAGTTCAAACTTTGAGGCTAATAATAATACTGCTGCCAATAATAATGCTGGTGTTAAAATGGGATTTGATCCGTCTTCGAATGTGAATTTGGGTAATGCTGCCGGTGCTGGTGCTAAGTTTTCAATGAGTAAAGCGGAGAAGTTTTCGATGTCTGATGGGTCTTCCACCGCGAGCTGGGGGAATAATAATGGGAAAGGGGATGGAGAGATGGTTGCTGATAGGAGAATTGTGGTGAGACACAAGGATTTGGTGGAGATTGTGAGTGCAATTAAGGAGTACTTTGACAAGGCTGCAGCTGCCGGTGAGCAGGTTTCTGAGATGCTCGAGACTGGAAGAGCTCAACTTGATCGGAGTTTTAGCAAGCTGAAAAGTGAGTTTTTTTATTCTAATTATGGGTTTTTCACGTTGAAATTGCTTGAATTTACTGTCACTTTAGCATTTCTGGATTGAATTTTGTTTTTCCATTAACCATTTTCTGTTTCTTCAATCCGGGTTTTTTTTCCTTCTTTCTTGATTATTTGTCAGTGATGATAATTTTGGTTTCTTCTGGTTTTTTGGGTGAACGGGATTAGAAATTATTGATCTTTTTTAATTTTTTTTAATTATTTTGAAATGAAGAAGGTAAAAGAGACTGGAATTGATTTTAGTTTTGGTCTTGCAGAGACGGTTTATCATTCAAGTGGAGTTTTGAGTAACTTGAGCTCAAGCTGGACTTCAAAGCCACCTTTGGCAGTGAAATACAAGTTTGAACCCAGTTCGCTGGAGGAATCAGGAGGTTCAAGGAGTCTTTGTTCCACTTTAGAAAGGCTCTTGGCTTGGGAAAAGAAACTCTATCAGGAAGTGAAGGTACTTGCTAATCCTTACAATTTTCCTTGTTCATATTAACTTCTTAGCATTAATCTTTATCACTCTCTTGAAACTGAGTAGCAGTAGCAGTGTGGCTTAGTCTGTACGCAATAGTTGACAACGGCATAAAGTAACCCCTTTTGCAGTGTATATTTTTCAATGAAATGACAAAAGTGAACCAAAAAAAGTTGAGAGCGATCTGTTAGGTTAGAATATGTTTTTCTGTGGTAGTGTTGAATTCTGTAGCTTACGCTTATCGGTCATTGCTTTTAGAAAATATCTTTGTTGTAATCTATATTGAGTGGATACAATTGTCAGTAAAATGACATAGTGCATTCACTGTTTGGCATGCATGGACAATTCACAATGACCTTAGCATGTTAATCGAGCTGGTTCTGAATGAATTGTATGATAAAGCTTGTTACTTTCCTGTTTATTATTTTTAACATTAAGTGAAGCTTCTGTTCTTGATGGTCATGGTTTATGTGAAAAGGACAAAGTGAAAGTTAATTTATATATACAAATAATATTACAATACGGGGCAGAGTAGTTTTATTGGAGAAGATGAATGATGAAGATTCTCTGTCCTTTCTCTACCCCTAAAAAATTTCTTTTGTGCCTTTTTTTTTCCTCTGTCAAGGGTTTGGGGGTTCCAATTTTCTTAGGTTTTTTCAAATATAAATAACCGTTTTTTAGTTACGAGAAAACTACAATTTTGATCCCCCAAAGTTTTAAGCAGTTGCACTTTTTGGTCTTTATTGATTTTGAACAATCCAATCTGATACTCAATGTTTCTATTTGTGAGCAATATAAGATAATTAACGAATTTTCTTTGTTGATTGACAGAAATAATCATACTAGTCAACTTTTTACTATTTTCTCTAATAAAAAACAGAAGGTTTCCTTTTATACCATAAAAAACAAAGGCCTCATTCTTAAACTTCTGTTTTTTTCCAAAGTTGTCTTGGGTTATATATATATATATATAGCCTATCTTATTCATCTTGGGATGACTACCAAATAAGCTTTTAAATATTTTAAACATGAGCTTTCTTTTGTACTTATGTACAAGTGCTTGTCTTCATGCCATGTTAGTTAATGGACAACTGAGTCTTTGTATCTACACTTTGAAATTTACTAGAGCATTTCGGTGTCTACATTATTTATATTAACTCGGTGATTGATTGTCCTTGCCCTTAGGCTAGAGAAGGTGTAAAAATTGAACATGAAAAGAAGTTGTCAGCACTTCAAAGTCAAGAGTACAGAGGGGATGATGAATCCAAGTTGGACAAAACCAAGGCCTCCATAACAAGGCTCCAGTCCCTGATTTTGGTCACATCTCAAGCTGTGTCTACTACTTCCACTGCTATTACTGGTCTAAGGGACTCTGAACTTGTCCCCCAGCTTGTTGAACTCTGTCATGGGTTAGTACCTTCTTATTCATTGCAAATCCTGATCAATCGATGGAGACTCTAAAAAATTTTTACAAACTTTGCAAAATGGATGATTTTCTTTTGAACCACAGAACTCTTCCTTAGCTGGTATTTCTGCAAATTCAATCTTCCAAAATAAAGTTCAGGTAGATCCTTCTAGTAATTTTGTGGAGCTAAAAACAAGCTACTTAACGCGTTGATTTTATTCGTAAATTGTTTGCACGCTATTATCTTTGGCTTTTCTAAGCTGAAATTCAGTTTGGGCTGTCTCTCTTGGTATTGTGTTGATATCAATGGGTTTCTGCAGTTTGAATGAGATATTATGTTGAAATTTTGTTTTGCATCTGCAAAGATAACAAGGTGACCAGATGGGAGGATTATGGAGTGTTAATAGGGAAATGGTTTCCTGGTATCTCATGTGAAACATGCTATATCCTGTAGATTACTGGCTTATGTCAGTGGTAGGTGAAAATATTATGGAGCTCTAGTTGGTCTGTGCTTGAAAGGCTGATACTAACTTCATCCCTCTGGACATGTGGAGCCATCCATCCACCTAGCTAATGCATGGAGAACTTAATGGCTTGAATTTGGTAGACTGGCATTTTAATGATAGAATGGCCCACAAAATGTGTCCTCCACATCAATGTCCCTCTTGTAGAGTAGATTGATCCTGTTCGAGGCAAGATCATTTTACTAATGACCATTGTAGTTCTGTTGTGCTAATTTAATAGCTAAAAAGGAGTAAATATGTTGGCAACTTTGTGTTGAAGTGAACCAAGTATTAAGTCATTTCCATTTTCTTTTTCACAGCGACTGTTTTCACTCTTGTTTGTGTTGTATTACCATCGAGATGGCATTCCAAGTATTGAAGTGAGAATCAGATCGTAAAATGTTTTGCCATACAGAAATTGTTTTGGCAGACAAATTGATTCAATGTTCTTTGGTTGATGTAGTGAAATGGAAACTGCCATGCTACTTAAGCCAATTATTCTGTGATTTTATTGGGTGCTGATATGAAATGTTATAGGTTCATGTACATGTGGAGAGCAATGAACCAGTTTCATGAAGTTCAGAATGATATCGTACAGCAAGTTCGAGGCCTTGTCAACCGAGCAACCAAGGGCGAATCAACCTCTGACCTGCACCGGCAAGCAACGCGTGATCTTGAGTCTGCTGTTTCTGCATGGCACTCTAGTTTCTGCCGCTTGATAAAATTTCAAAGGGACTTTATTCGCACCCTCCATGGCTGGTTCAAGCTCACACTTGTTCCTGTCAACAGTGAACAAATCAACAACGGCAACAAGGAACATACTGAAGTGTTTGCCTTTTGTGATGAATGGAAGCTCGCCCTTGACAGAATACCTGACACAGTTGCATCTGAAGCTGTCAAAAGTTTCATAAATGTTGTCCATTCCATATCTATGAAACAAACAGAGGAGCTCAAAATCAAGAAAAGAACCGAATCTGCATCCAAAGAGCTTGAGAAAAAGGCGTCCTCCCTTAGGACCATAGAAAAGAAATATTACCACTCGTACTCCATGGTCGGCATTGGTCTTCCTGATACTGGCCCTGATAATGGGCATGCCTTAGATGCACGTGATCCTCTGGCCGAGAAAAAGATTGAACTTGCAGCTTGCCGGAGGCGGGTTGAAGATGAGATGCTGAAGCACTCTAAGGCAGTTGAGGTGACTCGAGCGATGACTCTAAATAACATCCAGACAGGGTTACCAGGAGTTTTCCAAGCAATGACCAGTTTTTCTGCCTTGATCACGGAGGCACTTGAGACAGTTTGTACGCGTTCCTATGCTATAAAATAGATTAGATTTTGTTGAAAACTTTTGATCGCATTATATTTCCCCTTTTTTATCCTTATTCAGGGCATGCTGGAAATACAGAGGGCTGGCATTTCTCCCATGGTGGGCGTTTTTTCTTTCTATGCTTTGTCTTTTGATGGATCAATTGCTTCTCATTTTGTATTTTATGTAAATATTTTAATACATCTGTATAGAAAAATTCTTGAATTTATTGTATCAGCAATATTTAAATTAGCAGAGATGAATAAATATATTTCTTGCTTCTGCCATTCTTCTAATTAATTTTCACTTTGCTGTCTGTCTTATGTACAAATTTTTTGCATCAACCCAGAAATCAATCGAACTTAACCATGAAAAAGAAGTTGAGTCAAAAATCATCTTTTAGTACAAGTCCCTCCTAAAAGAACTGAGAAAATTTGCAGCTGGCACAAGAAAGTATAATTGTAATCTTTCCAAGACAAATTTCCAGTTTGAGAACTATAAATCAAAGAAAAAGAAAAAGACAGATCTGTCAGTCATGCAAACAAAAAACATTCAGGACCGAACGCAACAACCCCAGATGATATTATTGTCTTCTTCCTACTAAAATGGAAAAGGACAAAATTTAGAAGAGAGGGAGAGAGAGAGAAGAACAGCGAAGGTTTGTGCAAGTTAACACTTGAACAAGTTGTTACTATTAGTATTATTCAATGGGATTGCTTTACTATATTGGAAGTTTGCAGGAAGTATACATGTGCCGTGTGCGTACATCACTGCATATAAAATATCAGTGGATGTGTCAGATTTTCCATTGTCTCCCCCTTAAAGCCCGGCTATAGGCTAGGAGTTCTATTCAGATATGCTGGCCTTGCCTGGTCATTCATGCATGCATGCCTGCATGTTTCTGAAAGAAAGTTGTTTTTGTGGTGACTCCAAATATGGAAGTATGGCCTGATGAACACAACCCATGAACCAAACATCAATTTTGTCATCATCCATCCTCCTTTGTTATGTTAGTTTCATCAAATAAATATTGTCTTCAAATTTTCCAGCCAGAGTATGATATTGTTGTGGTTTGTTATTTTAAAATTCTGTAAATCTTCACATATATAAAGAAACATTCCATATCAAGAAAGTTAGCAAACATGTAACAAACCAACCAAAAAAGGGATGGAAATTCAACGCGACAAAAGAAAATCACAAAAACTCGTGTACATAAAACGTAGTTTAAATATAAAATATACAATTAATAACAGTTGAAATCGCAATTTTAATTTATCACAAACTTTGTAGATTGGGATTTCATATAGGAGCGGGGAGAGCACTTTAAAGAAAACATAATTTGGTTTGAGGGAGCCATACATGTTAATCATTTTTAAATATTGTGATCTTGGATCTGGAGCTGGGTGATCTGCATTCTACCAAATACAACAGATAAAATGATCCAAACCCTTTTTACTACTGGACATTCTGCATTAAATAATAGCTTTTCCCTGCTGATTTTAGAACCAAACATTAATAGAATAATTTTGTACAAAATACAAGTATTTTACATTAGTACTTTTGCTGCATTTTCTTCTTTTTGTGGGACTGCACCGTCTTTGTTGGAAAAGTGCAAACAATAATTTAAAGAAGCCAGCATGAACAAAGATACGAAGTATCCCCAGATTCTTCCAGCCTCCAGGAGACCCAAAAAAAAAAAAAAAAAAAACCAACGTGAGGGGTTCACTTCATGCATAATAATTAACGTAAGAAACAAATACCCATAATTCTTGATTGCAAAATGAAAATAGTTGCATTAATTAACAGTGTCAAGAAACATTTGGTTTGGTTAGAAAGCGAAAGTGGAAATTAAGAGTCTGTCCTTTTCATAAAGTTAAAATCATTCTGATAATTGCATTAATTTTTCTAAACGATCATATCCAATCTTGATGATA
This sequence comes from Ophiorrhiza pumila, assembly GCA_016586305.1. Taxonomy (NCBI): domain Eukaryota; kingdom Viridiplantae; phylum Streptophyta; class Magnoliopsida; order Gentianales; family Rubiaceae; genus Ophiorrhiza; species Ophiorrhiza pumila. Next base: position 4,228,409 of record BLIW01000002.1, read on the forward strand.
AGGAAGCATAGTCAAGAAGTTGATGAGGTGATTAGAGTGTGGACGATGATGATGATGATGATGATGATGATGGTGATGGTATGTAAATGTTTGGCATTCATTCAGAAGACAAATTGATGATGAAGCTGCGGATGGAGACTGGAAGGGGAAGGCGAACCACTGAGTTTGTCCTGACACCTGAATGATGAGGAGACAAATTGAGTAAATTGTGGCCCTTCAATGTCAACTCAATGTTGACGTTTAGATTGGAGTAAAATGATGATGACGATGATATAGTTGTTGAATTATTTGATTGATTTGAATGCTTCTGAGGCTCACTTTTAACTCTTTAAGATTATAATGAAATTTTGGCACATTTTCACCGCATTTTACCGTAAATTGTTGTGAAATTTAATAAGAAATTAAAGAGTCATTAAGCAAGAAGTGTCATGAATGAAAAAAGGTTGCGAATTGAAGTAAGCTTTTAATCGTGGATTAGGTAGGGAATGCATAAAGTGGCCAATGTGAAAGACATTGTTGAATGAAATTACGATGACTCAAATGATTTTATTGCAACTTTTGTAGGAAAGAAAGTAATAAGAAAATTTTAAGAACAAAGAAACGGAAATCTTATTATACTATCATTTCATGATCACTATACTTTTTTTTTCGGATGGTTTTTGGAGAACGGATTTATATATGCAATTATAATTTAACCGAGATTTCAATTCATACAATTATGATCTAATTGAGATTTTAAACACAACTCATATAACTATGATTTAATTACGAATTTCAACACATAATAAAAAAATTAGTAAATTAAAAACACGATTTTAAAGATATTAATTTTCCGTTTTATGTGAACTAAGATTTCAACAAAAGTGGTGTTATGCTACTCTAATGATTGCGTCTGAAACAAAGTCTCCTCAAAAGAAAATATTACTATTAGCTGCTTCTCCTGAAAAGCTGAACGTCTCCTCAAACAAAATATTGAGTTGGGGTATTTATTGGAAGTGTCCACATTCTTAGAAAAGCCCTTGAATTAACACAACAAAAATGGGGTAAAAGTTAAAACCCATTTTATCTATTGGTATACTGGACCTACTCCTCTCCCCAACTGTATATGTAATCCTCCCTCTCCACAGGCTATTTGTTAAGGCCGTATAAACATACTACCACTTCTTTGTTAAGTGTCGATTTATGTCTCATTTTTTGTTTTCATCACATTTATCTACGTAAGATTATTTAAAAGATAAGATAAAAATTTATAGTTATAAATATAAGTAAATAATAGAATTTATCAATTTTCTTATTTAGTGTGTTCATATTTAGGGAGTAAATAAAATGAATCATCATCACTCATAGTATTGGTAGTTTCTTGAGAGTGAGTGTAGATGTCAAAGAAAGAAAAAGGGACATTTTCTCCAATATGAAGTTGTATTTGGTTGATTTACATAGTGAAGTTGAATGCATTCTCTTTTGCTAGAAACCATTATATTGTTTCGTCAAATCCAAGGTATCCTTGGTTTTCGATTCATTTTTTTTTCTTAACATATTTGCCGTTGGATCCATAAAGAATATGGTCCCTCTCCCTCTCCTCCATTTTCCAAATCTAGAGGAGAGGAGCATTGGATTTGGACCCTTGAACATTTGGAATGAGATTTTGCCAATTTTTTCATGATTCAATTTGCTCTTTCTATCACTTTTGTCATTACTATTACTTCAGAAATTATAAAGTGCCTGAAAAAAACAAAAAGAATGGAGGATTCAAGAAATTTTAGTTGTTGAGGAGGATTCAGATTAACTCAAGATCTTGACTCCAAATGTTGTTGTAGCTTCACAGATTTATTGCTGCCACTCCCCTAATAATCTCCATTAGCAAACAAGTTTTTATGCCAAACAATAAATCTGCTGCAGGTATGGATGCCAATGCCACCAGCACAGTAACAGAAAAGGTAAAAATGTTGTATGGATAAGCAAGTTGTAGCAGAACAACATCCTGTGTATTATAAATGCACCAACCAGTATGTAATTGTCCCACTTTTCAATAATAGAATTCACAGGCGAAACACCCACTAGGAGAAACCATCAACATCTAGCAACTTCACAGCCAGAGGCCAGAGCTGATTTCTGTTAAAAAGCAGCAGAATATGGCGTGAAGCACATTGGCAAAAGACATGAGGAACACTTTCTCGGTTCAGACGATGGCCTCAAGAACTTGAATAAAAGACCAGCCACACTCCTGAGGGATCAACTACTGACACTGATACAACCAAAAAAACAAAAACACCTATGATCCTAAACTAAAAGAACTCAAAGTCCAGATATTTACCCCCAGATTTCATCACGTCTGTTGTGCCTACTATTCTTTTACTACTACTGCCAACCCCAATGGAGGCATCAACTTGCCCAAATTTTCCAGGAAGCTCAGCTTCCATTGGTCTTGGCACCTCTGGTGGTGTACTGCATCGTATTAGAGCCCAATTAACACCTTCAAAGAAAGGGTGCTGCTTGATCTCAGTTGCTCCCCTTTTTGTCCCAAGCCGATGTTGCGGCTCTTTGACAAGCAACCCCCGGATCAAATCACGGCTGGCATAACTTGTCGCAGGAGAGTCTGGAAATCTTAGCTGCTGCCCTACTACATTGAACAATGTCGCACGATTTCCTGAGCCCTTAAATGGGGTTTTTCCATATAGTAGTTCGTGTAAGAAGATACCAAATGTCCACCAGTCAACAGCACTGCCATGGCCTTCTCCCTTGATGATTTCTGGGGCTAAATATTCATGGGTCCCTACAAAAGACATGGATCTTGCTGAAGTAGGTTCAGCAACAAGCTCAGGCAGCATGCCAGCAGGGAGTGCATTCTCAGCTCGAGGTTTTTGAAACTTTTTCTTGCTTTTCTGGGGAAAGATTCGGGGAATAAAGCATGCTGGCTGCATACATACTGCTGTGGGCTCAATACAGGCTGGCTGGACACAGAATGCAGCTCCTCTTTTTGAAGGATCATCCATTGAGGAGGTTTTGATGAGGGTGGGTGAAACTGCACATCTTAGAGAAAGATCAAAGTCTGAAAGCATAATATGGCCATCATCACGGACCAGAACATTTTCGGGTTTCAGGTCTCTGTAAACAACACCCAGCATATGAAGATACTCGAGTGCCAAAAGAACCTCTGCAGCATAAAACCTGACCACGCAAATAAACAATAAATACAGAGAACTCACTCTTCACCAAATTATAGTCAACAAAAAGCAACAAAATTATATTTCCTTTTCTCCCCTCCTCGAAGTACCCAAAATTAATTAAGCAACTAATCAGACGAGCAAAGAAAAGTAATGAATTAAATGATCAAGTACGATTCACCTAACAGTCAAATACAATTTCAAGTAAAAAACAAACCATAAATACTTGTCAGTTGTCATCTTGGTCGGTGGTAAACAAATGGAGATTAGTGAACTATGCAATCAAAATTATATGAAGGAGCATCAACAGCAAACCAAATAAGTTCTCAACAGACAGATCAAAAGGCATTCGTTTTTGTGTTAAGGACACTGTGGTTTGATGAAGCATGCAAGCTTTAAAATTGAAGCAAAATTAAAACATCCATGAAGATTAATTCAATGCTTATTTCATGCATAAAAGTACCTCATAAAATAAATAAATATAATTGTTAAATATTGAAAAGCAGATGAAAGAAGTTTAATGCGGGTATGAACAAGAGATGATCTAATCAAATCCAAGGAAGAGAATAACTGAAATAGACACAAAATAATTAGCCAATTCAAACATTGAGTACTCCCACAGTATGAATACTAAGTTTTCACGTCTGTCAATGTTGCCAAGTTTCACATCTGGGCCTTCAGTAAGAAGAGGAAGCAGTCACAAGAGACAACTGTTCATTTTGTCTTTGGAAAAAAAAAGGGAAGTGCACACTGCAGTTCTAGCAGCTGAGTGCCACCAGAAACAAACCAGAGCAGAATGCCCAGAACCCAAATGACAATGAGAAACTTATGAAAAGCAAATTTCATCTGCTTACAACTCAGGGCTTTAAGAGGAAACATATACAGCTATAACAAGTTCATTGTAAAAGAATGTATATTAATGAATCTGAAACCAGGAAGTTGCACATATAGAAGCTCAGCAGTTCATGCCAAAGTACATACAAGTCTCTGCGTGTGTGTACTTTCATGGCCATCATTTATTTTGTATAAAGTGGCTGCAAAGAAAAATCCTTTTGTGAAGATCAATCAATTTATGCCAACCAAAAATCAGGATGGTCCAAATCAGGAATGCTAAACTAGGGAAAGAGTCCCGGGTTCTAATTAAGAAACATGACTGATCCATAAGCTAGAGAACAGCAGAACTAAATCCATACCGTGCAGCATATTCCGAAAAATGCTTCCCAGGTTGTCGCTGCCTCAGGGTATGCAGATCACCTCCAGGACAATATTCCATGACCAAACATGAGAATCTGTCCGTCTCAAAATGAGTGTACAAAGTTGGCAAGAATGGATGATCAAGCAGCTGTAGAATTTCTCTCTCAGTCTGAGCCCTGGTCAATTTCTTCCTGCTAGCAAGGGAAGCCTTATCCATAACTTTCATAGCAAAATAGCATCGCGTACCACTCAGTTCAGAGAGATAAACACTGCCAATGTCCCCACAGCCAAGTCTTTTCAGCAACCTAAAATGACTCATCCCCAAAATGCCATCACGTGCACGAATAGCAAGAATAGCCTTGCATCTAGGATCGCTTCCCTTGTGAGGCTTATTTGCACTGCCAGTTATGTTACTCCAGTTACTGTCATCGCTAAGACCACTGCTATCACTTGCTCGGCTAAGGCTAGTTTTGGCACTCTCAAGTGAATCCCCTCGCATGCTTACTTTTGTACTCTCAAAATTTCGGTCAACACTAAGCATGCCATCACTCATTATGCCATCGCTGCGGTATGTACTGGTGCAGCTATTCACAATGCTCATAGCTGTTACCACACCCGTACTGTCAATGCTACTATGTGGGCTTACATTGCCACTTGGAGGCAAGGAAGCATCCCAAATGCATTCTTTCTCCTCAGAATCTGGGGGCAAACTTGTTTCTGTATTTTGAGACGGCCGAGGTATGGCAAATGGTGAGGAGACTGTCCCTAGGTCATGTGGCTCTTCTACCAGGCTCTCTGCAGGCGAAAGAACAGAGAGACTTGGTTTGATACCAGGAACTCGGATAGAAAGATCTTCAATAAAAGGTCCCTTCACTGAGAGACCCTTTACCAGACACATATCATCTGTTTTGTTCTTACCAATTGGTACATAGACTGGTTTCATCAAGTCGGCATCAACGGGTTCTAGAGGATGGCTGACCCCGTGAAAGGAAGTGGAGCCAACTTCTTCGTACGAATCAACGCTGCTCTTTAAGGAAACAACATCAGGCATAAGTTCCTCAGTTTCCAGTGGACTATCCTTTCCCTTATGTGTTCGAATATAAGCATATGAGTTTAAATCTTGAACATGACGGCCATTGAGCAGATTTCTTCTGGAATCCTCCTTCACCAAAGTCAAGTGAGTACCTGTCACCTCAGCCACAATGGGCAGCTGCCTGGGAAGTGGTTTTGATCTGGGAACCCTTTCCATGCCTTATTACCTTGTATCATCACAATACGTACCTCTTGCGACAAAACAACTCTTCAAAACTGCAAGAAATCAATTAATAAATCACGAATACTATACAAAAAGAATGAGCTTTACCAAACAGTTCCCAGTATTATCTCATCTGTAAGGTACATACTCGCTGACCCTCCTCAATAAGTACAAAACAATTTGTGCTAATTCAAAGTAGCTGAAAATAATAATCAGCTTTGTTCAATCAATCAATTCATGACACCTTCATCACAAATTGTTGAATAATCAAAATCCGTTTGTACCCAAAATTTTCAATACTCTTGTTGCAACCAATCAGAGTCACCTCTCAAGTTCAGTAATAATAAAAGAATTAAACTTCAAAATCAACAATCCACAAGAACCCTCTTAAAGAATAATTAAAAAAACACTTCTTTAATAGTGAAAGTTATTTGCTGAGAAGATTGTTGTTTCTTTCTTGGCATATTCAAATTGGGGCCGGAGGGAGAGAGAATTACTTGAATTCCACGCAAATTTTTCAGAGCCAAAAAAATCAAAGCAGTATAAGACAATCAAAGAATTTATCACTATAGAACCAAACAAAGCCAAGAGAATCAAAAGATAACTTCCACCAAAGAAAACCATAAACTTCCATAAACAATACTGCTACCAAGTTAACATTTTTTCTGTTAATGGCACCGAGTTAAAGGCTTAACACGAATAAAAATGAGTAAACGCATCCGTACCAAAACAACACCAATCTCTCGGATCTACGGCTTCCTCCGTTTGCTCGTTTTTCTCTCACTTTACGAGTCCCGGACCAGACCCACCATGCTCCTTCACCTCTCTTGGACAAAATAAAAAGTATATATACACAATGAGGCAAACGTGTACAAGTAGCTCTTGGAAGGTAAGGAGTTATTGAACACCCAAGACAGCCAGCTACTGCAAAATTAATTCCGACCGCCGCCCACTGTGTGAGTGTGTGTGTGTGTGAGAGAGAGAGAGAGAGAGAGAAAGTAAAGTGAACCCAAAAACAGACTAGAAACACAAAAGGGATTATTAGTATTTGCAGTTCTGAATGAATGAGTATATGAATGAAAAGAGTGGATTGCTGAGGATGAGAAAGAATGGGTTAATTTTGGTTTGCTTTCTCTTTTTTTCTTCTTTTCTTGGTATTGAGTACTTTTATTATTAGTACTACTAAAACAGTATAGTTTTTGACTAGTTTGATGGATTGTGAAAGAGGGTTCTTTTTGTGGTATTGGTGCCAACTTTAGTCATGTGTATTCACTGTGATCACTGATCATTTTTAGGCTTTTGGGGAGTATTGAAGCAAGATGGATGATGGAATTGGGAAGGTTGGAGAAGTGAGAAGTATTTCAATACTAGTAATAGTAGTAGTAGTAGTAATAGTAATATTAGTGAGGAGTGATTCAGTATTATGATGGCACAGAGAGAGAGAGAGAGAGAGAGAGAGAGAGAGAGAGAGAGAGAGAGAGCAGCAGTAGTAGTACAGTATTATTTTAAGTAGCTGTTGCAGAATGACAGAAAAGAATGTGCATGTCTCCATTTTACTCTTCTCAACTGTTTTGCTTTACTGTGTGACTGTGTGTCCATTTTACTCCTCTCAACTGTTTTGCTTTACTGTGTGACTGTGTGTAGTTGTATATGTGCCAGAAAAAGCTAAAGCCACACTGCTATAAAAGCTATTCACACACTCTGCTTTGGGGACACAAAAATAAATTATTAGATGTTTATTAATTACAAAAAACGAAAATCTTTAAACTATGATTTGATTTAAAATATATACAGTTTTAATTTTAGTAATTTAGCACTATCAATATTTAATTTTTTACAATGTAATGCATTTTCAGCACAGTTCGTATAAATAAGATTTTAGAGATAATTTTATCCATAGTTAAATTTGTTGGACTTTTGAATATATCAAAAAGATGTCCCGTATTTTAAAATTTTTTGAAAGAGAAATAAAAATTTTTGAAGATAGAAAGAGGTTTTGTGTTGGGAAAAAGTTATCCAAATGGGTAAACTTATGAAAAATAAAAATAATCAAATTGGAATTTTGGATAACTAATAGATAATGTTTTCTCATCATACAACTTCTATCAAAATTTAGTACATTGAAAAAGAAAAATTAAAAATGTTGATGTATTTTGCGTTTGAACTAAAGGTGTATTTTGCAATTAACTCTTAATTATATGAGTTGTGTTAATGCCAATTAAAAAGTGGTAATTTAGGCAAAATGTTTAATAAATTCTACTTGAGTGTTTGTAAGTTGTAACCTCTTCATAATTAATAAATAATCATCCAATAATTAAATACTCATGCAATTGGACAAATTTTTAATAAATTCTACCTTGAATTTTGTGAGTATCCATTACCTTCTCTTCTTCTCATAATTAATAATCATTTATATTTATTTATGGTAAACCGTGCAAATCAAAATGTTAGTGAATGGATGAATATCAAATCAAATTTAATATGCTTTGAACTACAATTCTTAAATTGGGGAATTAAACAGTAGAAAGAGAGTCAAAACTAATGAACCAACCATAATCTATGGATTAATGTGTAATTGAGGTGAAGAAAAATGAAGAGTGACATAGACTTTTCTTGGAAATTAATTGGGAGAAAAATTATATTTTGAAGTCTATGAAAATAGAATCCTAAATTATGTTCCTTGGACCTTTTGTCAAATATGTAGAATTCATATAAGAAAAAATATTAATTGTTAACTATTTGAATGACAACAAATAGTTCAAGTAGGAAGTCATTTGTGATTTAAAGAATCATAATTACAAGTCAAAAAAATTAGTTTTATAGAAAAGATAATTATAAGAGTTGGTCTAATATAAAACGAGTTCATAAATAAAATGAGAGTTAATCACGATTTTAATGCACAATAAAAGCAACAAAATATTAGAATTATGATTTAACGGACAATTAATTGCTCGTTTTATACTCATATATGAACTGGTTTCTTCTGAGTTTTTGTGTAATTTTATAGACATAGATATATGTGTACATTAACAACTTAACAAAGAAATGGCATTAATCGAATTTCTACAATTGGTGTGTCAATAGTAAAAAACATCCCGCCAAAAAAAAAAAAAAAGAAGAAGTTAGCAGTACACTAAACTAATGAGTGATTAGTTTGACCGGCGGAATGGGTGAGAAGGACTGAGTTAAGAGTGGTCCGATTTGGAGAATACGGAGAAAATGAAAAGAAAAGAAAAGAGAAAGGGGGGGGGGGGGACCATTTGCTGATTTCTCACCGTTGGATGGCCCAGTGAGTTGGGACCCACGTCTGTTCCTTCTTTAGAGTACACGTCTTTTCAAAAGTAGGGCCTTAAAGACTCAAAATGTATCACGTCGGCTGTCATGATCCTTTATCAACCGGATCTTCTCAAATCAACATTCCGGTTTTTTATTACCAATTTTATTACTCTTTTCACCATTACTAGCAAAATCCCACATTCCCACCACCCCCCGGAATGTTTTTTTAAACAACGTCGGTTTACCATGTTTGCAATAAGCGTAAAGCTTAGTTTTGGATAGATTTTGTGTTAGAAATCTTCAACAAGTAATCGATTCTAAGTTAGGAAAAGTCGCAAATTAAGTTGCGGTAACCGACGTAAAATTTTGATATATCTTTTTATATGAATCACATTAAAATTCAAACTCTCTCCTTATAACGCAATTTGGAATCCAAATACGATATCTTACTCTGCCATTTAGAATCCTCACATTTGAGGTTTAGATCCAAATACGAGGACGGAATATGATTTATACAACTTACTCAATTTAAGACTATATATATATATATATTAAAGAATTAGACACAATTAGATGTACCGATTGAAGATTGTGAATTGTGAGGCTCATTAATTAACCACTAAAGGCTAAAACTTAAGATAATTAATTTCATCTTCATTTACCATTTACCAGTTACCACCAACAAGAGGACTTCATCAACACTGAAGAGCTTTTTTAAGGCCCACTAATATAGGGGAACATGGGACCTGTATATCCGTACCTTTTTGACATATAATTATTTCCATCATCTTCTTCACCACCGCAGGTATTATGTAATCAGCACCAATTAATATAAATAATTTTGTTACATGGAGATGGAGGTGGGAGTTGTTAAAATAAGGACGGAAATTCCTTCAAGAATTATATATATATAAACAAGTAGGAGTATATTGAAGGGATTCAACTTTTTTGACAACCTAAAAAGTCCATCTAAGGACTTTGAAATCATGACAAATTGTGAGTTCGAGTTCCTTTTTCACTCCTAAATTTCGTATATATAGGCCATAGCTACATCAAGAATGAGTGTTATTGAACCATGATTCTTCCACTGAAAATTTAGTTTGCACAATAAAAAAAAAAATCTAATTTTACACCATTCTTGCTTTAGCAAAATATTGCACTTGAAACTTTTTTTTCACATTTCAATCTTTGCTTCAAAACTCTCTAAACACAACAAACAGGCAGCATACACTATTCATTTAAGTGGGATTCACTATATCAATAATATTTCACTTGTGATAAAATTGTTATGTCAAATGCCTAAACTTTCCTCATTTAAGTTAAAACTAACTAATTACTTATACATAATCCGTTTGGATGAGGAATTTTTAGATTTTATTATGAAATTTTTTTTTTTTTGGATTTGTTACGAGAAAAAAATATTTTGGGATTGTTTGGAATGAATGATTTTGTTTTGTTGGGATTTGTATTGAAAATTTTTTTATTAATAAAAGTTTGAAATTTAAATTTGAATTAATATTTTATTAATTTATTTTGGTGAGAATTGTGTTAGAAAGAATTATTTATTATTAAAATTTAAAATTTAAATTCAAATTTAATATTTTATTTATAAAAAACACTGTAGCAAAAATAATTACTGTAGCATTGTTTTTGTTTTTAAAAATTTTGATATAAAAATTGAACAAAACAAACAACTCATTTTGCATTTGTGAAATAAATCACTAAATTTATAGCATCCAAACATAGCCTGGTTGTTTATAATTAGAATAAGTTCCTTAAAAATACAATATTAGGTCTAATTAGTTCTAAACCTTAAAAAACTGTTTATTCGGACCGATACAAGCAAAGGGACCCCCTAAACAAAACACAAACACATGCAGAGAAATGGCAGGTGAAGAAACAATGGCTGACAAAGGGGTAGAAACTTGAAGCAAGAAGTATAGAAAAAGATGTGTGAGCGTGCATGCTCAATCAGTGTCTAAACAGTATTCATAAAAGGACGAACGTAAACGTAATTGTGACCCTGAAATCCTGAATCCCGGAATCCCAATCAGTACTTATATAAGAACAGATCAGGGCATCGGTCGGCTACAACTTATTTTGATTATTGCAGCACTACTGGCGGATGTTGGTGGTCACTACTGATCACTGATGTAGCCATTTTCGATAATGTCGATCTTTGCTTCTCTCCCACCAAGCCATAATTCTGAAGCTCAGTTGCTAGCTTCCAAAACATCCCCATTAGCATCCAACACTCAACTTGCTAATTCCTCATTACTTGCTCTTTGGCCATTTGTTCATCTCTCTCATGATATATATATATATATGCGATTAATCCAGACATTATTGAGAAGAATATATATAGTAACTAATTCAAGGGTTTTAATCAAAATTCACCGTGGATCATAATATGCCCAATGACAAATTTTATTTGAATCAATAATTGATCAGATGCTGCCTAGTTTAATTTTTGGGTTATTCTCAGGTGAGACGTATCATATATCTCATATATTATGATACTTACGTATGAATTTCACTTTTAACTTATAAATTATAAAAAATTAGCGTATAGAATATAAAAAATTAGCGTATTAAATTATAAAGTATAATTCACGTAACACGTTTGAGACGGTCTCATAAGAGTTAGCGTAAATTATTATTTCTTTCCAGGTCTCTTGCTTACTTTTTGCCATTGGATATATAACAACCTCATTGGAATTATCTTAAGAACTAGGATTCATCTTTCGGTTTTGCATAAATATTTTGCAGGTTCTATCTACACCAAATTTAAGCATTTATGTTGGTTGATCTAGACGAACAAACTGCCATATATACCACTATATATTGAGAGAGATTTTTTTTTTTTTTTTTTTTAATATGGCATATGATATATTATCATATTTCGGCTGTTACAAATGGCTGCATACGTCAAAATTCAGTGCAAATGATAGTTCCTTTGCTGTATTTGAGTCTGTCTTTTATAATAGGGGAAAAAAATGCATGCTCAGAGAATTAGAGCAACATTTGCCGGTTCTTTTGGATTAGACATGCGTGATGCGTGCATAAGCTTTTTTTTTTTTTTTCTTTCCATTTTGTTTTCCAATAGAGGTGAATGGAAGCCATGGATATACACGTTTCAACAGCTAGATTTTAAGAGAAAAGGAAAATATTAAGAAGGGTTTTATAAAATCTTGAACTTAATTTTGATTCTCACATATACAACTAATGGAGAAAGAGCATGAGCAATGCCTGTGAACATGCATGCTTGTCATCATCCTCTCAAAGTGTCTTGGAAGAATATAAAAGCTTTTGTTAATTTGCAATTCAGGACGTCGAAAATTTGACCCTCAGACATATATATATATTGCTGTATCTTTGCAAGCATACATAATACTGTATATTACAGGCTTTCATGCTTAACATTTTGTGTCAAAGCACTCACTTTTGTTTTGTCCCATCCAAGAAGAATGCTTCGAATTATTAATTAAGTAGAACAGTATTTTAGATGTTGCTGGATCCAAAATGAGTTTTTGCAAAGGAGTTGTATATTCAATACACATAGGTCAATATGAATTCAATCCCAATTCCTAAGATTTTGGAATACTCTTCTCAAAATTTGTGTCTTGCTAAACAATTTCTCCTCATTCTTTAACCTTTATTAATGGAATTTCCCGTCATGCATGCATCATGCCCTAAGTTAATAGCGTTAATTTCCAGTATCTTGCATTCATTAAATATGAAATATCTTGGAAAACTATGAAATTAATTCAGATATTTATAGAAAATGAAGGGTTTTTTTTTTCCTTCCCTTTTAAGTTTTAAGGATTATCTTTACTGTTGGTTTTGAGTAAAGAAAATCTTTGATGAAAGGTAGTAATTTCAATGCATAATTCATATATGAATCACGTTGTATATATGACTAATTTCACAACAATTGTTGTGTCATCTCCGTGTATATATATATAAGAATGAAGGAAAATGATCTTTCTAAATAGATGAGTTCACTATAATATTATCTAAATTTGAAAATGCATATAGACAAATTTAATCCAAGAATTTTCAGTTCAAGGGGACGATAATATTTTCGAAAGCTGGTGGAAAAATTGATTTGTTTTATCAAAAACTTAGACGAAAATCAAATTCATTTATATGCGAGAATATAAAATATTACAAATCAATGAGAATCTATATATATATATATATATATATTCTTATAAAAAGAACAAAAACTCGTTAGTCAAAACAACTAACGCATGCAAATATAGCTTGACAAATCTTTATATCAAAGCTGTCAAAGATGCGGATTTGACAGTGTAAAATGGATTTTGATTATTTGCTGGTTGTTATTAACATACTGATCATCAGTTACTGTTGAAAAAGAAGTTGAGTTATACAGAAAATGTCATGTGGGTCACAAATCCCATGAAAGCTGAAATTATGAAAACTAGTGATTAAAATGATTAGTTCAATATTTTACCACTACTGATCATAACTAATTGGCACTCAGATTTCCAAAAAGAAGTGTTTTTATGATATAGTGGGACATTGAAAATTACAATCCGTCATTGCTTTTTGAAAAGGGAAAAAACAAAGAGGTTTGAAAGTCTGAAAATAATGTATTGGAATTAGAAAAAAGTTGGTGACATTCAAAGGTGGGTTCTCCCAATTTGTTCCCCTCTTTTTCACCGTTATGGTCCATCATACTTCCTTTATTGTGATTTTTGATTTGTTTTGTTTTATGGTGGATTAAGGCATCAATCAAGTCTGAGTTTGGCCTTTTGGTTGTGTTTAAATAGAGATTTGTGTCTTTCTCTAATTCAGAGCATAGACATAAGCTACTTTTTTTTACCCCAATTTAATAGTGCTCATTGATCAAGAGACTTGTCTTTATGCATTTTGACTAAGTTTATAATTCAACAACCAATCGTCTCCAAGAATCTACAATCTGATGCATTATCATTTTAGTTTGTGATGCAAAAAATGAAGATGCAAATATATTAATTTATTTGGATCTTATTACACTAGTTTTTTTAAGGGCTCGGGAGTGATTTAATTGATTCGATTACGAGCAAATCCTTTAACACGAATTTTTCGTGACACAGTGTATCACTCTGTGTTACACTCTTGTTACTTACCCGCATCATCAAATGATTCAAAATTGTGTCTCAATCAAAAAAAGAGTGTAATAGGAATTGATATATCAATTGTGTCAAATCAAAGAAGAGAAGATCAACTGTGAGGATCAACCTTCCAATATAGTTTGAAGACTTAACCGTGCGCTCTCTCTTTTCCTGAGGCATGAGTTTTGAGATGTGTCACCGAATACTGGATTTGCTAAAGAATTGTTGGGCTATAAACTATGGCCTATGGCCTAGTTCTACATTTGTACACAATTCCATGTTTTGGGTGACAGACAAACCAAAATTTGTAGATGGACGTTAAACTAAGCCCAAGTTCTCAATTTTGGGACAAAATTCATAAAACTAAAGATATCTTCAAAAACGTTGAATGTTCCAAGAAAGTTCCAAATCTGAAGATCCAAAAGTTTGGAAAGAACAACTTGGACATTCATTGTTGTTACCTTAAAAAAGAGCATATATATATATATATATATATATATATATATATATGAGCAATGATACGGGGAGTTAAATCCCATATTGAATGACGTGACAGTGATAAAAAGACAAACTAATACCCTAACCAAATGATGAGTGAACCCTAATGGGTAAGGGATAAGTTTGTCCTTTTATCACTGCCACGTCATTCACTGTGGGATTTCACTCCAGAATTTCACTCCCCTATCATTTTTCTCTCTCTATATATATATATGGTATTTTACTATTTGGTGAAAGAGACTTTAAAATCTGCTAATTAACTTTATTGCTACGCAACTATTAGAATGATATTCAGGAAGAATACCTTTCATATCAATAAATATAAGTTTTAATGATGATATCGCATAGTTAAAACTTAAAACAAACAAATGATGTTTGTGAATTGATGAGTGACAAAACATATGGACCAATCAGAAAGAGATACGTGGATGGAGACTGACATAAGATATCTCTTAAATGACTAGACCAAGCAGGAATAATCATTTGAATCCGCCTAACTTTAATCACTTAAGCGTTAGGTAATCAGCGAAGTGACATAAAATATAGTAGGTATGCAAAACCAATACCTTGCTACTGCTCATCAACAGTAATTGTATAGGTTATGAACTCTTCTTATAAATACCAAGCTTTTCCTACAAAAGAGTGATATAGAAAAACTAGGAGAAAAACTTCAATACTCCAATATTAACTTAGCCATCGGAGCTTCCTTGAGAAAAATCCCTAGAAAGTTAACATAAGGGTTGTCATTTGTGTAGGAAAGATCCTTCTAGGAAGCACTCGGTCATCATCTCGGTCGAAGTTGTATCCTCCTCTGAAGAGCGCGGTCATCAGCTCGGTCAAAATCGTATCCTCCTCGAAAGTGCGCAGTCATCAGCTTGGTCGAGATCCAACAGGTTGGTCTTACAATCAGACTCATCAGTCATGATGAATTTTAGTAGGATGGATAATTAATGGTGAATGTCTCTTTTTGAAATTGGAGTATGAAAGTTTAGTAGTTAATCATGCTATCTCACATAATTGATAATTCTTACTCAAATAAAATTAGTGTCACTAATATTAAGGTAAAATATAGTGAACGTTTTTTAACTATTATATGTTAGTTTTAATTATAATATTTAATCTCTTGACTTTTCTTTTTTCAAATTTGAAATAAATTAACTTAATTTGTTTGCTCATCTCACATAATCAAATGAAAAATATACTTGGTTAGATTATAATAATAGGGATTACAAGAAAACTAAAACTATTGTAGAGAATCAATGATAGATAAGTATTACAAATAGTTTAAGGGTTCATTGAATTTTTTTCTTAAGAATTTATAGAGAAAATTGAGAAAAAAAGTACTTATTTGAAAACTTTTTCTTTTTATCAATTACATTTAAAATAATGCAATTTCGTTATTTACTTTAAAAATATGCACTCGATTAATTAACAAAAAAATATATACTTGCTGTCCTGAAATGATGTATACATGCACATTTTTCGTTAAAAAATTAAATAAAATTATGCACTAGATTAATTCACAAAAAAAAGGGTAAAATACACTAAACCCCCTTATATTATTGTTTCGTCCCACATTTACCCCTTGTAATTTTAATTATAACAGTTAACCTCCTTAACTTTTTAAAACTAGAAAAATTAATAATGACGTTAAAATAGTTAATGAATATCTCATTTCAACATGGCTAAATACCTATAATACCCAATTAACTCCTAAAAAGGTGGGATAGAATTGTTCAATATACACTTATCCAATTAACCCCCAAAAAATAGAGATGGAATTGATTGGCTAGTAATGAAAGAATTTTTTCAAGATATATGCTACATCTCTGCCATGGTCATCTCTTTTTTTTTATTACAAAAGTATTAAATTTATTGTCTAGTTTTTTGTAGGAATTTGATTTTTTTAAATACAAAGTATTATTTCAAGTGCAAAGATCAAGGTACTTTTAAGTTCTGAAGAATAAATATTTACATCAGTTTAATTTTGTAATTTTGTAATTTTTTAATCTTAGATGAAGTTTAATAATTGAATTGTGCTTTTGTTGTAATTTTTTTTTAACTAATACGTTTGATATTTGTTTTTATTTTTTCTATTTTTTTTAATCCTGAAAATATTGCCTTTCTTGATTATATAGATTGTTGCTAGGCATTTAAAAATATGATTTCAAAGATTATTTGTGATGTTTTATTTTTTAACTTTTATTAAGATTTGGTTAAATTGGATGTGTTAGTGTGACAGTAAATTATAATTTTTTTTCACAGCTTTTCAAATTGATATTTGAGTTATTTATTTATGTTGAGTTTATAATTTTTTTTAAAGTTAATTTTGTCATTTTATTATCTTACATTAAAATAGGGTGTTCAATTCCGTTTAATAATTGACGGCAATTAATATATTAGATTAATTAGTTTTAAATTAGAAAATTGAGGGTTGTAATTGTTGTAATTAAAACTAAAGGGGTGAATGCGAAACGGAGCAATAGTATAAAGGGGTTTAGTATATTTTACCTAAAAAAATATATACTTTCTGTCCTGAAATGATGTATACATGCACATTTTTAGTTAAAAAATTAGATAAAAAGATAAATTTAGTATAATTTTTTTTAATATGAATGATTAAATCATAATATCATATAATTCCTGAATACAATTTTCAACAATATGAGAGATAATTTTTGTGGTTATCTCAAATTAAAAACACCTTTTTTTTTTACTTCAAATCAAATAAAAAAGTCAAACTTTTGGAAGAAAAAACAAAGGAAAGGATAAAAAGTAAAAAAAAAAAAAAGTCCACGTGTGAAATACGTCAACGTCGCTTTCAGTTTTACCCAAATGACTTTCCGTTACCTAACTTTCAATTGCAGTTTTCTGTACACACTCTCTGGACTTCAATTCTGTTTTTTTATTGAACCGACACTCTGCCTCTCTCTCTCTCTCTCTCTCTCTCTCTGTGCGTAAATAAGTTTATATTTTATACATATACATACACGTTATGGCGGCAGTAGCCTCCGAGAAAATGTCTGAACCCTCGCTTTCGCCGTCGACATCGCCGTCGCTTTCAATGGAGCGTTCACCTTCTAGACGTGTCTCCGATGCTCCTACCTCCGACTCGTCTCCTGTTGGTACACCGAATCGAACATCCTCACTCGATCACTCGCCTTCCTCTTCTAGACAACTTGATTCTCAGGTTTTAATTTATTTTTATTGAGGTTTTCAGTTTTCTTTTTTCTCTTTAGCTGTGATCACTATTTTTTTCGTTTCATTTTACTTAATTTCTACTTCGATTATTATTAATTCGCTTCCGGACAGCTTACCGTCGAGCTTTCTTAATTGAGTGTTGTTTTTAGCGTGACAAAGACTAGAAGACTGAAGAAGATTGTTGTGAATTACTATAAGATTTTTTTTTGTTATATTTTTTACTCCTGCCTTTAAGAAAGACTTGAAATTTAGGTGCTTTGGAATATTTTTGTATTATTTTATTCTTTCATGAGGAAATGTATCTCAAAATTCATTTTTTGGGGAAATAAAATCGAGCAACATGGTTACTTCGCAATGTTTACATGGTCTCAAGCCTCTTGGTAATTATAATACACTTTTACTTGGAATGCTTACATGGTCTCAAGTGTTTTGGTAATTATTATACATTTTTTAATTGGAAAAGTACATGCAAGAGTTCATTCTGAAGGGACTTGTGATCCTTTAACTTGTTTGTTGGACATTTCAGTGAAAAGAATGATGCAATTCTTTGAATTGTATATTATTTGATTAACATGGGGTCTCAATCTTTTTTTTAATGCTCTTATTTTTTTTTTTGGCTTACAGAATCAGTCTTGTTTGAGAAGTAAAGAGTATCGGCAATTGTTTGGTCTTCCCGCAGATGAAGTGAGTGACTTTCTGTGCTTTTCTGTTTCCATTTCTATTGGTGAGATGGGATAAATTAGTTACAAGAAACCTGGTTAATATTTGAGTTTTTTTGAACAGTTGAAGGAAAGTTTGATGATGCACAGTATCACTTGTGTGTTATATTCTCAGCTTTTTAGAATCGCTTTACCCATTTCCCCCCTTTCTTTTTGATTGCTTTCCCAAATTCTATGACGATAAAACTTCTCTCTTTTAAGATGTAGAATTGTTGGATAGGTCTTTTTCTTTGTCTTTTTAAGATCATATACTAGGAGCATGTCTTGATATATCCAAATTGGTGAATGATTTGTGTTTGTGCCTTTAAATCTATACTTTGTGTTTTTCTAAAGTTGGGAGTAACTTCTAGTCAGTTATACTTCATCTTTTGCTGTTGGTAGCTGAAAGTTAGCTTGTTGCTGGATTCTTTTACTAAATAGTTATTGTCTGTAGTCTGTGCCTGATGCTATGTCCCACATCTAGTGAGATTGTAATTTGATCAAAATTAAACTCACTCTCTGTCATGCTCAAGTATGGTGAACATGGGTTGGATGTTATACAGCTTATATATGTTCACTTTCAGATTATGTTTAATGTGCAACTTCTTTTCTATTGAAATGGTTATTCTACATATGCAGAAAAGATTATGGTTCCTATCTTTTTTTTGTTCTTCCATTGATACTTATTCAAGTGAAAATCACTTAGATGATTAAGATCTTGAATTTCATTGTGAAGACCTTTGAATGACATAATTAAGTTATTCTTGTTCATAGTGGGAAGTTGTTTTTCTTGTTTGAAATGTCTCATTATTCAACTTCTGCGGTGAATTTCACTAGTGCTATATTCACAATCATTTGTATAGAAGATAACCATTGGTAATTGCCTGTAAACTCAATGAGAGGAGGTTCAGACTGTTGAAAATTGCTCTTACTGTTTCCACTTCTATCTGTATTGAATAGACTATAAGCATTGTATCCCTTTCCTCAAGTAATGTTACTGTTCTTATCTCATTTGCATAAAGACATCCCATTTTCACTTCCGAGGAATCTTTACTTTTGTTCCTTGTTTCTCTTCATTCTTCTCAAATTACAACTGCTAGCCATTTTTTCTGTCAATTTTTGCAAATACTTATCTTCATATGTTTCTCCATTTTGCTAGGTTCATGTTCAAGATTTTAACTGTGCATTGCAGGAGACAATGCTTCTGCAGGTAAACTTTATTTTTAGCAGGTTACAAAGCTGTTATCGCTATAGTATTTGGGTGCCTGTTGTGAGTGTCAATCTCTATTTGGTGAATGTGCTGCAAATGTTTTTTCTATAATTCTACTTAGCCAGATGGAAGTGTTCTTTGGCCTTCTTTTTTTGACAAGATTTATTCTTTGTATGTTGGTCCTAATGATAGTTCATACTTCCTTTAAGGCTTCATTTTGCTATCGTATATCTGATGTTATTTTTTGGATGCAGGGTCACATGTACCTGTTTTCTAATTATATTTGCTTCTATGCCAACTTTCTAAGTTTTGAAACGAAGGTAAGATGGTCAATCTATGTCGTTGGTATTGTATTGTACTGAAGTAGACATTGGTGTGGATATGGATTGTTCTTTTGTTTATATGTATGAGTAGGGTTCTCTTAATCTTCTCTATATTCAGTTCATGTGGCTTTTTGTTACTTGAAATTCCATTTCTTGTCAATGATATGCTTTGGACAATCTACCAAACAATTAGATATGCTTAGCAAGTCAAGGTGTACTTACTGAATTTGGTAACATGCAAAGAGCATAGCTTCATACTTACATAGACAAACATTTCTACTCTCTTTCTCGCTCTCACTGCTTTCCCATGTGAAGATATACATGAACAATTCCTTTTCTCGAAGTGTTCAAAAGGGATAGTGGTTGTAATGGAGGTTTGGAATTGTTGAAAGAGTGGGCAGAGCATGCATCCTTGTCTATTGTTAATGCAACATCTATTAACCAGAGATGCCTTTTCTTCTGCTAATTTTATCTTGCGCTCTTTCAGTTCTTGTGCCTACTTCCTCCTTTGGCCTGATGATTCTACTTGTTTTCAAGAAACCTCACTTTGTAATTTGCTTCCATTAAATAAGTGGTTGACTTGCTGGTTTTTAATTTTCTTTTGCACGCTGGAATTTTATAAAAATGATATTCTGACTCAGTCTTTGGTCTTTGCAATGTCAGAAATGACTATCCTGATTCAGCCTTTCGGATCTTATTTTTGGTTTATTTCTTGGCTTCTTGCCTCTTTATTTGACATGGTTTCTGTTTGGATATTGTTGACTTTGTCCTTGCTTTTAGAAAATAATCGCTTTTCATGAAATCACATGTGTGAGAAGAGCAAAAGTAGCTGGTATATTCCCAACAGCGATAGAAATATTTACAGAGGAAAAGAAGGTACATTTTACATTTTGATAACTTCTAAATGAATGGCACGATTTATATTTTGCTTCCAAGATGTGAAATTTTGTAGTGGATTCTTATGGGCTTGCCTTTTTTTTTGGCAGTTCTTCTTTACATCTTTCCTGTCACGTGAGGAAGCTTTTAAACTCATAAATGATGGTTGGTCTAGAAATTCTAACGATGTCAAGTCAATCACAGATCCGCAGGTTATTTTTCTTCTCTTGGTTTGCTGGTTATAACAATTATCCAGACTGACCATTTGTCGAACTTCGTTCTGCTGCTACTAAAATGCTGTATGATGTCCGTAACTATTCCACATATGGTTCTTACCTTTAGTATAAGAATGGAAAGGAAATGATGGAAACAGATTAATGGACAAAACTTCAGTATGCATTTTTTAAGTTTGGTGCCAAGTTTTAGGTATTAAACATTTCCTGATTGGTTGGAGATCAAGCGTGATTACTCTTTTTTTTGGTTCAATCTTTTGGAAAATGTTCCCCAAGTAAACTTTAGTTTTGTCTTTATTCTTTGATGTAATTTTAATTTTTCCTTTAGATATGTGACTGGAAGGGTAATTTTGTACATGGTTAATTAATTGTGACTAATTGGTGGTTGCCATTGTTAGAAGAGTGAATGTCGTATGCATAAATAATGGAATGGAATTTTCCTCTGATTAATTTGTTATTCCAGATTACTGAAGTTTTGGGTTTTGCTTCATTGTAGTCTATGTTGATATGTCTGACTTTAAGTAACTTGGTAAGATACCAATAAAAAAAAATGAACTGGTTAGAAAAAGTTGATTTTTGTTTGCTGAGCTGCTAAGCACATAGATTTCAGAGCTAGATACAAAATCCTGAGTTAGAAAATAGATTTCACCTGGATCTGGAGTCTGCAATTTTCATGTTGTATATCAAGTGTTTGAGCATTGATATGAATCTCAGAATGTAAAACACTGAGTTGACTGTAAGTGTTTCCACATTATCATGTATTTTGCACAGGATAGGAAATCTATAGAACTGCAAGTATACAAAGCAATTATAAAAGATGGTTTAAACTTTGGGTCCTTGGTTCAGAAATTTTCCATTTTGCTTTTGTAATTTATATCCTCCAAAGGTCTTCAGCAAATTTCTTTCTGAAGCTTGTATATCTTTAATTTGGTTAATTCACAAAATTGACCATATGCTGGGCTCTTTCAGCAAAGCTAAACAAATCACTTACAGAAACTGACATCTGAATGAAAAAGTGTTGCATATGGAAAACTATTAATTTCCTGTTGATTTATACTTAGGAGGTCCACGATGGATTAAACAGCCAAGATTATAGCCAAGAGAATGAAAAGCTTGTGGTTGAAGAGGTAGAAAGTTCCATAACATTAACAGATGAGTCAGATTTGGGTGAAAGGTACTGTCTTACCTATATAGTTGTATTGTTTGTGTTTCGATGTGAGTACTCTGAAATGTGAATGTTAGACAGGAATATAGATAGTTGTACATCAGAGGATCTTAAAATCCCAGCTAATGGAGAGCCAGGAATTTTATCTACAGTTGCCGGACTGCAAGATAATGTGGAAGAGGATATAGGAATTGTACAGGGCACTGCTTGCTCATCACCTGGGAAGCCTTTGGCATGGGAGGAAGAGGATTCTGATGCACCCGAAGGTTAGTCAAACTGTAGATTTCCTGATGTGGATTTTACTTATTCTGTTTGCAGGTATTGCATAGTGCTGTCTTGTTCCACTATGTTCTTTGAAACATCAGTTTGAATTATAATGATGCTAATCAATAATTGCCTTTAGCAAAGAGTGCAAGTGTATGCTCTTGTTGCAAGAAGTGTATGCTTATGATGGAATTAGGTTTTGCATGCCTCCATCAATTGTTACTGGCTCTTGCAAGATCCTATTCTGATTTTCGTAGGCAATCACTAGTTATAAGTTTCTTCCTTGGCAATATATCCCAAAGGAGAAGTATATTTAATGTGTGTTTATTTTAGTTTATTTTTATTTGTTTCTGGCAGTGTTATAATCAATGAAAGGTACCGAAATGGGAAAATGTAGCATTCATGAGTATTTTACTAACAAGTTTTCAGGTTAATTTGAAAGTTCTAATATTTACTTATGGGGGTTAGTTTGTAGCATTGGAATAAATGATCAATTGTTCATCTGCTATAGTAGCTTTCTGGGATGCTATAAGTTCAGTAGAGAGAGTTTTGCTTACTAGAGATATGTTTCTCTTAAACTCACTATTGCTGTATGAAAATGGATTGAAATGGAAGTTTAGTGGAAATTTGTCTTCTGGGAAATATTAATGCAGATTGAATTATCTTATGGCTAAGGTGCTTGTGGAAACTTTAGTCATACAGTAGCTGAAGATGTATGGCTATTAAATGCTTTAGTGCACAGATGTTGGCATAGGAATGCACTCAAATGCTTTCTCTTTGTTGGGTCTTTTGAAGTTAATACTGAACTTTGACGATGCTGCAATAAAAGCCACGGAAATTTGCAGATAATGTAAATTGAATTTTTGCATTTCAGGTGGTAATGTCTTTCGAGCAATCGTCTTTTGAAACTTTAAATGTATTTAAACAAGGATTTTGTTCTGTTAGCATAAAGTTTAGCCAATGGGGTTGTCATATTAATAGGCATGCACAAGTTTTTGCACTGTGCATAATTTTTTCCCCAGAACTCATAATAGAGGCTATATAGCTAACTCTGACAAAACTATGGACACATACTCTCAAATGGCTACAGGACAGCCTTACTGTTATTAGTAGGATATGTAAACATCTTTTGCGTAGAGATAGTGTATTTAACTACTTCCTAGAAGCTGGAAGGTCTCCTTCAAATGGTGCTGTGCGCCACATATCTATAACCTCAGTCCACCTGAAAAATATGAATGAGTTGCGTTACGTGGAATCTTTTTGTGCTAGACCTCTTAAAGTAACTATGTTGTTTTGCTGCTTCCATTGTTTATTGGCTGATGTTAGGTCATTCACTAATAGGCTGTTTTTTTATTTTCTTCTCATTTCAATAATCTAATTTTGGGTTTAGTAACATTATGCATACTCTTTTCCTTCTACAGTCCCAGCATGTTATACGATGGTAGCAGAAGCAAAGTTTCCGGTATTATAACTCACTTCTGGATATGTATTATGCTGTGACTCTGTTATGTTTTATTACCTTGCAGCATGAATGGTTCATTCTTGAACAGTTATAATTTTTTGTTTTAGATGAAGGTGGAGGAGTTCTTTCATTTCTTTTTTTCAGACGATGCTGTTGATTTTCAGGATTCATTCCATAGGAAATGTGGAGACAAAGGTAAGTTGTGGAGTTGATGTGGATATCTTGTGTCTCTTTTTATCTAGGTTTCAGGTGCATTTTGCCTTGGATACTGATGTCTTTAATTGCTCCATGCTTTTGCCTTCCTTTTCTGTCAGATTTTAAATGCACAGAATGGCGCCCTGATGAAAAATGTGGGCACACGCGCAATGTGTCATTTCAACATCCTATTAAACTTTATCTTGGTACTACTGTCTGTTCTTGCAATTTGAAATTTTAGATTTTCATATAGCTGCACCATATCTCTAAATAAGTAATATATAATATATATATATATATATATATTAATTCCAGTATTGCTTAATTTTTTTCCTGGATTTATGTAGGTGCAAAATGTGGCAGCTGTCTGGAAGTTCAGAAATATCGAATTCATCGGAACTGGTGCTGTATCTTTGTCCGAAAATTTTCATTACTTGACATGTTGCGTCTGTTATATTTGCTAAACCTGCTAACATTATCATGAACTTCATCTCTTCTGTTGGCTGAGTCTGGTTCCCTGGTGTTGATTGTATAACATTAACATCCTCATATCCCATGCTCCAAACATTCTCGAAAATTTTCTTTTTTTTCCTAAGACTTTGCACAACTTACATTCACATAATTTTGAAAAACTACATTGCAAACTAGAGTCATAATAACACCCTTTATTAATTGTTGTATTGCTGTTTCTCATTGTGGCAGTCATTTGGTGTTTGAGACTTCGCAAGAGATTAGTGATGTACCTTATGGTGACTACTTCCGTGTGGAGGTATGACTTTTGTGTTCTTACTTTTATTGAGCCTGATTTTACGTATAGTTGTGTGCAGCAGCATTGACATGTACCTGTCTGTGTTTGTGTGAGTGTGTGAACATGTATCAAAAGCACGTTTCCATGATTTGACAAGATGAAATGAGTTTCTCTTTTCCCATCCCCTTTAATTTGCAGGGGCTTTGGCATGTGAAAAGAGATGTCGATGAATCAGAGATGGCTTGTGTATTAAAGGTGTACATTAATGTGAACTTTTCCAAGAAAACTATGTTCAAAGGTTTGTCATGAGAATCCATCAAACCCATCATGATTCATGAGGTTACTGACTGTTTTTATTATGTGAATGTGAATTGGAAGAATTTTAACTGGGCTAATTTCTGTTTCTATGTTTGCAATTATCAAGATCTAGATGAACCTATCTTAATATCGCACATTTCCATTTTCATGCAATGCAAACATCATTTGGCGTAACATTCAGTTTCAGCTGTCTTAACTCTTTACCTGTTAAGACTGTTTAAGCTATGCAGGGACCATATGATTTTAGTAGTAGAGAAAAGTGGAAATCCTTTAGATAATTTCTTCCCGTTTTAACTGCTTGATTTGGTGTTCGAACATCTATATATTTCTTAGAACTAGTGGCATATGATCATTCAGAAGTTTTAGGGGAAATATATAGATGAGACATTGTACCTTTTGTGAACTATTCATAAACAGTTGATTTATATACAAGAACCATATTATGTATAAAATTGAGCATTTTCAGAAGTCAAACTGGTAATATACAAGGGACCAATATTCTACTTTTGGAGTTATGTGAGAGGAGATCGCAAAGCCTTAAACTTGTTTCCTCAAATTTTCTTAAACATTAACAAACTTAAGACTATTGTCTAATGTGTAGATTTAGCTAACTTTTCTCCCCGAGTTGAAATGCTTTGAGAAAAATCCATGAAATGTAAGAAATATTTTTTGTGACATGCCTAGATAATGTTACACTTGTCATCCCAGCTGCCACATTGCATCAATGGGTCGCCTTGTCTTGTTCTTTTGTTTTAATCTTTTTTAATTTTTAGAAAAACAAAAATGAAATTAATGGCAGTCTTTCTAATATTGGATCTTTATGGGCCAAAGAATGCAAAGTATTTATGTGGCAGAACTAGTGCTTGTAATGTGTCTACATATTTGTTTGTTTCTCATAATTTGAGAAGAATTTGGTGAAGTGCAGTGCCAATATGGTAATCAACCAACCTGAGATATGGCATTTGTAGATATTGATTAATTCTATTAGAGTCTTTGAAAGTGAAAAGCTATAGGATACCTAATTCTTGAAACAGGTGTATCTGGAGTATTTCTCAGTTTTATTGGCATTTATCAGAATGATGCTTGTTCTTCCTTTTCCATGAGAATGTGCTTCTTAGCTGTAATTGCTTTTTTAAACAGCAGCTCTTGGCTTATTATGTTTATGTTACTTTGAAATTTAAGTTGGCCAAAATTTCTGCAGGGAAAATAGTTCAGTCAACAGTTGATGAATGCCGAGATGCTTATGCCATTTGGATAGACCTTGTATAGTAGCCTTTTGCTTTTCACTTGAGTGTATTCTGATTTTTTAGTTAATTAAGGGTTTGAAAGTCATTTTAAGGATTTTGTGTGTTTTCTTTCAGGCAAATGAATTATTGAAGCAGAAGAAAGTACGAGAAGGTGATTCTTAAATAGAATTTGATTTATTAAACATATAATGTGCAAGTTGCAATAGATCCCTGGTCTACCTATTTTTGTTCTGATACTTATGGGTTCCTACTTTTCTGCAAAACTTGTTTTATATACAGCATCTAACTTGGTTCAGAACAATCAAGTTAATGTGGAAAAGGAAGAGAGAGCTGTGGTGCATCGAGAAAAATCAAATGACGTGACTGGGGTAGGGACATTGCCAAGTTCACCAGATGTGAGCCAGCATGTAATTGATAACTCAGGTGGAAGTGATAGAGGAAGTACATCAGACTCATGCTCGTTTGGTGATTATCTGGTGAAATTTTGCTCGGCAATGAAAAATCAAAGCCCTGCGTCTCTAGTTCTAGTTATGGGGATTGCTGTGATCCTTCTCCTAATGCAGGTAAAAATTAAACATATTTTTGCTTCTTACAGTGCCATCTATTTTCACAATACTTGTAAATGAAAAGGCATCTACAGTGATACTTCATTGTCAAGCTTCCACTCCCCCTTTCCGAAAAAAAAGCCCTTTTGCTAGTCCACATCATGTTCTTTATTTACATTCTTGCGTGTCCTGGGGTTTATTTTAGTTCTCTTTAAATTGGGGAGGACATATTTAGCTGAGTTGAAGAAAAGTAAAAGGTTGGAAGTTGAAACTGCATGTGTAGAGGGAATATCCATTGTTAAAATTTCTGTTAACTTGAGTGATTCTTGGTATGCTTACTGGACTAGATTGAACATTTATAATCTCTAAACTGGTTGACAGCATGATAATATGAAAAAATTAATGTTTAGAAAGTTTGCGGTAGATACAATTTAACTCTTAGTTTTCCATAATTTTGCATTGGGTTATTTCCTCATGCTTCACTGGTGTTAATGTGCATTTCAAATTGATTCTTGTTCATAGAAGAATTCTTTGAAATTTAATGTCCAGGGAGTCTTTCTCCCCTTGTCTGCAATTAATTTTCGGTGTCCGTAAAATTTGTAGGATGTTCTTTATCATGGGTCGTCTTTTAATTGCATTGGTTAGTTTGCATTTAATTGAACTAAACCTGCCTAGGATGTTGACATCTACATGATTCTTCTAATTAGTAGTGTTGAAGGATGTAAATGTCAGGTAAGCATCCACTTATATGCTGTCCAGTTTTCTTAGTAGCCGTCTCTTTGACTGCATTTTTGTCTTCCAGTATAACAGGAATTAAAACGTAACAATATGATTCTCTGTCACTAATTCGAATCATGCTTTTGAATAATCCTTGACTTTCTGAAAAACACTGATTTGTTTTTTGTTTCCAAAATTGCAGATAAGTATAGTCACATTATTAAGCAGACCTCAGCAGATCCAAGTGATTCCTCAGTCAGACTGGATATATAGCGTGAATAGGGGTGGTGGTGAAAGATTGGGTGAACTTGCTTTGCTAGATATGCAGATTAAACATCTCAAGGAAGAGATGCATATATTTGATACTATGCTGGAAAAGATGAGGCATGAACATGCATTGCTAAAATCACGACTGAACGATTTAGAGCTGCTTAGAAAACGCCAGAAATAGGTGTAATATTTCTATGGTTTTTGGTTTTGGTTGCGTCTTTCCATAAAAATCTGATTACATTGTGACCAAGGAATCGGGAAAAAAAAAATGTCTATGACCAATAGTATGTTCACCAAGAAGGGCATTTAAAAAGATTGTACATAATACAAGAAACACACTTGAAAAAGATTCGTTATACCATGTCCGTAGATGCCATGCCCAGGTTCGTGATTCTCAGCAGTCTAATATAAAATTCTTGTTTCATATTTTTAATGGAAAAGCATACTTATATTTTGGATCAAGTGATATTTTTCTGCTGGACAAACATTAGATTTAGGTAAGGTGAACTTAATTAACCAGGAATAAAAAGTAAATTCGGCATGATCAATAGAATGTAAAAATCCTAATTTAACTACTTGGAGGGAGGGTATACATTTTTATTATTTATCTACTTTTCTATTCTATAAATGTGTTGGTATCAAATGTTAATGGCCTTTTGAGTTTTGACACATTCGACTAACAAGTTAAAAGTGTTGGTATCAAATGTTATTCTAAACTAACAAGTTATACCCATCATCATTTCTTGATTACTACTACTCCCATCACCAATTCTTGGTTTTCTCCCTCATTCTCTCTTTTTTTTTTTTTTTTTTTTTTTTTGTTTTGGTTTTCTCCCTCATTCTCAATTATAGATAATTACAATATCTAAAAATTAACTTAATTGTGTTTTAAATTGCACTTTTTTTTAAATTCCAATCCAAGAGAGACAAAAATAATAAAATATGGTGAAAAACTTAAAAAAGGTTAACAAATATAAAAGTTTCTTAAACATAATTTTTTTTAACATACTCCCTCATATGCATTTCTTAAATCTCACATGCATCTCTCAAGTTTCGAACACTAGATCTGGATATCAGAAAACTAACTTATACTTAACTTTTCAACCAACTTGACTTGTCCAAATTGACCACCAACAGGGAGTTAAGACTCCAATGTTGGGTAGGTCATGTGGGATCAATTCCTAGGGCTCCTAGGGCCTACGAGATCAATTCCTAGGGCTTGCATGATCAATTCCTAGGGCTCCTAGGAACTTCTTAATTTGCCAAATTTATTCAGGAACTAAATCTAGACAAGTATCTGGTTTATCCTGACACTAAATCTAAATGGGTAACTGTGAGGTCAGTTCCTCAACTTTCTCTCATTCCATCCCCTTGACCAATTGACTCAACCCATAGAGATGATCAAAGGGTGTCAGCCAACCTTATCGTTTGTGAGGTGGGTTCCTCTCTCCGAACCCCATTAACCCAATTGGGTCAGCCCACAGAGATTATAAAAAAAAAACTTAACGTTTCAATTCAAAAATATTCTCTTCAATAAAATACACAACTTAAAATTTACTTTTTTTCCCACAATTCTCGGACCAAAATGTCTAACCAAACTGAGCAAAAACATTTTCTCAGAATCATGGTCACATTACATTCTTGGTTAGTAACAGAATAGAAACTACCTTCGCCTTTTATACATGATCAAATCCTCTCCCTTCTCTCTAAAAAGCAAAAATCGATTCTGGCCCAAAGTTGCCCTTTTTTATTACCGTTGTGAGATAACACAACCCTAACGGTCACACTGGTCACCCCTCCCCGCCTTCAATGGCGGAAGGGAGTGGTCCTCCGCCCATTGCCACATACGCCAAAGCTCTGGACAAATATGATGCTGGCATAAAGAAAGCATCTATCTCTTTTGCTAATGTCACTAACAAAATTCCTCTATCACTATTTAAAGGAGAGTCGGCCTTGATCATGACAGAGGAAGAGGAGGATGAACTGGCTCAGACCTTCAAATGGACTCTGGTAGGGAAATTCTCCTGGGGACGTCCGGCCATGGCTCAAATCAAGAAAAAGATCCTAGCAGCTGGCTTCCTGGGGGATTGCAAAGCAGGGCTGCTTGACAATCGCCATGTCCTGTTCAGATTCGACAAAGAAGCCGACTTCCAGAGATTCTGGACCAAGAAGGTGTGGCACTTCCAAGGGTTCCAAGCCAGAATCTTCAAATGGTCAAAGGATTTCGATCCAACTACCGAGCCTTCAATATCTCCGGTTTGGATACGCTTTCCACTCCTTCCCCTTCACTTGTTCCGCAAAGAGAAGCTGTACTCCTTAGCCTCAGTCGCAAGGAAGCCCCTCAAACTCGATTCAGCAAATGCAGCAGTCTCGGACCCGAGTGAGGCGAGATTCTGCGTGGAAATGGACCTCACAAAGCCAACCCCTTCACGAATTTGGATCGGAAGCAAAGAAAAGGGTAAATGGCAGAGCCTAGAGGTGGAAGATCGGCCGGATTATTGCTCAAAGTGCATGAAATTAGGTCATGACAGCAAGGAGTGTGACCCCTTGAGAAGCAAGGGGAAAGGGCTATCCACTGCTGAGAATAGAGCACCAAGGAAGAACACTCTGATGGGATAACCTCCAACGAAAGAATGGGTCTTGGTATCCAAGCACCTCACTCGGACTCGAGTGAAGTGCTCTGACAAAAGGGAAAGAAGTGATCCCAGCCACCATTCCAGTCATCCACTATTCTCAGGAAATGCCGAAAAGTTCAGGAATTGATAAAAGGATTGGTGAACCTACTGATACTGCAACAGTCAATGAGGTACCCAATGCGGGGGAAATAACAGATTTGCACTATTGAACAACCTGGAGGGAGAAGAAGTTCCCACTCCAACAACTGAACCAGAACAACTGCCGGATAAAGGGGCTCCAATGGAGAAAGAAACAGAGAGTATTCAGCCTTTTTCCTTGGTAGTCCAACTGCCGGGGATACAGAGTGACCTAATGATCAGCCAGCAAATCCAGGAACAGGTATACCAAAGTGAGATTATTGGAATGGTTACTGATATTGTCTCTTCTCTGGTTCTGCAGGAGGAAAATCCATTGCAGCAAGCATCAAATATGGAAGCATGTTTGGCCACCCCCCCAAAAAGAACCAGGGAAAGAGGAGGTGATTCCTAAGCCTGTCACTGTTGGGAGAAACCCTAAGTCTTGGCCTAAGTATGAGTCTGATAGAGAACTTAGGGGAAGTTCCACAAGTACTGCCTCTTGGAGCTCTGGTTCAATGATTAATCTCATATTTTGGAATATTAGGAGTGGTAGGAGGAAACCTAACCTTAACAAGTTAAGAAAGATTTTACTATCCTCAAAGACTGATTTTCTAGCTATAGCTGAACCGTTAGCAGGCCTAACAAGACTAGAACCAATGAGAAGGAGACTTAGGTTTGATGAAGCATTTTCAAATGCTGAAATTACAATATGGGTTATGTTTAGGAAACCATACTCAGGCAAGCTTATCTTGTCCTCTGACCAGCACATTGGCCTGGAAATTAGCCACCCCAAAATGCCCGGCCCCTTCTTAATTTCTACTATCTATGCTAAATGCACAGAGAGACAGAGAGACAGAGAGATCCTTTATGGCCCTCACTAGGTTCTCTGCAGCAATCGAATCTCCCCTGGATCCTATAAGGAGATTGGAATTGTATTAAGTCTAGGGAAAAAGAGAGGGGGGAAGGCCTTCCATATTAGGGATGCTAGAGAATTAGTCGACTTTGAGTCTTTCTTGGACCTAACCGAGGTATCAGCCAGTGGTTCTAAGTTCACTTGGTGTAATAATAGGGAAGGGAGAGCTAGGGTGTGGAAGAAACTGGATAGAGCCATGGTAGATAGCCAATTCATCAGCAGCAGCCTTAAGGCTAATGTGTCCCACCTGGCTAGGTCCCCTTCGGACCACTCCTCCCTTCTCCTTGAGATCCAGAAGTCCAGATTGGATAAGCCTAAGACATTCAGATTCCAGGCTTTCTGGCTGAGCCATGGAGACTGCTTGTCAACTATTGAAAGGGCATGGGACACTAATGCTGTAGGAAGCCCTATAAGGATATTCACTGAGAAGCTCAAATGTGTAAAGGTTGCCCTTAGAAGCTGGAATAGGAGTGTTTTTGGGAACATTTTCTCCCAGGCCCAGCAAGCTGAACTGGAACTAAACAACCTTGAGAAGGAAGATGAGGTAAACCCAGTCCCTAGGGAAACCATGAATAGAGTAGCTGCTAAGGCCAAATACTTCCTAAACTTAGAAGAGAAATTCTGGTCCCAAAAGGCAAACTTTAAGTGGGCCAAAGAGGGAGACAGGAACTCTAAATTCTTCCACTTATTTGTGAGAAATAGGCATGCTAGGTCTCACATCCACAGAATACAAAACCAGACTGGAGAGTGGCTGGATGGAGAGGACGAGATAGCTGATCTGGCAGTTCAGTTCTTCTCTAATCTGTATTCTGCAGAGCCAATAGGTTCAAACTTAGACCCTGCCCTGCTGCCTAGCATCATTGAGGAAACAGATAGAGTTGAACTCACCAAATTCCCTGATATGGATGAACTGAAGGCTACAGTGTACAGCATGAGCTCAGAAAGTGCTCCTGGCCCGGATGGTTTCCCATGAGTGTTTTACATTGCAGCCTGGGACATCATAAAAGAGGATCTTCTGAGGGCAGTTCAATCCTTTATGAATGGGAGGAGCTGCCAAAAGCTGTTACTGCTACTTCTATAGTTCTAATCCCAAAAACCCAAAACCCTTCCTCATCCAAACATTTCAGACCTATAAGTCTTTGTAACTTCCTCAATAAGATAGTCTCCAAAATATTGGCCCTTAGATTAGGTCTTCTACTGCTTAAGATAATTTCTGAAAATCAGAGTGGCTTCGTAAAAAGGAGGTTAATCACAAACAACTATCTTTTAGCAAGTGAGCTGGTGTCCACCCTAAATAGGAAAAGCAAGGAAGGGAATGTAGTTCTTAAACTGGACATGGAAAAGGCCTATGATAGGGTTCATTGGCCTTACTTATTCCAGATTCTCAGACTTTTAGGCTTTGGTGAGGTTTGGATAGACCTGATCTGGAGGTTAGTCTCCAATGTATGGTTCTCAGTTCTAGTTAATGGGGAGAGCAAGGGCTGGTTTAAGGCTTCTAGGGGTTTAAGACAAGGAGACCCAATCTCCCCTTTACTTTTTGTTATAAGCTCTGAGTACTTATCAAGAATTTTAAATAGCAGCAATGATAAGTTTATGGATTACAGTGTCCCTAGAGGGTGCCCAAGGATCTCTCATCTTGCCTTTGCGGATGATCTCAAAATATTTTCGGCTGCAAGAATCCAGGCTGTCAGGGAGATTATGAACAAGCTAACTCACTATGAGAAGGCTTCAGGACAAAGGATCAACGTGGCTAAGAGTTCATACCTAGTCCATGATAGAATGCCTGATTCTAGGAAACATGCTATAGGGAGAATAACTAAATTTACCAGGGGGACACTCCCCTCTTCCTACTTAGGCAATCCACTGCACTTTAAAATAATTCCAGCTTCCTTTTATGGCCCTCTCCTAGATAAAATCAGCAACACGATACACAGTTGGAGCTCTAAGTTCTTAACCTTGGTGGGTAGGATCACTCTGATCCAAAGTGTCCTATCGTCTATCTCCTTCTATACCACAATGTCCTTAGACCCTCCTAGGAGAGTACTTAATCAGCTAGAGTCCCTACTGGCAAACTTCCTATGGTCAGGGAGGGAGGAGGGGAAAAAACATCACTGGATCAGCTGGAAAGACTTATGTCTGCCAAAGGAAGAAGGGGGAGTAGGCTTCAGAGACCTGCCACTTATAGTTGAAGCTCAATCTCACAAACTCTGGTGGAGGTTCAGGCAAAATAATTCATTATGGGCCAGATTCCTATGGGCTAAATACTGCAAATCAGAACATCCTTCCTAGATTCATCCCAAAAGAGGAGACTCCCAAACCTGGAAGAAACTCTGCAAGATTGGACTGAGTGCTGAGGGTAACATCCAGGTCCAGTTGGGAAATGGTAATTGCAGCTTCCTCCATGACAAATGGAGCCAGTGGGGCAAAATTTCAGATCTGGTTAATTGTCAAGGCAACTACAAGGTTTCAAAATTTATAGGGGATCAGGGCTGGAATATGAGTAAAATTCAAGACTGCCTTCCTCAACTGCCACAAGCTATGTTCAGAAATCTAGACGTCAAACTAGAGGGGATTGACAAACTGATCTGGTCACCTACCAAAGACGGCAACTTCAGCCTCAAAGTAGCCTTCAATAGTATACGAGGTCATCATGCTCCTATCTGCAGATATACCAAGGCGATTTGGGACCAAACCATTCCAATCAAGATATCCTTCCTCATGCTGAGAATCATAAGGAACAAAATCCCAATAGGGCATAAGCTGCACAAGGTAGGCCTCCTAGGCCCCTTTTCATGCCCATGGTGTCGTGCAAATGAGGAAACAATCAGTCACATATTTGCCTCCTGCCAATTTCCCTACAAGGTCTGGAAAATATTTGCAGCTGAAGTTGGAGTTTTGGACCATTCTCTCTCCCTGGCAGGAACCTTGAACATCTGGTGGGAACATAAACAGCACCTGTCTGAGCCTCAAGTGTTTCTTCGGAAGATATGTCCCTCCCTTATATGCTGGTGGTTGTGGAAACTAAGGAATAAAATCACTTTTGATAAAGGAGTGCCAGTAGTGGGAGGAATTGTGGAACAAACTTTCAGATCCACCAAAGAGCTGGCCCAACTGAAATTTTCAGGATTACAGTTCTTGGACTCTAACTGGGACAATTTCTGGGGTTGCATCCTTCAGACTAAGCGAACATGCTCACTGGTAAGTATCAAATGGAGCCTGCCTGTCCTACCAGTTACTAAGATCAACCTGGCAGCAGCTAAGGTGGGTGAGACTTGGCGCACTGGAGCCCTACTCAGGGATCTCAAAGGTTTCCTCCTCCTTCCCCTTCCTGTCCTAAATTTCCCTATAGAATGCTCCAGACTCCAGGTGGAAGCTATGGCCAGCCTACACTATATCCATATGGCCAGGGAGAGTGGACTGCAGGATATTTGCATCGAATCAGACTCAGTGGAGCTCCTTAGAGCTCAAACCTCGTGGAAAGAGTAGAAGCTCAGACCAGTCCTAGAAGAGGTCAAGAAGCTGGCCACCATCTCTAAGGTACATAAGGAAGCCAACCTGCCAGCCAGGTACCTAGCTTGCAACAAGGATTCTCAGTCCTCTAAGCACTTTTTGGCCCTACTGAAACAGGACAGGGACCAAGTTCCTTACTTGGTTTCAAAAAAAGGTAATAAGTTCATTCTCTAAGACTATGTATTTTGCTGGACTGACTCAAAATGAGGTAAATTCAGGCCCTAACCTGCTGATGTTAGGGTTGGTTTGCCTCTCAAATGTAGTTGGGCCACAGCATGCGGATGTTAGGGTTGTTTTGCCATTATTGTTGATCTCACTATTTTGCTGGGGAATTGATATTATCACTGTAAGACATTTAGTTAAGAGCAGGTTGTGGTACTGTTGCCTTAGCTTGGGGAGGGCGGATCATACTGTCCACGTAGCCAAGCTCGGGTATGTTGATATGGGACTCTCCAGCCTGCTACCCTCTCACTTTATGCCGATACAAACTGGACTAGAGACCAACCAAAGAAGGTTTATTGCTGCTCCTGACTTAGGAAGCTGTTTAAGTCAGAACAGAAAAATGACAAGCTGCTCTGAATCAATGCTGCAGCCCCACAGTTTCGACCCTCTATTAGGCTACTAATCAGGCCCTTGCTCAGCAATCTTCACTGCTGGGCCGGAATGGCTAAACTGGACAGTTCTCAGACCAAATGTACCCTTAATACGAATTTTGCACACATAGAAGATCTGATTTTCAAATGCAAGATTATCACTAGTCCAAATGTAAAGGGACTTTTTGTCACTCCTTGTGATTAAAGGAGTCTTTTGTGAAGTAGTAATTCGTTTTATTGCCATGTAAATGGAGGAAGTACTCCAAGTTTCTTGTTTAATCCCCTTTTGTCCGCGGATCCATTAGGTTTGTATATGGATCCTCCTCAAAAGGTTACATTTTGTAAGGATGATTTTAGGGTATGTTCATTATCCACCAAAGCTATCTAATAAACCTGGAGTGGCGACCACCCTCATAATGAGGTTAGCCAAATTTCAAAAAAAAAAAAAAAAAAAAAAACAGAATAGAAACTAGAAACTAGAAACTTAATTGTGTGGTCATATGTAAGCCAAGAAAAAAAGAAATGAAAAACTCATATGTGGGTTTTGTGGTAGGCGATAGCTAATAAAATATTGGGGTTGGTTTGTATGATTGATCATATATAGTATATATACTAGCTAGGCTCCTAGCAGATATTGCTCCTCCCCTCTCTAAATCATATGTATAATTATGTTCATCTCCATAATTAGCTATTTTATTAACTTGAAGAAAATTAAAAGAATATCTATGGTGATTTTTGTGGCGGAGAGGACGGAGAACAATGACAAAAAATTGTACGTCACAATCCAATCCAATCCATCTCTATATCTATGATTCCATATCTGTCTTGTACTTACGTCCACGTATATCTATTTATAAGTTATAAAGTTTGATCGGTACTTCTACAAATGAATCAATCATTACGTACACTTGACATTTGACTCTGACTCGTTGTTTTGATGAAACATGAAAAATGTTTGTACCAAAATCTTGTTCATTGGGATTTGGTGCATTAATCCAATGTATCTTATCTAGATAGAACGATGAAGATTGTTGCTGCTATTTCTATTTATATTTCTTTCTTGTTATTTATTCATAATGAAGAGATGGTTTTGTGAATAGCGACAGGAGAATATAATCATCATTTTAATATTTGTTAATTATTCATTTTATATATTAAATACATCAATTTTATAAGAATTTTTCTCGATAATGAATAGGGAAAGAACTTGGAAAATGGCTGGCTAGACGTCCTTGTTCTATGATCCATGAATAAATAAACTCCCCTTAATTTATTCATTCATGAGCTCACTTTAAGTATTTGCAGTTTGCAAGTTTTAGCATAATCCAATTGTTTAAATTTACGATTAGTTGTGCTCTAAAATTAAATAAATAAATTATAAAAAAAAACAGTAATAGCCCACTAGCTAGCTGATGAAGCAGCAAAAATACCTTGTTGTTCAAGTATCCCTTTTTATTTGTAAAAAACTTTTTATAATCATCAATTAATTTATTCCTTATTATATATTGAAAATTTTAAGTTGGTCATGCATGATTCTTTTTATGCACCATTTGATTAGTTTACAAAAAGTTAGGAAATTGATCTTCTAATAATTAAATCAGTGGTCCTATTATATGTTGGATTTAGCAAACACAACATTTTGCTATACATGCTACTATTCAGAGTTAGAAATCAAAGAATTCAAAGAGATAATGATGAATCAATGTTTGCTGAAATTAAGTAATGGTACGTACTTTGTATTAATTAGACAGATTTGAAAAATTGAAGCAGCATATTGGCATCATCTTCGTTGATTATTATCTGATATATATATATATAGCAAAATGACTGATGATTATGATTATTACTAGTACAGAATTAATAGAGCATTAATTTCATGTTTTTTTACGTATGAATACTACTACAACAATTTAGTTACTGATTTTTCATGGGAGAAGTAGCAAATGTATTTTTTTAAAGAAAATTGCTGTGGTTGTTTTTTATTACCTTTCATGTTTCAATCTATAAATACAGGTCACATATTTTTTACACTTATCCATAAGGGTTCACTAATCACTTCATAGGATTTTAGTAAAATATAGGTGACGTGTATTTATAAATTGAAAC
The DNA here is from genome assembly GCA_016586305.1 of Ophiorrhiza pumila. Lineage (NCBI taxonomy): Eukaryota > Viridiplantae > Streptophyta > Magnoliopsida > Gentianales > Rubiaceae > Ophiorrhiza > Ophiorrhiza pumila. Next base: position 4,266,263 of record BLIW01000002.1, read on the forward strand.
AGGGAGTGAAACAAAAGATCCGAAATGAAATATTGCAGCATTTTGTACCAAAAAAATTAGCTCCAAATCTTATATTACATTTAGTGTTCTATCCCGTATTTCATTATGTAGATATACGCAACTAGTTAAAGTTTTCAACACTTATCCAAATAAAGAAGAGAATGAAACATTAAACGTAATAGAAAATACCTATTTTGGATACAGAAAGTATTAGACAGGTTTGATCTGCTCAAACCTCAAAGTTAAACACAAACTGATCGTTACAATGTACAAATCAAATCTTGTTAGGCTATCAATTGTATCGATCAAAGCTGCATAGCATATCCATGAATGGCAGATTTTTTTTTTTTTTTTTTTTTTTGATATCTCAGGTTCCTAACACTACAACTTCGTGTCTTCCCACCACTTCATTGTTGTTGAGTCAGACTAATCCTGGGTCTCAAACCAACCGTCCCCTAGCCAGCTGAGGATGAATGACAGATTTTTTAACATCACAATCTGTAATGCACCATATTAGCACCTGCCCCTATTCAGGACCATAGAAAGACAATATTGGATTTAGCTATAACTTACGATGCAATGGTGAAAGAAATCAACCATTCTATTCTATTCGATCGTCTAAAAACAATTAAAAGACATGCATGATTGATTAATAAGATACAAAAGAAGATTGGCGCAACCCCTCCTAATTCTTTGCAGATGAACCCTCTTTATCTATGGCCAAACTTTGATATTTTATGAATACAACAAAGCAATATATCAACAAATTTTAGAAAGAAAAACAGCAAAAAAACAACAAAGAAAATGCCAGTGATGACATGCATGCAATAATATATACAGTTACAATTAGAACCCTTCAGTACTTTTAATTAATACTAAATCCAAAATCACCTTTCTTAGCCACCTCCAAATGTTCAAACAAATGTAAAACATAGAAAACAACAAAGGAAAAAAGCTACCTAACTAGCATGCATTCCACACTTTTACCAAACTTTTGTTTGATTAATGCACGACCAGGCCATCATACTTTATCATCTCTTTCAAAGTTTCAAAAGTTTTTTTTTTTTTTTTATACTTAATTAGAACCATGATTAATTCTGATGCTATATATATATAAATGTGATCAGCCAAGGAAAGTATCTTCAATTCGGTTGAGAAAATATTAATTTCTCTAGTTAATTAATTAGTAACATTCATGAATGTCATAGCTAGATGAATTCATCATGACCAATATTCTGAAATTTTGGCATGCTATTACGGAAAGAGTAATGATTGGGGAAGTGAAAAATTAGAGTGAAAACGCAAAGTGACTGACGTGGCAGTTATAAAATACAAACTAATCCATTATCCATTAGAGTTCACTCATCATTTAGTTAGGGTATTAGTTTGTTTTTTTATAACTACTACGTCATTCACTTTGCGTTTTCACTCTAATTTTTCACTCCCCTATCATTACTCTTACGGAAATTGACCATACAAAGATTAGGTCATGCTTTTCGGCAAAAGAATTGATTATCACAATATTTTAGAGGATAATAATAGTGAAAAGGAACAAATAACTTTTGCGCTATTGGACTTATACTTTCCCCTTCGCACTACACCAATATCAATCTTGACATGACACCCTCTTTTTTTTTTCTTTTTTTCTTTTGATTCCTTTTGCACTTTATATTTAAAGGGAACGAAGAAGTAGCTAGCAAGACAAACATTTGATACGTTGTTACAAAATGGCAGAAGTAGATTTTATTCTACATGTATAATTTTACTTCACCGGATAGATAAAGGAAAAGAGAACAATCTTTAAGAAAATACAAATTAAAATATTTGAAAAAGATATTGAATAATAATGAAGTCGTAATAATGAAAATAAAAACTTACAGACGTTTATATAGTCGTGAGAAATTCTAAATCAAAATAGAAAATAATTTAAAAATAACTAGAAAAACTCCTATGAATTCAAAAGTGAACTAAACAAATTAATTTGTAGAAAAAAAAATTCATGTAAGAGGGCTACGCCAATTGGCGTGTGTATCAAAGTTCAAGACAGAGTAAAAGGCCTTTGTATATAAGCTTATGAGAAACTAAACCAGTGAAAACAAATGACATGGTTTCAACCTAAGATTTGAATCATAAATCCCATTAATGTTTCGAAGATATATATGATGTTTATCTTCGTCACTTTATAGCTGTAAAAAGTTTGAAAAGGACAAGAATTGTCTATTGATGACTCTTAACTTTCTTTTGTAAAACAATGTGCAACAAAGCTTAATTAAGATTGTTTCATGCATCATATTCGTTTAATTCATGACTTTAGGAGTACTAAAACTTTATTTAACTTACTTTTTAAATTTGGTGAAAAGCAAACTACACAAACATGATATCCTGTAGTAGGACCATCGATTTATGATTTGACTCCCAAATTCTCAACTTTGGCTAGAGTAGTTTTGCCATAATGGCAAGGCCTTATTTGCATAATTTTCAACATTTAATTAATATGGTAGTTAGCCTTAGCTTGGAGCAGTGCAACTTTACAAAGTTTCCTTCCTCGAATGGTATATAGACAAACTTTGCTGAGACATTTCTGAGAAACGATTGTTGTATGATCGAAGTCCATCATGAGTGATATTTTGCTAGGGATTCGTTGATTTTCTACCATCTATCATTGTCAATGAAAATAAAGCTAATTGTCCCAACCCACCAATAGTCTTCATGCTTTTTTCAAGAATCTGCAATTTTTGTTTAGACAGAAATTAAAATCCAAAAAATCAGGTCATGTGATTGACAAAACAAAATGCTACCCATTTATAGAAGAAGAGCTGGAAGATCCTTAAGAATTAGATCTGTTCCTTGAAATGGCTTTCTTGTAAACATTCTTTTATAGTTCTTACTTAGATATTTATGTGTCTATTCCATTTCTTATATAGTTCTTATTGAAATGCAGTCCATCATTTTCATGCTATGACCATCACAGATGCTGTATAAGCAGGTGGAAGCCAGGGCAGGGTCCCATAACTTTCGGGGATTTTAGTGTTAGATCAAGATTTTTCGCATGGTGCGGTTTAACTTGGCTTTCGTTCCATTTTATACTTGTGTTTTTTGGTTGGACAATAGCTTTTAGATGTGGAACAGGTTGAAGATGAGTATTGGATTAAGCATGATCAATTCAAGGTGAAAAAAAAAGGTGAAATTGCGTCATTAATTCAAATGAGCACAACTTTTTATTCCAAATTCAAAATCACATTCCTAATGTAACATGGTGTATCATTGTTATGACTAGGTGAAGGAAACCACGAGGGCATAATCCCATGACTCACACTGTTCAAATTATTTTAGTTTTGTCACTTTTTGATTTTTTTTAATCAGTTTCAACTTCAGTTAATTTGTCTCACGATACTTTTAGTTATGAAAAACTCGAATTCACAACACGTACTCTTATTGATTTCTTTCTTTGTAGAGACTGTTGTCTTCTATTAATCTGTCTCGTAGCGATTTTTAGTTTTGAAAAACTCTAATTCATAGCTAGCGAAACACTCTTATTAATTTCTTCAATGTTCAGTTTGCATTTATGAAATGAAATGCAAATTTGTTACTTGTGAAGCATTTTGTTTGAGGAGATATAGAGTTGGAGATGGGGGAACACAGTAATTGAAATAGTGGGGGTGAAAGAAACATATATGCATTGCATAGCCGCTACTAACATCTTTGATTTTACAATTTTTTTTTTGGGTCCAAATGAAATGACGGCTCTGGATCATGCACTAGTGTTAAGAATCCAAGAAAGTGAGTGATGCAGCGACTCGCAAATCGCAAGAATGACAAAACTCAAAGATCTTTTTCGATGTATGCAAACGTCTGCACTTTATTAATTAGATCTTCTTCAGGACCGCACATGCACAAAACATTTTATCAACATTCAACACACACACACACTAATAATAATAATAATTATTTTCCTTTAATTCATTTTCGCTTTGTTTTTCTTCTTAGGATTTAAGTTCATTTCTTCTACACAGAGGGTTGATTTTGTATTCCAAAATATTTTCAATTGTAATATATTCCTAAAAATTTCTTTAAACCAGAACTTAAATTAAAAAAAATCGTATGCATGATATGTATACATTAAGTAAACGAAACGAGAAAGTTCATTAGAAGTTAACTAAAATTAATTATACGATTTTTCTTTTAACCTTTGTGGAACGAACTTTGATCGAGGTCTCAAATATAACAGTAATACTTAAACAAGTCTTCCCATTTAGTGAAATAAAAATTAATAATTATTGTCATTGTTTTTTTTTAAAAAAAGTCTCATATTCAAATTGGTCGTTGAATTCCCATGCATGGCCACTATTTTATATAATTGAGAGTCACAAAAAAATTGTCACACCTAATTTTTTGTCCACAATAAATAAAAAATTGGACCAAAAATTAATGAAATTCAAACTTGTGACTTGGAGGACTGTCGAAGCTGACTACATTAATATCTATGTATAATTATAGATTTTTTTTTGGCATCTTTTACAAACTATCAAATTGGAGTGAAGAAAGCACTAGAAGGGTACGTAAAAGGGAGGGGGCAGCCACTCCCCTTAGATTAAGAAAATAACTTTGATTTATCTCTTGTGAATTTGATGTATTCTTAAACTTTTTCTGCTTATCAATAAATAATTATCAACAACAATGACAAATAATTAATTAGTCGATTCCAAACTCCAAAAAAAAAAAAAAAGAGTTAATATAGATCAATGACAGTTTAAAATTGCTTTTCTTGAATTTGTTTTTGAATAAAATTTCATCCACCAAAAGTAAAAGTCCTTAGTCTCCAATCCGCCTAGACAATCAAATACAGAAATCGCATCCATCCCTATAAAGAACAATTACAGAGTTTACTTTGCAAGGACTAGAGCTCAAGTAAACGAAGGTAATTTAATTAGTCCCCACTAGTCATGATGCATGGAAAATTAGCTATGAAAAGAAGTGGGGCTTTTTTTGTTTGTTTTTTTTCCATACAAAACGGACAGGTTCATGAATGGACATAGTAGCGATTAGAGAGGTAAGTGTAAGCAAACCGACTCATATTGACTAATAACATTAATTGTTCAACATTTAGGCAACGAAATGGAAGAGAATGGACCCAAAAAGAGTACACATTTTCTCATCTGTGAGTTTGAAATCAAAAAGGGAATTTATTGATGATTTGCTTCAAAAGGAAGTCTTTATCTGTATCAAAACGTGTAATGGATTTATTTGTGGTCTAAGATGAATTTTTCGTATGCAAATGACACATTGATACAAAAAGAGGATTAATTGATTAAATATAAATGCATTAAATGATTCTTACACATCCATCATTAGCTGATGACTATTATGACTTTGATTTTATCTAATCTTAGCATACCATTTTTGGGATCAAGAGCCTTCTTACATAGTTCGTTAATTTTAATTGAAGATAATAAATTAAACTGTTATATATGATAATTAATTAATTAAGAAATATTCCTAAAGGGGGGCATTTATATGTGGAGGAGGGGCTACCGACTTTTGAGGAACCTTCAATATCCCTCTTTCAACTTTGCTTCTTTTTTTTTTTTTGAATTTTTAAAACCTTCAACTTTCCCATATGGATGAGTTGCCAATGAAAAGAATGATAATCTATACTCTTTTTCGTCTATTCTTTTCTATATAGAAATAACACTTTTCATCGCGCAAGGCGTGTTTGAATTCAACTATTGATTTGATTTCATTTTATGCTATACCATTGGAGTGATGATAAGGGAAACATATTATTAATTTTTAAAATATGCCCTTTTGTCTTAGATTGTGAAAAACATAATGGACCATGACTCATGCAGGTTCTATGTATGACTATATGTGGCTATATATTCCAATGGAAATTCCATCAAATCCAAACTGATGAATTCAAAAGAGGACCAAAAAGGATGGAAAAAAAAAATAAAGAAAGGAAAAGTAAAAAGCCAGTGTGTGTAGTTGTGATATCTTGTACAAAGCACCATGACCAAACCTAACAACAAAGAGTAATTAGTTTGAAAGAATTGAAAGCAGCCATAGAATTAGTAGACATTGGATTTTCTTGTACACCTTAAATTTCTTATTGCTATTGGTTTCTTTTTTAACTCCGCCTAGTTATAACTAGCTAGTTTGACTGCCTATAATTAAACGAAAAAAGGAGAAAGTTTGCAACAGGTTGAAAGGCGATGTAAAAATTTTGTCAAATTTTATTTAACATGATATAATTTATATAACTAACCACATTTAATGTGATAAATACTTAGTTATAGTTGTTATTGTAGTATTGATTTCTTTTCTCTAATTTATATTTGGGCATCTATATATGCAAGATTTGCCAACACTTATATATTTAACTAGCAGTGGCATCTCACCACGTCAAACAAACAAAACCATTATAAATTTGTATATTGCCAAACTTAGAAAAATATTGATGAAAATGAGTTTTTGAGATGTAGATAAACTTTCATAGCTGGAGTTTGACGGGGATGTAATCATGTAACACTCCAAAACGTTTTTCTGTTATCCAAATTAATCTGTGGAAATCATTTGAGTAGCTTCTAAGACTTTTTCTTTATTATCTTAGTATTCATAGGGAAAGCCATTCTAAGCAGAATGGACCAATATTTGTACATTATAGTAAATCTTCATATTAATTTTCTTAGTCTCAGAAAGCTTGATATATATGGTGATCCATAAATAAGAAAATTTTAAGCCACTAAAGTATGGGACAAATTAATTGAAAGTGATGAGTTTTTTGTAACACATATTGATATGGCATACTGGAAAAGGACCACTAACTATTTGCTCATCCCCCAATTGAAAACGTTGCGTTTTTTCCAAATGTAGTCTCCTAAATATTTGAGTTGTAATATATATATATATATATATATATATATATATCATAGTGGAAATTAAACTCGATTACAACAGTGGAAATGTAATACTAATATTAAAGAGTTATCATTCTTGAAAAATATTTGTCCTATGATTAATTGAAGAAACAATTTTCAAAAGTTTGTGATCACCCTTGAGATTTGGGAGTAGAATATAACTGTGGCACGAGTTAATATTGTATGTACACAAATTAATATTTGGAGGGATAAATCAAATCTTAAGAAAAACGACATTGTAACGCGCTTTTTGTTTTTATTATTCGATAAACCTTGTACAAAAAGTGGATGCTAACCTCAATTTTTATAGGTAATTCAAAAAAGTTCAAATTACATTACAATTCAAAAATGAATTGTCAAAAAACCTAATTGGAAGTGCCACGAGATATATAACAATGACACCCTATTCAAATATACAGTGATCCACCATCACTCACAAAGTCCACGGCTAAAACCAATGTTAAAGCGAACTTTTGATCAATACTATTTTCTAACAATTAACTTGTAAATGGTACATGAGAAGTGAAAGAAATGAAATAGGGGCATCTTTAGGCCTTCATAGAAAGAAAGAAAGCGCACAAAAGGGGTTTGTTTGTGGGGTTTGGAGAACATTTTCAAGATTTCACCAATGGGACGGAATTAATATTGGATAGTTAAAACTTAAAAAAGGCACCATGGCTAATTGGCAATGGCAGGCTTAATTCCTCCTGCACGCGTTTGGACTAAGAGGAAAGAATGGCACGTTCCAGCATGTGTTTGTTTGGTCGGAAAGATGTAAATTTCTCGTTTCAAATGTTAAAATTCGGTTTTAGGGTCCCAGGCAATCATCTTGAGACTTTCCGATCACCATCCTAGCTCCCATATTACTACTACTCCACTCCACTCCTCCTTTGTTCATGATGCTGACCCTATATATATATATATATATATATATATATATATATATTCTTGAGTTTCTTTTGTTTTTTTTTTTTGTTGGATTGACTAGCAATATTCGCTTATACTGCCAAAATATATATGATGAGGTGTAAAAATACATGCACCAGATAGACGGTTGATATTGAATGAGTAAAGAATTGAAGGTGACATCATCAAGTTACCTCCTATAAATACAGCATAAGCATAATTAATGAGGGGTTCGTCTCTCAGCACTTAAATTTGATACTATTATTTCATCTCCTCTCGAGACCTCCTGGGGACGTTTCACTAAGGGTTTGTCTCATTTTCCAGGTTTAATCGTTTGGAGGTGGGCCTGTTCAGGGTTAAATGGGATTCATCATCTTTTGGTGGATTTTGGAGTTGCGCTTATATAAGGGTACCAGAGAAGAAGGCGGACTCTTAGATCTCACCGTGGCTCAATTTCTTACTTCATCAATATACTTCCACAGCAGCATTTCTTTTTCATCTTATAATAGACAAATTTACCTATTGCTGTCTCATGCCCTACGTTTTTATATGCAAAAGACAGCCATTGCTTCAACAGAACAAGTAGTGATCAACATTTAATGTCAAACGGTGTTCACACCGACACAATTAATCATCAAATTTGTTCTTAAAGTTAATTTCACACCGCCAATCCCAATAAATTCCAAGAGGGATCCATGATACCAGCCATCATAATTGAAAATTAATCCATGTTTAATTAGTACCTAAAAGGCTAAATTAATCCACCATGGCTCATAGCTCAACAACCATGCACCATGATTTACTTCTTAATTACTACTACTAATCATTTTTATTAGTACTTTGTTTGAAATTGAAATATGATCAATATGCAACATGTACAAGCTAGAGCAGTGTGAAAATGTAAATATGATTCTTGATTTCTAAAAGTGGAACCCAATCAGAAGAAGATCGATCTTAAAAACCTTGAAACATTAATTCCTTGTTAAATTTGACTGTTTAATAATTGAAAAGAAAATGAACAATAATATTTACTCCACCAACGTTTTTCAGTTACTAAAAAAAACTTTTTTCTAGTGGATTTTGTCCCCACAAAAACAATATAGTGTTAGAAGGACAAAAACCGCAGTCTTTCAATGACCCCATCCTATAAAACCACCATGAACCATCCATTAAACATCAATCCCACCGTCCTCTCAGTCCTCCTCACAAACGAAGTACACATGCACTTATCAATATATCCCTTTTCAGCTTGAAACTTTTGTCAACGCATATACACACACACACTCTCCTCCGACCTTTGCTTATAAATTCAGCATATTCAAGTTCAAAGTTCAAGTGTGTCTCACCAAGTTTGAGCAGAGCAGCAGTCAGAGCATCCCACCAAAAAACATTATCTTTGCTCCTTTAATTAACTTGGTGCCTCTGCATTAAACTTACACATTTTCTTGCACATATATATATATATATATATATATATATATATATAATGAGGCTTGCTATTGGAATGGTACGGCCATGCACTATTTTGAAAGGTTCAATCCGACATCTGCCCGCCATAGAATGCTCCCAAAGCACAAAGTTAAAGATTACAAACTCACTCAACTCCATAAAAAGCACCTCAATCGAATGCTTTGAAGGCATCCGAGGTGCCAAACTCCATGATAAATGGCTCGAATGTCAAGGGATCAAGAATTGGGAAGGATTGCTCGACCCACTCGATGATGATCTAAGAAGTGAGATCCTACGGTATGGGCAATTCGTAGAAGTAGCGTATCGCTCATTCGACTTCGACACATCATCGCCAACGTATGCCATGTGCCACTACCCGAAGGATCAAATGCTGACTGAGTGCGGACTTGGCAAGGCAGGGTACAAAGTCACCAAGAATCTTCATGCCACGTCATCCATCCAGGTGCCACGTTGGATCGGTCCGAGTTGGGCATCCAACAAGTCCAGCTGGATTGGTTACGTGGCAGTTTGTGATGACAAGGAAGAAATCGCTCGGCTCGGGCGACGTGACGTGGTGATCTCCTACCGGGGCACTGCCACGTGTTTGGAATGGCTGGAAAATCTCCGTGCCACGTTGACTTGCCTCCCTGATGACATGGCACCGAAAAATTGCGAACCAATGGTACAAAGTGGATTTTTAAACTTGTACACTTCATCCACTGAAAATCATCAGAGTTTGCAAGATTCAGTGAAGGAAGAAATCAATGAAATTCTTGAAAGATACTCAGATGAACCCTTGAGTATAACCATCACAGGACACAGTTTAGGAGCAGCATTGGCCACTCTTACCGCATATGACATAACAAACACTTTTAGCCATGCACCCTTAGTCACAGTTGTTTCATTTGGAGGGCCTAGAGTGGGAGACAGAACATTCAGAAAACAATTAGAAAGAAATGGTACTAAGGTACTTCGAATTGTGAACTCAGATGATTTGATTACCAAAGTGCCTGGATTCGTAATCGACGATTATGATGTGGCAAAAAATGAAACTGTGCAAGTTTCGCATTCCGGATTGCCAGGTTGGATACAAAAGAGGGTGGAAGATACACAATGGGTATATGCTGAAGTAGGTGAAGAGTTAAGATTGAGTAGCAAAGATTGCCCTCATCTTAGCAAAGGAGATATTGTAACGTGCCACGATTTGAAGACGTATCTCCACTTGGTCAACAATTTTGTGAGCTCAAACTGTCCGATTAGAGCTACGGCGAAAAGGGTTCTTCTAAACAGAAGCAATCAAGAGAAACAGCTTTTGCATGTTTAGATCAATGAAACGCAGCAATCTGAGAGAATTAATTAGTTTGCGGCATAGAAATGTAGAGTAATTTGTTTGGAGATCAAAGATCGACGTGTCTTAGCTTGTAACTTGTAAATGTACAGTTCAATAGCGATAGGGAGCCACCATCATGAAATTGAGTAGAGGGTTTTGTTCATGTCCTCTCCTCATGCATGGATGAGCTCAAGAATTTTTGTGGATTTGTTCATTAGAAAATTGTTGTTTTATTTGTATATTATGAAACACATACCATAATTCTTGAATGGTTTCCCATAGAATTAAGACATGAATAAACATCTTAAACCTTGGTCATGGAAAAACTCAAAAAGGGCATTTAATGTTTGAAGACTCAAAGTCTCTCAATCATTGAAATGGTTGAGCGTGGTGATGGGATTTGACAATATCAGACAAAACGTTTTATGGGCAGGGTAGTTTATGTGCATACATAATCTATTCGAAAGACCTTGGCATTGTTTCATTCGAAAGATCAGTTGTGCAATACGATAAAACTCTGGCCAAGTATTAATTTGGTGTACCAAGGATAATACAGTAGGAGTTGGCTAAATTGATAAAATTGGCCTTTTTCTTTAAGCTATATATAGGCAAAAATTTACTATTGCAGCACATACTCTTAGTTACTCCTACAAGTGGTAATACTTAAAATAGTGCTATTGATATTATGGTTTCTATAAAACGCGTTCATATATTACACGCGATTCATATATATGAAGTAGACAATTAATCAAGTATTAAATTAGTGAATCACAATACTTATTCATTAATTTAACGCGCAATTAATTGTCTGTTATATTTATAAATAACGTATTATGTATAAATCGATTTCATAATAGTTTTTGTGCACGTACATTTATGAATGTGACAATCATAATGGTATTAACTCGGGATTGGAAAGAATATATATGGGCCAGCTAGTTAAATTCAAAAAAAACAAAACACAAACAAAGAGAAGGGATTCTAAATCCGTAAGCTTAGACTATTCAGCAATCCTTGATACGTACGTGTTGCTCAGCCGCAATTCTTCCCTCCCATTATTAGATTCCCATGTGGAATTCTTATATTGACACACCAAATTCCAAAAGCTGCAAATAATTAAGCAAGAAACTGAAAATCCTCAAAGTAAAATGTGTCAAGTAAAAGAATTCTTATGTATTTCGTGTGCACAAGAATTTACTTCTCGTACGTGATGATAATTTCCAGTTAATATTCAAGCTAGCTAGCTTTTATTTACGTCAAGCAATCAGCTTACCAAATCATTTGATGGCCTCATCATGACTATATATATATATAGATAGATATGAATCGATTAATTAATCACTAATATTATAAATTTATTTTGAAGATGTGATGAAAGAAAAAGAAAGAAAGAAAGACGATACGACCACAAGATGATCATAGCGATGACGATTGGATTATGGAAAGTTATAAGGAATAGTCTTTACTCATTAGGAAAGTCTGCATGCAGTTTGTCGAAATGTGGAACACAACTTTGATGTGTAAAGTGTAAAGTGTAAAGAATTAATATGCAAATAATAATCAATGAAAAGTCCAAGAACCAAAGATGGTCATCGTGATATAACTTCTAAGATGGATGAACAACGTAACCGTCCATATATATATAAGATCAAAATTAAAAATGGTGATTTATTTTACACTTTTTTTTTTTTTTTGGGATTTATTATGAATGACTAAGGACCACCATGAGGAACTTAATTGGAAGATATTTAATAAATGCATGATGGATGGCCTTTGAAGTTTGAAGTTTGCATGATTTTGGTTTCTTCAGTTAATGAATCAAGATCACTGATCAGTAAGCAAAACTCAAAAAGTATATATCCACAGTCAAAGAGATGACCAAAACTTGCACACGTTACAAATTCTGACCACAAATTCATGGTCATTCTGGAATCTGGACTGCGTTTCTAATAATAATCTCATTCCATTGCATGAACCGAGTAAAGTATCTACTCGGGCGTCATGTCAAGTAAAACAACAATTTCATTCCTGCCCTTTGATTCTTGTGTCATACGTAAGTATCAAAACTATTAAAGAAAATAAATAAGGCTACGTATGGACGAGGTATTTTTGAATTATATTATAAACTTTTTTTGGGGGGATTTATTATGAGAAAAGTATATTTTAGAAGTGCTTGGAATAAATGATTTTGTTTTGTTGGAATTTGTATGGAAGATTTTTTTATTAATAAAAGTTTGAAATTTAAATTTGAATTAGTATTTTATTAGTTTGTTTTGATGGAAATTGTGTTAGGAAGAATTGTTTATTATTAAAATTTAAAATTCAAATTCAATATTTTATTTACAAAAAATACTGTATCAAAAATAATTAATGTAGCATTGTTTTTTGTTTTAAAAATTTTAATGAAAAAATTGAACAAAACAAACAACTCATTTTTCATTTGTGAAATAAATTACAAAAATGAGATCATCCAAACATACCCTTCATTAATGATCTGACAGGCCAACCTGGCTGACTCTTGCATTTACGTTATTTTCATCTCTAGTAAAATGAGAACGTTTTACGTGTGCTCCCAATCTCTTTAGTATTTGATCTTTTTGTTCTACATGGATTATTTTCTGATACTTTTGGTGAAGAGAAAAACTGAAATTTATATTTTATTGATTAATAAGTAAATATAAGAGGTTAAATACCAGTTATTCACATTCATTTATTTCTTATTGCTGCATTATTTAAAATTTTAAATCCTAAATCAATCCAAAAAAAAAATAATAATAAAATAAAATCGTTTACTAAAATTTGGTAAAACTAAAGTGAATAAAACAACGGAGGACGACTAAAATTTTCAAAAAGAGCTGTTAGCAATCTTAAACCTTATAAATACAATAGCAAATATTATTTATGTTTTTTTTTTAATTTTAATTTTCACTTGAAATTATAAAATTGAACTAACATACAAAAGTAATAGCTTAAGGACGTAAAAAGTGGTAAAAATAAAAGTTTAAGGGATATATTACAACCAAACTATAATTTAAGATGCTATTTTACAATTTTCTCTAAAATATACCGATCCTGCATTAAAATGCATGCTAAAAATATAATCATATCAAAATCTTAATTATGGGTAATAATTAGAGAGATTATTAAAATCAAAATCTTGATTATTGACAAGGATGAGAGATATTATTAGAAGATTAAATTATACCAAAAATATCATATCTATAATAAGGGTTGTATAGGATAGCTAGCCATAGCTAACCAAAACAATACTAATTAGAGAGAATGTAACGCTCTTCTTTTCAAAGAAAAATTACAAAAATTATCCTAACACATATATTCGGTTTTTTTTTTCTTGATGATTCATATTTAAAATAATCTACTCGTCTCTTGTATTAAAAAAACTCGTAACAAATTTATCCGCCGTTTGATTTTTATTTTCATACCAAATTTGTTGATTATTTGAATTTTTTTTGACAAAAAACATATACATGCAAATTGTATTATCATTTTACATGTATATTTTTCATTAATTACAAGAAACAATTTGGTACATATTTTTAGTGTAAATGAGTAAATTGCATCACAATCATTTAAATGTAAATGATGAAAATATTTTTTCAAACAATTGTAGATGGATGGCATGTGTATCTTATATTAATTTCTCACCTTTTTTTTTTCTAATTCTTTATTCTAAACATAAAGTAATTTGCGACTCGATCGTCTCAAACTCTTCAAGACTAGTCAGTGAGGTAATGATCCGACAGGGAATTAAAACAGGGCTCAGGCATTCCATATTTTGCTTCTTGATCAAAATGAGCACGTTGTCCTTTGATGATGAACAAATACAAACTCCAATGAACCATCCATCTCTATCCAGTTCATCCATCATTTTACGCACGTTACAATATTACTCTTAATTATCATCTTCATCATCATCAGGATTGTACACTTTGACTGTCAGATTAAATTTAATCTCATCATCTGTTGAAAGAAACCTAACAAACACATTAATGGGGTCAATGACTCAGAATTTTGAAGTACCAAATTTTGGCCAAATTCTTTTATTTCCAATTTGAATATGTAAAGCTATATATCCTAGAAGCTATACAGTATATCCTAGATTTTTTATTTTTAAACATTAGTTGGAGAATTTAGTGCAAAATTTAAGCATGAGATGTTTGTGCCACCATAGCTGCAAATTCCATTAATTTTCCATTTTCAAAGTAATAAATGCACCATAGAAATATGTGTAGGGGTGATATCGAGCCGAGCCGAGCCGAGCCCGAGCTTTAGGGTGTTCAGGTCGGGCTCGTTTATTAATCGAGCCTAAAAATCTGTTCGTGTTCGTTTATTTATTAAATGAACGAGCTCGAGCCGAGTTTTACGCGAATCGAGACGAGCCCGAGCTTTGTTCGTTGAATAAAAATGTATAATTTAGTTAAATTAATATATTTTGTCTCTTTACATAAATGTCTAAATTTAATTCAAACTCATATATAATGATTTGTGTGCTTATATGTATAAAAAATCGATTTTTTCTATTATTTAAGAGTTTTACTTAGGGTATATATTATTTATATTGTATAATTTATACTTTAACTAAATTCTTAATAAGTTGTTGATCAACCTAAACGAATCTTTCACTTGCTTGTTGATTTATTATTCATTTATTAACCTAACGTAAAGTTTTGTTTGTGTTCACTTGTTTATTAAGTAGACGAGATTCAGTGGAACTTTAACCGAGCCGATCTCGGTCTTGTTCATAAAGTTTTATGTTCGTTTTCACCACTGTATAGTGTGATTTGTGTGTCAATAAATATATATATAAAAACCCAATTATATATTTCTATTGTTTAATAGTTTTATTTCGTGTATAAGTTTAATATATATTATATAATTAATATTTTAATCGAACTTTTAACGAGCTTTAACCGAGTTATGAACGAGCTTTTTAACGAGCTGTTCATGAATCTAAACGAGCTTTTACACATGTGTTCATTTATTGTTCATTTATTAATCGAGCCTAAAATCTTGTTCGTGTTCGTTCATTTATTAAATGAACGAGCTCGAGCCGAGCTTTTATCGAGTCGAGCCCGAGCTCGTTCGTGAATGTTCGTATTCATTCTCAGCCTTATATGTGAAACTCAAACCTTCTAGAAATCACCAATAATGGAAAAGACACACTGTTTTCTGTCACTATATATTGGCGATGCCCTGTTTGTTCCCTTTTGATACTTCCACGATTGATTGATCTGAATTCAACAAGATCTGTAAACTACGAAGAGGGATCATCAAATTAAAACCCAAGAAATTAACAAGCAGCTTCATCCCTAGTACGTACGTATATATTCTTTTCTATTAATATTCCCTCTCATCTTCACCATCTACACTCTTTCTTTCCTTTTTTTTTTCCTTCAGTTTTCTTTGTTTATTGGCTTGTATTGTGGATAATCTGGCAAAACCCTAAATGGGTTCCGTTTTTTATTTGTTGCATTGAGTTTTGAGTCCTGAATATTGGGCAGATCTATTTGTTCTTGGGTTTGGTTCATTGGGATCTATTGACTTAATTTTCAGTTCTAATAATTCATATATAATGCCATTGTTATACATTTTAATCCTATGTTGTTGTTCATAGTTAACGTCCAATGTTGTTGTGTTACTTTTTGTACTTGTGTTTTATGATGAAAACTAAGATGTATAGGGATATAGCAAGATTTCTATAAATAGCAAAATGTAAAAGAAAGCCGCCGTAAATTAAGCAGTACTAGATTAAAATCTATCTTGTCAAAACAAAAGATTAAAAAATAATCTCCACTTCATATAATTAATTTCATCATCCTAAAATATAACTACTCTTAGATCCGAAACTTAATTTAATTAGAAATACCTTAATTAAATACAAGTACAAATACAAATTAAGGATTTTGAAACTGATCAGATTAATTTATCTGTTTCTGTTTCTGTTTGTGGGTTACAAGTGCCTTCATCGGACCTGTTCACTGTGTCTCCTGCGGTTAGTCGTTGGCAGCGGCTCTGTGTTCTTAGTTTGATTCTTAGTATCGATTTTTTACGTCCTCACCGCCTGTGCTTTCAGTTAGAGTACAGCCACGTTGTTTAGAGTTCGGTTGCTGTAAGAGATATAGTTTTACGCAACATGGAATTATTTAATTGATTATGCCATATAAATGTTATTAATTATTAGAGTGCAATTGTAAGAAAACAACAGGGCTGCAAGTCCCAATGGATATTCGATTAGACTATGTATTTCTTTTTTTCTTTTTTTGATACATGCTACTTATTTTTTTAATATTTATCCTCTAGAGTTCAGTGATCACTTAATACCCTTTTAGTTAACACTTATTCAATTAATAGGATTTTAGTTAAAAGTACATTACGACTGAAATAAGTAACGAAACATAATATTCCAAGTGACTTCAACTAACTCCATTACAAACCTCCTTTTTTCTTATTCGTAGACTGCGACAACGAAGTGTAGATCAAATGGTTTACATTTCGGGTTCTAGTCATCAAGGAGTAAGTTGAGTGTCACTGTTGATTATCTTAGAAAAAAAAGAGACTGAATTTACCATTAGTGACCTTCGATACTATGAAGGTATAAATTAGTTAACAATTACCGACTATTAGTGATTGTCATATCATGAAGGTATTAATTGATTAACAATCACCGACTGCATATATTTATACATATTTTGAATATTTTCACACCCTATACGTATAAATTATACAAATATTTATATACTACACATGTTCTACACATAATACACATATTTTATACATACTACACAAAGGAGAATATTTATGAGATCATGTATTACGTACATATGACATGTTAGGGTTGAAATTTTGATTGAATCAATCCTCATCAATCAAAATAATAGATATTTCATAATTTTGAACCAACTAACAACAACGCTAATCACGATTCTCATTGTGATTGAATGTTCAATCAATCCCATTATGATTGCCATACAAGCATTTGAAACAAACTCCCTCACATTAATTACCTATTAAGATTCATGATAATAATAGTACTCATATCATAAAGTGACTATCTGTTAAGGTAAATGCACAATTCAAAATGTAAATGCTAACTATATTTGGTTATGGAAACAAGTATATTTATTAGAAGTGAAAAGTGAAACAGCAAGAAATAACCGGGTCATGCATACATGATTGCAAGTTTATATTTGCATATAAAAAATGGAAAGTAAATTTTTTTTTATATGTTCAATCTGATATATTCTTCTTCTTGGTTTTTCACCAGACATTGTTTAAAAATTTTCTTTTTTAATTCTTGCTGCTTCTCTGATTGTAGATTCCAAATTAGATTTGAATGGCCAGTTGAAATTCTTTCTTTGGCCTTGATGCATCTGGATTTAGAGTCGTATTAATTAAAATCCCATGTCCTCGATCCAAATATGCGATTAATTGAAAACTTTTCCTTTAATTTCAAAACCTTAAGAATGCAATACAACTAACGAAAGTGTGCTCAGGATTGGTTCATGGGAAATTGACAAATCCCATCTGTGGTTCAATATTATATAACTCACCTTGTGCTCTTATAAAGACCATATACTCTTAAGGCCTAAGCATTTATCTCTTGTTATTGTAGAAGGGACAGCATGCATTATTAATATTCTTGTCTTTTTGATTCATTGGAGCCCATTTATATATATATATATATATATATATATATATATATAGTTATTTATTTATTTATTTGTGAAAAGACAAATTGCAAGTGGCAAGTCTAACGTTAACCAAAGAATTATGTTATGTAATTGATCGATGAAAGTAACAACTGCGGTACCCCCGACTGTTTATCTACTTTTGTACTAAGATAGAATTTAGGATGTTCTGATCACATAAATGCTATCATAAGGGCTGATGCCACTTGTGGGTGGTTGCATTTGCATATATAACAACTACTCTAGTATATCTCATTGTTTTTGTACTTAATTTGTGCTAGGATTACTATGTTCACACACACACACACACACACATATAGATTTGCATTTGATTAATTGAAGAACTTAATTCTCACACAATTTAATTAATGATTCTTCAATACATTTATCTCGTGCAAGTTTTTATTTGTCTAACATCAATAAAACCCAAAAAATATACCTTAGAAAAAGAAAAAAAAAAAAAAAAAAAAAAAAAGAAGAAGAAAAACCCTTCTCAGAAAAGAATCATATATAAGATCATTCAGCCAGCCTCACTTCAATTTTCTCTGTTTACAAGGTCTCTAGTACTTATTTATCTTAGTCTTTGTGCAGATATAGCTTTAAATTGGAATCTTTTTGGAGCAGCAAGGAATTAAGTCATGATGACTATACACACAACATATTATATATATGACGGAAATTAGGTAACATACGTGCATATATATCGTCTTTAATTATTCTTTATATATATATATATATATAGCCTGAATTGACTTACTTTCAGAGGGTGGTAGCTAGCTAGATTTTGTGTGTTTGGTGATGAAGTTTTGGGTTTAATTAATTAGGAGTAAATTCATGACATATATATATAGCAACCTGTTGATTTTGCAAAGTTACGGTTCACAAGAACTAAATTGATTTGGAAAAAAAAAACATTTTAAAAACTAAAGTGGGATCGATGATTTGAAAGATGAAAGGGCACGTCAAACAAATTGAAAGTTTAAAAACTAAATATAGCCTTTCCCTTTCATCCTGATGAAAACAATTTGTTATTCTCACATGTTTTGCCAGTTTAAATAAGCTGATTATGTCACGTATATTTTAATTCCCCGTTTCAATTCATGTTTCAATTTTTATATATACATCATGTATATTTTATTAAAACTTTATCAAGTGATTAGTGAACTTTAAGTGATAAGTGTTAAATACACGTTACCTGTATTTATAGATTGAAACGGGGATTGTAGTAAAGGATGAAGATCTATTGGGACAAAATAGGCTCTGAAAATCATAGAATTTAGGGTATTGTAGTAAGGGATGTAACAGAAGATCTATTGAGACAACATAGGTTCTGAAAATCATAGAATTTAGGGTAAATTATGTCAATCGTCATTTAATTTAAGGGTTAATTTCAATTTTGTCCCTCAACTTCAAAACATTTCATTTTAGTCTCTCATATTGCATTTTGAGTTTTAAATCGTCCTCGGTTTATCTTCTGTCCATGTGTAGACAGAATATGTCTCTCACATGATGATAAAAAAGATGAAGTTAATGAATAATAACCATGAAATAAATAATAATAAGCGAAACTAGTTCATCTTGCCCTTCGATTTGTTATGTGCCATGCACGTGAGAGACGTAATCAATCTAAATATGGACCGAAAATAGACCGAGGACTATTTAAAACTCAAAATACAATATGAAGGAATAAAATGAAACGTTTTGAAGTTGAGAAATAAATTTAAAATTAATCCCTAAATTAAGGGACGATTGGTGCAATTTACCTTAGAATTTATCTTTCAAATTTATAGTGTGGACTAGAGCTTGTAGCCTTATACAATCCTTAGGATCCTGAGATTGAATTGACAAATCCATTTCTTATAAGGCCTTTTGTAGTTTTACACTGTAAAAGTCGTCTAATTCGGAAGTATTGGAAAACATACATATTAACAATACATAAATTTGTTGTGTTAGAGAGGCTCAAATTAAAATTTTGTTGTCAAGCTAGGAAAAGTGCCTCATTTTTCATGAACCTTTATAGATTTACAAAAATTGTTCTTTAATGTCTTGAACTAGAAGTACATCGGTGACTTAATTACAAATTGATAGTGACATAAGTTGATAGTTTAAAAAATAAAGTTCAAACTAACAATAGGTGAGGAATGCATTTTGTATTTAATCCATTTTAATTGTGGACAATATTAATTTGTATCACCATCAACATCTTGAAAATGATACTTTTACTTGTTTTCATGCCGAGGGAGATACTGTAGATTATGCGGCTAGTTTCTTCCTAAGGATGTAATTTATTCAGCAAAATTTTCATAGATTGATATATATATATATATATATATATATATAGGCGGTATAGATCTTGGTGGGAATGTTGATTTAGGCCAATCCCAACTCAAATTTCCAACTTTAGTTCAACAATAAACTCTTGTTTTTGTCAAAAAGTTGGCATATATATATATTGATTACTACAATTTAAGACTATCGAAAATCCCTATCTGAAACAAATACTAAGCCGCATATATGTTGTCAACGAGGAGGCAGATCGAAATGTCTTAAGATGGATATTTTATGAGATCTAAATTGAATACGGCATTCCTTTCGTCAATATATATTATAGCAGGGAATTAAGGAATATTATATACTGTCCAACCAGAAAGAGAAAAAAATAAAAATCCCATTAAATAAATTAATGCATCTAAAGAGGAGCATTAAGAATATTCAAGACGCTGACTTAATTGTAGTTCAGAGAGGTACGTAAATTGGATGATAGTGATGATGAGTTGCTATGCTTTCTTTATCATTATGACCAAAGCAATAGAGCTTTGAATATTGTGTTGCATTCAGTATTAATTTTGATCTTGTTTCATTCTTTAAATACGTGAGGAATAATATTACTTTAGTGTTATTAATTTCTATTGAAATTTGTAGGTTCTTTAGTTTACAACTATGCCTAATTTATCAAATTTATCTATACAAAAACTTTTATTAAATTAATTCATATATAAAATAAATAATTAACGTTTAAACTACTATTCCCTTGTTTTGGATTCATGAGATTTCTGCTTGGGGCGCCGTTTTTTCTTGGTGGAATTATGATCCCCAAAATCGAACTGATTACGACATTTGTACTTACAATAACAAACGTTGATTAATTCCACGGTTGAAAGGCAAGTCAAAAGAACTATAATACTATAATAGGGCTGGGAGTTTCATTTGTATGACCACCGACCTTAATTTGATCAAAACTTAATAATCTTTTTGCAGCTTTCTTCTTCTTCGTTTTTTCCGGCAGTGGAAATCCCTGTAATCAAAATCCACCGACATTTTTAATAATAACGTACGTGTAAAGATTGAAGAGAGTTGAGAAGGCGCACGAATGTAACGTGAATGACGCCTGTAATTTTATTGAATTTTGGAAGCATCGGGGCATAGTATTGTCCAGTTTCCATCATTCTGATTGCTAATCTCACTTGACAACATCAAACATCCACCTGTGCTGGAACCGTCCTTAAATTTGTTTTGTTTTGCTTTATTTATTTAAAACCAATCAATGGAGACAAATCATATAATATACTTTCAATTCTTTTTTTTAACAAAAAGTAAAACTTTTGCCTTTTATTTTCTCTCAATTAACTAAAACCTTGATAAGAAAAAATCTCCCCAAAAAAACATAATAATATGGAGAGATGATAGTTGTCCCTTATTAAATATTGAACCCTTTTCGCATATCATCATTTTAAATTAAATTATAATGAATTTTGATACTTTAATTGAAGAACATATATACAAATTGTTCTTTATTTGTTTCTTTGGTACGTTGAAGTATTTTTATGTGTATCGCAGCTAACATCCACAAGTCAAACTTTTTAAATTATTCTACCACTAACATTATTGAAACTTGATTCGTGTTTCTTGTTTGACTAAAACGAATAATAAAAGTAAGTAAGGAATGAAAATGCATGAACGCATCTCATGCTTCACGATACTCACACGGAAATATATAGTAGACTAACCGTACAGTGAAGATCATTGAAATCTTGATTGATAATGGAGTCTGGCATGAAGAGAATAGTACCATTTTAGGTTACTAAATGTAGTTGAATGAGTTGAAAAACTTGAATAAGTTTTTGTGACACACAGTGAATGTATGATTCAAGTTTAGTTTTTTCCCGTGCAAATCGTTTTTATGTTGACGTGAGATTTTTGGCTGAATTTTTGGGATGGAAAATCCTTTATATAGACAAATGATAGTGATGCAAGATAACTATAGTGGCATTCTAAATCTTATCTTTCTTTAATTTTCTTGTTTTGATATTTTAAATCTATTAATTATTGACAGGCTTGTATATTGAATTGGTTTATGTCTGGTCGGTTATATGGATCATATTTTACTGTCGTATTTAATGTTCACACGATTTTTAATGTAATTTATATTATATTGTTTTACAAAACGTTTACATCAGCCGCCAATCTATCACAACTTTCATTTTTTTTCGAAGTTAAATATGACTATTTATAAATAGACGGATTGCTAACAACTAGGCGAAGTTTGGTTTAACCTAGGTAAACTTTAGTAATTATGAAGTCCAATTAATATCATTTTGGATTAATTGTAAACTCTAGCTACAACTATACTCAACAATAAGGGAAAATTTTATAAACTTGGAAGAAGGCATACGAAACTAACATTGACACTAAATTGGTTTGTTTCTTGCTTCACCCCAAGGAAAAGGAAAGAATGTGAAAATGAAAGGGATAATGCGAAACTAAATATTTGATGATCATGAATAGAAGATGCTTTAAATGAAAAAGTAAACTAAAGGGTTGTGACAGTTCAGAGCAGATCAATCAAATCAAGATTGATAATGGAGTCTGTGGCACCAAAGAGAATATTGAAATGTACTTGAAAGTTTATCTAAGCCTTAGTGACATTATCAAGTGCATATATATTTCATAATTTTTGCTGGTGCAAATCTTCCTTTCTACTGTACAATTAATGTGATAAGAGTTGATGTGACATATTTGGCTGAATTTTTGGGACGGCAAATCCTTGATCATATGGACAAATTAATGACAGTAATAAATCTATCTTGATAGGCGTGTTAATTTATTGATTTTTTTTTATTTGTAACATTTTTATTAAATGATGTTAATTTATTGGTTTAGCTTAAGTAACTTTTAGTAATTTGTAAGTCCAATTAACATCATTTTGGATTAAATTTTAAAATATATAATGAAAATTATATATATTCTTGCAATTTGGTGGTTCCTTTAGGTTTATTTGATAGAATTTTGTTGAATTTTTTCAAGCTCTCTTGCAATTTTTTCAAACATTATGTACACACTTAAATATCTTTCACCTTACTTTTTTCATTTCTTTAATAAGGAAAATATACAAATAAGACTAGATTTTGGGTTCGATCTCTTTTGCTTTGTATTTTCCAAAATGAAATGCCAAATTGGTTGGATTCTTGTCGGCATTAAATTTTTGGTAAACATACTCCCATATTAGTAGTTGATGAAGTTTGAAAACTTGAATTTGCCTTGCCTACCATAGTGATTACAGATACATCTTTCCTTTTCAAAAGTTGAGTAGGATCAGCTGGATTAATTTAGGATGCATTCCACTTAGTAGTAAAATTGTTTTACTATTGTTGGTCGCTAATATATATTAATTAATCCATTAATTGTTAGCTAAGTATATAATTAAGAAAAACTGTTTCTATATTTGAATATTGCATATAGTCTACTAACATATTCAGACCAATTAGGGGAAAGGGCATTGTTGTATCATAAAAAATACGCCTTGGACTTTTTGGATTTTTTTTTCTTGGAAAGACTCCGATACTTAAATTAGTTTATAGATAATTAAGGGTATGTTTGGATGGACCAAATTTTGTGATTTATTTCACGATTACAAAATGAGGTGTTTATTTTGTTCAACTTTTTCATCAAAATTTTTAAAACACAAAACAATGCTACAATAATTATTTTATCTACAGTACTTTTTATAAATAAAATATTGAATTTGAATTTTAAATTTTAATAATAAACAATTTTTCTTAGCACAATTCCTACCAAAACAAGCTAATAAAATACTAATTCAAATTTAAATTTCAAACTTTTATTAATAAAAAAATCTTCAATACAAATCCCAACAAAATAAAATCATTTATTCCAAACACTCTTAAAATATTCTTTTCTCATAACAAATCTCAATGAAAAAAATTTCATGATATAATCCAAAAATAGCTCATCCAAATAGAGCCTAAGAGATTATATATAGATCCGTAGACAAGAATATTTATTTAGGATAATGATATAGAGAGTGAAAAATTAGAGTAAAAACGTAAAGTGATAGACGTGGAATTATCCATTATCCATTAGGGTTCACTCATCATTTGGTTAGGGTATTAGTTTTTCTTTTTATAACTGCCACGTGAGTCACTTTACGCTTTTACTCCCCTATCATTACTCATTTATTTATAAGCACGAAATCATACCTCACTAGTTCTTGCCCATAGAGAATTTGTAGTAAAAGGTAGAGCCATCATGGAATCTTAATTCGAATAGGATTGGAATATCAAAGGTGGATCAAACATATTCTGTGTACATTACTCTTTTAAGAGATAAACCCTTCTGAATTGAACTATTATCTTATTATCATAATACGACAGGTATAATATACTCTGGGTTTTGGAGTTTTAAGATATTTACACAACTTGCATATACATACATTTGTAGAATAAGGCAACAAGTTAATGAATTTGAAGCAAATGGTGAATCAATTAATGGAGAAGATATGCAACAGAACAAAATATATATGTAATTAATGCAAAATTAATGTTGGCCATTGTTTGTTTGTTAAGAACAATAACTATTGTGATATCCCACAAGTCAAATTTTTAGATGGATGATCAATCTCTTGGCTCATGTGAAATGATGATGCCTTATATGCATTATGTTGAGTTATTTTCTTAAAGCCATAGCTGAAAGGCCAAGCTGTATGAAAAGATCCAACACGTACATGGATAAGGATAATTCATCAGTGCATCAGTGTTGCACTGCAAGAAAATTATATTCATACATTGCCATCAATGTAGAAAAAAAATAATTGAAGACAAGAATATTCCTTTTCATAATGTTTTCGTTACAGATTGGCGGATCATGAACATCTACTTCATGCTCAAAATCTGGGAAAAGATCAAAAGGTTTCAACCCTAATAAATTAAGCTGCAGCTTGGATGTCTAACTTCTTTTTTTGTTTTTTTGAATGCAAACATATGTTGATCATTCATAAGAGTTTGGCATATATGAACCCTTACTAATTCATTAACAATATTTAAAAAGTTACGAAGAAAATGTACACATACATTAGAGTATATAGCTACAAAATGCTAGAATTAATAAAAGTAAAGCTACACATGCATATATATATATATGTGTGTGTATATATATATATTGAATATAGTAAAAATCGTATTATATTGATCTTACAGATTCCAATCCACTCATTAAGAGATTAGCCAATTTATGGCACTAAATTTTGTTAGTAAGATAGAGATCAAGATAAGTGAAGCAATTAAGTTTCACATGAATGAATAACAAACGCTCATGTGTATTTTGTTTGAGAAAAAGCCAAATAATTAATCTAACCACCAAAACATAAACCTTTTTTTTAATTGGCAAATCCCGAAGAGAATTTCAACCTCAATTTGTATATAAAAATTAAGTTATAGCTCAATACAACAGTTAGTCTATTTTATTTGAGTATCAAAATTTTATATCGGTGGCTAGCATGACACAACTCTTAATTTTTTCCCAAAGTTGAACCAACTGCTTATAGGCATACAAACTACTTATCAATAGACGGAATTACAACTGAATATAACAATGAATTGTTGAAAATATTTGTTTGAGGGTGCTATGAGGCAATGTCACCTTATCAAGTGGAATACTTAATTACAACAATGAATTGTCCAAAATATTTGAGGGTGTTTTGAAGTAATGTCATTCTATACAACAACAACAATAACATAGCCTTTAAACTATATATTCACACCTCGGAACACTCACAAAAATTTCATTATCCCTCACTAATCCTCCATGGAAACTGTTAATTATGATGACTACATGTCGATATAAGTAATGATATTAATCGTTTCTTTGAGTTTTCATACAGAAGTAAATACTAAGTGTTCATGCATGGTAGATTACTTGATGCTCGACTTAAACTTAGATTTTAATTGTATTCCGTTTGTAACCCTAAAGATGCGACTTTATCTCTTGGGCTAGCAATCAAAGGGTGACTCATAGGGCGGTGGATATATAAGATTTTATTTCTATTTATTTATTTTTTTGCTATGAGCAGTGAGTGAGAATTTCAACATTTAGTTTAGTTGTTCAAAGTTGAAATGTTCTTCTCCCTCCCAAAGTATAATAAAAGAAAAAGTAATCTTTTGTTTTTAGCAAACGTCAACCTTGTTTTGGTGGAGTTTCATATAGAAACCAACAAGATTTAACTTTGCTACACACACACACACAGACATATATATAAAAGGAGGAAAATTGGACGGCAGGGGCCAAAGATTATCAATATATAACTGCGCCAAAATGAATCACACCATTGTCAAAAAAACAAGAAGAACTATATATGTCAAAGAGAAACATGTAACCAAAACGTAAACGAGTTACATACACATGTTCAAGTGGTGTGAAAATTTAGGAAAATAATATCATGAGTTTGCCCTTTTAATATTTTCATCAATTATACTTTGCATCATGCCATTCTAATTGCACCATTTTACACCTTATATATCTACCAAATGTACTTTATGTACTTTTCTCGCCCCAATTAATTTCCTCATCTTGCCGACAAATATATATAGATGTACAATATTAGGAATAGAAAAAAGTTTTTGAGAGATATAATAGTCAACGTTGAAATTATTCAAAATTACCAAAAAAAAAAAATTAAAGTTGCAAATCAAAACTAGTCTTGATCATATATCTTTGCTAGCAACAGCTACAAGTCTTTTTGACTAAAATTTGCCCTGTTTGAGGAGACCAAAACACAACCGTTACTAAGAGGATAAATGTCAAATAGTTTTAAATGGAAAGATCTCATGCACAATCTCAGCTGGATTATTTGTCGAATGTTTGTCTTGTTTCCATAATATTAGTTAACCACACCTTCACAGATTAATTATAGTATCATCTATTTTCTTCTTAGGGCTTACTTTGCTACTAATCCTTCGGAACTATGCCGCCTAACTTTCGGTACTTTAATGTACTAAAATACATATTACGTACGCCTGGAGACTGTTGCTGAAATTTTTGGATTAATTGAGGATTAATCTGCCCTTATAATTAACATTAATATGGATCACCCCACAGGAATTTAGCCAGATGATCATTATTGCCTAAACTAATAACAAGAACTTACGATTGGATCTCCCCACATCAATCTGGCATGCACAAAGATCTTCACTTCATCGTAAAATATGAAGAGCTGCAGGCGAATCCAGTATATATCTGAGGCATTCAGTTGGTAGAACTGGAACTGTGAACAATTTACTACGAATTAAAATTGATATTGATCAGCTTGCAATTTGCATGCATATGAACTTCTGTGAAGTTTTGGTAATGATCGATCCATGTAAATTATCTTACGAGTTTCTTACAAACAGTCCCAAATGTCAAACATGGCAGCATTAACTTTAGCCAGTTAGGCCCAGAAAGATCCAGGAAATACAATTCTATTGAGGACTAATGAATTATGATTGCCAAATGCCTCAAACACATTAAAGCAACGTGAGTACTTTTAGGCAGTCTAAAGTCTTCCCATCCATTAACTTAATTCACACTAAAAAGATTCTTAATTATATACACTTTTGGCACTCAGTGCACCTCCATGCTGACAGAACCAACTTTCTTTTTCTTGATGATGATTGTTCTTTTTCTTAGCAGAGAAATATTAATAAGATTACGCGAATGTTTTGTTGATGATTTTCCTAGCAGTGGCTCTAAAGGGACAATTTGAGCTGACAAACTCATTAACCAAGTGAAGATACGTCTTCAACTCATGGCATGTAGCAAAATCCACTCCGTTTAGGTACGGGGAAGCACTGCTGCTCAGCCGGAGTTCGCATCCCACATCTGCATATACCCACTGAGTATCCTCCACAATTTTTTGGATCCAACTAGAGAAATTTCCCATTGTGTGTTCGTTTTTTTTCTCTATACCAGGATTATCATCAAGTACAAAGCCCGGTACTTTGGTTATTAAATCATCCGAATTTACTATACGTAAAATTTTAGTGCCTTGTTCTTCTAATCTGCATCTGAAGCTATGGTTGCCCACCCTTGGACCACCAAAAGAAATGACCGTAACAAGTGGTTCGCATCTTAAGTTTTGTTTGATGTCGTAGGCTGCCAGAGTAGCAAGAGCTGCCCCCAGTGAATGGCCCGTGATTGTGAAACTCAGTGGCTCATGACCATACACTTGAAGAATCCTACTAATTTCTTGTCTCAACAAATCTTGGAGACTTGGGGATGTTCCCATTCTTGAAGTGTATAAACTCAAGAACCCACTTTCTACCATTGGGAAAGAATCGTTTGCATCCAATTTCGAACCATCTTGATCATTGGCGGCTATGGGAGTGAGGGTTGCTCTTAAATTTTCAAGCCACTCCAAGCAAGTGACCGTGCCACGAAGGGCGATCACAACATCACGCCTTCCAAGTTTGGAGATTACTCTCTTGTCCTGGCAAACTGTCACATAACCAATCCAACTCGACCGAATTGCCATCCAATTTGGCGCCTTCTCAGTCCACCGTGGTAGCTTGATTCCTGAGGTGGCATGCAAGTTTTTTGTAACTCGATAGCCTGTTTCCGAAAATCCGGACTGGACCAGTAACTTCCTTTTGGAATATCTACATTGAGCATAGGAAGAAGATGATGGCTCAAAATCACATGATCTATAAGCAGCTTCAACAAAATGGCCATATCTTATGATTTCGCCTCGTAAATTATTGTCAAGAGGGTCTAACAAACCTTCCCAATTCTTGATTCCTTGGATATCCATCCACCTAGTGCCAAGGATTGCTGGACTAGTGGAAAATCCCCACAATGAGGATGTTGATGTTGAAGTTGTATTCGACTTCAAAGCCAAACTTTCAGAATATCTGGCAAGTTGGTAATCAATGTTGAGGCTTTTATTTGAGCACGCCGGCTGAGCTTTAAGGACGTTGGTGCAGCACTGAAATGGCATCTGTAGACTAGGTTTGGAAATGCATAGCCCTGTTTGGGTTTTATTAATAGGGAATGATGGCCTCATATTTGTTTGGTAATGTTGCCAGAACACTGAACTATCAATGTAATGCTTGTAAAAGGAAAAAAAATGAAGAAATTTTTTGTTTTAATATATATATACAATTAATGGTGCTGCATATCCTAGAGCTGCAAGAATGATCTCACTGAATAGTTATGACTTTCATTCTTGCACTCACTCACTCACTCAATCGAGGAAACTTGAGCTGGGCTTCGTTTATATAATTGGAAAAAGTGTAAAGCTGTAAATTGAGAAGTTAGTTACTGATGATGATTCCTATGTATTTACGAAGACAAGAAGTATATTCTTAGTATAGTTAGGTGGAAAAGTATTAATATACATATGCATGTATACTTTTGTTTGTATCTTTCCATGATAGGGAAGGGTTGGGGTCGCTGATTCAAAAGGCATTAATAGGATTGAGATATACGGTTGGTGAAGACAAAAGGTTTGTGTATGATTGAGGTCAAGTTGCCCTACTAACATTTACGCAGTATTATACCTTCCAACCTTGTTGATTGCTACTGTACTCTATACTTACTAGACAACATAACTTAAATATATTACTCTGCAGTTGTCCTAAGTGGCCGAATTCTAAAGATGGATTTCTTAAACTATTTCATGTATCCAATTAATGTATGTGAAATGCAATTTTACAAAATCATTCTCAATCGTTATAAACATTTGGCCAAATATCTCATTCCACCATTTGTATGTGTGCATGGAACACTTGATGTGGATTTAACAGGATGAAAATGACTTTTGTATTTTGTAAGATTAGGTCAAAGAGGGGGAAAAGGTTAAAACACAGTTGATTTTAAACGAATGTAACTTTCTCGTTCAAATTTTGGAATTGACTTTAATGGAGCAGAATGCAACCCAATGACGTGTGTTATTTTGCAACATAATTCAATTATTTTGGCCACTTTGAGACCCATTAAAGTTTTTTTTAGTTATTTTTGAATTATTTTCTATTTTCATTTAGGATTTCTTATAACTATATATACACTTGTAAGTCTTTATTTTCATTATTACAACTTCGAAATTATCAATACAACAATAATTAATACTTTATCCCACTATGTAAGATCGACTACATGAATCATATTGAGTCATCATATTCTATTTATAAACGTGTAAGTTTTTATTTTCATTATTACAACTTTGAAATTATCAGTACAGCTTCAAATTCTCTAAATTTGTGTTTCTTGAACATTGTTATCTTTACCTTTTATCTGTGTAGTGTTAACACTCTTATAGCCTTGTGTACGTATAATATATGTGCATGTACATTACTTTTTGAGAAAAGAAAAATGATAAGAGAAGATAAAATTAATGTTGTTAAATACGATGGAAGCCGACCATTGTACATTTAAAAATTAAATAAACTCAACTACAAAATCTACTCAGTGGGGAAATGGGGAACGCAATTGTGAGTGAGCGATAATGAGGTGGGGCTGTTACCATAATAATATTGGAATAATTGAAAATTGAATTATGAAAATGCAAAATGGTTATTTATAAATGGTCGTTGTAGTAGTGGACCCTCAGTCACATCTGACCGTCAACGCTCTATAGGGCTAGGCCGGAGAGTCCCGACTCTATTTCATGAAATCATCCACAGCCCACAAGTGACGCGCGACGCTCGTAGCCATTATTTTATTTTTTTTCAAAGGAAACTGAAGATTCGGTAATATTTTCCATTGACATGCACATTTGGTACAAACTACAAAGACTTTTTTTTTTTTTAAATGTTTTCTTTTGTGGGGACAAAAAGGAATGTTTGACTTACTATTTTGACAACAAATGTTTATTTAAAACGGTTTTCGTTGACAAATTACTATATTAATTTATGCATGTAAAGTTTCAAATCAATTAAAGTACTTTAGTTTTTTTCTTTAGCAAAAACCTACATACACTACGTACATGGGATGCTAGTCTCGAATTTTATTAATAACGATGAAGATTACGAGCATTTCATTGTTCTCGATTCGCCGGTTTCTTAGCTTCCATAAATCAACTGATTAAAGTAGTCATTATATGTGATTGTGTGTGTGTACTCCTACCTGAAAAGTTTCCGAAAATCCACAATATACCTTGTTCTAATCCACACCAAGCTACTTCCTTTAATGACTTAACTGTTATTATAAGAAAATTGTATAAAGGGTAAAGTCAAGATGAAAATGTGTACATTTAGCATTAATTTTCTGTTTTTTACACCAAATATTTTAGTGGATTCCTCCTCATATATAATGCAATTATCTTATTTATAACAAGTTCTTTAACTTTGACATTTAAATGTTCCCCAAAATTAATCTATTACAAGTTTACTAATTAGTGAAAGCAAAAGAGCCTTAATCTAAGGGTAGATTAATTAATTCCAGTGCACAGTGCTGAGGTTAATTCTTGAAATTTTCATATGAAGTTCTTGCTGAATGTACATTTATAATTTCTCCATTTAGATTAGTATTTTATCGAAGCACAATGTACCACAAAACTGTTTCCATATACATATAGCATTTGCTCAGATTTCGCATAGCCCACAAAACATTCTCAATAAGGTGCAAATCAAAGAAGAAAATGAAAAGGAAAAACGAAATGGACATTTTTCAAGAAATGCACGAGGATTAATGTATAACCACGTGTGGAATTCAACAATGGTGCATGCAGGTAATTAATTCTAAACTGGATCGTTCTTTTTGGAGCACTAGCGGAAATTAATTGATAAGTCCAGCTCCAGCATATGAAGGAAGAGATGAGCACGAGAGTGGTTGGGACGAACTGGGTACAAAAACAATGCATCTTTTTTATGGGGTTTGAACTTTGAAGTTATTAACGCAACAAAGCAAAATAAACGAGCTAAAATGACTGCTTGCTTGTGCACATCGTTGCATGTTCTTTAATATTGCACGTTTATATATATTGAAATAGTTCTTTTTCTTTAGTCAAGTCTCATGATCACTTCTATAAAACTATGCATATATATATATATATATATATATATATATAAGGAATTAAGTAGCAGAAATTGACGAAAATGTTTAACAATAGCAATGTGATATAAACAGTGAAGTTTTCTCTGCGTTATGCAACACTACAGTATCTTGTAATTGTCTCTCTGTTTGATCAAAGTGCAAAAAATGATCATATGGGAGCTGATTTTCACATGCCAATTTCATGTTTTAATTTGTGCATGTGACTAAAGGTTCATATTTCCATTTACAGGGATATCTCATTCCAAGTTAATGGACTCATGAAGTTGGTTATCTCAAATTTATACATGCGCAATTTTGTCTGATTTTAAATGCATATTGCAATGTTCTAGAGCCAATGGTCATGAAATAAAATTTCAAATTTCCTACTTTGTGACCAATTTGAATATCTATGAAGGTTTTAAATCCATCTTACCTAGGTCTTAACTATGATATCACGACCTAATGGACATTGTTAAATAAGTATAATTTGGTAGATATATAATAACCTACTCAATGACTCAGTACCGTGTAATTAAGTTCAAGTTCTTAATTATTATTGTTTAGGCATATTTAAACAAGTATGGTATCTATAAAGAAGGAAGTGCACCTAGTTTAATTATTCCTACGAGCGCCACTTTTAACTCAATGTACGTTAATATTGTTTGGGATCGAGTCGCCCCACCCAGTGCCGGTTAGCCAAAAAGAAAAATAAATAGATTAGACCTATTTAAGGAGGTATGGCACAATGCATCATATATACTTAGGTTTGCTTTTTAAGATTGACATGTTAGGTCTCTCTTTATATATACTTGATGTCTTAACTTTTGTTTACACACTTAGATATTAATTAAGCCTCTCTAAGTGTGTATGGTTCAATCTCTTCAAGTTAATTTCTTGATATATATATATATATATATATATATATATATTATAGGGCCTTTTCATACTTCATATTTTAACTTTTTATTTTCAATTTGGCTTTGCATATTTACATTTCTTGGGCATCGATCTTGAAGCACAAGAGAAAACAAGGGTTCGGCCGCTCTTCCAAGATTTTAAATTTTAATTTTTTTTTAATAAAAAATTGAAGAATTAATTTTCAGTTAGTCCCTCCTCGGCCAAGATTTTAAATTTTATGTTTTTTTTAATAAAAAAATAAAGAATTAATTTTCAGTTAGTTCCTCCTTACTCTCCGCAAAAAAATAAAATATAACTTTTATTAATAATTATATACAAATTTGTCATCCAATCTCGCCTTCCTGGATCTGCCACTATCTTCAAGTGTGTTTATTTCCAATTCTTGTTATATTAATTTTTTTTTTTTTTATGCTCAAGAGAATAGAGATATAGCATATCCGTGTTAGTGTTATTCATATGAAATGACATTGAAAGTTGTCATTTGAATATATATATATATTTGTTACTATCACCAAAATTACTAAAGACTATGACTTGAGCTTTAAGTTTTGTGGCAATTTTTGTCCTCTAGTCTTATCCATTGAAACCTAACTAATTATACTTATTTTGATTGTCGGGTTTACGTAGGTCGCACAATATTTGAGCATTATCAGATCGATTTCATATGAAGTAACAAGTGAAGTGATGATACTTATAATAATTTTACCAAGAATTGCTTCGTACTAATAATTAAATGCATTCTGTTTTTTAGTCTATTAAATGCATGTTATCTGTGTTAGGTTGCCTACATTTAGTAAGTGGTCCAAAGTTCTGGTGTACTGTTATTTATTTATTATTATTGTTTTCAACGTATATAAATTATTAAATTGAGCTTTGGTGCCTCTTATATATATATATATACACATAATATTAATTCACATATCAAGTCACTAGAACACGAGTTGATCTTCAATAAATTAATAATTTGTTATTCAGTTCAGCGGAAATTCTGAGTTAATTATTGTATAGGGACACACACATATATATATATATATATATATCTTAATTTTACAATATTAATGTCTTGATAATGACGTAAGTTAACATGTTGCATTAATTTTTGCAACGTTAGTGGGACA
This sequence comes from Ophiorrhiza pumila, assembly GCA_016586305.1. Lineage (NCBI taxonomy): Eukaryota > Viridiplantae > Streptophyta > Magnoliopsida > Gentianales > Rubiaceae > Ophiorrhiza > Ophiorrhiza pumila. Next base: position 4,300,911 of record BLIW01000002.1, read on the forward strand.
GAAATTTCTAAAATATTCTACTTCCTAGTGAAAAGAAAAGGAAATGTTTCCATTTGACAAAAAATAATTCACACTGTAATGAAAAAAAAAATTGAATTTACGGATCCAATTGACATAAAATATTATGGTCTTCTGTTGATGTAACGTTAATGCATGGTTGCGCTTCTAGAGTTTTTGTGTTTTTTTTTTCTTCTTCTTGACCATCTTCTACAATTTTTATTTTTTGTGAACGTATATTCGATTTTAAAATATTTCCAGCTAATTCCATCCAACTTAATTTTTCTTGTATACTTTTGTCCCAATATTACAAAATAATATTACTTTGTATCATGATCTAGGCAATCTTGAAAACGTCTCTGTTTTGTATTAATATGAACATTAATTTAATAAAGCATATACAAGATTAATGCATGATATAATGCCTAGCTAAAAGTATGTCTCTTAATTTGTCATACAATAATAGTCTTTAATTATATTATTGGCATTGGATAGTTTTCCCAAAAAAAAAAATCATTATTTTATCTGAATTTAACTCACTATTTATTGCATTGTAATAATAATAAAAAAAACATACTAAAAAATTTTACTTTTTTATTTTTGAATGAAATAGGATATTTGCTTTCCTTAAACAATGTAAGAAATTTACATTTCTCCATAGATGTTGAATCATTTCAATCTCTCTTGCAATCTTCCAAATATGCGTAATCTTTTTCCGCTATGATTAATTTTGTTAAAAGAAGAGACTCTAATGATTTTTATCTTTTGAGAAGCACAGTTGAACTCCATGTAGAAGTGATCAGGATTATTCAAAATAGATGACCAAAAATCTGCCCAATTTAAAACACAAAGTCTCAAGGTAGGAAACTTATTACGCACCAATATCTTCAACTTATATGTCGAATATATGTAGTGACATATCAAATCAAATTTAAGTTGATGCATTTATTAGTGAAGAGATGATCATTCCTAACTTTCTAAACGAAACCAACAGATAAATATAATGCAAAATCTTCCTCTTTCGGTCTCACCAATTATCGAATTAACAAACTCATAAGGGTGTAAGCTCTCACAAGTGAATATTTTGTTGTGCTCTATCATATTAGATAATTACTATTGTTTACCAGGGTATTTTTACAGTTTTATAACTCAATGGATCGATCTTTTATTACATTCTCTATTTCAGTCTTAAATACAGATTAATATATTTAATATTTATCTCTTAAAGTTTACTAATCTTTAATCGATCGGGTTTTAGTAAAATATACGTAGTTTATATTTATAAATTAAAACAAGAAATGAAACAAACGATTGGAGTGAATTTATAAGGATAAACTCCTTGGTGATTAGTTTGATTGATATATAAAGGTTGACTTGCAAGTTGATTCCATTTGGAATAATGAATGAAAAATTAATGCTTCTTATGGTGGACCTAGATATTCTTGAATATAGGTTTTTGTCAATGGATTTGAGTGATCCATGCACAAATATTATTTATTAATTGTCTCAGTACCACAATTAATGATCATCACCAATGGAGCTATATGAAAGTACTATTGAGTACCTATCACTTCTTCAAAACATAAGAATTTTCCAACTTTTAATTAGATATTGTTATATAATAGAAAAAAATTGAAAAAGAAAAAAGAAAAGGTTAAAAATTAAAAAAAAAGTAGGGGTTTTTTTTTTCTATAATTACTTGCTTCCTTTTCTATGAACAATTTAGAAGTTGTGACATTCCATTAATTAATGTTACTTCGGGCCTGTTTGATCAGTTTAGAAGTTGTGACATTCCATTAATTAATATTACTTAGGGCCTGTTTGATCAGTTCACTTAATTTTGAGAATTAATTGATTAGGAGCTGAACCAATTAAATTTTTGATACCACAAATTGCACATCTGAATGGATTAAAAGGGTGTGAAATTATATACAAAATTATGAAAGAATTTTAAGCAATAAAATTTGGCTTAATTTACTTAATTTTAGAGTATGGTCAAACATAGAGTTTTAAAATATTTTTAATATGACATAATTAACATGATTTAATTTTTTTTTTCTTTTCACACATAATTATACATACTACACATATTTGCACATACTACACATATTTTCACACACTACACACTTTTACACATAACATTTAAATCTACTACACATTTTCACACACGTACTATACATATTTACACATGTTACAAACATTTTCACACACTACAATATTTACACATGTTACACACATTTTCACACACTACACATATTTACACACATTTTCCCATACTATACATATTTACACATGTTACACATATTGCATGTATTTATACATACTATACACATTTTTATACAGTATACATATTTACACACCATATGTTTATACATATTCTATAAATTTTTGTGCATCACATATTTTCACATACTATATTTTTAGATGTAAAAATAAGTTGGATTATCAAACACATAAAATTAATGAATTCAACAACTTATTACTTTCAAATTTCAAATTTCAGATCCAGTCAGTTTTCACTTTTATCAAACGGCCTTAGACAAGTATAAAACAACTATTCCTTGGAAAATGTTTTCCACCCATAAACAACTCATAAACAAACAAAATGGCTCTTTTTTTCTTTTCTCTCTTTTGGTTATAAATCACCAAATTAATCTAGGTAATTAAATTACTGGATTAACAGATAGAGAGACGTCTGATAAAAGTGGGATTTCGAGAATTAATTAAGAATGCCAATTTTAATTACTTAATTAAGTCAGTAAAAAAAATTGCCTAGTCTATGAAAAAGATCTATAATATATAGGATGACCATTTTAGTTTACCATTAATGTTGCATATGAATTGTTTAGTATTTACTTATGAAGGCAAAGATAGGCAAACAATGAAGGGCCACAAAGATATCAACCATGCCAACAAAAATCGAGAATTAGCTCGCTCTTTATATATATCAGACACACACGGTATGGGCCAAGATTTCATCTACACTGGCAGACAATAATATTAATCTGATTGAGACATTTCATTAAGTTCATCTACTTTTCTATTTCTTTTTCTTTCTCAATTTGTCTTTGATTTCATCGTGAGATCAAAACAACAGGGATATATCATATATATATATATATATATATATATATATATTGGCTTTGAAATTCAGGTGAAAGAAACATTGCTTGCTAAAAGAGACATGCACTATATAGTAATTCGTGGTGATGCAAGAAAATGCATGCACAAGCACAAAACTCTTAGATCTTTTTGTACGTCAGTGAACGAAAAAGGGCAGTGAAGAAAAACAGCCAAAGATGAAAAGAAATAGTCATTCATTGAGCTGATCATCACGGTAGCAACCTTCCTTGACAGTATTAGTAATTCTGGTACTTTTTCTTTTTCTTCCCATTTGGTGCCTTTCTGGGGGAAGTACTCTTGTCTGTATAGGTGTATCTTCTTTGATCTTCACTTCCTTTTGTAATTAAACTAAAGAATTTTTCTGGGATTTGATTCAAAATTAAATTGCATGATCAATTATTTTCGCTAATATCTTTGGCTATCTATCTAACAAAATATCTTGTCATTACTAATTAAGTTGCCATTTGCAGACTGTGTTATCCTATGCCCGTAGAAAAGTAAATTGGATTTGTATTACTATCTTAGAATCTTGAATGTCGAGTTCATGTTTCTTGATAATTGTTGCTAATGACCAAAAGTGGCAAACTATTCCACTGCCCATAAAATCATGAACGAATCAAGTGAATGGCTGCATTTGTTTTTTGGTATGGACTGCCAGCATTATGAGCAAAATATCCAACTAAAAGGGCATGTTTTTTTTTTAGAAGAATATGCATATCGCAATTCGCAAAACTTGGGATGGTTAAGAAACTCCTTTAGGTCTAAGGATGGAATTTTTCTTATTATTGAAAAAAGTCATTCAGGCAAAGTTCCTGTGGATTAACCAAATAACTGTTTGATCGATCTGAACATTAATGGAACATGACAATAACATAGAAATTGTAAAATCACTCAAAGTCAGTAGTCCCGGCAATGTTTCTAACAGGAGGATCTTGTTTGTCAGAATGCACCCATTGGAGTTTAGATATTTCATCAAAGATTTAGCCCATGTTTTGTGCTGAGCAATAGATGGTAATCTATGGGGATTGGAATGAAATTTTTATTCCATGAATGTAATCCTGCATGCATCGAGTAAATGAAGAAACACAACGTAAGAAATGGTGAAGTGGGCTCAAGAAAAGAATGAATGATGATTATTTGTCGATCTCCTTTTCTGTAAAGCAGTTTGCATGGCTAGCCTAGACCGACAGCAAAGTTTTCATCAGTAATATTGAAGAAACATTAAGTAATATTTTATATATGAAATGAGAGTTAATTGCGATATTAACGAATTATAAAAGTTATACAAAATAAGAATAACGATTTTAATAATCAATACATTTCGTAAGTGAATCACCGATTTCCAAGAGTTTTGTGTTGAACCAATATTATTACGAGTCTTGACTATTGAGATAGGACATGTGACAAAATAATTCATTTACTGGTATTTGACATTGGCCGAATTAAATATTCGATAAATTAATGTACAATTAAAATAGAAAAAAGTTAAAATTGGCATACTTTTGTTTTGTTATTTTTCCAAATTTAGCTGATTGAGCAAACAGACATTTTGCAGCTACTGACATTACATGTCAAATTGTCACTACTGTTATTCTACATAAGATCCGTTATTGCATATTTATTGACATCATAATTCATATGCGCGCAACTTGAAATTTTATATATTTTCTTTTGGGTCATTCTTATAGACTTTATTGGTCACCATTTGGAAAGTGTCTTTAGGATTAATTGTTGGTACGTTTAGTAGATAGGTTGATGTGTAATGTTTCTCTTTAATAGAAATTTTAAATAATAATAATAATAATTTTATAGGTTATATCAATATGTAAGTTTCTGATTGAAAATATTTTATAGGTTACATCAATAGGAAGATTGTAATCAACAAATTGTAATAAAAAATTGAAAAGTAATTTTTTTAAAAGAAAAAATCTCGATTTTTGTGGGTTATAGGTTTGAAATTTTGGAAGAAAATGCGATTTTTTTAGAAAAATATCTATGTTAATTTTTAACCGTACCTTTTTGATTCAAACTCAATGCAAAAATATGTAAACTAACACACTATACTTTAAAAAATCTCAACTTTTGTGAGCTATAGCTTTAGGTTTCCGAGAGGAAAAACCACAAATTTTAGAAAATATCTACACGTCTTTAATGGATTTTTTTTGTTCCCAACTCAATATGCCTTCAATGATTCCAGAAAAAGAATAAAAATTTCAAAAATTTCAATTTTTATAAACTATAATCTTAGGTTTTCGGGAGAAAAAAATACAAATTTTAAAACAGTATCTATATATATATACACTTTCAACTCAATGCTATAATACACAAAACTGTTCACCACCTTCATAGTCTGAAGAAGATATGATGATTGAACAAAGGAACACCAACACAAAAAAAAGTCGGATCATATTTTGATCACGGATTTTCGATATAAACACATTTGCTCATTATATTTAAATATAACACAAAATAGGTCATAAGTCAAAGAATTCTTACTCTCCCAACTGCACCAAAAATGTTTATCCCCAGTTCTCAAAAAATTAATTTATGCTAATCCTCACTTTTTTTTTTTTTTTTTTTGCTTTCTAGAAGGACAATGCCCAACAAAACATTTTTCTATACTTTCTGCTTTGTTCCTCGGCTATTAACAAGATTGATGCATGATTGGTTGAGACTAAGCCATTTTCTATTTAAAAAAAAAAACTCTTATTAAATCGGTTCATATATAAGATATAGTACATATATGAAAAGGATAATTAATTACCATTAAAATCGTGATTTTAATTATTTTATTATTTTTAATTATCACGCATTAAAATTGAGATTAATTAACGATTTGTATATATAAATTCGTTTTACCACATGTTTTTCTACCTGATCATAACGCTTAGCATCGGAATACATTGCATATATATTCGACTGACATAAAAATAAATGCTAAAATGCCTCTGACTGAAAAGGGTTTAAATTTGCACCCTACCTCAAATCATACAAGTCTCATGCATCCAAGCGATTCAAATCCTTTTTTCAATTTTTATTGATGGAATGACCAATCATTAATTTTACTACTCATTTAACAATTCAATGGCTATTTTGGTTAAAATTAAAAAAAAAATATATATATATATATATATATTGCTTTTCGCTCAACTATACATATATATATATATATACATATATATATATATATATATATAAATTAAAGACAAATCTTATTTAGCTGGACATAGGAAATACGTAATTAAGTTTAGCTATATATGCCTAAAAATGTACAAAGAAAATGAAGTGAATTAGTGGGTGATATTAATCTTTCTTAATTGATAAAATGTTCTAATGTTAGAGAATAACTTTACCCAATTATTGGGGGGAAAAAAATATGTAAAAACACAATGAATTAAAAGAAAAAAAAACTTATTATAAGAACCATAATTAATTTAAACATATATCCCTGACCAAAACTGCAAATGTGCATTTATTTAAAACTTTTTACTCAATACCTATGTCCAAAACTATAGTAAATTATCAATAAATTGATCACATTTTTCCAGTTAATTTATTAATTTAGTTTGAAGTAAAAAATTCCTTAAAAAACGTCTCCACTGAAATTGGTACTTGTTATTCAATTAAGTCTTATTTTCACAACTTAAATAAATAAAAATATATTATGTAGTTGAGTTCATTTTCAAGATTAATTACAATTATCACTCTTTGCCCTCCAATACATTATCCCAAAATAAAAATTGGTTAAAATCACAAACGCATCCAACCAAGATAAAATATTCATTGAAAAAAAAGATAGATATTATGGATATAAAATATATTGATTATAAACTTTCAGAGATTAACATAAATGAAATGAAGGTATTATTGTATGATTTTCAAACATTCAGAGGCAAAAATATTTTAAATGGTGAGGTGTGTAAAGATTTTTCTTCTCCTCAAGTTTTATGCATATGCCTAACCTAATAAGTCTCCCTCACTGGCTCAAACCTTACATATTATTCATGGTATACATAGAGTAAATAGTTTCAGTTTTCTTGCAAGTTTCATGTAAACTATACATCCAAGAAACCAAAAGAATATTTAGTAATTTTCTTTCTTGCTTAAAATTGTGACAAATTGATCAACTTGAAGGTCAGTTCTCTTTTCGTATCCAGTGTTGTGCATGTTTCCCTGAACTGCGTCCCCTATGAGAATGCTTCCTTGCACCAAAGTTTCTGCGCTTGCTGGTGCTAGGCCTGTTTGATGAACCACTTGGTAATGTTCCACAGTTCAAAGCTGGATTTTCACTTGTTTGATCCTTGGTTTCTTTATCCGAGGCGGTTGAAGGTGCTGCAGCTGGCTGAGGTAGAAACATACCGGGCAACAGAACTTCGTGTCTTTTGGGTTCAGTTAAGCCACCATTCTCCTGCTGAAGATTTAATATTGTTTCAAATTTCTGTCTTCTTATTTTCTCTGAATCAGACTGAAAGAGATCGTCATCATCTAAGACTTCGGTTCCTCCTGAATTCTAAGTTTCATCAAGGACGAAAGAAAATTGTCACTTTAGATTGAAAACAAACTACAGAACAGGAATAGTAAATTTATTCCATGGCACGTAAAAACCAACACAGATTTTAATGGGGTACCCGTTCAAATTGGTCAATGAACAGGAATAGATAAATTTATAACATGACACCTAAAAAAAAACACATACATTTTATTGGGGTACCAGTTGAAATTTATTAACCTAATTTTCTGTTCAAATTCATAAGTTCAGGCATTATTACCATCCTCGTAAAACTATGCCATCTAAATGCATCAACTGGAACAACGAGAGGCAAATGAAGGCATAACTTTAATCCATGATAAGTTGTGCACCAACTAAGTATGCACAACCGCAAGAATTAGAAAAACCATGTTCCAATGGCTTTGGATGGGCCTTTCTTATTGAAATGTTACTAAGAAATTTCCCTTTCATAACTTATCTCTGGCTCCCAAAACCTGTCAATTATCTGGTCTTTCATGAACATCAATCTTTGCTTTCTTGATAAATGCACGACTCAGATATAACTTCTTCATTTTTCATAGGAAACAGCTTTCCATATCTTATCTGTAGAGTTGAATGTGTAACATCCAACAAAAAATTTGTCTAATAATCCATTGTGCAGAAGGAACTAACTGAAGGTAGTTGTAGACCAAGGAATATAACATATCATCAAGAACTTAAACTGGAGTTGCACCAATTATCTATATGGGAGTCTCAAAAATAGATATCCTTCAGGTTAAAGACAAAAGAATAGGTATTCTTCAAGTTAAAGACAAAATCATAAATGTTCATATTCGGGGAAGTTTTGGCAAGAACACGGATCAAAAGTTTGATGAGAAAAAAGCGAGCAGCTGAGAGGCAGGGAATATAAATACAATTCAGATCTAAATCAATGTCGTCCCCCAAATTGTAGTTCTTATCACACCCACTATTAGGACAGACTTGGTGAATATAATCCCTTGGTTGAAAACGGAATCATGTTCAATCCATTCCAAGTCATACTAGAATCTGGTCTTGTACCACATTTTTAACTAAGTAAACTTTGTTCTTACCTATCTAGGAAGCTACCTGATATAATCATCCAGTTCGGCGGAAGTAGAAGCTAACACTATTCATCCTAAGTAGAAGACGGCATTTCAGTATATCCTCATTTTAGGACATCATAGGCAGTCAGTGCATCACCTAAAAGTTGCTAGAGGTAGCAGTATTACAGAAACATGCAAAGAGTATTCCCACATAAGATGGTATTTATCAAATTAGATAGATCAACGAAGACAAAAGATTCAGTTAATTGAAAGAGAAACCAACTAAGCTCAGGTTAAATTGAATTGTTGACTTACAAAGTTGGTAAGAGTCCCAGCCAAGTCAAGCACATGTTCAATATCCTTTGCAAGAAAAACTTTACGACAAACTGGGCACTGTCCTGTACTTTCTTCAATTGTTTCATATTTCCCTGAGCAAAAATAATACTCTAGTAACAACATACATCCAAAAGATCTCAAAATCATCGAGTGTAATGTCAAAACGGTACATTCAAAATCATTATACACAGTACAGAAACATACAATTCAGTGACCAAAATTGCAAGTAAATTAGGATCAGATTGAACTGTTAGACTTTATCCCTCTTTTACAAAATGAGCTAATTGGACAAATTAACAATATTCATTGTTCTCTAGAAACTCTCTGCTTGCAAGATAATTCCGTCACCTCAACTTTACTGTGTATTCCAGAGGCAAAAGTTCGAGAGCTAACTGGAATAAAATATTGATTGTCTGCGAATGGTCAGAAAAATTTAAAACTGTTTAGACTAGCTAACATATTTTCTATATTGAAATGAGCTTCTTTTGTCTAGCTAACACGTCATAGGCATATAAACAAAACCAGAATAAATTGCTGTGCAAATAGGTCTTAGAAGGCCTACTTGCTCACAAACTTTTCTTACGAAGCCAAAACAAATCCGTAATGATCTCATGCCAAACAGACGGTTAACAATAATAGTAGCGAGAGCTAATTAAGTAGATTCAGAGAACTGAGAACCTAACAAGTAAAAGAAAATAAATTGAAGATTCAAACCAGAATAGTTACCACAAAAAAAAAAAAAAAAAAGTTCATGAAACAAAAACCAGTTAAAAGAGAGGGTAGAAAACTCAGAGTTTCAGAATCAATTCATAGAGAAAGAATCCTTGAGCTACCTATTGAGTAAGTCATATGGAGATTAATCATAGCAGATAAGGCAGCAAAAGGTGTCTTTGGATTATACTTCCACTAGAAGATATTTATTACTATTTTATGTCACCATTGAAGAAACTATAAACCCCTGAAAAGCACAGACTGAAGATTGCGTGCAAATGTGTGGGAGTGGGTGGAGTTCAATCTGCCCCCACCCCCTCCCCCACACAACAGCTGACAAATATGGTCTTCACACACTGATAGTTTTTTTATTTCAGTTCTCCGTTTTTATACGGAAAGAAAATTTGTTATTTCACTATGAAGTTCATAAAGCAATATGTAGGCGTTCATACCAGAAATGTTGACATCATCCACTTCATTTTGATTCTGAAGCCAATTATACCATCTTATGATGCATTCACTACAATGATTATAAAATCACATCACAAATCCAAGTACATAAATTCAAAATAATGCATATGATAACAACATTCTCATTACAAGAAGAGCCATGGAAGTACTGAACTGGTAACTCAACTTACCAATGAAAGCAGTGAAAACAGGACATCAACTTCATAAATGGCAATGAAGCACTGCCATCTTCTTCATCAAGTAATGGATGCAAGCACAAGGGGCAGTTACCATCAGGATGATTCATACTAGAGAGCTTCTCGACTGCTGCCTAACAATATATTTGAACTTATCAGTGTCTAGGAAAGTTTTGAATGTGCTTTTAAAAAAAAATCAGAATAATTGGTTACAAATTTAGGATTTAGTTCTTTTTCTGCAAGTGGTGGGGTGAGCAATCATAGAGACTTGGGTTGGGGAAATGACTTGAAATTCTAAGATATCTTTTTGAGATCAAATAACCTGGTTTGAAGGATATATCTAATATTTCAGAATAACACACGCACAAAGATAGAAGCTTGACAAAAATTTCAGTTGCAGCTCACTTAAACCACCCACCCACTCTCCTTTTTCCCAAACCCCAGTACATCCACCAGTGACTTGTGGCATTTTCATAGATTTAGACAAGGATCATAACGGTCCTATAAGTTGAATTAACAGAAAAGTAAAATTTTCCGTCTAGAGCATCAAAGCTTTTCTTAAGAGATTCTAGTTCTAATCCTACTAAAATCAACAATCTGAAACAAGAAGACAATAACAAACCTCTATGTGAGAAATGGGAAAAAAAAAGCATCATCACAACACCAAAGAGAGCCCAAAAGGAAAACGTAGACCACCTTAGGTACCCATTAGAATGTATCAAATTAGCAAGAAGTTTCAACTGCTGTCGAAGTTTAAAAGGCTATGAGAACTGAAATTCTTGTTAGAGAGAAGCAATCTTTACTGGAAAAAACGAAACAATTACCTCACAAAGTGCTACAAGCATCAGACACGAGGAAAGTTCAACAGCCTTGTCCCTAATACTAGTTATAAGATGATTCTGCCTCTGCTCATCAAGACCCTTTGAATCAACAATACTAATAATAGGCGGTTCATCTGGATACTGTCACAACAACACTCACAATCAGTTCTCCAAAACCGTATACAATAATGAATAAGTGGGCAGATTTACATAACACAGATTACCTTAGAATTTGCTTGAATCCGAATGACTGCTTCCACAAACTGCAAAATATTTGTAGAAAAGAAAGATCAAAACTTGAAAATAGTATAGGCATTAATAATTTCAACAAGAAAGAGCAAACCCAATAAAAATTATAAAATTTTAACATGTAAATCAACGAGAGAGTGAAATTAGTGATCAAGTTTCGAACTTTTTGCAGCTCCATTCAATTTCAGCTGATTGCATTAGGAGAAAGTTTTCTTCACAAAGTTTACATGAATTTATGAAAAAAAAGGGGTGGGACCTGTTGAGAAGAGACGTCGGCGGTGCGAGGCTTGATGTGGACATGGAGATGAGGAGGGTAGTTTTGAAGGACCGAGCAGTCTTCGCCATAAACTGCCTCCACCGCTTCAACTTCCACTGCCACTTCTTCTTCTGCCATCATTGTTTTGTTTGTCAGTTGGGTTGGTCCGAGTCCCGACTCAGACCCGCCACCGCCAATCCAGAATCTGCAAAATTTATTTGGGGGTTTTAATGAAATGAACTTAAAACTAGAGTTTGATGTTGTCAAATTCTTGATCAAAAATCAAAGGTTTTATACTTTTCTGTTTTGTCTTTTATTTTTTAGTTTTTGGCGTGTTTTATTATATAATAACATGTTTTGGTAATTAACAAAGAAACGCCTTATATAATTTTGTTTTTAAAGAAACAAAAGAACTAGCCGTTTTCATGCCTTTTTTTACACTCTTATCAAATTGCGATGTGCTATCACTGCCAAGGAGGTCTCACAGACCTTAGAGAAAGAACGTGATTCCTCCTATGCCTCCACTACATCTGAATTTCATCCAATTGGTATGGTAAAAGAATTCAGTGGGAACCCTTCCACTGAAGACAGACCTCGCGCATCTAAAAAAGTGAACACAAAAAAGAGCCGCATTTCCCATGAATTAAATTGGAGTAATAAGAGAAAAAGGCGCAAACGGGATAAGCCTACTTGGACTCGAGGTACTATTTCTCTTGCTGCAAAGGATCTATTGCTCAAACATTTCTTCAATTTGCCTAACACCAAACCAAAACTAATACGTAAGGTAGCTCAAATTATTCGTGCAAGTTAAGGACGTGATGTTATTGATTTCTTGATTATGGCTTGGAAATTCTGGTTTGGTTTTTTTTAGTGTGAGGACATGCAAATGCTACAGTGGCTTAAGTGATGTTTATTTAGAGTTTTAGGTGATGCTAGGCGTGGATAGGTGTGTGTGGATATGTTGGACTCATTAATTTGGGTATCTGATATGCTATGATTTGCTGTAATTGCTGTAGTTGCTGCGTTTGCTTAGATGTGGTTTTGCTGATGTTTTATAGCCTTGTTTGGAGGTATTAGATGTTACTGAAGGCTTTGTTTGAAGATTTTAGGTGATGTTAGATATGAATAGATGTGTGTAAATTTGTTTGAGCTGTTAAATTGATTGGCTTTGAAGTACTGCGCACTAATGAAGCCTATCTACAATATAAATTGCTGGAGGATTTTGGTTCAGATACATTGCTTTGGCTGATGGAAATTTGAAGATTACACTACTAGAGACCTGAAGAGGACATAGATTTTGGAGATTGGTAAATCAATGGTAAATACTGGAAGGGAATTGTGGTGTCCTAGCCTTAACAACACTTTTGTTTTATGGAGTTTTGAAATTGGAATGGAGGCTCTTTTGAAATTTGTTTTGAACAAATTCTAAAAATCTCAATCCTATCATAAGATCATTATCTAGTAATATTTTTGCTGGGAGGTAGAACTCCTTCCATTTTTCATATTAAGTAGATGCAAGTAATGGAGATGAGCTCCAAATTTAGAACTTTTATTCGGACCACATGTAATGGAGTTAGTACTCCAACTTCATTGCATTTGTTTTTGTAGCGGTGTGGTAGGGTATATCCAGCACCGACTTTTGCTCAATTTCAATAAAAGTATGGTTTTGGTTAAAAAAAAAAAAGAATGGGGTTAAAAAAATGGAAAGATAGAAATTTAGAAAAATGACAATTTTTGGTGGGTTTAACACAAGTTTTTTTTTGACAAAAATGATAAGTCTCAAAAACTTGTTGTCGGTGGCTGTTTTTTGAAATCATATAAATTGGAAATGCGCTATCTAATGAATGGTGTAAAAAAAACGACGAAAGTACCAAATTTTGAAAAATGACCATTTTTGATAGGTTATAACACACATTATTTTGGCAAAAATAGCAACTTTTGAAAAACTTGCTGTCATTGGCCATTTTGGTGACGTTTTGTGCATTCATATCAAATGGTGATTTTCTATCTAATGAATGGGGTTAAAAAAGGAAAAGTTAGAATTTTTTTAAAATGACAAATTTTAGTGGGTTATAGCAAACGTTTATTTTTCGCCAAAATGGCAAATATCAAAAACTTGCCATCGGTGGCCGTTTTCGTGCCGTTTTTTGTACTTTTTTTAAAAGGTTAATCATCCCATTTACGGGGGGCACCACTCCCTATTTTATTGATAGAATTAAAGGTTACAAAAGTCAATGGCGAATATAACCACACCATTAATACATTTGAAAAGCTAGAAATCGGGAGGACTCCTCCCTTACATTAGATCACTTGTCCTAATGTTAAAAAAGATAAATAAGTAATAATTCCTCCTTTACAATTACAAATCTAGAGTTACACTGAAAAAGGAGTGCATCCGCATGTGCAGAGATGAATGCTAGATTTTGGGGATTATATGAAATGGAAATGTGTCATCTAATAAACGGTGTAAAAAAAGGAAAGTTAAAATTTTTGAAAAATGAACATTTTTTATGGGTTATAGCACATATTTTTTGGCCAAAATGGCAAATCTCAAAAACTTGCCGTCGTGGGCAGTTTTCGTGCATTTTTTTGCACTCATGTCAAATTGTGATGTGCTATCTATTGAATATTGTAACAAAAGGAAAGTTATAAATTTTGAAAAATGACCATTTTTTGTGGTTTATATCACACTTTTTTTTGACCAAAATGATAAACATCAAAAACTTGTCGTTGTTGGTCGTTTTTGTGCCCTTTTTTAGAATCATATCAATTGGCGATATGCTACCTAATGAATGGCGTAAAAACAACGGATGTTACAAATTTTTAAAAATGCCCATTTTTGATAGGTTATAACACGTTTTTTTGGCCAAAATAGCAAATTTAAAAAAACTTGTTGTCGTTGGCCATTTTCGTGACATTTTGTGCATCATATCAAATGGCGATTTTCTATCTAATGAATGGAGTAAAAAAAAAGAGAAAGTTAGAAATTTTTAAAAATGACAAATTTTAATGGGTTATAACAAACGTTTATTTTTGGCCAAAATGACAAATCTAAAAAATTTGACGTCAATGGTCTTTTTCGTGCCGTTTTTTGTATTCATATCAATTGGCAATATGCTATCTAATGAATGGTGTAAAAAAAGGAAAGTTAAATTTTTTGAAAAATGAACATTTTTTATGGGTTATAGCACATGTTTTTTTTGGCCAAAATGGCAAATTTCAAAAACTTGCCCTCTTTAGCCATTTTCGTACCTTTTTTGCACTCATATCAAATGGCGATGTGTAATCTATTTAATGGTGTAAAAAATGGAAAGTTAGAAATTTTGAAAAATGACCATTTTTGGTAGGTTATAGCACATATTTTTTTTACCAAAATGATAAGTCTCAAAAACTTGCCGTCCTTGACCATTTTGTGCCTTTTTTGGAATCATATCGATTGGCGATATGCTATCTAATAAATGGTGTAAAAAAAAACGGAAGTTACAAATTTTGAAAAATGGCCATTTTTATATGTTATAGCAAACTTTTATTTTTGGCCAAAATGGCAAATCTCAAAAACTTGCAGTAATGGCCGTTTTCTTGCTGTTTTTGTGCTCATATCAATTGGCAATGTGCTATCTAATGAATGGTTTAAAAAAAAAGGGGAAAGTTAAAAATTTTGAAAAATAATTTTTGATGGGTTATAGCACACGTTTTTTTGACCAAAATGGTAAATTTCAAAAACATACCGTCTTGAGCCGTTTTTGTACCCTCTTTTGCACTCATATCAAATGGCGATGTATTGAATGGTGTAAAAAAGGAAAAATTAGAAATTTAAAGGACCATTTTTGATGGGTTATAACACACATTTTTCTGATCAAAATAATAAGTATAAAAAACTTGCCATCCTTGGCCGTTTTTGTGCCCTTTTTTGGAATCATATTAATTGACGATATGCTATCTAATGAATAGTGTATAAAAAAGCGGAAGTTATAATTTTTTAAAAATGACCATTTTTTATATGTTATAGCACACGTTTTTTTGTGTGGCTAAAATAGCAAATTTAAAAAACTTGCTATCGTTGGCAGTTTTTATCACTTTTTGTGCATTCATATCAAATGGCGATTTCCTAAATAATGAATGAGGTAAAAAAAGAAAAAATTAGAAAATTTTAAAAATGACCAATTTTAGTGGATTATAGCAAACGTTTATTTTTTGCCAAAATGACAAATCTCAAAAACTTGCCGCCGGTGGCTATTTTTGTGCAGTTTTTTGTACTCATATCAATTGAAAATGTGCTATGTAATGAATGATGTAAAAAAAGGAAAATTTAAAAATTTTGAAAAATGAACATCTTTTATGGGTTATAGCATATGTTTTTTAGCCAAAATGGCAAATTTTAAAAACTTGCCGTCGTGGGCCGTTTTTGTGCCTTTTTGTTCACTCATATCAAATTGCGATGTGCTATCTATTGAATGGTATAAAAAAAAGGAAAGTTAGAAATTTTAAAAAATGACCATTTTTGGTGGGTTATAGCACACGTTTTTTTGACCAAAATGATAAATCTCAAAAACTTGTCGTCGTTGGTCATTTTCGTGCTATTTTTTAGAATCATATCAATTGGCGATGTGCTATATAAAGAATGGCGTAAAAAAGAGGAAGTACAAATTTTGAAAAATGACCATTTTTATAGTTATATTACACGTTTTTTTGGTCGATATAGCAAATTTAAAAAACTTACTGTTGTTGGCCGTTTTCGTGACGTTTTGTGCATTCATATCAAATGGTGATTTTCTATATAATGATTTGGGTAAAAAAAGGGAAAGTTAGAAAATTTTTAAAAATGACAAATTTTAGTGGGTTATAGCAAAAGTTCATTTTTTACCAAAATGACAAATCTCAAAAACTTGCCATCGGTG
Organism: Ophiorrhiza pumila; assembly: GCA_016586305.1. Classification (NCBI taxonomy): domain Eukaryota; kingdom Viridiplantae; phylum Streptophyta; class Magnoliopsida; order Gentianales; family Rubiaceae; genus Ophiorrhiza; species Ophiorrhiza pumila. Next base: position 4,317,502 of record BLIW01000002.1, read on the forward strand.
GCTGTTTTCGTGTCGTTTTTCGCACTTATATCAATTGGCAATGTCCTATCTAATGAATGATGTAAAAAAAAGGGATAGTTAAGAATTTTGAAAAATGAACATTTTTAATGGGTAACACACGTTTTACTAGCCAAAATGAAAAATCTCAAAAACTTGCCATCTTGTGCCGTTTTTGTACCTTTTTTTTCACTCATATCAAATAGCGATGTGCTATATATTGAATAGTATAAAAAATGGAAAGTTTAAAATTTTTGAAAAATGACCATTTTTGGTGGGTTATAGTACACAATTAGCGATGTGCTATCTAGAGAATAGAGTAAACAAAATTTTTTGAAAAATGACCATTTTTGGTGGGTTATAGTATTCAATTAGCGATGTGCTATCTAGAGAATAGAGTAAACAAAAGCGGAAGTTACAAATTTTTAAAAATGATCATTTTTATAGGTTATAGCACAAATTTTTTTAGCCAAAATAGAAAAATTTAAAAAACTTGTTGTCGTTGGCCATTTTTGTGACGTTTTGTGCATTCATATCAAATGATAATTTTCTATCTAATAAATGGGGTAAAAAGAGAGAAAGTTAGAATTTTTTAAAACTAACAAATTTTAGTGGGTTATAGCAAACTTTTATTTTTGACCAAAATGACAAATTTAAAAAAATTGTCGTCGGTGACCGTTTTTGTGCCGTTTTTTGTACTCATATCAATTTGCAATGTCCTATTCTATGAATGGTATAAAAAAAGAGAAAGTTAAATTTTTTTAAAAATGAACATTTTTATGGGTTATAACACACATTTTTTTGGCCAAAATAGCAAATCTTAAAAACTTGCTGTCGTGGGGCATTTTCGTGCCTTTTTTTTACACTTATATCAAATGGTGATGTGCTATCTATTGAATGTGTAAAAATGGAAAAGTTAAAATTTTTGAAAAATGACAATTTTTAGTTGGTTATAGCACACGTTTTTTTTTGACAAAAATGATAAATTTCAAAAACTTGCTATCGTTGGCCGTTTTCATGCCTTTTTGGAATCATATCAATTGGCGATGTGCTATCTAATGAATGGTGTAAAAAAAAGTGAAAAATACAAATTTTGAAAAATGACCATTTTTTATAGGTTATAGCACACATTTTTTTGGACAAAATTGAAAATTTAAAAATACTTGTTATCGTTGGCCATTTTCTTGACTTTTTGTGTATTCAGATCATATTGAAATTTTTTTTATCTAATGAATGGGGTAAAAAAAGCAAAAGTTAGAAAATTTTAAAAAGGACCAATTTTAGTGGGTTATAGCAAATGTTTATTTTTGTCCAAAATGACAAATCTCAAAAACTTGCCATCGGTGACCATTTTTGTTCCATTTTTGGTACTCATACCAATTGGCAATGTGATATCTAATGAATTGTGTAAAAAAAGGAAAGTTAAAATTTTTAAAAAATGAACATTTTATGGGTTATAGCACACGTTTTTTTGGCCAAAATAGCAAATCTCAAAAACTTGCCATCGTTGGTCATTTTCGTGCCTTTTTTGCACTCTTATCAAATTGCGATATACTATCTATTGAATGGTGTAAAAAAAGGAAAAGTTTAAAATTTTGAAAAATAACCATTTTTTGTGTGTTATATAAAACACGTTTTTTTGACCAAAATGAGAAATCTTAAAAACTTACCGTCGTTGGCCATTTTTGTGCCGTTTTTTGAAATCATATTAATTGGCGATGTGCTATCTAATGAATGGTGTAAAAAAAGTGAAAGTTACAAATTTTGAAAAATGACCATTTTTGATAGGTTATAAAAACCATTTTTTTGAAAAAATGACAAATATAAAATACTTGCTGTCGTTGGGCGTTTTTGAGACGTTTTGTGCATTCATATCAAATGACTATTTTCTATCTAATGAATGGGGTAAATAAAAAGGGAAAGTTAGAATTTTTTAAAAATAACCAATTTTAGTGGGTTGTAGCATATATTTATTTTTAGACAAAAAGGAAAATCTCAAAAACTTGCTATGGGTGGCCATTTTCGTGCCTTTTTTTTGCTTATATTATTTGGCAATGTGCTATCTAATAAATAATGTAAAAAAGGATAAGTTAAAAATTTTGAAAAATGAACATTTTTTATGGGACCAAAAATGCAAATCTCAAAAACTTGCCGTAGTGGGCCATTTTCGTGCATTTTTTTGCACTTATATTAAATGGCGATGTGCTATCTATTGAATGGTGTAAAAAAGGGAAAAGTTAGAAATTTTGAAAAATGACAATTTTTCGTGGTTTATAGCACATGTTTTTTTTTACCAAAATGATAAGTCTCAAAAACTTGTTGTCGTTGTTTGTTTTCGTGCCGTTTTATGAAATCATATCAATTGGCGATATGCTATCTAATGAATGGTGTAAAAAAAGAGAAAGTTACAAATTTAGAAAAATGACCATTTTTATATGATATAGTACACATTTTTTTGGCCAAAATAGAAAATTTAAAAAACTTGCTGCCATTGGCCATTTTGTGATGTTTTGTGCAATCATATCAAATGGCGATTTTCTATTTAATGAATGGGGTAAAAAAGGGAAAGTTAGAAATTTTTAAAAATGATCAATTTTAGTGTGTTATAGTAAATGTTTATTTTTGGCCAAAATGACAAATCTCAAAAACTTGCCGTTATTGGCCATTTTCGTGCCTTTTTTGTACTCATACAAATTGGAAATTTTGCTATCTAATGAATGGTGTAAAAAAATAAAAAGTTAAAATTTTTGAAAAATGAACTTTTTTTATTGGTTTTAACACATGTTATTTTGTCCAAAATGGCAAATCTCAAAAACTTACCGTTGTGAGCCGTTTCTGTGCCTTTTTTGCACTCATATCAAATGTCGATGTGTTATCTATTGAATGGTGTAAAAAAAGAAAAAGTTAGAAATTTTGAAAAATGACCATTTTTGGTTGGTTATAGCACACGTTTTTTTGACCAAAATGATAAGTCTCAAAAACTTGCTGTCATTGACTGTTTTCTTTAGCATTTTTTGGAATCATATCAATTGACGATGTGCTATCTAATGAAAAATGTAAAAAAAGTGGAAGTTATAAATTTTGAAAAATGACCATTTTTCACAGGTAATAGAACACATTTTTTTGGGAAAAATAGCAAATTTTAAAAACTTGTTGTCGTTGGCCATTCTCCTGATGTTTTGTGCATTCATATGAAATGGCGATTTTCTATCTAATGAATGGGGTAGAAAAATTGAAAGTTAGAAATTTTTAAAAATGACAAATTTTAGAGGGTTATAGAAAACGTTTATTTTTGGCCAAAACGACAATTCTCAAAAACTTGCCGTTGTAGCCATTGTTCGTGACGTTTTTTGTACTCATATCATTTGGAAATGTGCAATCTAATGAATGATGTAAAAAAATGGAAAGTTAAAATTTTTGAAAAATGAACATTTTATATGTGTTATAGCACACGTTTTTTTTGCCAAAATGGCTAATCTCAAAAACTTGCCACTGTTGGCCATTTTTGTGCCTTTTTTTGCACTCATATCAAATTACGATGTGCTATCTATTGAATGGTGTGAAAAAATAGAAAGTTAAATTTTTTAAAAAATGACAATTTTTGGTGGGTTATAACACACGTTTTTTCGACCAAAATGATTAATCTCAAAAACTTGCCGTTGTTGGATGTTTTCTTGCCATTTTTTAGAATCATATCAATTGGCGATGTGCTATTTAAAGAATAGTGTACGAAAAAGCGGAAGTTACAAATTTTGAAAAATGACCATTTTTGATAGGTTATAGCACACGTTTTTGGCCAAAAAAGAAAATTTAAAAAACTTGTTGTCGTTGGCCGTTTTCGTGACATATTATGCATTCATATCAAATGACGATTTTCTATCTAATGAATTGGGTACAAAAAGGGAAAATAAGAAAATTTTAAAAATGACCAATTTTAGTGGGTTATAGCAAACGTTTATTTTTGGCCAAAATGACAAATCTCAAAAACTTGCCTTTGGTGGCCATTTTCGTGCCCCTTTTTTGTACTCATACCAATTGGCAATTTGCTATCTAATGAATGGTGTAAAAAAAGGGAAAGTTTAAAATTTTGAAAACTGAACATTTTTTATGGGTTATAATACACGTTTTTTTGGCCAAAATGGCATCTCAAAAACTTGCCGTCGTGAGCCATTTTCGTACCTTTTTTAGCACTCATATCAAATGTCGATATGCTATTTATTGAATGGTGTAAAAAAGGGAAAGTTAGAAATTTTGAAAAATGACCATTTTTGGTGGGTTTGTAGCACACGTTTTTTTGACCAAAATGATAAGTTTAAAAAACTTGCAGTCGTTGGCCGTTTTCTTGCCGTATTTTGGAATAATATCAATTGATGATGTACTATCTAATTAAAAATGTAAAGAAAAGCAGAAGTTACAAATTTTGAAAAATGACCATTTTTTATAGGGTTATAGAACATATTGTTTTGGCAAAAATAGCAAATTTAAAAAACTTGTTGTTGTTTACCATTTCATGACGTTTTGTGCATTCACATAACGAAATGGCAAACAACAAGTTAGAAATTTTTAAAAATGAGAAATTTTAGTGGGTTGTAGCAAACTTTTATTTTTGGTCGAAGTGACAAATTTCAAAAACTTGCCGTCGGTGGCCGTTTTCGTGACATTTTTTGTACTCATATCAATTAGAAATGTGCTCTCTAATGAATGGTGTAAAAAAAGGGAAAGTTAAAAATTTTGACAAATTAACATTTATAGGTTATAGCACTCGTTTTTTCAGCCAAAATGGCAAATTTCAAAAACTTTCTGTCGTGATCCATTTTCGTGCCTTTTTTTTGCATTCATATCAAATGGCAATGTGCTATCTATTGAATGGTGTAAAAAAAGAGAAGGTTTGAAATTTTAAAAAATGACCATTTTTGGTGCACACGATTTCGACCAAAATGATAAATCTCAAAAACTTGCCGTCGTTGGATGTTTTCGTGCCATGTTTTAGAATCATATCAATTGTCGATGTGCTATCTAAAGAATAGTGTAAAAAAAGCGAGAGTTACAAATTTTGAAAAATGATCATTTTTTATACGTTATAGCACACGTTTTTTGGCCAAAAAAGAAAATTTAAAAAACTTGCTGTCGTTGGTCATTTTCATGACGTTTTGTGCATTCATATCAAATGGCGATTGTCTATCTAATGAATGGGTAAAAAAGGGAAAAATTAGAAAATTTAAAAAAATGATCAATTTTAGTGGGTTATAGCAAACGTTTATTTTTGGCAAAAATGACAAATCTCAAAAACTTGCGTTCGGTGGCAATTTTCGTGCTGTTTTTGTACTCGTACCAATTTGATATTTTCTATCTTATACATGGTGTAAAAAAAAGGGAAAATTCAAAATTTTGAAAAATGAACATTTTTGATGGAATATTACACGTTTTTTTGGCCAAAATGGCAAATCTCAAAAACTTACTGTCGTGAGCCATTTTTGTGCCTTTTTTTGCACTTAGATCAAATATTGACGTGCTATCTATTGAATGGTTTAAAAAAAGGGAAAGTTAAAAATTTTGAAAAATGACCATTTTTGGTGGGTAAGCACATGTTTTTTTTACCACAATGATACGTCTCAAAAACTTGCCGTCGTTGGCTATTTTCTTGCCTTTTTTGAATTATATTAATTGGTGATGTGCTATCTAATGAAAACTGTAAAGAAAAGCGGAAGTTACAAATTTTGAAAAATGACCATTTTTTATAGGTTATAGAACACGTTTTTTATTTTGGGAACCGATCTTATACTAATATAGGGCAATATACGGTGCTGGATATACCCAACACACCGTTACATGAGTGAAAGCAATAACTTTGGAGTACTACTCCATTATATGATTTGGGAAATGCAATATGCATTAGGGAATTGAGAAACGGTCTACACTGGTCTAGATGGACCAAAGTAGAGATTTCTACATACCCAAGCGTCAAGTCAAAACAAGATGTACATTCTAAGTATATGTTCTAGTGTGAGTGACTATATCAACTGATGTGGAATCTTTTGCCACTAGCAATCAGCTGTGTTTTCCCTTTGAAGGATCACTGGCCAAACCAAGTCAATCAATCCTTACCATTTAACCTATTAGAATCACGAAAGCAAAGGAAGCCCTTAATCAGTTAAGCAGTATACAATCCTCAACAATCGTCCCAATCCACTCCACTAGGCAATCAAACCTACTAAGCAGCTCATTAGCAAACTGTCGTCCTAATCCACTACCTGTTGTATCAATAGAAAGCCACAACAGGGCTGCGCTAGTGCAATGTGAAGATTTCACCATACACCAATTTCTCCCATTCCAGAATTAACTTGCACCAAAACATCTCCAAAGGCCAAACGCAGCAAGATACCATTGCATTATCTCCACCCCTATCATACCAGAATTCCAGACAACCCACCATGTTCATAAAACCTTACGCAATTACATATAGTCAATGCATCCCTCAAGATCTCCAGAATCAAGCACATGATAACTCAACATGCTCATAGGCCACACTGATCAAAGCCAACAAATCTGGAGCCAAGTCTTTGCCTTTTCTTACTTACACTGTCACCTTAACATGCTATCGCTCAGTCTGAAATCCAGTTACCATTCTCCACATAGCAAGTGATCTTTTTCCTCTCTCTGAGTTTCCTATCTGACTTGGGATTTTCATTCGATCTGGAACTAAAATTTGCATTTTCCTCCTCTTGATTGGTTTCTATTTTTTCTCCAGCTTTGGATGGATTTCTATCAGCAAACCATTATCAATGGACGTTTCCTCTTCATTAATAAAGTCATCTTGCTCCTCCTTCTCTAATTCTGTAATCAGAGCCTTTAAATTAGAGTGGGAGTTAGCTTTGTGTACTTTAGGAATTTCTATATGTGATCTAGCTTGAGGTGATATAGCATAAACCACATTGATGGACTCATTCATCAGCTCCAAATCATTGTTCTGATGTACCTGGATTTCACCAACAACATTGTCCGTTGTTTGTCTCTGATTTAGTTTTCTCTTTTCCTCACTTGAATTGGGACAAAACACCACTGCCTAAGCCTTTAATTTTTTGGAAACCTCAGGCATATTCATATGCTCTTATTCAATTACAAGACATATTTCCTCTTGAATGCCTGTTGCTTCCTTGTTCGTGGTCTCCATATCCTTCTCTACCCCTGAGACCAATGCAATAGATCCCACGGTAGCTTGCTAATAGGATGTCGATGGAACATCAAATTCAGAAACTTGAATGAATTTTGTTGAGGCTATCACTGATTTTCCTTTACTACTTTGGCATTCTGCAGTTTTGTTTTTGTTGAATATCTCTTGAAGTGATTGTTGTGGGATTTTAGATTGAGTCAGGCAACTTTTCTTTTGAATCCAGACTTGCTTTTGTCGATTCTTTCCTTCTAATTGGCTCATATCTTCAATGTTATGCTTGCACTCCAATGATTGGTGTCCCAGTTTGTAGCATTTGGTGCAGTAGTTAGGTTTTTCCTCAACCTGAATTGATTGCCACATACCTTTATCTCCTTTGTTAATCCATACACGTTCTAGGAGTTCCTTGGAGATGTTAGCTTCTACACAAACTCTCGCTACGCTTGGGCGTATGGTTTGAAATGCTGCGGCAGTGGCCATATCCGTCTTCAGTGGTTTCCCAACGGCACTTGCAAGAGTGAACATGATCTTCTTGTTAAAACAATGTAACGACAGAAGTGGAGAGTTAATCCATATAGGCACAATTGATGATTCGATTTCGGGGCTAAAGTCAGTGGACCATTTGAATATCTATGCGGTAAATCCCTAGAACGACCATGACTATTTCAGCTACATCCTTTGGAAGTCAACCTTTAATTCAAACCTAAATACTATGTGCTGTGAATCGATTAGACCAACAAAGCATAAACCTTTGAAACATGCAGCAAGTATTTCTTTACGAATTATCACCATTGCAGATCTCCCCAATAAAAATTTCCTGATTAGAGTGAATTTGAGGGGATCAGCATGGACATTTTCTTCGGTAGCTGAGAGGAAGATTGATGGTTCCCCCTTGTGAGTTTCGAGAGGGCTTGCTTGAGTCCGCACTTGTTCTGAGAATAAGGTTGAAACTGTGGGAGTGCTGTTAGGGGCATAGCTGTTGGATTTTGAGGTAGATCCATTGAGGACATCTCTGAAAGATTAGCTAACATCAGCCGTAGGCTAAGTTGCCACCATAGGAGGAGGTATAGGTTATCTAAAGTGAAGGGCCGAGTTTTAGTGTCGGTTGTAGAGAGAAGTGAGACTAAGTTGTAGCACAAGTTTTTTTTGGCCAAAATAACCAGTTATAGAACACGTTTTTTTGGCAAAAATAGAAAATTTTAAAAAAACTTGCCGTCGTTGGTCATTCTCGTGACGTTTTGTGCATTCACATCAAATGACGATTTTCTCTCTAATGATTGGGGGTAGAAAAAGGGAAAGTAAAATTTTCTTAAAAATGACAAATTTTAGTGGGTTATAGCAAACATTTACTTTTGGCTAAAACGACAAATCTCAAAAATTGCTGCCGGTGGCCAATTTCGTGACATTTTTTGTACTCATATCAATAAGAAATGTGCTATCTAATGAATAGTGTAAAAAAGGGAAAGTTAAAACATTTGAAAAATTAACATTTTTATGGGTTATAGCACACGTTTTTTTAGCCAAAATGGCAAATTTCAAAAAACTTGCCTTAGTGGGATTTTTTCATGCCCTTTTTTGCACTCATATCAAATGGCAATGTGCTATATATTGAATGGTGTAAAAAATGGAAAGTTAAAATTTTGAAAAATGACTATTTTTAGGGGCAGAATTCATTTCGAGAACTTTAAACGATCAACCTGCTCACCTCCCTTCTTTCCATTTCCCCAGAAACTGCCCACAAATTTCTCATCTTGCATACGTAGATGACCTTATGATTTTCACTTCAGGCCATCAAAAATCCCTTAAACATATTATGGCTAGTTTAAAGCTCTATGAAAATGTATCAGGTCAAAAAGTTAATGCAACTAAAAGTTCTTTCCTGGTACATCACTTAATTGACAGAGGCAAAAGACATATTGTAGCGAAAATCACTAAATTTCATTATGAAAATTGTCCTGTCAAATATTTAGGTCTCTTTCTATACTATGGAAGAAACAAATTTAGCTACTATGAACCCATTATAAAAAACACTCTTTTTAGAATCAGTTTATGGAGCGGGAAATTTCTTTCATCAGGGGGCAGAATTACACTTATCAACTCGGTTCTTATGGCTATGCCAATTCATATCCTTCTTGCTTCGAACCCCCCTAAGAGAGTTTTACATAAACTAGAATCTGGTTTTGCAAACTTTCTATGGGGAACAGAAAATAATAAACCAAAGCACCATTGGATTGCATGGAAGAAGTTGTGTGTTCCCACACAAGAAGGAGGTTTAGGCTTCAGATCTTTATCCGACATCTACACAGCGTCTACCTTCAAACTCTGGTGGAGATTTAAAGAACAAAAATCCTTATGGGCAAAATTCTTAGTGGCTAAATATTTACAGCCCAACACTCCAAAACACGAGTCAAGAACTTGGAACAGAATGAGATCCTCATCACATGTCATTGAACCTTACATTCTGTCCCAAAACCACCTAACAAATGGGGATCAACTTAACTACATTTGGAGTCTTACCAACACAGGAAAATTCACCTTTAAATCTGCTTACTTGGCAGCATCTTTCCGGTTGCAAAATCAATGGTGCTTTGGAAAACAAATATGGAATCCTATAATCTCTTTAAAACTGTCATTCTTTATGGTTAGGCTGCTTAAAGCGTTGTTGCCAATTGGTGATATCATGCACAAATTCAATATTCATGGCCCATTTAAATGCTTATGTTGTCAATCAGGTTTTGACTCTATTAATCATGTTTTCATTAATTCTGAAATTCCCTTACAGGTTTGGATTTCCTTCGGTAGTGAGATAGGCATATATATATCCCTACTAATCCGCCAAACTTAAATTCTTTCCTATCTTATTGGTGGTCACAGCTAGGGAAAAACAAACTAAATAGACTCATCACACAAATCCTACCTTCAATCATCTGCTGGGAAATATGGAAAGCGAGAAATAGATGGCGCTATTTGAGGAGGAAAAAATACAATTTCAAAAAGATCCAAAAGTCTTCCTTTCATTTTCTTAAATCTGCAGTAGCAACCTACATGAATGACTTAAACTGGAACTCCTTCGCTTGGACGGAATTTTGGAACAATATTGCGTCCAATACAAGGAAAACTTTCACGTCTTACATTAAATGGCATCCTTCCATTGAAAACCAGTTTAAATTAAATATCCATGGTTTCATAAAATGCAATAATATTGGACTGGGTGGTGGCATTTTAAGAGATTACAAAAGCAACATGATTTTAGCTTTCCTATTTATATCAGATTCTACTAATCTTGTTTGCCAAGAGCAGGTCATAATTGAGGCAGCTGTGCTGGGGATCAAAGCCTGTAAACAACAGGGAATTTCTCAACAATTATGGATGGAAACGAACTCAAAGAATCTAATTTCATGGTTGGAAAATAAAGATAGAAGGCCTTGGAAGATAAGAGAACAACTGGAGCAGCTCTTCAGTGATATTCCTCAATCTCAATGGTCCCTCTGTCCAAAAGCGGCAAATTCAGCAGCGTTACTACTGGCAAAATCAGCGGAAACTAGCCCAAATCAGTTAATCTATTCAGAAGCACAACTACATCAAAAAATAAGGAATGTGATAAGATGGGAAAGGCTAGGGCTCCCATACATCACTACATCAGGTTTCAAACCTTCATAAGATATGTCGAACAGTCATACATACAAGTCACGAGGTCACAGGCTGCTGATGTTAGGCCTGCTTACCTCACAAAATTCGTGTACAGTTTATTTAATGGCTGCCGATGTTAGGCCATACACACACTCATGTTTTGATGTTTTGATGACTGTGGACATTTTTGAGATCCTTTCATCACGCAGGGTAAAACATTAGTTAGGGCAGACCTTCATATTAAACTGTATCTTTTCATTTGCTAATGTAAAGGAGGAAGTACTTAGTATTTCTTTTTCAAGCTTTAAGTCAATTACTCCAATGTAAGGGAGGAGTTATCCCCATTTATAATTTTTCACGTGTACTAATGGTGTGGTTAAATCCGCCATTGACTTTTGTAAACTTATTACTATCAATAAAATAGGGAGTGGCGCCCCCCCCGCAAATGGGATGATTAGCCAAGCAAAAAAAAAGTAGGTTATAGCACAAGTTTTTTTGACCAAAATGATAAAATTCAAAAACTTGTCATCGTTTAAAATTTTTGTGCCATTTTTTTGAATCATATCAATTGGTTGTGTGTTATCTAATGAAAGGTGTAAGAATGGAAGATATAAATATTAAAAAATTACAATTTTTTTATACGTTATAGCGCACATTTTTTTCGCAAAAATAGCAAATTTAAAAAACTTGCTGCCATTGGCCATTCTCGTGACGTTTTCTGCATTCTCATCAAATGGCGATTTTCTATCTAATGAATGGGGTAAAAAATGGAAAAGTTAGAAAATTTTAAAAACGACAAATTTTTGAGGTTTGTAGCAATCGTTTTTTGGAAAAATCGACAAATCTTAAAAACTTGCCGTCGGTGGCCGTTGTTCGTGCCTTTTTTGTACTCATATCAATTGGAAATGTGCTATCTAATGAGTGGTGTAAAAAAAAGGGAAAGTTTAAAATTTTGAAAAATTAACATTTTATGTGTTATAGCACACGTTTTTTTTGCAAAAATGGCAAATCTCAAAATCTTACTGTCGTCGTCCATTTTAATGCCTTTTTTGGCACTCATTAAATTGCGATGTGCTATCTATTGAATGGTGTGAAAAATGGAAAGTTAGAAATTTTGAAAAATGACCATTTTTGGTGGGTTATAGCACACGTTTTTCGACCAAACTGATAAATCTCAAAAACTTTCCATCGTTGGATGTTTTTGTGCCGGTTTTAAGAATCATATCAATTGGTGATGTGTTATCTAACGAATAACGTAGAAAAGCAAAAACTACAAATTTTGAAAAATGACCATTTTTGATAGGTTATAGCAAGCGTTGTTTTGGCCAAAATAGAAAATTTAAAAAACTCACTGTCGTTGGCCGTTTTCGTGACGTTTTGTGCATTAATTTCAAATTGCGATTTTCTATATAATGAATGGGATAAAAATAGAAAAAGTTAGAAAATTTTAAAAATGACTAATTTTAAAGGGTTATAGTAAACGTTTATTTTTGGCCAAAATGGCAAATCTCAAAAACTTGCTGTCAGTGGCCATTTTCGTGCCTTTTTTTGTACTCATACAAATTGGAAATTTACTATCTAATGAATAGTGTAAAAAAGAAAAAGTTAAATTTTTTGAGAAATGAACTTTTTTATGGGTTTAGAACACGTTTTTTTGGCAAAAATGGAAAATCTGAAAAATTTACCGTAGTGGGCCATTTTTGTGCCTTTGTTTGCACTCATATCAAATTACGATGTGCTATCTATTGAATGGTGTAAAAAATGGAAAGTTTGAAATTTGTAAAATGAGCATATTTGGTGGGTTATATCACACGTTTTTTTGACCAAAATGATAACTCTCAAAAACTTGCCATCGTTGGTTGTTTTAGTGTCGTTTTTTGGAATCATATTAACTGGCGATATGCTATCTAATGAAAGGTGTAAAAAATCAGAAGTTTTAAATTTTGAAAAATGACCATTTTTATAGGTTATAGCACACGTTTTTTTGGCAAAAATAGATAATTTAAAAAACTTGCTGTCGTTGGCTATTTTGTGATGTTTTTTGTATTCATATCAAATGAAAATTTTCTATTTAATGAATGGTGTAAAAAAGTGAAGGATAGAAATTTTTAAAAATGATCAATTTTAGTGGGTTATAACAAATGTTTATTTTTGGCCAAAACGGCAAATCTGAAAAACTTGCCATCGTTGGCATTTTTTGTGCCTTTTTTGCACTCATATCAAATTGTGATGTGCTATCTATTGAATGGTATGAAAAAATTGAAAGTTGAAAAATTTTTAAAATGACCATTTTTGGTGGGTTATAGTACACGTTTTTTCGACCAAAATGATAAATCTCAGAAACTTGCCATCGTTTGACGTTTTCGTGTCGTTTTTTCGAATCATATCAATTGGTGATGTGTTATCTGAAGAATAGCGTAAAAAAAGCGGAAGTTACAAATTTTGAAAAATGACCATTTTTTATAGGTTATAGCACACCTTTCTTTGGCCAAAATAGAAAATTTAAAAACTTGCTATCGTTGGCCGTTTTCGTGATGTTTTGTGCATTCATTTCAAATGACGATTTTCTATCTAATGAATGGGGTAAAAAAAGAGAAAGTTAGAAAATTTTAAAAATGACCAATTTTTATGGGTTATAGTAAACATTTATTTTTGGCCAAAATGTCAAATCTCAAAAACTTGCCGTATTTGGCCATTTTCATGCCTTTTTTTGTACTTCATACATTGGAAATTTTCTATCTAATGAATGGTGTAAAAAAACAAAAAGTTAAAATTTTGAAAAATGAACTTTTTTGATGGGTTTAGAACATGCTTTTTTTGGCAAAAATAGAAAATCTCAAAAACTTGCCGTAGTGGGCCGTTTTCGTGCATTTTTTTGCACTCAATATCAAATGGCGATTTTCTATCTATCGAATAGTATAAAAAAAGGAAAGTTAAAAATTTTGTAAAATGACCATTTTTGGTGGGTTCTATCATACGTTTTTTTTGACAAAAATGATAATTCAGAAAAACTTACCATCTTTGGCTGTTTTAGTGCCATGTTTGGAAATCATATTAATTGGCGATATTCTATCTAATGAATGGTGTAAAAAAAGAGGAAGTTATAAATTTTGAAAAATGACCATTTTTTATAGGTTATAGCACACATTTTTTTGGCAAAAATAGCAAATTTAAAAAATTTGTTATCGGTTGCCATTTTGTGACGTTTTGTGCATTCATATCAAATGGCTATTTTCAATTTAATGAATAGGGTAAAAAAAATGGAAAGTAAGAAATTTTTAAAAATGACCAATTTTAGTGATGCAAACATTTATTTTTGGCCAAAACGGAAAATTGCAACAACTTGCCATCGTTGGCATTTTTCGTGCCTTTTTTTGTACTCATACCAATTGGAAATGTTCAATCTAATGAATGATGTGAAAAAAAGAAAAGTTAAAATTTTTGAAAAATGAAAATTTTTATGGGTTATAGCACACGTTTTTTCAGCCAAAATGACAAAAGGAAAGTTAGAAATGGCGATGTGCACTTATATCAAATGGCGAAGTGCACACCTTTTTTTGCACTTATATCAAATGGCGAAGTGCACACCTTTTTTTGCACTTATATCAAATGGCGATGTGCTATCTATTGAATAGTATAAAAAAGGGAAAGTTAGAAATTTTGTAAAATGACCATTTTTGGTGGGTTATATCACACCTTTTTTTTAACCAAAATGATAACTTTCAAAAATTTGCCATCGTTGGCTATTTTAGTGCCGTTTTTTGGAATCATATTCAATTGGCGATGTGCTATCTAATGAAATGAGTAAAAAAGTGAAAGTTATACATTTAAAAAAATGATCATTTTTTATAGGTTATAGCACACATTTTTTTTGGCAAAAATAGCAATATTTAAAAACTTGCTGTCGTTGGCCATTCTCGTGACATTTTGTGCATTCATATTAAATGGCAATGTGCTATCTATTGAATGGTGTAAAAAAGGGGAAGGTTTGAAATTTAGAAAAATGACTATTTTTGGTGAGTTATAGCACACGTTTTTTTGACCAAAATAATAAATCTCAAAAACTTGCCATCGTTAGATGTTTTCTTGCCATTTTTTTATAATCATATCAATTGGCGATGTGCTATATAAAAAATAGTGTAAAAAAAGCAAAAGTTACAAATTTTGAAAAATGACCATTTTTAATAGGTTATAGCACACGTTTTTTGGCCAAAAAGAAAATTTAAAAAACTTGCTGTCGTTGGTCGATTTCGTGATGTTTTGTGCATTCATATCAAATGGAGATTGTCTATCTAATGAATGGGTAAAAAAGGGAAAAATTAGAAAATTTTAAAAATGACCAATTTTAGTGGGTTATAGCAAACATTTATTTTTGGCCAAAACGACAAATTTCAAAAACTAACCGTTGGTGGTCATTTTTGTTCTATTTTTTGTACTCATATCAATTGAAAATGTGCTATCTAATGAATGGTGTAAAAAAAGGGAAAGTTCAAATTTTTGAAAAATGAACATTTTTATGGCTTATAGCACACGTTTTTTGGCAAAAATTGACAAATCTCAAAAACTTGCCGTCGTGGATCGTTATCGTACCATTTTTTACACTCATATCAAATTGCGATGTGCTATCTATTGAATAGTGTGAAAAAAATGAAAAATTAAAATTTTTGAAAAATGACTATTTTTGGTGGGTCATAGCACACGATTATTCGTCCAAAATGATAAATCTCAAAAACTTGCCGCCGTTGGATGTTTTCGTGCCAGTTTATAGAATCCTATCAGTTGGTGATGTGCTATCTAAAGAATAGCGTAATTTTTTTAAAAAAAAATTGGAAAATTGATGACCATTTTTGATAAGTTTTTTTGGCCAAAATAGCAAATTTAAAAACTTGCTATCGTTGGCCATTCTCGTGACATTTTGTGCATTCATATCCAATGGCGATTATCTATCAAGTGAATGGGGTAAGAAAAGGAAAAGGTAGTAATTTTTTAAAATTACAAATTTTAGTGGGTTATAGAAAACATTTATTTTTGGCCAAAATGACAAATCTAAAAAACTTTCCGTCATTGTCCGTTATTCGTGCCGTTTTTTTGTACTAATATCAATTGAAAATGTGATATCTAATAAATGGTGAAAACAAAGGAAAATTTTAAAATTTTGAAAAATTAATATTTTTTATGGGCAATGGCACACGTTTTTCTGACCAAAATGATAAATCTCTTAAACTTTCCATCGTTGGACGTTTTCGTGCCGCTTTTTAGAATCATCTCAATTGGTGATGTGTTATCTAAAGAATAGTGTTAAAAAAACGGAAGTTACAATTTTTTAAAAAAGACTATTTTTGATAGGCTATAGCACACGTTTTTGTGCCAAAATAGAAAATTTAAAAAACTTGTTGTCGTTGGCCGTTTTTGTGATGTTTTGTGCATTCATATCAATTGATGATTTTCTATCTAAAGAATGGGGTAGAAAAAGGGGAAGTTAGAAAGTTTTAAAAATGAGAAATTTTAGTGGGTTGTAGCAAACGTTTATTTTTGGCCAAAACGACAAATCTCAAAAACTTACGGTCGGTGCGCGTTTTCCTGACATTTTTTGTACTCATATCAATTAGAAATGTGCTATCTAATGAATGGTGTAAAAAAGGGAAAGTTAAAATTTTTGAAAAATTAACATTTTTTATGGGTTATAGCACACGTTTTTTTTTGGCAAAAATAGCAAATTTAAAAAACTTGCTGTCGTTGGCCATTCTCGTGACATTTTGTGCATTCATATCCAATGGCGATTATCTATCAAATTAATGGGGTAGGAAAAGGAAAAGTTAGTAATTTTTAAAAATTACAAATTTTAGTGGGTTATAGAAAACATTTATTTTTGGCCAAAATGCCAAATCTAAAAAACTTGCCGTCGGTGGCCGTTATTCGTGCCGTTTTTTGTAGTAATATCAATTGAAAATGTGCTATCTAATGAATGGTGCAAACAAAGGGAAAATTTAAAATTTTGAAAAATTAATATTTTTTACGGGCAATGGCACACGTTTTTTTGACCAAAATGATAAATCTCTTAAACTTTCCATCGTTGGACATTTTCGTGCCACTTTTTAGAATCATCTCAATTGATGATGTGTTATCTAAAGAATAGTGTTAAAAAAATGGAAGTAACAATTTTTAAAAAAAGACTATTTTTGATAGGCTATACCACACGTTTTTGTGCCAAAATAGAAAATTTAAAAAACTTGTTGTCGTTGGCCGTTTTCGTGATGTTTTGTTCATTCATATCAAATGACGATTTTCTATCTAAAGAATGGGGTAGAAAAAGGGAAAGTTAGAAATTTTAAAAAATGAGAAATTTTAGTAGGTTGTAGCAATCGTTTATTTTTGGCCAAAACGACAAATCTCAAAAACTTACCATCGGTGGCAGTTTTCGTGACATTTTTTGTACTCATATCAATTAGAAATGTGCTATCTAATGAATTGTGTAAAAAAGGGAAAGTTAAAATTTTTGAAAAATTAACATTTTTTATGGTTTATAGCACACGTTTTTTCAGCCAAAATGGCAAATTTCAAAAACTTTCCGTTGTGGTCCATTTTCGTGCCTTTTTTTGTACTCATGTCAAATGGCAATGTGCTATCTAATGAATGGTGAAAAAAAAGAGAAAGTTAAAAAGGCATGAAAATGGACCATAAACGACAAATCTCAAAAACTTGCCGTCGTGGGTCGTTTTCGTACCATTTTTTGCTGTCGTTGGCCATTCTCGTGTAGCTCACGTTTTTTTGGCCAAAATTGCAAATTTAAAAAACTTGCTGTCGTTGGCCATTCTAGTGACATTTTGTGCATTCATATCGAATAGCGATTTTCTATCAAATGAATGGGGTAGAAAGAGGAAAATTTAGTAATTTTAAAAAATTACAAATTTTAGTGGGTTATAGCAAACATTTATTTTTGGCCAAAATGACAAATCTAAAAAACTTGCCATCGGTGGCCGTTATTCGTGTTCCTTTTGTACTCGTATCAATTGAAAAAGTGCTATCTAATGAATGGAGCAAACAAAGGGAAAGTTTAAAATTTTGAAAAATTAATATTTTTTATGGGTTATGGCACACGTTTTTTCGACCAAAATGATAAATCTCTTAAACTTTCCACCGTTGGACGTTTTCGTACCGCTTTTTAGAATCATCTCAATTGGTGATGTGTTATCTAAAGAATAGTGTTAAAAAAATGGAAGTTACAATTTTTTAAAATAGACCATTTTTGATAGGCTATAGCACACGTTTTAGTGCCAAAATAGAAAATTTTAAACACTTGTTGTCGTTGGCCGTTTCGTGATGTTTTGTGCATTCATATCAAATGACGATTTTCTATCTAAAAAATGGGGTAGAAAAAGGGAAGTTAGAAATTTTTAAAAATGAGAAATTTTAGTGGGTTGTACCAAGCGTTTATTTTTGGCCAAAACGACAAATCTCAAAAACTTACCGTCGGTGGCCGTTTTTGTGACATTTTTTGTACTCATATCAATTAGAAATGTGCTATCTAATGAATTGTGTATAAAAAGGGAAAGTTAAAATTTTTGAAAAATTAACATTTTTTATGGGTTATAGCACACATTTTTTTAGTCAAAATGGCAAATATTCAAAAACTTTCCGTTGTGGTCCATTTTCGTGCTTTTTTTTGCACACATATCAAATGGCAATGTGCTATCTATTGAATGGTGTAAAAAAGGGAAAGTTAAAATTTTTGAAAAATGAACATTTTTTATGTGTTATAGCACACGTTTTTTTGACAAAAATGACAAATCTCAAAAACTTGCCGTCGTGGGTCGTTTTCGTACCATTTTTTAGAATCATATCAATTGGCGATGTGCTATCTAAAGAATAGTGTAAAAAAAGCGAAAATTACAAATTTTGAAAAATTACCATTTTTGATAGGTTATAGCTCACATTTTTTGGCCAAAAAAAAAACTTAAAAAACTTGCTGTTGTTGGTCGTTTTCGTGATGTTTTGTGCGTTCATATCAAATGGCGATTGTCTATCTAATGAATGGGTAAAAAAGGGAAAAATTAGAAAATTTTAAAAATAACCAATTTTAGTGGGGTTATAGCAAAGGTTTATTTTTGGCAAAAACGACAAATTTCAAAAACTTACCTTCGGTGGCCGTTTTTGTTCTATTTTTTGTACTCATATCAATTGGAAATGCACTATCTAATGAATGGTGTAAAAATAGCGAAAGTTAAAATTTTGAAAAATGACCATTTTTTGTGGGTCATAGCACACGTTTTTTCGACCAAAATGATAAATATCACAAAATTGCCGTCATTGGATGTTTTCGTGCCGATTTTTAGATTCCTATCAATTGGTGATGTGTTATTTAAAGAATAGCGTAATTTTTTTATAAATTTTTTAAAATTAATGACCATTTTTGATAAGTTGTAGCACACATTTTTTTTTGAAAATGCACTTACATTTAATTGTTGGGCAAAATATGGTGCTGGATTTACCCAAACGCACCACTACAAAAGTAAACGTGATAAGTTGCAAGTTTTTTTTGGTCAAAATAGAAAATTTAAAAAACTTGCTGTCATTGGCCATTCTCGTGACATTTTGTGCATTCGTATCCAATGCGATTTTCTATCAAATGAATAGGGTAGAAAGAGGAAAAGTTAGTAATTTTTAAAAATTACAAATTTTAGTGGGTTATAGCAAACATTTATTTTTGGCCAAAATCAAAAATCTAAAAAACTTGCCGTCGGTGGCCGTTATTCGTGCCGTTTTTTGTACTTATATCAATTGAAAAAGTGCTATCAAATGAATGGTGCAAACAAAGGGAAAGTTTAAAATTTTGAAAAATTAATATTTTTTATGGGTTATGGCACTGATAAGTCGGTCTTGTACCGACTTAAATGCTCTATTTTGATAGACTTTCGCATGGAATAACTTGTGAATCAATGCTTCATTACCTGACTTATGTGCCATATTGATTAGAATTGTATATTATGGAGATTGGCTTGAGTGCTGGGAATTTAGTGGCAAAGTGATGCATTTCGAGACACACTCAGCCATTAGTGCTTTCAAGTCCACAATTCACTATTCACTCAAGTCACAACTCTCTCAAGTCACAAATCACTATTCACAAGTCACACACCATGAAAATCCCAGCACACAACTCACACTCACATGGTCTCCTTCACCTCACAAGTCCACACACTCACACACCATACATGCACATACTCACACCTGCACGCACATTGCACGGTGCGGGCGCAAGAGGCGCCCGCACCACTCACACATTACACGGTGCGGCCGCACCACACACACACATACACGTGCGCCCGCACCACTCACACCATACACATGCACATTTTATTATTTTTCCTTTCATGCATTTTCATGTGTTCACATTTTTATACATTCTTTGCTCACTTCACCATTTGCACACTTGCACATACACTACTCCCTCAACCTTTGCATATGGCACACACAAACTTAAGCTCACACAAGCAAAGCATATGACATGCCTTTCTCACGGGCTCTAACTGTTTGATTAAATGCTTTGAATATTCTTAACTGTTAAGACTTGACTTTAACACATGTCCTCACTTCAGTTCTATCTCATGTTTGTAGACACGTGGCGGCAAGGAAACTTCCAGGAATCTTTCGGGACAAATCAGCAAGGGAAGACTATAAAAGGAAAAAAAAATCGCTAAAGCAAGAGGCTGGATTTTGGGGAAGAAATCAATTCACTAAGAGAAAATCTGAGAGGAAATCTGAGAGCCCTAGAGCATAATTTCTATTCTGTAATCATGGGATATCAGCCGATCAATATGATCGGCTAAGTTCTTAGTGTTGCTTTGAGGGGTCAATTGTATGGATTTGATCTTGTTTGAGACATTTGTTTAGATATCTATCTGAAAAACTATTTCATGTTCATAATTTTGCACTTGTTATGTTTGATGATTTGCACTCTAGATTAACTTCACATTTAGGTCTGCGGTACCCACTGAGGTTGGTGTGAATAGTCCAAGGGCAATCAATCATGACATGAGTTGATTGTGAACATGCATATATGGATCTTAGGTCTTGTGAGACTTTGCGATCTTGACTGTGCGGTACCCACTGACAGTTAATATCAATCCTTCGCGTAGGTCTACGAGAGTTCTTGTAGTGTGAGTCGAAGTTGTGAAATGGTTAGCTGCCCTACCAAGGGAGATAGTCAGGAATCGAATTAGATTTGTGTTAGGAGAACTTGGGATCTGGGAGAGTCTGACTCGTGCCAAGGACTTGCCCTACTAAGGGAAGTTTAGGGAGAATTGGGAACGAGGATTGTGAGAACTACCAAGTCAACCTTAGTTCACTAGCAGTATAATCCCTTCATATATGTCCACACAAGTCCGTCCGGGATAACGAGAGAAAGATCCATACATATTATTTACCCTTGAAGCAACACATTCATCTCTATTGATTTTTCCTGATTCCATTCTCGTTTGCATACCTTGATTGTGTTATTGCATCATTTCACATTCTATTATTATAGCAACGATTGTCGTAGTCCTCTCCCTGTGGATACGAATCCCTCACCACTACTGCATTAATTTAGTGTTTTGGGTAAAATTGCAGGGTCACGACAACCTCCTGTCAGGCACACGTTTTTTCGACCAAAATGATAAATCTCTTAAACTTTCAACCGTTGGACGTTTTCGTGCCACTTTTTAGAATCATCTCAATTGGTGATGTGTTATCTAAAGAATAGTTTTAAAAAAATGGAAGTTACAATTTTTTAAAATAGACCATTTTTTATAGGCTATAGCACACGTTTTTGTGCCAAAATAGAAAATTTTAAAAACTTGTCGTCGTTGGCCGTTTTCGTGATGTTTTGTGCATTCATATCAAATGAAGATTTTCTATCTAAAGAATGGGGCAGAAAAACGGGAAGTTAGAAATTTTTAAAAATGAGAAATTTTCGTGGGTTGTAGCAAGCGGTTATTTTTTGCCAAAACGACAAATCTCAAAAACTTACCGTCGGTGGCCGTTTTCGTGACATTTTTTGTACTCATATCAATTAGAAATGTACTATCTAATGAATAGTGTAAAAAAAGGGAAAGTTAAAATTTTTGAAAAATTAACATTTTTTATGGGTTATAGCACACGTTTTTTCAGCCAAAATGGCAAATTTCAAAAACTTTCCATTGTGGTCCATTTTCGTGCCTTTTTTTGCACTCATATCAAATGGCAATGTGCTATCTATTGAATGGTGCAAAAAAGGGAAAGTTTGAAAATTTGAAAAATGACCATTTATAGTGGGTTATAGCACACGTTTTTTCGACCAAAATGATAAATCTCAAAAACTTACCATCTTTGGATGTTTTCGTGCCATTTTTTAGAATCATATCAATTGGCGATGTGCTATCTAAAGAATAATGTAAAAAAAGCGAAAGTTACAAATTTTGAAAAATGACCATTTTTTATAGGTTATAGCACACGTTTTTTGGCCAAAAAAGAAAATTTAAAAAACTTGCTTTTGTTGGTCGTTTTTGTTATGTTTTGTTCATTCATATCAAATGGCGACTGTCTATCTAATGAATGGGTAAAAAAGGGAAAAATTAGAAAATTTTAAAAATGACTAACTTTAGTGGGTTATAGCAAACGCTTATTTTTGGCAAAAACGATAAATTTCAAAAACTTGCCGTCAGTGACCGTTTTTGTTCTATTTTTTGTACTCATATCAATTGGAAATGTGCTATCTAATGAATGATGTAAAAAAAGGGAAAGTTAAATTTTTTGAAAAATGAACATTTTTTATGGGTTATAGCACACGTTTTTTTGGCAAATATGACAAATCTCAAAAACTTGCCGTCGTGGATCGTTTTCGTACTATTTTTTGCACTCATATCAAATTGCGATGTGCTATCTATTGAATGGTGCGAAAAAATTGAAAATTTAAAAATTTTGAAAATGACCATTTTTTGTGGGTCATAGCACACGTTTTTTCGACCAAAATGATAAATCTCAAAATCTTGCTGCCGTTGGATGTTTTCATGCTAGTTTTTAGAATCCTATCAATTGATGATGTGTTATCTAAAGAATAGCGTAATTTGTTTTTATAAATTTTGGAAAATTAATGACCATTTTTGATAAGTTGTAGCACACGTTTTTATATTTTTTTATTTATTTTTTTTTATCTAAAAGTCGGATACTTATATATCATCCTGAACAAAAAGGTGCCGGATATACCTGTCGCACCTATACAAATTAAGTAAATGAAAATTGGAGTACTACTCCATTACAATCGGTGTCAATATTAAAAAGAGATTTAGAGGGTCACTACTTGGGGCTGATCCAAGTAGCAACGCTCTTTATCCCATTCGTGCTAAACCTAAGCAAAAGAAGCAAAAGACGGGTAGGACAACATTCACCTATAAAAAGTTAGTTATCTACATGCCGAATCCATTACAATGTGTGTATCTCAGCAAACAAAAGATGATAAAGAAGCATTAAAACTATTCTAATTTCTGTGCTTCTCCAAATCAGTTAGGTGACCTGGTATTGTCCAATTTAAGCATTGTGGACCGCCCAACAAATACAAGAGTTCATACAAGAAACCGGCCAAATCTGTTGCCCAGTTCCAACAAATCTACCAAGCAAAACAAACCAGCAGTTCGGGACCACTGCCACAAGACAACAACATGAGGTTTGATGTCTCACCAATTGCCATCCATCATCATGAATTACCATAATATGTTCAAAGTTGTAGCACACGTTTTTTTTGCCAAAATAGTAAATTTAAAAAACTTGCTGTCGTTGGCCATTCTCGTGACAATTTGTGCATTCATAACCAATGGCGATTTTCTATCAAATGAATGGGGTAGAAAGAGGAAAAGTTAGTAATTTTTAAAAATTACAAATTTTAGTGGGTTATAACAAATATTTATTTTTGGCCAAAATGACAAATCTAAAAAACTTGCTGTCGGTGGCCGTTATTCATGCCGTTTTTTGTAGTAATATCAATTAAAAATGTGCTATCTAATGAATGGTGCAAACAAAGGGAAATTTTAAAATTTTGAAAAATTAATATTTTTTATGGGTTATGGCACACGTTTTTTCGACCAAAACGATAAATCTCTTAAACTTTCCATCGTTGGACGTTTTCATGCCCCTTTTTAGAATCATCTCAATTGATTATGTGTTATCTAAATAATAGTGTTAAAAAGGAAAGTTACAATTTTTTAAAAAAGACCATTTTTGATAGGCTATAGCACACGTTTTTGTGCCAAAATAGAAAATTTAAAAAACTTGTTGTCGTTGGCCGTTTTCGTGATGTTTTGTGCATTCATATCAAATGAAGATTTTCTATCTAAAGAATGAGGTAGAAAAAGGGGAAGTTAGAAATTTTTAAGAATAAGAAATTTTAGTGGGTTGTAGAAAACGTTTATTTTTGGCCAAAACGACAAATCTCAAAACCTTACAGTCGGTGGCCGTTTTCGTGACATTTTTTGTACTCATTTTTTTTGTACTCATATCAATTAGAAATGTGCTATCTAATGAATGGTGTAAAAAAAGGGAAAGTTAAAAATTTTGACAAATTAACATTTTTTATGGGTTATAGCACACGTTTTTTCAGCCAAAATGGCAAATTTCAAAAACTTTCCGTTGTGGTCCATTTTTGTGCCTTTTTTTGCACTCATATCAAATGGCAATGTGCTATCTATTGAATGATGTAAAAAAAGGGAAAGTTTGAAATTTTGTAAAATGACCATTTTTGGTGAGTTATAAGCACAAGTTTTTTCGACCAAAATAATAAATCTCAAAAACTTGCCATCGTTAGATATTTTCTTGCCATTTTTTTAGAATCATATCAATTGGCGATGTGCTATATAAATAATAGTATAAAAAAAGCGAAAGTTACAAATTTTGAACAATGACCATTTTTGATAGGTTATATAGCACACGTTTTTTGGCCAAAAAAGAAAATTTAAAAAACTTGCTTTCGTTGGTCGTTTTCGTGATGTTTTGTGCATTCATATCAAATGACGATTGTCTATCTAATGAATGGGTAAAAAAAAGGAAAAAATTAAAAAAATTTAAAAATGACCAATTTTAGTGGGTTATAGCAAATGTTTATTTTTGGCCAAAACGACAAATTTCAAAAACTAACCGTCGGTGGTCGTTATTGTTCTATTTTTGTACTCATATCAATTGGAAATGTGCTATCTAATGAATGGTGTAAAAAAAGGGAAAGTTCAAATTTTTGAAAAATGAACATTTTTTATGAAGCGCACTTTTTTTTTTGGAAAAAATGACAAATCTCAAAAACTTGCCGTCGTGGGTCGTTTTTGTACCATTTTTTGCACTCATAACAAATTGCGATGTGTTATCTATTGAATGGTGTGAAAAGAATGAAAATTTAAAAGTTTTGAAAAATGACCATTTTTGGTGGGTCATAGCACACGTTTTTTTGACCAAAAATGATAAATCTCAAAATCTTGCCGCCGTTGGATGTTTTCGTGCCAGTTTTTAGAATCCTATCAATTGGTGATGTGTTATCTAAAGAATAATGTAATTTTATTTTATAAATTTTGGAAAATTAATGACCATTTTTGATAAGTTGTAGCACACGTTTTTTTGGCCAATATATCAAATTTATAAAACCTGCTGTCATTGGCCATTCTCGTGACATTTTGTGCATTCATATTTGATACAAAACCCGGATCGATTCACTCCAAACCCTGGCTTGAATGTCACAAAATCAATTGCAGGACCTTTGGATAAAATCGATGAACAAGAACAACCCAACAATTCGTGAGTTAGAAATTAAAGAACCAACAAATTAATCCGCTTCGCATAAATTAACCGTTCTCAATTGATGTAAACAAGCAAACCCTTCGCAGGAATACCAATTCACACATAAGAAATCAATCACTGAAATCTTATTAAAATATCTCAAAATATCGTTCTCTAACTATTACAACTGACTAGAATGCCTATTTATAGACCTAACATAAACCCTAGATGAATTATACTATAAAAGGAAACTTTAATTAAATTAAATCCTAAATTACTAAATAAATTAATTAATTAACGCCTTTTATTTCCCGCACGTCGCGACGTGGGACAGCCCGAAGTCGCGACGTCGGGAACAAACCCTAAAAAAAAACTACTCGTTCTGTGGACGTCGCGACGTGCAGGGACGTAGCGACGTGTGACTCTGGACATCGCGACTTGAATTGCTACACACTTCCTTGAACTCTTACTTACATCAGTCCCTCTGTCGTGAAAAAGATTTGTCCTCAAATCTGCGACCTTACTTGGAAAGACACCAACAGCTATGCATATCAATGTATGTTTGGTCACATCCTTGTGGTCGGCTCCGGTTCCCTCAATGGACTGCATATCCTGGGCAATCTTACACTGATCCTTGTACACCTCCGACTGATGAAGAGACATTAATACCATTTTTCGGCCATCCTGTTCGAAAGAATACACATTATCTCGCCCAAAATGTTTCACTCTGCGATCATACATCCATGGCCTTCCTAGAAGAACATGACTAACTGTCAGTGGAACCACATCACATAATATTTCATCCCGATAAGCTCCAATTGACAAAGAAATCAGAACTTGTTTAGTAACCTTTGTCGATGATTCTTGTTGCATCCATTGTAAGCTATAGGGATTAGGGTGATCTTCCACAGGTAGCTGCAACTTATTCACCGACAAGGTACTAACAATATTAGTACAACTCCCACTGTCCACGAGCACATTGCAAGTCTTACCATTAAGTGTACCACGAGTATGGAAAAGTTGTGTACGCTTGTAATCCTTAGTCTCCAACATCGGATGTGATGTTAAAACCTGTCGAAGCACTAAGAGTTCACCATTTTCTGGCTCACAAGTCTCTTCATAGGCCTCTTCAAGAGCTGGCATATCTGGGTCAAAATCTGTTTCTTCCACCACATTTCCATTTGGACGGATGACGAATGCACTTTTGCTAGGACATTCTTGACATCTATAACACTGACAAGGTCTCACAGTCGTCTTGGCACTTGACTTCCAAGAAGCTTCCAATTTCTCTTGCGCCCCAACCTTAGGATTGTTAACCGGCGGTAATTCTGCTATAACTGTCTTCCACAGTGAAGTAGAACTAGATCTCGATGTCCTCTCAAGCTTTAACTGCTTCTCTACTTCCATAGCCTTATAGACCAAATCATCAAGGTCATAATAATGGTAAATGACAATAACCTTAGCAATTTCACGATTCAAACCAATAATGAATCTAGCAATAGTTGCATCATTATCTTCAT
Source organism: Ophiorrhiza pumila (assembly GCA_016586305.1). Taxonomy (NCBI): domain Eukaryota; kingdom Viridiplantae; phylum Streptophyta; class Magnoliopsida; order Gentianales; family Rubiaceae; genus Ophiorrhiza; species Ophiorrhiza pumila. The sequence goes on from BLIW01000002.1 coordinate 4,344,583, forward strand.
AAACCTGGGCTCGACTTATCACCTTATAATACAGCTCAACGCTTCGATCCCCTTGAGTCATATTTTTTAACTTTAACCACTGGTTCCTGTAGTAGTAGACTGGAATAAACCTCTTACGTATAATGGACTTAACATCCTCCTAAGTCCGAATTGGCCTTTCTCTTATCCTCTCTCGATGAGCACGTAGGTCATCCCACCATGTGCTAGCATACCCTGAAAACTCCATAACTGCGAGACAGATCCGCATCTCCTCAGAATATTGATAGAGGTAAAAAATGTGATCAGTCTTACGAACCCATTGTAGAAATTCCTTAGAATCCTTGCTGCCCGTAAATGTCGGCACCCTTATCTTTCCCTCCATTTCCGTGGTAGTAGTTTTTGGTGTAAATCGACGACAACTCTCCTCATATTCAGATCCCACTACTTCACTATCCTCCAAAAGAGGCTTTCGCGCAGGTTTAGGAGCTGGTGAACTCATTTGATCCACCTGCCGTTGCAACCGCTGATGATCCACAGACATTTTGGTGAGCTGTTCTAACACAGCAGCCAATGCACCTCCATATTTTGATTAATGCTAGCTTCACTTTGTTTGCTCATATTATCAAATCCAGGAATTCCAACAAACAATTCAACAAACAATAATAATAACGGTATAACGAATCCAACGAATCCAATGTACTAAATTAACACCACACAAGATATAGTTGTTGATGCTCAACACAAATCAAAATCTATGTTAAGCTTGCGATTATTAAACAACTTGAATTCAATTTTTAAGCAAAACCAAAAAACCTGATTTTTGTTCAAAGACTCGAGCTCTAATACCACTTGATACGAAATCCAGATCGATTCACTCCAAACCCTGACTTGTATGTCACGGAAGTAATTGCAGGACCTTTGAATAAAATCGATGAACAAGAACAACCCAACAATTCCTGAGTTGGAAATTAAAGAACCAACAAATTAATCCGCTTCGCACAAATTAACCGTTCTCAATTGATGTAAACAAGCAAACCCTTCGCAGGAATACCAATTCACACGTAAGAAATCAATCGCTGAAATCTTATTAAAATATCTCAAAATATCGTTCTTTAACTATTACAACTGACTAGAATGCCTATTTATAGGTCTAGCATAAACCCTAGACGAATTATACTATAAAAAGAAACTTTAATTAAATTAAATCCTAAATTACTAAATATAGAAATTAATTAATGCCTTTTATTTCTCGCACATCGCGCGCTTAAAATTTTGAAAAATTAATATTTTTTATGGGTTATGGCACACATTTTTTCGACCAAAATGATAAATCTCTTAAACTTTCCAGCGTTGGATGTTTTTGTGCCGCTTTTTAGAATCATCGCAATTGATGATGTGTTATATAAAGAATAGTGTTAAAAAAATGGAAGTTACAATTTTTTAAAATAGACCATTTTTGATAGGCTATAGCACATGTTTTTGTGCCAAAATAGAAAATTTTAAAAAATTGTTGTCGTTGGCCGTTTTCGTGATGTTTTGTGCATTCATATCAAATGACGATTTTCTATCCAAAGAATGGGGTAGAAAAAGGGGAAGTTAGAAATTTTTAAAAGTGAAAAATTTTAGTGGGTTGTAGAAAACGTTTATTTTTTGCCAAAACGACAAATCTCAAAACTTTAGTGGGTCGTGACATTTTTTAGTGGGTCGTGACATTTTTTGTACTCATTTTTTTGTACTCATATCAATTAGAAATGTTCTATCTAATGAATGGTGTAAAAAAAGGGAAAGTTAAAAATTTTGAAAATTAACATTTTTTATGTGTTATAGCACACGTTTTTTCAGCTAAAATGGCAAATTTCAAAAACTTTCTGTTGTGGTTCATTTTTGTGCCTTTTTTTGCACTCATATCAAATGGCAATGTGCTATCTCTTGAATGGTGTAAAAAATTTTGAAATTTTGAAAAATAACCATTTTTGGTGGGTTATAGCACACGTTTTTTCGACCAAAATGATAAATCTCAAAAACTTGTCATCGTTGGATGTTTTCGTGCCATTTTTTAGAATCATATCAATTGGTGATGTTTTATCTAAACAATAGTGTAAAAAAAGCGAAAGTTACGAATTTTGAAAAATGACCATTTTTTATAGGTTATAGCACACGTTTTTTGGCTAGAAAAGAAAATTTAAAAAACTTGCTGCAGTTGGTCATTTTCGTGACGTTTTGTGCATTCATATCAAATGGTGATTGTGTATCTAATGAATGGGTAAAAAAGGGAAAAATTAGAAAATTTTAAAATGACCAATTTTAGTGGGTTATAGCAAACGTTTATTTTTTGCCAAAACAATAAATTTCAAAAACTTACCGTCGGTGGCCGTTTTTGTTCTATTTTTTGTGCTCATATCAATTGGAAATGTGCTATCTAATGAATTGTGTAAAAAAAGGAAAAGTTAAATTTTTTTAAAAATGAACATTTTTTATGTGTTATAGCACACGTTTTTTTGGCAAAAATGACAAATCTCAAAAACTTGCCGTCGTGGGTCGTTTTCGTACCATTTTTTGCACTCATATCAAATTGCGCGATGTGCTATCTATTGAATGGTGTGAAAAAAATGAAAATTTAAAAATTTTAAAAAATGACCATTTTTTGTGGGTCATAGCACACATTTTTTTCGACCAAAATGATAAATAACAAAAACTTGCCGCCGTTGGATGTTTTTGTGCCATTATTTAGAATCCTATCAATTGGTGATGTGTTATCTAAAGAATAGCGTAATTTGTTTTTATAAATTTTGGAAAATTAATGACCATTCTTGATAATCTGTAGCACACGTTTTTTTTAAAGAAATATATTCGAAATGGGCAAAATACGGTACTGAATATACCCAACCGCACCTATACAAAAGCAAAAGCTGTAAATTTGGAATACTACTCCATTACATGTTCCTACTTAATATAAAATATATGGACAGGAATTAGAAAGAGACTACTATGGTCAAAGTACCATAGTAGTCGTTTCTAAAATCCTAAGCAAAAGCTCTCTACCTAGAGTAAGTGGATTAAATTTTGTATTCAAATACTAGGAACTCTGTCATTAAGTATATAAGTTAGTGAAGGTATTCTTTATCTCCAAAACCACACAAATTCACGGTCTTCATCACTGCTCACTTTCTTAAGATACCATGTTGAAACTCAAAATAGACCCTCATAACTGTCATCTCAAATGTTGCACTCCCTTAGCATTCAGTACATCACTCCTCCTGTAGTTTGAACCTCAATTGCAAGTCCAAACTCACTCCTTTACAGGGAGGTTTATTCTCAAATATCATCTGTCACATTACCCAATTGAAGCCATTCCCATCAATCATAGATTGTAACACCAAACAAAATAGTCATCATGTAAACTTAACCAAATTCATACTCACAGAATCGAACACAATTCTATACATCCACATCCAGTTACTACACTAAACATGTCAGATCAATACACTAGTTCAAATTCAAAGGTCCACAGCTAAGGTAATTGATAAGTCGGTATTGTACCGACTTATTTACTTTACTTTCTTAGTTTTTTGCATGAGATGATTGATGAATTGATGCTTGTTATATGACTTATGTGCGAATTTGGATTACAATTTGTAAACCATGAAGATCGCTAAGTGTTGTGAAAATAGCTTACAAAAGTGTAGAAATCGTCATGAATGACAACCAAGCACACACTTAGTCATTTTTGGCTTCCAAGTCTCAGGCATTCATACAAGTCCACAACACACAACTCACACAACACACAACACACAAAACACATGCACAAAACACACAACACACACCACACTACACTAAACACAATACGCCCGCCACACACCCCACACACACGGTGCGGGCGCCTTGGTGCGCCCACACCACACACACACACTGCACGGTGCAGGCTCACCAATGCCCCCGCACCACGCACTCACGCACTCACGCACACACAGAGCACCGATGCGCTCGCCACACTCACCTTCACACATGCACTTTCATGCATTGCAATTGCATAGTCTTTGTACATTTTTCATGCACTACATTCTGTATCCACTCTTACACTTAGTACACACAAACTTTAGCTCACACAAACAAGCATTTGATACATCTCTTCCACGGGCACCAAATGTTTGATGTTTTGCATTGACAAATTCTTAATGGTTAAGTCTTGTGCCGATCACGTGTCCTCACTTCACGCTTGATTAATATCTACAGACACATGTCGACATCTCCGCAAAGAAAGGAAAGATTCCAGGAACTTTACTAGGCCAAGTCATCCGGCAAAAAGTATAAAAACAGGAGAGAAGCACAATGAGAGACTTTTGGATCGGAAAAGAGAGGACAGAGGCTAGGGTTTGAAGAGGATCACCAATGAAAGAGATCAATCAGGGTTACAGAAAGATTACACTATAGGGATTATATCTATTGATCTTTCTGTAATGGCCACTTTTGATCAGGCTTTGTTAAACCTATTTTCAAAGCCGATCAACATGATCGGCTAAATATTCGGATGTTGCCTTGAGGGATTAAGTGTAATGATTTCAACTGATTTGAGACATTTAAATTGCTCATTATGTGTTTGATATTGTTCCGTGTTTTTTTGATGTATCATTTCAATGTTTATCTGTAATTGATTATGTTCTTTATTTGGTTTGTGGTACCCACTGAGATCAATTTAGTTCTGCCAAAGGAAATTGAAAGAACATCAACTGAATCTGGAACAAACGTGTATGAGTCCTAAGATCTATGCATATTAGTGACTTCAATTGTGCGGTACCCACTGAAAATTGAAGTCAATCCAGTAGAAGAGACTTAGGATTATTTGAGTGTTAAGATTCGAACCTCTGATTTGGTTAACTGCTCTACAAAGGGAGGGAGCTGAGGAAGGAGCTAGAGTTTTAATACTAAGTAGGGATCTGAGGTGTGAGAGCGGAGCCTAGATCTTGCCCTACCAAAGGAAGCTCAAGGAAAATTGTGAATTAGGGTCGTGAGAACTACCAAGTTGATCAATTCTAAGTCACTAGCAGGATAATCCCCTCATACATGTTTTTACACAAGTCAAGGACAATTGGGAACGATCATTACCAGCTAATCTCCCTCAAGGCAACACCACTCTATCTCTCGATTGATTTGAGCATTTGCATCATAATTGTTCTTCGTTAAAGTCATTTTGATTCTATTACTTGCACAACACTTTGACACACACCTCTCTCTGTGGGAACGATCCCACTCACCATTGCTACATTAGTTTTTTGTGTTTGGGTAAAATTGCAGGCTAGCGACAACACCTGTCAGTAATCAGTTCCATTTCAAACAAACTTTTGCAAAATTCTTTCACTACTATTACCCCTACATTGCCCACCGGTTCTTTCCCTACTACACAGCAACATTATTACCATCTACCACAGATACTATGTTTACCACATTCTTAGCTTTCAACCTCTGGACCATTAAGCAACTTGGTTGCTTCACTCATCCTATTCTCAATATCCTACCGCAATAGCAAAGTTTTAGCACACGTTTTTTTTAAACCGATTATATATATACATAACGGGCAAAATACGATGCTGGATATACCTAAATGCATCGGTACAGAAGGAAATCAAGAAATATGGAGTACTACTCCATTACATGATTTTATGATTAAATGACTAAGATGGAATAAAGAAAGTTTCTACTCTAGAAACCTAGAGTATAACTTTGTATTTTCCAATCAACAATCCTATGCATCGTAAATAAATTCTAGCGGTTGCAATGTGTATTACTATAAGAAGGGCGCAACTAATCAGCTTCATATGTTATCGGCTCTACCTTATGAGCATCGATCATCCACTTCACCAAGGTAGCCCAGAATCAAACGTAATGGATCAAAGCATATGTCCAAACCTCTTCAGTCATAGTTTAAGCAAGTGAACATACCATATTGGTAAAACAAGTACTTGATCTTCTAATTGGCAGAGAACGAACCAGCACTATTCCAGAAGAAAATTCTCATGTTGAGTCTCAAACAATTGTCTGCAAATCTCTAATCTCCAATCTAACCAAGAGTTCCAAAGATCACTCTTGGAGTTCTGTCAATTGTTATTTAAGCATGAAGTTCGTGATTTTGCCTCTACCATTTCATCAATGTACGCACTGATTGTCTAGCGTACTCACATTAGGAGCATATAACAAGGTAAACGGAATAGCAGCAAAACTGTCCTCAAATCAAAGCGACTTTCCTCAAACCAGTACATGATTAACACACAGAACAACAAAGATACCAAATTCAGTCAAGGATTAAAAGTAGTTAATCAAACAAAACCATTAGCAAAGCATCACCCACGCAGGGCAGATTTGGAGAAATCGTCAAAGATACAGCCTCAATTCAAAGCATCACACGTTTTTTTGGTCAAAATAGCAAATTTAAAAACTTGTTGTCGTTGGCCATTCTCGTGACATTTTGTGCATTCATACCCAATGGCGATTTTCTATCAAATGAATGGGGTAGAAAGAGGAAAAGTTAGTAATTTTTAAAAATTACAAATTTTAGTGGGTTATAGCAAACATTTATTTTTGGCAAAAATGACAAATCTAAAAAACTTGCTGTCAGTGGCCGTTATTCGTGCCGTTTTTTGTACTCATATCAATTGAAAATGTGCTATCTAATAAATGATGCAAACAAAGGGCAAGTTTAAAATTTTGAAAAACTAATATTTTTTATAGGTTATGGCACACGTTTTTTCGACCAAAATGATAAATCTCTTAAACATTCCATTGTTGGATGTTTTCGTGCTGCTTTTTAGAATCATCTTAATTGGTGATGTTTTATTTAAAGAATAGTGTTAAAAAAATGGAAGTTAAAATTTTTTTAAAAAAGATCATTTTTGATATGCTATAGCACACGTTTTTGTGCCAAAATAGAAAATTTAATAAACTTGTTGTCGCTGGCCGTTTTCGTGATGATTTGTGCAATCATATCAAATGACGATTTTCTATCTAAAGAATAGGGTAGAAAAAGGGGAAGTTAGAAATTTTTAAAAATGAGAAATTTTAGTGGGTTAAAGCAAACGTTTATTTTTGGCCAAAACGACAAATCTCAAAAACTTACTGTCGGTGACCATTTTCGTGACATTTTTTGTACTCATATCAATTACAAATGTGTTATCTAATGAATGGTGTAAAAAATGGGAAAGTTAAAAATTTTGAAAATTTAACATTTTTTATGGGTTGTAGGACACGTTTTTTCAGTCAAAATGGAAAATCTCAAAAACTTTCCGTTGTTGTCCATTTTCGTGCCTTTTTTTTGCACTCATATCAAATGGAAATGTGCTATCTATTCAATGGTGTAAAAAAGGGAAAGTTTGAAATTTTGAAAAATGACCATTTTTTGTGGGTACACGTTTTTTTGACCAAAATGATAAATCTCAAAAACTTGCCATCGCTGGATGTTTTGATGCCATTTTTTAGATTCATATCAATTGGTGATGCGCTATCTAAAGAATAGTGTAAAATAAGTGAAAGTTAAAAATTTTGAAAAATGACTATTTCTGATAGGTTATAGCACACTTTTTTTGTCCAAAAAAGAAAAAAACTTGCTATCGTTGGTCTTTTTCGTGACGTTTTGTGCATTCGTATCAAATGACGACTGTTTATCTAATGAATGGGTAAAAAAGGAAAAAATTAGAAAATTTTAAAAATGACCAATTTTAGTGGGTTATAGCAAAAAAAAAGTGGGTTATAGCAAAAGTTTATTTTTGGCAAAAATGACAAATCTCAAAAACCTACCTTCGGTGGCAATTTTCGTGCCATTTTTTGTACTCATACCAATTATAATTGTTCTATCTAATGAATGGTGTAAAAAAAGGGAAAGTTAAAAATTTTGAAAAATTATCATTTTTATTTGTTATAGCACATGTTTTTCAGCCAAAATAGTAAATTTCAAAAACTTGCTGTCGTGGGACATTTTCGTGCCTTTTTTTGTACTCATATCAAATGGCAATGTGCTATCTAATGAATGGTTTTAAAAAGGGAAATTTTAAATTTTGAAAAATTAATATTTTTTATGTGTTATGGCACACGTTTTTTCGACCAAAATGATAAATCTCAAAAACTTCCATTGTTGGACGTTTTCGTGCCGCTTTTAGAATCATCTCAATTTGTGATGTGTTATCTAAAGAATAGTGTTAAAAAAACACAAGTTACAATTTTTAAAAAATGACCATTTTTTATAGGTTATAGCACAAGTTTTTGTGCTAAGATAGAAAATTTAAAAAACTTGTTGTCGTTGGCCGTTTTTGTGATGTTTTGTGCATTCATATCAAATGACGATTTTCTATCTAATGAATGGGGTTAAAAAATGGAAAGTTAGAAATTTTAAAAAATGACAAATTTTAGTGGGTTATAACAAACGTTTATTTTTTGCCAAAATGACAAATCTCAAAAACTTGCCGTCGGTGGCCATTTTTGTGCCATTTTTTGTACTCATATCAATTATAAATGTGCTATCTAATGAATGTGTAAAAAAAGGGAAACTTCAAAATTTTGAAAAATTAACATTTTTTATGGGTTATAGCACACGTTTTTTCAGCTAAAATGGCAAATTTCAAAAACTTGCCGTCGTGGGCCATTTTCGTTCCTTTTTTTTGTACTCATATCAAATGGAAATGTGCTATCTATTGAATGGTGTAAAAAAGAGAAAGTTTGAAATTTTGAAAAATAACAGTTTTTGGTGGGTTATAGCAGACGTTTTTTTCGGCCAAAATGATAAATCTAAAAAACTTGCCGTCGTTGGATGTTTTCGTGCCATTTTTTAGAATCATAACAATTGGCGATATACTATCTAAAGAGTAATGTAAAAAAGTGGAAGTTGCAAATTTGAAAAATGACCATTTTTTATAAGTTATAGCACAAGTTTGTTGGCCAAAAAAAAAATATTAAAAACTTGCTGCCGTTGGCTGTTTTCGTGACGTTTTGTGCATTCAAATCAAATGGTGATTTTCTATCTAATGAATGGGGTAAAAAAAGGAAAAGTTATAAATTTTTAAAAATGACAAATTTTAGAGGGTTATAACAAACGTTTATTTTTTTTCCAAAACGACAAATCTCAAAAACTTGTCGTCGGTGGCTGTTTTCGTGCCTTTTTTTGCATTCAAATCAATTAGAAATGTACAATATAATGAATGGTGTAAAAAAAAGAAAAGTTAAGAATTTTTAAAAATGAACATTTTTTATGGGTTATAGCACACGTTTTGTTTTGCCAAAATAACAAATTTCAAAAACTTGCTGTCGTGGGCCATTTTTATGCTTTTTTTGCACTCATATCAAATAAAGATGTGCTAGTTATAAATCTCAAAAACTTGCCGTCGTTGTCTATTTTTGTGCCATTTTTTTGAATCATATCAATTAGCAACGTGCTATCTAATGAAAGGTGTAAAAAAAGCATAAGTTATAAATTTTAGAAAAAATGACCATTTTTATAGGTTATAGTTCGCGTGTTTTTGGCAAAAATAGCAAATTTAAAAAACTTATCGTCATTGGCCATTCTCGTGACGTTTTGTGCTTTCATATCAAATGACGATTTTCTATCAAATGATTGGAGTAGCAAAAGGGAAAGTAAAAAATGGCAAATCTCAAAAACTTGCCGTCGTTGGCCGTTTTCGTGCCGTTTTTTGGACTCATATTAATTGGCGATGTGTTATCTAATGATTGATGTAAAAAAAGTGAAAGTTACAAATTTTGAAAAATAACCATTTTTTATAGGTTATAGCACACATTTTTTTGGCCATAATGGAAAATTTAAAAAACTTGCCATCGTTGACCGTTTTCGTGTCGCTTTTTGCATTCATATAAAATGGCGCGCGATATTCTATCTAATGAATGGTGCAAAAAAAAGAGAAAGTTAAAAATTTTAAAAAATAACCAATTTTGGTGGTTTATAACATAAGTTTTTTTGGCCAAAATGACAAATCTAAAAAACTTGTTGTCGGTGGCCATTTTCGTGCCTTTTTTTGCACTCATATCAAAGTAACAATGTGATATCAAATGAATGGCCTAAAAAAGAGGAAAGTTAGAAATTTTTAAAAATTAACATTTTTAGGGTATGGCACACGTTTTTTTTTTTATTTGGCAGAACCTCCTTTTGAGGTGGGTCGTTACTCCCAATTTATTTCATAACTTGGTGGATGATGGATATACCCAAATTCATTCTTACAAAACTCAAGATCCTATGATCATTAGCAATCCATAACAATATTGGATTACCATTGTTCAAAGAAACATTGCAAAATGAAACTGGGAGTACTTCCTCCCTTTACAAATATTATAAGCTGGCTTCTACTGTTTATAACAACATTAATTATATCCCAACCAGGCCCTGGGGCTAACTGATAAGTAGGTTTTATACCTACTTGTATAGACTATTTCACTTAGCTTTTGGCTTGAATTGCATGCATTTTTGTGGTGAAACGTGCTATTTTGTGCATTTATGTGGTTCGCAACTTGATGTGCTAAAATGGTGAAAAAGACCACAAATGTTGTTAAAATGAGGCAAAATGTTTGTTTGATGCTAAATGATAAGAGGGGAGTTAAAAAGAGCTAGAATGGTGAATGAGAGTTTTGAAGAAAACCCTAAAATGTGCTTAAATTCTTGGACTTTGACTTGTGTAAGTGCAAATGTGTGGTGTTTTAGGTGTTCTTATGCGTACATGTGTTGTGTTAATTGGTAATGTTGAAATGGTGCAAAGATAGTAAAAATGGTGGAAAATGGAGTTAAAAGTGTTAAGGAAAAGTGGAGGAACCGAAAATGCACAATTGACCAAATTAGGGTTTTGGGCAGTTTTGTGTGCAACTTCATTTAAGTGTATATCTTTCAATACTAATCCAAATGGTGAGCCCTTTAGTGTTCTGGAAATCTCTTTGTATACATTACAATTCTTATGTTTCAACTATTAGCTAAATCTGTGTGCAAGACTATGAAATAGGAGTTTCTTTGCGAAATGCCAAATTAGGGTTTTATGAGTATTGCTGCCACAGTTTGGTTAATTGTTAAGAACTTGAGTTCCAGGCATTCAATGGTGTTGATTCTTGAACTGTTGAAGAGATGAGAGGTAGTTTTACAACTTTCGTGTTTTAAGTTCACTTGAATTCTCAATGCAACCTATTCAAATATTGACTTGAAGTTTCAGCACACACATGCATAAGCACTTGGGCACCATTGTTGCACACATACATGTCCATTGCTGCACAACGCACACAATCTCATCGCACACACGCGCACGGCGAAGTACACTTCGCCGCATGATACCGCACGCACACATGCGACGAAGTGCACTTCGTCGCATGATCCCTCGCACACACGCATGCGACGAAGTGCACTTCGTCGCATGCTCACTTGCACACACTCGCACCGCTTCACACGTCTCACTCTTTTGGACATAACTCTCTCGTTTGAACTCCGATTTCAATGATTTAAGAGGCTATGGAAAGCTGAGAAATAGAGCTACAACTTTGGTGTTTTAAGTTTCCTCAAATTCTCATAGCATCATGATCGAATTTTGGCTGAAAGATTGCTGGAATTTTTGAGTACTTGAGCATCCGAAATGAGTTGATGTTGGTGTTTGAATTCAATTTTGCATGTCCACTTTGCACATAATCTTGTCCACAACACTTCACATTGACAATGATCTATTTTACGATGGAACACCATTCATTTGCAATTTTAGTTTGTTGATACAAATTACATAACATTTGTTTACAACACTTCTTCTCACTTCATGTTTTGGTTTTCATTCTTCATTTGCAACATTTGATGAGGATTTTGCGAGCAATGGATCAGCAAATTGACGAAGCTTCGTGAGCAGTTGGCGAGGATTCGTCAAGACTTCGTGAGCAATTGGCGAGGCTTCGTCAAGACTTCGTCGATTCGGCGAGGCTTCGTGGATTTTGGCGAGGCTTCGTCAAGACTTCGCCAAGTTGTGGAGGAGATGGCTGGAAAAATGGCTAAGTGTTGCTGAAAAGGTGCAAAGGCGGAGAAGGCGTGCTCCTGGATGGCATGAAGGCGTGATTCCTAAGCGGGTGCAGAAGCCGGGAAACAGAAGGCGTGTTTTGCTACACTTATGAAGGCGTGATGTGTGCGTAGGGTTTTGAACAAAGCTGAGTAAAACCTGGAGGCGTGATTCTTGCTGAACCGAAGGCGCGCAGAGGCTGTTGAAGGCACTGAACGCTTGGCTCAAAGGCGTGGAGGCAGAAGTGGAAATCTTACACTTTGAGCTTATGTCATTTATATTACTTAGGCATTTTTAGTAGTGGTAATCATGTAACATTTTAGTCATTATACGTTTGCGTACCATTTACGTTTCTTTTGTAACCTCTATATATAGAGGTATAATCAACATTTAAGGGGATTATTATTCACTACTCACATTTTCCAGATTGTAACCGACTTTTGATTTTAAAAAGAGCGAGAATTCTCATTTTCTCTATCTAGATCTACTTTCTCTCACTAAACATTTCTTCTCCAATCTCAATTCCGATTGTGAATTTTGGACTGGATTCTTCTTTCTTATTCTCAATTGACAAAGGAATCGACAATTCTCTCGATTTAATCGGTAAATTCTTCCAATTAAGTGAGAATGAGCTTATCAATGTTGGAATTTGTTGATTTTGAAATGAGAAAGATGTTTTCTGGCTAAATCTAAGATATCTCAGGATTCTTAATGGATGAATATGTGTTTTAGTAGATTGTATGCTATGCAATTGATCTAATTGTTGAGTATTGAAATCACATTTAAATTGAGCATAAACATATGTTGAATTTCATAATTCCTAGCTAGTTTTGAATGGATCAAGCTTCAATTGTGGTCGACATGCTAAATTGAGGAGTGATTCATCAAAGTTAGTGAAGTTGCATGAATTGAGAACTAAATTGTGATTGTTTAAGTCTTTGCACTCGTTTTCTGTAATCAAATCAATTCTGAGACTCAGGCCTCGCCATAGGAAGTGTTAATGAATTGAACATTAAGAAAAGTGTTAAAGAAGCTTTCTGTGTTAACATCGATGATAGGAAAACCCTAGGATGGACCTCGCCATGGGAGTTCTTAGGACTTTGCATGTTAGAGTAGTTAGCTTGGGAAGTTGAGACTTTGCGGAGCTTATACCACTATTCTCAGACCTCGCCATGGGAGAGGATGGTGATTTGGGGTACAAGCAGTGGTGTGGTCGCCATGCTGGCCGCAGCTTGGACTTCTAGGCAATTTAGGTCTCCATTGCATTTAATCGTTTACTGATTGCATAGCATAGATTTACTAAGCCTGTGTTCATCCAATACAAGAATCCTGAGATATTTGCTTCATCCTTGCTTGTTGCTATATTTTGCATCTTTGTTTTCATTCTTTTGTGTTGAATTTTCCTTTTTCTATTACTTAAATTCTGAGACTAAGACTTTAAGAACAATTTTGTTCAATTTTCTTGACCTAAGCCTTCCCTGTGGATTACGATCCCTACTTACGCTTCTACATTAGTGTTTAGGGTAAAATTGAGCTGATACGACTTTAAGCTGCCACTAACTAAGATCAGGTATTCCTTAAAACAAAACTCCTTAGTAAAGGAGAGGGAATACCCTATTACCAACAGGAAAATGAATAAATTACTAGGGAAAAATGGCCTAACTTCAGCAGCCATTACCCATAAATCTCCAATGACAAAATCATGGGAAATTGGCCTAACATCAGCAGCCAATGACAAAATCATGGGTCTGGCACATGTTTTTTTGGCTAAACTGGCAAATCTCAATAGTTTGCCATCAGTGGCAGTTTTCGTGACATTTTTGCACTCATATCAAATGGTGATATGCTATTTAATGAATGGTGTATAAAAAAGAGAGTTAGAAATTTTGAAAAATGGTCATTTTTTTGGGTTAGCACACGTTTTTGTGGCCAAAATGGAAAATATAAAAAACATGCCATCGTGGGCCATTTTCGTGCCGTTTTTTGCTCTAATATCAAATGGCGATATGCTATCTAATAAATTGTGTAAAAAAAAGGAAAACTTAGAAATTCTGAAAAATGATCATTTTTGTGGGTAATAACACATGTTTTTTTGCCCAAAATGGTAAATCTAAAAAACTTGTCGTCAGTGGCCGTTTTCGTGCCATTTTTTTGAACTCATATTAAATAGCGATGTGCTATCTAATGAATGGCATAAAAAAATGTAAAGTTAGAAATTTTGAAATATGACTATTTTTTGTGGGATATAACACGTTTTTTTGGCCAAAATGGCAAATCTCAATAACTTGTTGTCGGTGGCCATTTTCGTGCCTTTTTTGCACTTTTATCAAATAGCGATGTGCTATCTAATGAATGACTTAAAAAAAGGAAAAGTTAAAAATTTTGAAAAATGACCATTTTTTCATGGTATAGCACAAGTTTTTTTGGCCAAAATGCAAATCTCAATAACTTGTCGTCGGTAGTTGTTTTTGTGCCATTTTTGTCACTCATATCAAATGGCGATGTTCTATTTAAAGAATTGTATAAAAAAGATAAAGTTATAAATTTTGAAAAATGACCATTTTTGTGGGTTAGCACATGTTTTTTTGGCAAAAGTGCAAATCTCAAAAAACTTGCTGCCATGGGCCGTTTTTGTGACTATTTTTGCTCTCATATCAAATGGCGACGTGCTATCTAATAAATGTTGTAAAAAAATAAAATGTGAAAATTTTAAAAAATTGACCATTTTGTGGGGTTTTAACACTCGTTTTTTTGCCCAAAATAATAAATCTCAAAAACTTGCCATCGGTGGCCATTTTTGTGCCATTTTTTGCACTCACATCAAATAGCGATGTGCTATCTAATAAATGGTATAAAAAATAAAAAGTTAAAAATTTTGAAATATGACCATTTTTTATGGGTTATAGCACATGTTTTTTTGGCCAAAATGGAAAATCTAATACTTGTGGTTACAATAGCTTGTGTGTAATTTTTGAAACTCTTGAATAAGGAACAAAAATATAAGGGAAGAGTCCTCCTTATTTCTCTATTTTCTCTTGTATGAATGGTTTGAATATTTCTGCCATTTCTTGACTTTTCAAATCAATAAAATTGGGTGTTCCCCCCCCCCCCCCCCCCCCCCCGCGTGTATGAGCTTATGCCAAGCAAAAGAAAAAGAAAAAAACTTGCCGCATGGAGGGGCGCCACTCAAAATTTTCATTAATTTTATTTAAGAAAAAGTGGAATAGGGTATATCCAAACTCTATTACAAAAGTAAAAACTCGTTAATTAGGAGTACTACTCATTTACATTGAAGTGCAGAAAAGTAAATGGAGGGACTACCTCATTAAAAGATAGTGAGTTGACTTCCTTTTTTACACGTGTATTTTGAGATGTGCTATTTAATGAATGGCATAAAAAAAGGGAAAGTCAGAAATTTTAAAAAATGACTATTTTTGTGGGTTTTTTTTAATTTTTGCCAAAATTGGAAAATCTCAATAACTTGCCGTCGTGGGCCATTTTCAAGCCATTTTTTGCACTCATATTAAATGGTGATGTGCTATCTAATAAATGGTGTAAAAAAAGGAAAAGTTAGAAATTTTGAAAAATGAATATTTTGGGAGTATAACACACATTTTTTTGTCCAAAATGGTAAATCTCAAAAACTTGCCATCAATAGCCATTTTCCTACCATTTTTTGCACTTATATCAAATGGCGACGTGCTATCTAATGAATGACATAAAAATAGAAAATTAGAAATTTTGAAATATGACTATTTTTTGTGGGTTATAGCACACGTTTTTTACCAAAATGGCAAATTTCAAAAACTTACCGTCGTGGGTTGTTTTCGTGCCATTTTATGCACTCATATCAAATGGTGATGTGTTATCTATTGAATGATATAAAAAAGAGAAAGTTAGAAATTTTAAAAAATGACCATTTTTTTAGCTTATATCACATGTTTTTTTACCAAAATGATAAATCTCAAAAACTTGCCGTTGATGGCCGTTTTCGTGCCATTTTTTGGAATCATATCAATTGGCAATGTCCTATCTAATGAATCGTGTAAATAAGCGAAAGAGACAAATTTTGAAAAATGACCATTTTTTATAGGTTATAGCAAACGTTTTTTTTTCAAAATGTCAAATTTAAAAAATTTGTTGTCGTTGGCCGTCTTCCTGACGTTTTGGTGGGTTATAGCAAATATTTTTTTGCCATAATGGCAAATCTCAAAAACTTGTTGTCGGTGGCCGTTTTCATGCCCTTTTTTGCACTAATATCAATTGGCAATATTCTATCTAATGAATGGTGTAAAAAAAAGAAAGTTAAAAAATTTTTAAAAAAATGAACATTTTTTATAGGTTATAGCACAAGTTTTTTTTGGCCAAAATGGCAAATCTAAAAAAGTTGTCATCAGTGGCCATTTTCATGCTGTTTTATGAGCTTATACGAAATGGCAACTTGCTATCTAATAAATTGTGTAAAAAAGGAAAAGTTAAAAATTTTGAAAAATGAACATTTTTGGTATATAGCACTTGTTTTTTCAGCCCAAAAAGATAAAT
Organism: Ophiorrhiza pumila; assembly: GCA_016586305.1. Lineage (NCBI taxonomy): Eukaryota > Viridiplantae > Streptophyta > Magnoliopsida > Gentianales > Rubiaceae > Ophiorrhiza > Ophiorrhiza pumila. The sequence goes on from BLIW01000002.1 coordinate 4,361,106, forward strand.
CTTAAAAACTTGTCGTCGATGACAATTTTCGTGCTTTTTTTTTGCAATCATATCAATTGGCGATTTGCTATCTAATAAATAGCATAAAAAGGGGAAATTTAGAAATTTTGAGATATGACCATTTTTTAGTGGGTTATAGCAAACATTTATTTTTGGCCAAAATAGCAAATCTCAAAAACTTTTCGTCGGTGGCCGTTTTTGTGCCATTTTTTTGTACACATATCAATTGGCAATGTGTTATCTAATGAATGGTGTAAAAAAAGGGAAAGTTAAAATTTTTGAAAAATGAACATTTTTTATGGGTTTATATCACATGTTTTTTTGTTCAAAATGGAAAATTTAAAAAACTTGTCGTCGGCGGCCATTTTATGCACTGATATTAAATGGCGATTAGCTATCTAATAATGATAAATTTCAAAAACTTGTTGTCGGTGACTGTTTTCGTGCCATTTTTTGCACTCATATCAAATGGCGATTTGCTATCCAATAAATGGCATAAAAAAGAAAAGTTAGATATTTTGAGATACGGCTATTTTTTGTGAGTTAAAGCACACGGTTTTTTAGCCAAAATAACAAATTTCAAAAACTTGCTATCGATGGCCGTTTTCGTGCCATTTTTTTCACTCATATCAAATAGCAATATGCTATCTAGTGAATGGAGTAAAAAAGGGAAAGTTAGAAAATTCGAAAAATTACCATTTTTGTGGGTTATAACACTTTTTTTGGTCGAAATAGCAAATCTCAAAAACTTGATGTCAGTGACTGTTTTTTGCACTCATATCAATTGATGATGTTTTATCTAATGAATGGTGTAAAAGGCGAAGGTTAGAAATTTTGAAAAATGACTATTTTTTATGGATCATAGCACACGTTTTCTTGGCCAATGTGGCAAATCTAAAAAACTTGTCATCGTTGACCACTTTCATGCACTTTTTACATTCATTTCAAATGAAGGTGTTCTATCTAATGAATAGTGTAAAAAAAGTTAAAATTTTTTAAAAATTACCATTTTTTGTGGGTTATAGCACACGTTTTTTGGCCAAAATGGTAAATCTAAAAAACTGGCATTGTTCGCCATTTTTGTGCCATTTTTTGGACTCATATCAAATGGTGATGTGCTATCTAATGAATGATGTAAAAAAGGAAAAAGTTAGAAGTTTTGAAAAATGACAATTTTTGTTGGTTACAACACACGTTTTTTTGGCCATAATAGCAAATCTCCAAAACTTTCCTTATATGGCCGTTTTCGTGTTATTTTTTGCACTGATATCACAGGGCAATTTGATGTCTAATAAATAGTGTAAAAAAGGGAAAGTAATAAATTTGGAAAAATGACCATTTTTTGTGGGATATAGCACACGTTTTGTTTGCCAAAAATGGTAAATTTTAAAAACTTGCTGTCAGTGACCGTTTTCGTGGTGTTTTTTGCACTCATATCAAATGGCAATGTACTATCTAATAATGGCATAAAAAAAGCGAAAGTTAGGAATTTTGAGATATGACCATTTTTTGTGGGTTATAGCAAATGTTTTTTTTTGCCAAAATGGCAAATCTCAATAACTTGCCATCGGTGGACATTTTCTTGCCATTTTTGGCACTCATATCAAATGGCGATATGCTATCTAATGAACTGTGTAAAAAAAAGGGAAAGTTAAAAATTTTTAAAAATGACCATTTTTTTGTGGGCACATGTTTTTTTTAGCAAAAATAGAAAATCTTAAAAACTTACCATTGTAGACCGTTGTGACCATTTTCATGTCATTTTTTGCATTCATATCAACTGACGATGTGCTATCAAATGAATGTTATAAAAAAAAGAAAAGTTAGAAATTTATAAAAATAACCATTTTTGTGGGTTGTAGCACACGGTTTTTTTGCCAAAATAGCAAATCTCAAAAACTTGCCGTCGTTGGCCGTTTTCGTGCTTTTTTTTTGCACTCATATAAAAGGGTGATATGCTATCTAATTAATGGTGTATAAAAATAAAAAATTTTAATTTTAAAAAAAACCATTTTTGAATGCAAAAAACGTGTTTTGAGCGATGTGCTATCTCACATCATATTTAAATTGGCTATTTTCGTACCTTTTTTGAACTCATATCACTTGTCAACATGATATAGAGTGAATAGTGTGAAAAAATGAATAGTAAGAAATTTTCAAAAAATGAAAATTTCTATAGGCTACACACATTTTGGGCAAAAATAAAAAGTCTAAAAAACGTGCCTAATTTGGCAATTTTCGTGTCATTTTTTGCACATGTCCCACCTGCCAACGTGATATCTAGTGAACGGTGTGAAAAAAATTGACAGTAAGAAATTTTCAAAAATTTGTAATTTATTGGTTATAATACACGTGTTTTTGGCAAAAATAAAAAGTCACAAAAACATACCTAATTTGGCCATTTGCGTGCCATTTTTTGTACCCGTCTCACTTGCAAACATGATATCCAATGAATGGTGTGAAAAAATGGATAGTAAGAAATTTTTAAAAATTGGCAATTTTGATTGGGTATAAAACACGTATTTTGGGTAAAAATAAAATGTCTTTAAAATGTTTTAATTTGGCTATTTTTTTCTATTTTTTGCACCTGTCTCACCGACCAACATGATATATAGGGAATGGTGTGAAAAAAAATGGATAGTAAGAAATTTTCTAAAATTGGCAATTTTGAAGGGCTAAACACACATGTTTTGGGCAAAAATAAAATGTCTTAAAATTGTGCTTAAGTTTGTTGTTTTCGTGTCATTTTTTGCACCTGTCTCACTTGCAAAAATGAAATCTAATGAATGGTGTGAAAAAAATGGAAATTTCTATGGGCTATAACACACCTACTGGGCAAAAATAAAAAGTTCAAAAAATGTGCCTAATTTGGCCATTTTCATGCCATTTTTTGTATCTGTCTCTCTTGCCAATAGGATATCTAGTGAAGGATTTGAAAAAAAATAGATAGTAAGAAATTTTCAAAAATTAGCAATTTTCATATAACATAAGCATTTTAGGCAAAAATAAAAAGTTTCAAAAACGTACAAAAGTTGGCCGTTTTTTGTACTTTTTTTTGCACCAATCTCACTTGCCAATATGATATCTACTGAACGGTTTTAAAAAAATGGATTATACAAAGTTTTAAAAAATTGACAATTTTGATGGATTATAGCACACATATTTTGGTCAAAAAATAAAAAGTTTCAAAAACGTGTCTAAATTGACCGTTTTTGTGCCATTTTTTTGCTCACGTTTCACTTGCAAACTTGATATCTAGTAAACAGTTTGCCTGCTGAATCTGATTTTTCACTGTGTGTAGTAGTTATGTCACCCATGCATATTTTGCTCATATTTTGTGTTACATATTTTGCTCATGCATGACATGATAAGATGAAATTGGAATCATTTGTTGTTGCTGTTTCATCTCTTTTGTCTATATCACTTCTGGTGAAATTCTAATTATGTATTAAGGAGTCTTTTGTTATGGAGGAAGAGGAGTTTGGGTTTAATATGGTTGTTATTAGTATTTGCGGCAACCATATTACCCTCGAACTCTTTTACTCTAATATATGTAAAGGAGGAAGTCCTCCTCGTTTATATTAAATAGTTATGTGCAATCTCGCTAGTTAGAAACTAATGTACGGGAGTACTCCTTATTTATGCATTTACTCTTATACTGATGGTATTGGGTATATCCACCATCTCCAAAACTTAATCAATAAAATTGGGTATGGCGTCACCCTTCGTGGATGAGGTTATGCCAAGAAAGAAAAAGATATCTAGTGAACAGTGTGAAAACGGCCAACTTTGGCACGTTTCTTGGACTTGTTATTTTTACCCAAAACGTGTAGCTCAACAAAATTGCCACTTTTTGAAAATTTCTTACAATCCATTTTTTTCACACCGTTCACTAATTATCATTTTGGCAAGTGAGACGGGTGCAAAAAATGGCACGAAAATGGCCAACTAAAACACGTTTTTTAGACTTTTTATTTTTGCTCAAAACGTGTGTTATAGCCCATCAAAATTGCAAATTTTTTATAATTTCTTACTATCCATTTTTATCACACCGTTAACTGGATATCATGTTGGCAAGAGAAACAAGTGCAAAAATGGCACAAAAACGGTCAATTTAGACACTTTTTTTAGACTCTTTATTTTTGTCCAAAATGCGTGTGTTATATAACTCATCGAAATTGTCATTTTTTGAAAATTTCTTACTATCCATTTTTTTTTTGAACCATTTACTAGATATCATGTTGACAAATGAGAAGAGTACAAAAAGGAGCACGAAAATGACCAACTTAGGCAAGTTTTTAATACTCTTTATTTTTACCGAAAACGCGTGTCTTATTTGCCCATCAAAATTAACAATTTTTGAAAATTTCTTACTATCCATTTTTTTCACACCGTTCCCTAAATATCATGTAGGTAAATGAGACGGGTGCAAAAAATGCATAAATAAGGGTAAATGCATAAATAAGGGTAAATGCAATTTAGACACATTTTAAAGACGTTTTATATTTACCCTAAATCCGTGGTTTATACCCTACAAAATTGCAAATTTTTTAAAATTTCTTACTATCCATTTTTTTCACACCGTTTACTAGATATCATATTGGCAAGTTACACAAATGTAAAAAATGGCACAAAAACAGCCAACTTAGACACGTTTTTTAGACTTTTTATTTTCGCAAAAACTCCCATGCGACTGTCTCATATACGCGACGTGATATGCTAATCTGTTATATTTCATACGCGAATTCTTTTATACATGATAGGCGAATATTTTTTTTATACGCTAATGTTGGTATACTTGATATGGTAATATTTGATACTTTATACGTTATACTCTAATTTATTATATGTTATACACTAATCTTTGATATTTTATACGCTAATATGCTAATTTTTTATACTTTGTATGCTAATTTTTGATACTTTATACGCTAATTTTTTATACTTTATACACTAATTTTTTATACTTTATACGCCAAAGTTAAAATTGATATGCTAATAAGCTAATTTTTTATACTTTATACGCTAAAGTTAAAATTGATATGTTAAAAAACTTTTTTTTTATACTTTATAAGCTAATCTTTAATACTTTATACGTTAAAGTGAAAATTAATACGCTGATTTTTTTTATATGTTGATTTTTGAATTTGATATACAAGTCGCATGTATGTGATCATATAGTAGAATGCCCTAGATTTGTAAATTGATAGCCTATTACCAAAAAAAGGGGGCGAAATGACTAAAATTGTGAAGATCCAATCTCTACTTTTGTTTCTGTTTGATGAGATTCTGCTTGAATTCATAACCAATAACTAACTATGATAAATTTTTATCCAATCTTAGATTATAGGAATTATCATCCATGAATGATATAGTGCAAGTGCAACATCTTTAATGAGTCTCGAAATCATATGATTATAATCGTGATTATGATGGGCATGACGATGTTTTATATTAGGTGTCAATTTAACGTAATTCTCTTCTTATACTTATAGACACAAATTGTTTATAAGAAGAGAGAGTTCTTAAATAATAGAGGAAAATAGTTCATACTTTTCTACTCATTTCAACTTCAACTTAGATATAACAAATAAATGAATCAAGTTGGTTTGCCATAGTCTATACAAAATTCATCACCCAACTAAAAAATGGATGCCTGTTTCATTTTACAATTCAATCCCAACCCTTGAAAGAAAAGAACCTAACTCATGCTTACTGCAGCATCTATATGGTCAAATCTTCTCATTTCCTGCCTTTGGTCATCCACAAGTATGGCTTAAGTTCCTAACTACGTAAATGAAAAGAGAAAACTAGTTTCAAAATCCAGGCAAAACTGAGAGGTCCACTATCCCTTTTGGAAGGTCAGCTACTTTTTGGAGTAGTGCCAGCCTGTTCGTTCTGATTCTTTCATCTTCCTGCAATGTATATACAGAAGTAGGATAGTATGCAGAACTAGAAGAAACAACAGTAAAGACTGGATATGTTACAATTATTGAACTTTAATGAAGCAACGAAGCAGGATAAACCGAAAGAGAGTACCATCTACGAGAAGATTTCATGAAGATATTGGATGCACTACATTTCACTAACTTGAACGGCTCCAATGGCATTTCTAATTTCCTATGGACCATTGTTTAGGCAGATAAACGATGCCTCTGCGATGTGAAGCAATTCAATGATGTGTTTTACCAGCAAATAGGAACACCCGAAAAGGCATCATCAGACCTAAATTTGTGATATACGGAGCATAATCTATTTCAAAGTAGCCAAGACCATGTGGTTCCAAGGACAAAATGCCATGTTTGACATGTTTAGGAAATGTTTTCTTGGCGTTAGTGGTCAAACTGTTATTCACTAATTACAAAAATAAAGACCTCATCAAAGAAACGGCATGGCAATTTCATGCTACTCGGTTACTGTACCCTTAAATGACACCTATGGCCAGCAGGCAGCCTTGTTACAGGAGACTGTCTTGCACAGTAACACCTCTATGTAACTTATGATCAAGCCTTATGTACACCAACATAGAAATCAGGCTTGTCATGCACAAGTATTGTAATGTAACAATGCTGAATATGCAAAGGTGATAGCAAATAGAATGCATTTAGGAATAACTAATAGAACGTACCACCATGACAAACACATGATTGAAGAAATCCTCCAGCGGCTGTAAGAGTTCAGAAGATGTTTTGACAAAATCATCCACTTCCATACCTATACAAGGGGCAAAAATGTGCAATGAGAATTTAGGTTGAAATAGCTGCTGAAAGTAAATCAGTTTCTATAAACAAAATGAAGGTGATTACTTTAGTCGAAACCGTTTCATAGAAATTCAGTATAACAAGTGGGGAGCTGGAAAACGACTGCAAGAGGATACATATAGAAAAAGATAACATACCTGGGTGGATTTTGGTTCTTAGTGACAAGTAAGTGCTCCACAAAGCCCTCTCTTCATTTGTTTCAAATACTGCTTCGTCAACCTACAAGGTTCAAAATGCATTAGAACAAAAACTAACATTACATGTTCCGTAATAGATATCATCGCATCAAAACTGAGAAGCATGCTCCTCTCAAAACCATCCAGAATTGGTTAATTGTTGCTATTTTTATTCCAATTAGGGACGTCCTAAGATAAATGAACATTTAATGGTGTCAAAATGAAGGGCTATTTAGGTTTCTCATTCGGCCTTATAAAGTGATGTTTACATCTGTATAGGATTATATATGATCCATATCAAAGTTTAACACATTAATAACCAGGAGTCATAGTCCATGCATGCCTCCATAAAGAGTTAAGATTGATTTGGGTTCCATTATTGTATAAAAGGTGACTAAAGAGTCCAAGCATACAAGTCAAGATCTGGCAAGAAATAGTAAAATGCCAAAAGTTAGAATTAGATAAGAAGAGTAAAAAGTTTCAACAAATTAGCTGGTAAAAACGAATGAAATCGTGAAAAGACCAGAATTCACAAATTGTACAGCTAATACTCTACATAAACTCTACCTCAAGCATGACATATAAGAGGAATAGCATATACAGAGCTAAAGGAAACAGAGCACAATGAAATACAGGGGGCAGTTATGCTAGAGACCTAATGACTGCAGATAAGAATAATTTGTAACATCCATATAAACACACCACTAGTACCATAATCAACATTTGTGAATGGAGGACCCTGAACTGTAGACAAACAAGATCCAATGCCACAAGAGTTAAAAACCTGATTCAGCTTTTGGGAAAAAAAAAACCTTCTTACCAAGTTGTTATTGCATATATTTCTCTCTGATTAATTACTTGCTGCTGAATTCAAGAACATAAACATAATTTGGCAGTTTTTAAGTGTTAAATAGTGCAAAGAGGAATAGATAGAAAAGAAAAATAAGACCCGCGACATAAAGAGCACAAAGAATACCCTGAATGAAGATATTTAAGTTAGATATTAAAGAATGAAAAGCACCTCCACATCAGCATTTATATCCTTTCCACGAACAATTCTTGTTGGACGAGAATATGCCTCAACAACCTTTGATAGATACTCACTCCTTGACAAGGTTTCCATCTGCAAGGAACAAATCCATTGCATTAATTTTGTCCCAAATAAGGGAAATGGTGGGGAAAGGCAACCGATGTAGCAACCTCCTCCTTTAGATGTACTGCCAATAGTTCCCTCCCCACTCCCCCCAACCTGCTAAAGCCATCAACAACAACAACTAAAGATTTATCCCACTATGTGTAGTCGAATATATGAATTATATTTCGACATCGCGTTCTATCTACATACATATTCTCATTTACATTTAAATATATTGTCTTTTTAATAGTCTCTTTCCAATTCTATTTGGGTCTTCCGCTTCAGCCTTTTAATTTGGGTTAAAAATTCTCTATTTTCTACAAGTCGTATTGGGGCATCTAAAGGTTTTTTTCGCACATGTCCAAACCATCTTAAACGTGTTTCTCTCAATTTAAAAAAAAAAAAAAAAGAACGCCTCCCGTAATAATATACATTTCTTATACTTCTAATACAGTAAAATATTCCAAGACTTGCACAATGACTAATTGAAAAGAAGAAAATATACTTTATTATAAGATGAATGTGAGTGGATAGAAGAAAAAGGCATGATTAAAAAGAACAGCAAAATTTATTAAGTCAAAATTGGCGAAGGAGACAACATTTAAACATGCGACAGCTTGAAAATGAGGGCCCAGTAAAGAAGTTTTTGAAGTGTTAAGCAGTCACTGTAGGGCAGGATTAGTCCCAGGAAGTAAATGCAATTTTTTAAATAGCAGAAAGATATCCAAAAAGCATCATCAAAACAAAAAAAGAAAGGTCAGGCGCACATAAGGCAACAATATATACTTACTTTATATGCAGACTTGGCAGCAAGACAAGGGAGGTTTGCACGCTCTGCTAGAATAGCACGAACCACCTCAGGATTAATTCCTTTATCCATCTATTGTTATAACACAAAAAATTAGTAACTATGTCACTTGCCAAATCAGTATATGAAGAGCTTCAGATATCTAACAACAAAATTGCATAATCAGACAACTTACAATAAGAAATTACAAATCAGAGCGTCCACATTAAGGAATAGAAATAATCAGCCAGAGCAGGCTGGACTGGCTGACATCATCGTGAAGATATAAAACTATACAATCTTAAAACTAAGAACTGTCAAGTGAAGATATCACAAGGAGCAACCAATCTCCATTTGATCATGTCACTGAAACATACTCCAGTTACATGGACAGCACCAGCAGTCCAAGAATGTGCTAAAAAAACGAAGATTAAAAGAAGTACAAATGCAAGAAAAGAACATTCAAAGAATTATTGCTACAAGAACAGGATTGCTACAAGGTCACATCTATGACATTGGAGAGCATACGCAAGATTATAGTAGAATGAAACGGTCTGCTTAGGTCAAAAGGCATGCACAAAGTAATGCGGACAGAATTGAAAATGGACATATACTGTAAAGTCTGAAAGTTGGAACTTTTACTTGCATTCAAAGGAAACAATTTTGCACTGTTATCCCCAAAATAAGATCCTCTCTCACATGGGAAGCTCTTTGAAACCATACTAATGGGAGACAACAACAGAAAAGTGGGAAAGATGGAGATCCATCTTAACTGCTAGCTGAGTGTAAAAGGGATGAAAAACACTAAAAAACTTCTACTGCACAATGATTCATTGAGAAGACAATATAACTTCGTATTCATGGACTCTTGATTGGTTAAATCTATGTCAAAACCAATAAAATATTTCCTTTTTCATCTGACGTTCACAAGTAAAAAGAAAAAGGAGAAATTGAACTTTGGACACTGCTCTCTGCAATTATTAAGTCACTGGAATAGAAAGGAAAATATAGGTAGGCTTTTGGAGGAGAAATCAATGTAATATCTAAAGCTTAAGTTCCCTAATTCTCATTTCCTCTGGATTCAAAAGTCCTGATTATCATTTTTTTTCCAGCTTTGAGAAAGTATGTCAATTTATTTCGCACATAATTCGTTTTAGCTTGTGAATGAGCCACAACTCTTCAATGTCCCATGATTACAACTAATTAATACTTAAAAGAGTCTATATGTCCATAACAGTAATCAGATTTGATTATGTAACTCATATCAAAGCCAACAGCCATGAATGGCGTTATCAAACATAATAAGGTTCCTTCCATTGCACTAAAAAAGTTTCAGAAAGTTTGTTACTTGTCCTATTCTGACGTTAGAAAATAAGTGACAAGGGACTCATCAAAACCTTCCTAAACCTGGCTTCTCATTCACCAGCTTGACACTTTGGTTACCTCTGCTTTTTGAATCAAGGACTCCAGTCATTTTCTTTAAATTAGACAATTCTATCTTTTCTGATCTAAAAGTCTCTTTGAAGTGCTCTCATTTGCTGCCAACCTATTTTAAGTTGAAAAGGCTATCCCAGGAAAGAAGCTATAGAGATGCTTTATTCAAAAAGTTTATCAAAAGCTTTGACAGAAAAGATCCTTTCCAATTTTCAAACAACTTTTCAAGGATCACTTTTTCTAAGATGCTTTCTTGGCCGCAATGTCAAATTGTCAACCTATCCATGTGCTAACTTGCAAACATCATAATTCTATTTAGTATTACTTTGCAATTACATAATAAGCTATACTGAATATGAAAGATTCCACAGAAGAAAGAATAGAAATTTGCAAATGCTACCATTACTTAATGGTAAAAATTTCACATACCAGGAACTGTTCCAGCCTTCGGCTTACAAATTGATGCACCTAAAATTCAAGGAGATATGATTAACATGTAGTTTGATTTATTAAACTACGAGCTTATGCTCCTAACCGCAAACAAAAGAATCAACAGTATAACAAACAACAAAATTCTATGCAACATAAACATTAGAAAAGGAAAACAGATCCCAAAATGGTCCCTGCAACCCTGGTAGTAGCCATATCAGTTGCTTTACCACGAGCCATGGTTTTCATGTTGAATAAGATGATAATTACTTACATCATCAATTGTGCTAGTATCTACTTTTAAGGGTTGGACTGCAGCTGCAAGCTGTAAAGCATGTCTTAAATCCAAATTTTTCTTGTTTTCAACCAATAGTTGCACCTACATCAAAACAGAGTTCAAATCAACATACAGTAACAGATGTTTATATTTGAAAACAGAAAAGCTATAATATACCAGACAGAGCCAAAGTTCCTTAGAATCTTAACATACAAGGCCATAAGAGATTCTCCGCAGACCAAACGGATCATTAGTGGAGCTTGGCTGACAACCAGCAGCAAACAAGCCAACAAGGCTATCCAGCCTGCAGGACATGACAAGATACGACTGAAAATCAACATTTCAACAGATAAATAGTTGCATTTGAGTTAGAATTGATCCTAAACGGTCACACTTTCTTTTGTTAACAAGTAACATTTCATAAATGCACAATTAAATCATCAGCTAATCAATTGTTTGACTAAATCTCATGGGAGAATTTTACTTAACATACAACAACAACTAAATCTTCATCCCACTATCTGAGGTCGGCTATATGGATTATATTTCACCATCGTATTCTATCCATGAAAATTTTACTTAACATACAAAGTTCAAAATCAGAAGTACATTTAGGGAAGTCAGAATGCTAAAAATGGGACAGGATCATAGTGCTAGCAGGATAAAGGAATCCCACATCTCCTGTAAGCTCAAAGGAGCAGTTGCAGTTCTATAGGAAGCGCGTGTATCAGAAAAACTAAGTACCAAATATGATTTCTTGCAAAACTGAGAGACTGGAAGAGAAGAATCTAAACATCTGAATTAGACAAATATATAACTCATTGTAAACAATAGAGGAAAAAGAATCTCCAGTTGGAAGGAAATATATATTGCACAAATCATCTTAAAATATACAGGTGCCTAAAACGATAAGATAGCTTTACAAAAAATTTCTCAAGCCAAGAGCATTAACCAAACTAGTTGAGAACTGCTGCACATAATGATATTTCAAACACTCTCGAAAGAAAAAAAAGTGGGAAAATTGCAAAAATCATCCTTCAAATTTGTTGGAAAAACTTTTTTCATCACTCACATTTAAAATAATGCAATTTCGTCACTCACATTAAAAAGTTGTACCAAATTTATCCTTCCATCCAATTCTATTTGATTTTTCAACAGAAAGTATGCATGTGTACATCGTTCGACGATGACAAGTGTGTACTTTTCATTAAAAAAGTAGATGAAATTAGATAAAAGGACCAATTTAGTGCAAAATTTTAGGGTGAGTGACGAAATTGCATTATTTTAAATGTGAGTAACGAAAAAAGTATTTCAAAAAATGTGGAAGACCTTTTTTTGCAATATGGGTCAAAATGCACTTTCAATTGAGGAAGATAGAAAGAAATCAGATTCCATCATTTCACAAATTTATCCAAGATGGTAAAAAACAGAACTTAATCTCAGGCCAAATTTTACATAACAAATTCAAAATGAGAAAGTGTTACGCAAAATTAGACCTGCCACAAGAAGGATGTTTCAGTTAAACATCATCACTCAAATTTCTAAACCAGTAATTGTTCAAATCTTCTTTTGGAATTCCAAGTTTTTATCGTCCAACATTCTCTCAAGTTAAATGATCTTATCTAGGTATGATAGCTAATGAGATGCCAGTCGTACCAAAGATGATCTCAGAGAATAGCAAGAGACTGCTATGCATGTCAACAATACTTCCGTCTGCCCAGACAAGTTGTACTAGAAAGAGAACCCATGTAGCACAAAACAAATATATGGTAAGCTATGGCTAACAAATCACTTGAATTGTGGTGGGTATCCTAAATAAGATTCTCACAAAAAATGATAGCCGTCGTAGTTTCATTGAAGCAACACTTACTCGAAGGATGAGAAAAGAACCATACACCTGTCAGAGAAGAAGGCTTAAAGAGCTTCGTCATTTGACAAATAACATCACATAGACAACTACCATCTTGGATTATTCTTTCATGCCTAGATTGTTAAAAATAATACTTCCAGATAAGGATTGAAATTTAAACAGACAAACAAAAAAAGGATTGAGTTAAGATACATGAGCAAAGTAGACGATGACATGACAGAGAAAGGTACAGATTTCCAACATTATCAATGAAATAAGACTAAGAATGTCTTATTGTTTCAAACTTCATAATTCCACTAATTGCAGGTAAAACAACAGCAAGCAAGGCATGGCATTTTTCTCAGATTAATCCAATGCTCAAGTTTAGAGAGAAATGAGAATCTGACAGAAGTTTTTCATTTGCTCAAGTTACACTTGGAAGTTCTTAATTTCACCAAACAAATACAGAGCACCTTGCACACAAAGGGTCCTAAATTTTGGAGAACAAGCAAAAATATGTACCCTCCACAGGCTATATGCCTAAGGTAAATTAACCTCTCTCTTGCAAAAGTTACATGCAAACCAGTATAATCAGTGATTTTTCAAAACCAAACCAGAAAATTTACGAAGGTCAAAAGAAGTAGATTATAGGTTAACCTGTCTGCAACAGCCAGTACAGTCCCAGCATCAGTTTCTGGAAGTCTGTCTCCGGAAAAGCGTGGTAAAGTTATCTCAAACACTGCCTCTGCTATCTGTTACCGAACAACACAAAAGGTAAAAACATGCATGAAATAAGAATGACAAACTAAGAACGACCATGATTACCCAATAATCAATATAAAACACATTCAGGTGAGAATGTTACATGACAAGGATTTTCGAAATCCATAATGAGTTCTTATATCCAACTCTTCCTGTTTACGGCAATTCAGCACTATGAAAGGGCTAAAAGGAGGTAGGTATGAAATCATGAACGGATAGATCAACATTGGCATGACCTCTACCACTATATCCAAAAGTTCTTGATTAGGAAAATCCATCATTTAAGTAAACGATTAGTTTTTATGAGAGCGTAGATTCATATATAGTGCTAAATGAAGCCATATTACCATGTAAGTGAGACAACATCATGTTTCTACACTGCGAAAGTTGACAAGTGTAAGACCAAGAAAATATCCAACTGCACACAGTTTAGAACAAATGCTTGTCTAAGCCTTTGCAAGTCCATACAAACATGGAAAACAATTAAGTGAAATTATGAAAGATATCCATTTGTCAGCATTTCAAGAACATTTGCTCTCCTTATAAGGGACTAAAGACTTGAAAGAAAGCAGGAAAGTTTGCCAGCTAAGGTTATGAGTATCTTTAAATTCATTCAAATAAAAAATAAATCAAACAAACCAGTGAAATTAGAGAATTCCTATTCCACCAAAAATATAGCAAACATTCAAGGGCAAACAACAAAGAAACACTACAAGTGCAAAAGCATATGAAACCAAACATCATGTAATTCCAACCTCTTTTGAGTAGCCATCCCTAAGAGTATAATGACGACCCATCGTCCCTGAGAGGGAAGTAAACTCCATAACAACAGATGTGGCAAGATCTGCCATAGCCAATGATGCAGCATCCCCAATGATCTGAAGCACTTCTTTAGTCGCTCCAAGACACAAGCCTACTTCAGCAGCTGTGCGTTGGATGCGATTCACCTTGTCCAACATTGTCCCCAGCTTCTCCTAATATTGATAAATATCCATAACCGAAGTTATTAGGAAACATGGATAAACAGACAAGCGAACAGCTAAAACTAGATGAGTCAAAAATTATCCTATCAATCTCTAAACTAAACAGGCTTAGTCATTAACACAATAAACCCCCACTCCTCTCCTGCAGCAGCACAGAAAAAAGAGAACAAGAATGTAGATTATAGAGTAAAACTTACATGAAAAAGAATGCCTTGAAGTTGACTTTGAAACTCAGAAAATCTTTTACTTGTATCCATCTCATAGAAAAACTTTGCATCTTCATAACGAGCTCTAGAAATTTGATGTTTAATTTAATTCAGGTCATAAAATAGAATCAGATATAATATTTACTAGCAAAATCTTCCACGAAAGCATAAAAAATAACATAAGGATCAACCTAAGAACAGCTTCATTTCCTTTTCTTACTACAACATCATCAATTGCTCCATTTGCGACCTGAAATAGAATGCAGAACTGTATGATTATTACAGAAAACTAACCTTTTTCACTTCAGAGATTAATATATGAAACTCCTACAAGTAATAGCAAGGTTTAAATATCTCACGGAAATGAAGTACGGCAACAAATTTGTATTCTCATCAGTTATAGCAAAGTACTTTTGGTGCTTCTGCATCACCTGTAAATAGAAAATCAGCAACTCGTAATGCAATACCAACAGAAGATATTGTTGCTCTACCAAAAAATGAACAGCCTACTAGATTTTTTGTGTTCTTTTTTTATTTTATTTTTTTTGTGTTTTTTGTGCTTCTTCTGATTTCTGTAGTTTTTGTGCTTTTCATGATTCTTGTAGCTTTGTTATGATTTTCATGTTTTTTTCCCTTGTACTTTTTGTATTTCTTGTGTTTTTTTTTTGTTCGCCTTTTGTGATGCTTTTTGTGTTTTTCGTGCTTTTTGTGATTCTTGTTGTCTCTATGAATTTTGTGTTTATTTTTTCGCTTGTATATGTTTATGATGTTTATGGTGTTCATGTTTACATTTAACTTTGTGCCTGTTATTCGTGTTTTTGACAATGTAATTCATACCAACAGCTCTAACAAAACCAATAAATAAACAGAAATATTATTACACACCCACCCCACCCAAAAGGTTGTAACTTTTAAAAAAATTTTAGTGATACTTTTTCTTTACATGCACTATTACTAAAATGCATGTGATTCAGTTTGTGCCTGTGCTTGTATTAGTTTTTGTATTTTTGCATATGCGTTTGATAATATATTTATATTTATGTGTTGATTGTATTTGTGTTGCGATTTTTATGTTCACGTTTGTATTGCTATTTCTATTTGTATTTGTGTTTATATTTGTATTTCTCTTTTGGTTACTGTTAATGATTAAGTTTGCATTTATATTTCTGTTTACTTTTATGTTTGTATTTGTGTTTGTGGTTTATGTTTGTGTGTGATTTATACTTGTATTTCTGTTTGTGTTTCTTTTTGTATATATAATTTTGTTTGTGTTTCTTTTGTGTATTTGTTCTTATGCTTGTGGTTTTGTTTGTTTTAGTGTTTATGTTTTTGTTTATGTTTGTGTTGTTGCTGCTGCAAAAATAAGGTGCAAATCAAATTTCAACAGAAAAAAATGAATACAAGTAGTGCACAAATAATAAATAACTCACCATTATCAATAATTCCTTTGGAAGCTTTAAGAAGCTTTCCTTAAATTTCCCAAGCACTGGAACAGGTGCTTCAACAAGATTTGCAACCTAAACATTGATGAAAACATCAGCATATAACATATGAAGATCGTGTGACATAAGGATGATATCTTGCCTTTTTTTACCTCTTCTAGTAGATTGCTATGCATAATCACACAGCCATTAACATTCTCAGCTAAAACATTAGACTGCTCTATAATTGTCTTCTTCCTTTCCTACAAAATAAAATTGCAACTTCACACTAATATTTCTACAGTTATGTAGTTCACATTATGGATATAAATGGACCATTCAAAAATAGAAGCACCTCGATATCAATAGAAATTCCAGCGTGCCGCATGAGTTCAGCAAAAGATTCTGCACTTACTACCTGCAAAATCTCCCCATGAAATATGAATTCATACAAGTAGACATACTATGTAGGAAACAAAAGAACCAAGATATCAGCTTTCCCTACTTCATCTAGACATCTTATTAGAGAAAAGAACTTCAAGCAAAATACCTTTACAGTAGCTGATGCAGTGTTTCTAAGACCATGAGAAAGATTTCCACTATGAAAAAGTATTAGAGGTAAAAAACATATTAGTATAGAAGGGGCTTAAATATTAGTTAGAAGATATAATGCTATCTCAGATATTTGAGCGGAAGCATAGCACAAGTCAAAAGGTATGTATATACATACAAAACTAATCAAACTGCACAACAATTAACAAAGCACATAGGTCTCTACAGCATTGCTTAGTGGAATAATCCAGATACCCTCCAAAGGACCTCTTCTCCATGTTAGGATTACCAGTTCAGCAAAGGCCCAACTGTACTGTACTGTCCATGTTAGGTCAAATTTGTTTGGGCAGTTCTGTTTACAACCAATGACCTCAAATTTCTAGAATAACGCACAAGTCTTATGCACAGTTAGCCAATGTTTCTCATACCAAAGAAAGCTTACAGCTAAAGTAAAAGTGCAAACCCACTACATGACTTCTTAGATTACAAGATTAGAGAAGGTCTAAATGAACACAACCTTTGCCCAGTAAGCAGAGATGGAATCTCAAAACTTCAAACCCCTAACATCACACCATGGAGTAACATTACTATTGTGCCTAAATTTCCCCTAATCGACAGAAACCATACAGAAACAGATGTTGATAGTATCAACTTACGTGAGAGAAAACAAGAACAGCATGTCTGTTGAATTACCACAATTTTACTACAAGCAGATGATTTGTAAATTCATAAAGAACACACAAACATAAGTAGATCCCGGCAGATAGCAACATAAACAAAGCAACAAACAACACATTAACTAAGCAGATGATTATTACACAACACAATTGACAGGAATATAGTCAATGTCACATTATATAAGCATAAACACTCTATTTGAGCACAGACACATGTTTATACACGTCAGGCAATTGCACAAGAAAATTTGAGGAAACATTTGCTTCAATCTTCCAAAAAAAAGGCAGATAAAAATTATCCAGATGCTGAAATAGCTCGAAAAACAAAGCAAATGAACTAGAAACTGGAATTCACATGTGCAGACTTCAGGACTGTAACTTGGGAGGTTCAATAAATTTTATTTCAAAGCTCTGCAAGTTCCAATGCACAGGATAAGGCACTCATCAATGTGAATGCCAAAATAGTAAAAGGAAAGAAGAGACTTTTACCTTAGGATAACACTGAGGGAAGTTTTCTGTGGAAAATAAGTTGGAACACCAGGCAAACATATAAAGGGCCCTTTTCCCTAGGTCTCACCACTATTAATATAGGAAATGGAAGTGGAATGAAAGGTATGAACCACTAGTGTTGCTATGTTGAGACCAGGGACGCTATCTGACTGATAATCATACAATAAGGAACAGTATTGAGCCAATATGGTGCTTCATGCACAAAAAAGCAGGAAATATAACCATTTTCTGCATGCTTTCAAAGGTCAAGAGCAAATGCAGTAAATATGGATTGCCAACAAATGTTGACATACATTGCTCGTGATATTTAGTTGAGTGAAACCTGACAGACTAAGGTATTTACTTCAATTACGGTAAGACAAGTCTTAGAAGGCAGGGGAAGCTTTCACCTTAGCCCCTATATGCATTTTATAGTAATAGGGAAACAGAAGTGCATCTGACAAGACAATCTCAATTTGGAAGTCCATAATAAAATTCACAGTTTATGGTTTTGCGATTATTCCTGCTTGCATAGATTCTTGGATGAACTTCTTAGGGCAGCTTTAAGCTGCATTAGTATACATTACTTCTGTCCGATCACCGACTGTGCCGTCACCATCCAGTAGCAAGAGGAGAAGCAGTGCTAAAACTACTTTCAGCAAAAAGAATGACGAAGAATGAGAACTCACCTTAAAACACCAGCAAAACTAAATGGAACAACATTATCTCCAAGAAGTGCCAATATCCAGCGAATAGGCCTGCTGAACATAATCTTATGACAACAAATAAACAGATATCACATTCAGTGCTTGAATAAGAGCAAGTAGAATTTAGTAAAGCCAAATCAGAACAGTACTCAAATTGAAACCTTTCTTCAACAGAAATTAAAAGATCCTATCATGACTTTGTTGCCTTGTCAATTAAACCTTATTTTCCCACATGTGATTCAGAACTCTTAAAGCTTTTTAGATTAAGATCAGATCAGATAAGAAAAGACCCAGGAATTTGTTGTCTCACTCTTTGCAAAAGAGAAATATTCTTTAAAGCACTCAAAAGTAAAAGTTTAAAAAAATATCTGCAACAACAAATTAGTCCCATTTCAACGGAAAATCAGAAATGCTATAGATCAACAGGACGGATAAACAACTGATTAGATCAAAACATGGATAGATGATTCAAGGGAAAAAAAAATCAGAGAAAATTATTGACCCAACAAAACACCAATTAAAGCAATCATTCCTTGTATAGAATGTAATCTAAGTCCAAAAGCCATGATTGCTCATAACATTTAGATAATCCGTTCAAGAAATGCAGTTTATAGGTATATGAACCTACAATCGGTTGCTCCTCAATTTGCAAACCCACAATCAACCACAATGCATGGTTTACACAGTTCGTAACCATAATAAATACATCCATTAAAGGTTCTGAGACATGCAACAACAACAAAATAAGCCTTTATTCCACTGTGGGGTCGGCCATATGGATCATACTTCGCCATTGTATTCTATCTAGACACATGTTTTCATTTATATTTAAATATATTATATCTTTTTTTATCGTTTTTTCCAATTCTTTTTAGCTCTCCCCCTTCCCCGTTTAATTTGAGTCAATGTTTCTCTATTTTTTACATACCACACTGGTGCACCTAGTCCAAACCATTTTAAGCGTACTTCTCTTAGTTTTTCATCTATTGGAGCTACACCCACTTTCTTTCTAATGGAACATAACAACTACTTTTTATACTTTCCGAGGCAAAAGACAAGTTTGGCCCAAAAGGGATGAGGTATGGGAGATTGATATGAGGAATCGAAATTTACAGTTGACTGATTGACCATTAAACCATGCCTTAAGAGTCGTAGGATGAGGCATGGGAGATTGATCTGAGGACATCGAAATTTACAGTTGATTGGCTGACCATTAAACCAAGCCTCAGAGTTCTAACACCAAGGCTTAGCCCAAAGGGCTGAGGCATGGGAGATTGATCTGAGGATATCGAAATTTGTAGTTGATCGGTCGACCATTAAAACAAGCCCTAGACTTGCAACACCAAGATACTAGACTTCAGGTCATTTAGTTCAAACCCGAATTGGAACCTGAGTCAGTTTCATTCGTCTGTTCTCTAACATTAGCGAATACTCCAAAATACATTGTACTGTAATCATTGATAGTAATTAAATTCAATCAAGAATTTTCTAATCCAAGCTTGATATAGAACAAAATGAAAAAGAAAACCTAGAGTAATCAATATTTACATGATGACAATATTGGTAAACACACACCTCGGAATTCCATCGCATTGACTTAGGAAATGATATTTTCGCAATTGTCCCAGGTAATTCTTCAGATAAAACCTGTATAAAAAAATTATCAACACAAGGTCTAAAATATGTGTATGCTAAACAAGAAGAACTTGAAATCATGTAGAAAATCATATTTATTTAAGAAGAAACCCTAGAAAGTGGGCCTGATTTGTGCCAATCTAGAATCCCCGAAAGAAACAGAAACAAAATGGCATTCGCCATCAAGAAAGACTCCAATGCATGCCTGATTTGTTTGTTTTCATAACTTTTTGCTTGGATGTTCCATGTGATTAATGGAAGTCAAACTGAAGCTCTAGATATACAGTCTCCTAATCCGAAGAATCAGTACTTGGCACATATTGATTAGACTAAAAACAAAATTTAATAACAATATCCACAAGGAACCAAGAGAAGAAAAAACCCCCACAAGGCCACTGAAGCATTCGTATCAATGCTACATCACCATGAACAGTAGAGGAGTGATTGTTATGCTATGAACTGTGGCATATAGCAGAAACAAAAGATCCAAAAAGAATGGCTCTATTTCACAAACTACATCATTTCTTTAAGTGACAAAATGCAAGAGGGTGATAAATGGATAAATAAATCAATAAGATGAAAATAAACGCTGTTGCTTGTGATGATACGTGAGGGTTATTTGTATTCTGTATAACCTATGAAATCTAAGGATAGCTTAAACTTCTTGGTTTTCACCCTTTCTTTCCACAAGATAAATGTCAATTTTTTATAGGTTTGGCACTAAGAAAACTTAAGGATGTCACAAACTCTGGCTCTTGACATTCACAAATCAAATTAAGAAATAGAGCCCAATTTTTAGTGTTATGTTAACAGAAGAAAACTATACGGTTTATTAGCATGAGATAGAACTCGTTATTAAAAAAGGCACATACACAAGTGCACATGCACACAGACATACGCATGCTCACACGTCCAATTTCTAAATCTATCTCAAGGTTCAAGCCGAAAATAGAGGTGGATGAGTAGGAGGAACTCTAGAAGTATCATTTCTTCTCATGCTTTTCGTCCTTTTGGCTGGGATGAGGGGATGGGCTCTAGGTTAGGAGTTAAAAAGTGCAGTGTCATTCGAGATGCAGGGAAAGGCTTAAAAATTACCTCCAGAGCATGTTGTGCAGACTCGACTATGCGAACATAAACATATTCTGTTTTTCCTGCAATTATAAGCAGGAGTAAGTCCAAAACTACTTCACAAGGGATAAAACGAATATAAGACAAGGGAATCCAGAATTTCATAAATAAACCAGTAGTTTAAAATTTCAGTGATGAGGGAGAACCTGTGATAAAATGCACCTAAAATCTCTGGACTCTTTTACTTAGATAGCACTTTTAATTAAGAAATGACTAGAAGATTATAAAGCCAACTTGTATTTCATTAACTATACTTGGATGTATGAACAAAACCTATTTAGATTACCCAAAAATGGAAGCAACTAAACCAGGTAGTTTCATCTCCACATGCTACAAAATTTCAAACTCATTTAACTAACACACAAGGAAAAACAACAAATGGCAATGGCAAAAATGCATCTCATTGAGCATACCTTCAATGCGCCTATACATAGAATCCAAAGGAACAGAGTTTCTGCGACAAAATCCTTCGGCAGCCTGAAAAGGAAAATGAGGTCCTTAACCATTTATATTGAAGTAAGTACTGAATAGGGGATATAGAATCTAATCAGAGGAAATCCTGCATCAAACATAGTTTAACCCGCAAAATAGAGGATAATAAAACTACAGCAAAGCACACGACAAAAATCAAGCAAAAAGATCTAGCGAAACTCTATGCATGAACAGTCCCAACAAGCAAACTTGCACAATAACATTTTGCACAACCACGCCACAAATTAACCCAAAATGTAAAGTAAGAACATGCTAGGAGACGGCAACAATGGCCAGGGCAAGATAATTTTCAGAACTCATGCAAGGTTATAATCCAACCCAAAACTGCCTTTAACTAAGCCAGTCAGTTTCAGTTACCTGACCATCCTAGCATATTTGCAAAAGCACTCAAAAATAAATTGCTGTCAACTTATAAAAATGAATCATTCGATGTTCATTAAATATACAATAAAACTGAGGGAAGTAAGACCTTTGTGGGATTTCCTTGCTGGTCAAATGCTTTGGAAACTGGAGGTCCTCGAACCTCCACCTCATTTTCAACTTGCTTAGCACATAGGTTCTCAACATGAACCTGCAAATTAAAATATCTCAAATGCTCAAGGATTGCCAGGAAAATTATCACAATTGGTACTAATAACATCTGATCAGCTGTAAATTATCTCATCCTCCTATTTGCCCAGATTCATTCTTACGATGAAAGAGAACATACCACAAGTCGACGCGGTGTACCATACATTTTCACTTCTCCATGCCTTAGCCTTTGCTTTTCTAGTAATTGCACTATTAGATCTTGGAGCTGCATGGAAAAATATGGCACGGCCATTAGATCATATAAACTGATGATAGAAGTCAATAACAAATTCCTTTTGGATTCTTTCTTTAGACAAGTACATAGCCATGATAAATCAATGGTCAACTGAAAACCTCTACATCACATTAAAACACAAGCTGAACATGAGATAGACATGATGAAAATGAGAGTTGATATAACTGAGGCGGAGATATAGCATGGCTTTTAACTTATGCGCTAATCAGAAACTAAATCCTAAAGTCAGCTTTAAGACAGTGAAGCGTATGTACTTGCTCACACGCGTTGATCACGTCGTGTGGTGGTAATTCTTCTGTTCCAATTTCAAGAACAAATGTACGTGGCTCCACAGGAACCTGGGTGACACAAGAAACATTATAAAAGTAAATAAATAGAAAAAACTGCATTAGATAGAAAATTTCTATTCTTTGATAAATCTAGGATTCCAAATCCAACCTCAATGCACCCACATGCAAAAGCTGGTTGAATGGTAAAAATGCACAAAAGGCAAATGTAAGAACAGGATACATAGAGAATCTGGAAAACAAACCTTTTGCACTGCTTCCTCAAGGACTTCTCTTGCAACAGCAAAATTAGCAGGTTCAGAAATAACACCAAGTGGATGGCCAAGAGACTCTCTAGACTTTAACCACAGTTGTGCACATTGACGAGCTAAACTAGAGGACAAGCAAACACAAACATTAGCATATAGTTCTCTGAAAAATCGAACTCTGAATTCAGAATAACTTTTGATCTACCACAAAGAGAATTTAAAATTAACAGCAAATGCAGAAACACCGTTATATTTTATCCAAAGGCCTCAAAGTTCAACTCTCACCTACGCATCCGACCAAAATAACGAGCACGTTCCGTCACACCAACAAAACCTCTGGAATCCAATATGTTAAAAGCATGAGATGTCTTCAAAACCTGATCATACCTAGCACGTCAAACAAAAACGTCAATCAAAGCAAGAATTCAACATACATATTTTCCATTTACTGAGAAAAAGGAGGTTCAATAATAGAAAACTTACGCTGGTATTGCAAGGCCTAAATCAAGCAGAGAATGTGCTTCTGCCTCAAAAAAATCAAAGTGCTTCTGAATATGATCAACACTGGCATGCTCAAGATAATAGGCACTCATTTCCTTTCTGAATGCAAATTTAGTGGTAATCAGCATTTTTATTCGACGTGAAAGTATAAAACACAAACTGGATTGAGTGCAATATATAACTATAGTTCTAGACGTTAAAGCCCAGAGAATATAATGAACTTTTTCTTAAGTTAGATGAAAAGTAAATATATAAAGCTTTTGTGGCATATTATATATGCATTTCAACTGGAATACTTGTTATGGAGAATGTCAAAATATTTAACACATTCCCAGAATAAAACTTTTTTCATATTTACATGAATAAGACAAGGACAGCTTCTCCCCTATTTCTTATGTAACCCTAAAGCATAACTAAACTCTCATCTAAACGCATCATACTAGGTCAAATCATTTATTACCAAATAGAATAAAGGGGGATCAATTCTAGAGAAAATCCCAAGTGGATGACCTAAAATCTTGTTCTATAAGACATCTATAACTTGCAGTACTATCATATGCCCCGTGAATTTTCATTTCATTATGAGTCTAGGAAATACAAGTCCAAGAAGCCACCAGGCCTAGAATTCCAATCCTCACTAATCCAGAAAAATGTAAAACTATTTAAGATTTGAACCACAATAAGCATGTGTTTTACTGTATGTTCAACTACAACCATATTATGTTTTTCTCTCTCTGTTTTTGTATAATGATTCACAAGAATGTTCTGATCTCACATAAAATCAAAATACAATCATAAAGTCAGCAAATCCTTTCTTCTTACTTTCCATGATTTTACGCAATTTGCGGGTCCTTTCAACTTAAAATTCAACAAAATGCAACTACCAACTATAGCTGGTATTAGTTTTAGCTATAGTTGTTAAAAGATTTGTGTAGGTCAACTAGGATTTGTACTCGTTTTCTGAAAAAAGTTCTCCATATGTAATCCCATTGGCATATTGAATCTTCTTGAAATGATCAACTCCCTGCAAGGAGTTTGCAAACAAATTCCATCAACAGAGAAAATTAACAAGAGTAGAATAACAAGAAGGCATGGCATAAGACTAACCTGAAGTAACATAAGGATGCGCTCAAGACCATATGTTATCTCAACAGATATAGGCGCCAACTGAAGACTTCCAGCCTAAGAGAGGCATAAGAAGAAATAAAGGACAAAATCCATATATTATCAGCAAAGTTGAATGAAACTCTGAAAGAGATGCAAAATTACTAAAATCTTATTCTGAGTCGAACAAGAACAGAAATAATAAATTAAAGTGCACCAAGTATCTCTCTCTTGTTAATCACAAGTAACAAAGAAAACCTGCTGGAAGTATGTGAATTGCGTGATCTCCATTCCATCCATCCAAATTTCCCAGCCCAATCCCCAGGCACCAAGCACCTAATTTATAGTCCAATACAAGAAAGTGCATATCAAGAAAAGTCAATAGTTTTGGGGAAAAAATAATTATTATCTGCCAGTGCCACTCAGAACTGGCTCAGTGCAATCCCATCGAAGTCATGCAATCCAAAACACACTTTATAAAAAATAAAACAAAGCATGACATACAAAATACAGCACTTGTATGAAGTTTATGTACATGTGCATGCAACCACAACTAATTAAATAGCAAAAAGGAAACTTACTGGACTCTCCCAGTTGTCCTCCACAAAGCGAATATCATGCTGATTAACATCAATACCTGCCAAGTATTATATTGCATAGCCCCAAATATATCAGGTATATAAAAAGAAACTCAGGATTCTGCAAGGAACATGAAAGTAAAACTATCATGAAGATTTAGTAAATGCAAATAATCAGTTCAAGGGGAACACATAAACCACAACTTCTTCCGTCTCTATTTTCAAATCTTGTTTGCTAAGTTTATCAGTGGCATGCTGGATACTTGTCCTAGTGTATACAAGTATCCCGCATGGCCAAACGAGAAACTCATACATAAGAAAGATAAACGATCCCAAACTGTCCAAATGAGAGACTTCTATTTGTTAAATAACACGGCATGATATATAACAATAGCAGCAACTAACGTCACAACCTAAGGCAGACAAGCTTCGGATAAACAGGTCCTGTGAATTCCCAGGATCGGGCTTCAAGATAACCTGAGATGAAACAAAAAATAAATACCACAAAATCAACAAAGAAAGCCCCACATGGTACAATTTGCATGAGGTCACATAAAATACAAGCAACTGACTGAATCCCAAAGTTACCAAATAAATTAGTAGATACTAACCTGGAATTGTGTATGGCGTTGAAGTCTATTTGGGTTTTCCCCATAACGACTATCATCAGGGCGGATACTAGGTTCCACATACCTTCCATCAGTAACTAAAACATCAGTAGTCAGAACAAGGAACTGAAAAAGAACCAACACATTCGTTCCATCAAATCATTAAAACAATAGGATATACAACCATATCAACAATACCAAGTTTGGATTTTACCCATCTGATTCAGTTAGTAACAAGATAGTAATATATATTTGAGACCTAGGCCAATGGGTTGTGTCAATATTTCATTAAAAGGTTTTTGGGCTCAGGATCTCCTCTCCAGGCCCTTATCTCAAGAAACCCTTTTGTTTGTAAAATCTAGATAAAAATCTAAAGAATATTTAGCCCTAACTTGTGTCTTTATCGTAAACTGATGCTGAGAGTACAGATTGATGATTGCAAGAATACAGCACCTTGTCAATCCTCCTGAACTGATGAAAAGCATTGAACCACTACACAGAACATCTGAATCTTGTAAATTAAGCATTAGCATACTCATTCTCACAGAATTAAGACTACCAAATCTTATCATTTGTTAATTTTAGTTTTCAGGTCAGTCAATTTCTTTAAAATAAGCAATATTTAATATATACCAGAAATTCATGATTGCAAGAATACAGCACATTGTCAATCCTCCTAAACTGATAAAAAAACCTTTGTGACATCACTCAAAACGTCTGAATCTTGTAAATTATGCATTAGCTTATACTCATTCTCACAGGATTGAGATTATGTTACTTTTCAGGTCAATCAATTTCTTGAAAAATAAACAACATTTAATGTATACCATAACTTCATGACCAAAACCTCTTTTGTCCTTTTCACCTTATAAATTTAGATAGCATCAAAAGCATACTTACGCAACATTCCATGGTTCAGGACCCAGAACCCTTAGGAATGTCAGCGGATTCATAGTCCCAGCTCCAACCTGATCAATACATACAACCCTAAAAGGATCAGAAAATCAATAGACAATAAGCCAAATAAATCCATCCTTCCCCACTCTCCGGTGCGTAAAAATTTAATACATCATTCAAAGTAACACGGGAGGGCAGGTGTGTGGGGAGAGAGTACAGACTGGACAAAATGCACTCTTTGAAAATTCATGCCTTCAATGATGCTTACTGCTTCAAGTAAAACCATAATCACGAAAACGAAGAAGTATGAAAAGAAGGTGCATCATGTCCTTTAGGATTTGTTGGATATAGATGATTATTCTCGTATATAAGAATCCAACTAAACTGCAAACACCAAACAATTTTCAACTCAACTTTACCACACAAATTATTTCACCGGACAACCCAGGTAATCCCACAAATAACCAACCTAACATAAAACATACTCAAGTCCAAAAAAGAAGCAGAAGAGTGATAATTAGCATTAAAAAGAAGGGATAATCTAAAAAACTTGAAATATATCTGAATAGTCACCTCAGTGTTACTGCATTGCATTACAGCACAACCAACTGAAGCCCAATAATCCTGCAACACCGAATGGAAAGTTGGACACCAAAAAGAAGAAAAACAAAAAAAAAAAAGCATGAATCAAATTCCTTGATCATTATAAAATGATAGGCCAAAATCAGAATCTCAATCTGCAAAAGGTTTTCTTTCTTTCTGTTTTGAAAAGCCCACAAAGATAAAAAACAAGCAGACCAAAACGCAATTCCTGTTCAATCTTGAGCCAAAGATCCAAAACTACTTCTACTCCTCTACTTTACCTCCCAGCCTTTTGAAAACCATATAAAAGAAAAACAATTCATCACCAGAGTTCAGATAATCAGAAACAATCATAAACAAATTCAATGACGAGAAAGAAGCCCTTCTAAAGACCAAATTTTCAACTTCATCCCATCAAAATTTTAACATAAATAATGGCCAAATTCAAATTGGTCAGAAAGCAACTTGGAAGAGTATAACAGTTGGAAATTCTTCCGCAATAATCAACATTCTACTCCTCTTTCTACCTATTTTCTCGCACTTTCTTGATTTTCCAAAATTCAGTCCTGCGAACTCAAGTTAAGAAGATATCATTCTCCTATCCCATTTTCTTGATATTAACAAACAAAAATCCTACGAAAAATAGAAAATAAAAGAAACGGCAACTTAGATGAACTTCCCCATTCAGTCCCATTTTCTTGAACTTTTTCTTGGACTTTTCTTGAATTTCAAAAGAAGGACTAGCAACGAAGTTAAAAGCATAGGCAAATATGATACTATCCAACCTGGAGGCGCTGAATGGCCTGTTGAAAAGTGGGAACAGATGATTTCTTGAGATGCTCAGACTTGGCGAGTTCCGCTGAGGATTCTTGAGACACTGTAGAGTTAGTGCTTAAAGCAGAGGTTATGCTTCTTTTGAAGAAAAGGCGATGCCTTGCAGCAAAAAGACTTGTCCTTGACTGGGCGAGAAGGAAAGCAATATGAGACTTGTGGGGCTTGAGAATGGAGGTTACTAGCGGCAGAGCTAGAATTGTCATCGCTGTGTTTGTCAATTTGCCCCAGAGATAAAAGATTCTCTATGGGTATGGGGAGAGTGGCAAATGAAGCAAACTGCAGAGACAAAACCAAAACCTTAGCCTTTGATGGATTTTATTTTTGGGTTTATGAGTCCATCTCCCCTGGAGATATATAATCGTTGATATCCAAAGGGGGAACTGGCCAATTGGGGTGGGGAGGATAAGAGTAATTTGAGGTATGAGAGTTATTTTTGCAAGTTTTTTCTTAAAACAATCACGCAACGTTGTCAAAATGCAGAGGTATGGTCCATTATCGTTAGTAAGACTAATATCGTCCTACTTTAGTTCTAAAATGTGGCAACATATTTTTACACAAACTTTGTTTGAATGTACAAAAACAAATGTAGAGGAATGTTCTTTTCTTAAACAACAGTAATCTTTGCAAGTCAATGGTAGTAATGGAACATGAATATCTAATTAATAATGATCAGGAAGATCAGCATGCATCCCTATTCAAATACCATTTCAATTCCAACGTAATAATTAAACAGTCGACTTCCTACATTACTATATAAAATGAGTTAGTTCCTATATGAAATAAGTTAATCGTGATTTCAACTGTAAAATAAAAAATTATAATTTTAATACTCA
This sequence comes from Ophiorrhiza pumila, assembly GCA_016586305.1. Taxonomy (NCBI): domain Eukaryota; kingdom Viridiplantae; phylum Streptophyta; class Magnoliopsida; order Gentianales; family Rubiaceae; genus Ophiorrhiza; species Ophiorrhiza pumila. The sequence continues at coordinate 4,390,304 of BLIW01000002.1, forward strand.
CTAATTAATCATTTCATATATGAATCTATTTATATCAGTTTTAATAATAATATATAATAGTTGGCAAAATAATATAAGGGTAAATTACAAAAAACCTCCTTGTGGTTAGGCGAGATTTTAAGTTACCTTCCTAACATATTAAAACCTATAATTCGCCTCCTTGTGCTTTGGGTTTTTTTGAAAAGTAACGGAAATTGAATAACTTCACGGAGTTTGTAAAACACGCGCACGCTCCTTCTGCTGAAGTCAAGTCATCCGCTTCTGTATGTGTTTCCTCCTATCTGCCATTGTTCCCTTTTTTTTTCTTCCTTTATTCCTTACTTTCATTACTGATAAATCCGCACAAATTAACGATTACATGAGCAGTCTTTGGCTCGCTCACTCCGTGTGACATTAATATGCCAGAGATCGAGGAAATTTCGGTCGATTACTGGCCTGTCGGCCTTTATATCTCGTCCATTATTTGGCAAATATGAAGTCGGAAAGCTTCTGGGCTGCGGTGCATTTGCCAAGGTGTACCATGCTAGGGACATCAGGAATGGCCAAAGCGTAGCAATTAAAGTTATCAACAAGAAAAAGATTTCCACAACCACCTTGATGGCCAATATCAAGAGAGAGATTTCAATCATGCGACTTCTACGGCATCCCAATATCATCAGGATTTACGAAGTACTTGCCACAAAATCAAAGATTTATTTTGTTATGGAGTTTGTACCACCGAGATCTGAAGCCTGAAAACCTCTTGGTTGATGAAAATCTCCGGTGATCTCAAGGTTTGTGATTTTCTTTGTTGTGTGTTGTGCTTTGATAGACGATAGTTATGGATTAATTGACCAAGCTTGTGTCATAGTTTATTGGATTGATTGGCCAAGCTTATGAAGTATATGTAATTGGGTCTGTTACATGTTCCGGCAGCGAGCGAATGGGAAGAGATAGAGAAAATGAGAAAAAGCTCATGCGCTGTGATTAATTTTGTCAAAGGCCAAGAATTGAGGAGAAATATTGAGGGTAAATAGAATTGTTGTTGAATTTGTGCCAATTGAAGGCAATGAGTTTTGTTGCAGGGAGTTTCTAAGGAAGTGACCACACTTTTGGAAAATGGGAGCATTAGTAAAGCTTATGAATGCTTTTACCCTTTTCAAATGTAGTGTCTTTTCCTCTATGAGATACTACCACACACAAACACACAGCGACATTTCTGGGGTGTTTTTTTAATCAATCTGCAGGAGGAATTGAAGTGAATGGAGGGACAGAGCTTCATCAGCAATCTGCAGGAGAAATTGAAGGGAATGGGCGGAGAGAGTATGGCCATGATGAAAAACACCCAGGGGAAATTCAAAAAAATGAGAGCAGATGATATGCTTCACAATCTGCAGGACATGTTCATGTTTGGATTGCGTTTATGCTTTGATGCTTTGTCCTTCTCCGTTTATGAATTCCGAAATGTACTAAGGAAGAAGACGATGTACTTTGGATTTTTAATATTATATAAATTGAGGTTATTTTTGTCTTTTTGTTAGTTTTAATATATTAAAAATAATTTTTTAAATTCATAATAGAGCGTGTCATTCAATCTCCGTTACTTTTCCTATTTTCATCTACTTTTCAAAAAAACCCAAAGCACAAGGAGGCGAATTATAGGTTTTAATATGTTAGGGAGGTAACTTAAAATCTCGCCTAACCATAAGAAGGTTTTTTGTAATTTACCCATAATATAATTGCATTTTCATGCAATATAAAGGTCCAGCAGCCTAACAAGTCAATTCAATACAAGAGCTCCAACAGCTTAACAAGTCAGTGTACCAGCCCTAACTTGTTGCCCTACTGTCTTCTTCATTTCCACTTTCACTTCCCCTTCCTCTTCCTCTTCCTCTTCCTCTTCCTCTTCTTGCACCAGTCCAATCACTAACTTTATAAGGTGGAGTTTGAGCTAACCATGCATAGTTGGCATTAATTCTACCCATGTTAGTTTCAGATGGATATTTTTTCTGATGTAAAGCACGTTTATGTGCTGCAGAGCTGATGCTAGGTGTGGTCGAAGGTTTGTAAGCACTATTTGTTGAAGGATTTGTGGTAGGAGGGTTGACATTGGTGGTAGGAGGGTTAGCAGTGATTTTAGAAGGGTTGGGACTGATTGTGACAGGGTTGGCATTGGTGGTATTAGGTTTGACATTGGTGGAAGTAGGTTTGGCAGTTGTATTAGAAGGATTGGGAGTGATTGTGTGAGGGTCAAGAGTGGTGCTACAAGGGTTGGGAATAGAAGATGAAGGATTTGCATTTTTTTTGTTGCATTTCTTGTATGTCTCTTAACCTATATATTCAAAAAAAAATTACAAAACAAAGATATGTACATATGTAATCAAATAACCTTGTGCAAATAATAGAAAGAAAATAGAACATACAGGCTGATTATTCTTTCTTGGCCTGTTAGTCTCTGCAGTAACAATTTCAGGACCAGTAGTTGGTTGCCTACTTGTGTCCTCAGTGACCACTTCGCTTCGTGCTCCACTAGCTTCTTGCATATGTAAGTCTCCTTGTGGCTCACTAGATTCCTGCATATTTGAAAGATTGGGAGTAGTTGTGTGAGGGTCAAGAGTGATGCTACAAGGGCTGAGAGTAGAAGATGAAGGATTTGCATTTTTTTTTGTTGCATTTCTTGTATGTCTCTTAACCTGTATATTAAAAAAAATTACAAAAGAAAGAGATATACATATGTAATCAAATAACCTTGTGCAAATAATAGAAAGAAAATAGAACATACAGGCTGATTATGCTTTCTTGGCTTGCTAGTCTCTCCAGCAACAATTTCAGGGCTAGTAGCTGGTTGCTGGCTTGTGTCCTCAGTGACAAATTCGCTTCATGCTCCACTAGCTTCTTGCCTATGTAATTCTCCTTGTGGCTCATTAGACTCTTGCATATTAGAATCTCTTTCTATTCCACTAATCTTCTGTCTAATTACTCCTTCTTCTGGCTTGTGTCCTCAGTGACAAATTCGCTTCATGCTCCACTAGCTTCTTGCCTATGTAATTCTCCTTGTGGCTCATTAGACTCTTGCATATTAGAATCCCTTTCTATTCCACTAATCTTCTGTCTAATTACTCCTTCTTCTGTCTCATTAGCTGTCTGACTCTGTTGTCCATCTCCTTCTAGTTGAACTTTACATGTCTTTTTATTATGTCCTGCATTCCCATATTTCCTACAATGAATGATGACATGTTTTCTCAACTTCTGAATATTAGATTTGTTTTCCCTCAATTCAGTTTCATCTTTTTTTCTGGCTTTTTTTGGCTTGCTAGGTTGAACACAAGAGATTGGTGGATCAAGGACCAGCATCTCAGATTTTGGCCATAGATTCTTTCCATTAATTGGTTGTAAAGCATTCTCATAAATCTTCAAATATAGGTCCCTGCTATAAACTGGATCAGCTTGCTTTTGTGGATCTTCACCATTTTTATGCAATGCTGAAATTGCATGTGGGCATGGTATCCCAGATATCTGCCACAACATGCAAGTGTATGTTTTGTTGTTCAAATGAACAACAAACTGAGCTCCGTTTGGACCTTTCACTTGGTATCCACCCTGCCCATTTCCAAGAGGTCTCCATTTGAATGATCTCTTTACTCTCTTGTCGATCAACTTCCTAATTGCTGGACCAACAGGTAGTTCAAGTTTGGTCATATCAATATATCTCTTCCCCATTATTCTCATGAGAAACTCCATTATACCTTCAAGCATGGATATTATGGGCTTGTCACGATGCTCCAAAATGTGAGAATTGAAAGATTCACATATGTTGTTAAGAATCATATCACATTTGGTGCGTGGATGTGAGAATTTAGGAGCTGGACCATTCTTTATCCATGAATATGCTTCATTATCATACTTCTTGAAATCTTCAACCAATTCTTCATACATTTTCATATTTGTGCAATCAGCAAGCTCCCAAAATCTGGTTTTCAGTGCCTTCCCAGGATGCCTTTTCCAAAAATTCCTATACATGTGTTGAACACAATATCTGTTTTCACTATTGGGAAGCAATTCAGATATTGCCCTATCAAGTCCCTGCGAAGTCGAAGTCATACAAAGAATACAAATTAGTCTGCTATGCAATAAAATTTAAAATACTGCTATACAATAAAATTAAACGCAATTAAAATGACTTCTTACAATACTGTTTACAAAAGCAATAAATTAGTTGGAAACAGAAGTATACATATTTATAACTGTTTTAAACTTTTGCATTTTTTGGTCACTAAACTTTTAGTTAATCATTGTTTTGGTCATTTAACTTTCAAAATATCCTTATTTTGGTCATTAAACTTTTTTTATATCCGTATTTTGGTCATTGAACTATTTTTAAGTTTTTTTGGTCCTTCGATTTATTTAAAATAAATGACAAAAAATGGAAGAATGGCAGTACCTTTTGCTGATCAGACATGAATGTCCAATGATAAGAATTTTTAATTTCGAGGTCCATTATGAGAAGCTCCAGAAACCAATACCATTGTTCGGTTGCCTCTTTCTCTACAACTGCATAAGCTATTGGCCACCACCCATTGTTAGGATCCACACCAATTGTTGTCAAAAGTTGATTGCGATAAGTACTTTTGACATGACAACCATCGAGGCAAATTATCTGTCGGCATCCAGACTTGAACCCTTTCTTAAGTGGCCCCAAGCAACAGTAGAATCTCATGAATCTTGGATTGCTGCCAGGTTCCCTAAAAGGTGTGAAAAAAATTTCTATTGTGCTATCTGGATGAGTCCTTTTCAGTTCTGCAGCGTAATCCCACAACCTTGCGTATTGACTCTCTGCTGAGCCTTTTATCTTATTCACTGCCAGCATTTTGGCCTTGTATGCCACATCTCTGGAAATCTCCACTTCAAAATTTTCGTCAATAGTCGTTCTCAATGCTTTGATAGGCATCTTCATGTTTGATCTAAACCTCTCAAGATATTTCTCAAATATCCATTCTGCATTCATATTCCTATTTTTCCATGCATGGTTACAATTTTCATGCACAGAATTGTATGCCTTCACAACAAAGTCATTACTTCCAAGTGCCTCCACCTTCGCAGCATAGACATACCAATTGCAAGGTGGAGTGCATTTTGCTCGAAGTCTTGTACGGTCATTGGTATACATCTTCACACTTCTACCATTTACAATGGCATAATTTCTGAGTGCATCTCTGAATTCTTTCTTTGAAGCAAACTTTATCCCAACCTCAAATATTGGATTGCGCATATCATTATCAACATTGAAGTTTGTGTATTTCACAGGTGCATCTTCATCATCGGATGAATTAGGATTGCTGTTCAATTCCATATTTATATAGTCCTCCTCAAGATCATTATCAGAGCTTTCCTCAGATTCAGGTTGTGTTTGTCTTTGTCTTCGTACCCTTTTCCTTCTAGAAGTTGTATTCTTTGTGCTTTCATTCACATTTTGAGTATTCTGGCCTCCATTTTCACCCTCTAGCTCAGTATTCTGTTCTCCATTTTCACCCTCTAGCTCAGTATTCTATTCTTCAGTTTCACCCTCTAAGTTCTGTTCTTCTTCACATTCCCTTCTGAAGTTCTGCTCATATTCAAATTCAGTCTCGTCTTCTTCATGGTCAGAAGACACTTCATCACTTTCTCGGCCAAAATCTGATCGCAGATAGAAGTCCATGTCATCATCACTTTTATTGATGTTAATGCTATCATCACTATAACAACTTTCATCCTCTGGTTCATTATTGATAACTTTCTCAACACCTAAAATAATGACAGGGGTTAAATAGTTCGAAATTCTATATATTATGATTTACAAAGCCAAATTATATTACATACCAGATGAAGAAGGATTTAACCCTTTAGTTTGAGGCTGCATAGGATTTGGTTCAGATCGAGGTTGGTCAGAATTTGCCTCAAACTGAGTCTGCTCTGATTCATCACCTAAATGCTGATTTCCAAATGAAAGATGACTCAACTGCTCAAATTGTTGCCCATGTGATTCAACATTTAACTTCTCATTATCTCGTGCACCATTCAACAACTCTTTATGTGATGCAGGCCATGTCAAAATCAACACATCTGTATTCTTCAATACTATTTCTTTCAAATAGACTAGCTTCGTTTTCACATTCCTCGTTCTTGCATTTGGTTTAGTGACAGATTCACTAACTTCTTCTGCAATATCTTCTATAATTACAGTTGATTTTCGCTTCATAACTGTCTCGATCAACTGTATCTATTTTTTTTCAATTTTTGACAAATTTCATCCTTCGGCATGTGGTCACAATATATCTCCATCACCTTGAATTGCTGAACCCAAGTGCAAAACTGCATTATATCATCATCACTCTGCAATTCCCTTAGTCCATTATTAATATCACTATTAGGTTCAACATATGGTACAGCAATATTGCTCCTTTGTAACCTAATCTTTCCACAATGTCATTCAAATCATTCAGTGAAAATTTCTCACCATCACAAAGGTCAATATAAGTAACTTCACCATCAACATAACTCCTGTATTTATCACCTGTAAGCCGACCACCATGATGAAGTCTTACGGTGAAAAACATACAATCATCTTTTGCATTTGCAAATGAAAAAAATTCAAAATAAAACTCAATAAATCATATTTTAAATTGTAGGACCACATGTCTCACACGATTATGGCAAAAGGAATCAAACATGCAACCACTGTCCGCTATTAGAACACAAACCAATCAAACACTTTATACACTCAAGGACAATGACACAACATTTTAATATTATCGAGGAAGACAAATATGCACTCCATACAAACCCACATTGTTGAGGACCACCATCCCCCTCAACTGTTTACTAATAGACCGCAAAAAGCCCTAAATATACACGCCATGACAAACAACTACCATTAAAGAATTCTTTTACAGGCAAACTACTTAATAAACTTCAATATTATCTAAGAATATGGGTTATTACCGTATTGTAAGTATGGATCGAAGTATTCATTCTCTGGTCGAACTATCCAACTCATCTTCTTCCTCCTTGCCTTGATTTTACTTTGTACTCTAAATCAATTGTCGATAAACACTATGAAATTTCATATGTTGTTGTTGAAAAAAGTTGATTTGCGATGAAAACTTGAGATTTTCACTGTCAGAGTAAATTAAGATGCTAAACCGATTGGATTTACCCGTTCAGACAAATTTGGTAGGGGATGTAGTGTTTGTTGGTTGCTTTTGGTGGATTTACCATTGTAACCTTGTCTTTTTGTTGTGCGAACAAAAATAACCTTGTTTCCGTTTCCACTCACGGAGATATTGGACGGAATGATCAAAAGTTGTGTGTTTGAATAGTTTGATGACCTTTTAGGCCACTTTAAAAGTTTAGTGACCAAAATGCGGATTTTCAGAAAGTTTAGTGACCATCTGGGCAGTTTGATCTACATTTTTATTACCATTATGATTTTGGTTCTAATGTCTGAACCGTGCACACCACCCCTAAAGTGTGTTTCCTTTGTTTAAATGTGCATATGATTCCTTAGGATTTTTTTACCACTGCCAGTTCTTCAGTTGTTACATAGAGTTACAACAATGAACTTTACTCATTTATCTCATAAAAAACAGCCAAGTTGTTTATTTTCTTTTCTAAAAGCATCGAATCGCTCAGAAGCAATATCATGCAAAAATGTTTCCCTCATCACTCATATGATGATGATGGGAAATCTTTATCTTTGGAAAGAATTTTGTTTGACAAATTTTAGTACTTTATACTTCTTCCATCATCAGTAATATACTGTGCAATACTCACACAGTCACCGCTGGTACGTGAGACGATGACCTTCCATGGTGGGTACAATGAACCTAAAAAAGTATAAATGTACCCAAAATAGTTCCACTGCCACCCAAAGAAAACACTCCAAAAAAGCAAAAGAATATACACGTATGCATTTTCTACTCTGTCTGTACTCTCCATACTTCAAAATTTTTTTTTTTTAAAATAATAATAATAATCCCAGAGCACACGAGCTCCAGAGAACCCAACAATAAATTCTCGGCATTTTCAGATTAGGTTCTCCCCTCTCTACTATTCTCTCTTTTTCACACGCACTCACACAGTCACTGTATTGCGGCTAGGGTTTCACCAAACCCTACTCTCTCTCTTTTCTCTACACAATAAACCCAACCAAGAAGTACTTTTTATGTACTATAGATCAACAATGGATATACTTTTGATTTATCTTTCTTGAAAAGTTTTGGGAAAATTAAAGGAGAAAACTTGGGTGGTTTTGAAGGGTTGGTTTTGATAATTAAAAATGGCAACTTTGAACCCTTTTGATTTGCTGGGTGATGATGATACTGAAGACCCATCACAGCTGATTGCTGCTCAGCAGCAGAAGATTCCTGTGGCGGCCAAGAAAGCCCCTTCTGCTCCGGCTGCTCAGCAGCAGCCATCCAAGCCGGCTTCTAAACTCCCATCCAAGCCTCTCCCCCCTGCTCAAGCCGGTAACTCTCCTGTTTATGATTTATGGATTAGTTTGCCTTGTTTGTATTGTAATTTTGATGGGTTTTGGGATTTTTTTTGTCTTCAATGATCTAGAATATTAATGGAACTCAAAAAAAGAGGAAATTTTTGTTTGAAGAGAGTAAAAGGAAAGATTTTTTTGGGAGGTGATTGGCGGTTGAGTTGATATGAAACCAAACTTGGAGATATGGGTTTGACTTTACTATGCTTTTGCATATTTGGATTTTAATGCCTGTTGGGTGTTTGTTTTAGCCATGTGTCATTTAGGGAAGGAAGATAAATGTATATGGACGTAATCATTTGGATATGGAACGTGATGGTCCTGATGGATGATTTTCCCTTCAGGAAAAATGTGGAAAGATCTAACTTTTTCCAGCTAATAGGTTTTTTTAATTTTGGCAAGAGATGCTTTGTGAACAAGATTTCAGCTAAATACAGTCTGTTCCAAAGGAACTAGATAGAGTTTCTACTGTTCTGTATAAAGTTTAACTTGACCTGGTTGGTTGTTATCAGTGGCCAAAAGCGAGCTATTGGTGATTTGTCTGAACAGTGATAGGCTGATATTTTATTGTATGTTGGCACGTAATAATAATCTTTCTATACCAGTTTCTGGAATTTTTCCAAAAAAAAAGTTATTAAAAATATCTAATGGTTGTGGTTAGCTGATCTGATTTCACATAATGTTATATAGTGCTGTTCTCTACATGTAGAAGAGGATTTTTAGTTTCAAGGCTTGTTTGGGGAACATGCAAAGAAGTAATGTGAGTTGCCTGCTTGTTAAGAGGAAAGTCGTCTGACTGGGCAGAATTTATCCCTCTGGTAGTCATGTTTCTGAGTATTCTTTTGGGAGAACTCAAACTTTTAGCAATTTATCTTAAGAATTGCTGTAGCACTTACAAATTATGCTTAAGTTCAGAAGTGTTCCTTGGTTTCTATTAAGAGAGAAAACTTGATCTTCCTGTAGTTATCCATGGTGAGTTGGTGGCTACTGCTTTTTCTTTGTGTACCTTGGGCATTAGTCTCTTTTTAAAGCCATGTATGCTAGATATTCTTGTTGTAAATGCACTTTGAATACATGCGAATTTTCCTCCTTTGTATATATGATTGAAAATAGCTAGTGTTTGCTTAAGTTGATCTATACTCATTTCATACTCATCTAGTCTTTGAATGTTTTGCTAATTGTTATCTGGTGCTTTGCTTCTATTATAGTACGAGAGGCAAAGGCTGAAGCTACCCGTGGAGCTGGCCGCAGTGGTGGACGTGGTTATGGCCGAGGTGGCAGTGGACGTGGGTTTGATAGGGACTCAGCCAACTTTGACAATGTGTACGGCAACAAAGACATATCTGGTGGTCAAGGAGGCGCACCCGATTATGCCGATGGTGGAAGATCTACTGAAAGGAGAGGTGGATATGGTGGGCCTCGTGGCCCTTTCCGAGGTGGTCGTCGGGGTGGTTTTGGCAATGGGGAAGTGGGTGATGGAGAACGGCCACGTCGGGTTTTTGAACGTCGCAGTGGAACAGGGCGCGGGTATTTAATCTGTTTTATCTGTTAAAATGATGTCATGTTCTGTTTTATGTGTCTTTACAAATCTTCTATGTTGTCTCCCAATCTGAGCTGCAATTTCTGTGCAGAAGTGAGTTTAAACGTGAAGGAGCTGGTCGGGGGAACTGGGGAACTGAAACTGATGAGCTAGCTCAGTGAGTATTTCCTAGTTGCCTTGGGCCATATCTCATTTAGAATGCTAAATGTGATCTGTTTCAAAATGTTAATTTACACTTTTGTAAGTATTTAAACAAAATTTTAACACTAACATTTTCCTATGCAGGCCTACTGAAGAAGTTGTTAATGAAGGTGAGAAAAATCCAAATGCTGAGAAACCACCCTCAGGGGAGGAGGATACGGCAGATGACAATAAAGAAACTCCCGCAAATGAATCCGAAGAGAAGGAGCCAGAGAATAAGGTTTGTTTCTTTAATATGATCTCTTAGTGTCTTATTTACCGTGTTGAAATTAGTATTCTGTGGAGTTCTTGGAACTACTATGTAATGCTATTCTTCCAAAATTTCAACATTTTAGAGATCCGGTAAGTTGATTATTTGATTCTTTGTAGCTGGCCTTGATGCAAGGGCTTTTCAGTTTTTGGCACACCATTGACGATAATTCAAACTATTACGGTAAAAGGTTTGGTAGAGAGTAAAGTAAGAGAACAATGGTCATGAGCGATTGGATTCATCAAGAGAAGATAGGTAGGTGCAGAGAGGTAAGAATAACCTGGAAAAGTGTTGTTATCAAAAAAGGATAAATTATGGTAGGAACTGATTTCAGGGGAGACACAAAATATGGTTTTTGGCTCAATGGAGAGCCAAAGAAACAAAATGGAGAAGAGCACTGTTTCATTTTCAGCTCCCCTGGTAGTATGAGACAAAGCTTTTTGTGTTAAACTACTTGTGGTTTTATACCTTGGTTTCATTAATTTCATCTGAGAATATTTTATTGTTTGCATATTTGAAGTGACATATTTCCAGACTTCTGGAAAGAAACATTGTCATAACAAGTTTACTTGATGTGGATTTTTATATGTTTTTTTAATTTAATATTTTATTGAGGTTTAGTATTCTGTCTCCTGAGTTCAGTGTCTTTTAGGTTTAGTATTCTGTCTTCTGAGTTCAGTGATTTTTTGGTTTAGTATTCTGTCTTCTGAGTTCAGGGATGTCTTTAACTATTTCTTATGTTGTACTAGTCCAAAGCATGCTTCAGATCCCTCAACTCCTTTGCCACACACCACATCTTTACATTTGATAACTTGTGATCACTGTAGTTTTAGTTGTATCTTGATGCAAGAGTTGTATAATCATCTTTGGATCAGGTATGCAGTATGCCTGTTTTATTCTTAATTGAAATTTTGCTGTTATTTTTTTTTTTGTTCATTTGTAGTCTCTGTTCTGAGTCATGGTATAAGTAACAGTGCCCTTGTTAATCTGGCTCTCTTCTTAGTTGTAGACTAGCCTGCCCAGACCTGTGATTAGATTTGTAATTTGTTTCACTATGAAGCCACTGTTTTATATTTTTGCCAAAACTGCCCTATATGTTTAATTGCTGTTTGTGCATTTAAATCTCATTGGAAACTCAATTCCACTATAGCACCTAAAATGCCAAACTTAGAGAATCGCACATTACCCAAAGTATCCGAATTTTTCTAGGGATGCATGGAGTAGTTCTTTTTAGGTATTTAAAAGGCATGAGATTCAGATCTAAATCCCAACTGTTAAGGTACAAGAAAGAAGACATTTTCTTCTTGCTGTTTTTGATCGTATTAATTGAAGTGTAGGAGATGACCCTTGAAGAATATGAGAAGGTGTTGGAGGAAAAGAGAAAGGCCCTGCAGGCCCTTAAAACTGAGGAGAGGAAGGTTGATGCCAAGGCATTTGAATCCATGCAGCCGCTTGCAAACAAGAAAGCCAATCAAGATGTCTTCATCAAATTGGTGAAATGCAATTTTACTTGCCATCAATTATTTCTCTTTCCTATTCTTATATTGTTGTCAGTTTATTTGAGATGACTTAGTGAACTAACCCTAGTTTCTATTTTGGTTTTTTGAACAGGGTTCTGACAAGGACAAAAAGAAAGATTCTTCTGAGAAGGAAGAAAAGGCCAAAAAGGTAGTGTTTCTTTTACTTAGAACCTTTGTTTTTCTGTGCAGGATTATTGGACATCCCTTGTTTAACTTTATTAGTTGGTTATTCTTGAGATGCTTAAAAGCAGCCGTTTCTAGATTTGCATATCATGTAAATTATTTGTGATTTTACAATTTGATTCCTCTCCCTCTCTTTCATGAAATTCCAATTCTGGAGATCTTTTTTCTGACCCAGGCAATATTGAAATCTAATTTGATGAAGACATAACTGTGTCATGTACAAAGGCTTTTTTGGGGGCTAAAATTCAGCTAATCTGGACTAAATTAAGGAAACATAAAAACTGGGATTTTGGCTGATGGCGCCTTCAAACTGAGCTTTCAAATGGACTGTGCTGGTAACTAATATCTGCTAATAAAATGAATGAGCTACATTGTGGAAGATGGCTTGGAAAAAGCGTTCTCCTCGACTATTCTTCTTAATTCCCTTTATTTTTTGGTTGTTGCAGTCGTTGAGCATTAATGAATTCTTGAAGCCTGCGGAAGGCGAGAAGAATTATGGTGTTGGTGGACGTGGTCGAGGTCGTGGACGTGGCTCCAGAGGCGGCTATGGTAGAGGCAACTCATTGAGCAATGTGGAAGCACCTTCCATTGAAGATCCAGGGCAGTTCCCAACCTTGAGCACCAAGTGAGGTGTTGTCCTGTCCTGCCATCAGTCTCTGGGATTTCCCCATTTGTGATCTCTAGATTCTCTACCTTTAATTTACAACTGGCAGGAAGTTGGGTGGAATAATTTCTGTATCAAAAAGTTGTCTTACATGTAAATTTCTTCCCCCCTACCCCTCTTTTGTTTTCATGTGACCCCTCATCCTTTCTTGATTGTCTTTCTCTGTTTGCCACTGTTAACTTCATTTTAACTTATGACACGGCTAATTTATGGCTTGAATTATTTCCTGAGTTTTGTCCTGAGTAGATGGAAGAGAGGGATTTGCTGCTCTTTTTTAATTTGATTTTGTGAAGTTAACTTTGATTGGAGGGACTACCAACCTATACGTGCTGGCTGCATTCCTATATCCAGACATATATCAGTTGATAGTCAAGGGAAAAATCTCTTTGAAATAATGAGAACACACTTTCTGAAGTTATGTGCAGGATTTTGATTTCCACAACTGTATGCGAGTTTGCCATAAATCTCTCGTTTCAAGTGGATTAGGCACTTAAAAGGGAAACAAAGGAAAAAAGAGCAGTCGCACTATCCAGAGATCAATTTTTGAACATAAAAAATCATCATTAAAAGCAGGTTGCATTATTTAGTGATTATAATCCCTTGAGAAAAGGACTCTTTTACCATAACTATAAAACTAAAGATTGCTGCTAATTTAAAGAGAATGACTCACAATAACCACTAGAAGTGCTTCTATAAAAATCAAACCCAAATACTAGTAAATATATTACAATTTGCACTTTTTTAAAAAAAAAAATTTTTGGAAAGCTCTACAACAGAAAGCATTCTAATAAGCCACAGCAACCCCAAACGTGCCCTTAATGGAGTTGGTCTTTCCACATGAAAACCAATCGGAGGAACGATCCGCAGGTTGATACTGTGTCCTTTTTAAGAGCAGCAGCCGCTACTTTGTGCAACTGGCTGCCCACGAATATTCACTGTTGGAGGTTTAGCATTGTTCATTGCTGGTTGGCTTGCCATCCTACAAGATAAATATAACCAGAAATGTGGCACTAAGTGCTTGCACGAAAACAGTCATATCTATTAACAACTCTCACAGTTTACAATATTTTGTAGCATATCAACTGCATATTAACTTTGAACAAGACAAGTAGGACAAGTCTACAACTGACAAAGTTTTATAAAAATGCTTGGGTTTTCTACACATGAAAAGTTCACAACATGTGAAGCCTCAAAGGACCTGGAATCACAAAATAAAACATGATGCATGGAGGTGTCCGTTTTTTGTGATAATTAATGTGCCTAACATGTGAGACCAACCTCAGGATGATGCATTTGTGCATAAAGCAATTATAGCAACTTGCATATGGATTATAAGATTTGCTACTATAGGTGTCGAACATCCAGCTTACACTACATTCAGCAAACAAGTGTAACTGTTTACCTATTCTTTATGGCAGCAGCCATTGCCATGAAAGCTTGCTCAACATTAGTAGCATCTTTTGCACTGGTCTCCATGAATGGAATACCAATCTCGTCAGCAAATGCCTATGGATTGTTAGAAAAGAAAAATCACTAAATTCCATCAGATACAATAGCTTTCCAAAATCTCAATAAAAGAAAAACAATATCTACGAAGAATTCGTTCCACCTTAGCTTCCTCATATGAAACAACTTTTTTCTCGGTGAGATCAGTCTTATTTCCAACTAGAAGTTTATTAACATTTTCACTTGCATATCGATCAATTTCACTAAGCCACTGCTTGACATTATTGAAGCTTTCTTGGTCTGTAACATCGTAAACCACCTATACCAAAGCCGGGCCAAAAGAAAAACCAGAAGAGAGACTATAGTTAGGAAATTAACAGCAGAAAAAAAAAAGGTGCATGTGGAAAGAAAAGAAAAGAGAAACAACTGGATTACTCACTATGATACCATGTGCTCCTCGATAGTAACTGCTAGTGATTGTCCTAAAACGTTCTTGCCCGGCAGTGTCCCACTTGATAACGCCAAAGAGCAAATTAGTGGCGGGGGAACAACAAAGGCTTCAAGTATCCCAAAACAACTTAATATGGTCTCACAGACACTATGAAACACTAGTAGAAGACAGAACAAGCTTGAAAAATAATAAGAAAACCATAAGACAAAACTTTATTATAAATAAAGCTATCCATCCCATGCAAACTGTCTACCACAAGTAGGTTAACATCAACCGGAACCTTCCAGACCATTTCCTTTTTACAAATTTGTGAAAATTTATTTTCTCATAAACATAGAACATCCAGTAATGTCCATTCTGCGCCTTGGAAAAAAAATGGTGGGAAAAGAACATTCATAACCAGTGAAAGATGTAAAACAAATAGGAACACCATACGATTTGAAGTTTAATAGTCTTCCCATCTTGCTCCACAGTACGAATTTTCTACAAAAAGAATATATAGTGAACTTATGAGTTGAAACTCGATAAAATGAAATGCAACAGCTAGAATCAATTATTAAACAGTTAAACTTACAAAATCAACTCCAATGGTGCTTATATAGCTCTCTGAATATGAATCATCCTGCATTTGATTAGAGTAATCTTTCACAATTCGTTAAAAACAATCTAAAAACCACTTGATTCAAACTGATAGCAACGTAACACATGGAAAGATCTCATATAATGCATGCAAATCCACTCATGAGATTTCATAAACAAAGTGGTATCCTTGAAGAAATAGGCCAATATCATGTATTAAGAGAAAAAATAATTAATCCCACACATAAAGAAATAACTACTCCACATAGTAAGCATAATCAAGTATATCCAAAATTAGCATTTCAAGTAACTTGGAGATAAAATGATAATGCACCCAAACAAGCACAAAAAAACAAGTGAAAACCACCATTACCCATATGTTTGACAACGTTAGAACTTACCGCAAATCTCAGAAGAAGACATGATTTTCCAACACCAGAATCTCCAATAAGTAACAGTTTGAACAAATAATCGCTGAAAAATTAGAAGATAAACGTATTAAGTTTGCAAGACAACAATATCACTAAGCATAAAGCACACGCTTTATTAACTTTAAACATCCCCAGGATGAACTGAATTGTCAAAAAAATAAAGAAAAGTCAGGAATAGTAGCCTGCTTAAGGCATTAAGCACAACAATCACATGATATCGGTAAGAGCCAAACTCAAGATGGTCCAAATATATACATTAGTAACCCTTTTACACAGTACACTATTGAAACCCACGAAACTATATATTTATTAAGTCCCAAAGCATCAAAGCTCCCTGAGATATATGCAACCTTAAGAGATGATAGTCAAAATCAACTTGCAATGCAAACAAGGCTCATCCTAAACCTAAACTTTGGCACAACCACACAAAACTCACCCTTCCCACCCTGAAGCTACAAGGCCTACACAAGCCTACATAGTCTTTCCCCTCATATCCCACCTCTGTTCTAACAAAAGTTCATCAAATCTTTCCTGTTAACAGATCTTGTCCAAAAAGATTCGACCTTGAATAGAGAATTTCAAAAGAACTTAGCCATAAAGTACGCACACAAACTCATGCAATGACCATTACGAGTCACAACAGAAACAAAACGAACAATTTAGAGAAAAATTCACTAATTTCTGAATGAACTAAATACAAAAATCAATATAAAACCTACAAATGATAACGGAATTGAAGATTCGCCAATTAGGGTTCCCACATAGACAAGACAAAAGAATCACAACCTAAATTGGAGTGTAATTCAAAGATTTAACTTCATGCAATACCTAAAACTTAAACAATAAAACGGAATTCAATATTTATTACTCAAACAATCAGCTGGTAAGCTCTTGATCAATACTTCAATTAATTAATCAACAATTCAACGTCGAATTACAATCCGAATATCCAATAAAACTTACTATTCTGGATTCATTGAGGTTGGGGATTGTAAAGCAACGCCGGAATGTAATGATTATGTCACGGCGTACGGTGGACGAAATCTGAGGAATGTTGGTCGGAGAATTTATTTAGATGCCCTAAAATGTGAGAGAGAAAGCGAGGCGTTGAAGAGAAACTCTCAAAGTAAACGCCTAAGAAGAGTTATAAAAGGGACTAAAGGGGCGTTAAAAAAAAAACAATTAAATTAATAGTTTTTTTTTTAAAAAAAAAGTTAAAATACAATATGCCCCAAAATTATTGTTGTTTTTCGCATTTGTTCTTATAATTTTAATTAATTGCATCACTTGACAAAACTTGGAAATTTACATTTTAATTTAAACTAAAATAATTTGTTTTATTAATTTTCATCAAATCAATAAAAAAAATTTAAAAAGAAGGTCTGCCTATCTGCTCATAAGTTGTCTACCTTAAAACCAAAAAATTAAAGAAGGTTGTTATTAGTTAACACTTAATATTTACGGTAAAAATTTGTCAAACTCTGTAATATTAATTATATTATAAATTGTATAAAAGTCAAGTGCTTAAATTAGTAGGATAGCAAAACTTAATTTATATAACCGATCATATTTAGTAGAATAAACATTTAGTTAGTTAGTAATAAAAGAAATAGTTTTTAAGATATAATGATCACTACATTTCTTAAATTGTTTGAGGGTAGTTATAATCAAAATGTTATCATAAATTTACAAGTTGTGACCTCATGTTTGATGCAGATTGATTCGAAAGCTATTTTATAAAGGATTTGAAGTTAATCAAACTCAAACTTCACTTATATTGAAGAGTAGAACAAGAGGAGCGTTATTGTTCATTTCTTTTATTGATTTTCCTACTTCTTCTTCTAAGTGTAGAATAACCTCAAGAAATTTTTAAATTCGACATTTGAAATTTTTTTTACTAATAGTGTTCAACCTAAGAGCGGACAGAATATCTATGCAATAAAGAAGATTGGGGATCTAGCGAAAATCAACGGTAATCAATTTTTGACAATCATTAAGGGTCACGTTTGATCACTAGTGAAAAGAAATATACTAATCGAGGCACTATTTATTTTTTAAGTTAAAAAACTAAAGGAATAAAACGTTAAGGGACCAATAAGTGTAAAAATTTTGGGGGATTAATTGCTTGTATTTATGAGATCTTCTGTCTAATATTTTGTCTGTCTTATTCTGTCCTAATTAAAATTACGATCACTAATCTCTTGGTTAGGGTCTAATAATTATAAATTAATTTTAGTAATATTTATGCATATAGTCCCTAGTTTTAATGAAACTACGTCGTTTTGAACGTTAGACAGAATAAGATATGATAAATATTAAACAGAGGATCTGGTCTCTGTATTTATCTAAAAAATAAAAATAAGGTTATTTTCAATTTACCCCATGAAAGATGATTTTTAATTACTTTGCTTTCATAAAAGATTTTTACTAGCACTTTGTAATGATAAAGATATTCTATTACTATATTAAGTGAAAAGTATAAATTTTGCCTTAAAAAACTTATTCTTTTTTATTTTTTTTATATTTAAACTATTTTACCCTTAAATTTAATTCTCAAAATCTTGTCCTACTTTATCATCATTTTATTTTCTTTTTGCTTTCTATATACTTTAACAAATTAAATTTCTTATTATTATGTTAAATAATAGAATAATATATATAATCTTACTAAAAAAAAATTAGATTTTGAATATGGTTTACTATTTTTAATGTACTTGATTAATAAAAACCTCATATGAATTATTTAATTTTTTGAAGGTAATAAAATAATACATACTTTGTTCAATTTTTTTAATTCTTTAATAAAAAATTAATAAAACATTTTTTTACCACTCTGATATCTATGGATTTTTAATTTAGAGTTAATTAATTTTTTATTTAATTTATTAAGAATAAAAGATATCTCTATTAAAAAATATATATATAATAAATATACACCTTAAAAATAATAAGAAAATAATTATTTTACTAATTTATTTTGTCATTATATAATTTTGTTATGTTGATTAGATTACTTTAATATATATAATAATATAATTAAAAAAATTAAGATATTAAACCAATGCTTTAAACTGTCAATAATACAAATAAGATAAATAATCATATGATAAAGACACAACAAACTAAAATTAGTAAAAAAAATCATAAATTACAAGAAACATGACAAAAATTTATTTATATAAAAGAAGATGAAATAAAAGGGAAAGAAAGAAAAAAAGATGAAAAAAATAAACAAGTATCTTAATTTGTTAAAAAAATTGATCAAATATTTTATGCCTCAAACTAATAATATTTAAGTATTAACACAAATTATGGAGTAGATAAATTGAAATTAATATTTAAATATAGGAGGGACAAATATAATTTAATTTATTTCTTATTGATGGATAAAACTGTCATTTAAAATTAATAATTAATGATGTTATCAATTAACATCTTTAATTAATAGTCAACGGAGCAAAGTGTTAATAAAAATCTTTTATGGAGGCAAAGTGATTAAAAGTCATCTTTATGGGGTAAATTGAAGATAACCCTAAAAATAAAAAAGTTTGAAACCGAGAGTGGGACTGTTAATTAGGACAGACTAGCTGGAGCTCGGCCTTTAAGACCATTAAAAATACTGTTGAACCTACTTATAGAATGGCTGGGCTGTTTCGAACTATATTATAGGCCCAATTTCAAAGCTAACCGAGTTTAGCCCTATCTTTTTTCGCATTGCCCCTAGCAAGTTGTTTTTTCTAATGCAATCTCTCTATTATGATTTTTTTTTAAAGCGATAATTTCATTCATCATAAAAATAATAGTACACAGCTAACTAGTTGAAATAAATACAACGAGTTAAGTTGATTAAACTTATAAACTCAATGCATTACAACAGTCCAATGAAAGATAAGTGTCAAGGGACCAATAAGTGTAAAAATATTGGGGGATTAATTGCTTCTATTTATCTAAAAAATTAAAATAATGGTTATCTTCAATTTACCTGATCTTTAATTACTTTGCTCTCATAATAGATTTTTATTAGCACTTTGCACCGATAAGAATATTCTGTTTTATATTAATTGAAAAGTGTAAATTTTGCCTTAAAAAAATTATTCTTTTTTATTATTTTAAACTATTTTACCCTTAAATTTAATTCTCAAAATCTTGTCCTACTTTATCATCATTTTATTTTTTTTTGCTTCGTATATACTTTAACAAATTAAATTTCTTATTATTATGTTAAATAATAGAATAATATATATAATCTTACTAAAAAAAATTAGATTTTTAATATGGTTTACTATTTTTTTATAATTTTTTAAAACTATTTTTAATGTACTTGGTCAATAAAAACCTCATATGAATTATTTAATTTTTTTGAAGGTAATAAAATAATACATACTTTGACCAATTTTTTTAATTCTTTAATAAAAAATTAATGAAACAATTTTTTACCACTCAGATATCTATGGATTTTTAATTTAGAGTTAATTAATTTTTTATTAAATTTATTAAGAATAAAAGATATCTCTATTAAGAAAATATATATTTATAATAAATATACACCATAAAAGTAATAAGCAAATAATTATTTTATTTATTTATTTTGTCATTATATAATTTTATTATGTTGATTAGATTACTTTAATATATATAATAATATAATTAAAAAATTTAAGATATTAAATCAATGCTTTAAATTGTCAATAATACAAATAAGATAAATAATCATATTATAAATACACAACAAACTAAAATGAGTAAAAAAAATCATAAATTACAAGAAACATGAAAAAAATTTATTTATATAAAAGAAGATGAAATAAAAGGGAAAGAAAAAAAGATGAAAAAAATAAACAAGTATCTTAATTTGTTAAAAAAATTGATCAAATATGTTATGCCTCAAACTAATAATATTTAAGTATTAACACAAAATTATGGAGTAGATAAATTGAAATTAATGTTTAAATATAGGAGGGACAAATATAATTTAATTTATTTGTTATTGATGGATAAAATTGTCATTTAAAATTAATAATTAATGATGTTATCAATTAGCATCTTTAATTAATAGTTAACGGAGCAAAGTGTTAATAAAAATCTTTTATAGGGGCAAAGTGATTAAAGGTCATCTTTATAGGGGTAAAAATAGAAAAGCTTGAAACCGAGAGTGGGACAGTTAATTAGGACGAGCCAGCTCGAGATCGACCTTTAAGACCATTGAAAATACTACTAAACCTACTTATAGAATGGCTGGACTGTTTCGAACTATATTATAGGCCCAATTTCAAAGCTAACCGAGCTTAGCCCTGTCTTTTTCGCATTGCCCCTAGCAAGTTGTTTTTTCTAATGCAATCTCTCTATTTATGATTACATTTTTTTTGTTAAGAGCGATAATTTCATTCATCATAAAAATAATAGTACACAGCTAACTAGATGAAATAAAATACAATGAGTTAATTTAATTAAACTTATAAACTCAATGCATTACAAACAGTCCCATGAAAGATAAGTGTTAAGGGACCAATACGTGTAAAAATATTGGGGGATTAATTGCTTGTATTTATCTAAAAAATAAGGTTATCTTCAATTTATCCCCATGAAAGATGATCTTTAATTACTTTGCTCTCATAAAAGATTTTTATGAGCACTTTGCACGATAAGGATATTCTGTTACTATATTAACTGAAAAGTTTAAATTTTGCCTTAAAAAAATTATTCTTTTTTATTCTTTTTTATATTTTAAACTATTTTACCCTTAAATTTAATTCTCAAACTCTTGTCCTACTTTATCATCATTTTATTTTCTTTTAGCTTCGTATATACTTTAACAAATTAAATTTCTTATTATTATGTTAAATAATAGAATAATATATATAATCTTACTAAAAAAATTAGATTTTTAATGGTTTACTCTTTTTATAATTTTTTAACTATTTTTAATATACTTGATCAATAAAAACCTTATATGAATTATTTAATTTTTTGAAGGTAATAAAATAATACATACTTTGTCCAATTTTATTAATTCTTTATTAAAAAATTAATGAAACATTTTTTTTACCACTCTCATATCTATGGATTTTTAATTTAGAGTTAATTAATTTTTATTAAATTTATTAAGAATAAAAGATATCTCTATTAAGAAAATATATATTTATATAAATATACACCTTAAAACTAATAAGCTAATAATTATTTTATTTATTTATTTTGTCATTATATAATTTTATTATGTTGATTAGATTACTTTAATATATATATATATATATAATAATATAATAAAAAATTTAAGATATTAAATCAATGCTTTAAATTGTCAATAATATAAATATGATAAATAATCATATTATACAGACAAAACAAACTAAAATGAGTAAAAAAAAAATCATAAATTACAATAAACATGACAAAAATTTATTTATATAAAAGAATATGAAATAAAAGGAAAAGAAAAAAAATGAAAAAAATAAACAAGTATCTTAATTTGTTAAAAAAATTGATCAAATATTTTATGCCTCAAACTAATAATATTTAAGTATTAACACAAAATTATGGAGTAGATAAATTGAAATTAATGTTTAAATATAGGAGGGACAAATATAATTTAATTTATTTGTTATTGATGGATAAAATTATCATTTAAAATTAATAATTAACGATGTTATCAATTAGCATCTTTAATTAATAGTCAACTGAACAAAGTGTTAATAAAAATCTTTTATGGGGGCAAAGTGATTAATGGTCATGTTTATAGGGTAAAAATGAAGATAACTCTAAAAATAAAAAAGCTTGAAGCCGAGAGTGGGACAGTTAATTAGGACGGGCCAGCACGAGATTGGCCTTTAAGACCATTGAAAATACTGCTGAACCTATTTATAGAATGGCTGGGCTGTTTCGAACTATATTATAGGCTCAACTTCAAAGCTAACCGAGCTTAGCCCTATCTTTTTTCTCATTGACCCTAGCAAGTTGTTTTTCTAATGCAATCTCTCTCTATTTATGATTACATTTTTTTTGTTAAAAGCAATAATTTCATTCATCATTAAAATAATAGTACAGAGCTAACTAGCTGAAATAAAATACAATGAGTTAAGTTGATTAAGCTTATAAAATCAATGCATTACAAATAGTCCCATGAAAGATAAGTGTTAAGGGACCAATAAGTGTAAAAATGTTGGGGGATTAATTGCTTGTATTTATCTAAAAAATAAAAATTAGGGTTATCTTCAATTTACCCCCATGAAATATGATCTTTAATTACTTTGCTCTCATAAAAGATTTTTATTAGCACTTTGCACCGATAAAAATATTCCGTTACTATATTAACTAAAAAGTGTAAATTTTGCCTTAAAAAAATTATTCTTTTTTTTTAATATTTTAAACTATTTCACACTTAAATTTAATTCTCAAAATCTTGTCCTACTTTATCATTATTTTATTTTCTTTTGGCTTCGTACATACTTTAACAAATTAAATTTCTTATTATTATGTTAAATAATAGAATAATATATATAATCTTACTACAAAAAAATTAGATTTTGAATATGGATTACTATTTTTTATAATTTTTTAACTATTTTTAATGTACTTGGTCAATAAAAACCTCATATGAATTATTTAATTTTTTGAAGATAATAAAATAATACATACTTTGTCCAATTTTTTTAATTCTTTAATAAAAAATTAATTAAAATTTTTTTACCACTATGATATCTATGGATTTTTAACTTAGAGTTAATAAATTTTTTATTAAACTTATTAAGAATAAAAGATATCTCTATTAAGAAAATATATTTTTATAATAAATATACACCTTAAAACTAATAAGCAAATAAATATTTTATTTATTTATTTTATCATTATATAATTTTATTATGTTGATTAGATTACTTTAATATATATAATAATATAATAAAAAAAATTTAAGATATTAAATCAATGCTTTAAACTGTCAATAATACAAATAAGATAAATAATCATATTATAAAGACACAATAAACTAAAATGAGTAAAAAAAATCATAAATTACAAGAAACATGACAAAAATTTATTTATATAAAAGAATATGAAATAAAAGGAAAAGAAAAAAAGATGAAAAAAATAAACAAGTATCTTAATTTGTTAAAAAAATTGATCAAATATTTTATACCTCAAACTAATAATATTTAAGTATTAACACAAAATTATGGAGTAGATAAATTGAAATTAATGTTTAAATATAGGAGGGACAAATATAATTTAATATATTTCTTATTGATGGATAAAATTGTCATTTAAAATTAATAATTAATGATGTTACCAATTAGCATCTTTAATTAATAGTCAAAGGAGCAAAGTGTTAATAAAAATCTTTTATGGGGGCAAAGTGATTAAAGTTCATCTTTATGGGGGGTAAATTGAAGATAACCCCAAAAATAAAAAAGCTTGAAACCGAGAGTGGGACTGTTAATTAGGACGAGCCAGCTCGAGCTCGGCTTTTAAGACCATTGAAAATACTGCTGAACCTACTTATAGAATGGCTGGACTGTTTCGAACTATATTATAGGCCCAATTTCAAAGCTAACCGAACTTAGCCCTGTCTTTTTTCGCATTGCCCCTAGCAAGTTGTTTTTTCTAATGCAATCTCTCTATTTATTATTACATTTTTTTTGTTAAAAGCGATAATTTCATTAATCATAAAAATAATAGTATAGAGCCAACTAGCTGAAATAAAATACAATGAGTTAAGTTGATTAAACTTATAAACTCAATTCATTACAAACACCCAATTCAACACATGACATAATGTCATAACAGTTGTTTGAATGATGCAACAAACAAAATCCACATCAAATAGTAACTTGGTCGAAGCGAAAACTGGATTTAGATAAGTTTTGAAAGAGCAAAGCTAAATTGGAAAGTTTTCATCTACCTATAGCAAATTAAAACTGAAGTGAATCATCTCTATTATCGGAGTGCTAAAAATTAGATTATTCTTCATCCCTAATAGCAAATCAACACCAAATTCTTAATTTCTTCCGTACCTTTTGCTAATCCATCAAAATTTTGAACTACAATTTTTTTGCTAATCCATCAAAATTTTGAACTACAATTTTCTAGATTTACACTGGTTCTTCAACATCAAATCCAGATCTGAAGGAGAAAGTTTTGATAGAGAAGAAACTTTTTCCGATGCTTGCCATTCGTAGATTACCAGAGACGGTGTAGATCTACTTTTTTTTTTCTTTTTTTCTAATTTATGCAACAATAAAAAAAATAACTCAAAAAATGGAGACATATGCTCTCCTTTGATATCACTTTTTATTATTGCATTTTTATAGTGAAGTTCTTGTCCTCATATCTCTCCTTAGATTTCATTGTGTCTCCAAACATAATAAAAACCCAAAATTAATTACAGAAGTTAGGATTAGTGATATTCAAAATGTCCATCAATCCAAGTCTATATTGATAAAAATATCATCAAAAACATTTTGTAATATAGTACCTTTTCAAACAATATTGGAAGGAATATTTCAGCAATGTCCATGGTTGATTTTCCAATAAAAACGATAATAGGAATATTGAAAAATGCTAAACAATGTGACGTGGGATAGATTAATGAAAAACATCTATATTCTTAAAAGAAATTCAAGTTTCACAAGAAAGAAAAGAAGTCTAAATTGTACATGGAAAAAAATGACATGAAAGCTACCAAAAACAAGAAATTTGGACTTAAAACGTCTTGATTAATGGGGTGAATTAAACATTTGAGTATTCACGTCATTCCTTTCTAAACGCATGATTTTAAATTTGAATAAAAATATTATACCAATTTCAAATTAACGATGCAATTTAATTTTCTTTTCGATTTTAGACTGATGTTACGCAGTCTAATATGCATCATCAATCTTTCTACATCACAAAAAATCACAATCCAATACATTTCCTCAATCCGTTATACATCACAAAGAGTGTGAAAGAAACTAAAAATCATTAGCCTCACAAACAACTGTACAAGGACTTAATCAGCGGTTGTATGATACTTGATTAATTGCATATGTTTGTAACTTTTTAATTTGCAGTCAATTTTTTTTTTTTTAATTCAGCACCGCAGGTTAGACTTTATAGCAGGAAAATCCTAGACACTGACAATTCTGACGGGCTTCCAGCAGCTCAAATATTATGTTTCTGCATAGACTACATATAGTTGCGGCGCATGCATCAGGCAATAAGCTACAGTTCATGCACTGTATCTGCGTATAATTTTGATAGAATGAATCATCCTTCTTGATTGCATCATCACCACCGCAATCCATGCTTTCATCATGGGGAAAGAGAGGATCAAAACAGTTTTTGTTTTCCTTGGTTTTTGCTCCAAATTGTTCCGCAGTAGCTGGCTGCAGCTGGTTGTGAACGGAGATCTAGCCAACGTACATAAATACTATTATACAAAACCGAAACAGAATTGGGAAATCAATAAACTATTTCATTTTCTATGTTGTAAAACAATAGGCAAGGCAGCCAGCGGTTTTGGTTTGCCAGTTTTAGTACTTTTGTTTGTACTCAGACTCATTAAAATGCACAAACTGCATGCCCCCACCAAAGATAAGGACATTGACTTCATAGTTCATATCAAACCAAAATCCCACTTGCATTTGTTGCATGAAGCACTCTGTCACATGATCGTGAATCTAATTAGTACCTTAATTCAAATACTTGAAACACAGCCAGATTCTGATGAATCTTGGGATGTTTTCTGCTGTATTAATTTCTTAGTCGAAACATTGGTGGTTTTCTTCAAGCTCATATAGATCTAGAGGAACCCTTTCATCAGGGTGGAAAATAAAAACATTACACAAGTGGCTATGAACTGCCAAGATACATAAATAAATTATAGATTCGATGAATGAACCCGTTCCATCATACCAACTATATATGATGAGAATATGAGAAGTCGATGTCGATCTTTCGGTTTCGGGTTCAATGGCCTGCATGGCTACAACGAGATAATAGGATCGAAACAAGAGAAATGGTACAACATTTTTTCTCAAGGATTTTTCACAGATCGATCCGGGGGAAGAAATACATGATTTTGCATGGTAACTTATCGCTATTATAAACGCTGTTAAAAGATATATAGCTAAACATTCTTTACGTGCACTACTAATTAATTATATAGTTGTTTGTGTGTTTTATCTAGGAATTTAGTTTTATGTTCGTCATATCAGTTCTTGATCGATGGTACGGTAAATTTGCCATAAATATTACTAGTTGTTTGCTAAATTCCTTGGGTTTCTTTATCTTGTAATGTTTTGATTTCCTATATGTTCAATGGAAAAATCAGTAATTAGTGAGTTTTCCATGGGAAGAATGATGATCATTGAACTCCTGTAAATTGCGCGAGCTGGACAATGGTCCCTTAATTTAGCAACTTTTTTTGCGTCCATATCCAGCAATTAATGAATGTTTTATTCACGAAATCCTGAAATGGTTTTTCCTTTTCCCTTAGCTTAGAAGCTCTCGTGATTTTCTTTTGCATGGATTTTGACTGAACTTTATCTCCAACCATTATCACCACTTGTTCTGTTGTTTTTAAGGGAATAATTTTGGACCCTTTTGTTTTTTTGGGTTTCTGATGAAATGAAAATCTCAAGATTTCTCAACTAAAGGCTTGAGAATATATTATGTTTGTGTGGATAGAGATCGCATGCACGTCCTTTGATTTCTTAACCTGCTGATAAAATTGGCGAATCTCAGTGAGATTCTTGCTGTTGACCTTTGGCCCCTGGTCTCTATTTTCGTGATCTCAATAATCCCAACCTTTTGCCTGAATTCCTTGGTTCGTTAGAAGAGGACACCTAGACTTGGCCGACATTAAAGGAAACGTCGCAGGTTTTCTATGGATGATGATGTAAATTATGTAATATGAATCTTGCCACGACCTAAATTGCGTACAGTGCTCATGGATATAATATAAGTTTTCTTTTCTTTTTTTTTAATTGTATAAATCTTTAGGATTCAGATTGAGGTTTTCTTTTTTGGTATAATCAGAAATAGTTTATCTTTCCATAATCAGTAATCTATGCATATTTGTGTGATGAATGTGCTCAATTTGATGTTTTCTTTTGGAGGACAATAAGCTAATTGTTTGGAAAATCAACCTTTATATGTTAAATTGTCATCATATAAAGAGGAATCTGGTAATGTCGTTATGCCACCAAAATTAAAACATACTCTTCACTAGTATAGCAATGGAGTAAGGTCGTCTCCCAAGGGAACGGTTGTAACTTTTCTTTGAACTTCTCACAAAAAAGGGATTAAAAACAATTAAACAAAATAGACTATTAGAGAATTTAATCAATAAGAAAGAGAACCCGGTTAAAACATTGAATCCACACTAATTAATAACTTGATCCTTGATGCAATGATTAAATCTGTTCGACAAATAAATCAGTTATAGTTATCGGGAACGCCACTGACATAACCTAATTTCTTCTTACTTGTTGGTAATTAAAAGGACGCCTTATTAATTACTCTCTAATTAATAAACAACCTAAGAGGTCGCCTCATTAGATTTAATTCATTAAAAGCATTAAGATAAAAGAAACCTGATACTAATATGCCCACATGGACGCCATATGCCTATACTAGCCCCTATGCCTACTGCCGATGAATGACAGCCTTACCACTTATTAAAACTAAATGGACAATTACGGATCCACTGTTTTAATTGGCATTAGAACTTCATGCAATTAATTAAACATTGTACACTATTTAACAATTACATAAAATTCATAAACTATTTATCACAAAACATAAAAGGTACTTGTCTAACAAATTTATTTAAATTCAAATTAGATCTCACAAGATTTTTAATTAGTGCTTCATCAATATCTTAACCGGATGAAAATAAATTAGCTAGAATACATAATTAAATAAAAGAAATAAGAATTAAGAAAACTAGAATTCATATTCAAAGACAAAGATTAACTTACTGACTATTTAAATTATGACTCACTAGCAATATGAAATAATTTAAATTGACGTCTAAATTGAAGACAACAATTGACGTAATTACTGAGCACACAAAAATATGGGAATCAAATTGGAAAACTGGATTAAATAGAAACAGTGAACGAATCAAAAGAATTTGATTAAAATAGTGAACGAATTATTGAACAAGTTACTGAATCAAAATCTTGAAACTAAGACTTCACTCATTAATTTATGAACTTGACTTAACAAATTCGAATTGGAATCTACTCTTGAAAACACGAATTCAATAAAATCCTATTCTTAATTACTTGAAATCAAAACTAAAACTTGACTAAAAGAAAAAAAACAGGAAAACTACTAACTAAAACACTAAAACTCGACTAAATAGAAAACAGAACTAACTCCTTTATTTCGTACGTTTAGCACTCTATTTATAGAGTTGCTAAACACTTTCCTAATACTAATCAAATTCCCCAAAAGTTAGAATTATCCCTAAATATTGAAATTATCCTTAAAAGCTATAATTATCTCATTATCTCAAAAGATAATTATTTGGAATAAATCCATAAAACTAATATCAATCCCAACTTCAATCTTCACACGTCTTTGACAGAATTTCTCCAAATAAATAGGAGACTTTTTCTCCAACTTATTTTCTTGTCTTTTGTTCTTCAAGTCAAATTCTTCAATTATCCCTTAAGAACAAGCCTTGAATCTTCCCAAAAATGTGTCTAGATCCAATTTCCACCGTACTTGCACTTTTATTGCCCAACAACTTCTTCCAGATAAACCTACAATTATCAACACTTTTTACTATTAATAATACCAATATTATCCAAAATAAATATAGATAAATATCAAAATATTGGTATTATCAACTCCCCCACACTTGAATCATGCTTGCCCTCTCAAACAATACCTTTAACTAAAATGAATAACAATTTGGATTTGAACAACACCATTTACCATCAAAATTATCTCTATTTCAAAACAATTCAAAATACCCCTTCATTCTAGTTAAAATAAACAAGAATTAATATCCTCTCAATTGTCACTCATAATATCACACATTGATGAATAGGAAATTCCACACATCACAATCAAATGACATTACCATAAATTTTCAATGAGGTCATATCTCCACCACATAAGAAAATGACTTTATGCATAAATCAAGAAGGTCTTTAATAGGTTGAAACGGGGCTAAGGTTAAGGGAAGGATAAAAGGATATTAATTGGCTAGAATTTATCAAAGAATAAGTAACCAAATCAAAATCTTTACAACCTTCAAAAACGCTCCTTGAGTTTTTTTTTTTAAACAACCACACAGCTTGCTCTCAGTCAACTTTTCAACCAACAACAATTATTTCCATTATTCCTCATCTTTGTTTTTTTCTTCTTTTTCTCTAAGGAGATTTCTTTCATTTTCTTCTATCTTTTCTCCTTTTCTTTTTCTCTTTTTTTTTTTATTTCCACAACAAGGATTTCATAACTTGGAACACATATACCCAAGGAGCATTAAATAAATTCAAGACTTAGCCAACATATTCTTTGACAAAATGGGCTGAAAAAAGAAAGTTAAATAATAAGGTTTATGGCTGATTTTTGTGATTTAAAAAAAAAAAAGTTTAGGCTCAAAAGAGTTCACTAGGGGTCAATTTAAAAAGGTAGGAATTTTTAGAAAGTTAAAAGGGTTTAATCCTAGGTGCCTTAATCATTTTTATGCACAAATCACAAGTAATTTCAAAATGTACATCAAAGCAAATTCTAGAATGTCTATTTAATTATGATATACTCTCAAAAAAAATATTCATTAAGCACCAAGAAAGTGGTTCTTGCGTACTTAAGTTCAAAACTCACATTAATAGTTTAAAGAAAAATTAATTCTTGCAATTTCTCATTCCGAAACACATACAAGGTATTTAAATTATTCTAAAACAGAGATTACAACCAAAATTTCCAAAACATGCTCAAATCCAAACAATTATTATTCACAAAGTTTAAGGCATCTAAAAAAACTTTTTTTTTTACTAAAAAGACTTTAATGACAAAAACTTGACCTTTTTGAAAATATCAAGAAAAATAATAATAATAAAATTGAAATTTAGAATTAAATTGACAAAAAATAACAAAACCAAATAAATTTCCCCACACTTGAATGATACACGGTCCTCCATGTATAAACAAGCATGAAAGAAAAAAAAACACTAAGAACACAATAGACATTTGGCAACAAATAAAAATAATAATAATAATAAACTTGGAGTTGAATGAAAATTGATTGGCAAAGTTGCGACTTGGAATGTTGAGAAATTGAAATCCAACGGCAAAAAATCGTGAAGATTGTGGGATGATTTTTATTTTTCCTACAAAAGAAAAAAAAAACATACTTAGAATTTATTATTAAAAAAAAACATCTTTTTGATTTTTTAATAAACTAAACAACTAAGAAAAATAGAATTTATTAAAGAATAAAAAGAAACTATGGGTTGCCTCCCATTAGCGCCTTTAGTTATTGTCTTTGGCTAGACATGAATATGATACTCAAGTAATTGGCGTGGTGTACTTCAAATGAGCAGGAAGAGGTTTTGACTCCAACTTGGGTTCCTGCAAAATGGGCATATGGATTGATATTACCTCATTCATTTGGATAAATGGGCATATGACAATGTCCCTATCTATCTTGTTTTGTGTTAAATGCCATTTAAGATCATCCTGCACAAAATTATGTTGCACAAATTCTTCAACCAGTGTTTCAATAGTGTCAACATTAAAAACAAATTCATGGTCATATAGGCATTCTATGGCCTCAATGAGTGGGACATTATTCTCCACTTTTTGGAAGATGTTCAAGAGATCTTGTGTCTCTTCTTTCTTCTTCTCTTGAGCAAACCTGTTAAGAAAAGGTGGTGTCAAAACAATTTGATGCTTAACAACTGTAGGTTTGCTACTTACCTCGAATTTATGTATAGACTCTGAAATGGGCATGTCATTTGACTCCAAAACGGGCATATGGTCAATTTCTCCCTCATAAAATTCTGAAATGGGCATTTGATCAGCTTCTTTCTCGTAAAATTTACTTTCAAGCATTATAGCACTTACATTCTCCAACGGATTCACCTCTACTTGTAATGACAATTTACCTTCATTAGTTGCCAACTTTGCTATTGTTGTGGCCATTTGAGTGAGTTGTGTGCTCATATTAACAAAATTGGCTCGTGTCTCTTGTTGAAACTTGAGATTTTCACACGCAAGAGTTTTAAGCACATCTTCTAAATTTGAATTCGGTATGGGCACGGGTGGTTCTAATAGTTGTTGTTGTGGTACAAAGGCAAATGACTGTTGTGAATATAGGTCAAATTAGGTTCATCATGCCAACCGAAATTGTATTGGTTAGGAATTGGTTCATAATGCCCCTGTGGTTGCC
Organism: Ophiorrhiza pumila; assembly: GCA_016586305.1. Classification (NCBI taxonomy): domain Eukaryota; kingdom Viridiplantae; phylum Streptophyta; class Magnoliopsida; order Gentianales; family Rubiaceae; genus Ophiorrhiza; species Ophiorrhiza pumila. The sequence continues at coordinate 4,422,459 of BLIW01000002.1, forward strand.
ATATGGGCATTTCATCTTGTAGATTTGGACACATATATGTTGAATGCCAATTTATGCAAATACTACAAAATTGTACCTCATGCATTTGGTAGGATGTATCAACTCCAAATATTTGCCCACTATTAGCCATGTTGGACATCAAAGCATGCATATCCATTGTCTAGTTTTTCCTCACCTTGCGAACCTTTCAATTTATGGATTGTAATTCAATAGTCTGCAAGGTTAGAAAATATCATAAACCCAAGAAAGATAAAATAAAATATTAATGAAGAAAAAATTACTGATGCCGTTCCCCGGCAACGGCGCCAAAATTTGGTAATGTCGTTATGCCACCAAAATTAAAACCTACTCTTCACTAGTATAGCAATGGAGTAAGGTCGTCTCCCAAGGGAACGGTTGTAACTTTTCTTTGAACTTCTCACAAAAAAGGGATTAAAAACAATTAAACAAAATAGACTATTAGAGAATTTAATCAATAAGAAAGAGAACCCGGTTAAAACATTGAATCCACACTAATTAATAACTTGATCCTTGATGCAATGATTAAATCTGTTCGACAAATAGATCAGTTATAGTTATCGGGAACGCCACTGACATAACCTAATTTCTTCTTACTTGTTGGTAATTAAAAGGACGCCTTATTAATTACTCTCTAATTAATAAACAACCTAAGAGATCGCCTCATTAGATTTAATTCATTAAAAGCATTAAGATAAAAGAAACCTGATACTAATATGCCCACATGGACGCCATATGCCTATACTAGCCCCTATGCCTACTGCCGATGAATGACAGCCTTACCACTTATTAAAACTAAATGGAAAATTACGGATCCACTGTTTTAATTGGCATTAGAACTTCATGCAATTAATTAAACATTGTACACTATTTATCAATTACATAAAATTCATAAACTATTTATCACAAAACATAAAAGGTACTTGTCTAACAAATTTATTTAAATTCAAATTAGATCTCACAAGATTTTTAATTAGTGCTTCATCAATATCTTAACCGGATGAAAATAAATTAGCTAGAATACATAATTAAATAAAAGAAATAAGAATTAAGAAAACTAGAATTCATATTCAAAGACAAAGATTAACGTACTGACTATTTAAATTATGACTCACTAGCAATATGAAATAATTTAAATTGACGTCTAAATTGAAGACAACAATTGACGTAATTACTGAGCACACAAAAATATGGGAATCAAATTGGAAAACTGGATTAAATAGAAACAGTGAACGAATCAAAAGAATTTGATTAAAATAGTGAACGAATTATTGAACAAGTTACTGAATCAAAATCTTGAAATTAAGACTTCACTCATTAATTTATGAACTTGACTTAACAAATTCGAATTGGAATCTAATCTTGAAAACACGAATTCAATAAAATCCTATTCTTAATTACTTGAAATCAAAACTAAAACTTGACTAAAAGAAAAAAAACAGGAAAACTACTAACTAAAACACTAAAGCTCGACTAAATAGAAAACAAAACTAACTCCTTTATTTCGTACGTTTAGCACTCTATTTATAGAGTTGCTAAACACTTTCCTAATACTAATCAAATTCCCCAAAAGTTAGAATTATCCCTAAATATTGAAATTATCCTTAAAAGCTATAATTATCTCATTATCTCAAAAGATAATTATTTGGAATAAATCCATAAAACTAATATCAATCCCAACTTCAATCTTCACACGTCTTTGACAGAATTTCTCCAAATAAATAGGAGACTTTTTCTCCAACTTATTTTCTTGTCTTTTGTTCTTCAAGTCAAATTCTTCAATTATCCCTTAAGAACAAGCCTTGAATCTTCCCAAAAATGTTTCTAGATCCAATTTCCACCGTACTTGCACTTTTATTGCCCAACAACTTCTTCCAGATAAACCTACAATTATCAACACTTTTTACTATTAATAATACCAATATTATCCAAAATAAATATAGATAAATATAAAAATATTGGTATTATCAGAATCCTATATATGGAGATATATATATATATAGGAGTACATGTAAATTAGTTGCATATGGATGAATTTTACAATGCATATTAGTGTGACATGCATATCTATAATTAGCTAGTGTTATATATACACACTATTGCTTTTGTTGACAAGGCATGGTTATTCAAAGGAAATGGATTCATTCAAAAGCAAACAAGTAATGTTGTGAACTTGCAAAATAATGCATCAAGTATAGCATCAAACATGTCTACATACATAGTACGTCAACATATGGGATTCTGGCATGCAAGCAACTCCTGACGGGCACTATGCATTTTATCTTGAAAATTTGGTGAAATTAGTATCAACTTTAAAGTACTTAGTTTACTTATGTAAAAAAAAAAAATTCTTCTTCCTTTTTTTTATGACTATATTTAATGTAAAAAAAAAAAAAGAGACTATTAATGAATTTCATAGTGGTGCAGTGGTGCTGCATTGTTTGTCCCTTTGGGGTTTGTGCTGAAGGTGGAGTAAGCGCAAACGCCAGCACTTCTGTCTTGCCTGTCGTATTTATGTTGTAAATTAAAATATTAAGTGACTGTGAGCTGTTGAGATGAGATCGATGTTGTGGGATGGATGATGATTTGAGTGCTCTTTCGATTCAGAAAGGCGAATTTACAGTTCCGGAGTGCACACAGTTATATTACTATATTTAAATAAATATTTGCAGTGTTTCAGATGAGATATTTCGTGAGTTTGATCATTTTCAGTTCCATTCGATCACAACAACAAACGGAACATAAATCATCAGTACATGCACTTAATCAAACACACACACACACACACATCGATCGCAGAATCAAATCCGATCGTTATACTACTGATTGACTATTTCTGGTGTTTAGGGGATGAAATACAAAACGACTTTAATGGAGGAGAGGATTGGATTACAACTTACAAACAAACACTGCCACTTTTAAACACTCTCTACTATTAATATGTAAGTCGCTTTCCTCAATTTTCACATAAATTATTTTTATTAATTTTAGTAAACAACCTCATGTATGCAAGTCTCTATCTGTACTTGTTCTAATTAAAGGGTTTTTAATATGTAATATATCTTGAATAAGGCATAATTAAAACAGCTCTTTCAATGAGTAGGGATTGAATATTGATGAAAAAGAAAATGCACTAGCTAGTTGTGGAATCTATGGACAATTAATCTACCCATCAATATATGCAAACAAAAAGTTAAATTAATTTCAGAAAAGATAAACTAAAAAGAAAAAAGAAAGAAAGAAGAGAAGAATTAATGCAGAATTGAGCAAATTTCATTAGTGGTGTGCATGCAATATATGCTAGAAATACTGGAGATTCCCAAGAATGGAAAAGAAAGAACTAAAACAAACAAATAATTGAAGATATGAGTGGAATCCTGATTTGTTCCCCTGTTTTAATTATCTGAATTCAGCCCCCTTTTTTTGTTAAATTCTACATATTTGCAAATCTGGGATTCATTAATTTCAGATAGGAGTTTGAACAAGAATATAATTATGTATATGAAGTCGGTGGTAGGAAATTTTTTAATGGAGATCAATATATATATATATATATATATATATATATATATATATAGTTCATTTTCATTCTAGTATACATAGCTGGTTGCATTTGCAAGTTTTTTTCTCAAATAGAAAATGTTGTACATTGCACTTTTGTTACATTAATTAATGACATCCATGACATGCATACCAGCTTAATTAATAAATCTCCATGATAGTCCAGAGATATTAATTGATCATAGTTTTGAAATATCATCAGTTTATGGTTAATGAAGCATAGAATTGACGTTATAGAATCCAAATTCTCATTAGTGAATGAGTAGTACGTAGTTGGTAGTCTTCTTGTAATTAAGGATAAGGAATATAATATCCCCATTTTTTTCAGCTGCCAATATTGTGCCAAATGTAAGAAGCAAAAGCTGCATGATATATATATGTAACTTCCAGTCTTCAAGTTTCTCACAATTGGGAAAAATTAATCTTTTCTAAATAGTTTTAGTTTTTTTTTCCTACTCAATTATGCTTAATTTCTTACATTGTGTTTTTACTTTAGTTTTTCTTTTGCACCTAATTCCCAGATTTTCATAATTGATATATATATCTTCTGTCTATTTTGGTTCTGGAAAAATATTTTAGCCAATTCAGTACAGCATCATTAGCATTCTAGCTAAAATCTTCATTAATTAACAACAGAAATTAAAAACTAAAGAGCATGCAACAGTGCTATTCTCTATTTCTATCAGGGGAACCCAACAGTGAGATCTTTTGGTCCAAAAGGGACCTATTATTTTATTCTGGAATGAGGCTCCAATTTGGATTGCAGAGTATCATGTCATGCCTCAAACCAATTTGATCATATATGAGATTGTATATATCCATGAATTAAGCTTTTGAGAGTTGGAAGAAATCACTTGAACTATATATTACATGATTAATTCCTAGGATTACCTAAGCATTTTTTCGATCCCCCTGCAATCTTTTGGGTGAATGATGTTTCACAGCTAGCTCCTTGGCAGATTTTAATGTTGGCATTTGTTAATTAAGATACTAAGATGACTGTTTAGTTTACACTTTTCACCTTAAAGACTTCATGATTTAGGATCTCCACCAAAAATTTAATATTTTTTGGTTTAAGAAACTCAAAAGTTGTGAGCTTCAATGTATGTTTTAAATTATTTCAACTCATATAAATGATCATGGGTATTAAAATTGCTAAACGAATTCACTAGGTAGCACATCATGAATTTCTTTTTTTTTTTCTTTTTTTTTTTTGAAGAAATTAATGATTTCCGTAACTTATTTTGGATGAAGAGATCACCAAATTAAATCCTTACTTGGGAAATTTTTAGAAAGGCCATGCATTATTTGGGTTTAGGACTTGTCCTAGAATTAATTGTAGTTGATTTTCATTTTATTTCTTAGGTGGAATAAATGAGACCTGGATTAATGGCTTAATTAGTTGAGGTACTGAATATTTTCTGCCACTAATAATTAATGGACACTGATCATTTTCTTCTTTGTTTCAAAAGTTTTCCATAAGATTCATTCAATTTATTAATTAATTTGGTCTTTTCTGCCTTTCACTAGTTGTCCTAAAACCATTTAAGATGGACTGGTTGAACACTCTAAGGACATCAACTGAGGTGATTTTTTTTTTCCCTTTTCTTTTGTGTCCTAAAAAGAAACACAAGTATATGTTAGTTGTACCTAGATGATTGAAGCTGCTGGTTTCTTGCACTTTTTTTTTCTTTTTTTTTTTTTAATTTGGCTAACCTCTATTTGAGGTGGGTCGCCACTCCTTATTTATTAAATAATTTGGTGGATGATGGATATACAAACCATCCTTACAAAAGGTGATTACTTGAAATTGAATCCATTTGCATACCCTAATGGACCAGAATTCAAGAGGGGTAGAAATCTTAAACTTGGAGTACTACTTCCATTTACAAAACTGTAATACGTTTTTGTAACAAGTTTACGATACAAAAAACTTCTTTGATCACAAGGAGTGACAAAAGGTACTTACATATGGGACATAAGCTTGGGACAGCTAGTAAGCAGATATGTGAGATCCCTGTCCCTTTACCATCATTAGGCAGTGTATTTTGCAAAGGCCAAGCAGCAGAATTTTGTTACTGTCGGGTGCATCATAGCAAGTCCTTTTCCAGCCACAGATATAAAAACAAGTTTTGGGGCCAAGAGCATTCCCAGGCATTAAGACTCAAAATTTTTTTTTCTTTTTTAAGGCAAAACCAACCCTAACAACTGCCGGTGGTAGCCCTAATTTATACATATGGCAAAGCAGCCCTAACTCCAACAGGCTGACGCCAGCAACAGTACCTGAGAGATTAGAGTAGTTCCTCAGCAGTTCTTTGTGCCATGAAGTTATCTGAGTACTGAGGTCTACGAAAGTGATGGTGCATGTGACAATGGATCTGACTAATGAAGGTGAAATGTCTTGCATCTTTTCCTCAAGATATATGGAAAGGCAGCAATGTCAGCTTGGAGAAGCTTAGCAAGGATTTCCTGATTAACCTCGTTGTGTTTCACCAGGTAGGTAGCAGGTCTGTTTACTTCCTTGGGAATAGGAGAGAAGGAAGCTTGTCCTCTGATCTGCTGGAGCATGGGTTCCCACTTCCTATGCCTCCATATGGAAATGTGATTAAGGGCCTGAAATAGATATCTAGAGTGTGACTCAATGGTAATGTTGTAGTATCCTAGCTCCTTGCAGAGCCTATGCCTTCTAAGCAGACAAGTTTGTGCCTTCTAAGCAGACAAGTTTGTGCCTTCTTGCAGTTAATTTTGTGTGTGTGTGTGTGTCTGTGTGTTTTTTTGCCCCCCAATAATTTGATTTGAGCCCTATTCTTGTACCTCAAGCCTTCATGCTGGGAAAACGTTGACATGAATATGAAGATGTATGAATATAAGAAGAATAAAGGCAAACTAGCTAGGAATATCCGTTTCCACATATATATATATTTTACATTATTTCATGATCATAAGAGACAACAAACGATAAAGTGAAACATGGACTCAAACCTTACTATAAGGAAAACAAATCCATCCTAAAATATTGGAAATATAAAAACATATTACATAGTTGGGAGTTAAAACATCATTTTAAATCCCATCCCATAATATTGATAATATATAGGAAAATATTACTAAATGGGATCGAGTTCCACATGATCCAACTGACATGTTTGATTTAGAATCTTCAGTGCTGCTGATTCTTGATCTTCAGACTATCTAGATATCTTGCTTCCATGATGTCGTTTTTAGAAATGAAGCCAAGAAATTCACTGAAGCTTCCTTCTTTGTATAAGGCAGGATGTTGTTCATCCACAAGCTCTGGTGCAGGTCCTACCTTTCGGTCTAAGGCAAGACTCTGAAGGCTTGCAATGGAAATGCGATTCTTCTCTGAGTGAACTGTTGCTCGATGGATAGGACTTTTGTATTGACCATTGCTCATTATTTCAATTTGATCTCCTATCTGAATCACCAGGGCTCCTTCAATGACTGGAACTTGACACCATTTGTCGTCGCGGTTCATGATTTCTAACCCTTTTTGGTTTTGAAGTATAACAGTCATGTAGCCATAGTCAGAGTGTGGTGGCATGCCAAGAACAATTTCTGGTTCAGGACAACTGGGATAGCAGTTCACGGCCATGACTTGGGATCCTTTCTCAATGTCTTCGTGTATGTAATTAGGGTTTAGCCCCAAGCTATCAAACACAACTTCTACTAGCTGTTTGTGTAACATGTACACTGCCTGAGCATAGTCACCCATTTTTCTCCTGAAATTAAGTACAGATAAAAGTTATGTTTTTGCTGCAAATAAAGTTTCTTGCTATGAAAAATATTAAGCTAGCTAGCTGCATGATGCTTACTTGTAACATCGTGGATTTGATGGCCATGAGTCGATCCAAGTTGAAATTGGATGAGAGTAATGTTTGATGAAGTCTCTCCAAAACAGAACTTTGTCCTTGACATGATTTAGGCTGGTTCCATAGCGTACAGGGTCATGGACATTAGCGGATGCAAGACAGATCTTCTCTTCCTGTGGTAGATCAAAAAACTCAGTAGCGGCATCTAGGGCATCACTCATGACTGAGGTAGGTATTCCATGGTTAATGACCTGCAGGTAAAAATATACGAGTCAATCGTTATATATCTATATTTGAATATGCATGCATGCATGCATGCTAAGTGAATCCGAGTTTTTTTTTTGCTCCAGTTATTGTATTGCCAAAACGGGATGGTTTCAATGAACCCTAGGAAAAGGCTGGAATGCAAGATCTTAGAATCCCTAGAACAATGGAGGATATTTAGTCAAGTAGTCCCTTTTCAGTCTTTGACACTGACATACCATTCAAATATATGTATATGCTGCCAAATGGAAAGTCATTGTAAGAGAAAATTAAACATATGTACTAATAATAGTTTTTAATGTTGTTGCGTACATGCATGCGTGACAGGATTGGCTGGACATGGACGAATAACGGTTATATACCTGGAAAACTCCCAACTCCTGGCAGGCGAAGCGTACATCCTCCATAACTTGAAGTTTATCGTGATTTTGTTTGTGTATTAAGGACAGATCTATTATGGGCAATAAAGGGTCATTCATAGTACTAAGGCTAAGGTTAGGACGATGTCTTGGAGGGAGGGAATAACTTGTAGGAACAGAATCAACTCCCATTTTGGAGAGTTGCAAAGCAGCAGTGAATGAAGTATCTGAATTACTCTCTCTTTTGATTTCCATGACTACTTCTTTCTCAGTTTTTCCTTAATTTCCCCCCCAAACTCGATCTTGTGAATGGCTTCAAGTTATAAGGCTGTAGCTTCGTATTTATAAGCTGAAAATGCATCAAGAAATTAACTTTATTTCCATTTAAAAAAAAAAAAAATACTGCATGTACCCCATATATGCATAATGCATTTGTTCAGTTTCAATGAATCAATAGGAAACCATTTATGGTCATGACGCTTGTATGGTCTGCACTCTGCAGATAGTGTGTTTCTTTTTCTTTTTTCTCTCATTTACTCATGAGAAGCAGAATTGAGAGGCGCGGAGGTGTCCATTACATCCATTTTTTTAATATTATGGATTTCTCGACCAATGTTTTCAAAACCTGTATTGGAAACGAAACAAATTAAGTAGTCCACTGCGTCATGCATGTTTGATCCTTCAGATAGATCCAATTCCTTAATTTGTTTTTTTTCTTAACTTAAATTTCAGAAAACTCAGCAACAAAAACCAATCTTTATATCTTAAAAGATGATGTACATGCATTCACCAAATTAAATGGATGATGGATTTATATAGCGAGGAAGCAAATAATAATACAAACAATATTCACGTCAAAAAAAATAAAAAAAATAATGAACGTTTGCATCATTGCATGTTCCGGCCGATTTGTTTTTGGACTATCAAATGAGTGCAGATACACACGCACACACTCACACAGTGCCTAGTGGTATATAGAACATGAAATTGGCGACGTCTGTCATAACTGTGTGACAGTCGTAGTGGCTAGCTGCTGATCATGTTGTAAGCTGTGGTAGAGAATGGAGTCTTTTACGTATACGGCGGGCTTTCACTTGTCTTGGTGCGTCTGAGCAATTATGGCGATACATCTTTTGCATTATCTACCCTGAATTTGATGCTGGCTTTAAGGGGCTACTTCATAAGGTTTAATTATATTATATTATTTACTGATTTTATGGTTTCCAATCTCGGTTTACGTCCATAAGAATTCCTCAGGGAAGAAGACGAGCACCACACCTCAGCTTCCTATCTATATTTCTGTGGTGGAGTTTTGTTACAGATTCCGAGTTCCCCAAATGTTTGATCATGGATGTGCATATAAGGACATGCACTTTTAAGAGTTATGAGTTGGTTTTTTTTGAACTGGTCTCGTATATACGAGTTAATCGCGATTTTAATGAATGATAAAAGCAACAAAAATTTAGAATCATGATTTCAACGTGAATTAATTGTCAATTCCATATATATACTAACCACATATTATATATGAATCGATTTTATATAAATTTGTCCCATTGTGGATGTTGGTTTCGAAAAACTAATATCATGAGCAATGATACTGAATACACCTTTATTTTTTTTAATGATTTTTGTAATTTCAATTACCTAGATTTCTATCATTATTTACTCTTAATTAGTAGGGTAAATGACCTAATCATTCATTAATTTGGACGTAATTATTCTTTTGATATTTAATTATGAAAAATTACATTTGATTCTTTAATTTGAATTTTGTTAAAAAAAAAATAGGTGCTCAACTCATCTATCCTATGGTTACACTATCATAGAATGCTCACAATCAAAGATAAAATGAGAGCCTAGAGAATGCAAGTGTCAAAAGGAAATGTGTTCTGTCAATTCACTACTACAAAATATATAATTTAAAACGGTCTATTTAAAACGGTTATTAATAACCCGTTTTAGATAATTGGGGCGGTGACATTTTTGTAATAAGAATTAGGAAAACGCAAACTTTCTAAAACGGTTAAATTATAACCGTGTTAGAAAGTCTCTTGATGTAAGTTTCTAAAAAGGTTCGGGAGACAACCGTTTTAGAAACTGTTATCATCTCTGTTTTAAGAACGGTTAATTTCTAACTAACCGTTTTAGAAACTGCTATAATCTCCGTTTTAAGAACGGTTTCTAACTAACCGTTTTAGAAAATGTACCGATAAAAATCTCCCCCAGCATTTTCTTCTCCTGTAGAACAGATCTATAGATCGATGTGCAACTCTGAAGAAGTAAAAACCGAGCGGTGCATTCCAAATCTCCCCCAGCATTTTCTACTTGCATTTTGTGCAAACCCAACTTTGAGAGGTTATATATTCTTTACATTCTTTGATATTGCTTCTCATTTGATAAAAATCATGTGGTCATGACTTTTGTATTTTAGATTTTTTTTGGTGGGATTAAAAATTTTGTGTTGATTTAAATAATGATCGATATATGTTTTATTATTTTATATGGGCTTCATAATGTGTTAATATTATTTTGATACATGCATGTAGTGATATATTTGCATAATAAATTGCACATTTATGTATTATGCTTGACATAATGTTTGTTTTATTGAATTAAAATACATAATGTTCTTATTAAGTATGCATTTTATTCGGTTGGGTATCTTATTATAAATCATGTCTTTTTATAATTTAAAGGTTACAAAAGTAATGGACCGCAAAGATTTACTATTTGGTGATCGGACAGCAGATGCATTTGAAAAAGAGGTTGAGAAATTTATTGAATTTGTTTTTAAGGATGTTAAGTTCGTATATTGCCCGTGTAAAGATTGTAAAAATTTTGCCGTATACGACGACCCTAATACGATACGGGACCATTTATATCGGAGAGGATTTGATCCTGGGTATAAAATTTGGAGATGGCACGGTGAGAGTGGAAGTTTATCAATTCAAGAAAATTATGAAGCACACGATGATGATACAATTAAGAATGATCGATTGGATGACATGGTGGATGATGTGGTCGGTTGTTTTGGTGATAAGCCCGAAGGGCTTGCTTCCCTATTAAATGATAGCGAAAAGCCTCTTTATCCTGGGTGTACAAAGTACACACGGTTGTCTGGAGTTTTGAAATTATACCATCTGAAAGCGGCAAATGGGTGGACTGATACAAGTTTTACAGCTTTATTGAAGTTACTGACGGACATATTACCGGATGGTAATGAATTGCCGGACCGCATTTATGAGGCTAAAAAAATTATGTGTCCTATGGGCATGGAGTATAAAAGGATACATGCTTGCCCAAATGATTGCATACTGTACAGAAATGAGTACGAGAATCTACAGGTATGTCCTAAGTGTCAGACATCTCGTTTCAAAAAAACTTTATCTTGTGTCGATGGTGATGCACTGAGGAAAGCTTCTCCAGCAAAAGTATTATGGTATCTCCCTATAATACCGAGATTTAAACGATTGTTTGCCAATTCAGAAGATGCTAAAAATTTGATGTGGTATGCAAATCGGAATATTCCCCTAGAGGACAAGATGATAAGGCATCCAGCTGACTCGGATCAGTGGAAAAAAATTGATTCAATGTATCCGTCATTTGGTAGAGAGACAAGAAATTTGAGACTGGGATTGTGTACAGATGGGATGAATCCTTATGGCAATCTAAGCACCACACATAGCTCTTGGCCAGTGATGTTGGTTATTTACAATCTACCTCCTTACTTGTGCATGAAACGCAAGTATATACTTATGTAATTAATGATTTCATGTCCACGGCAGCCAGGAAATGACATAGATGTTTATTTGGCCCCATTAATTGATGATTTGAAAATGTTGTGGGATAAAGGGGAGTTAATGTTTGATGCATATCGTCAGGAGTCATTCATTTTGCGTGCCATGGTATTCTGTACCATAAATGATTTTCCTGCTTATGGTAATTTATCCGAATTTTCTGTCAAAGGACACAATGCATGCCCTATATGTGAGGAGAGTACAGATTCCTGCCAGCTTGTGCATGGGAGCAAGACAGTGTATCTTGGGCATCGTAGATTTCTTCCTGATTCTCATCCGTATCGCCGAATGAAAAGAGCTTTTAATGGGAAGCAAGATTTTAGAAACGCTCCAACTGCAGTGAGTGGTGAGACTATTTATTCTCGTGTTAAGGACATCAATGTAGAATTCGGCAAACAAACAAAGCCTCGTAAGAAGGATAAGAGTTGTTGGAAGAAAAAATCTATCTTTTTTTATCTTCCATATTGGGAGAAACTTGATGTTAGACACTGTCTCGATGTAATGCATATTGAGAAGAACATATATGATAGTTTGTTGGGTACTCTGTTGAACATACCTGGAAAAACAAAGGATGGTTATAAAGCGAGACTTGATTTGGTCGATATGGGCATACGGGCCTATCTAGCACCTGAGCTTCGAGGACAGCGCACGTACCTACCCTCTGCATGTTATACGTTGTCACGTAAAGAGAAACAGAGTTTATGTAAGAGTATTCATAGCATCAAAATCCCATCTGGATATTCTTCAAATGAAAGCCGAACTGTTTCGATGAAAGATCTGAAATTTGTTGGATTGAAGTCCCATGATTGTCATGTGTTGATGCAGCAGTTGTTACCTGTAGCTATTCGATCCATCTTGCCAAAACATGTCAGGTATGGTATAATCAGACTTTGTTTATATACCATTTTTGGTTTGCTTGTGTCGAAACTTGTGTTATTTGGTTGTGTGTTAGAATTTCAACTGTTTTAGGACTGTTTTGGGTTGGTTATGTCGAAACCTCTCCTATTTGGTTGTTTTTTTTGAATTTACAACATGTCAGGTTTGGCATAACCAGACTTTGTTTCTTTTTCAATGCGATATGTAGCAAGATTGTTGATAGTGACAGACTTGATGAGTTACAAGATAAAATTGTCGTGGTTTTGTGTCAACTTGAAATGTATTTTCCACCTACTTTTTTTTACTTTGTGGTTCATTTGGTGAGGGAGATTAAGATTTGTGGTCCTGTATATTTGCACTGGATGTATCCATTTGAGCGGTATATGAAAGTTTTCAAAGGTTATGTTAAAAATCGTTATCGTCCAGATGCTAGCATTGTTGAAAGATATATAGCTGAGGAGGTTATTGAGTTTTGCACTGGGTATCTGTGTGACACTAATGCTATTGGAATACCTAAATCTCAACATGAGGGAAGGATGAAAGGAAAGGGGACATCGGTTGCCAAGTTGTGCACCCCTCTGAATGATGAATTGCAAAATGCACACCTTTACATCCTTCGCAACTCTGAAGAAGTAGTGCTATATGTGACGGCTCATATGAGTAAAATAAGAGAGTGTAATCGGGGATGGACTGACAAAGATGTGCTCAATGAACACAATCGTACCTTTGTCAACTGGTTTAGTAGTACTATTGATGAGGGGGAAACAGTGTCAGAGACGTTGAGGTGGTTAGCATATAAGCCCAACCATGTTGTGTTATCATATTTGGGCTATGACATAAATGGATTTTCATTTGCTATCAAGAGTCAAGATGATCAGAGTACAACGCAAAATAGTGGGGTTACATTAGTGTCTGAGGTATTACATGTGGCTAGTTCGAAGGATAAAAATCCAGTATATGCCAATATGTCTTATTATGGGGTGATTGAGGAGATATGGGAGCTTGACTATGTTAAATTCAAAGTACCGGTATTCAAGTGCAAATGGGTTGAGAACAACAATGGCGTTCAAATTGATGAATTGGGATTTACGCTTGTTGACTTGAATCGGGAAGGTTTCAAGGGGGAACCATTCATACTTGCATCCCAGGCAAAACAGGTGTTTTATGTAACTAATCCTTGTGATAAAAAATGGTCCGTTGTTCTAACAGGAAAAAAACAAAACTTTGGGTTTGAGATTGATAATGGTGTGAGTAATGAAGTGCCGCCATTTTCCTTAGGTGTACCCCCAGTTAGACATGTTGAAGAGGACCGTAATATGGATGAATTCATATTTCGTACTGGCCATGTGGAAGGTATATGGGTTGACGATCCATTTTCTAAGAAAAGAAAGACAACTTCTTGAATTTTTTTTTAATTATAATTTGTCTTATTAGTAGTTACTATTTTACGTGTGTATATTTCATTACTGGTCGCGGATATTGGATATATTGAAAGTGTCCGATTATTTTATTCAGTTGCTTGAAAATTATAAAGATATGTTCAACAAATTTAATTTCCAAACCACAAATTTCAAACTTTCTAGTACGGTTGCACTTGAACCGTGTTATAAAAGTGAAAAATTCTAGTTTTCTAACACGGTTAAGAGTTTGACCGTTCTAGAAAACAAATTTAATTTCCAAACCACAAATTTCGTACTTTCTAGTACGGTTGCACTTGAACCGTGTTAGAAAAGTGTAAAATTCTAGTTTTCTAACACGATTAAGAGTTTAACCGTTCTAGAAAACAAATTTAATTTCCAAACCACAAATTTCGGACTTTCTAATACAGTTGCACTTGAACCGTGTTAGAAAATTGAAAAATTCTAGTTTTCTAACACGGTTAAGAGTTTAACCGTTCTAGAAAACTGAAATTTTAAATTATTTACTACGGTTAGTGTGTAACCGTGTTAGACTACTGAAAATTTTTTTCCCTTTCTAAAACGGGTGTCGATTAACCGTTCTAGCCTTTTACACATATATATACATATATATATACAACAAACTCAAAGCTTATTTCGAAACACCTATCTGTTTTCATTTCGCGCAAATAACTTCACCGCCATTCACTTCACCTCATCGCCGTTCGCCACCCGTCCCAACCTTTTCCGCCGCCATCGACGTCGCCAATCGTCGCCGTCGGCTCCGTCGCCGCGTGACAGTCCCGAATTTGCCGCCGTTCGCGCCGTCGCCAATCCCCCGAAGTCACCAAAGAGAGGTGAGTTTGGATTTTGGAAATACGGCGTTAATTGGTGTTTAAAAGCAGGGTTTTTTTTTCTAATTGTTTATGTGGGATACATTATGTGTTTAAGTGTTTGGTTTTAGAACAACAAATTAGGGTTTTGGGCTTTGAATGTTTTCTTTGATTTTTAATATTTCTTTTTGCTTATTAGGATGAGTTTTTTGGTTTTCAATGATTTGTTTGATTTTCTGTTGGTTTTGGTTTTTTAACCTTTGTTTTGCAATTTGCGTTCTTACTGCCTATGAAGTGATGCTAGATATACACACTTTTTAGTTTGCAAAATTCTCTGTGTTGGAGTGGCAAAAAAGCAGTGAAGGAGGCTTCTCAAAATATTGAATTATTCGTTGATTTTCCCATAATGGAAACCCACCGTATCTTATTTCTTATTGTTAGCTAATTAACTCATCATTCATCAATTCTATCTTTTTTAACAAAAATTTCGAGGGAACACACATAAAAATTCATTCTCTTCCAGTATGGTTATATCAATGGATTAGGGCGGTTGGGCCTTAAGACAACTCTCTTACTCTAGACAATGTAAGAAATAGTGTAGAATTTGTAATAGTTCAGCACAAAAATATTTGTAAAGAGTCCCCTTTGAGCCCTTTCAAAAAAAGCAAAAAAAAATCAACGAATTAATGATTGGTTTTTCAAAGTTGGAAGTTACAATGAATGAGGTGTTGACTTAAGAACAAGGATCACTATCAAGCAACTTTTTTGGAAATTTCAACATGTTTTAGGACTGTTTTATGACGATTATGTCGAAACGTGTGTTATTTGGTTGTTTTTTGGAATTTTCCAAGTGTTTTAGGACTGTTTTATGCCGATTATGTCGAAACTTATGTTATTTGGTTGTTTTTTTGAAATTTCAGCAGTTTTGGGTCTGTTTTGGGTTGATTATGTCGACACTTCACTTATTTGGTTGTTTTTTGGAAATTTCAACATGTTTTATGCCGATTATGTCGAAACGTGTGTTATTTGGTTGTTTTTTGGAATTTTCCAAGTGTTTTAGGACTGTTTTATGCCGATTATGTTGAAACTTATATTATTTGGTTGTTTTTTTGAAATTTCAGCAGTTTTTTGGGTCTGTTTTGGGTTGATTATGTCGACACTTCACTTATTTGGTTGTTTTTTGGAAATTTCAACATGTTTTAGGACTGTTTTATGCCGATTATGTCGAAACTTATGTTATTTGGTTGTTTTTTGGAATTTTCCAAGTGTTTTAGGACTGTTTTATGCCGATTATGTCGAAACTTATGTTATTTGGTTGTTTTTTTTGAAATTTCAGCAGTTTTGGGTCTGTTTTGGGTTGATTATGTCGACACTTCACTTATTTGGTTGTTTTTTGGAAATTTCAACATGTTTTAGGACTGTTTTATGACGATTATGTCGAAACTTGTGTTATTTGGTTGTTTTTTGGAATTTTCCAAGTGTTTTATGTTGAAAATAACTAACAACTTTTGGCTTTTCCTGTACATTATAGTATAATTTATTCAATGGGACGCAAAAGGCGCTCACGCACTCAGTCCAATGATGAAGAACCTCAACCATCAACTGGTAGAAAAGGGACAATTTGCCAAGAGCTAATGAGCATGAGGGCCAGGGGCGAAAAATTACCGATCCAATTTGATAACTACGACGAACCCTTGACATCAGCCGCGCGAACCAAATGGATTAGCTTCATTGGATTGATGGCGCGCAGTAAAGTAGATATTGTCAAATTCGAAGACTGGCCATCTGTTGAACAGCGGATAAAGGATAACATATGGGAAGAAGTAGTGGTATGTGTTTAAGATTTTATTGCCTAAGTTTGAATTGGTTGTTTCACTTTTATAGGTTTTAATTGTTTTGTAGTTATATTTATACTAATGTTATATTTTATTTGGTGTAGGCAACATTTGAATTTCAGACCACAGAGAAACTAAAAAAAAGTGGTTATCAGCTGCAGGAGAGCGTTGGCGGTCTTGGAAATCGAGCCTAAATCGATATATTTCTGGTTCGGAAAAGGGTAAAGACCCATGTGTAGATTATCCTTATCTCAATAAGGATTCATGGAATTTGTTCTGTACTATTCGGTCCACTGAAGAATGGTAGGTAATGGAATTCTGTTTTATTTTAATATATTGTTCATTCAATCTTTAACAAATACACAGTTACAATTTTGGTTTCATTTTTTTTCAAATAGATGAGGCGCAATGCTAGTTTAGAGAGCTCCAATCAGAACAAACTCCGTTACACAATGTCTCGTGGTGGATATTCTTTGCTTGCCCACAGATTAACTGCTGAGAAATAGGAGAAGAAAATACAGATGAATATTGAGAATGGTATGGCCGAAGAGGAGGCATGCGCGACAACTTCACCACCTTCACCAATTCCCCGCCATGTGCTATTTAAAGAAGGGCACAAAAAGAAGAGTGGTGAATACTCGACCGACGAGGCTAGAAATGTTAGCAGTGCGATTGTAAGTATAATTCACCCATTTCCAAATTAAACTATATAGTTTAATATAGTTTATAAAATGCTATTACTAATTGAGGACTGTTATTGCCATCTCGTAGGATGATTTGACGCTCCGCGAAAGTCAAGGAGAGACAATTGCGTCGAGAAAATAAGACATTCTTGTTGTAGCGACGGGGAAAAAGGATCACCCCGGCCGTATTAGAGGTGTTGGTGGTCGGAAGCGAGTGCAAGAAGTCTTTGGATCCTCGTCCTCTACCAATACTGTTATGTCGAATGCGGATGCGCTATTGGATTGCCAGGACGAGCTCCGATTTTGGTCAGACGCTGTCAAAGAATTATTTCAGGCAATGGGTAAGCCAGTTCCAGTTTATAAAAAGGGACGGCTTAAGGCTAACTCGAGCAATACGAGCCACACAGTTGAATCAGCCATCAACCTGAATGCCCAAAAGGATCCGACGCCTGTGACAGTGGGAGATGAAGTCTTGAGAGAGAACATTGTGAGTTGTTCCAGTTCGTGCAATCCAGATTCACTCGGAGATTTTCAGGTAATGTATTCTTTTTTTTGATATACGTGTCTTTAAGATTTATTTTATCCCTGTATGATTTATGTTATTATTGACTTTTATCGTAGGACGGAGCTGAAGTTCGACTTTTTGTTAACAATGAACTTAATGAGAGGTGTTTTGTGGCCACCGGCAGAGCGTATACTTTATCACTTCATCATGGAAAAAAGGTAACGGATGATAAAGTGAGGATCACCATATTGACCTCGTATGTTGCCGATGCTTTGGTACCATTTCCGGACGATGAGGCCATGACAGTGGGGAGAGCAATCGGACAGATTTTGCTATGGCCTAGATCACTAGTTGAGCTTAGTTCAGGGCTACACGTTCAGGTATAATTAAATAAGATCCATTATAGTTTTTAACACCTTACAACTGTCAATCTTTCTAATTACACTACAATTTTTTCGCAGGTGCCAAAAAATGGGAGGAAAGTTTACACTCCCAAAAAGGCAAAGCAAACCCCTAAGCCCCAAACTTCGAAAGATGCCCACACAGGAGAACAACAAGACGCAACAACAAAATTGGTGGGCTCTTTACGATAATTATATGTCCTGGTACAATTCCATGCGAATGACATTGTTTACACAATAAAGATGATACCAGAAATTGTGGGCCAAGCATATGATATATCTATTCCAAAGGAGAGGCTAAACGAATTTTTTCATTTCGACAAGGTGACAAGTCATTGCATGCAAGTGTTCATTAAGTAAGTTAGAATTTATTTCAATAGTTTACTTATATATTTTGCAATTTCCATTTTGTTTACAACCTCTACAGATTAATAAATATGACTGTTATGTTTGTTTAATGTAATATATAGGGCACTTTATACATTGGCTGATGAACTAGGTCAGACTGGAGTAGGGTTCTTATCCCCAGACCATATACAAAAAATTGGGAATAATGACACGGATAGGGTACAATATATGGCATCAGCCATGAAGAATGGCAACAACAACATCTACCTTGCACCATATTTTCTAGGGTAATTAAACTTATATCATTTTAATTTATTGTCAATCTTATAATGAATTTAATAATTGAAATATATGTTGCATTTTCTTAAAAGAGTGAGCACTGGATGTTAATGGCCATAGTGCCACGGGATATGTCTGTTTATTGGTTTGATCCTGTACATTCGGCCCCCCGAGATGATGCTGTATTATTAATGAGCACGTAGGTTATATTTGTGATTAATTTTTCAAAATATTATATAACACGCATTATTACATGTTCATACACGTGGATAGTTGATGCCCATTTTTTCTTCTTTTTCTTTTTGCAGCTTTGCGAGGGTATATCATTCTATGTGTGAAGAAAGCTCAACCACACATAGAACAATTCAATGGATAGAGATGAAAGTAAACATGTTATTTTGTCAACTTGTTATATATTCGTAAGAAATTTTATTATCTAAAAAAATACTTTTTTTTTTATTTGTAGCACAAGAGGCAATGTGGAGATTGGGAGTGTGGATATTATGTCATGTGCTATATGCGATTGATCGCACTCTATCCAGGCATAGATCAATTGAGTCTCAATAAGGTATTCGTCTTGTTTTTCAATTTCATTATTAATGGTTGCATGTGTTATTATATTTTTTTAATATCTCAATCAACTACAATTAACTATAGTTTTTTGTATGTTTTAGTGCTTCAAGAAGGACGCGAAACCATTTGAAAACAAAGATTTGGATGAGGTTCGAGAATTATGGGGCAATTATGTAATGAAATGTGAGCTCCAAGCGTTCTCAATTAAATAGATTTCTCCCGTCATTTTGATAGAACATACTTGCAAATATTCTCAAGTTTTTATTCATTACTATATATGTTAGTATTTTTCTGTAGATATTAGTATATTTATTGTATATATATAGTTTATTTCTTGTATGTACGGCAATTGTTTTTTAAATTTGAAATGGATGTGTTAGTCATATGTATATATTTGGCTGTGTTGCGAACTTTAGGGAACAGTCAATTATAAGAAAAAATTCAATAATATATTTGATTTTAAAGACAAAATAGACTTTTAAGAACGGTTCATCAACCGTGTTAAAAAATAGACTTTTAAGAACGGCTCATCAACCGTGTTAGAAAATAGACTTTTAAGAACGGTTCATCAACCGTGTTAGAAAACAGACTTTTAAGAACGGTTCATCAACCGTGTTAAAAACAAAATTTTAAAAACATTTTACAATCTGTGTACTGTAAGCGGGAATTTTTCAAATCTTTTAGAACAGTTAAGAAAACATTTCAACACGGTTAGAAACCCGTTTTCAAAACCAACATTAAGGATGGTTAACTTAAAATATCTAGAACGGTTATAAACCGTTGTAAAAAACAGTATTAAGAACGGTTTCTTAACCGTTTTAAAAAAAGTAGGACTTTCTAGTCCGCCCATATCTAAAACGGTTCTGAAAATCTAAAATCCGTTGTAAATAACTACTTTTAACCGTTTTAGAAAGTGAATTCTGTAGTAGTGATTGTATTGAAGAATTCATTAGTTTTTCTTTTTTTTTTCAATGTGATGCTAAATATAAGAATCTCCTTACTTACATAAATAGAAAGCCTCAAAATGTTATGTACGCATGCATAACTATTTTTGGTTATGTGAAAATTACAAAATATTTCTTGGAGCTTTCAATTGCCTTTGACTAGAGTGATTTGCCATATTTGGAGAAGCAAAACTAAAGCAAATTATTGTCAACAAATTAATACTGTAAATTTAGTGATTTGCTTTATGCTATCATACATGAATTGAGGGCTATTGTGGCTTCATGAAGCTAATTCCAAGAACAAAGAAAAATTGAAAGTCTGATTTAGAGTGAAATTTAGATTTTCAAATTTTCAATAATTCTTATCCGTGTAATAGTTGTACTTAAATAAGCATTATTCTTGTTTAAACTTGTGTAGCTCATTTTCTTTATCAATACCATAGTTTATTTATTTACCTAAAAGAAATTGTCACGATTGATTGAAACTACTGGAGCCGAGAAAGGTCTTCAATAGTCTAGAATAGTTCACTATATTTTATCCTCAACGTTAATCCATTGAATGATTGAAAGGAATTAAAATCAATGGATTTAATAAAGTTGTGCATTCCTTGTAATTTCTCATAATCTCGTGTGTCGTGTCACATTCCGTGAGACATTATTTGACAATAGTTATATATAATTGGTACAATGTTGGAGTTGAGATTTTTTGTACAAAATTATCTCTGTTTTATCATGTCCAAAATTAAACTACGCCGTATGGTTCACTCATTCGTTGGTTAGTGATATTTATACTTTTAGTCCCTAGTTTTAGTTAAACTATGTCATTTTGGACATTGGATAGAACATGATAGAGATAATTTTGGACAAATGATCTGATCTCACATTATTGACGCTCTTGAATTTGAGAATTTTTGTTTATAAGTAGTTTATCCGCCTACAAGTAACTGATCCCAACATCAAAAAAAGGAAGAGTGTTACGTCAGGTTGGAAATCGGTGTAAAACTTTATTATTCAAATGATATGGATCATATTAAAAATTGTGAATAGATAGAATACGATGAGGAAATATGATTTATATAGTTGCCCCACATAATGAGATAAAAGATTATTTGCTGTTATTGTTAACAAGTAACACTATTAGCTATCTAACATAAAACAACGTTGTTTTGGATTATGAACAATGTCGCATGACTTACGATATTAATTGTCACATGGATAAAAAATGAGTTGGAAACTATTTGTATAACAAAATCCAAATTAAAGGACTAATATATAACTTTTTCAAGTTTGGAAATCAAAATAATATTTACCTCAAATTAAGAGACTATTGGAATCATTTACCAATTTTTATTACTAGATCCAAGTAAAAGTTCAGTTGTACATCGAAATTCCAATACTTCATTCCTTTTCTTAATTTTACCATATTATTTTAATCATGAAAAATAAATAATTTGATTTATTGTAGATTCTGCATGGAAATGGAAATATATTGCATAGTACTATAGCTATAAAATAGTAGCCACCCCATAATAGTAGAGATCAGATCCTCTATCCAATATTTATCGTGTCTTATTCTGTCTAATGTTCAAAACTACATAGTTTCATTAAAAGTAGGGACTAAATGCATAAATGTCATTAAAATTATTTTACAATTATTAGACTCTAACCAAGAGATTAGTTAACCCTACGACGTAGTTTTAATTAATACAGAATAAGACATACAAAATCTTGGACAGAAAATCTCGTGTCATAATAGTAACCATCATAATCAAGGAGATGAAATTCTCTATTTAAAATTATCCTGTCTTATTATGTCTAAAATTAAAACTAGATCGTAAATTCACTTATATCTTGATTATGGTATAATAATTGTAAAGTAATTTTAGTGATATTTATGTTTTTAGTCCCTAGTTTTAGTGAAACTAAGGAGTTTTGACCATTGAACAGGATAAGGCATGATAATTTTGGACATAAGATCCGAACTCCATAATCAATTTGGATTCTCCCTAATGATTCAAGAATCTTTATAAATTAGTTTTAACCATTGGACAGGACAAGACAACAAAATTTTGGACAAAATATCCGACATCCATAATCAAGATGTATTCTCCCTAATGATTCAAGAATCTTTCTAAATTACTACTTCAATTCATTCCTATTTTTGTTCTTCAATTAGGCCTAATATAGCTTTGGCTATTCAATTTCTTTTTCCAATTGACCCCTTTTAAACTTTTCTTTGTAGGGGAAAAAAATTCAACAAGATTGAAGTTTCACTTGAAAGAAACATCTAATTGGAGGATTAATTTCAGCATTTATATTCCAATCGTACCAATGTACATAGTGACGAACACAAAATTATCAATATGAACTTTTTTCATGAACACATAAGACAATAAGTGTACTCTAATATGCCAAAAGTAAAGTAAAGTTTAAAAGGCTATAAAGAATTACTAGTAAATTATGTATTAATTTTTTAAAAAAGAAAAATTCTAACCTTTTATGAAAAATAAAATTTTAAATTTTTGGAGGGCGGCCGCACTTCTAGTACTTCTTCGAATCTGCCATTAATATAAAGTGAAAATAAACAGATAAGGTAATAAACATACGATAATCAATGTGTACTTTTTATCGTGAGTGTAAAATTATACATACATACATACATATACATATATATATATATAGAGAGAGAGGCATTGAGTTGCATATATAAAAATGATAGAATCATATTCGATTGAACCAAACAAGGTTTAGATAAGATATCAAAGAAAATAATACTTTTTCAAGAGAGGGATCTATATCTAGTGAATTCAAGGATATTAGCATAAGAAAAGAAAGTATCCCACCATCAATAGCAGAATAAGGAAAGAAAGTTCGCCACTAACCCTAGCAGAAGGCATACTAGCTCATCCATACGAATAGATATATTGATCGACATCGAAGGTGTTCGCCACTTGTTGCTTCTTCTCTGGGAAAAGAAGTTCACGATACATAGGCCTTCTATCTCCACACAGTATTGCTTTGTTAGGCTACCTACCTTAAAAGTCTAGGCCATGTCTCCGTTCAGTGTAGCTGATCATTCTATCCGACAATTATCACCTTATCAACTAACTAATCAAATGGGAGCCCCTCCTAAGGCGGATTCCTTCTTTTACTCATTAGAATATTAGCAATCATTTCCAACTATTGTTTCCCTTACAAGAATCCTCCTTTTGCTCATTAGGATATTAACAACTATTTCCAAATGTTGTTTCCCTCCTAAGAATATGTTCTTACGCGTTACTTACCCATCTACCACAAGAAACACCATACCCTGTCTGACTTGCATGTGTTAAATATGTTGCCAGCGTTTATCCTGAGGAAGGATCGAACTCTTCATGAGATTTAAGGTTCAATTACTTATAGTTTCCTTAATTGTTCATAAACATAGTAGATTGGAATTTGTTTTTTATTCCAAGATATAACTTGTATCAAGCACTTAATATACGCCCAGAGTTCACTCCCAGAACTATAGCTATCCCTGCCCCTCACATCAATCCCACAACCTATTATCCATTCTCATTGAATCATGGCGGAGGATGAGAAAGCAATTCTTGAACAACTTGAAGCCGAGCATTCTTTTTGCATTATTGCACGTTGGCTCGTATATACAAGTAGATATATTGATCAGTGGATTTTTGCCAAAGGCCTTTCTATGGATAGCAATGATATCCATAGTCCGGAATAGGGAAAAATATACGTTACATCATGATTTTGAATCAAAAGAGAGATTTCAAGAAATAACAGCTACATTTATTCTATCAACGACCGAGCCGTTTATTTGATTTTATTGAGTTTATATAGAGTATTGTATTTTTCTAAGATAATTTTATACACACTTCATCCCTCTTTATAACATTTTAATACTTCTTAACAATGAACTAACTTTAAGAAGCTTTTGGACAAGAAGCCCAACTTCACATGATTACACAATAAGAAGAAAGAAATATAGCTAGATGGGTGAATGGTGATACAATTTCATATAAATTGTGAAAATTCTGCCCAATACTACAAATTACATTAAACAAACCACTAAAACATAAATCTGCCCCAATATTTGAATAGGTGCTACTTATGGTGATTATTTATCTTTCATATTTTTTTTTATATTTGTTAATTTTTGGCTGTATTTTACCTTTTGTACCCACAAAAAACAAAAAGAGTTCATAAGTATATTTTATAAGGAAGAGCTGCTGGTACATTGTGGTTGCTGGCAATAATGAATTGTATGCTAAAGTTGTTTTGGAGCAAGTTACTTTTGGAAATAGAAAACTTCATTGAAATTAATAACCGAATTATATTGATCCAAAATTTAAGGCCATATATACATCTTTGGGAGCAAGTTAATTTGTTGTGAGAAAAAAAGAAGAATAAAAGAAATAATTGTTAAGGAAAAGAAAAAGGAAAATTTTGGTTAACTTAATGAAACGGGCAAATTTGTTCACAAAACTCTATCCTGGAGCTGAAATGATAAAAAAAAGTATATTAATGGAGCTAATTAAATGACAAATATGCTAATTATTAATTGTATGGTTTGCAGGTCGAAATTAAAATGAGAAAAAAAAAATCGATAAATTCCACTATAGAATGAGCTTGACATTCAAAGGAGAGTTGTATATAGTGACAAACGCAATGATTAATTTCGCACTTCCTCTCTCTTTTATATGTGTCACAACAAATGGAAATAGTGACAAATACATCAAATACAAGAGAAAAAAGAGGTAGAAATAAAGTTAGCAGATGGTCTTATGTAAACGAATTTATATATGTAATAACGAGTAAATCGTGATTTTAACGTACAACAAAAGTGACAAAAATTATAATCATAATTTCAATTACTATAAATTGTCTATTTCATATATATATATATATATATATATATATATATATATCACGTCTTATATATAAACTAATTTTACAAGAATTTTTGTGGAAATAAAGTAAACAGTTGGCTTTGTATGAACCGAATTTATAAATGTAACAACGAATTAGTTACAATTTTAACGTGCGATAAAAGTGGCAGAAATTAGAATTACAATTTTAACGGTTTTTAATTGTCCGTTCATATAGAATCATGTCTTATATATGAACCAGTTTTATAAGAATTTTTGTAGAAATAAAGTTAGCAGTTGGTCTCGTGTAAAGCGGATTTATATATGTAACAACGAGTTAATCGGATTTTAACGTGCGATAAAAGTAGCAGAAATTAGAATCACAGTTTCAACGGCTATTGATTATCCGTTTCATATATGAATCACGTCTTATATATGAATTAGTTTATAGGAGTTTTTGTGAAAATAAAGTTAGCAGTTGGTATCGTGTAAATTAGATTTATATATGTAATAACGAGTTAATCGCAATTTCAACGTGCGATAAAAGTGATAGAAATTAGAATCAAATTTCAACTGCTATTAATTGTCTATTTCATATATGAATCACTTCTTATATATAAATTAGTTTTACATGAGTTTTTGTGGAAATAAAGTTAGCAGTTGGTTTCGTGTAACGTGAATTTATATATGTAAGAAAGAGTTAATTGCGATTTCAATATACAATAAAAGTGGTAGAAATTAGAACTATAATTTCAACGACTATTAATTATCCGTTTCATATATGAATCACGTCTTATATATGAAATAGTTTTACTGGTAAACATGTAAAAATCAAGTTAGCAGTTGGTTTCATTTGAAGAGGATTTATAATGTAACAATGAATTAGTTGCGATTTCAACTGCGATAAAAGTGGCAGAAATTAGAATCACAATTTTAACGATTGTTAATTGTCCATTTCGTATATGAATCACGTCTTATATATGAACCGATTTTATAAGAGTTTTTATGAAAATAAAATTAGCAGTTGGTTTCGTGTGAAGCATATTTATACATGTAATGACAAGTTAATCACGATTGTAACATGCGATAAAAGTAGCTAAAATTAGAATCGCAATTTTAACGGTTATTAATTGTCCGTTTTATAAATAAATCGCGTCTTACATATGAACCAATTGTCCGTTTTGTATCATAGTACTATCGTAATTTAAAATTATGGTTTTTGTGGGCTCATGAACTGATTCTGATATTGCTATGACTCAAAATACTTTTCCAAGAATAGAGACATCCAGGTGAACACAAGCGTAAACATTTGTAGAAGGTTTGTCAGTTCGTCCAATTTATTTGTTTGTTTGCTTGCTGTGATTGGCGTTTGGAAATATAACGATGAATCCATATGAGTAAACAGTGTTCAAATTCATGTGGTTTACTATTAATCTTCCCTCTACCATAAAAAAAAAGAAATTTTAATAAAGTGATATATAGATTGGTACATAAAAATGATATACGAATCTATTATTACTAAAATCCTATCAAGTCACGATGAATCCATCTGAGTGAACAGTGTTCAAATTCATGTGGTTTACGATTAATCTGCCCTCTACGATAAAAAAAAAACTTTAATAAAGTGATATATAGATTGGTACATAAAAATGATACACGAATCTATTATTACTAAAATCCTATCAATTGATTAGTGAACATTAGCTGTTAACATTTTAAATTAGTGACTTGTATTTGTAGATTAAAATAAAAATATATAATAGAAAATGATCCAAATTCCATAGGAGTAAAGTTACAATCTAGAATTCCATATGAGTGAATTTACAATCTAATTTTCAATCTAATTTAAAAGAACTTGTATTTGTTATCATTATCTTTGTTTGTAACTACCAAATAAAACAAATAAATTTAAATGAATTATTAATGGTATTAATATAGAATATATAGTGACCCAATCAAAGGAGAAAAGTTTGATGCGAAACAAACCAGAAGATCCAAAGCCCTGGCAAGCCATGGACGTTTTGTGTTGGGGGGAATGGGGCCAAGATGTTATAGCATCTTTAGTCCATTGTCCACTGTGTTATGTAGGACCGGCCAATT
The DNA here is from genome assembly GCA_016586305.1 of Ophiorrhiza pumila. Classification (NCBI taxonomy): domain Eukaryota; kingdom Viridiplantae; phylum Streptophyta; class Magnoliopsida; order Gentianales; family Rubiaceae; genus Ophiorrhiza; species Ophiorrhiza pumila. The sequence goes on from BLIW01000002.1 coordinate 4,449,933, forward strand.
CTATGGGCTCAATTATCCAATTCCACCCGAACAACTATTTTGAGTGTGTGGGTGTTTTTTTATAATGGATCCAGCTCAATAATTCCGACTATTGTCTTATTGATTTTTGTCTTACAATTCCTTGATAATATTCTCAAGTCTCTACCAATGACTGACTGACTGTCACACTGTTTTCTTTTCATTTTGCTTGGCCCATATAAGTCATTTCCGTTTTCTGATTTTGAGTATAATTAACACGGCACAGATTTGTAAAAAATAGATATATTCGCAAAAGATACAAATTGAGAGCATTTGAAGGAAAATAATTAGAAAAATTAAAAGATCAAAAGTGACTAAAATAAATAAATTTTGCAAAAAAGTGCATGTCATGAAGTCAAAGACTAATGAATCTTGTAGATTTTGTGAAGAGCTTCGAAATGATATATTACAAAGGCGATTTTAACTTCAAATAAGAGAGTTACGCTCGTTTAAACTTAACAATGCGGTTTAATTTCTTTTCCTACTTCAATTGATTTTGTGTAGACCGCATCCTCAACCCCTTCCACATCACTAATAGTTAATGCTTAGTTTCGTGTGAAACGAGTTCATATATGAAACGGGAGTTAATCATAATTTTAACGCACAATAAAAATGTCAAAAAATTAGAATCACAATTTCAACGGCCATGAATTATCCGTTTCATATATGAAACATGTATGATATATGAATCGATTTACAAAAGTTTTTATTAATAGGGGTTACACTTTATCCAAATTAGAACTATGTGGAGAAAATATTTATTACTTTCATTTTTGCCATTATATATTCTCATTTCTATTTGAGAGAAATTAATGACCAACACATGTATAGTGATTGAAGCATTTTTTTTCTTTCAATTAACAAAACAAGATTTTTACAACCGTTGCATATTAATACAAGAAATGACAATTGGGTGTTTGTCAAATATATTTAACTTTTGATTAATAGCAGATAATTAAGTAAATGTTTCTAATTTATTATTTCATCTCTAATTAACCCAATAAGTCAACCATAATTGAGCATTATATCACCAACTTCACAAGCATTCAACTTGAATTTTTAATCTAAAACAATGTCTTGAACATTTTTATCTAAAAAGATGTCATTAATTGCCACAATTTTACCTAATTGTTTTCTCCTTTTATAGGCTGCCAAGAGCTTGAATTGATTAATTAATAAACCATAACCATATCACTGTTTTATGGGAGAGAGGGAAAGAACTTAAAATTGAATCCTAGGCAGTAAAAACAAAAAAAAAAAAAAAATTGAGTCAACTATTGATCTTGCTGAAACATTTAAATTTGATCATAGTTTTAGTTGAAGATTAATTACTACAGTAACATATTTTGAAATTATTATTAGTTAGGTTGGTGAACTTTTCTACGTAAAGAAATCATACCAATTCTGATATGTTTCACTCAACCAAAAAGTCATTTAATGAGCAATATAATCTCATGTATATAATTGGGGCAGCTATTATTATTATTATTTTTTATAAACTTAATTAGTTAATGAGTTGGTCATTGACATTGTTTAAACAAACAAAAATCATCTTCGACGTGATAAATGATAAGTACAAATAAATCTGAAATTATAATTTATAATTCTCAAAAGTCTATTAATTTAGGATCCAAGAGTAGTTGTATGAACGATAGAATATTCAATATTATTTCTGGTTAGGTTGGTTACGACATTTGACCATAGCTACGTAGACAATAATCAAGAAAACAATTTTTTTTTTAAATTTTTATAATTAAAATTGACACTTATTTGGGATCATTTTTAAATTTTTATAATGCACGACTCAACAACTTAACCAAACCCCATTTATATATTCTAAAGTCCAAGTCAATATATATGCAGAGGATGATTAATACTAATCATTAACAACATTAGAAAATAAATGTATAGTTTATAAAGTTTTAATTAAAAAATAGGATATTGCTAACCTATTCTTTGAATAATTGCATGTTGATGCATGCTTCGATTTCCCAACGTTAGGTACGTAGAAAGAACTGAGATTACAATAAATATCCATTGAAAATGAAATGTTTGGTAAAAGGAATATATCTTGATTGATTGGTTAATTTACTTGTTTCAAACTTATTCTCACAAACAAGCAAAGCAAGCTGGGCTGGCTGTTTTCCAAAAGTTATAATAATTAGGTCTTCCAAAACTCATATGCAGAAGCCAAAGAAAATGCAAATAATCCTCAACTTTTTTTGGGCAGAAAAATTATGATGATAATTTATGTCAGTATACTGTATATATATGCATGTAGAAGTCGACTAAATGATTAGAATAATTCACAACTTTGCACATTTAATGTTTATATATACTTCATCATTGGCAATTAATCTCGAGAAGATATGGTCTCTTCAATATTTATTCTATTTTATTAAAAGTAGAGATTAAATGCATAAATATCACTAAAATTACTTTACAATTATTAAACCCTAACCAAGAGATTAGTGAACCTTACGACGTAGTTTTAATTAAGACAGAATAAGACAAACAAAATCTTGAACAGAACATCTGATGTCATTAATCCCCCCTCCCCTTTTTTAATTTAAATTAATATTTCTCTATTTTCTACACACTGCAAACGTGCTTTTCTCATTTTTTTTTTTTTTGTCATTCATTAGAGTTGCCCCATTTTCTTTCTAATGCATTATGTACTTATTTTATTTAATACTATAGTATGTCAATGTATTCATCTTAATATTTTTATTTCTTTTACCCTCATTAGTGCCTCTAAATTGGGACAAACAAATAAATTGATGTGCACAATTTGCATTATATTCTGTCAAGTGTCAATTATTTCCTAAGACATATAGATCATATATACATATATATATTGAGCCAATTTTAGAATCTTGTGGAAGGGCAAAGCTTCAAATTTAGTAGTAGTTAAGACCTTAAGAGTTACAAGTTAGAACATTAGGAAGGTTAATCCAAGCATTATTTTATCACAAGTCAGCAGTGAGAGAGAGAGAGAGAGGTTGAACAAAGTCCTTAATCATTAGGTAAGAGTTGTAGACAAAATGCATGGAAAAGTTCTCAGTTATGATCACAAACGTTAATTATTTAATGTACAAACCCTTTTGAATAATGCCACAAACTTACATGTTCCTAACTCTTTGAGCTGTCTATATATAACGTATTGTTTGCTCATAACTTCATACAATTAATTTGTGCTTCTCTACTCCATTGTCAAATTTCCCCAGAACTAAGAAACTTAAGCCTTAGAAGAAATGGCCTTAAGGGTTGCAGTCCTTTTCCTTCTGCTAGCAACTCCTGCAGTTTATGCTGCAACGTATACTGTTGGAGACAGCAGTGGTTGGGGCACTGGGGTCAATTATATCAATTGGACCAAGGGAAAGACATTCAACATTGGAGATGTACTTCGTATGTTCTTCTAATCTTCCACAATTAATATTGATTCATCCGATCTTGCATTTATAGTCCAGATTACTTTTTTTGATCGTTGGGGAGATTACATATATATATATATCTTGAGCTTGCATGCATGAACATTGCTGCACAATAATCCTAGCATTTAGCAATGTGCAATCCCTCATTTTTAACCTTTTCCTTTTTTGTTTTCCTTGTTTACGAGATTAATGAAGTTGTTCTGCCATTTGAACTTTGAACTGATCACTAAACTTGTAACTCGAATGTTCAGTTTTCAACTATGGTGGTAGTCACGGGGTTGATGTAGTAGACAAGAATGGCTATGACAACTGTGATTCTTCAAACGCCCTTGACTCTCACAGTGATGGCTCAACCAGCATTACCCTATCAAATCCCGGTTCGATTTACTTTATGTGTCCAACAATGTTTCATTGTGGACAAGGTATGAAGTTGGCTGTCAATGTCCAGGCTGCAGGTGGAAGTCCTGGTCCATCCACCCCATCCACCCCCTCCACCCCAACAACTCCATCGACTCCTGATGGTTCAACTTCAACCGCACCAAGCACTACCCCATCAAATTCTTCACCTACTACTAAAAGCTCAGCGGGTTCACCTAATGGAGTTGCTGGCAGTTTTGGCAACATAAATCATTTCATGCTTGGTTTTTCGCTTGTTTTGGCAGCCTTGTTTATTCGCGTTTAAGGGGCTGGGCAAGAGGCAGTGCTAATGATCTTGGTATTAATTCTGTTGTGACATTATGATTATTTGATGTTGATTTTGTAATTGGTATATGATGGATGTAGGGAATAAACAATCAGAGTTGAGATTGTTCCTTTCTTTTAGTATTTATTCTCTCTTCTTCAGTCTCCATTGTTTAGAGTTCTTGATGTATGAACTGGACGAGATTGTAGTAAGATTCTGCTGTTCCTTGATGCTATATCAATGTCCATATTTTGCAATATCTATTTTGTTAATCAAACCAAAATGCAAAAATTCAATGGCTCAATAAAATTTTCATTTCTGCAATAAAACATTTACAAGTTACAACTATTGCTATCACCAAAAACTTTTGTTTAGAAAGAAACTACATTGTGGGTGGATTAGTCCATCTTCTCTTCATTTCAGACTTCCATCTAACATCCTTGAGTTTCCCATCTGTTCCATAATCTCTTTCCATAACAAGGTTTATTCCCTCATCCGAATACCAGCCAACACCGATGCAAAGGATGCCGTCTTCCTGCACATCAACATAGCCCGTGACACCTCCTGGCAGCCAGAGAACGGTAACGTCCTGCATGTCTAGCATCTCTTCCTCTCCGAAGTAAACTAGACTTTCAGGCAAGCTTCTCTTCTTTAAGGTTTCTGTGCAGAGGTACACATAAGGGGCGCCATTGCTCTCCTCTAACGTGATGTCATCTCCATAGATAGGTGTGGCGCTCATTTCAAAAACTTTCCATGAGCCAGTTAATTCAGATGGTTGAACTCTTCTCCTCTGAGAAAATGGGACCAAGTCTAACTCCAGGTCACTGCCAAAATATCAAAATAAAGATGTTAGATCAGTAGTAGGTCTTACACTCAAACTATACGGTTGCTTAAGTGAAGAGGCATACTTGCAGGGGAAAAGAATATCATAAAAGTGGAGAAGCACTTCACAAGCATCTTGAAGATTATGAAGCAAAAGGAAAGTTATGTTGCTTATAGCAGTTAAAGTCCATTTTAAAAGCTAAGATTGATGAACAACTTGATTAACACACAATTAGCAAATGTTACAGGAAAGATCAAATATTCACGTCCCATCAACATGTGGAAGTCAATTAGAAAAATTGATGTGCACCTATGGCCAAACATGCAAACCGACAAAGCACATGCAAAGAATGAAAATTTGGTTTGTGCCTATATCATTGATGTTTCAGTAGTGTATCCTTAAGTGTTGCCAAACCTAACATTTAAGAGCTTCCAACAATTTTAGAAAGTTCTGTCCTTGTTCTGAATGAACTCCACCAGAACTACCACTCTTTTCTCTTCCACTTCACGATTTTATCAAACTTGAAACAATTCTGATAAAACAAAATATAAATTTGAATCCAAACATCTCCAAAACGAAATTCGTCTAAATATTGCTCATGAAGCATCTGTAATACCCAAAATTCTATCAACAATCAAATCCCACTTAAAGTAACATGCAACAATCACTCACAGAACAAATTTAGTCACACTATTCTACAAATCTGAAATGCCAAGAACAGGAACAGTTACTGTCTCCTGCAACAAGCTCGCTTGGAGCAGGGGTCTATAAGTTAATTGACAGCCAATTTAAAAACTGCGTACCAAACCCAATGCAAGCTTAGCTGAACTATGTGATCTCGAAATTTAAACTAAGGAAAAATAAGCAAAATTCATTTTGAAAAGGAGTATAACTATGAATTCAATGTTTCCACACCCATAGGAATATAGCATACCTTTGATGAGGAATACTAGCAGGACTATCCCACTGTTCTTCGTAAACAGCAACCCTCATTATTTGGATATCTGAACCTCCATTGCCAAACTCTATTGTATGAACAATACGCAGTCTTTTATGGCAACCTTTAACCAAACACTACATGCAAGCAAAACAGAAGAAGGTAGATAATTACACTTCTTTGACAATAAGACCAAAAAAGCTTGTGTTGAAAATTGATCGCATGATAGTTCCCCTAAAAGCCAGATAATTATGATTCTTTCCTCTTACAGACTCTACGCATTGAAAACAGACATGAACTTAAAAGCATGTCAGTTCATTGACATTGGATAGATATTACTTCAGGTTACAACAATAAGAAGTTGCCCTGCATAAAACTTCAAAAGAATGTGCACGTAACTAAGACACCAGACACTAAAATGTTAAGATATTCTTACTTGTTCAAACTTGAAGGTGGGAGAAAGGAAATACATAGACTCATCACATTCACCAACTGGTATATCGACTGGCCCTCTTGAATAAGATCCATCCTGAAAATTAACCATCAAAGCATTTGCCAGAAAAATCACCAAATGACAGTATTTTAATGAGAATATAAATGACTACAATTTCATGCTCTCTCAGGCAAAGAAAAAAATTATATATACGGGTTTTTCATATTAAATGAGAACTTGAACATCTTTGTTCTGACAGAGGAAGAAAATCAAGTGCAAAATTTTTGAGATAGTTGTACCTCAAAGAAAACAAGACCAGGTTCCATACCCATGAGATCTTCTTCCATAACATCACTGCTGTCAAAATTGAAAGACTCAAACTTTGGCAAATTGCGACTTGAATTTCTATTGGATGTCCCTTTCCTCAACAGAGAACCATTTTCATTGTCAGACTTCTCATTACGCCTATATTCACTTACCTTCTCTACTTGAACTTCACCATAAGGGTTCAAAGAGACCCAATTTATTCTCCTTTTGATTTGAGGTATCTGCCCTGCAGAAGGAGATGGGACGACCTCCACACAGGACAGAGTGTAACAGTCAAATAGGTTCTCATTCTTCTTTCCAATCTCAACTGGCTCCATCTCTGCAGTAATGGGAGAAAAAACAGCTCCCACTCCTTTCCATATCCCACTGACACTGCTAGCAAACGTATGCCATGCTGGACGAATAACAGGTTCCTGAAAGAAGAACCCACCCAGACATGAACTTAACTAAACTCTAGAGAAATTATACTGTAAAAATTGCTCCTTGGCCGTGAGTCATGTCATTTGCACTTCCAGAACTCCAGTTATGTAATTTATCTTGGTCCATGGTCAACAATCAACATTGCCTGAATTCCACTTGCATAATGATTTTTAACAACAAATTGTGGGATAATGTAGCATAATCAAAAAGTAATGATACTTCCACTTCATTCTGAGAGCCGTATATTCATGTTCTGGTCCAATACAAGCAATATTCACTCACACAAACAGACATTTGATTGATTATACAGCAACAACTTAACTCCTCCAGCACAAAGAAAAGTTTCAGACTTTTAGGCACATTGTATTAGAAGAAAATGCTAACCATTCAATTTCATATAGTTAACTATACTTCATAATCACGATAAAGAAAATAATCAAACTTGCATTACATTCTTGAAATTCATGTGACTTAGACAGAGATAAGCAAATGACTCACAAACAGAAAGTATGCAGTGAGAAAGATTTGAGAAATCTACAATCTTTCTTGAAGCCCTACACATAACACACTGCAAACAATACACACGCCACATAAATCCACAAAACACAATCCAATACTCGGAGCCACATCCAAATTCAGGAAAAAGGGGCTCGCGCGCACACACACACAAAGCAAGAATGTCTCTTAAATACTACCATCATCAAACCCAATTCTCGTATTTTGTAAATACAAAAACAAATCAGTTGTTATTACGGGTAAAAAAGAATCGATTATACCTGAGTTTGCAAAACAGTTTCGACCTCCACTAACATAGCAGCAGAAACCATAAGCCCATCTCCTATTCGTTTCCTTTTCATCTTCATCCTTTCTCCTCTTTTGCCTTTGCCCTTCTTCCGCTTGATTTTCGACTTCTCTTCGTCTGCCTTTGCCATTTCGTTATCCACACTCCACACGTTTTCCTTTCCCTGCTTTGAATTTAGCTTTAGTTTCAGTCTCTCCATATTCCCATTACTGATATTATCATTATTCCTAAACTTCCGATGGCTACTTCCAAAACTGCACGAGATTGAGGGGTAAGCATTAAATTTACAAGCAAATGAAGAAAAATATGATGGTAGAGATGGACAACAGTAAAAAGTGCGTTTTGGTTGGATTAAACTCTTAATGGTTCTACACCCGTTTATAGGCGGAGATTGCATTTCAGAGCTGTAAATTTATGTAAACTGAGTATGGGTTTGATGGGAAAATATTGGAATTGGATGGATTGAATTGGGTTTTGAGGGTTTTAGGATTGTTGATGAAATTTTATTGAGCAAGAAAATTTGGGAGGTGGACACTGCACAACTGGAGTGGACAGCAGTGTGTGACTGTGTGTATTCATGAATGACTAAAGTACTTTTGAATTTTTTTAATTACGAATGACGTGTAAAATCTATAACTTGGTACAATCCTTTTTATATATATATATATATTTCTTAATCCATTTATATATCACTAGTATAGGATTTCGGTTCCAGCCAGTGCCTAAAAAAATGATGAAATAGCGTAGAATTTGATGAAATAGATTCAATTCTTTGAAAAAAATGTTAATTTTTAGTTGCATAATTCAAAGCCTATTCTTTACGTACGTAGTTCGTTATCAAACTAAACCAAGTGTACATGTAATAGTATGTTTGTTTGAAGGGAAATAAAATGAAACAATGGAAAGTGTATAGATCGTCAATGTTGTTTATGTAACCAAAATCCATTCAAATTCATCCTCTAATTATATTATATTCGAGTAATTGGTTAATTTACTCTAATTGATAGTGTGCTATAGCCGTCTAGGAGAGGAGAAAAGAATTCCATTTCACCAAATTGTAATACCCAAAAAAAAAAAGCTACTTCTTCATAAATTGATGATGATGAATTGACTATTTATGTTTGAGAAAAACGAATATCACGTTGTATCTAATAGATCAAAATAAAAATGGAGGATAGTAACGAAAAAAATATATAAGACGATAAAAAAAATTACGTGTTTCGATTAATATGACCTATGTCAATACCAAATTTACACAAGGTTTTAAACAAAAGAATTTGAGAGAAACAAAAGAATTTGAGAGAGATAATTAAGGTTTGAGGGATGAAAGGTTTGAAGTTTTTTGGGATTAGATGCCTTTAGAATGCTGTAATGGTTTCCTTTATGAGATCCATGCTTCAACCATTCCAATTGCAGCCGATTTTGTATGTCGTCCAAATTCCTCAAAGTCAAGAATGTAGGCAGACGGGTTGCGGTCCATTTGTTTAATTACAATTTCCATGCAAAAAATATACGGGTCCGATCGGGTTCATTCTATAGCAACACAAATAATGTTATTAAACAGTGCTTGCTTGCAGTATGCAAATGATCATTGTTGATCACGAAATTGAACATTTTAATTATCAGAAGCTAGTTACGACTTACGACCCTTGAAGATATAACATGAATATCCATGCCATGCATATATTGCCCTCGTACTAATGCAAATGCAAATCACAGGAGATAAAATATTAAAAGCAAGAAAAATCTATCATCGACCTCAGTATACTTTAAATAAAACTCAACAAAACCATTTCATTGATCAACATTCATTCGAGGAGGGAAGATATCCATCCATCGTTAATACATTATTTCCACAACAAGAATGAAAGTACACACAACTTTAGTTCCTCAGAAAAAAAAAACACGCACACACACACAAAAGAAACAAGAAACGCAGTACTGTGTTGGATATTTCATTACAATGGTATAACAAGTACTAGAAATGAATAGATAGATCCCTATTTAGTGGCACGAGAAAGGTAAAAGAGAATGGCAGCCATCAAGACGGGAAAGACGAGCAAGATATATACAGGAGGCGGTTGCAGCGGTCCAGGGCCCATTCCAAGCGGCAAAAACAAGAGGCATATCACCACAAACAGCATCATCAACGCCGAACCCATACCCCAACCATACTGCTCCTCCGCTGGTCTCGTCATCTTGATTATTAATCAACGTAACTTTTTTTTGCTGCTAATTAAACAAATTAATTTTCCAACAACAATATTGCAATGATTAAATGTATTGTTAGTGCTGTTTATATATACACCATTCATTATAAGTTTCTTGGTGACTGTTCAAGGGAGAGGACGCAACGGTTGGCTTTGGATACAAATTTTAGGTTTGCATGAAAATGCATGAATTTGTTAACGACTGCCTTTCATGTGCGTACGTACGCGTCTCTAACCAAAAATTGAAGAGGTGCCTTCATATGTATGAATTCACTATTACCATATTGATCATATATGTAGGATAGCTTCTTACCATGTTTTTACAAAAATAATTAATTAATTAAAATGAAAAAATAACTTCCATGATTAAATAAATATGGTAAACAAATAATAATTATTTCAATTTATGAAACTAATTATTATTTAAAAAAAAATCCATTTTGCTTGCATATGTGTTATGAATATTAGTTTATATTAAATATAAATACATAGAGGGAGTCCCTCACAAAGCATAGAATTGTTTAATTAAGTCTTTTTAAAATTTTGAATTTTATTATAACAAACTCAATAATTATTGATTAATTTATTTTATATCAAGTTTACTATTGTCACTAGAAGTTAAAATCGATCATAGTAACGAAAAAAAAACATAGAATTTTATCAAGATTTAAAAACATTCATTCCTAGTCATTCATATCTCGGAACAATGGTGACCTCTCGCAAAAATCGATGATTGCTCGATGGAGTGGTAGTACTACGTACTAAGACTCAAAGAAAGGAACAATGATTTTTTAAGGATGGCATACCTTCATACTATTTATTATAACTGGCATTGTAAATTTGTCACTACAAATATTCTTTAATTTCCAATAAATAGGTTAATTAAATCTGTGCCCTTCTTGTTAATTATTTGCTCATTTGGTGGGCGTTCTTTTAACAAATAAATATTCCCCTGCATCATTATGGATTTAGTGCCAACCAAACGAGTTGTGCTACAAACATGGCCAATGAAGAAGATGTAAATTGGATATGAGTTTCTATTAAGCCCATCAACATGTAATTGGTTTGAGGAAAGGTTTGTCAGATTCATTTTGATCCACATTCATGCTCCATATTCCATAGTTTTAATTAGGATATTAAAAATGTCAATATATCAAAATCTCAAAAGCAATTAATACATAAACTAATTACTTTAAAGAAAGATAAAATTGTAAAAATAAAAACAAATTAAAAATATGATCTCAAAAGATTATGGCTTTGCATTTCTTTTTCCTTTTTTTCACTTGCATACACATTATATCATTCAAAGCGTTATTTATACTCAACCTCTGCTCAACCCAAACTAGTTAATAAAAAGCGAGCCTAACATATATATCTTTTTCCTTTTGGGAGGGTACTCCGAGTAGTGAGTATCTTGTAGGACCTCAACCCGCCTACTAAGATCTTGTATGGATATGCAAGGAGGGATGCTCCTAAGTGTGTGTAAGGGTTGTGTTTGTTCGTGAGAATGAATTCCTTGTCTTAACTAAATTAAATTACTAAAAATATTTATTTAAAATTTAAAGTTTTAGTAAAGATAGATGTTTGTATTTGCAATGTCAGTAGTATTTTCAAAAATTCATTAAGATTGGTTAATTTTTGTCTCAATTAAACTAATATAAATTTAACTTAATTTGTCTTTAAATTGTATTCAAATGCAACATTTATAGTTTGTGACATTATTTGACATAGTGATCTTCACATGAGACTCAACCAAACATCCCATTGATCTTCAGCACTTTGTATGTCTCGATTTTTATTTTTATTTTTTTGAAGGAAGAATTCAAAAGAAATTAAAAAAAAGTAAAAGAGGAAATAATGTAAATTGGTTAAGTAAAAAAACCAATCTTTTTCATTGGAATTTTTTTGATGAGCTAAAAAGTAAAAAGGAGATTGGCATAGATGCCCATACCATAACTTTTTATCCTCCAACCAGTTCTAATTCTAAAATTGTAATCCAAAAAGGCCAACACATTGCTAGCCCTCATCTTTTTAGTATAAAGAATAAAAATTGGACAAGTCCATGGAATCCATTAACTTCCGAACCCTAACAAGTGGGCCTCTAGTTTGTTGGCCCACTTCTTCTCTATTAACTTTATTATTTATTTATTTATTAATAAGAGATGGATTATTGGAGACATTTATGAACAAGAAATTGACATAAAACTTTATTCTGTCTTACCCCTTATGACATCATTTTGTTGAGACAAAGGGCCCATATTTTGGCTTGAAAAGGTTCCTAACTTAATTGAAAGCATAAAAGATTTGATAAGTACTTGTTTCAGTTTTGAGTTAAATTTATATAGGATGGTTTAATAAATGCAAATTTATAGCAAAGACAGTGAAAATTTGGTCCTATAAACATTTTTTTAGGGAAAAGGTTTTGATGATGTGCCAATAAACCAAGGCAAATTGAGAAATGATATTGAGCCTTATTGATTTGTTGTTGTAAAAGTGTTGTTGCATCAATTAGGCAGAAGTGAGATTGGATAATTTTGATTTGAGTTTTATTTAAATTTGTCTCCATTGTAAGTTGACGAGTAAATATTATTTTCGTCAATATAACAACAACTAAACATTTATCTTATTAAGTGGAGTGGGTTATATGAATCATATTTTATCATCGTAATGTAATTCATATAATAGGGTTTGACAAAATTTTTACGCACCGACGACAATATGTTGAACTTTTCTCATTTTTTCGAATTTAAAATCGACTATTTATATAAATTCAACCACCTTAGTCTTTATAATGAGGGGAGTTATAATTATTAGTCGTCAATACCTTCTCTAGATTGACAGACATAAATTAAAACATATTGGAGGATAGTCGATACAAAATAGGAAAACAAAAAATTGTGAAAAAAAAAAAAAAAAAAAGAAGAAAACCCTACTATACTATTTGTTCATAGAAATTTGTGAATCTAGTGCATTCTCTCCATTGTTCTCTCATACGAATTCACGTAACTTTTGACAGATCTTTGACTTGGAAATCTCGATTGTATCATTGGAATTGAACTCATCTCTTCATACAACAATGCTAGTGCTTTGTGTTGAATATATATTCCACTTACGTACACAAAACAAGAGAAAAAGTAGAAGTTGCATGTATAATAAATCTAAAACAGTTCAATGAATTGGTGACCTCCACTTAACCACGTTAGATGTTGGCCACATTTGGTGCTATTCTCACTGTCCAAAGCAACAATGAACAATGTATAGAAGAAAGCCAAATTCAAAAGATAATCGATCTCTTTGTTAGTAGTAGCCTAGTAGGTAGGTATAAGCAACATGAAAGGCACATCTAATCCATTAAAGTTTTTTTTGACTGATTCTAAACAACCTCTAAATATCCCAACCTAATTCGGATTGACATTCTAATATTGTTCAACTTATATTTTAATTTGTTTAGTGCTAACTTTGGTTGGTTATCTATAGTTGTAAGTTGTAACTACATAATGTTATAGTAGCATTTGATTAGAACCAACTACATAAAACATACAAGGTTTGTGTAAGACTGCTAGCCTTCTTTGTTTAAACTTTAAAGGGGCGAAATGCTTAATAGATCTTTGTTAATATTCTCTGTTTCAATCTATAAATACAAATCACGTATATTTAACACTAATTCTTTAAGATTCACTGATCACTCGATAAAGTTTTAGTAAAATATATGTGACGTGTATTTATAAATTAAAATAGGAAATAAAACAAAAGATGCGGAATGGGCAAAATATCATAGTACTATTGATAAAAATTGTATTTTTATTTTTTGAAGGATATAGGATAACTACGATTTTTTATTCTCATGAGAAGGGTTTTTTTTTTTAATGTTTACCATCTCATTACAAACTATTGATATAGAAATAAATAATTAATGACTGATAAAGAACACAAATATTTTTATAAAGTGTTCAAAGGAATCATCTGTATTTTATTAAATAAAAAAGAAGAGACACTTATAAAAAAATATTTATGAAACTAATTAACTTATTGTGTGGACAATACATCTTTCCACTAAGATAATATTCTTGACCTCTTGTAACATTTTTTTTTTTTTTTGCCAAATTATATATATATGCTCAAGTACAAAGGAACAATTAAAGAAATATTTGTGCCACGTTGATCATCCTGGCTATGATCCAAGAATCCATGAAAAGAGTTCTGTTCAAATCATCATCCTCGGGTGCATGACTGGGACAAAGATCGATGCGAATTAATTATATGTCGTCCAGCTAATTAATTTTGGTCTTTATTTTTAATTTCCTCTAACAAAAAATATAATAATTCCTTGAAGATCTCATGAAATGTTCATGATGGTGAATTCTTTGATCAACTGGGAATATAAGATCATATGGGTTTGGTTGTTTTCTTTTCATGATGAAAGCATTGGTTATAAATTTGATATATCTTCTACTCTAAGAAAAAGTAATGATAGATGTGATGATACCTTTACTTTACATGATGTTTTTTAAAATAAATAACAATACAAATTTTTCATCGAAAACAAAGAAAAAATATGACTATAATTTTAGGTTAATTTCTGTTGGAAGTGGATATAACGGAATGGAAATTAAAATCCAAATTTACAATGTACATGAATTTTTTTTTTTTTCGATTAAATTCGTCACTCACTCAAGATTTTTTATTCAATTTCCTATTTCAATTACTCTAGCAATTTATAAATACACACCAATCACGTATATTTAAACAAAACTCTATCAACACAAACTTCAAAACAATTATGCATTTCTTGCATTAACTTCCTAATCCCTAACCAACTGATCAAGTATAACAATAGTAATTTCAAAGGGATAATATTTTTTTACGCTGTTCATGTTAACTATCCGAAATGGAATTGAAAGAAAACAGCATCCAAATTCCAAAATGGTTTCTTCAATATTCAAAACGTACTGATGATGGTCGTCCTCGAACAATAAAAGATATCAAAACGAGGATCAGGGATCCAGATGGGACTTGTTCTTTCTTTTTTTTTTCCTCCTTCTTTCATTCATTTTTGGTTGGGGGGGGGGGGGGGGGGGGGGGGGGGGGGGGGGGGGGGGGGGGGGGGGGGGGGGGGGGGCCAAAGTGTTAGTCAGCCACGCCTTGATTTCAAAGGACAATGACATTGACACTTGGAACTTGGAACTTGGAAGCCTATCTACCTCCCAGAACTTTGTAGCTTTCACCACTGATTCTCCTGCCGTCTTCCTCCACAACTGCCAATTGGCCAAAATGCCACGAATGCCCGGACTATTGATTTGTAGCAATGTTTCAGAAGGAAAAAAAAAAAAAATCAAACAAAATTTCAATACTTTATAGTCAAGAAGATGTCAAAGTAAGACTCTCATGTATTTAAACTTTAAAATTTAACTTATTGTTTTTTCTCTTTTGCTCATGTCCAAAGAAAATCACTCTTATGCTCACTATTTCGCTTACGATTCTTCAAGTAATAATCAGTTCATGGGGTATTGTTTAAAAGGGATTTCAGTTTTTGGTTAATTCGTCAACATCAAATCATCTCTCGAGTCATCTAAAAAAAATATGAAAATTATGAATATAACGAAAAGAATTGGAAATAAAAAATTTTAAAAATATGAAGACAAAAACATGTGTATGATCTATATAGTTGACCTCGACCTCGACCTCACATAGTAAATTTAACGCAAAATCTTGTAATAAAAGAGTTTTGAATGATGTCAATATAATTGATACCAATTTCTTCGACAAATTAATATAGGAGATCGGATTTGTTGTACAAGATAATCCAATTTTATCATGTCTAATGTTCAATATGACGTAGTTTTACTAAAAATAATGATTAAAAAGTAGAACCACTCTACAATTAATAAATCCTAACCAAGAAATAAGTAACTCTACAACGTAAATTTAATTTTAGACATGATAATATAGGATAATATTAGACACCAGATCCCAAATCTTAATATAGCCATATATATGTACCCCTTTTGTATGAAGAATTGTTATTAATGTAGTTTGCATATATGTTACAAATTGCCCAGAACTTAATAAGTTAATTCTTTAGGACATCATATGAACTACAGGCCCATGAAGCTAATTAATTTACCTTCCATTGTGTGATTATATATGATGGGAAGGAATCAAACTTTATTCTCTATACTTATCCTTTTAGTTTATTCATGACTTTTATATAACTTTGGACAATTGGACTTGATGAGTTGTTATTATACAAAGTTTAAAACTAACTTTTATGTTATTCTCCTTTAGTTATGCATGGTTCCTCAATGACAGATACTAAAGTTTAATTCTTGAATTGAATGCTCATATATTGCACATATAGCATAGTCATCATCTTCACTTTTTGTGAAGAAACCAAATTGGACCACAAAATGGTCGGCACATGAAAGCCATGAAAACTTAGAATTAATCAAAAGTTTTATTAATTTCCATGCATATGTCTTTTACCAAATGTCATTTTTTTCGTTGATGCATTAGTATTAAATGCATACATTGGGAGAAAGGGATCCATCGGGCCTTCTTCTATAGTTGTATATGCTAATTCATTGATTCCAACTTTGTTTTTCCTTAAAGAAAATCCCTCCAAAAGTTGTGTAAGAAAGTGGCATATATATGTTTGCCTATGAAAGATTTACCTCGTAAACAAATGCAACCTTGGAGCTAGAGAAGCTAGACTTGATGATCATGAACTAATATTGTGTAAGTTGAATG
Organism: Ophiorrhiza pumila; assembly: GCA_016586305.1. Classification (NCBI taxonomy): domain Eukaryota; kingdom Viridiplantae; phylum Streptophyta; class Magnoliopsida; order Gentianales; family Rubiaceae; genus Ophiorrhiza; species Ophiorrhiza pumila. Next base: position 4,466,766 of record BLIW01000002.1, read on the forward strand.
GGAGCCATGCCGATGCGTGTAGGCCATGACAATAATGAAATATAAAGTTGTGCTCCTCAATGTTCATCATTCATGCAACCACAAGCAAAGTACAGAATCGATGTTTGTGGGATGGGGTCAAGATTTAAATGAACTCTTACCATCATGCCATGGTCCACGTTTGCCAACATCCCATGTGAACATTATTTTTTTTTTCTTCCTTTTCTCTTCCAAGAGAGTATGAGGGACTAGTGATTAATCATCTCCCTTGTGTTGTTATAAATTACAGTTTAGCATAGAATCCTTAATTAGAGCTTTTAGATTTTTAATATGCATCAATTCTTGTTGGATATTATATTTCGGTCTTTACAACATTCAATTTCACGTTTAGTAATTAAAAGAATGTGCATCACTATATATCTATCGCAAAAACTCTTATGACACCGTCTCATATATGAGACATGATATCACTGGCGGATGCAGGGGGGTGCGGGGGGGTGCGGCCGCCCCCCCGAGATTTGAAAAATTATACTTGGGCCCTGTAAAAATTTTAAAAAATTCAATTGAATCCTTAAGAAAATTATAATTTTGCACCCCCAAAATCAAAATATAATTTCTAGTATGCAATTTTGCCCCCCCAAACTATCATTTCTGGATCCGCCACTGCATGATATGCGAATTATATTTAACATTTTAATACGCTAATTTTTTTTACGTTATACACTAATTGTTTATATGTTATACACTAATACGCTAATTTTTTATATTTTATACGTTAAAGTGAAATTTATACACAAGTCTCATATATGAAACGGTATCTAGGAGAATGACCTATATCTATTATTATTAATTAACATGATTCATGAAACTTAAAAGCTGAAACTCATGGTTTATATTAATTATTATATGGTTTTAACTTTTGCCATCGTGTATATCTTGGCTAGGTTTGATCCTCAATTTCTAAATACTTATTGTTTTGTTTTAAGGAGATGGTTATTAGTTGCTTAATAAGTCTAGTATTCTCTTATGTTCTTTGACACATTGGGTTTCAATTGCTACCATTGGCTTGGAGTCCACTAATCTTGGCAAACTTTCTAACATGTATGAAAAGGAATTTGGTTAATTATATTTATTATCCTTGAAGTTTAATGAAACTATAGAAAGAATATTGTGATTTTACAAAATTACGATCAATTTCTTTGGCCAAATGTGTGTTAAAAGAAATGGCAAAATGACAAAAAAAAAGAAAAAATAAAAAATAAAACTCCAAATTGAAGTTTTGGTAAATTATATTTACCTTTCTATGATTAAAATTTATTAGGAGTATTTTATAAATATCACAATAAAAATTTATTGATTCAATTAGTCAACAAGTGTTTAGGGATATTTGTAATTAGTTAAACTAGTTAAGGGAGGCGATTGTAATATAATTTAATCTCAAAGGTGGTAAATGTAATTAATCTAAAGAAATTATACTGAGTTAGTACAAAATCTTTTTCATATTTTATTAGTTACTCGAGTTAGTATTTGTGGAAAACGTTTTGTCCACCTTAAAAAAGAAAATTCAGGGAAGTATGAAGAGTTTTTTTTTTTTTAATTTTATTTTTTATATAACACACACACCAACATATGCATCCTACAGGAATCGAACTTTAGATCTATAGTTCGAGAAGCTAAATTCCTAACCACTAGGCTAGCCTGAATGGCTAGGGAAGTATGAAGAGTTGAATCAAATAAATGAAAGGAAAAAAAAGGATGATGAATGCGTGAAAACTCAAACCACGTACTAAAAGCTACTTTTTTAAGTTCCTCCTACTTTTGAGCTTTTTTTTATCCTTTCAATTGTAGCACACAAACGCACGCTTTTATATTTTTCCGGACCAGCGGATCAGATCCCCTCTCCCCCCCACTACTATATCAACACACACACACACACACACACAAACAACTGCTTAATCATATTCTCAAAAGTTACATATATAATATCTCATTTTGTTTGATGAACCAACTTTATCTAACATCTGTCAACCAAAGGTGATCAAGTGAATAATTAAAGAAAAATTAAAGTCCATTTCTAAACTCAAAATCATATTGGTTAATGAGTTCTTTTGTTACACCACTTTGTATGTGTTCAAAATCATAGTTTAATGAATCATATTGGCAAAACTCAATGGCTTGAAATTATAAACATAGATTTTAAATCTTAAAATGATGATTCATTCGCAACTTTGAATTGATAGTAAAAGAAAGAATTTAAAAAAAAAAATACATTTTTGGTCATTAAAGTTTTAACTACTAACACTTTTAATCCCAAATAATTTTGAACGAATTAATCTAATTTCTAACTTTTCAATTTGTAACTAATATAAAATAATGGACGAATTTTCTTTGTTGATTAATAAAAGTTGTCACTGTGTTTAGCATGTTACCTCTTACCATTTTTCTCATTAAAAAAAAATAGAAGTTTCATATTTTATACAATAAAAAACAAACCAAACAATAGTGGATTAATTCACACGATTAAAAATTAGTTTTAAAATAATGGTTTTATTTTTTATTATATAGAAAGAATACTTTTTATTTTTATTAAAGAAAATAATAAAAAATTAATCACTAACTAATATGTGTTAAATACATCACAATTTCTTTAATTAACACAGAAAAAATTCGTCAGTTATTGTATGAGTAATTATACACACAATGAAAACATAGAGTGGTTGACATCACAATTAGTGATAAACACGAGTAAATGACATAGATCAATTACCCACTCTGTCTATCATTAATTGGTCCATGTCACATTTTCAGTTTTTACTGGAATTTTTTCACTTTTGACTTTGCATATCATTACTCTTATTTTATATTAATCACAAATTAAAATGTTAAAAATCAACTATTAAAGACTAAAAGCATCACTATTTTAAAATTTGAGGACAAAAGTTATATTTTTTACTTAAGAAAAGCAATTTTATGCTATTTATTGTAAAGGGTTATTTTTTTCACCATAAAATGTATTAATTTATATAGAGAATGTACATTTATTGCATTCATAAAATTGTACATTATTGTACATAAATTGATACCCATACCCTTTATAGTAAATATATTTGAAAATTGATAGAAAGATAACTAGCATTTGATTATATGAAAATTAGTTCTTGAGAATTTAATGTCCGATAAGTTAGCCTTTGTTTAAGTTAATTCCATTAAATCCGGTAAAATTAGAGAGGGGATTGGTAATGAAAATAAATAAATTAATTAATTAAAAAAAATCTGCAATAACGGTCTTGAAAAAATCTCCCAATATTTAGGTCTCACAAAAAACACTCCTCTTTTCTCTCGAGTAAATCACTAAATCCACTTCTTCAACTCTTCAACAGATATAATAACGCTAATCCCCCCCGTTTCTCTCTCACACAGTCGCACACTCCTAGACCAAATTAGTTTATTTAGATATAGAAAGAGAAACAAACCATCTTCCTTACACACACTCTCTCTCTAAACATCATCCTCTGTCCGAGCTAATCTATACATACAGAGCGCGAGAGCGATATATATATATATTCGCCAGCCTCTACATACACGTAATCTCTGTCTGTATATGTATATATATAAGCGGCATCACAATTGAGAACAAACAAACACATACATCCACACACACACCACAAGCAGAGAGATAGAAAAGGAGGAGTTTCTGCGCATTTGCTTCAATGGAGGTGGAGTGAGCATACGGAGACAGATCTTAAACCCTAGAGAAGAGAACTGCGTCATTTTCGGTGTTGAGTTACGGTTCTGTAGCCGTGAATTCTCTAGATCTTTACATTTTCAGCGATTCTTTGGAACGGCGGTGAATTTTCTTTGAAACCGCTAAAAGTTAGTTTAGTTTCATTTCGCGTCGGGAAAATAGTTCAGCATTTATTCAAAGAGTTGAAGATTTGCGGTAGTCATAAGTGCGTGGTGAAATTGTTTTTGGCTGGAGAAATGGCAATGGATGATAGAGGAGGATCGTTTGTAGCCGTGCGAAGGATTTCCCAAGGACTTGAGCGGGGGAACCATAACACTTGTCATTCTGGTATATTTTCTATACTTTTCAAATTGTGAACGCTTTTATTTTTTGGTTAAAATTTTCGAAATCCTGCATACCTACATATACGTATATACGTACAAATTTATGTATGTATTCACCGCTTAATACTTTACTAGACCTTTATTTTGCACCAACACTTTTACCTACGGATACGATCTTATTTTGCTCCGCTCCCTTCTCTTGCAAATTTGTTAGTTGCTTTGGTTCGTGTCAGGAGTAGGAGTAAATTCTATGTGTTTGGATCTGTGAAATTGAAAATTAGATTTCTTGATGCCTACCTGCTTTGACATTTGTGGTGAGTTTTTGCTGCTTGCAAGTTTTCACAATTAAATTACTGTGACTGGTAATATTATTTTGAATGTTTTCAGTTTACTGGAGTTCACTGGCATGTAGATACTTCAGGACTTCCAATTGATAATTAACTTTATTAGTTGAACAAATATGTAAGCGTACGGCTCTATGCTGCTCAAATAAGCGTGTTGATGCTCACAAATCTTGTAAATTTGAGTAGGCGGGTACTTGACTTATTGTTTTTTGTTTGTAACATCATTTGTAATTAGAATGCATGTTTGCCTGATTAATAATGCAGTTTTTGAGTTGTTACATTTATCTAATGAGTCAGAATGCATTCATCTTTTATTGTTTGGAAACTAGTATGAAACAGCAAAGATTGGTCATTTAATTTTTGTTATTGACTTTCTTCATGCTAATATGTTAATTGTGTGGGAGATTGAAAGATATGATATGAATTTGCTATTTGATTTCACCGAGGCTCACGCAGATCATGTGGAATTTCTTCCTCATATTTGGTACCAATAACTGTAAATTTCTTGTTCTCCAATTTCCTTTGAATTGTATATTATAGTGTGAAGGTCATTCAACTTAGTTCAATGTTGGTTTCAATCAGCAAATTGGTATATGCTTCAATTTTTTGTTTTTGTTGGTTACCTTGCATTTGCTAGCATCTGTCAAAGACTTGCAAAAGGAACAAAAATCCCGAAGATGCCTCATTGAGAGTATAGAATCTTTATATTCTATCCCCTGATTTGGACTTGACATAGCTGATTATCACAAGATCATCCTTTGTGATATTGTAACTAATAATCCTAAGCTTTGGTAACCTAAGTGTTTCAGTTAGTCTCAACTTACTGGATTTGGGTACAGCTTGCACTATTAGTTGCTGCAGCCATAATTTCTACTTTTTTTTGGCTATATGCCTAATAGCCATCATGACTTATTGAAGATGATAATTTTCAAGATTTGATCATGAAGTAACTGTTTGTCAAAGGCGACTTTTGTTGTGTCCTCATTTTGATGGAGCATATATTTCCCTTACACTTCTTTGGTTTAATTTTGGCTTACAAAAGCTTCTTTGCTTTTATTGTGGCATCCAAATCTTGCTTGGCAGACGTTGTTCTAGTGAAACCTACGATTATGAGGCACTCAGGTCTCTTTTGTTCGGTTTGTTTTGTTTCAGCGGAGGTTGTGGCAGGATCAGCGGCATGGATTGGCAGAGGTCTTTCTTGTGTTTGTGCTCAGAGAAGAGAGAGTGATGCTCGGCCATCATTTGATTTGACACCTGCGCAGGTAATATAATTGTGGATTGAATACTCTGAACTTGAGGAACATTCTGTTCTCTCTATTGGATCAAGAAATTGCCATGTTTCAGGTATACTATATCATGAAGTTCAACTCCACTTTCAATAGCTCAATCCCGTTCTTCTCATCTCAGAGTCAGCTGCCCTATTCTGATCCCTTTCTTTTGAGAGTGGAAGGTAGGGGTAGGGGGTGTCGGGGTTGAGGGAGGATGCATGTTATAGATGGTATAACTGAATCCACGGCTGTCATACAGTTGCTTGGCTACACACCTTCAAAGTTCACTCCTTCATCCAGCAGTTGTATATGCCCACAAATTCATTGTCTGTTGCAAATAAACCTGTAATTCTTTCATTTTCTCTTATTCTTGGTGGATGGAATGCTCTGAAGCTCAGGTGTTATGTTCCTGTATACAGGATTAAAAAAATTGCCATGTTTCAAGTTTTGTTATTTTTAATTGGTAGACCAAGTTCTTTTCATCTTTTTTCTTGTTTTGTTGGACCGTTTTCTCTTTCAATGCCATGGGCATTTGGATTCAAAATATGGAAACCGGCCAGCTGCCATATTCTTGTCCTTCTTATTTGGGTGGCAGGAGATGTATGGAAGTAGGATGCATATTTCATTATATAACTGCATGCTAAGCTTCCTCAAGCTTGCTTGGTTGCACTGTGGTCCTTATAAAACCACTGCATCTTTATCTTGTAAATGTTTGTAAAATACAAAAATCTGTTAATAGCTAATTGTTTCCTACCAAATGCTATTTACATAATAACATCTCAATTTTATTTTTTTTGTTATTAATTTTTTTTCATTTTATCATTTTGGTCTTGTCAGGAGGAATGCTTGCAGAGGTTACAGTATCGAATTGATGTTCAATATGACAGCTCTAATGCTGAGCATCAGGTATATTTCATGTCTGAGGGCATTCGATTCTATGGAATTGTTTCACCATTATGAACATGAATTGCATGTTATTGATAGTCTTCTTTCTTGCATTTTTCTGTTGATACTAGTTCTCCTGAGCTTTTTCAATCTCTTCTCACAGGAAGCTTTGCGATCATTATGGCATGCAGCCTTTCCTAGGGAAGAACTTCGTGGTTTAATATCTGAACAGTGGAAGGAAATGGGTTGGCAAGGCAAAGATCCATCCACAGATTTCAGGTAAACTAACCTATGAATCTATCCTTTTCATCTCTGCATGTCTCTGCTTTATGTTTTGCCTAACTAATCTCGTGGCATGTGTTAGGGGCGGTGGATTCATATCGTTGGAGAACTTATTGTACTTTGCTAGGAACTTCCCTGTATGCTCTCTCTCTCTCTCCCTCTCTCCCTCCCTCCCTCCCTCCCTCTCTCACACGCACACAACAACAGCAATGAATATATGTCTCAGAAAGAAAATGAATGAAGAGAAAAATTGAGAAAATTCACTTGCTGTTTCTTTTACTTGCACCAGTCAGTGTTTGATTACGAGGTGTGCTGTTTGTTTCTGGTCTTTTCTTTTTCTCATTATCATTTCCAGAAAATCAACTATGGAAATAAATACCAATTTAGGAAGTATCTAACGACTCTGCAGCTCACTATAAGATGAATAGATGATAATGTGTATTTCCTTCTTTGTTTGATGTATCTTTTCAATTTGCATGGTTAGGATCATGAAATGTCTCCAGGTGTCAATTTTGGAAACTGATATTGAATGGTGTCATGGAGCATCTAATTTCTTTTGTCATTCCAGAATTTGGGTTCTTCTGCTACTCCATTTGAATAAACTTGGTTTTGTTGAAAAAATTGGTGTTCAATTGAACGCCGCCAACTGGAACCATCTTCCAGTTTAATAGTAAAAAGAACTATTACTTGGTTCTTCCCCTACCCAAGAATAGGCCCTCGCTTTGTAATTGGTCCATAAGTTTCAGTTGGCATGTCTTTCACCTTTTCCAACTCCATTTGAATTCAAAGTTTCAGTCCATAAGTTCCAAAAATTGAGAAAATTCAATAAGCTATTGTCACCATGGGATTTGATTGGGGCTAGCTTTGCAATGGTAGATTTCCCGTCCTGGCTTAGGCAGAAATGGCATGCTCGATTTCTTATATTCATGCTAAGTGACTAGATCACTCTACTCCCTGTAGATTGGCTGTGAGGTGGAAACAGATTTAGGGTATCTATTCTAGTGTGTATGGAACTTTTCAGTGATAGGCTGCTTTTTTATGGAATGTCACGCATTTCTCTTTAAGGAGTCTGTACAGTTTCTGGTTAGACCTTATCTGTTTCATAGTACTTACTATGCTTTAAGGAGCCTTAATCTAATTTTGTCATTGTTTTACTCAAAACAGTTGATTTTTGCAGAAATCGTTCCAGGATCTTCTTCGCAAGCAGGAAGGTGATCGGGCTTTGTGGGAATACCCATTTGCTGTTGCTGGAGTTAACATCACATTCATGCTTATTCAGATGCTTGATCTTGAAGCAGGTACGTAAATCGTTTCCTTGCCCTGAATGCTTAGCATGAAGTTATCACTTATGTGAAAACAGTATCTTTGTAACTGTAGACACGTTGCTGCATGGTAGATACACTCTTCTGCAGCTTTCTGGTTCAGAACATATCCAGAATTTGTCTTTTTCTTGCTTTCCTTCAGCAGTTTCCTAAGTACTGGTTATGTATGTTTCAACCATATGAAAATAATGTATGATTTGTTATAGGATGAGATTTTCAGGGTACAACCTTTTATGTTCACAGACACCTTTTCAAAAGCACGTGCCACTTAAATGTTCTATGAGTTGCTTATAGAATCTTTTTAAGTTAGTTTCAAATATTTGGTTTCTTGTAATTTCAGTGAAACCACGAACCTTGGTTGGAGCAACATTCTTGAAGTTTCTTGCAGGTAATTCTTGTTACACGATCATTTTTTGAGTACTTTATGTAGGCTGTCAATTAAGATGGAAAAGTACCAATAGCTGCTTTTGCTTTGATATGCTTCTTCCCATCAGCGACTCAAATCTTTTCCTTGGTGATGTTTCTTCCTTGATATTTCACTTGTTGGTTGAAAAATTTTTGGTTTCCATTTTGATGATTCCTTGAGATTGGGGCTTACTAATCTTCCATGCTTTTGTCTTTTGCTTACCAGAGAATGAATCAGCATTTGACCTCCTATATTGCATCACGTTCAAGCTGATGGACAATCAATGGCTAGCCATGCATGCATCTTACATGGATTTCAATGTATGTACTCCACAATTCTGAATATTTCGTGGCATGAAACTCTTCCTTGCCTGTGCTTATGATATCCTGGAAGTTTATGTTGCATAGGGTTTTTAGATTTGAGATTGATGTTTGAACAAGAAGTAGCATTTAGTTTAAAGTGGTGGTTTCTCGAAGAAATTGTGTTTAGTACAATATTTTTTGTGCTGGTCATGTGTTATTATAAGGCTCAACATCAGAAATTGGAGCCCTTAGTTTACAGGTGCTCTGGTACATATTTTGCCAAGATCAACTTGAAACTTTTTAATAGGTTCCCATGCAAGACATGCTTATCCAAATCAAACTATCGGATGTTTGCATTTCCATATAATTTGTAAAAGGAAAAGAGGCAAATTGATCAATAAAGGATGCGTATGGCATTGTAGGCATGTACCAAATGTTTTAATCTATTCTGGTTAATCTCAAAGAGAGCTTTTCGATGTCATGCTTACTTCTGTGAAGTATTACTGGTCTAACATTGATTTTTACCCTCCCTTAGATGCTTTCTTTGATTTTATTTCTTCTGGTTCCTTATTTCTCTTTCCATGTCTAATGCAGACTGTGATGAAAGCCACTCGTCGCCAGCTTGAAAATGAGCTTTTGCAAGAAGATATAATACGTCTTGAAGAGTTACCCTCTTACAGCCTTCTTAGTCGATAGTGATGGCAGTAATAGTAGGCATGGTGTCCTGGAAGATGGGAAATGAATTGGCTGCTGAGCAAGATCTTTCTTTATATGGATAAGTCGCATCAGTCACCTGCTCTCCTGCTTTTAGTTTGTAGCTTAGATTGTCTGTCCGCGATATACATTGTTCTCCATTGTTACATCTTTGATGTGATATTATTAGTAACTGGGTTGGTTATCTTGCTGGTGGGGATTCAAGGAATTGACTATGGATGTTGGATTTCGTAATGGAGTTATCATTGCTGAGGTCTCTAATAGAAAAATATTCAATGTGTTCATATTACATGATGTTTGAAATTGAAATTTCCAGTTCTCACTTTTAGCACTGGAGCATTACTTGAAGTTTACAAGTAGAGACTACTGTGACTGTCTGAACAAAAAATTCTTGTATTGACAAATGTAGAATATTTGGGCTATAAGCCAGATTGTGAAACTTGTTGCTCCCATTGGCTTTAGCCTAGCCTTAGTGAGATGAATGAAATTAAGTGTACATACTATGCACAATTTCAAGCATGCATATATGATCAATAATCATATGCTATATGAATAGTAGAACATCAAGGGCCACTCTGAGGCTAAATTATAGAAACATATTCCTACAAATATATATCATGTATGGATGCAGTTGGAGTTGGATGTTTTTGTTTAGAGACAAGAAATGGTTGAAAAATACAGTGCAGAATATATATAATCTCAGAATTATAACTTTGCCCATCCAATAACAACTAGGAAAAACTTCAACTTAAAAGCTTGAAAAACAACTAAATCAGGGGCTTAATAAATAACATAACCCAACACGAAATAAATAAATTAAAAAAACTAGTGTTGATCCAACAAGATTTCAGGTTTAGAGTTCCTGATGGGCATGAGGGTGGTGTGAGTATGAGCACACATGAAGGTAGCAGTAAATCCACCAACAGGAGTAGTATTATCATCTCCTCTCGCAGCTGCCCAGTTTGAGATTGCACACAAAGAGATATCCTGAGCATTGCCACCGCACTAGTAGTAATTCTTCATCTATCATCGCAATTGGTCTGAACGTGTTTAAATCCTGTAAGAAAAGAAAGCTGGGATGGTGGAACAAGATCACCACCAATGTGTTCAACCGCGTGCGTTTTAATCCAAGATCCCTTAATGTTGATTGGGGTTGCCGTGTTTGTCCCCATAGTAGGCAGAATTCCTTTAGAACAGGATGGAAAAACACTCCATAAATTTGGCCAATAATTTTAGCATCATCTGCCACCTTAATCTTGACCTTATTATCTGGAAAGATGGGATTGATAATTGTGAAGTTACGTGAGAAGGGCTCGTGAAAGCGAGTCTTATGATAGAGGACTACCAACCCGGAAGAGGAGCCGGATATTATATATACATCTCTGATTCATCTTCATCATCATCATCTTCATATGCGCATCAAAATAACTATAATCTGGACGTGGACTAATTATCTTTTTTTCCTGCACATCCCCCCATCCATCAAACATGCACAGTTTTTTTCCCACCTTGAAAAAATTTTCATCAAAAAATTGATCATCCATCTTACCAGGGCGAACCATCTCCTCCACAAGAACCGTGAAATCAGAAGAAGAGTTTCGATGATGATGATGATGATGATGCAATTCACCAAAAAATTTGTTGAGGTTAAGGCCTTCCACAATCTGCACACGCTTCGACATCTGAGAACTTATTTTGCTGGGATTCTGCTCAAAATCTCTACGAGAATTTCATCTGGAAGATCATGAATCCCCCTTCTTGATGTATTATTGATACAAGATGTTAAAAAAGACGATGACATTATTGTCTTTTTGGCTTTTTATTATCAACTACTAAGCAATTGTATGACAAAATTGCAACGATATAACGATAAACTATGACAAAGGAAGAAAGCATGCAAGTCGTCGATTTCTGAAAAGAGAGTTTTAAATTGAGCCCATAAATCTCTAGCAAAATTATTCTACAAGTTAATTATATCTAATTTATTTAATTTAATTCATTAGGAAGTTATCTAATTATTAATTAATAGTTGAAAATAAAAGTTTACTAATTCTTTTAGGAATTAGTTTCCATTGTCAGCAAATTTAGAATTTGATTTTGAAAACAATTTTCATTGCCTTCAAAATAAAGGAAAGTTTAGTTCAAATGTCCAAGTTTCAAGTTTGTTGTTATTTCTTAGGGTTGGGAGCATTGTAGGAGATATCCTGGAATTCATTTGCATAGTATAACCTCAAATTGTGGAATTTTAATAAGATTTGGAACCAATCCTAATTCACTTTAGATCTAGAACAGATCCGAATTAACTTAAGTTTTCCTAAACCTAGTCAGAAACAAACTAATTAATTAATTAATTTTTATTAAATATACTCTGTCCAAAATTATTATTATCATATTTTTGTCTAATATTCAAAACGACGTAGTTTAACTAAAATTAGAAACTAAAAACATAAATATTATTAAAATCAATTTACAATTATTGGACCCTAACAAAAGAATTAGTGAAGATATAATCTAATTTTGGACATAATAACACAAAGATCCCAGATCCACTTAGGTCCCAACCGACCCCTAAATCTTGAGCTACAAACTTGGAGTATTCATGTGATGTAAGAATAGAGATTTAGAAAATTATTAATTAAAATGAAAAGAGAAAGAGGAAGACAAAAAAAAAATAATAATAAAATGTTTAACCATGACGACATTACCATCAAAGTTTATTGATAACCATTGTAAAATTAGTATGAAAATGAATGATAACAATTATACAACATATTAAGACTTTCAAACAAACAATTAAGGATTGGATTGATTTTTTTAGTAATAAAATAATAAAGGAAACAAGTGTTTTGATTGTAATTTATTTGGTGATTAATGAGAATGAAAACACGTATTAATATTCTTTAGAGGTTTTTTGAAAGTTTAGAGGATTCTAGAGTAATACTACTAGATAAACAATATGATCCAATTTTTGTCAACACAATCATAACCACACAAAAAAAAAAAAAAAAAAAAAAAAACGAGCAAACTTGTTATGTAATTTCATTTTATTTTATTTTCATACAAAAAGTTTTTGTTCCTTTTAATGTATTTCATTTTTTTGCCAATAAAAAAAAAATACCAATATGTAATAGGATCACTAAAACATGAGACTGTAAATAATGAGAAGTAGGAATTGTTTTATGCAAATTTATAACTCTATTCATATGGAGTAAATGGGTGATAATAAAAATTCTACATATATAATTACTATAGATAGATTTGTGAATGTGTGATAATACGTAATAAAACTCAACATGCTTAGAGTTACAATTTGTTATAAAAATTTCTGTACTTCCCATTGACCACTAAAGAAATACCAATATTTGAACAATAAAAAGGGACATTTTAAATAAAACCTATATAAAAACAGGGAGTTTAAATTCTCTTAAATAGTTATTTCATTACAAGATGTGATCATAAAAAGTAAAGAGAAGTAATTAAAGCTAAAAATAATTTGACTTATAATTAGTGAAATCCATCAAGAATTGGTAGGCAATAACTAATAAGAACCAAAAAGTGAAATTGGGCCTCAAATTCTTTTTAAGTAATACTTAGAGAAGACTTAGACTCAAAACTCAAAAGCAGACAATTTGCATAGACAAATTGAAATAAAAAGAAAACAATGATAAAAGGGTATTTAGTTGAAGGAATGGCAAGTTTCTTTCACCACTACAAGTTTTAACATTAATTCCCTACACAAACTCAAACTTCAAACTATTTAGTCTTTGTTGCCAATTAAACAAATGAGCACAAGGGACAAGCAAAGCATTGAGAGTGAGACAAGAAATTATCTTCTCTCTCTCAAGTTGAGCAACTTTTTAAAACTTTCTATTGGATCAAGAAATTGCCATGGTTTTTTCAGGTATCTTTTGAGTTCCAGCTTTTCATCATTGGCCCTTCTCAGTAAAACATGGAGTGCAAAAATTAATGTCAAGAATACCAAAACACTACCAAGACATAATACATAGGAAGGGAGGGAGGGATGTATGGAGATTCCAAGCCATTCATGCAGTGCAGTAACTATATTAGGAAAACAATAAGTACTAGCATGATTGATGAACATTACTGATTCTTCTCAAGTTCTGGTTTTGACATAAACAGATACTTTGAAGTAATCCATCCATTCATTTGAAATGAATGATCAAATGTGAGTAGTACCAGTAGTATGCATGCATGCAGAGCATTACACTGTTGATTTTGTTGCAGAACCTTCACTAATCATAGACCATAAATGGCAATTCAATTCAGATTCCTGACTAAAAGAAGCTGCAAATTAACATCTCATCTTTAATATTCCAGGAAGATAGAACTGGTTGGAACAATATGTCAGTCCAACCTTTCAATGGATCAAGTTAAGAACACAACACAACGTCATGCATGATCAATCATAGGCAATATGAATAATAGCAGAATATCATTCAAATGAATATGTTCAGCCTTCAAAAACTAGTACAAATTCCAATGTAAATGATAAAACTGTTTCAACTTGAATGACTTGAAATTAGCACTATTCTACTTCTTTTACTCTTCTACTTGCTTCAAGCTTGAAGAAACACTAAATCCAACTGAGAAATCAATGTCAAGAAATGATTTTTACAATTCATATTTGCCCCCCCCCCCCCCCCCCCCCCCCCCCCCCAATCTGAATCCTAAAACTCTTCTAATTGCTTGAAACTGAAAACACTAAAACCAACCCCAGAACTCATTCTTGCAATTCAGACTTTCAACCAATGAATTAACTAGAATATAAAAGTGCCACCTTTTAACGTTTCTTGAGAATTATCCTAAGATTCTGATGTCAGTCTTTGGATGGCTTCAGTCCCTTGAAAACAACATCTTCAAAATACCTCAGATCTTTGCACTCCACCAAGAAGGGATGATTCAAGAGATCCTCAGCTGTAGGCCTCTCTTCAGGGTCTATTGCCAAGCACGAAGACACAAAATGTGTGAACAATTCTCTAGGCCGCAGTTTCTCTCCTGTTCCAACTTGAATGGGTTTATACACTCTCTTGGCCTTAACCTCCTCCGCTTTGCCTTCATCAATCTTTGGAGGCTGCTGTTGCTCTCCTGTTCCTTCTTCAATGGTGTCAGACACTCTCTTGCCCTTATCCTCCTCTGCTTTGCCTTCATCAATCTTTGGAGGCTGCTGTTGCTCTCCCGTTCCTTCTTCAATGGTTTCAGACACTCTCTTGCCCTTATCCTCCTCTGCTTTGCCTTCATCAATCTTTGGAGCCTCCAGTCTCTCTCCTGTTCCTCCTTCAATGGTTTCAGACACTTTCTTGGCCATATCCTCCTCTCCTTTGCCTTCATCAATCTTTGGAGGCTCCAGTCTTTCTCCTTTTCCTTCTTGAATGGTTTCAGACACTCTCTCAGCCTTATCCTCCTCTGCTTTGCCTTCCTCAATCTTTGGACTATTCGGATGTAATCCCACTTCTTTTTCTCCTGTAGATGATTGTGGCAGAGGTAGCACATTTTCATCTGAAACTTCACCAAACACATTCGGCATTGGCAGGTTGCTAGTCAATTTTGGGGGAGAAACGGGACGTTCAAACATTTTCAAGTAACTTTCAAACAGAGCCATCCCCACCTCGTCTGCCTTTCTGATTTTTAATCCCTCTTCTTCTTTCCTTGCTAACAGATCAGTAATCACGCCATCAAATTCAGGCAAGGCCTCTATCTCGGTTACGTAATCCCGCAAAATTCTCAAATCGTCACGAGAATCCACTTCTGGTAAATACCCATACAACAACTCCAGTGCTGCAAGTCCCAAAGCCCAGATATCAGAAGGAGGATAATACTCATTCGGGTCGCTTGGGTTATAAATCTCTGGCGCATGAGCTTGATTACCAGTCCAAAATGCGTTCTGTACTTCTGAAACTGGAAAAGAATTTATCTTTGTCCATGTTAATGAATCATTAGTATTACGATTGTAATAGTAATTTGATTCCTCATAAGCCAATCCAATCCTGACAGGACTTCGACTAACAAAGATTAGTCCTGCATTCACATTCTTATGACACAGTCCTTTGCCATGAAGATGAAAAAGACCCATTGCAGTTTCTCTCAGCGCAATAGCAACGCAATCTTCAGGCATTCCAACACTGAATTTTCTCCACATGATGGATCTGAAGGACCCCTCTTCAAAAAGAGGCATTGAAACGCATAAAAAGTGTTTGGAAGTGAAGCGTTTCTTGATGCCAATGATGTTTTGGATCTCATCACCATTTTCTTGATTGCCCTCTGAAGAACTTCTCCCAGATTCTTCGTCGAGTTTACGTTTCTTGCTGCTATCTTCATCCATCAATAGGGTCACCTTCAGAGCCACATCAATTTGACGATCAGCTTCATTTTCTTTATACGCTGCCTTGTAAACTTTAGCGCCTGGTATATCTCCAATGCACTTCTCAACTTTGTAATGCCCCTTCTCATCATTAACGCCATTGGTGAGGAGCTCCTGTACCCAATCAATGTGTTGATCTACTTCCTCCTCCATAAGCCTTTTCTCTATTTTTCTTGTTGATCTTTTCTTGAAAATTGTTGCTTGCTTATCAAAGGGTTTGATTCTTTCTTTTTCTTGTATACAGCACGAAAAAGAAAGTAATAAAATTCTAAAATGACGTTCTGGAAATGAAGAGAAATCTTTGTGCTTAATACTGAACGAAATGAAGTTGTGAATGAAGTTGTGAAAAATATTGGGATAAAACTTTCAAGAAACCTTTATAGGCGGTTATTTAACGACCTGTTATGAGCATACGATTTTGGAGGGAAAAAGTTCCTTCAAATATAAACAACTAAACGAAAGAAAAAAAGTTTTGACCAATAGTGACTCTCACAAATAAGTTCCTTTCTATGTTATTTATTTAATTATTATTTTTCCCTTCACAAAATCTTTTCTTTAATGTTATTTTGTTAGGCAGAAACTCTAAACTGTAAAATATGGTGTTCCTAAATATGCCAAAAAATTCCCATCTAAATAGTGGTATTTCTGTCATTCACGAAAGGGCAAAAGATGCTTAACAGAGCTAGAATGATGAAGAAAATGCAAGTTAAAATATGTTCAAAATCAAGAACTTGTTGATAAACACTGTAAAATATGTTCTAAATAGTTGGAACAAGTTGTTGATGCCATAGTTTTATGTATTGGCAACCCCTAAACTGTTTTAGGATAAAAAAAAAACCTTTATTATTGTCATTTGGGATTGGACTTCCTAATGTGATTGTGCTTGTTTTAGTTACAAATTCAATGTCTAACATCAACTAAAATATGGACTGAACTATAAATAAAATGATGTTTAGAGCAGTAGCAAAAGTGTGTAGTTAACAGAATTGTCAGCCATCAATGAAACACCACAAGACACTACAATTGTGGAGATGCTTTAATTTTGGCTGTTCCTATTAGTGAATTTAACGTTGTTTTAGAGTGTATAAAATGAAGATTTGTGTTCTGGCATATTACAACATTTCATAATTCTATTCTACCAAAACAGCTCCAGAATTCAAACCACAGTCAAAATTTGCCAAGAGAATCATTAAGAAACAGGAACAACAGCTTATCATGCCACATTTCACAAGTAACCGAAACAACGCTGCCTGATTTTGTGAAATTCTTCAAATATAAGCCAAGCAAATAGGTTGACAAACTCAACTCAGGTGATTCTTTCACTTGTAGATCCATTAATGAAGGCTGCTCTGCCACTCTGCAATGCCTTCTGGGAACCAGAGAGCAATTTCTTTCTTTGCACTCTCAACTGCATCACTTCGATGAATAATGTTCCTGAGCTCGAGCAGCCTGAAGCTGTCCCTACAAATGAGGGCAATCTCAGAGGGATTCCAAAGGCTATCTAAAACAACCAAAGCAACATCATCTCAGAGCTACAAGGTTCTTTCTTTCTCCATAAAACGATAAACGCAGTACTGAATAGTACCATTCAATTTTATTTCTCTCCCTTGGCCTAACAGCCTAATTGTCACTCTAGGTAAAGAAAGATGATGGAGTTGTTATTTGTTCAATTAATATTTCTTGACACAAAATTCGAAGCCATTCGCCCGACATTTAAAAACTTGGCATGATACAGAAATTCAGCTACTGAAACAATCACCGGGAACCCAAGATATACAAAATGAAGCTTCATGACAAGACTTCTCTTTTTTCTATTCATTGCATCTTTATGACAAAACTACTTTCCAAACATGGGCTAACTAATCCAGAACTAGACAGGAAAGAGCAAACTCACCTGCATTGGTCAATGGCAAAGTCACCACGGATTGTGCCAGGATCAGACCGAGCAGGGTTAGTTGCTCCAATAATCCTCCTGCCAGTTGCCACTACAACATTCTTACCCTCCCAAACCATAGCAATGACAGCTCCAGATATGATGTAGTTCACCAATCCAGAAAAGAAGGGCTTTGCAGACAATGAGCATAGTGCTCTTCCGCAAAAGGACGATCCACAGTAATGAGCTTCAAACCTTTATCCCAGACAAAATGCTCAATTAAAAGTAAAAGCGACAGCTTCAAATTTAAAGCATCAACTTATTAAACTTGCAAAAAAAATATACACTTACAAGGCAAAACTCTCAATTACTATTACTATTAGCATTTAAAGTTACAGAACTGACAGGCGAAAACCAACACATAAGGAAGCACTGGACATATATTTCCACTTGTCTTGCTTGGCAGTTGGCATTCAAATAAAACCCAGCGTACCTACACGAAAATCCTAGCTGTTGGATTCCCCTTCCCCATTAAGGCCTCTTGGAGATGTATCTGGAGCTATCAGTGCTGCACCTTCACTTGAGGCAACTCGTTGAGCACCTGATTTTGTGATGATGTTCTCATCTGTACATGTAAGACAAGAGAGCCAGTAAATCACAGGGAATTTACGAGAGAAGGGGAAGAGCAAGATTAAATTCATGGAACAGGCCAATGTGGGGCTGAAGGGTTTGTATCTCTTGTTGAATCATCCAAACATCTTTGAGCTGCTGATTTCAGATTGTTTTGAATCCTTTGTTTCAGTTCACACACACACACACACATATAATGATCAACAACACATAGGGAGCTCTTAAAAACCAAAAGGAGGTAAACAAAGGCCAAAATGGTAACCGGATTTACCTTTCAAAGCCAAAACAAACACTATCTCGATAATAATTTCACGAATTACACAAAACCCAAATCCCAGAATTCTTAAAAAGCTCATCTTGACTCCATGATACAGTAAAGGCATAAACTTTATTTTTTGGTTAAGTGCGAAAAATGAACCAAATCTTTTCTTGAATTCTAAGCCCCTTTTTTCAGCAGTTAATTAAACATAACCTGCATCGAAATCCCAAAAAATTCTCATGCAGCAAAAGCAAAATACTTTACTAGTTTATCCAGCTCCAGAAAAATGACACTAAAACTTAAATAATACAAGAAAACTAACAGTAAAATGTTAAAGAAACATGGAAAATGAACAGAAGAAAACTAAACAAGCCCCTTGGAGACACCATTCGAGCTTGATCACGATGAATGTCTGCTCCATTTTTATTTTCTTTTGAATTTTTTTAGGACACTCTTTTTGTGTGCTTCAAACGAGGAAACAGCTGAGATTAATGTCCGGAAGAGGAGAGAGAGAGAGATCAAAACCATCAGTCGAATATTCCCGGGCTTTTACTATTTTTAGTTAATTGTGATTAGACCCTTATAGTTATGCAAATATTTTAATCAATCCCACGTAAAAATCTTGGCTTGTACATCCTGAGACCACCGAGATCCTCTTTTAAAATTATTCTATCTTATCTAATTAAATGTTCAAAACGATATTGTTACACTAAATTTAAGTATTAAAAGTATAAATAAGGTTCACTCATACTTAGTTTAGGATATAATAATTGTAAATTTAAATTTAGTGATATTTATCTTTTTAGTCTTTGATTTTAATAAAACTACATCATTTTAAATATTGGACAAAATAAGACATAATAATATTAGACAAAGGATTCGATCTCGTATATCATATGAAATTGTTAGTTTTGTGTGAATTTGTCACCCTCAAGTATTGGCTCGCGATGATTTATTGTGAAGGAATTGTTAAAATTTATTGTGTTATAGGGACTCAATTAATGATTTTATGTATTCAAAACTCTAGATAGTAAAAGTTATGTTTTTTTAGGGTTCATTTGGCAATTTTTCTTATTTTAGGAAGCCAATTTCATTTAATTGTTTTTTTTATTTTTCTTTGTATTTCTGCCAAAACCAAAATAAAAAAGAAAAAAAAAAGGAATTAATGAACACTTGTAAGAGGTAGAAAAACAAAAGAAAAAATAGCCCTATTAGATACTAATTGTATGATATTCTCTCTAATTCACTAAAGTTTTAGATTTTGTTTTGTTTTATAAAATAAATATCGTTCAACCATAATAAACCATTCACCTACAATTTTACCCTTACTTAGACATTTACTTTTGTTTTAAGTGGCTTATTATTGATGATAATCAGATTTAATAAAAGGTACTTTAGTCAATTTGAGGAGTTTTTTTGAATAAGTGTGAAAATTTCACAAACCTCATTTATATTGAATTATTAGAAGAGTATTACCAAAAAAGTCTTGAAACTTCAAACCAAAACAATGGTCTTACATGTGTTGGGCTCACCCACAAAATCATTCCAAAATTATTAACCCATAATAATCCACAGCTTTTCGACTTTATGAGTATGTATTTTATTTCTATAACGGACCAATTATTATTATTTTTTTTAAATCAGAATGAAATATACTATAGGGTCATTAATCATATTATATGGTGGTTAATGTATTCATATTTGAAACAGTAAATAATTGAAGATTTTGAGTGGACTTGAACACAGTAAAACTGTGACAAATATAAAATCACAATTTTAACTTACGATTAATTATTTGTTTGAACCACGTCTATATATACATATATACGAACAACTTTCATGAGCTTTTGTGATAGCTATTTGATTACAAGATGTGGTCATAAAAGTGAAGAGAAGTCAATTTATCTTCTTTAATTAAGCTAAAAAAAGACTTGAATTCTTATAATCTATATGTTGTGTGAATAATAGAAATGATCAACAGTTGATACAGATGAAGATTAAGAAATGAAAACAAAAACTACTCCATGCATGTTAATTAACCCTAAAAGAATTGACTTATAATTCGTCAAATCAATCAAGAATTGGTTGGTAATAACTAATACTTAAAAACCAAAAGTAAAATTGGCCCTCAAATTCTTTTAAGTAATCCTCAGTATAAGTATACACTGAGTAATACAGAGGTGGAACTGAATTTGCCTTCCCCCAATTGGGTGATTTACACTTCTTTGTTGATACCAAGACATAATACATAGGGAGTGAAGGATGGAGATTCCCAAGCCATTCATAGAGTGCAGAAACTATATATTAGGAAAACAAGTAGTAGCATGGGAAACTTTTTCCCAAGATTCATTTTTTTTTTCAAAAATCAGTGATTGATGAACATTACTGATTCTTCTCAAGTTCTGGTTTAGGACATAATCCATTCATTTGAAATGAATGATCAAATGTGAGTAGTAGTAGTAGCATTACATTGGTGATTTTGTTGAAGATGAACCTTCAATAATCATAGAAAATAATACCAAATTCAATTGAGATTCCTCACTGGAAGAAGCTGCAAACATCCCATCTTTAATATTCCCTCACACATTTAAATCAAGGAAGATACAACTTGTTGGAACAATATGTCCAACCTTTCAATCAATGGATCAAGTTAAAGGGGGAAAAAAAGTACTGGAAGCTTTCCTTTCTTTAGTATGTTTGATTGTCTCTCTCTAAAACAGAGAATCCCAACCCCTAGGGTTACAGAAACTATGCAGAGTTATGAACACAACATAACATCATGCATATATGATCAATCATAGGCAATATGAATAATAGCAGAATATCATCCAAATGGAAATTTCAGCAGTCAAACTAGTACAAATTCCAATATATCTGATAAAATTGTTTCCCCTATTCTAATTCTTGCTTCAAGCTTGAAGAAACACTAAATCCCACTGAGAAATCAATGTCAAGCAATGATTTTTACAGTTCATATTTGCACCCCCCCAATCTGAATCCTAAAACTCTTCTAATTGCTTGAAACTGAAAACACTAAAACCGACCCCAGAAATCATTTTTGCAATTCAGAGTTTCAACCAATGAATTAACTAGAATATAAAAGTGCCACCTTTTCACGTTTCTTGCGAATTATCCTAAGATTCTGATGTCAGTCTTGGGATGGCATCAATCCCTTTAAAACAACACCTTCAAAATACCTCAGATCTTTGCAATCCTCCAAGAAGGGATGATTCAAGAGCTCCTCAGCTGTAGGCCTATCTTCAGGGTCTAATTCCAAGCACGAAGACACAAAATCTGTGAACAATTCTCTAGGCCGCGGTTTACACAGCATCTCGGCCTTATCCTCCTCTGCTTTGCCACTTCTTCCCACTTCTTTTTCTCCTGTAGATAATTCAAGCAGAGACTGCACATTTTTATCTAAAATGTCATCAAACGCATCCGTCATCTGATTGGGCGTTAGTTTTGGGGGAGAAACGGGACGTTGCATGCCGTACCAACAATCATCAAACATATCCAGCATCTGCTTGAGTGTCTTTTTGCTTTTCATTATCTCTGCTTCTTTCCCTGAGAGCATATCAAGAATCACGCCATCCAATTTAGGCAAGATATCTATCTCAGTCACGTAATCCTGCAAAACTTTCAAATCCTCACGAGACTGCACTTCTGGTAAAATATCCATAGAACAACTCCAATGCTGCAAGTCCCAAACCCCAGATATCAGAAGCAGGATAATACTCACTCTGGTCATTTGGGTCATAAATCTCTGGCGCACGAGCTTGATTACGAGACCAAAATGCGTTCTGTGCTGAAACTGGATAAGTATTTATCATTGTCCTCGTTAATGAATCAATAGGATTGTAATAGAAATTTGATCCCTCATAAGCTAATCCAATCCTCACAGGACTTCGGCTCACAAAGATTAGTCCTGCATTCACATTCTTATGACACAGTCCTTCTTCATGAAGATGAAAAAGACCCATTGCAGTTTCTCTCAGCGCAATAGGAACGCAATCTTCAGGCAACCCATTATTGAATCTTGTCCCCAAAATGTGTCTGAGGGATCCCTCTTCAAAAAGAGGCATTGAAACGCATAAAAAGTGTTTGGAAATGAAACGGTTCTTGATGCCAATGATGTTTTGGATCTCAACACCATTTTCTTGATTGCTCTCTGAAAAACTTCTCCCAGCTTCTTCGTCGAGTTTCTTGCTCCAATGGCTCAACATCAATGGCATATGAACTTCTTCTTGTTTACGTTTCTTGCTGCTATCTTCATCCAGCATTAGGGTCACCTTCAGAGCCACATCAATTTGACGATCAGCTTCATTTGATTTATACGCTGCCTTGTATACTTTAGTGCCTACTATATCTCCAATGCACTTCTCAACTTTGTAATGCCCCTTGGCATCATTAACGCCATTGGTGAAGAGGTCTTGTAACCAATCAATTTTTTCATCAGCGTCTTCAAGTTGATGATCATCTTGATCTTCTTCCTCCATAGGCCTATTTCCCCTTGCCTTTTCTAGCCTTTTTTCCATTTTTCTTGTTGATTCTTCTTCCTCCATTGGCCTCTTTCCCCTTGCCTTTTCTAGACTTTGCTCCATTTTTCTTGTTGATCTTTTCTTGAAAATTGTTGCTTGCTTAACCAAAGGTTTGATCCTTTCTTTTTCTTGAATAGAGCATGAAAAAGAAAGTAAATGATGTTCTGGAAATCGAGAGAAATCTTTGTGCTTAATACTGAACGAAATGAAGTTGTGAATGAATTGAGAAAAATATTGGGAGAAAACTTTCAAGAAACCTTTAAAGGCGGTTATATAACGACCTGTTATGAGGATATCATTTTGGGGGGGAAAAAAAGAAGTCCCCTTTGTAGAGAAACAATTAAAAATAAAAAATAAAAAGAAAGTTTTATTTAAGTTCCTTCACAAAATAAGTTCCTTTCTATGTTGTTTATTTAATTTTTTTTTTCCCTTCACAAAATTTTTTCTTTAATGTTAGGCAGAAACTCTGAACTGTAAAATATGCTTCCTAAATATACCAAAAAATTCATATCCAAATAGTGGTTTTCTTTCAATCACAAAAGGGCTAAAGATGCTTTAACATAGCTAGAATGATGAAGAAAATGCAAGTTAAAGCAGGGCAGAAGCTAAAAATATGTTCAAAATCAAGAACTTGTCAATAACCACTGTAACAGTAAAATATGTTCTAAATCATTGGCACAAGTTGTTGATGCCATAATTTTATGTATTGGCAACCTCTAAAATGTTTTTGACAAAAAGAATTTGGAAATGGGATGGCCTCTTTATCCATGAAAATGTTAACCAAACTAATTTACCTTTTAGTCAATTTTGATTTCTTTGTCATAAGAAGATAAACTTGCATGCCCAATTGCCCATTTAGCTTGTAAGCACAGTTTATACACATTTTTCTTCACGGATTCCTAATTAAAGCAACTTCTAATTATTGCAAATTATTTCAAGAGCATTGACAGGGAATGAGAATTTGTTTTTATGATTTTATCATCACTTAATAGATTAACATTAACTATGGAGATGCTCTAATTTTGGCTGTTCCAAACAATGAATATAACGTTGTTTCTGAGTTTATAATGAAAAATTTTGTTCTTTCATTTGCACAACATATCAGAAATCGATTCTACCAAAACAGCTCGAGAATTCAAACCTCTGTCAAAAGTTGACAAGAATCATCGAGAAACAGGAAACAACAGCTCTTACCATGACACATTTCACAAATAAATAACAGCTTATCATGCTACATTTCACAGAGTAATCGAAACAACACTCTACCTAGGTTTGCCAATTTATATTCCTCCTAAGCAATTCACCATTGATCTTTTCCAGAACATGGTTCAGAAAACAGTGAAAATAAGTTGTGGGGTTTTACTCAAGTCAAGTGTAGAGAAAACTAAGGGTATAATGCGAACAATCTCAAGGAGATGCATCTTAATAAATAAGGCACTCAAATATCAAGTACTAAAATGTCATGATGATAAAGGTACAAATAACCATTGCTAATCTTCATTCCTTATGCAAAGGAATTAACCATAATATATTAATACATCATGCTTCTAAGTAGACCAATGTCAAAACTCTCAAAGTTTTGCTAATACAATTAGCGATAAGCCAAGCAAATAGGTTGACAAACTCAACACGGATGATTCTTTCACTCGTAGATCCATGAATGAAGGCTGCTCTGCCACTCTGCAATGCCTTCTGGGAACCAGAGAGCAATTTCTTTCTTTGCACTCTCAACTGCATCACTTCCATGAATAACGTTCCTGAGATGACAAAGTATGCAGAACTTATTAAATACCACTTGAACTCATTAATCATTATTATAAACAATCTGCAAATGGATTTAGTAAATTAAATTCATGAATGGCACCTCCCAATTCCATAACAAGACTGTTTTCCCTCATTTTCAAAAAAATGCATCAATCTACAACTCTTCTTTGGTAGTACATACCAGAAGAAGACAAACTAGTCTCCTCTTAAGTAAATGGTACTTAAGATATTCAGCTTTTTAACCTAGCAAAACTGACCAATTCAAAGCTAAAGCAGCCTGAAGCTCTCTCCCTACAAATGAGGACAATCTCAGAGGGATTCCAAAGGCTATCTAAACCACCAAAACAACATCATCTCAGAGCTACAAGGTTCTTTCTTCCTCTGTAAAACAATAAATGTACTGTATACCATTCAGATCTTTTTCTCTCCCTTGGCCTAACAGCCTAATTGTCACTCTAGGTAAAGATGAAGGAGTTGTTATTTGTTCAATAAACATTAAATATGACTTGACACAAAATTTGATGCCAGTCACCCGAGATTTAAAAATCTTGCATGATTCAGAAGTTCAGCTACTGAAACCATCACTGGGAACCAAAGATATACAAAATGAAGCTTTACGACAAAACTTCTCTTTTTTCTATAGATGCAGCTTTATGACAAGACTATTCCAAACAATGGCTAACTGATACAGAACTAGACAGGAAAGACCAAACTCACCTGCCAATGTCGATGGCATAGTCACCACGGATTGTGCCAGGATCAGACTGAGCAGGGTTAGTTGCTCCAATAATCTTCCTGCCAGTTGTCACTACATTCTTACCCTCCCAAACCATAGCAACAACAGCTCCAGATATGATATAGTCCACCAATCCAGAAAAGAAGGGCTTTGCAGACAAGTCAGCATAGTGCTTCTCAGCAAAAGGACGATCCACAGTAAGGAGCTTCAAACCTTTACCCAAACAAAATAACCAATTAAAAATAAAAGTTACAGCTTCAAATTTAAAACAACAACTTATTAAACTTGAAAAAAGTATACACTTAAGGCAAAACTCTCAATAACTATTAGTATTAGCATTTAAAGTTACAAAAATGACAGACGAAAACATCAGACCAACTTCACATCATACATGTTTACCACTACAAAATAACATCATAATCACAAACGGGTAAGGAGTTGAATGACTTGTCATCATTCCCATTATAGTATTTATTTCCTTTAACAATCAAGTATAAGCACAAATCCTATGCGTCCTTAAATGCAAGAAGTTCAAAAATATCAGATCATAGGGAGCTCTTAAACTAAAAGGAGTTCAACAAAAGCCAAAATTGAAAAAGGATTTACCTTTCAAAGTGAACCCTTTCTTCTCAAATCTGCTAATAATCTCACCAATCTGAAACCATGGCATATAAATAATTAAAAGAACATCAAAATTCTGAACAATATCTTCTTACCAAACAATCGTACAGACTGCATAAATAAACACAAGATCGATAATAATTTTCACGAATTACACAAAACCCAAATCCCAGAAATTTTAAAAAGCTCATTTTGACTCCAGCATACAGTAAAGATGCAAGCTTTCTCGTTTGGTAAAGTGCAAAAGACGAACAAATCTTTTCTTGAATTTTAAACCCTTTATTTTTCAGCAGTTAAAACACAACCTTACATCAAAATCCCACCAAAATTCACATGCAGCAAAAGCAAAATACTTCACTAGTTCATTCAGCTTTAGAAAAAAAAAATTCTAAGCTACAGAAAATGATATTAGAACTTAAATATATAATACAAGAAAACAAACAGTAAAACGATAAAGAAACATGGAAACGAACAGAAGAAAACTAACCAGGCCCCTTTGGACACCATCAGGCTTAATCATGATGAATGTCTGCTCCATTTTAATTTTCTTTAAAAAAAAAATTTCAACAGTATTTTTTTCGAGCTTCAAACAAGAAAACAGCAGAGTGGACAACGTAGAGAAGAGTAAGAGAAGTATATATACGAGTGGATGTTGTGGTGCTTAGACCAAAACCCTACTGCCACACTCGAATATTCCCGGTTGCAACTGCGATAGTTTTTCCAATTTTTAGTTAATTGTTATTAGATCCTTCGGAATATGCAAAATGTTTAATCAAGCCTACATAAAAATCTTGGCACTTTAAGATTCTATGTCTAAAATTATCATGTCTTATCTTGTCTTATCAATTGTCTTAAATTAAAACAACGCCGTAAAGTTCATTTATATCTTGGTTAGAGTGTAATAATTATAAAGTGATTTCAATGATATTTATAGTTTTAGTGATAATAAGACAGGATAATATTGGACAAAGTATCTGATCTCCTTTATATAGTAGGAAATTATGAGTTGTGTGTGATTTGTTCCCACAAAAGTATTGACTAGCAATGATTCATATATTGACTCAATTAACAATTCTATATATTTAACCTCCAAATAGTAAAATTTATGGTTTTTTGAGGGTTCATTAGGCAATTTTTATTATTTTAGAAAACCAATTTCATTTAATTGTTTTTTTGTTTTCTTGGTATGTTTGAAAAAAAAAAAAGAGAGAGAGAGAGAAGGAATTATTGAACCCTTAAAAGGTAGAAAAACAAAAGAGAAACAGCCCATATGGCTATAAGATGCTAATTGTATGATAGTACCTAAAAGGTCTAAAACATCAAAACCAAAACAATGGTCTTAAACGTGTTGGGGTCCCCCACAAAATCATTCCACAACTATTAGCCCATAGTAAGCTATAGCTTTATGTGTGTGTATGAAATTCCTAACCTACCAAACCATTGAAAGAAAGTTTCACGATGAGCAAACATTATATGGTCCTTAATTTTTTTTAACACTTACACACACTTACATCCTATCATGCATATCCCAAATCTCGAATTTTAGACTTGTAAGTTGGGAGAGATCTAAGTTATTCTTTTCACACCAACTCACCCAACACGGGTTGGTTAAATTTACAACAACAATAACAACAATTGTTAAGTCTTTATCATATTAAGTGAATTTAATTATATAAATCACATTTCATTTCGATCTAACCTCATTTGTGGGAAGCTTTTTAACATTTACATGATTTTTAATGTGATCCATGTCATAGAATTTGACAAAATTTTACACTGAGTATCAAATTATTGCACACCTCTGCCTTTTTTTTCAAGTACGTGACTAGCTATTTATAAACAAACAAGCAGTTTATGGTAGGTTAAGTTTATAATTAAAAAAAAATTAGGCAATTTTGAAATTCATATAATACTAACGTTTTAATTGGTAATTAATTACTACTCGGGCCCAAAGATGATGATTAGTCTAATTGGGCAGGTAGCTAAGGAAGTTAAGGCCGGTGTTCATTGGACAATTTGAACTTAAGAAGCCCAAGAATTTGCTAAAGGCCGCAAGTCTTTTGATTTTCATTCTTACTTCTCTAGGCCTAAACCCAATCGATCCTACAGTCTCCGGCCCACAGTCCTAGTATGTTTATAGAAGTCTATGTCACCATAAGAAATAAATAAAATAAAAAAAATTTGCTATATAATATAATTTTCATTTCATTTTCTTACAAAAAGTTTTTTCCTTTTATTTTATTATTTTCCCATAAAAAAGTATCAATATGTAATAGGATCACGTAGAGAAAAAAAAATGGTAAATAATAATGTGTACGAATTCTTTTATGTGATATTGTAACTCTAACGTTATTGTTAATAAATGAGTAAATTAGCCCATAAAAAAAAAGTTGTACTCTCCATTGTTTTTTTTTTGTTTTTTTGCCACCATAGACAAAGCAATATGTAATAGGATCACTAAAGAAGTCCCTTTGAAAAATAAAAAGGGACATTTTAAATAAATAAAACCTATAAAACAGTGAGTTTAACTTCACTTATACACACAGTAGAATGGCTTTAAACTTTTCCAATGTAAGTTTTGATCCCACTAGTATTGATGTCAATTTTTGTTAATAAAGAATAAATAGTTATAATTTCATTACAAAAAGTGGTCGTGAAAGTAAAGAGAAGTCAATTTCTCTTCTTTAATTAAGCTAAAAAAGAATTGAATTCTTATAAACTATATATTTTCTGTGAATTAATACTCCAAATTTTATTGATTAAGTTAAAGATTATAAACATTTCAGAAAATGAAATGTTTAGAATACATGTCAAAAGAAAACAAAGTGATGAAATATTTGTAAAAATTACAGCATGCCTTAATCCCTATTCTATTTTGAAAACAAAAACTTCTCCATGTTAACCCTAAAAGAATTGACTTAATAATTTGTCAAATCCATCAAGAATTGGTAGGTAATAATATAATAACTAAAAAAAAAACCAAAAGTGAAATTGGTCCTCAAATTCTCTTAAGTAATACCTTGAGATTTGACTCAAAATCAGATTGAAATATTAAAAAAAAAAAAAGAAAACAATATTGATAAAAGAGTAGTTGAAGGAATGGCAAGTTTTACCAGTAGAAGTTAACATTCCCTACACAAACTTAAAAATTTCAAACTAAATAGTCCAATTGCCAAACAAATCGCACTAAAAAATGAACAAAAGGGACAAGCAAAAGCAGAAGTGAGACAAAGTGAGGCCTACCAAATATCCGATGCCACACTCTTTCATCATGAAATTTCAATTACTTTTGACGCTGATTGAAATATGCCATTATGGTTGCATGGAATTCAGCAATATATATACTTACATTGCCCTCTCTTCTTTCATCTCTCTCTCTCTCCCCTTTTCATTGCTTCAAGTTGTAATCTCTAGTGAAAGGGTTATTTATTGCTTCTTTGAATGTTCAATGCGAAATCATTAGTTTGTCGGATCCGTAGGTAAATTTCTTTTTCTTATACAGTTTGTATATATTATGCTTATGAGCTCTCAAATGCTGTTTGATGGTTCCATTTTTTAATTATACCTACAATCTTTCTCTTTTTGTTTTTTATTTTTTCTCAATTTTCTTGGGATTTTTTCCCCTCTTGATGCATGGGATATTTTACCTTCTGTTTTTTAATCCCTTTTAGTGTTTGTAAATTTTAACTCTAACCTCACAATCAAACATGCATGCGAGGGATGTAATGAACATTTTACGAATTCTACTCCCAGATGAATCTTCCCTATTAATTTCTTTTTCAATTTTTATAATATTTTATATAAATGTGTCACACACTTTTTTCATTAAAAATGTAAACAAATAATGATTATCAATAAAATCAATAAAAAAAAAGTAAGCGGTGCATATTATTACAGAAAGTAAAGCATGGATAAGTGTCAGAAAACATCCGAAAGTGATTATACTCACACTTCTTGGTTCAATGTTTTGTTCATGTTTGATGTTTGAAATAAGTTTACAATGTCAATGATTGATTCTCATCGATGTTCTAAATATTAATGTGGCAATAAGGCCCTATATATCTTGTCCAAAAACACACGAGTGATCGAAGTGAGATACACATGTACATAGTATAGCATTTGATAATATTCTAAAATGATTGAAGAATTTTTCAACACGAAGATGAATAGGTGAATTATATAGGGTACAAAGTTAAAGATGTGTTTGACACAAATCTCCTCCATCTCCCCCCCCCCCCCCCCCCCCCCCCCCCAAACCCCTCAAAAAATAAAAAATTCAATAATCCGTGATTAGAACACTGTTTGAGCAGTCTGACATACAGTTTTAATTGGCAATGAAATAATGAATAAAGAACACACCAAAGACTCCATCAAATTGGAAAGTGCATCGTTTGAACTTTGAAATGAGCCCATACAGCTCGGTTTGATCACAAGAAAACTGGTCAACAAGGAAGTGCATCTGCATTCTGCAGGTTGCAGCTGCTGCGGCATGATTGGTGTCACGGTGCGAAAAACATGTATGCATGCGCTTATCCATGTTCTTAATTTTTGATTTCCTGTTATTCAAAGAAGACAGAGAAGTAAAGAAAATGTGCAGCAGCCGCACGCATTAATGCTCACACTTGCATATACTATATATTTTAAACGATGAAAAAGTTTCCATCATTGATGCTCAAAACATGTTAATTAATCATATCTCAGTATTATACAGGTTATATCCCAGAATGATCTGCCTGAATATATTTGAGTATGGCTAAGAACGAACACGAATGTTCACGAATAAGCTCGGGATCGGCTCGATTAAAGCTCGCTTCGTGCTCGTTTATTTAATAAATAAACGAACACGAACAAGATTTTAGGCTCGATTAATAAATGAACAATAAATGAACACATCGGTAAAAGCTCGTTTATGTTCATGAACAGCTCGTTAAAAAGCTCGTTTATAGCTCGATTAAAGCTCGTTAAAAGCTCGATTAAAATATTAATTATATAATATATATTGTACTTATATACTAAATATTAGAAATAATTATATTTTTATATATATCTATTAAGTCACAAATCACAATATACGAGTGTTTGAATTGTTATAATAAGCAAATATTTTATAGGCGTTTGAATTGATGTATTTATTTGAGTGAAAATTTATGTTAAAAATTATACAATATAAAAAAGTTATTGTTTTTGTGAGAATTTTGAATTATTTAGTTGGTGTTGTTTCTTTGAACAATGTATGTTGTAATTTATTTTATTACATTTGAATATAACTAATAGATTGTGTTAACTATTATCAAAATATTTGATAAATTATTGTATCGTGATTGAATAATCTTATTTGTGCAAAAAAAAAAAGTGATAAAAAAACAGAAAAAAATAAAAAAAAAAGTAATCGAGCTCGAGCTCGAATAAAGGCTAAACGAGCCGATCCCGAGACGAGCTCGAGCTCGAAATTTTGTACTCGAGCTCGAGCCTGAAGAAAATTAAACGAGCCGAGCTCTCGGGCTCGGCTCGGCTCGATATCAGCCCTATATATGAGTAACATGCATGTTCGTCTTAATTACAAGCTCATAACT
Source organism: Ophiorrhiza pumila (assembly GCA_016586305.1). Taxonomy (NCBI): domain Eukaryota; kingdom Viridiplantae; phylum Streptophyta; class Magnoliopsida; order Gentianales; family Rubiaceae; genus Ophiorrhiza; species Ophiorrhiza pumila. The sequence goes on from BLIW01000002.1 coordinate 4,498,709, forward strand.
AATAATAAGTTAAATTTTAGGCAAAAAATTTATTTGATGACTTATATGCTTTGAATCTGAAACTATTCTGTACTAATTAAAACTACGTTGTAGGGTTCACTAATGTCTTGGTTATGGTCTAATAATTTTTAGGGTAAAATACACTAAACCCCTTTATAATATTGCTCCGTTCCGCATTCACCCCTTGTTGTTTTAATTACAACAATTAAAACCCTTAATTTTCTAATTTAAAACTAATTAATCTAATATATTAATTGCCGTCAATTATTAAACGGAATTGAACACCCTATTTTAATGTAAGATAATAAAATGACAAAATTAACCTTAAAATAAAAAATTATGAACTCAACATAAATAAATAACTCAAATATCAGTTTGAAAAGTAGTGTGAAAAAAAATTATAATGTACTGTTACACTAACACATCCAATCTAACCAAATCTTAATAAAAGTTAAAAAACAAAACATCACAAATAATCTTTGAAATCACATTTTTAAATGCCTAGCAACAATCTATATAATCAAGAAAGGCAATATTTTCAGGATTAAAAAAAATAGAAAAAATAAAAACAAATATCAAACGCATTAGTTTAAAAAAATTACAACAAAAGCACAATTCAATTATTAAACTTCATCTAAGATTAAAAAATTAAAAAATTGCAAAATTAAACTGATGTAAATATTTATTCTTCAGAACTTAAAAGTACCTTGATCTTTGCACTTGAAATAATACTTTGTATTTAAAAAAATCAAATTCCTACGAAAAAGAGACAATAAATTTAATAATTTTGTAAAAAAAAAAAAAGAGATGACCATTGCAGAGATGTAGCATATATTTTTCATTACTAGCCAATCAATTCCATCTCTATTTTTTTAGGGTTAATTGGATAAGTATATATTGAACAATTCTATCCCACCTTTTTAGGAGTTAATTGGGTATTATAGGTATTTAGCCATGTTGAAATGAGATATTCATTAACTATTTTAACGTCATTATTAATTTTTTTAGTTTTAAAAAGTTAAAGAGGTTAACTGTTGTAATTAAAATTATAAGGGGTAAATGTGGAACGGAACAATAATATAAGGGGGTTTAGTGTATTTTTCCCTAATTTTTAAGTAATTTTAATGATATTTATGCATTTAGTCCCTACTTTTAAATGAAACTACGTAGTTTTAAACGTTTGGAAAATTTTTGTACAGAGGATCTGAACTCTGTGATTTAATAGTTTAAGATCAGCTTGAAGTACTGATATAAATCCTCAACAAAAAATGATAGACTAGTCGAACGTTAACATATATATATACTCCATTGATCTCTTGCATGTCCTGAAGAAAAGTAAATACAGTAAGGAAAAAGCTTCCACGATCCTGTTTCCTACTCCAAGATCATTTTCATTCATATATAGCCCAGTAGTAAAAGCACAGAATTAAGTACAAAGCCAATGAAAGAAATTGAAGCTACGTTGCTACCAATCTCTACTCTTGATGGTTTTTTTGATTTCTTTCTCTCTAGAAGTGGGAAAAAATTAAAAAATTTCATCATCAGCATATACATGATACCCCAAATTAAAGGGTATATGTTAGATTAATTTTTATTATAAGTTGTTTGTTTATGGAATGAGATCTACAGCCAATGTTCAATGCAGTACTGAAAGCAAAAGAAACAAATTAATTGACAATTAATGTTTACGCATGCAAGGATAATTTTCATTATTTTTAGTTTTTGACATGCGATGAACAATTAATGCGAAGTAATTAATCTCCATTTTTAGTTGTGTTTTAATTGAACAAACCACACAAATTCATGATTCATTCTGCAGCTTTGTGTATAGACGTCAACATTTGTCTCACAGCCGTACTCTCGTTATTATATGGTTTTATATTTGTGATAATATTTTTAAAGTGTATTATAATAGTTCCTCCAATTAGCATGTTTTTGTAATAATCTTTTTAGAGTTTTATTCTAAATTCACAAACTATAGTTGTCTTGGTAGCCAACTCCTTCGATGGGACTTGGCTTGATAGAGAATATATTTAGTACTTTAAGAATATATATTGTGAATAATGAAATTGCCAAGTTATTTAGGGTAAAGGTACTAATAGGAGATTCATTTCTTCATTTTTATTTATTTATTTATTTTGCGTTTTTAGGTAAATGTCCTTAACTATAAGTTACATATTATTTAAGTAAATGATCTCAATGCATGATTCCTCAACTTGAAGATAACTTATATTTTGTTTTGGCCTTCAATTTTGGAAAAGTTATTTTTTTATCAATCAATTTAGATTTTGTCATCTAATTAAATGGTTCTTAACATATTTTTTATCCATTAAACAAGCAACGTCATATATCAAATGATAATATTTATCATTCAAAATAATATTATTTTTTAGCACATCACTAACTATCTTAGTTGTCAAATAAATGAAAAATAAGTTGAGAATCATTTGTATAACAAAATCTAAATTAATTGTATGAGCAAAATGTAACTTTTTTAATATTATAAGTTAAAACAAAACTTACTGTCAAATTGGAATCATTTATTATTATGGGTAAATTACAAAATATCTCCTTGTGGTTAGTCGATATTTTAAGTTACCTCCCTGACATGGTAAAACCTATACTAAGCCTCATCGTGCTTTGGGTTTTTTTGAAAAGTTGATGGAAATGAGCAAATGTGACGGAGTTAGCATAAAAAGACAATATACCCCTCTTCTTCATCCCTTCCCACTTTGACTCACTCAAGAACAATGTGGTCATTGATCCAGTCCCAAGAACAATCTCACCGACACATCATTATCATCATCCAAAAACATGCTCAAAACCTCTCTCTGAATTCCGGCCAAATGCTTCAAAAGAAAAGCATTAACCAAAGCATAAGCGACCAGCAACAATTCCCAAACAACTGGCCTATTGAGGGTCCAAATCATTCAGACTTTCAAAAGAGTAAATGCACATAGACTTTCAATCTGTAATTTAGAGCTTCTAAGGATCAAGGACGCCATTATCTTAACGGGAGCAACGACCTTAATGGGAGCCTAAGAGATTGCTATGTCTCAGCTCCATCTTTCTGCTCCGCCGTGGATGTTCGGGCCTGGTGTCTTCCGTCGCCGGAGCTCAGCAGCTTTGTCCCAACAAGCTCAGATCCACGACTGTCATCATCGATTTGAGGGAACCTCAGATCCTAGCCCTCAGATCTCACTACCTCAAGCTCATATAAGACCTCAAAAAATAGCATATTTTCGATTCTGCCATGAATATTTTGCTGTCTCTCAGCTCCACTCTCCTCCGCCGTGGATGATTCAGCCAGGTATCTTTCACCGCTGGCGCTCAGCAGCTTCGATCCAACAAGCCCAGATCCACGGATGTTAGAGCTCATCCTTCCCGACGGCTTACACTTAAGCGGTTTGAAAGCGGCGGCCAATCGTTGTTGTGACTAAGCCTATCCTGAACTTTCACATTTGAAGCTTCGAAGCCGTGAACTCACTGATATTGAATTGTGGAATTTTCCCCAAAATTCAGAGTTAATGTCCGGCACAACAAAGCCCACTGTTCTGATGAAATGTTTATTGGGTAAATAATATGTTGATTTTGACAATGGAGGTTGTTACTGCTGCTTCTAAAAACTACACATTTTCATAGATTTCTTGCATTCGTTTGTTGAGGGTGCGTACTTTTGATGTGTGGCTCTACTATTTTGGAAATACACCCTGAATTTGGACATTTGCTTGGTTTGAGACAGTGATGAATTTGGACATTTGCTTGAAAAAAAAAAATTCTGAGATTGGGACTGAGGGATTCAATGAATTGAATTTTGGTGATCATGAGCACGATGAGTACAATCACGCCACTGAGTATGAGATGTTGTTTGGGCAATTCCCAGAGAGTGAAAATAGCATGATAAAAATGGAAGATGAAATTACTTTTGATATTAGGGTTATATTTGTCTTTTCAGTATCACTTTTTAATTAAAAATAAAATTTTAATTGTGATAAGCTACAAACTCCGTCAAGTCATTCAAAATTCTGTTACTTTTCAAAAAAACCCAAAGCATGAGAAGGCGTAGTATAGATTTTACTATGTCAGGGAGGTAACTTAAAATATCGCCTAACCACATGGAGTTATTTTGTAATTTACCCTATTATTATTTGTATGTAAAGAAGCTCTACATTTATCCATTTATCAATATTAATATATTTAGATTCAGCCATAGCATGCAAAATATTTGTTTATATATATGATGCATTGTTTATTTATTATAAGTAATGTACTAGTAGTAGTGTAGTATATTTGTAGGTACACGAGGGCCTAAAGGATTATTGCAAAATGTCAGAGTCTCAGAGAGAAAGATATTCTGATATAGATACTTGAAGCTACAAAGTAGTCCAACTTTCTGCGCATCCTTTAGTCTCCATTATTCCTTTCACTTTTGGTACCAAATCTTCAAAAAAACCGAAAGGGAGATTTCTTTGACAGTTAATTTGCCGTATTCATTTTATAAAGAATTTTGACTCCATTTTACAAATTACTTAAAAAGGAGAGAAGTGTTCAAGTGTACAATCACGTATATGCAATTATGCATCAAGTATATATTTTCCTATGTCAAGATATACCAAAGGAAAAAATCCTGGCAATTGTAAGAGTGAAGGAATCAATCAATGCATCATGGCGTAAATTTTCATAGAATTTTGGACATGAAAATCATATATTGTCCATGCTTTCTTTAATTTTCTTCAAGTTCATAGAGAAAGCACTAATGGTCTTCAATGCAAGGAGTCCAGAACTATATATATGCGGTCCTAGTAGGACACAACCCCACTACTATTTTTCTTATATAAATGGTTGAAAAATTTTGCATGTTTATAACTTGATATATATATAGTCAGATGGGATCATTTCTGAATTTACACACATATATATTAACCATGTACGAATTCGGAGACATTATTCATTCTATGTCTTGCATGTTCGATCACTTCAAAAGAATATTGTTTGGAATTAATGGTTTTGGTAGCCGCCCCCTATTTAAATAGTTTGTGTTTTAGCCTAAAAACTGCGATGCATATATGTTGTACATGATCAAGAAACTGAGTAACATTGAGAGTATATATGCCTGATGGGTTAAATCTAAAACAGTAATATATACAGAAGAGGGGGAAATTTGCCTTGCCAGGCCAGTTGCCCAGTTGCCCCCCCTGGAAAAGTGGGGGAATTGTGTGATTTACACTAGGGTAGGAATGTATGTAGTTTTTGTGCTTATTTTTAGCTAAATAGTTATGATGTTGTTGGGGGAATGCTTGAAATGGAAAGACGAAAAAACAGGATAAAACTTAATCAATATAGATAATGGTGTCAAATTTGTTGCTGCTGGAGATGTTGATCAGAGGGTCTTTTCATGGAGAAAGGAAGAAAGGGGAAAGAGAGAAGAAGGGGCAGAAGACAACTGTGGATGAAATAACAAGTGATGGAGATGAGATGTTTAATTGAGTGGAAGGCCGAGAAAGATGGCAAAGGGAAATGTGGGAGTTATGATAGTTTTTTCTTCTTTTTGCAGGGAAGCTAAGGGTGGTCTCTGAGTAGACAAATGCCATCTATTGGAATTAGATTTGGCTTGATTTTTTTTTAGGGTTATGATGATTTTTTTTGCCATCCCTTTTCAATTTTGCATTGACATTGAGACATGGATGGAAATTTTGATGGACCCCAAGTACTCATTTCTTTCTAAGAATTTTAACATTATTGGATCATTGTTTTTGTTTGTTTGTTTTCTCTTGCTTTAACACACAGCTATGTACTCCTCCTTATAACAATTTGCATTGCAAGCATTGCTTAATTGGATTCACGCAAATACTTTATGCTAAAAAAAAAATGCTGCAATTAAAAACCATTTTTGGCTGCACAAACTAATTAGGGTTGAACATTTACTAGTTTTGGATAATCTTTATGTCTCTTTCCCTAATTTTGTCGTTTTGTTAATTGAAGAGGATTTAAAACGTACACAATTGATGATGAATTTAATTTTCAGTTTAATCCTTGATGTTATTGTTCATTAATTTTGTTGTTGATGACCATGTAGAGATCAGTTGAGCGGAGTTGTGAAGGAAAACTATTTTTGATAGGGAATGAAGCAGTCATGAATAGAGAATTTGCCAAGTTGAGCATACATAGCAATCAACTTAATTATACACTTTAAACTTTTTGGTTCAACTATTAATCAATCAATGTGCTTTTGATTATGCATGCATATATTTCATCACTTCTTCAATTTTTTTTTTTCATTATCATTATCATTCTTTGTCTTGTAGCTTTTCGACATGATGATATTAGCATATACTAGTATATAATACCATTAATATTTTCTCTATAAAATTTCTCTCTTATGTGTTCTACAATATGCTGATTATAATGTGATGTTTACGAATATAACTATTTGGGTTGTTGTTGAACAAAACTAAATTATACCTTAATTAAATACATAAACAGTCTTGTGATTCCGATTCATATATAAGACGTGGTTCATGTATGAAGCGGACAATTAATAGTTGTTGAAATTATAATTTTAATTTTCAATCACTTTTATAGCACGTTAAAATCGCAATCAACTCACTGTTGTATATGTGAATCCGTTTCACCAAAAATAAGCTGAATTAAATATAGGTTGTAAATACAAACACGACAAATCCATGAAGATTAATCATGTATTCTTCTTGATATGATTAGCTTCGCATCATTCGTGTTATTACGTATTTGAAAACATTGGTTTGACCATTGATAAAGTCAAATTACCATGATACTAAGTATTCAATTTAAGTTTGGAAAGTAAAACGTGAGACACGAATTTTAACAATCATGGAGCCGAATTAAGGCACAAATTAATACAATTTTAGTCATCAATCTGAAAATCATAATAATACTAATAGAGGAGCATTGCGCGCTCGATGTTGAAAATTGATGAATTGCAAGGCTCTTGCCAAATCTCCCACTACATTGATCAAATGTTTTTTTTCTAAATAATTACAAAATAAAATTAAAGGATGGAAAGAAGAATAAAAATCCATTGAATTAACCTCCTTAATTCATGTCAGATAATTGGACACTTCGTAAAATATAAAAATCAAACAGGCAAATAGTCAAGTTACAATCAAACCCTTCAATAATACTTTAAATTAATACAAAAATCCCAGCTAGATATGCTCTAACTTCTTATGGTTTACAAATAATTCAAAATTCAAATAGTTTATGTGAAGTGAATTTATATATGTATGGCTAATAATCGAGATTTAAAATCGAAACAAAATTAGAATTACGATTTCAATTGGGATTTATTGTATATTTTATATATAAATAATTATTTTATATATAAATCAGTTTCACAAGAATTTTTGTGTTCAAAATTAAATGCACATATAAAGTCTACCAAACTTAAATGGATAATACAAAAACCGTGTATGAATCTCTAGTTTTCTTGGTCTTACCTTTTAATTTAATTGTCAAATTAACCTTCGTTGACATCTTAATTAATTTGTTGGACAAAAAATATTTTTCCCAATGATTAATATTGTTGCATATTAGTAATTGTCCTCAAATTTCTAAACTAATTATGCACCTAAATATATAACATCAAATTAAGAGAAAAGAAGAAAACTAAATAAATAATTAATTCCTACAAATTTTCAACAAGAAACTCAACCAAAATAGTGTAAATCTTATTGTATATATCATAAAGAATACATACATTTATATATAGTTAAATATTTATTTACCATTTATTAATTAAAGGCTAGAAATAATGCAAAAATAGTTGTAGATAATACTTTTTTTCTGGTGAATGGTCACCATAATGTTTGTATCTTTCTTATGTCACAATCACAAATAGGCAGAGTATATATATATATGATATGATATGAAGCAAAGACAATGGTGGGAGATGAGAGATGAGAGATGAGAATTGGAGAAAACTGAAAAGGGTTTTTGTATTTGCAGTCGAGGGCGAAGAACTTCTCACTTTACACTGTACCTGCGCAATAGTGTCCTCGTTATTCTCGCGACAACCTTAAGATGATGAGAAGGAATAATTTCATTCATTCCATTATATTCCATCATCCACCGTTTACTTGTTGACCCCAATGTAAGTACAAGCCACAAAAACCCAGCACCATCACTGATCACTCCCCTCTCCATGTTCAACTGTTCAAGCACAATCACAACAAGCAAATTAAGGATAAATTAAGCCTTGAAGAGCTAGCTAGCGAGCGAGCGAACACAACGCCCCCACTCTCCCCACCCCACACGTGTTGTACGACAAACATGCAACAACTGCTATACACCCACTAAGAAGCACAAGTAGAGAGGAAAGAAAGAATTTCAACAATTTTCTCAGTGCTCCATCATCATCTTCTTTGAATTTGCTTGGAATTAATAATAATAATATTATTAATGGAAGGAGAAACATCTTCAGGGTTGCCTAATATTAATTATGAGCTTCAAGTTTCCTTCACTTGTGCTGCTGTTCCTCATCCTCATCAGCATGCTATTCCTGAGATGGGTTTTGTACAGTTTGAAGATCATCATCATCAGGTTTTGAGCTTCTTAGCCCCTTCATCCCAATCTTCACAGATGTCTCAGCCTCTTGATCATCACGGAGCTCATGACAACAACCGTAATACTAGTAGTAGCACCACCAATAATCATAATGGTTCTTTAGGGTTCAGCCATAATGAACTTGTAATTACCAGTACTAGACCTTCGTGGAACAACGACCAGGTTGGTAGTTCAGTTCATTGTTATAAGTTGGATTAAAGATCTCAAATGTTCTTAAATTTGTTGTACATATATAGTTTATCTGCTCATTGGTTTCCTTTTCGTATACTTTTCTGGGCTTAGTTCTTGATCTGTGTTTGTAGGTTGGTTCGCTGGATCCCAAGGTTGTTAATGACCAAAATTGCACTGGTAATAATGCCAACGATGGTAACAACGCATGGTATCATATCCCTCTTCTATTTGCCTTGCTTTTCCTTTCTGTTTTTTTGTTTTCGTGAGGCCTTTTAGAACTCTTCCCAGTTAAAACAGCAATAGTGATGGATGATGCCCTAGATAGTTGTCATCTTTCTTATGGCCTAACATACATCATACATGAGAGGACGGCCCTAGCCATACATGGATCCGAAGGGCAAAAGGGTTTTCCTTGCTTGTTTTTTGGGGTGTGGAAAACGGATTTTCAGAGGATTGGTTAAAAAGCATGCCTTTCTCTCATTGTGCAACTTACCTAGAGAAGGTTCTTTAATGCCTTCATTAGAATCTAGGAAGATCTTGCCAAATATAGTAGAGATTCACTCCACAAATACACAAGTTTTCAAATTCCAAAACATAAATGATTATTGCACACTGCACAAACATTTCCCTATCCCACTCTAGCTCTCCTCATCCTTTTTTCCCTTTTCCTTCTCTCACTCTACACCCAAACCCCATGTGACTTTGTGTACATTTCCAAAGTAAGAGTACAGAAATGATAACCACGGCCACATTCCCCCATCAGTCAGGACTCATGATTTCAGTTTTTGGCGTCTTGTTGTTTGTTTGATGCAATCCTATTGTAGTCGTCACAGACGAAAGGATATAGCTAGTTAGCTCCATCGTCAGTACTAATGAGAAATGAAAGTTAATTTGAATTCTTATCAACATGGCAGGTGGAGGAGTTCTTCGAGCTCAGAGAAAGGAAAGGTGAAGGTGAGGAGAAAGCTAAGGGAGCCAAGATTCTGTTTTCAGACACGTAGCGATGTGGATGTGCTTGATGATGGTTATAAATGGAGGAAATATGGACAAAAAGTTGTCAAGAACAGCCTTCATCCAAGGTTGGTACTAATGTCTGCCTAGCTAGCCATTTTACACCACTAAGCTTTCCATGGTTGATCCAATACATTACTGGAATCTTTATAGAATCCACCAAATTTCGTTGTTGCACCATGACATGCATACCCTTTGTAGTGGAGAATCTCTCTATTATTATCAATTTGTTCAGAGATTATAATTTCGGATACATAAAACTTTTGTGTCGGTGTTTGATTACTTGATTGTCTGATCCAATATATATAGTAGAAAAGAAACTTTTATATATATATATATATATATATATTTTTGTATGATTCACAATTATTATTGCTTCTAGTGGTACCAGAAGTGGGGAAGAATGTTGATATAGGACACTGTTTCATGTCCTCCTCTCACAATCTGACAGATTTATTTTCATTTTTATTTTAATCAAGATATTTTTTTATCGTTCCATATCTCTGTGTATTATTCATCAGACACTAAATTTGCTATAGAATATTCTTTGATTTGGTTATATTTCTAGAGCTATTATCCATTGTTCAAGCTTTCATTCGTAGTTTTTGTTGCTTTTTTTCCTCGAATGGCAACTCTTTTAGCGTGTCATTTGGTGCCTTCTTTGGTTGCTCCTCATCATTGATATTCTAACTTAGAAGCTAGAAAAACCAAAGTTTTTCCATTGTAAGTCAGCTGGGGTATGCCATTTTAAGGTAAAAAAATGAATAACACTTTTGCATATTGATCGATCATCTATCTAATCTGAAGCCTCCTCCACATGAGGCCAACGAAAAAAAAAACAAAAGGGAGTGGTTTGGGGGAGGTTGATGGGGAAATAGGCAGCTGGCCGGGGAACTTGATAGAGTATAGGTGTCTTCTAAAGAATCCAAAAGGGAAGTTTCCTGCTGGCATATTCATTCACATTATTCAAGATCATCAATCTTTAACATTCTTGATTCCTCATGAAAAATACTGAATTGCTAGGCTGGGAAACTGGGATAGAAGGGTGCAAAGCTTCTTCAAAAGAAGCCGAAAGGGAAGATTTTCCTGCTGGCACACTCATCCAAATTGTTGAAGATCATCAATCTTCAACATTCTTGATTCCTGGCATGAGAAGTAATGGAGTAAGTTGAGATAAATGCTGTTGGCTGGGGTTCTTGGAACATCACTTGTAGTTTCTTGGATATATTTGTTAGTGCACTGGAACTTGATATTGGAAACCTCTCATTTTGTGAGCTTTGGAATAGAATCCCAAACTGACTTGGACTTCGAACTTTTATAAATTATGTAAAGCTTATATTTCATTGGTTTCATCAAGTAAATTAGGGTATTTTGTTCAGTTCAATGTCATAATAATAATATTTGAAGATGTAATTGAAAGTAGAATTGGTCCATACAACTCTAACCGATAAAATTAACTTTTTTTTTTAATTATTATTATTACTATTTTCTAATCTCTGAGTTTGTTCATATAATATTCCAATCTCGAAACCTGTGCAACTCTCAACTAGAGAATGGTGTTGTGAGAAAAGGACTTCATATTAGGTTCATGGTATTTCAATGACTTTTTAATTAAACTCAAAGAAGGACTACTTTCTCTTCATTCTTTGGTTATATACTGTGCTTGTGACAGACTTTGAACTCCAGCCCATGAAAATTTTACTTCAAATGTAATATTAGCAGTCAAAATTAATGTAATAGATTTCTTTACAAATGGTTAAACGTCAATGGAAGAATTACATCAAATTGTGACAGTGGCTTAAAAAGTTTAATTACATTGAAACATTTGTATTGCTAGGAGAAAATACATGCGATTTGCCTGTACATTTCTATTCGTGTTTATAAGATAAATGTAGCTTTAAAATAGAAATTGTCATGCGACAATCACTTGTAATCTATGGATTGAGTACACCTTTGATGATCTATATATGTTCTTTTGATAGTTCTACATAATAATGGTTATTTCAACAGTTGGAGCTTGCTGCCCAAAAGGCCAAAACTTCATTTAATTTCTTACTTGCAAATCTTGGAAAAGGATAGGTAGAACATGCAGATGTGTATGTTATTAGGATACTGCAACATTGTTGCATAATATGGATTTCAGACAGAAATAGACACCAGCCTAATGGTCAATTTATGCTAAGTTAGTTGGATCATGGATGGGTTTTTCTTTATTACACCAAATTAAATTATGGTCAAATTATTAGGAAGTTGGAATTCTACCAGCAATGAATTGAACTTTAGGGAAATGCATGATAAAACTGCTAGCCATTCGTTGGTTGGCTGCTATATATAGCCACCAGCATGGACAAGATAAGGCACCATCTTGACATTGCCTAAAATAAAAGATGCACAAGATCAGGTAAATAAAATGTTTGGTGCATGGGCAGATGAAAACTTCAAAGTTTTTCTTTCATTCTGATATCATTTCTTGATGCTAACTTTCATTGAAAGCAAGCAAAAAGATTGTGAAGAATTGACAAGTGTAATTGTATTACATCATGTATGTATCTAGCTAGAAAGGCAATTTGGTGATCACCCTGAATTTTCTTGATACTTCAAGGACTGAAATATTGCACATGTAATGGAATGGCTACAAATAAATTTGTTTAATATGTAATTGTACATTGTCAATATCCTATGCTCCATTGTCCTACATTTTTCGTTCTTTTTTACTTGAATCTTGAGTCTATATATGTTGTGTTTCTTGAAAATTTTGAATTAATTCTCGAGTTTTTTTGAATATCTTGAGTCGTTCTTGGCTTGAATTGAAAATCTTTTTCTCCTTGATTTTACAGAAGTTACTATAGGTGTACCCACAATAATTGTCGAGTGAAGAAAAGGGTTGAAAGATTATCAGAGGATTGTCGAATGGTGATAACAACCTATGAAGGAAGACACAACCATTCTCCTTGTGACGACTCAAACTCGTCAGAACATGAATGTTTTACTTCTTTTTAGGTAAAATTAATGTATTCCATTTCATGTACAAACTTAGTGATGAGTTTGCTTTCATTTTAATTTCATGTCTGTGGTTTAATTAATTAATTAATGTTCCAGTAAATTAAAAGGATATCACAATTGTAGTACGCAATTAAAATTTATGCACCCTTTGGTATGAAAATTAATTTTATGTGTACAAAAACAATCAAGTTTTAATTATGTTGATGTTTTTCTTTAATGATCATAATTAGGTGATAGTTCATATATATTGATTTGACACTTTCAAGTTTTTAACTGGCATTAAAGTCGGCGTTTTTCTTGTACTCAAAGATTCATCACAACGCCATTGTGCAGAATTCTTTTTGGCATATAGCATCATGAGTTTCTTGACCATTAATCTAAAGACCATTATCATCTAATGATGTTTGAAACTCTAAGCAAGAAAAAGCATTTATTATTACATGATGTTTCATAGTATACATATATAATCACAATCTGCACTTAATTTGCCTCATCATCATTGATCGTTCATTCGTGTAAAGCTTGCAAATCCCATCATTGTATCAAAAATTATTCTTATGGAAAATAAAGAAATTGCATCACTCGTGGTACAACTAATACTTAAAACGGAAATGAAAGTATAAAATTACCATTATAATTAATGGAAAAATGAGTGATGCATTTACATAAAATGTCATAAGAATTGAAACATAGGGTTGAAAGAAAATTCGGAATAAGTTTTTATTAAAACGTTATAAGAAGTGAAATATAAAATGTCAAGAAAGTCATAAACATCGTAAAAAGTGACAAGAAAATCCAAAATGATAAAGTGGCAAGAAAATTCGAAATAATTTTGACTAAAATGTCATAAGAAATGAAATATAAAATGTCAAATGTCATAAGAAATGAAATATAAAATGTCAAGAAAATAGTAAACAACATAATAACTGAAATATGAAATGTCAATAAAATTCGAAATGGTTTGTGACTTATCCACCAACTGGATCTTTAATTTAATTTCAATAATTGCTTGCGTTATATTTAATATTAATTATTTCATGATTGTTTGAATGTCCTTTTAGTGCAAAATCCGGAGGTTAAAATAAAACCTCTTTTTGACTATTGAGGTTTTTTTTTTTCCCGAATTTGGAGGTAACCAAATTAATCATTAGAATTGAATAAAATTAATTTTAAAAACGGCGGAGCGTTTCAAGCAAATGTCATCAATGGTATTACTGAGCCAATGATTATTTCTTTGACTAAGAGAGTGTGACTTCTAATGTTGCCAATTGAAGTTTAGTAAAAAAAAAATATAAAATACATAGGTTTATCGAAAATCATAACTAGACGAATGGTTAGTTTAGTTCATTTTAGTTTGAGGCTGTTCAATTTTGAGCACTAATATTTCATTACGAGTCAATGATGTTGTTTCGAAATTTTCAACCTTGACATGTTACTATGATTTTGTGCTTGTTCGAGATTCAATCTAATTGGAACAAATGAAAAGATGTCTACTCTACGCATTTTGTGATCTGGACAAAATTTTGTAAAATAACAATGAGACGAACTATGATTAAATATAAGTATGAATAAAAAAAAAATCAATGAATCTTCTATTATATTTCTTATTTTAATTTATAAATACAGACCGTGTGTATTTAATGCTTATTCATTCACGAATAACTTGATAGAGTATTAGTTAAAAACATGTAAAATGTATTTATAAATTAAATCAGGGATTAAAACATGGAGTAAAACAAGAGAATTTGAGTGAACAAAAAAAGAAATTAGCAAAAATGTGATTGTTGAAATAGATATATAAACAAATTAAATTAGATAGAATAAACAATGAATGTATTAAAGAAAAAGTGAAGTTAGCTACAAAAGATGAAATAGATAAGAAAATGAAAGAAGTACATTTAAAATGATTTGAACTGTTACTTCAGAAATTACAATTTAAGATTGAGACTTCTAATAGAACTTTTGATAGAATTTTAAAATCACCAGTTTAGAACTTATAATATGCACATTGTACCTCTTTTTCAATAAGTGGAGGGTTGATCACTTGGGACTTTAAATCTTGTGAAAGAGCTTGTCGACAACGAGAATTTGGTGAAAATAACAACGAAGAACAGTAATACTACTGAAGGCAACATTGACAATTGTGATTAGGTTTAAACTTTTTGTGATGATAGCAATGAGCCGATTAGGTTTGTTGGATGCCGACTTGGTTCATTTAAGTTGTTTCTTTTTTTTATTTACTATAGAAGTTGCAATTTGAAAATGTGACATCTCTATTTGTTGAAGAATAATAAAACTAGCATTATTTTTTTTTAAATTTTTTTAACATTATTTAGGTAAATAAACCATGTTTCCGCACTAGGTGTAAAAAATAGAAAAATGCATTTACACAAATTAAAAATAGAGAGGAAAAGGAAATAATTATATATTTAAATATAAATGATAATATGTGACTAAACAAAATACGACCATAAAATATGATCTATCTAATCAATCCCATGCATTGATAAAAGGTTAATTGTTCATGGCTTTGGGTCTTCGGTGCCACTTTTGTGTGATACTCTATGAAAAGATGACACGCGTATAATCACTTATCATTTAGAGTTCACTTATAACTTATTAGAATTTAATTTTAATTTTAAATAGGGTAAAATACACTAAACCCCTTTATACTATTGCCCCGTTCCGTATTCACCACTTGTAGTTTTAATTACAACAATTAAAACCCTTAATTTTCTAATTTAAAACTAATTAATCTAATATATATTAATTGCCGTCAATTATTAAACGGAATTGAACACCCTATTTTAATGTAAGATAATAAAATGATAAAATTAACCTTAAAATAAAAAATTTTAAACTCAACATAAATAAACAACTCAAATATCAATTTGGAAAGCAGTGTGAAAAAAAATTATAATTTACTGTCACACTAACACATCCAATCTAACTAAATCTTAATAAAAGTTAAAAAATAAAACATCACAAATAATCTTTGAAATCATATTTTTAAATGTCTAGCAACAATCTATATAATCAAGAAAGGCAATATTTTCAGGATTAAAAAAATTAGAAAAAATAAAAACAAATATCAAACGCATTAGTTAAAAAAATTACAACAAAAGCAAAATTCAATTATTAAACTTCATCTAAGATTAAAAAATAAAAAATTGCAAAATTAAACTGATGTAAATATTTATTCTTCAGAAATTAAAAGTACATTGATCTTTGCACTTGAAATAATACTTTGTATTTAAAAAATCAAATTCCTAGGAAAGAAGAGACAATAAATTTAATACTTTTGTAAAAAAAAAAGAGATGATCATGGCAGAGATGTAGCATATATATTGAAAAAATTCTTTCATTACTAGCCAATCAATTCCATCCCTATTTTTTTGGAGTTAATTGGATAAGTATATATTGAGCAATTCTGTCCAACATTCTTAGGAGTTGATTGGATATTATAAGTATTTAACCATGTTGAAATAATCTTTTCATTGACTCTTTTATCGTCATTATTAATTTTTTAGTTTTAAAAAGTTAAGGAGGTTAACTGTTGTAATTAAAATTACAAGGGGTAAATATGGGACGGAACAATAATATAAGGGGGTTTAATGTATTTTACCCTTTTAAATATTAGATAATTAACTAAAAAGGACACGAGTTTATTAAAAAAAAAATGAATAACCAAACTATACATTAAAAAAAAAAAAAAAGCACATGAGTTTATTTACTGGATCCAATCTTAGGGGGCCTTACTCAAGTGTTTAAGTTGTCACCCACAAAATGGCCCAAATTGCTCAACCAAATGGGCTTCTATCCCTTTTCAGCTTAAGTTGAAATGGGCTTCCGTTTGAAACACACACAAGACAAACGACACCGTATTGTATGCAAAGAGTTAAAGAACAGGGAGCAATATTTTAACTTTGCCTGTCTTACACAAACACAAAGTACAGAGTAGCAGAGGGAACACTCGAATCGAAATCCATAAAACTGCAACAATGGCTGTCGACTTCTCCAAATTTATACAGCGTTATGGTAATTCCTCTCCAGATACAACATGGGTTTTCTTCAATTTTTCATTTTCATGTATATGAAGAACTTGTTTAAGTGGGATAATTTGGAAAAAAAAATTGTTGTTTGACATTGAATATAGGCTATGACTTGCTGTTGGGGACAATTGCGGCTTTTTATGTGTTCATGGCACCCTATACTAAAGTTGAAGAAAGCTTCAATATCCAGGTATACTTGAGCTTCTTTCTTGAAATTTTGTTGCTCCAAATTTGGTGTTTTTTTTTTCCCTTTTCCTTGAGGGAAGGGGGAAAGTTATACCAAATTTGATGTTATTTTCTGGGTTTTGTACACACACAAGAAAGAGGAATGCTTTATTTGTTGATTTGGGTTTGTTTCAGGCAATGCATGATATTTTATATCACAGGCATCGCATAGAAAAGGTTAATTTTTTAACTTTTCTTTCTTTTCAGGATTTCCTAAGTTTTTCTCACTTTGATTTTTGCAATTAGATGCCAATCTGTGGACTCTGTCATGGTTGTTTTGTTATGATACTTTCTTTTTTGGCAATGTCAGTACGATCATTTTGAATTTCCAGGAGTAGTACCTCGAACTTTTATTGGTGAGTTGAATATTCATTCTTGTATGTTTTGCCCAAAGCACTGTTTGGTTTTATCTGATAAGTAGCTTGAAATTAGGAAACTGAAGCTGCATATTTCCATACTTTACCTTTGTAAAGATGACACAATGTAAAACTTCATTATCATCTGTGTGTGTTATTGGAACAATGGAACTAGATGGTTCCTTTGGCTTTTAACTTACTTTAAACTCTCTTTTTATTCTTTCTTTTGCCTCAAGTTGAACCATAAATGGTATTAAAGGAATCTCTTCGTTCATAACTTCGTCCATGTTTGTGTTACAAGGATATAGAGGTATATTCAGTCAAAGTATCTAACCGATCCATAAGAATAAAGATTTGGACTTTTGACTCTTTGTTGAATATGTCACTTTGGGTTTTGCTCAGATGTAGTTAGGGATGGATGGGAACTACTATGAGCTATGAGGAGAAACAAAGCTGTTTATATGCTGTAATATTGTTCAAAACTATGCCAGTAGAAATATAAGTTTTTCTTGTTTGCGAGAAAAGTAAACAGTATGATGTGTCCCACCTCGGTTAGGAGGAGAGGTCTTGGGTGTTATATATATGAGTTTGCAAACCCCCCCTCTCGAGCTAGCTTTTGGGGTGGAGTTAGGCAGGTTCATATCATTTGGTATCAGAGCCTACTCTTCACTGGTCGGTGGGCACATGTACAAAGGTTCCCTGCCACTCGTGTGTGCACGTGTGCACGAGGACGTGCAGTTTAAAGGGTCGGGAATGATGTGTCCCACATCGGTTAGGAGGAGAGGTCTTGGGTGTTATATATATGAGTTTGCAAACCTCCCCTCTCGAGCTAGCTTTTGGGGTGGAGTTAGGCAGGTTCATATCACAGTAGGTAATAGGCAATACAAGATCATCATTTGGTGAAATTTCAGTGGTCCATGATGACCACGGACAGGAAAGTTTAAAAACTTGATTAACAAGCCATATCCTATACTGAAATCTGGGAAATTTGGCTTTTTTTAGGTCTGTGGAGCTTTTTATGGTAAAAAGCAAAAACCTAATTCTTTCTAGGGAACATATTCGACATTGGCTCATTAACATTAATTTGTGAAAATATTTAAGGAATGGATCGATTACTATAAATTCTATATTTGTACAGTAGATGTTCTTTACTGATCTCAGATATATAATTGAATAAGTTTTAGGACACTCCCATCCTTTTAATATTCTTTCTCGTAGGTTCTCTGGTCATATCATTTTTGGTCTCTCCAGTTGTACTTGCGATGAATTTGGTACACTTGCCAAAGGTCTATAGTCTTTATGCAGGTGAGCATGACATGTGCAAGTTTTAATATAATTTATCAAGCATTTCTCTTCCTAATTTTTCCTTTTTTTGCTTACATCCTACATAGTTCGTTTGCTTTTGGGTTGCCTCATACTGTGTACACTTCGATTTTTTCGCATTCAGGTATGTGCTTCAATATCCTATTACACGCAGCTTTTGTGTTAAATAGTGATGGTTGTTAGTAAGGCATAAAAATATTTATGTTGAACAGATTAGAAGAAAGTTTGGGCATCAGGTTGAAGCCTTTTTTGCCATATTGACTGCACTCCAGTTTCACATATTGTTTTACTGCACCCGCCCTCTTCCTAACATACTGGCATTTGGTTTAGGTAATTACTATATGCATACTTTGGCTTGTGTTTCATAATGACAGATTTCTGAGATGGCCATGTTGAACTAAACACTTCCATTATTTTTCCTTTTCAAGTGCTTCATATTTGATTGAGCATCAATTGAACTTTGTATCTGTTTGTGTGTTATACTGAACTACTTTTCAGTATAATAGTAGGATACATGTTGCTAAAGTTTCCTTTGCTTATTTTTGTAGTTAATTTGGGCATATGGTTTTTGGCTGAAAGGGAGTTTTTATGCGGCATTAAGATGCTTGGTACGTACTTCTAGCTGTAGAAGTTTCTGTAACATGCTCTTGGTTGTGTTATTATGCAGATTGGCTGAACATATCTTCCAGGTTTCTGTTAACATATGTGCATTCCTAGGAGTAGCCTTTATGGGATATGCGATTATCATATTGTATTTATTTAATGTTTATTCAAATGTAAACCAATATTTTATCTATATTTCTGAGCTTATGGACATACTTAGGATAAATGTGGAATATATGTCTAATACAAATGAGATTTTCTTTCTGACATGAAAAGGAGACGCAATGATGTTTAAAAGTTTCAAAAACAAACTGGTAGAGTTTCTATTACATAAAAGCTAAATTAAACTGCTTTTTGCATCACAAAAATTGACTAGTAATGAGGAATCTTAATGGTATTAGTGGTACTTATGGACTTTTAATTTAAAAACGAACATCATGATTTTCTTTCTTTCTTTTTTTTTTTTTCATGTTGAAGCAAAGTGTAGTCCTTGCAACTTTTGTTTTTTAGCTAGTTTATACCTCTGAATGTCAAAAATCTCTATCTTGAGTGGAAAGTAATTAATAATTTTATTTCTGCTTCCATATATCTAATTTAAGGTTTGGACATGTGCATAGTAGACCTTTAGATCCCCTAGTGAGAAGTGTAGAAAATAGAGAATTGTTAGTTCAATTTAAAAGGGGAAGAGGAAGAAAAAAGAATTATAAAGAAACTATAAGAAAAGATATATTGTATTTAGATATAAATGAGCAAATGAGCCTAGATCAAGCACGGTGGCGAAATGTGATCCATATAGCCGACTCCACTTAGTGGGATAATGGCTTAGTTGTTATTCCATATATCTAATTTCCTTTCAAGTAGAGTTGTCTTGCATTTGTAGGTTATGGTTCTTTGTTTTCTGATCATCAGATATTTGCTACAATCATCTTCAGATGTGATATGCTCTTACTGATTTCTCCTCTAGGCCTGGAGCTATTGCTGGTAAGAATTATACCCTTTCTATATCTGTTATCAGTCTAATTAAATCTTTTAGTTTTGTTCAAGTCAGGGAAACTAGATAATGAACTGAAATTGAAATGATAGTTTCTGAATGTTGTTTTATATACATTGTCTTAGCCCACATCTATATAAGAAAAGCTTAGTGGATATTCACTACGGTAGAAGGTAAAATACGAGGAAAATTATTTTAAGTTTTTCCTTGTCCTGAGAAATATGTGAAGCTGCATGAATTTCTTTCTGAACTTTGAAGGATAAGTTTCTTTGCGATGACTTTTAGCATGCCATTGTGTTCATATTTGTCATTGGGCAATTCCTAATTTTTGAATCTAGCAATTGTTAGTGTTTGAGCAGCAATATAGCTATCAAATGATTTCCTTGCTTCCAAATAGTTGTGTAAGTTCACTTTTAGTACGTTTTTTCTGACAGTACTAGCTTGGCTGTGTTTTCTTCTCTTAATATTGGTGTTTGGCAAATGCAGTCAAAATCGATTCCATTTTGGAAGGCAGTAAGGACTTGCATTGCAACTACTTTGTTGTGCATAGGTGTGTGATTAAGTGTAAAGAATGTTTTATCTTGTTTTATCTAAGAAAGCATACACAAGTTTTGTTTGTTTTTAATGATTATGATATCCTTGTTTTTGTTTGTGATATTAGTGCCTTGAGTGTTTCCATTTACATAGTATCTGTATCGTAGGTCTTACTGTGTTGGTCGATTCAATCATGTGGAGGAAGCTGTTGTGGCCTGAACTTGAAGTTTTCTGGTTCAACTCTGTCTTGAATAGGAGTTCTGAATGGGGTGTATCTTTTATTTTAAACTCTAAACTGATTAGTTGATCTTATACTTTTTATATATTATTTTAATTAAGTGAACAAGTTATTCTCGTAACCTGAGTACATGCTCCTAGCTTTCTTCTGATCCGAGTTTCCATATGATGTAATTTTCCATTTATATGTCTATTTTTATTTGAATATTTGTTTTTCTTTTGTTGCCATGTCATGATATCATTCATTTGCTCCTATATTCAAGGTCATATGGCTTAACGTATGCTCTTTGATGACAATTGATATTATTTCCAACAGCTAGAAATATACTTTTTATTGTGGAGCATAAAAAGAGGAAAATGTCCATCATGATTGTTGCACAGTACATGTTTTTAGTTATTTTAATCCTAGGCTTCTTAGTTGACTGATATGCTAATATAATACTGCAAACGTGCCTCCGTAAACTTGATGTGGAACTTTTAATTTGGCCTTGTTCTGAATCTACCATAGAACTCATGTTCAACATATGCTGTTATTGTTTCAATATAGTATATGTAGAAAATGGTTTGGCTGCTTGTTGATGCAGTCCAGAAATTTCTGATGCCAATTAGGCTACATCAGGTGCCAGAGAAATTGAGCTACATGTTAATTGCTCTGAGACTTGGGTGAAACTTCCAGACTGGATGATTACGTCAATAATATTTGACATATGGAATTAAGTTTTTAAGCTGCGTTGATCATTTTAACTAGTCTTTCTATAGTCCTAAACGCAACGGTTTTTGTTTAGCGTTTTACAGTTATTCATGCTATGTATAGGTTATTCTATTTGCTCATGCGCAAAAAAAAGTGTATATGTATATTCTTGGAGTCTTAACTGAGACAAGAATTTTTATGTATCATTTCTGTTAGAGAATGTGTGGAGAAGTTGCTCAAAGGAATAATCATTTATATTGCACAGGTGTCTCTGGACTTTATATGTGACATGAATTTTTATTTGTGTGAATATTGGCGAGTTTTGGTGATTCTATTGCTTTCTATTGTATCAGAATATGATTGGTCAATCAATATTCATTGGTGTCAGCTTGCTGTTGTACTAACTGTTTACTCTGCTTTGACAATTATGACAACAAAATACCCTGGTTATCTTATCTCTTTAATGATTCCAATGGATGCTGCATGAGATGAGAATTTTCTTAAGTGGTTGTCAATATAGTAAATCCTTTGGATCCTCTCATCACAGCTTTAACATATGTACAGTGTTATTGAGTTCTATTACTTCGGTATGTCCTTAATACTACTTTCTCCAGACACATTCTTTTCACTGGTACTTCACTTCGGCACTTCCCCGTTCCTTGCTTTCCTCATATCCACTTTTTTTGGTGAGTTTATAGTTTATTTTAAGTTAAGCGTCTCAAATTATCTTATAGTGCTTATAGCTCTTTGGCTTGCTTCTGGGGACTGCCCTGGCAGTAACCTTGTGGACTAGTTTTATTTTTTTGCTATAACGAGATTTTAACTTTTTGAGTTGGTAACACAAGAATGTGGATGGCTATGCAAGCAATGACACATTTGCCAATGACTTTTGTCCCTTAAGAATTGTTCCATGTCTTTCTTGCATTTGTCCTTTTGCCTTGCAGCTTGGAGCTTTTCTTGATAGAAGGACTGTCTTCTACATTCTTCCAGTTCTCTCATTTGTTCTACTTTATTCAAAGCTTCCACATAAGGTATCATCTATTGATTTCTGATATGAGTGATTTGCTTGATCAGCATTTGTGGATCCGTAATTTTTTTAATGTGAATGTTCTTATTGCGGCAGGAACTACGATTCATTATTAGTTCCCTTCCAATCTTTAATTTGGCAGCCGCAGTTGCAGCTAGCCGAGTGTATGTAGCTCTATTTTGTGCTCTCTCCACAAAAAGTACTTTTGCAATGTTCCTAGGATTTTCAAATCTCTAAGTTCACAAGGTTGGGAATGAGTATTTTCAGATCCTGAGTAAACTTGAACATTCTTGTTTGTTGGTTGGAATATGGGGCTTGAGGACTCTGGATAGTGAAAATTTTGAGTTAATGCCATGAGATATAATTTCATGTTATTATGCCTTTCCTTTCACTTGCTGATTTTTTCATTGTAATTTAATTTCACGTAGATATAACAACCGGAGAAAAGGCTTCTGGAGATATCTTAATGTTGCTATGCTAGGTTCACTCCTAGTTAGGTATGAATATTATGTACCTTTATTAGGTCATGGACTCTGAATCATTTTTCCTTATTCATGCTCACCATTCTTTTACAGTCTAGGGGGTACAGCCATTACTTTTATGGCATCCTATGAGAATTATCCTAGTGGTTATGCACTAAAAGCTTTACACAGGACCGGTAACCTCTCTCTCACTCTCTCTCTTTCTCTTCCTGGAATAATGATAACAGCCCTCTGACTTCGTTTAAGTGTGTCAACTATTACCTCTGTGCAAGAATGCTAATGAATGGCCCTTAACTGGATTTGCATCTATTTGTGGAATCCTGCCGAGAGATATTGATATGAAAATGTTGAAATCTATAGGAAATTAAAGTTTTTGTCTGGTTAGTTGGCTACTTGGCATATAAGTTAGACAGTCAACAGTTTAAGAGAGGTGGAATTCATAATTTTTGCCTAGCTAGTCAGCTACTTGGCATCTGACTGCATTGTGTAACATTAATTGCTTCAGCAATTGAGTTATTGCGGATTTAGTCATGGAATTCTAAGTTAAATCATAGCTTAAAGACACTCCTCTATTCACAAGTTGAAAATATGTGATCTTTAAGCTTTGTGGTGTGGTAGATCCTTCATTGTTGCCAATAGTTCTTCTAAGTTTCAAGCAGTCAGAAGTAGATAACTATTTTTTTTTTTCAGAAGTAGATAACTTGATTAGCAAATAAAGCATCCAAGTGGAATCATATATTATCAATCATGGTCTTTGAGTTGAAAAGAAAGTATGCAATTTTGGTGAATTGAACAATGTCTTCAGGTCGTAAAGGGATTCAGTTTTGGATTGAGGAAATGTCACATTTGTCATGTAAAAAGGCTCCTGTCCTGAAGAGTTGTTTTTCCTGTTCTTGTTGTGTCTTTAAAACTTGGATGTCGATTTTTCTTTGTGATCTTTGTGGAACTTAATCTAATTGTACAATTTTGTGGAGTCATGTTGCTTATACGGTATTGTGTTGTGTGTGCTGAATCCAAGGATGAAAGAAAAGGAACCATTGACATCAAATATTTTCCTATCCATAAGGGAGAGTAAGAATTTTACAACTGTAATAGTTTATCCAGTCTTTTTTTTTTTAAACTCATCAAATGGAATGTTATTGACTGGTTGCTCAACGAATCAGAATTTTTTTATTTGTTTGGATGTAATTTTCTTTAAGTTGATAAAAGGTTTGTCTATGTATTTTCTCTGCTGCTCTTTTCTTGACTAACAATGACAGTTGCATTCTAATTGTTGAGTTGCAACTTTTGAAGGAAATTTAACATGATATTTACAGGTGTGTTGACAAACAACTCTACTGAAGTCTGGGTTCATATTGACACTTTATCTGCCATGAATGGAATCTCCCGCTTTTGTGAAAATGATCATCCTTGGAGGTATACAAGATCACTACTTGATTTGTTACTTAAACATGTATAGTCATGATCTTGTTCAATTCAGACATGTTATAACTGTCCAGAAGATTAAGGGAAGACTATAATATTAGGCACTCTATTGGCCATTGGGTCCTTTTGCATTTGAAGGTATTCAGTTGCTCTGTGTTCAGTCTGCCTTTTTTCCTCTTGATTGTTTGGTACGCTGGGACTCGAGTGTCTGCAGCACGGTCTTGGAAAAAGGCTAGTGACCAGAACCTGTAAGAGTTTCAAGGGTGTTTTTCGCTTTCTTCATGGATTTTGTTGGTGGGATCTTTGGGAAAGCTCAGAGCAGTTGCGAGTAGCCACTGATATCCTGAACTACACCTGTGACTAAATAACCTCTCAGCCAAAAATGTAGCTTGTACTTATTTGCTACACCTACCACATTATCTGAAAATGTATCTTCAAAAAAGCAAATCCACTTTCATTTTCATTATGTATCCAATCAAAGCTAGGATTTCACTGCATCGTTCTGTTCCTCTTTTATCCTTTAAAAAGACTGGTAAACTAAGTTACAGGGAATGTGCGGTTGGGAGTTGGAGTTTATCTTTGTGTGCCTCATTTGTTTACACGACCGACCAGGAATGATTTGCAATATAAAAATACTCTGTGTTGTACAGATATTTTGAGAAATTTCTGATATCTGCAAAGTTAGCTAACCAGTACATATTCCAATATTTTGTTATTTAGGTATTCAAAAGAAGAAGGGATCCTGAAGGAGCAATTACAAAAAAGAAATTTCTCATATGTTGTAAAGTAAGCTCTGGTTTTTGTTTATTCCTCTTCCTTTTGTTGTCCTTCTTTTTACCTGAACATTGTTTTGATACTGGATTGTTGAACAAATTTTGACAAAAGGGTTAAGTTTCCAACTATCAGGCAAGTTGAAACTGTGTAGATCGATTTTAATTGTATGAGAAATTTAGAAAGCAATGGTATGAGCTGTGAATCTTTTTTGTAGTGTGAAATATAGATAGAATACAATGGCGAAGTATAATTCATGTAGCCGACCACACTATGTGGAATAAAGGTTTAGTTATTTGTTGATCATACAATTAATATTAATCTTAATTTGTCGATTAGCATATGAACCTTTAACGAGCAAAGCAAGCAGCGCTATGGTAGGTATGCATGCTTGCTGTTTCTGTGTTTTTGTCTTGACAATCTAGAAAAATGAAGATCATTTCTCTCCTTGTTCATTCTTGAAAGTGAGGCTAGCTTTCTACATGCAAATCTAATAGTACATTGTTTTTCATTAATGCTGTTTATATGTTAAACCAGTGAGCATTCCGACATCCCTGGTTTCCGGTGTCTATTTTCAGTTAATGGGTTCTCAAAGGCAAAGCTTCAGATTGGTTTTCCTCCAGTATTACTGGTAAAGTTGCTCTTATTATGGTGTTTTGGTGTAGTTAATGACTCAGTGTGTCTAATTCTCATGTATAAAATGGCAGGTGAAGGAGCCCAAAATATTCGTTCATGGAAATGTTAAAAACAGCGAAATTATGCAAAAACAATGGAAGGGATGCTAGGTGTGGTCAGGTCAACAAATTATACAAAATATGTTTCTCTCTCTCTTTAATTGCAGACGCGTATTGTGTATTTTATGCTGGAAAAAGTGTATTGAGTGAAAGAAACGTCTAAAATTGAAAGGCAAGAGACTGAGAGCAAGAAACACTGTCAAGGACTAATGGGCTTATGCATTAAAACTGAAATTTTCTTCCAAGTTTTGTATCTCTGACGCAGTCCGGGGCTACTATCCAAAACCATTTTATATTTCTCGCTTCCACTGCCTTGACTTAGACTTAAAAACATTGAACATATTGCAAAAGTTACCCACAAATTTCTGCTTCTACTAGTAATATTTATGAGCATTATTGAAGAAGATGACCAAGTCAATAGGGATTGGATATTTGGATTACTCAAAAGTTAGAACTACTGACATTTATAGTCCCTCTTGTGGTATAAACTTTTTAGCTCTCATGTTTAGCTACTTTAGATTCTGGAATTTACTACTTTGTTTATAAGTACAAAACAACCATTGACTTGACTAGACATCCTGAAAAATCCACAGCCAAACTCCAGTCCAAACTTGATACTTGTCTAAGCAACTACACAGTCCACACATAAATATGTTCAACACATCTTGAAAGATCAATCCCTTCAAAACCCAACCCTTTTTGGCTTTTTCTCTTTTCTTTTCTACAAATATCTCTACTCTCTAAGTGATTTATGGATAGTGTTGGTCCTATACAAAGACCATCCATCGCTGCTACTCGGGCATCTGCCTCATCCATGCCTCAGAAAGATTCCTCCATGGCTTCTTCACCTGGAAAAGATCATCATGGATACAACTTCAAATTCATATGCCCTTTTAGCATACCTTCAACTCCAGAGACAACAGCCATCAGATTGATCAAAAACTTTCTCTCTTTTGGCTTATACTACTTGCTCTTTGTGTATATTGTTCTTTTTATTACCCTCATCCCACAGCGCAAAGTTTCTCTTGTTTACTTGGTGGGCATCAAAGAAATAACCTTCTTGTACTTGCTTTTACTTCGTGCACTGCCTAAATCCTTTGTTCTGAATGAGGGTATCTACAAAGGATTCGTCTTGTTCATTATGTGCATCATCACTTCTGTTGTGCTGATCTTAACAGGAGCTGGGATTCATCTTTTGATCACTATACTCTCTACAATTCCAGTTATTTTGATTCATGCAACTTTATGGAGAGAGGATCTCAGTTTTGCTTCTAGTGAAGAGGGAAATGCGGCTGCTGAGGAGTTGGTTCCAATTATGCAAAATAAAGCTGTTGCTGATGCTGCCGATGAATCCACAAGTTTAGTTTGACTTGAAATTGGATTGAATGAGTTTTTTACATAATAGGTCGATGCAAAGTCTTTCGCAAAACACAAGTTGAAACGTTTGGATGAGTTTCTTTCTTCTTTTTTTTTTCTTTGTTTTTTTTAATAAGTAAAAACACTGTGCTTTGTGAAATATTAATTGATCAGTATTATTATTCAATAAAAATGTTTTCCATTTACATTTTCTTTTTCTGGGTAGTCAAAGCTCTATAATTTTAGCTATAACAGGCACAAGTTTTGTAAATTAATCAAATTGAGTCAATGCCCTAATAATGCTCCAATTTTTACGAAACCTCAATTTTTCACTCGTTTTAATACGCTTATTTTGGTAAAAAATGGCAAAGTCAAAAAACGTTTTGATTTTGGTTTTTTCCCTACTATTTTTTTCGCTCACCTCAATTGTGAACATGCATACTTGTAAACGGTGTCAAAAAAAGTAAAATTTATTTTTTTTTCTATTTTTATGGGTTATAACACACGTAGTTTAGGCAATAATAGCAATATAAAAAAATGCATTAATTTGAAATTTTTTGTATAATTTTTTGCACCTACCTCGATTGTGAACATGCATTCTAGTTAATATTGTTAAAAAAAATTGAAAATTAAAATTTTCACAAAATTTTCATTTTTTATGGGATATAACACACGTATTTTAATTATCAAAAAATGGGAAAATCTTAAATGCGTTTATTTTGACTTTTTTGTACCGTTTTTTGCACTCACCCTGATTGTGAACATTCATTCTAGTCAATATTGTTAAAAAAATTGAAAATAAAAACTTTCACCAAATCTCCATTTTTCATGGGTTAGAACACACGTATTTTAGCAAAAAATGGCAAAATCCAAAACACATTTATTTTGACTTTTTGTACCGTTTTTGCACCTACCCCGATTGTGAACATGCATTCTGGTGAATATTGTTAAAAAATAGAATATTAATTTTTTCACCAAATCTCCATTTCTCATGGGTTATAACACACGTATTTTACTAAAAAATAGAAAAAAATTAAAAAAACACACATTAATTTTAACATTTTTGTATCATTTTTAGCACCCACCCTGATTGTGAACGTACATTCTAGTGAATATTGTTAAAAAAAATTAAAAATTAAAATTTTTACCAAATCTCCATTTTAATTTGTTATAATACACGTATTTTAGCAAAAAATGGCAAATTAGAAAAAACGTTTATTTTGACTTTTTGTACCGTTTTTTGCACCTACCCTAATAGTGAAAATGCATTCAAGTGAACATTGTTAAAAAAATTGAAAATTAATTTTTCACCGAATCTCCATTTTTCATGGGTTATAACACACGTATTTTAACAAAAAACAGAAAAATTAAAAAAACACATTAATTTTAATATTTTTGTATCGTTTTTTGCACCCACCCCGAATGTGAACGTGCATTTTAGTGAGTATTATTAAAAAAAATTAAAAAATAAAATTTTCACTAAATCTTCATTTTAATGGGAAACACAATAATTTTAGTAAAAAATGTCAAATTCCAAAACGTTTTTATTTTGACTTTTTTTTACCGTTTTTTGCATCCATCCTGATAGTGAACATGCATTCTAGTGAATATTGTTAAAAAAATTGAAAATTATTTTTTTTACCAAATCTCAATTTTTCATTGGTTATAATACACGTATTTTAACAAAAAAATAGAAAAATTAAAAAAAATATTAATTTTAACATTTTTGTATCGTTTTTTGCACCCACTCGATTGTGAACATGTATTCTAGTGAATATTGTTAAAAAAAATTGAAAATTAAAATTTTCTCCAAATCTCCATTTTTAATGGGTTATTACATACATTTTTTTAGCAAAACTAGCAAGATAAAAAACATTTTTATTTTGACTATTTTGTACTATTTTTTGTAGCCACCTCGATAGTGAACATGCATTCTAGTGATTATTTTAAAAAAAGGAAAATTAAATTTTCATCAAACTTCCATTTTTTTATGGGGTATAACAAGTATTTTAGCCAAAATGAGTAAAATCCAAAATTGCATTTATTTTGACCTTTCGGTACCATTTTTTCCGCCCACTGTGAACATGCATTCTAGTGAATATTATAAAAAAAAGGTAAAAATTAAAAATTTCACCAAACTTCTATTTTTCATGGGTTATAACACATTTTTTTAGCAAAACTAGCAAAATCCAAAATGCGTTTATTTTGACTATTTTGTATCATTTTTTGCACCCACCCCGATAGTGAACCTGCATTATAGTGATTATTTTAAAAAAAGAGAAAATTAAATTTTCATCAAACCTCTATTTTCATGGGTTATAACAGGTATTTTAGCCAAAATGGGAAAAATCCAAAATTGCATTTATTTTGACCTTTTAGTACCATTTTTTCTCCAACCCACCTGATTATAAACATGAATTCTAGTGAATATTATCAAAAAAATGCGAAATTAAAAAAATTCATCAAAACTTCCATTTTTCATGGATTATAACACATAATTTTTTTTGAAAAACTGGCAAAATTCAAAACACGTTTATTTAACTATTTTGTACTGTTTTTTGCACCCACCCCGATAGTGAACTTGCATTTTAGTGATTAAATTTTCATCAAATCTCCATTTTTCATGGATTATAACACGTATTTTAGCCAAAAAGGGCAAAATAAAAAATTGCATTTATTTTGACCTTTTGGTACCATTTTTTGCTCCTACCCGATTGTGAACATCCATTCTAGTGAATATTATATCTCAATCGATAAAGAAAGGTGGTCTTTGAACCAGGGGGTTAGTGAACTCGATCCAGCAAAAAAATTTTTAAAATTTTCCAAAACTTCCAATTTTCATGGGTTATAATACACGTATTTTAGCATAAATTGGCGAAATCCAAAAATGTGTTCATTTGACTTTTTTGTACTATTTCTTGCACCCGATTCGATTGTTAACATACATTCTAGTGAATATTGTAAAAAAAAGTGAAATTTAAATTTTTCACAAAACTTCAATTTTTCATAACACACGTATTTTAGGCAACAATAGAAAAATAAAAAAACGCCTTAATTTTAACTTTTTTGTATCATTTTTTGCACCTACCTAGATTGTGAACACGGCTTCTAGTTAATATTGTTAAAAAAAATTGAAAATTAAATTTTCACAAAATCTCCATTTTTCATGGGATATAACACACATATTTTGATTATAAAAAATGGCAAAACCTTACATGCGTTTATTTTGACTTTTTTTTTGCAACCAACCTGATTGTGAACATTCATTCTAGTCAATGTTGTTAAAAAATTGGAAATTAAAATTTTCACCAAATCTCCATTTTTCATGGGTTATAACACACGTATTTTAGAAAAAAATGGCAAAATTCAAAATGCATTTATTTTAACCTTTTTGCACCATTTTTTGTACCTACCCCTATTGTAAACAAGCATTCTAGTGAATATTGTTAAAAAATTGAATATTAATTTTTTCACCAAATCTCTATTTTCATGGGTTATAACACAAGTATTTTACCAAAAAATAGAAAATTAAAAAAAACACAATAATTTTAACATTTTTGTATCATTTTTTGCACACTATTGTGAACATACATTCTAGTGAATATTGTAAAAAAAGTGAAATTTAAAATTTTTCACCAAACTTTTCATGGGTTATAACACACATTTTTAGCAAAAAATTGCAAAATCTAAAATGCGTTTATATTGACTTTTTGGTACCATTTTTTCCACTAGCCCCAATTGTGAACATTCATTCTAGTGAATATTGTTAAAAAATTGAAATTAAAATTTTCACCAAATCTCCATTTTTCTTGGGTTATAACACTCGTATTTAGCAAAAAATGGTAAAATCCAAAACGAGTTTATTTTATCTTTTTTGTACCAATTTTTGCACCCACCTCGATAGTGAACGTGCATTCTAGTGATACTTTTTTTTTTAAAAAAAGTGAAAATTAATAATTTTCACAAAACGTCCATTTTTCATGGCTTATATAACACACGTATTTTAGCATAAATTGGCAAAATTCAAAAACGTGTTCATTCTGAATTTTTTGTACTATTGTTTGCACCCGACCCGATTGTGAGCATGCATTCTAGTGAATATTGTAAAAAAAAGTGAAATTTAAAAATTTTCACCAAACTTTTCATGGGTTGTAACACACGTTTTTTAGCAAAAAATGGCAAAATCTAAAATGCGTTTATATTGACTTTTTGGTACCATTTTTCCACTAACCCCAATTGTGAACATTCATTCTAGTGAATATTGTTAAAAAAATTGAAATTAAAATTTTCACAAAATCTCCATTTTTCTTGGGTTATAACACACGTATTTAGAAAAAAATGGTAACATCCAAAAATCATTTATTTTATCTTTTTTGTACCAATTTTTGCACCCACCTCGATAGTGAACGTGCATTCTAGTGATACTTTTTTTTTAAAAAAGTGAAAATTATTAATTTTCACAAAACGTCTATTTTTCATGGCTTATATAATACACGTATTTTAGCATAAATTGGCAAAATTCAAAAACGTATTCATTCTGACTTTTTTGTACTATTGTTTGCACCCGACTCGATTGTGAACATTTATTCTAGTGAATATTGTTAAAAAAAATTGAAAATTAAAATTTTCACAAAATCTCCATTTTTCATGGGTTATAACACATGTATTTTAGCTAAGAATGGAAAAATTCAAAACGCGTTTATTTTGACTTTTTTGTTCCATTTTTTGCACCCTCCTCAATTGTGAACATGGATTCTAGTGAATATTGTTAAAAAGATTAAAAATTAATTTTTTCACCAAATATCCACTTTTCATGGGTTATAACACAAATATTTTAGAAAAAATGGAAAAATAAAAAAAAAACACATTAATTTTAACATTTTATATCGTTTTTTTCACCCACCCCTATTGTGAACATGCATTCTTGTGAATATAGTTAAAGAAATTAAAAATTAAAATTTTTACCAAGTTTCCATTTTTAATGGAATATAACACATTTTTTTTATCAAAAAATGGCAAAATCCAAAACACTTTTATTTTTACTTTTTTGTACCGTTTTTTGCACCCACATCGATAGTGTATATGCATTCTAGTGATAATTTTTTTAAAAAAGAGAAAATTTAAAAGTTTCACAAAAAACCTCTATTTTTCATGGTTAATATAACACGTATTTTACCATAAATTGGCAAAATAAAAAAAATGTGTTTATTTTGACTTTTTTTGTTCTATCTTTTGCACTCGACCTGATTGTAAACATGCATTCTAGTGAATATTGTGAAAAAAAGTGAAATTTAAAATTTTTGCCAAACTTCTATATTTCATGGGTTATAACACACGTGTTTCAGGATGTAATTGAAAAACAAAAAAATGCATTAATTTTAAATTTTTTGTATCGTTTCTTGCACCCACCTTGATTGTGAACATTAATTCTAGTTAGTATTGTAAAAAAATTGAAAATTAAAATTTTCACAAAATCTCCATTTTTCATGGGTTAAAACACACGTATTTTAGCAAAAAAATGGGAAAAAAACTCATTAATTTTAACAATTTTGCATTGTTTTTGGCACCCACCCCAGATGTGAAGATGCATTCTAGTGAATATTGTTAAAGAAATTGAAAATTAAAATTTTCACCAAATCTCCATTTTTCATTGGCTATAACCCACTTTTTTTTAGGAAAAAATGGTAAAATCCGAAATGCGTTTATTTTTAATTTTTTATACCATTTTTTGCACCTACCTCGATAGTGAACATGCATTCTAGTGATAGTGTTTTTTTAAAAAATGTGAAAATTAAAAATATTCACAAAGCCTTCATTTTTCATGGCTTATAAAACACACGTATTTTAGCATAAATTGGCAAAATCAAAAAAGGGGTCCATTTTGACTTTTTTGTACTATTTTTTGCACCCTACTCGATTGTGATACATTCTAGTGAATATTGTGAAAAAAGTGAAATTTAATATTTTCACCAAATTTCAATTTTTCATGGGTTATAACACATGTATGTCAGGCATCAATAGAAAAACAAAAAAATGCATTAAATTTAACTTTTTTGTATATTTTTTTGCACCCACATCGATTGTGATAATCAATTCTAGTTAGTATTGTAAAAAAATTGAAAATTAAAATTTTTACCAAATCTCCATTTTCGTGGGTTATAACACATGTATTTTAGCAAAAAAATGGCAAATCTAAAACGCATTTATTTTGACTTTTTTGTAACGTTTTTTTCAACCACCTCGATTTTGAACATTAATTCTAGTTAGTATTGTTAAAAAATTGAAAATTAAAATTTTCACCAAATTTGTATTTTTTATGGGTTATAATACACGTATTTTAGCAAAAAAAGGTAAAATTCAAAATACATTTATTTTGACTTTTTTGTTCCGTTTTTTGCACCCACTATGATTGTGAACATGCATTCTAGTGAATATTGTTAAAAAAAATAGAAAATTAATTTTTTTCACCAAATCTCACTTTTTCATGGGTTATAACACACGTATTTTAGCAAAAAATAGAAGAGTTAAAAAAACTCATTAATTTTAACATTTTTGTATCATTTTTTGCACCCACCCTAATTGTGAGCTTACATTCTAGTGAATATTGTTAAAATTTATTTCACAAAATCTCCATTTTTTATGGGTTATATAACACACGTATTCTAGCAAAAAAGGCAAAATCCAAAATGTGTTTATTTTGACTTTTTTGTACCATTTTTTGCGCCATTCCTGATAGTGGACTTTAATTCTAGTGATAATTTTTTCAAAACGTGAAAATTAAATTTTCATCAAACCTCCATTTTTACTGGGTTATAACACATGTATTTTAGCCAAAATGAACAAAATTCAAAATTGCATTTATTTTTACCTTTTGGTACTATTTTTTGCGCCCACCCGATTATGAACATGCATTCTAGTGAATATGATTAAAAAAATTAAAATTTAAAATTTTCACAAAACCTCAATTTTTCATGGGTTATTACACAGGGATTTTAGCAAAAATTGGCAAAATCCAAAAATGTTTTTATTTTGACTTATTTTGTACCGTTTTTTGCAACTGACTTGATTGTGAACATGCATTCTAGTGAATATTGTCAAAAAAAATTGAAATTTAAATTTTTTACCAAACTTCCATTTTTCATGGGTTATAACACACGTATTTTAGGCAATAAGAGCAAAATAATAAAATGCCTTTATTTTAACTTTTTTTTGTATAATTTTTTGCACCTATCTCGATTGTAAACATGCATTCTAGTTAATATTGTCAAAAAAACGTAAAATTCAAAACGCATTTATTTTGTCTTTTTTTAGTATTTTTTCACCCACCCCAATTGTGAACATGCATTCTAATGAATTTTGTTAGAGAAATTGAAAATTAAAATTTTCACCAAATCTCCAATTTTCATGGATTATAACACACATTTTTTAGCAAAAAATGGTAAAATCCGAAATGTGTTTATTTTTAATTTTTTGTACCATTTTTTGCACCCACCTGGATAGTGACCATGCAGTCTAGTGATAATGTTTTTTAAAAAAAGTGAAAATTAAGATTTTTCATAAAATCTCTATTTTTCATGGCTTATATAACATATGTATTTTAGCATGAGTTGGAAAAATCTAAAAACATGTTCATTTTGACTTTTTTTGTACAATTTTTTGCACCCGACCCGATTGTGAAATGCATTCTAGTGAATATTGTGAAAAAAATAAGAATTTAAATTTTTCACAATACTTCCATTTTCATGGGTTATAAAACGTATTTTAGGCAACAATAGAAAAATGAAAAAACACATTAATTTTTCCTTTTTTGTATCTTTTTTTGCACCCACCTCGATTGTGAACATCAATTCTAGTTAGTATAGTTAAAAAATTGAAAATGATAGTTTTCACCAAATCTCCATTTTTCATGGGTTATAACACACATATTTTAGAAAAAAAAGGCAAAATCCAAAACGCGTTTATTCTAAATTTTTTTACCCTTTTTTGCACCCACACCGATTGTAAACATGCATTCTAGTGAATATTGTTAAAAAAATTGAAAAGTATTTTTTTCGCCAAATATCCATTTTTCAAGGATTATAACACACTTATTTTAGCAAAAAAAGGAAAAATAAAAAATCCCAATAATCTTAACATTTTTGTATTGTTTTTGGTACCCACCCTGATTGTGAATTTGCATTTTAGTGAATATTGTTAAAAAAAATTTGAAAACTAAAATTTTCACCAAATATCTATATTTCATGGGTTATTAAATACGTATTTTAGCAAAAATTGAAAAATCCAAAATGTGTTTATTTTTAATTTTTTGTACTATTTTTGCACCTATTTCAATAGTGAACATGCATTCTAGTGATTATTTTTTTAAAAAGTGAAAAATAATTTTTTATTAAACCTCCATTTTTAATGGGTTATAAGACACGTAATTTAACCAAAATGGGCAAAATCCAAAATTGCATTTAATTTGACCTTTTGGTACCATTTTTTTGTGCCCACATGATTGTGAACATGCATTCTAATAAATATTATTAAAAAAAGTAAAATTTAAAATTTTCACAAAACCTCAATTTTTAATGGGTTATAACACACGTATTTTAGCATAAATTGGCAAAATCAAAAAACGTGTTCATTAAAACTTTTTTTGTACAGTTTTTTGCAACCGAATCGATTGTGAACATGTATTCAAGTAAATATTGTCACAATAAGTGAAATTTAAATTCTTCACCAAACTTCCATTTATTGGGTTATAACACACGTATTATAGAGAACAATAGCAAAATAAAAAACGTAGTAATTTTAACTTTTTTGTATCATTTTTGTACCTTCCTCGATTGTGAATATGCATTCTAGTTAATATTGTCAAAAAATTTGAAAATCAAATTTTCACAAAATCTCCA
Source organism: Ophiorrhiza pumila (assembly GCA_016586305.1). Classification (NCBI taxonomy): domain Eukaryota; kingdom Viridiplantae; phylum Streptophyta; class Magnoliopsida; order Gentianales; family Rubiaceae; genus Ophiorrhiza; species Ophiorrhiza pumila. Next base: position 4,535,196 of record BLIW01000002.1, read on the forward strand.
TTTTTAATGGGATATAACACATTTTTTTAATAAAAAGTAGAAAAATAAAAATGCGTTTATTGTGAATTTTTGGTACTGTTTTTTGAACGAACCCCGATTGTGAACATTAATTATACTGAATATTGTGAAAAAAATAAAATATTAAAATTTTCACAAAATCTCAATTTTTCTTGGGTTATAACACGTAATTTAGGAAAAAAGGGCAAAATCCAAAAAGCGTTTATTTTGACTTTTTTGTACTTTTTGCACCCACTCCGATTGTGAACATGTAATCAGGTGAATATTGTTAAAAAAATTGAAAATTATTTTTTTCACCAAATCTCCATTTTTTATAGGTTATAACACACGTATTTTAGCAAAAAATGAAAAAATATAAAAACTTATTAAATTTAACATTTTTCATCATTTTTTGCACCCACCCCGATTGTGAACATGCATTCTAGTGAATATTTTTTAAAAATTGAAAATTAAATTCTCATCAAATCTCAATTTTTAATGTGTTATAATACAGGTTTTTTTTTTCAAAAAATTGTAAAATCCAAAACGTGTTTATTTTTATTTTTATGTACTGCTTTTTGCACCCACCTCCATAGTGAACAAGCATTCTAGTGATACTTTTTTAAAAAAAAGGTGAAAATTAAAAATTTTCACAAAACCTCTATTTTTCATGGCTCAATAACACACGTATTTTAGCATAAATCGCCAAAATTAAAAAACGTGTTCATTTTGACTTTTTTGTACTATTTTTTGCACACGACCCGATTGTGAACATGCATTTTAGTGAATATTGTAAAAAAAAAGTGCAATTTAAAATTTTCACCAAAATTCCATTTTTCATGAGTTATAACAAAACTATTTTAGGCAACAATAGAAGAAAAAAAAAACGCATTAAATTTAACTTTTTCGTATCGTTTTTTGCACTCATCTTGAATGTGAACATCGATTCTAGTTAGTATTGTTAAAATAATTAAAAATTAAAATTTTCACAAAATCTCCATTTTTCATGGGTTATAACACACGTATTTTAGGAAAAAAATGGGCAAAATCCAAAACGCGTTTATTTTGACTTTTTTGTACCTTTTTTGCATCCACTCAGATTGTGAACATGTATTCTAGTGAATACTGTTAAAAAAAATTAAAAATTAATTTTTTTTACCAAATCTCCATTTTTCATGGGTTATAGCACACGTATTTTATGAAAAAAGTTGAAAAAATAAAAAAACTCATTAATTCTAACATTTTTGTATAGTTTTTGGCACCGACGCTGATTGTAGACTTGCATTCTATTGAATATTTTTAAAAAATTAAAAATGAAATTTTCAACAAATCTCCATTTTTCATGGGTTATAACACACGTATTTTAGCAAAAATGGCAAACTCGAAAATGAGTTTATTTTGACTTTTTTGTTTACAATTTTTTGCACCCATCTCGACAGTAAACATGAATTCTAGTGATTATTGTTTTAAAAAGTGAAAATTAAATTTTCACTAAACCTCCATTTTTAATGGGTTATAACACACGTATTTTAGCTAAAATGGGCAAACTCCAAAATTGCATTTATTTTGACATTTTGGTACCATTTTTTGCATACACCCGATTATGAACATACTTTCTATTAAATATTATAAGAAAAGTAAAATTTAAAATTTTCACAAAATCTCAATTTTTCATTGGTTATAACACACGTATTTGAACACAAATTGGTAAAAATCCAAAAACGCGTTCATTTTGACTTTTTGGTACTATTTTTTTTTTGCAACTGAATCAATTGTGAACATGCATTTTTAGTTAATATTGTCAAAAAGGTAAATTTTAAAATTTTCACCAAAATTCTATTTTTCATAGATTATAACACACGTATTTTAGGCAACAATAACAAAGTAAAAAAAAACGCATTAATTTTAACTTTTTTGTATCATTTTTAGCACCTATCTCGATTGTGAACATGCATTCTAGTTAATATTGTAAAAAAATTGAAAATTAAATTTTCACAAAACCTCCATTTTTAATGGGATATAACATACGTTTTTTTTTTATCAAAAAATGGTAAAATCCAAAATGCATTTATTTTACTCTTTAGTACCATTTTTACACCAACCCAGATTGTGAACTTTCATTCTAGTGAATATTGTTAAAAAAAAAAAAGTACTGGCCCTCCTTGTTCCCCTGGTTATGTTCTGAGATTCTAACCTGAGAGGTTCAGGGTTCAAGGGTTGGTAGAGAAAGAAGAGAGAATATTGTTAAAAGAAATTGAAAATTTAATTTTCACAAAATCTTCATTTTTCATGGATTATAACATACGTATTTTAACAAAAAATGGAAAAATCTAAAACGTGTTTATTTTGACTTTTTTATACCGTTTTTGCACCCACCCACCCTAATTGTGAACATGCATTTTAGTGAATATTATTAAAAAAAGTGAATTTTTTTCAGCAAATCTATATTTTTCAAGGGTTATAACACACGTATTTTAAAAAAAATGAAAAATAAAAAAAAAACACATTAAATTTTACATTTTTGTATCCTTTTTTGCATCCACCCTGATTGCGAACATTTATTCTAGTAAATATAGTAAAAGAAGTTGAAAATTAAAATTTTCACAAAATCTCCATTTTTCATGGGTTGTAACACAAGTTTTTTTTAGCAAAAAAGGGTAAAATACAAAATGCGTTTATTTTTACTTTTTTGTACCATTTTTTGCACCCACCTTGATTGTGAACATGCATTCTAGTGATAATATTTTTAAAAAAGTGGAAACTAAAAATTTTCACAAAACCTCCATTTTTCATGGCTTATATAACACACGTATTTTAGCATACATTGGCAAAATCCAAAAACATATTCATTTTGACGTTTTGTACTATTTTTTTGCACCCGACCCGATTGTGAACTTGCATTCTAGTGATTATTGTGAAAAAAGTAAAATTTAAAATTTTCACCAAACTTCCATTTTTAATGGGTAATAACACACGTATTTTAGGCAACAATAGAAAACAAAAAAACACATTAATTTTAACTTAATATATAATTTTTGTACCCACCTCGATTGTGAACATCAATTCTAGTTAGTATTGTTAAAAAAATTGAAATTTTTTTTCACCAAATCTCCATTTTTCATGGGTTATAACACATGTATTTTAGCAAAAATGGCAAAATAAAAAAAACTCATTAATTTTAACATTTTTGCATTTATTTTGACCTTCTGGTACTATTTTTGCACCCACCCGTTGGTGAACATGCATTTTAGTTAATATTATCGAAAAAGTAAAATTTAAAATTTTCTCAAAACCTCAATTTTTTCATGGGTTATAATACACGTGTTTTAGCATAAATTGGAAAATCAAAAACCGTGTTTATTTTGACTTTTTTGTACCGTTTTTGGAAACTGACTTGATTGTGAACATGCATTCCAATGAATATTGTCAAAAAAGGGAAATTTAAATTTTTCACCAAACTTCCATTTTCATGGGTTATATCACACATATTTTTGGCAACAATAGCAAAATAAAAATACGTATTAATTTTAACTTTTTTGTATATTTTTTTGCACCTGCCTCGATTCTCAACATGACTTCTGGTAAATATTGTTAAAAAAATTGAAAATTAAAATTTTCACCGAATCTCCATTTTTCATCAGTTATAACACAAGTTTATTTAGCAAAAAATGGCAAAATCCAAAACGTCTTTATTTTGACTTTTTTCTACCAATTTTTGCCCCTACCCAGATAGTGAATATTTATTCTAGTGAATATTGTTAAAGAAATTGAAAATTAAAATTTTTACCAAATCTCTATTTTTCATGGGTTATAACACACGTATTTAAGCAAAAAATGGAAAAATCCAAAACGCATTTATTTTGACTTTTTTATATTATTTTTTGCAACCACACTGATTGTGAATATGCATTCTAGTGAATATTGTTAAAAAATTGAAAATTAATTTTTCCCTCTAAATTTCCATTTTTCATTGGTTATGACATACGTATTTTAGCAAAAAATGCAAAAAAAAAATCTCATTAATTTTTTTATGGGTTATAACACATATATTTTAGCATAAATTTGTAACATCCAAAAACATGTTCATTATGATTTTTTTGTACCGTTTTTTGCAACCAACTCGATTGTGAACATGCATTCTATTGAATGTAGTAAAAAAAACTAAAATTTAAATTTTTAAGGAAACTTCCATTTTTATGGGTTATAACACACGTATTTTAGGCAACAATAGAAAAATAAAAAATTTATTAATTTTAACCTTTTTAATATCATTTTCGCACCTACCTCGATTGTGAAAATACATTCTAGTTAATATTTTTTTAAAAATTAAAAATAAAAAATTTCACAAAATCTCTATTTTTCATGGAATATAACACATGTTTTTTTATCCAAAAAAGGAAAATCCAAAACGCGTTTATTTTTACTTTTTTGTACCGTTTTTTGCACCCACATAGATAATGAACATGCATTCTAGTGATTATTTTTTTTAAAATGTGAAAATTAAAATTTCCACAAAACCACGATTTTTCAAGGCTTATATAACACACGAATTTTAGCATAAATTGGAAAAATCCACAAACGTGTGTATTTGGACTTTTTTTGTACTATTTTTTACACCCTACCCGATTGTGAACATGCATTCTAGTGAATATTATAAAAAAAGTAAAATTTAAAATTTTCACCAAACTTTCATTTTTTAATGGGTTATAACACGCGTATTTTAGGCAAGAATAGATAAACAAGAAAAGGCATTAGTTTTAACTTTTTTGTATCGTTTTCTGAACCCACCTCGATTGTGAACATCAATTCTAGTTAGTACTGTTAAAAAATTGAAAATAAATATTTTTACCAAATCTCCATTTTTCATGGTTGTAACACAAGTATTTTATCAAAAATGGCAAAATAGAAAAACTCATTAATTTTAATATTTTTGTATCATTTTTGGCATTCACCCCAATTGTGAATATGCATTCTAATGAATATTGTTAAAAAATTGAAAATTTAAATTTTCACAAAATCTTAATTTTGAATGGGTTATAACAAACGTATTTTTAGCAAAAAAGGCTGATAGCGGTTTTGGAGCTAAGGTCAAATGTAAAGGTTTAACCGAATCAAATACATTTATAACCCTAATCCTCACGACATTTAAGGTGCATCAATACACCGACGTTTTGTAGCTAGAGAAAGTATGGATCGTTCCCACAGGGAGGGGATGTGTCTATGAAATTAGTGTAAATGTGTGTGAAGTAGTGGAAGTGAAAATAAGCAAGTAAATTACCTAAACTACACTATTATTACCAAATAAATATGGAAATGTGTGGAAGAGGATGCAAGTAATGAAAGTATACCCTTAGATTTGGTTATCTCAAATGTGAGTGTTATGTGTGGTTTATCCTATGGAATCACTACGATTAAGGGTGAGCCAATTCAACTAAGTTCCCTCTTTATGACGGAGACAAGGACCTAAATGCATTGTCTCCTACCGGAAATTGACTATTTAACCATTCCCCCTTTATGGCGGAGGCAAGGACTAGCTAACTAATATCAACCAAAATTCTAATGTCTCTCCCATCTTTCAACTCTCTGATCCAATCCTTCCTTTATGGCGGAGGCAAGGGTCGAACCTAGTCACTTCCTTAGAAATCACTCCCTAATTTACTTGGAGGCAAGGACTAAACTAGTTCATGTTTACCAAGTTCATCAAACCTACACTAGACTCTCAATATCCAAATCAATTCCCCCTTTATGGTGGAGGCAAGAATGAACTAAGTTATCTCTACTAATCCATCACCCACATACCAGTCTACCATGAGAATTACTAATATGGGATAATAACTTAGCTTCTAGTTCTTAGTTCCTAGCTACCCATAGCTTAAAACCACACATTAACACATTAAATCAACAACACATAACAACAATCCAAGGGTAATTAACAATTTAGCACATCAAGACTACTAAGAACATCACAATAATTATTAAAGCAAGGATTTAAACAAAGAAATACAAAGAGTAACACTCCCCTTTGATGTTCCAAGCCAAAGCTCCAAGCTTTCCTTACAAAACAAGTCCTTAGAGCCAAGAGCTTACATGAAATCCTCTCCACAATATTCTATTTACACCAAGAACACACACTAAATGTGTGATCTTGTGGAGTCTCTAGAGAGAGAAGCTCTCAAAACTAACTAATCTAACTTAACAAATGGCTAGCTCCTTTTTCCTCTACTGACTGCACACAATATATGAGGGTAGGGTTTTTCCTTGTGTGCTTAACGAGTTCCCAAAATGCCCTTGAAGACTCAAAAAGTGAGTTCAAATTTGACTTGGAAAATTTGCCCGCGCTGCTTAACGTCGCGACGTTCCTCCACTTGAAGCCCAATGTCGCGACATTCTTTGTCAATGTCGCGATGTTCATCCTGCCGTTGAACTCCAACGGCGCGATGGCGAACTCTCTTCGGCGCGACGGAACTCTCTGTTTGAAACTTATTTTGGTTCTCTCTTGAACGTCGCAACGTTCCTTGTCAACGTCGCGACGTGGCTGAAATTTGCCCCAACGTTGCGACGTTTGTGAGGAACGTCGCGATGTGCTGCTGCTTGGCTTGTAAATTGGCTCTTTTCACTATTTCTTCATTCTATTGCTCATAATTGGCCACAATGTCCTACAAAATACATTAAAACACATTAAAAACATGTAAAAATGCTACAAAGATAATCAAAGGTTAAGTGAAACAAATCCAATAAGGTGAAAATTGTCACCTTATCAAATGCAAAATTCTAAATTGCATTTATTTTGACCTTTAGTACCATTTTTGCGCCCACCCGATTGTGAACATATATTCTAGTGAATATATTATCAAAAAAGTAAAATTTAAAATTTTAACAAAATCTCAATTTTTCATGGGTTATAACACTCGTATTTTAGCATAAATTGGTAAAATTCAAAAACGTTTTATTTTGACATTTTTGTACTATTTTTAGCATCCGACTTGATTGTGAACTTACATTCTAGTGAATTTTTTTTTAAAGAAACTAGCTTTTATATATAATGAGCAAAACGATGCCGGATATAGCCGATAGCATCAGTACAAATGGCAAAGAAATAAATGTGGAGTACTACTCTATTACAACATTTGTGAAACTACCAAAAGGGAAGAAAGAAAGTATTTAATCTAGACCTTCTAGATTAAATCTTTCTATTTCCACATCCCACCAACCTGTACAAGGGTAAGCTGTAAAAGTCAGCTATTAAACAAAATTTTGGCATGGGTCCTGCCAATATTAGACGAAAACCACGGCACCTCCATTACACACAAAGGCACCGCCACAAAGCCCTGTCTAAGCGATAGCCTTCTGTAGAGACATACAAAATGCATTGTCCAAATGATTGCCAATTAATTTCTGACATTTGGGACGGTAGGATTGTGCTACCTGACTAGATGTACACAAAAGTATTTACTGCCCCTAGACTCCCTATTTTCACCAAGCAAATTTTGAGGCATAATTTGTTATATGCATTCGGCTACTTCCTGCCCTTCATCAAATATGTGCCCACAGCCCTTCCAAAATAGAAACCTGCCTTCCAACTTTGGGCAGCATTTCTTTAGATTGACCCTCATTGTAGAGCAGCAACTTGACCACAACTCAGCAACTCCCACACCAACAGCACAGTTTAATTGAACTATAAGATTAAAATTTCATGTGGCCAAATGATATTAGCATCGGTAATCATGGGCCTTTCCAATCAACCTTCAGTATTACCTGTGATTCCAGAATTTTCCTTCAGAGTAACAAATGCGCGGATTCCTTGCTCTAAGTTTTCTCCCCGATGAGGCATTTGCTTTGGGGCTTACTAGAGCTTCTATGTACTGGTTTGGCTTTGTCGGCTTTCGACCGCTTTCTATTTTTTCCAGAAACTTTTCGAACACATCCTCAGTGTCATCCTCAAAACTGTTTTCAGTCCAAACATCTTCGCCATCCTCATCATCTTCGGATTCTCTCGGGTCAGCTTGAAGGGCTGCTAGGTCTGAAGATGATCTAACATTGGGTAATGTCGAAGGCTATCCTTCTTCCCACAAAACCCTCACATTGATAGCACCTTTGTTCAGTTCATTGTTGGGTAGCTTTAGAGGCTTCAACCTTTCATGCGGGAGCAGTTTTGAGGATTTGGCTGTGTGTACTTCTGTCCATTTCCCTTCTTCCCACTTACATTCTAGTGAATATTGTCAAAAAAAGGGAAATTTAAATTTTGCACCAAACTTCCATTTTTAATGAGTTATAACACACGTATTTTAGGCAACAATAGAAAAATAAAAAAACGCTTTAATTTTAATACACATACCTCGATTATCAACATGCCTTCTAGTAAATATTGTTAAAAAAATTGAAAATTAAAATTTTCTCAAAATCTACATTTTTCATGGGTTATATAACATATTTTTATTAAGCAAAAATGGCAAAATCTTTACGTGTTTATTTTGACTTTTTTCTACTATTTTTTTCACCCACGCTGATAGTGAATATTCATTCTAGTGAATATTGTTAAAGAAATTGAAAATTAAAATTTTCACCAAATCGCTATTTTTCATGGGTTATAACACACGTATTTAAGCAAAAAAATGGCAAAATCCAAAATGCATTTGTTTTTACTTTTTCGTATCATTTTTTACACCCACATCGATTGTAAACATGCATTATAGGGAATATTGTTAGAAAAATTGAAAATTAATTTTTTTCACCAAATCTTCATTTTTCATGGGTTATAACATACATATTTTAACAAATAAAAAATTTAAAAAAACTCATTAATTTTGGCATTTTTGTATCCTTTTTTTTGTCACCTATTCCGATTGTGAATATGCATTCTAATGAATATTGTTTAAAAAATTGAAAATTAAAATTTTCACCAAATATCCATTTTTTAATGAGTTATAACACACGTATTTTAGTATATATTTCTAAAATCCAAAAACGTATTCATTATGACTTTTTGGTATCGTTTTTCGCAACCAGTTCGATTGTGAACATGCATTCAATTGAATATTGTTTAAAAAATTGAAAATTAAAATTTTCACTAAATATCCATTTTTCATGGGTTATAACACACGTATTTAACCATAAATTTGTAAAATCCAAAAACGTGTTTATTATGACTTTTTGGTACCGTTTTTCGCAACCGACTCGATTGTGAACATGTATTCTATTGAATATAGTCAAAAAATTGAAATTTAAATTTTTAAGCAAACCTCCATTTTTCATGGGTTATTACACGTATTTTAGACAACAATAGAAAACTAAAAAAATGCATTAATTTTAACTTTTTTGTATCATTTTTGCACCTATCTCAATTGTGAACATGCCTTCTAGCTAATATTTTTTTAAAAATTAAAAAATAAAATTTTCACAAAATCTCCATTTTTCATAGAATATAACATACGTTTTTTATCCAAAAATGAAAATAAATCCAAAACGCGTTTATTTTTTCCTTTTTGTGCTATTTTTGCACCCACCTCGATAGTGAAAATGCATTCTAGTGATATTTTTTTTTTAAAATGTGAAAATTAAAATTTTCACAAAACCTCGATTTTTCAAGGCTTATATAACACAAGTATTTCAGAATAAATTGGAAAAATCCGAAAAAGTGTTCATTTAGACTTTTTTGTACTATTTTTTGCACCCTACTCGATTGTGAACATGCATTCTAGTGAATATTGTAAAAAACTAAAATTTAAAAATTTTAACCAAATTTTTCGTGGGCTGTAATACACATTTTTTAGCAAAAAATGGCAAAATCTAAAATGCGTTTATATTGACTTTTTGGTACCATTTTTTCTACTAACCCCAACTGTGAACATTCATTCTAGTGAATATTGTTAAAAAAATTGAAATTAAAATTTTCACCAAATCTCTATTTTTCATGGGTTATAACACACGTATTTAGGAAAAAATGGTAAAATATAAAACGCGTTAATTTTATCTTTTTTGTACCAATTTTTGCACCCACCTCGATAGTGAACGTGTATTCTAGTGATACTTTTTTTAAAAAAGGAGAAAATTAATAATTTTCACAAAACGTCCATTTTCCGTGGCTTATGTAACACACGTATTTTAGCATAAGTTGGCAAAATCCAAAAATGTGTTCATTCTGACTTTTTTGTACTATTGTTTGCACCCGACCTGATTGTGAACATGCATTCTAGTGAATATTGTGAAAAAAAATGAAATTTAAAATTTTCACCAAACTTCTATTTTTCATGGGTTATAACACGTATTTTGGCCAACAATAGAAAAATGAAAAAACACATTAATTTTACTTTTTGTATCATTTTTTGCACCCACCTCGATTGTGAACATCAATTCTAGTTAGTATTGTCAAAAAATTAAAAATTATAATTTTTACCAAATCTCCATTTTTCATAGGTTATAACACACGTATTTTAGCAAAAAAATGGCAAACTCCAAAACGCGTTTGTTTTGACTTTTTTGTATATTTTTTGCACTCACACTGATTGTGAACATGCATTTTAGTGAATATTGTTAAAAAAGTTGAAGATTAATTTTTTCACCAAATCTCCATTTTTCATTGGTTATAACATACATATTTTAGCAAAAAAAATATTAAAATAAAAAAAACTCATTAATTTTAACATTTTTGTATCCTTTTTTTGGCACCCACCTCGATTGTGAACATGCATTCTAGTGAATATTTTTCACAGGTTATAACACACGTATTTTAGACAAACGGCAAAATCCGAAATGTGTTTATTTTGACTTTTTTGTACCGTTTTTTGCACCTACCCCGACAGTGAACATGCATTATAGTGATTTTTTTTAAAAAGTGAAAATTAAAATTTCATCAAATCTCTATTTTTAATGGGTAACACACGTATTTTAGCAAACAAGGCAACATCCAAAATTGCATTTTTTTGACATTTTGGTGCCATTTTTTGCGCCCACCCGATTATAAACATGCATTCTAGTGTATATTATAAAAAAAGTAAAATTTAAAATTTTCAGAAAACCTCAATTTTTCATTGGTTATAACACACGTATTTTAGCATAAATTTGTAAAATCTAAAAACGTGTTCATTATGACTTGTTTGTACCGTTTTTTGCAACCAACTCGATTGTGAACATGCATTCTATTGAATATAGTAAAAAAAGTGAAATTTAAATTTTTAAGGAAACTTCCATTTTTTTGGGTTATAACACACGTATTTTAGGCAACAATAGCAAAATAAAAAATGCATTAATTTTAAATTTTTTGTATCATTTTTGCATCTACCTCGATTGTGAATATGCCTTCTAGTTAATATTTTTTAAAAAAATTAAAAATTAAAATTTTCACAAAATCTCTATTTTTCATGGAATATAACACGTTTTTTTTAATCCAAAATTGGAAAAAATCCCAAATGCTTTTGTTTTTTACTTTTTTGTACCATTTTTTGCACCCACCTTGATAGTGAATATGCATTCTAGTTATAATTTTTTTTTAAATGTGAAAATTAAAATTTTCACAAAACCTCCATTTTCAAGGCTTAAATAACACACACATTTTAGCATAAATTGGTAAAATCAAAAAACGTGTTCATTTGGACTTTTTGTACTATTTTTTGCACCCTACTTGATTGTGAATTTGGATTATAACACAAGTATTTTAGGTGACAATAAAAAAACAAAAAAGGCAATACTTTTAACTTTTTTGTAACGTTTTTTAACCCACCTCGATTTTATAACATAAATTCTAGTTAGTATTCATAAAAAAATTGAAAATTAAAATTTTCATCAAATCTTCATTTTTCATGGGTTATAACACACGTGTTCTGGAAAAAAAATGGTAAAGTCCAAAACGCGTTTATTTTGAATTTTTTGTACCATTGTTTGCACCCACTCCGATTGTGAACTTGATTCTAGTCAATATTGTTTAAGAAATTGAAAATTAAAATTTTCACTAAATCTTCAATTTTCATAAGTTATAACACAAGTTTTTTTTAGCAAAAATAATGTCAAAATTCAAAATACATTTATATTGACTTTTTGCTACCTTTTTTTTGCACCAACCCCAATTGTGAACATTCATTCTAGTGAATATTGTTAAAAAAATTGAAAATTAAAATTTTCAAAAAATCTTCATTTTTCTTGTGCCAAACACACGTATTTTGGCAAAAAATGATAAAATCAAAAACGGATTTATTTTATCTTTTTTGTACCAATTTTTGCACCCACCTAAATAGTGAAAATGCATTCTAGTGATACTTTTTTTTAAAAAAAAAAAGTGAATTAATAATTTTCACAAAACCTCCATTTTTCATGGCTTATATAACATGTGTTTTAGCATAAATTGGCAAAGTCCAAAAATGTTTTCATTCTGACTTTTTTAGTACTATTGTTTGCACCTGACTAGATTATGAACATGTATTCTAGTGCATATTGTGAAAAAAAGTGAAATTTAAAATTTTCACCAAACTTTCATTTTTCATGGGTTATAACACGTATTTTAAGCAACAATAGAAAATTGAAAAAACGAATTAATTTGTAATTTTAAGCAACAATATTAATTTGAAAAAATGAATTAATTTGTGAACATCAATTCTAGTTAGTATTGTTAAAAAATTGAAAATTATAATTTTTACCAAATCTCCATTTTTCATGGGTTATAACATATGTATTTTAGCAAAAAATGAAAAAGAAACTCATTAATTTTAATATTTTTATATCCTTTTTTTGGCACCCACCCCGATTGTGAACATGCATTTTAGTGAATGTTAAAAAAATTGAAAATTAAAATTTCACAAAATCTCCATTTTTCATATGTTATAACACACGTATTTTAGCTAACATGGCAAAATCCAAAATGCGTTTATTTTGACTTTTTTGTACTGTTTTTTGCACCCACCTCAATAGTGAACATGCATTCTAGTGATTATTTTTCTAAAAAGTGAAAATTAAATTTTCATCAAAACTTCATTTTTAATGGGTTGTAACACACATATTGTAGCCAAAATGACAAAATCCAAAATTGCATTTATTTTGACATTTTGGTTCTATTTTTTGCGCCCACCCGATTTTGAACATGCATGCTGGTGAATATTATCAAAAAAAGTAAAATTTAAAATTTTCATAAAACCTCAAATTTTCATGGGTTATAACACATGTATTTTAGCATAAATTTGTAAAATCCAAAAACGTATTCATTATGACTTTTTTGTACCATTTTTTGCAACTGACTCCATTGTGAACATGCATTCTATTGAATATAGTCGAAAAAAGTGAAATTTAAATTCTAAAGCAAAATTCAACTTTTCATGGGTTATAACACACGTATTTTAGGCAACAATAGCAAAATGAAAAAAAGCATTAATTTTAACTTTTTTATTCATCTTTTGCATCTACCTCGATTGTGAACATGCATTCTCGTAAATATTGTTTAAAAAACGAAAAATTAAATTTTCACAAAATCTCTATTTTTCATAGCATCTTTTGCACCTACCTCGATTGTGAACATGCATTCTCGTAAATATTGTTTAAAAAACTAAAAATTAAATTTTCACAAAATCTCTATTTTTCATAGGATATAACACGTTTTTTATCAAAAAAATGGAAAAATCCAAAACACGTTTATTTTTACTTTTTTGTATCATTTTTTGCACCCACATCGATAGTGAACATGCATTCTAGTGACAATTTTTTTAAAAAATGTGAATTAAAATTTTTCACAAAACCTCCATTTTTCATGGCTTATATATTACACGTATTTTAGCATAAATTCAAAAACGTGTTCATTTCGACTTTTTTGTACTATTTTTTGCATCCGACCCGATTGTGAACATGCATTCTAGTGAATATTGTGAAAAAGTGAAATTTAAAATTTTCTCCAAATTTCCATTTTTAATGGAATATAACACGCATATTTTAGGCAACACTAGAAAAAAATGTATTAATTTTAACTTTTTTGTATCATGTTTTGTATTGGCTGAATTGATCGCCGGGAGATCTTTGACTCTAAGTGGAGGAAGCTCCTCAACTGGCTCTTCTAATCTAGAATCTGATAAAATGGATCAAGAAATAGGTATAACGAACAGAAATCCAATGAATGAAACCCATTCTAAGAATGCTGATTTCTTCCTTGTCCCCCCTAGGAACCATACACCAAAATCAGAACGATCCTTATTTTTCAAAATCCAAAGAATATTTGCTAAAATGCATTAAAATTAACTTTTTTGTATCATTTTTTGCACCTACCTCAATTGTGAACATGCATTATACTTAATATTGTTAAAAAAAATTGAAAATTAAAATTTTCACAAAATATCCATTTTTCATGGGATATTACACATTGTTTTTTCAAAAAATGGCGAAATCCAAAATGCGTTTATTTTGACTTTTTGGTACCGTTTTTTGAACCAACCCCAATTGTGAACATTCATTCTAGTGAATATTGTTAAAAAAATTGTAAATTAAATTTTCACCAAATTTCCATTTTTCATAGGTTCACACGTATTTTAGCAAAGAAAATGGCAAAATTTAAAACGCGTTTATTTTGAACTTTTTGTACCGTTTTTTGCACTCACTCCAATTGTGAACATGCATTCTAGTGAATATTGTTAAAAAATTGAAGACTTTTTTATGATGTATTTTACACCCACCTTGATTGCGAACGTGCATTCGAGTGAATATTGTAAGAAAAAAGTGAATTTTGAAATTTTTTACAAAATCTCCATTTTTCAAAGGTTATAACACACGTATTTTGGTAAAAAATGACATAGTCAAAAAAGTCTGAATTTTAGTTTTTCCCATATTTTTTTTTTCAACCACCTCATACAATATGCATACTTGTAAAAAAGTGAAATTTATATTTTTAAACAAATTTCCATTTTCTATGAACTGTAAAGCACACATTTTAGCCAAAAAATGCAACTTTCAAAAACGCGTTGATTTTGACTTTTTTGTACAATTTTTTGCCACTCATATTGTGAAAATGTATTCTAGTAAATATTATCAAAAAAAGTGAAAATTAAAGTTTTCACCAAACGTCCATTTTTGTGAGTTATAACACACGTGTTTTGGTCGAAAATAGTAAAGTAAAAAAATGTGTTCATTTTGACTTTTCCCATACTATTTTTTACACACACCTCATTTGTCGACATTTATTCTAATGAACAGTGTGGAACAACGTGAAATTTAGTTTTTTCACCAAAAATATGTTGATTGACTTTTTTATGTAGTTTTACATATGATTAAATATGAATATGCTTTCCGGTGAACATTTTCAAGAAAAAGTTAAATTGAAAATTGTCACCAAACTTCCGTTTTTCATGGATTATAATACACGCATTTTTGTCAAAAAAGGCAAAATAAAAAAATCGTGTTGATTTTTGCTTTTCCCCAACTGTTTTTTATACACACCTCAATTGTGAACTTTCATTCTAATAAACGATGTTTTTTTTTATCAAGATAATCATGATAAATATTTTTCTTATATTCTTTTTTTTAAACGATCCTACATATAGTCACAGGCAAAAGACGGTGCCGGATATACCCGACCACACCGTTACAACCAAAAAGCCTGAAAAGGCATGAATATGGAGTACTACTCCATTACATGAAAATATTGTAAACTAAGAATAGAATTAAGAGAAACACTACTTTAGGAACCAAAGTAGTAATGCTCTTAATCCGTCTTGAAAGCATAAGCCCCATCATAGTGCAATTTGCAAGATGTTCAAAGTAATCGAATTTGCGAGCTAATGAAGCTGATTTACCAACATAGCCATCCAAGCATATTCTTGAAAGTGTAGGACTCCATAATCAGCTCATGCAAGTATGGCCACGCATCACAACAGCAGCTTTCCTCAATATTCTGCAGAGCTTGCACGACCAAGCACTACCAAGTACATGAATACCAATACTTCTCACCAATGGGCAAGGGCACAGGAAAATTTACCAAATACATGATTATCAACAGCAAGTGGCCTGGGGATCTCCTCAAATGTTCCAAGGAGTCCGCATTCAAATTCAGGTTCCAAGGAAACTAAGTCACTGCGAACTATTCAGCAATTGGAAAACTAGTACATGTGTGAGTTACCATCAACAAGAAGGAAGGCAAGACCAGCATCTCACCAAATTAATGACTGAGCTACCAATTACATGACAGTAACAGTGCAGCCAGAAGCTATACTCCAATGTTTAGAATTCCATTTCAAATTAGCACATTATCACCAAAGCTTGCGCAACTCTACAACAAGACGGCACACGAATCCAGTTTACAAATCAAAATCAATCAAAAATAGCTGGATTACCAAGTTTACAAATCAAAATCAAACCACTCTACAGCAAGATGGCACACGAATCCAGTTTACAAATCAAATCAATCAAAACAGCTGGATTACCAAGTCCATGAATCGCCATCAATTTGACCAATTGTACAATATTCAGTCCAGAGCCATGTAGGCTTATCTCCAAATTCCAAAAAAAGATAAAGTGCAAACGGGAAATCTTCTCAGATTCATCAAGCAATGCCTCAGAATTTCCACATTCCTTCAGTTTCAATTTAAAGTGGCTCAGCGCCACCAAGTCAATATTCCAAATAAATGCTTACCTCAAATTTCAATTTTGACAGCCATTGAATAGTAGACCAAGTTGAGGTAGGTTCGAACTGAGTGTGAAAGGCTCGATCTGGATCGATCCTTTTCTCCCTATCTCCGGCATATTCGAGCATTTAGGTACCTAAATCTGCAGAATAACCAAGGTTTGGACTTAAACAGGAAGCAGGAAAAGCTTGCTACTCAGATCTGTCTCCACCCTTTGCCGTTGAAGCCGACTGAGCTGCCCACTCTTCCGAAAGACTCATGACCCAGGTCGGAGAGCTTAGGTTCCTCCCCATTGAGTACATGGAGGAAGCCATGAAAATTTCTACACATATATAACGGGGTAGAGTAAGCTTTGAGCACAAATCGGCCTAGGAGTTGCCTGAATCCCAAACTGTGAAGCTTGAGTCCCGATCGGAAGGTTTCTACTCCGGTCAGCTTCCTCTACGCGAGTGTCAATCCCGATCTGTCTAGCTTGATTCCCGATCTGTTTCAGTCCGCCCCAAGATCCTATCTTCATATCCGCTCCAAGTCGCTTGAGGATCTGCTTGCTAGGAGGTCCGATTCTAATTAGATGCAGATTCTAAGTGATAATTTTCAGATTTGAATGTAGATATTAAATGTAGAATGGTGGGTCGGGCCTTTCAGCTTTTCAGCTGAAAGGCTTGAAGAAATTTTCAGATTTGAAGAGAGGAGGAGGAGAGATTTTTCCTAGAGAAACTAATAAACGGTGTCAAAAAAGTGAAATTTAAAATTTTTACAAAATTTTTAATTTTCATGGGTTATAACACACGTATTTTTGCAAAAAAATGCAAAATCTAAAAATGCGTTGATTTTAACCTTTTTGTGATATTTTTTACACTCGCCTTGATTATCAACATGCATTCGAGTGAATATTGTCAGAAAAATGTGAAATTTGAGTGTCTGTTTGGATATGTTTTGGTTTTGAGAATTGCGAAAAAGGTTTCAAGTTGCGTTTTACAAAAGGAATATTATTGTTTTGAGAATTGAGTGTTTAGATTGATAAGTTTTGTTTTTATTGGTTTTTTTGTAGAAGAATTATTTTATTAAATAAATTTTAAACAAGAAAAAATATTAAATTATATGGGTTTATCGGCGGCAGTCTACCTTTACCCACCACCGATAAACAAAAAAAAATAAAAAACAAAAAAATTAAACACACTAAAAAGAATAAAATGCCATCATTTCATGGTTAGAAAAGTTGAAATTTGTTTTTCTGTTAAAATTGAAATTGAGCAAACATAATAATTTGGAATAAGATGATATCTAAACATACCAAAAAATTTTACAAAACCTCCACTTTTTATGGATTATAACACGCGTATTTTTGTAAAAAAATGACAAAGTCAAAAAACGTTTTGATTTTGACTTTTTCGATATTGTTTTTCTCACCCACCTCATTTCTGAACATGCATACTTCTGAATGTTGTCTAAAAAGTGAAATTTAGATTTTTTGAAAAAATTATTTTTATGGGATGTAACAAACGCATTTTAGCCAATAATGGCAAAATTAAAAAATAAGTTGATTTTGACTTGGTGTACTATTTTTTGAACCCACCCAAATTGTAAACATGTATTCTGGTCAATATTACAAAAAAAAATTAAAATTAAATTTATGACTAAACATCTATTTTTCTTGAGTTATAACACACACCAAATCTCCATTTTTTTCACAGGTTATAACGCGTGTTTTTGTCAAAAACGGCAAAGTCAAAAATTTGGTTGATTTTAGCATTTTCGCTACTGTTTTTTATACACACCTCAATTGTGAACTTGCATTCTAATGAACAGTATCAAAAAAGTGAAATTTGAAATTTTCACCAAATTTCCATTTTTCATGGGTTATAACATACGTATTTTAGCCAAAAATAGAAAAATCCAAAAACGCATTAGTTTTGACTTTCGTATTTTTTTTACACCCACCTCGATTGTGAATATGCATTCAAGTGAATATTGTAGGAAAAAGGTGAAATTTGAAATATTTTATGAAACTCCCATTTTTTACAGGTTATAACACGCGTATTTTTCGTAAAAAATAATAATGTCAAAAAACGTATTGATTTTGACTTTTTCCCTACTGCTTCTTTCACCCACCTCATTTATGAACAAGCATACTTGAGTACATTGTCTTCTTTTTTTGGTTGGCTAAATATCCCAGACTCGGGGGGAAGGGGCGCCACTCTCAATTTTATTGATAGAAAAATCGATTACAAGAGGCAATAGCGGAAATATCCACACCATTCGTACAATTTAGAAGTTATAAATAGGGAGGACTCCTCCATTACATTATAGCACCTGTCTAAAGTTTCGGTAATTGAAATAAGGAGCACTTCCTCCTATATACATGTGGTGGTCACTGAAGGTTGATGATTATATACTTGAGAACATTGTCAAAAAAAAAGTAAATTTTAGATTTTTTATACAAATTTCCATTTATTATGGGCTGTAACACACGCATTTTGGCCAAAAATTACAAAATCCAAAAAGGCGTTGATTTTGACTTTTTTGTACTGTTTTTTGCACCCACCCAAATTGTGAACATGCATTCTAGTGAATATTATCAAAATAAAGTGAAATTTTCATTTTTTACCAAACCTCCATTTTTCTTGAGTTATAACACACGTATTTTAGTAAAAAATAGCAAACTAAAAAAACGTATTTATTTTGACTTTTTCCCTACTCTTTTTTTACACACATCATTTCTGAATATGCATTATAATAAACAGAGTCTTTTTTTTTAATAAAAACCCATCATTTATACCTCCATAAACAAAATACAGGGGTCGGATATACCCGTCACCCCTTTACAAAACAAGAAAGCCATAAATTTGGAGTACTACTCCTTTAAATGCCAAGAAAGAACAACTACTTTACATGAAATGTATAAAACCAAAACTAAGAATAAATATGGGGTAAAGATTCTAACTAATTTGATCACCACATGGCCAACCAAATTATATCAAATCTCAACCCTGTTGTAGGTACAACCTAAGCAAGTGTAGATAAACTATTAACTGCCCTTATCCTGGTCAGCAGCAGCAAGTATGACATCCAAAATATAGCAGCTACAAATTAAAGCCTAGGCTAAAGTGAAAGCATAAACAAAGTGGCCTTCCATTTTTGTAAGATCGATTAAATGTATGAGTGTAGGTTCTAAAAAAATTTGGGCAGCATTTCTCTTGCATGCTCCCTCATTCCACTATCCTCATAAAACACAAATTCAACACAAAATCAGTCCAGGTTTAAGTTCCTATAACCACACCGCCCTTACAAAATCCAAAGGTGGCTGAAGCACGAGTGTAAAGCTAGAAAATTGGGCAGCATAACCCCTGCATACACCCTCTATCCAAATCAATTCAATTCAGTGCAGCAACTAGCTTGCCGCCTTAAGACACCATAACGTGTCGACTTCAATAAACACAAGCTTATATGAATCACCAAGCAGCACATAGTATACTCTCAGTATTCACAATATTTAGCAAATCAAACTCAATATGATAAAATCCTGTCAAGAGTGGACCTTGCCAATTAAAGCACATCGAGCCAAAGGCACATCTCAAAACAGGCAGGTATTAATCGATATCGATATCAAAATGGGTATCGGAATCAGAATACAAAAATTCCAAAGGATTCCTACTAGCCTCTTTCTTTTTATTTTTCCTCGAGCTCTGTATTTTACAAATCTCCTCTTTTGATAGGGATTGAAGGTTATACCTGCTAGTTTTAACTGGAGTTTCGATTTGGGTTCCTGGCCCATCGCTTGCTCCTCGAAGTGGACTTGCACCAATATATTGTCCCCTGAACATCATCCAAATTGGGCAGTTTGCCATGAGCATCCATGTCGGGGAGTCCAGGTTTTGGCTTTTCCTTGTCAAGCCAATGAATGCGCAAAAGAGGAGCAGACTCAGTCCTTGGTAAGGAGTGTGAAACCGAGCAATCTCCCTCTACTGAAATTAGAGGATCCTCAGCTATCCTAAGATTTGGAAGCTCCCATGTTGGTGCCTCAGCTACCATTGTTAGCCCAGCAAAAAGTGAAATTTCTTTTTTTCACAAAATTTCTATTTTTCATAGGTTAAAACACACGTATTTTAGTAAAAAATGGCAAAATCCAAAAATGCGTTGATTGACTTTATTGTGATATTTTTTTACACATGCTTCGATTATGTTCATGAATTCCAAAAAATATTTTCAAGAAAGTAAAATTTAAAAATTTTCACCAAAACTCAATTTTTCATAGGTTATAACATGCGTATTTTTTGTAAAATGGCAAAAGTCAAAAAGCTTGTTGATTTTGGTTTTTCCCCTCCTATATGTTATACACATCTCAATTGTGAACCTGCATTCTAATGAACGGTGTCAAAAATATAAAATTTGAAATTTTTACCAAATTTTCATTTTTTATGGGTTATAACACACTTATTTTAGCCAAAAATGGCAAAATAAAAAAATGCATTGACTTTGACTTTTTGTGATGGTTTTTATTCTCCACCTCAATTGTGAACATGCATTAGAGTTAATATTGTAAGAATAGAGTGAAATTTAAAAAAATTTACAAAACTTCCATTTTCATTGGTTATAACACGCATATTTTGGTACAAAAAAATTGCAAAGTCAAAAACACATGTTGATTTTATCTTTTTTTCCAACTATTTTTTTCACCTATGTCATTTGTGAATATGTATACTTGTGAACGTTGTCAAAGAAGTGAAATATAGATTTTCAAACAAATTTTCATTTTTTATGGGCTATAACAAACACATTTTAGCCAAAAATGGAAAATTTCAAAAACACGTTGATTTTGACTTTTTGTATCTTTTTTTCACCCACCCAGATTATTAACAAGCATTCTAGTGAATATTATAAAAAAAGTGAAAATTAAATTTTTCACCAAATCTCCATTTTTCTTGAGTTATAAACATATTTTGGTCAAAAATAGCAAAGTAAAAAAACATGTTGATTTTGACTTTTCCCGTACTATTTTTTACGCACTCCTCATTTGTGAACTGCATTATAATGAACACAGAGTCAAAAAAAAGTGAAATTTAGTTTTTCACTAAATTTTCATTTTTCATGTGTTATAACACACGTATTTTAGTAAAAAAAATGGCAAAATCCAAAAATGAAATAATTGACTTTTTTGTGATGTTTTTTTACATATGCTTTGGCTGTGTTAATGCATTCCAACGGATATTGTTAGGACAAAGTGAAATTTAAAAATTTTCTTCATATCTCCATTTTTCACGGGTTATAACACACAGATTTTTAAAAAAATGGCAAAGTCAAAAAAAGCGTTAATTTTGGCTTTTTCCCTAATTTTTTAATACACACCACAATTGTAAAAATGCATTCTAATGAACGGTGTAAAAAAATAAAATTTAAAATTTTCACCAAAATTTCATTTTTCATGCGTTATAACACACGTATTTTAGCTGAAAATGGTAAAATCCAAAAAGTGTTGATTTTGACTTTTTTGTTATATTTTTCACACCCGCCTCGATTGTGAACTTGTATTCAAGTGAATATTGTTAGAAAAAAATGAAATTTGAGGGTCTATTTGGATATGTTTTGGTTTTGAGAATTGCGAAAAACAAGGTATCGAGTTGCGTTTTACAAAAGGAATATTATTGTTTTGAAAATTGAGTGTTCAGATTGATAAATTTTATTTTTATTAGTTTTTGTTTAGAAGATTTATTTTATCAAATAAAGTTTAAATAAAAAAATTTAATTAAATTCTTTGAGTTTATTAACGGCAGTCAACATTTGGCCGCCACTAATCAAGATAAGCAAATAAAAACTATAAAAATAAAATTAAAAAAACTAAAATGCCTTCATTTCGTGGTTAGAGAAGTTGGAAAAAATTTTATGTTAAAATTGAATTTGAGCAAACATGGCAAAATCCAAAAACGCATTGATTTTGACTTTTTTGTGATATTTTTTACACCCGCCTTAATTGTGAATATGCATTCGAGTGAATATTGTAAGAAAAAAGTGAAATTTGAAAATTTTTATGAAACGTCTATTTTTCACGGATTATAACAAACGTATTTTGGTAAAAAAATGACAAAGTCAAAAAAACATCTTGATTTTGGCTTTTCACCCACCTCATTTGTGAATATGAATACTTGTGAACGTTGTCAAAAGAGTGAAAATTTAGATTTTTATATAAATTTCTATTTTTTATGGGTTATAACACACATTTTAGCCAAAAATGGCAAATTTAAAAAACGCGTTGATTTTAACTTTGTGTACCATTTTTTGCACCACCTAGATTGTGAACATACATTCTAGTGAATATTATCAAAAAAAGTGAAAATTTAATTTTTCAACAAGCCTCCATTTTTCTTGAGTTAT
This sequence comes from Ophiorrhiza pumila, assembly GCA_016586305.1. Classification (NCBI taxonomy): domain Eukaryota; kingdom Viridiplantae; phylum Streptophyta; class Magnoliopsida; order Gentianales; family Rubiaceae; genus Ophiorrhiza; species Ophiorrhiza pumila. The sequence continues at coordinate 4,558,145 of BLIW01000002.1, forward strand.
ACACACGTATTTTGGTCAAAAATAGCAAAGTAAAAAAATGTGTTGATTTTGACTTTTCCCCTACTATTTTTTACACACACACACCCCTTATTTGTGAAAATGCATTCTAATGAACGGTGTCCAAAAAAGTGAAAAATGGTTTTTTTTTACCAAATTTTCATTTTCATAGGTTATAACACACTTATTTTAGTAAAAAATGGCAAAATCCAAAAATGCATTAATTAACTTTATTTTGATATTTTTTTACACATACTTCCATTGTCTACATAAATTCCAATGAATTTTTTTAGGAAAAAGTGAAATTTAAATTTTTTTTTACCAAAACTCCATTTTTCACGTGTTATGACACACGTATTTGTCAAAAGCGGCAAAGTCAAAAAGCTTGTTGATATTGGCTTTTCCCCAACTGTTTTTAATACACACCTCAATTGTGAACTTGCATTCTAATGAACGGTGTTAAAAAAGTGAAATTTGAAATTTTCACAAAATTTCCATTTTTATGGGTCATAACACACGTATTTTAGCCAAAAATGGCAAAATCCAAAAAAACAGAGATTTTGACTTTTTTGTGTTGTTTTTTATGTTTTTTGCCTCGATTATGAACATGAATTCGAGAGAATATTGTAAGAAAAAAGTGAAATTTTAATTTTTTTTAACGAAACTTCCTTTTCACGGGTTATAACACGCGTATTTTCGTAAAAAATAGCAAAGTAAAAAAATGTGTTGATTTTGGCTTTTTCCCTACTGTTTTTTTCAACCACTTTATTTGTGAACATGCATACTTGTGAACATTTTCAAAAAAAGTGAAATTAAATTTTCAAACAAATTTTCATCTTTTATGGTCTATAACACACGCATTTTTGTGTTTGGATTAATAGATTTTAGTGGAAAACAAGGTCTCAAGTTGTGTTTTAAAAAATGATTGTTATTTTTTTGAGAAATGAGTGTTTGGATTAATAGATTTTATTTTTATTTGATTTTGTTTAGTATAATTATTTATTAAATAAAGTTTAGATAAGATTTTTTTGATTAAATTGTTTGGGTTGATCGGTGGTAGTCAATCTTTGGCCACCACCGATCAACTCGAACAAATAAAAAACTAAAAAAATTAAAATATGTTGAAAAGATTACAATGCATTCATTTTGTAGTTAGTGAAGTTTGAAATTTTTGTTTTCAAAATTGAATATAAACAAACATGTTAATTTGGAATAACCTGATAAATGGGCTAAAAAGCCCTATCCAAACATACCCAATTTTCACTAAACGTCCATTTTTCATAGGTTATAACACGTGTATTTTGTTAAAAAATGACAAAGTCAAAAAACGTTTTAATTTTGGTTTTTCCTACTGCTTTTTTTCACCCACCTCAATTTTGAATATACATACTTGTGAACGGTGTCAAAATGTGAAATTTAGATTTTTAAACAAATTTCCATTTGTTATGGGCTATAACTCATGCATTTTAGCCAAAAATGACAAAATCTAAAAACGCGTCGATTTTGACTCTTTCGTACCTTTTTTTCACCCACCCCGATTGTGAATATGCATTCTAGTAGATATTATAAAAAAAAGTGAAAATTTAATTTTTCACCAAACCTCCATTTTTCCTGAGTTATAAACATATGTATTTTGGTCAAAAATATCAAAGTAAAAAAAATGTGTTGATTTTGATTTTTCCCCTACTGTTTTTTACACACACCTCATTTGTGGACATGCATTCTACTAAACGGTGTCAAAAAAGTGAAACTTGGTTTTTTTTTCCACCAAATTTCCATTTTTAATGGGTTATATAACACACGTATTTTAGTCAAAAAAAGCAAAATCCAAAAATGCGTTGATTGACTTTTTTGTAATGTTTTTTACACATGTCTCGATTGTGAACAGGAATATTATCAAGAAAAAGTGAAATTTAAAATTTTTCACCAAACTTCCATTTTTCAAGTATTTTAACATGCCTCTTTGTAAAAAATGGAAAAATAAAAAAATGTATTGATATTTGTTTTTTCCCTACTATTTTTTATACACACCTCAATTGTGAACATGCAATCTAATGAACGGTGTCAAAAAAGTGAAATTTGAAATTTTCACCAAATTTTTATTTTTCATGGGTTATAACACACGTATTTTAGCAAAAAAATGGCAAAATTTAAAAAAGCGTTGTGTTTGACTTTTTTGTGATGTTTTTTACACCCGCCTCGATTGTTAACATGTATTCAAGTGAATATTGTCAGAAAAAGTGAAACTAACAAAAGTGTGAGAAGAAAGTGGGGAAATAGAGAGATTAACAACCTCTGGAACTGTTTTTGTTTTAAAAAATGTGTTATAAAGATATAAACTACTTATGATTATCATTAAAGACACATAGTGTATTTGTATAAAATTTATTACAAGGGTTTAAACACTTAATGTCACAAAAAAACCGAATTACAAGGATCAAAACAGGTAATGTCACAACAGATTCGAAATGGTTAATGATTATCATTAAAGACATTTGGGGCATTTGAATTAAATGTTACAACGATTTAAACACCTAAGGTCACAAAAAAAATTCGAATTACAAGGATTGAAACATATAATGTCACAAAATATTCGTAACGACTAATGATCATCAACCTGTGTGGTATATTTGTATAAAATGTTACAAGCATTCAAACACCTAACATCACAAAAAATATGAATTATAAGGATTTAAACAGATAATGTCACAAAAGATTTGAAGTGGATTTAACTGTACGAGAATGTGAAATTATAAGGATTTAAACAGATAATGTCACAAAAGATTCGAAGTGGATTTACGAGAATGTGAAAAAATAATTAATTAGTTTAATCCTTTTACATTTAACGTTTTAATTTGTTTGATTCTTTACATGCAAAACCACCAAAATAATTTTTCATATTTTAAATTTGTTTTAGTTTATTCAGATCACATTTTACAAGGATCGTGATAAGCTGAAATTGAGTGTCCTTAATTTTGTTTTTTTTTTTTTTAAATAGGGAACCACAATTGGTCTTCCATGCAAATAGATTTAAAATTTTGTGGTCTCTTTTGTAGATTTAAGGACTTAAGTGGTAAACCAAAGATTTGCTAAAAATCCAAAACCCACATGATCCCCTTTTCCTCCCAAGAACAGAACTGAGCTGAAGTTCAGTTATCCTTTAGAAACTCCGCCTCTAAACATGTTGCTCCAATCCACAACCCCTAAACCCCTTTTCAATCTCCATAACCACGGCCATCACTACGTCTCTCTTTCCTCAAAATTTTCTAATTCAATCTCATTCCCATCTGGGTTTTGCAATTCAGCCTTTCTTAAACCCATTAGAACCCAAAAAAATCTAGTCTTGGCATGCAGAATCTCACAGGTACATAGTTATGGAACAGTGGATTATGAGAAAAGGCCCATGGTGAAATGGAATGTTGTCTACAAGAGGATAATTCTTATGGAGGACCCAAAAAAGGGCGCTGCAAGTGTGTTGAATCAGGGGGAAAATGAGGGGAAGAGGCTGACCAAATGGGAGCTTTCTAGAGTTATTAAGGAGCTTAGAAAATTTAAGCGTTTTAAACCAGCCCTTGAGGTAATCAAAACTACCCAAAAAAAAAAAAAATTGTGCATTTCTTTTTTTATTTAAGGTCTAATATTATTAGATTTTCATATTTGCTTGTGCTTTCCGTTTTAATTTTGTATTCAAATGATCATGATTTGGTTTGTTTTGGCGGTGAATCATTAGTCAAAATGGAAATTTTAGCAAATGTATTGGTCGATTGTGATAATTGGACTTTCTCTTTGTTGTTGATGAGGATCATCATTAAAGTATTTTCACAAATGGTGAGTTTTGCTGTTGAATGTCGGGTTTCTACAATTGCTAACCAGAAGAAGAAAGAAGCTTCTTGATAGTGTGGTTTCGTCTCTGGCTGTCATATATGAATTTCCATTTTTGGTCCTTGAGATCTTTGCCAGTGCAATTTGCATGTTTGTCACTAAGTATGTGCGATGTCAAAATGAAATAAAGTAATTCTTTTAGCAAACCTTTGTTCTCTTTTTCCTCTGTTTATTCCTTTTGGGCAGCATGTTAAAATATCCTGTGTGTAATTACAGGTGTACGAATGGATGAGCAATAGGGCAGAAAGGTTTAGAATAACCACTAGTGACACTGCTATTCAGTTGGATCTCATTGCAAAGGTGCATGGAATTTCAACTGCTGAAGAATACTTCCATAAGTTGCCAGAGTCCCTGAAGGATAAACGCATATATGGTGCTCTTTTGAATGCCTATGTGCGTGCTAGAAAGAGGGAAGAAGCTGAATCTCTAATGAACGAATTGAGGATTAGAGGTTACGCTTCTCAGTCACTGCCATTTAATGTGATGATGACACTCTATATGAACCTTCAAGAATTCGACAAGGTTGAATCAATGATTTTCGAAATGGTGGAGAAAAAAATTACATTAGACATATATTCCTACAATATTTGGTTGTCATCATGCGGCTACCAAGGATCTATAGAAAAAATGGAGCAGGTATTGGGAAAAATGAAGCTGGACACAACCATCAATCCCAACTGGACAACATACAGTACGATGGCTACAATGTACATTAAGCTGGGGGAGATGGAAAAAGCTGAAGACTGTCTAAAGAACATTGAGAGCAGACTCACCGGCAGGGATCGCCTTCCTTATCACTATCTGATTAGTCTCTATGGAAGTGTTGGCAACAAGGGCGAAGTATATCGTGTCTGGAATGTCTATAAATCCCTATTTTCCAGTATACCAAATTTGGGTTATCATGCTATAATTTCTTCTGTAATTAGATTGCATGATATTGAAGGTGCAAAAAAGATATATGATGAATGGCTTTCAGTTAAGACGATGTATGATCCTAGAATAGGAAATCTTGTATTGGGTTTTTATGTTAGGAATGGGTTTCCTGATAAGGCTAAAGCGTTTTTTGACGAAATGATTGAAGTTGGTGCAAAGCCAAATTCTACGACATGGGAACTTATTTCAGAATGCCATATCAGGGATAGGAGAATCTCTGATGCTCTGTCTAGCTTAAGCAATGCTGTTTCAGCTGATGGATCAAAGAGCTGGAGACCAAAAGCTGAAAATGTTTCCTCCATTCTCAAGCTCTGCGAGACAGAAAATGACACGGCAAGTAAGGAGGCTTTGATGGGGTTGTTGCGGCAAGTGGGCTGTCTTGATGATGAAACTTATATGTCATATATCCCCAATGGGTCATTTACTGGAGTTGAACAAGCAATAGAAAGGGACAGAACTGGTGATGATGATGATGATGGATCCGGAATACTTTTCAACCAGCTACAGGAAAGCTTGTGAATTTGTCTACTTTTGTTACTATGGAAATGGCTTAAAAATTGCAGCAGAAGGGTAATATATAGCTCCAGCCTTTTCAGGCTAAGTGTTGATTGCTTAAATCTACAGCCAGTTGAGTTAGCATATGGTATTTCTGTGCGTTTTAACTAGGTTCGCAACCTTACTTGTCTTGTAGACATGTAGAGAACTAAGAAGTGGCAATTTGCCCTGTGGACAGATTGATATCTCCTGTCTACTTTCTAGGGATTACATGATCTGGTGTGCCATCTCTACAGTTTGTGGAACAACAGTTGTTTTGTTCACAAACAGAAGGCAAGTTTTGGTGAAATCAAGTTCACTGTTAGTTTTATGCTAGTAAATGGAGCTTGTTCTGTGCTAAATTAATTCAAGATTTGATTATAAGGAGCTCCACGTTGATTTTGAACTCTCTCTTGCAATTGCATTTCAGTCGGATTTTCTTATCAATTTATTTGTTACTTTTATTTCTTATTCACTGGTGACCTGTTGTTTTAACACATGTTCATGATGATAATTGATAGTGTTTCCTTCAATCTGACCTTGTGAAAAGGTTGAGGTTTACATATACTTCTGTATTATCTATGTTTTTCCTGATTACTACAAAGTTTGTTCTTTTAGTTGTCATGCTAAAAGCAAAGTTTGCCTAGTGATTCTTTATAATGCATATCTGAAATTGTCATCCCCTGGTGGGCAATTTCCCATGTTTGATTTACGTGACAAATTTAAATGGTCTTTGCATTCTAAATTGTGCAAAACATTTCCTGGTTTAGAGGGTTTATGGCAGCTCTTTTGTACTGCTTTTGTTGAAATCATTTGGTACTGTGACATCTTTGGAAGAAATTACTACAGGTAAGGGGCCAATCCACTTCTGTTCCAGAGGCACAACAAGCTGCAAGTGCTGCCATTGTATTACGTGTTAATGCTTCTTTGTGCAGGCAATCCTGTTATCTTCAACGCCACAAAATTACAAACTCGTGTTTTTTTCTTTCTTGCAAGAGAAATATTTCAATCGTACAAAAAATTCACCCTCCTGTAGGATAATTGAGCCATTGAAAGGCCAGAAGCAGTACTGTCTCCTCAACAGCAGTTGCGTGTATCATGCCCGGTTACCTTTGACAAATCATTCTTCCTAGGAGAGGAGTTGCTCAGAAACCTTCAGTTCAAGATTGTCTTGCTATGCATTTTGAATGATTTGAAGAACTAAAAGAAATCAGTTGTTTTTTCCCCTCATGTTGCTATCTGAAGAGCAAGATTCAGGAAACTTGTATAGATATTCATTCAAACCTACCTGACTAAATGTTGCTTTGCTCTCAAAAAGTTTCAAATTTATCAATTATGCACACATGTATTTGGTGTCCCAATTGATCTTGTTATTCTGTGTTTCAATTTCCGTTTCATTATACGGATGCACACCTCGTATCTTTTAACACTTATTTTTTAGAATTCATTACTTAATAGGGTTTTGGCATTCTCTTGTGAGACAAGTATAAAAAATTAGTATATAAAGTATTAAAAAATTAGTGTATTATCATATAAAATATCAAATATTAGCATATAACGTATAAAAAATTAGTGTATTAGCGTATAAAGCATAATTTATGTACCACGTCTCATATATGTAAGACGGTTTTATAAGAGTTTTTGCGTAGAGTTTTAATTAAACACATGTGATGTATATCTATAAAATGAAATAAAGAATGAAGAGCGAATTAAATAATTATAAAATGAAATAAGAATGATGAAATAAAGAATGAAGAGCGAATTAAATAGTTATAAAATGAAATAAGAATGAAGAGTGAATTAAATAGAAGATCAAAGTGATTTGGTGTTAAAGGTTTTTTTTTTTTGAAAGGAAATTCTCATTTTAAATCATATCCTAATACAAATGTAACCTATAATATTACAATCTTCATAATCTATGCCGTCCTCTGCATGGGCGGAACTAAAGGGGGCGATTTAGTGCGGCCGCCCCTCGTTGTTCTTGGACGCGAAGGGAGTAGTACTTTTTTTTCATCACTTCAGCACATTCTTTCTGTGATTCCGTCGGAGCGCGTAGCACTACTCAATAAACGACAAAAACATTCCAGTGATGAAAATGAAGGCGATTCATTGCCTTATTTTATTTTTTTTTGTTTTACTCGATAGTAAAATAACCTTGTTTTACTCCGAGTAAAAAAAACTCTTAAGATGTCGTTTTACGTAAGAGTAAAACAAAATTCTAAACGTGATTTTTTAACGTCTAATTACTAAATCTCGTCCCCACCCTAATTCCTGAACTCTAAACGTGAATTTCTCTCTCCCACCCTAATTCCTAAATTCTAAACGCGAAGTTATTGTCTCTGATCATAAGTTTTATTTTTTTCTAATATTAGTAATGTTTAAATTTTTTATTTATTTTTTTAATATTATCATTTTGATGCTTTAGTAATTACATAATACTTGTTTTATGAAAAAAAAATTCTAATACAATTGAACCCCTTAAAAAAATTGTTCTTGTTCGACTACTGGTAGTCTGGGATCATTCTCGATCCGAAACCACTTGCAGTGGCGGATCTAGGCGGGGGTTGGAAGAGGCTGAAGCCCCCGCCATCGTCGCAGGAAAAAATGGATTAGTAGTAGTAAAAAAAATCAGTCGCTGTCTCGCTGAAGCCTGAAGTCCGCCACGGCCGCTGCTCCTGCTCACTGAAGACAAAGACAAAGTGAAGAGGACGACTGTTTTGAGGGGAAAAAAATTCACTTAACAAAACGACGTCGTTTTGTTAAGTGATTTCAAAAAAAAAATCCAATATAGAAAACGGGGGCTGGAGCAATAGAGAACAGAAGAACTCATTTCCTTTCCAAATATTTCCTTTCCAAATTCCAAACCCTTCTCATCTCCCCCAAATTCCCAAATCTTATTTCCAAATCTAAACCCTTTCAATTTAGTTATCTCCCGAATTTCTAAACTCAAGTTTTAAATTTACTAGTAAAGAAACTTTTTTTTTCTTCCCTCATTGTCTCTTTTTCTTTATCTCCATTTTTTGTATTCAAGATTCAAGAAAGGTTAGTTTTACTTCTTCTTTTTTTATTTAGAGTTTGGTTATTTAAATGTTGTTAATTGTAAGTTAATTTTAATTATTAAGTTAATTTGGGTAATTTTATTAAGAATTTTATGGACTAAATATTTAATGATTTGGAATTTAGATTAGGGTTTTTGAATATGAACTAATATTAGGAATTTTGAATTTAGATAAGATATTTTAGATATAAATCATAATTTAGAAACTCTAGTTTGTTTAATTAATTTTCTTTATAGATTAATAGTGAATAGTGATTGAATTATTAATTTATTTAATTATAAATTAATTGTGATTGAATTAATGATTGTAATGAATTTATTTTCAATTGTTTATTTATGTAGATTATGGAAAGGTTTTTTAAACCTAAACGAATTTGTAGTAGTGCATCTTCTAATTTAAGTAAGCCCCGTTAAAATTCTTTTCTGGATCTGCCCCTGACCACTTGCAAACGTCTTTGCTTAGATATGAGACTCCTGCATGTGCGAGGAACCAGTGTCGTGGTGATGGAAACACTGGAGGCATGCCAGCGATACAGAAAAGAAAGTAAGAAATAAAATTATAAAACAATCTAAATTAGCACATATTGTCACATGAATGGTTTAACTTTCAATGAGGAAATGGATTATGATAATGTTTTTCTACAGACTGCATATCCAAATTTGGTTTGCCGACAAAAGCCCAGAAATAACCCATCAAGGCATCAATGGCCCAATAAACCGTAAATTATTAACTTTTCTGAGGTTTATTTGGCTTGACACGCAAAGAATGGAACAAAGTTCTTTGTTTAAAGATATGAATTTTCTCCTTGAAAATAAAGTTGCAGTTAACGAATTAAAAATTAAGATTTTTTTGTAATTTTTTTTATAAAAATTTCACCACAATTTATTAGTTCTTTTGATTCCCATATAGTTGGAAATAAAAAAGAGGTCATTTAATCTTTTGAATATCTCTCTTTTTTACCCAAAAATCAAACACGTTATAGTCCACGAAAAGGAAAGATTTTTAAACCTTTTGTTTTCTAAATTTTTCACCATAATTTTTTAATCCTTGTGTTTTCTATTAAGTTGGCAAGAGAAAAGGGAAAACTTAAAGCATGAATAGATTATTTTTAAAAAATCTTAATTTTCATCTGAAAATCAAAGACTATAGTCCATAAAAACTAAAAAATTTCCTAACTTTTTATTTTCTCGATTTTTCACCATAATCTATTAGTTCTTGTTTTTCCAATTGAGTTAGAATAAGAAAAGATCACATGACGTGCACATGAGTTATTTTTTTTAAATATCTTTTTTTTTTCAGAAACCAAAGATTATATCAATCCACAAAAATAAAATTTTTTATCTAAAAAACATATGCGAACTCAAGGCTGCAGCTACAAAAACTTAAAATATTTAGGACTTTTGTTAATTTCTTTTTTATAATCTATAGCTCTTGCCTTTTTCAATCCGGGTGGAAAACAAAAGATGGACTTTCTTTTAGGATAGAAATTTTTTGACTCAAATATCAGATGTTATAATTAACAAAAAATATAAATTTTGGAACTTCATATATATATATATTCATTACTTTGTTGAAACATGTTTTATAAATGAAAATGAGTGTTATGTTTTCGCTCCCTTCATTTTGGTGACAATAATAGAGAACAAGAGGATAATGTGTTTTATCATTCAATTTGAGACATATCAGTCATTATGGCTCTATTGGTTTTTTCCCACTTATTCATTGGACAAAGTTTCTTAGCACCAAATCAGTTGTTGTTAAACCAAATACTGATGTCGGCATGCTGCAATAGAATCTCATGCACCTTTGCTATTTCTCAACATTTGAGGAACACAATATCTTGGGATCCCTGATTTAACCTTATTTATTTATTATTATTGTTTTGTCCAGGAGGCAAATACTATAAGGATAGGTAATGACTAATGATACACATATACTACCTTCGTTTTCTAATAACGGTCGTTTTAAAGATTGATACACTAATTAAAAAAAATAGATAAATTCTTTTTTTTACTTATATTAATAACCACAACTTTCTCTCTGTTCTTTTAAATTGCATTATATAGATAAATGGGACAAAAGGTAAAATTGGAACCTTTTAGACTTTTTACATTGATATTTGTAAAATGACACTTATTTAAGAACAAAAAATGTGAGTTAAAACGACAATTATTAAAGAACTGAGGAAGTAGTACAAATTTAAGATATTTTTTCCCCTGATATAAGAAACGAAAATACTATACTGATAAATAGTGATTAATGATAGAGAATGCGAACCATTTGTTGACGAGATTATAACTTTCACTTATACAAAAATATAGTATCACTCAATCACTTATAAATTTATAAGAATCGTTATCTATTAAGTAATAATAGAACTTTCGTGTAAGCTATTAAAATTATAATTTCACGTCAAAATATTCATATTCTCTGTCGAAAAAATAATCGCATAAAAGAAGTGGAGCATATATTTAGATCCCAAGAAGAGACGAATAATCTGTCGGTGATGCTAATAGCTCATTTGTACAAATCTCCAACCAATTAATCATATTAAGAGATTTAACATTATGTAATTTAATGTGTGAGCAATATGACATGCACTCCATGAGACAACTTGTTTGTCACAGAAATTATTTGCTTGGTTTCCTGTTCACTAATTATTTTTTTGTTATTTGTTAAGGAACTACTACACTAATTCAATCCTCTACATCAAGGGTCCTATTCTATGGACATGTCATTGAGGAAGACTTCACATCTAATTAATTTTATACATGTTATACTAATTAATATAATACTCTATTTGTATATTTTTATTTTCTTATTTATTTTGTAAAACACCCTTTAATACTTAATGCTTAATTGTACAAATTTCTAACTCTTTTTTTTTTCTTTTGAATTATTAAGTTTCGAGAAGAAATTAAATGATCATTCTTTAATCCGGTGTGAGACAAAAAAAAAAAACCCTTATTAGGAGTTGAGTATGTCCATTGTTCTCAGCTATATCGATTCTTGCAAGTGATAAAATTAATGCTTGGAAATGAAGGGTCACGTTTTGAGTTGGGAAATAGATGGATGCCTTGGATTGAAGCTTTGCAAATATACACAATTCATTAGGATTCAGACATATATTTGTCATCATTAACATATAGAGGATTGCCAAGGCTATGCCAATGTACACGTATTTTTATAAATAGTTTTTGTGCATATGGGAGAAATTAATCCACTCGTAGTGACATGCTTTGCTCTTGTTTCACTCCAAAGAAATAATATGATACCTTTTATACGTTTGTTTCTATACTTTTTGAGAGTGATATAGTTAGATAAAAAAGCAAAGAAAAATAGTCTTTAAAGAACTATGTAATGAAATAGATGAATAATTTTCGATAATGATATACATACACAGTATTGAAATTAGGTTTTTGATTATTTTTAAACCGATCACCCATTTAAAGGTACATAAGTTCACAATTAGCTGATTCTGTCTGCATACCGAATGTAATTTATCAGAAAACAACCTAGATTCCCAAACAGAAAATAATACATTTTTTTCAATCAAATAATATGGGTAATTAATTAGCGTGTTACTTAAAAAAAATTGGATCTAAAATATCTATTTGACGAAAAATGACAATATATAGTAGTATGTAGTTTTTTTTTTCCTCCGCAAAACTAAAGTGACAGGTAAGACCTAGTCACATATAATTAAGAATCATAAGCTCATGATCTCCTAATCTAATGCAAAATCAGTACAATTGTTGCATGACAAGTTTAATATCTTTGATCATTTTGGATATTAAGTTAATCTTCTTGAGGTATTATCCCACGTAAACCAGTTGGGAATTAGGTATAAAATCGGATAAACCATCACTGTGCTGCCAAACTCTACACAACCAAATTCTTGCCAAAGAATGTAAGGCTTGCAATAAACCAATACTTTCCTCAAATCTGAAATCTTTTGAAGAAAGCATATGGCCATTTTAATTTCATATTTTCTTTTTTTTTTTTTGTTATTGTTTAAGTTTGGTTGTAATGCTATAAACCAATTCATACTTTGGATTGTGATATTACATCTTGATATTGAAATATTGAAGTCAAAATTGGTTCTCAACCACAAAAATGTTCCTATTATTTCCTTTTATGAAATTAATGTATAACTCAATTTACATTACACATTTGTTCATTCTCCAACTTCACAAACATATCTTAGTTTACACTAAACCAAAAAAAACAAATCTATTTCTTTTCAGCAAGAATTAACATTTTCTTTCTCAAGTTATGGTATCTTAATTAATTGATAATCTTGGAGAAGATCTTAAGCAATTAATGCATAAAACAAAAGGGATTATAATAATTAATTAGTACAAAATTAAATTGGTAGTAATAGTAGTAGTGGTTTAGACGTGTTGGCACAAAAAAAAAATAAAAATGAAAGGGATAATAAGTATACGTCGGTAGCATGTTATAATTGCTAGAAACAGACTCATAACTTGCTGTAAAGCCAGTGACGTCTTTTTAATTTTAATTAAATATCTTCTTTCTTTCATTTCTCCTTTATACCCTCTGCCTTTCTTTTCTTTCTTTCTTTTTTTTTTTTTAAGATTTCTTAGATTTATTTAGAGTATAAATGCAAATTAAGATACATTAGTTAATCTTAATTAATAAATGTAATTGTATTTCTTTTTCTGTTTTGAAAAAATAATAATCCAATCTTGAACTCATAAAGAGCACGTAATTTTTGACTTAGTTGGTTATAATGGCTACCTATACTAAGTTATGCAACTATGATCCAACTATCTAGGAATTCAAGTAATTCTATACAAATGTAATTTGCATTTTTGTTGCAAATTAAGTAAAATCTTCCCTTGTAGATTGAACATGTTGGATTTTGGCTGGAAGAGAAACAGCAAATTAATCATGTACTCAAAGCTATATATGAAGCAAATTAAACAACTCCTCATCACATATATATGTCCACTAAACAACACTCAACATGTAGAATCATAACACATGCAACACCACTAATAAGATGGGACAACAGACTAAACATCACTGTTAAAACACATGTAATCACATGATAATTACATGGCATGCCATGGATCACTACAGTCCATAATCTTTGGTACAATCCCTTTTTGATAAAAAAAAAAGTGTTAATTTTTTTTATAAAAAATTATATATTTTAATAAAAAAGTAACTTGGCTAACTATTAGCAAACCGATTCCTTTGTCTAAGATTACTAGCTTATTCTGCTTAATGTTCAAAATGAGATCGTTTAACTAAAACTATGATTAAACGATAAATATCAGTAAAATTAAATTCACAATTATTAAAACCTAACCCAAATATCAAATGTGAGTTAACCCTATGACGCTATTTTATTTATTGTTTTAGTGAAATAACATCGTTTTGATATATTGGACAGAATAGGATAGAGAAATATTGGACTAAAGATTTTATGTTGACCATTAATAGTCAATCCTATCCTAAATCCGCTTATAAGTAGCTTATTAGTTTATAAGAAGTCAATCCCAAAACCGAGAAAAAGAGGAAATTGCGTTAAATTGACTGCCAACTTAAAATGCTGTATCTTTTAATAATAATAAAATTACTATCCAATGCCCGTTAACCCACATTGATTTCCCTCTTTTACTTGGATACTTAAGTTTAAATTAAAGAATCACTAATGATATCCCAACTCAAATTGTAAAAACTTTTAAAGCCACATAGCCACAAAAGGACACACGAGCCATAATTCAAATTGCAAAGGCTAATCTTGTCACTAGGATTAACCTTTAGAGGTTGTTCTATACGCCAAGTTAAAATTAAAAAGCTCAAATATAAATATATTTCAACATCATAACATATTCCATACGCAGAAGCAGCGCATCATCATCAGCAACAAAGCGAAAACAGCTCAACAATGGCAGAGCTGGAGAGTCCGAGGGTAATGTCTAAACTCATCAACTTCCTCTCTTCTCTCTTAGAAAGTGTTGCTGAATCCAACGATCTCAACCATCGTTTACAACCCCAGAAAATCTCAGTCTTTCATGGCCTCACTAGGCCAACCATCTCAATTGAGAATTATCTTGATAGGATTTTCAAGTATGCAAATTGTAGCCCATCTTGCTTTATAGTGGCTTACATCTATCTCGATCGATTCACTCAGCGCCAACCCGCTTTGCCCATCAATTCTTTGAATGTTCATCGCCTGCTCATCACTAGTGTCATGGTCGCTGCAAAATTCATGGATGACATGTAAGTCCACTCAATTGCCAAGGTTGATTAATTCCTTGTACAACTCATTATCGATCATAATGTATAGTTTCTTTTTTGTTTCTTGAATTTTGTTCTGTTCTTTGGCTATCAATGTCGGTCTTGTGGTGGTTGATATATATGGAATTAATTCTTGAAATTCATTTACCGATTTCGCTCCTGAACTAGTATAATTGAGGTCTGGTTTCATGAAAATTAAAACATCTTTGTTTCTGTAACTTATATTTCTGATCTGATTTGAGATTTCTGGACTGTTTTGGCTTGAATTATTGCAGACCCTTTTGAATTTGTAAATCAGTTATGCTAAAACCAGCTTTATTTTATTTGATTACTATATCAAAAAAAAAAAAAAATCAATCTTGGAAGACAACTATCTGAAAAGTGTGGTGAGGTACAAAAGAAGTTTTGAGGGTAGATTAATTGTTCTAAATGTTTAGTTTAGTTGCACTGTCAAGGCATTACTGTTGTATTAACTTTAGAGACCTCGTGTCCAATATAACTACTAGTTTGGAAGATGGAAATTGGAATGTACAGCTAGATGGATCCCTCAAGAGACTTGTAGAGAGATTAGTACAAGTATCGGTACCAATTTTGTCGGTTGGATTTTGGAAATAGGATCAATCAAATTTATCCACATTTTAGTACAGAAATATATACAAGTTCCCTAAATATGATTCACTTCAATTGAGTTTTTGGGACAAACTAGAAGTTAGATTGCACCATCGATCCTTGTATCTGATTCCTGGAAGTGGATGTAATTGCAATTTATTGAATACTAAATTGGCATTGTGTAGTGTGAATATGTTGTGCAATTAATGATCCCTTTTCTTGGTTAAAATTTTTTCAGGTACTACAATAATGCTTACTATGCAAAAGTTGGAGGAATCAGCACAACAGAAATGAACTTTCTTGAAGTGGATTTCTTGTTCGGATTAGGATTCCACTTAAACATGACTCCCACAACTTTTTACACCTACTGTTCTTATCTCCAGAGAGAGATGTTGATGCTGCCACCCTCAATGAACCAATCAGCAGAATCCTCCTTGTATATGGGAAAATCATCAAAGATGCAGTACTTATGCTTCAATGAAGATGAATCATCCCATCAACAACAGCAGCAGCAGCAGCAGCAACAGCAACTGGCTGTTTAAGTTTAATTTATCTTTTTTAGTTTCTAGTTAGAGTAGAGTTAGTTTCTTTCCATATTCTAGCTTGCCAAACCGACCACATTTGCCCATTTGTGTTAAAACTACTCACATTGTTCTGCATTTTCCATTTTTCTCTTTTGTATCTTTGTAATCTATTTTTTGAATTGGATCAAAAAGGTATGTACAGTTGGGTGTTTACTCTGGCCATGAATTTCTCTCTTTTCTTTTTTGCTTTTAATGAGTTGGAGCCCCTTATGCACCTAATTCTTGCCAAATGGCTAAGCCCCACTTAGTCAAGAATTTACCTTTGAAATAGTGCTGAAATTTTTTCTACTGGAAACTGATCATTCATCTAAGCAGAAGAAGATTCTAATTCTGTTTGAGGTAAGTCACTAAAATTCACAGGTTGGCAAATGTATGTTCGTGCAAAGGTCCAATCTGGAAAGGGACATGAATGGTTAGAAGAGCTCCATTGGAAGACATGGGCAGGTGAGGTGAGGCTGTGGGATTGTTTGAACAGAGTGTTAATAGGGGGGATGTTGTGGTTATTTTTAGAAGTGAAGACAAGTTATGCAAGTTGACAGTTGTAATTGATTCTGGGGTGGGAACATATAACATGTGCAATCATGAACTAGTTGTGCATGTGCCCACTTGACAAACTGAGAAGGACAATACTACAAGAGTCTCTTTCCTTTTCTTGATCTGGATTCATATCTGTCATCATTTCTTTATTATTTATGAATTGCAGAGAATAAGGGTTTTTGTAGTGACAGCATATAATCTGAATTCTATGCATCCAATGTTGTCAATTGGTTATAGGAAGTAATGCTATTGGTTCATGCATTTGCAGCCTTTTTTTGGTTTCTGCAGTTCTAGAAAAGACCCATAGAACTATAAGCAATATGTGTAGGCAGGCAGGCAAGCACAAGTATTGGTATTGACTAAATTTGTCAACAAACATGCTGCATAAACTTGGGAACATGTTTATAAGATGATTAATTCACACTATAATAGGAAAGTTTGATCGAAAAAGAATTGGTAAGAACTAATAAGAAAAAAATATGTTATATTTAAATATAAAAGAAGAAATGAGTTTAGACCGGTGGATATGTGTGATTTATACAGCCGACTCCACTAAGTGAAAAAAAATGTTTAGTTATTGTTGTTGTTATATATATATGTTTTGGACTAGTTATATGTGTTGTTAGTCTACCATAAAGGTTATAAAAACCTTCATTTTTGTATGCTATTATAATAAATTTAGGGTTTTTTGAGAGGAAAAAAAACAAGATCTCTTCAAAGAATATTGTGATTATATGCGTTTAATTGTTTATAGTTTATTCTGAACTCATTAAAAAATTAAGAAAGATAATTATAGAACAAATTTCATTTTCAAAGGTTATTTTATAAGCTAGTATAAGAATAGAAATTTGAAATCTCTACTTAATTATGCACTTAAAAGTCCTTTTTGTTTCACGAAATCATTAGTTGCAAGGTAACCTGCTGTTTTCGGGCTTTATATATTCCAATGGCTCTCGATGTGGCCCATCTATTTGGGCCCTATTTACACATTCTCCCGAGTCATTTCTCACGGGCCAGTAAGGAGTTTAACCATTTCTTAACTAAACTCGCATTCTCTATTATTTTTATTCTTAGTAAACGAAAATATTTTATTTTTCCAAGAGTTTTATGAATATAGACCTAATATCCCATTGAAGCCATAAAAAAAAACCTAATATCCCACTAACTAAAGTCATCGCATTTGTATGATGATGTATCACATCTCGTCATCGCATTTGATCGAAAGTCATTTTCTTACGGAAGTTTATTAACCTTTACACTGTTTTTAATTTCATTCATATTATAAAATTTGACAAAATTTAAAGTTCGCCGTCAATCTATCTAATTTTAACCTTTACACACAATTTTTAATGTCATCCATGTCATAACATTTGACAAAATTTTAAGATGACAGTCAAACTATGATAATTTTACTCTTTTTCCAAGTTTGTGCCCGGCTACTTATAGACTTAATATATAAGTATTTTTCAAATTATAATTGTAGTATTAATATACCATGGATATCTAAATATTGCAAATGGAGAAGTGGAGCTTAATTTGTTATAAAGTTTAGAGTTGAGAAAATGAGCTGTTGGATCGTTTTCATTCATCCCTTTATGGGATTAAGTATCATAAACAGTTTACAAAGTACACTAGCTAGTTTAATCAGCACATTGTAAATTCCCACAACAATAAATCCACAGCTTGAAAAGTCTACCATACATCAAATTCTAGGGTTTTACTTTGATGATCTACACCACTTATAAACTTTTTTCAACACTTGAATCCCAAAAGGCACAGCAGCAGCAGATAATACATAGCGAAATCTGATGGATTCATCTGGTGCAATGGCAAAAATGGCAGAAGCATAAGTTGCAAACATGGACAGTATGGCAATCCATATTTCAAGATTGAAAGGGAATTTATAAGTGAGTGATATAATGATGAGTATTGCTGTGGAAAGGGCTAAAGTATTTGCTATCAAGAAAACATAAAATGCTTGTTTTTGATCTGCATAGATAGCCCTTCCTGCCTTGTGACCTCTCGCATCGTCTTGCCAAACCCCGCCCGGAGGACTCACTCCTGCTTGAAATGTCACAGCTGCTATTAATGCCACTACTATAAGCAGTACATTTCTTGTATCTGTTGGAGTTTCTTGATCTTCATCGTAACGGAATCTGAACCAACCACCCCTTGAAGAACCACCATCCATCCGAGGGCTTGCCATTTCTAATGCAAGAAGCAACAACTGCTCAATGATTCTGCCTTAGGACAATTGTGCTACACTTTGCTTAAAATGAAGAGACTATATATACTTGGTGGAAAACTAAGCAGAAGCATCATAGCCGTGACTTGTTGTGGACTTTAGTAGAGTTTAGATGCTTAAAAAATGACTTGGACTTAGTCTTGGTAGTAGTACTACAAGTTTTTTTTTCCCCAGTTGTAGTAAAATATATTATTTCCAAAGATTGACTTACCGACTTAATTATTCACCTCTAACTTTTTTTTTTTTATGTCTCATTGGTCACCAAGTCACACACCTCCCGGTGCAAAGTGTTGACGATGCTCCTCCGACTCCTCCAACGAATTCCGACCCCACACGGCTTTATTCCTGCACCATAATTGTTCACCATTGCGTATGTGCGTATGAGCCCGGGGAACTTGGAGCATCTCACAAATACTCCTTCTCCACCCATTTATCCATAAATGGGTAGAGATTTGCTCCAAGTGAAATTCGAACCATGGTTGTTATAGTGGAATCTCACTTGGATACCATTTGATCTATGCTCATTTGGTTTTCACCTCTAAATTCTTTTTCAGCATAATGTAGTACTTGCGTAAGTAAGATTGTGATCTCTTGGGATTAATCATGTTTTGGCACAAATTGTTTGGTTGACCTGTTCAAAGTTACTGATTAAGGAGTCCAATTGGAAGCTAATCTTGTTTACCAAAATCGCCAAGACTTTGCCGAATCATGAACTGAACTTTCATTAGTTCAATACTTGACAGGTTCATGCACTCAACTTTCGTATAGAAGTCGGTTGTGCGTGTTTCTTGAGGTGACTAAACTAATTAAATTGGATTAGCCCATTGAAGAACGTAATTAATTAAATGAACAAAGCATTGCGATTTCTGAATGACAATGGAAGTTGAAACTTAATATGTACATGAAGTCATCAATTATTGATAGGCTATACATTCAGGAAACAGGAGTCTAAATAATTTCCAACACTTCTTTAATCCATAAACTGCTCAATTTGCCAAACATTTAAATGCTGCAAGGAGCAATGATCTTTTTTGCTGTTAAGTTCCATGTTTGGTCGACTAATGACGCGTTTCAACCATGTCCATGCAGCAATTTTATCCAGGGAAGGCATTAAAATTTCACAACTTAATCAGTTGTGTTATCTGTTCTAACGTTTATGAGTATCGCATTGGTACATTCCCGACATTGGCTTTTAGTGTACAATGGTTCTGATTTAACCGCAAAAACGACGTCATCAACAATATCAAGAAATCAAAAGTGATCTTCTATATTTATTTTGGGGTTTAGATTAGAAATAATTCACAACATGCAATTCTTGAATATACAAACTTTAATAATTTGGATTTCTACAATTTCAACTTCTACAGCTGATGAAGTCTGAAAATGAGCCTTACATAAACCTTAAAATATCCGTACACACTTTATCGTCAATCTTAACCGTTGGTTTGGAATATCTAATTTTACACATCATCAACAGCCGTAATCATCAGCACTAAAAAGATTTAAGTGTTCTTCTTCCTCTTCAATCCATTCGATTGACTCGCTCGCATTCATCAAGCCATTCAGTGTAGAGATCAATGGGTTGAGTCAAATTTGTGGCTCTGGTGCGGTATTCCTCCTCACAAGCCCAGCACGTAGCCACGCCAATGTTGATTTCTTTCCTCGTCTTCGTGTCATATCCGAGCTTAATTCTGCACTCTACGCTGTTGATGTGATGACAACAGAACGGGCATCTAAAAACCCTATCGAGTTTCTCTACCTTTTTTGACTTGGATTTAAGCCTCTTTGTCCAAGAAACTCTCCTACCCATTATTCTTGTTGCAAATCACAAACTGAAGTTTTAATCTCCCTTAGCTTTGTGTCACTGATGTGCGATGGAATGATGAGGGAATTGGATCGATGGAGAGCTATTTATATAGGGTCTAAGGCGGTTCATTTGTAGTTTCCTAATTCGTATAGGATTTGGCCTTTTGAGTTTCCAAATTTCATTGAGTTTCCTAATTCGTATAGGATGTGAGATGGAATCATGGAATGATTATGCACGCATCGCATCACAGCAACCAAAACATCTTCAGCATAGCGCATATATATCCTCCATGATCAGAGCTCCAGAGTTAAATTCTTTTTGTTTTTCTCCTGGCTTAATATTTATTGTTCCAAGATCAAGTTCCTCAATGTAATAAAGTCTGGCTCTAAGTAATTAATCAGAACCCAATTGTTGAGTTGTTGGCAATCAGAATTATGCATTGTTTGAACCTAAGATAATTAAAGTATCTTCAGATTTTACTATTATTTTTGTGATTATTTTCATTGACAACATATTGTTGTCTGTTCAACATCAATATACACAAACATACAAGCTTCAACTTCAACATCAAAGAATTAGGGAAATAATTTAAAGAAAATAAACTCATGATTGAACACAGTAACATAATTACTCTTTCATATATATATATATATATATATATATAGGGGAGAAGATACAATAGCTCTGGTTACAAAATTTAATGTAAGATAAACATGCTTATATTCAAAGGGGATTTAGCAATCACATACTTTCATGTTGTAACCTATCAATTTACATGTTTTTTTATTGAATCGAAAAAAAAAAAGAAAAAATTAATGATTAAAAGTTGTGAGTCCATTTTATAATCGTATAGTTTTTATTCTGACTTTGACTTGGATTTAACAACAATTAATCATCTTGATACAGAGGATAGATGAGAAGCATTTGAGGCCATTCAGCCGTTTTACTTTTGCCACAATTTTTCCCAAATGAAAACAGATTTACCATGCAGCAGAAGGACTGAATCAAAAAATGCCATCCCTTTTTGGTCTTCTGGTGAATATTGACCCTTCCACTTCACATGTATTTGATGATGCCATCCATGCTTAACATTCCATGGCGAAATATGATACACATTATCGATCCGGCATTGAGGTAATGGGACAAGGGCATAGTGTAGTTGTATCCATGGCTAACATCCTCCAAAGAAAACAAGCTAATATGTTCTATCGAATTACACCATATCCAGATGCATTTGATGCAAATACCAGACAACTTTTTCACAATCCAGAAATTCCTTGATAGCAGAACACAAGACTTGATTGGCAAGCATGACATAGTTCAAATGCCTCTACTTAAAAACCTAAATATGGATGCCAAAATTTCAAATAATTGAACCAACAGTAACATTCATTGGGTATCTATCATAAAGATCGTCAGCAAATCCACTAATGGATTTAAGCCTCTGTCAATGGGTACTCAAACACAACATCTTTGCCCGAAAGCTTTCTGTAAACTGCAGCAAAGGTCTCTAGCTTGTATTCTGTATTGTTTCTTTCCTTGGGATCCAAGAAGACCTGCAACAAAGCAACAGAGGTCACCACAAATACTACAATTTCCCATACAAAACCACACTCCTCTAGAATCATTATAGCTAAGTAGAATTCTTGTCTCTACATATCAATTGAACAAATAGCATATAGATGAAACAGGCTTATTACTTATGTAGCAAAACGGACTACAAAGTACAGTTTATGTGCTATGTTTTAGACTAATCTTCCTAAGAAAGAAGCACCTCTTTCACAAGTTAAAAGATCTTTGGCTGGCATCTATTAGGTAGCCTCGTTAGTGAAAAATTGCTAAGCCACCATACAAAAAATGACTTCAACGACTTTTAACACCATACCTTCATTATCTTGGATCCATCAATGTGATATCTAACACGTTTCCCAACAATCTCAGCAGGAACAACGACATCTTCAAGCATGGCATCATGTACAGCAGTTAGAGTTCGGCTGCGCGGTCGTTGAACAGCAGAACCTTTCTTTGGGGGGCGCACTATCCTTCTTGTTGCAATTAGAATCACATCCTAGAAGTCACAGTTTGCAATCAAAACTAAATCCTAGAAGAACCTTAAGTTGTCAAACATGATCGGTGTTTTGAGAACATTATTGTCATTTTGAACCCAAAAAGAAAAAAAAAATATTTATGCCACTGTTAAGAGCAAAACTGGTAAATAATTCACAAATGCTGTTCTTTTTTTATGCTAAAAATAGGTACTTCAGATGAAAATTACAGTACAAAAAGTCAATACTCAACTAAGACTTCGAACATACACAACTGTAGGAATTAACAACAAGCCAATTGCAGTATATGCTCAGAGAAATGTTAAATCAGTTCAATTTCCTGACCACAGGAGGTCTCATAATGAGCTGGGATTAACACTATCATCATTGCCGCACTCCATTGATCTAGTGAAAGAAAACAGTACACAAACAAGTACTGCATGTGTAAATGGGCCACTTAACTTGTTAGTGAGAAGACAATGTTCAAGCTACATGTTAAGATCTATGCAATCAAAATGTAAAGAAAAACTCTTTATGCTTCCAAGCAATGAAAGAGAAAATGTAGCACTTAAAAACCAGACATCCAGAATAGAAACTCAAGCAGAGAACAAATAAAAAAAAAGAGGATAAAAGGAAAATCAAAGAGATAGACGTACCTTCCCACTGAATTTCTTCTCCAGCTCCCTGACAAGCCTGACGTGAATCTTGCGGAAAGCTTTCCTAAGACGGTAGGGCACATGGATAACAACAGCCTTCCTGTTTCCTGAGACATCAATTTGCCTGCAGAAAAAGAATACCAGCATAACTCATCTGAACTCATTCAACAGTCAAACAACATCAAAGGAGTGCACCTTTCAAACTATTCTTACACTGCTGAATTGATGTACAGATCCTTCAAGTCACTTTTGAGCTCTTGGTTGGTATTTTCCAAATCAAATAAGGCCTGGATAGAACAATATTAGAATCCTAACATAATGTTCCAACTTTTAAAAGAAAAACATAAGCAGTAGTAAACTAACCTGTGCCACAGACTCTTCAAATTCTGTAGGTTCAGTCTCCTTATCCTTGTGAATCTTTTTCATTGACGTATACATCTTGAGATATCTATTTCAAACAACTGATGTATTATTAGAAAGGGATTCTACCGAAAGTACAAAACTATCACAAATATCATTCAAACGCATTAAGTAATGCAATGCAGAGCAAACGTGTTTAAGGGCCTTTTCTTATTCATTTTTCCTCTAGCATATTCGTAAAACTTGTTCAATAGAAATACCATCCCGTACAAAAGTCAAATTATAAGTGGGCACCAAAATATTTGAGAAATGAAATCCATTTTTTGAAAAAAACATTTAATTAGGTGCTGCTTGAGGTCTCCTTCCTAAAAAAAACACACAAACATGCACCAGATTTCAACAAAGCTCACTGCTTGAAGTGCCACAATCAGCATCTTTTAAGCCAAAAAAAAAAAAAAACGGGACATGCCATCATAATTCTGGGTCATTTCAAGTTATGCCAAAAAAACATTTCCACAAAATAAAAATCAACAGCACAATAGGAAAATGCCAACCATCTCCATAACTAAGTTAAATTCTATGGCATTATCACAAACGTAGTAAAGGGTCGATTTTTATCCTATAGTCAAACATTAGTTAATTCAAAATTCTATGTCAATAGCATAACCGGAGTAAAGGGTCGACTATACCAAATCGACACACCTGTTTAAGCAACCAAGCAAAATCCATAAAAGCAATAACAAGGAAAACGAAAAACTGGGCCTTGGGTTTTCAAAAAAATTGAAGCTTGAATAAGTAGAACCTGTGAGGGCGGGCGAACAGAGAAGATTCAGCAAGATCTCTGCTTGAGCGGCTCCGGCGTTAGCTGTATGCGGCGGCAGAAGTAGAAAGAAAACCTAAGGCTGCTGCGTGAATATGTGTTAATAGATAACAAATTTATAGTAAAAAGATTAACGGCCAGGATTTCATCAGATGTTTAAGTTATGAAATTGTTTTTGTACTGAGTAATTTCTTAATATGGGCTCTTATTTTTTGGAGGACTGGACTATGGACAAATATTATGGGCTCTTATTTTTTGGAGGACTGGACTATGGACAAATATTTTGGACTCTTATGTTTATTTGGTGGACTGGCCTATGGACTAAAGGATGAGACCCAAAAATTAATTCATTAAAAATACAAATTTATTATAGAATTTTAAATCATACACTATAATATAGTACTTAATTTTAGAAACATTTTTTTTTACTATTTATATTTACGTATATTACGCATATATTCATATATTCTTTTTTCTTTACATACAAATGATTAAATCTATATAGACATAATCACAACGCTACACCTATCTATACTTAGTTTACAATTTTTTTTGTTATATAATATAAATAAGTTACACACTTGTAGATCACATTATAACACTCCACTTTTAATTATATTGCTTTATTAAAGTTGCAAATTTAAAAAAATATATTTTTAATTTATTGAATAACAAATTCAATACAACAAATATATCGATTTTACAATATATGAAATATGCTATTATATATTTTTATAAAATTTAAAATCGATTATTAGAATTCCTTTGCATTTTATCTAATTAGTTCACAGACTCGTTATTTTTAGATGAACATCTCATTCCTATTTAAGTGATTGGGTGAAGGATTCTTTCGCTAAAGATATAGTTAGTTAATAATAGTTCTTTCTTCTTTGGCAATTTTAGCAAATGTAAATTTGGTAAGAATGTAAATAATAAATTTTATGTGAAGATTAGTATTTGCGCTAATATGGCATATTACCAAAAGTTTTTTTAAAAAAAATTAATGTTTCTTAATTTTGTCTTGAATAATCAAAACAAAAATCTAATTTAACTTATTAGGATCTTTAGATAATGTGGTGACATGCTAAAGTTTGATTTTTTGTACTCTTATATAACTCAACAAATAACTTAAATCATTTTATGAGATTGTAATTTGATTTCTACTATGTACATAAAGACAATTAGCGGTTATGAAATGAGATTTGATGTAGCTCACTACAATAATAAAAGGAACTTGAACTTTTCAAGTTATTTGGTTACTTATAATTTTTTTTGGTATTGTTTAAAATTTGTTAACATGTAAACATTTGTAAGGAATTTTTTTTTTTGGAGAATTTGTATTAAGGGCGCGTATTATGTCTTTATTATAAAATGGGGCGCGCAACTTTAATATATTTATTATAAAGGACGTGCAAATATCTATATTAGTTTAAATAATTAACCAATGACTTTATTATCATTTTCATCAATTAAACAATTCATCACGATCAAAACACTTATTTTCTTTATCTTTTTATTACTAAAATATATCGATCTAATCATTAACTATATTTTAAAACTCTTTATCATTTACTATTTTATAATTGTTATCAATAAATTTTCATATTAAGATACTTCTTTTATTCTTTTATTACTGAAACACATTAATCTAATCATAAACTATTTTATCATTTACTGTTTCATAAGTATTATCAATAACTTTTAATATTAATTTTACTTAATTGATAAACTTTCATGTAAATTTTAATCATTATTAAACTATATTATACTGTAAAATTAAGTTTTAAAAAATACATAAGAATTTATCAAACTAATATCACAAATAATAATTAATTTTAATGAATTTTAAGTTTTTTGGTATATTTTCAATAAACTTAATTATTTGATAAATATGTAAGCACGTACAGTTATTTATTATTAATGTTTATGTTTAATTTTAAAGTTGTTGTATTTTTCAAGGTTGTGTTATTTAATTATTTTTTTAATTTTAAATATATTCATGAAAAATATTTATGATTTAAGATAATTTAATAATAAATATATTCATGACAAAAAAAATTTAGGTTTTGAAAGATTTTGACAATGATTATATTTTGTTATTTAAGACATTACAAAAAATCTTAAAAATTAAAAATATTTGATGATAAGTATATTTTATTATTTAAGATAGTTTTATAATGATGTAAGTTACTATCAAATTTTATCCACGAGAAATTATTAAAAATAACTGATAAAAGATTGGATAGTAGAAGATAGAAAGTTAGGTGTTTAACGTAATTTTTCTTATAATTAATAAGAAGGGTACTAAAGACTTTTATTAATTATATAATATAATAAAATTATTTTAACCTCATTAATAATAAATGCATTAAAGTTATACCCGATTTAATAATAAGAGCATGAGACGCGACCTTAATAAAAATTCTCCCCTTTTTTTTAAATCATGTGAATCTCATAATATCTCAAGTATTTGTTTGTCTAGCACAAAACATGCTAGACTATACAACTATAATATAAAGAAACAAAAGAGAGGGAACATGATGAGAGAGTGGAGTGGCAATGACTGATGATGGTAACAAATGTTCGTGTCAATTTTCTCAGGAGAGAATCAAATTATTTCCTGCAAATTTTTCTGGGTTAGATCAATATATTTTATTTACTTTTTGCAAATGTTCTTTGCTAGGTCTGGTATCCACCTTATGAGCAAAGGCACAGAAAGGGCCACACATAGGCATATCTCCTTAACAACTCCATTTGGCTTAGTGTTACCTAAAGACCATCCATATGCAAACATCATGAAGAAACCCGAAATGCGGAGCTCCCTTTGGAATGGCAATCCTTCCCTGAGATAATCTATAATGCTCATTGCTGTTGAAAGAGCAATGGAATTTGCAACCAAGAAAACAGTCAATGTTACCAAGCTGAATGTGGTTGATAATTCTTGAAGATCATTTTGGAGTGATGATGGAGCTATTGAATTTTGATCCAAAGAGATTGTGCTATTTGGTTGGCTAGTAATGCTGTAAGTGGGCTGAACTGAAACTTCAAATACGTGGTTTGGAGGGTTTATTCCAGCTTCAAATGTGACAGTAGCAATCAATGCAACCACCACCAATAGCATATCTCGTGCCTGACCAGGGGAGTCTCTTCCCTGTCGAAATTGAAAATATTCTAACCGATTCTTTGGTTTCTGAACAGGGATTTGCCCATTTTGAGATTGTCTGCGGGTAGCTATATCTTCGGAGGCTTCAATTTGAGATACAATTTGAAACTCTGGAGCTCCTTGTCCTCCAGCTTGTTGCAGTAATTTTCTCAGTTGGACATCACTGGAAGACTCGATCAGTATATCCAGTATATCCATTGCTGTCAGACCTTTTGTGTTCATAGCATTCACTTCAATTATGTCCCTGATGGGGTTGCTATCATTGAACATGAACTCTACAGTCTGCAAAAGTTTTGTTCATAACTTGCCAGCTTTAGAAAATGAGAAACACATAACATGTATGTGTGGATCAGCTTTAGAAAATGAACTCATTTTACGAAGTTTAATTGTCTGCAACAGCTCCCTCAACTGTCTTTCTGACTAATATAATCTGCAAGTTTTTGTGCAGGCTTGATTATATTTGGAAATGAACATCACAAGAAATGGAAATGGATGGAACTTATGCAGCCTTACAAATTCTTTTTGATACTCGAGTTGAAATTTAAAGACTAAAGATCGAATAAGTCACAAATCATATGGGCCAGCAACTAATGTAGAAAATAATCTGAAAACAAAAGTTGAATCTTGCTTTATTGATCAAAACAGTCAGGATGAATTAGAAGAACAAGCACAAGCACAAAACCAAAATTAATGGTTCATTAGGTGTATCTTTAAAAGAAACTTGCCTGGAGTTGTTTCCTTGAAACTGCAGAGTGCAAGACAGTATTCCCTTCCTTATCTTTCCAATTGATTAGCTCTCTCAGGGAAAATTTTTCTAACCAATCCATCAGCCTCATAAAGGCATGAACTTTGAAGTATTTGACAGCTAAATGCAGTGCAGTTTCTCCCAAATCAGTGGCATCTTTTACAGAATCAGGGCAAGCATTGAGCAATGCATCGATAACATCAATTCTTCCATTTATGGCTGCATAGTGAATGGCTGTCCTTCCATCTCTACCTGGCAGGTGACAAATTTCAGGATCATCACAAGTTGCCAAAATCTCTCTTACAATCTCAACATGACCATAAGCTGAGGCTACGTCTAGTGGCCTAAATCCGTCTTGGTTCGGCTCTTTAATTAGTTCAGGCGTTGTTTTGATGAGTTCTTGCACAAAATGTAGCTGTCCAGCCTTTGCAGCAATGTTGAGAGGATTATCACCCGGACCTGCCAAGGTAAAATCACTAAGAACAAAAGGATTTTCTTGAAGTAACTGATGCAGTGCTTCAATATCACCTTCAAAAGCTGCCCGGAACAATCTTGGATCCATTAGTATCTATTGAAATGTAACTTGGGCTTTTTCTTTTCTGTTCTTTCTTTTATTATTATGATCAATGAGCAAACTCATCCGATATATATTGAGGAGTCAGGGCCTGGATGAATCATTCAAGGTCATTGGAAAATTCAAGGCCTGGAATTTTGATGTAGACATTTCCAAATTCAGAATGCTAAAAGTCTAAAAGGAGGGGCTCTTGAAACTGAAATTTTTTTGTGTGATTCTGAAACAGTGACAAATTAAGTACTTCCACATGTTAGCTGCTGGAAACAAGCAAAATCAACTACTATTACGCAACTCCAGTTGAGGCTGTATAATATGCAGTTTTAGTCAATTCGATTGGTAAACATTTGGAACGATTTCTTGATATTTTGAATTCACACAACATCATATGAAAAAATCCCACTTTTCTGGTCCCAACAAAATGAAAGAGAGTTTTAAATATCTACATATGCGATGCTGATAAATTTGTAGGAATTTGGGAATCATTCTTTGATTCTGAATCAAACGTAAAATTATTCTTTGAGTTAATAATGTTTGACTAGCATTTGATTATAATTGATAACCTCAAGCACTTTAAGTTGCTATTTGTTCTTTTCCTTTCAGCTTTCAACATAATGCTTTTTGCTGTAATTTTGACCATTTTTTTCTTAGTTTCTCTTTTGTTGTATGCAGCTAAACATCGTAAACTAACTAATCTTGTTCCTTTTTTCAACTTATAAATGTTTTGATCTTGTTGGGTTCTCTCTTTCATCCCTCAAAAATGAAAATTTGGACTTTTACCATTCTTTATGTTAATTCCACTCTCATTGAATTTGTTGAATGGTGCATGCATGGATGGTACGTACTAACTTAGTTAACTTCCCTAGATTAGATTACGATAATAACTTAATCAACCATCCTAGTTTGTTTGTGTTCAGTGTTTGGAACTTCCCACAGGCCAAAATGTCCACAATTATACAAATACATATGAGCTAAATCTTGATGACAACAAATTCTTTAAGACGAACTACAATAAACTTCTATGGAGTTTTATGATAAAGATGCACAAAATTGTCTCGTGAGCACTTATAATTGTGAAGAACCTTCTAAAAGACAAAATATTGGAGCAGAATAATTTTCTTATTCATGATTTGAAATGTATAAAGTAGTACAGACTTAACTGCATGCGTAGAAAAAAAGGATCGAATAAACTAATTTAGGAAATAAAATAAAAATACACATCTTTATAAACTAGGGGCACCTAACAACTCAGAAGAGTCAATAGCATATCTCAACACCTTCAACTTTCAACTGATGGCAGAATGCTCCCTTGGGAAGATTTTGATTTTCTACTGCATTTCTTCCAAGCCATTTTCAACCAGGTTGGCAGCCATCGCAATAGAAATGGCAACAAAAAGGCAACTGTCAGATTGAGATAGCCAAGAAACTCTTTTACCTTTTTTTCTCCCTTCAGAATGGTACTTATTGAAAAGCCATAACTTGACATCATAGCACAAATGGATATCAAAAGCTCCCTTTGGAATGGAAATCCAGCAGTAAGATAAACTATGATGCTCAGAGATGCCGAGAGGCCTAACGAGTTCGAAAATAAAAAAAGGTATGAAGGAGCATTAGAACCAAAGATTGCTGAAGCCACAACAAGACCAGCACCAATTACAGGACCATGGCTTGGAGGAGATGGCGGTCCAGGGCTTGGAGGAGATGGCGAAGAATTTTGTCGGTCAGGTTTATCTAAGATACCATCTGGAGGAGTCAGCCCAGCTTGAAATGTTACCGTGGCTATGAGTGCAGCAACTACTAATAGTGCATTTCGTGCATCACTTGGTGAATCTCTTCGCATCTGAAATTTGAAGTATTTGAACCAGTTCTTTGAAGGTTGATTTGATTGTAAATTTTCAGTTACATATTTTTCATCTTTGGCCTTGAGATACAGAGAAGATTCTGATGGATTACTGGCAGCAGCATGTTGTAGGACATTTCTTGAACGAAAATCATCTGGATTTTCCATGAAAATATCAAGAACATCAGCCGCTGTCAATCCCTTAGAGTTCTTGGCCTTCACATCCACTCTTGTACCGATATTCCCTTTGCTGAATAATAGTAGTTCTATGCACTGCAGAAACAGAAAAGAAGGATTTACATCAAATGTGAGGGTTTTTAATCAGTTGAAAATCAAATTAACAACATATCAATCAGCACATCCAAAAGAATATGATACCTCGTGTTGCTTTGTTGAGGCAGCATGATGCAAGACAGTGTTTCCATTTCGATCTTGCCAATTCAAGATTGCTTGCAGCTTGTGAATCTCAATCCATTTGACTAGAGCCTTAAAAGCATCAAACTGGTAGCTTGTTAGAGCCAGATGAAGTGCAGTTTCTTGATTAAATGTGACATCTTTGAGACAATCAGGACAGTTGGAGATCAATTCATCGATAACCTCGACTTTCCCTTTACAAGCAGCATAGTGAAGAGCTGTTCTACTGTCTTTACCTTTGAGAAGACAAACTCCAGGATCCAACCTTACAAGTTCCTGCACCATCTTCACGTTTCCCATGATTGCAGCGATATCAAGAGGCCGAAAACCATCTTTGTTTAATTCTCTTGCCATCTCGAGTTTCTGTTTCAAAAGCTCAACGACGAAATTTACCTGTCCAGCTTTGGTTGCAACGTCTAGAACAGACTCTGATAGAGAAGCAAATGTAATATCACGTAGAAGGGATGGATTTTCTTGAAGTAATTTGTTGAGTTTCTCAACATCTCCTTCGCAGGCAGCTTGAAACAATTCCTTGCTGCTCATTCTTGTTGATGCTACTTGCAAAGGCCAAGAAATCTAATTAACACTCAAGGGGGAAGTCTGGAATTAACGCACACACACAGTTGAACGTATTGGCAGTATGAGATGCATTTTTATAAGTCTGATTTTGCTTTACACTTACTTGGAGCATTTCAAAACTTCCATCATTAGTCTTTAAAGGAAATAAAGTCATGCACGGAGTTGAACCTTTTTGCTCCGAATGTTTTACACATCAACAAAACTAATCTGATCCGTAGAAACTTATGCTGGGAAAAGTCCAATTGCTGTCCAATAATCAACTGCATGGATAGGACCAAGTGTAAAGGTGGATGCATTGCAGTCAAAAGCGTTTCAAGAGACTAGTCTGCCCACTTCCAAGTATCTGTAATGGGATGGCCATCCTGTACTAAGTACTGACTATTATTCAGACTGGAAATATCTTAGAACATTGATTGCAACTTCTGAGGACTTTCAAATTTTCTTTTTAGGGTAAATTATTTTAGAAGTCACTAAACTTTTCTATTTATTTATGTACTTTTGATCATTAATTTTCTTTTCTCATTTTAGTTAACACAAGCTTATTGTACACTTATAAGTAGTTTTTTTGCCTATAAGTAGTCTGTATTAATCTCGGAAGAAGGAGGAGAGTTATGTCAGATTGACAGCCGGTGTAAAACTTTGTTACTCAAATGATATGGATCATAATTAAACACAAGCATTTAACAAAAATAGTATGCTATTAGTTATTCAATCAAATTTAAACTTTACTTTCTTTATTTTTTCCATTAAGTTCATTTTACAAATTGTCATATTGAAACTTTCTTTCAGAAAAAGTGTTTGATTGAAATTTGGTTTTGTAGCATGGATACTACTGAATCAATCAATTTCTTTGCCCAAACAAGCATGGATGAAAAACTGAACTTAGTTAGCTTCAGAATGTATTGATCCAAAATTACTTCGAGGGGCAGCATCTTCATCAATTCTTAGCTTCAAAATGTCATCCAAAAATCACTTCAAGTTCAAGGAGAAGCATCTTCAGTTTCTTTGGATTTTAGCTTGTCTGTAAGTCTCTTACATTGTTGTATATCTCCTTTGCATCTCTATTCACATCAAATACTTTTGAGAGCACGTAAATGAAATTTTCAAAATCCAATATCAATACATGGATGGTACTAACTTCACTTCCCTAGTTGATTAAGAAAATCCGTTCTTGGAATGTTCTGGTTTTCACTTTCATAATATTTTGCATTGGGGTTGTACATTTTCGTAAAAGAGTTCAATATTCATGTTAAGATTGGCGAAGAGCATATTTTATCACTTCGTCTTTTGGTTGTAATTCAAGCACATATTAGATTGCAAAATGCTACTAATACAGAAAGCAGTAAATCTTGTGTGGAATAATATGGAAACATTGAAGTTTCAACCAGGCATGGTTTGCTTGTGTTTGGCACTTCCCACAGGCCAAAAAACTCCACAATTATACAAATACACATAAGCTAAATCTTGATGATCACAAATAGCATCAACTTCTTATAGGCAAAAAGCTCCCTCTAGATGAACCTCTCTCCCAAGCCTTTTTCAGGTAATCTGCCAACGATGCCAGTAGCATTGGCAAAAAAAAGGACATTTGTATGAGGAACATCCCAATCTGAAAGAACGCTGTCATTCGATCTTCACTCGGAGTGCTACCAACTGAAAACCCATAAGCAGCCATCATAGAAACCACAGAAATCATCAGTTCCCTTTGGAAAGGAAATCCTCCAGTCAGATAAAGCAATATACTAATTGAAGCACTCAGCCCCAAAGTGTTGAAAAACAAGAACATAATTAAGGAGAAGGTATTCGACAAAATTGCTGGAGGAGGACTCAGTCCTGCATGAAAAGTAACTGTGGTTATCAATGCAGCTACTATTAGTAGCACATTCCTCACATCACTTGGTGAATCTCTTTGCGCCTGAAATTTAAAATATTTGATCCAATCCAATGAAGATTGCAGGTGATGATGATCAACCATGTTGTGTTGATTTTGAGCCTGAGGACGAGAGTTTTGTGATGCATTATTAGAAGCAGCAGCAGCAGCTTGAGCTTTTACTGCTCCAGCTTGCTGCAGGATTTCCCTTGTGTGAAGATCATTTGAATTTTCCATCACAATATCTAAAACATCCATCACTGTTAAACCATTAGCATTTTTGGCATTCAAATTCACCATTTCCCGGATATTGCTCTTCCTGAGTAGTAGTTCTAGGCACTGCAATAGGGGAAAAAGAATTCAGAGTTATATCAAACTAGAGGTTCTTCATCACAAGGAAAAGAACAGCCAAGTAGCTAAGCTACCGTTCTTTTCTCATTTATTTGAATTTACCGATCTAAAATGAATGAAATGGAATGAACTTAAAACTGTCAAATATACAGGAATATCAATTAAGAAAAGTGCCAATAGACCATCAAATTCCATCCTTATTCAAGAAAAGCCACAAAGGCTCTGATTTTTTAGTACTAACATGGAGAATATTGATCCTGAACCCATTATATTAAAGATGTAATCTGGCTTGTAGGTCAAAGAAAACGAAGTTTCTGAGTGAGTATAAACTAGAGAAAAAGGAGCTAGCTCTGCATAGCTATGAATCAATACCTCGTGTTGTTTTGTTGAGGCAGCAAGATGCAAAACAGTATTTCCATTATGATCCCCCAATTTATGATTTCTTGCATCTGGTGAATCTCCAGCCATTTGACTAGAGCCTGAAAAGCATCAAATTGGTAGTTTTTGACAGCAAGATGAAGTGCAGTTTCCCCATGAACTGTAGTATCCTTTAGAGAATCTTGGCAGATAGAGGCCAGTTCGTCTATAACCTTGAATCTACCTTTGCCGGCAGCATAATGAAGGGCTGTTTTTCGTTCTTTTCCTTTGAGCAGACAAATTTCAGGATCAGCCCTTATAAGTGCCTTCACAATCTCAACATTCCCCATGATTGCAGCTATATCAAGAGGCCGAAATCCATCTGCATTTAGCTCTCTATCAAGCTTATAGTTGCACTTCATAAGCTCCATAACAAAGTTAACTTTACCGGCTTTTGTTGCAATGTGTAAAAGGGATTCTGAAAGCGAAACAAACGCAATATCATCAAGAAATGATGGATTTTCTTGAATCAAGTTTTGGAGAATTTCAACATTTCCATCACGAGCAGCTTCGATCAACTTCTTGCTATCCATTATTCTTTAGAAATTCTTTAACGAAAAAACTTATGCACAGATTTGAACAAATCGGTTCCCAATGCTTTAAATATCAAGAAACTAATCTGATTTGTAGACTCTAACGCTTAGCCAACTGCATTCATTGTTAAACGTGTGGATGCAGTCAAAAGCATTTCAAGAGAATAGTCGAGTTTGACTATTATTCAGACAAGA
The DNA here is from genome assembly GCA_016586305.1 of Ophiorrhiza pumila. Lineage (NCBI taxonomy): Eukaryota > Viridiplantae > Streptophyta > Magnoliopsida > Gentianales > Rubiaceae > Ophiorrhiza > Ophiorrhiza pumila. Next base: position 4,593,164 of record BLIW01000002.1, read on the forward strand.
AATATCCAAGAACATGGCTTGAAACTTATCAAGACTCCCCAATTTTATTTATTTTTGTGGCAAATTATTTTGGGAGTCACTGAATTTCTTCAATTACATATTGTTGATTATTAACATTTTTAATTTCAACTAACACAGGCATTTAACAAAAATAGTATAATTTAGTGTTCATATCATTAGTTTTAAACATTATTTTTTTTTCTATTAAGTTCATAACTTTTCTATTAAGAATAAAATCAAGTATAAAAATAAAGGTAATTGACATAATTTAGTAGTACCCAAGCAAAATCATACTTACAAATTGTGTTCTTAACAAAAAAAATTTAAAGAAATAAAAGTTAAGTTTGGTAGAATGACCATATATATATTTTGTTCCAAATGCTATAACTTCATTAGTATGAAGAAACATCACGCACAAAATTTCTATCTCCACTAGAGTTATATATACAAAGGGGATTTACAATTAAAATTCGTCTAACAAAATATTAATCTAATTTAATTTGTTGTACTCGTTGAATGGAATATTCTATATTCTAATTTATTTTTTATGAGATCAATTCGAAATTGAATTTCTAGCAGAAAGTATATGGGAAAATGCATGGGAATCACGATTGATTGTGTAATTTAGTCGAAGATGTCAATAATAATGGTCAATGGAAATACTTTTGCGTTTGTGAATTGCTGATAATGTAATGCATATTTGCATTATTATCCGTAACAAAAGATAAGCTAATTGTCACATTGAAACTTTCAAAATGAAAATTGTTTTTGACTTTGCATCGAATTACTGCGTCAATTCACAAAAAGACAAGTGTAAGATTGAAGATAGCCCAGAAACTCTTTTTCTTTTTCACCATCTGGAGTTCTGGACTCCGGAGGGGTTAGCCCAGCATCAGCATCAAATGTTACAGTGGCTATCATCAGTGCATTCATTTCTTTGTTGAGGCAGCAGCAAAATGCAAGATAGTGTTTCCATTTTGATCTTGCAAATTCAAGATTGATTGAAAGATTGTGAATCTTGATCCATTTGATTTTGATTAGAGATTTAAAAGCTTCAAACTGGTAGCTTGTTAGAGCCAGGTGAAGTGCAGTTTCCTGATTAAATGTGACATCTTTGAGACAATCAAGACAGCTCTTTCTTTACTAGCAGCATAGTGAAGAGCTTTCCTATGGTCTTTCTTTACATTTGAGAAAACAAAACTTCAGGATCCACCAACCTTTGAAGTTCATCATCATCTTCACATTTCCCAGGATTGTGGTGGTGTCAAGAAGCCGGAAACCATTTTTGTTTGATTCTTCTGCCATCTCATAATTGTTTCAAAGGCTTATAGACGAAATTTACCAGTTCAGCTTTGGTTGCAACATGTAGAACAGAGTCTAATACAGAATCAAATGCAATATCACGAAAGAAGGGAGGATTTTTTTTCAAGCAATTTGTTGAGTGTCTCAATATCTCCTTCCCAAGCAGCGAGAAGCAATTCCTTGCTTCATTCATTCTTGAGGATGCTAATTGTAAGACAAGAAGTCTAATCATTTGAAGGAGGCAATTTGGAGGAAGGCCATGCATGCAGTTGAATCTATTGGCCTTGTGACGATGCTTTTTACAAGTCGTGACCTACATTTACGTGCATAATTTGTTGATTGTCAAACAAATTTCAGGAAACCAGTGATCAGATAAAGGGCATGATGCAGCCTGCAGGCTTCATGTTTATTTTCCATGAAACTATAAAACTCTTGATATACTTCCAAGTCGTATTTCATAAATTCAACGAGATAAAAACATGCATTACTCCAAATTCATGCCTGAAGCTTTAGGCCCCTCTTGAAGCTTCACACTTCAGGATATCATAAACCAACCTCCATTACTATAGCAACCGGGACAAAACATGCATAGAAAGAAATAATTGTAGATGAGCATTGAGAAATACTGATCAGGCACAAGTACAGCACCAGGGATTTGAGTGGCTTTATGCAGAAAGAAAAGACAAACTGCACCAAAACAAGATCTAGAAGCACTAGCAGTTCGCTGCTAACAAAATTTCCAAGTCGGAAAGAAGCACGAGAACCAAAAGGAATAGACACAAATCAAGAGATACTCATAGTCCCACGGTTTTTAGCATTTCTAAACTAAATCAAGACAGTAAAAATAAAATCAACATTCAAACTAATCATGCCTCATACACTCTTTAGATAAACAAAAGCTTTGCAATTTAGAAATATTGACTTCGCATTTGCTTTCTAGTAATTATCACACCTTACAGGAATAGAGAAAGCTGAGGTGCTTAGGACAAAATAAATAGCTACGGTAACATTATTTAACACACACTTTAGAGCTAATATAATTTGCATATCTTCCTAATCTCATACAAAAAAAACCCAAAAAAATCTCCTACAATGTCACAAGAATCTCCTAGGCACATTCACAAGATATATTATAGCTTGCATATTGTCATTTGTTCTCCCACCACAACCAATGTATAAAATTCAAAGCAACGATGATCCTAGTATATTTGAAAGCATAAAAAACCAGCAAGCAAACAAGCAATAAAAATTAGCACACTGGTTCTTCTCTCCGTGCATTCACTGATAAAAAAACATCTATCTAAATCACATCAGTGGCATCAAACAACACTCTACTTCACAATAAGGAGCTACAATAATTTAATGATCAAGCTACCACTATTCTAAGTCCTAAAAGATTTCCTACAACTCAACATAACAAGAAAAATAAAAGAGCCCTCCATCTAAATAACATGGGATTCTAACTCACTAAACTTACACATACTACAAATGAGCTTGAATACTTCCCTTCCAAGGATCAAGGTTGCCAAAAACCATCAAATTACCATCAAAGTTTCAATCTTTCCTAAAATCCTTGATCAGCTCAGCAAAAGTTTCATCAATTCTAAAGCAATTCCAGCCCCTGTTCTAACACTCGGCGTTCTGCATTCTTTTAACCTTCTTCAGTTTCTTCTCAGAGATTCCCTTAGCAAATGCCTCCACGATCCTCTGCTGTGACTCGAGAATCATTTCAGTCCTCTTCATCTCCATATCCATCCTCATTTCTTCCACCTCCCTCGCCATATCCATCTTCATCCTCTCCATTCTCACAAACCCATCCCCCAAAACCCGCATGGCCGAAACCATCTCGGCCATAGGGTCACTCTTTTTCACCTCCCCTCCAACAACCCTTTTTCCCATCTCAACTCTTCTACCAAACCCATCTCTCGACATCTTATTAGACCCGTAATTCACACCAGGGTTCACATTAGGGCTAGGGTTTTGCCCACCCATCTCATCAAATTTACTATATACCTTTGCTGCAGCCACGGCCGGCCCAACGCTCCGACTACCCGGGATCTTAATCCGAAACCCAGTTCCCCCATTACCCATAGACCCGTGGTAAACGCTCCGATTACTGTTGTTGTTATTCATAAAACTATCGCTATTGTTCGTGTTAATGTTCTTGTAAATATCCCCAATTCTCTTGACATGCGAATCTTCTTGATCTTCGTCGTCGTCATCATCTGCCTCGGCAGCAGCGGCATTCGGGCCCTTCTCCATAGCGTCCATGCGCTTAAAGTGGACCCAGGCGGAACAATAGCGGTTGCTTTTGGATCCGCCGTATGGGGCGGCGCGTTGGATCTCCGCACGGTAGCGTTTACGGAGCTTCTCCATCTTATGCCGGCACTGAACGGCGGTCTTAGCCGTGTTGATGGGGCATCTGGAAGCGACATCGTCGGCGACCTCCTGCCAATGAACGGCACGGAGGTTACCACGGCGGAGGGAGTACCACTTATCCCTATAAGCATCGATGAGAGCTACAGTCTCGTCGTGGGACCAGCAAGGCGGAGGAAGACGGCGGGAGGCAGCGGCGGTGGCGATGGTGACGGTAGGTGGGCCATCGAGGAGAGGAGGGGTGGTGGAGTGATCTTGGGGTGAGAAGGAAGACGTAGCAGCAGCCATGATGATGGTGGCGGCGTAGATGGATGCGTAGTAGTAGGATAATAAAAATAAAAAAAGAAAAAGGATCGCAGGTCAGGAAAAAGCGGAAGAGAGAGGCGGAGAGAGGAGGAGGAGAGGAGTGGTTGTTGGGTCATAATGAATGAATGAGGCAAAAGAGGTGGGGTAGGTATAAAGGGTGGGGTGGGGGGGGTGTTGCGGCTGACTTGGAGATCTAGAAAGATGAGATGAGGCCACCGCTAAGGGTGGGGTGGTGGGGGAGGCTAACGTGCGCAAGCGGGGGGGCGCTAGGTGGGAGTGTAGATTTGGCACCCATCCACACCCACCCCTCAAATTTTATTTTTTTTTTTGTTTTGGCATAATGAGGAACTCTCTCTCTCTCTCTCTCTGTTTTAGTGTGTGACTGTGTGTGAGTGGTCAGTGGAGGGTTGATTTAATTTTTTTTCTGATAATGATAATGAGTTAGATTGGATGAATTGTTGGTTTAGTGTGTCCACCGCACCGCCCAACCGCATGGGGTGGTTTGGTTTGGTTGTGACTTGTGACTTTAGTGTTTTATTGAATTAGAATTAGAAGAGTTGGCTTTTAACGTGGGGAGCTTTGAGGATTTTGGATTTTGGATTTGGGATTTGGGATGGAATGGGTGTTTTGATGAAAGTAAAAGTGGGAAGAAATATTTTGATTTGAAGGAAGCTGCAAGCTGGGCCGGGCTGGGTGGGGACAATTCCACTGGCTACTGGTGGTAGTTTAACGAAAGAGAAGCACGTGAATGTCACGTGAGTTGTTATATACTTTGGGCCACTTATATGACAATGCAGCCTACAAAGTACAAACTACAAACTGGAACTCTGGGTCTCGGGGGTGGTGGTGGTGGCGGTGGTGGGACACTTCTTAAAATGGATTTTTTCTCTCTAGTAGTGTGCTGTGTGCCCAATCCAATATTGTTATCATTTCAAAAGGGCTAATTTTCGTAAACTCTATTGTGGTTTGCCAAATTTTTCTATAATTTTTATATTTTATAAAAATATATCGAGTAATTCCATGTTCCCATGTGTTTTGGGATAAAATTGAAAGTAGATGGAATTTAGGTCTTCTAACGAAATCATTAAAATTTACCATTATACCCCGATTTGGTAGTGACTATGACGTTTGGATTTCACCAGTGGGATGGTATTGTGGTGACAGTGGTGTTGGTGGTGTGGTGTTGGTGGTGTGGTTAGCAACGATGGTGTTGGTAATGACAATTTTGGAAGAAATTGATGAAGGAGGAGAAAAGAAAAGGGAAAGAGAAAGAGAAAGAGAAAAAGATCTTACAGTATTGGAGGAAGAAAACGATTGTATGTGATAAAAGGTGAAATAAGGGGTAATTTGAGAAATTTATGATAGTAATTGACCTGTAGTAAATCGCACTTGCACAACAAAACGCGTGTTATTCAATTTTAGTTAACGAACCTAAATTCCATACACTTTCTATATCACCCCAAAACACATAAGACTACTCGATACATTTTTATAAACACATGGTTATAGGGAAATTCGACAAACCGCATAGGAGTTCCTGGTAATTAGCCCTTTTTAAAAAGTCATTATCATCCTATAAGAAGAAGTTTAGAAGAGAAATAGCAACCAAACATCCTTCCTTATTTGCCAATTTGGTTTTCTTCTAATTTCAATGCAATTTATGTTGTTTCAAAATGAAGAAATTGTTGCAGCATAAAAGTTTTTGATCTTATGTATCATTTGGTGTATCTGTATTTGATCTTCTGTATCATTCAGTGTATCATTTTGTGTAACACTATCTATAAATGTGATACTTATTTTTTTTAGATAAAATTAAAACTCTATCAAGTGATTGGTGAACACTATGAAATATGCAAGTATACACATATAAAAATTTTACAGTGTTACGAAAAGCGATATACAATAGTGGTTATATACACGTGCACAAAAGTGATTATACGGGGATGCTTAATTAAAGAGCTTATCTTAAAAGAATTCTAGGAATGGATCTTGGCCCATATGCTACTTCAATAGTATTAAAAGACTGTATGTTTCAAAAGGAAAAAAAAATGGCCCAAATGCTATGCTCCAAAAGTAGTATTAAAAAAATAAAAAAAGATCCTGTGTTTACCGGGAAATTGAACCCGACGTGAATCGAACACGCAACCTTCTGATCTGGAGTCAGACGCGCTACCATTGCGCCACGGATCCGGAACTGTATAACTCGACTTGCTTAGCAATACTAAAAAGACCATTATACTTACCATCGATTCTTCTTTAATTCTTCTTTTAATCACAAGTATTGGGCTTAAAAGTTTTCAATGTTATTCCCTATTACAATAATGGAAAAAAAAATTTAAAAAAATTCAGAAGTTGAATTTATATATATTTTAGAAGTTGAGTTTATATATCCAAAGCCCTACCCCTAGTATATTAATGTCACCAAAGCATCTAAACAAGATCCAAAATAGACTTGTATAGCACATGATTAATGTAATAGATTAAGATTTCGTGAAATAGCAAAGGTGTTTCAAAAAATATATATATATATATATATATATATATCCAATGTAATGTATGGTATGGATTTCTGCACCTTAAGTTGTTACAAATCTCTTTCTTTATTTTCGATAATTGTATTTACTGTTCTTAAAATTTTCTGGCAGTAATGATAAATTTGTACCCTCACTGCAAAGGTTGCAGAGACCCTAAAATGGGTGGAAGCAAGCTTTAGGGGGCGTTTGGTAAGGGGGAATAAAAGGGGTCAATGGTAATCAACAAAAGTGATTGCCATTGTTAATGTTTGGGAAGGGGTAATGGGAATGACTGTTCATCAATGATTACCCAATACAGGGTAATGTATGATTAATGGGGGGAGACTAGGGAATCATCCATTACCCTGTATTGGGTAATCGATTTTACTCAACTCTACCAAATAACTCCCTACTCTAATATGTACTTTAATAATAATAATAATAATATTATTATTATTATATTAATAATTAATAATAATATTAATATTAATAATAATTCATTAATAATAATATAATTAATATTAGTAATGAATAATTAATAATAATTATTATTAAATAATAATAATATTAATATAATTCATATTAATTAATAATAATAATTATTATTAAATAATAATAATAATTATTATTATTAATTAATATTATTAATAAATAATTATTATTAAATATAATATTATTAATGTAATTCATATTAATTATTAATAATTACTATTATTAAATAATAATAATTATTAAATAATATTATTATTAATATAATTCATATTAATTATTAATAATGATTATTATTAAATAACAATATTGATAATAATATTATTAATGATTAATGATTAATATTAATAATAATAATGATAATAATATTAATAATGATAATAATGATAATAATTAATAATATTAATCATTAATAATAATATTTATAATAAATAATGATAACAATAATTAATAATTAATAATGATAATAATAATAATAATAATTAATAATGATAATAATATTAATAAATAATAATAATATTATTATTAATTAATAATAGTAATAATAATAATAATAAAAAGTGCGAACTCGATAAGCGTAAAATAGAAATTTTGAATAATTCCTATTACTATTGTTGATTTGAACCAAACAACATAAATCACAATAATACCCATTATAGGATTTGAACCAAACATTAACAATGCAATCATATTCCCATTGACATTGACCCCTCAATCAAACCTATTGTGATTGCCATTGAAGAATTTGAACCAAACGCCCCCTTAATCTCTCATGTACTTTTAAATTTTTATCACTTTGTCCGTCTTATTAGCTCATTTCATTATTTGAGTAAAAGACTATCCCATCAATGTTTTGCTGTACTTTGCATTCTCTGGGTCTGGCATTTAGTACATCTCATCACTGCAAAGTGCAAAAAAAAAAAATTCAGACTGTTGCCAGTAGAAAAATGATATGGTTCGTTAATGACAAAACTCCCAGACTCATAATGGAGATTGGAGAGATTAGATTTTACTCAATTCAACGCAAAGGAAAAGTAAAATACCCTCTCAACAAGACAACAACAGTTGAAGTTCAATGCATAATAGCGACAATAAAGTTCAGTGAAAACCCGACTTTTACAATTTTTACAATCATTACTATACATTATATACATACAGTACACCTTGTTTACAAAAAAGTTCCCAAGGGGAAAAGATGATAATCTAATCAGTGGTCCTGTATTTGCTCCCACAAGTCATCTTGCAATCACCATCATCATCTCCAGGATCATCATCAAAACTCAACAAAATATTCATAGAAACAATTCATCATTTCAAATTAACAACGGGCAAAGTGAATAATGCAGCAATATCAAACAACCTAAACTCTAATGTCAAACAAAGGAAGCTAAAAAGGTTGTTAACAACACCATCTGTTGCATTACAAACGCATCGCCATCACTGGTGTGTCTTTATCTGGTTACTTCGCATGTACATTTTATCAAATACCTAATGTAACATTGCATCATTCGCTAAAACAAAGGTAAGCTAGCTATTACCACTTCATCTAGTAAGATGAGAATACCAAAACTAACACTAACTTGCACTATCCCAATAAGGTCATTATACAACTATCCTTCGCGTGAATGCTTCAATGGCTTATAACAGCAACCCCCATCATCCCCACCAAAAACCCTCCCAAAAAACTAAAACTAGAAACAAACAAGACAAATAACAGTTAGAAATATCAGATTAACAGAATTTGGATTTCATACGTCAAAATCACTAAGGTTCAGACGGTGACAAGACTTAACCATATTGACAAATGAGATTAGTTCTAAATTAGTAACAGACAAACCAAGCTCCCACTTTGCATAGTTCCACAGAGTCAACTTTGCCAAGCATTGGGTCTAAGAAAGCTAAGCCAAACGCACCTTTACAACCAGAAAACTCATTAAGAATCCTTTTAAGTTCACCATAATTTGAACTTGAACTGTCCACCTTGCAAAAATAATCATACAACTATACAAGAGGCCTAAAAGTGTACAATTAACTGGTCAACTAGAAAACCAATTTGTATCATGTGCTCTTTTCAGGCTAAATATGAAACTCTTATGCTATCTTCAACTCCCATCTCAAAGTTAGATCAAAGTACATAAATGGGTATAACGATCCATCCTTGCTGCTCAGCCAGTACAGAAATATACTGAAACCTTGAAATAACCAATGAGTTGACTAAATCTCACATTCATAATAATTTTGGTTTTAAGGGTAGAACTTGAGCGAAAAAAAACAGTTTCAATCTGGAATATAATGCTTTCACGTTCTGAGAGTAGCGCATTGGAACATAACCACTGGTCCTAAGAAACATAAAGCATCCCCATTAACTAAATTGTTTATCCTCGAAAACAAATGATACAGAGGACCTATTCTCTCTGTAAGTCAGGTGAAATCTTACAGAGGATTTCCCTTTAAGAAATATACTAGAAAAACACGAGATGTTCTCTTTTCAATCTCTTCGAAGTTCCCTTACAGCAGAAATAAATGAGATGATGGAATATCCAGACTGCGTAACTATAATCTGAAGTAGCAGTGCCTCATTTACATCCACTTGCACATTCGCTTCTCCTCCCAGCTACGAAAAGGCTTCACATCTCAAACTGAGGGGTCCAAAATGCAAAGTCTCAAAGTCCCACAATCCTAGCCTCTTCGTCAACTCAGATCTGTACCATACAAGTTTACGAGTAACCAAGATGCTCGTTTTTCATACATAGCTCTTATGTAGCAGTAACATAACTTGTCACTTCTCATTACCATATCCCAAATGAACGGGAATATCCAAGGGCATATCTTGCCAATATTTAGCTTCTGTTGAAAATAAGATGCCTTACTAGATATTAAGTCATGAATCACAAAGCAACAAAAGTACATACCTCAATAGTATGATCCAGAACCACCACTTCCCATATAACTACTACCACCCAAGCCACGACTAGAATAAAGTGAAGAATAAGAGCTTCCACCAACCTGTAATGTAAAAGGAGCAAAGCACAAAGAAGAAGATAAGTATGTAAGCAAGCTAGATATAAGTAGAAGTCACAGGTAGAAGGGTCAGCTCAAGAGCATACATCACCACCGCGAGACATGTAATCACCACCAAAGCCTGATGAATACATCCCACCCGCGTCACTACCACTATAAGAGCCTGTAAACCACGAAAACAATTCCCAACGGGTCATTAAAAAAACCTAATATTTTTTAATCTATATCTGCGTTGGAAAATTTAAAGACTAAAAATAAACAAAAGTTGAAGCAAAGCAAGAACATGTATTTCAGACATTTATATGGCCAAAATCCAATTTTGCAACATATCAAAAGGAAAATAATAACAAACCTCCACCATAACCCATGCTCTGGCGACCCCCATAAAGTGCATGGGAATCCTGACTAGACATAGAACTTCGTCCACCACCATATCCTATACTCGATCTCCCAAGTCTGTATTCAGTAAATATATGTCAAAGCTTAATAAGGTATGAAATACCCAAAGTGGAAACTAGCTCTGAGAACTCCAAATATAGACAACTTCATACCTATCACCATAAGCATCCCCATACTGTGAAGCACTACCACTAAGTTCATAATCCAGACGTGCACGAGATTGGCGTGCCCCTGCATCCGCATACCGTGGAGGGACATCATCCTGGAATGTACAGTAAAGTTAACTTAGATCTTGCACATTTAAGAAGGTAGATTGAAAAAGGAAGAAAAAAATGCACCACATCACAGAAAGAAGAAAATCTTTACTAACCATGGTAGTATAAGGACGTTTTGACCCAGATATTGAATCATATTCGCGGCCACGCCCTTCACGATAAGCTGGAGGTGGCCTTTCATATCTTTGCCCATAACCATCATCAACATAATCCCTTCTTGCCACTGGACGAGAAGTAACTCTAGACAAATCGGGGTAGCTAGATCCACGAGAAGAATAGTCCTCTCTATATGTTACGCGTCTATCAGAGGTAACTCTTGAACTGTACTCTGCAACAGCTCTGCTCCTAGGAGGAAGCTCCTCATGCCGACCATAATCCCTTTTCAAGCTACTCTTGGGATATGATGCAACTGGTGCAGGTGAAAACATCAGTAATAATATCTACCCAGTAAGAAAGCTAAATGTAATAGAAAAAGTTCCATCTCCACATACCAGGTGGCCTTCTTTCATAGGGCCTTGGGGGTGGAGCCACAGGTCTAGCCCGGGGTGGGACAGCCATGACTGGACGTCTATCTCTAAAACCAGAAGGCCTTTTAAATCCACGATCAATAATAGGAGGTATACGTGGTGGAACACCTCTTGTTGAACGAACAGGGATACTGTGCGGAACAGGACGGCTCCATGGACCCCTCACACCTCGTACTGGCCCATGCCCAGGACGGAACTCTCCACGAACAAGATGTTTTCCTTTGCCTCTCTGAAGTGGCCTAGATAATCTGGCCCTAACTTTAGCCTGCAACAGCAAATATTAATTAAAGACACTTGCGAATGACTACAACAACACTGTAATAAATCAAGAACAAACCTTCCTATCTCCTTCACCCAGTTCCTCATTATTGATGCTTTTGGCACATGTAACAGCAGCTTCATGAGTGCTGAACGTGACAAATCCAAAATCCTTTCTTTTGGCCGATGGCATGTTCCTTGCAAGCTCAACTTTTTCAACCTCACCATAATTCTTTAGAAGCTCGCGTACATGATCCTCATCCCAGGAAGTAGGAAGCCCATCCACGAAAACTGTTTTAACCTGAATCCAGTCATAAAAATAAATTTGAAACAACATAATCAGAAACCAGGCAGCTTAAATTTGAGCAATCAAACTTCAGCGGATTCTGAAGGACCAAAATAAGTAAAGAAGTACTCAAATCTAAGAACAAGGAAGCAAATTGCAGATCAGAGTTATTTTTGTACAGCCAATTGTAACAGTAGAAATATCCTCAAAGGAAACAAGGGCAATCCCAAAGTGACATCGATTTTAGATTCAGTATCCTTCTTTAAAACACTGTTAGCAGGTGTTAGAATAGAGAATATCAAGTGAAAAAAGTTCACTGGACATAGCCAAAGCAAAACATCCCTGGCCAAATCTGAGGTCTAAAGCTGTCGGACACATATCTGGCACCAATAATAAACACCAGAATGTCGCAGAACAGAAACAGTTCAAGCTAAATCAGGCAGTTATAGAAGCCTTTGAACTAGCATATAAAAGTTTGTCCAAGTTTGTTACCTGAGCCATGATCTCATCACCTGGGTCAATGAAGGAATCAGCAAAAGAAACCTTAGCAGGTCTATCAACTCCAAACACAACATCTCTCTTCTGTAGACGCTTAAAAGCATCCATTGCATCTGATCGAGAAGAGAAATCCAAGAAAGCAAAACCACGATTCATTCCATCATTATTACTGTCTTCAACCAATGTAAGATCCTCAATATTATCAACGCCGTAATGTTTTAACTTCTCCCTCAACTGGAACCACATTGAACATCAATGAGACAATAATCAAATGACACTAAATAACATAATTCACATAGCCATGCTTGAAGGGGAGACATTAATTTCCTGATCTACTTACAGCATCCTTTGTCCACGACTTGCAAATGTTACCCAAAAACAGGGTATCGCTGTCTTGACTAGGAGTAACACCACATTGTTTTCCATGAACCTGGAATTGGGATTGCCAGAAAATGTAATTCAACATATGAATTAAATTCAATTGCCAGCAGAACTACAGAATCAGAAAAATACCACTGGATTTTTTAGGTCAGTACAAGCCCGTTTTGCTTGTTCCACAGTTGCAAAACGGAGGAAGGCAAATCCTTTGTTCTTTTTAGTCTGAGGGTTCATCATGAGCCTGACTTCAGTAACCACACCAACTTCACTGAAAACTTCCCTAAGATCATCCTCGGTAGCATCCTTGTCTAAGCCACCCACAAAGACCTCAAACTCCTTCCTTTTGCGTCTTTCTTTGACAAGCTCATGGTGGTCCTCTTCCTCATCATGGTCGACCATTTCAGTATGCTCCTCAACATCATGTTCATCATCGTCCTCACCCTCAAGAACCTCTTGTACAACCTCTATTTCCTCCTCAACCATGTCACTTTCTTCCTCCACAGGGTCTTCCTCTATTTCATCTCCCTCTTCCCGAATATCCTCCTGCTCAATTTCCTTCTCATCATAATCAACACTGCCGTACTCTTCATGTTCATATTCAGGGTCATTATCCTCCAAATCTAACCTCTCACTTCTTTCAAACTCGTCAACAGACTCTTTCACTTCGTCATCTTCTGCGACGGAGATACAGATATCCAGACCAGTCAACAGATTGAACCACAAAACGTTTTCAACTCTCATTTATAACCAACTTAAATATCATATATATTTCATATCAAACAAAATCCAACAACATATCGCGCTTGATAAAAAACGACTCTTCCTGCAGACTTTTTGCAGGGTATACAACAATCGGGATTTGGGTCATTGGACATACTTGCCAACAAAGATTACTTGAAAGAATTTGGTAGTAAGAATCTGTGACATACTTGTTTCCATTTTTCAACAAAACCTTAGAGTAAATCTTGAAGGAAACTTTGACATACTTCAAACCCCTTACATTAGAAGTAGGAGCTCAATAAGTCACAGGAAACCAGAATCAAGGGATTATTGCGACCAACTTAATTAGAAAAGGAGACAAAACCTGTAACCGAAAAATCTCTTAAAATAATTTTAGTGGATTGTCCTTTCGGTTTTACCTAATATACTACAAGTACGAATCCAATAGGTTACAGGAAACTAGAATCAAGTGGTTATTGCAGTCAACTTAATTAGGAAAGGAAATAAAACCTGCAACCCAAAACACTCTTAAAATAAATTCAGTGGCTTGTCCTTTCTGTTTTACCTAATACAAATACTTCCTATAACTAATCAGTCCAAGAAAAAACAATAATCCTGTCATGCCAATTTAAGAAGGCACCCTTCGAATTAAGTGGGGACCAAAAGAAGAAAGAATCAGCAAATACCGACAGGAACACGTTTAAATTCTGTCCAGTTGTACCAATCAAGAACTTGTAGATCCATGCAGGGATCAAAAACTCCTAAATCAAGACAGAGCAACTCTACCCAATCAGAACTCATCCAGCCACCAATGAACATTAAAGCAGAACAATTTGTATTCAATAAATATCTCCCACAAACCACCTCCTTTTTAACTCAGTGTTGAAATAATAAAATCACAAGTAAATCAAAAAGACAAACGCTGTCTTTATCTTTAAAATTATAAATTCTGTCCAGAGATAACTTCCTTATGTCCAACTATCATATAAAGATGTAAAATTTACCCCAACGGTAGCTTTAAATATCAAATACTATCGATAGAGAACTACAACGAACAAAAAAAACCCATCCCAAATCCAGAAAACACATTCTTTCTTAAACTCTCTACTCGAAGTCTAATAACAAATCCATAAAAGCCAGAATATAAAAACACAAAAGTTATACTTTTTCCCAGTACCAAATCAATAATAAATTTTTAACAAAAAGAAAAGGCAGATATCTAAGGAATAACCAGAAAAAAATAAAGCCTTCACGACAAAGATGCAATCAAGCACTTATCTCACAACAGATAACAGAAATTCAATCCGACAAAAAAATAGGCCTTTATAATTAAAGGCCACCCCTATTTTCAAAAGGAACTCGCAAGAATTAGTCCATTAAAAATTATTGGGAAAATCATAATTATTCACCAAAAAAAATTAATCATTCAGAACATCAATTATCAGAGACAAATCACAAAATTCGGCCAAAAGTTACTCACTTTTCACAGAAACCACTGTATTCTCCATCGATTTCACTTCAGCTTCTTTCTTTGGCACCGCGGCAACAACCACTGACGGCGGCGATGAGATTTTATCGTCGACGACATCCTTCTCAACATTGATCGCCGTTTTTATTACTTCCACGGCAGGCCTCACCTCGGCTTTAACCGTTTCCTGAACTTCCGTCTTCGCCTGTGCCTGAGCTCTGGCAGCCCCTCTCCCGCCCCTTCCACCTCTCTTTGCCCCCGGCCCCGGGGGCAACTTCTTCGCCGTTCTCGGAGGCATAATTTTTTATTATCGTATAATTATAATTAATTTTTAAAAATATTTTATCAACTGGATTTCTGGGATTTCTTTTCTTTTTATATTAGTTTAAAACGCTTTTGCTAAATCTATATATTTATAGAGAAATTGAATTAGAGATTGAATGTTGATAGAATTCCAAAACTGATAGCAAACCCTAAGGAGGGGGGGGGGGGTGGCCATATATATATACGAAGGTGGTAATTTTCGGGTGTGTTTAGGTGTACCGTAATGATTCGTATGCTTGTTATTCAAATTTTGACACGTAGCAAAAGAAAATCTATCTTGATGACGTGGATATTGTTGATTGGTAGGCTCTGACAATTTTGAAAGAAGGATAAACCAAAACAAAACCCTTATAGTTTTGAAAATTGTTAAATTACCCCTTTAAAGTTTAAAAAATTACATTTTACTCCTATGTTATTGATTTTTTTTTAAAAATATATAAATTTGAAATTGTTATTTTTATAAATCTATTTGATGATTTGATCCAAACATAATTTTTTTTTCTTTTTTAAAAAAAGGATCAAAAGTGAAATTTTTAATCCACACCGACAATTTATGGATTTTAATTTTTGACCGATAGGAATAGAAGATAATTTCAAGAACAATGAAGTTTTAATTTGTGTCAATTTACGAATTTTTTTTTATTGTTATTTTAAATTGTTGTCCATGTTTAATTTGTGACCAATAGAAGACAATTTATAGAATTTTATTAGTGTGGATTAAGGATTTATGTCAATACTACAATAGAACAATTATAATTGAGCCTTTATCTTTTTTTCATGTCACTTTTGATCCTCTTAAAAAAAAGGATAAAATATATAAAAGCTATATCTTATACATTGGACCAGATAAATTTACAAAAATAACTATTTCAACAACAATATATGGATTTCAACAACATAACAACAAAAAAAAAAGGAAAGAAAAAAAAAAGTAATAACAATGTCATAAATATATTCTTGAAAAAGTGATCATTATACAGTAAACTTGCAGCCTTTGGCCTCAATATTTGAAAAGAAAGAAAAAGAAAATCCTACTCCAACAAGTAAAACTTGCAGCCTTTGGCCTCATAAATGCAAATGTGAACTTGGCTGCCTCCAAGATCGAAAACAAGCAATATGTCCTGACCATCGGAATGCAATGTTTGTAGCATTATTTGTTACATTTCTAGAATATTGCTTGAATCTCTTCCAATCTTTTAAAACCGTAGTTAAATCAGTAACCTTAGCACTAATACTCCGGCAGCAATTGGCATGGACTGTTGTCACTAATCTTACATCTTTGCTATCTTTGCAAAATCCACTGAAATAGAGAGTGTCCAGAAACCTTACTCTAAGTCCTAAACGTTTAAGGACTCCACTCTTAATCAAACTTTCCAATACATCTTGTTCTTTCATCCCTGTGAAATTTTGTCTCCCCTCGTACCAAATTTCAAATAATGAAATGGTCTTGTTGTTTGATCTAATATGGTAGAACCCTGTGTTGATGGGGTTTTCATCTGACCATGGATTGCCATTAAATTTGTCTGTGCTAATTTGTAAATCATCAGTTTCATTCAACATTCTTAATCTTGTGAATGGATTCCTTAGCCACAGAACATCCGTATCCTGTACAAAAGTAACAATATTAATGATGAGTAAAACGAATAGTGAAACGGGCAGATTTGTATATGAGACATTTTTAGTTTTCCGTCCCGTTAAAATTGTGATTAAATTTTCAACTCCAATTTCATATATAAACTCGGTTCACACGATATCTTACATTAAAATCAGTTATAGTTTGACTAAAATTATGTCAAGAACATGTATATATATATAACTTACTGTGAAAATGAAGTTATACCCTCGCTTCAGAACATCCAAAAGAAAGTGCGTTCTTGCCCACATCATTTTGATGAAACCCTCTGACATGTAAAGCTTTTCTTCCTTGAAATCCATGTCTTGATCATCAGTTACTAATCTGTAACAAGTCAACCTTCCAAATCTACATCGATCATAAGCAGTTTGATCCATAGAAACTACAAGTAAATGGTCAAGCAACGACTGAGTTTCTTCTCCAACCCAAAAACCCTCAAGAAAAAGATCAAACATTGTTGGATATTTATCTTGGTTTGGCTCCACATATGCCTTGTTTATTATAGTAATGATCACGGTCTTGTCTTCCATGGAAGCCTTGGACAAAGCTTCTTCAAGTTCATCTTTGACTACTATAAAGTTTGTCTGCTGCAAAAGATAAACAGCATATATTATCAACACAACAACGTAAGATCGATCATTATTAGAAAAACAAAAAAAAAAAAAACATTAATGGATCTATATATGCTTACCGTCTTTGTTGATTTTGATGTGTTATGGTAGTTTTGAGAAAAATATATTGGTGTGGAAACAAGGGGATTAGTCCAGATGCAAAGGGAGACAAAGGCTACTAAGAAAAGAGAAAGGATTATAAGATTGATGCTGACGTTGTTCTTCTTGATGAAATGGTCCATAAACATGGTATATATATATATATATATGCTTAATGTACGCAGGTGCAAAAATCTTGGAAAAATGGCGGAGATGGAGGATTCTGAGGTGGGATCAATGATGGAATAATGGTGATGGAGATTGGAGAATAGTGATTAAAGAATAGTCAATAGTGTAGGTATAGGGGAGGTCATGTCACAAATTAATGTTCAATCAATATTGCAAGAAGAAATGCAGTTGGGATTTCGATTGAACTCTCTACATGTAATTCTACTGTGGCCGACCTACCTTCATTTACATGTAATTTGAATGGTGTACTTTTCTTAGTTACTAGTATTATTAGTAATTAATCCTGTCCAATTCAACTTTTATTTTTGAAATTTTTCTGCTGTTAAATTCAAAATTTTGAAATTTTTTGTTAGATGAAATTTTTTTAAAAGTATTTTTATATTTTAAAAATAATGTTAATGGATAGAATTTAAGATTTAGAATAGTGGATATTCATGATCTAACAAGTTTTCGTGATTAAATTTTACATTTAAAATTTTCGATTTAAAAAAATATATATATTTGAACTTAACTAAAAAAACAGAAAGATTAAGGTTGAATTTATCGGGATGACTATTGATATACCAATTTTCATAAATGAGTGACCAAATTTAATAAAAAAAGAATGGTAATTAAAAATATACCATACCAACAATTTAACCAAAAAAAAAAACAGTAGTTAATATATATATATATATATATATATTATGCCAATAGTTTAGTGCTGGTATTGGTAGTTTGCTCTTCTATTTTGTTAGTTTGGTTGCACTACATATTTACACAATTTAATCAAGATTTCATTTGTTGTGTTTCTTTTGAAGGAATTTTGAAAGAAATAATTGAGATTTTATACTAATTAATCAGTGGTGTGGGTAGGATGGTGCAATCATAGAATAAGTGGTAAGTATACATTGCTACAAATAAGTGATAAGATTATTAATTAATCAAACTAACATCCAATAAGAGATAATTATGGTCAAAAAAATCTATGATGTTTTAATTTATTTCATGTGCTAAATTTTAATTTTTGAATTCATGTTCTTTGTGGGAAAATCAAAAGAAGTTCTTTCCAAGTTTTATGATAGATTTTTTTTTTTTCAAAAAATATTTCCTCATCTGATGATGATTATTTTTGTGTGAAACCTCAAACCCACATCACTTTTAAATTGATGAATAATTTAGACAAAAACCTATAAATAATGGTATGTTTAGAAGGATTGTTCAAATGTATGAAAATAGTACTCCTCATTTTCTTTAATAATTTGACTTGTAACAGTGTTTAAGTTTATGACTGATAAATCTGAACTAAAGCAACCTATAAATAGTTGTTTTAAGACAAAATACGTCAAATAGTAACCCATCCACATAATAAGAAAATTGCTTTGTTGATGTTTGAAAAGTCTTATTGATTTTCCCATGCATGTTACCTTTAAGTTTTGGACGACTTTGAATTTGTCCCAAAACTAGCAAGAAACGTCAACAAAAACATACATGCGGAACAATTACTTGAAATGCAAAAAGACGTAAGACCTTACAAATCTAACACTGTTGAGAAGTTTGACAAAATTAGTAGACCAAATGTGTGACAAATTGTGAGACGTAGACCATACAAATCTAACACTGTTGAGTAGTTCCAGAGAATTAGCAGTACGTGCAAATGTGTGCCATATTGTGAGATTGCTTCAGACTCTACTTCTCTACGTTTATAGTCCTAATTCTATCCAACTAACAAACATACCATCATTTGAAGTTACAAGAAGTAAGCATAACACACACACACACACACCACCACCAAGAAAAATTGTAAATCTCAAGAAAGAAAGATCAGAAGAAATTGTGCATGCATGGACCTAAGGTTTTCAAGGAAAAATTACAAAGATGAAAGAACAAACAATCAAACACACACACATATATATATATATATATGCACATCCCAGAAAATCGGAAAAGAAAACATGGGCATTTCTTTGTTAAGATCGATGCTTAGTCAAGTTAACAAATGGTTCATTCTTGTTGTAACAAACAAACTTCATCAATACTTGATTGAGCATATATATATATGTTTGTTTAAAGTATGTTGCAGGCTTTGCGTTTCTTCCTCTGCTTTTTGGGCTTTGGAGGCCTTACAACCACCTTAATTGCAGCATCAAACACTGCTTTCACATTCTGCATCACACAAACACAATGGTTTGAAAATGTGTCAAAATGTGGTTTAAGAAGTTTGTATGTATGTCTGAGAAAGAGAGAATGTAGAGTCAAATATATGGACAAAATGCCAATTTTGGTAGCTGAATGACTGTATGACTGAGACAATTAAACCTGTTGTGTCTTTGCACTGCACTCAACATATGCGACTGCTCCTATTTGCTTCTTCAGTTCTTCACCCTGTAATGAAAATTTTGAGGAGTTGAATGGTTGATTAGAGGCAAGAATTGAGAAAGACAACAAGAAAGAAACAAGATACCATTGAGGAAGATGTATTTTTTATGGATATATATATATATAAGATCTTGTTAAAGGAACTCATTCTAAGAGGAAAGGATTTGAAAATAATCCATTTGGAGAAAGTAGCCAGCAAACTACAGAAAGGCCTAATGCTACTTTCAGTCCTTTAGAGTTCTGATCGATCAGTAAGGATTATCATTTTCATGCTTCTCTTTCAGGATTTCTGTTAAGAAAGATTCGTCAGGAGTAATATATGATTATCTTCTACTCAATGCAAGCATTTCGCCGCTAACTGTCGAAGCAATTCTCCAAACACTCTCCTCTTTTATGTTGGATAAAATTAAGGTCAAGAAAGTTAAATCACATTTGCATCAAACTGCCTAGGCAGCTATTACATAGGGATGTTTTAAGGCTCAAGAACAGAACATCTATGTTTACCTGTTCAGTAGAAATAATCCATGCCCCTGGATAGTCCAACTTGAACTGTTTATCATCTCTTAAATCTGCCATATTTGTGTGAACTCCATTAAATAGTTTAAAGGCAAATGAGATAGGAATGCAGTGTCTTATTGATAGTATGCCTGCACTTCAAAACCTTAATTGATATCTAGAGCTCCATTAGTTAGTTAACAATGGTATAAAATCAGCTTGAAAATGTCTTCATTCCTGCTCTACAGACTACAAATGATTGCAAAGGGGTAAGGGGGGGACACAGGTTGGTAACAATGTCATCCAAATTTCGATACGACTACACGAAACTATGGCCTTGTGATTTGTTGGTAAAACGTTAAGAATCTAATTAATGTGTATACTCAGCTCACACATAAAGAGTTCAATGCAAATGGCCACTTTCAATGCCAGCCAGTCGAACGTTAGAAAGTTCGATTATCAAAGGTGATTTGAACATACCTTATAGTAATGCCACTATGCATGCCTACCTCTATTTGTGTGTGCTCATGAGAATCATCACAATCTTGTAGAACTACTACGCATGACTTGCAAATTCGAATCAAATTATGTATAGAGTTCTTGGAAACTTTACATAGTATATACAAGACAAAGTGCATTTGTCATAGGAGTGTTGAGAAGTAATGAGATCTTTGAGGAAGATGTATACCTAGTTTGGTCCCAACTAGAACAATGGGCACTGATGGGGCATAATGTCTTAGCTCTGGAACCCACTTCTCCACCATGACCAGAAGAAAGAAAAAAAGAAGCAGCCATCACATTAGTAGATTAACTACTCAGGGACTATACAAACTGAAAGTTAAGCTTACCTTTTTTGAAATGTTCTCAAAGCTAGGCCTACTTATGAGGGAGAAAGCAAGGATGAAGACATCAGCTCCTCTATAACTAAGAGGCCTCAGTCTGTTATAATCTTCTTGCCCTGCAATAAGTTAATTGAACATTGCACAGAGCAATGAGTATTGAGGACCATCCAAATCCATCCACTTTATAACGTCATTGCTAAACAGGCAGGCCACCCTGTTAGTCATTACAAATTATGGCCATTGATTCTACATATTAGGATGTAAAATTGTGCTTTGCATTGTTATCTGGGATTATTTTCTGCTTTAGTTGTCATCTGAGGTTGAATTTTTGGGAAAAATTGTTTGGCAGAATGTTCAACATTCTTTGCTGATCATGACATGGCAGATACCGACACAGAGGAAACTTCCTGCAGATATATTCCATACCCAGAGCTCGAATGTATCCACAACTAGCAAATTTAAAATTTCAACCAAGAATCATATTTATCCTCTTCAGGAACAAGTGTAGGTCTTGGACTATGCAAATTCCAAATCTTAACAACAAGAACATTTCAACAAGAATTCATGAACTTGGCACAGGCTGTGCATTGAACTTCGGTCTAGCTAATTCAAAGGCCAGTTCAAACTTCAGACAAGGCAAATGCGAATTATCCCTTTCGATTTAAAATATAGAGAAACAGTTCATATATATAATTGTCAGTTCAACCAAAAGAAGAATGCATTGTTCTTTCAGATTCACCAACCAAAAATAAAGGATCAAAAAGATTGTACCAGCAGTATCCCAAAGTCCAAGATTTACAATCTGGCCATCAACAATCACATTGGCACTGAAGTTGTCAAAAACTGTTGGGACATAATCCTAAAAAGGCAACAAAAGAAACAAGAAGAAAAAATGAATCCCATCACTGAATTACATCCTACTGCGCAGAAATCAATGCACACACAGAAAAGATTAAAAAAAAACACACACACACACACACAAAAGCAAGTATAGAGAAAGAGACAAAGAACAAAGGAGAGAGAGTTGAACAAGACAATCACATACAGTAGGGAAAGTATTGCTTGTGTAGGAAATGAGAAGGCATGTCTTGCCAACAGCTCCATCTCCAACAGTCACACATTTCATGAACCTTGTTGCTGTGGTTGCTGTTGCACTATTAGCAGCTACACTTGTACTAGTCATTCTCATTAGTACACAAAACCAATACAATTCAACTATTCAAGATCACCACTACCCACCCCAGTTCAAAAAGATAATTGCTTCAAACTAGAATTTTTCAATGTTGTGGAGTTGTAAGAGTTAGTACTATACAACATTGCACAAAACAATATATATATATATATGGTTGGGTAAATTTAGATTGGCCCTTTTGTCCTATGAGTAATCTAAGCTAATATATGCTTGAATTAAGGCTTGATGTTCATAAAAAGGATCATTTGTGAATGGAAAGAGATAGTGATAGTAGTAGTAGTAGTCCGTATAAGGAGAAAGTGGGAGACAAGAAGGAAAAGGCAACAAAATTTTCCAAGAGACTTTCTCAGGAGAAAAGTTAAGAAAAATAACTTTATTTTTGAGCTGTCCGAGCGGCAAAAGGAAATTGGCGGACCCAACTCCATACTATGCTAATTAACGCGCTCTGCCATGAGTACGTACATAAAACTATTGAGTAATATAACTCCCACTTGTATGATCTTGTGTAATTTTGTAATAGTATTATTACAAAATATTGTAATAATACTTTAGTTGATGTTAATGTTAATTGATATATTATTGTGCTTTCAATTCAGACCATCATTTATAGGATATATTGTACGTAAACTCGTTATAAAAGTTGAAAGATAAAAATTCACTTTTTCCTATTTCAATTCACATGCTAATAATCGGTTCCATAGATGAAATTATCAAATTTAAATGAGAACATTAACAAAAATTGTTAGTGATACGAAGATATTTTGAAGAAGTGGTGTTTCACAAAGTGTTACTCCATTGTGGAATTGAACCAGTATTACTCTATCCTGAGCTTAACCAAATACCTAGCCGTGTGACACAACACAAGATCATCACTTTTTTCATGTGTCACTGTTTTGTTTGTTTGTTTTTTTTTTTTTTTTTTTTTTTTTTTTTTGCGTTTTACATAGTGTTACAAAGTGTTTCAAGGTTATTACAAATCATCACTCATTTGAATCATCACTAAGGTCAAGTCATCACTCCTTTTACAATGTGTCATTGACTCTTTTCAGTTATCACAAACGTCAGGTCATCACTCTTTTCACAAGGTGTCACATACTCTTCTCACAAGGTATCACTGACTCTTTTCCGTGGGTATCACCGATTCTTTCACTCTTTTCACAATGTGTCACCGATTCTTTGTAGGCACAGAAGTAAGATCATTATTCACAAGGTGTCACCTACTCTTTTCAGGCACGAATTAGGTCATCACCTACTCTTTTCACAAGATGTCACAGACTCTTTTCAAGCACAGACATCACCTACTCTTTTTAGGCACAAGCATCACACCGGCTATTTTTTGGCACAAGCACTCGCACAAGCAGCCCAAACTTCAGGTTATCACTCTTTCAGACATTATCGACTCTTTTCCGACACGAGCACCACAAAGGAGTCTCTTTTCAAAGACGACACCTCACTTCATCATACTTTTCACAAGGTGTCAATCATTCTTTTCAAACATCACAAAAGTCATGTCATCACTCTTTTCACAAGATGTCACTTATTCTTTTCAAACATCACAACTGTCAAGTTATCACTCATTTTACCAAGTACCACCGACTCTTTTCAGACATCACAAACAGTGAGTCATCACTCTTTTTGCAACGTATCACATCGCTCTTTTTACAAAATACCACCGACTCTTTTCAAACATCACAAACGTCGAGTCACCACTGTTTTCGCAACGTGTAACATCACTCTTTTTATTTTACAAGTATCACTGACTCTTTTCAAACATCACAACCTCGAGTCACCACTATTTTCGCAACGTGTCACATAATTCTTTTTACAAAGTATCAACTCTTTTCAGAAAACACAAACGTCGAGTCACTGATTCATTTCATAACGTATCATAATCGTATCCTTTCTTTGAGTCACCACTCTTTTCGCAACATGTCACCGACTCTTTTTATATCGTATCATAACGTATCATTTCTTTGAGTCACCACTCCTTTCGCAATGTGTCACCGACTCTTTTGATACCGTATCATAACGTATCCTTTCTTTGCGTTTCACAGGTGTTACAAGCTCATCAAAATCGGCAAGTCATCACTCTTTTGCGCGATGATCATCGCAAACGTCAAAAATGTCGGTTGCATGAGTATTTAGATTTTAACCGATGTCTCGAGTATATTTATATGGATCATAATTATCTTGTAATACATGTAATTGTAAAAGGGTTATAGAGTTTGATTAGCAAAGGAAGTCCTTATGTTGATGGTATACCTCAACTAGTAGGGATTTTCTTAGAATAATCCCTGAAAACATGGGTTAAAATAAGATTGGTATTCCTAATCCACTCACAAACAAAATAACAAGACATGAAGTATTATTTGTTCTTCATGTTTAGACATTTTCTTTTCTCATTGGGCTATAATCAAATATAAAGGAAAGATTTGAGCAACTTTTTCACATTATATTACTAACATTTAGCAAATATTTAAGGAAATTAGAAATGCTCTTAAAATTTAATACAATTAACTCGAAAAACTCCAAACTTCATGTGATTATGTTAAGAAAAATAAATATGTAAAGCTGATAACAGATATGCCCTTATTTTAAAAAAAGACTAATTTTATGCAATTAACGCTTCTCATAAACTATTGTCCTTCGAGTCTTCGACTCCTTCCTTACTAAAAACGCTATCCTCTAACACGAGTCTTCAAACTTACCGCCCAAAACAGAAAAGCGCCAAATACGGATAAATTGATAACTGCTCTGAGCGGCGGTGACGGTGGTCCGTCGAATCAAAAGCAGCGGCAGAAATTTTAAGAAAAAGCGCAAAAACGATGTCGTCTTCAACTTCAAGCTCAAAAGCTCAGATACAGTCACCGCCATATCCAAGTGCAGCCAGAATCGCCGATTCTCTTTGCTACTCTCAGTACACTGCTTCTCTCAAATGTATTCCCCCCATTTCATTTTTAAAACCCTAATTTCTTTTCAAAATCGAAAAACTACGCTCTGCGAAGGAATAAAAATGGAAAAATTGTTTCTTTCGCTTGAAATTATTGTTATTCTGTATGGAATAGTGTTTGTTATTAGCTGAAAACTGAAATAATGTGAAATTTCTATGAAAGAAATCATTTTTGGTTCTATATAATGATTTGGGGTTCGCATTTGGTGGTGTATTCTGTAAATTATTATAGTTTTAGCTGTTTTATGGACTCTGATAATTTGTTTAAATAATTGGCAGGCCTAGAAGAATTTAATGCTGATAAAAGTAAATGCCAAGAACATTTTGATGTTTACAAGGAATGCAAGAAAAAGGAGGTATTGACACTTTACTGTCATTGTTTTCCCTTACATTCTTCTTTTTTTGCCATTGTTTTCGAGTTTCCTTGTGCTAAATTTTAAACAAGGTTTTAAATGATATAAATGTTTTGGTTTCGGATGTTTGGATGAATTAGAGAACAAAGGTTTTAAATGATTAAAATAGAATCTTGTCTGTTGTTTTTGAATTTCCTTACTCTGAAGTTTGGTTGGATTAGAGAGAACAAGATGTTTGTGCGAAAAATAGAATCTTGTCAGTTGTTTTTGAGTTTCCTTGCTGTGGAGTTTGGATTAATTAGAGAGAACAAGATGTTTAATGCAAAAAATAGAATCTTTTCTGTTGTTTTGAAGTTTTGTTGCATTGATGTTTGGATGAATTAGAGAGAACAAGATGTTTTCTGCAAAAAATAGAATCATTATATTCCCAAACTTTTCTGTGATGCTCTACTTAAAATTGATGTTGCTATTAAAGAAACTGTCTTCTCATTTTTATGGTGTTGCATATCACATGGTGTTCCATCTGTTTACCATCTTGTTTCTACATAATTCTGATTCTGGCTTCTACAATCAAGGCATGATGCATAGACCGAAGGCTGATCTCTAAAGCCTCAACTTTTTGGACTACTTGCTTTGATTGATAAAATTTGTATCACATTATCTCACATTCATGTATTGTGGTTGGACATTGTTCTCAGAACTTATAATTTTCTGGACTTCAATAAGGGAAATTCCTTTTTAACATGGTCTCTAATGATGAGAGTAATCTATGTTATTGAAGTTGTTGATATCGAGTCTGTGTTGTTTGATATCATTTTAGAACGTTTGGGTTCTGTTACACCCAAATTTATTTATCTGCTTATATTAGTTGGCACCTTTGGTTGGAATAGACAACTGAGGATGCTGTAAATGTGATTCTGTTACGTTATTCTAGTTAATAAGTTTCTCTCTCTATATATATATTTTGTCAGCTGCATGATTTTCAAGTTTGGCTCATTGTTTCCACAGAGGGAAGCTCGGCTGGAGCGAAATCGGAGTCGATCTTTCTTCTCGTGAAATTTCGTTATCAGATAATTGGTTAATTAATTCACCTATTTCTGAGTAAAAACTCCACTGTATTTTTTCAAGCCCATCTCTTGTAGCATGTTCTCTAATTACAGTGTATGGAAGCATTTCTGGTGGTTTTATATGACATCTAAAGATTAATAAAGGAAGCTCAACTGGAGCGAAATCAGAATTGATCTCCTTTTCTTGAAATTTTGTTTTTAGTTAATTTCTTCACCTTCTTTGAGTGAAAGATCTGCTGTATTTCTTTAGCCGTAATGGTATCAGATATCTCTTTTAGCATGATCTTTGATGAAATAATCATGCATTACATGTTCATTATGTCTCATCGTTCTTCCAGCAGTTGGAGAACATGTGTGAACAAAACTGGAGGGACAGCTCCAAATTTCATTAAAGAGATAAAATTAACTCGTACAGGATAGAAGTAAATGAAACAGAGATGTTACTGGCTTCAATTGGCTACTTCACAATACATAGGACATCCTAGTAGTTAATGACACTGCCCCACAGGATGTTCTTTACAGTCTTCTAACATGTAGCTTAATCCCATGTTGAGGCTTTATGACCAGTTGAAAGTGTGGGGAGTGGCGATATGTTGGCGGCAGAGAGAAACTGAATTGTGACAGAATTAGGGATAGGATCACCTTTAATTCTGCCACTGCAAAGTGTTGGCCAACACAGGTGCGAGTCCCTGCTCCAAATGGCATATATGCCTGTGGGATTTTACATGCTCTTGCTACCCCCTGAACAAACCTTTCTGGATTGAACACACACGCTTCTGTTCCCCATAGCTCAGGATCTTGATGAAGAAATGCTAGAGGAATCTGGATCATGGTGCCTTTTGGGATCTGTATGCCTTTCACGTTTAGGTCTTCTAAGGCTTGTCTGGCCAGAAAAGCTGATGGTGGGTAGAGACGCAATGCCTCTAGAATAACCATGTTCAACTGCCAATTTGCTTCAAAAGTCAAATTCACGTCGGTACTAAAAGCCATCAAATGATTATGGACTTAATAATAATAACAATTATAAACTTATTTAGATAACAGAGGAAGCCTCAAAATGTATACTGATTACTTTTTGTTTTTAGGACAAATCTGAATTTGCAAAAGCTTCCCAGGTAGTGCTTTTGCGCAGCAGATTTTACTTCTCAGAACGGTTAAGACATATGTATTCATCCTATTATAAGTATCAGAAGCTTGAAGACGGTTTGAGTATCACATACCAGTTTCATGCTTCGAAGCTTATCTGCATCTGGAGGGTTGTGTCTGCAGATTTCGAGCACCTCTGCACGAACACGAGCTTGCCAGTCTGGATATGCAGCCAGTAACATAAGGCACCAGGATGCTGAGATGGCAGTGGTCTCATGCCCAGCAAAGTATATACTCTTGCAATTATCAACTATGAACTTCTTGCTGGAAAAATTATTGGGTAGATCACTCTTGTTTGCATTGCTTTTCGCAGCATCAAGTATTAGCTGTAGGAGGTCTTTATCATGCATAGTTTCACTTCGCATCTTTATGACATCTAATATCATGGAGTCTATCTCTTCTGTCAATCTCCTTAAGTCTCTGTTGTGTTTTGTGGGAATAAACCTGTAATATTTATTGTGTCATCTGGCTGTTGTTGATGTGTTTAAATATTCATAACTTAGCAAGTAAAAGTTAAACATAAATGGTTTTCCATGAATCAGATTTACTTGTGTGTTTTTTGGAAAATAGATTGGACTAGCTTCTCTGTCTCTTCAGAAGGTAATGCTAACAGGAAACTACTTTTATTATGATTAGTGAGTTACTTGACCTTAATCCAGGAAGGCTCATGTACACCTTTGACATGATCTGTTGAAGAGTTTGAAGCTTTAAGAATATTTCTTCCCCCTGGGAGTAGCTGCTTCCAAAACAAGCTCTTGAGATTATGTCTGCTGAAAGGCTTCTCATATCCTCGTCTACTGCGATTTCCACGTCTATACTCTGATCTTTAGTCTTGCTCTTCCAAGATTGTAAGATTGTGGAGGTGCAGTCAGCCATAAGGCTTACAAACCCCTTCATGCAATATCATACCAATCACTCAGTTTGAACCTTACTACTACAATATTTAGCTAGGGAAAGATTACTCATATACCTTGGTTTTGTCGATGTAGAACTCAGGGGCAATTAGTTTCCTCTGGAGAGACCATAAATGGCCGTTTGCCGTAAAAATGCCTTGACCAAAGAGAGGACCGAACTGTGTTGATAGGTAAGAAGGTTTCCCTAAATTTAACGATGTCCAAAGGCTGACTTCCTTCGCCATTTCTGGGTTCAGTATGCAAAGTATTTGCATATTTCCGGTTGAATAAAGGAATATCGGTCCTGTATCACGGTGCAAATTAAGTTTGTATTCATTTGGAAAGAAACCAACCAGAGCATGCAGCATGAAGAACTGGGCTCGATCTTAAAATGGTAGATCTACACATTTTGCTTTGAGGATGCAATATTCAGACTGGACATGGATTATTCTTCTATATTTTGTTCTACAAGTCGTATCTTGATGAGGCCATTTCTATGCAGGTTGTTCTTAGTAATGTGTACTTGTTTATGTTTAGCATCAATCAATTCAGCAAAATATATCTTGAATACTTCCCAAAACGAAGATTAGCAAGTGAAAACCTCTGGTTATGACGGTGCATCAAAATGGTGAAAGATGGAGAAGAATGAATAAAAATCTTCCTTTGATTTCAACACAGACCCTGGTGTTTTTTCACTTTGATTATGAACATAAACTCATGCATGGGTTTAATTCTTCTTCACTTTCCTTCATAAAGCTGAATTAATGCTACTAGCTAAAGTATAAATGAGCAAAGTGAAATTGCTTTTGCTTTCATCAAATACTTTAATACTAGAGCTTGTAAAGATGTTTGTCTTCATACGTTGACTCATTCATAAGCTGCCCACTAATGATGAGTTATGACAAATAATAAAGAAAGAAAGTCGGCAAAGAAACAAATAAGAAATGAGGAAAAAGTATCACTGGAAATGCAATTCATGACTCAAAAGCTTCTGCAACAATGGCAGAATAATAATTTTATGCTTCATATACAAAATCAATATCATCCCATAAAGTAATTTCTTTCCGTTTTCAATTAAAACATGGCTAGAAAAAGAAATGAATACCGTATTCATTCCGCCATTGGTGAATATGTGGGAATACAGCGGCAGGCCAAGCATGAGATATGTTTCCTTCATCTTTTGCAGACATCTTTCCAGATTGCAAATTTTGAATGCTTTTAATATGAGGGATGTTTCCATACAGAAAAACTGGTGAAGGTCCAT
The DNA here is from genome assembly GCA_016586305.1 of Ophiorrhiza pumila. Lineage (NCBI taxonomy): Eukaryota > Viridiplantae > Streptophyta > Magnoliopsida > Gentianales > Rubiaceae > Ophiorrhiza > Ophiorrhiza pumila. Next base: position 4,623,396 of record BLIW01000002.1, read on the forward strand.
TGATGCCCTGTTTTTGAAGCTTTCTTCTGATTCTTCTGGGCTTCAACAATAACACATGATACAATTTTCCAAAGAGCAGCAAAGCAACTGTGAAAACCAGTGATGAAAATACATTTATTGTGAGAAATGATAGTTTTTCTTCCATTTCTTTCTTTGCTTTCTTCTCTGAGCTTTCACTTTATATCTTTCTTCTTGATTAGTTGCATACTATATATTATTAGAGATATAGGGACTCTTGGGAAAACTCTTCGAATCAATAAAAGTTATGCAATTAATTTCAGTTTGTCCCCCACCAAAAAGATAGTTTTAATTTTGCCCCCCTTGAGTTTTTTATTGAACATTAGTTAAACCTAATATTTAAAATATAATAAGTTCCTTTTTTCTTTTCTAATAGTTTTGTTAAGTAGTTTGTGTCTACTTATAGAAGACGAATAACTTGTAAAATTATTTATTCAAAAATATTAAAGAATTGTTAGTTCAAATTAAAAAGGAGATGAAGACAAAAAAAAGAATTATAAAGAAACTATAAAAAAAGTATACTATATCTAAAATAAATAAACAAATGAATTTATATCAAGCGCGTTAGTGAAATGTTATCTATATAGTGTGGATAAAGAATTAGTTGTTATTATTGTATTTATTCAAAATTATGTGATTGCCTTAGACAAATATGTAATTTTTTATTATGAGTAATTTAGATAGATTAAATTTAACAATAAAATAAAATAGGAGCTACTAAATTTAGAATTGCTAACTCTTATAAATAGTTACACTGACAAGTAACAATATTTTTGTCATTTATTTAGAACCATATTGTGGATGCAGAAGTTGGCAATTTCAATCTGCCCAATGCCCCCAATCAAACAAAAACTTCAATTAGTGTCTCAACCTTAGGAAAAAAATAGCTTATGGGAGGGAGAATATTGTTTATTGTAGCCTTCTCATATGAAGCTTAACCCCATGTTGAGGTTTTATGAGTAGTTCAAAGACTGGGGAATGTTGATATGCTGGCGACAATGAGAAACTGAACCGTGACAGAATTGTGGACAAGATCACCTTCAATTCAAACATTGCAAAGTGTTGGCCTATACAGGTACGAGTCCCTATTCCAAATGGCATATATGCCTGTGGAATCTTGCAGGCTCTTGATATTCCATGCACAAACCTTTCAGGATTGAATTTCTGTGCATCCGATCCCCATAATTCAGGATGGTGGTGTAAAAATGGTATTGGAATCTGAATGTTGACGCCTTCTGGAATCTCTATGCCTTTCACATTTATGTCCTCTAAGGGTTGTTTAACCACAAAAGCCACTGGTGGATAAAGACGCAGTGCCTCTTGAATAACCATGTTTAGCTGCCAAGGTATGTAATCTATGTTAGAGATCGCATTTTAATTGAAATGTACAAATCATGCTTAGGAGGATAATAACCATGTTTCAGGAAAATTGAAGGGATTTTGTCTGTTTTTTCTTCTTTCTTTTGGCCCTCTTCAGATGGTCAAGTATTGCTTTCACTGTTGAGCCTGTTTGCATTTTCTTAACCATTTACGGAGTCCCTTTTTGTCCTGTTTGGTCCTGATTATGTCCATGGTTCTGATTCTTGGCTTTTTAGGACAAAAACGACCTAGATTGACAAGGAATTGTTAACTTCAGTTCTTTAAAAATTAGTTCTCTCTTGCATCTTAAGAGTTAAAAGTGTGTTTGAGGTGTTCTCATTTGCTTTCTTTGACCTGATTTTATGTAATTTTAAGCTGGAAAAAGTGACGGATATTCACGTACCAATTTCATGCTTCGAAGATTATCTGCATCTGGAGGTTTGTGCTCACAAATTTCAAACACTTCTGCACGAACACGAGCTTGCCAATCTGGATATGCAGCAAATAGCATCAAGCACCAAGAAGCTGAGATGGCAATTGTTTCATGGCCTGCTAAGTATATATTCTTGCAATTATCAATAATAAACTTGTTGGCAGCAAAATCATTTGGTCGGTCATGATTGTTTCCATCATTCTTAGCTGCATCAAGTATCAACTGTAGAAGGTCTTTATCATGCTTAGTTTCACTTCTTGTTTTTACAACATCTAAGATCATGGAATCTATTTCTTCCTTCAATCTCCACATGTCTCTGTTAAGTTTGTTGGGAACATACCTGTATTTTTCATTGTGTCATCTCTCTTCAAAGGGTAATGTTAATGGCAAACAACTTTTTATCATGATTGAAAGAGTTATTTTTACCTTAATCCAAGAATGCCAATGTTCCTCTTTGTCATGATCTGTTTAAGAGTTTGAAGCTTCAAGAATATTTCTTTCCCCTGGGAATAGCTGCTTCCAAAACAAGCTCTTGAGATTATGTCTGCTGAAAGGCTTCTGATATCCTCATCAACACAGATTTCTACATCCATTCTCTGATCTTTAGTCTTGTTTTCCCAAGATTGTAAGATTGTGGTGGTGGACTCAACCATAAGGCTTATATTTCCCTTCAGGTTGATTAAATACCAAGTTAATGAATCAGTTAATTGCACCATGTCAAATGGATGACATAACAATGAGTAAAAAAATCATTATTTTGGGCATTAATACACAATCCCTTGGCCATTTTTCCAAGTTTTTAAAGTTTCAATGTTTAGGCAACAAATGGTTTGATTTGGAGTTCCACTAAGAAACAAAGATTGGCAACAAGGTCTGCAACAAATTATGCAGAACAATTTAAAATCAAGAGGGTTTCTGATATTTGCTTGTTTACCTTCACTTTGTCAATGTAGAATTCAGGAGCAATAATTTTTCTTTGGAAAGCCCAGTGAGGACCATTTGATGCTAAAATGCCTTCGCCCAACAGGGCTTCTCGATCTCTTGATAGATAATCCGGCTTTCCCAAGTTCAAAGAATTGTAAAAGCTCACTTCCTTCACTGTTTGTGGATCAGTTATGCACAGTGTCTGAATGTTTCCAGTCGAATACATGAATACTGGTCCTGCCAGCCATCAAAACAGTGTAAATCTTGTATCGTTGGAAAGATTTGAGAAATTAAAGAATGGTAGAACAAAAACGTAATGCTTCCATAGTTTTCAAATTCAACTGATAAATGACATACCGAATTCATTTCGCCATTGCTGAATATGTGGGAAAACAGTGGCAGGCCAAGCATGAGAAAGATTTTCTTTAGCCTTTAAAGTTTTTGCAGCCATGGAACGGGATTGAACTTGAAGAATCTCTGTCATTTCAGGGATGTTTCCATATAGAAAAACTGGTGAAGGTCCTTTTATCCCTTGTCTTTGAAGCTTTGATCGTATTCTTTTGGGCTTGAGCAGTAAGACACGATAGAGTTGTCCCAGAAACACCGAAGATCCTACAAGAACCAGCATTAAAATGACTTTTTTTGTGATAAACAATGGTTCTTCTTCCTCCATTTCTGTCATTCTGTGCCTTTCTCTGATCGTTACGCTTTTCCTTTTATTGAACAATATTGCTTTGTAACTTGTGCTTTTGAGAAATGTAAAGTCAGCTGCATCTTTAAATGCTTTAAATTTATGAAGTGACTCATGGAAAATGGGACACTAAAAAGACTCTTGGGAACTTACAAATGCACTCTGAGAATGCCCTGTGCAGTGTGCAATGAATGTGTTTTGGTCAATAACTGATGATGATTCATTCTTCCATTTGTCCACTATTAGTACTAAACTAGCAAATTGATAAGTTAATTTTCATTCCAAATCTGACAATTCTATAAGCATAATCCATACATTGACACTTTGGAGTTTGGTATATTTGTCATGATATCATCAGATTCTTTCAACTAATAAGCAAGTATGCAACTAGCAAAACATTGTTGGAAAATGCCCAAGTCCTCAACCATTCATTGAGAGATACAATTAAAATATAAATCTTGGTGAGAGACTGAGAAAAGAGAAAGAGGATGTTGAAAACAAATAAATAATCGCAATTGTCTCTCATACCTTTGTCTTTGGATACTCTGTTAGGCCTCATCTCACATTGTATATTGGATCAGTATATCAAAGATACTTCTGTCCAACACAAGCATTATCCACCCATTTTGGTTTTTTTCTTGTCCCCTTTAAAATGCCATTTGTGCAATTTCAGGTTATCTTTTAATGAAACTTGGAAATTGGAAACCATGTCTCATTATTATTTCCATTTATCAGCCCTTCAAACTGAGTGGTAAGTGGTAACAATAAATGATCAAGTTTGATTTGTATAAAATATTTACTCAAATGTTGAGTAAAAGTTTTAATGGGGTTAATTTGTTCGGGCTACTACATTCTCGTAATACAAGTAACTCAATCATTCTAATATGATTCTATATAATTTGATTGATAAAAATTTTGGTGGATTATCAACTTCTCGTAATCCTTTTACTTTTGTCAGGTCGGGAACTCGTTAATTATAGATAGACAAATCTTTAATTATGGCTAAACAAACTAGTTATAAGGAACAACAAACAACTCAAGCATAATTTAAGGAAATTGTGATTGATTTGTATGTAAATTTTGAAAAGAAAAAGAGTATAAATCCCTCCACATAAAACAAATTGTTATAGCTACTTGACAAGTCGTTGAAGTTAATTGATTCCAATATTGCACCAATTCCAATAAATTCCTTGTTTAGTTGAGATAAGCTCAATTTCCAATACACTACAAGTTTACAACACCATACATTTTTGCAATTTTGCAATTTGTATGCTACTACTAGTTGGCAATCACAACATCATTATTCACTATTCTCTCATCCCAAAAATAAATGCCACCCCCACCCCATTTGCTATGGAATGTTTATCTTGCCTTTCTATAGTTTTATAGTACAACACAAGAAGAATAAGCTTGTACTACTGATTATTCCAACTATCAAAACAGCATGTCATATCATATGCATTAGTAATTTCTTTTAAGAGCAACAAGAACAACTTCATGTAAATATGTATAAGTGCTTCAAACTTTACAATTGCTAATAAACTACTAATATTTACATTTTCCTTTCATTTGGCCCCTTCCCAAATACTTCAATGATAATGCAACAAGTATCAAATTAATAAGAAAGTAGAGAAATAAGTTAGTGAATAATCATTATGCTTGTAAAAATAATAAAAATAATAATAATAGTACTAGTTACCTTCTCTACAAAAGAAAATAAAATCAAAATAGGCAGAATAAGAAAAATAAAGTGACAAAAACAATTTAATAGGAATATACAAAGTGCGTGAAATCATAAATATATATATATATAATAACTATTTTAGACTAAATTTATGTAATTTTTTTATTATATAATTTATCATTATAGTAATAATAAAATTAACTAATTTAATTAAATTAATGAAAAAAAAAGTTAGGACTTTATTAAACAATAATTTAATTCGATTTAATTTAATTATTTTAGTTGTTTTTAATTCTATTGTTAAAAAAATAAAATAATCAGAACACAGAAAGAAAATATCTAAGGAAGAAGAGGAGAGATAAAAATAACCACCAGAGTTTTGGCTGCTCCTCTCCTCTCTCTCTCTCTCTCTCTCTCTCTGTGTACAAACAACGCCATACAATTATGCATACACGAAACCCTAGCTTTCTCCGTCTTTTTGTCTTCGTCTCTCTTTTCTCCATTTCCCAATCAATCTAGGGTTACATTTTCGCCTTCATTTGTTCGTCTCAATTCCCCTCTCAAATCTCGAAACATTTTTTTACATGTTTGTGTAGATATTCTAAGATTTTTTTACGGATAGGTTTTTAATTTAATTTAATTTAAGATATGTATAGTAATCGAGGCGGAGGTGGCGGATCATCGAAGTCCGAGATCATGGGAGGACCGTCGTCGTCGTCTTTGGATCGGAAACGAATTAACGATGCGTTGGATAAACACTTGGAAAAGTCATCACCTTCCACCTCCAGAGGATTGAAGGATAAATTTTCAGCTGCGGCTGCGGTGCCTTCTACGTCTTCCGCTGGTATTGGTACCGCCGGAAAGTCGCATCAGCTCGACCATCGTGATACTCGTTCTTCGTCTACCCTTACTACCAACAAGATTAAAGGCTCTGATGGTTAGTTGATTTTTCTCTTTGTTTTTTATAGATGAATTTAAAGATTATTGGTATTTTATCATGGAAATGATGTTTTTGTTGAGTGGTGTAACTATTTGATTTTGTGCTTATTGGGGTTGTACTCGTTAAAGTTTGTTGATTTATTCATTAAATATGCACAGAAGCATTCTGATGGCTACAAGTTTTGAACTTTATACGTACTTTCTTTTAGGTGTAGTGTTACCTTTTCAGATACATGGATTTACCCTTTACTTACATATATGCTTGGTATCAGTCACCTAATTGTTTCAGGTGAATTGTAGAATTGTAATTAATACTATTGCTGGACTCATTGTGTGTCTTTGTTTTTGTATGTACACTTCTATTGTGTTTGTTGGGAGCCTTTGTTGAAATTATTTATTGAGGACTTTTTTAGGAGTGAAGTGCTTGAAATGACTTTTTTTTTTTGCTTGCTTTAAATGTATACCTTCGACTTGGAAATTTGATTTCATAATCAAATGAAACAAGTTGCTGAATAAAGTTCTTTATTTTCGTTGTTTAGATGATATCTTGTTTTACTGGCCAAAGGACTAACATTTACTTATATATAGCAAAAGAAAAAGAGAGCACATTCTTAGCTGAAGTTTAAAATTTGAAATTGCATACCATTTAGTTGGTCCATGGAGGGTATTTATGTCTTTGGTGTCAGATACTATTATTTTCTTAAGGTTCAAAGGGGATATTTATTTGAATTTAAGCTTTAAGTAATTTTCTCCTACTGAAGTGAAATGATGATTTTCCCCCCTCCTTAAAACATCCACCTTACCTTTTGATGCTTGGAGCCTGTGTTTTTTCCTCTATGGATAATGAACAACTGACTCTATCCTGCTTAGAGATGATTTTTAGGACAGGCAATTTTTCTTATGGAACCTATTGCATCCCTTTTTGTTAGTAACCACATTCCTAGTGGAGAACCTGCTGGTAGCAATGGTGTGTTAGGTTGTGAAACATGTCGGATACTGGCTGGTTAGATTGCTTAAGATGTTTGGAAAAAATTATTGAAGGCTGTTATTGGTATTTATAGTTGGTGTATTCAATTTGTGTGGCTGCTTGATGTTGGAGGTTGGTTGTGATGATTTATTTAGTTGTACGTCATTAAAGTAATTTTTCTCATGTTTTCATATTGGTGTAGACGAGTCTGAAACGGACAGTGAAGAGTCTGACGTTAGTGGTTCTGATGGGGACGATACATCTTGGATTTCATGGTTTTGCAACTTGCGAGGGAATGAGTTTTTTTGTGAAGTTGATGATGAATATATTCAGGATGACTTCAATCTATGTGGGTTGAGCAGTCAAGTTCCATATTACGATTATGCGCTTGACCTAATTCTGGATGTTGAGTCCTCTCACGGTAAGTGTTTTCTTTTTCATGAGTATTCTCTTAAAGTTTTTTATTCCTAGTTTTGTTTATAAAGTGAAGTTAGAAAACATGAATGCAACCAGCTAACATGGATCTTCATAATGGATTTAAATAAAGCTGGGAATTTTTTCCTTTCTTATATTTATGGCTGTATATTAATTAGCACAATCTAAGCTGCGGTGTGGCCATAGTGAGTAGTAAGGGCAACACCCATCAACTCTATTCAAAATAGTAAATACCTCAGCAAGCCTTACACCAGCTTAACAAAGTTGATCTCAGAATAGAATGGCATGTAAACTTATCTTCTGCTAGCCAATGACTTGGCGGACAGACCTTAGTTTTTGAGCTTAAGATGCAGTGCCTCTTGCTTCGCGGAAAAGTGCGTAGCCTTGCTAAAGAAATTCCTCGGGGCATAGCAAAAAAGGTTGGACCAGATCTGATTCCATGTCTAAAACTGTTGTTTTAAGAGCAAGCACAATTTCTTCCTTGGCACAGCTTTGGCCTATGACTTGTCATGCAAACTATCTCTACTTGTCCCAGTAAGAGATTTGACCTGTGCAACCTGAAGTGGCATCAGATTTTGTGATTATGGTTCAGGATGATTATACTTCACTAACACCAGTTTCCTTCTCACAATCATCAATCATAGTCCACTTAGATCTAAAATACTCAAATGTGTATATCATCTCTAGAAAAGATTGTGTGATAAGTTTGAGAACTTTTTAGGGAAGTTAATAAAACCTTTTTTGTTTGGAAAGAGATCACAAGCGGGGGACACAGTTGATTCCTGATGGTTTATCGTGCTATATTTTGCAAGTTTTATACAGTCTCTGAATGCTTCATTATCGACATTCGCACTATGAGGAAAGAAAGTCATTCTGATACTGTTTAAGTAAGCATAACATGGATTGTGAAATTTTGAAGTTTTATCTTTCCTAGTGTAATGATGAATAATATGGTAATTGGCTTGAGTTTTCTTTGGTGATGGATTTCTCCTAAATAATTTATGGAGCTATAATTTGACCAAAACATGAGTGGTTTATTTTACATTTCACCCGTTTACTGTTGTTTCAAGTTGTTTAATGTGATCGCGTAAGCTTTAAGCTTTACTTCTTGAAAATACTGGAATAGGGAAGTTATGATTTGCGACTCGAACAGGGAATTTTTCTGTATTTAGCCTATATTTGGAAATTTGTGAATTTCAATGGCTTAAGATTTATGCTGTTCGTGTACTTGAGTACTTTGGCTTGGTGGAATCAATTGTTTTTCCCTTTTGATATTTATGATTCATAGCCTATTTTAAAACCTTTTTGTTCTTATGTGATCAATATTATATATTGTTGGCTAACGTATTGTGTTTAGGGCAATATTGTCTAAGTCTAGTGGTTCTTAAACTTATCTAAGTGGTTAATAGTCGTATTGGGTACGTCATCTGTCTTTTGCTTCCCTATTACCTCCTGAGTATAATAAGTATCTGGATTCCAGATTAGTTATTAGTTTTTTAAACAAATCTTCAAATTTTGGCAACATATTCATGTAGATAATTGTGTTCTTCTTATTCTGGAAATGAATAGGCGATATGTTTACTGAAGAACAGAATGAACTGGTTGAATCCGCAGCAGAGATGTTGTATGGTTTGATTCATGTCCGGTACATTTTGACGAGCAAGGGAATGGCTGCCATGGTAATATTATTATTGTGAATATTCGGTTATTTTGTGTGCGGAGTTAATTGCCTGTGATACTTAAGCAAGTTGGTTATTGATGAGCACAAACCTTATACAGCTCGAGAAATACAAAAACTACGATTTTGGGAGATGCCCAAGAGTTTATTGTTGTGGGCAGCCTTGCCTTCCTGTTGGTCAGTCTGACATCCCGCGTTCAAGTACTGTGAAGATATACTGCCCCAAATGTGAAGATATTTATTACCCGCGTTCAAAATATCAAGGCAGTATCCTTTACTCACACCAATTCTTGTGAGCTTTTGTCTGCTTATGCTGCAGTTGTATTCCATTCATTTTGCATACCTGTCTGATTCTTATGTTTTAAGTCATATATCAGTGTGTTACTGCATTCAACCTTATGGAAATGTTAGCAGTGGTTTGGCTTTCAGACCTTCATACTCGCATGTTTTTAGCTGTTGATCTTGTGCTGATTTTGAAAGATTTTTTTGCATGACTTTTGTATCGTGGAGCAACTTGTTTCCCTTAACTGGCAAAAGACATAGATGGTTCTTATTTTGGAACAACATTTCCTCATCTCTTTTTGATGACTTATGGACACTTGAAGCCACAGAAGCCGGCGCAGAGCTATGTCCCCAGAGTTTTTGGTTTCAAGATCCACAAGCCTTGACAAAGAAGCTCCTATTTCATTACATTAAATCTTAAATTCTGCCATCAGTGGTTATCATCTGGCTCCATCCTTAATGTTCCCATGGTTGTAATGAGCCAGGTAAAGGGCAGCAAATGCTCGAAATGTGCAAATGGATCAATTGATGATAATGCAATTGCAACATATATGGCAAGCAAACTTGTTGAGTAAATTTTATCCTCTATATTTAACAGAGCATTTTGTAAGCTTATTTGTTTCCTGGGTGAGAATGATGGAAATGATTTTCATTGTACCTTCATTGTTTATCTGTTTCTTTTCCTTTTGTGAGAGTTTACAGTTTAGTATCCTTATGGAGGCAGCCACCTGGGGATTCTAGATAAATCCTCAATTCTTCATAGCTGTTTGATATGAAGCCATTGGTTTTTAAGCCTTCTGATGGTACGAGGATACAAGAAGTCTTTATAATTCTTTAATTGATGCTTTACTCCATGTATTTGTACTTCAATAGAATACCACACTCTTCCCTGACTTGATTATTTGCATAAAAGAAAAGCGGAGAAATATTGAGGAACGTTGGTAAAACTTACAAACTTTGTTTCCAAAGGGATCAAAGCATTACCAATTTACCATAGTTTCATATTTCAATATCAAAGGAATGTTATGCATTTTGTCAGTTGCATTTGCTATTGTTAAAATATTGGTATCTAACTGAACAATATATGTTTGACTTGTGAATTTAGTGCTTCTAAGATCAGATTTTTTATGAGATGACAAAGCTTTGTTGTCTTCAAATATTAATTGTACCCTCTTAGAGGAGACCTTAGATATTGTTGCCACCAACCCAATACATATTTGATGCTTTCCTGCTAAGTTTACATAATGTGAATCATATTCTTTCTAAAACTCCAATTTTTTGGTGTAGAAATCGGTTCTTGGATGAAACATAAGAATAAGTCACTCCTTCATTGGACATTTTTGATGAAACATAAGAATAAGTCACTCCTTCATTGGACATTTTTATCGTTTTCATCAAACTTCACTACGTAACACAATTCTCGGATTATTACCAAAACGTAAACTAAGAACATGAGCCATGAAATAAGCAAATTCATGGCAGGCAACGAAGAAATCAAGAAAAGGAAATTAAAGAGCACAAGAAGATCATTCTGACCAATCTAATCCTGTCTGAACTGCATGCATGACACTCAGTGCTATTGCAGACAATTGGAAAGTATCGTTATTCCTCTTTGTTAATGGAGAAACTACACCTTTCTTCTCATTAAACCCGTCCTCACATGTTGTTGCTGCATCCATGACCGAAGTTACCTGTATGTTAGCATCGTAGAAGTACTTAGAATTGTAACATCTCGTGGAATTCTTCAAAGTAGGGATTGCTTTTGAATAAAGTTCAAAACAATCATTTAAGCATTGCTTAAAATAAGGATCGATATTTGGCTTATTAAGCAATTGCTTGATATGGCATCTTGTATCTGTAACATTGTCGCGAACCAGCCTAATTGAAATCATCCCCAGTCCACGAAGTGCAGCACATTGGCTAGCTGGTGCAGCTTGTAGAGAAGTTTGGCAAAAATTTAAGTTGATGTGGGGATCATCTTTTGCAAATGTTTTGCACAATTGATTGATTAGATTTTCTTGGCTGGTGACTCCATGGATGATGAAACACAAGAAGAAAGTAATCAACAGAGGAATAAGAGAAAAGAAACAAGGGAGCCTCATCTTGTTTCTTGTGTAGTATGGCGTAGTTTTCTTGTTCTCCTTTGATCATGATATAATTTATACATGTCAAGGAATGGCTTTGGTACGTTCTTGATACGTTTTGATTGATACTATTTGCTTGATATTTGATTACTATCATTATCCTATAAAACTGCATGTGTTTATCCTAGTAGAGTATACAAAAGAAGATCACAAAAATTATTATGAAACCGTTTCATATATATCACGTGCTTCTAAATTTCTGTCACTTTTATCTCACGTTAAAATTGGGATTAACTCTAACATGCTTCACAATGACAATTAATTGCGCGTGAAAATTGTAATTCTAATTTCTCATCACTTTTAACTTTATTTATTGTGCGTTGAAATTATAATTATAATTTTCTATCACTTTTATTCTTATTCACAATGACAATTGATTGTGCGTTCAAATTGTAGTTCTAATTTTTTGTCACTCGCCTTAACTCTGCTTCATAAAAGACTAAAAGGAGGAAAATTCATTTTGATTAATGGTATTGTATGTGACATAAAAAGACAATACATTTTAATTGATAAAATCATAAATCAAATAGAATTTTGAGTAGATTTAATTCTCGCATGATCAAATTACGTGAGAGAATGTGGAAATATTCCTAACAGATTATTCATAATAAGATTAGGATGCCCAACAGATTTTTCTTGGCAACAATGGCACAAGAGTCTTGTTTCAAGGTGACAAATACGTATCATCAAACTCTTATATATGGTCCTAATTAAAGTGCACATATTTTTTTTTATCAATTTAAAGATGATCCTCGTATCCTTCCATGGTCCAAAACAAATTAATAGGTTACTATATCTGCATTTTTGAAGAACATTGAACAACAAGAATTTGTGCTTTTGTATTAATGTATTTGGATACAGTTAAATATTGTTTAACTACTGATCATATGACTAAATATTCTTAATAATTTAATGAGTACATGAGTAGTCAGAGCTTTCCAAAAGCATGTTTGGATTAGTCTAAGATTTGAAACGCTTATTAAAGGGATAGGTTGAAGTTGAAGATCAGAATGAGAATCATAAGACTAGATTGACAGTAATCCTCATTAATTGAAGTAGTTAAAAAATCTTTGCAGTGACCCTGTTAGCCTCTTCACTCTCACCGTTTGTTGAACTAGTTAAAAATCATGCTCTTTCTACTGCTTGCACTGTTGTATTCGAATTTTTCTATAGAATTAAGTTGGGGCAATGTAAATTAAACGTGCATGCTTCTCAATAATTAAATGGAATCATCAAAATCTGGGCATTGTTAATTTGATGCAATTTGTTGATAAAATAGTTGGTTTCTTTTACCAAAATTTAGATGTACCATCAGAATCATCAAATTTCACTTAATTTGCCCACCAGTTGCCCTATTACTTATGACTAGAACTCAGGCAAGTTCACTATATTCATATATGGTGCTTCTACAAGTGGAAGAGTTGGGCTAGAACTCAGGCAAGTTCTGTATTCTAATAAATAATATAATAATGAAGGATAAGTAAACTTTGTTTGCCCTCTATTTTAATAATCAAGGATAATTTAAAAAGAGTAATAATAGGAGAGAGTGAAAAATTAGAGTGAAATCCTAAAGTGACTGACGTGTCAGTCATAAAAAGACAAACTAATACCCTAACAAAATGATGAGTGAACCCTAATGGATAATGAATAATTTTGTCTTTTTATAACGGCCACGTCTTTCACTTTACGTTTTCACTCTAATTTTTCACTAAGTATATCATTATCCATTTAAAAAACAACAATAAGCCCTGTATTCTATGATATAATACTGATGCAGGATAAAACTAGTGGAGCTAGTTTGAAAAACTTTTGTGAAACTGATGGATATATAAAAGTGTTTCATATATGAAATTGACAATTAAAGACATCATTCAAATCGTGACTTTAATTTTCTATTATTTTCATAATGTGTTGAAATTGCGATTAACTCGTAAAATCAGTGACACGAACAAATAATTATTGTTGTCTTGGATGCAAACCATTTTATTAAACTCGTGTTGCATATATAAACCGTTTCACAAAACCACTAAAATGACAAATAATGATTGTTACCTTGGATGCAGACCATTTCATCTGAAATTTGAAGGAGTCGACTTGTTTCAAGCTTTCAAGATCTAAATAAAAAGAGTTTCTTCAAAACTTTCCAACTCCATAAACAAAACATAAAGCTTAAGAACTAAACCATTAATTTGTGCAGTTGGGTACATGTTAATATCAAGCATACAATTCATCTATAGATTTTCCCTGTGCTTTCGACATATCACATACGGGTCGTCTTCATCAGACGGATGATTGGTTGAGAGAAAAAAAAAATGATCCACTAAAATCAGCTAATGATGCTAGCTTAAATTACATAAATGTAGGAATTACAAGTTCAATGCTCGAGATTGTGATAAACGACAAATTGCGGCTGTCTTAAACTGTTCCATTGAAACGATATTCAACTGGATAATAAAAGAGCAAGTGGGCTATATATGAAGATCATCATCATGTCGTTTGCTATCCTTTTCAGGACTCAGGATTTTACTGTATATTTATGTTTGTAATTTTCCTATTGTCTTGTTCGCCTCGCATGTTGCTACTGTTCCTTTCCACGTCCACCTCAAATCGTATTCAAAATAAAACATTGATTGAAGTTTTGACCCGAAGACAAAAGATTATTCAAGTAATTAAATACGTTACCATAATGACTTTCTCATACTTAAACATACATCAGAGATGGGCAATGCAACCAACACCAACAAGTTTGATGATTGAAAGTTTTTTCCCAGAGGTATCCAAAGTAACCAAATCCAAATGGGGTTTTGTCCAAAGCTTTTCTTCAGTTTCTTTGTTGTCTATTTTGATATAGGAAGACTATATCTATGGAACCTTTTTGTTCTTTAATTTAATGTCAATTCTTGGTAAATAACTTGTACAATCTTCAGTGATTTTGGAATGATTTAATACTCTTTTTTCTGTTCTTGTGTTGCCTTGGATTCAGATCACACAGGTCCAAACTGCAAACTTTTACACTTGAAGAATTCCATTTCGTGTATTAATTCTCCATCATTCCATGAATGTCTTTGTAATCATCCAGAAATTCCGGTTGCTAGCCATTTCATGCCTACAATCATTCGCCGGTCATACAATTATTTAATGGTGACAAGTAGTCAGAATAAACCATAAAATATCATCATAGGCCTGAAAATTGAATGCAGTCTAGGATAGCAACAAGTCAAGCCAACCAGCATAGACAAAAGATTGAGTCTCAAATCATTCGAGATACATGGAACAGAATCAACAGATCATTGGCGCCTGACTGATTCATACATTAGTGAAGAATCTGAAGAACTTCAGACCATTTTAGTTCGTAGAAAACATATATAGTCTGCCTTCATAAGTTCAAGGCACTAACTAAGCATCAACACTATAGGTAACGAGCGAGACAAGTCCAAGGTTGACATGGATTTTTTCTTGCAATAAATTTGAGAACTTTTCTAAGGATATTAACTCTCTCAAAACTACATTTTGTGGGGTGATCTTAGTCTTAATTTTCTCGATGCAAATGTTAGAATTCTTAGTTGGTTTTTTTATAACTTTTCCTTGGTTGCTTTGCTTCAATCCAATGAATTGTTAAAAAATGCTTTCACTTTTGCTATGAACTATGAAGATTCTGGTTATTAAAGGGAAAAGAAGGAATAGAAAGCAGCACGTATATATGCAGGAGTATCGGGCCACGTTCGCCGCAAATAGGATGGAAAATGCATAGAAATCCCCCCTCGATTTAGCTTTTTCCTCTTTTGGTTTAGCCTTTAGACTTTAGCATATAGAACCGAAGAAAGAAAGAAAGCAAAACAAATGGATGGATGATAAACCTATAGCTACATCATGAACTCGATCATCTCATCATCTTAGGCTCTTAGCATGTGTTGATTGTTTTTAATAAACCCTGAAAAGAATTTTGTGAAAAACATATTTGAAATTGCATAGAATTCTGTGAAATCTGCTACTCTTTCAAAACCCTTTTTTGTTTCAACGTTTTTGGCTCATTCTGCATCATCATTTCATACTTTAGGTGAATATACATGCTCAAGGTCAAGGTGAGACTTGAGAGTTGAGAGAGAGGCTATGATAGAAGAAAAAGGAACTTTAGACATTATAAAGAAGTGAAAAGTGGCTAGACAAAAATTAAAATGTCTGCTGTTGGCACTCATGCCTTGAATTATTGCAATCATATTGCATGTGGCATATTCTTTCCACAACTTTTATGTAATATCTTTTCATCCCTGGCTAAATCAATGCATTAAGTGTTTATTTCAGTAAGTGTCATTGTCTATATGATCGCATTTTGTTACCGTGCTTGATTTAACCTAATTTATGCGCTACCTTTCTCAATTCACTAGCAGTACAAAATATTGCAGATTATTGTAAGAATACAACATGAATGAGTATGGCTATTGTATGTGTCAATGGAATCCTAGTTAAATTATACTTAGATATGGTTAATAATAGGCAAGTTGTAATCACAAAATGCAGGTGATGAATTGTTGATGAGGTTGACTTAGATTTCTAAGATATATTTTGCTTAGAGTTTGACTTAGATTTCTTAAGACATGCTTTGCTTATCCTTCGGAAGAAGTAATGTAATAGTGCCCCTATTTTGATTTTCTTAACAGGAACATTTTAAAGTAGTTGGTGTTTAGTCAAGTTTGGAGGAAACTTAAATTAGTCAATAGAGCTTGCCTCCCAAGGAATATCATTTGGTAGACCGATGAAGATATTTCTCATTTCATTTGTTCAACAACATTGGTAGATGAAGCAACAAAAGGATAATCAAAGTTCATAAACAAATCCCATCTTTAATTGACCAATTCAATTCATTTTTCAATTGTATCCAACTTAATCTATTCATTCAACTCTTGATATTGTATCTAAACAAAATGCTTCTATACCTTAGAAACAACGAAAAAAATTAATCATCGCAAATGGATGGAGGAAATATCAAAATACAAGTGGATACATCTTGGTGTGCATTATTGTGTGCTGCAATTTCCAATTTCCCAAATCAAATTCATGTCAATATATACATGAAGACAAAAGAATTTTTTTTTTTCTTGTTTTTTTATTGGATTGAAGTGGGGTGACAATGGATGTTTCTTAGTGTTGATTTTACTTTTTTTAATTCTATGATGTGTGAGACTAAAATGTTTACTTTTCATGAAATAGAAGGGACATGCATGTTAATTATTGGCCTGAATTTAATCTCTTTTACAAGATAGATAGTTTGTTTTGTCATTCTAGGCAAGTCAAGCAAAGGCTTGCGTCCAAGAAAAAAACATGAAAACAAGCAAATATTTATGGTCGTTGAAAGATTAAAATTTTCTTGATTCAAGTAGACAAATGCGACACCATGGTTGGATAATTCTTCACCTAAATAAGCTTTGGTTTATGCACAAATCAACAAGCAACTTGTACTATACATTGCATTTATTTCTCATTCATTTGTCCTACCAAAACAATTGAACATAAAAGAGGACGCAGCAGTATTATTGGTGAACCTGCAAATTGAAGAAATTTTCACAAAAATTGTAGACTAATTGTGTTTTATTACACAACTTGTAAATGATTGGTGCTAAAGATCATTGCGTTTAGATTACATGAACCACATAAAATTTAGTTTACAAACTAATGGACAAAAGACTTTCTTAACAAGTTCATAATAACTCACAAAATAAAGTTTAAGGAATATAAAAGGAAAATTAATAATGTATTATTTAACAACTTCTATTCTATGTATGTTATTGGCTAACATCAATTCTTGGAGCTAGTTGTCAGAAATGAAAACAGAGTTGAACAGCTCTTTTATTTTTAGTTTTGGGTTTTCCATATATAGTGTGAATCATAAATCTTTATCTTAAGAAAGAATTGAATGAATGGATAACAATTTTTCAAAGCTTAAAAAAGGGAAGAAAAAGAAAAAGGTAAATCTAAACACATCTGTTCAAAGGATAAAGAATAATAAGCAATTTTGTTATTTTGAAAACAGGAATAATCAATAGTTTACATATAGCATTATTATTTTATCCAAGAAAGGCACAACTCTTCAAAGTTTCAAAGCTGAAAATGTGGACAGTGAATGAATCAAATATTGATGAACAATGACCTCTTTGGTACTCTGTATTTTACAAACCATGACGTGTATATGTTATCAATTCAAAACCATTATTCTTTTGTTTGTTTCTTGTCTTCCTCATATTTCAAAGAACCCTTATTTGTCATCCCCCTATTTTTTTTGGTTTCTACAAAAACAACTTCTATAACTCTTAGCAAAATCTTCTTCCAACGTTTCCATTTTTTTTTTTTGGCCGAATTGAAAGACAACTCACAAAAACCTAAATTCTTTATTTTAATCAATGGTGGTAAAGTCTCTTTATGTTTAACATTACACAATAATAACCATACAAATAACTAAAAAAAATGATAATACTTCCTCTTATAGTTATAATTCATACTTAGTTAACAACCGTATATCCTTTATAAGTAGATGATTTTAAATTCGAAAAATAAGAAATATCGTGACAAGTTAGTCAGTCGGCATATATTTTTTATCAAATCTTATTATATGGATCACATTAGAAATTGTATATAAGTTAAGGTGCTCTTATCCGCAAATGAGTTTAGATCGAATATTGTGATGAAATATGATCTATATTTTGTTGGGATAAAGGGTTTTATACTTCTTACAAAAATTTGAAAACGTGACAATAAAACATAAAAATGGCGTTAACAAAATAAAGAAAATGTACAAGGGGCAAGTTTGCAAAACTCTAATCACACAATCTAATGTCAAAGGGGGGCTTGGCTGCCGGTCGCCTCTGGTTTCAAATTCATCCTGTTTCAGACACCATCCACTCCTCGCACTCTCCGCTCCCCCTTCTTTACACACACACACACACACACACACACTCTTATCGAAAGCCATTCACACAATATATCAACGAAAGTTCCCACACCCCTCCAACACCAACAATAATTCACAACCATCCCATTTCCACAAACAAAGAAACTTCCATAAGAAGAAAGACAACAAAAACGAAGGAAGTTTTTTTTTTTTTTCACAAATTCCCATAAAGGGATTCCTCCTTCATTCTTCAAATTTGAATTGTTCTAGTTTAGTAGTATTAGTCCGGTACTGAAAATAGAAAATAGTGGTGCTTTGATTTTGGGTTAATATTAATAATTGCGTCTGTTTTTGTTGCTTTTTCTTATGGTGTTTGTGTATGATATGTAATGCATCAGAAGAAATCTGAAGTTCAGATCGGAAAAGAAAGCAGTGGCATCTCTTCCGATTTCAATCCAACCCCTCCTTTTGTTCCTCCTTCACTTCATCATAAACAGCATACCCCACAAGCTTATTCTCTCTTTGGCCCCAATTTTGGTTCGATTCTTTCATCCCCACCGCAACCTTCTTCGCCTTCTTCTTCTGTCCCTGACAAGAATAATAGTACTAATAATAGTTCAAGCCTTCATATTATCATCAATGAAAATGACCCGATTGGTTCCGTTGGTTCTCCGACCACAAAGACCACCCCTCACAAGAGACCCCATCTGGGCCATTCTCAATTCTCCACAAAGTCTTCAAATTCCCTTATAAAGTCTCCAACTTTATCGAATTCCCTTCATAAATACCATTTTTCTTCAACCCCAGTTGTCAAGCCTCAGCCTTTGTACAAATTCTTGAGTATTTTCCAACACCGCCGCCTCCTCCGCCATATCCAGCTCCGGCGACTCCGTGTCCACCTCCGTCTGGTTCTCCTCCTATCCCTACCATTCTTCTATTTCCTTGTCTCCCACCCCAGTCACTCGTTCATTCTTGATTTTCTGTCCGCCTTTGCTTTTTCAGCCGCTTTGTTATTTTCCCTCAATTTAGCACTCCCGAGGCTGCCCTCAATTAGACTGTTCTTGGCCCGATCACTTCCCATTAAGCTTTCATTGTCTAAACAGGTGTCTGGTGCTAACAGGTCTCATTTACCTGTATTTTGGTCAATTGGTTCTCGGCCGAAGGCTGAGAAAAGGGCTAATTCTGGGTGTTGGGTGCAGGCATATAGTAATGGTGATGTGTATGAGGGTGAGTTTCATAAGGGTAAATGTAGCGGTAGTGGGGTTTATTATTATTACATGAGTGGAAGGTATGAGGGGGATTGGGTAGATGGGAAATATGATGGAAATGGGGTTGAGACATGGGCGAGGGGTAGCCGGTATAGGGGGCAGTATAGGCAGGGACTTAGACATGGTTTTGGCGTGTATAGGTTTTACACAGGGGATGTTTATGCTGGTGAGTGGTCAAATGGGCAGAGTCACGGATGTGGTGTTCATACTTGTGATGATGGGAGCCGTTATGTAGGCGAGTTCAAATGGGGTGTTAAGCATGGTCTTGGTCACTACCACTTCAGGTAAATTGTCATTTGAGATTCTACTTCTTCTTTGTTTGTGGTTCGTTGACTGTCTAGATTGTTTTTATCAGTATGCTTTGATTGAAGTTTGAATTTAATTGATTCCAACATTGTTGTTAATTTCTATGTTTATTGAGGCATTTACGTTTACAACAGAAAATGTTGGTTATGGTGGGGCACTTTTAAGTTATCATTAATTGTGAATCCTAGGAACTTGTATATGCATTGCATTTTAAGTAATAGGCTGTCGAGTTAAATTTTCCTCGTTGCGGTCAAACAAGAAAGTTTGTAATATGCTCTTATGTGCATATAAACACACATTGAATATGTTCTCTTCCGTGATTACGTGCATCCTCTCATATATGGAATGAAACGAAAACATACTTTTAAGTGCTTTAGAGTGATAGTAGGATTATGAATGCATCTTTAGATGTTTGCAATTTATATGGTGTACTGTCAAGGTAAACTAAGTTAAGAGGGACGGAGAAGAGTATATTGCAAATTACAAGAACAAGAAACAAGAAATAATGAATAGTGTTAATTCCTCATGTTTTGTGATGAACGATGAGGGAGAAGAAATTCCACATAGTGGGATAAAGGCTTAGTTGTTCTTGTTGTTGATGAGGGAAAATGAAGGAAGCATGGGAAGAACTTATCCTGAATGAAGAGCTTAGCTGGCTGATAATGATCAATAATGTGATTCCCTGTGCAGATTTGTGTGAAGATTGAAGTAGTGTAGTGTGAAGGGTAGTTGGAAAGGGCTTAATTGCGCTTTCCCATGGCATTTTTCTATTTCATCAACTCCTAGGCCAGAAGGACATGGGATTCAGGGTCAATTGTTTGGTCAATTGGCATTTTTCTATTTCCTCAACTCCTAGGATAGAAGGACATGGGATTCAGGGGCATTGTTTGGTCAACTGAAGCGGAATAACAGCCTCATATGTTCTTAACGTTTTCACCAATCTATTTTCTCATTGTTAACAGGCTGTTGCCTTGTACAAAGTGGTATGAACTCGTGTAAATAATTTGTATTGTGCTGTAGTGAAATTCGTGGGAAGAAAATGTTATACAACTTTTTAATAATCTGAAATAGTGGATTGTCTCATACAATGAAACTTCCCCCTTATAACCATTTTAGGAGACTTAGTGTCGTTTCTCATTTCCGTATTCCATATTAAGCTGCTAAATTGTTCAATATTTTGGAGTTGTTTGTTCCTTTCTTATGCGAGAGTTGCCCCTTGATTTACTTTTTATAGAGATTTCAAAGTTTCTCCCGATGTTATGGGCCATTATCTTTATGGTCCTAGAATTAGGCAAAAACGTTTCTTAGCTGGCTGTTCTCCAAGCTTAAGATTTTGGGAAAACATTAACCGCAGATTTCTAATTAATTTTGGTAATGTTGCCTTTGTTATGTAACAGCAGTGCCATTGATTATATTAGAGCTAAAACTCAGACACAAGATGTGTCCCGTAGATAACTGTGATCCCCCACCCCCTTTTGCTCTTGGCAGTTTAATTTATCAAATTTGAATGCTTACCCATTTGCATCTCATGTTAAAGGAATGGGGATACATATGCTGGGGAATATTTTGCTGATAAGATGCACGGATTTGGAGTTTATTGTTTTGCAAATGGGCATCGGTATGAAGGAGCCTGGCATGAGGGCAGAAGGCAAGGGCTTGGAATGTACACTTTCAGGAATGGGGAAACCCAATCTGGTCACTGGCAAAATGGGATCCTCAATGTCCCTAGTACACAGAACACATCCTATCCCGTATCTCCAGTTGCTGTTTACCATTCTAAGGTGCTCAATGCAGTTCAGGTAAATAGCTATTTTCGTTTTTAATTTCCCTTCATTTTTCCACTGACATGTGGATAAAATAATTCCCGCCTTTCTTTTTCCCCATGTGGGAGATGTGAAGTGGTGTTGGACTGTTCTAAGCTGCTAGCAAATGAGTTATCTTAGGCTCACCATTTGTCTCCATTATGTTTATCATGCAAGTGAGAAAAATCCTTTGATAAAGAGCTAGTTATGAACATCATATGTATGCACTTATATCTAAGTACAGGCATATTGGTGCCAATTACTGATAGTAGTATAGTGATGTATAGTATGAGATAGTATTTTATAAATAACTAGAAATATAATATATGGACCTATATTGGAGATGGTTTAAGAAATGAAAAGTAATGTATGGAAACATCACGTAGATTAATGCATTTCTCCTTCACTTGATTCAACGAAAAAGTTACAAAACCACCTTGATTTCAAGACAAAGTTAGAAATTCATCGTTACGCTATTGAATTGATAGTTCACATCCAGAAATGTATTATTTTCCCTTTTTATCATCTGCATTCTTTAGATTTTATGCTTTCAACAGAAATTATACCATTCAATGAAAATGGAAGATGCTTTATTTTTTCTGTCCTTGTTGCCATTGCTTGCTTTTTACCATGAGTAGCTACAATTGAAGCTGCATCAATGTTATCCGTGCACATGAAGTGTATTAAGAGAGTGTTGTGTGCTTTGAACATATTTTAATCAGATACTTGGGTAGCATTTGAAAAGTAGACGCTCATGGGAAAACACAATTCGGGAATCAAGATATGATATATTAACATAAAATTAATCTGTACTCTAGGAAGCACGACGATCAACTGAGAAAGCTTATGATGTGTCCAAGGTGGATGAGAGAGTCAACCGAGCAGTGGCAGCAGCTAACAGAGCAGCGAATGCAGCTAGAGTTGCAGCAGTAAAGGCTGTTCAGAAGCAAATGCATCACCGAAGTAACAGTGATGAACTTCCAATTCCTATTCAATAGAATTTCTAAATGAGACTCACTGCACTAGGCTTCTGGCAGAGAAGACTGTCAGAGGACGATGCTTGTGTTATTTTCTCATTTGTCTCGTGTTTACTAACTAAAGTGAATAATATCTCTGGAGATTACTTTTGCTCCTTCTTAGACTGCGGATTTTACTAAGTATCTTTGCTCACCCTTTTTCTGGCGCAACAAAGAGGACTGACTTCTAAGCGGAATGGTCTCCCTAGCATCATTTTAGCTGGCTGAGAGAGAGAGAAATGCAATCCCCGTTGCCTCTTACATGGTTTCTTTTTTCCTTCTGTTTTTTGTTCGGTTTTTATGTAGTGGTTTTGTTTGTAAAGTTTTAGGTAGTTAAACATGAGCACTGGCCATGAGAAAATCCTCAATGATCCAGTCAGCCTTGTAAGTTATGGCTAATGACTACTGAGAAATTATGCAACTGTTATAACGTAGTACAGAAGTTCTAGTTGTTTATTTCTGCACATTCATTTTTAAGAATATGGCATTGAAATCTCATCCCAGCACAAGTTGGTGTAATCCTCTTGTATTCGTTTGTTCTTTGTGTGTGTCAGTTTCGGATGTTGGTTTGAACAATTAAAAGGAAAACTGAATCTAAAACCCTTCTCCCCAACAAACACACACACACACGCAGAGAAAGGGAGAAGAAATTTCATTTGGCATTCTAATCCAAATGAAAACAAATGCTCAAATACAAACCAAATAGAAACAAGATTAAAATTGGCAGGATGCCGATTCTAAGGTTTCGTGGACCAACTTGTGCCCCCAATTGAAACATAAAGAAGTGCGAGAGACCATGGAGACCCAAAGTAGAGAAAATAATGGTATAAAGAAACGAAAAGGATAAAAATCATTAGTTGGGGTCTCTTTATCCTACTTCAGGAGTAGCTCAATCCAGACAGCATAGACGATAAATCGTAAGGTGAAATGTACATCGCCTAGACATTCCTCTATCCTGATTTTGTTATTTACGCTGAGAGACAAAAACATGGAGCTGCAGGAAGAGCACAAGTGAATTGAAAACGGTATGTATGGCAGAAGGCTAGGTTGTTCACATACTTCTAAATTACTCGAGGCAATCAAGTATTAAAATTGCATTTCCATTTCTAGAGGAACTGAAGCGTTATGACTGCAGAAACGATATAGGTAAGGCTAGACTTCGGTATTGGCAAAGGTTTAATTCTTCAACACAAATCTATAACCGGGGGGTGGGATGTTGATGTTCAGAAAAACACACTGAATATCAAGCTAAAGGCCAACACAAACTGTAAGCCAAAAACACCACCTCCAAATGCAACTCATTTCGCACAAACTGCAACTATAAAGGTAAAAATTACACCCAGGATTGATTTTCCTGTTCACACCTTTGGACTCACACAGTTGATCAACCTATAGCCGAGTGATGATTTTACCAAACATAAATCCAGGAACCCTTTATTATTTGTCAAGTTGTCCATGTTCTCAGCCTTTCGTTGAAAATTCCTAGTAAAACGACGTATTGAACACTCACATGATGAGACTATTATAGAATGCATAAGCTTTTCAACCAGGAAAGCATAAAAAAGATCGTTTCAACTGTTTAAGATGGAACACAAAAATTGTTAAAAGTACATATCGGATTCCAGAAGTTTCTGCATCTAAAGATGTCTTAAAATATCAAATCTCAAAAAGAAAACAAAATGAACTCCTTAAAAATTGAGAAGATCTAACTCTCAGTTTGCTCCCTCAACCTTCTGATTGTGCTCCTAACAGTGACGGCACTAGCAGTGCTGCAAAAACAAAGAAATGCACATGAGACATTGGAATCATGATTTTGAATAACCCTACAGCAAAAATTCGTATTCAAAATAATTACTTCATTGTGTATGCACCGCCGGCTTTCACTTTGCCACAATCTTTGCAACCCCAAATTCCAACAGCCTTCCTCTTTACTGCATACTGAGAAGACATCATTTACCACAAACATTAACATAGAACCCCACCAGATGAAACTATAATAAAAGAGAACAGTACCAAAAAATATACCTTGCCACAGAATTCACAGAGATACTTGCTATGCTGACTGACTTCCATCTTCTTAATCTGCTTCCGCAGACTGGCACCATATCTTGTGCCTAATTCCAGCAGAAAGTCAATTACGCATGATTATTAAAGACATCCAGAATCATGAACAGAAACTGCACAAGCATTATTCAACAAAGGTACCATAACACAAAACCACATTTTTTAGCTTTTATGGAAACATTTTCATACAGACAAACTAAGTTCATCAAAAGCAAAATTATCTGCAAGTGATGAATACTGGAGTGTAACAGACATCAGGGAATAAGCCACAACTATGTGACAAAGTAGAGGCCATGATGGATAATCGGATAAAATGCTACTCATGACATCTTCGCATTTCTTTCTCTCAAGTCAACTTAATCACAAACTCCTACAACACCCCTTAGACTACTGAAAATGGTCTAAATAGAGAAATTTAAATATAACCATTCTAGGCACATACCATATTTCCCCACAATACCCGCCTTCTTGGTTCTCTTAGTCTGCAAAGTTACAAGTAGCAGAATGAAAATACAAGCATTAAACCAAGAAATAAAAGCATCTACAAAGCAATAGAAAGTAGCTAAAAAAACACCCCAAAAGACACAAAATAACATTCTGGTTCAGGAATTTAGAACAAACATGACTAACAGAAAAAAAATATCAAATCACACACAATAAGCCATGACAAATCTCTCCAAGATTCATTTCCCCTAAGACATGCATAAACAGCTGTGCTATGTGAGAATATCATAAAACCACTACACCTCTGATACTGAATGATACCAACCCGTCTACCAACTAAGAGCAGGAGCAGGGCAAATAAAATCTCATACACTGGCCCTTAAACGTATGACTAAACAGAAAATTTAAACCCAAATGTTAGAAAAAAAACCGTGCTTGTTCATCGTCCCATTAACAGAGAAACAATAGGTGAAACCAACCAAGAAAGCATCTATAATTGGCTATTCTTATATTCCAAATCCTTCATACAGGACTAAATTTGAAATTTTGAAAAATCCAAATGAACATCAGAATCTTATTAATCAGCACAGATCATTTCACAGTATCCCTCCTTCAGATTCTCCTATGCTCCTTAAAAAAAACTAAACTTCACCTACATAACAAAAACAAAATACAATCTTGAAATAACACATGTGCACAAAATTATTCAAACAATTCTGCAATCAATCTACAAATGACAAACAAAAAGAAATAAAGGCCAACGACATAATCCGTTCTATTCCGTTGCAAAATCCCATCTTAAATCATTTCCACCGACTCTACAGAAAATGAAAATTTATGTAGCAATAAATTCTCACTGCATAAAGCAAAGAAGCCACAGAAACACTCTTCAGTCCTAATTTCTCAATCAGAAATGGAACATAATCAGAGTGTGTGTGAAGGAGAAAAGGCGAGTGGGTGATTGCTAACCATGATGATGAGCTGGGATGATTCAGAGAAGAGACGACGGTTTGAGGATGGAGCGGCAAAAACCCTAGATTTCTTGCTACGAGAAAACCCTACTTCTTCTTCGGGGATTATATAGGCCAACCAGATCATTTTGGGCCCCCCTTTTCAGCCCAATTGCTCGACTTACCTTAACTGAAGACAGAAGACAAATCGGGCCTAAAGGGGGTTTGTATTGGACTACGATTCCAATGGCAATGGGCCCAATAAACAAATTCTTATTTTGACCTCTAATAAATTATAAAATAAATTCACAATGTAGAAGTTAATTATTATTTATTAAAAAGGGCAGAACAGAATAGACAAGTCATTCCTTTGTTGTATTGTATAGATTTTGACACAAAAAAAATTCTTTTTAACTAATTTGAATCTACTCTTTAACACTAATATTTCATTCATTGACTCTCTTTTAGTTAGGTTATAGAATTGCATAAGTGGACAATTGAAGAGTTTCAAAACTTTTGAGGACAGAGTTTTAGAGTTGCCTGCCTATAGTATTCCATCGTAAATTGCATCATAAATAGGAAGATTTCAAGAAGGTCCTATATTGCATCATAAATAGGCAGATTTCAGTAAGAGATCCCTAACTGCAAATCTATTTATTTGGTTGAGCAAGATACACACAATTGAAAATGGTTCCAGTTTGTAGCATAGATAAAAAGATTTCAGCAAGATTGTAAGACTGTAATGGTATAAAACATACTCCTAATAAAATAGAACTTTAATGAGAGTTTCTGTACCCAAAAAAAACAAAAGCTTTTGCTTATTTTACCCTAAAATTAAAGAAATAGAACACAAAGGGGAAAAAGTGATACATCTTGTAATCTAATACCAAACTGTAGTTGAGTAAATTCTCACCCATTTTTGAGGTGAAGATTTGATTGATTCATTCTTAATATGAACTTTTGCATTACTAGTCGATTCAACATTTCCCCTTCTTGTTAAAGGCCAGGCTTCTAGTGTACAAACTAGACATTAAAATCTTAAAAGAAATTAGCCCTTCAAATTTTGATTGATTCATTCTTACTATGAACTTTTGGATAACTAGTCGATTCAACATTTCCCCTCCTTGTTAAAGGCCATGCTTTTGGTGTACAAACTCGACATTAAAATCTTAAAAGAAATTAGCCCTACACGTTGCCGACTTTTTTTTTTTTTATGACCCGAATCCCATTGTACTAACCACCTGGGATGTAAATTACGGGATCGCAGATGGATACTAGTACCATCCTGCGTGTAAGTATCATAAGCATTTCTCTACCCGCATATGTGCTCGGGAGATTTGATGTTTTATAAATATTCTTCCATCTAATTTGTCCATAAATAAGTGGAGATATTTTGTTGGAGGGAGAACTCTACTAGGTATTTAATGCCGAGTGACCCTTGAACCAAAGTCACATGTTCTCACGCTGCCGAATTTAAGTTGAACACTTTGAAGCTTCCCAATTCCCACCCGATAGTGTTGAGTAGTATACGCGGTTACAAACTTAGAATACAAATGCCTTTTTTTTTTTTTAGAATACAAATGCCTTGTCAACTAAAAAAACACAATAAAACTTTCACCAAATGGCTAATTAAAATAAATATAATACAATTAGGACTTTTCTAAAACCCCGTAAAAATATCACTAATAATCGTTTTCTGTGTTTGCTCACCAATTTTTTCTTCTTCTCTTTCACTTCTGCATAATCCCTGTTCTTTCTCCCGCCGGCTACCGTCCCCTCCTTCCTCCTTCCTCCTCCCTCCCTCGCCTGAACCCCTTCCGGCCGAATCCCGGATTGTATTATTCAAACTTAGCCCTCAATCTTTTTTCAAAATCCCATCTTGATCCATCCCTCCATCATCATCATAACTGTTACAATGATGATGCTTGTGGACTGCTCTAATTGCCGCACTACATTATCCCTCCCGGATGGAGCTCGATCTATCCGTTGTGCAATTTGCCAAGCAATCACAAACATCGCCGATCCACGCGCCGTCCCTCCTCCTCCTCCCTCTACCTCTTCCCAAGCCCCTTACAACCCCGTCCCTCCACCTGCACTCTCCCCGTACAATCATGCTCCCCCGGGCCCTCCTCCCAATGCCCACGGCCGCAAAAAAGCTGTGATCGTCGGAATTTCGTATCGCTACTCTCGACACGAGCTCAAGGGATGCATTAATGATGCCAAGTGCATGAAGTATCTCTTGATTAATAAGTTCCACTTCCCGGAATCGTCCATTATTTCTCTCACTGGTAAAGCGTTCAATATCTGTTTTTCATAAAGGCATTTTTTTGTCACATCTGTAGCTTTTTGAGGGTTTGACTTAAGTAGAATTTTCATAAAGTTTTTCTTTTTGCATGGTCCGGGTGTTAAATTTTCATAAAGTTGGAATCTTGGGTATGTAAAAGAGCTTTATTTGTTTTTTTTTTCATGAGTTTTCTTTTTCCCCTACGAAGTGCTGCGTTTTTTTTTGTTTAATGTTTGACTGTGATGGGGATTTGTGACAGAGAAGAAAGCAACGTTTGTTTTTTTTTTTTCATTTTTTTTGACCTTTTGGGGTGCTGGTGTAAGAATGGTAGTTGTTTATTAAGTGTTTGGATGTGCTTAAGACGGTAGATAAAATACCAGTGTGGATTCAAGCAGGGTAAGTTGGATCCCAGAGGAAGAGGCTCCTTTCCTGTATCGGCAATCAATACAAGTTCTTAATAATGTTTGTCTTTTTGGGGAAAAAAGCAGGTGATGTGAACTGAATTCAAATCTGAATTTTAGGATCTTGGTAAGGTACACTTGTTGGACCATAAAGGTTATAAATTTTCTGGTTTCTGTTTCCATGTTGTGAAATGCCAAAATTTAACAGTCCGGTTTCTTCTTGCATGTGTAATCAATCCATTGGAAGGGGAAAAACTAATTGGCCTTTTTGCTTATTTATGTTATATTAGAAAAGAAGGTTGGCAATAGTTTTTACATTTCCGTGGTTGAATTCTAAAGTTCTTATCATCGAATAAAAGTTTAAAAGGGAGTAATGAAGGTTTATAATTTGGTTAGGGTAAGAGTACAGCTTTTTGTACCATGGATAAAGTTTAAGACTTTTAGTAATCATCTCCATATAGGGTAGAGTAAGGTTTTGACATGCTCCACTCAACCATGCATTTCTTTTGGGTGTGTGTTATGACCTTGGTCAAAGACCTACCCAAAAGCTTCCTAATGAGGTAGGAAAGCCCAAAGTCATATAAACCCTAGATTGAAAGCTCATACTTTTGATGTGGGATCCAAGTCTCATATCTTGCAGTTGATCAAATCATGACAGTGTGTGGTGTTTCAAGTTGTCTGCTCCTTACACGTTTACACCCTGCCTTATCAGTATATCAATATTCTTGTGATCCTTTGATGAAATCAAACCTTCAGTGATTGCAGCAACATGCAACAAGATATTGTTGTTTCATCTTGTTAAGTAAGATATGCTGAAAAGGAATCCACCTTTTCGGGTTGCGGGGTGGTTATCTCCCCATTCCACTTTGATAGTTAAAAAAGCAGCATATTATCACAGTTTCAGTTTTCAACATACAAATAGTTCATGGCATTGAGTACTAGGCTTATTTTCCTTTGGCTTCTTTCTTCCTATTAGCTTAAAATAATTAAAATTTATTACATTCCTCACGAAAAATGGGCAGAGGGGAAGGATTTTATGTAGTTGTTTCCTTGGAGACTTTTTCTCTATTTTATGTTCTTTCAGAATTTGACTATGAACTAGTTGTCGGACAGGGATTTATTTTCTTCTGTCAATAAGCTATGAGCATTTAACCATCTAGCAAGTCCTTTTCAGGTTACTGCATGCTTTATTTTTTTCTTTTTTTCCCTTCCTTCTTGCAGCCTTCTTAACTCCATTTATCCTGCTTAAGTCAAAGATTCAATATGAAGCAGTTATCCTGCTTAAGTCAAAGATTCAATATGAAGCATTTCAAGCCATGCATATGATTTGTCATTATTTTCTTTGAGCAATCTTTAGGAGTTTATCCTTTTTCAGTCTTCTGGGTTAACATCTAGATTTAAACAATGCGCAGAAGAAGAAACTGACCCCCACAAAATTCCTAATAAAGCCAACATGCGGATGGCATTATATTGGCTTGTACAAGGCTGTCAACCTGGAGACTCCTTGGTATTTCACTATTCTGGTCATGGCTCACGGCAAAGAAACTATAATGGTGATGAAGTTGATGGATATGATGAAACTTTATGTCCCTTGGACTTTGAGACTCAGGGCATGATTGTTGATGATGAAATCAATGCAACAATTGTTAGACCTCTTCCTCAAGGTGTTAGGCTTCATGCCATAATTGATGCTTGCCACAGTGGAACTGTCCTAGACTTGTCATACCTTTGCAGAATGAACAGGTCAGTTAATTTATAGGCACTTTGGCTTTCACATTCTCGTAATTTGATATTTTAATAATAGTGGAGAGTTGTTCCACAAAACACTGTTGTATATGTGAAATGATGTCAAGAAAAGGATTTTCTACATTTTTTTCCTATGTTTTGATTTGTGGTTTCTGCTGAGAGGGTAAATGGGTTGGGCTATAAAACATTTCTTTTATTGTGCTTGGAGAAAAAAAAAAGAAGAAAATCAAAATCAGGTCACAGTAGAACAGAATCCTTCAATGCTATCAATATGAATATGAGTTATATGGTAAAGAGGAAGAAGAGACAGAATAACTCCCAGCAAGTAGATTCAACCCTTTGGAATGTATTCAACTAAATCAATGCATATATGGGCCTTGTGGTTAATGTTGAATTCTTGTTTATCCTGGTACAAACTTGCAATATATATCTAGAAGTGTTTGTTGGATACAAATTTGAATTGGTTATACTTGGAAATGTGCTCTAAGTTCCGAAATAAATCAGACAAGTGAAAAAACACATCTACTTTCCCCGCATGGGAAAGGATTCATAAACTAATTTTTCTTTCTATATACAAATTGTTGGTATGAAATATACTTTCTGAACTTATGTTTCTTCCATCTGTTGGAACAGGAATGGGCAATATGGCTGGGAGGACCATCGCCCTAGATCAGGTGTGTGGAAAGGATCAAATGGTGGTGAAGTCATTTCCTTTAGTGGTTGTGATGATGATCAAACTTCTGCTGATACTTCTGTAAGTTATGGTTTGAGCAAGCCATGATAGTGCTTCTGAAGTATTTCGTTTTCTTTAAATATTTCAAATGGTATTTTCTGTGATTAGGCCCTCTCGAAGATCACGTCAACAGGGGCCATGACTTTCTGTTTCATTCAAGCTATCGAGCGAGGACATGCTGCTACATATGGAAGTATGTTAAATGCAATGCGAAATGCCATTAGAGAGGCTGGAAATTCTGGGAGTGGCCTTGGTGGTGGAGTTGTCTCATCTGTCCTCACAATGCTTCTTACTGGTGGCAGTCTCAGCGGCGGGTTTCAACAGGTACTCTTTTTGCAGTTTCTGGCTGACTATAGCATGACAATATTTATTACATATACCGATCCATGTCAAGACAATCCAAAGCTAACCTTTAGAGGTGCATGTTAGAAAATTCTTAACTTTAGCTGCTCCTGTTTGTGAAGAGACGATGATAACATTTCTCTTCTCTGGATAGACAACTACCAATTGATGATCTTTTCGTATGCCTGCTGTGTCTAGCAACATAATTCTTTTTCGACTATTTCGAAAGTAAGAATATTTTTACAAATCTTTTTCACGTCTGCTGACAGGAGCCACAATTAACTGCCTGTACGATGTTTGACGTGTACTCAAAACCGTTCTACTTGTGACATTGCTGAAGTGGAGGACGCTCTGGAGGTTGCTTGTTTACATGGATAGTAGAGTTCTTACTTGGAAATTGGAATATTTCTGGATCAATACATCAGTTCTTTATACATTTGGAGACAATGTGTAAATATATGATTATGAGGAGAGCTTTTCTTTAACTTATGGGGAGTTTATCGTTCTTGTTTGTAAGGGATCTTACATTCTACAGCATGTTAAACAGGTGTACATTATTTCAATTTAAAGTTTGTGAATTGTTGCCAATTTTCAGATGGTGCAAGAATGATAATTTGAAAAGAGTACCAAAAAACACTCAAAAATGAAAACGCCATCATCATCGAAAAAAAGAAGTGAGAATCCTTGAATGGTAGTAGTGAATGTTCCCAAATAAATTCACTACTGTTTTAACAACATATAAATCCTTTAGAAAGGATGCACTAGTTTTGTAAATTTGGGTTTTGGAAGAAATGTTTATGTGTGTGTGTGTGTGTGTTTTTTATGAACAAGAACTCGAAAAAGTGGAGTTGATTTTGTCTCCTTAGCAATTGCAAAACGTGGAAATTGAAACACCATTCCCTCTTTTAACGGGAAAATTAAAAAAAAAAAAAAAATTATGCAATTTTAAAAATAAAAACAAAAATTATGGCTCAACAATTAAAACAACTCCCAAGTATTGGGGGGATTACGGAAACACTCTCAAGGCGGCGCGTGTAGATGATAATAACCTTAACCTTTCCTAAATCTTTTTTCTTTCTGTTTCTTTATTTCTTTCCTAATAATAACCAAAAAAAGCTTTACTTTTAATTTTATGAATAAATAAATAAATAATTATTAATTACTGAACACATTCGTTTCCCATTCCTAAAAGGAGAAAAATACTTTCGTTTCCGATTCCCAAAAGAAGGAAAAAAAAAAAATATATATATATATATATATATATATAAATAGGTGTGTATATATGTATATAATTTTTTCTCTGTTACCGTCTCTGTAAAACCAAAAACACAATTGCAGTACATAAAACGCAACACACACTCACACACTGACACACAAATCTCTCTCTCTCTCCCCTTCCCCCTTTCTCTTTATCTCTGTTCCCTTTCTCTATCTTACAGTGTCGTCATGGTTCCCGCCATCGACCGCACACAATAAAAAACCCTAATTTCATTCTTCCGGTGCTTTCTTTAGCGTACACTTTACTCCAGGTAAAGCATAAAGATTAGAACTTTATACTTTATTTTTCATTTATTGTGTGTTGAACTGGTGATTAATTTTCTGTTTTTTTTTTTTTTTTTTGGCTTTTAATTTTGATTTGATCGGTCGATCTGTAGAACAAATTTAAAGAAACGGTTTTTGAGGGTTCGACTTTATGTCCCACAATCAATCAAGAGCTGAAAGGACCGAGTCTACGCAGTACAGGAAACCCGGACGATCCTATCACCATCGTAACTACCCAGGCGGCGGTAGTAAGGGAACTAGTGGCAGCGGCGGTGGCGCCACCGCCCCTCCTACCCCAACATCAAACATCAATAATAATCAATCCTCGCTTTCTTCCAACCGAAGGTAAACTTTAGGGTTCCGATTGAATGCATTTGTTCGGATTTAGGGTTTGTGGTTGCAATTTGAGAATTAATCAATGTGTTTTATCGTTTTGTTTCTAATGTTATTTTGATAGTTTTAAGAAGCATAATAATGTGCAAGGAGGGCAACCTAGGTCAAGTGCTCAAAGTGCTCAGTTTGTGAATTCAGATTCTAATACTCATTCAGCTCCCCGTGCTGTACAGAATGGTGCTCATCCACCACAACAGCCTTCTCACGGTATGTGATGGGGGTTAAAGTTAAAGTTTTTGGGTTGAATTAGTCCTATTGTTAGAATGGTGGTTTATATTCTGGGTAGTATTAATGTTTTGTTACTGTTTTTGGTTTTAGTACGACTGAATCAATGGAAAAATAAATTTTAACTTTTATTGTACTTGAGGAATTTTTTTGGGTCTGAGATTTGAGAAATTTTGTAATGGTGGGTCTTGCTTATATTAGGAGTACCGAGTGCACCAGCTACTGTCACAACTGTCAAGCCCACTGATGTGGCTACTCCAAAAGCCTCCCGAGCTCCAAGAGCTCCTTCTTCTAATGTTCCTGCTGCAAGTTCAGAGTCCAAGCATCCGCCAACACCTATAACTCCAGCTAAAGGTCTGCTATTTTGGTGCTTGATATTGTTTTTGAAGCTTTGTGTTTGGTTGATCTGGGTTTGGTTATTTTTTAAGATTTATTTTATTATATGGATCTTTAACTGTTTTTTCTGGTGGTTTACCCTCCAGCAGAGGCATCTCAGTCATATACTCTTCAGTTTGGATCAATCAGCCCTGGTTTCATGAACGGAATGCAGGTAAACATCATCTTCATTAAAGAAAATGATCTTCCTAAATTAGCACCGATGCACATATAATTTTTTCCCTATTGTCTCTAAGAGCCGAATACCTGCTTGTATTTTGTTTATGTTGTAGATTCCTGCACGAACAAGCTCAGCCCCACCAAATTTGGATGAGCAGAAACGTGACCAGGTTTGTGATTCTTTTATTATTTGGTTTTTAGTGAAGTAGACCTAGTAGCTCTGTCTTGATGAGACAAAGACTTGGTTGCTAAGTTTTTCAATGCCGGCTTACGATTGTGTCTGCTATGTAGCTTTAAAGATTTGCTAGACAAAGCTGTGGTAATTTTTTATACTTTTCTGCCTCTGTTATGGGAATGGGGTGGTCAGGAAGGGTGATATTTTCTCCTATGGCATTGGCGATATTCCGACTATAGCAACAGTAGTTGTAGTATTTTGGTGATGTTTGTCGTTTCATTCTTCGCGTTCTTTCGATGTTCTCCTTCAGAGATGTCAATTTTGTTTTCACCTTAAGGGTCTTAGTAAGAGGACTCAAATATGGCCCAACTCGCACTGAGACTATTGATACTACCCCTCCTAAATTTTTAATGTGGATAAGGTGTCTCCTATGTTTACTGTGTCTAACAGTAATACTTGCTCTCCCCTTAGTCTAAATAGCTAGATAATCTCCCAGCCAATGGTAAGTTTGTTCTTTGGCAAAATCAAAAGTTTTTCAAGCAAGCTATGGATAAGAGGGATAGACAAAGGAAAGGGGAAGAGCACTGGGGAGTACTTAATGGTTCATTCAGAGAAAAGTACTTGTGGTATTTGTATTACGGGGAGGTCCTTGGTATGTGCATACCTGCATAAAGGATGAGCATAGACTTGGGAGGGGAGGGGGGAGGAGCAGTGTTGGGGCTCCTCAAGACTGATTTGTCATTTTATAGTTTCTATACAAAATAATTAATTATAAAAAAGAAAGAATTTAGACATTTACATTTATTTGCATCTTGCATGTATCCATGAATTCCTTTTTCACATTATTAGGAGGAGCTAAGGTCAGTTGATGTTAAAAACTTCTCATAATATTATGCAAAATTCTAGAATATTGTTTTATATGATGTTCTGTTTACGATTACATTTTTTTTGAAAAATTAACTCTGTGAAGAGTCTATCCGTGCAGGAAAAAAGAATGCACGTGGAAAATAAAAAATATTAACTCAAATTAAAAGGGGAAGAGGAAGACCAAAAAAGAATCGGAATAAAACCATAATAAAAGATATATTACCCTTAAATATAACTGAGAATGAGTTTAGACTGAACATGGTGGCGAAGTGTGGTACATATAGCCGATCCACTTAGGGGGAATAAAGTCTTTGTTGTTTTTGTTGTTGAAGTGTTTATATGTTATAGTCTTCTTTGATGTGGTTGTCTTGATATGACTTGAGATAGCTTTCTAATAATTTATTGACTTGAACAATCATCAAACATGCTTCTAATCAGTTCCCGCTCTCTAATGTTCTTTTTCTGGTCCGCCAGGCTCGTCATGACTCATTAAGAGCTCCTGCACCCATACCTTTTCCATCTATTCCTAGGCAGCAGTTGCCAAAGAAGGATGCTGATACAGTTGATCAGTCTGGTGTTGCTGAGGGGCATCCCGCATCCAAGCCCAAAAGGGATATACAAGTTTCAGTGGCTCCCCCTGTATCTCAAGCACAGAAACAGTCTGTGCATCCTATCGCGGGGGTGCCTATCCAAATGCCATTCCACCAGCCTCAGGTTTCTCTTCAATTTGGTGGCCCAAATCCACAGATTCAGTCTCAGGCCATGCCAGCCATGTCAGCCACGTCATTGCAAATGCCAATGCCAATACCAATGCCCTTACAAATCGGAAATCCATCTGTGCAACAGCAAGTGTTTGTTTCGGGTCTTCAACCCCATCCTCTTCAGTCACAGGGCCTCCTGCATCAGGGGCAGAATTTGAGTTTTTCATCTCAGATGGGTCCTCCGATTCCCCCACAACTGGGTAATATTGGAATTAACGTGGGTCCACAGTTTCCTCAGCAGCAGGCTGGAAAGTTTGGAGGTCCTCGTAAAGCTGTAAAGATTACTCATCCAGATACTCATGAAGAACTGAGGCTCGATGGTTCTGCTACTAGATCACATCCTAATGTGCCCCAATCACAACCTATTCCATCATTTTCTTCTGCCCATCCATCAAACTACTATCCTGGTTCTTATAATGCCAATTCATTGTTCTTCCCGCCATCTAGCTCTCTTCCTCTTACTAGTACCCATCCTCCTTCACAACCACCTAGATATTATAATCAGGTCAGTCAGAGTCTATTTCTTGTCATTTAAACTTGTATCCATTTCACTCGGTTTTATTCTATTTCCACTACTAACCAGCGCATTATGTGGAAATCGTTTTTCTGAAAATAATCTAAACTAATCACCTCTGATTTTATTGCAGGTTACAGTGAAGCCTGCTGCTGGTTCTCATGCAGAGAAAGAAGCAGCATCTTTAGTAAGTTCACCTCGTGCTCCAAAGGGAGATTCTCAGAAACCTTCAAAGCCATCCCTAAGGGATGCTGAGTCTACATCTCAGAGTTCTTTGCAACAGTCAAAACCTGGTGTTGGACCAACACCTAAATCCATGGTCGAGGCAAGTAAACCTATTGTACTGCAAGGTTCTGATTCTGGGCAGAGCGCATTGCCCAATTCACTGTCTCCTGGTTCTCTGGTAACTCTTGAGAAGCCTTTGGATGCATCACCAGCTGGTGAAGGATTAGGATCTGTGCTTGCTGGTGGACTTGACTCTGCTAAAGATCAACAAGAAAAGGTATGCAATTGAGGATAGCCCATGGCACTGTATCAGTTGGTGGGTATGTGTTTTTTGGATGGTTTATGGCCCTTCAAAAGCTTATTAATATTTTATCCCCCTTTTGCATGCCTCTATGCAGGTCGATGGACAAGCTACCACTGTTTCAGTTTTGTCACCTCAGGAACCAGATGTTGTAGGAGGAGCAACAACTGTTTCATCTGCAACAAGTGTCATTCTTGAAAATCCCAAGGAGACACTGTCAACAGCTACCGTAGTTGAATCAGATTCTGTTGATTTAGAACGTGAGCATCCTGAGGAAAGCAAACTATCAGAGTCGACAAAAAGATTTGTGGCTAGAACTGTGGAAGAGGACCAATCAATGGCAGAAATCTCAGGGGAAAAGGATCAAGGGGTAGTAACGTCCATGAAGGACTCCAAGATTCTTGAGACATCTTCAATGTCAAGTGTTTCGGAACCTGGTAAAGTTTCTAATGAATCTGTAGAGAGCACTGCTTTGAGGGCAGCAGCTACCGGTAGTGAGCCCTCCTCACAGGAGTGTGTAGGAACTGTGCAGAGACAGGTGGAAGAATCTACTACGTTGTGCATGGGGAGTGATCACGGACCAGATGATTTGGTAGCAAGATCTTCCATCCTGGGTGCTGAAAAGGCTGAGGTGCCACCTTCAGTGGTTGGTGCAGTTACTCAAGATGATAATATATCTTCTTTAGGTAGATCTTTGAGCATAGATACAGAGGATACTGGTAGATGTTTGAGCATAGATACAGAGGATACTGTTACAAGATCCACTCTCTCTGACAAGGAGTCGATGCCTTCCGAAGAAAATTTGGAACATGAGCACAATGGTGGTGAGGATAATAATGCTGTCTCTGTTTCTTCTTCCGCGTCTGGCACTAAGGAGAAATTTTTGGCAGAGCCAAATGTTGCAAAAAGTACTGCACCTAGAGGAAAGAAGAAAAGAAAAGAGTTGTTTAAAAAATTAGACAGCAGTGGACCGACTTCCGATTTATACTTGGCATACAAGGGACCGGAGGAAAAGAAGGAAACTGTTATATCTGCAGAAATGACAGAGAGCACTTCCAGCAATATTTTGGAGCCAATATCTTCAGATGTGTCTCAAACGGATGTGACTAAGGAGAAATTTGGCCAGGGTAAAAGTGAGCCTGATGACTGGGAAGATGCTGCTGACATTTCTACTCCAAAATTGGAAGCTTCAGAAATTGGAAAGCAGGATGACGCAAGTGGTGAAGATAGTAATGGAGTAATGACCAAAAAGTATTCTAGGGATTTCTTGCTTAAATTTGTGGAGCAATGGACTGACCTTCCTGAGGGTTTTGAAATAGCACCTGATATGGCAGATGCATTGATTGCTTCTAATGTTGGTGTTTCACGTGATCCTTATTCTAGTTCTGGAAGAATTGTTGATAGGCCCCGACTAGATCGGCGTGGAAGTGGCTTAGGAGAAGAGGAGAAATGGAATAAAGTGCCTGGGCCTCTTGTGACAGCGCGTGGTATGCGAATGGATATGAATTATGGGCCTAATATGGTTATGTTTTCATCCACCCAAGTGGCTAATCATGGTGTGCTTAGGAATCCACGCATGCAACCACCACTTACATATCCAGGTGGCATCTTCCCTGGCCAAATGCAGTCCCTGATTCCTCAGGTTGGCGTGCCAAGAAACAACCCTGATTCTGAGAGGTGGCAGCGTGGAACTGCTTTCCAAAAGGGTATAATGCCTTCTCCTCAGACTCCATTACAGGTAATGCACAAGGCGGATAGGAAATATGAAATTGGTAAAATAACAGATGAGGAGGAAGCCAAACAGAGGCAATTAAAAGGTATATTGAACAAGCTAACTCCGCAGAACTTTGATAAGTTATTTGAGCAAGTTAAACAAGTCAACATTGACAACACCATCACCCTTACTGGTGTGATTTCACAAATATTTGATAAAGCTCTGATGGAGCCAACTTTCTGCGAGATGTATGCCAATTTCTGTTATCACCTTGCTGCGGAGTTGCCTGATCTTAGTGTGGATAATGAAAAAATTACATTTAAGAGACTACTATTGAATAAGTGCCAGGAAGAATTTGAGAGGGGAGAGAGAGAGCAAGAGGAAGCCAACAAAGCTGATGTGGAAGGTGAAGCTAAACAGTCGGAAGAGGAAAGAGAGGAGAAGCGACTTCGAGCTCGAAGAAGAATGTTGGGTAACATTAGGCTTATTGGGGAACTGTACAAAAAGAGAATGTTGACCGAGAGAATAATGCATGAGTGCATAAAGAAATTGCTAGGTCAGTATCAGAATCCTGATGAGGAAGATGTTGAAGCACTGTGCAAATTGATGAGTACAATTGGAGAGATGATTGATCATCCAAAAGCCAAAGAGCATATGGATGTCTATTTTGATATGATGGCGAAATTATCAAATAACATGAAACTGTCTTCTAGGGTGAGGTTCATGCTGAAAGATTCTATTGATCTGAGAAAGAATAAGTGGCAGCAGAGGAGGAAAGTTGAAGGGCCGAAAAAGATTGATGAAGTGCACAGAGATGCTGCTCAAGAACGTCAAGCACAAGCTAGGGGTCTGGCTCGGGCTCCAAGTATGGGCTCTTCTGTTAGGAGGGGCCAACCTATTGATTTTTCTCCAAGAGGATCAAATATGTTAACTTCCCCAAGCTCTCAGATGGGTGGTTTTCGTGCTGGGCCTCCGCTCCGTGGTTATGGCGCTCAAGATGTCCGGATGGAGGAGAGACATGCTCTTGATAGTAGGACATTGTCAGTTCCTCTCCCGCAGAGACCCCTCGGCGATGACTCTATTACTTTGGGACCCCAAGGGGGCCTTGCACGAGGAATGTCATTTAGAGGGCACTTAACTTCTCCAGGACTTCAACTTCCTGATCTCCCAAATACTGGAGACTCTAGGAGGGTGGGACCTGGACTCAATGGTTACAGTCCTGTTTCTGAACGTCCGGTTCACGCATCAAGAGAGGATCCCATGCAAAGATACATGCCCGACCGGTTTGTTGGTCCGTCTGCTTATGACCAATCTAGCACACAAGAACGGAACATTCGTTATGGGAATCGAGATGGTAGGAGCTTGGATCGTGCTTCTGATAGATCTCTTCCTGCATCTCCCCCCTCACGTGGTGGGATTGCCGCCACACAAAACCTTACTTCTGAAAAGGTGTGGCCTGAAGAACGCCTGCGAGATATGTCCATGTCAGCAATTAAAGAGTTTTACAGGTATTATTCAGTCATGAATTAATTATTTTTCTAGTTTATGTTTCCCATTTATAACCAACCACCTTCTATCTTGTTTAAGAGTAATCATTCATTTAAAATCTGTAACTACAGTTGTTGGTACGGGCATGTTAAACAAATTCTATGGTTTAATGAGGTTAATTGTTTTAACTGTGGATAATGGGTTCCTGTTTTCTGTATTCATGCTTTGGAATGTGTATGAAACCTGCTATGGTTAATAAGAAAATGAAAAGAATTGGGGAGGAAAATATCTCCTAGCGGTCATTGATGATTTACCTTCCAAGAGGTCTACCTTTATGAATGTTTTAGAGTTTGGGGAATATGTGGGATTTCTATAGTCTTAAATCAATTAGCGTGGGAGTTCAAATATATTAATAGCATGAACTTGGACCTGCCACATTTTCATTAATTTTATGGTAAATTGTTGCCATCTATGTCTAATAATCATAAAAGGTTTGTGAAACTGAGAAATTATTATGTTTCAGCATTCAGGACGAATGTTTTGTTTCTTGGAAGCAAAATGTTTGGTTTCTTGGAAGCAAAATGTTTGGTTTCTTGGAAGCAAAATGTTTTGTTTCTTAGACCCAAAAAAGAATTGGAAAGAAACCATAAGAAAATATATATTATATTTAAATATAAATGAGAAAATGAGCTTAGACCGAGCATGGTGGCTAAGTGCGATCCATAGAGACGACCCCACTTAGTGGGATAAAGGCTTAGTTGCTGTTATCTTGCTTCGATGTTCCTGTTAAGTCATGTCCTGTTATTGTCATTTTGTTAACAAAAAAACTTGTGTTTGCAGTGCCAAAGATGAGAATGAAGTTGCTTTGTGCATCAAGGATTTGAATAACCCCAGCTTCTACCCATCAATGATATCTCTGTGGGTCACGGATTCTTTTGAGAGGAAGGGCATGGAGAGGGACCTTTTAGCAAAACTTCTTATCACTCTGACAAAATGTCAAGATGGCATTATAAGTCAAGATCAACTTGTCAAAGGGTAGGCTTGGAGAGTATAAATATTACTAATGTGATTTATTAATTGAATATTGTTTTGATTCTGACTTTGACTTGGTTTGGTAGGTTTGAATCCGTATTGATGACCTTAGAAGATGCTGTAAACGATGCTCCCAAGGCCGGTGAATTTCTTGGTTGTATCTTTGCTAGAGTAATCTTGGAGCGTATAATCCCGCTTAATGAAATTGGACGCCTAATATATGAAGGTGGAGAAGAGCAAGGCCGTCTTGTAGAAATAGGACTGGCAGATGAAGTTCTTGCAACTGTTTTGGAGGTAATTGCGTCTGAGAGAGGTGACTCTGTAATGACCGAGATTTGCTCAGGCTCCAATTTGCGATTGGAAAACTTCAAGCCTCCAGGTTCCAACAAATCATGGAGACTAAATAAGTTTATTTAGAGGATAGTGATGCTTGATGTATCTGGTAGAAGAAATCCTTGTGTAGTTCTCTTTAGGTTCTCTCTTCAAGTTTGCAGATAGATATATATATTCAGTGTTCAATTGAGGGCTGATGGGGATTATATAGGGTTACCTGGCATGTTTTTATATTATTTACCAGAAATTAACTGCAATTGCTAAAAGGTTTAATTGAGCATCCAATTCTTGGCTTCTAATTGCAAGGTGATCTTTAGAGCAATCAATTGTTGACTATATTTAATACTGAACTGTTGGATGTTATTTTATCTTCTGTATCCATGACTTGGCTCTTGAGAGTTGTATTAGCTTGCAGTTAAGTTTTTCTTATGCATATGTACGAAAACTGTCGGTTCAGCCTTTAATAAAGGCTCAAGTTTTACTAATTCCAAATATGACATTTGATGCTTTTTATGATTTCAAACTGAAGCTAGATGCAAGTTCACTGTGGGTTTTAGTTTAATTCTGGGTGAAAATGATATGACATCTGAGTACCGTGGCCATTGAATTGTCTGGCAATCACCAGAGGTTAGTGTTTCTTAGTTGGCCCCTGTCATTTCAAATGGGTTGTAAATATCTTAAGGAGGACGTGGAATGCACAAAATCATCTTTAGGTGCCTGTATAAGGCTCTACATATTAGAGTATTTGAAATTTGCATATTCGAGTATTTGGAATTTACTAGTTTTGGTTAAAATACATTTGTTATAAATTATAAAAAATAGAAATTAAGTAAAAAAAATCTAAATTTCATTTTTTTTACACCGTTCATAAAGATATATGTTGACAATTGAGGTGGGTGAAAAAATAGTAAGTAAAAAGTGAAAATTAACACGTTTTTTTGACTTTGTCATATTTTACCAAAATACGTGTTATAACGCATGAAAAATGGAGGTTGGGCGAAAATTTTAATTTTTACTTTTTTTTTATGATATTCACTAGAATGCACGTTCACAATCGAGGTGGGTGCAAAAAAGGGTACAAAAAAGTCAAAATCAATGCTTCTTTGGAATTAACCATTTTTTTGCAAAAATACGTGTGTTACAACACATGAAGAATGGAAGTTGAGGCGTCTCAAGGGAAATTTGGTAAGAAAATCTAAATTTCAGTTTTTTTATACCGTTCACAAAGATGAATGTTCACAATTTAGGTTGGTAAAAAAATAGTACGGAAAAAGTCTAAAGCACTAGTTTTTTTACTTTGCTATTTTTTACAAAAATACTTGTGTTATAACCCATGAAGAATAGAGGTTTGGTAAAAATTTTAATTTTTACTTTTTTTTGAGAATATTCACTAGAATGCACGTTCACAATCGGAGTGAGTGCAAAAGGAGTGAGTGCAAAAAATGGTACAAAAAGTAAAAATCAACAAGTTTTTGGATTTTTCCATTTTTTGCTAAAATACGTGTGTTATAGCACATTAAAAATGAAAATTTGGTAACAAAATCTAAATTTCACTTTTTTGACACTATTCACAAAAATGTATGTCCACAATTGAGGTGGGTGAAAAAAACAGTAGGGAAAAAGTCAAAATTACGCGTTTTTTTACTTTTCTATTTTTACCAAAATACGTGTTATAACACATGAAAAATGGATTGGTAAAAATTTTAATTTTCACTTTTTAGACAGTATTTACTAGAATTCATGTTCTTAATTGGGGTGGGTGCAAAAAAATGGTACAAAAAAGTCGAAATCAACAAGTTTTTGGATTTTTCTATTTTTGGCAAAAATACATGTGTTATACACCATGAAAAATAGAAACTTTGTGAAAAATCTAAATTTCACTTTTTTTGGCACCGTTGATTAGAAATTTAGAATGCATGTTTACAATTGAGGTGTGTGTATCAATTTTTTTTTTTTGTCATTTTTTTACCAAAATGAGTGTGTTATACTAACCCACAAAAAATGGAGGTTTGGCGAAAATTTTAATTTTCAATTATTTTGACAATATTAACTAGAATATATGCTTGCTCACAACCGGGGTAGGTGTAAAAAACTCAAAACCAACGCGAATTTTGAATATGTCAGTTTTGGCTAAAATACGTGTGTTATTGCCAATGAAAAATGAAAATTTAGTCAAAAATCTAAATTTCACTTTGTTTTACGACATTTCATAATTACGCATATTCACAATTAAGGTGGGTGAAAAAATAGTATGAAAAAAGCCAAAATCAACATGTTTTTTGACTTTAACATTTTTTATCAAAATACGTGAGCTATAACCCGTGAAAAATAGATGTTTGATAAATGCATGTTAAATAGAATGCACGTTCACAATCGAGCATTTTAGCCCAATTCTCAGTCTCAATTCAAAACAACGTGTTTGTTTATATTCAATTATCACAAAAAAAAATTCAACTTCTCTAACTACAAAATAAGGGCATTTTAACATTTTCAACATCTTTTAATTTATTTTCACTTTTTATTTGATTGATTTGACCGGTGGTGGTCAAATGTTAACTAATGTCGGTTAACAGTAATTGACCATCGCTATCACCACCACCAGTCAATCGAATTCCGTTATTTAGAAGTGGAATCCGACCGACAGGTGGTGATCGCGGTGATTAATGGTTGTAGACCGACAATAGCCAACCCAAACAATTTAATAAAAAAAATTATTATTTTAAACT
Source organism: Ophiorrhiza pumila (assembly GCA_016586305.1). Lineage (NCBI taxonomy): Eukaryota > Viridiplantae > Streptophyta > Magnoliopsida > Gentianales > Rubiaceae > Ophiorrhiza > Ophiorrhiza pumila. Next base: position 4,668,040 of record BLIW01000002.1, read on the forward strand.
TTATTTAATAAAATATCTTTTCTACGCAAAAAACAATAAAAACAAAACTTTTCAATCTAAACACTCAATTCTCAAAGCCAAAATATTCATTTTTTAAAACGCAACTTGAGACCTCAATTTTTGCTATTCTCAAAACAAAACACATATCTAAACAACACCTAAATTTTACTTTTTTTTGAAAAAAAAATTCATTGGAATACATGTTTACAATCAAGGTGGGAGTAAAAAACATCACAAAAAGGTCAAAATCATCATTGTTTTGGATTTTGCTATTTTTGGTTAAAATACGTGTGTTATAGCTCTTGAAAAATGAAAATTTGGTGAAAAATCTAATTTTCACTTTTTTGACAGGTTTTATTAGAAGGCATGTTTACAATTGAGGTGTATGTAAAAAATATTAGGGTAAAAGCTAAAATCAACACATTTTTTTACTTTGTCATTTTGTACCAAAATGCGTGTGTTACTAACCCCTGAAAAATGGTAGTTTGGTGAAAATTTTAATTTTAACATTTTTGACAATACTCACTAGAATGCTTGTTTAGAATCGGGGTGGGTGCGTACAATGGTAAAAAAAAGTAAAAATTAAAGTGTATTTGACATTTGCTAGTTTTGGCTAAAATACTTGTGTTATAGCCCATGAAAAATGGAAATTCGGTAAAAAAATTCTAAATTTCACTTTTTTTACACCCATCACAAGGATGCATGTTCACAATTAAGGTGGGTACAAAAATATTAGGGGAAAAGCCAAAATCAACACGTTTTTTAACTTTGCCATTTTTGACAAAGATACGTGAGTTTATAACCTGTGAAAAATGGAGGTTTGGTGAATGCATATTCATTAGAATGCATATTCACAATCGTTCTTTTTCCCCATTTCTCATCTAATTCCAAAACAATATGTTTGTTTATATTAAATTCTCAAAAAAATGTACAAATTCTCTAACCACAAAAAATGACATTTTAGTCTTTTCAACATCTTTTAATTTTTTTTTAATTTTTTTGAGTTGACTGGCGGCAGTCAAAGGTTGACTGCTGTCGGCTAATCGCAGTTGACCGTCACTGCCACCACCACTGGTGGGCGAATTTTGACTATTTAGCCACAGAATTCGACTGATAGGTGGTGGTCGCGGCGATCAATGGCCTTTGACCAACAACAGTCAATCCAAAAAATATAATAAAAAATATTCTTACTTTAAACTTTATTTAATAAAATAATTATTCTAAACTAAAAGCAATAAAAACAAAAACATATCAATCCAAACACTCAATTCTCAAAGTCAAAATATTCATTTTATAAAACAAAACTCGAGACATCGTTTTTTTCTATTCTCAAAACAATACACATATACAAACAGCGACTAAATTTCACTTTTTTGGAAGTATTCATTGAAATGCATTTTCACAATCGATGTGTGTGTAAAAAATATCTCAAAAAAAAGACAAAATCATCGCGTTTTTAGATTTTTTTTCATTTTGGCTAAAATACATGTGTATAACCCATGAAAAATGAAAATTTGGTAAAAAAATCTAAATTTATTTTTTTGACACATTTCATTATAATGCATGTTTATAATTGAGGTGTGTAAAAATAATTAGGAAAAAAACCAAAATCAACACATTTTTTGATTTTATCATTTTTTACCAAAATGTATGTGTTATAATAACCCATGAAAATAGAGGTTTGATGAAAATTTTTATTTTTATATTTTTTTATAATATTCACTAGAATGCATATTCACATCCAGGGTGGGTGTAAAAAAATAGTGCATATAGAATTTGCTAGTTTTGGCTAAAATACGTGTGTTGTAGCCCATAAAAAATGAAAATTTGGTAAAAAAAATCTAAATTTTACTTTTTTTTACACTGTTCACAAGGATGCATGTTCACAATTAAGAAGAGTGAAAAAATAAACAGGGAAAAAATCAAAATCAACAAGTTTTTTACTTTGTTATTTTTTACCAAAATATATGAGTTATAACCCATGAAAAATTGAAGTTTGGCGAATCCATGTTCACTACAATGCATTTTCACAGTAGAGGTTTTTAACCCATTTCTCATTTCATTCCAAAACAACAAGTTTATTTATATTCAATTCTCAAAACAAAAAATTATCTGTGGCGGTCAAAGATTGATTACTGGCTAACCGCCATTGACCACCGTCGACGCCACCACCACCGATCAGCCAGATTTCGTCCATTTGGCTGGAGAATTCGGCCAACAAGTGGTGGTCACGAAGGTCATGGTGGTTAACTGGCAATAGTCAACCCAGACAATTTAATAAAAAAATATTCTTATTTTAAACTTTATTTAATAAAATAATTATTCTATACTAAAATCAATAAAAACAAAATTGATCAATCCAAAGACTCAATTCTCAAAGCCAGAATATTTATTTTATAAAATGTAATTCAAGACCTCATTTTTTGTAATTTTCAAAGCAAAACACATCGCAACAGAGTTTTAGTTTTTCTGTTAAATCGATGTATTTGCAAGACTGCCTCCTTTTTCTCCCCCTAAAATTTAGATGGTTTGCCCATCGTCAATTACATTGATCGTTTTCAGTTGAGATGAGTGTGAAAAATAGCACGAAAATAGTCATTTTCTACTAAATTATTGTGTGTTGTCATTTTCAGCTAAAAAATAATAGTTATAACACACTATTTTCTACATTTCTTTCTTTCTTTCTTTCTTTCTTTCTTTTGCCACGCCATTTACTAAATTGCATGTTTCCGGTTGAAATGGGTGTAAAAAGAAAGCTTCAAAAGAGCCCTCGTCCACTCATTTTTGTGCCTCTCCGTTTTGAGGAAAAAAATGTGATCTATAGCCAATAAAAATTTGTGGTTTTTTGGAAAGTCTATGTTTTGTTTTTTTTTTCACTACTAATTGCACGTTTCCACTTGAAATGTGCACAAAAATTGGCCAAAAAACTACTACAGTTGCCTGGTTTTTGCGTATTGCCGATTTTGGCCAAAAACCGAAAGCTATAATCCACAAAAAAATTTGTGATTTTTAAACAATCTACACTTCCCTTTCTTCCTCATTATTCACTAGATTGCTTGTTTTAAACTGTTATGAATACAAAAAAAAGGCACGAAAACAGCCTTAGCTAGTTTTTAGGTCTTATCGTTTTTGAAAAAAAAAAAGAAATAACCCATGAAAAAAGTAGAATTGAAAAAAGTCCACATTGTTTTACACCATTCACTAGATTGCACGTTTCTAATTGAGATGAGTGAAAAAAAAAAAGCAAAAAAAAGTTTATGTTGTTCTTTTTTAGCACCATTAAATAAATAGCATGTTTTCAATTAATATTGATGCAAAAAATGCATGAAAAGAGCTATTGTATGCTAATTTTTGCGTGGTGCCATTTTTTATCATAATGAACTATAATTCATAAAAAATGATGATTTTTCTAAAAAACAATCTATATTTTCTTTTTTTTTTTTCACAGCATTCATTAAGTTGCATGTTTTCTATTGCTACATAGACTAAGTTTCAAATGTAATGGCAATTGCCTTCTTTGTAACTTTATATAAAATTGGGAGTGCCGCCCCAAGTTTGGAATGCTTAGCCAACTAAAAAATTTTTTGCATGTTTTCAATTGAGATAAGTGTAAAAAGAGTAGGAAGAAAGCTCGGCATTGTTCACTCAGATTGAATGTTCTCAATAGGAAAAGGAATTTTGAAAAAAAATGGTACGAATTTCTGATATAAGGAGGGGGAAGACTAGAATTTTGGCAAAAAAAATGTTACAAATGTAGGATCTAAGGGTGTAGAACTAGCCAATTCGATTGTATGTTTACATAATACTGCAGTCATTGCACAAACATTGTGTGTTAGTGTTCAGATGATTGAATCCCGGCATAATCAAAAACATGATTTGTTGATGGAATGAACTCCGTCTTAAAGCCGGATAGGTTCGATAATGAAGTAGGAAATTATTGGATATTCTTTTTTCTGAACAGTTCCACTTTTACTACTTTCTTTTCTGAATCACAATCTAAGGCATATGTGATGATGAACTTGTTACAAAGCAGAGGGACCAGTCGAACATTTTTTTTTACCTTATTTTTCTGTCTCCAACATGCATTTTGTTCTGAACTCATGGCTATCTTAACTTCAATCATTCATTCCCACAAGGCACAACAATCAAAAGATAAGCCAACACAAATGGTTCTGTAGTTCACTAGTTTGATTGTTTTACACACAGTTAACAAACAGAAAAGATTATATATAAGACCAAACAAATCGTTGTTCTTTCAGGAAGAACACAGAGCCATAGTAGCAGTGCCCAACAGATGGGAAAACTGTTCTTGATGCATACAGAAAAACCATGCCATAGCTTCAGTTAAATAAAGTTGTTTTAAGAATTTTTATAGGATAAGCGTAAATATACAATAATCAGGCCTCAAAGACAACCAAAGAATCAGAATGAACTCTTAGAATATCTTGAATATAGAATTACCTATGACAGTGAAGCCAAACCAAAACTTTCAATTAGATTAGCCTCCTTAGGCTGGTAGATGATCTTCTCAAACATATCCTTAAAATGAGCATCACCCAACATCTTCTCAAGAATAATATCATCAAAAGATGAAGAAGGGTTCTTTTGTTTTTCATTCTCCTTTGTAGTAGAAGAAAAAACAAGATCCGATAACCTGTTCTTCTCAGATTGTCTACAATACTTGTCCCCTTCGGTTGTTCCTGCTGCCATCAAGTGGTAAATGTAGACAATCTTCTGCTGACCCAGCCTGTATGCACGACTTATGGCTTGCCTTTCCACTGATGGATTCCAAACAACGTCAAGGAGAACCACTCTTGAAGCCCCCACTAAATTTATTCCCTCAGAGCAACATTTTGTTGAGGCGAGCAAGACCACTCCTTCGTTTCTCGGGTCATTGAATTTTGTTATTATGTTCTTCCTATGCTTTTGATCTTGCTTTCCATGCATCTGGAGAACTTGCCTCCCTTCGTTCCAACCAAAATGGGCTTCAAGTTGTTCTGCTATGAGTTTAAGGGGATGAATATACTGGCTGAATACAAGAACTTTCTCATGCACACCCGAGCTGAGGCGAACAAGCTCTATTATGAATTTTGTTTTCACACCCTTTTCATGGTCCAGCCTCAACTTCTCCAATGAATGCTGTTCGATTCCTGACCTTTCATTATCATTCAGACAACAATAATTTAACAAGGATGGATGAATAGATGCCAGTGAAAGTTTGTGCTCATACTCAAAGGTGCTTTGAGGTTCTTGATCGATTAACTTTATGAGGCTCTTCTGCAGTGATGGTGGATTTAGAAGGAGGACACTGTCTCTCAAACCGGGAAGACTCCTTTGAAGAATACTGCCTTTATGAATATGGACAAATGGTGCTATCACAGCTTTTAGCTTCTCAATATCCTTGTCAACAGCTGCGGCTCTTGAACTGGTGAAAATTCCCATCTCTTTATGTTGTTTCTTAGAATACAACCTCCTTGCTGCAATCATGTTAGCAAAAGTTTTCTCGTTTGCAAGAATTTGTGCTGTTGCTGGCCTTACCAAACGTAAAGTGTTGAAAAGCTCTCCAAAATTGTTCTGAAATGGAGTTCCAGAAAGGATTATTTTCCTTTCCGTCTGGAGTTTCAATAGAGTATTCCAAATACTGCTTCTGTGATTGCGTGGGGTGTGTCCTTCATCCAAAACTACCAGTCTTGGCAATTCTAAAAGTATCTTCCTAAGGTTTTCAGATTGTTCATCCCCAGGCTCTTTCCTTGTCTTCTTATTCCCTTTCTTTATCCTATACTCTTCCCCAGCGAGCTTCTCAAACAAATTGTAGCTTATGCCAAGAATGCTTTTCTCCTTGCTCCAAGAGAACATCTTAACCAAACGAATTACTTTGTTTGGACATCTATTTGCCGAAACAATGTCAAGAAGCTTCTTGTGTTCCTTGCCTGAAAACTCCATGTTGTTAAGGTTATGGAATGGAAAATCAACTTCCCATTTTCTGAACTCTTCTTCCCATGTAAGGAGCATGCTTGCAGGAGCTATTATCACTGGCCTGGAACTGGGAAATAACTTCAAGTATGTTTGCATGAAAACTATGGTCAAAAGGGTTTTTCCTGTTCCGGGAGCATGAGAAATGATGCATCCACCGATCTGACTTGAGTGAGAATTCTTTAATTCAGCTAGATCAATACTTCCTTCCAGGTTCTTCCACAGAAACTCAAAGCCTTCTTGCTGGTGTTGATACATTTTTCTTCTGATACAAGGGATTGTGTCCCAAACTGTTCCATTTGTAGCATTGAAAGATTCTCCAAAGTCATCATTCTCAGGTGAGAAATCAAGACTATTGAACACTGAAAGTTGCTTTCTTTCACCGTATCTTTTGTTCCATGTTTCTTGCCGAATAATTGTTGCCTAATCGACAGAAAACAACAGTCAAGTTGGCGAACATGTACACTCATTGAAACTGTTACATGCAGATCAAATGTAGTGGAGATACAGTTCACAAATGAGCATAAAGGTGTTTTGCTACAATCATTGAACTAAAGGAGTCTTACAAATTCGGGATCTATGTCTTTAATTTCCCGCACTACTTGACCACAGTTGCGGCATATTTCTCCAATTTCATCATTGAGGTATAAATCATGGTTCCCTTCACAACAAGGGTGAAGGTTGTTTATGTTGGCATTTGAAGCATTTTCTGTTTTGCTGTCATCCTACAGAAAATATGAAAATTATCTTTCTTCCCATGTATAATAATAATGTTATCATGTAAAGTAATTTTAAGTTTTGACTGAGTGTGCAAAGAAACAAACCTCTAAGTTACTCGTGTCTCCATAATGCATCTCAAAGAACAAGCCATCCACCATTTTCTCATATTCTGATTTTTCCACTGGTTCAGGCTCCTCATCTTCAAATCTAAACTTTAATGGTAGAGTCTTCACAGGTGATTGCTTTACTTCTGGTTCACTGGCTTGTTCTTTGAGAATTTCACATTTTCCCATTATAGAATCAAAAAGAATATTGAAGAAGTCCTTTTGCTTTGGCACACTAAATTGCTCTTTCATGGCCTCCTTCTCAACTTTCTTTTTCTTGAATTTTTCCTTGTTTTTGTTGGTCTCATCATATATATGCTTCAAACAAGTTTGATCATATACTCCACTGTTACTCTCATGTGTATTTGTTGAGGATGAACATGCAGATTTGTTCCCCTGAAATGCATCCATTTCCTCAAGTGTGTGCACACTTTCTAAATTTTCATCCTCCATGCCTACAAAAAACAATCAAATTAGTACAACTCAAGACACTGAGTGGAATCCAGCATACCATCATGCCAAATTATCAAAATGAATAAATTCTAATTAACTGTTTTCCAAGACTTAGAGGCCTATAAGATGTGGTTTTAGTTTTGGTTTCAAAAGGAAAAAATAAGTGGTTTAACAATGTTATCGACTCATAAGTCTGCTATGAGAAGAAATCAAGACTCATGTTAACTTTAATTTCAGGATGAGAATTTGATAGTCAAAATATTGAACATGAAGCACCAAAAGAGATAAATTAATAAAAAAAAAGCATAAAAAGTAACCATAACCTACTTCCTTTGTTTCTAAAGTTTGTTCTCATCAGAGAGAAATCCATTGCAAGTTGAAAGAAGATTTCCAAATCCTTACCAACATAATAGTTATGGCAAGAAAAAGTCATTACCATGGTGAACAGCTCTTTTGTCATTGTTGCTTCTTGACTTTGGTTTATAATCCCTCCTCAAACCAGATGCACTTTCGTCATTGTTGCCTCTTGACTTTGGTTTGTAATCCATCCTCAAACCAGATGCATTTTTGTCATTGTTGCTTCTTGAATATGCTTTATAATCCATCCTCAAACCAGATGCATTTGTTTCACTGAGCAGTTCAATTTCACTGTCACGGTCACTCTGCTCAGAATCATTGCCACTACCATCACTATCATATTCCTCCCTTTCTTCTTTTACAACAAATTTATGTTCTTTTTTCCTTGATTTTGCTTCAGAATTTATCCTCAAACCACAAGCTTTTGTTTGGACAAGAATCTCAATTCCAGCTGCAACTGGGATCCAATCGCCGCAAGTGCTAGTACTATCACCAAGTACCTCAACTTCATGCTCATCATCATCACTGTGAATATATCGATGTGTTTCACTACGTATTCCAATGTCATCTTCATCATGCTCATTATCACTCAGTGCTGCAAAGACAAAAGTTTACAACTGGTAAGAATGTATTTTCATGACAAAACCAGACTACTTTTTGCAAGTGCAACAGCAAGATATATTGTCAGACTGCATCTCTAAATCTGAATACAGAATTGGAAAAGGGAATTAGTGCATTGAAGCACTCTCTATCTATCTACAGCATAACAGCAAGATATGCAGACTTTAGCATTCATGGACATTAAATACAATCATAGTTTGAAAGTCATATCTTTGTCCAGATTTCTAACTCCTAAGCTGATGGATGATAGGAATTTTCTAAGATGTTCAAACATTAAATAGCAGAGATTGCAAACTACAGCCATATATTCTGGACCGTGGCTCTTGGCAATGTATTTGCCGAGATTTTTTATTACACAAACATGAATATAAAGAGAGTAACAGCTTCTCCAAAATCATTAGAAGGGTATAATTAAGGGTACTGTTAGATTTATGCGACTCATTTTATTCTGATCACAACCAACTTCATCATTGATTTTGAGATAAAATCGAGACAATGTACGAAAAGCAAAGAAAAGAATGTGTAGGATACATCACAATTCATTGTTGTACTCAATCAATCAATTTCATAATGAGTATTGTCCTACCCACCCAAGCTCATCGAAATAGTAGTATCTTTCCAAAGGGAGTAGCCTTAGGAATATGTTTTCCATCTCTATCCCAAATCAGCAAATGAAAATTTCACGTATTATCACTTTGTTTACGGACTGCAAGGAAATTATGCAGTTTCAACATGCACAATACAGCAACTATCATCAACCATGTATACATTGAAATGCTTCAGCAATTTGAACAAAATCAAGTAAACAAATAAAAAAATCAACTTTGGTTCCTTTGTTCATATACATCCATCGATGATCGATCTGATCTCATCCAAAACCTTCGGCTTTATCTTATCATTCACCAAGAAGACGAACGATTCTCACTGTTTTTTTCCTTTGAAGAGCAACACTGAATGCAGGAGAAGACATGAAAAACAACAAAAGTCATAAAGAAAAGTGCAACAAAAGATTACCAAAATGCATCTTCTTGTTTGGTTTTCTTTTGTTTTTGCCAACATGATTCTTCACACCATGGTTTGTCCTCTCATCGGATCTCCTTCTCTTCATGTTCTTTTGCTTGGATTCTCTTTCTGAATCAGATGCCGTTTCATATTCAGTTTCAGATTCCGTTCCACATTCAGCTTCAGGTTCATCCATCTTCACATACTTTGAAGTTGAATCAGATGCCATTACATATTCACTTTCATATCCCATTTCAGGTTCAGTTTCAGTTTCAGGTTCATCCATCTCCACATCCTTGTAAGTTGAATCAGATGCCATTTCAAATTCAGTTTCAGATCCCGTTTCATCATATTCATTTTCAGATTCATCCATCTCTACATACTTGGAAGTTGAAGAGTTTTCTCTCTTCATCACCTTTTCTTGATCAAACTTCCTAGTTTTCAATCTTTGAGCTATGCTAGAAGTGAAGCCCATGATCTAAAACGAAAAGGGTATCAAAAGTCTACAATAATGATGAAAAATCAGAATCAAAAAGAGTTGAAGCATCAAGAAAATATGCAGGAAAAAAAACAAAAATGAAATGACTAATGAAGTAAACAAATCAACAAAAACTTCAACACATATGAAAGAAACAATAAAAATGGCAGTGATAGTAATGATGAATCTTGCACAGGAAATCTGAATTTTTTTGGATTATGTGTACGCGAGAAATAATACAAAGAGAGCATGAGTTGCAAGAAAAGGTTGGAATACAGAAAGAAAGTTAACCATTTTTGTGTAATGGCGCCAACAGACGTAGCATTCAAAAGCTTTTCTGCAGAATGAATACAAAAATTGCTTATTATAGAATACTTTGACTTATTAATAGAATGGCTTTTGCAAAAATATGGTCAATAGTTTGCTTATTTAGCTACGTAAAATCTTTTTGCAGATCATAATCAGATAAAGGATTGACTACTTTTGCTTCATGCCTAACATTGAATTTTCTTCGTTTTTTTATTTCTAATTCTCTTTTTGGTCTATTACAGAAAAAAAATTAGTAGTAATAATTACTTGAGTTTTTTTTTAATTTAGAGACATTAAATTAGTAATTACAAATTAAATGTACTTATTTTCAAAGTTCAAAAACTCTTTTGAAATTGGTTCATTTATAAAAGAAATGCACAATTAATCGCCTTCTAATTTCGTGCCACTTTTATGAGAGGATGAAATCGACTGGTCATTACATATATAAACCCGCTTAAAAGAACTTTATCTGTTTCAAGTTTTATTTATTTAACTTAATTTTTAACATGTTTGGGACATAAGTACTTAGCCTAAACTTAGACAACTAATTTGCTAGGTAATATGGAGAATTAATTGATGACTAACATTTTACTTAAACATAAGTGTTAGAAAGGTTTAAAAATATAATAATGACATAGTACTATTACTTTGGAAACACTATAGATAAATATTATAGATGTTTACATTTTTTGTGAGTTATAATCTTGGATTATAAGTGAAAATTTGTGATTTATAGAAAATAGCCCTTCCATGCTATTTACATTTTTTTTAAACTCTAACATGATGGAAAAAAATTAACTTTATAGATTGTGGAATTTTTTTTAAAGTACAAATTTTCATTTTTTAATGGGATATAATTTCGGGTTTTTGACCTAAAATTGCGATTTTAAAAATTAAACTTTTGCAGGACTAATTTTTTCCTCATAAACTAATGAGAATTGAAAAGTAGAAATTCAAAGAATATTTGTATTTCTTGTGGGTTATAATTATGAATTTCCAAAATTTAAAAAAAAAAAATTGCAATCTAAAAGACAGCCCAAAAGTGCTATCAATGGAGTGTTTTTTGCTTCCGCAAACACAAGTTCGAAACGAAACGTTGCATGCAAACCCAACTTTATTTCACTCATTGTAGCTACGACAAAATGGATATATCAATATTTAATTTTATCATGGTTAACAGTCAATGCGTTTAAGAAAATGGCTAATTATCCTTAATACAATTTAGGTTTTGTCACTCAAGAAACTTACATTCGAAATTATAAGAGAGGTAAGATGAGTAAATAGTTCCTTAATTATTTGACTTTTGAAACCATAATAAAAATTTAAGAACCAACAAAATAGTAACTATGATATAACAAAATATAATTAATGCTTGGTATATAATCTTACCATTCACAAGTTACAAAGTTTTAAATTTAACCAATGTATATTATTTGGCCCCCCCAAAAACAAATGTTCTAAATCTGAATCACGAAGCACTAAATTAGCCAAGAGAAAAAACACAAAGAAGTAAAATTGTGTAGTATCCTACACAATTTTCTCGATTAATATATCGATCCCAGAAACAGCAATTGAGAATTTAATTGTGATTGAGTGATGTATGTTTCAGTTTATGATTTGGGTTTAGAAAGCAAATGAAAATGTTTCATTTTCAACAAAATCTAGAAAACTTGGACAAAAGAAAATTTCATAAAATTAATAATATCCTATATATGCTCATACAATTACAAACAATTAAATTGACAAGTGAGATATATATTAGCATGATAATTATATGTCTAAATTAATTAAATTTTCTCTCATAAGATAGAGGAAGAGTTGGGAAGGCCATTCAATGAAATTGAAAATGATATTGGATGACTATTTAAAGTTTTAGAAAATGCATGATTTCCATTTAAAATGAAATTAAGAATAAGAAAAGGGCATAATTAATGTCATTTATCTAATTCCTCATTGTTAATCATATACTAATTTGATGAAACAATATTTTTCCCCTCTTTCTAGAAAAAGAGAGAAGGAAGTGATCATAATAGATAAACAACTTTGGAATGATAGGATAATGAATATATGTATACATCCAAAATTAAACTTCATTTCTATCAATATTGGAGTTCAAGTCAATCTAATATTTAACCAAAAAAATTGAAGCTTAATTAATTAGTTAAATTTCTTTTTCTTATCCCATCAAATTAAATTTAGTAAGTGTTTCAAAGAATCATTGAAATCACCTTTAGATATTAAAAACCTTCCATATATACTTCACTTATTCTTCCATTTTCATTGAAACTATAAATTAATATTACAATGGAATGAAATATATATATATATATATTAACTAAACCTAATGAATAATTGAATTTGTTGTGGTGACTTGTAAGCAACCTATTGCCATCCCATCACATAAATGGGAGTCCTAATTAATTAACCAAAAATGGAGAGAGAGTTTGGTGCTTGGTAGTGAGGAGACACAATTGGTGTGACAAAACAAAAGTCCACAAGCCATTTTCTCATGATCATCATCATAAAACTTTATTGGTTGGTGACACACAATTGTTGTGACACTACAAGTGATTGATTATAAAGCTAAAAGAGAAATAGAGAAAATAATAATAATCAAGATTAATTAGCCATGAAAATGATAAGACGAGAAAACTCTTCAACTTTAGAGTGTGTGGATTTGAATGAATTTCAAATTGGATAGGAAATATATAGGAAAGAAAAAGGACATGATCAAGAGAAGGAAATTGATCCCATGAGAGGACAAGTCATGTTGTTGTGAAAAAAACATGCATGTTAGAATAAACCAAACAAGAAGATCCATGCATTTTGGTAAATATTTTGTTGCACTTTTGTTTATGGCATTTGTTTTTGCATGTCTTCGATCTGCTGCATTCATGTTCTAAGTGAGATTAATTTGCTCTTCAAAAAAAAAATGTGAGAATAGTTTGTGTTACTAAGATAAAAAATTTAAGGTTTTGGATAATTAGATAGATGTTTTTGAGAAGGAGGCCATGAATTAAAGAGCAATTTAATGTGCCAAAGAAAAAGCACACTTCAATAGGAAAAAAAATCAAGATTGGCCATGATAAGAAGAGAAAAACTCTTCATCTTCCAAGTGTGTAGAGTTGGATGAATCTCAAACTGAATGCGAAACAAGAAGGCTGCAGTGAAGCAGTACAGCAAGAGCAGGAGATCCGTTTAGAGGACAAGCCATGGTGTGAAAAATGATGTTGGCAAAAAGTAAAACACAAAAGAAAACCAAAACAAGAAGATGAATCTTTGTAATCTTTTGCTGCACTTTTCTTGATGGGATTTCTCGTTTTTCATGTCTTGTGCATTTATTGTTGTAAGTGAGATTAATTTGTTCTTGAAAGGAAAAAAAGTCAGAATGTTGTTTTTTTTGGTGAATGATAAGATAGCCATTGGGGCTAGCCCAGTGGTTAGGGAGTTAGCTTCCTGACCTATAGGTCTAGAGTTCGATTCCTGTAGGATGCATCTCTGGGTGTGTGTTTAAAAAAAAAATAAAAGTGAAAGTTTTGAATGATCATACGAATGTATAGAACAAATTATTTATTTGGTTACTTGATTTTGCTGAATTATAATGAAATTTGTTAAATTGTTCATGCTCAACAGCTGGAGAACTCCATAATCAAACTTGTTTGAGGCATATATATAATGAATAACAAAAACATGGAAAAAACCAAGGAAAATAAAGTTGAGAAGGAAGCCATGAAAGAGCTATTTCACCCCCTTTTTTTAATAATATTCACTTAAATGCATGATCACAATTGAGGTGTGTGTAAAAATTATTATCAAAAAAGTAAAAATCAACCCTGTTTTTGGATTTTGCTGTTTTTGGTTAAAATACATGTGTTATAACCTATGAAAAATAAAAATTTGGTGAAAAATCTAAATTTCACTTTTTTTAACACCGTTTGTTAGAATGCATGTTTACAATTAAGGCGTGTGTAAAAAACAGTAGGGAAAAAAATCAAAATTAATGCATTTTTTTACTTTGCTATTTTTTACTAAAATATGTGTTGTAAACCATGAAAAATGGAGGTTTTGTGAAAATTTTAAATTTCACTTTTTTCTTGCAACATTCATTACAATGCATATTCACAATTGAGGTGTGTGTAAAAAAACATCACCAAAAAAGTCAAAATCAACGCATTTTTGAATTTTACCATTTTTTTGGCTAAAATACGTGTGTTATAACCCATGAAAAATGAAAATTTAATGAAAAATCTAAATTTTACTTTTTTGTACACCGTTTATTAGAATGCATGTTCACAATTGAGATGTGTGTAAAAAATAGTAGCGAAAAAACATAAATCAACACATTTTTTTACTTTGTCATTTTCGACCAAAATACATATGTTATAACCCATGAAAAATGGAGATGTGATGAAAATTTTAATTTTTACTTTTTTTTAAAATATTCACTAAAATGCATGTTCACAATTGGGGTGGGTGCAAAAAATATTCGAAAGAAGTTAATATTAATTCATTTTTTAATTTTACCATTTTTTGCTAAAATATGTATGTTATAACCCATAAAAAGTGAAAATTTAGTGAAAAATCAAAATTTTAGTTTTTTGTACACCATTCATTAGAATGCATGTTCACAATTGAGATGTGTGTAAAAAATAGTAGCGAAAAAGCAGAAATCAACACTTTTTTTACTTTGCCATTTTTCGACCAAAATACGTGTGTTATAACCCATGAAAAATAGAGATGTGATGAAAATTTTAATTTCCACTTTTTTTACAATATTCACTAGAATGCATGTTCACAATCGGGGTGGGTGCAAAAAACAGTAGAAAAAAAGTCAATATTAACTCGTTTTTGGATTTTGCCATTATTTGTTAAAATACGTGCCGTGAAAAATGGAAAATTGGTAAAAAAATCTAAATTTTACTTTTTTTGATACCGTACATAAGGTTCATATTCACAATTGATATGGGTGATTTTTTGCCAAAATATATGTGTTATAACCCGTGAAAATTTGAGGTTTGGTGAAAATTTTTAAATTTCAATTTTTTTGGAAATATTCACTGTAATTCATGTTCGCAATCGAGGTGGGTGTAAAAAACGGTTGAAAAAAAGTTAATATCAACACATTTTTTAATTTTTTCATTTTTTGCTAAAATACGTGCTATGAAAAATGGAAATTTGGTAAAAATAAATAAATTTCACTTTTCTTTATACCGTTCACAAGATTGCATATTTACAATTGATATGGGTGAAAAAACAGTAGGAAAAATATCAAAATCAACACGTTTTTTGAATTTACCATTTTTTTACCAAAATACATGATTTTATTATATTCTAACTTAGATTTGAGTAAACCTAAAAACGTTGTTTTATTCTTGGTTTTTAATAAAATCATAATGTGTTTGATAGAATAGGATAGAGAAATATTGGGCAGAATATGTTATTTGCTTCTAAGCATGAGAAGTTTTATTAAATTTGGTTCATGAGGAAATCATAAATAACGTGGCAAAGTTTGCTTATCTTTATCTTCTACGCTTTAACTGTCCTTTTGTATGCATTTAAAACTTGGATGGAGACTGGACTCAAACAAAGGACAACTTCTTCTGGCTAGAAAGGGAGAAGTAAATGATCATCATAGACAAACAACTTTGGAAGGATCGTATAATATAAATAAGATAGAGAAATAACAGGGTACTGAAATTCTGGAGTGAAATCGTGGACTGAATGACGTGGCAGTGATAAAAAGACAAACTCATTTGGTTAGGGTATTAGTTTGTCTTTTTATCACTGCCACGTCATTCACTCCAGGATTTCACTCCCCCTATCATTGCTCAATAAATAATATATACATCCATGTCATCACCCAAAATTAAAAACTTCTTGGTAATGAATCATTTTCATTTTTTATTTTTTTTTGCCATGCATATGATTCTGTATTCTTAATCATCATAAATATCACAAGAACAAAAGGGTCAATTGACTGCTATTGCTATACATAATATAAAATGAACATATATATATACCTCTTGGGGTTAATAATGTTTAATGGTGATCTACAACTTCTCTTGTGCTTGATGTAAACTTGGCATGAGGGGGGCATTGATTCAACAAATCCACTATTTGCCCCCACAAATATAAATTGACTAATATGCATGCCCCAAGTCCATCTTCAACCTCCCCTGAAAGAATTTAAAACACATGAATGGGAGATTATCATCAGAAAATGACTTTGTGACTCATTCCTCCTCCCACGGACAAAAAAACAAATTATCACAGCATTAGCGAAGGTCGGCATATTTGTTCCCCAATCATTTTCTGTTTTTTTTAATAATCAATCTTAATTGTGCTGATCCCTTCAAATTCTCAAATTTCTTGGCTGATGAGGATTGACCCAATTTAGTTTCTTGTTTTTCAAAATTCTAGAAAACAAAACTACATAGATATTATGCAAATGGAATGGACCACAGATCAAACGGTTTAATTAATAAATTAGGCAATAAAAACTCATTTTCAACTTGACTTTTCAGTATTTCTGCTCTAATTTTGGTGTCATTATATTAATTGCTTAAAAAATACCTAAATTATGGCATTTCTTGATTAGGCAATACTCATGCTACAAGCAAGCACGTCAGCTATAAAGATAATACTATGTGAAGTTGTGAAGTTGACCGGATTCCGGGGATGAATGTTTAGGTAAGATTATAATATTTAAGTTTGGACCCTTTTTGTCTAGAAAATCATCACCGATCTTAGCTAAATTAAAATGACATAAGTATATGTATATCCAAGGGAAAAAAACGTAAATCATACAAGGGACAACATGACACACTAATTAAACTTTGGTAGTTGTGACATTTAAGGTTGCATACCAAACCTTTGAAATTTTGCTTTATAAAATCTTTCTTATCAAATTTCTTTACAAGAAAAAGAAGTTTTTGTATGCTCCCTCATATTTAGGAGTAAAATCTAGCATAAAACTTGGATATGATTTGTTTGTCATTTTTTTTTTTCCTCTTAACTTCATCTGCCCCCCCAAATAAAATATATATATTTTTAGAATTTTAAAAGGTAAAACTATTTTGAAAAAGTATCAATAGAGAGTGGCTTTCATTATCAATACAACAACAACAAAGTGTTTATCCCATTAAGTGGGATTGACTATATGAATCCTCTATTTAAACTCATTCTAAGAGTTTTCTGAATTTTACATGATTTTTAATGTTATCATGATAAAATTATATGCTTTCAACTTATCATAACTTTCTTATTTTTTCGACTCGACTACTTATAGACAAAACAAGTTGCTCATAACTAATTGAATTTTTTTTTTGTTCTTACAATAAATTTAAAAAAAAAAACGAAAGTAAAAAAGGGATCAAAGAACCTAATTAATTTAACTTATAGCTAGTGTTCCAAAGAATTATTGAAATCATCTATCTATATATATATATATATATATATATTAAGAACGCAAGAATTGACCAAGTATGTTTTAAACCTTCAAACCTTCACTTATTCTTTCCATTTTCATTGAGACATTGAAAACAACAATATTAGAATGAAATGAAATTATATGTACTATTAAACTCAAATACTAAATTATTGAATTTTTTGTGGAGGTGACTTGTAAGCAACCAATACTGTCATCCCTTAGCCATTACTCGGAGTTCTTGACCAGAAAATGAAGAGGGTTGGTGTTTGGTAGGTTGTACTAGTACAGCAAATAAAGAATATCCATACATACCATTGATATTATCTTTAATGGCTGAAAAAGAGCAAAAGAAATTGTATTCTTTTTAGCCAAAGTAGATTTAAGTAATAAATAAAGAAGCTCATTCTAGAAGAGTAAAATCCCTTTGAACAGCTAAAGCCTAAACGTAATGGTAATACAATTGTGCCCAAAAAACAATCCAAGATCAGTCCACGTACTAGGTAAGACCCCGCAAAACTTGGGACCTTTCGAGTTTTTTCACGTAAAGACGAAAACCCTCTTAAGAAATTCGTCCAATTCTGACGTTTGTCGTCTCTCACAACTCACAAGTCACAAGAAAGGCAAGCCCAGCAATTGTCTTTCCAAAAAAGAGAAACGAATACAGAGGTCAGAGCGAGTTGTTGATTAACTTGTTATGTATATTGCATTTCAAGAAGATTCAATAAAGAAGTAGCGGTTGTAGCAAGTAAAGAAAGTAATTGAATGCAGAGTTTATGCAAAACCGCGTTGAAATTTGAAAGTTGAAAAACTGTTGGTTTTGGACTCCAAGCTTGCAGTTGACCCCAAAAAAATTTCAGAACCAAGAGAAAAGAAGGCATTTTGTACTCCTGTTTATGTCAAAGTCTTGAGCAGCAACATTGAATTTATTGCAACTTTATCTGAACTTGCTTTCATTCATTTGCATCCCATTTATGATTCACGACCATACTGTGTACAGGTATACGTGGATGGATGCTCAATTGTGCATCCCTCTCTTTTCAACTGTTGTTATATTTAGGTGGTCCTCGTTTGTCTTTCAGTTTGCATTTTTAATCATTTTCTTCATGTGGCATAGCTCTGATTTGCAGCTTCAATTGTATTTTTGTAAGTAATGTCTTTAAATTATTCGTTGAATTTGATTTTTGTTGAACATTGTATTTTTCTAGTCCAATCCTTGTTCTTTGTTTCCATGACTTTAGATTCTCTGTTTCTGGGGTTTCTTTGAATTTTATAATTTCATTGAAAATTTTTGTGGGATTATTCTGTTTTTATCTCTTTTTGGGATATGATAGATGATGTTAAAGAGTTATGGCATCCATTTTGTCTTCTTCAGTTTGTCTTTTTTTCCATTCTCAGCTTGAGCGAATGGAAGTTCAGGAGTTAAAAATTGAATCTTGAAAGCTATATTTTTGTCCCAGAAGGAAAAACAAATATGAAGTGTTTCTATTACTTCAAGAATAGAACGAAGAGTGGGAAACAACGATCGGCACCAATACTTTTTGCATATCAAAGTAAATCTGATATTTCAGCTACTGAGACAGTGGATAAATCTTCATGCTCAGCCATCTCTGAGAGGGGTCCCAAGTCTTCAGGTTCAGCCACTTCAGCCCGCAGTTTTACTGAATTGTATGAAGAGAAAGGCAAAAATTTGAGAGTGTTTTCGTTCTATGAGCTAGCACAAGCGACTAATAACTTTAACAGGATGCTTAAGATTGGGGAAGGCGGTTTTGGAAGCGTTTATAAGGGTACAATCAAGCCTGTTGGTGGAAAGGGTGATCCTACGGTGGTTGCAATTAAAAAACTCAACAAAGATGGCTTTCAGGTATAATGGTATTGTGGATTGCTTTATAATGAAAAATGCATGTTAATGTAGTTAAAAAGAAAGAAAGAAACCTTAAATTCTTGTCTTTTTCTTATTCTGGCCGAGCATTCTGGAACGGTTAATGCAGTAAAGAAAATGCATAACTTAATCTGTGGCATTTGTTTGTCACAGAATGTGAAATGCATAATGTTTTGCTTGTTATGGCTGATCGTGTTAATGAATCGTAGGTTGGAATAGTCTATGGCATTTTTTTCTCACAGAATGTGAGAAGGACAATGTTCTGTCACAGAATGTGACACCAATGTGGTTAATATCCTTATTGTTGTAGAGAGCTACAAATCATATTGTCGGCTGATTTAACTGCATCTACTTAAATATAAATGAAAACGTGTGTAATAATAGAATACGAAATATGATCCATGTAGCCGAGGCTTAATTGTTGTTGTAATCGACCCTGGACTATTTGCATCCTCAGGGCATTTTGAAGTATGCGTATCCTGACTAGGTTTGTCTCTCCCAGTAACTCAGTGCTTTGCAGTGGAAATTATGTACAGTTCACAACATTTGATATAACTTAAGAGATCTACAGAATATGCATATCAGGCAATTCTAGATGCATATTTGTGCTTACATGTTTACTGGTCTTTTATTGAAATGCAGGGTCATAAGGAGTGGGTGGCCGAAGTGCAATTTATGGGAGTTGTTGAGCATCCAAATCTTGTCAAACTTATTGGGTATTGTGCTGTAGATGGAGACAGAGGTATCCAACGGCTACTTGTTTATGAATTCATGCAAAATAAAAGCCTGGAACATCATCTTTTCAATAAGGCCTATACTGCTCTCTCTTGGGAAATAAGGCTGCAGATAGCACTGGGTGCAGCTGAGGGTTTGGCTTACTTGCACGAAGAATTGGAAGTCCAGGTTCTGTCTTTAACATGAAATTGTTGTTCTGAAATAGTTCTGGCATGAATGTAATCTAATTCTTGATGCACATTAGGACTTATTAGGCTGTCATGCTAAGAAACTGACTATAGGTTTGCAGCAATGACAACTTTTCATATTCAAATGTTATTAGGCATGCAATAATCCTGCCAATTCGCTGGACCCGAAGATTTGGTGAATTGTACTTAATTAGGAAGTTGCAAAGGATGGCTGCACCAAAAACTTATAAGCCGAAGGCTACCTCCATCTTATGTTAGAGTAACTGATAGTTGAATTAGATGACAACTACTCCTTCAATGCACACTTGTAATAAGGACTGCTCCAGTTCCCCGATGATCTGAAAGTTAATTTAGCATTACTGAATGATGATGGTTAGTGTATTTACATGATAAGATTGAGCATTAACTGTTGCCCGCATCAATGGTTCAGGTGATATTTCGAGATTTCAAGACATCGAATGTGCTATTGGATGAGGATTTCAAGCCAAAGCTTTCGGACTTTGGGCTTGCCAGGGAAGGACCGACTGGTGGACACACGCATGTTTCTACAGCGGTAGGTTCATTTATTTAGTACAGCATTCGTAGATGCATAAATGAAATCTTTTATTTCATAAACATAAAGATAAAAATTTTCTTTGCTGGTGACTGATCATATCAACCTGCTATCCATGACTAGGTTGTAGGCACGTACGGATATGCAGCACCAGATTACATTGAAACAGGACACCTCACAGCTAAGAGTGATGTTTGGAGCTTCGGTGTTGTTTTGTATGAGATCATAACTGGTCGGCGGTCACTGGAAAGAAATAAACCCCAAAGCAGAGCAGAAACTGCTGGATTGGGTGAAATTTTACCCAGCTAGCAGTAGGAGATTTGGGGTGATTATTGACCCAAGACTTGAAAATCAGTATTCCATCAGTGCAGCTAAACTTGTTGCCAGGTTAGCTGATAGTTGTTTGGTAAAAAGTGCCAAAGATAGACCAAAGATGAGTGAGGTGGTAACAACATTGAAGCAGATAATCAGTGTTTCAAGTGAAGAAACTTCCCCTTCCCCCGACAGAGGTTGTGAGTATGTTGAAGTTGAACCGGTTGAGGAGCAGCCACAAAAGCAGAGGGGAACATCTGAATCGACAAAAAGGCGGATGGCACATTTAGCTAAACTAAGTGAACATGTAGATGGAGTCAGTAGAAGGGGGTTCTTGATAATGCAGAGACAAAGATGATTCAGTATCATTAATCAATCCATGATGGTTTTGTATTTAGTGCCATAGTATAGCAGGCTTAGTGAATATATGTGGAATAGACTTTCAGTCATTAAAGAGATGTGAATTGCACTGTTGTATTGATATGTAAATGAAATGAAATATGTTCTATTTGAAGCATTTGTCTCGAATGTTCTCCAAGTATAGATACACTACATTTGATAGACCAAACCACAACAATAACTAAATTTTAATCCCACAATGTATATGGAATTGGCTATATGAATCATATTTTCACATGATGTTCTATCTATAATTTGATAGACCAAAGTATGTCAAAAATATCATTCCCCATCCTTGTTTGTGATTTTTTACTTCAACAACTACAATAAATCTCCCAAAACCCTGGCCAAGCAAAGCCAGTGTTACAAGAGGAATTTGTCAAGTAGATCAATAGCAGTCTAAGTCTGTCTGAATTCTACCAGTGAAATATGGAGCTGAGGTGGAGCTCTGAACTCCAATTCTACCATTCTCTTCACTAGCAATAACTCTGAAAAAATAGATATTGCTCAAATGAAAACAAATATTAAACTTTCGAGAAAGTAATAACCTTCGAAAGCACAGAAACCCTAGAACTTCAAATAGTGTAATTGGTGTCTAGTGTACAATTCTGAAAGAAGCTACTACTAATCAGGTAAGGAAAATGATCATAGTGATGATACTGCCTTTCCTGAATTGGGAATTAACAGAAACTTACTTTTAGTTATATATAGCTTTCACATGGTGAAGATGCACTTCCAACGAAAAACATCCACGCGCGGCCGCCAAATAGATCGAATTCCAAACTTTGCCCTTCTCGGTACTTTTCACCTTCAAATATACAGGTATTGTCATTATAAATTCATGACCTCACACTTCTCCCTTAAAAACAGCAAACAAAGAAACAACACATGGAACTTATTCTATTCAACTTCATAGTGCCTTCATTCCATATTATTTTGCATGCTATGAAGACATTTTTCCTCTCTTTGGCTCTTTCTAGTTTCTAAAGAATATCTTATTTAAACCTCAGTGGACAAAATGAGCTCACGTGTCCTTTTTTTTTTTTGTGTGTGTGTGTTTCCTCAGCCTCTACTTCCACAAAACGGTTATATAATGTCATAGAGCTCCATTTGTTTCTTTGTAATTTGTTTCTGCTTACTTCTGTTATTTATCTTCAAAACTGATTTTTATTAGTATAGCCAGAGTACTAAATAACACCTAAATTCCTTAAACTTCTGTGGCTAATTGTGAAATCACCAAGTACATGGAAGAGTGAAAAGGTTCCCATTCCTTAGCTGGAAAGATAAGAGGTCTGAAAAGAGGCTTTAGAGGGACATAATTGACTGTGCAGTAAAGAAGGAAACTGGCACTGAACTCATCTTGCATTCCTTCAGCATTATCTTGGGACAGCTCTAATAAACTCAGCTTCTCAACCTAGTTCAATAAACACTGTCAATCATACTTGTCGACACTAAGTCCACATACGTTAACACCTAAATGCTTAAAGAATTATGAATGAAAAGGACATGAATCCGCAAATCTTTACATCAACTTGCAACTTTTGGGTAAGTAGCCCACAAAGCAATTTTTTTTGGTTAAGCATTCTTTAAAGCAAAATTTTGATGAATCAAAACTTAAATTTCTTAGAATTCTCACTAGCTACTATTTCATGCAAATTCATCAATACTAGATATAACGGACAAGCACAGGTAAAGCATAGACCTCAGGCAATACATTAAGATCAAAGGGACTGTTATAAAACCCATACAATTAATATCAACAAATTCAAGTACCCTGGAAAAGAAAGTCAGAGTATCTCAGCAGCGAAATTCAGAGAATACCTAGCAATGTTTAAGATTCCCAACACCTGTTAAGGAAGTTCTTTCATATTGCACACTTCAATCCAGCACCAGTATTAACTTCTTCATCATTTGGGAAATCTGCTGGTCCTCAAAGATTATATTTTCACCTAAACAGGTGAACAGTCATTGATCTGACTAGAATCATGCCCAGAATTCATAGTTGCTCATCAAGAAGTTTGTTTCTAACTTCTTGTTTTTTCACTTCCACTGAAAAAGAGAGAATCTAATTGTGGACATTCTACTAAGCTACTTTACGATTGCCATGGAGCACCTGCCGGGTCCATAATCAACTAGTTCAAAAGACTGATCACTTTTACCGCTACAAAGCTTATTTCTACATATATAGTCATAGGTCATGTACATGAGGAAATCCAGAAAGAGGATCTTTCCAGTTGTTTCTTTTTTGGGTTCAGCATCTCCATGTATGTCCTCATATGCTCTCTCCAATATTTTATATGTTATTTCATCAAATTCATACTTAATCTGACTCAATTTCTGCCCCCACATCCAGGTCCTTTGAGGCAATCCTTGCTTGCGTAGATTAGACAACAATAAATTAGTCGTAACAATATTCGGAACAAAACCCATCTTAAGCAATTTTCCAGTTAAAATCATTGCACGATCCAATATATCATTGCAGATACCACTCATCAGAGTGTTGTATGTCACTGTATTTGGAACTATTCCAGCTGAAATAAGCTCATCAAATATTGTAACGGCTCGATTAATTCTCTTGCTGCTACAAAAACCATGCATCCATATGTTATAGGTTGTTATATCAGGTTCCCAACCACTGGCATGCATTTTATTTACAAGATTATCTGCATTAACCATGTCAAATACCTTACAATATCCATTAATGAGAGTATTGTAGGTAACAATGTCTGGTATTATCCCATTTCTTGGCATTGCCATGTAGGTATCAATTGCTGATTTCAGTTTTCCCTGTTTACAAAACCCATTAATAATGATATTAATAGTGAAGACATCTGGCAGAAGACCTCTTTGCCTCATCTCCTTTTCCAATTTCAGTGCTTCATCCACTTTCCCGCAGTTGCAAAACCCCGCCATCAAAGAATTATAAACATAATTGTTAGGCACAAATCCTTTTTGTTTCATTTCCAAAAACAAGTCATATGCCTCTTCAATAAAATTTGCTCTAGAAAGTCCATTAATGAAGGCAGAAAAAGCAACAGCATCGGGACTTATTCCTCTCCTTTCCATCTCTTCCCAAATGCTTTGAGCTCCCATAATGTCTCCTTTTCTAAAATATCCGTCCAGAAGCACAGTGAAAGCCACTTTATTGACTCGAAACTCTCTCTCCATCATCTTATCCATAAGGTCTTTGGCATCTTGAACCCTCCCCGTTATTGACAGACCTACCAGCAGAGAAGTAGAAGTGGAAGCAGAAGGAACAAGGCCAAATTTAATCATCATGTTATAAACTTCAAAAGCTTTCTCATGCAATCCTTCTCTACTGTAAGCTGCAATGATGGAGTTGAAAGCAACAATGCTAAGAGGTATGCCTTCTCAAGCATACTATTTAGTAAGTGCAAAGCCTCATCTAAGATAAGAGGTCTGAAAAGAGGCTTTAGAGGGACATAATTGACTGTGCAGTAAGAAGAACTGGCCTGAAACTCATCTTGCATTCTTCACATTATCTTGGGACAGCTCTAATAACTCAGCTTCTCAACCTATTCAATAAACCTGTCAATCATACTTGTCGACACTAAGTCCACATACGTTAACACCTAAATGCTTAAAGAATTATGAATGAAAAGGACATGAATCCGCAAATCTTACATCAACTTGCAACTTTTGGGTAGTACCACAAAGCAATTTTTTTTGGTTAAGCATTCGTTAAAGCAAAATTTTGATGAATCAAAACTTAAATTCTTAGAATTCTCACTACACTATTTCATGCAAATTCATCAATACTAGATAAACGCCAAGCACAGGTAACAGCATAACCTCACAATACATTAAGTCAAAGGGCTGTTATAAAACCCATACAATTATACAAAATTCAAGTACCCTGGAAAGAAAGTCAGAGTATCTCAGCAGCGAAATTCAGAGAATACCTAGCATGTTTAAGAATCCCAACACCTGTTAGGAAGTTCTTTCATATTGCACACTTCAATCCAGCACCATATTAACTTCTTCATCATTTGGGAAATCTGCTGGTCCCAAAGATTATATTTTCACCTCAACAGGTGAACAGTCATTGAATGACTAGAATCATGCCCAGAATCATAGTTGCTCATCAAGAAGTTGTTTCTACTTCTTGTTTTTTACTTCCACTGAAAAAGAGAGAATCTAATTGTGGACATTCTACTAAGCTACTTTACGATTGCCATGGAGCACCTCCGGGTCCATAATCAACTAGTTCAAAAACTGAATCACTTTTACCGCTACAAAGCTTATTTCTACATTATAGTCATAGGTCATGTACATGAGGAATCCAGAAAGAGGATCTTTCCAGTTGTTTCTTTTTGGGTTCAGCATTCCATGTATGTCCTCATATGCTCTCTCCATATTTTAAGATTTATTTCATCAATTCATACTTAATCTGACTCAATTTCTGCCCCCACATCCAGGTCTTTGAGGCAATCCTTGCTTGCGTAGATTAGACAACAATAAATTAGTCGTAACAATATTCGGAACAAAACCCATCTTAAGCAATTTTCCAGTTAAAATCATTGCACGATCCAATATATCATTGCAGATACCACTCATCAGAGTGTTGTATGTCACTGTATTTGGAACTATTCCAGCTGAAATAAGCTCATCAAATATTGTAACGGCTCGATTAATTCTCTGCTGCTACAAAAACCATGCATCCATATGTTATAGGTTGTATATCAGGTTCCCAACCACTGGCATGCTTTTATTTACAAGATTATCTGCATTAAACATGTCAAATACCTTACAATATCCATTAATGAGAGTATTGTAGGTAACAATGTCTGGTATTACCCATTTCTTGGCATTGCCATGTAGGTATCAATTGCTGATTTCAGTTTTCCCTGTTTACAAAACCCATTAATAATGATATTAATAGTGAAGACATCTGGCAAAGACCTCTTTGCCTCATCTCCTTTTCCAATTTCAGTGCTTCATCCACTTTCCCGCAGTTGCAAAACCCCGCCATCAAAGAATTATAAACATAATTGTTAGGCACAAATCCTTTTGTTTCATTTCCAAAAACAAGTCCATGCCTCTTCATAAAATTTGCTCTAGAAAGTCCATTAATGAAGGCAGAAAAGCAACAGCATCGGGACTTATTCCTCTCCTTTCCATCTCTTCCCAAATGCTTTGAGCTCCATAATGTCTCCTTTTCTAAAATTCCGTCCAGAAGCACAGTGAAAGCCACTTATTGACTCGAAACTCTCTCTCCATCATCTTATCCATAAGGTCTTTGGCATCTTGACCCTCCCCGTTATTGACAGACCTACCAGCAGAGAAGTAGAAGTGGAAGCAGAAGGAACAAGGCCAAATTTAATCATCATGTTATAAACTTCAAAAGCTTTCTCATGCAATCCTTCTCTACTGTAAGCTGCAATGATGGAGTTGAAAGCAACAATGCTAAGAGGTATGCCCTTCTCAAGCATACTATTTAGTAAGTGCAAAGCCTCATCTAATCTTCCCACCCAGCACAATCCTGAAATGGACATGTCGGATATTGACCAATTGGGAATCAACTCCGTCATTGATAATTCCCTTAAGAATCTATCACCATCCTCTTTACTCCCAAACTTGTAGTTTCCAGCAACCAAAATGTTAAAAGTTATACCATCAGGAGAAACACCCATTCTCCCCATTTCTTGATACAGCATATTAGCCTGACCAATTTCTCTTGCCTTTACATAGCCATCCATCAAAGCATTATAGGTCACAGTGCATGGTGAAATACCGATCTCTTGCATTCCTTCAAAGATTTTCCTTGCGTCTACAATGTTACCTTCCTTGCAAAGCGCACTAATTATGGTGGCAAAAGTGGCAGCGGTTGGTTTACAACCGTTTTCCACCATAAAATGCACCCAATGCAATGCATGCAATGTCCAACTTCTTACACAGTAAGCACTTATCAGTATATTATATGCAAAGACATCCGGTTCACAACCATACTTCCACATCACACATAATAAGCTCTCTCCTACTCTAACACTCCCTTTTCTACAAAATCCAAGAATCATCACATTGTAAACAATATTGTTTGGCCGAGGTCCTCGATGCAGCATATCCCTAAATAATTTCCATACACTTCCATAGTCACCAACTCTAAGTAACAACCTAAATAAAATGCTGATAGCTGATAAACTTGGCCTAAGTCCTACATCCCTCATCCAATCCAAAACCTTCAATGCTTGAGAACTCATATCTGCATTCAGAAATGCCCGCATCAATGAATCGAGAATTGAAAAATCCGATTCATATTTGTAATGCTCTCTCCAGGTGAACTCTATCACCTCATCACTCCTACATTCCCCAATTCTACTAACAATCCAATAGAGCACGTCCTGAGCCATAAACCTCAACTCCTCAGATGCCAATACATGAGCAACAATACAACAAGACCGAACTACAACATCAGAAAAATCCAAAAAAACCAACTTAAAAAATGCAAATGCAACTTGCCTATTCTCGAATGATTTCAAGATTTCTACAAGTAAATAAGGACAAAAACAACTGGCGAATTCCTTCAATAAAGACCCTTCTTGCTGTTTAATCATTCTTGATAGCCCGATTGCAATTTTACGCCTTTCATTTGAATTAACTACAGGGCTTGATGTGTTTGACAAGTGCTGAAAAGGTGAAAATTGGTCAAGAAAATCGAAGTTTTCGTTCATAAAGATTGTTCCTTTACTATCAAATGTGTAACCGGAATAGGTATGAGACAAATGTGCGCAATGGGGTTTAAGGGCTATGGAGGGAATGGATAGACAGTGAAGGAAACGAAAAATGGGTGAAGTCAAGGGAAAAAGGGAACAGTGACAGACCTTGAGAGCTGTGTGTAGACGGCGCACAGTAGCAGACATCCGGAGCTTCACCGTGGACTTCGTCGGAGGTGGGCTTCCGACGACCGGCATTTACGAAGGGTTTTAGCAGGTTTTAAGCTGTTATGGAGTCTTGGACTGTCAACTGTGAAGCATTTCTCTTCTTTTAGCAGAATACTCTGTTTTAACTTTTCAGTTTAACTCATTCACCCTTTTTTTTTATTATAAATTCAATTACTGCCCATGGAAAAAAATTTCTTGACAGAAAGGCCACCCTTGGAAACCTACTCCTTATTTCATTACAAGTGAAAGTTCTACCATTCACATCACTCTATTATGTCTCCTTTACAAGCAATAGCAATTTAATAGAAGAGTAATGATATGTATAGTAAAAATTTTCAATGAAAATGTTGGGTGACACGGACTAATTTTTTTTATAAAATCATAGAGTGAAAAAATACGAATAGACAATTAGTGAGTAATTAATCTGCCTCATTTACTTTATATTTTAGTTGAATATTTTTAAATGTGTTGTTATATCTATGAATGTTTGGTCATGTATATTACTATATCTCGGAAATTGAAGGAAGATTTTAGTATTGAATCTTGATATTAGAAGAAATATTACAATAAGTGAAGATTTAACAATTATCGCACCTTATGACATAAACCACATTAGAAATTGTGTACAAATGGAGTATCATAATTCATAACTAACCAAATAAAAAAAAGGAAAGAAAAAATAGATATCATACAACTAAGAACAAGATACCATTGCCGCTTAGGTTTCTACTTTCTAGAGGGCACTTGGATGCTTGTATTTCAATTTTTTTTTTTTCATGTACATTGGGGACTTCGTACGTTCACATTTCTTGAATATAGTATTTAAACTAGTACGTGTTGCAGCCATCACAGACTCCTTAATCACCAAAACAAATAAAGAAATCATAATTCTCAGAGCTAAGAATGCATTCAGTGCACCTAACAGATCTAAAGATTTGCATTCTGCAACAATTAAAAACAATTATATATCACCCCAACCCATGTCTGTGCTTGCACCCTCAACTCTAGTTTGGACAGCAAAATGTTATCTGGAGATTCTGGACATGTAATTTTCTTGTCTCCCTCGGTACCTTTACCCTCTGCTATTATACTCATTTTAGGCCATGTAGAATTGGATTTATATACAGTAACGGTTCATGCTTATTAAATAGTTTGTGATTCAGCACAATCTTCTATAATTCGAGCAAAGTTACAGCAAAGATTTCTGTGCTGGTTTATGAATTATGCGTGTGGATATATTAATATGACTTCCGACCATTTTCAAGCCATCGTTGCTCCACAATTGTATTCATTTTTTTGGTAAATCCAATAACTACACAGCTCCACCTCGCGGGTCAATATGAACAATAAAGACAGTTTAGTGACCAAATTCAATTGCTGATGATGCTGTAGAAAAATGTTTTTGATGGTTATTTTTAGCAGATGGGTACTAAATAAACATCAGTATAAAGATTACACATCTCTTGATTCTCATGACATCCCAGTTAAGGGCAGTGATTTCTACATATAATAAACAAGATTTTCAGAGAAAACAATCAAAATTTTATGATGGGCTTCCATCTTTCTTGATTTTCTCCATGCCCACCATCACTTTACAAGATGATCAAACTCAAGGCCTCAATGGGTTGAAGTTGAACTCCCCCATTATTTTCTTGTTTAAGCATAAGAGGTCTTTTATATATATATATATATATATAAATAGGATTAGCAGTTGATCTATCGCACTGACTAGGTCAACTAGGCCACAGCAACTGCACCAGTCCTTACAGTTTTGTTAGAAGCAGATTGATCATTTCTTGAATCTGTTGTTTTTCTATTTGATCTGTTCCATCTTCTCTCCTTAGCCTCATCAATCTCTATCTGCTCTTGCCTGCACTCTTGGCTACAAAATGGAGTATTCCCTCTGCAATATCATACAAGAATTACATCAGATTTCATGTCACAAATTAAAGGGATGCTCATATATATATATATTTCACTGCTTCAAATCATTATATCTTGAGAATCCCAGTTTCTTAATCAATCAATCACAAAAAAAAAAAAAAAAAAAAAAAAAGAATAAATACACATGATAAAAGTAGTACAAGCTAACCTGTACATGAAGATGTCACTGTTGTGAGCCAGGGTTCTCTGGCAAAGAAAACAAGAATCAAGAAAATGGGGTTGGTATTGGATGTGACTATCATCACAACCAGCATAGTATAGTGCTGATTTCATTTTGTTCAAAAGTGTATGATTAAACCTTAAAAGAAGTGAGTTTTGAGTATTGAGAGATTAATCTTGCTAGAAAGTAGAGAGAAGGGTGGACTGGAGGAGAAATCAAGAAATGGGTAAGAGGGTTTATATAAGGAAAAGAAAGCAAAAAGGGTTAGGATTGAGTGGTGTAGGGAGCATAGAACATTTATGGCTTCACCACTCATGCTTTTGTGATGTTAAGAATTTTTATGTGTCAAATGTCTCATTAGCTATGTTTTGGTGGAGACTTCCAAGTTCATTGGTGTTTAGGACCACAGTAAAAATTAAATTGGACCACTAGAAAATGACTATATTAATATGGGTGTATTGTGGCAGTTTTTCCAGAATCTAAGGGGTTGAATCTAGAGGCATAAATATGAAGAAGTACATTGTACCCCCAATTGGCTTACCATAGTTTAAAAATGCACTTTATTACAACCATCAAGAAAAAGTAATTTTTATACTTTTAGCAATTTACTCCCTCATTTTTTTTATGGAATCTTTTTGGGTTCATGAACTTCACCAATTTCGAGATTAATATGCTCTACTTTTCAGTTTTGCTTAAATTGTTAATGTTTTTGCAAGAAAATAAATTTAGAAATGTAATTTTCTAATTACTCTTTTTTTTTTTAATTTAATCCAAAGCTATAATTCCCGAATCACTCATTTTTTACTCTTAACTGCTGGAATATATACAATAGTAATAACAACAACAATTAACTCTTTATCCCACTAAATAAAATTGGTTATATGAATTGTATTTTACCACTGTGATCGATCTAAACCTCATTTGCTCATCTATATTTAAATATAACATATTTTTTCTTATAAACCTCATTGTCATTACTAAAGTTGAATTAAACGAAACAACATCAATTACAAATATACTCATTAAAGGATTTGAATCAAACAATATTAATACAATAATGATTTCTATTGTGATTGATTTCTCAATCAACACATTGTGACTGTTGTTGAATTTGAACCAAACGCTAGCATTAGAGAGAAAGTATTGGGTGGTTAATGCACACCAACTAATCAGTTGAGTTAGTGGCCAACTACCAATAATTTCTTTCCACGTGTACACTATGACCCACTATTACATGTGTCCGTGCATTGTGCATTGAGTAAAGAGTCAACTGCACGTAATAGTGGATCATAATGTGTACGTGGAGAGATAGTGTTAGTAGGCAATTGATGAGTGGGTGGTTACCCAATACCTTCTCAGTCTTGGGCTAACTTTTTCAAATGTGCATATATTGGGAGGGGAGAATAACAATTGATGCACAAAGTTTGGATTGAAACTGCCAAAAGAATTAAGAAAAACCCTCAAAAAGTTTTGCAGTGATTTACAAAATCCAATTAAAATTTACCATTTTTCCAAAACTCCATGATTGCACCTATTCGTGATTTCTCAAAAGGGCGGGGGGGGTCCCAAGTCATGTGTCTTTTTGTCACAGTACCACATTGGCGTTGCGTAGGAATGGGCCCCACTTCCCACTAATTATTGGCTCCCACTTCCATATAAAAAACCAACGAAATCATCAAAACTTGTAGGGCCCCACTTCAGACCAGTTGTACATGCGGGCTCAATTTTCAAGGTCACTGTCTCCCCTGACCTTCGTGTCTCGGGCAGCTACATTCCAACGCTTTTTTTAAAAGTCCTATTAGCTGCCCGGTACACGTGCGACTTTCTCACATCGCCAGCGAAGCTTCACAATAAATATATCTCCTAATTGGGTACGTCATACGTGGCAGTTAATGCGTACAAAAGCCTCTGCTTTATCTTTTTTTAATAAAGGTCAATGAAATCAACGGTGGATATCTCACCGATGGTACCCAATTATTGGTCATTCCCACGTATCCTTACACTATTTTTTTTAGCTTTTTTTTTTTCTTAAGTAAGAAAAACAAAACAAAAAAATCCAAAACATCGTCCTCCACATTTTTGTGAATTTTTTTTAAAGATAATATTATTTCGTCATTCACGCCAAAAATATATGGTGAGTTATTTTTCGAATTTAACTCGAGACTGACGAAATGAAATCAAAACTTAAATTTGGGTATAATTTTTTCATAGTAATAGATCCGACTTCACGGTGGAAAAGGGAAACATTTTGTTTGCAACTGAGACTTTTTATAAAGAGTATTGATGGGGAGTGAAAAATTAGATTAAAAATGTAAAGTTACTGACGCGGCAGTTATAAAAATACAAACTAATAGCCTAATCAAATGATGAGTTAACCCTAAGTAATAATGGATAATTTTGTCTTTTTTATAACTGCCACGTGAGTCACTTTACGTTTTCACTCTAATTTTTCACTCCCCCAATTATTACTTATTATAATATGATCACTCTCTCACTCCAAAATGAAAAGGATGATCTCGAAATTCTTGATCTATGAAGATGCATTGTTACTTGTTAAGTGTTTCATTTTTCTTATTAAGGTTTTAGCTAAACTTGTATTTGAGAGATAGTTGTGTATACATAAATAAGGGACGTACGAATTCTTTAGAAGAGAGAAGTTGCGGTGGTCACTCAAACCATTCGAATTCCACGAGAGAATCGAAAGTTTGATTTTCATTGAATTTGGGTTCACACAGGAAGAATACGCCATGCTAATGTGCCTTGAATGATTCACATCTCAGGGGTTAAGTGCCGATGAGCACATTGAACTATCTAGTCCTCTATATGAATGCGATGATCCACATCTAAATAATTAAAAGTGCCCGTGAGCACATTGAACTTTCTACTCTCATATGCTAATGTGTCTTGGATGATCGACGTCAAGTAATCAAGAGCACATTAAACTATTTACATTGTTGAGTTTTTCATTGCAGTCTCAAGCTACTTAGTTATAAAGTTGAGAATATTGCCTACTTATAAGTAGCTTGTTCCGGCTTATTATGTTGTAAAGTTTGTTTCTTACACGTATAAAAAAACAATCGCATTAAAAAGGCATTATGTTATAGTAACTAAAAAGGAGAACATATGATGTCTAGTTTATGTATAATTGTATAGTAGTAGTTAATTATGGTGTTTTAGAACTGAGAAAGAATCTGTTTTTAAAATTTTTTAATTAGTGTTGCCTTTTAATAATAGAGCAGTTTGTTTAAGTCAAATTATATGATGTAACCCTTTTGTTTAAACATGTGTTTAGCTCAAGTCTTTTTCTACCAAATAATGTTTTGTTAAAAAAAAAACAAGAAAATTAGCAAGTTGTTGAGTATTAGATTGTGATGTTAAAAAAAAAAAAAAAAGATGCCAACTTTCACTATCTGGAACTGAGTCACAACCATGTTATCATGTGCCCATTTGACAGTTTATAACACAAAAATTATTAAAAGTAAGATTGCAATCTCTACCATTTTGGGTAAAATATTCTTTTCTTTTCTTTTTTTTTTTTAATATGTGGACTGAGTAAAAAGAAGCATGTTGTAAATGTGGCTTGTTATGGGTGTTTTTTTCTCTTTTTTTTAAACAAAATTAAAATAATTTTGGGTTTAACCACTCTAATTCCTTTTACTTTACAATTAAATAATAGTACCATGGCATAGGGGATAAAGTGTATACCTGCCTAAGCATTTGGTAACACATACTAATTAGATGATTATTAACCATCCACTTGTCTTGCTGATTAACTACCAATAATAAGTAGTCATGTGCATTATAATATTATATCTCTATACTTTTTTTTTTTTTTTATAACTCTATACTTAATATAATGATCCATATTATAGTGAGACATTATAATATAAATAATTCATGTTTAACTAACAACTCTATTGATTAGTTGGTAATTATTAACTAACTACTTTTTTAAATCCTTATTAAGTGCCATCTAAGCAAATTTTTTTGTTGTCAAATAAGTGTCAATTTACATATTTTAATAAAAAAATTAAAAAGTTTCAATTTTATTATTTACTCTATTTATCTAAAATCATATGATAATAATTGCTCTTATTTCATTTTTTGATAAATAATTAGGAGTAAATAAGGCAATTTATTTATTTTCTTAATTACGGTACTCTACCGTCAGTTAGAATCGAGAGGAGTAATATTTTTTCTCATTGATGTCCTAGTAATTTCCTAAGAGATACAATGTGTGTATATATATATATATGTGTGTGTGAAGAAAATGAGATAAAAAAAGATCATTTTTACAAATTGATATGTTTATGAGTTGCACTCATTAAATTGGCAGCCAATAAAGGTTTAACTACGTCATAAGTATTGGGTAGAAAAATAACACTCAATTATATACATAAATTCATTTTTATTAAAGCATATGGACATACGTTTCTTTCACGGCAGAAGTGACTCAGAGTGCATTTTTTATCAGGACTCAAATTTCTTCTTTTTTTTCCCATGTTAGTGCAATTCAACAATTTCCAACGCCCATTAAGTCTAGGTACAATGTTAGAGAAAAAGAGAACAATGAAAAATGTTAATTCATCCAAAATCCAAAACGAAAGGAGTGGCTGAATTTTGAGAGCCTGATTATGTCGTCATTGAATCCTACATGAAATTTTGGATTTTTGTAGCCATCTTTATTTGTTTTTGTCGTAATTCAATAATTTTAGGCAAAAAAAAAAAAAAAAAAGAATTTTTGTTTCCTGAATCGATAAAGGGCAAATTGTTTCTTTCTAGCTTTTTAGGACCACACCATCTAATATATTTTCTTCATTAATTCTTTTCATTTATACACCTACATAGAAGACTTTTAGTTGGCTCAGTGATACAGTTATAAAATATACAATTATTAGTTTAAATTAAAATATAAAGAGAAAAACTATAAAATATATAATAATTATAAAAAATATAAATTATTATTTTGAGATGTTTGGAATGATGGTGATTTTGTGTTTCTTTCTAAACTTTTTTGATAGATAAAATTATTTGTAAACTCATTCACTGAGTTATATGTAACTATCATTCAGTTGACTATGGTAATTCAGTAATGAAAATTGCTTTTGAGTAAAAAAAAGACTTAAAAAGAATTATTAAAAAAATATTTGTTATATTTATTAAATATAAATAATCAAATAAGTCAAAATGTGATTTATATAACTAATTTTGCTTGGTAGGATAAGACTTTAGTTGTAGTTTTATTAATTATTTTATTCTCAATCCCAGAGTTTTACGTCCTAAATCCAAAATAAATAAATAAAAAAAAAAGATTATGATAGTTTAATCCCGCAGTAAAATTTTATCGGGCTTTATGATAGTTCTTTTCTTCTCATACAACAAAAAATACTTTTGTTTCTCTTCAGGAGAAATATAAATTCAATTCCAAATGCTTGTTAATCAACTTCATTAATAAAAATAATATAAAACCGTAAAAGCGAATGGAAGATTTGAGTGTTTTAGTGTATTACTTTTTAGTTTTAAATCATATTCCAACTCTCCTCGATCCTAACTAATTTGTTGGTTTACCGTATTTTAAAATTTTATTAATAGTATTTTAGGATTTTAAATCTTGTTAAAACTGTTTTTGGTTAAAACTTAATTAATTCAAGTTACATGAGTTATACAGGAAAAAGTAAAACAAAAAAAAAAAAAAAAAGTAAAAAATGCTAAGTTGCAGACATTTCCATTCACAAATATATAATTTTAAATATTACACTGGGTTAATAGTTGATGTTTCTTCCACTTCCACAACTCAAACAACAAATTAAAATTAATTAACTGGATAATTCACAAGAAGTTAAAAGAATTTCATCAACAAACCAGAATTGTAGAAATTATCATCCAATTATATACGCAACATCCCCAATCAATTATATAAACAATATCCCCAATTATATGAATAAGTGACCCTTCTAATTAAAAAAGCATTTCCACGGTTAAACGAGTAGTGAAATTCGTTTGGATGCACGATTAAACAATGAGTAAATTCATTCCCACGAGGAAAAAACAATATCCCCAATTATATGAATAAGTGACCCTTCTAATTAAAAATGCATTTCCACGGTTAAAGAAGTAGTGAAATTCGTTTGGATGCACGATTAAACAATGAGTAAATTCATTCCCACCAGTAAAAAATGAGTGAAATTCATTTTCATGTACGAATTAAACAATGATTGATGGATAGAAGGAATTACGGATATATTTAGGAGTATCGATTGAAAATAATATTTCAAATATATATCAAACTTGCACGTATATCATCATCTTGATACCAAATATCAATGGGAAATGATGATGGGCATGGGTCACGCTAAAAATCCACTTCTAACTGCTATTTATATTATCAAGAAACTTATATGTTCTTCTATTAATATAACTTATTTATAATTATGGGAATGGTAACTCCCCGCCTCAATGACTATGGTGGGATTGATTTTATTGTACACGTTAAGATTGCATTTTAGAAATATTTAAAATTTATATATATATATATATATTATATTCATATTTATGTTTTAATTTTGATATTATTATAAATTATTATTTAATCTTTAACAAATTTTAAAAAATTATAAATATATAACAAATTTTTTTTGTACAAAGTTAACTTAAAAGGAGAGCCGAGAGCCGAATTTGGGTTGGAGTTTGAGATTGCTTATGTTCGAGGGTCGAACTCAAATTCAGAAAGGGATATTTAAATCAAAGTTTAGTAGCAATCGCAACTCTATTAGCAATGTATTCGAATTTGATTCGACCAAATCACAATCCTAGTTAATATAAGTCCATATCAGAAAAATAATTAGAGTAAATATAGACAAATTTTGGTCATCTTATTCATCGTGTAATTCAGAGTAGTCAACAGTTCAAATTTGAATCAACCCAATTACAACTCTAGTTAATATATGATAGCAATCATAATGGGTTTAATTGAGTAGTGACATAATAACAATCACGATTGCACCATCTCTTAAACTATTGTGTCATTTTCTTGTAATTTCTCATTTTGTCTCTCCTTTGAGAGTGTTTAGTCTCCCTTTTTTTGGTGGTTTATTTTCTCTCCTTTTAATGGAATGATCTCCTTTGTTGAAGTTTTTTTATTGTATATATATATGTACTAACAAAACTCAAATCATTAATATAGAATTGATCTACAAGTTATTTACTTGTAAGAGTAGCATGTATTAATATGTAATCTCAGGCATGGAATAGGCATTTCTTGTCTGGTTGCTTCAAGTAACAAAATGTTATATTCAGTCAGTTGACTGATTGTATGTTTATCACATGTTATAAAATTATCACTTTTGGAGGCAAAAAAAAAGCAATTACCATTACATTATTATTGTTTGTTTCAAATTTTGGAATATGTATTATTGTAATTAATAACGTTTCTACTCAAATTTTAGTAATGACAATCAGTAAATATTTAAATTTTATCCCAACATCTCTTACTATATCATATAATCTTAATGTTTTCCTACTATCCAATATGTGTAAATGTGTAGTGTGTGAAAAAATATGTAATATGTGAAAGTGTGTAAAATATGTAGTGTGTAGTGTCTGAAAAAGTGTGTAGCATAGGTAAAATATGTGTAGTATATGAAAAAGTATATGTG
This sequence comes from Ophiorrhiza pumila, assembly GCA_016586305.1. NCBI lineage: Eukaryota > Viridiplantae > Streptophyta > Magnoliopsida > Gentianales > Rubiaceae > Ophiorrhiza > Ophiorrhiza pumila. Next base: position 4,706,213 of record BLIW01000002.1, read on the forward strand.
TAAGAACATATATGTATTGTGTAAAATATGTGTAGTATATGAAAAAGTATATGTGTAAGAACATATATGTATTGTGTAAAATATGTGTAATATGTATAAAATACGAGTTTATGTGTAAATGTGTGTAGTGTGAAAGATATGTGTGATATGTATAAAAATATGTGGTGTGTAATATGTGCAGTGGGTAAAATATGTATGCAATATTCTAATGTGTAAAAAGGTATTTAGCATGTATAAATATGGGCAGTATATATAAAAGTATGTGTAGCATTTGACAATGTTTATATTATATATAAATTATGTGTAGTGTGAAAATTTTGTAGAGAATGATTGCAGGGTGATTCCTTTAGTTCTATTACTCTATCAAGCAGACCAGAAAAATACTATTGCTAACGAAAGGAAAATTTTGGTCAATCTTGCAAACCATGTAACTCATAGTAGTCCCCCATGGGCGGATATATGAATCAAAATCTGCGCAAACTCCCATCGTGTCCCAGATCACATTCCGCACTAGCTCAACCTCTCTTTACTTGCTCCTTTTTTTTTTTTTTAACTCCGAATGCGGTTGGTTTCTAAGATCAGTTCCGTGTGGTTTCTGAACCTATTGAGATGACAACTAATTCCTCTCCTCACAACAAGCCCGAGGAAGACGCTGAACGATACAAGTTGAGTTCAAATTATAGCAAGGTGCAAAACCAATCAGTACACTACGAAAAAAAGGTGCCAAAGCAGAGAAAGTGCAGCTACAATTATATATACTGAAGCCTGAATAACTTGAAAAAGATACAGCCGGTTGAGAAGTAAGAGAATTAGCCCTCGGATGAGTCCAACTAATATGATCTTTGAGATACCTATTCAACAAGCCTTTTAACATTCGACAGACAAAAGGAGGATGAACAAAAACCAAAACCCGTTTATGATGCCATTAACACTTCTCTAATTGCATTCAGGCATTGTCTTCTTCTAAACTTTACTATTATCCTGAGAGAGCAGCATTAAGTGCAGTATACACATCTATACCAATTTGGGCTTCAGCTTTTTCTAGTTCGGTAGAGGCTGAATTCAGCTTCTGACTGAACTCGGCAAGTCCCTTTTGTGCTGAAACAGAATCAAGCTGGTCAATTGGCACTGCCTCAACAGCAATGATGTCTGCATAGGAGTTTGCATGGATGAAAGCAAATCCACTGCTAACAAAATATTTTTTCACTACATTTTCGTCGTGCACTGACAGGAGCCCAGGTTTCAGCTCTACAATTGTAGATACATGTCCTGGAAGAATACCCATCTCACCAGTTGTTGCAGGTATGTTAACCATGTCAACCTGTGCAAGCACAATGTCAAACAAGTGAGTGCCAGAGCCCAAAGCAACCCTATGTTCCCAATTCGCATAGGAGCTATAAATGAGCACAAATCAACTCAAGTTCAGCAGATTATTACAGAGAAAGTTTGCTCCACTGCAGAACACAGTAATAGTACTGATTTTATAATTAAAGACGATATGGCATGAAAACTAGGCATCCTTATTTATTCTTGAAGATATGATCATATGATGTCACAAAAGCTCCAACCCTCTCTACATGGAGGAAATAAAGCCCTGCTGACATTTAGTTGAACAGGTTTCAGCAGTTAAAACCTCCAATAGAATTTCCAAAAGTTCACGTGCTCAATCCTCAATAGAGAGAGAGGAGAAAGGAAGTTTCTGATACTTAAATGTATAAATTGAACAAATTAATCTCACTTTTCCTCCACAAGAAGCTCCTCATTGGTTTAAGAACAATGTGTCAATCACAAGAAGACATTCATCACTTACCTACTTCATAGCATATTCATCACTCATACTTCATAGCACCAGAAGCCAAAAAGAGGTATGATTGCCGTTCTCTCAATTCTCCTGAAGGATACCCAATTTCGAGTACTAACAACCCTTGCCTTAAAAGACCTTAGTGATCTGGATAAGCATCCTTCCTAATAAATGTCATGCACGAAAACAATGCATCTTTCAAATCTCTTACAAGGAGCAGTAAACAACAGACCTCTTGCCCATCACTGCAAGTACCATATCTCATTTACTGTTATGCTAAATTCCTAGATGGTTCATCCATTTGGCAGTCCATAGTAGGTACTTATCAAGTCATTGCTATAGTGTAGATGCAACAGACAGATTCAGCGACAACATATATTTTTTTCCTACTCTACTAAATTCCTTTAGAATGGGATAACTATATGTAAAATGTCAGTTTTATGTAAAAATGAAATTTAGCTAATACAGAAAAATGAGTGTATTTCCTGAACTCTAACACTAGAAGAAGGTAAAATTTAGCTAATACAGAAAAATTAGTGAAAGCTCAACACGCTTTCTGTCAAATTTGGGTCAGCAATCATTATCTTTTACAACCAATATAAGTACCCAAACATCTTAGCATTTAAGATTTAGAGGGAAAATCTCGGTATGAATAGTTGTCAGATCCCAGAATCAAGCATATGTATAGTGGGACCTAATATGAATTACTCGTCACTTTTTTTTTTCTAACTTCAGAACAGGGCCAAAACTGCAGGTATCCCCTCAAAGACAACAACTTATAATGTGGCATTGAATCTTCAAGTAAAGTTTGTTCCGGGAGTTGAAAATTATTAAACAAGACAACTATGGAGCATACACCAGTGACGCAGAACACAAAGATCATCACTTTTAAATTAAACATGCATTCCATGATCTCCTCAACTCGAGGAGCCATGACCTGGAAAAGCATTCGGTCTAATCTTGTGCTACTACTAGAAAGTGAATTTAGATGTTATGTCAGCCTTGAATCCACACCCAGGCTATAGGATCACCAAAACTGACAAGGCCACATTATGTGATTTGAAATGCTTCAAATTTAGCAGGTTTCTCCAACATAGAGAGCTCTACAAACCACAACATGCCAGTGGCTGAAAATAGTCAGAAGACCCAAGTGCCACCAGCAAATGAGGTTGAGCGTAACAACCATAATATTCCACAACATAAGACTAAAAAAGTTAACATTCTTAACATAATACAGAAACTAAATAGAAATTATACCTCAATATAAAACAAACAGTGTCTCTTTACAATGATTAAAAAGTAAAATGAATTACTGACATAAGATCATTCACAATAATTGCCCTGCATCTACAATAAAATCACCTGCATTGAGTTACTGCAATGTAAACCCGAAATAACAAAAAAAGAAAATTTCAAGGAACTAACAAGCATCCTGTGGAAGAAACAACTAACAGATCTTCCCAACATTAAAAATTCCAAAACAAAAAACCTTAAACTTTTATTAAAATTTGCAAACTGATCATAATGGTTGACCGTATTTTGGTATAATCTATGCTCCAAATGGTATACACCGAGGATGAAAAATGAAATACAACAAAAAATTTAACATGGTAAACGTAAAGGCTATTCTTTTAAAAAAGGCCATTTGTTTTTTAAACTTGAAAACACAAATAAGTGGATGTATCTTTAGACAAGCATGAACCTTTATACCTCTATGCATGTAAAAATCCTGCTTTAGACAAACTTAAATATCATGGAACAGAAATTTCAGGAAGAAAAGGTTGAAATTGAATAAATGAACACATATTCATCCTAGTTCCATAGTACAGGGAGTAATCTAAATAACCAAGCACCAACAGAGGATTTCAACATTCTTGATTCTAGGAACATATTCATGACTTCACCAAAAGAATCCCCAGTTGAGATAACCAACATGAATAAGAAAACTCAAAAACAAGAGCTCAACTAGAAATGTCAAATGTAATATCCACAATTCAAATAAATCAAAACCCACATGAAACTAGAACCCCATACAAGCATAAAAAAACAAATTAAAGCTATATCTAACAAATGAAACCAAAACAGATATGGTACCAAAAAAACCCATTTCAAATAAAATGAAAAATAATAATAATAATAAAAAGAAATGGGAATGCTTTGCAAACACTGGCCTCTTTGTTGGACAATTCAGAAGCATAAGGAAGGACGAAGTTAACGGTGAGCTTAGACGGTATACTGGAAGGAGTAGGAGGGCGAGGTTGCATGAAGGAAAGAGGGGTCTTGGGTGGTTCAATGTTAGGGATCGCACTTCTCCAGGCCTTGGCGAAGGCGTCGTCCACCGCCGCGACGTCAGTGGAGAAAGGCCGGAACCTGACGGATCGGGAGAAGAGGCGGGTGCTGACGTGACGGAGCATTTTGGGGGAGGAGATGGGATTCGCTCGGCTCGCAAGTCGGAGAGAAACGAGAATGGGACTGTGCGGGAGAGTCGAGCGTTGTCAGTCCTCCTTACTATTCTTGTTGTTTTGTCTTGGGAGTTGTTTGTCCTAAGTATTTATTTATACTACTATTTATAGGCACTGAGTTCAAGTAGTACAAAAAAAAAGCCCCTCAATTTTATTTTATTTTTTTTTATTACTCCAAATACTACTGCCATCATTCAATTCTATGGTAGAAACAAAATTCGATGATTGACATATTTTGAGTCGAAAATTGAGTTTGAGATTAATCAAATTCAAGTAAGTATTGCACTTTTTAAGTCAATTCCAAAATTTACTCAACTCACATCACTATTCGAGTTTTGACTCCTTTTACTCAAGTTGAAATGGAGAATTGTAATGCTTGGTATGAAGTATTATGCTGAGGGACTTTTGGACTGGGGAAAGATTGTGGTGGGGTTTAGACTTTAGTCATTACTTTCTGGTGTGGTGGTGTGTTTTTGCTGGCGAAAATAGGGGGATTGGTGGTGCATGCATTTGGTTATTTGGGAAGTGCTTCTTGTGTGGTTTCCTTGTGTTTGATCTTTGATCATTCATCATATTAATCTTTATACTTTCTCTAGATAATTTCAATCCTTTTCATATGACTTCGTAATTCATGTCTCTTTGATTTACTATTATGGCTAATGTTTTTAATAGGTTGAAGAAAATAAATACTCCAAGTAATGAAACATGGCACAACTTTTTAGTATGTAATTGAGCATATTTACATCATCATCCTAATGTTTTTCTTAGGAAGATATCACTACAAAACAGTTATCATTAGTAACAGGGTTATATAGATTTAGATATAATTAACAATAACTATGTTTTTATCCCACTACGTGGAGTTGATTATATGCATCACATTTCGTTACGGTACTCGATTCATAATTCACATAATAGAGTATATAGCAAAGTTTTTTATATCAGCTGCCAAATGGTTGGCGGTCACAACTAGTGGTGGAACCAGAAAGAATTATTCGGGGGACAAAAAGTAATATTTTAACTTTTAAGAGAGTTAGAATTCTAATTTTCTTAAGGATATAATTGAAAATTTGTAATCTTTCAGATAAAATTGGTATAATTTTTCAAACTTGTATGTGTGCCTTGTTGGGATCCTCTGTCCAACATTATCCTATCATATATTATTTAACATTGAAATTGCGTTATAAGGTTTACTCATATCTTGGTTAAAGTAAATTTGATTTTAGTGATATTTATGCTTAATTTTAGAGGTGGGATCTTCTGTCCAAGATTATCTCTATCTTATCATGTCCAAGATTAAACTACCTCCTCATAGGATTCATTCATTCATTGGATAAGGTCTAATAATTATAAAGTAATTTTAGTGATATTTATGCTTATAATCTCTAGTTTTAGTTAAACTACATCGTTTTAGACATTAAATAAAATATAATATAAATAATCTTGGACAGAGGATCTAATCCCAGATTTACAAACAAACTCTTTATATACAAATAGAATCTTTATTTCTTTTTTCGAATTTAGAACTAAGTGCTTATACACAGAAAAATTGTTATATAGCTTAAATATATATTGACGAAGTTGTTATATATATAGCTTAAATAATAGGAAAAAATTACTAAGATGATAAGTTCCCTTGTGTTATCTTGTAATATTACTTGTTAGGTTTTTGCATAAAAATAGCGTTTTGCATGGGATAAATGACTGAAATATATATAACCTAGGAAAATGTAAAACTTGAGAAGATATAGACTAGATTTTCACAAGTATGGATGAATTGGGGTTATTCTTCTTATTTAATGGAGCAAAGTCAAGCTTCACTAGCTAGACAAGCCAAATCACTACATCCATCTTATAACGTTTTTCTTAGGGAAATATCAAATATCACAAAATAGTTATACAAGAAAAGATAATTAATAGGATTATATAATCTTAGAAACTTCAACAATAACAAGCTTTTATCCCAATCAACGAGGTACCCATATAAATAATATTTATGCACAGTATTGGATTTACATAATTTCTCATGTAATCTCTGACGACAATACGACATATAATTTGCATAATGTGATTTATATCATAGAATTTATATCATAATGTGATTTATATCATATATATATATATAGTAGAAACGCTTAGTTATATATATCCGTCTACTCGCCACCGCTGTCCTCCTCCTCCTCCTCGCTGCTGCTGCTTTCCTCCTCTTCCTCCTCTTCTTCACCTTCCTCGGCGTGATCTCCACCATGACCATGGTGCTTGTCATCATGATGACCCTTTTCTTTCTTATCTTTGTTGCTCTTTTTCTTCTTCTTCTTCCTCTTCTCTTGATGTTCGTGTATCTTACCCATGATCTTATCCATCATACTTTTCTTTTGTTCCTGTACTTGAAGGCTATCTTCTGCCTTGTGCTGCTGGCCAAGTTTCTCTCCTTCCCCTCCCTTTCCATGGCCGCCTATATGGAGAACTTCTTCAATCTTGTGAATAATTTCTGACATTTTTTCACAAAAGTTTCTATTCAATTTTCAAAATCTATGTGTGATTAGAGATGCCATATACTTAATTTGTGTAGTTACTAGTATATATACACATATAGAGGTACCAAAGCAAGTGGAGACATGGATGATTAGAGGAAATGACAGCCCAATTCAACTGCATTAATATTTTGCTAAATTTAATAATTTAATTAATTTTGATTTCTTATTAATTTTATTTCAGTACTTGGGTTGGGTTGACCCAAAATAATTTATTATTTAATGATTTTGAAATTTTGTGTTTACACTACAAGTACTAATTAGGTACATCATGGTACATACATATGTACCTCAAATAAGATACTAAGCTAATTAAGACCATTTCAAGAAAACTCATCTCTTTTTCAATCATATATTTTGGCATTTGTTTATTGTTCATTAATCAACAAGACCAAGTCCCTCTTACTAAATTATGTTTGTAGGGATAGATTTTAACGTGTGGGCAACCTAAAAATACATTTGTTTCAATGGTAAAATCAGCCCGGGGAAGAAAGGAACAAAAATTTCAAAGTTACTAATTTGATATATATATAAATGCATTTTTTTTATGCTTTTGGTTAAGATTGCAAGACACCTTAGATTTTGCCATAAAAATGCATTATTAATGATGCACACAAACTTTTCAAAAACCCTTAGTTTGCGCAAAAATAATACGTAATTCATATAGAAAACGAATCATTTTAAAATTGCAATTAATTCTTAGAAATGAATAGTTTTAAAATTGCAATTAACTCTTAATCCATGTACACATGCTTGACAAGACACCAGTACTTAATAATGTGATGTGATTATGTAAATGCACGTTTGTAGCAGCATCGAATTTGGATCTTTTATATCCTTATGTTTTTTAAGATTAATTCTAAAGCTTCTGCTCATGAAATACAATACAAAAGACACATCAATTTGCAGAGTTGACTTGAGAATAATTATCCATTTAGACAGTTATTATTAATTATTTTTTGTTGTTGTTAACGTCCACTTGACTACAAGTGATAATGCAATACAAATAAAACAATAATGCTACTTGCATTTTATTATTTGTCCAAATTTACTAAAATTAGTACGTGATGCACCAAGTGTTGGCTGCCTTTCAATTTTTTTTTTTTATATTTATGAAAAAATAAATAAATAAATTTTATCCCTATAAAAAATTAAAATATAATTTATACCATTAACATTATACAATTTTAGCGTTACAAATTTTACTTTGTGGATATGGCGTCAAACATGCAAAATGAAAACTGATGAATTATTATCTTATGCATGTCTCTGAGCTATTGAAAGCTAATATGCATGTCTCGACTCTCCTAAGCCGATGAATTTCAGACTTCAGAGTATTAATAGGATTTAAACGTTCAATTCAAAGATTCAAACTTAGCGTCCAACTTGCTCTGCCAACACAAAGTTTTATTAGTATCCACTTCAACCTAATAATCATTAATTTCGAATGGTTCAGTTTGTGTTAGAAAGAAACAAATAGTGATTATTATGCATGCCAAACTTTCTTTGTTTTGGTCCTTCAAAATATGTAAAATGAGTTTTCATAATATTTTAGTGGCAAAGCTTTCCAATGATGCATTGACGTTATCAAAGGGTTGTGGCTTTTGAGAACGTGAATGAAATAATAAGGAATCAAAGCTTGGTTGGCAATAGATTATAGAGTAGGGCATAAGAGTTAGTAATGGGGCTCAAAAAATGAAAAATTAATTAGTGTATTGTGGTAAGATCAATCACTCAATTTGGCAACCACTAGAGTTAGCATAGTCGTTGAAAGCGTTTAAGATTATTAATATTAAAGGTTAAAGATTAAATGTTAAAGGTTAGTACTGTTTGCAATATTTTCCTTCTCAACTCGAAGATAAAAGTCCCGATTCCAATAGCCGTATCAAGAGTCTTAAAATCCTCCACGACTAGAGAATAGGGGGTTCCACTTTCGAACCCTAATGGCTTAATAGTCACTTTAAGAGCCTTAAAATCCTTTAGAACTATAGGGGAGGATTTAAAGCAATTCAATTTTTTGTAATATTATTTGTTTCAATCTCTATAATATTTTATATAAATGTATATTGTGTCTTTAGTATAATCATTAGTCATTTATAACTTTAATAAGAAGACATGTGACAAGTTTATAAATGGCTAATGAGAATTCGAAATATCTCGAAGTGTTACAAAATATCGGCTGAGAACTCGAAACCGAATGAGGAAGGGTACTTGTATTATTACACTAATTATACAAACAGATGAACCATTAAAATTAAAGAATTCCTTTTCTAAAATTTGGTTTTACAAAATCTTACATCTTCCTATGCCACATTTTAAAACAAGTATATTTCAATTCAATTCTCTGTTAGGGAAGGGAAGGCTGTTATTCTGTAACTTTTGGTTGAATGTTTGGAACTTGGAAGGGATGATGATCCATTGGATACTCTGCTAGACTGATGGTTGTGCTGACATGGCACACTAATCCAGCAAGGAATTGACATGTCAATCGCCATGACGAGGAGATTTAGTGACGTGTCAATCCAAACTGCCAAAACTAATAACTGGAACGCTGATCGTGACCTTAACAACCCCCGGCTCCGCCTCCGCCTCCGCCCCGGCTAACGCCATGAAAAACCGTAAGAGCCACCACCACCACCACCATCACAGCTCCATCCACCAAAATGAGCAGATCTTAACAACCCACAGCACAAACACCACCGCTCAGTCCCACCACCGCCACTTCCTCTGGCTCTGCCTCATCGCCACCAGCGTCAAACTACTCTTGATCCCAGCTTATCACAGCACAGATTTCGAGGTCCACCGCAACTGGCTGGCTATAACGCACTCTCTCCCTCTCTCCCAATGGTACTCCGACGAGACCAGCCAATGGACCCTCGATTATCCACCATTCTTTGCTTACTTCGAATACTTCCTCTCCTTCTTCGCTTCCCTTGTGGACCCCACCATGGTCCACCTCGCCAATGGCCTTAACTACAAGTCCCAACTTACCATCCTCTTCCAAAGACTCTCTGTCACGATATCCGACGCCGTTTTATTCTACGGGATTTACATAATTACTCGAAAAATTGATCCAAAGGAGCGATTTTTAATCTGGGTTTTGGTAATTGGGGCCCCTGGGTTGATTATCGTAGACCATTTGCACTTTCAGTATAATGGTTTTTTATTGGGAATTCTTTTGTTGTCGCTTGCGGCGTTGGAGAATGGGGAGGATTTGATTGGGGGATTTCTTTTTGCGGTTTTGCTATGTTTTAAGCACTTGTTTGCGGTGGCTGCACCTGTTTATTTTGTGTATCTATTGAGGCATTATTGTAGGGGTGGATTGGTCAAGGGGTTTGGAAGGTTGGTGGTGATGGGAAGTGTGGTGGTGGGAGTTTTTGCTGCAGCTTATGGGCCTTTCCTGTATTACGGGCAGGTATTCTAGTGATGAAGTTTTCGTTCTTCTTGGTACTGGAGATATTTGCATCAAATCGTAACTGAATTTTGCTTCAATATCATAAAATGAACTGTTAGCAATTAATGCTGTATGAAGTATGCAATATGTACGCGCAAGTAATATTTTGGTGGATTGGAAAATTTGAGCTTACATTTGATACCTTAGACTAATGCTAGCTTAAGTTTAATAAGTTTCTGAGCTGCTTTAGTTCATCATCCGAGCTGATACTGCCCATGCCATTGGTTGTGATTATAATGTAATCTGTTTCACAAGATTGTGCTTAGGGAAGGTTGCAAACCTTTCGCATTGTTTTAATAGTTTTTAAGTTTTATTTCCTTGGGTTGGAATGTCAATACTAGTTGTATTTTGTTAATCTGATATCAGTTTTAGAGCATATTTTACTGGTTCAGTGCTAGCATTCTACTGCTTTACAAGTTGGATATAATGTGAGTAATTACGTTGCAGATCCAACAAGTATTCCGCCGCATGTTCCCTTTCGGTAGGGGGCTCTGTCATGCATACTGGGCGCCAAATTTCTGGGTGTTCTATATCATATTGGATAAACTTCTTGCATTCTTTCTTGTGAAACTGGGCTTCAACATCCAGGCGCCAACAGCATCGTTTACTGGTGGGCTAGTGGGCGATTCTTCACCTTTTGCAGTTTTACCTAGGGTAAGTCTTTCAAACTTTTTAATGCATTCATAGAAAAACCAAATTTCCGATCAGCTAACTAGTATAAAATGATCATGATAAAGCATTATGAAGCCTGACCACTTTCAACATTTCATCTGTCATACATGATACAACTAGATGTAGTGTGACCTGAGACATTAGGGAACCGCCTTTCATCTGTGAAATGATGATTTGGCATTGAGAACTCTTGATCAATAGTATCTTGAATATGCTTGTATAGCATAAATTTGCTGTCCATTTCGACTCAATTGGTCAGCTATTTAGTTTTATTTTCATGCTGAAATGCAGATTACTCCAATGATTACTTTGACTACGGTCTTGGTCTCAATATCCCCTTGTCTTATAAAGGCTTGGAGAGATCCCAAACCAAGGATGATCACTAGATGGATTGGTTATGCTTACTCATGCGGCTTTATGTTTGGGTGGCATGTTCATGAAAAGGCATCACTTCACTTTGTCATCCCTCTTTCCATCATTGCCTTGAAAGGTGTTGAAGATGCAAAGCATTACTTCTTTTTGTCTATAGGTATGGTTACTTACGAACCTCAGAATAAGACTAATTCATCTTTTGGGTGCTTCAAAAGTCTGGTGGTGTGAAGAAACACTGCAACATGCTTTTGTCTTTTTATTAAGAAATTGCATCTAAAGGAACTTTATTCTAGTGCACAAGCATATTTTCTGAAACTAATTGACAGTATTACCTATATAAATTGAAATCAGCGCTCATATGAAATGGTAAAATAATATTCTACTGGGTCAAATTCTCTAGATGCACTCACTGTTGCCTTTGTCGAATGATTAGGAAGCTTTTCTCTTCTAAAGCTTGATTGGAACTTCTAGTTTCATCATAATAATAGCTTGAAGTTGGAAGCATAGGATAGTTTTAGTGACTGCATGAAAAAGACAGGGCAATTATCAACTTGACGAAAACTATACTGTTAAATGCAAGTGAACACCACTGTTCTGCGCAATTTGAGAACACTTGGGACAGGCCTCGTCCACCACCTATGTTGGGTACTGAATTAATCAGTTTATCCATTCTAAATGTAGCTTCTCATGATATGAAGGAAACTTTTTTACAATTGTTTCTGCTATTTTCGCTTGATGCTATGGGTTAAAAGACTAATTTTATCTCTCCTGTCTCATTTGCAGTATCCTGCTATTCATTGTTCCCTCTTCTTTACGAAGCACAAGAGTATCCTATTAAAGTAATGTTGCTGCTTATACATGCTAAGCTTATGTGGTTTGGATTTTCCTCGCATTTCGCGGCTAACACTGCAGCTGTACCTGGACGGGATGAGAGTTCTGGGGATCGTGCTGCTGTGAAGAATGTAGATTTTGTCATTGGATGGTTTGGAAAGTCTTATCTTCTTGGGCTTTTGGTTGTTGAGATATGGGGACAGTTTTTGCATCCGTTAGTTCTTGGGAATGAACTTCCCTTCTTACCTCTTATGCTGATCTCTACCTACTGTGCGTTTGGAATGATGTACTCTTGGATTTGGCAACTAAGGCAGATTGTTATTTCTCTTTGATTTATTTCTATATTCTTTTAAAGCTACTATCTGGAGGAAATTAAAAGCAATTTACAGATAATTGACTTTTAAATCAAAAATTATTTTTCTGCATTATATTTTAACGTGGTAATAAACTCAACTGCATGGCTGCTTATAAGTAATCGGCTTTAAACCCGCAAAAGGAGAAATGTTATGACATGCTTGTAACTGATGTAAAATTTTGTCACGTTTCATGATATGGATTATGACAAGAAATCATGTAAAATTTCGATTGAGCACAGTGTTTAAATACGTTTTATGATATGGATTATGGTAAGAAATCGAGCACGTTATCTAAGTATGATTCATACCAATCACTGGAATAAAGGTATGTCACTTAAATCATGGTCTACAAGTGCCGTTTCAATGTTCTCATTTGCTTTTTGACTTTTTTAAAGCTCTTGAAAATGGGAGTCTTAAGCAAAGTGCACTGTGCATATTAAATTAAAGTGAAAAGTACATTTAGATCTCAAGCAAAACAATATTTCAAAAAAAAAAAAAAAAAAACCCATGTGTTTGATTTTGCAATATTTTTTGTTTAATTAACCCTTTTAAAGTCTTTAGTGAGTTTACCTTACGTCCTTACTTATTCCCCATTGCCATTGTGTTGTGTGCATTGGAATTGGCAATTGACCAAATGAAATTAGGAGTGTATATTGAATTGGTATTCTTAGTCTAACATCAACAACACCAAACCAATGACTTCTGCTGGTGAAAAGGAAGAGATAAACAAAATCAATTATTCCACAGGAAAAATCAGTCATCACAAGGAATTGATTATTAATTTATTTTGTCACTCTTCCATTCCATGTTGTATAACAAAGGATTAATTTATTTTTTTTTCAAGTTCATAAACTGTCCAAATTCAAATCATCATCATATCATCTATTTAGTGCCGTGGGCGATTGATAATTATTATTATAAAATAAAATTTATTAGTACTTTTCCTTTCTTATAAAATATGAATAAAAGAAAAAGAAACAAAGATGTTAATGGACACTTTAAACTTGTATCAATTAGACAATTAACATGCTCATAAGTCAAAACTTGATGTGATGTCAACATTATCATAAACTTGCTGCACTTTCACATAGGTTACGTGTATTGTCCAATGACTCCAATCCATGTTTGGCTTCTTTGTTTTAACAAAGCAAATTATCCTTTGTATAATCCAATTTAAAAATGTAATGGTTTCTATTTTTATTACCTCCAAAATGGAATTACAATGATAAGTTGGGTAACTTAACCATGTTATAACTAACATCCTAACCACTAGAGTTGCCTCAATTCGAACCCCCAACAACAATTTTAATTTGTCGATTAAATTGCGTGTTGAAATCGTTATTAATTTCTATTTTATATATAAATCCGCGTGAAACCACATCATTCGAAAAAAAGGAGGAAATGTATGGATAAATTGGTGTAAAAGGGGTATTTGTAAGATGCTCTATGTCTCCCCAGGCACATATGCAATGGAGAACGATTATGGTGGCTGTGTGCAGGAGTGAGGCCGTGTGGGGTCAGAATTCGTCGGAGGAGCATCGTCAACACTTTGAGCCTGTGAGTGTGTGACTTGGTGACCAATGATTGAAGGCTGACCCTAGTACCCATTTTGGGCTACTACCGTAAGGTTAGTACCCATTGCGTGCACATACCGCGGTTTACATCCTCAGCTGGCTAGGGGACGGTTGGTTTGAGGCCCAGGATTTAGTCTGACTCAACAACAGTGAAGTGGCGGGAAGATATGGAGTTGTAGTGTTAGTAACCTGAGATATAAAAAAAAAAAAAAAAAAAAAAGAGGAAATGTATGATAAATTGGAAGCGTAAAACTTGCCAAATAAATAGTGATATAATCAATTTTAATAACAGTTGAAAGCATAATTTTAATTTGTCGATTTTATTGCGCGTTTGAAATCGTTATTAACTTCTATTTTATATATAAACCCGCCTCACATAAACCACATCATTTGGGAAAAGGAGAAAAGTTATGATAAATTGAAAGCGTAAAACTTGCCAAGTAAATAGTGATATAGTTGATTTTAATATATAAATTTTATTGCCCGTTAAAATCGTTATTAACTTCTATTTTATATATATAAATCTGGTTCACATAAAACCGCTTAAAACTTCGCAAACAAATAGGGATATAGTCAATTTTAAATTTGAAAAAAAATGAAGATTACTATAGATTGGAAGCATAGAACTTGCCAAATCAATCAATAGTATATTCATATGGTCATTTAAAACCATTTTCACAAGATTTTACTCAAATTACATGGATATAAAAATGGTCACAAAAAACACACACACAAACACGCACAAAAAACACACTTGGACCTCTATCATATCATATGTATGAGTATACATGCATACACCTTAGTATTGCCCCACTCAGCACTCAGGCCGCAAGAAACGAAACATCCAAAGAGTAGTATCTCAGAAGTCGGAGACTTTGTCAATGCTGTTTGTCACCTTGTCATCTTTTTCTTCGTAAACGCCCACGCCCTGCTCTGATTTCCCCGATTCAATCCCTTTCGATAGTTTGAATTCCTCTCAGAAGCTGAACATGGGCTCAAGCACCAGTCGTGGTTTGGATTCATCTTCATCAAGGAAACCACCATCTGGGTCAGGTTCAAAAACTAATAAAAGCTCCAAGTACAAGCTCTCGTCTTTCTTCATATGCGGTTCTTCCAATTCTAAGTTACCCCTTGAGGTACTTTAATTAACTCATATTTAGATAACCCACAAATTATTTTTCCATTTATGTTTGTGTGTGTTTATGAATCTTTAAGAGAGTTGACCCTACTAAAATAGTTTGATGGTGATGGTCAAAATGATTTTTTATGTTTGCTCGATTGAAATTGTTGTTGGAATTGACTTTTGGGAAGATGACTGAATCGTTTTGATTTCCAAGATTGGTAATTAATTTGAGTTGATAAGGTCTGTGGGAAACTTGAGAAAGGAAGATGAACTTTTGATGCATCATATTGTAAATAGTTTCATTTTATTGATCATGAAAATGGTGTTTATTCTTTTGAAATGTCTTTGGGATTCTGTGATATTTTTTTGGATGTGTGAGGTGGTTTCAAGAACAAGAGAGGCGTTGTTAGTGCTCATCTGCCTTCAACATTTTTATTTGTGCAATTTCTATTGTGTGTCAGAGAATTGGTTTACTCCCTTTGTGCAAAATTGTGAATTTTCCCCTCCTATATGGTCTGGATTTTGATTGGACTTTGTTATGAAATCTTTTGGACGTTTTGAGCGTTTACATCCTTTTGAGAACATTGACACTCTGTTGGAGTAGTAAAACTATGGAAGCTATTCAAAATTATTCTTGGCGGATTATGTCACTGGAGTGTGTATTTGAGGTCTCAAATGATTGTTCAGTGTAAACAAGAAATGGGATATTCTTGGGGAATGTAGCCAGTTATCTCCATTCACTATCCTGCATCTTGTAAGTGAAAAATTTGTTGCGTTCTCTTGAAAAATTAGTGGTCATAAAAAACAAATTAAAGGAAAAAATCAGACACGTGTGGTTCATATGTGGATGCTTAGTTTTGTTTTCTACTTTATTATGTTAAAATATCAGTTGCTACAGCTAGACTTGATTTGGTTGTGTACGAGATGATGCAACGCAAATTTGATTGTGGATCACCTTTCGGAGTGGTGAGCGTCGTTTATTTGATCAGTCCGATTTCTATACTTCTTTCTGCAAACTTTTTCTTTCGTGTGCTTTGAGCGGAAAAGTATTAGTTGTCCCTCTAATTTTAGACGGTCCACCAATTTGGATCAGAGATTTTTAGAATATTTTCCATATTAAAGGTATTGTCATGTGTGTTAAAAGTGATGGAAGAAAATTATACAAAAGTCTGAAAAGAAAATATTTGGACATGCTAAAAATGGAAATCACAAGAAGTTAAAATCTAATCACAAGAAGTTAAAATCTCTGAACTACTGTGGTTGTTATTCCTTTTTTCCTACTTAATTACTCTACTTTTTGACTCTATTTGAACTCATAGAAAGTCTGTGTTAATGACATTTCACTAAGAAATGGAACTTTGAATGTGTCTGCAGTAACCAGAGTGAAGGGTACAACCGACTATCATTCATTGTAATACTCGTTAATTTTCGTTTGCAGACTGAGGATTATCCCCAACGATCACCAATCAATTCGGTGGAAAATCTAGCTCCTGATAGTTCGTGCCATTCTATAGAACAATCTTCTACCATATTTAGTTCAGAAGCTGATTATACAAGTTCCATACTTGAGACTGGAACTAGCTCAAATAGCGTTACTGAGCTTACCTCTCTTGAATATGCTACGACTGATGGAGAAGCTAGTGGCCACCAAATATGTCTGTCAAACAATAAGGAATTAATTTCCAGCCAGGTAATCCTGAATTTTATTTCTAGTCATCATATATGAGAAGCAAGAGTGACATAGTTCTTTTAAACAGCCATCTCAAAATTTGGTCCCTGGAAATGTGAGCAGTGTTAATGTTCATATCTCGGAGAAGGAAGGTGCATCTTCGGTTTGTTCAGATAATGTTCATCCAAACATTGCAGAAGAAAACTGCAGAAATTCGTATCCAGATGGCAATTGTGTCGAAAATCATGAGGTTCCTGTTCTGGATTCTGAGGTTTCGAATTCTGGGAATCTTGATATCAGCCCTGGTACTTTAGGAAGTCTTCATTTGTCTGGGGATCATAATTCTGACATGGCAACAACTTCTGCTACAAGATTTACGTCTGGTAGTGAGCTGGATCTTGAAAGACGAGATGTGCTTCATGTTGATGTGGTGAGTATCCCTTCCACCATTTTATCTAGTAGCATTGCTGAAATAAGTAGCAGTCAAGCAAGAAGGAATAGTAGGAGGCTGTATTGGGAAGCTTTGTCAAGGCGCAGTTTTAGCAGGAGTAGTGGTTCCCCAACTATAGTTTTCGCCACAGGTCCTGCCGATGATCTAGGATCTGATAGTAGATGGCTTCTTAATTTCAGTGGAGACCTTCAATATGACGGTGTATTTCATGATTCTGTTTACCTGGGTTCTAGATCTAATCGGAGGAATGGACGAAGATGGCTCTTGAGATCTGAGGTGATCTATCTTTCCTTTATCAATTGCTTATGTACAAGAAGTTCTAATATCCAGAAATCATATGCCACACTCACATCTGGTCAGAAGCTTGTTTACTGATTTACAGTATGTGACTTGCATCATGTAAGAGTGTAAACATAATTGAAAGCATTCACATTGTATGTTTACCTGGTTCAAGTAATTGTCATTATCTGAAATTGTATACTTTCTCATTAGATGAAGTTGTTGTGAAAATCCAACTTTGGTTAGTGTTTTGAATTGGGCATCTAACCCTGTCAGCAAGATGTAGGTAAACTGATTTATTGAATGCCAGTATATCTTCAGATGCAGTCCATTCAATCAGTCCACTGTCACAATAAGTTAATATTGGTATTTAAACATTGTTTCCATAAGACTATTGAGTTTGTATGTATTTGGTGCATTTCTTTCACAAGCTTGGAGATTTACTCACTTATCACTATAATAAGAGATAGCAATGTGGAAAAAGAAATACTAGTTGCAAAAGTTTCTGAGTTCATTATTGTATTATGATTTCTTTTCCTTGTGTATGCATCTCATATAAATGAAAACATGTGTATAGATATAATTTGATGGCAAAGTATGATACATGTAGCTAACTACACATAGTGGGCTAAAGGCTTGGTTGTTGTTGTTGTGTATACGCCTCATATAGTATACCTTTTAACATTATCAGATTTCAGAAAGAGTCGCCCGTGGCCGTGGTGAGGGAGAGCGCCGAACTGGTGTTTGTGCTTCGGGCCTCCATCCTGAGGGTACATGCTCTTGCGAATCATTTTTCACATCTGAAGAGTCTGGTACTCTTGCAAGTATTTCGCGAATTATCATGCTTGCAGAGGCTTTGTTTGAGGTAGGTCCATAAATTCCTTATTTGCAGTGGTTTGGAACAGAAGAGAAATGGTCAATCACTGGATTATAGAAACTAGGAATCCACAGTGAGAAGTCAAAATGGATTGTTTTTATTACTTCTCCTAGATCACGGTTTCATCTTTTATTTGCTTAGTTCGAATTAGTTTATATTTTGGAGGGTAATCATGGGAAACGGTGGGCCACCCTATTATGGAGTTAGAGAGTGTCATTTAGTACTTAAATATTCTTTGTTAACCTAGCAGTTTCCTATTTTAATGAATCACCCACTGCTTCTTGCCAGCACTGAGAATTAGTTTTTGGGTTCTGGTACCTAGCTTTTGGCTTTACAAAGCGCTACTAAGTTGGTGTGAGTTGAAAAGAAATTAAATTATGATGCAGTTGAACTCTGTAACGTAGCTGTGCACTTGGACAATTTTCAAATTTTGGTTTCCATATAAATGATAAGAATATTGTTTTGTTAGTTCTGAGGTTTCTGCCTGCATAAGTAACAAGAAATTTGCTCTTGCAATTCTAATGGGCCACTTCTATCCTAGTAATCCACTATATGCTTCTGTTTTTCTTCCTTGGATGGTTTTGCTGTCATTCAATGTATATGCAGCAGGAATTGTTGCAATATACTATGGGTAGTAGAGTGCTTTGTTCTACTTACATATTTGTATTTAGCACGCTCAAGTGTGTACTAGTAAATATTTGAAATAGTATTCCTCATTCTTGTCTAGGTGCTTAAGTTTTTCATGCAATAACTTTTTCATCCAATAAGACTTATGTATGGATACTGGATATTGTTTGATGTTATTATCTCCAGGTTTTGGATGAGATTCATCAGCAACCATTGTCATTCTCGCTATCAATGCTTACATTGCCAGCACCAGAATCAGTTGTAGACTCATTTCCTCTTAAGAATTACAAAAAGTTAGATGCCACTGAAAGCAGCCCAAATGATGTGCCACAGTAAGTCTGCTTAAATGATTTGGTGTGTTTGTCAAATGCATATTCAATGTACTTACCAATGAATTTTCCAGTTGTGTTTATCTTTCTGGAGAAGACTGCAAACTGACAAATACATCGTGTAGGCCGGCTGACAAAATTATTGATATCATGGTGCACTTGATGTTCTTATTTGGAATTTGCTAAACCAACCACGGGATTCAGGTCTCATATGACCAACAAAAGAAAAGGAGAACAGAATATATTTGTTTGCAAAGTTTTTCCTTTGTAGCTTGCCATGCGTCTTTTGGTTGTATCGTATTGAAATGTGTCTGCCTTGTTTCTCTACATTTGCAGTCAATTTTCATTTCTAGTTTAAAATTAGCCACTTGACAATTATTTCAATGCTGGTGTTTATGTTTATGTAAAAGTACAGGATATCTATTACCGTTCTCAAAATGAATGTCAACATGACCTACAGGTGCTACATTTGCTTAGCGGAGTATGAGGAAGGGGACAAATTGAGGGTTCTTCCATGCCGACACGAATTCCATATGTCTTGTATTGATAAATGGCTCAAGGAAATAAACAGGTACATTCGCCAAGTCTCACGTTCCCAAGCTCATCATCCCCCTTTCCACACAGATGTATTATGATGTATCTAATGGATCTTGCTCCTCTTTTGTGCTTCATCAGGGTATGCCCGCTCTGCAGGTGCAATGTCTGCGAAGATCTTGTGAATGATTCTGCCCAAAATTCTGAAATACCCTCCCAATGATGCAACTGTACATAGATACACGTATATAAACATAAATGTAATATAAGAAAGCTAGAATTACTAATCTATCGGAGCTGCTTTGCATTGATCCTTTTGGGGCTAAATGCTCAGTAGAGCTTTGCTTATTTAGCTTCTTTGTTGCTTCTTGTTCTGAAATTACAGTATTGGGAAGCAAATCTGTGTGTAGGAATAGAAAACAGCAGTGCAATGGCAGAGATTCCGAATACATGCAGCAGCAGATGAAAATTTGAATGCATTGGTTATGAAAATGTGCCCAGAAATGGCTCCATCATCAGAACAAGTTAGTCTAACCAAAACTGTGCCATGAAATATATATATATATATATATATATGGATTGTTTACAGATTAAACTATTGGCTGTGTATCATTATAACGTGCAACAAACTTCAATCTAATCATTATTGCTTCAATTCTTGTGACCCAGTTTGGGAGTTCGTCGAAGAAGATAAGAGAAGAGAAAACAAAAATTTATGAAGAAACAAAAACTTTAAAAGCCTTATCCTGCACATCCTAGATACCTTCGTTTCTTCCCATGTTTGGAGGGAAATGAAACCCTTTAAAACTGTGCAATCTCCCAATTTATTAACATGAAACTATCCATTTCCTCTTCTTTTTTGTCATTTTTCTCCAAATTTGCACCCAAAACTAGGCCTAAAGTTGAAGCTTCTAGTCTAATGATTAACTCAAGTCGTGTGCAGTAGGCCTCGACTTCTAAATAAGCAAAAATATACTAGTATAATATATAACTTCATCTGAGAAATACACATCCGGACCTCTCTCCTGTTGGTGACTCTTTTAAAAGAAAATTGCATCCTTTTTCAGTTAGGAGTGCATATGCATGCAAAGTTCTATGCATGTCTGAAAGAGTATCAACAAAGCAAATATGATTATGATGATGAATTGATGAACATAAATGTGTGTGTGTGTGTGTGTTTCTGCGCCTGTCCGCATGCGGGTTTTCTTGCTTCTGTATATTTTTGTATTGGGAAAGAGGATAAAGAACCATTAATCTAATACTCAAGTCTCCAACACACAAGAAAAGTAATAGTAGTAAATCAGTAATGACTAATGATCAAGATAGTTATGAATTAATGATTCTATTATTATAAGTATATTCTAGAAACAAGAATTTATGACTAGAAATGGGCTGAGGGCTGATCAGGCTGACAATTAATCAAGTTTGCCATCAAGAAAACACTAGTTTAATATTGTTACATTTTAATCATATATTGAAGATAATGCACAAGTTATGGTTGTATATTATATAATCTAGTCCGTATTTTTTGGGTGTCCAAACATTTGTTTCCCCTTTTTAAGTCAGCTACTTCATGAGGAGGACATGAACAACTGTACTTTGAAGAAATTGTTCCCTTTCCAATTCTGCAACATTCATGGAAAAGAGTAAAAACCCTTTTCAACTTCAACACTTTGAGGACTTGCATTCCATAATTATGCAATGAATAATGGTTTAGCAACTCATTAATTAATATCTAATACAATCCTAGCTAGTCATCTATATATGCAATATAATGAAATGATCAAGAGAGTGAAGAATAGTTATTATTCTTGTGTAGGCCATCATCATTCATTTTCCCTTATTGTTGCATAATGTTTAATTTCCCAATCCCCCCTCTTGCTCTTGGCTGCAGAAAGTGTAGTATAGGTGTGCTCAAAATTGTATGTGAAATTAATACTGCATGCAGTTGGAGGAGACTGACTGGGACTTACTGTAAAACTTAGTACTGTATTGTATCCTTAACAACAAGAAGCCTACAGTCTACACTCCTAATTTTGTGACTTACATATTAGTAATTGGCTAAGAAAAGAAATAAAGAATGAAAGAAAGAATAACTGAAACTTTAGGCAAAGCATCAAGAAGGGCTAAACTCAGTACTGTCGGTGTTGCCTGCTTCTGCTTGCTCTACTCATTATATCAATCTTTAGCTTCTTGCCTCTTTGAATCTGATCATCATCATCTGTTTACTTTTCAAAAGCTAATTAAAGTCTAGAGTCAAGTCAACAATGCTGTTTTGTAATTTTTTTTTTTTTTTTTTTTTTTTTTTGTATTTGGTTTGATCTAAAAGTTAAGTGCCTAAATTTTAACCATATATATATGCATGTTTTTACAATCAATAAACATATGAAAAGTGGGATAGAAATGATCCAAAGTTGTAGATCATTTATTGCAAAGAACCAAGTATTTAAATTACTTTTGCATCATATATGTAATAAGGTGCAGATAATCGTAAGACACACGTTCTAACTTTACATAAATTATAAAAATACAAATTTTGTACAACTTGTTCGTAACAGATTATTCAGTGATATTAATGTCATAGAGTGTTTGCAAATGTTACTAAATCAACTCAGCAAATAAAAAGCTGTGATCATAATTAAGCTAACATATATGTCAACAAAAAAAAAATGTTATCAAATGTTTGCGTGCATTCAGATATAAATGTACAAATTTTACCTTCAATTCATCAACAGAGGTTTTGACAAGTTGTTTATACATTTAGTTGACTTGATGAGTTCTTTTTTTTGTTACAAGTCATTAACTTTGATTTCCCTATTTTCGTCATTGTTGTTGAGTTGTTTATCCATTCTTCAAAATTTTCTTTTTTCAAGCAACATTATAAATTTATAATGATGAATCACGAGTCTTGAAGTATTTTTTGAGGACTAAAACAAATACTCCATGTTCTCTAATTAAGTGTCATTTTAGAGATGTGCACACTAATTAAGAAAAGTGATAAATTCTCTTATTTACCCATATTTATAATCATAACTTTCTCTCTTTTTTTAAATAATATTACATAAATAAATGAGACGAAGGGTAAGATTAAAAGCTTTTAAACTTTTTGCATTGAACTTTGTAAAATGACACTTGAGAACAATAAATGAGAGCCAAAACGACACTTATTAGAGAACATTAAGATTAAAAATGTTAGAATCCCATAACTTTAGATAAGTTCGTTTAGACCTATTACATAGACTACTAGAATCATTACACACATAATTGGTGTGAAATTTTGGCCCCAAAACAGAACTATCACAAGCCTTTTTTCCAGCTGAGCAAGAAATTGTGTGCAGTGGTGTAAATTGGCCATTGTCCTCGACTTCCTAAAAGAGTGGAATTTTTCCCCTTTTTTTTTAAACATTGGAGCATATTCTATCCTATTCAAATAAATATTTACACTATTTCAAGGGTTGAGTTAGAATTAGATTGAGATGAGCTAAAGATTGAACTTAAGTTTACACCAAAATGGATCCAAGTTGTGAGTATGAAACTCTACCAAAAGAGTGTCTGATTAAAACATCTTATTTAGTGGATTCAATTGAGCAATCCCTTTAAAGAAAACAAAAAACGAAAGAAAGAAACTTGTGCAAGAAAAGAAAATTTGAGAAAACAGGGTGGACCACACAGACGCATCGGCATAGCCCACAAGCCACAAAGTGATTAAGCCAAAAAGCAGTAAATGCAAGAAGCAGTCTACACCGCTCTGCTCTGCAGACAACAACACTAATGTTGGTTTCCACCTCTCTTTTCAGGCATTCATTCAGCAGCCTCTCCCTATCTACGTTACATTCAATTCTCGTACTACTCCCACTTCCACTTCCACTTCCACTCCTCTACTACTCTTCAGATTATTTCATTTGCTTCCTTTCTTTCTTGTCTCCTCATCCATTCCCCACGTACTAAAACACAAATTAACTACTCCACACACACACACACACAGTCACACACTAACGCCTAACCCAACACTTTCATTACAATTTTACAAATCAATGTAATAAACAAAAACACCAACCAAAACATTTCGTCCGTACACCCCAACTCAACCAAAGCCATTTTCCAAACTCCTCTTCCCTCCCTCCCACGTGCCACTCACGTGTCACTTCTAACCAAACCCAGCATTAATATCGCTATTCTTCTTCTTCTTCTTCTTCCTCACCGGTCCCCTCATAAATACTCATTCCTCCTCACCACCTCACCCACCTGTTTAGTCCCACAAAAAAAAAAAAAAAAAAGAAAAAATGTCTTTTCTAAACCCACCGCCACCGCCCCCGCCTCAGGCTATCACTGCCGTCAACGGCGGTGATG
The DNA here is from genome assembly GCA_016586305.1 of Ophiorrhiza pumila. Lineage (NCBI taxonomy): Eukaryota > Viridiplantae > Streptophyta > Magnoliopsida > Gentianales > Rubiaceae > Ophiorrhiza > Ophiorrhiza pumila. The sequence continues at coordinate 4,730,508 of BLIW01000002.1, forward strand.
CATCCACTACTACAATCATTGTCACTCAACCTCAATATGGCGCCAACACTCACGTCATGAACGACACTTCATCACCGTCGCCTTCCCCATCAACCTCCATCATTATCGTCATTATTGTAATCGCTTCTGCTATAATCGTCTCCGCCACTATCTATCTCCTTCTCCGCCTCCTCTCCCGCCGTTGCAACCGTACGTTTCGCACGTTCTCTACGGATACTTCGGCGGCTGGCGACGTTGTGTTACCCAACAGTCGACTTTCCGGCTGTTTGGATGACCGTCGCGTGGCGAACAGTAGTGTTTTCGAGTCGCTACCGCTCTTTACGTTCGGTTCCGTCACCGGCAAGCTCGCTGGCGGGGATTGTGCGGTTTGTCTTTCCAAGTTTGAACCGCAGGATCAACTCCGACTGTTACCGCTTTGTTGTCACGCTTTCCACGCTGGGTGCATTGACACGTGGCTTTTATCGAATCTGACATGTCCTCTCTGCCGGTCTACCGTAAACACAAACGACTGCGCTTTATTGAGTAAAATCCTGGCTTCCGAAGTTTCTCGCGGTAACAGTAACACTAATAGTAACGGAAATAACGTCAACAGAACCGGCAGCTTCCGCGTTGAAATTGGAAGTGTAAGTCGACGAGAAGATTCCGGAGACGATCGGAGGTCGTACTCAGTCGGATCCTTTGACTATATCGTCGATAATGCATATGACGTTCCTGTAGGCTCGATACATCAGAGAGGCGCGTCCGAGCATAACTCGGTCGATAAAGAGTCTGTCGGCATCACAGTGACGGGGCCTCCGGGAGAGAACTTGGCAGAGGAGGTCGGCGGGAACCGAAGTTGGTGGTTAAGAGATTACGTGGATAGGTTGAGTTCTTTTTCGTTCTCGTCGCGCACAATGTCATTTCGAAGCTCGGGAAGGTTTTTCGCAGGTAGCAGTCGCCGGAGCGAGGTTGTTGTTCCCGTCGACGACGACTTAGAGGCCAGTAGACAAGGGGAGGAGATAAGCGAATTCTTTCGGTGGCTATCGGGCATATGATTCTGTAAATTCAATTACAAATGAAGGACAATACCGTCTTTTCAACAACCAACACGGATTTTTCCAATTTTTGCTCAATCCACAATATTTTTCAATTATTATTTTTTTGCCTTTTTTGAGAGTGGATTTAGCAAACTGTGGAAATTGTAGATATTACTATGATCGACTTCTTTAATTTTTTTTTTTTTTAAAAAATCAAAGTCAAACATTACTGGGTTTGCATTTACATTTGATCAAAATCTGTGGAGTGATTTTAGGGGGGGAGGAGTTGTATATTTGGTATTATTCAATTACTGAGCAATTCTATTTTTTAAAAAAATTATTAGTGGATTATTTAGCTGGAAAGAGGCAAAATTGAGCAGTTGATTCAGTATTTTACCTTAATTAGTCTTTTTAATTTTAATTTGAGTTTAAATTTGTGGAGTGGTAGAGTACTGGACTTGGTGGAACTTGTTGAGCTAAAATTTTTGGTCAAACATTGATAAGATATGGTTTGTGCAGTTAGTTTAACTAAAACTCAAACACAAAGCTTTTCTTATGTTCGAATCAAATGTATGAAGAGAGAGAGAGCCATTCAAATTGTTTTTTTTTTTAATTTTTTTTTTTTAGCATTACTGAAGCATTTAAAGATATTCAGTGAAATTAATTACCTTTTGTGATAAATGTCATTATGTTCAATTTAGTTTTTATAAAACACTTCAATTAAAGTTGTTGTATTTACCACTTGGAACTTTGTTCAATTAGTGCAATTTTTGAGTTTTAAAAAAATTAAATATACTTCTTCTTCTTCTTCTTTTTCTTTTATTTAGAGGCTAGAGGGGATCTTGATTATTTTTCTCTGCCCATATGACTCAGCCTTGTTCTGCGCTGCATTCTTTTAAAGAAAAGGTTTGCATTTTGTAATTTTGGAATTTCTTGAACAGACAAAAACCTAAAGACAGTCAGTTTAACAAACAAATTAATGTAGTATATATATATATATATCTGTGTTGCTGGCATTAAATGAATTTCTTTCCTTCAAGGACGCTGCCACCAATTAATATCAATTTCTAGGTGAGATTATGGTTATAATATAGTTTAACAAAAACTATACTAGTAGAATTAAGAAGAAACCCAATTAGATGAGGTCAGTCATGTTTTGCAAGACAAGAATATTAGGATGGTCTTATCAATGAGTTATTCTTCTCCATCTCCAAGTAAAACTCCAAACAAACAAAACAAAATTGTACATGTTTTTTTGTTGTTTGGACAATGTAAAAACTTGCAACAAAACTTTAGTAGATCTTAGTATCTTACTATGAAACATGTTCAAGATTGTGCGTTTTTTTTAGTGCATGGATATTAGAAATGAAATCCCATGATGCATGCATGAAAATATGAAATGGTTTTGTGTTGCTGTCGTTGGAGTACTAATGGTGGATTAGTAGTAGTCTTAATGAGTACTTTATAATATCCACAATATTCCTGATGAGCCAACAACAACAACAACAACAAACCAGATTTTGCTTTCATGTGATGATATTAATTCTCCACATATGATGTATGATATGGAGGGCGCATGACTGGGTGATGTTCATATATCTGCAACTACTCTACATGTGGTCATTTTCCAAGATATCCTTGGAAACTTCAAATTTTTTTATAAAATAAATAAATAAAAAAAAAACATTTCAATTCTCCTATAAACATGGATCCCTTGCTGGCTTGCCATGTTGATTGTTGATTATTAATGTTCAACACACTTCAAAGCTCTACACCACTTCTCTTCATTTATGTATGTTTTGTCCAGCTAGGAGCCCTGCAGTAGTACTGTTGTTATTTTGTTGACCTATATTTCAGTTTCTTTTCATCAACCTAAAAAAAACAACCATCCTATTTTTGAGATACACATCAACAACAACAAATACTTCAACTGAAAATATATAACATACAAGTGGTGTTGTTTTAGCATTGAAGTTATATAACAGAAGTATTGTTGTTTTAGTTTTTATTGTTATCGAACCGGTAAGTTCAATGAACTCGTAAACTCACACGACACGTAAATTCAACCCACATTTGTTCTACTCATACTATTTATTACGCTAAAATGAATATTTCAATTTGAACTTTACGTTAACTTTCAATTATATCACACTTGTCACATCTATGATATGAAAAAACTGAGGTATTAAATACAAAAAAAGCACCATGTTTTCCAAAAAAGTAAAGCATCAAATAAAAAAGCAAGCAACAAATTAATTGGAGTTTTTTTTAATATTGGATAGTTCTTCTAAGCTAAGATAACTTCATTCCTAGTTAAAAATAGATGTGACGATTCCAACTCGTAACAAATAACCTTAGAATCACAAAAGAAAAGGTCAAAAAAATGTGTGACAAAGACAGAGAAATTCTGGAAGAATATTTTGAGGATTCAAGTCTGTCTTTCTTTACTAAGAGGGCATAATTTACTTCAACTGCACGCATTATCCTTCACGTCCCTCTCTCTCTATATTATTTAAGAGCCCAAAAAGCAGCCGTTGAATAATATCATCCTATAATAAAGTGAAAATTCGCTGACGTACTTTTGAGTTTCCTATGACCCATTTCAGTAACATTTTCTCACTTTCTCAATCTTTTTCTTTTCTATAGATTAGAGGGATGTTGTTTAATAACAAAATTTTTTATGAAATCGATTCATGTATAAGATGTGTGATTCGCATATATAACTATTGTTATTGAAATAGTAATTTTAATTTCATGCTAGTTTTATGACGCGTTGAAATCACGATTAACTCGCCGTTAGCATATTTGAACCCGTTTTGTGAGCAAGTGTTATTTAATTTCTTTAGTAAGGGTCTTTCTCAGTCCGTCAAGCCTCAACAAAATTCATCCATAATACCATAACAAAAGCATCCAATCATGATACTATAGCCACCACCATAAGTAAAGCTGATCAAGATTTTCTTTTTCCAGTTAAAACAAACAAAAAGAAGAAGAAGCATTTTGCATAATCAAGTATTGTAAAGTATTCATTATACATCTTTACCATATCGTTGCATTTATGGACTGCAGAGGGAATCGATCGAGTTTTTTATCTTTTGGTTCTAAGTCAACCATTATTTTAAGGAGACAATAGCCAAGTCCAGACTCAATCAAGCCCAACTTTTGGAACAATCCAGCCATGTTTTCAACAGGCTTAGCTCGGTCTCTTCCCAAAGGACTCTTTAAAAATTTAGCCATATGGAAATTCATGATTCTGGTCATACTCAGCTCAATGGATCCACTGCAGAGTTAACTCTATCAAGATAATGGAAATTTTCGAAACAGAGAACACCCGAGATTTCCAAAAACAATGAATGAAGGTCAGGAGCTGAACATTTCATTTGAGGAATCCAAGTACCCCAGTCAGCTGAAGTGTGGCAAGATCCATGTAATAATATATATAGTGAGCACAAGCTATCTTCCAAGATTTATGAAAGATTTAAGTGCAATTCTTGAAAGAAACACAAATATAGTAATACAATGGTCCAACTGTTGATGATATAGGAAACTTTATGATTTCTATTTCCTCTGCTGCAAGGATTGCTGGTTCCACTGTAACATCCTTTCTTCTGCTTGATCCCTTTACCAAGATCATCAAGAACAAATGTAGTATTTGCATCACCATTACTAAATATAATGCACCACAAGTAGGGACCCTTGTGCTTATGGGCTCCAAATACTCCAACTCCAACTTCATCATGTGATTTATTTCCCACAAGGGATAGAGATTTTTTGTCTCGGATAAGCACTTGTGAGAAGGCTTCTGAAGGAGTGAGATACTTGTGTTGACAGCCAATGATATATCCTGATATGGTTCCGAATGTTGGTAGTTCTACACCACAGTTGGGAGCAAAAATTTCAGTAAAATCATCTTTTAAAGGCTGACAGTTTATGGTGTTGTTGCTAGTGCAGTTTGCCTGACATTCCTCTGCGTACTGCAAGGCAATGCACCCCAGACCAGGACTATTACTCAATTCAGGAAGCTTATGAGCTGTTCGGTTCTTGTTTATGATTTCAACAAGATCGTCTGCTGCATTTCCTGCAACAACATACAGTTCAGATGTTACATTACTCAACTGATCAAGAAATAAACTAACAACGATGACAGATTAAATGGTTTGAGTATTCAAGTAAAAAATATGCAACTTTGTCTTTTATTCAAGCATTCACTTGTTTGGATACGATATATAAAAGTTAATGTAACTTTATTCTCTTTACACTTAAAGTTTAGCATTTTAAGTAAATTATAAGATCTTGCTCTATTTGACTTATTGCTGGTAGTTTTACAAGTTTCATGCACCATATACTCTAGTGAAGTTCACCTATCTACTACTTGTTACAGAATCTAGACATTTTCAGCATAATTTCCAATTCAATCCCAAATCAGGTTTTATGCTTCACTTGTCTTTAGATGTTAAGCTAAATTATACTAGAAAATGATTTCACAAAGATGCCTCTCTAACACTACATGGATAATCTGTCTGGCAGATTCTACCACTTGAAACAACAACAACAACAACTAAGCCTTTATCCCACCATGTGTGGTTGGCTACATGGATCATACTTCGCCATCTTATTCTACCGCTTGAAACACAGCAACAAAAGGTTTGATTGCTTAAGATGGTGACAACATTGCCCAATAAAAAGATTCAGTTTTGGGATAACATCCTAACCTCTATCAAAATTCTGTCTTTAGTGAGGACTACATTTTGCCTGTTGCATGCAGTTAAACTAAATTAACCGTGTGCACTTCTCAAAATTCTCCTTTATTTTATGCTCCTCAAGTAACATACAGCACTGAAAGAAAGAAGCAACCTTTCACATGCAAGCCTATGCTCACTTCACTGTATATGTCCATTGAAGCATTTCAAAGGCTCTTTTTGCTTCAAACTAGGACTAAACCATATATCCTAGGCATTCTAGTTTACCAATCAAGCCATCCAATCAGCCCTATCAACCCCAATTTGGAGCATGTTTCATAATTATATGAAGCACTTCAAAAACATGTTTCTTCATGAGCACATATTCGTAATTTACTAGAACATATTTACGAGGCCTATCAAATTAGTCTATCCAGTCATCATACAATCAATGATCTACATTTCTTGTCATCACCGTCAGAATATACTAGTCAAGATGTCATAACTAGGAAGACACTGCACAAATCTGATGCAAGTTTCAACATTTAAGACAACAGAGTACTATATATCAAGTTCTGGGCAGTAGAGTGTTAGTGATCCGGATAAATTCCACTTTCTACCAATTTTTCCAGGTTACCTGCCTATGCTGGCATTCTCGTGTGTGAAAGGTCCTACAAAAGTAGGAAAAACTGAGAAAAGAAGAGTGGTCAGCATGATGTTTCTAGGCTACTTCATTGAACAAGACAATGCTAAAGGCATATTTTAGAAGGTTGCATAACGAATGCAATATCTATTTTATGTTATCAAGCAGACATTATTTACTAGTATGTAGATCATTCTATGACAAATTAAAGTGGATTCAACTTCATAAAGTCTTATGTTCCCCCACATACGCCTAGTTTTACAAATAATTCCGGCACACAGAAGTGGCTTATCTCGGATCAACTGAAGAGATCTTCCAAGCTGGAAAAGTTTCAAAGCATAATGCACCAAAAACTTGAGGATGCAAGAAGTTCCAATGGAGCACATTCTACTCAAGAAACATCATTAATAAAACAAAGAAAGGGCAAGATATGCATTTATAATAACAATTCAATTGCAATTGCACATTGCAAAAATTCATCATCATACTTTGATAAGCACAAGAGGCAGCTAATTCCAAACGAGGACACATTCAAGAGTCTGTTCAAGAATCACCCATCTGACGGGAGAGTTTATTAACAAATACAGATCGTTGGTATCATCTTTGATATGATTCATCTATATCTCACTCCTTATGTTCTGCATTTGAGAACATTTTCTGATTCCAACATCTTTCTTTCCACAACTTCAAGTGTTTGTTTCATCCGAAAAAAAGTATTAACAATATTTGACAAGACAAAACCTTTGAAGGTAGCCCATCAAGATAAGAAAGTACTCACAGTTTCCACAAATGCAGAAATCAAGCAAATGATACAACATTAAAGCAGAAGTGCAGAAGAAGCTGGATGGATTGTACATACTAACCATGGTTTTTTGAGTCTACGACAGCTGCGAGTACAAAGCTGCAAAGGGCCATCAATTCTAGTAGTGAACAACGTGTCTTAAGCATTATACTGAAAAATCAAAATGGCAATTCCAAATAGTGAAAATGTATTTCTTGGGTTAAAGAAGAAAAGAAGCAAAAAGATGAAAGAAAGGCTGAGAAGATAGAAAAGTGTGATTGATAGTACTCTGAAGCTTTTAGACTACATAAAAGGGCAATGGGAACTGTAGAAAAAAACTTTGAATTGTTTCAAAATAATAGCGAAAAACAAAGATGGGAAAGAAATGAAAAGGGATTAATAATAGTGAGGAAAGTAGACAGAGATCAGTGTTTGCAGAGATTTGAGGAAAAGTACGAGACTGGTGGACCCATTAGCCGTTAATTGATTTCCTTCTTCATAGAGTTGGAATGGAGTCAAGTTTGGACTGAAAGCAAAGTTGTTCGTTCGTATGTTTTAAGTGAATTAGAATATCCCCACTCCCACCATTAGTAATGGATCTTCTGATCATTTGTGTGTATCTACCTATATCAAGTATCAATTAATAAGATTTTTGACACGTGAATTTAATACAAATTTAGATCTTTTGTATCATTTAATATATGTATGGCTTCTTATAAATGTGACACGTATAATTTTAGATAATACTAAAACCACCAAGTGATTAGTGAACCCTAAGGAATAAATTTTAAATACACATATGATACAAAAATTGATACACAAAAATGATATAGAAGATCCATTGCCATTTAACACTTATCCCTTAGGTAGGCAATGGATCTTTGTATCATTTGTGTGTATCACTTCCTATTTCACCTATTTGTTAGAGCTCATTTGGTTGGCAAGGAATCTGAGTTGGAAAAGTAATTTTTTTCCCCTAAATACTAGATTCCTGTGTTTGTTTCACACTAGGAAAATAATCATTTATCTTACTATTAAATTCATGCGATTGTTTAAAAAAAAAAGTTCAAGATTTCAAAATTATAAATTCTCTTTAAAAATTGGTATTATGATTTCTTTTTTGAAGATTTTAACTATGTGACTCTTTTTATGTTTATTATTTATATTTTGAGTTTTATATGTTTCTTATAGTAAATTATAATTCATTTGGTCAAATAATTTCATATTTTTATTTTTTAGATTGATATTTTTTATTGAATTTTCTATCTAACTAAAATTAAAATTTTAGTAGTTTTTAAATTTCTTCATATTAACTTTTAATGCAATTCAATGTAAAAAGAGTTAAATAGATGGATGGTATATTATATATATATTTTTAATTTTTTATTAAAATTATTAACATAATCAATATTTTATAATTTGTTTAAAAAATTTATAATTGTATTTATGTTGCTTTAGACTTTTTCTTTCATCTATTTACTTAATTAATTTTCATACATGTTATATCTCCAATACTTATTGTTTAATAAGTTTTGGCTATTTTTATTTACTTTAATTTGTAATTTTCTTTTTTATTTATTTAATCAACTATTCTTTTTTTAGTAATATTAATAAATAAAATTTATATTTTATCATAAGGTAAAAATATATAACAAAGTTTCATAATATGATTTAGAATAAAACTATATAAATTGTGATGAATAAATATAACATACAAATTGTGTGTGCTATAGCCTATAAAAAATGGAGATTTAGTGATAAATATGATTTTTACTTTTTTTTGACACAATTCACTAGAATTCACATTCACAATTATGATTGGTGGAAAAAATAGAACAAAAATGGCCAAAATTGGCACGTTTATAAACATTGTTATTTCGGCCAAAATACGTATGTTATAGCCCACAAAAAAATAGAGGTTTGGTAATAAATATAAGTTTCACTTTTTTGACACCGTTAACTAGAATGCACATTTTACTTTTGTCCACTGTACATGGAAGAAGTACTCTAAATTTCTTTATCAGTAACTATATAGAAAGAATGGGCACTCAGAAGCTAAAAGGAATAATATAAAAGAGATGTCCCATTCACTTAAGGTTATTGTGTAATGATGGTATTAGGGTATATCCACCATCTCCAAAATTTAAATTAATATATTGGGTGTGGCTCCTCCCCTCGCATAAGAGGTTATGCCAAGAAAAAAAAACTAGAATGCACGTTCACAATTGAGATTGGTGCAAAAAATAGCATAAAATAGCCAATATCGTCACGTTTTTTGACATTGTAATTTTTTGCCAAAATACGTGTGCTATAGCCCACAAAATAGAGGTTTGGTGATAATCCGAGTTTCATTTTTTCTTGACACCGTTCACTAGAATGCACATTCACAAAAAAATGGGTGCCAAAAATAGCACGAAAATGGCCAAAATCGCGTTTTTTGACATTGTCATTTTCGGCCAATATATGTGTGCTATATAGCCCACAAAAATTGGAGGTTTGGTGATAAATATAAGTTTCACCTTTTTTTATATAATTCACTAGAATACACGTTCACAATTGAGGCGGGTGCAAAAAATAACACGAACATGGCAAAAATTGGCACGTTTTTTGAAATTGTCATTTCGGCCAAAATACGTGTGCTATAGCCCACAAAAATAGAGGTTTGGTGATAAATATGAGTTTCACTTTTTTGACACAATTCACTAGAATGCACGTTCATAATTGAGATGAGTGTAAAAAATAATACGGAGACGGCCAAAATCAACATGTTTTTGGATATTGTCGTTTTAGGCCAAAATACACGTGTTATAACCCACAAAAATGGAGCTTTGTGATAAATATAAGTTTTAATTTTTTTGACACCGTTCACTAGAATGCACATTCAGAATTGAAGTGGGTGCAAAAAATAGCACAAAATGGCCAAAATTGGCACATTTTTGGATATTGTCATTTTTGGTCAAAATATTTGTGCTATAACACACAAAAAAATGGAGGTTTGGTGATAAATATGAGTTTTACTTTTTTGACAGAATTCACTAGAATGTACATTCACAATTGAGATGGTAGAAAAAATAGCCCGAACAAAATTGACACATTTTTGGACATTATTATATTCGACTAAATTACGTGTGCTATAGCCCACATAAAATGGAGGTTTTTGTGATAAATATGAGTTTCACTTGTTTTTACATTGTTCACTAGAATGCATGTTCACAATTGAGGTGGGTGCAAAAAATAGCACGAAAATGGGCAAATTCGGTACATTTTTTGACATTGTCATTTTCGATCAAAATACGCGTGTAATAACCTACTAAAAATGGAGGTTTTGTGATAAATATGAGTTTCAATTTTCTTGACACAATTCATTAGAATACACCTTCACAATTGAGATGGGTGAAAAAAATAGAACGAAAATGGCCAAAATCGATATGTTTTTAAACGTTGTCATTTTCAGCTAAAATACATGTGTTATAACCCGCAAAAAATGGAGGTTTGGTGATAAATATGAGTTTCACTTTTTTTGACACAATTAACTAGAATGCACGTTTACAATTGAGATGGGTGTAAAAAATAGTACAAAAATGGCCAAATTGGCACGTTTTTGGATATTGTCGTTTTAGTCCAAAATATGTGTGTTATAACCCATAAAAAATGGAGGTTTTGTGACAAACATAAGTTTCACTTTTTTGACAACATTCACTAGAATGCATCTTCACAATTAGGTGGGTGCAAAAAATAGCACGAAAGTAGCCAACATGAGCACGTTCTTGGATATTGTCATTTTAGGCTAATATACGCGTGTTATAACCCGCAAAAATGGAGATTTTGTGATAAATATAAGTTTCACTTTCTTTTGACACCGTTCACTAGAATGGACATTCAATTGATTTGGGTGCAAAAAATAGCACAAAAATGGCCAAAATCATCACGTTTTTTAATATTGTTACTTTCGGCTAAAATACGTGTGCAATAGCCCACAAAATTGGAGGTTTTGTGATAAATATGATTTTCACCTTTTTTGACATAATTCACTAGAATGCACCTTCACAATTGACATGGGTAGAAAAAATAGCACGAAAAAGGCCACAATTTACACATTTTTAAACATTGTCATTTTCGGCCAAAATATGTGTGCTATAGCCCACAAAAAAAGGAGGGTTTGGTGATAAATATGAGTTCACTTTTTTTGACACAATTCACTAGAATGCACGTTCACGATTGAGATGGGTGAAAAAATAGTACAAAAATGGCCAAAATTAGCATGTTTTTGGATATTGTCATTTTAGGCCAAAATGCGTGTGTTGTAAACAAAAAAAATGGAGGTTTTGTGATAAATATAAGTTTCAATTTTTTTTTGATACCATTCACTAGAATTAGAGATGACCGCTTCACGGTTTTGGAACCATAATCGTGCCCCCCCAGAACCGGTTGGAAGGTTCCGGTTTCGGTTCCTAAAAATGTTGAATCGAAACCGGCAAAAAAAACTATGTTTTTATTTTTTATTTTATAATTTATAAATATTTTTTTATTTCTTCATTTTCATCACATAATTCTTTTTCTAATATTATTTATTACTTTTCTAATCTTTATATTTTAGGTTATAGAGTTTATAGTTTAGAGTTTAGTGTTTTAAGTTTAGGGTTTAGGGTAGCAACTTTTCTAAATAATTATTCTAATTCTATTATTATATTATACTAATATTCTATTTGAATTCCAATTAATAGTTCAATCATTCTTTCAATACTTTTATCATTTATATATTTTTCTTTCTCACTTATCTAATCCTTCATAGTTCTATATTTCTAAAACCTCTATAGTAGTTCAATTTCAACTATTAATCCAATTATATTATGTATCAACTTTTCTAATTTATATTATTCTCTTATATTATGCTAATATAATATTTGAATTCCAATTAATAGTTTGATCATTATCTCAATACTGTTATTCTTTCTATATCTTTCTTTCTCACTTATCTAATCTTCATAATTCTATTATTCCAAAAAATCTATATATTAGTTCAATTTTAACTACTATTCTAATTATATTATTATATTATACTATTTGAATTATATTAATAATTCAAATATTCAATTATTCTTTCAATTATTCTTATTATTTTTAAATCTTTCAATCTCACTTATGTAATTCTTCCTAGTTCTATTCTTCTAAAAACTCCATATATTAAGTTCAATTCTAACTATTATTATTCTAATTATATTATTATATTATATTATTTGAGTTTCAATTAATAGTTTAATCACTATTTCAATAGAAATCAAATTTAAAAGTGGGATTAAAATCAAAATCGAAACTAGAAATCAAAATAAAAACTGAAATTGGAATAAAATCGTAACCAAAACCATAATCAGAACCAGACATTTTGAAACCGTGATCATGCCTAACTAGAATGCACGATCACGATTGACATGGATGCAAAAAATAGCACAAAAATGGCAAAAATCGGCACGTTATTGAACATTGTCATTTTCAGCCAAATTACATATGCTATAGCCCAAAATAAATGGTGGTTAGGTGATAAATATGAGTTTCACTTTTTTCACACAATTAAATAGAATGTACGTTCACAATAGAGATGGGTGTAAAAAACAACCTGAAAACAACCAAAATAGGAATGTTTTTGAACATTGTCATTTTTGGAAAAAATATGTGTTTTATAACCCACAAAAAATGGTGGTTTCATGACAAATATAAGTTTTAGTTTTGTTTGATACTGTTCACTAGAATGCAAGTTTACAATTGAGGTGAGTGCAACAAATAATACGAAAATGGCCAAAATTGGCATTTTTTTTACATTGTTATTTTCTGCCAAAATATGTGTGCTATAGACCACAAAAATGGAGGTTTTTTAATAAACACGAGTTTCACTTTTTTAGATACAATTCACTATAATGCACCTTCACAATTGAGATGGGAGAAAAAATAGCACGAAAATGGCCAAGATAGACACATTTTTAAACATTGTCATTTTCGGTGAAATTACGTGTGCTATAGCCCACAAAAAATGGAGGTTTGGTGATAAATGTGAGTTTCACTTTTTTTGATATAATTAAATAGAATGTACGTTCACAATAGAGATGGTTGTAAAAAACAATATAGAAACGACCAAAATAGGCATGTTTTTGAACATTGTCATTTTTGGAAAAAATACGTGTTTTATAACCCACAAAAAATGGTGGTTTTGTGACAAATATAAGTTTTAGTTTTTTTCGACACCGTTCACTAGAATGCATGTTTACAATTGAGGTGGGTGCAAAAAAAGCACGAAAATGGCCAAAATAGGCAAGTTTTCAAACATTGTTATTTTCGGCCAAAATTCGTGTTATATCCCACAAAAAATAATGGTTTGGGGATAAATATGACTTTCACTTTTTTTCACATAGTTCTCTAGAATGCACGTTCACAATAGAAATAAGTGCTAAAAATAGCACAAAAATGGCCAAAATCAGCACGTTTTTAAACATTGCCATTTTCGGTCAAAATACGTGTGTTATAACCCACAAAAAATGGAGGTTTGATAATAAATATGAGTTTAACTTTTTTGACACAATTCACTAAAATGCACGTTCACAATTGAGATAGTTGAAAAAAATAGCACAAAAAATGACCAAAACGGCACAGTTTTGGACATTGCCATTATCGGCCAAAATACTATGCCATAGCCCACAAAAAATGGAGGTTTGGTGATAAATACGAGTTTCACTTTTTTTGACAAAATTCACTAGAATGCACCTTCATAATTGAGATAGGTGTAATAAACAATGCAGAAACAACCAAAATTTGCACGTTTTTGGATGTCATTTTAAGCCAAAATACGTGTGTTTTATAACCTACAAAAATAGAGGTTTTGTGATAAATATAAGTTTAACATTTTTTGCCACCATTCATTAGAATGCAATTCACAACTGAGGTGGGTGCAAAAAATAGCACAAAAATTGCCAAAATTGGCAACTTTTTTGACATTGCCATTTTTGACAAAACTTTCGTGTGCCGTAGTCCATAGAAAATGGAGGCTTTTGTGATAAATATGAGTTTCACTTTTTTTGACACTTTTCGCTAGAATGTACATTCACAATTGAGGTTGGTGCAACATATAGAACGAAAATGGCCAAAATTGGCATTTTTTTGACATTGTCATTTTTGCCCAAAATACGTGTGCAATAGCCCACAAAAAATGAAGGTTTTTTTTTATAAACAAGAGTTTTACTTTTTTTCGACACAATTCACTAGAATGTACTTTCACAATTGAGAAAGGAGGAAAAAATAACACGAAAATGGTCATAATCAGCACATTTTCAAACATTGTCATTTTTGTCAAAATGCATGTGCTATATCCAACAAAAAATGGAGGTTTGGTGATAAATACGAGTTTCACTTTTTTTGACACAATTCACTAGAATACACGTTCACAATTGAGATGGGTGAAAAAAATAACACGAAAATGACCACAATGGTAGGGTTTTGGATATTGTCATTTTCGACCAAAATACCTTCAACAAAAAATGGAGTTTTGGTGATAAATATGAGTTTCACTTTTGTTTTTGACAAAATTCATTAAAATGCATGTTCACAATTGAGATGGGTGTGATAAAAAATACATAATGACCAAAATGGGCACGTTTTTAGATGTCATTTTAGGCCAAAATACGTGTGTTTTATAACCCACAAAAAATAGAGGTTTTTGTGATAAATGTAAGTTTCACTTTTTTTGATACCATTCATTAGAATTCACATTCACAATTGAGGTAGGTGCAAAAAATAGCACAAAAATGGCTAAAATTGGTACGTGTTTTGAAATTGTCATTTTCGCCCAAAATATGTGTGCTATAGCCCACAAAAAATGGAGGTTTTTTTTATAAACATGAATTTCACTTTTTTTTACACAATTCACTAGAATTCATCTTTACAATTGAGATGGGAGAAAAAAATAGCACGAAAATGGCCAAAATTGGCATGTGTTTTAGCATTTTCATTTTCGGTCAAAATACGTGTACTATAGCCCATAAAAAATATAGGTTTGGTAATAAATATGAGTTTGACTTTTTTTGACACAGTTCACTAAAATGCGCGTTCACAATTGATGCAGGTGCAAAAAATAGCACAAAAATGACCAAAATTTGCATGGTTTTAAACATTGATATTTTTGGTCAAAATACATGTGCTATAGCCCACAAAAAATGGAGGTTTGGTGATAAATATAAATTTCACTTTTTTTGACACCGTTCACTAGAATGCACATTCACAATTAAGGCGAGTGCAAAAATAACATGAAAATTGCAAAAATTAGTACGTTTTTTGACATTGTCATTTTGGCAAATATACATGTGCTATAGCCCATAAAAAATGGAGGTTTGGTGATAAATGTGAGTTTCAATTTTTTTGACAAAATTCACTAGAATGCATGTTCACAATTAAGATATGTGTAAATAACAAAATAGAAATGACCAAAATCGACACGTTTTTTGATATTGTCGTTTTAGGCCAAAATATGTGCGTTATAAACCATAAAAAATGAAGATTTCGTGATAAATTTAAGTTTCACTTTTTTTTGATACAATTCTCTATAATGTATGTTCACAATTGAGGTGGTTGAAAAAATAGTATGAAAATGGCCAATATCGGCACGTTTTTAGACATTGTCATTTTCGGCCAAAATACGTGTACTATACATACAAAAATGGTGGTTTTTGTCATAAATATGAGTTTCAATTTTTTTGATAATAGTCACTAGAATGCACGTTTACAATTGAGATTGGTGCAAAAAATAACACGAAAATAGAAAAAATTGGCACATTTTTTGATATTGTCATTTTCGGCCAAAATACATGTGCAATAGCCCAAAAAAATTGGAGATTTTGTGATAAATAGAATGCATATTCACAATTGAGATGGGTGTAAAAAATTGCACGAAAATGGCTAAAATCAGAACATTTTTAAACATTATCATTTTTAGCCGAAATACGTGTGGTATAGCCCACAAAAAATGAAGGTTTGGTGATAAATATGAGTTTCACTTTTTTTTACACAATTCACTAGAATGCAGGTTTACAATTGAGATGGATTAAAAAATAGTATAGAAACAGCCAAATCGGCACGTTTTTGGATATTGTCATTTTAGGCAAAAATATGTGTGTTATTAACCAACAAAAAATGGAGGTTTTGTGACAAATATAAGTTTCACCTTTTTTGACATTGTTCACTAGAATGCACATTCACAATTGAGGTGGGTGCAAAAAATAGCACAAAAATGGCCAAAATCAGCACTTTTTTTGATATTGTCATTTTAGGTTGAAATACATGTATTATAACCCACAAAAAATTAAGATTTTGTGATAAATATAAGTTTTACTTTTTTTGACACCGTTCACTAGAATGCACTTCACAATTTAGGTAGGTACAAAAAATAGCACAAAAATGAATAAAATCGGCACAGTTTTGACCTTGTTATTTTTTGCCAAAATACGTGTGCAATTACTCACAAAAAATGGAGGTTTGGTGATAAATATGAGTTTTAATTTTTTTGATACTGTTCACTAGAATGAAAGTTCACAATTTAGGCGGGTGTAAAAAATAGCAAAAATTGGCATGTTTTTTGACATTATCATATTATGCCAAAATATATGCTATAACCCACAAAAATAGAAGTTTTGTGAAAAGTATGATTTCACTTTTTTTGAGCAATTCATTAGAATGCAAATTCACAATTGAGATGGTGTAAAAAATAGTACAAAAACGGCCAAAATTGGCACATTTTTTGATATTGTCCTTTTAGGTCAAAATATGTGTGTTATAACCCACTAAAAATAGAGGTTTTGTGATAAATATAAGTTTCATTTTTTTGACACTGTTAACTAGAATGGACTTTCACAATTGAGGTGGGTGCAAAAAATAGAACAAAAATGGCAAAAATCGATACGTTTTTTGACATTGTCATTTTCTGCAAAAATACGTCTGCTATAGCACAAACAATGGAGGTTAGGTGACAAATATAAGTTTCACTTTTTTGACACGATTCGCTAGAATGCAAGCTCACAATTGATATGGGTGTAAACAATTGTATAGAAATGGCCAAAATTGGCACATTTTTTGATATTGTTATTTTAGGCCAAAATACGTGTGTTATATAATCCACAAAAAATGGAGGTTTTGTGATAAATATAAGTTTCACCATTTTTGACATCGTTCACTAGAATGCAGTTCAAATTTGAGGTGGGTGTTAAAAATAGCATAGAAATGGAAAAAATCGGCACGTGTTTAAACATTGTCATTTTTTTGCCAAAATAGTGTACTATAGCCTTAAAAAAGAGGTTTTGTGATAAATATGAGTTTCACTTTCTTTGAAACCATTCACTAGAATACATGTTCACAATTGAGGGGAGTTCAAAAAATAGCACGAAAATGGCAAAAATTAGTACATTTTTGACATAGTCATTTTTACCAAAATACGTGTCCTATAGCCTACATAAAATGGAAGTTTGGTGATATATATAAGTTTCTCTTTTTTTGACATAATTCACTAGAATGCGCGTTCAGAATTTAGATGGGTGTTAAAAATAATATGGAAACTGCCAAAATCGAAACATTTTTTGATATTGTTGTTTTATGCCACAATTCGTGTGTTATAACCTACAAAAATGGAGGTTTTGTGATTAATATAAGTTTCAATATTTTTGACACCATTCACTAGATTGCACGTTCACAATTGAGGTTGGTGTAAAAAATAGCACGAAAATGTTAAAAATTGGCACGTTTTTTTACATTATCATTTTCAGCCAAAATATGTGTGCTGTAGCCCGCAAAAAATGGACTTTTCAGGGATAAATATTAGTTTTATTTTTTAACACAGTACACCAGAATGCACGTTCACAATTGAGGTTGTTGCAAAAAAGTACAAAATGGCCAAAATTAACACATTTTTTGACATTGTCATTTTCGGCAAAAATACGTGTGCCCAAAAAAATGGAGGTTTTGTGATAAATATGATTTTCACTTTTTTTGACACAATTCACAAGATTGCACCTTCAGAATTGAGATACGTGGAAAAAATAGCACAAAAATGGTCAAAATCGACACGTTTTTAATCATTGTCAATTTCGGCCAAAATACTTGTGCTATAGCCCACAAAAATAGAGGTTTGGTGATAAATATGAGTTTCACTTTTTTTTTGACACTGTTTACTAGAATGCACGTTCTCAATTGAGGCGGGTGCCAAAAATAGAACGAAAATGGCACAAATTGGCACTTTTTTTGACATTGTCCTTTTTTGGCCAAAATTCATATTGTATAACCCACAAAAAATTGGAGGTTTTGTGAAAAATAGGAGTTTTACTTTTTTCACATAATTACCTAGAATGCATGTTCACAATTGTGATAGGTGTAAAAAACAGTACAACAACTACCAAATCGACACATTTTTGGATATTGTTGTTTTAGGCCAAAATATGTGTGTTATAACCCACAAAAATGGAGGTTTTGTGATAAATATAACTTTCACTTTTTTTTACACCTTTCACTAGAATGCACATTCACAATTGAGGTAAGTGGAAAAATAATACGAAAATGGCCAAAATTTGCAAGATTTTAAACATTGTCATTTTCAGCTGAAATACATGTGTTATAGACCACAAAATATGGGAGATTGGTGATAAATATGAATTTCACTTTTTTTGACACCTTTGACTAGAATGCACATTCAAAATTGAGACGGGTGCAAAAAAAGAACCAAAATGGCAAAATTCGGCAAGTTTTTTGACTTTGTCATTTTTGGCCATAATACGTGTACTTGCCCACAATAAAATGGAGATTTTGTGATAAATATGAGTTTCACTTTTTTTTAATCAATTCACTATAATGCACTTTCATGATTGAGATGGGTGTGAAAATAGTACATAAATGACCAAAATCGGCAAGTTTTTGGGTATTATCATTTTAGACCAAAATTCGTGTATTATAACCCACAAAAAATAGAGGTTTTGTGATAAATATAATTATCACTTTTTTTGACACCATTCACTAGAAAAATAGCGCAAAAAGGCCAAAATGGGCATTTTTTTGATATTGTCATTTTCGACCAAAATACGTGTGCAATAACGAACAAAAATGGAGGTTTTGTGATAAATATTAGTTTCACTTTGCTTGACACAATTCATTAGATTGCACCTTTACAATTGTGATGAGTGGAAAAAATATCACGAAAATAGCCAAAATTGACACGTTTTTAAATATTATCATTTTCGACCAAAATATGTGTGCTATAGCCCACAAAAAATAGAGGTTTGGTGATAACTATTAGTTTCACTTTTTTTTAAACAATTAACTAGAATGCACATTCACAATTGAGATAGGTGTGTAAAATAGTCCGAAACGACCAAATTCGGCAAGTTTTTGGATATTATCATTTTAGGCCAAAGTCCATGTGTTATGACCCATAAAAAATAGAGGTTTTGTGATAAATATAGGTTTCACTTTTTTTGACAACGTTCATTAAAATTCACGTTCACAATTGAGGTGGGTGCAAAAAATAAAATGAAAATGGCCAAGATTTGGACCTTTTTTACATTGTCATTTTTGGGAAAAGTACGTGTGTTATGCCCACAAAAAATGGAGGTTTGGTGATTAATATGAGTTTCACTTTTTTTGAAACCATTCACTAGAATGCACATTCACAATTGAGGTGGGTGCAAAAAATAGCATGAAAATGGCTAAAATGTTTACGTTTTAAACATTGTCATTTTCGGTCAATGTACGTGTGCTATAGCCCACAAAAAATAGAGGTTTAGTGATAAATACGAGTTTCACTTTTTTGACACCGTTCACTAGAATGCACTTTTACAATTGAGGTAGGCACAAAAAATAACACAAAAAATTAACACAAAAAATTAACACATTTTTGACATTATCATTTTTGGCCAAAATACTTGTGCTATACTCCACAAAAAATGTTAGTTTGGTGATAAGTATGAGTTTCACTTTTTTTTGACACAATTAAATAGAATGTACGTTTGCATTAGTGATGGGTGTAAAAAATAGTACAAAAATGAACAAAATGTGCATGTTTTTGAACATTGTATTTTTTGGCAAAAATACGTGTTTTATAACCCACAAAAATGGAGGTTTTGTGATAAATATATGTTTCCCTTTTTTTTGACATCGTTTACTAGAATGAACATTTGCAAATAAGGTGGGTGCAAAAATAGCTTGAAATAGACAAAATTAGCACGTTTTTAAACATTATCATTTTTGGCCAAAATACGTGTGCTATAGTCCACAAAAAATGGAGGTTTGGGGATAAATATAAGTTTAACTTTTTTTTGACACAATTCACTACAGTGCACATTCACAATTTATAAGGGCAAAACAAATGGCACAAAAATGACCAATATTGTCAAGTTTTTGGACATTGTCATTTTTGGCCAAAATACAAAAAATGATGGTTTTGTGATAAATATGAGTTTTACTTTTTTGACACAATTCTCTAAAATGCACGTTCACAATTGAGATGGGTGCTAAAAAAAAGAAAAAATGGCCAAAATCGGCTTGTTTTACTCATTATCATTTTCGATCAAAATACATTTGCCATCTCCCACAAAAATGGAGGTTTTGTGATAAATATGAGTTTAACTTTTTTTAACACAATTCACTAGAATGCACGTTCATAATTGAGATGGGAGAAAAAAATAGCACAAAAATGACTAAAACGGCACAATTTTGGACATTGTCACTTTTGGCCAAAATACATATGCTATAGCCCACAAAAAATAGAGGTTTGGTGATAAATATGTGTTTCACTTTTTGTTGATAAAATTCAATAGAATGCACGTTCACAATTGAGGTGAGTGTAATAAACAATACACAAATGACCAAAATCGACACGTTTTTGGATGTCATTTTAGGCAAAAATACGTGTGTTTTTATAACCTACAAAAAATAGAGGTTTTGTGATAAATATAAGTTTCACTTTTTTGACACCATTTATTAGAATTCACATTTACAATTGAGGTGGGTGCAAAAAATGGCACAAAAATGGCCAAAATCGGCACGTTTATTTGACATTGTCATTTTCGGCCAAAAATACACGTGCCCATAAAAATGGAGGTTTTTTGATAAAGTTGAGTTTCACTGTTTTTGACACAATTCATTAGAATGTACCTTAACAATTGAGATGAGAGCAAAAAATAGCACAAAAATTTCCAAAGTGGGCACGTTTTTAAACATTGTCATTTTCGGTCAAAATACGTGTGTTATAGCCCACAAAAATGGAGGTTTGATGATAAATATGAGTTTCACATTTTTTTGACACAATTTACTATAATGCACGTTCACAATTGAGATGAGTGAAAAAAAACATGAAAAGGACCAAAACGACACAATTTTGGACATTGTCATTTTCGGCCAAAATACGTGTGCTATAGCCCACAATAAATGGAGGTTTGGTAATAAATATGAGTTTAACTTTTTTTGACACTGTTCAATAGTATGCACGTTCATTAAGGCATGTGCAAACAATAACACAAAAAGTGCAAAAATTTAGACATTTTTTGACATTGTCATTTTTGGCCAAAATAAGTGTGCTATAGCCCAAAAAAATGGAGGAAATCATTCCAAGCACTGCTAATGTGGCTACTAAGCTATTTCTTTGGAAAGGTCATACTAAGATGAGAAATTTCTCGATAAACCTGCTAGTACCAGGTGAACTCATATTAGCCAAAGTGGAAGATAAAAAAAATGGTAGGGTGATTCGGCATGGTGCTCACTGAACGCCCTTGTTTTCGTATCCTGTGCTTAATGCAATAACCGCAACGAGAGTAAGCGCCATTGGATAGAAGACTGGTGATAAATATGAGTTTCAATTTTTTTGACACAATTAAATAGAATGTATGTTCACAATAGAGTTTGAATTAAAAAATAGTAGAGAAATGGCCAAAATCTGCATGTTTTTGGACATTGTCATTTTCGACCAAACTACATATTTTATAACCCACAAAACGTGGTGGTTTTGTGATAAATATGTGTTTCACTTTTTTTTTGACACCATTCATTAGAATTCACATTTACAACTAAGGTAGGTGTAAAAAATAGTATGAAATGGCCAAAATCTGCACGTTTTTTGACAATGTCATTTTTGGCCAAAATTTGTGTGCTATAGACCACAAAAATTGAGGTTCATTGATAAACATGTATTTCACTTTTTTACACAATTTTCTAGAATGCACCTTCACAATTCAGATGGGAGGAAAAAATAGCACGAAAATGGCATAAATTGGCACGTTTTTAAACATTGTAATTTTTGGATAAAATACGTGTGCTATAGCCTAAAAAAAATGGAGGTTTGGTGATAAATATGAGTTTCACTTTTTTTTACTCCGTTCACTAGAATGCACGTTCACAATTGAAGCGGGTGCAAAAAATTGCTCGAAAATGTCCAAAATTTTTACATTTTTAAACATTGTCATTTTTGGTCAAAATACATGAGATATAACCCTCAAAAATGGGGGTTTGGTGATAAATATGAGTTTTACTTTTTTTGACATTGTTCAATAGAATTCACGTTTACAATTGAGGCTGGTAGAAAAAATAGCACGAAAATGACAAAAATTGACACATTTTTTGACATTGTCATTTTTGGCCAAAATACGTGTGCTGTAGCCCAAAAAAATGGAAGTTTGGTGATAAATATGAGTTTCAGTTTTTTGGTACAATTAAATAAAATTTACTTTCACAATAGAGATGGGTGTGAAAAACAATACAAAAACGAACAAAATAGGTATGTTATTGCACATTGTCGTTTTTGGCAAAAATACTTGTTTATAACCCACAAAAACAGGAGGTTTTGTAATAATTATAAGTTTCACTTTTTTTGACATCGTTCATTGAAATACACATTTAGAATTGAGGTGGGTACAAAAAATAGAATGAAATGGCCAAAATTGGCACATTTTTAAATATTGTCATTTTCGGCCAAAATACATGTGATATAGTCCACAAAAAATGGAGGTTTGGGGATAAATATGAGTTAACTATTTTTTTGACCCAATTCACTATAATGCACGTTCAGAATTGATAAAGGTAAAAAAAATAACACAAAAATGACCAATATTAGCAAGTTTTTGGACATTGTCATTTTCGGCCAAAATACGTGCACTATAGCCCAAAAAAATGATGGTTTGATGATAAATGTGAGTTTCACTCTTTTTGATATAATTCTCTAGAATGCACGTTCATAATTGAGATAGGTGTTAAAAATAGCACAAAAATGGCCAAAATTGGCACATTTTTAAACATTACCATTTTCGGTTAAAATACGTCCCACAAAAAATGGAGATTTTGTGATAGATATGAGTTTAACTTTTTTTTAATACAATTCACTAGAATGCATATTCATAATTAAGATCGGTGAAAAAAATATAACTAAAATGACCAAAATGTCACAGTTTTGGACATTTTCATTTTCAGCCAAAGTATGTGAGCTATAGCCCACAAAAAATGGAGGTTTAGTGATAAATACGAGTTTCACTTTTTTCACAAAATTCACTAGAATGCTCATTTACAATTGCGATAGGTGTAATAAACAATACACAAACGACCAAAATCGGCAAGTTTTTTGTTGACATTTTCTGCCAAAATACGTGTGTTTTATAACCCACAAAAAATAGAGGTTTTGTGATAAATATAAGTTTAACTTTTTCTGACACCATTTATTAGAATGCACATTCACAATTGGGGTGGGTGCAAAAAATAGCACGAAAATAGCCAAAATCGACACTTTTTTTACATTGTCATTTTCGGCCAAAATACGTGTGCTATAGCCAACAAAAATGGAGGTTTGGTGATAAATATGAGTTTCACTTTTTTTTTGAAAAATTCACTCGAATGCATGTTTACAATTGAGATGGACAATAAATAATACAAAAACTACCAAAATCGGCACATTTTTTGATGTCATTTTAGGCTCATATACGTGTGTTTTACTACCCACAAAAAACAGATATTTTGTGATAAATATAAGTTTCAATTTTTTTGACATCAATTATTAGAATTCATATTCACAATTGAGTTGGGTGCAAAAAAGAGCACAAAAATTGCCATAATCGATACGTTTTTTGACATTGTTATTTTCGACCAAAATACATATACTGTAGCCCACCAAAATTGGAGGTTTTTGATAAATTTGAATTTCACTTTTTTTGACATAATTCACTAGAATGCACCTTTCCCATTTGAGATGAGAGGAAAAAATAGCACGAAAATGGCCAAAATTGAATCACTTTTAATCATTGTCATTTTCAGTCAAAATACATGTGCTATAACCTTAAAAAAATGGAGGTTTGGTAATAAATATGATTTTTAATTTTTTTGACACAATTCATTGGATGCACATTCACAATTGAGATGGGTGAAAAAAAATAGCACGAAACTGACAAAAATGGCACGATTTTGGACATTATCATTTTCGGTCAAAATACTTGTGTTATAGCCCACAAAAAATAAAGGTTTGGTTATAAATACGAGTTTCACTTTTTTTTTGACAAAATTCACTCGAATGTATGCTTATAATTGAGATGGGTGTAATAAACAATACATAATTGACCAAAATCGGCACGTTTTTGGATGTCATTTTAGGCCAAAATACGTGAGTTTTATAACCCAAAAAAATAGAGGTTTTGTGATAAATATAAATTTCAAATTTTTTTGACACCATTCATTATAATTCAAAATCACAATTGATATGGGTGCATAAAATAGCACAAAAATAGCCCAAATTGACACATTTTTAGAAATTTTAAATTTTGGCCAAAATACGTATGCTTTAGCCCACAAAAATGGAGGTTTTTTTTATAAAGTTGTTTTTCACTTTTTTTGACGCAATTCACTAGAATGCACAATAACAATTGAGATGGGAGGTAAAAATAGCACAAAAATGGCCAAAATTGGCACAGTTTTAAACATTGTCATTTTCGGTCAAAATACTTGTGCTATAGCTGACAAAAAATAGAGATTTGGTGATAAATATGAGTTTAAATTTTTATGACATAATTCACTAGAATGCATGTTCGTAATTTAGATGGATGAAAAAAATAGCACAAAAAATGACCAAAATGGCACAGTTTTGAACCTTGTCATTTTCGGCCAAAATACGTGTGATATAACACACGTTTTTTTTTGCCAAAATGACAAGTTTTAAAAATTGATCATCATTTGTCATTTTTGTGCCTAATTTGCACTCATACCACATGAAGATGTGATATCTAATGAGTTGTGGGAAAGAAAATGTGAAGTAAGAAATTGTGAAAAATGACTAATTTTTGTGAGTTATAGAAAACGTTTTTTAGGCAAAACAACAAGTTTCAAAAATAGGTCGTCGTTGGCCGTTTTTGTACCTGTTTTGCACTCACATCAAATTACAATATGCTATCTAATGAATAGTGTGAATAAAAGGAAAAGTTATAAAATTTGAAAAATAAACAATGTTTGTGAGTTATAGAACTCCAACCTGTTTGATGCTTCTTCGGCCAAATACAAGTATTTTTTCTGTCATTAGTTTTCCTATCAAAAGAGGCCCAAAAGATCTGATCCAACAGAAATCCAATCCCTCATATTGAATGCAGCTGATATGCAGCTACGGTGAAAAAAAGGGAGTGATTGGGGGGAAGGAAGAACGAAAAGTTTCATCCTTCACGACGCCACAACCGTAGCTTGCGCCAACCCATTCTAGGACTTTTCAAGTGCCATAAAATTAGGAGGATAGCTTGAGAAGAAGTCGAGACCTAACAAAAGAAGTAAACCAGCGGGGCTTTGCATTTGACATTCGTTGGGCACGAGCTAGGAGCGCATCATCAGGGTATGGCGAACATAATCGCAATCGAACCCTACGACAAGGCTTGGATCGTCAACTCAACAAAGGCCATCAGTAAGCTATGGGTTTGAATGACATTAAATCGAAATTTCAAATTCAATTTTTTCTTGGTCTAAAAAAAGAGAAAAACTTTTCAAATTAAAATTTGATTTTGTTCTATATCAAATTCACTAGTTATAGCACACGTTGTTTTTGCTCAAAATGACAAAAAGTCAAAAAATGGTCGTCATTGGTCATTTTTGTGACTATTTTGCACTCATATCAAGTGACAATGTTCTATATAATGAATGGTGTGAAAAAAGGAAAGTTAGAAATTTTTAAAAATGACCATTTTTTGGGTTATAGCACATGTTTTGTTTTTTGCCAAAATGACAAGTTTTAAAAACCGATCGTCTTTGGATGTTTTTGTGCTTGTTTTACCCTCATATCACATGACGATGTGCTATCTAACAATTGGTGTCAAAAAAGGAAAGGTTAGAAATTTAGAAAAATAACCAATTTTTGTGAGTTATAGCACACGTTTTTTGGCCAAAATGGCAAGTTTCAAAAATTAGTCATCATTGGCCATTTTTTTTTACCTATTTTGCATTGATATCAAATGATGATGTGCTATCTAATGAATTGAGTGAAAAAAGGAAAAGTTAAAATTTTTGAAAAATTACTAATTTTTATGAGTTATAGAACACGTTGTTTTTGCCAAAATGGCAAGTTTTAAAAATTGGTTGTCGTCTGTCTTTTTTTTGCCTATTTTGCAATCATATCACATGAAGATGCGATATCTAATGAATTGTGTGAAAAAAAATGTGAAGTTAGAAATTTTGAAAATCGACCAATTTTTGTGAGTTATAGCACATGTTTTTTTTGGCCAAAACAGCAAGTTTCAAAAATTGGTCGTCATAGCCCATTTTTGTATCTGTTTTTCACTCATATGAAATGATGATATGCTTTCTAATGAATGGTGTGAATAAAAGGAAAAGTTAGAAATTTTGAAAAATAACCAATTTTTGTGAGTTATAACACACGTTGTTTTGTCTAAAATGGCAAAGTTTGAAAATTGGTCATAATTGGTCATTTTTTGACTATTTTTCACTCATATCAAATGATGATGTGCTATCTAAAGAATGGTGTGAAAAAAAGGAAAGTTAGAAATTTTTAAAAATGACAAATTTTTGTGAGTTATAGCACACGTTTTTTTGCCAAAATGGTAAGTTTTAAAAATCGATAGTCGTTGGCTGTTTCTGTGCTTGTTTTGCCCTCATATAACATGATGATGTGCTATCTAATTAATGGTGCTAAAAAAAGAAAAAGTTAGAAATTTTGAAATATGTCCAATTTTTGTGAGTTATAGCAGACATTATTTTAGCCAAAATGGTAAATTTCAAAAATTGGTCATCGTTGGCCATTTTTTTACCTCTTTGCGCTAATATCAAATGACGATGTACTATCTAATGAATGGCATGAAAGAAAGGAAAAGTTAGAAATTTTGAAAAATTACAAATTTTTATGATAGCACTTGTTTTTTTTGCCAAAATGGCAAGTTTTAAAAATTGGTCGTCGTTTGTCATTTTTGTGCCTATTTTGCGCTCATATCACATGAAGATGTGACATATAATGAATAGTGTGAAAAATGTGAGGTTAAAAATTTTGAAAAACGACCAATTTTTGTGAGTTATAGGACATGTTTTTTTGGCCAAAGTGGCAAGTTTCAAAAATTGGTTGTCATTGGTCATATTTGTTACTATTTTGCACTCATATCAAATGACTATGTGCTATCTAATGAATAGTGTGATTAAATGAAAGTTAGAAATTTTAAAAAATGACCAGTTTTTTTGAGTTATAGCACACAATTTTTTTTCAAAAATGGCAAGTTTAAAAATTCGGTCGTTGTTGGTTGTTTCTATGCCTGTTTTGCACTCATATCATATGACGATGTTCTATCTAATTAATGGTGTTAAAAAAAGGGAAAGTTAGAAATTTAAAAAACTGACCAATTTTTGTGAGTTATAACACACATTTTTTTTGGCATAATCTCCTTTTGAGGTAGAGCGCCACTATCAATTTATTAGATAAATTTTTAGATGATGGATATACCCTAATATCATCCTTATACCAAAAGACCAAAATGACCAAGTTCCCATTTACATGTCGAAGCCTATTGGGAAATTATTCATATGGATTGAAAGCCATAAATATGGAGGACTACCTCCATTTACAAAATTAGTATCTGATCTATATAGAAGAAGAGATCCTCCCCTTTTCCAGAATAAGGTCACTACTACAGAATTAGCAGGACATTTGTTTAAAATACACCATTAGTGATAAGCTGCACCAGATAGATACAATGAGAATCAAGGGATGTGGCTGATGGGAGACTAGTCGTATCACCTCATCAAATACCCTAACACTACTGTAGTAGTGGTGAGAGGGATCGTATCCACAGAGAAGGTTTGGTTGTTTAGAGATATGTTCACTTGACACTACAGAAACATGAAATGACAGGAAATGAAGACAACAAGATAGATGCAAGCTACTATGAATGAATGCAAGTTAGTATGCAAGCACTGCCTTGAGGGATTTCGACATGTATCGATCTCTCCCTGAAATCATCAACTTGTGTAAACATATGTGAGGGGACTTTAAACTGCTAGTGAACTGGGATTGATCAACTTGGTAGTTCTCACAACCCAGATTCACAATACTCCCCGAACTTCCCTTGGTAGGGCAAATCCTTGGCACGAGTCAGACTCTCCCAGATCCCTATTCTAAGACAAGAACACTCTTAGACCTTCGCTAAAGATTGATATTAACTGTCAGTGGGTACCGCACAGTCAAGATCGCAAAGTCTCACAAGACCTAAGAACTCACATAAGCCATGTTCACAATCAGATCATGTTATGGTTGATTGCCAATGGAATATTCACACCGACCTCAGTGGGTACCGCAGACCTAAATGTGAAGTTAATCTAGAGTGCAAATCATCAAACATAACAAGTGCAGAAATATGGACATGAATGGACACAGATAAATTTCATAACAAATGTCTCAAATAAGTCGAGATCTGTACAGTCGAGCCCTCAAGACAGCAAAATGTGAGAAAGGGAAAAGAAAGAGAAAAACCTAATCTAACTATGAAACCTAAACTAAGAAAATGCTACTGCTTCTATTGTGCCGCCTCCTTCTCTCCTCGATTCTCTTTCTCTTGGCCTCCTCTCTTCTTTTTATACTTTTGCCCAGATGTCTTGGCCTAGTGAGGTTCCTGGAACTTTCCTTTCTTTACGGAGATGCCGACACGTGTCTGCAAATATTAATCAAAACTGAGGTGAAGACACGTGTCTAGCACTAAACTTAATGACCAAGAATTCTCAATGCAAAATATCAAACATTTGGTGTCCATGAGAAAGATGTATCACTTGTGCTTTGTGTGAGCTAAAGCTAGTGTGTGCTTAGTGTGAAGTAGGAAGATGTGAGTGTTCATGCATGAATTGTGCAAGTGTGCAAGTGTATGCATGAGAATGTGAACAATTGCATAGGCTTCATCTTTATCCCACATTTCGCCCCTGATTCATGCCGATTCTGAACAAATGTAAAACAGCAAAGTTGTAGGCAAGACTCTTAGCTAAACATGGCCTTTTGAATCACTCAATTCGGAGCTAAAATGAGAAAGTTATGATCGTTTTACCAAACCTTGGCAATGCTGAGACATGCGGCCGCACTGTGTGCGTGTGTGGGTGGTGCGGCCGCACGGTGCGGCCACACCGTGAAAAGTGTGTGTGGTGCGGCCGCACGGTGCGGCCGCACCGTGTAATGTGTGTGTGAGTGAGGTGATGTGAGGTGCAAGTGTGAGTGTGTGTAGGTGTGGTGTGTTAGTGTGTGGACTTGTGAGGTGAAGTGGCGAAGTGTTGTGTGAGTGTTGTGAGGTTTCAATGATTGTGACCTCCATGAAAGTGCTGAGGTCTCAATGATTTGAGACCTTCATGAAAGTGTTGAGGTCTCAGTGTAGTGCATGTATGAGTGGTGTGCTGGGAGTTTGCATGATTTGTGACTTGGATGAATAGTGATTTGTGAGGTGAGTGAATAGTGATTTGTGAGGTCCACGGGTCAAGTGTGTGCGTGAGCCCAATTTCATCTATTCAGACCAATTTCATCACATTTCACCCCCACTTAGCCATTTTCCTCTATAGTGAGATCAATAACATTTATGTACAAAATCCATTCACCAAGCACTCTTTTCATTAGATTTTCACACAAAGTCTCAAAGAATAATTCGCAAATAAGTCGGCACAATACCGACTTATCAGTGGCTTGAACCAGCCTCCATATTTTCCATACAAAAATTGGGTACTAGAAAATGTATACATCCATTGTAGTGATAAAAACCAAGGTCAACCCACTTTAGCCAGAAAAAGAACCATTGATTTAATGGGCAAAACAACCTAAAAACTGCAGCTGTGGTCCAAACATAAAACAGCAAATGCATAGAACTTCATTGGGAAACAGCCAACATTAGCAGTTGGTTTTCTATTCATGATTCTTTTAACTTTGATCTTTTGAAAAAAAGGCAAGTCTAGCTTATCCACAAGAATGATTTTCTTTAGCTCTGGATGATTGACTTCAGAATCAGACATTGACTCCCTTGCTGCCATCCATCTTGCTGCTTGATTGGAGATTTTGAAGATTTTTTTGAATGTAGTATATCTCCTTATCATGCTAATAGAGTCCTCCAGGTGGGTAAATCTCCAGAATTGCTTTTTTTTTAGATAAAACTCTCTCCAGGCATGATGAGTCAGATTCCAAAACTATGTTTGTAAATCCATGGTTATGCAATTTGTATCCCTGTAACTGCTGTTACTATCTCTACTTATACTTTAGAGGAGATCATGCAATTAAATTCTGTGATTAATTGGAATAAAATAATCTTACCTTTCAAGTCTTTAATAATCAGGCTGCCCTGTCTAGAATTATCCCTGATTTGGCTTGCTATATTAATTTTTACCTGAACTTCCACTGCAGAAATCCATTTGACAATCTCAACCTTAAATCTGTTGATTGGACTCAAACTGAGCGACCAGAATTCATCCCAAGAACATACATGTAGTTTCATACAAATTATCAAAGAATCAAGAATAAATTTCACTAAAGCCTCCATCTCAGTATTCTGATTTTCAAAAATAATTATGTTTCTCATTTTCCAAATTTCCCAACAAATGTACAATGGAATAATTTTTGTTAAAAAGTTAACATTGCTATTTTTCCCTTTATGGTTTTTCCAGTTTAGAAAATTCAAATTCAAGGATAGATAATGAGTTACTATTCCTACCTCGGCTCCAAATTTTCTCCATATGAAGCTTGTGAATGGGCATTCAGCAAATAAGTGGTTAGTTGTCTCCCCATTGTCTTTGCATAAATGGCATAAAAAGAGGCCATGTATGCTGAATTTAGACAAGTTGTTTCCAATGGGCAACTTATTAATTCTCAATCTTAAGTTAAAGAAAGAGATTTTTGTAGGCACACGATTATCCCATATATCCTTAGCATTTGGATTATATGGTTCAATCCTTTGCCTGAATTTTTGGTAAGCTGAAGAGAGTGAGAATTCTCCTTTCTCTTCAAGAGACCAAATAAATCTATCTTTTTCTAGCAAGGAGGGGGAATGAATGTGTTTGAGAGCTTCTAACCAATCTGGTGGGATATAATTCTGAAGTGCTGTTAGATTCCATCCTTGATCATTAATGAATTGTGCTAGTGTGTGATTATTTTCTTGAGGGGCTATATGAGCTAAGGTATCTCTTCCAATTTTGGCCAAAATGGCAAGTTTCAAAAATTAGTTGTCGTTGTACATTTTTTTACCTATTTTGCACTGATATCAAATGAAGATGTGCTATCTAACGAATGGTGTGAAAAAAAGGGAAAGTTAAAAATTTTGAAAAATTGCCAATTTTTATGAGTTATAGCACACTTTTTTTTTACCAAAATGGCAAGTTTTACAAATTGGTCGTCATTTGTCATTTTTGTTCCTATTTTTCACTCATATCGCATGAAGATGTGATATCTAATGAATTGTGTGAAAAATTTGAAGTTAGAAATTTTGAAAAACGACCAATTTTTGTGAGTTATAGCACATGTTTTTTTGGCCAAAACAGCAGGTTTCAAAAATTGGTCATCGTTGGCCATTTTGTACCTATTTTTCACTTATACGAAATGATGATATGCTTTCTAATGAATGGTGTGAATAAAAGGAAAAGTTGGAAATTTTGAAAAATAACCAATTTTTGTGAGTTATAACACACGTTGTTTTGCCTAAAATGGAAAGTTTCAAAAATTGGTCATCGTTGGTCATTTTTTGACTATTTTTCACTCATATCAAATGACGATGTGTTATCTAATGAATGGTGTAAAAAAAAGGAAAGTTAAAAATTTTTAAAAATGACCAATTTTTATGAGAAGCACACGTTTTTTGCCAAAATGGTAAGTTTTAAAAATCGGTAGCCGTTGGCTGTTTATGTGCTTGTTTTGCACTCATATAACATGATGATGTGCTATCTAATTAATGGTGCTAAAAAAAAAGGAAAAGTTAGAAATTTTGAAATTTGTCCAATTTTTGTGAGTTATAGCACACATTTTTTTGGCCAAAATGGCAAATTTAAAAAATTGGTCGTCGTTGGCCGTTTTTTTACCTCTTTTTGGCTAATATCAAATGATGATATGCTATCTAATTAATGGTGTGAAAAAAAGAGAAAGTTACAAATTTTGAAAAGTTACAAATTTTTATGATTTATAGCAATCGTTTTGTTTTGCCAAAATGGCACATTTTAAAAATTGGTCACCGTTTGTCATTTTTGTGCCTATTTTGCACTCATATCACATGAAGATGTGATATCTAATGAATTGTGTGAAAAAATATGAAGTTAGAATTTTGAAAAATGACCAATTTTTGTGAGTTATAGCACACATTTATTTGGCCAAAACAGCGAGTTTCAAAAATTGGTCGTCGTTGACCATTTTTGTACCTGTTTTGCACTCATATCAAATGACGATATGATATCTAATGAATATTTTGGATAAAAGAAAAGTTAGAAATTTTGAAAAATAACAAATTTTTGTGAGTTATAATAGCCCATGTTTTTTGCCAAAAATTGCAAGTGTCAAAAATTGGGCGTCGTTGGTCATTTTTGTGACTATTTTGCACTTATATTAAATGATGACGTGCTATATAATGAATGGTGTGAAAAAAGGAAAGTCAAAAAATTTTAAAAATGACCAATTTTTGTGAGTTATAGTACACATTTTTTTTGGCAAAATGGCAATTTTAAAAAATCAGTTGTCGTTGACTGTTTCCGTATCTATTTTCCTCTCACATCACATGAATATGTGCTATCTAATTAATGGTGTTAAAAAAGGAAAAATTAGAAATTTTAGAAAATAACCATGTTTTGGGAGTTATAGCAACGTTTTTTTGGCCAAAATGGCAAATTTCAAAAATTGGTCGTCGTTGGCCATTTTTTTACCTATTTTGTGCTGATATCAAATTCCGATGTGCTATCTAATGAATGATGTGAATAAAGAGAAAGTTAGAAATTTTGAAAAATTACCATTTTTATGAATTATATCACACGTTTTTTCACAAAATTTCAAGTTTTAAAATTGGTCATCATTTGTCATTTTTGTGCCTATTTTGCACTTATATCACATGACGATTTGCTATCTAATGAATGGTGTGAAAAAAATGTAAAGTTAGAAATTTTGAAAAATGATTAATTTTTGTGTGTTATAGCACACGTTTTTTTTGCCCAGAACAACAAGTTGCAGAAATTGTTCGTCGTTGGCCGTTTTTGTACTTTTTTTGCACTCATATCAAATGACGATATGCTATCTAATGAATGGTGTGAAAAAAGAAAAAGTTAGAAAATTTGAAAAATAACCAATTTTTTTTAGTTATAGCACACATTTTTTTTGCCCAAAATGGCAAGTTTCAAAAAGTGGTCGTCGTTGGTTATTTTTTTACTATTTTGCACTAATAAAAAATTAATGATGTTCTATCTAATGAATGGTGTGAAAAAAAGGAAAGTTAGAAAATTTTAAAAGTGGCCAATTTTTGTGACTTATA
The DNA here is from genome assembly GCA_016586305.1 of Ophiorrhiza pumila. Lineage (NCBI taxonomy): Eukaryota > Viridiplantae > Streptophyta > Magnoliopsida > Gentianales > Rubiaceae > Ophiorrhiza > Ophiorrhiza pumila. The sequence goes on from BLIW01000002.1 coordinate 4,764,605, forward strand.
TAGCACATGGTTTTTTGCAAAAATGGCATGTTTTAAAAATTGGTCGTCGTTGGCTGTTTTTGTGCTTGTTTTATTCTCATATCACATGATGATGTACTATCTAGTTAATGGTGTTAAAAAGGAAAAGTTAGAAATTTTGAAAAATGACCAATTTTCATAAGTTATAGCACAGTTTTTTTTGCCAAAATGACAAGTTTCAAAATTAGTCGTCGTTGGCCATTTTTTTTACCTATTTTGTGCTAATATCAAATTACGATGTGCTATCTAATGAATGGTGTGAAAAAAGGAAAGTTAGAAATTTTGAAAAATTACCAGTTTTTATGAGTTATAGCACACGTTTTTATTGCCAAAATGGCAAGTTTTAAAAATAAGGGTTCGTTTGTCATTTTTTTGCCTATTTTGCACTCATATCACATGAAGATGTGACATCTAATGAATTGTGTGAAAAAATGTGAAGTTAGAAATTTTGAAAAATGACAAATTTTTGTGAGTTTTACCACATATTTTTTTGGTGAAAATGACAAGTTTCAAAAATTGGTCGTCGTTGGTCATATTTGTGACTATTTTGCACTCACATCAAATTATTATGTGCTATCTAATTAATGGTATGAAAAAAAAGAAAGTTAAAAATTAAATGACCAATTTTGTAAGTTATGGCGCACGTTTTTTTGCCAAAATGGGAAGTTTTAAAAATTGGCCGTCGTTGGCTATTTCTGTGCCTATTTTACACTCAAATTACATGATAATATGCTATCTTATTAATGGTGTTAAAAAATGGAAAGTTATAAATTTTGAAAAATGACCAATTTTTATGAGTTATAGCACACGTTTTTTGGCTAAAATGGCAAGTTTAAAAAATTGGTTGTCCTTGGCCATTTTTTACCTTTTGTGTTGATATCAAATGACGATGTGCTATCTAATGAATGGTGTGAAAAACAGGAAAAGTTAGAAATTTTGAAAAATTACCAATTTTTATGAGTTAAAGCACATGTTCTTTTTACCAAAATGGCAAGTTTTAAAAATTTGTCGTTGTTTGTTAATTTTGTGCCTATTTTACACTCATATCACATGAAGATGTGATATTTAATGAATTATGTTAAAAAAATGTGAAGTTAAAAATTTTGAAAAGTGATGAATTTTTTTGAGTTATAGCACACATTTTTTTTTAAAGGAAGATATATACATAGCTAGATCAAAGAAAAATATAGTGTTGGCTATACCCGTTCACACTGTTACAGAGCAAATGCGATAAATCTGGAGTACTACTCCATTACATGAAAGATTAATCTCAATAAATGTAAGGAAAATAGCGACAAGCTACTTGAAAGATTCAGTAGATAGGTGCTATTTCCCTCTAATTGAAACCCTAATCTATTTTGTTAATCAACAAATGAAGAGCCAGTATTCCTTTTCAATGTTAGCACACATGGCTTTTTCCAGCAAATGGGGTCACAATGGATGCAATATATCAACAGCATATAGATCATTCCATCAAGTCCTTCAAATTTTCGATTCCAAAAATGATCAAAATGGAGGTTCACTTCAATTTTGGCCCATTTGAGTTAATCTGACAGTGAAGGTACTCCGGTGAGTTATAGCACACACTTATTTGGCCAAAATGGCAAGTTTTAAAAATTGGTCGTCGTTGGCCATTTTTTTACCTATTTTGCACTGATATCAAATGACGATGCTCTATCTAATGAATGGTGTGAAAAAAAGGAAAAGTTAGAAATTTTGAAAAATGACCAATTTTTATGAGTTATAGTACACGATTTTTTTGCCAAAAAGGAAAGTTTTAAAAATTGGTCGTCGTTTGTCATTTTTGTGCCTATTTTACACTCATATCACATGAAGATATGATATCTAATGAATTGTGTGAAAAAAATGTGAAGTTAGAAATTTTGAAAAAGGACCAATTTTTGTGAGTTATAGCACACGTTTTTTTGGCAAAAATGGCAAGTTTCAAATTTTGGTTGTCGTTGTGTTATATTTGTGACTATTTTGCACTCATATTCAATTTTTGTGAGTTATAACACATATGTTTTTGCCAAAATGGGAAGTTTAAAAATTGGTTGTCGTTGGTCGTTTCTGTGCCTGTTCTGCACTCATATCACATGATGATGTGCTATCTAAATAATGGAGTTATAAATTTTTAAAATGACCAATTTTTGTGAGTAATAGCACAAGTTTTTTTTTGCCAAAATGGCGAGTTTCAAAAATTAGTCGTCGTTGGCCGTTTTGTTACCTATTTTGCAGTGATATCAAATGATGATGTGCTATCTAATGAATGGTGTGAAAAAAGGAAAAGTTTGAAAGTTTGAAAAATTACCAATTTTTATGATTTATAAGCACACGTTTTTTTTTTGCTAAAAAGGCAAGTTTTAAAAATTTGTCGTCGTTTGTCATTTTTGTGCCTATTTTGCACTCATATAACTTGAAGATGTGATATCTAATGAATATTGTGAAAAAAAATGTGAAGTTTGAAATTTTGAAAAATGATCAATTTTTGTGAGTTATAACAAACATTTTTTTGGCAAAAATGGCAAGTTTAAAAAATTTGTCGTCTTTGGCCATTTTTTACCTATTTTGCACTGATATGAAATGACAATGTGATATCTAATGAATTGTTTGAAAAAAAAGAGAAAGTTAGAAATTTTGAAAAATTACCAATTTTTATGAGTTATTGCACACGCCGTGTTTGTCAAAATGACAAGTTTTAAAAATTGGTCGTAGTTTGTCATTTTTGTGCTTATTTTGCACTCATATTACACAAAAATATGATATCTAATGAATTGTTTGAAAAAAAATGTGATGTTTTAAATTTTTAAAAATGACTAATTTTTGTGGGTCATAACATACGTTTTTTTGGCCAAAACAGCAAGTTTCAAAAATTGGTCGTCGTTACCCATTTTTGTACCTTTTTTGCACTCATATAAAATGGCGATATGATTTCTAATGAGTGGCGTGAATAAAAGGAAAAGTTTAAATTTTTGAAAAATAACAAATTTTTTTTGAGTTATAGCACACGTTTTTTTTGCCTAAAATGGAAAGTTTAAAAAATTTGTCATTATTGGTTATTTTCATGACTATTTAGCACTCATATCAAATGACGATGCACTGTGGTGTGAAAAAAGGAAAATTAGAAACTTTGAAAACGACCAATTTTTGTGAGTTATAGCACACGTTTTCTTGCCAAAATGGCAAGTTTTAAAAATCGGTCGTCATTGGTTGTTTCTGTGCCTGTATTGCACTCATATCACATAACGATGTGATATCTAATTAATGGTTTTGGAAAAGGGAAAGTTAGAAATTTTGAAAAATAACCAATTTTTGTAAGTTATAGCACACGTTTTTGCCCAAAATGGTAAGTTTCAAAAATTGTTCGTCGTTGGTCATTTTTGTGACTTTTTTGCACTCATATCAAATGAATATGTGCATTCTAATTAATGGCGTGAAAAAAAGAAAAGTTAAAAATTTTGAAAAATGACCAATTTTTGTGAGTTATAGCATACGTTTTTCTATCAAAATGGCAAATTTGAAAAATTGGTATCGTTGGCTATTTTTGTACTTGTTTTGCACTCGTATCAAGTGACGATGTGCTATCTAATGAATTGTGTTAAAAAATGGGAAAGTTAGAACTTTTTTAAAATGACCAATTTTTTTGAGTTATAACACATGTTTTTTTGGCCAATATGGCAATTTTTAAATATTGGTCATCGTTTGCCGTTTTTGTGCCTATTTTTGCACTCATATAAAATTACGACGTGCTATCTTATTAATTAGTATAAAAATGGGAAAGGTAGAAATTTGGAAAATTGACCAATTTTTGTGAGTTATAGCACATTTTTTTGGCCAAAATTGCAAGTTTCAAAAATTGGTCATCGTTGGTCATATTTGTGACTATTTTGGATTCATATCAAATGACGATATGCTATCTAATGAATGGTGTGAAAAATTAGAAAGTTAAAATTTTTTTAAAATGACAAATTTTTGTGAATTATAGCACAAGTTTTTTTTGCCAAAATGGCAAGTTTTAAAAATTCGTCGTCGTTGGCTGTTTTTGTGCTTGTTTGTACTAATATCACATGACGATGTGTTATGGCCAAAATAGCAAGTTGAAAAAATTGGTCATCTTTGGTAATATTTATGACTGTTTTGCACTCAAATCAAATGACGATCTGTTATCTAATGAATGGTATGAAAAAAGGAAAGTTAGAAATTTAAAAATTGACTAATTTTTGTCCGTTATTTCACACATTTTTAGGCTAAAATGGCAAGTTTTAAAAATTGGTCATCGTTGGCCGTTTTTGTGCCTGTTTTACTCTCATATCAAATGACGATGTGCTATCTAATGAATAGTGTAAAAAATGTATATTTAAAATTTTTTAAAAATGAGCAATTTTTGTGAGTTGTAACACTCAATTTTTTTGGCCAAAATAGCAAGTTTCAAAAATTGGTCATCGTTTGCCTTTTTTATACATGTTTTAAACTCACAAAAAAATGATGATATGATATCTAATGAATGGTTTGAAAAAGGTAAAGTTAGAAATTTTTTTAAAAAAAACCAATTTTGTGAGATATAGCAATCGTTTTTTGGGCCAAAATGGCAAATTTCAAAAATTGGCCATTTTTGTGCCAGTTTTGCACTCATATCAAATTACGATGTGTTATCTAATGAATGACAAGTTTTAAAAATTGGTCATCGTTGGTCGTTTATGTTTCTATTTTTGCACTCATATAAAATGACGATGTGCTATCTTATTAATTATTTTAAAAAATGAAAAGTTAGAAATTTTTAAATTTTACCAATGTCTTTTTAGTTATAGCACACGTTTTTTTGGCCAAAATGGCAAGTTTCAAAAATTGGCCGTCGTTGGTAATTTTTGTAAGTATTTTGCACTCATATGAAATGATGATGTGCTTTATAATGAATGGTGTGAAAATAAAGGAAAGTTATAAAATTTTAAAAATGACTAATTTTTGTGAGTTATAGCACACATTTTTTTGCCAAAATTGCTAGTTTTAAAAATCGATCTTCGTTGGTTGTTTCTGTGCCTATTTTGCACTCATGTCACATGACGATATGCTATCTAATTAATGGTGTTTTTTTAATCGCCACGTCCAATTTTATAACAACAAAAGGGTGGCAAACATACCCAACACCACCATTAAATAAGAAGTTAAAGCTTTTAAAATTTGAGTACTACTCCATTACATGTCAGATATAGTATTAAAGGATATTTTTCCTTAAAATGAATTGAAGGTTACAAAGTTTTAGCTTAATATTGTTGGACATATCATCAATATTAATTAAAACTTTCAACTTCCAGACCAAAAGAGTGCCAAATTAAGTGGACTATGTACGCAAGAGGGTAGGCTAACTAGTTTGGAATCAACTCCTCCATGCAGCCTCTGAAGTTTTCTAAATGAAAAAAATAGAAAGTTAAAATTTTTGAAAAATGACCAATTTTTGTGAGTAATAGCACACGTTTTTTTTGCCAAAATGGTAAGTTTCAAAAATGTCATCGTTGGCCAATTTTGTTTACCTATTTTTTGCTGATAATGAATGGTGTGTAAAAAGAGAAAGTTAGAAATTTTGAAAAGTTATCTATTTTTTTGAGCACACATTGTTTTTGCCAAAATGGAAAATTTTAAAAATTGGTTGTCGTTTGTCATTTTATTGCCTATTTTTCACTGATATCACAAAAAGATGTGATATCTAACAAATTGTGTGAAAAATATATGAAATTAGAAATTTTTAAAAATGACCATATTTGGTGAGTTATAGCACACGTTTTTTTGCCAAAATAGCAAGTTTCAAAAAAATGTCGTCGTTGGCTATTTTTGTACCTATTTTGCACTCATATCAAATGAAGATATGCTTTCTAATGAATGGTGTAAATGAAAGGAAACGATATAAAATTTGTAAAATAACCAATTTTTGTGAGTTATAGCAGAAATTGTTTTGCCGAAAATGACAAGTATAAAAATTGGTCGTCATTGGTAATTTTTGTGACTATTTTGCAATTATATCAACTGACGATGTACTATCTAATGAATGGTGTGAAAAAAGGGAAAGTTAGAAATTTTTAAAAATGACCAATTTTTTTGAGTTACGGCACACAATGTTTTTGCCAAAATGGCAAGTTTTAAAAATCGATCGTAATTGGTTGTTTCTGTGCCTGTTTTGCACTCATATCATATGACGATGTGCTATCTAATTAATGGTGCTAAAAAAAAGGAAAAGTTAGAAATTAAAAATGACCAATTTTTATGAGTTGCACACCTTTTTTTGACCAAAATTGCAGGTTTCAAAAATTTTTCATCGTTGGCTATTTTTTTAACCTATTTTGTTTTGATATCAAATGATAATGTACTATCTAATGAATGGTGTGAAAAAAAGGGAAAGTTAGAAATTTTTTAAAATTTCCAATTTTTATGAGTTATAGCACACGTTTGTTTGCCAAAATGGCAAGTTTTAAAATTTGGTCTTCATTTGTCATTTTTGTGCTTATTTTGCACTAATATCACATTAAGATGTGATATCTAATGAATTGTGTGAAAAATAATGTGAAGTTAGAAATTTTGAAAAAGGACCAATTTTTGTGAGTTATAACACACGTTTCTTAGCCAAACAGCAAATTTAAAAACTTGGTTACCGTTGATCATTTTTATACCTATTTTACACTCATATCAAATGGCAATATGCTATCTAATGAATGGTGTGAATAAAAGGAAAAGTTAGAAATTTTGAAAAATAACCAATTTTTGTGAGTTATGGCACACGTTGTTTTGCCCAAAATGGCAAGTTTCAAAAAGTGGTCGTCGTTGGTCATTTTTGTGTCTATTTTGCACTCATGTCAAATGACAATGCGCTTTCTAATGAATGGTGTGAAAATAAAAAAGAAAGTTAGAAATTTTTAAAAATGACCAATTATTGTGAGTTATAGAACACGTTTTTAATTTGCAAAAATGACAAGTTGTAAAAATTGGTCGTCGTTGGCTGTTTCTGTGCCTATTTTACACTCATACAACATGACGATGTGCTATCTAATTAATGGTTTTAAAAAAAATGAAAGTTATAAATTTTGAAAAATAACCAATTTTTGTGAGTTATAGCACACGTTTTTTTGCCCACAATGGCAAGTTTCAAAAATTGGCCGTCGTTGACAATTTTTTTTATAAATTTTGCTATCAAATGACGATATGTTATCTAATAAATGTTTTAAAAAAAGGGAAAGTTATAAATTTTGAAAATTTATCATTTTTATGAGTTATAGGACACATTTTTTTTGCCAAAATGGAAGTTTTAAAAATTGGTCATCTTTTGTCATGATGTACTATCTAATGAATGGTGTGCAAAAAATGTGAAGTTAGAATTTTGAAAAATACCAATTTTTGTGACTTATAGCACACGTTTTTTTGCCAAAACAACAAGTTTCAAAAATTGGTCGTCGTTGACCGTTTTCGTAGTTGTTTTACACCCATTTCAAATGATTATATGCTATCTAATAATTGGTTTAAATACAAAGAAAAGTTAGAAAATTTGAAAAATAACCAATTTTTATGAGTTATAGCACTCGTTTTTGCCCAAAATGAAAAGTTTCAAAAATTGTTCGTCGTTGGTCATTTTTTTGACTATTTTGCACTCACATAAAATGTAGATGTATTATCCAGTGAATGGTGTGAAAAAAATGAAAGTTTGAAATTTTTAAAAATATCTAGTCATTGATAGTTATAGTACACATTTTTTTTTGGGAAATGTCAAGTTTTAAAAATTGGTTGTCATTGGCTGTTTCTGTACCTATTTTGCACACATATCACATGAATATGTGCTATCTCATTAATGGTGTTAAAAAAGAAAAATTTAAAAAATTACCAATTTTTGTGAATTATAGCACATGTTTTTTTTTTGCCAAAATGGCAAGTTTTAAAAATTGGTCATCGTTGGCCATTTTTGTGCCTATTTTTGCACTCATATAAATTGACGATACACTATCTTATTAATTATCTTAAAAAAGGAAAGTTAGAAATTTTGAAATTTGGCCAATTTTTATGAGTTATAGCACATGTTTTTTTATCCAAAATGACAAGTTTTAAAAATTGGTCGTCATTGGTCATATTTGTGACTATTTCGCACTCATATCAAATGTCGATGTGCTATCTAATGAATTGTGTGAAAAAAATAGAAAGTTAGAAATTTTTAAAATTGACGAATTTTTGTTCATTACTTCACACATTTTTTGGCTAAAATGGCAAGTTTTAAAAATTGGTCATCGGTTGCCGTTTTTGTGCCTATTTTACACTCTTATATATTGACGATGTGCTACGTATTGAATGGTGTGAGAAAAGGTAAAGTTAGATTTTTTTAAAAAAATGACCAATTTTTGTGAGTTATAGCACACTTTTTTTTTGCCAAAAGAGCAAGTTTCAAAAATTGGTCGTCGTTGGCCGTTTTTGTACCTATTTTACACTCATAACAAATGACGATATGCTATCTAATGAATGGTTTCAAAAAAATTGTAAAGTTAGAAACTTTTAAAAATAACCAATTTTGTGAGTTATAGCAATCGTTTTTTGGTCTAAATGGAAAATTTAAAAATTAGTCGTCATTGGCCATTTTTATACTGTTTTGAACACATATAAAAAAGACGATGTGCTATCTAATGAATTGCGCTAAAAAAATAGAAAGTTAGAACTTTTTGAAAATGATCAATTTTTGTGAGCACACGTTTTGTTGGCCAAAATGGCAAGTTTTAAAAATTGATCATCGTTGGCCGTTTCTGTGCTTGTTTTTGCACTCATATAAAATGACAATGTGTTATCTTATTAGATATTTTTAAAAATAAAAGGTTAGAAATTTTTAAAATTTACCAATTTTTGTGAGTTATTGCACACGTTTTTTTGGCAAAAATGACAAGTTTCAAAAATTGGTCGCATTGGTCATATTTGTGACTATTTTGAACTCATATCAAATGACGATGTGCTATCTAATGACTGGTGTGAAAAAAAAGGAAAGTTAGAAATTTTAAAAATTTATCAAATTTTGTGAGTTATAGCACATGTTTTTTGTCGAAATGGTAAGTTTTAAAAATCTATCATCGTTGGCTGTTTTGTACCTATTTTGCACTCATATCACATGACAATGTGCTATCAAATTAATTTTGTTAAAAAAGGGAAAGTTAGAAATTTTTGAAAAATGGCCAATTTTTGTTAGTTATAGCACACAGATTTTTGGCCAAAATTCCAGGTTTCAAAAATTGTTCGTCATTTGCGATTTTTTTTACCTATTTTGCGTTGATATAAAATGACAATATGCTATCTAATGAATGGTTTGAAAAAAAGGAAAAATTAGAAATTTTTAAAAATTACCATTTTTTATGAGTAATAGCACATGTTTTTTTTTTTTTGCAAACATAGCAAGTTTTAAAAATTGGTCGTTGTTTGTCATTTTTGTGCCTATTTTGCATTCATATTAAATGAAGATATGATATCTAATTAATTGTGTAAAAAAATGTGAAGTTAGAAATTTTTAAAAATGACCAATATTTGGAGTTATAGCAGAAATTGTTTTGGCCAAAACAACAAGCTTCAAAAGTTGGTTGTCGTTGGCCATTTTTGTAATTATTTTGCACTCAGTTCAAATGACGATACGCTTTCTACTGAATGGTTTGAATCAAAGGAAAAGTTATAAATTTTGAAAAATAACCAGTTTTTGTGAGTTATAGCACACGTTTTCTTTTGCCTAAAATGGAAAGTTTAAAAAATTGGTCGTCGTTGGTCAATTTTGTGACTATTTTGCACATATATCAAGTGACGAAGTGTTATCTAATGAATGGTGTGAAAAAAAAGTTAGAAAATTTTTAAAATGACCAATTTTTGGGAGTTACAACACACATTTTTTTTGCCAAAATGGCAAGTTTTAAAAATCGGCCGCCGCTGGCTATTTCTATGCCTGTTTTGCACTCATATCACATGACGATCTGCTATCTAATTAATGGTGTTAAAAAAAATAAAAAGTTAGAAATTTTGAAAAAGGACCAATTTTTGTGAGTTCTAGCACATGTTTTTTTTTTTTGCAAAAATGGCAAGTTTAAAAAATTGGTCGTCAATTGTCGTATATTTACCTATTTTGCACTGATATCAAATAACTATATGCTATCTAATGAAGGTGTGAAAAAAAAGTAAAGTTAGAAATTTTAAAAAGTTACCAATTTTTATGATTTATAAGTTCACGGTTTTTTGCTAAAATGACAAATTTTAAAAATTGGTCATTGTTTTTCAATTTTGTGCTCATTTTGCACTCAAATCACATGAAGATGTGATATCTAAAGAATTGAGTGAAAAAAATGTGAAGTTAGAAATTTTGAAAAATGACAAATTTTTGTAAGTTATAGCACACGTTTTTTTGGCAAAAACAACAAGTTTAAAAAATTGGTCGTCGTTGGGTTTTTGTACCTATTTTCCACTTATATCAAATGAGGATATGCTATCTAATGAATGGTATGAATAAAAGTAAAAGTTAGAAATTTTGAAAAATAACCAATTTTTATGGGTTATAACACACGTTTTTTGCCTAAAATGGCAAGTTTAAAAAATTGGTCGTCGTTGGTCATTTTTGTGACTATTTTGCACTCATATCAAATGACGATGTGCTATCTAATTAATGCTGTGAAAAAAAAGTTAAAATTTTTTACAAATGACAAATTTTCGTGAGTTATAGCACAAGTTTTTTTTGCCAAAATATCAAGTTTTAAAAATCAATCATCATTAGCTGTTTTTGTGCCTGTTTTACACTTATATCACATGATTATGTGCTATTTAATTAATGATGTTGAAAAAGAAAAAGTTAGAAATTTTGAAAAATGATGACTTTTTGTGAGTTATAGCACATATTTTTTTGGCCAAAATGGCAAGTTTCAAAAATTGGTCATCGGTGGCCCTTTTTTTACCTTTTTGACTATGATATCAAATGACGATGTGATATCTAATGAATGGTGTGAAAAAAGAGAAAGTTAGAAATTTTGAAAAATTACCAACTTTTATGAGTTATAGCACACGTTTTTTTTGCCAAAATGGCAAGTTTTAAAAATATGTCATCATTTGTCATTTTTGTGCCTATTTTGCACACATATCACATGAAGATGTGATCAATTGTGTGAAAAAAATGTAAAGTTATAAATCTTGAAAAATGACCAATTTTTGTAAGTTAGCACACGTATTTTTGGCCAAAATGGTAAGTTTCAAAAATTGGTTATCGTTGGTCATATTTGTGACTATTTAGAACTCATATCAAATAATGATATGCTATCTAATTAATGGTGTGAAAAGAATGAAAAATTATATTTTTTAAATTTGACCAATATTTGTGATCTATAGCACACGTTTTTTTTTCCAAAATTGCAAGTTTTAAAAATTGGTCGTCGTTGGATGTTTCTGTGCATGTATTGCACTCATGTCACATGACGATGTGATGTCTAATTAATGCTGTTAAAAAAAGAAAAAAATTAGAATTTTTAAAAAATGACTAATTTTGGTGAGTTAGCACCCATTCTTTTTGCCAAAATGGCAAGTTTTTTTTTTGCCAAAATGTCAAGTTTTAAAATTGTTCACACATTCTTTCAGCCATTTTTTTAACTATTTATTGTTTATATCAAATGACGATGTGCTATCTAATGAATGAGGTGAAAAAAGGAAAAGTTAGAAATTTTGAAAAAATACCATTTTTTATGAGTTACAGCACATGTTTTTTTTGCCAAAATGGCAAGTTTTAAAATTGTTCATCATTTGTCATTTTTGCGCCTATTTTGCACTCCTATCACATTATGATTTGTTATCTAATGAATGGTGTGAAAAAAAAGAAAAGTTAGAAATTTTTGAAAAATGACCATTTTTTTGAGTTATAGCACACGTTTTTTTGGCCAAAACAACAAGTTTAAAAAATTGGTCATCGTTGGCCATTTTTGTACCTATTTTGCACTCATATCAAATGACGATATGCTATATAATGAATGGTGTGAATAAATGGAAAAGTTAGAAAAATAACAAAATTTTGTGAGTTATAGCAAACATTTTAGTCAAAAATGGCAAGTTTCAAAAATTGGTCGTTGTTGGTCATTTATTTGACTATTTTGCACTCATATCAAATGACAATGTGCTATCTAATGAATGGTCTGAAAAAAAGAAAAGTTAGAAATTTTTAAAATGACCAATTTTTGTGAGTTATACCACACATTTTTTTGCCAAAATGGCAAGTTTTAAAAATCGGTCGTCATTGGCCATTTTTGTACCCATTTTGCACTCATATCAAATGACAATGTGCTATCTAATGAATGGTCTGAAAAAAAGAAAAGTTAGAAATTTTTAAAATGACCAATTTTTGTGAGTTATACCACACATTTTTTTGCCAAAATGGCAAGTTTTAAAAATCGGTCGTCATTGGCCATTTTTGTACCCATTTTGCACTCATATCAAATGATGATATGCTATCTAATGAGTAGTGTGAATAAAAAGAAATGACCAATTTTGCACTCATATCAAATGACCAATTTTTGTGAGTTATAGCACACATTTTTTTTGCCCAAAATGGCAAGTTTCAAAAAGTGGTTGTCGTTGGTCATTTTTGTGACTATTTTGCAATCATATCAAATGATGATGTTCCATCTAATTAATGGTGTAAAAAAAGAAATTTAGAAAGTTTTAAAAATGACCAATTTTTGTGAGTTATTGCACATATTTTTTTGGCCAAAACAGCAAGTTTCAAAAATTAGTCATCGTAGACCTTTTTGTAACTGTTTTACACTCATAATAAATGACGATGTGATATCTAATCAATGGTTTGAAAAAAAGTAAAGCTAGAAAATTTTAAAAATAACCAATTTTGTGAGTTATAGCAATCATTTTTTATGTTAAAATGGCAAATTTCAAAAATTTGTCTTCGTTTGCCATTTTTGTACCTGTTTTGGACTCATATAAAATGACGATGTTCTCTCAATTGAATTGTGTTAAAAAAAGGGAAAGTTAGAACTTTTTAAAAATAATTAATTTTTGTAAGTTATAACACAAGTTTTTTGGCCAAAATGACAAGTTTTAAAAATTGGTCGTGGTTGGTTGTTTCTATGCTTGTTTTGCACTCGTATCACATGACAATGTGCTATCTAATTAATGGCATTAAAAAAAGAGAAAGTTAAAATTTTTTTAAAATGACAAATTTTTGTGAGTTATAGCACACGTTTCTTGGCCAAAATGACAAGTTTAAAAAATTTGTCGTCATTGGTCATTTCTTTACCTATTTTGCTCTAATATCAAATGACGACGTGGTATCTAATGAATGGTGCGAAAAAAGGTAAAGTTAGAAATTTTAAAAAATTACTAATTTTTGTGAGTTATAACAGACATTTTTTTGGCCAAAATAGCAAGTTTCAAAAATTTGTCGTCGTTGGCCGTTTTTGTACATGTTTTGCACTCATATCAAATGACAATATACTATCTAATGAATGGTGTGAATAAATGGAAAATTTTGAAATTTTAAAAAACAATCCATTTTTTACAAGTTATAGCGGCATGCTTTTTTGCCCAAAATGGCAAGTTTCAAAAAGTGGTCGTCAATAGTCATTTTTATGACTATTTTGCATTCCTATCAATGACGATATGCTATTTAATGAATGGTGCAAAAAAAAATATGAAAGTTAGAAATTTTAAAAAAGGACCAATTTTTGTGTTTTATAGCATACATTTTTTTTCCAAAATGGCAAGTTTTAAAAATCGGTCGTCGTTGGCTATTTCTGTGCCTGTTTTACACTCATATAACATGACAATGTGCTATCTAATTAATGTTGTTAAAAAAGGAAAAGGTTAGAAATTTGAAAAAATGACCAACTTTTGTGAGCTATAGCACACGTGTTTTAGGCTAAACTGGCAAGTTTCAAAAATTGGTTGTCGTTGGCCATTTTTTTAACCTATTTTGCGCTGATATTAAATGACGATGTGCTATCTAATGAATGGAGTGAAAAAATAGAAAGTTAGAAATTTTGAAAAATTACCATTTTTTATAAGTTACACACGTTTTTTTGCCAAAATGGAAAGTTTTGAAAATTGGTCATCATTTATCATTTTTGTGCTTATTTTGCACTCATATCACATGACGATTTGCTATCTAATGAATGGTGTGAAAAAAAAATGTGAAGTTAGAAATTTTTAAAAATAACCATTTTTTGTGAGTTATAGCACACATTTTTTTGGAAAAAATAATAAGTTTCAAAATGGTGTGAATAAAAGTAAAGTTAGAATTTTTAAAAATGACAAATTTTTGTGAGTTAGAGCACACGTTTTTTTTTTGCCAAAATGGTAAGTATTAAAAATTGATCTTCGTTGGCTGTTTCTGTACCTGTTTTGCACTCATATCACATTACGATTAGCTATCTAATTAATGGTATTAAAAAAAGGGAAAGTTAGAAATTTTTGAAAACGACCAATTTTTGTGAGTTATAGCACACATTTTTTTTCCTCAAAAATGGCAATTTTCAAAAATTAGTTGTCGTTGGCCTTTGTTTTACCTATTTTGCGCTAATATCAAATGATGATGTGCTATCTAATAAGTGGTGTGAAAAAAAAAAGAGAAAGTTAAAAATTTTGAAAAATTACCATATTTTATGTGTTATAGCACACGTTTTTTTTGCCAAAATGGCAAATTTCAAAAATTGGTCATCGTTTGTCATTTTTGTTCCTATTTTGCATTCATATCACATGAGGATGTGATATCTAATGAATTGTGTGAAAAATGTGTAGTTAGAAATTTTAAAAAATGACTAATTTTTGTTTTTGTGTTATAGCACACATTTTTTGGCCAACACAAAAAGTTTTAAATATTTGTCGTCGTTGGCCGTTTTGGTATCTATTTTGCACTCGTATCAAAGACGATATTCTATCTACTGAATGGTATGAATAAAAGGAAAAGTTAGAAATTTTGAAAAATAATCAATTTTTGTGAGTTATAGCACACGTTTATTTGCCCAAAATGGCAAGTTTCAAAAAGTGGTCGTTGTTGGACTTTTTTGTGAAAACTTTGCACTCATACCAAATGACAATGTGATATCTAATAAATGGTGTGAAAAAAAAAGAATAGTTAGAAATTTCTAAAACTGACCAATTTTTGTGAGTAATAGCACACGTTTTCGTTTTGCCAAAATGGCAAGTTTTAAAAATCGGTCGTCGTTAGCTGTTTCTGTGCCTGTTTTACACTTATATCATATCACGATGTGCTATCTAATTAATTGTGTTAAAAAAACGGAACGTTAAATTTTTTAAAAAATGACCAATTTTTATGAGTTATAGCACACGTTTGTTTGGCCAAAATGGTAAATTTTAAAACTTGGTCGTCTTTAGCCGTTTTTTACATGTTTTGCGCTAATTTCAAATGATGATGTGCTATCTAATGAATGGTGTGAAAAAAAGGAAAAATTAGAAATTTTGAAAAATTGTCAATTTTTATGAGTTATAGCACACTTTTTTTTTGCCAAAATGGCAAGTTTTACAAATTAGTCATCGTTTGTTATTTTTGTGCCAGTTTTGCACTCATAACACATAATGATTTGCTATCTACTGAATGGTGTGAAAAAAATGTGAAGTCAAAAATTTTGAAAAATGACTAATTTTTTTCAGTTATAACACATGTTTTTTTTGGCAAAACAGCAAGTTTCAAAAATTAGTCGTCGTTGACTGTTTTTGTACCTTTTTTGCACTCATATCAAATGATGATATGCTGTCTAATGAATGGTGTGAATAAAAGGAAACGTTAGAAATTTTGAAAAATAACCAATCTTTGTGAGTTATAGCACACAGATATGTGAACATAGATTGGTTTTTTAAATTAAAACCGAGCTTACTAAGAGCTGTTCACAGATCAGTGCTTTCATTTCCAAAATCCCAAAATCAAACCCCCTCTGCCTAATTCCCCAACAGGGTATTTTGCAATCAGACTCCTTCTAATCCCAGAAAGTACTCAATACATCCAGATCAATGCATAACCTTGCCGCACTTGGCCGATATAGAGTGATAGTAGGTTTATCCAAACAGATCGGGTCCCTAATTTGTTGAGCTATGAAGAAAAGGAAGTCTTTATCAAACAGGAACACAGGGAGATTTGGCAGCTCAATCCATACTGGCACAACTGTGGAATCATGTTGAAAACATGCTTGTGTAGTAAATTTTGTAATTCTCATCCGAGATCCATCAATAAAGATCACACCTTTAGCTCTCAGACACGTGAAATCTTCCTGTGATGAACATCTAATTAAAATTTCCTTGGTTTGTAGATACCCAATTTGTATTCCCCCTTTGCATCCTCCCTTTAAGAAGAAATGTCTAATGGTATCCAATCTTGGTACTTTTCTGTAGAATCTCCCAATTAAAGCGAGGCTGAATTGGCATTCTAGTCGCTGTTCATCCTTTAGTGTAAGAAAAATTGCTGGTTCCCCTTTATGGTTACCTACCAGAAACGAATTTCCTTCAGCATCTGATACTTTGGTTTGAGCCTTCATTTCCAGTTTGTATTAATAGCTGGACCCTTTATGGTTACCTACCCCAATTGTGTTTTCTAGATTAATTCTCAATAGATTAGGAGCTTTTTAGAGAGAAGGAAGAGAATTTCTATGTTTTAGAGAGAGACATTTTTTTGTTATAAGTTATAACACACGTTTTTTTGGCCAAAACAGCAAGTTTCAAAAACTTGTCGTCGTTGGCCGTTTTTGTACCTGATTTGCACTCGTATCAAATAACCGTTTTTGTACCTGATTTGCACTCATATCAAATAACGATATGCTATCTAATGAATGGTGTGAATAAAAGTAAAAGTTAGAAATTTTGAATACAAACCAATTTTTGTGAGTTATAACATACATTTTTTTTAATCAAACCATACTTATATACACAGTGGGCAAAAGACAACGCTGGATATGCCCAAAAATGTTGTTACAAGAAAAGAAATAAAATTTTGAGTACTACTCCATTACACGATTGTTAATCAAAAATCTATGTTGGGAGGGAGAAAATACTACTCTAACCAATAGCAGAGTATATTTTTCTAGCTTCCAAATATGGGATTCACTGCATATACAAAGTCAGGATTATGTAGGAGTTAGGCATGCCTTCACCAATATTTACGGTTTCAATTCTGTAAACTGGGATCCACAAAATACCTCCATAACAGTCCAGATCATTAAGCATTAGCCTCCAAAATTGTTCACCAACCAAAATGAGAGACTCCACACATTTATACTGTATCCACCATAGCAAGTCACAAAACACAGAGCTAACAACATTTCCTCAAATCACTGAATCGCATCTCCATCACAAAATAGCATTAATTCCAGACTATCATCAACGCAAAAGGTCGTTCTAAATTCAACAGGCAGATAATGAATCTTCAATACACTTTAAGGCAGCCATAGGATTGCCAACCATTCGGAAGTGTAAGTAGAATATCATAGAGATTAGATCAACCATTCAACCAACTGGAGTCTCAACTCCCATCATAGGCAACACCCAAGGATTAATATATATTAGGCATTCTTCACTCAGAGATTTCTGCATAGCAGATTGAGTTATAGCACACATTTTTTGCCCAAAATGGCAAGTTTCAAAAAGTGGTCATCGTTGGTAATTTTTTTGACTATTTTACATTCATATCAAATGACGAAGTGCTATCTAATGAATGGTGTGAAAAAAAAAAGAAAATTAGAAATTTTTAAAAATGAAAAATTTTTATGAGTTATAGAACACGTTTTGTTTTTGCAAAAATGGCAAGTTTTAAATTCGGTATTCGTTAGCCGTTTCTGTTCCTATTTTTCACTTATATCACATGATGATGTGCTATCAAATTAATGGTGTTAAATAAGGAAAAGTTAGAATTTTTTTAAAAATGACCAATTTTTTGGAGTTATAGCACAGGATTCTTTGGCCAAAATGGCAAGTTTCAAAAATTGGTCGTCGTTGTCCATTTTTTTTACCTATTTTTTGCTGATATCAAATGACGATGCGCTTTCTAATGAATGGTGTGAATAAAATGAAAGCTAGAAATTTTGAAAAATAACCAATTTTTGTGAGTTATAGCTCAAGTTTTTTTGCCTAAATGGCTTGAAAATTGGCCATCGTTAGTCATTTTTGTGCCTATTCTGTACTCATATCAAATGACGATGTGATATCTAAAGAATGGTGTGAACAAAAGAAAAGTTAGAATTTTTAAAAATGACAAATTTTTGTGAGTTATATCACACGTTATTTTTTTTTTTTGCCAAAATGGCAAGTATTAAAAATAGATCTTCGTTGGTTGTTTCTGTGCCTGTTTTGCACTCATATCACATTACGATTAGCTATCTAATTAATGGTGTTAAAAAAAGGGAAAGTTAGAAATTTTGAAAAATTACTAATTTTTGTGAGTTATAGCACACGTTTTTTTTTCGCAAAATGGCAATTTTCAAAAATTAGCTGTCGTTGGCCTTTTTTTTACCTATTTTGCGCTAATATCAAATGATGATGTGCTATCTAATGAGTGGTGTGAAAAAAAAAGTTAAAGTTAAAAAATTTGAAAAATTACCAATTTTTATGTGTTATAGCACACATTTTTTTTGCCAAAATGGAAAATTTTAAAAATTGGTCGTCGTTTGTCATTTTTGTTCCTATTTTGCATTCATATCACATGAAGATGTGATATCTAATGAATTGTGTGAAAAATGTGTAGTTATAAATTTTGAAAAAATGACCATTTCTTTTTGAGTTATAGCACACATTTTTTTGCCAACACAACAAGTTTAAAAAATTTGTCGTCGTTAGCCGTTTTGGTATCTATTTTGCACTCATATCAAATGACGATATGCTATCTACTGAATGGTGTGAATAAAATAAAAAGTTAGAAATTTTGAAAAATAATCAATTTCTGTGAGTTATAGCACACGTTTTTTTGCCCAAAATGGCAAGTTTCAACAAGTGGTCGTTGTTGGTCTTTTTTGTGACAACTTTGCAATCATACCAAATGACGATGTGATAACTAATAAATGGTGTAAAAAAAAAGAAAAGTTAGAAATTTCTAAAAATGACCAATTTTTGTGAGTAATATCACACGCTTTCGTTTTGCTAAAATGGCAAGTTTTAAAAATCGGTTGTCGTTGGCTATTTCTGTGCCTGTTTTACACTTATATCACATCGCGATGTGCTATCTAATTAATGGTGTTAAAAAAAGGGAACGTTAAAAATTTTGAAAAATGACCAATTTTTGTGAGTTACAGCACACGTTTGTTTGGCCAAAATAGTAAATTTTAAAAATTGGTCGTCGTTGGCCATTTTTTACATGTTTTGCGCTAATTTCAAATGATGATGTACTATCTAATGAATGGAGTGAAAAAAGGAAAAATTATAAATTTTGAAAAATTGTCAATTTTTATGAGTTATAGCACACGTTTTTTTTTTTTGCAAAAATGGCAAGTTTTATAAATTGGTCATCGTTTGTCATTTTTTTGCCTATTATGAGTTATAACACATGACGATTTTTTATCTAATGAATGGTGTGAAAAAATATGAAGTTAAAAATTTTGAAAAATGACTAATTTTTTTCAGTTATAACACATGTTTTTTTTGCCAAAACAGCAAGTTTCAAAAATTAGTCGCCGTTGACTGTTTTTGTACCTTTTTTGCACTCATATCAAATGATGATATGCTGTTTAATAAATGGTGTGAATAAAAGGAAAATTTTGAAATTTTGAAAAATAACCAATCTTTGTGAGTTATCACACAAGTTTTTTTTTTGCCTAAAATGGCAAGTTACAAAAATTGGTCGTCGTTGGTCATTTTTGTGACTATTTTTCACTCATAACAATTGATGACGTGCAACCTAATGAATAGTTTGAAAAAAAATGAAAAGTTAGAAATTTTTAAAAATGACCAATTTTTGTGAGTTATAGCACACATTTTTTTGCCTAAAATGGCAAGTTACAAAAATTGGTCTTCGTTGGTCATTTTTGTGATGATTTTGCACTCATATAAAATGGTGATGTGCTATATAATGAATAGTGTGAAAAAACGAAAAGTTAGAAATTTTTAAAAATGACCAATTTTTTGGGAGTTATGTCGCACAATATTTTTTTTGCTAAAATGCAAGTTTAAAAAATCGGTCGTCGTTTCCTATTTCTGTGCCTGTTTTGCACTCATATCACATGACAATGTGCGATCTAATTAACGGGGTTAAAAAGGGAAAGTTAGAAAATTTAAAAATTGACCAATTGTTGTGAGTTATAGCACACATTATTTAGTCAAATGGCAAGTTTCAAAAATTGGTAGTCGTTGTTCGTTTTTTGTACCTATTTTGGACTGATATCAAATAACGATATGCTATCTAATGAATGATGTGAAAAAAAGAGAAAGTTAGAAATTTTGAAAAATTACCAAATTTATGAGTTATAGCATACGTTTTTTTTGCCAAAATGGCAAGTTTTAAAAAATGGTCGTCACTTTTCATTTTTGTTCATATTTTGCACTCATATCACATGAAGATGTGATATCTAATGAATTGTGCGAAAAAAATGTGAAGTTAAAAATGTTCAAAAATGACCAATTTTTGTGAGTTATAACACACGTTTTTTTGACCAAAACAGCAAGTTTCAAAAACTTGTCGTTGTTGGCCGTTTTTGTACCTGATTTGCACTCATATCAAATAACAATATGCTATCTAATGAATGGTGTAAATAAAGGAAAAGTTAGAAATTTTGAATACAAACCAGTTTTTGTGAGTTATAGCCCACATTTTTTGCCCAAAATGGCAAGTTTCAAAAAGTGGTCATCGTTGGTCATTTTTTTGACTATTTTACACTCATATCAAATGACGATGTGCTATCTAATGAATGGTGTGAAAAAAAATAAAATTAGAAATTTTTAAGAATGAAAATTTTTTATGAGTTATAGAACACGTTTTGTTTTTCCAAAAAAGGCAAGTTTTTAAATTCGGTCTTCGTTAGCTGTTTCTGTTCCTATTTTACACTTATATCACATGATGATGTGCTATCTCATTAATGGTATTAAATAAGGGAAAGTTAGAAATTTTTTTAAAATGGCCAATTTTTGAGAGTTAAAGCACAGGATTCTTTAGCCAAAATGGCAAGTTTCAATAATTGGTCGTCGTTGCTCAAGTTTTTTTTGCCTAAAATGGCAACTTTTGAAAACTGGTCATCGTTAGTCACTTTTGTGCCTATTTTGTACTCATATCAAATGACGATGCGATATCTAACGAATGGTGTGAACAAAAGGAAAGTTAGAATTTTAAAAAATGAGAAATTTTTGTGAGTTATAGCACACGTTTTTTTTGCCAAAATGGCAAGTATTAAAAATCGATCTTCGTTGGTTGTTTCTGTGCCTGTTTTGCACTCATATCACATTACGATTAGCTATCTAATTAATGGTGTTAAAAAAAGGGAAAGTTAGAAATTTTGAAAAATTACCAATTTTTGTGTGTTATAGAACACGTTTTTTTTTTGCAAAAATGGCAAATTTTAAAAATTGGTCGTCGTTTGTCATTTTTGTTCCTATTTTGCATTCATATTACATGAGAATGTGGTATCTAATGAATTGTGTGAAAAATGTGTAGTTAGAAATTTTGAAAAATGACCAATTATTTTTTGAGTTATAGCACACATTTTTTGGCCAACACAACAAGTTTTAAATATTTGTCGTCGTTGGCTGTTTTTGTATCTATTTTGCACTCATATCAAATGACGATATTCTATCTACTGCATGGTGTGAATAAAAGGAAAAGATAGAAATTTTGAAAAATAATCAATTTTTGTGAGTTCTTGCACACGTTTATTTGCCCAAAATGGCAAGTTTCAAAAAGTGGTCGTTGTTGGTCTTTTTTGTGACAACTTTGCACTCATACCAAATGACGATGTGATATCTAATAAATGGTGTGAAAAAAAAATGGAAAGTTAGAAATTTTTTAAAATGACCATGTTTTGTGAGTAATAGCACATGATTTCGTTTTGCTAAAATGGCAAGTTTTAAAAATTGGTCGTCGTTGGCTGTTTCTGTGCCTGTTTTACACTTATATCACATCGCGATGTGCTATCTAATTAATGGTGTTAAAAAAAGGGAATGTCAAAAATTTGAAAAATGACCAATTTTTGTGAGTTATAGCACACGTTTGTTTGGCGAAAATGGTAAATTTTAAAAATTGGTTGTCGTTGGCCATTTTTTACATGTTTTGTGCTAATTTCAAATGACTTTGTGCTATCTAATGAATAGTGTAAAAAAAGGAAAAATTAGAAATTTTGAAAAATTGTAAATTTTTATGAGTTATAGCACACGTTTTTTTTTTGCCAAAATGGCAAGTTTTACAAATTGGTCATCATTTGTCATTTTTGTGCCTGTTTTGCACTCATAACACATGATGATTTGCTATCTAATGAATGGTGTGAAAAAAATGTGAAGTCAAAAATTTTGAAAAATGACTAATTTTTTTCAGTTATAACACATGTTTTTTTTTCCAAAACAGAAACTTTCAAAAATTAGTCGTCGTTGACTGTTTTTGTACCTTTTTTGCACTCATATCAAATGATGATATGTTGTCTAATGAATGGTGTGAATAAAAGGAAAAGTTAGAAATTTTGAAAAATAACCAATCTTTGTGAGTTATCGCACAAGTTTTTTTGCCTAAAATGGCAAGTTACAAAAATTGGTCGTCGTTGGTCATTTTTGTGACTATTTTGCACTCATAACAATTGATGACGTGCTATCTAATGAATAGTTTGAAAAAATGGAAAGTTAGAAAATTTTAAAATAGCCAATTTTTGTGAGTTATAGCACACGTTTTTTTGCCTAAAATGGCAAGTTACAAAAATTGGTCTTCGTTGGTCATTTTTGTGATGATTTTGCACTCATATAAAATGATGATATGCTATGTAATGAATAGTGTGAAAAAACGAAAAGTTAGAAATTTTTAAAAATGACCAATTTTTTGGGAGTTATATCGTACAATATTTTTTTTGCTAAAATATAAGTTTAAAAAATCGGTCATCGTTGGGAATGTGCCTATTTTGCCTATTTTGCACTCATATCACATGACAATGTACGATCTAATTAACGGTGTTAAAAAGGGAAAGTTAGAAAATTTAAAAATTGACCAATTGTTGTGAGTTATAGCACACATTATTTGGCCAAATGGCAAGTTTCAAAAATTGGTAGTCGTTGTTCGTTTTTTTACCTATTTTGCACTGATATCAAATGACGATATGCTATCTAATGAATTGTGTGAAAAAAGGGAAAGTTAGAAATTTTGAAAAATTGCCAAATTTTATGAGTTATAGAACACGTTTTTTTTGCAAAATGCTAAGTTTTATAAAATGGTCGTCACTTGTCATTTTTGTTCATGTTTTGCACTCATATCACATGAAGCTGTGATATCTAATGAATTGTCCGAAAAAAATGTGAAGTTAAAAATTTTCAAAAATGACCAATTTTTGTGAGTTATAACACACGTTTTTTTTGCCAAAACAGCAAGTTGCAAAAACTTGTCGTCGTTGGCCATTTTTGTACCTGATTTGCACTCATATCAAATAACGATATGCTATCTAATGAATGGTGTGAATAAAAGGAAAAGTTAGAAATTTTGAATACAAACCAGTTTTGTGAGTTATAGCACACATTTTTTTCCCAAAATGGCAAGTTCAAAAAGTGGTCATCGTTGGTCATTTTTCTGACTATTTTACACTCATATCAAATGACGAAGTGCTATCTAATGAATGGTGTGAAAAAAAAAGAAATTTAGAAATTTTTAAAAATGAAAAAATTTTATGAGTTATAGAACACGTTTTGTTTTTGTAAAAATGGCAAGTTTTTAAATTCGGTCTTCGTTATCTGTTTCTGTTTCTATTTTACACTTATATCACATGATGATGTGCTATCTAATTAATGGTGTTAAATAAGGGAAAGTTAGAATTTTTTTAAAAATGACCAATTTTTGGGAGTTATAGCACAGGATTCTTTGGCCAAAATGGCAAGTTTCAAAAATTGGTCGTCGTTGCCCATTTTTTTACCTTTTTTTTGCTGATATCAAATGACGATGCGCTTTCTAATAAATGGTGTGAATAAAATGAAAATTTTGAAATTTTGAAAAATAACCAATTTTTGTGAGTTATAGCTCAAGATTTTTTGCCTAAAATGGCAAGTTTTGAAAATTTTCCATCGTTAGTCTTTTTTGTGCCTATTTTGTACTCATATCAAATGACACGATGTGATATCTAAAGAATGGTGTGAACAAAAGAAAAGTTAGAATTTTTAAAAATGACAAATTTTTGTGAGCTATATCACACGTTTTTTTTTTGCCAAAATGGCAAGTATTAAAAATCGATCTTCGTTGGCTGTTTCTGTGCCTGTTTTGCACTCATATCACATTAAGATTAGCTATCTAATTAATGGTGTTAAAAAAAGGGAAAGTTAGAAATTTTGAAAAATGACCAATTTTTGTGAGTTATAGCACACGTTTTTTTTCTCGCAAAAATGGCAATTTTCAAAAATTAGCTGTCATTGGCCTTTTTTTACCTATTTTACGCTAATATCAAATGATGATGTGCTATCTAATGAGTGGTGTGAAAAAAAAAGATAAATTTAAAAATTTTGAAAAATTACCAATTTTTATGTGTTATAGTACACGTTTTTTTTTTGCCAAAATGGCAAATTTTAAAAATTGGTCGTCGTTTGTCATTTTTGTTCCTATTTTGCATTCATATCACATGAAGATGTGATATCTAATGAATTGTGTGAAAAATGTGTAGTTAGAAATTTTGAAAATTGACCATTTTTTTTAGTTATAGCGCACATTTTTTTACCAACACAACAAGTTTAAAAAATTTGTCGTCGCTGGCCGTTTTTGTATCTATTTTGCACTCATATAAAATGACGATATTCTATCTACTGAATGGTGTGAATAAAAGGAAAAGTTAGAAATTTTGAAAAATAATCAATTTCTGTGAGTTATAGCACACGTTTATTTGCCCAAAATGGCAAGTTTCAAAAAGTGGTCATTGTTGGTCTTTTTTGTGACAACTTTGCACTCATACCAAATGACAATGTGATATCTAATAAATGGTGTGAAAAAAAAAGAAAAGTTATAAATTTCTAAAAATGACCAATTTTTGTGAGTAATAGCATATGTTTTCGTTTTACCAAAATGGCAAGTTTTAAAAATGGATCGTCGCTGGCTGTTTTTGTGCCTGTTTTACACTTATATCACATCTCGATGTGCTATCTAGTTAATGGTGTTAAAAAAAGGGAACGTTAAAAATTTTGAAAAATGACCAATTTTTATGAGTTACAGCACGCATTTGTTTAGCCAAAATGTTAAATTTTAAAAGTTGGTCGTTGTTGGCCGTTTTTTACATGTTTTACGCTAATTTCAAATGACGATGTGCTATCTAATGAATGGTGTGAAAATGGAAAAATTAGAAATTTTGAAAAATTGTCAATTTTTATGAGTTATAAAGCACACGTTTTTTTTTGCCAAAAAAGGCAAGTTTAATAAATTGGTCATCGTTTGCCATTTTTTTGCCTGTTTTGCACTCATAACACATGATGATTTGCTATCTAATGAATGGTGTAAAAAAAATGTGAAGTTACAAATTTTGAAAAATGACTAATTTTTTTCAGTTATAACACATGTTTTTTTTTGCCAAAACAGCAAGTTTCAAAAATTAGTCGTCGTTGACTGTTTTTGTACCTTTTTTGCACTCATATCAAATGATGATATGCTGTCTAATGAATGGTGTAAATAAAAGGAAAAGTTATAAATTTTGAAAAATAACTAATCTTTGTGAGTTATCGCACAAGTTATTTTTTTGCCTAGAATGGCAAGTTACAAAAATTGGTCGTCGTTAGTCATTTTTATGACTATTTTGCACTCATAACAATTGATGACGTGATATTTAATGAATATTTTGAAAAAATATAAAGTTAGAAATTTTTAAAAATGACCAATTTTTGTGAGTTATAGCACACGTTTTTTTGCCTAAAATGGCAAGTTACAAAAATTGGTCTTCGTTGGTCATTTTTGTGATGATTTTGCACTCATATAAAATGGTGATGTACTATGTAATGAATAGTGTGAAAAAACGAAAATTTAGAAATTTTTAAAAATAACCAATTTTTTAGGAGTTATATCGCACAATATTTTTTTTGCTAAAATGCAAGTTTAAAAAATCGGTCGTCGTTTCCTATTTCTGTGCCTGTTTTGCACTCAAATCACATGACAATGTGCGATCTAATTAACGGGGTTAAAAAGGGAAAGTTAGAAAATTTAAAAATTGACCAATTGTTGTGAGTTATAGCACACATTATTTAGTCAAATGGCAAGTTTCAAAAATTGGTAGTCGTTGTTCGTTTTTTGTACCTATTTTGGACTGATATCAAATGACGATATGCTATCTAATGAATGATGTGAAACAAAGAGAAAGTTAGAAATTTTGAAAAATTACCAAATTTATGAGTTATAGCATACGTTTTTTTTGCCAAAATGGCAAGTTTTAAAAAATGGTCGTCACTTTTCATTTTTGTTCATATTTTGCACTCATATCACATGAAGATGTGATATCTAATGAATTGTGCGAAAAAAATGTGAAGTTAAAAATTTTCAAAAATGACCAATTTTTGTGAGTTATAACACACGTTTTTTTGACCAAAACAGCAAGTTTCAAAAACTTGTCGTTGTTGGCCGTTTTTGTACCTGATTTGCACTCATATCAAATAACAATATGCTATCTAATGAATGGTGTGAATAAAGGAAAAGTTAGAAATTTTGAATACAAACCAGTTTTTGTGAGTTATAGCCCACATTTTTTGCCCAAAATGGCAAGTTTCAAAAAGTGGTCATCGTTGGTCATTTGTCTGACTATTTTACACTCATATCAAATGACGATGTGCTATCTAATGAATGGCGTGAAAAATAGAAAATTAGAAATTTTTAAAAATGAAAAATTTTTATGAGTTATAGAACACGTTTTGTTTTTGCAAAAATGGCAAGTTTTTAAATTCGGTTTTCGTTAGCTGTTTCTGTTCCTATTTTACACTTATGTCACATGATGATGTGCTATCTAATTAATGGTGTTAAATAAGGGAAATTTAGAAATTTTTTAAAAATGACCAATTTTGGGGAGTTATAGCACAGGATTCTTTGACCAAAATGGCAAGTTTCAAAAATTGGTCATCATTGCCCATTTTTTAACCTATTTTTTGCTGATATCAAATGATGATGCGCTTTCTAATGAATGGTGTGAATAAAATGTAAAGTTAGAAATTTTGAAAAATAATCAATTTTTGTGAGTTATAGCTCAAGTTTTTTACCTAAAATGGCAAGTTTTGAAAATTGGTTATCCTTAGTCATTTTTGTGCCTATTTTGTACTCATATCAAATGACAATGTGATATCTAACGAATAGTGTGAACAAAAGGAAAGTTAGAATTTTTAAAAATGACAAATTTTTGTGAGTTATAGCACACGTTTTTTTTGCCAAAATGGCAAGTATTAAAAATCGATCTTCGTTGGCTGTTTTTTTTTTTGTTGACAGAACCTCCTTTTGAGGTGGAGCGCCACTCCCAATTTATTGGATAATTTGGTGGATGATGGGCATACCCTAAAATCGATCTTCGTTGGCTGTTTCTGTGCTTGTTTTGCACTCATATCACATTACAATTAGCTATCTAATTAATAGTGTTAAAAAAGGAAAAGTTAGAAATTTTGAAAAATGACCAATTTTTGTGAGTTATAGCACACGTTTTGTTTCGTAAAAATGGCAATTTTCAAAAATTAGTTGTCATTGGCCTTTTTTTTACCTATTTTGCGCTAATATCAAATGATGATGTGCTATCTAATGAGTGGTGTGAAAAAAAAAGAGAAAGTTAAAAATTTTGAAAAATTATCAGTTTTTATGAGTTATAGCACACATTTTTTTTGTGAATTATAGCACACGTTTTTTTCGCAAAAATGGCAATTTTCAAAAATTAGTTGTCGTTGGCCTTTTTACCTATTTTGTGCTAATATCAAATAATGATGTGCTATCTAATGAGTGGTGTGAAAAAAAAGAGAAAGTTAAAAATTTTGAAAAATTATCAATTTTATGAGTTATAGCACACGTTTTTTTTTGCCAAAATGGCAAATTTTAAAAAGTGGTCGTCATTTGTCATTTTTGTTCCTATTTTGCATTCATATCACATGAAGATGTGATATCTAATGAATTGTGTGAAAAATGTGTAGTTAGAAATTTTGAAAAATAACCATTTTTTTTTTGAGTTATAGCACACATTTTTTTGCCAACACAACAAGTTTAAAAAAACTGTCATCGTTGGCTGTTTTTGTATCTATTTTGCACTCATATCAAATGACGATATTCTATCTATTGAATGGTGTGAATAAAAGGAAAAAGTAGAAATTTTGAAAAATAATCAATTTTTGTGAGTTATAGCACACGTTGTTTTTGTTTTTTTTTTAAAGGAAACTTTATACCATCATGAGCAAAATACGGTGCCGGCTATACCCGATCACACCGTTACAAGCATGTGAACCATGTATTTGGAGTACTACTCCATTACATGAAACATCCTATGATATAAAGCAAGGAATTATAGAAAAGACACTTTAGTGATTACCAAAGTATCAATGCTCTAATTCCCTCTTAGAAGTATATGAATAATCCTACTGACTTTAGAGAATAATACTACCATGAAGGTCGGAGCTCGGAGGTGGGAGGCTTTGCCTTGTGTGCATCATATTTCCCTGTTTTCATTTTCACCAAGGCAGCCCAGAATCAAATATTCCCAGTCAAAGTAAATGTCCAAACATGTGTGCCTCGCATATCCATAGCATCAAAAACATACTTTAAGCACATGAACAACCAAAATTATATGGACTGAGTTCATCTAATCTCTTCAAGTACATGGCAATGTGGAATTCAGAGTTGTCTATCTCCGTCTTCCATTAACAAGATAAATTCATTCTAGTTCAAGTTCTCAAATTCAACAAATCAAAACCACAAGACGGCAAGACAACTTATCTCACCAAGCATGAGTGATTTAACAAGTATATGATGTGCCAACAGCAGGTTGAACAACAATTTTGAGTCCAAAGTCGATTAAGGCATCAGCAAGATAACAATGCAGGCTGGGAACTCTCCAAAAAACTCAGCACAAAACTCAGATCATCAGAGTTCCACATTCGTTCAAGCAAACGAAGCTCAACAAATCCACCCAAAAACGAGTAATTCGATGGGAGTGCAGAATTGAAAATCCACACTCAGTATAATCAAAGGCAACAGATAAATTGGAATAGCATAAACCAACTGTAGAAAATGAAGTATGAATCTATTTTCCGCATCAATCTTGGGGTTCACAAACCCCCACCACCACGGTGGTTTTCTAAAACGGCATCTCCAAAATTAAAAAAATTTATCAATGAACCGCATCAATTCGGCAGCCACTCAACCATACTCACCTCCGGTGTGGTTGAGGTCTCCCTATGATCTTCAAATTTTCAACAGTGGGGACCAGCAGGGCTGCTCTCGCTCACTGTTCACCGGCAGCTCCGAATTTCCTCAGTCGACGGCGTGATTAATGGCAGATTTCTTGTTGGAGCTTGCAGGGAAGTGCTCCCTTGGACCAGGTTTGGGCCTCGCTATATACACCGCCCGATCTGACAGATCTAAGGCTTCCTCGTGTGGTGTCCGGTCTGAAGTTTGCGCCTCTAACCCGTAGCTCCTTAGCTGTGATATGATGCTTCCGGAAGATCTTGTCTTTGGAGGGGCGTGGGAGGCTTGCTGTTGGAGAGATGGTGGAGGCGAGCTGTTGGAGCAGATTTTATCTTTGGCTCCACTCGATGGCTGTAACTGGAGGAGACGAGCTGGTGGAAGGCGAGCTAGGCGCTAGAGTTGAGTTGAGCTTGATGACCAGCTGCCGGCGGTGGTGGGCAGCTGCTGTCGGAGATGAAGGGGGGCTCAAGCCAAGTGGATCAGCTGGACGATTCAGCTAAATGGGAGTTCAGATCTAGCGTTCTCTTCTGATGTGGAACCGAAGCTGAAGCTCTATTGTAGAAGTGGAGGTGATGTTGGGTCGTAAAGCTGGAAGGCCCGAAAGAGTTTACAGATTTCTAGAGAGAAGGAGGAGAGTTTTCCCCCAAAAAGTCACAAACCAACTAGTTATAGCACACGTTTATTTGCCCATAATGGCAAGTTTCAAAAATTGGTCGTTCGTTTGTCTTTTTTGTGGCTACTTTGTACTCATATCAAATGACGATGTGATATCTAATGATTAGTGTGAAAAAAAAAAGAAAAGTTAGAAATTTTTAAAAATAACCAATTTTTGCGAGTAATAGCACACGTTTTTGTTTTGCCAAAATGGAAAGTTTTAAAAATCGGTCGTCATTGACTGTTTCTATGCCTGTTTTAGACTTATATCACACCGCGATGTGCTATCTAATTAATAGTGTTAAAAACAGAGAACATTAAAATTTTTAAAAAATGACCAATTTTTGTGAGTTATAGCACACGTTTGTTTGGCCAAAATGGTAAATTTCAAAAATTTGTCGTCGTTGACTGTTTTTTACCTGTTTTGCGCTAATTTCAAATTATGATGTGCTATCTAATGAATGGTGTGAAAAAAGAAAAAATTAGAAATTTTGAAAAATTGTCAATTTTTATGAGTTATAGCACACTTTTTTTTGCCAAAATGGCAAGTTTTACAAATTGGTCATCGTTTGTCATTTTTGTGCCTGTTTTGCACTCATAACACATGATGATTTGCTATCTAATGAATGGTGTGAAAAAATATTAAGTTAGAAATTTTGAAAAATGACTAATTTTTGTCAGTTATAACACATGTTATTTTTGCCAAAACAGCAAGTTTTAAAAATTAGTCATCGTTGACTGTTTTTGTACCTTTTTGCACTCATATTAAATGATGATATGCTATCTAATGAATGGTGTGAATAAAAGGAAAGTTAGAAATTAAAAAATAACCAATCTTTGTGAATTATAGCACAAGTTTTTTTTGGCTAAAATGGCATGTTTCAAAAATTGGTCATCGTTGGTCATTTTTTTGACTATTTTGCACTCGTATCAAATGATGAAGTGATATCTAATGAATGGTCTAAAAAAATAAAAGTTAGAAATTTTAAAAAATGACCAATTTTTGAGAGTTATAGCACACATTTTTTTTTCAAAATGGCAAGTTTTAAAAATCAGTTGTTGTTGGCTGTTTTTGTGCCTGTTTTGCATTCATATTACATGATGATGTGTTATCTAATTAATGGTGTTAAAAAAGGGAAAGTTAGAAATTTTGAAAAATGACAAATTTTTGTGAGTTATAGCACAAGTTTTTTTTGCCAAAACAGCATGTTTCAAAAATTGGTTCTCGTTGGCCATTTTTGTACCTGTTTTGCACTCATATCAAATGACGATATGCTATCTAACGAATGGTGTGAAAAAAATAAAAAGTTAGTAATTTTAAAAATGACCAATTTTTGTGATTTATAGTACACGTTTTTTTAGCTAAAATGGCAAGTTTTAAAAATTGGTCGTCGTTGGTCATTTTTTCCCTATTTTGCACTCATATCAAATGAAGATGTGATATCTAATGAATTGTGTTAAAAAAAAATGTGAAAATAGAACTTATTAAAAATGACCAATTTTTGTGAGTAATAAGCACACTATTTTTGGCCAAAATGGCAAGTTTTAAAAATTTGTCATCATTGGCTGTTTTTGTGCATGTTTTTGCACTCATATATAATAATGGTGTGCTATCTTATTAATTATTTTAAAAAGGAAAAGTTATAAATTTTTAAAATTGACCATTTTTTGTGAGTTTTAGCAAACATTTTTTTTTTGCCAAAATGGCAAATTTCAAAAATTGGTCGTCATTGGTCATATTTGTGACTACTTTGCACTCATATCAAATGAAGATGTGCTATCTAATAAGTGGTGTGAAAAAAAAAAAGGAAAGTTAAAAAATTTTAAAAATGACCAATTTTTGTGAGTTATAGCACAGGTTTTGTTTTTACCAAAATGGCAAGTTTTAAAAATTGGTTGTCGTTGGCTATTTTTGTTCCTGTTTTGCACTCATATAATATGACGATGAGCTATCTAATTTATGGTGTTAAAAAAGAAAGTTAGAAATTTTGAAAAATGACCATTTTTTTTGAGTTATAGCACACGTTTTTTTTTTTTGCCAAAATGGCAAGTTTCAAAAATTGATTATCATTGGCCTTTTTTTACCTATTTGGCGCTGATATCAAATGACGATGTGCTATCTGATGAATAGTGTGAAAAAAAGGAAAAGTTAGAAATTTTGAAAAATTACCAATTTTTATGAGTAATAGCATACGTTTTTTTTTTTTGCCAAAATGCCAAATTTTAAAAATTGGTCATTGTTTGTCATTTTTGTGCCTATTTTGCAGTCATATCACATGAAGATGTGATATCTAATGAATTGTTTGAAAAAAAAATGTGAAGTTAGAAATTTGAAAAAATGACCAATTTTTGTGAGTTATGGCACATGTTTTTTTTTTTTTACCAAAAAGATGTATATAACTAGCTAAAGCAAAGCAAAAACAGTGCCGGCTATACCCGTCCACACTGTTACAAAGCAAATGCGGTAAACTTGGAGTTCTACTCCATTACATGAAATATCTAGCTGAACATGTGTAAGGGAAATAAAGCTAATATACTTGGAACAAATCTAGTAGATAGGCTCTATTTCCCTCTAACCTTTAGGCCCTAATCTATGTAGTTAATCAGTAATGAGGAGCCAATATATCTTTACACTATTAGCAAAGCTCCAACAAAATACCAAGCACATGAATGATTTACCAATTACATGACAATATTGAATCCAGTGTTGTCCATTTCCAATTCCATAAACGCAGTGCAGTTGGGAGCAAGAACATGAAGGGTTTAGCAAGTACATGAATGATTTTTTAGCAGCAGATTGGATAGGTCCATAACATATGCAATTGAGTCCAGAACCATCTAGGATTATCAACAAATTCCAGCTAGAACTCTCCTTAAATATTTAACACTCCATTTATAAGAGAGTTCACATTCATCAATTCAAGTTCACAATGCACAAAACTGGCCAGAATGAACCGCACCAGCTGAGAGAAGTAGTTGGCAGCACTCAAGAAAGAAACAAGTTCACACTTTAAGCACAAGAGCAAATGCATCCAGCCGAATTGTGGGAAACAGGTTGTCATGAACCCCATATTCAGAAATCAGTGCCCAAAATGTGGCTTGAAACCATTATTACCGCATTCTGTAGTTCACAACACCTCCATGGATGACTAAAAATTCAACCTCAAAAACAGTCCAGTTTACAAAAACTGGATGAATTCAGTGCCATCTATCAAAAAGACCAAGTACATGAATGAATTATTTCCAGCAAATTGAACAACTCTACAACCAGGTCACAATGACCGAGTTATGGCACATGTTTTTTTTGCCAAAACAGCAAGTTTCAAAAATTAGTCGTCGTTGTCCATTTTTTTACCAGTTTTACACTCATATCAAATGACGATATACATTCTAATGAATGGTGTAAATAAAGGAAAGTTAGAAATTTTGAAGAATTACCAATTTTTATGAGTTATAGCACGAAAAATGGACAAAATGAACATGTTTTTTAAAA
Source organism: Ophiorrhiza pumila (assembly GCA_016586305.1). Classification (NCBI taxonomy): domain Eukaryota; kingdom Viridiplantae; phylum Streptophyta; class Magnoliopsida; order Gentianales; family Rubiaceae; genus Ophiorrhiza; species Ophiorrhiza pumila. The sequence goes on from BLIW01000002.1 coordinate 4,798,297, forward strand.
TTGTTGTTTTTTACAAAAATACGTGTGCAATAGCCTACGAAAAATAGAGGTTTGGTGATAAATATGAGTTTCAATTTTTTTTACACAATTCACTAGCATGCACATCCACAATTGAGATAGGTGTAAAAAATAGTACAGAAATTGCCAAAATCGGTGTGTTTTTAGATATTGTCGTTTTTAGATTTGTGATAAATATAAGTTTCACTTTTTTACACCGTTCACTAGAATGCACGTTCCAAATTGAGGTGGGTGCAAACAATAGCACGAAAATGGTAAAAATTTGCACGTTTTTTTACATTGTCATTTTTTGCCAAAATACGTGTGCTATGGCCTACAAAAATGGAGGTTTCATGATAACTATGAGTTTTAATTTTTTTACACAGTTCACTAGAATGCACATCCACAATTGATATGGACGTAAAAAATAGTACATAAACGGCCAAATCGGAACGTTTTTGGATATTATCATTTTAGACAAAAATACGTGTGTTATAACCCACAAAAATGAAGGTATTGTGATAAATATAAGTTTCACTTATTTTGACACCATTAACTAGAATGCACATTCAAAATCGAAGTGGGTGCAAAAAATAGATTGAAAATTGCCCAAATTGGCATGTTTTTGGACTTTAGCCCACAAAAGAAAGAACGTCTGGTTATAAATATGAGTTTTACTTTTTTGACAAATTTATCTAGAATGCAGGTTTACAATTAAGATAGGTGTAAAAAACAATACAGAAAATGGCAAAAATCGACACGTTTTTTTATATTGTCGTTTTAGGCCAAAATACGTATGTTATAACCCACAGAAAATGGAGCTTTTGTGATAAATATAAGCTTCACATTTTTTGACATCATTCATTAGAATGCATGTTCTCAATTGAGGTGTGTGCAAAATATAACAAGAAAATGGCCAAAATCGGCACATTTTTGGACATTGTCATTTTCGGCCAAAATACGTATGCTATATCCCACAAAAATGGATGTTTGGTGTTAAAAATGATTTTTAGTTTTTTTTACACCGTTCACTAGAATGCACATTCACATTTGAGGTTGGTGCAAAAAATAACTTGAAAATGCCAAAAATCAGTACGTTTTTTCACATTGTTATTTTCGGCCAAAATACGTGTGCAATAGCCCATAAAAATGGAGGTTTTGTGATAAATATTATTTTCACTTTTTTTTACACAATTCACTCAAATGCACTATCACAATTGAGATGTGTAAAAAAATAGCACGAAAATGGAAAAAATCAGCACGTTTTTAAACACTGTCGTTTTTTACCTAAATACATGTGCTATAGGCCACAAAAAAATATACATGTGCTATAGCCCACAAAAATGAAGGTTTGATGACAAATATGAGTTTCACTTTTTTGACACAATTCACTAAAATGCACATTCACAATTGAGATGGGTGTAAAATATTGTAGGAAAACAGCCAAAATCGACACGTTTTTTATATTATTGTTTTAGGCCAAAATTCGTGTTATAACAAAAAATGGAGGTTTTGTAAAAATGGAGGTTTTGTGACAAATATAAGTTTCACTTTTTTTGACAACGTTCACTATAATGTACGATCACAATTGAGGTAGGTGCAAAACATAGCACAAAAATGGCCAAAATCTGAACGTTTTTGGACATTGTCATTTTTGTCAAAAATACATGTGCTATAGCCCACAAAAAATGAAGGTTTGGTGACAAATATGAGTTTCACTTTTTTGACACAATTCACTAGAATGCACGTTCACAATTGTGATGGGTGTAGAAAATAGTACAGAAATGGCCAAAATTGGCACGCTTTTCGATATTGTCGTTTTGGGGCAAAATGCTTGTGTTATAACCCACAAAATATGAGGTTTTGTGATAAATATAAGTTTCACTTTTTTTTGAAACCGTTCACTAGAATGCACATTCACAATTGCGGCAGGTGCAAAAAATAGAACGAAATGGAAAAAATCGGCACGTTCTTTTACATTGCCATTTTCGACCAAGATACGGGTGTTATAGCCCATAAAAAATGGATGTTTTGTTATAAATATGAGTATCACTTTTTTTAACACAATTCACTATATTGCACGTTTACAATCGAGATACGTGTAAAAAATAGTACAAAAAGGGCCAAAATCGGTACATTTTTGGAAATTGTCGTTTCAGGCCAAAATGTGTGTGCTATAACCCACAGAAAATGGAGGTTTTGTAATAAATATAAGTTTCACTTTTTTTGACACCGTTATTTATAATGCACTTGCAAAATTGAGGTTGGTACAAAAAATAGCAAGAAAATGGCCAAAATCAGCACGTTTTTTTACATTATCATTTTCGGCCAAAATATGTGTGTTATAGCCCACAAAAAAATGGAGGTTTGGTGATAAATATGAGTTTTACTTTTTTGACACAATTCACTAGAATATACATTCACAATTGAGATGGGTGTAAAAAATAGTAGGAAAACGGCCAAAATTGACACGTTGTTTTATATTATCGTTTTAGGCCAAAATTCGTGTTATAACCCACAAAAAATAGAGGTTTTGTGATAAATATAAGTCACTTTTCTTGACAACATTCACTATAATGTACGATCACAATTGAAGTAGGTGCAAAACATAGCACGAAAATGGCCAAAATCTGCACATTTTTGTCCAAAATACATGTGCTATAGCCCACAAAAAAATGAAGGTTTGGTGATAAATATGAGTTTCATTTTTTTAACACAATTCACTAGAATGCACGTTCACAATCGTGATGGGTGTAAAAAATAGTACAGAAATGGCCAAAATTGGCACGCTTTTTGATATTGTCGTTTTGGGGCAAAATACATATGTTGTAACCCACAAAATATGAGGTTTTATAATAAATATAAGTTTCACTTTTTTTTAAACCGTTCACTAGAATATACATTCACAATTGAGGCAGGTGCAAAAAATAGAATGAAATGGAAAAAATCAGCACGTGTTTTTACATTGCCATTTTCGACCAAGATAAGGGTGTTATAGCCCATAAAAATGGATGTTTTGTTATAAACATGAGTATCACTTTTTTTAACACAATTCACTATAATGCACATTTACAATCGAGATACATGTAAAAAATAGTACAAAAACGGTCAAAATCGGCACATTTTTGGAAATTGTCGTTTCAGGCCAAAATACGTGTGCTATAACCCACAAAAAATGGAGGTTTTGTAATAAATATAAGTTTCATTTTTTTTAACACCGTTATTTATAATGCACTTGCACAATTGAGGTGGGTACAAAAAATAGCAAGAAAATGGCCAAAATCGGCACGTTTTTGTACATTATCATTTTCGGCCAAAATACGTGTATTATAGCCCACAAAAAATGGAGGTTTGGTGGTAAATATAAGTTTCACTTTTTTGACACAATTCGCTAGAATATACATTCATAATTGAGATGGGTGTAAAAAATAGTAGAAAAATGACCAAAATTGACACATTTTTTATATTATCGTTTTAGGCCAAAATTCGTGTTATAACCCACAAAAGATAGAGGTTTTGTGATAAATATAAGTTTCACTTTTCTTGACAACGTTCACTATAATGTATGATCACAATTGAGGTAGGTGCAAAACATAGCACAAAAATGGTCAAAATCTGCACGTTTTTTGACATTGTCATTTTTGTCCAAAATACATGTTCTATAGCCCACAAAAAATGAAGGTTTGGTGATAAATATGAGTTTCACTTTTTTGACACAATTTACTAGAATGCACATTCACAATTGTGATGGCTGTAAAAAATAGTACATAAATGGCCAAAATTGGCACGCTTTTTGATATTGTCATTTTGGGGCAAAATACTTGTGTTATAACTCACAAAATATGAGGTTTTGTGATAAATATAAGTTTCACTTTTTTGACACCGTTCACTAGAATGTATGTTTACAATTGAGCTGAGTTAAAAACATAGCAAAAAATGGCCAAATTTTGTATGTTTTTAAACATTGTCATTTTTTACAAAAATACATGTGCTATAGCCTACAAAAATTGGAGATTTAGTGATAAATATGAGTTTCACTTTTTTTTTTTACAGTTTTTACTAGAATGCATGTTCAAAATATAAGTGAGTACAAAAAATAGCACGAAAATGACCAAAATCTGCACGTTTTTTACATTGTCATTTTTTGTCAAAATATGTGTGCTATAACCCACAAAAATAGAGGTTTTTTGAGAAATATGAGTTTCACTTTTTTATGCATGTTCACAATTGTGATAGGTGTAAAAAATGGTACAGAAATGGCCAAAATTGGCATGTTTATCAATATTGTTGTTTTAGGCAAAAATACTTGTGTTATAACCCACAAAAAATTAAGGTTTTGTGATAAATATAAGTTTCATTTTTTTACCAAAAACTAGAATGAATGTTTATAATTTTGGTGGGTGCAAAAAATAGTGGGAAAATGGACAAACATTTTTAAACATTGTCACTTTCGGCCAATATGCATGTGTTATAGCCACAAAAAATGGTTGTTTGGTGATAAATATGAGTTTCATTTTTTTGACACTGTTCACCAGAATACACGTTCACAATTGAGGCAGGTGCAAAAAATAGCACGAAAATGGCAAAAATCAGAATTTTTTTATATTGTCATTTTCGGCTATAATACGTGTGATATAGCGTACAAAAAGAAAGGTTTGGTGACAAATATGAGTTTTACTTTTTTTTACACAATTCACTAGAATGCACGTTCACAATTGAGATGGGTGTTAAAAACAATACACAAACGGCCAAAATCGACACGTTTTTGGATATTTTTATTTTAAGCAAAAATACGTGTGTTATAACCCCCAAAAAATAGAGTTTTTATGAACAATATAAGTTTCATTTTTTTTACACCATTCACTAGAATGCACGTTCACAATTGAGGTGGGTACAAAAAAAGCACAAAAATGGCAAAAAATAGCACATTTTTGGACATTGTTATTTCGGTCAAAATACGTGTGTTATAGCCCAGAAAAATAGAAGTTTTGGTGATAATAAGAGTTTCACTTTTTTTCACCGTTCACTAAAATGTTCGTTCATAATTGAGGTGGGTGCAAAAAATAGCATGAAAATGGTCAAAATCGGTACTTTTTTTACATTATCATTTTCTGCCAACATATATGTTCAATAACTCACAAAAAATGGAGGTTTTGTGATAAATATGAGTTTCACTTTGTTTTTTGACAAAATTCACTAGAATGCACATTCACAATTGAGATGAGTGGAATAAAATAGCATAAAAATTGCCAAAATCGACACGTTTTTAAACATTGTCAATTTTTACGTAAATAGGTGTGCTATAACCCACAAAAAATGGATGTTTGGTGATAAATATGAATTTCAATTTTTTTATACAATTCTCTTGAATGCACATTCACAATTGAAATGGATGTAAAAAATAGTACAGAAACGACCAAATTCGGCACGTTTTTGGATATTGTCATTTTAGGACAAAATACGTGTGCTATAACCCACAAAAAATAAAAACTTTGTGATAAATATGAGTTTCAAATTTTTTAACACCGTTCACTAGAATGCACGTTCACAATTGAGTCGGGTGCAAAAAAATAGCACGAAAATGGGAAAAATCGACATGGTTTTTTACATTGTCATTTTTGGCTAAAATACGCGTGTTGTAGCCCACAAAAAATGGAGGTTTAGTGATAAATATGAGTTTCACTTTTTTTGACACAATTCACTAGAATGCATTTCACAATTGAGATGTGTGTAAAAAATAATATAGAAACGGTCAAAATTATTATTTAAATTATTATTATTTAAATCAAATAATAAAATAAGAATTATACTAACTTTTCTAACGGTCTATCCAAACACAGGCTAAAGTATTTAGATTCCTCCCAATTAAATTCCTATGAATCAGATGACCACGAAAACTGTTCATTTTTCTCAAAATTAAAATCCTCTTGAATCATATTCCTATTAAACTTTACTTTCTTGCCAATCAAACGAGCCCTTAGGATTCACTAATCACTTGATAGAGTTTTAGTTTTATCTAAAAGACACGGTCACATTTATAGAGATACACCAAATAATACAAAAGATTCAATTCCCATTAATCCCGCATAATTTTTCAGGTTGGTTATTTCTAATGGATATTTTGATACATGTTTCAATCTCTTTAAAATTTTATATAAACTTTATCAATCTCCAAATCTTAGGTGACACACCCACACCATGTTTCCATCTCTATATAAATATTCACAAAAACTGTTGTAAAATCGATTTCTATATAATGATTCATATACAAAATTAATCACCGTTGAAATCGTAATTCTAATTGTCTATAATTTTTATCATATTGAAATCGATACATATATGAACCACTTTATAGCACACGAGTTGAAACATTTTATATCTTTGCATTAAACATAAGACTAATAGTAACTTTTAACACTTAGAAACATAACAATGTTGTGTTTTACCTTACCCTATTCATTTCCAAAATGTATTTACTATAAAACTATGTTTTTTTTGTACTACATATAGTTTTAAAATGAAACACTTCATATGTCACTCTTAGAACATTTTACATAAACATGTCTATGAAAGATAATATAGCAATTAGGGTAAAATTTAACAACTCCTACCTTTACTTTAACCCTTCTTTCATCATTCTCAAATCACATTTACCTCAAACTATTAATTATTTTAAAACAAAACTACAGAAGACTAGTGACAAGCCCAATTAGACTAAAATTAGAGGCCTAAGTATATTGGGCCTGAACCGTGGCCCAGAGCTTCGAACTCTCTAGAACATGTAATCGATGAATCCAATCGAATGGCCCACATCATAAGTATCCAATTTCTCACCCACTCCCAGTTCTAAAAACAAACATCGTCTTCATATCAGCAACAGCAGAAGAGTGTATACTTCCTCTGCACTTTGCAGCTCTTTGCGGCCTTATCCATGGCGTCTTCATTCATTACAGTAGCAAAACCCTTAACTTTTCACAACAAAAGCATCCCTCTTTTCTCCACCAAAAGTCCCACAAGTAAAATTTATTCTTTCCCTTTTTGCTCTGTTCAATTTCTCTTTTTCTACAATTAGAAAGTAGCAGTTTTTCTAACATTTATTTTGCCTTTCCATTTCGTGTCTCAACAGTTTTTCCAAGAAATACCAATCTCAGAGTCAATGCAATTGCCAAGAAATTCGAACCCACCAAGGTTTGTGTTTCACTTGTTTCAAAAACGGTTTTTCTTGTCCTTAATTCTAAATTTAGTATTGATTTTGTATAACTTTAATATGTCTTATTTATAAATGAAGTTGGTAAATGAAAATCTGTTGATGGGGTTTTTTAATTTTGTACTTTTCTTTATTGTTTGCTCCATATAGGTTGTGCCACAAGCAGATAGAGTCTTGATAAGGTTAGAGCAGCTGCCTGAGGTATTGTCATTCATACTCTCATTTTGTCAAGTTTTAAACTTTATGGCTCCAAAATATGTTCTTTACATTCATATGTTCGTTTTGGGTTCATTTCTCATTTGTTTTTACATTTTATGGTAATGTATGTTTGTGTAATGCACGGAATAGTTTTGTGTAAGGAGACAAGGAGTATGCAGGAAATGTACGACATATATTTTGGCCAATAATTTGTTTTCATGTTTTAGGAAGATTCTTTTGCAAAGTAGAACAACTATTTTGATTCATAAATGTAACTTCTTTTACTAAATACAGTAGTACAAAAAGATTGTGCTTAATTAGTCACCTGTTATTATGGAAGTTCCAGTTGAGAATAAGTGAATTAAAGTTCCATTTCACAAGCCTTTTGGAAGTCAAATTGCGGCCATTGATATGTTCTGCAAAGTTTAGTTTTTTTAGATTATAGCTCTCTCATGTTGTAAATAGGAGCTCATAAGGGAAAGACATCCAGAATTACAAAAATTCATATTCATTTTAAATTGGGAACTTGGTTTATTGAAATTTTTGAGGTTCAATGCGTTCTGATGCTAATGTCTCAGTTATTTGGAGAATGATTTTAAAGAATTTACCATGTTGTCTATTCGATTGCAAACTCCCCTTGCGGTTGTTCAGCCATCATTTTCATCTTGCCAGCATATGTAAGCTGATGAATTTAAATCCTGGATATCTTAGAAACAGATCAAATTGATAAATAATGGGCTGATTGACATGTGAAAATGCATGCATGCCTACCTATCTCAGCTATAATTGACAGATGGATTACTTTGTGTGCAGAAATCAACCGGAGGAGTTTTACTGCCTAAATCAGCAGTAAAATTTGAAAGATACCTAATGGGAGAGGTGAGTGAAACAGGATGCTATTTTAAAATTGAAGTATAAACAGCAGAACTGATTTCATCGTTATTACTCCTGATGGCTTGGCTTGTGCCTTAGGTCATATCTGTTGGTTCTGAGGTCGAGGAACTGGACAGTGGAAAGAAGGTACCTTGACAAAGTTTGACTTCTGGATTATAGAGAATTTTTTAGTGACTAATTTGATTACTCTTTCACATTACTGACACCTCTTTGAGTTCTGTTTATGGGCCTAATTGCGCTGTACATTTTTTGCAGGTTCTTTTCTCTGATATAAATGCCTATGAGGTGAGTAAATAAATTTACTTTGAAGTTTCTTCTTCTGCACTTCAAGTTTCTCTTCTGAATCTGTTTCTAACGCGTAGGATCTCAACCAAAATATTATTGCCTGTGATTTAAGCTTAATGTTTTAGTTGTGCAATTTCTGGTGACTTCTAAAATCAGTCATCTTCTGTTAGTTGTTTGCTTTCTCACGTTACATTGCTGGTTAAGTTTGAAATGAGTTGGCAGAGATAGTAAGTAGAGGGAATCCTTGGCTACTTTTTTGGTAATGTCGTTTAGGCTGAAAATGAGTCTGATTTAAACAGCTCTCTCACACTAGTTAGGATGCGTCTTTGAGCAGTTTTTAGTGTATACATGCATGAGGAACTTGTTACTTCATAAAAAAATTACTCACTCTTGGACTGCTTGCTGTAGCTTTAGATGTTGCTGCCCAAATTTTATCTAATACTAACAAATTGTTGTGATTTAACTGCAACTCATCAGACGAAGAAGTAAATACAGTAGTGAAAGTAGAAACTCAATGGGTAACACTAAAATGTGTCTTTTATTTTCTTAGCAACAGTAAGTTAAGACTCTTCTCTGAAGTGTTAAAATCTTGCTAAGTTAAAATGTTAAACATTTGAAATTGGTTATATCTAATACTTTCTAAGGAAGAATTTCCAGTTTTTGAAATGCTACTAGTATCTTGGATGCTAACAAACAAATACTAGCCAATGAGGCTCTGTATGTATAATCGTATCATGAGGTAATGATTGACAATCCAACTTCAATTTTGTTACCATGAAAATTAGCCTCATTTCATAGAAGTTGATGCTACTAGTTTCTGCTCACGGGACCATCAAGAAGACCAATAAGACTATTATAATTGGTAGTATAGTAAACAGATACTTGTATAGTATGAACAGCCTGGGGCAGCACCTGAAACACTCACTCTTCCCAGATAAAACACCATAAGAAAGAATATTGTTTCCAGCAAATTGAATAGTGGCTGGGATCTAAGATATTTTTCTGATGCATCTATTCCTGAATTATGTGCAAACTCAGGTGGATTTGGGAACAAAAGATAAACACTGCTTTTGCAAGGCTGGTGACTTGCTTGCCGTGGTTGAATAATCTCAACAGAGGGAAGATCAAGGCCTATGATTAATGGCTTTTACTTTTCCAACCACATTCAGTTTGTGAGACTCCTGCTAAGTGCTAAGCGAAATATTGTTCTGTTAATCCAACTGAGTATTTAATAGAAAATTCAATTTTGATAGACGTTTGCAAATTGCAATAATATGAGATTGTGAGTGGCCATGACATTGTGCCTATATTCTGATGATCATTGAAGCATTTCATGCCTCAGAAATTGCAACATAAAATTATTTTCCTGGTTTTCCATTTGATAGGAAAGTCTCCTAAGTCAGGCCTGTGATCTACTCTAGCTTTCATCAATATGTAAGTGTATCATTGATCAATTCAATGTTGAATTTATCCATATACATTATCGTGGGAAGCAACCGCTTCATATGGTTAGTTCTAGATTAGCAATATATGGTTGAAACAAGAAAGTCATATGAATTCGCAGCTTGTTATTATGGACTTCTTCCTGTTGCCTTTGTATTTCTAAAACCATTCTAAGAAACATGACTAAAGATTCTAGAAATCCCAAAAAAGTGAAACGATTACAAAACTGTAAAGAACATCTTTACAGAAAAAGTTAGTCGGGGCAGTCCTTAACAATGAAGGTCTTCTTGACAATTTCTTCACTTTCTTGGCATTGTTGAATGCTCAATTTCTGATGTAAGGTCCATTTGATTTTTGAATATGTGCCTATGTTGCCTCGAAATTGTTGACTAAATGAAGTTCCTCGTTTCTATAGTTAGGCTGCATTTTAGCCAAGCATTAATCATATTGTATGAATCATGAGTTTGAAATTCCATTTCCCACGAATTCATATATTTCTAATGATTTCAAGCACTTCATTTGTGATACTAAACGAGAAAAGTTACTCATGTCCAAGGTAAAATAAACAAGAACACCTCTCAGTACCATTATTGAAAGAAGATTTGAGAGACTAAGAAAGCTGTTGCTAACAGATGACTGATACGGATAGGAGGCACAACAACAAATGAAAATTGCCTCAGCTACCAAAAACAATTCAGAAGGAAACATTAAAACTCAAACAAGCGCAACTCTACCATCCCCTCTTTCCTTCTTGGAGAATACCATGCCACGACTTTCCCAGATTGCAAGAGCCTCAGAGAATAGTTCAAGCTGTAGATGATATCTTCCATTCGTGGGCCATGTTTGCTGGTTGACGAATCAAGCAGAAATCTAGAATCTACTCGAAAAACAATCGGACCCCAAACCTACGGAAAGGGGGGAAAAAAAACCAGCTCAAGTTATGAGTAGCAAGGGACCATTTAATAAATTATCTGTTGGTGGCTTTCAAGCAAGAAGCATGAAACACAAGCAAATATCATAGAGAAACTCCATAAATGAAGACGACGTTCATTTTAAATGCCAAGAATGGAGAACCACATGAAGAGTGAATATGAGAAAGCTACGCGCCATAATGATAACAAATTTGTTCTTAAAGCTAAGAATGTGAAAGCAACTGAGACGTTGCATGATCCCAAAACTGAAAGAGAAGAGTCAAATCAAAAGAAAAAAAATTAATCTATACTCCTTAAACCGTTACCATTCACCCTCTGTAGATGATGACCTAAAACACAACAGTGATGAAGAGAATTGACGAAAGAATCATTCAACTTTTTTCACTTTACTATTACCTTTTTTATGAACAGGATTCTCCATTCTAGATTACAAGCAAGCATAAAGAGAAGAATAAAAGATAAGTAAAAAGCATATTTACCTGCTGCTGCAATATAAGATTCAATCTTGGAGAAGACAGTGAACTCTCTTCATGATGGTTGGAACCATTCCCAATAACATTTGAAATCTGCTTAGCTAAAGCTGAAACTGAAGTAACATCCAATCGAGCATCTATCCTAGTCAAGTCCCCAAACAACTTTCTAAATTTCCCATGCTGTAAAGTATAGCCAAATGATCCAAATAAATCAAGACTGAAAGGAGTTCTACTATTAGTATGATGAGTAACACTATCAGTAGCTTCCCCAGATTCAACTGCAAGCACGCTTCTCCCATCACCAAACCATGATGCACAAGTAGCACCTAAATGCATCAAGAGGTTTGAAGCAGATAAGAAGATTACAAGAAAGGTTCTTCAACAAACATAAGAATCAAAGTGGGACATATAACAGAAGAAACCATTTGAAAATTTGACATACAAAATGTTCTTTTTCCTCCCTGATGAATTCAACAGAGGGACCTTAAAAGCACAAAAATTTTCAAAGTGGGAAAGAAAAGAAAGTTACAGATGTATAAATGAGTAATAACTTACCAATTATTCCTGATATTGCTGAATGAGGTTCTTTAAGACGAATGTCATATGCAGGCCGCCAGAACTTGCCAGTAGGTGTCTTTACCATGAGATCCTCTTTCGTCTCTGCTTGTCTCCAGAGGTCTTTGCTCTTCTCATAAGAAAAAGCAGCTTTTGCACAAAACCCTGGCATTAGAGCAAGAGGTGCCTGGGCAGAAATTGAGGAATTAACAGACCGGGGAAGCCCACTGTTTCTATGTATGCCAAAGCGATAGCGCAATCCAGATTCAGAAACAAGGGATGAACAATCTAAGGATATGGACTCTGGAACATTCCAGTATCTTTTATTGTTGTCTATAAACAACTCAGGCCATGCTGCTTCCAACGTAATATCATGATTGGGAAACTGAAATCCAACAGAAGAAAATAAGTAAACCTGAAATTTAAGACCACATGAAACAACACCAAACCCATCCAAACGAATAAAAAATAGAAGGACAAACCGAGAATATATGCCTAAAGTCACAGCACGTGAATGAGTAACATTGCCCACTAAATTGCTAATCAAAAGACAAATATTGTTCTATGCTATAATGCTAGTCACAGGAAAGAGAAAATAAAAGCGCATGTCAAGAGGTATGAAGCTCAAGCCATCCTAACAGAGGCACCACTTCCTTGGTATTTGTCCTAGTTGTCTAAATTGAGCTCTCTTTAGAGAACATAACGTTTTAACGGTGATGCCTAACTAGCATCAGGTTGAAAAGCAAGAAAGATTTACCTTTTCTAAATGGTATTTGGAAATTGAAATTTCATACAAAGTTCATGAGAAATTTTTTACACTAAAATATCAGGAAATATGTGCATAACCGCCATGCATTGGAATGTTCACCATGATCACTAGGCACAAAATTCTACAAACGTTGGTCCCCGCATTCTTTTTTTGCTCAAAGTTGATAGAAATTTGTATGCTGATTCGTCAAGTCTAAGAGAGAAAAGAATAAGAATTCTGTACTGAAACCAAAAAAAACATTTATGAAATAGACTAGAAGCAGCATCTTGTTAGAGGTTAGACCACACACATACATTAATTTTGGGCGTTAATATGAGTGTAATTCAATGCAGTTGAGTTACCGGTGGCATTAGGCTTCTCTAGTCAAGAGATTACCTAATTGCTGATAGTTACAAATAGAAGCCAGCTTCTCAATACACTATAGATATGCACTTCTATTCTAGTCTTGAAGAAATATTACAAGTTTACAACAGCCAGAACTGGATGAACCTAGGGAGTTGGTGGCACCTGGCTCCCATAACTTTAAAATTCATAATTTTTTATTTTGTTATGAAAAATATTGTAAAGCAAATTCTAGAGATAATTAAGGCTTTCCATCTCAAGAATTTTGACAACGGTAAAGGTTACCAACCAAACCATAAACACATGCAGGTATCAAAATTTCCACATCCTAGACCAGCAACTAACAGCAGCCAAACATCATAACATGCACTACTGCAACAAATCATGTGAGGTTAATATGATAAAACTAAAATGGGATAAACAGAAAATTCAACAACTTGGAAATAGTGAAACAAAAATGGGATTCCAAGCAACTCAGGAACAAGAGATCTAGAAAGTCTGAATCGTTGCCTTATGAAAGAGCTTGGCTTTCGATCGGGTTCCCCTCCTCTCACCATGCTTCTCTGTACTCAACAAAATGGAAGATGAGGATGCCAAAGCAAGCTGTGCGCATAGACCAATTGAAAAAAGTGATTTGTCTAAGAAATGCATAGCAACATCTTTGAAAGCAGGTATCTCCCACTCATCCCCAGCATATACTTCAGCTTTAAGGGAAGAAATCAATTTTTTTGGACGGAATTGACCAATAATTCCAAGCCACCTGTTTGCATGTTGTGAAGGACAGACTAGTTAACCAGAGGTAAAAATTTGAGAATCCACTATCAAAGCACATAAATTTAGCACAAAAGTAGAAAGCCATCTTACAACCATAAATAGTACACTGCCTCACAAATCTATCATTCTGCTGCCTATTGAAGTTCAATCCACAATAATGTTATGGAATATGCTACTGATCAAACAAAGCTAATAAAGTTCTTGAATATTTTGAATTACAAGAACAGCTTTTTAACTCACAAGAAGCAGCAAAAGAGCATGTTTCGCGCACTTGGTTCCTCCTTTCCTACCAGGTTTCTACTTTATTTCTAAGCATCATGCTTTTTTCGACTCTTAGAACTTTGTATTAATAGAATTTGCAAAAATGAAGTAGTTCTTAGACCATTTTTGGCTTTAAATGTCAATCAAAAGTGTATATAACAATGTTACAAGATCATACACAAAAATGTAAAATAATACTGTTTTAAGATCTCCTTCTAATCCACCACTCAAACTTCTAATTGCATACCCAATTACACATTCTAATAATTGGTGACCAAGAATCAGACAAAGTCCATTTAGCATCATATATTCTTGACACGGTGCACATTGTAGGATTAACATGTTTGCACCTCATCTTAGGTGGAAGTCCCCAGAGTTAAAAAGAACAAAATCCAATATGATTTATATGATATTCCTGTCTCTCTGCTTTTTTTAAGTGGGTGGTTGTAGCACAACAGGATTGGTGGATGTGATATTGGACTGAGCACATTTAGTATGAAGGTTGATGTAGTGATGGGAAAATGTCACTAGGGCATTTCTAAAGTAGCAAAATAAGAGGTTGACGTGGTTGGGTGTATATATTGTATATTACGCACAAGTATAATTTCAACCAAGTTTCATAGACAACTGAACATACAACACTAATCCCACTTCCATATACATGCAGTAAAACAGAACACTTAATTCTTAATCCTAAAAAGACAGTATATCTTTAGCACCATAGAGAAACCAAGAGATAAAATGCCTTCAACACAACTAATGTCACATGGAAAAAAAATTTCAGTTCTTGCTTATCAATTTCACAACACATTTAAATTGTGAAGTCAACCAACAAAGAGAAAAAGAACAAAAAAAATCCTATCTTTAGTTACAGAAACTAAAATGTTTCTCAGCTCAACATTTTTTTTCCTTTCTTTCTTTGGCTATGAAAACGAGAAATAACAATCAAAAAGAGCCCTTTAAATCTTAAATAAAACTAGTAACAAAGAACACAGCGGAATTCAGTTACCAATTTGGGTTGGCAGTTTTGAGCAAAAGGGAGTGAAGTGCAAAAGAACCCAATTCTTTTTGTGAGGTTGGAGACAAAGTGGGAATGATTCCTAAAGGAAACCCATTTCCCAATAAAGACAGCTGTTGAATTCTGAGGACTTTGCTGGCTCTGGCGCCATCTAAGGGAATGGGGTCGCCGGGAATGGCACGGGCCTCCCCGTCAAGGGACAGTGAGGTGGCAATGTTGAGGTCCCAAAACCCTGCATCCATTGCTGTCCTGAGGTTAGCCATTGTTTGTGACCGTCCGCCCTGCCGGCCGAGGTCAGTTCGGTGGTTGGTGGTGGTGGTGGTGGTGGTTGTGGTTGTTGGAGAGGGTCCTTTATGAGTTCTTGATTCCTTATCTGATTGTGACAATCATTTGGAAGGGAGCGAGCGGGGTTTAGCGTTTCTTTTCAAGTTTGAAGCTTTCCGAGGTTTTTGTTTTTACTTCTTGTCATAATCCCCCGACTTTTAGGAGAATATGAAAAATAGTCCTAATACTTTGAATAAATTGGAAATAAAACCTTCTATTTATCTTTGTGATTTCAAAAAATTAATGAGTAGTTAGAATTCTCAAATAAAACCATGATAGGTATGACAACAATGAACTCTAGAGGAGAAGTATTACAAACTAGGTAACTAGTGGCAAGACTTTTGAGTCCTAAGTGGTAAATTGTTTGGAAGTCGTATGTAATTAGGACGGAGCATATCGTTTAGCAAGTACTTCCACTAATGTTGAAGACATCTTTTTGTTGTAACGGTGTTTCGGTGAATGAATATTTTCTGAAATATGTAGAAAGTATAACACTACATGTTTAGAATTAGCATCGAAATAGAAAAAACATTTTTTAGTCTAGTTAGTCAAAATTGAAACTTATTAAGATCGTCTTTGTATCCTAATCTTGGTCAGAAACCAAATTGTTGATACAACTACGAGACTTTTAAGTTTTAAGGCAATGCACAAGTTGATACTTGATAGTTGATACATGGATGAAACACCAATCGTACTTTTATATCGCGGGGACATTCTGTTCAAATTTTGCTCCTTGAGGCCGGTTTTGTTGAAGATCAATGTATATATAAACTAAATGAAGGAAGCTTGAAACAAGATTTAACTTTTTGCATATTTGTTAAGCTTGACTTGAGTATGTTGTTCTTTGTTGACACAAGAGATCAGGTTGATGAATACATTTCCATAAACTACCAACAAAAGCATGTTTTCATCAAGATAGATTTGTCCCTATTTAATCTTGCTGCTTATCACCCATAGTTATGCATAAGTTTCTGATCATACCACAAGAAGGAAGCAATATTAAGATTCTTGAAGACAGTATTGAACATAAAATGACATTAATTAAGACATTCTTAATAACCAACAAAGTGCACACATACATTATAAGAAATGATGAAAAGCTACATGATTTTTATTGCATTAATTCATGAAGCAGGAAAAATGTAAAAGGTGCATGGAAGAACAACAGAAAGAGGGTCACGAAGATATTGAATCGGATATTATTGGTCAAGGCTTGTTTCTCTCTACCCGCCACTAGCAACACGTTCTTTCAAGGTGAACGCAACTTGGAAAATGAACACAATATGCTTGGAGTAGTTTGCGTCCCGAAGTCATCATTACATCCTTTGGCAGATCTTCAACAAAAATCTTGGAGGCTGATGGAAGGACAGAATCAGCCACCAGCTGCGCAGAGAAGAATACTGCAGAATCTTTTGCCATCCCAAAGTGGCCAGAAAGTGCTAAAAAACTTATGATTGTAAGCATTAACAGTGTGATTTTGGCCATTTCAGAAGATCACTACAGGTATGATTTGGTAGTTCATTATGAGGAAGGTTATATAGGACCCCAAGAAGCCGAATTTAGACAGCCCTTTTGTCTAATTTTCACTGGAAATGATCCCAGTGCCTGTCCTTTCCATATCGCACTTCCTAGTATTGGAACCCAATGCCGCACAGAGATATTCAAAGTGCATGAGTTCGGCTTCGGCAGGCATTTGTTGATTAGGATGTTTGTTTTACACTATTCTAGCACAAGGGAGAAATGAATTAAGATTGATGCACTGATTGATTACTACATGATTCCAAAGAACTGTTGTAAAATTGAACTAGAATGGTGGGATTTAGGGGGAGTCATCAACTTAACATGGCCGAATTAAACTACAAGGATATAAAAGTGGAGCTTTTTCTTTGTCGGTCTCTAGATCAGCAAATGAAAATCTGTCAAAAAGGGGAAGAATATCAGGAAGTATGTGCACATATTATGGAGAGAAAGTTGAAAGTTTATACAGATGCTCTTTAAATGTTCCAAAGCATAATCCATTTGGAAACAATCACCAGTAAAATGGAGCAGCATAGGACTTCGCATACATGAGTTCAATTGCTGGTGGTATAGCTAGCATTTGCAAGATTAAGGAAGCCAAAAAACTAAATTCACTCTGTACAGGGAAAAATCATACAAATCCTCCCAAACTATGTCTAATCAAATATTTCAGACACAAAATGAATGAAAACTTAGTGCCAAGAAAAGCACAGGCAGACCACATGAGTGAAGAACATGATCTTTTGAAGGCTAAAGCATTTATTTTAACCTTCATCGTATCTTAACAAAGTTAAGATTACACCAACTGAATGCTGCATCTACAGACTGATCAGAATTCGAATGCTTTGACATGGGAAAAAAAATTTATTTACTGAGACCCTCTTGCTGGATTCTGCTGTATTTCCTTCCTTCACAGGATTTAGTTCTTGGGTTAGTAGCCAAATTTCCATCTCTGATAGACCCCAGGGTAGACTTTAAAAGTTGAGAAGAATAACTCTTTTGCAACTTGTTGTGCGTGGTGAATTGGTGTATGGAATCTTGAATTGCAGAAAATGCAACTAAGAACTCTGCAGCATCAGTTTGGCTTAGCACCTTCTTAACCACCAATTCCAATGCCTTCAACCTGTTTTAAATATACAAAGCGCAAATAAGGTTAGAACCACTGGCGTCGATGCAGTTTCTGTCAAAATTTCAGCAAACCATTGGATTTCATTTAATGGAAATTAAGAGGATATGATGGACCTGAGCTTTTGAGCCTTTATTAGGACTGCATGAATTTTCTTGAATTCATCCTGGATAGACTCTAAAGCAGGACCATTTCTTCTGCTCCTGATTGGTCCGAATGGGAGATTGAGTACACAAGTGGCTTGAATTTCAGCCATTTCTTCATCAATCACAGCCTCTTCGATTCGGATCTCATTAAGCAACTGGGGCAAGACTTGTTCCACACCATTTGAATCTGAAAGGGAAGAGGAAAGTGATCCCAGAAGGTTCAAAATAGAGGAGGGTCGCCAATCACCAAGCCATGTGAATGCTGCCAATTCTTGAGCTGGAGCTCTCTTAGGCATGAGAAGCTGAACAACATCCTTGAGCCTAGTTGGGACCATAACCTTGTTGTAATGAGCTTGGAAAGTGTTCAATTGTTCCTCAATCAACTCCTCAAGAGCCCATCTTGCTTTCAGCTGTTTCTCAAGCTTTGCTGCTCTTGCTTTCTGCTCAGAGGTCCAGAGGCCATGCTTTCCCCAAGAAATTTCTGCACCTGATTTGACCAAATCAACTCATTGTCATTCAAACCCGGATTCGGATTTCAAGATTTTAGAATGCCATTCACCAAATTCTTGCAGAAGTTTACATTTTTTTCACAGCAAACAGCAAAAACAAAAGAAGAAAGTTCACATTCAATCGTGCACAACAGTTGTTTAATCCATCAAGAGGTCTCTTAAACTTGATTCATTAAATACTCAACAATGTGGCGTAATCTTAATTGAATCTTAAAAATCAAACGAGCGTGATTAGTTTCTTAACAGTGTATGATTCTATTTCAAGATTTTGTAAGCTGATTCACAGCATAGATGTAGAAGTTCACATTTTTATGAGTCAATAAATAAAAATTTTGAAATTCAGGAAGACCAGGCCATTAGCTCAATTCATGCACAGCAGAAAGTGTAATCTAATCACCCAAGAAATCCAAGAACTTGCTTCAACAACTCAAGAAGGATGTAAAAAAATCAAAGAAAAATAAGCGCACGAATGATTTTCATGGTAATCTGGGTTCAGTTTGTTCAAGAAAAAGGCAAGAACCCATCATCTTGTTTCCTAATCGATAAACACTGACTGGCTTTAACGGCCGAGACTCGAAGTAACAGAGCAACCGAAACTTAAAAATCAAGAAACTGAAGTTTTCTTGCATTTATCCAGTGGAATTCTAAAATACGAATCAAATTCTTCAAGAAACAGCAGTAAAAGTGGCAAGAACCTTACATCGGTTCATGGGCTCTGTTCTTTTGATTTTCAGATGGGAAATTTCCTCAGCCATGTCGCCAAACTTTACTCCTTTGTCTTTATATCTATCTTTGAATGTCTTAAACGATTGTTTGGCTTCTTTTTCACGATCACATTCTTGAAAATATTTCCTGATCAGAAAAGACATGAATTTCCGTTGTGTGGTAAGAAAACTGGAAGCAAATTAAACTGAGAAATTAATGCTCAAGTACAGATATACGTGCATGGCATGGGCATGGTGTATTATATTGTTGATTTAGAAAGAAAAGAAGAAAAGGAAAAAGAAGTTACAGTAGGGGTTGAGATGAACACGAAGACTTCATTGTTGTTGTTGTAGTTGTTGTTGTCGTTCCAGTGCAGAATTTTGAATTCTTTACTACACAAAATGATTGGAGACAAAATTTGATTTCCAACTCTTTATGCATTCAACTCTTTCCTTTATATCTGAATGAAGATGAAATATCACACAATCACACAGTTTGTTTGCATTTGTTGACTATAAGTATATAGGAAAATATAAATAAATCCCACTAAAAGTATCGACTTTTTTTGAAAATTTTATATTTAAAAAAAAAATCATGAATTAATGTGTTTATATATTTTTCATTGAATTAGTAAAATAAAAACATTCAGTTAAAACTTAAAATTGATGAGATAATATATAGGACCTTCACAGCTCCACTAGCTAGATTCATATAAAAGTTAGTATATAGCCAAATCCCTTAATTGAGTTCAGCAACACAAGTTGAAACGTTAAATCATGGTTACAACTCCTAGAGCTAGTCTCCCACCAAATAGGTTTGTATATGTATGTGCAAATTTTTGTTATGCTTTATATATGCAATTGCGATAACAAATTGTTATGCATCATATATATATATGCAATACCGATAACAAATTAGAATCATAATTTTAATATATGAATCTGATTCGTAGAAACTAACTGATGTTTGACTCTCAAATTTTATAAATATTGTAAGGCAACCGAAATATCCAAACACCTCCGAATTTCACATATTTAAAGTATATTAAATAAGAAAACTAGGTAATGTTTGATTTATGCATTTAGTGCTTCGTCTTCAAGGATCATTTTATATATGGCACAAAAAAAAACACGATTTGAAGCTGCCAAATGTACGTAGACTCTTTAGAATGAGAATATATTAATGGTTGGTTCTTGTTATTGCCAGAGCAACTATCCAAATTTTGGAGTATAAATAAAGTCGTGATTGGATTTTATCCGTCAAACTTATACAATATTAATTGTAAGAACATGAGGCATTAATTAAACTAAGCAAATTAATACAAAAATATCATCAAGATACAAAAAGAAAAAGGGAAATTAAAGAGCTAGCTAGCAGAAGAACAAGAAGAAGATGATCAATCTAACCCACCGCCCGTGCGAAGTGTATCCATGACATTAAATTTGGAAAATTAATGTTGTTATTCCTCTGTGTTAATGGAGAAACTACACCATCCTTGTCATAAAACCCCACGTCACATGTTTCTGCTGCAATCATAACATCACCTATCTCATCGCTAGCATCGTTCAACCGCTTAGAATGGTAAGATCTCATGGAATCCGTCAAACTATCGATTGCACCTGAAAAAAGTTCAAAACAAACATCTAAGCAATCCTTAAAAAAAGGATCCATATCCTTTGTGTCCTTAATTAAGCAATTGTTTGATATGACATCTTGTATCTATAAGAAAATATTAATTTATAAAATATTAATCTAAAACTTACTATTTGTAACCAAACGGACACATTCTCTCACGACTATGCCATAATCAAATTTACTCAAATTCTATTTGATTTATGATTCTATCAATTAGAACGTATTGTAGTCCTCCCAAGAATTACGCCACAATCAAATCTACTCAAATTCTATTTGATTTATGATTCTATCAATTAAAACGTATTGTAATCCTCCTAAGAATCAAACACAACTCGAGATTCAAATGTTGACTCTCTAATCAATGAGTTAGTCCTAATGACTTTATTAAATCACATACAATACCAATCAAAACGAATTTTCTTTTGTATACTCTAATAGGATAAAATTAGTTTTTATAGGATAATGATACAATACCCAATAAAAAACGTATTAAGAACGTACTAAAACAGCCATTCCCTTGAGATGTTATAAATTATATATCTCATGATCAAAGGAGAAGAAGAAAACAACAAGATGAGGACATCTTTCTTTTCTCTTACTCCTCTGTTGATTACTTTCTTCTTGTGCTTCATCATCCATGGAGATCATCATGGAGTACTCAGCAGCAGCCAAGAAGAAGAAAATATAATCAGTCGATGGTGCAAAACATTTGCAAACGGTGATCCCACCGTCAACTTCAATTTTTGCGAAACTTCTCTCCAAGCTGCACCAGGCAGCCAATGTGCGGGCACACTTGATGATTTAAGGGCTATTTCAGTTAGGCTGATTCGAGACAACGTTAAAGATACAAGATGCCATATCAAACAATTGCTTAAGCGGACAAAGAATATGGATCCTTATTTTAAGGATTGCTTAGAAGCTTGTTTTCAACTTTATTCAGATGCAATCCCTACTTTGAAGGATGCCATGAAATATTACCATTCTAAGCAGTTCTACGAAGCTAACATACATATAAGTGCGGTCATGGAAGCACCAGTAACATGCGAGGACGGGTTTAATGATAAGGAAGGTGTAGTTTCTCCATTAACAAGGAGGAATAACAACACTTTCCAATTGGCTGATATACTATTGGAGGTCATGCAAACACTTCACCCAACCCTCAAGGATTAGGATTAGAAATTTAGAATATTGATGATTGATGATCTTTAGTAATTATTATTATTATCATCTTGTCTTGAATTCGCTTATTTTAATGGCTCGTCTTCTTAGAAATATTAATTTGTACGAGTTTGATGGATAAAAACAATATATGTCCAATGAAGGAGTGACTTAATACTTACTACTACGTTTCATCTTAATTCTAATTCTAAGAGGGTACATTTGGCCAGCATCAAATCGTGTCTTTTTGTACCATAAAATTGGCCTTTTTTGTGCCATGCATAAAACTGATCTTAGAAGCACGAAACGCATGTATAACAATAGCAAATGCATAATATTCCTTTGATATTGAAATATAATATGAAATTAATGACAATAGCAAATGCATAATATTCCTTGGATATTTTTTCAGCAAAAAAGTTCATTCAACTATTATTTTTTTCGAAGAAATCATTCCGTCTATTTAGTCTGTTTGAGTAAACGGAAATACAATCAAGCAATAGCAAGCAATTCATATTCATCAAATGGAAAGAATTTACATAACGATATGCATTCAATGAACAGAGCAATTCCTTGATTAGAAATGGAATCGGAGCCCAAAGTCTAGAGAGAGAAACTAGAGAGAGAAAGTAGATCTCACAATTAATTCCCGCTCTCTCACTCTCAAAAGTTGGTTACAAACTAAAATCCATTAGTGGTTACAAACTAAAATCCTAACTAATGGATGAAAATGATAGTCTAATTCACGCTCTCTCACTCTCAAAAGTTGGTTACAAACTAAAATCCTAACTAATTGATGAAAATGATAGTCTGGCATATACGTATTTTTAAGGTTATAATTGTCCAACAAAAGGTTATAATTGTCCAACAAAATTCCTCACGACAAGATGTTATCCTCTCCACCTTTATTAAAATTCTAAATTTTAGAATTTCATTTAAACCCAACAACTCAGTTCAATCCTTCTGCAAACTCTCTCTCTCACTTGCCTCGCCGAAGAAATCAACAACGGAGATGGCAATCAAAGCAGCCAAAATTAAAATCTTCAAGGTTTTTTTGTTGGATGTATTTTGAGATAAGATTTGGGGATTCAAATAAGACCCCGCCAACGAAATTGTAGCCGCAGTTTACACTTTGACGTGAATGTTGTTCTTCTTCAGTGGCGATTGCGAATTCCTCTCCCCCACCTTGTAAATTTAGAAAAATTAATTTTGACAATTTAAGTAGGTATTTTGGGATAAGATTTGGGGATTCAAATAAGACCCCGCCAACGAAATTGTAGCCGCGGTTTACACTTTGACGTGAATGTTGTTCTTCTTCAGTGGCGATTGCGAATTCCCCACCTTGTAAATTTAGAAAAATTAATTTTGACAATTTAAGTAGAAAAAGAGGTGAGGCAGTGGTGATTGGTGATGGGTTTAGAAAAAAAAAAGAGAGGAAATTGCTTGCTGATGAAATTGATAAGAAGTAAGGAAATTGATATACTTACATGAGCTTTATTTGTTAATTTGCCTTTGTGTGGTCAAGTTTTAATTCATTCTTTTTTGGATTAATATTGTTTACTGATGAAATTTTGTAGGCAACATGTGTTCAAATGACCAAGGAAAGAAAGAAGAAGAAAGTCGGGGAAAGGGGAAAGGGAAAAGGGGAAAGGGGAAAGAAGAAGATTGGATTCCATTTAATAATTGAAGTTTTGAATTCAATAGTATATTATTATATCTTCTGTATTGCCCTATTTATTATTGATGGTGTTGGTGGTGAACGTGGTGACGATGGTGAAAGTGGTGAAGCATGTGTTGTTATTGGTGAATGTGAGTTGAGATTTGGGAAAGAAAGAGGGAAAAAAATAGAAAGAGAAAAAGTAGGAAATAAAAAAATAGAAAAAAAAATCTTGAAACTAAAGGAAAGAAAATAAAAAAAAAAGGAAAGAAAGAAAAAAAAAACCTTCCATACTCTTGATTTTGATTATAAAAAAAGGAAAGAAAAGAAAAATAAATAAAGAAAGAAAAAGAATCATGGGTTGACTATTTTTCTATTTGTTGGACAATTAATTTGAAAATAAGCATGTGCACTACATATGATTGTTATTCCGGGCTAAATAGACGGAATGATTTCTTTCGCCAAAAAATAATAGTTGAATAACCTTTTTAGTTGAAAAAATAGTTTAATGACTAAAACTCCTAGTGTTACACTTTGGTGAACAAATTGGCACTTTGGTCATAAACTATTAATTACTTATTTTGGAGGCAGAATCGGCTGCTTTCGTTAGTTAAAATGACCAATTTGCATTGAGAATTTCACAGGTGGGATTGGGCCACACATCCAAAGAAATAGGGCCTCAAAGAACATTTAAAAACTAAAAAAATGGGCTATTCAATAAGACAAACAGCTGTGATTTCTGCTTAAAACTCTGGCCCATCACATTTCCATGGTCTCTTTTCTTGTTCTGTTCAAATTCCTAGAAAATTGGTTTTACGCTAATAAAAGTATTCAAAGTGAAACCAATATCTAGATTAATTAACAAATCTAAAAATTTTGAAAAATTTCACTCTTTTGTTTTATTTGGAAGAAATGTAAATTTTTTAAAATATAATTAGAAACTGAGGTTAATAAAAAAGAAAAAAAAATCTACCAATTTTTTTTTATTTTTTTTACATATAGAAAATGATAATCACTCCAAAAGGTTTATTTCAATGAAATTAGTCTGATCATCTTTAATTTGTTGAAGTAAATACTGAGAAAATAGAAAATGTAATTGGCCTGATTTTCTGGGATTTATTTGTTCACACTTTGATTATAATTCCCATCGTTTTTTTCGATCCCTTGGGCGTCTCCTCAGGCAGTTCTACTACTACAGTCTACAGAGGAGGCGAAGATGATTCCTCGGACCTTACCCTCTTGGGCAAATCCTCACGCAGTTCTTCCCTGGAAGGCTGGAACTCTACTGCTACAGAGGATGAAATTTTCTCCAGCTCTATAAATAGTACTGGCCAAACAACACCATGAACTCCACGCAAGCTTGCAAAATCCAACTTATTTTTCACCATATTTGATCAAGTGCAGTCATTCATACTTCAATAAACTAGCAATGTCAATTCCTATGGCAATTATAGCATTCATTGCCCTTCTTCTTGTTTCTACAGCATTTTCCAAACATGATCATCCTGTCCTGACTGCAAAATCATGGTGTGAACAAACTCCGTACCCACAGCCATGTCAATATCTTTTAACCAACAATCCTAAATACGACCGTCCCATTTACAGTAAAGCCAATTTCTTCAAAATATCACTCAATCTTGCCCTTGATAGTGCCGTGCTTGCCCAAACCAAGACATACAACCTTGGTTTAAAATGTAGAAATGAACTTGAAAAGGAAGCATGGGCAGATTGTGTTGAGCTCTATGAATCCAGTATTCAAGAAATTAACAAAACTCTTGATCCTTACACTAAGACATGGCTTAGCGCAGTGGATGCTCAGACATGGCTTAGCGCTGCTCTAACAAATCTGGAGACATGTAAAGAAGGGTTCATAGAGCTTGGTTTTGCCGACTATGTAATGCGCTTAGTTATGTCAAACAATGTCACTAAATTGATAACCAATGCTTTATCCTTAAATGAACAAGTCCTGTCATATGGTGCTGAGCCACGTTATGAAAATGGTTTTCCAAACTGGCTAAATCCTGGTGATTACAAGTTTTTGCAACACTCCGTGTCTCCAAAACCAAATTTTGTGGTAGCCCAAGATGGTTCTGGCAACTACACAACACTTGCAGCAGCCATCGCTGCATTGAAGAGATCCGGTAATCCCAGGTTCGTAATATATATTAAGGAAGGAACATACCAGGAAAATGTGGTAATTGGAAAAAAGTTGACGAATATCATGTTGACCGGAGATGGTATCGGCAAGACTATTATTACTGGAAGGAGAAGTGTTGGTGGAGGTAGCACCTCTTTCAAATCAGCAACAGTAGGTAAGTTAATCAATTTCATTGTTCTTTAATTTTATTTCCAAACCTCAACTGATTTGTAGGCTTCAATCAATCCCATTATTGAGTTTTTTAGAAAAAATTTCTAAATTACAGAAATAGATCAACCAAAATACCAAATAAAGGATTTGAGTTTTAGAAAACAGAGCATTCGTGACTGCGAGTTTTAGAAAACAGAGCATTCATCACATGGTTGAAATTTGCTGAAACTTAATTACCATGTTAAAAACTCTTGTGCTTTCAAATTGAAATAAAATTAATTGGTAATTATAAATGAAGTTAAATGGATTAATAAACGTTAATCAGGTTGTCATAGCCAGCCGTCATTTTTATGCCATCATTCTTTCAAGAAATAATAATGAACTTTGTAGCCTTGAAATCTTTATTGAGTCATCATTGGTTGACTACTTAAGACAATTAGAATTTCAACTGATATAATATACAGAATGAATGAATTGATTATGTATTTTCCAAGAATTGTAACCATTTTTAACTAAATTGATCGCAGCGGCTGATGGCAATGGATTCATTGCTCGTGGTATTACATTCAAAAACATAGCCGGTCCTCAAAATCAGCAAGCAGTGGCTTTCCGTTCTAGCTCACATAAGTCGGTATTATACCAATGTAGCTTTGAAGGGTATCAAGACACCCTTTATGTCCATTCTAAAACACAATTTTACAGGGAGTGCGACATATATGGAACTGTGGATTTCATTTTTGGAAATGCTGCAGTTGTACTACAAAAATGCAACATTTATTTAAGAAATCCTCCACACAAAACAATTACAATCACTGCCCAAGGTAGAACTACTCCCAAAGAAAGCACTGGAATTTCCATTCACAATTGCAATGTTACTGCTGCAGCTGAATTGAAACCAGTTCAAGGATCAGTGAGAACATATCTTGGAAGGCCATGGAAAGAATATTCAAGGACAGTTTTCATCAAGACATTTCTTGATGGCTTGATTGACCCTAATGGTTGGATGCCTTGGAATGGAAATTTTGCTCTAGACACCTTGTACTACGGGGAGTATGCTAACACCGGTGCTGGTTCTTCAATTGCTAGGAGGGTAAATTGGACGGGATATCATGTAATAACAAGTGCAAGTGAGGCATCCAAGTTCAGTGTTGGGAGGTTCCTTGGAACTTCTTGGATTCCAGAATTTGTGCCTGTAACTTCTGGGGTATGATACTTCAGGGTGAACTTTTGGGCTTTCATTTTTATTTTTTTTTAAAAAAGGCTCAATGATTCTTATTCTTTCTTGTTTCTTTCTGTTCTGGGATAATTAATAAGCATCATTATGAGATTGGAATGGATATACAAATTTAACTATTTAAGAAAAAGTTGTACGTATCTATGAAAAGTGTAATGTATGGACCAAAGTCCAATTGATGAATTGAGCATATTTATGTAAACTTATATAAACTCGCATTACAATCACACAATTAAACAAATGAAATTATAACTTTTGACCACCCCCAAAAAAAAAAAAAAAACTCTAATTCTTTGAGTTTTCGATTAATTGATAAGGTAATTTTAAGTGATAAATACAAGGGATATAATTTGATGTTTGATGTGATTGTGAATTACTAAATTAATTACTTGAGTGCTAATAAATAGTTTACATTTGCAATTGATCATCAAGACTATTGATTACTATCAATCTATACTTATAGATTCATCCAAACTCCTCCTTGTGTATTTTACTCAAGCTATGATTCTCATCCTTATGACCTTATCCAAACATGTTTTTGGAAACTTCTTGACTACTCATGTCGTTAAAAGAATATTTATTCTCCAAAGTGTAAATTCCGGACACCCAAACTGGGTTAAAAAATATTTATTCATATATATGATCAGTAGTCAAACAATATTTAACCGTATCCAAAAACATTAATAGTTTAATACAAGCACAAATTCTTCTTCTTCAAGGTTGGTAAATGCAGGAACATATAATCATTCACTCATGTCGTTAGAGTGAATGATTTTTTTTTATTAAATTTATTATGTATAAAAGATATCTCTATTAGGAAAATATATATTTATAATAGATATACACCTTACAACTAATAAGCAAATAATTATTTTATTTATTTATTTTGTAATTATAAAATTTTATTATGTTGATTAGATTACTTTAATATATAATAATATAATAAAAAAATTTAAGATATTAAATTAATGCTTTAAATTGTCAATAATACAAATAAGATAAACAATCATATTATAAAGACAATACAAACTAAAATGAGTATAAAAAATCATAAATTACAAGAAACTTAACATATTTATTTATATAAAAGAAGATGAAATAAAAGAAAAAGAAAAAAAGATGAAAAAAATAAACAAGTATCTTATTTTGTTAAAAAAATTGATCAAATATTTTATGCCTCAAACTAGTAATATTTAAGTATTAATACAGAATTATGGAGTAGATAATTTGAAATTAATGTTTAAATATAAGATGGACAAATATAATTTAATTTATTTCTTTTTGATGGATAAAATTGTCATTTAAAATTAATAATTAATGGTATTATCCATTAACATCTTTAATTGACAGTCAACGGTGCAAAGTGTTAATAAAAATCTTTTATGGGGGCAAAGTGATTAAAGTCCATCTTTCATGGGGTAAATTGAAGATAACCCTAAAAAAAAATTACATCATAAAACTAAATATTCATTTCTTATAATAAATTCAAATAAAAAGATTACATCATAAAATTAAAAAATACCACATCCAAACGAACACACTCTCTCATAATTTGATTATGCCACAATCAAATCTACTCAAATTCTATTTGACTAATGATTCTATCAATTAAAACGTATTGTAATCCCCCAAGAATAAAACACAACTCAGAGATTGAAATGTTAACTCTCTAACCAATCAACTAGTACCAATAACTTTATTAAATCACATACAATACCAATCAAAACGAATTTTCTTTTGTATACTCTACTAGGATAAAAATAGTTTTTATAGGATAATGATAGTAATCAAATATGTAGCAAACAATACCCAATCAAAAACGTATTAAGAACGTACTAAAACAGCCATTCCCTTGACATGTTATAAATTATCTCATGATCAAAGGAGAAGAAGAAAACAACAAGATGAGGACATCTCTCTTTTCTCTTACTCCTCTGTTGATTACTTTCTTCTTGTGTTTCATCATCCATGGAGTACTCAGCAGCCAAGAAGAAGAAAATATAATCAATCGATGGTGCAAAACATTGGCAAAAGTTGATCCCACCTTCAACTTCAATTTTTGCGAAACTTCTCTTCAAGCTGCACCAGGCAGCCAATGTGCAGGCACACTTGATGAGTTAAGGGCTATTTCAGTTAGGCTGATTCGAGACAACGTTACAGATACAAGATGCCATATCAAACAATTGCTTAAGGGGACAAAGAATATGGATCCTTTTTTTAAGGATTGCTTAGAAGCTTGTTTTCAACTTTATTCAGATGCAATCCCTACTTTGAAGGATGCCACGAAATATTACCATTCTAAGCAGTTCTACGATGCTAACATACAGATACGTGCGGTCATGGATGCACCTGCAACATGCGAGGAAGGGTTTAATGAGAAGGAAGGTGTAGTTTCTCCATTAACAAACAGGAATAACAACACTTTTCAATTGGCTGAGATACTATATCAGATCATGGAAACACTTCACCCAACCCTCAAGGATTAGGATTAGGATTAGAAGATTGATGATTGATGATCTTTATTAATTATTATTATGATCTTTTCTTGAATTTACTTATTTTAATGGCTCATGTTCTTAAGTTTGATGGATAAAAATAATGTGGAGTGAATTAATCTTACCATAATCCAATTGGGTCAACCTCTAGATAGTTGATAGAATAGTAATTGGTTAGAATATATTGCTAATATCGAGAAAAAGAGTTTGAAAGAGTAGGAATATATTAGAATATTTCACTAATAGCGGAAAAAAGTTGATAGAGTAGAAATATGTTAAGAATATATAGCTAATTTAAAAAAAAAAAAAAAGTTGACAGAGTAAGAATATGTTAGAGCTAATAGTAAAAAAAAAAAAAAAAGTTGATAAGGTAGGAATATGAAAAAAAAGTTTATAGGGTAAGAATATGTTAGAATATATTGGCAATATAGCAACAAAAAAAAAAAAAAAAAAAAAAAAAATCTTCTAAGAAGGTACATATGGCCAGCACAAATCGTGTCTTTTTGTGCCATAAAACTGAACTTAGAAGCACTAAATGCATAAATCTAACATATATATATATATATATATATATATATAAATTGTTGAGTAAGATACCAATAATATTTATAACAATAGCAAATGTATAATATTCCTTTGATATTGAAATATAATATGAAATTAATGTGATTTGCATTGATAGATGACCATCACCTTGGAAACAAAAATCTGCATTTTATCAGAATAATCTTGGAAACAAAATGCATAATAATTCAAGAATTATACCATTACGTACTATAGTTTGATGAAACAGTTAATGTCCAATGAAAGGAGTGACTTATACAGCTTAATTTTCATCTAAGACTTGATTTCTACCCCAAAAATTGGGGAGTTGTAGAAAGAATAATATGAACTGATTCACATGCATGTACAATTAGCAGGAAAGCCTCCACATGTACAGTGGCTGGACAGCAAACTTGTTAAATCGTGTCTTTTTTTATGCCTGATGAATGAATGCATTTTGGAAATGAAGGCAAATTGTGGACTACTTTGCAAACTGCGTGAGAGTAGGGATAAAATAAAAAGCGATGGTGATCAATAGTTTCAACTTCATGAGTTTGACACAAAACAATCATAGCAAATCCCATCTGCTATGCATTGTTCTAAAGTAGTGGTAAAGATTGAAAAATTAAGCCAGTCTCGTGCATGCGTATCCTCGTGCTGAATTGCATATTCCCATTTTTGTTGTTAGACATTTTTTTATCCGATTGATTTGTTCATTATGTGCATAATAATGGAAAAACAAACCAAAAATTCTAGTAGGATCGAGCCTATTTATATATATATACACTATCCATTTGAACTCATTTATTAATGACATTCTCAATTTTCATTTCCTTGCAATTCAGAGGAAATTAACTAAGAATATTTAGAGAATGTGGGAGGGTTAATTTAGAGGTTGTCAACAAGAATCATTATATGATTCCTTAATTTCTATTATTGCTTGTTAGGAATTGAACATGGAGTGATGGTGGCATGTAGATGCGTATAAGCAAGTCAAAATATAAAATTTCTCTGCCTTTCGGCTATGATCAAAGTATGTGCAATGCAATACATACAGGACGGAACGGGTCTATTAATGATCTTGTCGTATATAGTAGGTATTACACAAGTGTACTTTAATCGATTCTAAGCTAATAGTTTGTCCATAACTTCAGAATTTGGCAGTCTAAACAAGAAGTTTTTGAATTACTTCCTTGCAATATAATATTGGCCTAATGTTTCGATTTAACAAGTATAGATTAATTAGCTTCCCTTCTAATAAACGCGTATAGAGATAGAATACGATCGGCAAATTTGATCAATGTAGCCAATTCTATGTAATGAAACGAATGTTTGGTCGATATTGTTATACGAAAGAGTTAAGAAAAAGGACAATGAGCTTTCAAAATTTATGGTACATTCATCAGCCACGAAGTTTTTTTCATATTTCATGAAAAGATGATGTTATACTTGCAAACACTGGCGGACCCAGATGGGGGCGAGCCGCACCTTGCTTTTGGAAGAGAGATGAGTAGTACTCCTCTCCACCACTTTCGCCCCTCCTTCGCCATCGCGTGGTGGCGCTCTACAGATGCAAATTCTTCTAGTTGCAATGAAGACAATGAAGAAATTATATTATCTATGTTGATTTCTATTTGATGCAATCTCGCCGGAAATGTTGTACGAAGCAGAAGCGTTTTCTTTTATTTTCGTCATTGTTCGATTTGAAGAAGATGATGACATCACCAATTTAATATTATAAAATAAAATATATATAAAAAAAGGAAAAGAAAAGAAAAATAGAAAGATGTCTATGTAAACGTTGAAGTTTGAACACGCTTTTTGATAAAAAGGGAATTGATTTCTTTATTTCTATTTTAATCCCACATGTTTGCTTCTTATACAAATTTGTTGCCCCTGAAAATTTGAAAATTATATTTTAACCTATAAAAGTTTCAAATTGTTTAATTAAATAATTTATAATATAATTAAGAATAATATACATATAAATTCATGACAGAAAAATTATATATTACTTAAAGTAATTTTTTGAATAACATGTTATATGTGATTAATATTTAGTAAAATAACATATTTATTTAATTACATATTGCCTTTTTTTTACTCAGTTGTAAAACGTCGTTTTACTTAGGAGTAAAACAAAAAAAAAGCTCTTTAGTTAAAATGACGTGGTTTTACTTTAATAGTAATTTTTTTTAAAAAAAAATCTAAACATGAATTTTTTAACTCTTATTACTAAAATTTCATTTTCACCATAATTTCTGAAGTATAAATGTGAATTTCTCTCTCTTATTCTCACCCTAACATCTGCAGCCTACTACTCTCCGCAACCTCACCTCCCTTGACTTGTTCTTTCACTGCTATTTAGATGAATTAGGCTAGTTCGGTAGAGATTATTCCGTCGTCCATAACGTCGTCTCTTGTTGTAAAGTTCTTTTTTAAAATATTAGTAATGTTTAAATTTTTTGTGTATTTTCTATTATTATCAATTTGATATTTTAATAATTATATATATTTATTTTATAAGAAAAACATTTTTATACTATAGAGCCCCCTTAATAAAATGTTCTGGTTCCGCCACTGCTTGCAAACTAATAAATTCCTCACTATGGTAAAAGATCTGACGATGTCAAATTAGAAACTCATAACTTCCCACAAGAAGGCTAATCCAATAAATTTCTTATACATTATTAGCTCCTTATCAAATGCCCTTTATCTCATCATGTTCATAAAGAATATCCATAATGGCAATTTTCAAAGCATGGGCAATTGGCATGGCTAGCTAGCTAGCAAGCTCATGTGTTTGTGTATCTTTCATAGATGCGTACAAGTTGTTCTTAAAATATATGTCTATCCATTTCAATCTCATAATGATGCTTACTTGTAGCATGCTGCTTTAATTACTTGAGAATTAATTAGGATCGATCTCATCTCTAAATGATCAATTTGGTAGTTTAGTAGCTCCCTAGCTTTTATGCCCTACTGCAAGTTGTTATATTTTTTTTTTTTTATTGTTGTTGCATTTTAGGCTCTGCACACATGACTTTGAAAGAGAAGAAAGAGCTAGAAAACAAGAAGGTTGTGTCTCTTGGTGGAAAGGTAGAGAAATTGCAAAATTGGTAAATGTGAGACAGTTATATCTTTATGGCGTGAATTAACTAAATAAACAGCGTTGTTCTTTGTCAAGCCACCCAAGAGGCAGAGATTACCGCTTAGTGTTGCAAGGGTGTCAATGAAGAAACAAAAGGAAAGAGAGGAAAAACTGCAACAGGAGGTTTGTATTGTTTGTGAATGTTTTTCAGTTGCTACATCACAAACTTTCTTGGCCTAGGTTACTAACGGTTAGAGCTTTCAGAGTTTGATACTTGGACGATTTGCTGGGAATCATGGGGGAGATGGTAAGAAGACAGACAGGCACTGGTCCGAAGACAGAGTGTTGAAGTCAACTGAAGGTTACTTTAGAAATGGTGTGCTTGATGTGAAACATTTGTTACAACGTTCTGCACCTAGAGCCAATGATCATAGCTGGCTTGTTACTGATAAAAAGAAGAAAAAGGTTGGAGTTATGATAGATTTATGCCAAGCTGGTAAGATTTTTTGGCGTACTTTACTAGTTGTAGCTTTTCTGTTTTTATCTTTGATACTGATGCACTGCCATGCTTTAACTTCTAAAACCATTTCTAGTTCTGTTGCATAACATTTTTGTGCTACATCTCATTCATCTTGATCACTCACTGCTTGCTCGTACAAACATAGGGTGCTTTATCTGTTATTCTGCCAATGTGAGTTCTGCATACAAAGCATTTGAATTTACCGTTGAATAGAGTTTGTGTTTCTGGAAAAATTGTGTATGAACGATTCAATGCTTGGACCATATGCAAAACCAAAGTTTGCCTGGCTGACGATGCATTTATTTTACCCGTAAGGGTTGAGAACAGGAAACCAGAAGGAATTAAGCCAAAAATTAAGTTGAAAGAAGCTTTAGAAAAGCTGAAGCAATTTAAAAGAGGTCCCAAGTACAGTGTACAACCATAAACTGGCGCATTCAAGTGTCTTGAACAGAAATGGAGGGGAAGAAAGAGCGAAAGAGACAAGAAATTTTGCTTCTGCTCAGAAGATTGCATCTACATTAATGACCTCATGAGATATTTGTAATGCAGAAAATGCTGCTTGCTTCCCCCAATTTTAGGTACACAATGTTTGCTTACTAAATCTTTTTTCTTCTTCTCTGTCTAAACTGTTGACATTTTGCAATTTGTATGCTCTGATTACCAATTTTTGGAATCAATTTAGATGCCAATCATTTCTCATTTGGCAGCAAACACTTTACCACCTCTCATTACCTACAACAGAGTCCCCATCAAATCAAAGTCAAACCTTTTTCCTCCATTGATGCTTGTTGATTAGATTAGGGTTGTTGATTGATCGAGTCAAAAAATGTGTGAAGCATGAAATTCAATACTTTTTCTTTATTTCACATCAATTACTTGAATTCCCAAGCATATGAATAAACTTAGCTACCATTTCTCACTTGGCAGCAATCATATTTAAAGCTTTTTACTTGATTGGAATCATGGCAGGTGCAATTAGAATTCCTTTACAAAAAAAAGGCTCACTCACTCACACTTGCATATGTAATTAAATCTTTGCCGACTTAAGTTGTAAGCTTTGGATTTCTTGCTGGTTTGCTTAACTGCAGCTCTCAATGGCCTTTAAAATAAACTGATTTTGCTGCTTCAATATCTCAATTTGCTATACGCAATCTATTCATAACAAGATTTTATTGGCAATTTTGTGTTTGTTTTTATTCTCAATTCATGGAAACTCTAAATCGTATAAAGATTAAGGAATGATTTCAAAATTGACCATAAACGAGATTAGAATAGCACAAATAACGTACCATAGAATTGTCCAAAACCTTAATTCATATTGCTGACTGTTTACTTGAATTGGTTCTTTTCATGTCTGACTCAAACTAAGAAATGTAGTCAACAAAATGAGTAAAATGCGTTAATATTACTATTTCATCAAAATTTCTAGCACCAACAATGCCTAAATAGCACTCAAATTAGTATTAAATCAACTAAAGACAATAATTAACATACATAATTAGGGACGTTTGTATTTGATTTGTAGCATTTACTTAGAGGAAGGTCCTATGGACGATATGCAATTAAACTCAATGCATTTATCGGCCAAGTTTGCCTTCGGATAGCACTTCCGGAATATAATTTCAATCCGATTCGGTTGTTTAAATGCGAATGTACATTCATTTTGGTTATGGTATTATGCCAAGGTCCCAGCGGAGGGGCAAAGGACTCTTGAACAGAGGCCTCTCTAACAATTTCAGTTAAATTACCAAAATTGTTCTTGAGATTGAGTCGGCTGCAAGAAAATAGAAAATAGAAGAGAAGCCCTTACCAAAATTGTTCTATATATATATGTAGTGAAGATGAGCCCTACCAGCATCAAATCAATCCCTATCCCTATTTTGTTTTTCTTATACGAGGACTAAAATCATCCCTCCCAATTCCCGAGATGGATCCCCCTGCGTGTTGCACCGAGTGCAAGTCTTGCTGCCATGTCTGCTCCGCTGTTGTTTTGGCATTGGCGGAGTGCGAGTCTTTCTTCATTGTCAGCGTAGCTGTTGTTTTGGAAGTGATGGTTGTTGCCCCCGTGTATGATTTTTATTTTTATTTTTTAAATTAAATACTATCTTTCTATCTTTGTTTTTTTATCATAAAAGTAATTGTTTGTTTTTGTCTCTTTTTCAGCGTGAACTCGACTCTCGTGGATCGTCTCGTGGATCGTTGGATGGGATTGGGCGCCCATGATAAGAGCAAGACTGGCAAAGATCTTAAGAGCAAGACTGGCAAAGATCTTAATTCTTGAATGTTAAAGAAGATGTATGTCATCTGGATACTATTTTAATTTATTTTTATACACTTTTGGGTATGTGATCCAGAGGAATAAATAAATAAATATAATTAGGCAAAACATCATTATGCTTCATCTCCCATTCTTGTTAATTTGGTCTCTAATCTGTTTTTCTTTTTAATTTGTGGAAAATATATACAGGGATATTTTTCTTATGTGATTGAAAATTCCATTTTTTTTAAATAAAAAACCATACCATTCTTAGGATTAGATGCAGAAATTTGCTAATTAATAGCTGTCATATATATGATCAGTAGTCAAACAATTTTTAACCGTATCCAAAAACATTAATAGTTTAATACAAGAACAAATTCTTCTTCTATATAACTTTTTAAAATTAAATTCAATGTTACAGTAATTATTTTGCTACAATAAATTTTAATAATAAATAATTTTTCCTCACACAATTTCTCACCAAAATAAATTTATAAAATATTAATTCAAATTTAAATTTTAAAATTTTATTAATAAAAAAAATTCTCAAATACAAATCCCAACAAAACAAACTTTATCAATCTAAGCACTTTCAAAATATTTTTTTTTTAACAAATCACAATAAAAAAAATTCCATCATAAAACTAAATATTTCTTTTTTATAACAAATTCCAATAAAAAGATTCCATCATTCCTCGAATTTTAGGCGACCGAGAGGGTCGGCTAGAAGGAATCGGGAGAAATTTTGTGTTATATATGGTAATCTTTTTAATATACAAATTGGATCTGAAACTTACTATTTGTAACCAAACGGACACATTCTCTCACGACTCTGCCATAATCAAATCTACTCAAATTCTATTTGATTTATGATTCTATCAATTAAAACGTATTGTAATCCTCCTAAGAATCAAACATGTACAACTCGAGATTGAAATGTTAACTCTCTAATCAAAGAATTAGTTCTAATGACTTTATTATATCACACAATACCAATTTCTTTTGTATACTCTACTAGAATAAAATTAGTTTTTATAGGATAATGATAGGATAATGATACAATACCCAATCAAAAACGTATTAAGAACGTACTAAAAAAGCCATTCCCTTGACATGTTATAAATTATCTCATGATCAAAGGAGAAGAAGAAAACAACAAGATGAGGACATCTTCTTTTCTCTTACTCCTCTGTTGATTACTTTCTTCTTGTGCTTCATCATCCATGGAGATCATCATAGAGTACTCAGCAGCAGCCAAGAAGAAGAAAATATAATCAGTCGATGGTGCAAAACATTTGCAAACGGTGATCCCACCGTCAACTTCAATTTTTGCGAAACTTCTCTCCAAGCTGCACCAGGCAGCCAATGTGCGGGCACACTTGATGATTTAAGGGCTATTTCAGTTAGGCTGATTCGAGACAACGTTACAGATACAAGATGCCATATCAAACAATTGCTTAAGCGGACAAAGAATATGGATCCTTATTTTAAGGATTGCTTAGAAGCTTGTTTTCAACTTTATTCAGATGCAATCCCTACTTTGAAGGATGCCATGAAATATTACCATTCTAAGCAGTTCTACGAAGCTAACATACATATAAGTGCGGTCATGGAAGCACCAGTAACATGCGAGGACGGGTTTAATGATAAGGAAGGTGTAGTTTCTCCATTAACAAGGAGGAATAACAACACTTTCCAATTGGCTGATATACTATTGGAGGTCATGCAAACACTTCACCCAACCCTCAAGGATTAGGATTAGAAATTTAGAATATTGATGATTGATGATCTTTAGTAATTATTATTATTATCATCTTGTCTTGAATTCGCTTATTTTAATGGCTCGTCTTCTTAGAAATATTAATTTGTATGAGTTTGATGGATAAAAACAATATATGCCCAATGAAGGAGTGACTTAATACTTACTACTAATTTTCATCTTAATTCTAATTCTAAGAGCATCAAATCGTGTCTTTTTGTACCATAAAATTGGCCTTTTTTGTGCCATGCATAAAACTCGTCTTTTTGTGCCATGCATAAAACTGATCTTAGAAGCACGAAACGCATGTATAACAATAGCAAATGCATAATATTCCTTTGATATTGAAATATAATATGAAATTAATGACAATAGCAAATGCATAATATTCCTTGGATATTGAAATATAATATGAAATTAATGTGATTTGCATTTATAGATGACCATCACCTTGGAAACAAAAATCTGCATTTTATCAGAATAATTTTGGAAACAAAATGCATAATAATCCAAGAATTATACTATTACGTACTAAGGTGATGAAACAATATTAATGCTCAATGAAAGGAGTGACTTGTACTTAATGTTTCATCTAAGACTTGATTTCTACACCATAAAAATGGGGAGTTGTAGAATGAATAATATGAATGGATTCACATGAAAAATTAGCAGGAAAGCCTCCACATGCATGTACAGTCGCAAGACAGCAAGCTTGTTAAATCGTGTCTTTTTTATGCATGATGAATGAATGCATTGTGGAAATGAAGGCAAATTGTGGAGTACTTTACTTTGCAAATTGCATGAGAGTTGGGATAAAAGAAAAAGAGATGGTCAATAGTTTCAACTTCATGAGTTTGACATAAAAAAAGCATAGCTTGTGGTCAGCAGCAAATCCCATTTGCCATGCATTATTCTAAAGTGGTAAAGATTGAAAAATTAAGCCAGTCTCGTGCATGTGTATCCTCGTGCTCAATTGTATATTCCCATTTTTGTTGTTAGACATTTTTTTTATCCGATTGATTTTTTCATTATTAGTAACATTCTCAATTTTCATTTCCTTGCAATTCAGAGGAAATTAACTAAGAATATTTAGAGAATGTGAGAGGGTTAGTTTAGAGGGTGTCAACAAGAATCATTGTATGATTCCTTAATTTCTATTATTGCTTGTTTAGGAATTGAACATGGAGTGATGGTGGCTTGTTGATGCGTACAAGCAAGTCAAAATATATAATTTTCTCTGCCTTTCGGCTATGATCAAAGTATGTGCAATGCAATACATACAGGACGGAACGAGTCTATCAGTGATCTTGCCGTATATAGTAGGTATTACACAAGTGTACTTTAATCGATTCTAAGCTAAGAGAGTTTGTCCATAACTTTAGGATTTGGCAGTATAAACAATAAGTTTTTGAATTGCTTCCTTGCAATATTGGCCTAATGTTTCGATTTAACAAGTAAAGATTAGATAAAATACGATCGCCAAATGCGATCAATGCAGCCAACTCTACATAATGGGATAAAGATTTAATGGTTACTTGTATACATTCAAAAGAGCCAAGAAAATGGATAGTGAACTTCAAGATTTATGGTTCATTTAATATTCGTCGGCCATGAAGTTTTTCATATGTTGCATGACAAGAAGATGTACTTGCAAACTAATAAATTCTTCACTATGGTAAAAGATCTAACGATGTCAAATTTAAATCCCACAAGAAGGCTAATCCAATAAATTTCTTATACATTATTAGCTCCTCATCAAATGCCCTTTATCTCATCATGTTCATAAAGAATATCCATAATGGCAATTTTCAAAGCATGGGCAATTGGCATGGCTAGCTAGCTAGCAAGCTCATGTGTTTGTGTATCTTTCATAGATGCGTACAAGTTCTTCTTAAAATGTATGTCTATCCATTTCAATCTCATAATGATGCTTACTTGTATCAATCAGCTTTAATTACTTGAGAATTGATTAGGATTGATCTCATCTCTAAATGATCAATTTGGAACAATTGTGTCAAGTATAGTCATCATTATTAGCTCTAATGCTTCATACAATTTGATGTTTGATGTGATTGTGAATTATTAAATTAACTTATGTGCTAAAAGAAAATGGATGGTTTTAATCATTTGCAATTGATCATCAACAGTATTACTATCAAATTATCAAACTATATACTGATTAATCCAACTCTTGTGTAGCCAGTTACAAGCTTCGGGAGGATAAAAGAGTAGCATTAGGTCAGATTGGTAAGCAACGATAATCGATAGGAAGATATTAAAATTTGTATAAAGTATGAATAGAATACGATGATAAAAATTATGATGCATTGGCCGACTTTACACATGAAACAAATGTTAGTATTTTATTCAAACTAGACAACCATACAAGCAATGATTCAGCCCTTTAGTAATCATTTCAAATCATTACACCAAAACCTCTGACTAGTTGTGTCATTTCTTGTGCACAAGATGTGATTGATTTAATATTTTGTTCCTCCCCTTTGATGGTCAATGCGCTTTGCAACTTTTAATTAAGTGAATTCTGTTTGGACATTTATGGAACAATTACTGGGTTAAGGTAAACGAGTATTCTTTTACAAAGTAAATCTTGTAAACTTGATTTTTTTCAACTTATTAATTTCCCAAGTAACCTGTAGTATCCAAATACGTTAATACAAGCACACATCTGAAAGCAGAGTTACGTCAAACTCCTAAGAAAATGCCCCACGTTCTTGTTCTTCAAAGGTTGGCAAATGCAAATATACGAGGATCATCATTAAATTGATCAATGTGTGCTGTTTTGATGTGGAACGGAACGAGGATGATGAATTTTATAGGATCCCTCAAAGAGGAAAAAAAAGTTATAATTGCCTTTATGATATACCGTATTATTTAAAAGATCTATGGAGCATATTTCATGACTTGAAAAAAGTTATAATTGCCTTCATGATATACGGTAATATCTAGAAAATCTATGGAACATACTCCATGATTTGGAAAAATTTATAATTGTCTTTATGATATACTATAATATCTAAAAGATCTATAAAACATACTCCATAACTTTGTGTCGAGATTTACAAAACCTGTAGTGCATAGGTCTACATGATCTATTGGGCATAAGTGCATAACCACAAAACGTATGCCATTTCTAGGCAAAATTTATGTGTTAAAAATGCATATTAGTTTGTTACGATTATTTTTATAGCCATTTAAGTTTTTGTAATTATTTTTGTTTTCTTTCTTAATTCAAATTAGAATTTCTTAATACTATATGTAGAGACAGTTTTTTTCCTTAATACAATATTATTATTTTTTAATAAACTGTTTTCAAGTCATGCTTATATTAATTCTTCCAATTATTTGTACAGTGTTATATACCTTTAGGACCATAAGAATTTGATGATATGTATTTGCTAACTTATAACAAGACTCTTGTGCCATTGTCGCCAAGACAATGGATGTACACTTTATAATCTGTTGGGAATCAATCCTAAGAATATGTTGGGTAGGAATCAATCCTAATAATTTGTTGAGAGTGAATCTTTCCACGTTGCGAGCGTAAAATCTACAAAAATTCTATTTGATTTATGATTCTATCAATTAGCAAATTAATTCCGTAAAAATAGAATGTATATAATTCCAAAAAACAATACCAATCGAAACTATTTCTCCCCTCTGCCTCGTATACAAATTGCACAAAATTTCTTGTAAAACTCATTCATAAAATGGATAAGTAATGCTCGTTACAATAGTAATTCTAATTTTGTGAGTATGCATGCATACTTACTTACAGTCTCAAATAATGTATACTTACTTCTATATTATTACTTAACCAAAAAGACAAAAATCTACTAATTGAAACAAGAAAATTAATGTGACAGACCACCAATATAAAAAATGACACTTTAACATTCCAAGAATGTAAACCAAATACACAAATGGATAATGTTTAAGCATGGTTGAGAAAGTCCAGACAGTTATTTTCATACCATACACAACTTCCATCAAATTAATCAAATATAAAAAATAAAAAAAAAAAAAACATACCAAACCCATTCCTTGACAGCTATAAAATCATCTCATCATCAAAGGAAAACAAGAAAACTATGTCCTACTAAACAAGAAACAAGAAACAAGAAACAAATATGAGGCCCTTTTTTATCAGCTCCTCTTTCTTATCTCTGACTGCTGAACTGTTGATTATAACTTTCTTCTTGTGTTTCATCATCAATGGAGTCACCAGCCAAGAAAATCTAATCAATCGAACTTGCAAAACATCTGCAAAAGATGATCCAAACATCAACTTCAATTTTTGCCAAACTTCTCTTCAAGCTGCACCAGCAAGTCAGTGTGCCACACTTCGTGGACTTGGGATGATTTCGATTAGGCTGATTCGTTACAATGTTACAGATACAAGATGCTACATCAAACAATTGCTCAAGGAGCCAAACACGGATCCTTATGTGAAGCAATGCTTAGACGATTGTTTCGAGCTTTATTCAGATGCAATCGATTCTGTGAAGAAATCCATGAAAGCTTACAATTCTAAGCACTTTGATGATGCTAACGTACAGATAAGTTCGATCATGGATGCAACAACAACGTGTGAGGACGGGTTTAATGAGAAGAAAGGTGTAGTTTCTCCATTAACAAAGAGGAATAAAAACACTTTCCAATTGTCTGCAATAGCACTTAATGTCATGCATATAATTCAGACAGGATCATATTGATCCATCTTTAGTAATTTATTATTATAATCTTGATTTCCTTTTCTTGATAATCAATCTTCGTTGGCCCTTTGTGAATTGTAACATAATTAATTAATTCAAGATGCTTATTTCAAGTCTCATTTTCTTAGCTAGTTTACATTAATTTGGATATATAATAATCCAAGAATTGTACTATATTATGTACTAAAGTTTTTGATGAAAACAATGTCTAATGAAGGAGTGACTTATACTTGTGATTCATTCAAGAATTGATTTCTACGCCAAAAAGTGGAGTTGTAGAAAGAATAATATGAACATGATTCACATGTATGTAAACTTAGCAGAAAAGCATCAAATATATATATATAGGGTTGGTAGCAACAATATCAACGATATCTAAGGTCTCTTCTAAGAGGGTACAATATTTAATTTGAAGACATCAAAGCTTGTCAACTCATCAAAATCATATCTTTTTTTTGCCATAAACTGATCTTAGAAGCACTAAGAATCTTGGTAGCAAAAAATTCAGAAGTTAAGCAAACATATATTGTTTATTAAGATACCAATATTTAACAGTAGCAAATGCTTCAGACAA
The DNA here is from genome assembly GCA_016586305.1 of Ophiorrhiza pumila. Classification (NCBI taxonomy): domain Eukaryota; kingdom Viridiplantae; phylum Streptophyta; class Magnoliopsida; order Gentianales; family Rubiaceae; genus Ophiorrhiza; species Ophiorrhiza pumila. Next base: position 4,841,740 of record BLIW01000002.1, read on the forward strand.
AATGCATAATATTTCTCTAATATATATTGAATATAAAATCAATGTGCTGCATTAATCCCCTTAATTTGTTGATGTTCACAAAAATCAGCAGTTTAGCTTGGCTTTTTCTTTCTTCTTCTTCTTCTTTTTTTCTTTTCAAAAAGTATTAAGCACATGACCTCTTTTGTTGTTAACTTTTGACAGTACTATTTCCAAATTTAAGTATCTTCATAGACATTAAAATTTTTGTAATCAGTTGTTCTTACAAATTAAAAGCCGTCCTTTCCAGTTCCAGGAATATGCAAAATAAATTGTTATATTTCTACAAATTATTATATAATAAAAGCTCATTTATAGACGACTAAATTATATATATATATATATATATATATATAAGATAAGATAATATTAATCTCAAGGAATATCTATACAACATAATGAATAATATAATATTTCTACAATGTATTCGTAGCATCCCCTCTCAAAGTCAAGTTGGTTTATCAAAAAATAATTTGAATTTGTAAGTGTTGATATCGTTACGATATTTAAAGATGTTATCAAGAAATTAATGCATGCCATAATTGATCAATTTTTCAGTAGCAAGCAGGCTCTATGGTTTTGACGGTGGGATTCTCTATCAACAGTATCTTGCATTATTATGTCTAATATTAATATTAAAACTACGATATAGATTTAATAAATTTTTAATTATAATCTAATAATTGCAAAATGATTTTATTAATCAGAAGATTCGATTTTGACGTGCAAAAATCTTTGGATCCCATAAGCTTGTGAAATGACTTGAATGGAGAAATTTCTTCATCAATTGATCAATCAATCCCATGTCCCTTCTTTCTTGTTGAAGTCCAAATTAATTTCAGTTGTCACCGTCACTGTTTCATGGAATGACAACTTTGATGTTTTTGATTGATTATATGGGAATGCAGCCTAGCAGAAGTCTTGTCTCTGTGTGTGTGTGTGTGTTTAGACGTTCCATCATATTGGAGGTACGAGGACTTTGTTTTGGCATCTAATCAATTCGGTATTCTAAATTCTTTTGAATCTAATTAATTAAAATGGGACTATTGCAGTCCCTTTATGAAACGATAGATATTAAAACTTTTCATTATAATTAATTCACCAAAAACACAATATTGATCAGTGCAGCCCAGGACTACTACAAAGTGTTCACGTATTTAACGCTTTGAAGTTAATTTTCAAGATTCAGAAGAAATGGTGAAATTAATAGTCTTCGCAGAAGATAATGCAAAGCGCCAAAAAGAGAAAAAAAAAAAAAAGGTAATCCAAAAACAAAGAAAGTCTATAGTCTATACTCTACTCATTCATCACAGTTGAAAAACAAAAGAATAGAAAAGCCAAATATGGTTGTGGCAACAGTACTGTATATGAATACTAGGATTAAGTTGGACTGGTCATGATCATAATTTTTGTATGCATTCACAAAAACTTGTTAATGTTTACTCTGGATTTTAAATGATAGACTGATAGTCCAAGAAAAAAATATATATTCTACCAAAAACCAACAAGGGAAAATGGTCTAGTGACAAAAGTAATCGAGGTTGTAGCCACCAAAATTCACGGCTGCAGACTCCCTCCCCGAACGGTTAGATTTCTGGATCTGCCACTGTTTATGTTGTAAACACAACATGAAGGTGGTCTTTTTAAAAGCACATCTCCATGTCTCTAGTGAAGTTGTTATTCGTTGGACTCTTTTGTTCATCAAAATCTGCATCACTAACACACATCACGGGATTGAAGAGGGGATATCGTGCACACCCAACCAAATTTATTATATAAAATAAACACCAAAGTTGTCCTGATTTTAGGTACTGAACATGCATGGCTGCTGCTGGTAGAAACGTTCAAGCAAGGGAAAGTGGACGACACAGTTTGTTAATGTTGTGATGTAGGCTTTGTGGGATAGTCGTGTCATGACGGGCTAGAGATTGATCATAACTTTGAATTAGGCAGTACAGGCTATCCTGGGGAGTATGTCTTAGTTAACAGAAAAATGGAAATACTAGTTTTACAGATTTAAGTACATCAATCCACGCCACAAGAGAACTCAGCATCACAATATCATAAGAAAAATTGGAAAATGGGGTGACAATCATTCATATTTCAAACTCATAAGAGTAGAGATCAACATAACGATAGAAAGTCAGACAAGTCTGCAACTCTATAATACTAATCTTGATCCACAAGAGTTTAATTTATTACTCAGCCCTTCACTGTGACAAAATTCTACAGCGTTCCAACCAGTCAAAACAAGAGGGCAGTATGAGACATTCATTGTTTTCCAAAAAGAAACCATGAAAACAATAAGGAAACTAACACAATCTAACCAGACATTGGGTGGTTATAAACATATTCAATTGCAAGAGCACAGGAATCAATCTTATCAGCTTCTTTGTCTGGGATCTCAAGCTTAAACTCTTCCTCCAGGGCCATCACAATCTCCACGGTGTCTAAACTATCTAAGCCCAAATCTTTTTGAAAATGAACATCAGGAGTCACCTGTCGAGGTACAGCACAGCAAGTAGAGGTCAGCAAATATTCCAATTTTCTTTTAACTAATACTCTAATATCCCAACTAATAACATGAAATGCTGCATCACAAAAGGCAATTGATGGCTATTGGTAATCATGGAGAAACAACGCTCTGTAACAGTGACACACGAAACTTGCATTACCATCAGCAAAGCTAGTATTAACAGTTCCCGATGCTCATAAAGCTCAATTAATCCTTAAGATTGGTAAGACCATTTTTGTTGCTAATACTAGATATTTTCTACAGCAAATATCAAACCTCATAAACAGATATTAAAAGAATGAGCTTCTGGCTGTGAAAACAGCAAACGATTTTTCATGTTTCGTGTCACTGCCCATTGTACTGCAGCAACTATACAGACTGCAAGAACAATTTGACAGGTGATTACGGGTTTAATAACTGCCACAATCATAGAAGAAAAGAATGAAATTTTGTGGGGTAAGTGTTAGCAAGCAGAATATTGGTGTTGAAATAAAGAAAAGCCCCCTACCACATCCCAGTCTTACTAGCCCATCTATCGCACCCTTCTTTCACAAGAATGTAGCATCAATATATTATTACCATATCATCATCTCAGGAACAAAATACTGCCACATTGACAGAATACACAGATAAGGGCTAAGGAGAACATAAAAAATCAATAACTTCCGAGAGATTATATGAAACAGTGTTCTGATCATTTCCTGAAATTTGGTGTTCTATCCTCTCATATACAAGTACTCTTCTGGTGTTTGGACTTTCCTCTTTCTTCCTTTTTTTTTTATGGATAAATTGACTATTGGTTATAAATCAGAGCACAACTTGCGGCATTAACAAATAGAGGAAGAAAATTTCTAAGGATAACATCAGGCAGTGCTAAGTTAGAGTTGGAAACTCCAGCTAGCAAAAGTAACTAAAAAAACTAACTGCCTTCAATATGCATGCATCAAATCAAACCCCCTGCTTTCAACTAGATGACTGGAAGATAGTGATTTTTCCATCTCCACAAGCAATCATTAGACAGAGAAATGGATCAAAACATCCGATTCTCAGTGATAGCAGCTGCTAAGGAAGGACCAACCAAAACCACAAAAACAAGAACCCATACCTCCCGACCCTTTTTATAACTTGAGTCATTAGCTCAGCAGTTGTCAACTGATGATTACTGGCTAAAGCAGATGTCATTACGCAGGGAGAAAGGGGAGGTTCATGCTAAATTCCAGGTTGGTTTTAGCACATTAAAAGCAGCAGACTAATAGGATTGATTGGAAGTCTATTGCTAGCAACTTACAATCAAACTGCATATCACATCCACTTTTTCCTGTTTTCCAACATCATTAGTTGTACTAATGCTTGGTATATATTAGAAGAAGTTGTTGCTGAAATCCAAACAAAATTCCATGGGGGATTAATCCAAGCATAACAAGTCACTTTATCCTTTTCCAAATGTTGGACATACCATTTAGTCTTCTAGATGCTAATTATATCAAAGAAAAGAGTAACATGATGATTATAGTTAAATCAAATGAAATCGCAGATTACAAACTTGACCAATCAACAAATAAAAGATTTTCTTTGTTACTGAAATTTAATACTAAGATATATCTACAAAAAAAAAAAGTTTATTCTGAAAAATCCTAATATTACAAAAACAATAATTTGTCCACAAACTTTCGTCAAGATCAATTCTATGCCTCAAATTGCTCAAAAAGAAATTTCCTTGGAGGCATTTCTAATCATTACCATTTGCCATTAGCAAAGCAAAGCCCAATCTTCTAAACGATAATTGTTGTCCCACTTCATCATTTATTGGGCTAAAATTGTTAAAATAATTAACAACCCCATCTTGTTGTAATTGTTCATTAAGATGATATAAATGGTTTTATTTAGTGTTCAAAACACAAAAAGGCCAACAAATAGTCATCCCTGATCACACCTAGCTCTTTTCCCTTCCAACTTCCAGACACATTTTACAAAATTCAAACTTAAAAGCAACAATCTAAAACACCAACAAACGGATTATTATAATTAAAGAAGCCCAGAAAATTAGAAATAAAACTACAATCACAAACGCGAAATATTAATTCAAAAGAAACATACATGGGACATGCCATTATTTATTTTTGTTTAATTTCTTCATTATTTCTCCAGAACACAAACAAAGGGAAAATGGGAAATTAAACAGGAAAATGAGAGAGGAATCATTAAGACCTTGGAAGGGTCAACTTTAGGGAAGCTCTTGACGACTTCAAGTACTCTTGCGATGACTTGTTCTTTGTCGAGATGATCGTCACCATGAGATGACATTAATCGAACGCTGCCGAGCTTAGATCCATTGAGGGCTAGTGTTTGAGAAACTGGGATTCTGATGTGGCGAAGTACGCTCGATCTCAATGCCGATGCCATTCTCGGAGGGGCTCTGGGCGGGGCGGCTTTTTAATCTACACTCTCTCGCACTCCACTCTTCTAAGTGCAAAGACAATCGGGGCTTGGGACTTGGGAGATTCAGTCCAATGTTCTAATTGCATTTTACTTCAAAACTTAAGAGATATTCCTATTTTGCACCATAAAATTTTCTTTTCTTTTCTTTTAGGCTCAAAAACTATTTTGTGAAATATCTACAATACCTATTATATTGGCTGCAATATAAAACTTTGACCACATCAGCTGAATGATAATAAAAAAAATTAGCCACAACTTTTTCTCGCTCTTTTTTTTTTTTTTACAATCCTATACTATTACATACCTATGATTCTCTCTTTTTTTAATCCTCTGTGGCAAATACCGACTCGAATTACTCCTCTTTTTTTTAACAATCTCACGCTCTTACATGACTCAATTACTCTATGTTGCACAACTTAGACTTTTTGGTTCGAAACATCAGCATCTCGGACTAGTCTATGCTACAAAACTTGAATTTTCTTCATTCAATACCTCTGACAATGGTTGGCACCGATTAAAATTGATGCAAATAAGTTAAAATACTAGAGACAAACCATTGAAAAAGGAAAAGGTTGTTGAAGAGAATCAAATCCCTAACTTCTAACTTCGAAAGACTTTTAAGGACACACTCTAAGTTTAGACTACTCTTTAAGTCTTTTAACCAATATCAAGATCAAAATGAGAGTTGCACATTTGATATTATTCACTACCCTATGACCTAGGTGGCTAGATGGTTCCCAAGCTTTATCCTGCCCTTGAGCACACTGTAATAGGGGGCACTGTTTAGAAACCCAAACTTGGATCACCCCTCTTCCGGACGTTACATTACCATTGCAATGAAAGAAAGTAAATCTGACGAAGCCATTATTAGATGCACTAAAATAGCAAAACAAAGAACCGAGATAGAAGAGAAACTGATGTTGCAGTAGGAATCCCAAATCTCGAAAGTTAGAAACATCAAATTGTTGATCAACCAGGATGGTCATTTCCAAGAGAACTGCATCAATCTACAATATAGCCCTCTGAAAAATTCCAAAATGGTTCCCAATGGAACAAACACTGATGGAAACGCAGACAAAAACATCAGCATAACGGGCGGGTTTGTCCATCATCATTTATAGTAAAATGATATTCCTGAATGGAAGATCCATCATACTGTTGCACGTCCTGTGATTAAGACTGGTAATCACAAAGTAACATACGAATGTTTCATAGTAATTTTCTCAAATCCCATCATAGTACTGGCTAAAATTTTCGCATCAAAAAATATAGACAGATTCTGCCGACTCGTGAAAACAGTAAAGTTTCAGTTTCCAGCATGGGAAGGGTTTCGAGATATTCACACATAAAGGTCAGTTGGTCAATCAGCCATGTCAACCATGAGAAGGAATTGAATGCGGTTAGTGGAATTTGAATCTTCTGTAGATGAAAACATAACAAGCAACCAGTCAACTCTGTTCTCATACTTATCCAATTAGAACCCTCATACTGGCATTCGTTTGGGGCTTCCACGTTCAAAGAACTGCACATAAAGAAAGTTCTTAGCCCCAAGTCCAGAAAAATGCAAAGCATTCTTGTGCATCTGAAACATTGACTTCAAATACCTAAGATTATGTTGAAGAAGTATTGTCCCAAAAACCCAAATGCAAGAGATGCAAGATACAATAAACAATATCGCAAAGACAAAATAAATCTATTCACAATTGGAGAAAAACATAACAGACTATGCTGCCAGTGGCTTAATTCATCTTTAACCAAATGCAACCGCGTGAAATTCAGTCAAATAAACATGAATCTTAACTTGTCCATGAAAACCAAACAAATCAATCACCAAGGACAATGTCATTTTCCTAGAATAACAGGCAATGAGGCAACTAGTTATACAAGAAAGAAATTCAGGGGAAAAACAATCACATGTGTGGCAATCTAATCCTATTAGGATGATGGGCAGAAAGAAGATACACAAATACTATATCTATAAATTGATATTGCTAACCATACCGATTTCACATATGGTTGTTGAAAGAACCAACCAACAATTGGTAACCTCCGCAGGAAAATAGCAAGTGTAGGCCCGAAACCACTGCAATAGGAAAGATTGGGATATTAGTAACTGATGAGTTATTGACTCCCTTTCCGCCCAAAGAAAAGAAAAGATAATCCCAAAGTTAGCGCAAATTATATATCTGGAGACTCCAATCATACCTGAAGAGGACAACAAAACCATATGCCTCCACAATCATTCCAATGACAGGCCATCCAATCATAACAAAGAAGAAGCCAACACCAAATGAGACCGAACCCTGTCAGCATATAGGGAATATGGTATATGACCAAGAATATTTTATGACAGAGGAAAAGGAAAATAGCCAAAACAGAGGATGATAGATAAGAAAGAAGAAAGACAAAACCTTTAAATTTTCGCTTTTCAGGAAAAATTGAAGGGTGGATTTCAGTCCAATGGTCAAGGTCAATCCAAGCAAGAACAGTATCTGACCTTAGAGAAAAGTGATCCCCAGTCAGAAGCAGCAGGTTGAGATAGCTACATAGAGAAATTAACACAAGAAAAAAGGTTTCTAAAGTGCAATTTTCTTACATTTCCAATCGCAAGGAAACCGTTGTCAAAGAACAAGAACACTCCAACAGTGGTGAAAAACACACCGAACCCAGTCAATCCGATCCCGATTTCTGTATTTTTATGAAAACATCAAGACTTTTGTAGAATTGGGCTTTAATAATGACAAAAGAATAAGTAGCCAATAATACCAATCCATATAAGTTCCAAATTAAACTTTGTGCTGCCCCAGAAAAGGAGATAAAAGGCAGTCTCATTGATGCAACTCGATTGCATATTCAACTAGAAGTAAAACCTGCTTTTGAAGTTGCAATAATCACTTGAATAATATAACCATATCAGAAGGTTATCATTCCAGGATCACTGACTGACATATTCACGCGAAGAAAATTTACATTTTCACTTACATTACCATGAACTTCTCACTAATCAAATTAAATAAAAAATCTTAAAAGGCGAAATTCTTATATTCTTACAGAGTATGGGCCTATAATTGGGGCACATGAAAATAAAGAATCAGTGTTATAAAAGAACTTCTGAGCAAAAACAACTTCCATCCAACAACTGAGTTATATATCTAATTTTTTGTCAACAACAAACAATGTCATCAAGACATTCCAGAGTAATGCTACTGTAGAACAACCAAAAGAAGAATCTTAACGTACAAACTACTGCTCCAAACCAGTAACAATGATCAGGAACAAAGTTTAGAAATATAAACAGTACTTCATCCACTCACTCCTCAAGTCACTTGTCTCAAAGGAAACCATCTTCTCAGCCCGAACAAATTTCTCCTTGTGGCTGCAGAAACACATGAAGTTTCAAGAAAACAGCAAGCGAAAAATCAAACCGCAGTACTATCAAAATATCTATGATGTTCTAGCCTGACTTAGCCAATCAGTCATAGGTTATCCATTCACTGAATTACTGCCTTAGTCTTCTCTAAAACAAAGATATTCCATGCAACATGTAACTATAATCAGACATAAACACGGCACAAACACCTATTATTTCTACTGTCCAATTTTACTCTTCCTTTCTCACACTTTTTATTTCTATAGACTGAGATAATTAAATAACAAAAAGAGAATTAAACAAACAGATATTATAGAATCTACAATCTACAGATTTAACACGCTATGGATGCCAAATGCTCTTTCTTCTTACGAATTAAAAATTTTTTCTGAATTAAACCGCTAAAATACAGTGCTTGGAGAACAATTTACAGTCCTGAAAATTATGAATTATCCTCGGTATGAAAGTACACAACCAATCAGTACGCTATAGTGAAACAGCAGCAGATTACAGAAAAATGTGAACATAATAGAGGATAACAAAGCACATTCCTGTTAATTCACATTCAATTAATCGAAAAATAAACATCTAGAATCTCAATACCTAATAAAATAAATTAGAACTTATTCTCAGTATAGTTCCTCAGTTTTTCTGTTTTTTTTTTTTCAAAAATTAATCCACGCAAAATTCCGGAAATAGTAAATCGGAAATTTCTCATTTTCTCGTCCATAATTTTCTCGAACAAAAACAGAAATTACATAAAGATATAATTGACCGTCAAAATCGTAAGCAATTCAAGGAACGGAAGGTACAGAGTATATAGAAAAGTTCAATGCACGTAACATTTGATTCACGATCGATTTCCGAAAATGTGTGTGACTGTGTGTGCGCTCGCGGTTACGTCATGCGTACACATGTGTGAAGCGTAAAAAATTAGAGAGCATTGAGTGGTAATGGAGTACCTGTTGGTGGAGTTGCAGAGAGAGGAAGTTGGGGACTTAGAGACGATGAAAATGAAAGAGTCGTTCGCGGGGCGTGAGTTTATACTTTCCTCAGTTGCTTCTACTGTACGGATCGGAAAATTGAAATGATTTCTGTCCCGTGAGTGTGTGTGTGTGTGCGTGTTTTTTTTTTTTTTTTTTTGTTATTATTTTCTTTTTAATTTTAGCTTTGAAATAGTGCCGCAATTGTGGTAGCCGCATCGCATGTAAGTATGTAACTAATTTTATTCTGTGATTAGAAAAATGAAAATGGAAGAAACTTTCAATTAGATCCCTAATAATATTGACTCGTTTATTTTGATTTGGAATTCTATTTAATGACTTTATTTACTTAAATTTATTAAGTATTTTATAATAATTCAAACTATAATAATCAAATCTTCAACTCCAAATCACTTATGATAAAATTACATTTAGAATTTTATGTGACACTTCATGTTTCATCTAGTGTAACATTTTATATAAATGCACAATTAGTTTCATTAATTCAAATAATTTTTAATGAAACGCAAATACTTTTATAAAAATGTGATATGCGAATTATATTTTATACATTATTATGTTAATTTTTTATACGTTATACGCTAATATCTAATACTTTATATGCTAATTTTTAACATTTAATACACTAATTTTTTATAGTTTATAATTTAAAATGAAATTCATATCTAAGTCTCATAGTTTTACACATGAGAATGACTCTACTTATGAAGAAAAAAAGGCATTTACCTATTAATAAAAAGACACACGATAAGTTTATTATTAAATAGTTTCGATTTTTAAAGGGAAAGACATTTGCCTATTAATAAATGACACACAACAAGTTTATTATTTGACCATTTCGATTTTTTAAGGGAAAGTATATCATGCACGATGACACATATTTTGGTTTTCAATGTGAGCCACAAAATTGCATCATTTAAAATATTGAGAGATGAATAAGGTTATTTCTAAAAAAATGTAAAGTATATTTTTTAAATTTCTGTTCAAGAAATTTCAAACATTAATATTCCTACACAACTCACGTGATGGACTTTTTCTTGGTTTAGACGTACACAATATTTTTCCTTTGTTTTTTATCCCCTTTCTGCAGAAATAGAGTTCTAGTTTTATAGTGAAATAATCAAATTTTTTAAACAAAATTGCGTAAAAATTTTATAGCTAAAAGCAGTAACAAAGTTATAGTAATTCTTACGAAGGCAAATTTTACCAGAAAGGTTAAAAAATTAAAAAGAAAAAGAAAAGGGAAAATCCAGCAGTTTAATGACCGTCACGTCATGTGGAACAACGCACTCGTTTCCGTTTTGCATACAAAGTTCCAATTTTCAGATTTATTTATAATCAAAACCCCAACTATACCGTAATCTCTCTCACACACTCACACACTTAAGAGCCACGTCTGTTTTCTCCGATCATTTTTTTCCGCAGAGATTGCTTTCTTGAAATCGTCGGAGTATACTGCACTGATCGGATTTTTTTTTTTGAATTTCTATTTGATTAAATTTCGTAGATCAGATTGATGGCTCCGGTTTCGGCCTTGGCGAAGTACAAGTTAGTGTTTTTAGGAGATCAATCCGTCGGCAAAACCAGTATTATCACTCGATTCATGTATGATAAGTTCGATAACACTTATCAGGTAGTAAATCATTGAGCTTTATAGTTTACCTATTCATCTTTTTAGTATGATTTTATGTATTGATATATGTTTTGGATCTGATTCAGGTAATGTGTATTGTTTTGTACAATTTAGCGTGCTTTTAGTAGTTGATGATTTAGTGATCATTTCGTGTTGTCTTGGTTATTACTATATTCTGATTGCTTAAACTAACGGTGCTTTTTTCCCGTTTTTCAAATGATTTGTATTTAACAAATATCATGTTAATCGGATCTGGATACTGAGTATGCTGGATGAGTTGTTAAGCAAGGAGTCTGAGGAGAATACAGAAAATTAGGATGATTTTGATGCAGAAATAGCTCATTTTGATCAACTAACTGGGATAGAAAATTCTTATTTTTTAACCCGCGCAAATTGTAATACATGTATAATCCTTAATAGAAAATATTATTAGTTGGTATCAGGTTTTAAAAGTATATTCGTATAGTATTTGGAGCTGAAATTTGCTAGGAAACAATTAAGGTTGAAAATTTATTTTCTTCTGGGTTTTGTTTGGTGGTTTTACGTGAGATTGCTTTAAATTCCGACTGTCATATGAACTACATTGCTGCTTTAAATTCCGAATGTCATATGAACTACATTGTTCCTTAGCATTGTGTGATGATATATGTGATTTAATTTGCTTTGTACTGAGGAGCTTCTTCAGATCTTGGTTCCCCTTTTCCGCTCCCGTTTTGGGGTGCATTTCCTGGCTCTACGAGAATGGCTGCATTTACTTTATTTATTCAACTTAGTGCACCAATGTCGTTCCTGTGTGAATTTTTATTCTGCTCCACGTACCAGACTTGTTCTATATCTGACCTTGACATGAGAGTTCGTTTTTACAAAGCTTTGGTATTCTGTAGCCTTCAGTGAAGCTGTTTCTTTGCATTGTACTTTTAGTTGTTAAGATATTATCTTCTCACTGGTTTAATTCTTCTTGTCTTTGGTTATTGCACAATGGCTTAATTTTTTTCTTTTCACTTCTATGAAGTGCACAAACAAAACTCTTTTTGTTATTGAATGACTTCATCTGTTCTTGTATTTTAAACTGCTATTCAGGCTACAATTGGCATTGATTTTCTATCGAAGACAATGTATCTTGAAGATCGAACTGTACGACTGCAGCTCTGGTATGTGGTTCTTTATCCTAGAGGTTGGGAAAAGCAGCTATGCTTGTATCTGTGAATTATATGAAATCTTTGGCTTTTTTTGCTGACATTTTTACTCTGCTAGTACGTGCCATGAATTCACAGTGTAGTAATGACATTAATAGTTTAATAAAGGATGGAAAAGCTTCAATAAATTGTGTTTAGTGGTGTCAGTTGGTTGTCTTAGCTGTTGTCTAACAAATGGGTGTTGAAATCTATGAATTTCATGATAATGTTGGATTTGATTGATCTGTGGAGTAACTGGTGTGCAGTCTGCACTTAAGGGTTGGTACTGATGAATAGCGGAATTAGTTCCAAGTTTGGTTAGAATGGGTCTTTTACCACAGCAAAGGTTTTGAGAAATAACTTGGGATTACTGTTGATGCTAAAGCTTTGCTTTATAGTTATTCCTTTGCTTAAGGGATAAGTGTGATAAATATCGCTTAGGGTGTGTCTTGGGGACAATTCATTATTTTGGAAAGTTAGTATATCTTACTATTCTTTCATGTCAATCTCCTAGTTTGTTTCAAAGTAGTTTGTTGTTGAATGAAGTTTAATCTATTTTGTAATGTTGGTATAGGGATACTGCTGGGCAAGAACGATTCAGGAGTCTTATTCCAAGTTATATCAGGGATTCCTCAGTTGCTGTCATTGTGTATGATGTTGCAAGTATGTCTTCTCCTCTGTTATGGATGCATTAGAAAATACTCGACTTTTGCAAGTTGGCTGAGTTCTATGCATAGCTAGTGAGGTGGAATTCAGAGGGCTGCATTTAGCCATATGCAGCAGTCTGGTTTTTGTTATGGCATGAGATTTCTTGTCTTTTTAGTGCTGATAAAAATTACCTGTAGCTCCTTGATTTGATACTATCTTTGGTCTTTATCTCACCTTTCGTCATATTTTCTTTAGCTTTTGACTTGTGGATAGTGACATTTATTCATTTAATCTAATTGGTGTTTCTGAATTTTGGGGTTTAGGCCGACAGTCCTTCCTGAACACTTCAAAGTGGATTGAGGAGGTTCGCACTGAGAGAGGCAGTGATGTCATCATTGTTCTTGTTGGAAATAAAACTGACCTTGTGGATAAGAGGTAATGAAAATATGCTCTTTTCAGAGTTAATTTGTAAGGAGATGGCTTTTCTTACATTTTAGTGGCTCTTTGAAATTTTAATTCAACTTGAATTTAGATCGTCTAGTATAAGTTGAAAAGTTTTGAGCAGTCAAAGGAATTGTAACTGCCCTACTGGAATATAAAGGCCTGCCCTCATTGTTTTTATGGAATCTCAAGATACATGGAAAATTCATATTGCTGAAGTTGTTGTATTTACATGTTCCATTTAGTCCGTTGAATATGTGAAGAGTTTGTTTTCAATATGTTGGAGAATTGAGAGCTAGAAAATACTGATATCAACTCTGAGTTAGGCCATGACATCAATTGGGGCTACTTGTCAAACACAAAATTAGGATGAAGTGTAGAATGATTGTATGGGTGTGAGAATCCTACGTTTGATATTAATGTTCTTGTATTAACTCTTTGTTGTATTGCTTGAGATGGTTTCGACGGACATGTTTTTGCTTGCATAAGAATCACCTTACTCCCAAAAAATTGACAAATATTAACAGCAGAAGACCTCATGATGGATTCTTGCCAATATAAACACATCTGGGTCCTTAAAAGACTTTTAGTGTTCGTGCACGCCTTTGCTTTATTAGTATCTTCTCACTCACAATACTTTATGTGGGTATGTTTTAGGCAAGTGTCAATAGAGGAAGGAGAAGCCAAAGCTCGTGATCTGAATGTTATGTTTATTGAAACAAGTGCCAAGGCTGGTTTCAATATAAAGGTAATCGACCATTATATCAATTGAGATTTTTTTTATAAGCATCAAGGTTTGATTAAGAAATGCGTGTACGGCATACACTGGATGAATAAATGTTTATTTACTTTTTTCGGGTGTCAGCATACGGTCTCTTTCAAGTATTATAGCTTTTGACCTCTTGGCATTATGAAATTTTCAATCGATTTCAGGCACTGTTCAGGAAAATTGCGGCAGCCTTGCCAGGAATGGAGACACTTTCTTCCGCAAAGCAAGAAGACATGGTTGATGTCAACCTCAGGTCTACCAACTCAAATGCATCTCAGTCCCAACAACAATCAGGAGGATGTGCCTGTTGATAAAAAGTTGATTATAGACAAACTTCTCTTCCTTTTCTCGTAGTTTCTTTGAGCCCCTGAAGTATGTCTGTAAAGTTCTCCCTTGTTGTTCAAGGGAATATATATATTTTTTCTTGTGGTTGGTGATCAGGAAATGTGAACTGAAATCTGAGGAACTCATCATCTTAGTTAATTAGTAATAGTTTTGGAAATTTTCTACTGTATGAATATGTCTTCGGTCTGTAGTTTTCTGTTCAGATTCAGGCCCCTTTACTTCCAAATTTTGGTCATGCGTATATTTGGATTTATTTTCTAATGGAGCTCTGTGATTTATCTTCTTGTATTGAAGTTGGACGGTCCTTTTTGCCAAATGAAGATTGCAAAAGTGTCTGCTATTATTGATTGTTAACAGTGTTTAACTACTCCGTATCTAATTTAATTTTAATCAACCAACTAGTGTTAAATGACTTGTTTAGCACGTTCATAACTTTGTTCTAAAATACTACTAATTTTTATGTTGATCAACTTAATCTTTCTATTTCAATTCATAATTTTTTTTTTCAATTTATTTTCTATAAAATTTAAACACTTACATTGTTTAATAAATAATAAACCGAAATTGAAAATTTTTGGCAGAAACTCATCTTATGATTTCAAATTATTTCCTATTTCAATTAATAATTATTGTTTTCTATGGTCAATTGAAGAGATTGTTAAAATTAATTCTTATAATTTAAAAACTCACAATTTATTCATTTGTATTTTATAATTTGTTTTTTTAAAAAAAAAAAAGTAATGGACATAAATTCAAGAATTTTGGATAATGCATGGCATGTATAAAGAATATATATTTAAGAAAAGAAAATGCACCGTCTAACCTAATAATTTTTCTCGAAATTCCACAAGTTTGGAATTTGACTAAGCCGTAGAATGGAATTTACACAATTTGTAAAGGTTAAAAAAAAAACATTTCAGCGTTGGCGAAAACCTTTTCAGCATCGGCAGTAGTACTTGTCTGGCCAATGAATAATTGCTTTAGTCATTCGTCCCAAAAAAACAAAAGAAAATCTATGCAACTTTGCTTTCGTATTTGATTATTCCAATCCACAAAAACTTGTAGTACAGTCAAAACTTGAGCCGTCACTTTGCGTATGTCATAACTGAGAGCTAATTAAATCACGATTTCATAGAGAAGAAATTTAGAAAAAAGAGACAAAGGAGAAGAGAAAAGGGAGAAAAAAAAAACAGAGGATTTGGCTTAAGAATGAAAAAATTTGTAGCAAAATATCACCAAACTTCTTAACAAATTTCTGCCAACTTTTATCCTACTAACAGAAGCCAAAACTTATCTAATCACCTTATTAACATGCAGCTGTAACCAACCCATAAATGATGGAAACAATCTTCAGCGTAGGACGCGTACCTCCTGCATTCACTCGCTAGTAAAATCTCATTTGGGGGAAAAGAATTTCTTCCCTTTTTGTGCAAAAATATTTTGGCCCTCTTTTCGATTCGATTCAACTCACCCCTGTTGTTGTCTTGTCGGTTTTTGGAAATCTTTTACACTTTCGTCTTCCACCATGCCAGGTATATCAACTCTTCCTCTCCCTCTCTCAAATGGGATTTTTATTTATTGTGAGTGATTCTTTACAGTTATACTAGTTTTTATTTTGTTTGTTTACTTTAGGATATCAACCATGAACAGAATTAGTTGATTTTGCATTTATAGTTAGCCTAGTTTTAAAAAGTTTTCTACTTTATTACAAGTCTACTCGTACCATTCTGGGCTATTTTATTCCATGCTTTAGTGTTCAAAGAGCCTTACTCTTTTCTTGTAAAACATTAATCAATTCATAGTGATGGTTGTGTTTTTTTTTTTATTTTTTGCTGAACCCATTTGGTCATTGTGTCTTGTGGAATTGGAATATTTGATTCTGAAATTGAATGAGTCTGTGTTTTTGCTGCTAACATGGTGAACTAAGGATTGGATGATCTTGCATATGCTGTTTCTGCATCTTTAACTTGACTGTGGGTTAACTTCTATATGGGATTAAGACTTATAAGCGAGCCAAAATGTAAAAACCTAAGGCTTCTGATATTCATTGTCCTCAACAATGGCGTAATCCTCAAAGAAAATGAAGAATCCCCAACCCCTACTACTGCTATATCGAGTTCCAATGTTTTCTGTTCCCTTTTTGGTGCTGAAAAAGAGGAAGAGGAATAAGGAGAAGAAAGGGGATATTGAAGTAGGACGTGAAGATACTGAAATGACACAATTTGAAGAGGAAGAAGGGGATAGGAATAAATTTGGGAAAGAAGGAGGTAAGGAGGAAAAAAGGGAATATGGGTTTGGAATGTGAGGAAAAGGATGGGAATGCTGTTAATGGGAAATATGACTTTGAATGGGAAAAAGAAAAAAGAGGGAATTTTAGGAAATTTGTTGATGAGAGAAATAGGACTAATCAGGAGAAAAGGAAAAAAAATAAAAAAAAGAGGAAGAGGAAGAGGGATGAGGTGGATGCAGAGTATGAGGCAATGAGATATGGAGTCGAGGAGTAGGGAATTTGATAAAACCGACAGATTTCGAAATAAAACAGCATTGTACATGTGAGAGCACAAAGAATTTGTTAGCAGAAGTATCAAGAACAATTTCAAGTTTGAATGTAAAAGACTTGGTGGGACTATGGCGGCTATTGTTAAACCTTAGAAACATCCGCTTGATTTGGCAAGCGATTTTTGAGTGGCTGCTTGAGAGAGAATGGTGATAGCACAATTGTCTTTGTAGAACAGTAGAGGGTACAACATAACATCTCTATTGTCTATTGTCCACCTAAACACATTGACGTAACTTGTGTTAAATTTGTTTGTATTTTGGTTGTTAAATTAGTTTTGGAGACTCTTGAATACTGTTGTGCTGGAAACTGAGAATGAAATAGTATTCTGTTGAGTTGTTTTTATATGTTCTTTTTCAGTAGTATGCTATATGGACTTTAATATCTATATATGTGCACTCTGAGATATTTGCAATGTATGCAATGTATATTTCTGTGATTTCATAACTCTTTTTCTTCCTCGCTTAGGCTTTTGCTTTTAGGACTCCACACGTAGAAGAACCCAAAACAAAAAAGAGGGTGAGAATCGTTGGTTAGGTTGCTGAGGTGCGATGGAGCCTTTGAGTCCTTGTGCTCTATCTCTGATTATGAAAGATACTTTAGTTACTACGAAATTACTTAAGTGGATATAGACCAGGCTTAGCAGCAAGTGGTGAGGAATCAGCCGTGTTTGATCGATAGTAAGTAGCGGACTGAGTAACTTATGTATATTATCACTTGGAGGATGTCAGATTTTAGTGGCTGCATTGTGGTTTAAGCTACGAAGATTGTAAATTGTTAGAAAGAGTACTGTCTAGCTAGGGATGAAGTACCCATGTCATTAAGAATATGAGCAAAAGTTGATGGTGGTAAAGTTAAACAATGTCTGATACTGCAATGTTTAAGACTAAAACCTCAATTGTAGAAACATGAATGTTTTCTGGCAGTGAGACATGCTCAACTTAGTTAAATGGGATAAAGAAAGCGAAAAGAAGATTCATTTTGTATCCACTGTTTCTTGTTCTTTTTACCTTTTTGTATAATAATATCCACTTTAATTTATGTGAATTATGTTACAAAATTGGAATTATCACTCAAAATGTTCTAAAGATCATGTGTGTATTCACTATTTCCTGGTATGAACGTTTAGTAGAGTGAATTGGATTAGCAATAGCTTGATTTACCTATGAATCCACTGTGATAATTTCCAGATACTCTTGGTGGTTTGTTTTATTGACCTGGTTGTGTTCTCTTGTAAGTGCTGAAATTGGATGCTAACTGTCTTTACATGTTGTTCACAGATAATGAAGAACCAATTTTGACAACGGATATTTCTTTGACTGATTCACTTCCATTTGTGAAACTCAAGCGCTGGCAGTGGTGGATTTTGGCTGCCCTCAATATCGCATTTCTTCTTATTGGTCAAGCTGCAGCTGTTTTACTGGGAAGATTTTATTATGACAAGGGTGGAAATAGTACATGGTTGGCCACACTGCTCCAAACAGCCGCGTTCCCAATTCTTTTCATCCCATATACTTTTATTGGTGCCTCCCAGATGTCTTTAAATACAGCCAATCAACCTTCTCTTGTTATTGTTTGTTCGATCTACTTCGTTCTGGGAGCAATTACAGCTGGGGATAATATGTTGTACTCCGTCGGACTTTTATACCTCTCTGCTTCTACTTACTCCCTCATTTGTGCTACGCAGCTGGCATTCAATGCTGTATTTTCATTCTTTATCAATCAACAAAAATTCACTGCTTTGATTCTTAATTCTGTGGTTGTTCTTACATTGTCTGCTTCCCTCCTTGCTGTCAATGGTGAATCCGCAGAACCTTCAGGAGTCTCGAAGGGGAAATATGTCCTCGGTTTCATTGCTACTCTTGGAGCATCTGTTCTGTACTCCCTCCTACTTTCTCTTATGCAACTTTCATTCCAGAAAGTCCTAAAGAAGGAAACATTTTCCGTGGTTTTGGAAATGCAAATATACACATCCCTGGTGGCCACATTTATCTCTACCATTGGTCTTTTTGCTAGCGGTGAATGGAGAACGTTACACGGAGAAATGAATGCTTTCGCCACAGGCAAACTTTCTTACATTATGACTTTGGTATGGACATCAGTGGCTTGGCAGATTTTGTGCTGTTGGTGTTGTGGGCTTGATATTCGTGGTGTCCTCATTATTCTCTAATGTTATCAGTACTCTTTCCTTGGCAATTACTCCTATTGCTGCTGTCATTGTTTTTCATGACAAAATGAATGGGATTAAGATTGTTGCCATGCTTATGGCCCTTTGGGGTTTTGCCTCTTATATCTATCAGAATTATATTGATGATGTCAAGGCTAGGAAGACAAAAACCAATGCGGACGGATCTCCTGATTTGTGCTGATATTTTGGACAGTGGAATGGAGAGCATTACAAATGCATATTGTCAAAATATTTTGTTTACAGCTATTAAAGAGATTCAATGCAACCTTAGTCTTATAGGTTTAAATATTTTGCTTATTAACTTCTAGAATTACAACTGATTCATGCTATGCATAATTGTGGATCGCCTTACTAAGACGGCACATTTTCTACCGGTGAACACAAAATACTCCTTGGAGAAGTTAGCACGAATATATTTAGAGAAAATAGTATGCCTCCATGGGGTACCAGTGAGCATAGTTTCTGATCGTGATCCACGATTTACATCACGAATGTGGCCACGTATTCAAGAATCTTTAGGTATTACATTAAAATTTAGTACCACAGCCCATCCCAAAACAAATGGTTAATCTAAGAGGACTATTCAAATTTTAGAGGATATGCTCCGTGCGTGTGCATTAGATTTTGGAGGAAGTTGGGATCATTATGTAAAGTTGGTAGAGTTTACTTACAATAATAGCTATCAAGCTACGATAGGAATGGTCCCATATGAAGCTTTATACGGCCGAAAATATTGATCCCCAATATGTTGGAATGAAGTTGGAGAGATGAAGTTGGTAGATGCTAAGGATGTACCGGTCATAGATGAGACAATTGACCGGGTACAATTAATTCGGAAAAGAATGCAAGCCGCCAAAAAAGTTATGCTAATCTTCGTAGAAAGGATTTGGAGTTCCAGCTAGGCGAAAAAGTATTTTTACGAGTGGCACCAAAGAGAGGGATAATCAAACATGAGAAAGGTAGAAAATTAAGTTTACGATATGTTGGTCCCTTTGAGATCATTGAAAGAATAGGACAAGTCGCATATCGTTTGGCATTACCACCGCAACTTGGAGGAGTGCATGATGTGTTTCAAGTCTCCTTATTGCGTAAATATATGCCAGACACAACTCACGTCATAGACTCAACTAGTTTACCATTACAAGCTGATTTGTCTTATGAAGAAGGACCAATAAAGATCGTGGATAGAAAGCTCAAAGAGCTTTGAACTAAGCAGATTCCACTTGTCAAGGTCATTTAGAGAAATCATGGTGTAGAAGAAGCTACCTGGGAAACCGAGAAAAACATGTAAAAACAACACCCTGAACTCTTTTCAATAAATGGTAAGAATTTTGAGAACAAATTTATTTAAAGGGAGAAGGGTGTGAAACCCCATAGTTTTATATAAATACATTTATCGTACATGATTGTTTAAAACATTAAATTTTATTTTTCTGTTATACGAGTTTTGTTCTAGCGTTTGGTTTAGAAACGACTTTTACCTCGACTTACAAACGGATTAAAAAAATAATAATAATAATAAAATATAATATAATAAACTAAATAAATATATTTATGATGTAGGATTATTAATTTAAAAGCATGTGTTAATTGTTAGTTATCTAGTTCTAAGTCAATACTGAACAATTTTATTTGGTAGGATAAACGTTTAAGTTTTAGGAACTAAATTGTATAGAATTATTGAAAATTAATGGACTCTATTTGATCCCTTTTAAACTTTAAGGATAATAAGGCAATTTAAGAAATTATAAAAAAAAAAAAAACCCACTGCCAAGCTTGTTAAACAATCCTCACAGCCTATTTTTATCAGTTTAGGCGTCAGTTAGAATTCAAGGAAGAATAGTGAAGGGAAAGACAAGAACCACAGGGTTGAAGCAAGGGTGAGTAAAATCTATTCCCTTACGAATTGAAAATTTTATGGTTAAATTTTAGTAAAATATAATCTTTTGCAATCTATGTGAAACCATGTGTATATATACGAATATATATATATATATATATATATATTCACACGTTTGTGGATTCACAGAATCCATTTTGGGTATGTGTATATATATATATATATGTATGTATATATATAGTTAGTATTTTTGGCTAGTGAAGATAATTTGGTTGTTAGAGGTCTATACTAGGGATTTCCAGACGGAATTGAAATGAGGCTAGATTTTTTTTTATGCTGTATTACAAATATGATTCAGAAAAAAAAATTAATGCTAGCTCTGGCTCTATTAGATTTACAGTGATTTTTATGTAGCACTGAACGTATGACCGGGAAAGATACTGGACAAAACTAACTGTAGAAGCTTCTCTTGATAATTGTTTAGAATCAAGAAAAGAGTTTTATCTTGGGGCTCCTTCACTAGTACAAAAACGGGATTTAACACCGGTTAAATCGTATAATTTTACACCGGTTACTCATACCACCTATTTGGAAACCTATTTGGAAACCTATTTGGACACCTATTTGGACACCTATTTTGACACATATTTGGCAAGTACCGCCCGATTGCCTATTTGGAAACCTATTTGGAAACCTATTTGGACACCTATTTGGACACTTATTTGGACACCTATTTTGACACATATTTGGCAAGTACCGCCCGATTGGAAGGAGAGAACTCTACCTATTTGGGTAGTAGCGCCAAGTTAGAATGAGAGAACTCTATCTAATAAATTATAAATTATAAGGATGAGTATTAGGAAATTATTAGGATGGGTGACACTCGTTTGGAATCCGCACCCTAAAATAATTATTTTATGTTTTATAAACTAAATGGATAAATATAAAGTTTTAAATCTGTATTTTAGTTTGGAATCCGCACCCTAAAATAATTATTTTATGTTTTATAAACTAAATGGATAAATATAAAGTTTTAAATCTGTATTTTATGTTTCATAAACTAAATGGATAAATATAAAGTTTTAAATCTTTATATAAATATTCTTATAAACAAATTATATGAACTTTTAAAAGTTACACTAATATAAATAAATAAATAATAACGTTGAAAAATTCTCAAATGGCAACAAAAAAATCAATCTATGGCCGCTATTATTAGTGAGCTTAAAAGGAAGATTCGCACGTTTGACCAATCACTTAAGCGGTGCATGACATTATTAATCCAAAAGTGTATTGTTTTGTTGTTTATGTTGCTTTTGTAAGTGTTTTTTGCAAACCTAATTCCGTAAGCAACGTTTATGAAAGCTTTTGCCACAATTTAAAATTAATAATGATTGCTGTTTACAGTACAAATTACTCATTATATTTTATGATGACCATTCTATTCTAATTTATCGAAAAGCAATACGAAATTAAAGAATCCCAATCAAATTGTTGTGTTTAATTACGAAGTGTTCTTTCCATAGAAAGTTATTAATTTGTTTAATTTTTCCTTTTAACAAAGAAAAAAAATCAAATTGTCATTATTCTTTTTTGCTAATCAATTAGCTAGATTGAAACATTCATGAATTAAATTATCTAATAATTTTAATATAAAAAGAGTAAACGACTTCAATATTTTTTGATAAATTGTAACTTATAAACTTAATGAATTAAGGTAAATGTAAGTTAGTAGAGCAGTGTTCCATAATCAAGAAAAAAAAAAAACAAAAACAAAACAACCAACACAAATAGTTTTTGGATCGATCACTTAAGGAGTGGCATTCTTCATTGTCTAATTAATAGTGATTATGTTGTTTTTCCATTTAAAAAGAAAATTGCACATGTAATTGCATGGTAAACCAGTTGACAATTATCCATTTATGATTGATACGGGTGAATTTAAATACAATACAAAAAATATATATATATCTTATCTTAATCCAACTAGCTATTGAGTTAGTATTCTAACAAAATATTATTATTACTTAAAAGTATTCAAACAACATAAAGAGTTGCGCTAAAAGGTTTTTTTGTCTAAAGGATGAGTTTCTATTTGAAAACGGATTCATATATGAAACGAAACTAAATCGTCATAATAACTCAAAATAAAAATAATAAAAAATTAGCATTCAAAAGTCATTAATTAATGGTTTCATTTTATAAATAAATATAAATGAAATTAAAAATTAGAGTAAGAAATTTTTTTGTGAGGAGTAAAAGACCTTGTAATGAATTCAAAAAGAATAACGCAACAAGTGCAATCCATATAAGTAAAAGACATGTAATTTTAGTGATATTTATACATTTAGTCACTATTTATAAGTTGGTTCTTATTTAATGGGATAAAGACGAATATACTTGATTAACAAACAAATATATAGGCAATGTATTTAAAAGTTTGGTCCCGGTTGTCGTTGCTCAATTTTTCGGTGCCACCGAGTGAACCAACAATGAGAAGTTTTGATTACTCATACCACTGCCATAGAGACATTAATTCCTTATTTATTTGTTTTATATAATCAGAAACTGTTAAACATACACAGATTATATTAATTTTAGTAAAGATCCGATTTATGTGAAAAAGACTCATTTTGTAAGAAAATATAAATGAGCATTAGGAAGACAAAGACCATTTCAACTTAAAAGTACGTAAACGTCGGCAATGATCGATTATTGTTCATCCATTTGGACCCTTCCATATATATGTATTTCCAAGAAAACTTGCAAAATCTTTTTGTTTTGATCATTTTATTTATTTATTTAGTTTATATAGTTTGTTTTGGTACAATCCGGACACTCCAAGGCTGCACAATAAAAAAAAAGAATAATTAATTAATGTTATGGATTGGTAATATTTTTCTCAATACATTATTATGGGATATTGCTAGCAATTTACGTTGTATTTTCCGCAAACCTAAACGAAAACGATGCATGTTGCCATCATAATGACTATAATATAGAGAAATTTCTTGCTGATTTTACACTCAAATTCACTCAATTATTTAAACTGAAAACCCCTCTTCAAAAGTTAAACAAATCAACATGTCAATTGTTGACATGTTGTGGATTTAAAAGTTCACCTAAAATTGCACAAAAAATTTTGCAAAAGAAATTAAAGAATATATAGCATGACTATAATTAACAAATTCTGGGGTGATTAGCATGATGGCTTAATTAAAAATATGTATCATTGCAAAAGAAATTAAATTAATTAAAGAACAATTGTGTTTAAGAACGTGGACCACAATATACCAAGACTCATCCTGCATTTAGCAGCAATTTGATTGCATGCATGTGCATTGCATTTGCAACTCAATTATGCTAATCACAACAAGTTCACCAATATGAAAATAAATCAATTATATAAGAAGCCCTTGACTTTAAACTCGAATTAGAAAAGAAATTAAAAAATTACCAACAGGAATCAATTAATTAGTAAATTTTGAAACATCGATCAATTGATTTATTCTCTCTATTTATTTTTATTTTTTTTAAGGAATTAGTAAAAGAAATGAAAAGGGCTTTTGTGATTGGAATGGTTTGGTTACATGCGTACATTATACACATATTTTGAGGTCGTGAATTATAGTGGATTGGATCATTAGAGTTCAAAAAATATATAGAGAAAAGACTAACAATGAAACAAAAGAGAATAATATTGGCATTCCTTTAAATAAATAGAAAAATTTATGTAAAACAGATTCGTATATAAAACGGATAATTAATAACAGTTGAAATCGTAATTTTTATTTTATTTTATTTAGATTGTGCATTTAAATTATAATTTACTTCAATTTCGTATATAAATCCGTTTAACATAAATATTTATCTTAAATATCTGCAACATTATTAGCATAAGAGAGTAATCCATCCATCCCTGAAGCTGACCTTTCAAGACTTCTTGAAACTATAACCTTAATTGCTCAAACAATATTTTAACTTTTTGTAATCTGGGTTTTAAACTGAAGGTAAGTTTTATTAAATCTACACGAAAAATCCCTCTATTTTATATCTCTAACCCATGAAATTTCATGTCAAAAGACTCACTATACTAAGAATATTTTTGCCTATTAAAGGATAAGTTGACGATATTAGTTCACCAAAATGGGAAAAGGCTTAGTTGACTTTGATTAAATCGGTTTATCAAAATGCAACGTACGTACAAGAAACTGCCTTCATTGATCGAGTTTGTATCCACATTCATTGTCTACCTAACCCTTAAAAAAATCCAGAAAATAAACAAGAGAAGAGCCTGCCATTTGAATTTTGATGAACCCTTTTTTTTTTTTTTTTTTTTTTTGCATACATACGTATATAGTGGGGGCAAAGAAACAATAAAAGAGAAAAAAAAAGGTTGATGAATGATGATGTGAAGCAACTTCAAAAAGCTATTTGTGTCAATCTTGTTTTGGTTGTGTCCATTCAAGAGAGAGAAAAGGAGAGAAAGAGTTGAAGAAAAAACCATTCAATTATGAGAAGTTTTGAATAAAATCTTCACTTTTTGTTGACACTACTAGTTGGATGCTTATGATTAGAGAACAAACTTTTTTTCTGTAATAATCTTTGAGTGCTTTTTATCCACAATTTTATCATACAAGTGGATGTAACGAATCAATCACTGTAGCACACAGTTTGACATGAAGTTTTTTTGGCAATTGATCAGGAGTCAACACTTGCACAAGTACTCCATGTTGGAATATGTCCAGTCTTGATGAACTGAACTATGACAATTTTCTAAAACTAAACCAATATACTTTGAAAGTTACATATCGTATGCATGCATTAAATGAACAAGTTTGTAGTTAGATAAAATTGAACAAGTTTCTATGATACAACTCTAAGCAAAACCTTGAATAGAAATTGATGTGGATCAGTAGGGTGCAAATAAATATTATCCAAAAATGGCGGAAAAAGAGAAATTTCCCCGTTAACTTCGAATCAGTATAATTTTATACTCTAAATTCAAGAACACGCTATTATGATTAGATGTTTTGAAGTTATTGATATGTTCTGCAAGGCTAATTGGGTATAACCCTAGCTATAATCCGTTCTCTATTCCAAATTCAAGAACATATTATTTTAATTTAGACATTTTGTTGCAACCAATAAGATATGCAAGACTCGTAGGGCATAACTTATTATCTGTATTATTTTTCATATAAATTTCTTTGTTTTCGAGACCATTTTCTTTTTTTAGTCAATTTTAACTTTTTTTATCTAGTTTTGAATTTTTTAATTAAATTAAATTTAAATTATATAAACACTTGTAGTGTTTTATTTTTATTCATTTCACTTTAATATGATTCAGTAAACTCTTTCAAATTCTTCAAAATTTATGTCTCTTCGAAGATAATCTATCTTCCGTTAATGCGTATGGTGTTGGAAATTCTTGAATCTATCTCTGTACAATCAATCTTTCATTTAATTGTGGCAAAAAAGAGTTCAAATTGTACTACTAGCCCCCAACATGAACATTCAAAATGTTTGACTTTTCCACTTTTGACGCCAAAGTATATTGATCTATGAATGGTTACAGAATCTAAATAAAGAAAGGTTGTATACCAGGCTGTGAGTTACGTTTAAGTGGATCTTTGTGTGGGAAACTTTTTTTTTTTTTGAATACAACAAATTAAGTTGTAAATTAATATTATCAAAACTTTAAAAAACATTAACAAATTGAATTGTTTGTATTCATTAAATAAACTGCAGCAGAACAATTTAATTAATTTATAATGGGGGTGAGTAGTACAGCTCACTCCACTTAACCCTTTTTACTATCAAACAAAATAATAACGTTAACAAAACAAGAATTAATACTTCATCCATCTGGACTGGAGAGTAAAGTTTATTAGCCTGGCAAGATTATATTCTTCTTCATTCAAACTTTGATTTTAAAATAAAGCATCAAAATTACTAAAGGAAAAAAAAAAAAAGAAGAAGAAGAATATGCCCAGAAAATTTAAAAAAAAAATCAAATAAAAAAGGGTTAAAGAAAAAAGAGACAAAGAACATTAGAATACTTTGAAAACCTGTTCATTGTTGTTTGAATCGAATTGGCTCAAAGCCCTTCTTGTCTTTGGCTTCCTTCCAAATTCCAATAAATTTAATTAAAGCTTTAAAAAGTGCATGAAACATTGCATTTGGCTTTCTTTTAAATACGAATTACTAAAAGGGAAAACGGCAAGAGTTTGTGAGAATTTGGCTAACATCAAATTTGAAAGACGGAATTGGAATATTTTTTTTCTATCAAACATTTGTCATTAAGCTGTTTGATTTCTTTAGTTTTGTTTCAAGATTTTCATTTTTGGTGTGGCCCTTAAACAAACCTTTCCCTTTTCAGAGAGCTACAAAGCAAAACTTAGTCAATTTATCAATCAAATCAAGTTGAAGAGAGAATTAAAAAAGAGATTACCATTTCGAAAGGCAATGCATGATGCATCACTTTCATTATATACTTCAAAGATTCAAACGATTTAGTAAGTAAAATTCAATGCACACTGCCATGCCATGCATCCCAGCTCTCTGGACTCCATTCTGGGACAAAATCATCAACCCCTCCATTTAGCTTAAACTTGACTGTTGTGACAATATTACAAATAGAATTCTTTGTCGTTGGATTGATCCCATCAATCATACGCTCCAATTCTTATTACACCATTGACTTGTTTGTTGCTATATAATAGTACTACTAAACGTTTGAAAAGTAAAGAGTTGAAAGTCTAGATTTGGCTAATGGAGATGATTGTATCAAACAGATGTAGTTGTCTTGATGGAACCAAGATTTTCATTTTTTTTTGTTTTTGACAATTATATTCTATTACAAATCGACCTGTATTATTACAATGATTTTATATGTATCGCAACTTAAAACTTTTCTCGTTTGGGATTTATGACGTCTATTATTATAATGATTCTATCTATATTGTCACTTGAAACTTATAACTTTTTTTGTTTGGGATTTCTGACATCTACTATTATAATTAATGATTCTATCTATGTTCTATCTATGCTGCAACTTGAAACTTTTCTTGTTCTGAACCTTTGGTGGCATTAGCTAGCGGGCTGTAAAATATAAAGACAAAAGCATGAACAAATGAACACACCTAAACAGGAAGGTCACCCAACCAATTATGTAGAAAAGAATTTTAAGGTTTAAATTGCATTTCTTTGTTTTAAAATATATAACAAGTGCATTGATTCTTCTACAACAACTAAAATTCAATGTAGTTTGATTATGCATTTATTGTGTGCATGTAGACAATAAGACATATTGCCTCTAATCAATGGTCATCCAAGTGACTGTTTGAGGCACTTTGGTCCCTATTCCGCTTGCCAAAGTTGAAAAAAAGGGGAATAAGAAAAGAGCATTTGTGTCCAAACTCCAAACTCAAAAACTCCAAACACCAATAGTTTGCCATGATTGTGAAAAGTTTTACTTGGCCAAAACCAAACATACTTGTTTTGATTTTTTTTCCAGTTTGAAGTAACAACAGAGTGGGGGAAACTGTGGAACAGAAACTTTGTTTCCAATTGATATACTAGATTTTGTTTACCTACTTGTCTGACCAAACCATAAAGCTCTTAAACAACAATTTTGGTCCCTACAACACACTACTCAGCAGCAAAGATTTAATGCACTCTTTTCTTTTCTTTTTTTGAGTTTTTTTTTTTTTTTTTCTTTATGCTCTCATTCATCTCAGTGGGTTGAGTACTCACTACTCAATGCTGATGAGTGATGAGCAGCCCACTGCCCACCAGCATTTGTCTGGTCAGATTCATTAGTAAATAACAATACACAGACTGACTATGTGAATTAATACTCAAAAACATTCAACCTAAATAAAACTCTCCTCACAAGAGAACATGGTGGTGGGTACACATTCATTCTCACCATTCTCACATACTCCCTTCCTACTCCTAACATTTGCATTATCAAAAAAACACAAACTCACACACTACACATATTTATCAAAAAAACTCACCATTCTCACACACTACCTTCCTACTCCTAACATTTACATTATCAAAAAAACACACACTCACACACTACACATATTTGGCCAGTCCCTTAAATTGGAGGGTCCCAATTTCCACCTCCCAATGTCTACTACACACTACACCTGCCTTGATTTTGATTTCACCCTCAAAACTGTTTTTGAATCCTTTGCATCCATAACTCCCCCAACACCCAACCAAATTCAAGAATATTTGTTGTGTTCAAATGGGACTTAGCAACAAAATTATGCATTCAATTGTTTACAATTACACAAAATGAAAAAGTTAAAACTCAATAAATTTCATTCTTTTACTATAACTCTCTTCAAATCTGTCTATAAGTAGTTAGTTTTAAATTCGAAAAAAATAATAAAATCACGACAATAAGTTTCGATAATAATTAGTCAATTTTACACTGAAAAAAGAAAGAAAATTGTAATAAATTAACCACTATCGCAAAATTTTTGACAAACTCTACCATACATTGTTATACTATGACTCTCCTCAATCTTGACCCCTAACTATTATTAGATTACTATTATTATTTTTACTGTTATTTATTAGTGTTCATTACTAACTTTAGAGATCAAGATTACCTTATTATAATTTTGAATTCAAAAATAGAAGAGCAACATTTGTAATTGGACTTTATAATTCACAAAAGCATAGTCAGAACTGGATTTACAATTCAATTGTTTGTTTACGGCAATAAATTTTTACAAGTTTAACTCAAAAACACAAATAAATTTGGCCAAAATAGATAATTATTTATGTAAAAATTGCTTAATGAAATATTCTGAAGTTCAATGGGGGGGGGGCAGATTAACATAAAATTTTGTTCAATGCTATATTTCCATAATCCATACAAGTCAAACTGTAAAACAAGTCGGTCAAAATAGCAAATTATGAAAATTACAACCAAAAAAAAAAGTAAATTTGTTTTTAAAAAATAAAATTTGCTCAATTTCCAGGTATTTTAAGTAAGTATACAGAGATATTCAGCGGGGAGACCGTACTTTTTTTTTAATTATCAACACGCTATTAAAACGTCGCCGTTGTCAGATTTGTCAACCTTCAACTAAAATCAACGGTTGTGATGAAACCTCCCAAAATCAGCAAGCTTTCTCGATCTATTCTTGCAAAACGACGCCGGATTGGACAAATGAGGTTTCACCGGAACCACTCTGATGTCGCCTGCAACCACCATCTCAGGCGGCACTCCCCCCTTCTTGTTCCATTGCCGACTCGGGCTCGCACGCACCAATGGACTCAAGCAGAACGTCATCCCCGATACATTACGATTATGCCCCGGTCTCCCGCCGCATCTCTTTCCCGGCGCCACTGCCGGAGTTCTCCTCGGTGTCTGTTTCCAAGGCTGTGAAGACTCGGAAGAGTACCCGCTCGATCCATTATTACAATGCTCGTCCTCCTCGTCAGAGTACCTAGCCGGTGACATCCCCCGGTCAGGATTCCGTCCGATTCTCCGTTGACCGCGTTCAGTCGTCGATTCGTCAAGTGAGAACGTCCTGTTCTGCTTTTTTCGCCGACCAGGGAGAATTGTAGAGAACCACGACTGAGACGCCGCCGGAAACGTGCAAGATTCGCGAGAATCCATAACGTGGCCCGAACCCGAACAAGAAAGATCGGAATCCAACTTATCCGATTTCGATTTGAAGAGATTACCGAAAAAAGAAAACCTAATTCCACCCTTTTTCTTGCTGCAAGAACCGGCAGCAACTAATACCCCATTGGGGCCCACCTGGGGAGTGCTATAAAACAGTTGATCCGGTAAACTACTTTGATGGCGATGATTCCGATCATTCCAAACGGCGGAATTAGTATCAGACTTCCGGCGAGAAATATAAGGCGAAACTGAACGAGGGAAAACTAACGGAGGCGGATTAACTTCAGACTTACGACGATCATCAAGAGCAGCGGAGGCCTGTTGGGCCGCCTGAGCCCGTTCCTGAGCAGCGATGAGAATAAAAAGACGCTCCCGGAGACAAGAAGCGCAAACCCCAACAGCACTACTCAAGTCGTGAACGTGCTTCTTGCACCTCATTTAGCAATCCCACTATAAATTGAATCACCGCACAACGCTCATAAGTATGTCCTTCCCCGTCCGTCCGTCAAAATGCAAGATTATTGGGATCTAAAATGAGAAAACAAGAACAGGGTTGTGAATTATTTGCGTTGATACATACAGCATACGAATATCAGTATGCTACTATACTGTATTTGACTTCAAGAACTGGAAAGAAAGCAAAAAAAGAAAGGGAAGAAGACAGAGAGAGAGGCGTTTGGTGGGGTGTAAGTTGCAAGTGTTTATGCAAATAAAATGAAATGTTGGACAAGTTTG
Organism: Ophiorrhiza pumila; assembly: GCA_016586305.1. NCBI lineage: Eukaryota > Viridiplantae > Streptophyta > Magnoliopsida > Gentianales > Rubiaceae > Ophiorrhiza > Ophiorrhiza pumila. The sequence continues at coordinate 4,873,078 of BLIW01000002.1, forward strand.
GGTGGGTAAATTGGGTTTGGTGGGGAGGTTTGCTCGGCTAATTTGAATGCAATAAAGAACCCAAAAGAAACGATGGATGATGAAGTATTTAGAGAGAGAGAGAGAAGACGATGCTGAATTGATGATGATATAAATATATAATGGAAATGGAATGGTAAGTCAGTGAATGGGTTTTCAATTTTTTTCTTCCTCTCAATCAATGAATTTTAAGAGGGAGGAAGGAGCATAGGAGGATCATTTAATATGAGTTTGACGGGAGGATTGATAGAGTAACAGCATCGTTTTATTCATTTACTCACCATAAAATAAAGGTTTATTATCAAAAACAACTCCCATAGACTTTGTGAAATATTCATAAAACCCCAATACAGAGAAAACTTACTCATAACCTCTACTTTCTTTGTACGGATCTTTTGTCCAAGATTATCCAATTTTATTCTGTTTAATATTAAAAACGATATAATTTAATTTTAGATAGAATAACACAAGATAATTTTGGACAAAAAATATCATCTCTAATTTCTCTTCTCCTACATAAATTGTAAAACTATTGGAAAACATTTTAACTCATAGAATTTGAAATATCTTTTTTTTTTCCTTTCTTTTTTGTCATTTTTACTTTTTTTTTTTTTTTTTGAGTTTCGTTTTCTTCCCCTCCTTCTGCCTTTTCATTTCTTTTTACCCTTTTTTGGCATTGTTCATTTATTTCTTTTCTTTTCTTTAGTCCCTTTTTCTTTTTTTTCTTTCTTTCTTTTTTCTTTTCATTTTCTCTTCCATCATTTTCTTTTAATATGTAGTATCTTCTACAATTTTTCTTTTCAAAATTTAATATAACAATAAGGAATTGATATATAAATGCTCCTAGAGAAACAACAAAACACAAGCATAGATAGTAATTTTTTTCAAAACTTAAAATAAAATATATTTTGATAGAAAGTTTTCAGTCCACTTCCTATAGAAAAAATAAATCAAATTGTTGCAAGTTTTCAAATTTCAAAAAAAAAAATGCAATATATAATTAATGTATTTCATAGCATAAATAATGAATTTATAACTTTACTAGTTCAAAGATCATCTCCCCTCCTTATCCCCTAGTCTCAAAGGAGAACGACTGAACGAGTACAAAAGAAAGTTCGAAGTGTCGTGTCACATTAAGAAAATTATAGAAGTTTCAATAGAAATTGATCCAATTAAAATGATTAGGGACAAAAAAAATTCCTTATTTTTATCACTATTAAATATGTGTTAAGTGAATATAACTTGTTGTATTAAAATAAGGATAAAAGTTTGTAATTTTCTCAATCTATTGCAAATATCATATAAAAACAATGAAAAAAATCAGTGTCAATTCACCGTATTAGGTTGATAGTGTTACATTGAGAAAAAAAAAAGAGAGTAAAAGTTAAAGTGGTAACTTATTCCAATGAAAATTTAAAGGGGTACAGTCGTGGAAAAGAAGTATTTTTATGGGCTGATTTCATAACTAACCAAAGAAAAATTGAGAGGCATTTGGGGGATTCTATTTATTTAGTTTAATTGGTTTTAACGTGCATGAAGATTTTGTGCTGACAATAAATATTCTGTGTTTGTCACTTTAGATGGAAATTAGTATTTGATTATACATAGTGACACTCAAATTTTGATAGTAAGTTTTATTTGTCATTAATTTGGATAATGATTTGAGAGCTTAAAAAGCTTTTTCTTGACTTTTATGATTTGTCAAAGATTTAATGTTAATAGTTTTATGTAGGTAGGGATTGATATAAATTCCAATGTTTTTCTTTTTAAAACAACGTTGAAAAGTTCATAATGTTTGGTTTTGCAATTTTGGTTATTAGGGCATACACAAAATCTCCTATGAAACGGTTTCCATATGAAACGGTTAATTAATGATCATCAAAATCGTGATTTTAAATTTTATCAATTTTATTTTATATTAAAATCACAACTAACTCTTGTTTCATATATAAATCCGATTCACAAGTGACGCTTTGTAGGCCATATGTTCCCTCTGGATTAACTCTACTTACTTGAGAATTAATGATGTTAATTTGTTTTTTGTTCATTGACATTTGCCAAAACTTTTTGAGTGATTTCATTATTAACTTTTTCCGGTTTTATCTATTCAACAGACTATATTTGTTCAAGAGAAGTTAAAAAATTTCTTAAAGGCACCCACTTCCAACGGCTTACAACTCTTGTTTGGATTGCTTTCTTAAGTGATTATGCATCATAATAGAGAGTGGTTATTCTATCATATTCATATCCATTGTTAGTGCTTTAGTGGTTACTCTTGCAATTTTTTTTTTTTACCACTTAAGAAAAGAAGTAGTCTCCTTCACTTTTTAAGTCTTATTACTGATTTTTATGTCAAGAATGATGGCCATTTTTTTTTTATTATTTTAACCCAATTTTTTAAGGCAACTTGTCTATATAAGTAATAGATGGCTCCAAATCATAAAAAAGTAGTGTTACTTATAAGTAGTTGGTTCTAAATTCGAAAAAATGAGTAGAGACAAGTAATCTATTTTAAATGCGAAAAAAATGAGTCAGGTTTGTCAAATCTTATGATGAGTATCACATTAGAAACTGTATAAAAGTTAAAAAATGCCCAACTTTATAAAGAGTATCCCAAAGTCTGAATATGGCGTCTTTAACAAATGAGTGTAGATTAAATATGGTGACCGAAATGCATCTCGTACAACTGATTCATTTAATTGAATAAAAGTTTAGTTATTATTGTTGTTGTCGTTTTATTTTAATTCAATTTAAACGTTGAATTGTAAAGCCTTTACTGGCCAAATGCATCTCCAAATTTGGTTTTCTTTACCATTTAACTCATCAAAAGTTGCACCAATTCTATCATAAAATAATTTGTATGATAGTATAAGAAATTGTGCACATTTCGAATAACTATAACTAATTAATGATTCAAAATGATATGCGACTAATATTCTGTACAATTTAGCACACTGAAATAAATCTCCGAATTCTGCCGTTAAAGATTTTTTTCTTAAGGGGTTGCTTAAATGGTTCAAAATGTTTAATTTATTCGATAATTGAAGAAAATTTCAACCAATTAAGCAAGCACATCCCCATATTAATTTCTTGTTTTGTTCAAAAGGAAAAAGTTGTATATATACGTTATATGTTTGCTTATTTGAGTTTTTATTTCAAGTAATTAATCTCTAGTTACAAGTCAAACCTAATTCAGATTGAGTGTTATTGAATCCAGGCTCTAAGTTCAGCTGCTGCCCAAATATAGCAAAAAATGTCTACATCTTTTGCATTGCATGCAATAATGGTAAACAAGTTGCTTATTTCACATTCAACATACTCCAATCTTATGATATTGTTATATATATATATATATAGCTACCTTATTTAATAGATATTTGGCTTTATTAACATGGAACTGTGGAAGTTGGAGCAGGGTGAGTATGAATTTTGGACTTTCCTGTTCAAGGAAAAGAAAAGTTGAATTTAAGTCGCTTCTGAATTTTTCATTTGGATTCCAAATTGTCTTTGTGATATACCGTTTTGAAAATTTCGACAAGATCTACAAGACACTGAGGGCAAAGCCTCATGACGTGCACTGTTTTACAGAAAAAAAATTATTTGTTTCGGACATTTTTGGACTCATCGAAGTTTTTTTAATTATTTTTTATTTTTTTTTCTAATTTAGATTAAGGTTTTTCCTGCAACTATGTAAATGATTGTAACCTTTATTTTGATTATTAGAACATTAATCTGTTTTTTTTTAATATATATTTGAATTTTTTTCTAATTTAGATTAGGGTTTCTACAACTATGTAAATGATTGTAACCATTATTTTGATTATTAGAACATTATTATCATTAAGTAATCTCTTTCCAAATTTTCTAAATTTGTTTTATTATTTCTTTGCCAACAACGGGCGTCTTCCAAGTTCCAAATATACATCCCGGTTATTTATATTATATGGTTGTGTTGATTTGATGGGTAATCTTTCTTCTTCAAATCTTGTAATTAGGAGAAATTAACTAAATTGATGTTTTCAAATCGGTTTCGTGTTTATTTACCTAGTAAACAATAATTGATTAGTATTTATAAAGGACATAGAAATTAAGAATAAGAAATAAAGAAAGAAGAATTAATTAATGTAGGTGTGTCAAAATTCAACTGCATTTATGTTTACTATTAATGCATGTTTCAAACATTTAAGTAACACTGATCACCAACTAATTCATGTCTTAGCTTATACAATAAATCTTTTCAAAAAACAAAAAGAGAGATAAATCATTTTAATTAATTTCCCCATTAAAAAAGAAAAAGAAAAAACTCGGGATGAAAATTTTTAAATTCAGCCTTTGACATAGTATGTATCGTGTTTCTTTATACTTTGTTTTAAAAAACAAAGTAGTAAATTCCAAGTTACCTTATTTTATTAAAAGAATGAAAAATAAATCCTAAGAATCAGTCAACAACTAATTAAAATAATTAATAACTCTGCCAATACTAGATTAATATGGTATACTTGAACGGCAGCCATTTGTTCCATGGCAATTAATCAAGGCTTAGAAAAATTGACAGAGATAAGAATATGAGAATATCAAGAAAACAAAAAAAAAAGGTTTTTATACACCTAAATTAACTTACTTTAGCCAGGCATTGATGCATGTAATTATGAAAGGAACAAAAGAATACATACTTTAATAATAATACTTGTTGGTAACCAAACAAGAATTGTTTTTGTTGAGATTTGGGGTAAGAATCTTCTTGTATAGGTTATCTAATTCCATGCTTTTTTTTCGTCGTATTGCTCAAAATATGTTAGCAAAATTTAAGGGATGTTTACTTGTCTCAAGATCCCATGAAAATTCAAACTTTAATGCTTAATTTCTCTCCTAAACAAGCAATCGTATTTAAATTTTATTAACATCGACCCAAATTATAATCAGCATATTTACTTGTAAGTAGACGGTATTAAACTTAGAAAAAGAAGACAAGTTGTAACAGGTTAACAATGAACGTAATTTTTTTTACTAAACTTTATAATATGGATCACATTAAAAATCGTATTAAGACTAGAATACTAAGTTTAAAACAATCACAATGACGAAATGTGATCTATATAATCGATTCCACTTCATGAGATAAAAGTTTAATTGTGGTAACATTACGATAATGGTATTGGATTTTTCTTAAACTGTGGGTGTGGGTGCAAATTATTCTTAATATGTAATTTACGACTTGAGCATTCTTGAAAGACAAAGATGAATAAAACAAACATATGCAGCTGCCAAGAACATCGAGCTTCCAAGTTGACAGACACTATAAATATCTCGAATATATGATTATGTGTGTCCATCCAGAAAACATTTGTTGAAGATCAAAAGTTGTGCACATGTCTAGAACTCGATTGTCGTGAATTAATTTGATCTTCCTACATTTTTCTTTGTTTCTTACTACAAAAAATTCAAGATTTCATATATATATATATACTGAATTTATGATCGTCTTACGTTAACATACACTCGCATACTACATATTCTAAGCTTCATTAATGGGAATTTTTGGAGAATGATTTAATTATAAGAATCTAAAACCAGTGCTAGCTGATCATATTTTCTTTTTATAGCTATGTCTATATTCCTTTGATATTTTTGGAGGCAAACAAATCATAGTTTTAAAATTAATAATATAGGGATCACTGATCGATACAATTCTGTGGTTGTGTTTAATTTCATAATAAAAAAAAATAAAAAAAAATCAGATAGTGATCAATTCAAAGATGAAATAATAGCAAGATTGATTATCACTGATCACTTCTTTGAATCATTCAATTATGGAAGGCTCAAAACTATAAAATAAATGAACACGAACGTGTTGCTACTTCAGCTGAGTTGAAGCATTGCATATTGGCAAGTTTGGATAAATGTTAAGAACAGTAATTCAACAGAACTCTGGGAAATCATCAGTGTTGGGAAGGAAATTCCCCAGAAGCAACTGGGAAAACTTTATTATATATTGATAAGATATTGTTTGACTCGGAATCCTTCTGCAATTAATCATTCACTATAAATAAAAGGCTATATTGCCTTTAAAAAAAAAAGCATGGGTGATGATCATTCTCAAAAAAAAAAAAAAAAAATAAAAAATTAAGTATTTGCAAAAACAATGTTGGAATAATAGTTGAAGTATTCTTAAAATTTCACTCTAGCTTTAATAAATAACTTGAAATTAATTTCTTTAATCATCAAATAGTTGTAGAACCATAACCATTAAAAAAGAAAAAATGGTCGAATTATCTTGATTAACCCCAATTTAACACATTTTTCAAGCAACCTAACATAAACTCTCTAGTGGATGACGCACAAATTAGTCTTCAAGTTTGGATTCAATTTGCAAACAAATTTACCAAGTTTTTCTTCCGTATGATGGCCATTATTTATTTATTTATTTTTTTACTTTTCCTAGAAAATAAAACAGTTCATAATTTTTGTCTCTTCATGACAATAATGATACATTAATACTTGTACCACGTATAAGCTGTGTCGAATTTCACAATATATAAGTAATGTAGCTTTTTAGTTACGTGGGGTTTTACAATATAGATAAGTGAACATTTGAATGATAAGTACTCATTAGATGATTAGATCATTAATATTTGCATACTAAACTAAGAAAAGTATTGGCCGATTAAAAATCACTAATACTTAATTCTACTCATCAAGTTAATTAACTATACTAAATGTATGGTTATGTAATTGTATGCTTTTTTACTTAATAAATATGATCCTGCTATATTGATAATTAACTATCAACTTAATTAATAAATGATTTTTCTTTTATTAATCATTAAAGTCTATTTGCTTTACACCTTTTTAGGTTTTTTTCTTCCACAAATGGAATTTATCTTATTTGTTTTGTCCATTTTTTCTACAAAAAAAATTTAAAATAAAAAATAATACTATATTAATTATTTTTGCTACAATGATTTTTAATAATAAATAATTCAATTCATAAAATATTAATACAAATTTGAATTTTAAACTTTTATTAATAAAAAATTCTTCAATACAAATTCGTATAAAAACAATGTCAACAATCCAAACATTCCCATAATATACCTTTCTAATTATAAAAAATTTTAAGAAAAACATATTATATTATGAAACCAAAAAAATACACTTCATATGGAGGCTTAATATTTACTCAGTGCTAGCTAGGCTGTATATATATATGACATTGTCTACAAATTTTAGTGGTGTAACTCGTTTTCAATTCTTTTTTTATGCATGGGATTGTAAAAAACAAATGCATGGAAACAAGAAACTTAAGAGGATTGTACATAATTAAGAAACAAACAAAAACAAAAAATCAAAAGCCGCCTAATCAGTAGTTGTATAAAGGGTGAACAAATACACCATAACACTTGTATATATATATATATAGATGAGATGACATCTTTGCTTTGACATTTGTGGTTTTGTTTCATTTTCTTCAATTATTGCACTCAATCGATCTAAACGTGTATTTATATCAACCTAATTAATTATATATTAGTTTCCCTTCTTGAACACAAATTAATTAATTTTTTATTTGGTAAACCAAAAAAAAAAAAAAATCATCATTTATTGACCCTTTCTCCTTGACTTAATTAATTAATGCACTAAATTTATATGGTATTATTAAGTTCATTAATTTTTAGTGTATTTAAATTTCACTTTTGTCACAAAAAGATTTATTTCATTTCCTTAATTATTCTTGTCATCAAATTACCAAACATGTTAACCTAACTACATATTTGTTGACCCTTTATCTTTTTTATGCAATGCACTAACATTATATGGCATATATATATATATATAAAAATTAATTTCTTGTGTATTCAAATTAAAATAGTTTTTGTAATAAAATTGCGAAGGTTTGGCTAAAAATTAACATTGTAGAGATGACTTGCTCAAAACCCTATTAGTTTTGGTCGCTTTTCTTGACTTCTTGGAGTTTTCTTACCACCAATTTGCCAATTTGGTTCCCTCAAGAGATACACTTTTAATTGTACTCTTTCTATGACTTTACTTCAAATTGACCTTCAACTTGCCCTTTCTTTCATTCCAAACTTCTTGCAAAGTTCATGTTAACAACAAATAATTCAATTGATATCTTCCATGCAACATTAATTGTGCACAAAATCTTTGCACAAGTAGTGACTTAGAAAAATTTACGAGGTCAAAAAGTAGCAAATTATTATAATTATATATATATATATATATATATATGCATATGCATGATCTTGAAACTATGCTATAATTATATGAATCCAAATTAAATCTATTAGAAATTATTGTTAGTAATTATGAAATTAATATATAAAACCAATTACTTGAATATAGCCAAGAAAATATCAAGATGTTTTTCTTTTATAGATTCTGATCCATGTTACATATTTAAGATCGACAATCAAAATAAGCTAGATATCTAAAATTATATAAAGATTAATTGATCCTAATGTAATAATAAAACAACATATATGTATCGTTATTACTTCATTAATAATAAAATATTTTAATATTAGAGAAAAACGCATTTATATATAGCAAATTGAAAAAAAAAAATCCCAGGCTAAACTCGTGCCGAAATAAAATCAATATAAACATATGTAGTGTAAATGTAGATTATATATTCAAAAATAAAATAAATGCGATGAACAATTGATCAACAATTACAGACTCAACTTGCAGTTTTAATTTTGTCAAAGGAAGAAGAAGACCGTAATATCAAGCTATGAATCAACAACGACTTAGAACTTAGGATCGAGGAGATTCGTTGTTTATTTATAGCAGAAAAGACTGCTAATTAATCTATGACTGCGGACTTTTTTGCCCGGTTCGCATTTTCTATTTTAATGCTGTTTGACATTTTTTTAATATTAGAATTGTCAAGTGGGAGTAATTTTTTTGTTATAAATACCAATTTTCCATGTGCATTAATGGTACATTTCCTTTTTTTTTTTTTTTAAATGAACTTATCAATCTAATGATAAATCATGCATGCATGATTGCATTCCTTATCCTACATTCTCTTGTCTTTGTAATAGTTTTTTAAAGAAATATTTAGAAAGAATTTATATTTAGGGCAATATATAAAACTTTATAAAGTTAATAACTCATCCCAATTAACCACACTCTCAAGCCAAACAACAATAACTACTAAACATTTATCCTATTTAGTCGTGCCATATGAATCATAATTAGTATTCAATCTAAATTCATTCTCTCATATTTATATTTAAGTGTAACATTTTTTTTAATGATTTCATTAAAATTATTTTTTATCTTTCTTCTTCTTTTCTTTTTAATTTGAATTAATAATCATTTATTTTTTACACCCCCTAGTGGAGTACAAATGTCAAATTATGCCCTATCGATCATATATATGTACCATCCCTATTTTATTTTACCTTGGTAAATAATACTTTCTCAATTCTTTAATAAGTGTCGTTTTATCTCATATTTTTTGTTTTCAAATAAGTGTTATTTTACAAATTTCAAATCTAAAATATTCTAATATTATTCTTGGTCTTATTTATCTATGTAACGGTATTTAAAAAAAGAGAAAAAATTACGATTATAAATATGATTAAATAATTAAGAGAATTTATTCATTTTTTAAATTAGTATGTTCATCTTTAAAATGACAATTATTAAATAAGAGATACCACAATTATTAAATACCATATAGTATATAGTAGAACCCATAATATCCCCCCATTAATTGTGAAATTAGCATCCAAGAAAAGAATAAGTCATCAAGGCGTATATTTGCCTTATGTTTCGTGTCCATCACAAGATCTTTTCATGCCAACGACAGCCCAGTATGATTGATGCATATTTGCCCACATCAGATTAATGAACATCATATATATATATATATAGCTAAACTCTCTCCAGTCTCCACACATGCTTGTCCCAGAAACCCCCCTCTGCCGCTTTGAATGTATATATATACGTGTCCAGGCAAATGAAAATGCAACTGCATACTGCCATTTATTAGGGGGTTGGAACTTGGAAGTTCCAACGTAGTCCATTAAGGCATCGCCATGCATGGCCAATCTCCCCATTCTCTATGATCATGTGTAAACCGTACCGTACCATTAGCAGTGCAAAAAAAAAAAAAAAAAAAAAAAAGAAGAAGAAATGTTAATTAATTTTCACAACAAAACTTAATACAGTATAAATGATCGATCCATGATCTGGGTTATAAAGAGGTTTGCATCGCGGGCCATATCTGCATGGAATTATGGAAACGGTCTCATGGCCTCGCTAAACAAAAAAAAAAAAAAAAAAAAAAAAAAAAGAACAGGCTGAACAGCCATGGTCGTTGGCTAACAATATTATGCACAAATGGCTGCAGATTCCAGTTTCAGTTTCACCCAGAATGGTTTTTTTTTTTTTACTGCATTTATGACCTTTCTCTTCAATCGGTACAATATTCAGTACTTAGTATGTTTTAGAGTACCAGAACAGCAGAAGCTGACTCCACACGCGCACACACACACAGAGTCATAATGTCATATACTTGTATATGACTTGCCCTCCATAACATCTTGCATACTCACACACACACACACACAGTCATAATGTCATATACTTGTATATGACTTGTAGTGAATGCCATTTTCACTGTGGAGTAGTACTTCATAAGTTCATATAATAGTGATACAAAGAATTCAAATAACGGCTCAATTCAATTATGACCAAATTAATGAACACAAACATTTATAGTATGCATGGTGTTTTATAAATATATGGGTTGGTATTGGATTTGTTCCACCATAACATCATATATATGCATATATATATATATATATCAATATTTCTTTTTTTTTAACAACTTGAGTCACCATCATGAGATGATCATAATTTTCTTTTCAAGAAGTATATATGAATATACTTATTGCTGTACTTACCAATTGTCAGCAAAAATTTCTAAAATGTGTGCCGGGTAGACATTTTAAATTTGGATTGGAGACTAGGGCTTGGTCCACTTTTTTTTATCTAGTTACTGCAACCATGATATTGCATGGAAAAAAAATGTATTAATTTATCACAACATTATCCCCAAATAAAAAATTTGGTTTGGATGATGATAGTAACGAGATGTAATGGTACAAATTAAGAATGATACTCGTAAAAAACAATAACACAATCCCACACTTGAATAAATAATTTAGAGTCGGCTTACTAAACAACTTAATTATTTGGATTAATTCAAACGATAAGTACTATAAGTTGTGTCTTCTTCTTCTTTCTTAGCGATATTTTACTAATTAACAACGAAGATGGAAGAATCTGGCAACGAATTCTTATTAAGCAAATAAAACCAAAGACATTGAAATGATATATATGCTTCGTTTTCTTTCTTGTCTATAAGGAGAAAACTTGATCTTGGAAACTTAAAAAGATTTTGGCATTTTTTTATTGGTTCATTTTCCAAGAATGGTAAATCATTTTTTTAGTGTTAGTATATAATATCAATTATTTTTGCCTATTATAAGCAATTTGTATATTTATTAGTAACCAGTTCTAAACTCGAAAAAAGGAGAAAATTAAGTTGCGATAGGCTCGCAACCCAATTTTATCACACATTATGATATGGATCAACTTATGAATCGTGTTTCTACTAAGTATGATCGATGGCGAAGTGTGATCCATATAAGCAACTTTAATTAATAGGATAAATGGATAGTTGTTGTAGTGTATATACATAAAATCGATCGAACAAGTTTTCAAAATGTTAACTATTATAAAATCATAGGTAAAAAAACTTATAAGTTTATGATCAAATATAAACATTGCTACTTTCTTTTTATTAGGTTGCAATTTTTGTCTATTTGACCCGGAAACAATTTCATAGTGTTTTCTTTTTGGGGGTTTCTTCTTAAATTGTTAAAGAAAAGGGTCTAGATACAATTTCATATTTTCAATTTGATAGAATTTTACAAATGCCTCGACCAGACCAGATCAGTGCACTGGGCCAGTCTAAAACTATTGATAAAGGCCTTCATCTAATGGATCTTGAAGCCCAATGGCTGAATTGTTTTCCCAATGTACCTTAACAATTGATCATGACTCAATGACAGCCGTTGACTGAGATCCCAAATTATTCCAGGTAAAATGGAAAAGGTCCAACTATTCATGGACAACGTACAACATACCAATGCACCACTCTCAAACTCATCCTCATCATTCATCGCCATCACTGTTCAAAAAAAATTATCATCTTCATTCATACTCTGTCTTCTCAAAATTTTCATGTTTCACAGCTAGGGTTTAGGAATTTTGAACTTTACCTTAACAATTCCACGGTCTTCTGCTGAATTACAAAGAATGACGAATTTTTCGCATAAATTGAGGCTGTCGTCAACGCTGTTGAAGCGTTTGCAGCAAAGAGTTATGGCGGTGAATTCAAATATGCACAGATCATTTACCACCACGGAAGGCCACCGACCGTCCATTGTTCATAAACGCAGTCTCGACATTCTTCACGATCCTTGGTTCAACAAGGTGTGTATTGACACAGTATTTGTTTGTTTATTTAGTTATTGTTCTAGTTCGGATTGAGCTGAATTTTGAAATCTTTGAGATCTAGTAATGGTTTTGTTTTCTGAAGTTCACAACTGACTGATGATTAGTTAATTCTGCTTCGTATATACTTTTTTTTGGCTTAATCATGAAGCTTAATTTTTTACGGACAATGCAATGAAACAAAGTTTGAGCATATGCTGATTTAAGTAAAGGAACTTTGGCGGCAAATTTCAATGTGTCATTCTGTGCAGAAATGTATAGGGAGTAACTAAACAGTGGAAATGTAGAAATGCTTGTGCAAAATAAGCAGTCTATTTCAGTGGAAACAATTTTAAATGTAGATTCTGTACCTACGAGTATTGTATTGGCTGACATTACCACGTTTAACCCTTGTATTAGTATTCTTTTGGATGTTGTGACTGCCCCTTGTTCAAGGGTTTTTACACTGAGTTCAGTTAAGGTTCCCATGATCATAGCCTAATTGCCTAAAGAAGCTTTTGAGTAGAATTTTAATTAGAATAGTCCCTTTGGGAAGTATCATTGCTACTTTATAATGGGGTTGAACCCTTCAGTTGAGGGATTTTGTCATGAAAGTTTATGTATTCTGGATTTTTTTACCTACTTTTAGTTTTGAGATATAAATTTTGAACCGGAAGAAGAGAATTGGAGAAAAATCGTGCGAATAATTTGGCAAGGACTCAAATCAGTTGTTTGGTCCTGGATATTAACTCATTCAAAGACAGCCGTGTTTCCCTTTTCCAAGCAGTGTGAGATATAATTTGCTGCTTTTTATACTCTTATAGTGAACAGTTTTTGTACTCTGTGAATCTGATGTGAGCAACAAGGACAGATATTTAGCTTTTCTATATCTCTAATAAATGCTAGGGAACAGCATTCTCCATGACAGAACGTGACCGCCTTCATCTTCGTGGACTTCTGCCTCCAAATATTATGTCTTCTGAACAGCAAGTGGATCGATTCAGTAAGTTTCCATCAACCAGTGATTATGTCACTGTTTAAGTTACTCTAGAAAAGAAAACATCAAGCAGAAGTGTCAGGCTTCTAAATCTGAATTCATTCTGTTCTGAAAATTGAATATTCTCCACATTTAAGTTATCAGGCAAGAATGACTTAGATATTCTTAACTTGAGAAGGTTAGGACCAGAGACATCATTATTTTCAAAATACGTTATTTAATAAATTTTCATGATCTACAATTCTCAATCTGCAATATAATTGAAAAGTTAGCTTCTTTTCATAGTATCTGCTTTATATATGCTTAGAGATTTTCATTTGGCCTGTCCAGAAGAGCTGTGCATGAATTATGATTCCCTTCGCTAGCTAAGATTTTATTTTAATCTATTCATCATTTGATCCTGGAACTTCTCTTTTGAGCCTCTCAGAGATGCTTTTTTTTATTGGTCAGGTTCAAGATTTTTAGGTGCTTTTTTAACTTTTCTTCCAAATGAAGTTCTTATAGAGCTTTATTGTCTATAAATATGGAAGTATACATTAGAGAAACTTGACTTTCTGCAAAACTTCTGAGAAAGAAAATTAATTTTTGTAGTACTCTGATCCATAATTACCTCCTGTTTGTTTGTTCTGTTTTATTCCTGGGATAAAAGTGGCGGACCTCAAGAGGCTTGAAGTGAATGCTAGAGATGGACCATCTGATCCAAATGCTTTGGCAAAATGGCGAATACTGAACCGCTTGCACGATAGAAATGAGACCATGTATTATAAGGTTGGCTTCTTTATTTTTGATACGGCTTTTTACTTGATTTTGTTTAACAGGATGCAGGGTGACTAACACTAGAATGGATATGTTGATTTATTGTGGACTAAGTTATACTGTAGAACTAGGTACGCTACGAATAAATGGAACTCTATCAGGACTAGGACCAATCAAAGACTGGTGACAAGGGGAAATAAGACCATCCAGACAGTCTGGAATTCTTTTTCCTGTCCCCTTTTTGTCCAAAGCTTTCTGTTTGACTCAGACCAGATGATGTACAGGCTCCGTCCAAGAAACCATTTTGCTTATGTATTCTGTTTTTAATCAAGAAACCCATGATTTCTATGTAAAAGAAAGTTGGATCAAGAGTAGAACTGTGGCGTCATCTCTTACGACTACATTTCTTATTTTCTGCATTACTAGTCATCACAGACATCTCTGGGTTAGTTTGGACGACAACTAGCTCTCACTTGGTTTTGTGCTGGAATTAAGATGTTGGTTTCGAGATGGGCAGGAGACTTCTTCATGTAAAATTGTGCAATCTATTTACTGCGTGTATTTTTTTTAGAATGTGCTCAGACACTCTATTTTCAAAAGTTGGAATTTTTAAATATTACCTTTGTTTTTTTGATAGGGAACTAGAAATTCATCTTCCTACTACATTTAAATGGGTAGTGTGTTGAACTATGGACTTCAACTGATATTGACAGGTGTTGATTGGCAAAATTGGGGAATATGCACCTATAGTTTACACACCTACAGTAGGTCGTGTATGCCAGAATTATAGTGGATTATTCAGACGGCCAAGAGGAATGTACTTTAGTGCTGAAGACCGTGGAGAGATGATGTCAATGGTTTATAATTGGCCATCTGACCAGGTTTATTGCTCTTCTTAGTTGTTTCGCATTATGAATTTGTTATGTTCTGGTTTGCAGTACCTGCCTTGGTCGGCCACTGCTAATATTTTTTGAAATCTTGAAATTATTACACAAATAAATATCCACAAGATTTTGGTATTTGATAAACTTTCGGCCCCAGACTTGTAGTAAAAGTTACTTTATACTGATCTATGAGCTTTTGACGCAGGTTGATATGATTGTTGTCACGGATGGAAGCAGGATATTAGGTTTAGGTGATCTTGGAGTTCAGGGAATAGGAATTGCAATTGGGAAGCTGGATCTCTATGTAGCTGCTGCTGGGATAAACCCTCAGAGAGTATTTTTCTTTCATTATGTATCCATCTTTACTGGTTGACTGCATTGGTATGGGGTTTAGCCAAATGAATTTGGACCTAATGGCTAATGATGTGCTTGTTTTTTCATCATGTTATTGGATTAGTTTAAGGTTCTGTTATGAAAACTGATTCAAATAATAAATGCAAAAAGTGCAATGTTGAGCTATCAAGTGAAATGCCTTTATTAAGAGGTGTTCAACAAACAATTTCCCTTGTACTGCCAAAAAAAAATTTGGGTTTGTGGGAATTGAAAACTGACATTAAATCATTAAAATCATATTATGTGGGCAAAGAAGAGAATAGTGCTCTGCTATGGCAGCCAGAGTATAAAGAACTTTAATTCATCTTCACTCTTTATTTTATTCTGTCATTATTCTTATTGTGTTGTATCGTAGAGATCAATATTACAAAAAAAAAGATAAAGTTACTCTAAAATTTTTGCTTCAGCTTTATGCAAAATTTCTGTTTTCCTTGCTTTTCCCCAGAGCAGTGGAATTGTTGCTTGCTTGCCACAGTTGAAGTACAGTTTTAGCCCATTTTGGTTCTATTCGTTCTAGCTGAGATGCGATTCAAATAGCATAAAAAACATTTTTTCCAAATATTTTGTTCACTGTGTCATCTTGTTAGTGGCAATTGTGAACTTTTGCCCTATTTTATGCTGTCAACAATCAAGTTCTCATTCTAGTGTTTGACTATTTACCACTGCTTTATGGTTCCTTCTCTTTTAATCTTCAATAGGTTCTTCCTGTTATGATTGACGTTGGAACTAATAATGAGAAGCTTCTAGCTGATCCGTTGTGTAAGTATATTGTTTTCTGCCATATCGAGTGTGTTAGAGTTCCATCTAAGTTATATCTTATGAGTTATGATAATTCCTTCTGTGTGAGGACCAGATCAGCTATTTTCATGCCTTCAAATTTTTCCAGTTTTACTTTTCTCAGCACCTTATATACTACTCATTCTGCAACCTGAAACTGCACTGGAATTCTTGCGTTTTATTTCCTTATCAGGCTGGTTTTTTTTGGGTAAAATTTAGTTGTTGATCTATGTTTCCAATCAAAGTATCTTTACTGCATTCTTAATCAAGGTTGGAAGTTCCTGTTTTAGAGTTTTAGTCTACCTTTTTCTTTCTTAAAGTTTTTGTTTTGCATTAGTTTTGTCCATGAAAGGTTGGATACTCTTTATGTGGAATTAGGGGCCAAGTAGTTTCATTTCTGGCCACTGGTAACATAATTATTGCATTATTTGTCTATAGATTTGGGACTGCAACAACATCGCCTTGAAGGAGATGAGTACCTTGCTGTCATAGATGAATTCATGAAAGCTGTTTTCACTCGTTGGCCAAATGTGATTGTGCAGGTGCTCTATCATTTTTGTATGGTTGTAGTTTGAAAGAAATGCCTTCTTTTGTGCTGGTTTTATTTATAAATGTGGTGATGTTTATATTCTTAAGATGATATTAATGGCATTTTTTATTATTGCAGTTTGAAGATTTTCAAAGCAAGTGGGCATTTAAGCTGTTGCAGCGTTATAGAAATACCTACAGAATGTTTAATGATGATGTTCAGGTTAAATTTCTCCCACTACCAAGCCATGGCATACTATTAGAAATTTCTTAAAAAATAATAGTACACCAGGAGTAGCAGGATTTACATGTGCGAGAAGGCTGTTTGGCACCTTTGTGATCCATCGGTTTAATTATTATGGAAGGGAAAGAAGGCCTTCTGAACTTAGTTTTATCTTTTTGAGAGGAGACCCCAGAGAAGGAAAATATGAGTGGACAATAAGAAAGGATAATTGCCAGGGGGTGGGCGGGGGGTAGTAAGGTCTGGGAAGGGGGTTACGAGGATAGTTGTAACAGATCTGATGCCAGGGGGAAGATCATACAGTTTTGAGCCGGTGATAGACTGTAGTCTTTGTCTTTGCTTAATGTATCCACAATTGAATGGGGTGTTTCATTTTTCTGATCTCCTATTTGTTTGTTTCTTCCGGTACTTTCATTAGCTTTCTTTTTGTTCGATTATTCTCAAATATAGGGTGAGACTGGGAAGTTCATTTGAATTTGCTTTACTCATTTATTCATTGAAATGTTGCTTGCGAATGAGATGAGTTGCACATCAGAAGTCATTCAATGTACAATGCATGTCAAATTAATTTAAAATGTAGGAAAATGTAAACAGTCTCCATTCCACACAGGGAACTGCAGGAGTTGCTATAGCTGGTCTTTTAGGAGCTGTAAGAGCACAAGGAAGGCCGATGATTGACTTCCCTAAGATGAAGATTGTAGTTGCTGGTGCTGGAAGGTGACTTTCTCTCTAGCTTTGATATTTTCTCTTCTTCATTCTCTTTATTGATATTTATGTTGTTTTTTCCTTTCATGCCTTGGGTATTGGGGGTTGATTCATTTGAGTTGAACGTTGCTAGCAGGATGCTACACCAGTACTGCTTTTTGGAGTCTTTTCACTTCATTGTCCCCACATCCATTCATTTATAAGATGATAATTAAACTTTGCAATTTATAAAACAATAACAAATAAGCCTTTATCCCACTAAGTAGGGTCGGCTATATGGACCACACTTCGCCATCGTGTTTGGTCTACTTTGAAATTTATACAATACAACACAAACAACTAAGCCTTAGGATGTGGCAAAGTTTTACACTAGTTGCCAGCCTATTGCAACCCTCTTTTTCCAGGCTAGGGACCGGCTACTTATAGGCAGACAAGATGCTTATAACTAGGTAGAGTTTTTGCAACTTAGACAATGTGGGAAAAAATTAAGTCACTCACCAAGAGAGTTTCAATACAAAAACTTCCAATAGCAACAAATGCTCTCTCCATTAAGTAAGGATGGCCACGGTTCCGGAACCGGCGGTTCCCGGTTCTGGTTCCGGTTCCGGTTCCGGTTCCGTCCCGGTTTCGGTTTTGTTCCAATTTCGATTTTTTTTCGATTTTTAGTTTCAAGTTTCGATTGTAATCCCACTTTTAAATTTGATTTCTATTGAAATAATGATTAAACTATTAATTGAAACTCAAATAATACAACATAATAATATAATTAGAATAATAATAGTTACAATTGAACTTAATTAATATATAGTTTTTAGATAATAGAACTAGGAAAAATTAGATAAATGAGATTCAAGGATATAAAAATAATAAGAATATTTGAATATTTGAATTATTAATTAGAATTCAACTAGTATAATATAATAACATAATTAGAATAGTAGTTAAAATTAAACTAATATATGAAGTTTTTAGAATAATAGAATTATGAATATTAGATAAGTGAGAAAGAAAGATATAGAAAGAATGAAGTTGATACATAATATAATTGGATTAATAGTTGAAATTGAACTATATATGGAGGTTTTAGAAAAATAGAATTATGAAGGATTAGATAAGTGAGAAAGAAAAATATATAAATGATAAGAGTATTGAAAGAATGATTGAACAATATAATAATATAATTAGAATAATTAATTAAAAAAATTGATACCTTAAACCCTAAACTATAAACGTTAAAACTTACAATATAAAGATTAGAAAACTAAGAAATTATGTGATGAAAATGAAGTGGTATAGAAATATTTATATAAATTTTTTTTTGGCCGGTTCCGGTTCCACAAAATCAGGAACCGGAACCGAACTGTCCATAGACGGTTCGGCGTCGGAATTTGGCCATCTCTACCATTAAGAATTTGTTTCTCATAGAATGGCAGATTTATGGGCATCATGTTCATATCTGGGTGTCTTATTGTTTTTTTTTTTCCATTTCACTTATGCACTTTCTTCAAAATCAGAATGGGAACTGCTGTTGCTTCAATTTGGTTTGTCATTAAATCTGAGAGTAAAATATCTGGGTTCTTTTTTTTGGAATTTCATCACACTCATGATAGGGATAATATAGGGATAGCGAAATATGTTCCATATAACCAACGTCACATAGTGGGATAAAAGCTTAGTTGTTGTTGTTGTTCTAGTAAAGATTGAAGGGAAACTTAAGAATTTGCTTAAGTAATCTATTCCAAATGTTGAGGTGTAGGAAAATTCTTTCGAAATGGAAGGTTGGAGAGAACTGCTTTCTTCAGAAAGTAGGTAGGAAACAGCAAGTGGAGGTGATGATGGTGGTGTGCTACTAGTAATGGTGATGATAGTAGTTGGTGCATTGCAAAGAATGATTTTTTTCTTCCCAGTTATTAGTATAATGTTTTGGACTGTCTTACCTTGTATAACAAGTTGCATACGTTTCATTTGAATCATGTAATATAGTATGATCAAACTATGAATTGGCTAGAGTTTTACCGGAACATAAGGAGTGTTTCTTTTAGAGGTACTAGTGGTACACTTTGTGTGTGCAACTTTTTAAAAAGTTATTTTAAAAGATAAAAAGAATATAGATAGGAAGTTTTGGGAGTTTTCTGTTGGTTAAGATATAGAACATGGGTAGTGAGGGCATTTTTGGTATAAAAAGTTTTACACCCACCCCTTATTCACTTTATTAAGGTTGTAATCCCTTTGTAATTTCTTGCAGTTGGTTGCTGAGCCAATACAATTTTTCTGATCAAGATTTGATTTAGCTTCTAAATAGTCTAATATTTTCTGATACAAATGTTTGTGAAGTCTGTTATGAAGATCTGTATGCTCTTATGGGTAAGATTGGTAAGCATGCTTGTATAACCTTTTGTGAATGCAGTGCAGGAATAGGTGTTCTTAATACTGCCAGGAAGACAATGGCAAGGATGTTAGGAGACACTGAAATTGCTTTTGAAAGTGCTAGGAGTCAATTCTGGGTCGTTGATGCCAATGTGAGTAATCTCATTGTATAGTCAGCTTTGATATACTTTGTATTGTTGGATCAAGCCTCTGATTTCTGACTCAGACATCATTTTCTTCCTATAAGCATATTGGTGCCTATTAATTGATGTTGGATTTTAATGCAGTAACTATGATTTTACCTGATTCTCAATGTGAGTTCTCAGTGGAGAGACTGCTTGAATGAATTTGATTGACTGCTGCTCTATAAAGCATTCTCAGTTTCAAATAAGTCACTAAAAATGATGGAGAATTGCAATTTTCCCCCCCTAAGTTTTGGTTTAGTTTCATGTTATACATTTTGTATCATCATTAACACCTTTTGGTGCCTAGATTCATACATGGTCCAATCTTATCCTTCATGGTTAAAGTTTGTCATATTCTATGAATTGAATGAGTTCTTCGAACTCCAATTTGTAGTCTATCTCTCACTAAATTAAGGAATTGCCTATTTGTTTTGTAATCAGCAAAGTGAATGGACAAACTTGAGCCTTTCCATGTCGTGCATTCAATTTGCTGCTTCTTATGCAACCTAAGTTTCTGTTTTACTAATTAGAACCTGCTAGCTATCTTCTTGTCTTGCAAAGTTGTTGTTAAGAGGTAACATTAGCATGATGCACCGTGGATCCACATTTTGTTTGTCTAATTAGTTCATATAGCTCTAGATGAAGATCTTTATAAGTTATCAATTGTGTTTAATTGGACAATTGCTTGTTAATCACTAAGCAAGATGTTGATCACTCATTTTTAGGCTGTTCATGAATGGAAGTTGATGTCAACTTCTAGCTGGCTGTGATGAAGATATTATGATGTATTTCTAATACTAACACCTGTTTTGTGTGTTTAGGGGCTGATAACTGAGGCACGCGAAGATATTGATCCAGAGGCTCGTCCATTTGCAAGGAAAGTGAAGGAAACTGACCGTCAAGGACTCAGGGAAGGAGCAAGTCTTGTAGAAGTGGTTAGTAAAAGTTCGACGTTCACAACTGTGAAAGCCTTTTTTTTTTAAATTTCATTGAAATATATCAACTATCCCGAGCTCTTTATAAAATTTTGCTGTCTTTCTTTTTCTCTTTTGGATTTTCTTATGCTTTACATAGAATATATGCTTCCTTGCCTTGAGTATATGCACCTATGTACTTGAGCCTGCAAAGTGTTGTTTGCAAATTGATGTATAGTTTTGATAAAATAAAATAAAAACAATAACCAGTATGATAAAAATTTGAGGGAGCAGAAAAATTCGGTGTTTCTACACATTAATGATTGGAACTGCCTATTTTAATTTAGCTTTGTGGTTTTGAAAGATATCAATTTTCCAAGTGACAGAGAGAAAGTTGGTTGGGAGGTCAACATGCTTTAATCTGTTTAGACTTTTGATTATAGTAAGTTAATATTGATGTTCTATGAACATTCAAGTGCTGTTTCAATTGATAAACCGCTTCTGGAAATTCAGCATGCTTAGTGGCAAAAACTGTCCATATCTCTGTCTCTCTCTCAGTAGTTGCGTGCTTTCAATATATATGCTGTATGATCTCTACGATTGTTAATTTTGGAACATCAAATCTTTCTTCTAATATCATTTGAACCTTTTGTCTGAATTTATTAAACTGATTTGAGGCTTGAATTTCGAAACTGTGATATTGGAATGTTTTGGTTTCCATTACTGTCATGAAACGATTGATCTCAAGCTTGGTTGATTTCAATCAGGTGAGGCAAGTAAAGCCAGATGTACTACTGGGTTTGTCTGCTGTTGGAGGCCTGTTCTCTAAGGAGGTATGCCTCAGTTTTATAAGCCAAAACTTGGAAGATTTTCTTCTATGAGATGAAATTTATAGTTAAAAGCTGAGTTGGATATTCAGTTGGAAATAGACCATGAAATTCTGTGTTAGTACTTGCATAGTTATTTGTGTTCTTGTTTGAGTTTTGTTTGCTAGATATTCTAGCATTTGTGAAATAAGTCATGACTACCAGGTTTCAATCTGTCATCCCAAGCTGTAGCACTCTTTAAAGTTCATATAAGAGTGCAACAACTGTCTCTCAAGAAGAATAATTATTTTAGTTCAATTCCACAGAAGAAAAAGCTTAAATGGCTTATGAACTACCATGTGACATAACTAACAGATGTACCTTTTATTGGTAGTTGGTAATGTTAGCCATCGTCGGCTTATATGTTCATTTGTCCACTTTGTAGGGATAGTGTTCATTTGTCCTCCATCCTTCTATGTACATGCTGAACCTTTCTTTGTCCATGAAACGAGCAGGATTATTAATCAATCTGTTTAGTTTTCCCCTTAGCAGTATGCTCTTGACAAACTCAGAGCTTGGGATATAACAGAAGGGTCATATCTATATTCTTTCCTTGATTACTTTCTAATTTATTCATAGTATCTTCTTCCTTCAGGTATTAGAAGCCCTCAAGGAGTCAACTTCGACAAGACCAGCAATCTTCCCCATGTCAAACCCCACTACCAACGGTATCTTTTTAGTTAATTTTATTTTTTCTACTTCATATCGAAGTTCTAATAAGTGGTAAACTTTGTCCTAGCTGTTCCTATAACCGTTTCTTGGTCTTTGATAGCTGAATGCACTCCGGTGGAAGCATATTCCATTGTTGGTGACCACATTATATTTGCTAGTGGCAGCCCTTTCAAAAATGTAGATCTAGGTATGTCATGTAATTAGTGCTTTACTGTTGTAGGCCTTGGTTTCTCGTTTATTTACTTTTCTACTGAAGTCAGTGTTTCTCTGTGAAATGTTGGCCATAAATTTGAGTTAGTACTCTAATCAAATGAATTCCTGCAATTATCATAAATAAATTCCACTTCCCCAGTCCTATACCCATACAGTTTTTTATTTATTTATTTATTATTTTTTTACACTCACACACCCTCACATGCATCCCTAGGAATTGAACACTAGACCTGAGGGTTGGGATGCTAACTCCTTAACCACTGGGCTTACCCCAATGGCTGCCCATACAGTTAAGGACCCTTTTTTCTGTTTAATCTTTCAATCAAGATAACCAGATACATTTAATCTGCCCATCATAAAGCTAATCAGTTTCAAGGTAGACTGAGTTGAAACGAAAATGAAATCTAAACTGAAAATCCTTTTTTCTGTGATAATCAGGGGTACTATGAAGTGTGAACATGAATATTTGTTTTTTTTCTGTTTGTGCCCTTCAAGTCTAATGCAAACTTATGTCCTTGCTATCATGCTCTTAACCTATTCTCTTAGAAAGTATGGGTGCCTGCTTCATTAGCTCTGTGGAGTAAAACAAGTTCGAACATTTCAACTTTAAGAAGATCCTAGGAGTATATGTTCTTGTCATTTTAGATATTCTTTTTCAGAAAATGTCTTCTTACTGACTGGCCCCACATAGTGGAATAAAGGCTTAATTGTTGTTGTTGTTGATGATGTTCTTCCTGGCAAACATTTATGTCCAAAGAAAGAGCTGCATGTTAATCTAACATGCATGAATCAAGCATGTAGGTGATTTTATAGTGTCCATTTGTCTGAAATAAGGGGTAACATTCACTGCTTCTGTGTATGCATTCTAAAGCAACTCTCAATTCCGTAGGAGATGGTCGTGTTGGCCACTGCAATCAGGGAAACAACATGTACCTTTTTCCCGGGTAAGATACCGAACTTTGGCTTTGCCGAAGTTAGAGTTCATCTGACCTTGTATTTTGTCTGTCTTGAATTTTTCACCTATGTGGCGCAGGATAGGACTGGGTACGCTTCTATCTGGGTCTAGGATCATCTCAGATGGCATGTTACAAGCAGCAGCTGAAAGGTATTTCCTGAATTTCTTATCTAGGCTAGAAGCTAATGAAATTGCTCTCACAAGTATGGTAATGTGAAAGGTTTTGTTAATTTAGATCTTAGAAGGGAGTGCAACCACCTAATCTTAACACTTTCTTGGTGAAGAAACAACAGAAATGTGTATCAGATTTTTATGGGGTTTGCATACTTTAATTTGAGTAAGTCTAAGCTTTTGCACGCTAATATGGTCGCTGTAATTTGGAAGCTGAATGAAGAACATCATTGTTGCTTCTTGTTGAGAGGTCCACTCCAGACCCTGGAGTGGCAGGAAATTTGTGAGGCTGGTTTTTGCCCTTAAACAGCCAGACAAATTGCGTATGCTTAGACAAAAAATAGGTCCTTAACAAGGTTGGATCATATAGATATATGTGAATTAGTATAAGGGTATAATTTACCCTGACAATCGAGAATTTTTAAGTTTTCTCACAGTCCTTTAAAATTACAGTCTAGCTGCATATATGACAGAGGAGGATGTGCTTAACGGGATCATATATCCTCCAATATCCAGGTATGAATGTGTTTCAGCTAGAAATCGGAGTTTCCGTTGCCTTATTTTGTTCTTATTTTTTGCTTTTACATTGCTTTGTGATATTATTCCTGCATGCAGAATACGTGATATAACCAAGGAGATAGCTGTTGCTATCATTAAGGAAGCTAGAGAAGAGGGTCTGGCAGAAGGATACCGTCACATGGACAGCAGAGAGTTGCAGCAACTTAATGAGGTACAATTCATTAATTTGAATCTGCTTCATAATTTGTTTTTCTGACATTTAACGGCATACCTTCTCCGGTTGAAATGCTTTCTAATATTTGGCTAATATGATTATGGCTTGATTCAGACCATCTATATTTCTCTTTTACAGCAGAAATTAGTGAGTCATGACTATTACATAATCTCTGTTAACTATCTGCTGTATTGCATTTGGACATAGTTTACATCCTTAAACGTTGTTTTCCCTAATGAACTAGTGTAATCTTATAACCAAATGATGCCTGTATTAGTGGATTTGCTTATACTTTATGCAACTTAATTTGGCTCATGTAAGGGATTATGTCTCTCACGGGATCTCAGAAATAGTGAATTATTATAGTTTGCATGATGTCGTGTTGAGTTACTGGATTACAATTTCTACACTGATTCTTCTCCATAATTTGCAGGAAGAAATTGGTAAATATGTAGAAGACAACATGTGGAGTCCAGAATATCCAACACTCATATACAAGGAAGATTGAAAAAAAAAACCCCTTCTGGCAACCTTTCCGCTCCATTTCTCATGTTTTCATGCTAGAATTGGTGAGTGTGCTGTTATCTTCACATTCCCTGTAACACTATGTTTCCTTTTTCTGTTTTTCCCCTCTGCAGAAACAATATTTGTGATCATGTTTGCCCAGAATATACTTGTATATTTCTGTTTATGTTTAAAATCCTCTGTAGTGTATTCAACGTTTGATCATTACTCAACGCTTGTGCAATCTTTTCTTCTTGTTCCTAAGGCTTTGAACTCTCAATTCCAATTGCTGTATAAAACGTTTGTCCATCAAATTCTATCAAAATCTTTCGTACTTAAAGATTTTCTAGAACCAATGTGTATAAAAACTTTGTGGATACTAAGGTTCATTGGAAAATCTCAACCTCTTTATTGCATTTGATTCATTCATTCGGTTGTGAACTTTGACATTTTCTATTTGTTTGTCTTTGTCAAAGAGAAAAGGTATTGTAGCGTTTAAGAAAGTTGCATGGCCCATTGGGATTTCCAATTTTATGAGCCCAATTTGAAACTTTTTTGCCTTTGGAAATGCTAAAGTAAACGACAAACAAATGCTAATAAATACTACATTTGAGCCCCAATCAAAAGAATTGCTTGTATGATGAATGTGAAGAATTGCTAGGAAACATTTCTAACGTTCATTTGATCTTCACATTTTTATTGTTGTCGTTTTCTTAAATTACATTAACGTACAACAAACAAAATTTTCCTTATTATAGCACATGTTTCTTCTTGCTTTGCTCCAATTGTTGTAAAATCCCAATAATATGGCTTCCATTATTCAATTTCCATTATAGAGAGCCATTATGGAGTTTATTCACATAGTATAGTAGGTTGAGACGTGATTAATATATGAAACGAATAATTAATTACGGTTAAAATCGTGATTTTAATTTTTTACTATTTTTTATATCCTGTTGAAATCGCTATTAATTCATTTTTTTGCATATATGTAATCTTTTTTTACCTCATAAGAGACCAATTGCTCATATAATTATGTTTTTAGTCGGAACAAAAACATGCATTCCACAAAAAAGCCTACGAGCTTTGATTTTATTTGATTAATCCCTTATTATTATTCACAAAAAAAAAAAAAGGTTCATTTGTGCAAGTTCTACAAAAGTAACAGCTCTTTCCTCCACCCCTATGTGTACTTGTCATTATTATTACTCTTTATACTTCTTTTATAAGGTCCAATCCAACGGTGCTATTTTGTAGTTCAAATTTCAAAATTCAATACGTTAGTCAAATCCAAAAAAAAAGTAAAATAAATCAATAAGTCTTTTCCCATCCACTCAAATATAATTTTTTTTTTTCTAAATTTTTTTAGGCCCACTTAGAAACATATAGTGTTGATGCGCACCTGGCGCACATTATCCCAGGCCCAATTTCACAACAGCAACATTTTTCTCTTTCTTCTTAATAAATTGAAAATTAAAATAATATTTAACAAGGACTGGGTTTAAACTTCAAAGAGTCCAACTTCAAGTCACCGTGTTTTAAGTTTTAACAACGCAAACGCTCTTTCATTTTTTTTCCCCAACAATTTGTTCTTTCTTGCTTAGTTTTGAAGCTTTCCTTTGTTAGGAAAAATTCTTTGATTCGATTGTTTATTTTCTTTAATTAGTAAAAGTTTAAGATCTGAGCTTTGTTTTGGAATTTTATTCATTTGGAGAGCAAGAATTAAGTAAACCATGGCAACGATGGAGAGCTTGATTGGCTTAGTAAACAGGATTCAAAGGGCTTGTACTGCCTTAGGTGACTATGGCGGCGGTGATACTAACGCTTTCTCTTCTCTTTGGGATGCTTTGCCTTCCGTTGCTGTCGTCGGTGGACAGGTCTCTTTCCTCATTTCCAATTTTTAATTTAACTATTCCAATGCTGATCAAATGTTTGTTTTTTCAAAATAAATTTTTTGAAATTATAGATTTTGTAGGGAAAATTCGTAGATCTGGAAGTGATGCTTGTTGTAATTGTCCTTTTTGCAATATCAATGGTTCATACTTCTGGGTTTTTTTTTCTCCTTTTATTTACTGGTTTTATATTATTTTGAATGTATTTGTTTGTTTGTTTTGGTCTGAGTAGCTTTTAGGTTTTTTTTTTTTTTTTGGTATAATTTTGTACGGCTTTTTCTGAATATGGGATTGGTGGGAAATGCAGAGTTCTGGGAAGTCATCAGTTTTGGAAAGCATAGTGGGGAGAGATTTTCTTCCTCGAGGATCTGGTAAGGTTTGGCCTTGGATAGAAATTTATGGTGATAAGTTTGTGTCCTTGAACATTGTATACTGATATTTGATGAGGAATGACACCTTTTGTCTGGCAGGGATTGTTACAAGGCGACCTTTGGTATTGCAACTACAACAGACAGAAGAGGGTCAGCAGGAGTATGCTGAGTTTGGTCATTTGCCTAGGAGACGTTTCACCGATTTTGGTATGTTTATTGTCCGTTTTTAATATGTTCTTTACTTCTTCTATTTTGGGGTCTTTTAATTTGTGTTGCTTACTTCGCTTGAACAAATTGGGCTGTCATGAGCTTAGAAAGTCTAGAGGGTCAAGCAATGTTCTTGCTTGGGTTTTGATTTTTAACTTTTAGAAGGTTGGACCTCTGTGCAAGTGAGGCAGAGGGATGGTAATTGTTTGCACAGTTGTCTGATAATGAAATTTCTTAAAGTGTAGGCTTCTGCAGCTACAGCTCCAGTATATTTCAATACTTGCTAACTTGATATTGTTAATTTCCTGAACTGCTTTCTCTATACTCCATGGTTTGTCTACATGTGACTCATACACCTTCTATTCTTTTATCAGCCCTGGTTCGCAAGGAAATTCAAGATGAAACTGATAGAATTACAGGGAAGACAAAACAAATTTCTCCTGTTCCAATCCACTTGAGTATTTATTCCCCAAATGGTATGTTATCTGTGAAGAATCATTTTTTTTTGTTTTGTTTTTTTGCTGAAACAAATTTCTCACGTTTCTTCTTTATTTATCCATGTTGGCTTTGCCACAAATTGGTGTGATTATGAAATTTCTTGACAGATTTCTATATATTTCTGTAACCTCATATTACCAGGATGCTTTTGTTTTCTTAAATGAATGAAACTTAAGTGCATGTTGGAATCTGTGAAGTTCAGAGTACCAATGCCTTAATTTTCTTCTATTTAGGTGAAATAACTCACTTCTACATTTAGCCGATGGTATCTAATGTTCTTTTGCCTTGTTGACAGTTGTCAACCTAACTCTGATTGATTTACCGGGATTGACCAAAGTTGCTGTCGGTATGTCTTTTACGTCTATATTAATTCTTTACAAATATTTTGATTGATTGGAGTTACTTCTAATGACAATAGTTTCTTATTCTTTTCAGAGGGGCAACCTGAAACTATAGTGCAAGAAATAGAGAACATGGTTCGAACTTATGTTGAGAAGGTATTAATCAGTTGCCTTCTGTACTTCCGTGAATTGATAAATGAATATATTCACATACTCAGTGAATCCTGCCAATTTTACTGAATTGGTTGCTGTGTCAGAAATGAATTGTGGCTGTAATAACTTATCTTGTTCCTTAGCTTTACACCTTATTTCTTGAATAGGAAAATTTATATTTAAAACAACTTCATGGGAAGTTCAATTAATGTTCAATAAAGTAATTCCTCAACTTTTCCCTTGCTGAATGACAGTTTAGATGTACTAGGACTGTGCTTGGTATTGTGTACCTTTTTCCACATCCAAATCTTTGTCTGCCTCCAACAACATGTGAGGATTTTGTTTCTGGAACTGAATTTTTGGGTTGACATTTCATTTCAAATAAAGTGAAAATATTGTCCATAACATTTTTATAAGGTCATTCTTAGTTTGAGAAATGTTTTTTTTTTTTTGCTATTGAAGGTTTCTATATTTAAAATGTTAATTCGTTTTTTCCCATGTATCATGTTTCCACTTTTGAGCTGAGTTTTTAGCTGCTGGGCATGGCTATGAAAATTATTTCCAGTTTGTTGATCGAGAAGTTTCTCATGCTTTTCTTTTGCGCTATTGTTATGTCATTCATTCTTTGTTTCTCGTGCATTTAGTTTATTTATACTGTTGAACTGAGTTTTTATCTACTAGGCATGGCTCGGAAAATTATTTGCGAGTTGTAGATTGGAAGTTTCTCATGCTTATCTTTATGTTATTTTTTACTAATAAATTTGTCTCGATGCAATATGTAGCCCAACTGTATCATCCTGGCAATATCTCCTGCCAATCAGGATATAGCCACATCAGATGCTATAAAACTTTCAAGAGAGGTGGACGCAACAGGTGTGCTTTTTATTGCAATGGTTAAGTTAATTCTGCACATGTGAGTGCTCTCTCCTATTCTTAGTTATACCTTTTTACATTGTGCAGGTGAACGTACATTTGGGGTGCTCACGAAACTAGATCTAATGGACAAAGGAACCAATGCATTGGAGGTCAGTATTTAGCTCTTATTTTATGATAACTTGGATC
This sequence comes from Ophiorrhiza pumila, assembly GCA_016586305.1. NCBI lineage: Eukaryota > Viridiplantae > Streptophyta > Magnoliopsida > Gentianales > Rubiaceae > Ophiorrhiza > Ophiorrhiza pumila. Next base: position 4,903,015 of record BLIW01000002.1, read on the forward strand.
TTTAAAACTTTGCTACAAAAAAATTTATTTATCTAGTTTTGAAAATTTTGAAGATTAGAATTCCAAACAATTGTCTTATCTTTGTTGAGATATTGGCATAAACAATATGAAGATATGGATTAAGAAAATCCTTTTATAAGTCGTTTTCTAATATTAAGAGTTTCATGTGTCATGAATTTGTTCTGCATATTCTATTTGTTTCCTAATTCAGCTATCTTTTTCTGTTAAAAATATTTCGGAAGCACTTGGAAATATGTGCTCTTGACTAAGCAATTCTCCTTTTCTATTGAAAGGTTCTTGAAGGAAGATCGTACCGTCTGCAACATCCGTGGGTGGGTATCGTAAACCGATCACAAGCTGATATCAATAAGAATGTTGATATGATTGCAGCAAGAAGAAAGGAGCGAGAATATTTTGCTACAAGTCCTGATTATGGGCATCTGTCCAATAAAATGGGTTCCGAATATCTTGCAAGACTTCTGTCGAAGGTATAATTTTTTGATATATTTGTGTTCTATGCTCTTATTCATTGCATGTAGTAGAAACCATAACAGTAGTAATTGTTTCCATTTCATCATTCATTGCACGTATTAGAAACCATAACAGTGAATGTCTCCATTTCAGCATCTGGAGAATGTAATTAGGGCAAGAATACCAAGTATCACTTCTTTGATTAATAAAAGCATCGAGGAACTTGAATCTGAGATGGACCACCTTGGAAGGCCGATAGCTGTTGATGCTGGGGTGAGCTGATTGTAGCTGTCATTCTCATTTTGAATAAGTGGCTATATATCTTGTGTGACCACAATGTTGTGATTTCAGGCTCAGTTGTACACCATCTTGGAACTATGCCGTGCTTTTGACAAGATATTTAAGGAACATCTAGAAGGAGGGTATGGAATATTCTTGTCCTTAAAAATCTGTCATTTCAAATATACTTTTTATTCTATTAAGCTTCCTCATATGGTAACTTGCCTTTGAGAGATTTCATACTCTTATTTCTTCTAGTTTGAATTTCCTTTTTGCACTTGGGCTGCCTTTGTATTTCTGACTATAGGTGATGTCTGTACACTTCAGCGTGCCATGCATGACAGAGTTGTTTATGACATGTCACTTATTATTACTTTTATCAACTCTGTATAGCGTTGTAATGTGGATTTGGAATCGAAATAAGAAAATGACTTGACACTTGGCAACTATAAGTTCTAAAAGCTAATATCCATACCAAGCAGAAAATATCCTTCTGGGGTTCTTGTTGTACCAATCTATCATGATCTCATACCTTTTGAATTATGTTGACATAGAAATCTCTTCTTTCTTGATTACTGAAAGACTAGGATGAGTGTTTCGTGACCTATATTTCCAGACAGTGTCGTACTTTTCTATTTTTGTTCTCCCGTCATGTCATTAATTGATCTATATTTAAGTATGGAATTGAAGTGAGCTGATTCATTACCAGTTACTGCTCTGGACTTGATTTGTCTGTTGACTTCCATGAATGATGGGCACTGGGTAGTACAAGGGATCTTCATGCTTGATAGGTTTAATAGCTTTTAGAAAATAAAATGCAAACTGCAGCACTGGAAAACTCTTTGGTGCTTTTGTTTGTTGAGGCATTAATTTGAGAAGTAAACTATAATTAGCGTTTGTTGTTAGCCATATCATCAGTCATTTCTGGGGATATGGCTGTACTTTCATTTTTAACTTTCTACAAATAGTTTGTTTTCTAGATTGTTTATGTACCCCCTTAAGCTGTATTTGGACTTATGCTTTAACCAGCCGGCCTGGAGGAGATCAAATTTATGGTGTTTTTGATAACAAGCTGCCTGCTGCATTAAAGAAACTTCCTTTCGATCGACATCTTTCCATACAGAATGTAAGGAAAGTTGTCTCAGAAGCAGATGGTTACCAACCACACTTGATAGCCCCTGAGCAAGGTTATAGACGGCTCATTGAGGGAGCGTTAAATTATTTCCGAGGCCCAGCTGAAGCTTCTGTGGATGCTGTGAGTTGATTCTTTCATGCATGTTGGCTTTCTTTTGCATGATTCTCTACTATCTCACACTGTTTTTAACTTACCCAACAAAACAATATTCAGGTTCACTTTGTTCTGAAGGAACTTGTGAGGAGGTCAATTGGAGAATGCCAGGTTAGAGAAGGATGCCTTGTTTTCTGAGGTGCATTTGTTTTTCCATGTTAGATTATTAGTTAATTGACTGTTAACTTTTACATATGGTGGACAGGAGTTGAAACGCTTTCCAAGTTTGCAATCTACAATAGCTGGAGCTGCCAATGAGGCCTTGGAAAAATTTCGAGATGATAGTAAGAAGACTGTCATTAGATTGGTGGACATGGAGTCTTCATACCTAACTGTGGATTTCTTCAGAAAACTTCCTCAGGAGGTGGAAAAGGCAGGTAATGTAGCTGGGGCTAATGCAGCTGCTGCCACAAATGTCGACCGCTATGCTGAAGGTCATTTCAGGAGGATTGGATCGAACGTATCATCCTACATCAATATGGTGTCTGAGACACTTAGGAATACTATTCCAAAGGCTGTCGTCTATTGTCAAGTTAAAGAGGCAAAACAATGTTTATTAAATCACTTCTACACACAGATTGGGAAAAGAGAGGTATCTATTCTGCCTCCTTACTTTACTCTTTAATAATTGCATTAACAATTAAGTTCCCTATTTTGCAACTTTTAATGGAGATGGTTTGTTTATAATGATTATGGGTCAAAGAAGGATTAGACTTTGATTCAGTCTTATACATGGACTTTAATGATGAACTTTAGTTCTGGTTTATTCTTCATTTTGAATTGGCCTTAACTTGAATAGAGGGATGGTGAACTACACTTGTGGGAAAATGGTATGAAGCTTCAAGGATTCAAAAAGTTTCAAGCATAACCTGATATACTCCGTGAGTTTTATGGTGACACTGATTCGGGGGATCTTGATTCTTTTAAATTGAACCACACATAATGTGCTTCCCTTTCCCTTCTGTAAGGGTGACTTTGAAACTAAAGATGTAGAACTATCTTGGTCAGGGAGGCAAGTATTTTCTTAAAGGGTTGGCAATTACTACTGCATGATAAAACTTAAGAGGAAGTATGTATATTGTACACTTTTAACTTTTCATGACATGTTTATCTTAGATAATAACAAAAGAATCAAAGAATTGGAAGAAAAGAATGTAAGAAAAATTCTGCGTTTGATTTGTATATTTTAGTAGTTAGTCTTCAAGTATATATGCATCATATAAAGGGTCTCACTGATATGGTACCAGATTAAAGATTCAACTGGAGATTGCAGAATTAAAGATAATTTATTGATTCGTGTCAACATACGGCCTTTCAAATCCTGTAATACATAGTGGTTCTTAACTGTATGTATGTCTAATGGATCAGGGTAAGCAGCTTTCAGAGTTACTAGACGAAGATCCAGCATTAATGGAGAGGAGAGTACAATGTGCAAAAAGGCTTGAATTGTACAAGAAAGCAAGGGACGAAATTGATTCTGTATCATGGGCTCGATGACCGATGAGAGTGAGGCATGTTGGAGATGATTTTGTATTATAATACACCCAGATGGGCGACTACTGATTATTGCATCATTTGACTGCTGAGATTCTTTGTAAAATTTACTCTTACATTAAGATTGTTTTATTATTAGGCTGTGTTTGTTTACTGTGATTTCCTGTATTGTTTATGCCACATACGTTAGCGCCCATATATATTAGTGCAGAATACCATCTGGTATTCTGCTTAGTATTAAATATTTCTCTTAACAAATTTTCTTCAGGATCTGAAATTTTCTTCCTCAGAACTACCTATGACAATGTATATTGGTTTGATCACTTAAAGAAACGGCTACTGATGAAGCTATTGATGAAATTGCTGGAATGACTGCTCTTACAATGTATATTGGTTGAAAATTTAGAGCATGAATTTGAATGATCCGAATGATCCAAATGCAGAATTTGGTTGGAACTTTATGGAGTTGAGATACATTCGCAGGGACTCAAAATTCAAGAACATTTAGCAGCCTAATATCACTTCCATTCTTTGTAATCATGAGAAGGGATTTCTTGTACTGGCAAGCGTATCTCTTGGGATACTCACAAGAATTGCTGTAATATATCAGCATCTGCAAACAGCATACAAACTTCCAATGCCAGACACTCTTGTGGTAGCTTAGAAATTTGCAAGTCCAGCAAAACTCAGTTGATTAACAGCATGACAAAACCAATTAGTCCGGCAGCAACAACTGTTTCTTCTGGAGTTGACCTTTTACCACATTGAAAATGCAGTCAATCACTCTGATGCAAGAACAGTTTAAAACATTTCCCAAGCTGGAATGCAGCATATCACAGGACATGCATTGGGCTAATCATCATCTAGTTTTTCAGTTTACCAAATTGGTTACACTGTTACATGTGTTGTTTGTAACTCGTTTAGTGGATAATATATTCAATTTGTCCAATGAGTTTTATGTTTCTAATTGAAGGATATTCAATCCTGTTCATCAGAAAGGGAAGGTTTTCATGCCAAGGCAAGAGGGGTGTGGAGGTGAAGTGGGGAAGATAAGAGGGTTTAAACTTCATAATTCAGCTCAAGAATGAGTTTCAATAGTTCATATACAGAAAAAAATTTAACAGTCAAATCCCTTGCTCGATACTAGCTCGGAAAAAGAATGGATAAAAAAATTTGTCAAGTAAATGATTCTGAAATCCAGCCATATTTGAGGAAACATGCAAGCTATGATCAACTCCTTCGGAATCCTTTACTGGCTCAGTCTCCTATCTAGTTCTTCAAATGCCCCCCAAAGTTTTGAGTCTTCAAAATCATCAATAACAAAAGTTGCCCCTGCATCTGTCAATAGATTTTCAGGGTTTCTTGAAGCTACACCTACTACTGGCATTCCAGCTGCAACCCCAGATTTTATTCCAGATACAGAGTCCTTCCATGATATACAGTAAAATGTCAGACTTCTGCAACATTGTTTAGAAAAGAACAAAAGGGATGCATACTTATAGGAAGGAAAAATGTCAGTGGAATGTCTAAGCCTAACCTCAAATACAAATGCACGTTCAGGGAAACCTTTAAGTGCATCAAGAGCCTTCAAGTAGGGGTCAGGAAAAGGCTTTGCACGATCACATTCACTACCAATGACTAGTGTTTCAAAGAAATTGGCAAGGCCTAGTATAGACAATATTAGCTCAGCATTTGGTCTTGGAGCATTAGTAACTGCAGCTCGTTTGAGACCATGCTGGTCAATCCATTTGCACAACTTGTCAATGCCATTGACGGGTTTTAACTGTTCTGATGCCAATCTGTATGTTTCCAGAAAATCATTGTTTGTCATGGATTATCAAAGTTCTGTATCATTTGCTCTTTGCTTAAAGGCAATGTTTCACTCATTGAAGCACACTTTATCAAATCATCTATGGGAGTTAGGATCTTATCAAACCAGTTTAGCATAAGATACCTGCGAAACATTGCCTCCTTATCCTCCATAAATTTCATTGCTCTATCAAAATCCCAGTCTGGAAAGAGTACACCACAAAGTTCATCATTATGCATGCTGCTTATGTTTTTTTATGAAAAATTCCTCTGTGATGGGCTGCCCTCCATTGAAACCTACCTGCAAATATATTTGACATTATTCAAAAACTTCCAGATGGAAAGTAAAAAATGCAGATTTATCAAGCAAACAATAATATGATTCAACCTCTTGAAGCATTTCCCTGAAAGTATAGTAGTGGATACTGGATAGGATCTGAATCACAGAGTGTGCCATCAATGTCAAACAGTATAGCTTCCAAAGGAACAAGAACAGAGAGAAAACTATTGCTTCAGAAACATGGAAGTCTCGTCAGTGCAGCTAATGATTGATATCCAAGAATTTGAAAACAAGCTAAATTAGGCGATGCTGCATTGAGTTCTAGCAAACTTATTGTTCCTAAATATTCCTTCCACTATCCAAGATTATTGGATATGGAGATACCTCTAGGATTACTGGCCATACAATATTTTGCTGTTGATTTGCTAATGATTCTAGTAACTCCCAAGCGATGTCTCTGCACAAGAAAAGGGCTTAAACAAGACAACTGAAAAAGAGCCAAAATTACAATAAACTGTACAACCATGTTTAATTCATGCAGGGATTGATCGGTAGTCAACTAAGTATTCATCAGCAGGTCACAAAAAGCTACTATTGCAATTTACAGAAGCAAGAACAGAAAAGAAAAAAGAGCATATTATGTCGAGAATGGTGTTTCACCTTTGTTGTGTTTGAGGAGTGGACATACAACACAAAGGAGCAAGACCAACATTTGTTGCAATCATGGTAGAAAGGTTAATCTTTGGCCAAGATGGTCTGGTGCACAAGCGAGGACCGGATAATGAGAAAACGGGATCAGCAAACAGACTTGGCATAGTCCAACCTCCAATTTTGATGAAAAATTTGTTGGCAATTTCTCCCTACCTACTTGCTATCTACCAATCCAATGTGTGACTGTGTGTGCGTGGTTCTGATATACTTGTTATTGGTTAGAAACTACAGACCAAAGTCATCCAAGATTTTCCATAAACGCCTAGGTCATAGGCAAATAGCTCTCGCAACTCACGCCTTCACTTGGTTGGTAGGGAAGCTAATGGCAATATGGCCGGGAAAACCGGATTAGATCCTCTGATGAATATTATTATGTCTTGTTCTGTATAATGTTCAAAACGATGTAATTTTACTAAAACTAGGGATTAAAATCATAAATATCACTAAAATCACTTTACAATTATTTTTGACATGTGATTTTCTGTCCAAGATTATCCTCTATTATCATGTCTAAAATTAAAACTACTTGGGTTTACTCATTTTTTGGTTGACACCAGATTTTCTGTCCAAGATTTTCTCTGTCTTATCCTGTCCTAGTTAAATATTGGACAGAGAATCTAGACTCTTTTTGGTTGGAATCTAATAATTGAAAAATTGTTTTAATGATATTTATGCTTTTAGTCACTAATTTTAGTTAAACTACGTAGTTTTGAACATTGACAGAATAGGAAGTGATAATATTAGACAGAGTACGGGTTTCATTCTTTTTGGACTGAGAATCCAATCTCCTATTAGATTTTGACCGAATATGAGTGAAATCTACAAGAGAGTTTTAATCTAGGTCAAATAACACATGATAATTTTAAACAGAAAATATCGTACGTGGAAAACCATAGAGTAGGCTCACAGTAGGGAGCCCATATGAAAGAAAGTCTTCAACAAATGAGTAGCCCATGGAAGAGCAGCCCATATGAACGTCTTCAAAGCCAGCCCACTCTCAAGAATCAACTGAATTGCTCATACAATACAGTCGCATAGCATTGTTTTGGTGGGAAGAAGAAGCAATGAGCGGGACCTCAAGTCTTTTGCAGCAGTTATGGCAAATTCCTTCCAAATCTTTATTCTTCCGCCACTCCAGCCTTTCTAAAGGTTTTTATGATTTGCATGTGGTTTTACTTTTCTTTATTGAATTCAAGATTATTTATTATTATTAGTTTTGTTTCATTTGCATTCTATACTGCTAATTAAATGCTTTTTAGTTCTGTACTTGATTTTCTACCATTTTGTTGTATGTAAAGACACTAACTTTCTGAAAGGATTCGTCTGATGAATATTATGAGAATTTTGGGTTTTGGGTTTCTTTGTTTAAATTTTCTTCTGATTCTAGTTAAGGCACTGCACCAAATTACACTATCTCATTCTTTACTTTGTTTCCGACTTATTATTCGGTTGTGGGAAAAATGTTTTCTTGTTTATATGTCAGTTGTGATAATAGGGATTTATGATGAAGTAGCATATGAACTCAAACTGTGTATCTGTATAGAGGTTGATATTTTGAAGTGATTGTTAACCCTTTTTTCTTTTTTATGAATTTCTTTTCCAATCCTTAGCTTGTACCCTTTTATTCCCACTTTTGAGATGCGGCATCCCATTTCTTCTCTCCTTTTCTTGGCCTGACTATCTTTGCCTTTTTGGTGTTTATTGTGGGTTAATGTTATTGACCTCTGACTAATTTGAACCTCTATTCACAGGTTCGTTCTTAGTGCCTAAAATGGTTTTGTATCCCATGCCTTGCTTTTGCAAGCATGTGCAGACTTCTGCTTATGATGCTGCTGTGAAAGGAAGCTATGTACCAACTGCAGAGACAAAACCAGAAAATGAATTGAAGGTATTTCCTCTTGATGGATACTGATAACAATCTAAAATAGAAGAATAAAATTTTATTAAGTTTTTCAATTATCCATTGTGTAAATCTGGCACTACCGATGAACTATGATTTTCTCAAGAGATTTCCGCATCTACTGGTTTCTGCATCACATTGTGTATTTTCTTATTTTTATTTATCTAATTTCTTAGACGTAGGATATAATCGGAATTTGTTGGGCCTTTCTCCTTTACATTTCTCTTACAATTCTTATTGCATAGTTCTTGACATTTGTTTTCATCCGTGGGTCCATCTTCTGATTTCTGCTCTCCATTTCTTTAGGAAAAAAAATCAACTGCAGCTAAAAGTGTTGGTGCATTTCAAAAGCTTCCCATGGTGATGCCCTCTGTCGATATCTTATATTCAGCTCTGCGGAAGGCGAAGAGGGTCTCACATACGAAGGGTAATTCACTGGTTTTATTACTTGCGCAGTTAACTTGGTGGTGATTAACACACTGTATTTTTGTCAAAAACTATAAAGTCGAAAAACATGTTGATTTTGACTTTTCCAAACTATTTTTTACACACCTCAAAATTAAAATTTTCACGAAATCTTCATTTTTCGTGGGTTATAACACTTACTTTTGCCCAACTATTTTTTACACACACCTCAGTTGTGAACTTGCATTCTAATGAATGGTGTCAAAAAAAGTGAAAATTAAAATTTCAACGAAACCTCCATTTTTTGTGAGTTATAACACATGTATTTTGGTCAAAAATTGCAAAGTCGAAAACGTGTCGATTTTGGCTTTTTCCCAATTGTGTTTTACACACGCCTCAATTGTGAACTTGCAATTTAGAGAATATTAAAAAAATAAAATAAAATAAAATAAAAATTTTCACGAAACCTTCATTTTTTTATGGGTTATAACACATATTTTGGTCTAAAACTGCAAAGTCTAAAATCGTGTTGATTTTGACTTTTTTCCAAATATTTTTCACACACCCCTTAATTTTGAACATGCATTGTAAAAATTATTTAAAAAAAAGTGAGAATTAAAATTTTCACGAAACCTCCATTTTTTGTGGGTTATAACACACTTATTTTGGTCAAAAATTGCAAAGTTGAAAAACGTGTTGATTTTGACTTTTCCCCAACTGTTTTTTACACACCCCTCAATTGTGTATATGCATTCTAGGGAATATTGTCAGAAAAAGTGAAAATTAAAATTTTCACGAAACCTCCATAAATATGAATCACTGCACCAACTCTTATTTTGTTTAAAGGCATTGCTAATATTGCAAAACGGGAGAGAAACCGAGGCGCAAAGCAGCTTGATGCATTAATGAAGGTGATATCTGAACACATAATGTTCTATATTTGAGCTGTCATCTGTTAATCTCATGCTTATATCTTCTCTATCCACAGGAACTAGCCATTACTTTGAGGACATACAAAGAAACCTTCCCAAAAACGAAACATTTGCACCCATATGAGAGATCGCTTGTTGAGTTAACACTTGGTGACGGAAGCTACGAAGAGGTAAATTTTAAAGTTAGACAGTCTCATTTAAAGCATGAAACTTTATTCTTACACTTGAATCATGAAACTTTTCATTTTTTCTGTCTTCTGTTGAAATTTGTGTACCAATACTTGATAATGCTTGTTTTTGGAAGAGTCTAAGGTTATTCTTCATGAAATATATTTCAAGTGTTTTTAAATGTCTTCCATAATTGATATCTATAGCTCCTCTATGTTACATTTTCATTATTATGCTTTATTTTTCACCTATTCCCTCTTTTGATGCATAGGTGTTGGGAAAGGTTGAAGACTTGAGAAAGAAGGTGGTATCAATTGGAAAGGAACATGCTTCAATTTGTGCTAAGGTTGAAATTTGGTTCTCCAAAATCAGCAACTGTTATATCATATGCATAATGATCTTTAATTTTGATTTTGTTTCTGGGTGGGGTAAAACAAACATTTTTCATGGTTTGTTAGGTTAATATAGTGTTTTATTTCTTATCCTGTTCTTTAATTTACTGAACTCCATAATGCACTTATTTTATTTCTATCGTGAATCTTGGCAGTCATTGTCAAAGCGAGAAGCTGGGGAACGTTTGAGAGAGGTAAGCTACTACCTCAACTGGACATCACTGATTGCTGTCTAGGATCTTTCGTTACTAATAGACATGATTCACCTGCAGGGAATGGAAAAACTTGAAGAAATTTTTCATCAGGAGGGAAAAGCTGTTGATGAGTTGTTGAACGTTGCTAAGGTATTTGTCAAATGAAAGCAAATCCAGAGGGAAACAATCTCTTCATGGGAGTCCAGAAACTATTACTGCCTTGATGCTTGCATACATGGATACATGTACTCTGAATGGGTAGTTTTAGAAGGAGAGCATGCATTTGATCATCATTTGCTTGTTAATGTTAAAAAGTGGATATTCTTAACAAGGCCAGTAAATTTAAGACTTGTTGGTCAATTTAAAATAATTTTCTTCAGATCAGATCAGTTTCTCTCAGCAGTTGCTGGACATCCTATTATCTGTTAAGCTTTTAAGGTTCTGTACTTCATGATTACAATTCTAATATCAGGTTATTTGTTAAGTGTTCATAAATCATAATGATTTTGCTTAAAATGATGCACTGGATAGGTTGAGAAGGCTTATTGGCAGAAGCCACACTTAATAGAATAGTGAATTGACAAATTTAACTCATATGTTTACTTAAGAGCCTGACTGTAAATTTCTTTTGGTATGTTTTACCATTCACTTTTGGTACGCACTCTTTATTTTGAACCTAAATAATTATCCTCTTCCCTCCCATAAATTTAAACAGAAAACTATGAAGACTGTAGGAAAGGGTTTGTCAGGGATTTTGCCTAGGGTTCCTAAATTGAGACTGTTCTTAGGTTGTTTCATTGAATCTTTTTCATCTTTCTTTATATATTTATCAGGTTCTTTGTGTTTCACCTTGTTTGTGCCACATGTATAAATTTGAGAAATAGTTAAGAGGAAAATCACCAATATTGAAATTTTATTCCCATTAAGAATTTTTTTTTACTATAAGCATTTCTAGTTGGTCCGTATGAGATGCATATTTATTACGGCAAGCAATGTGTCTCAGGCACTTTGCCCACCTTTCAGAATCAGTATATTGTTTGCAGATTTTGCGGGCGATGCCAGTGGTTGACTTGGAAACGCCAACTCTCTGCCTTGTTGGAGCTCCTAATGTAGGAAAGTCATCATTGGTCCGTCTACTTTCGACTGGGAAGCCTGAGGTTTGCAATCAAATTGTCTGGAGTCTTGCTCAGTGTGAAGCTATGAGCTTTCTCTAATTTGAATGCTTAGATTGATCTGGTGTTCTGTTATGGGCCAGTTATATAAGTACAAAAACAAATATTTGCTGTTGGATCAGATATCTGGTCCTGGCATGTATGGAAAAGACCATCCAAGTAACACTTTGTGAAGCATAAGATGTGCACTTAGATGATATATAGTGAATCAAAGAAACTTTAGTCCGAGTGGTTAGGAGATGGTTTTGCTTGACTTGCTGTATTTTCCTAATCAAATGCTCTCATAGGCACATTTCTCTGAATCCAGTTAGTAGTGCTTTCTTTAATTGTTTCAAGAGCTTACGATGTCATACTAATATACTTGATGGTTTCTAAGGATTAGTAAAACTTAATCTTGCCAATGTTTTTAAGGAAATCCAGTGGATTAGTTTACTTTGTTTGTTCACTTTTGTTTGCTTGATTCCCCAAAATTAGATGCTGAATAGTGCATTTTGAATTCTGTTAGCATGTTTATATTCTCAATCTGCAACAATTACTGCTATATTTTCTCTAGACCCAAAGAAACTAAAGGAAAAGAATTAAAAAATCTTCAGAATATTATCCACATTTTTGTTTGTGTTTGATATCTGCAAACTAGAATAACTAGCTGTAGGAATATGTTGTTGAAGGGGCATCTGAATTCTTGGCAGTTTGATCTCGTATGAAGTGCAACTCAGTGCATGAACAAAATCTCAAGTATAATTGCATTTGTATAATGTCTTCAGTTAAGAAGTTAAGGTGTTATTGCATTTGGTTAGATTTTACGACTAGAACTAGGACATTATTGAATATCTTCTTGTAATTGATTTCAAGTATTATTCCTTTACTGCAGTTCACCTTCTTTTGCTGCCTTTACTGTACATTTAATATGCTGTTATGAAGTGATAATGTAGACTGGTGTGATCATCGCTGATCTTTTCATCGATTCAGATTTGCAATTACCCTTTTACAACAAGAGGGATTTTAATGGGTCATATTAGTGTCAGCCACCAGAATTTTCAGGTTGATAATCTTTAGGCTTTATTTTGTCTATTTTCACAGATTTCTCTTTTATCATTTGTTCGCTATGTAATTTGGTTTCAGGTGACAGACACTCCTGGTATCCTGCGTAGATGTGATGGTAAGACACTCCTTTGGCTTGTGTCATTTCAGCTTGTAACTTTCCTTCGGGAAATTTTCCAGTAATGTGTATGTTGATTATGTATCTGTGCACGTATGAACTGTAATTGTAGTGAAACTAAATTGCGAATATTTCATTCATGCAAAATTTGAGAATTACTGGGCATGCGTTAGTAACATTTTTAAGTTTGTGGAGTGCTCTTGTGTAGACGAGACTTCCTTAAAATGCCATAGTTCATTTTATAAACTCTTGTAAAGCAAGAAAGGAAAATCAGATTTATAGTGTTCTGGAATGTTTATATTGTGTGTCTTGAGGATTAGATTGCATCTTTATTTCTTTGAACCTGCAGAAGAAAGAAATAACTTGGAAAAATTGACCCTTGCTGTCCTCTCTCATTTGCCAACTGCTGTACTCTATGTTCATGATCTCTCTGGAGAATGTGGAACGTCGCCCTCCGATCAGGTATCTTGTATGCTAAGTTTGTCTATCTATGAATTAGATATCAGAGTTTGGCATTTGTCTTACCTGAGTTATTACTGCGATTTTCCGTGATGAGCCAGTATATTTCATGGTTTCACCATAGGCAAGTGCAGCCATCTATCCTATTTTTATACCACTGATCCTCTCCACAGTGAAAAGGGTTTAAGAGTCGGGAAAATATTTTATGATCAGTGCTGTTGTTCTGAAAGACTGGTTGGCTGGTGTCCATCTCTTCCATGGAATCCTGTTGCACTTTTTTTCTTAGTGAATGCACTCGTACAAGCACAAATAAACTGTCCCAAATGCAAATACTCCTCTTTATCTTATCATGACATGGAGAATTCCTAAAATTGTCAACATAACCTGCAGTTGAGGCTTTATATTCTTTTTGGTTTTGAGCCTTTAAAGTCTTTCCTATGTGTGAACCTTGGTTCTGTATATGGAGATGGACCTCCAACTTCTTCAGTTCCAGTGTGCAGAATGTATGATGAGACATTTTCTAGAACATATCTTAGATAACACAATGAAATATTTGATAGTAGATTCTGTAGAAATACATAGGATTCAACAGCCCACATAGGATTCTCTCTCTTTCTCTCTCTCACACACACACACGCGCGCACACGCATGCACGCAACTGATTTAAACATGCACACAACTGATTTAAACATGCACCACTGACTTTATTTGAAAGCGTCAAGTAGAATATACTTTTTTACCTTTAGGTAATGCGCTCTATGTTTTCAGGAAGATTGTGTTTGTTTATGCAGTTCGGCATCTACAAGGAAATGAAGGAAAGGTTTAGCGACCATCTTTGGCTTGATGTTTTGTCCAAATGTGATCTGCTAAAAGAATCTCCTGTTGTCTTTGTCACTGAAGATGCTAGTTCAGATGATTATGAGCTGGCTAAGTATCGGAAAATGGGACCTGACGGAGCCCTACAAGTATCAGTGAAGAGTGAAGTGGGGCTTGATGAGGTAATCTTCTGCCGCACAGCAAATGGTTTTATTCTTTCTTATATGTTTCAGTATACTGTTAATTGAAGGCATCAAAATGGTGACACCAATACAAAGCTGACGTTCGTCTGTCTGCATAAAATGAGTTCATCTAAAAACTAACACGAGTAGTAGAGTTTGATCATAACATCCATATATTTTAGTACCATCGAAGGCTTTTCCACTTCCACTGTTTGGTGCAGACACCGACTCAATTTAATTGTTCCCGATTGTAGTTACACTAAGTGTGCTAGAGCATACCTAATTTGCTTAAGAGAGCAACAGTTAACTTTGACGAGGCATGCATTATTTGTGAAGCATGCCTTGATGACAGACTCACTTTATGGATTAGAACTGGAAGTCAGGTGAATTGTCAAATCCATAGGGACTCTAGTGGTTTTTCCTCTCTTCTAAACTTCAATGCATTTGTGATCACTGACTCTTTTTTTGCCTTTCACAATCTGTCTTGTATTTGAACCCTGTAAGATGATTGCCTTTTTGATTCCTGACTTATATTTTGTTCTTTTGTTTGCAATTTGCAGTTGAAAAGTAGAGTGCATGAGCTGCTTGCCTCTCAGTTCACGAGGATTCAAGACCAAAAGAGCAATCAAGAAAGTTTGGAATTCCATGGATGATTTCAATGCACAAGAAAACAGGCCCGAATCTGTGAATCCACCATTTCAGTGATTGTGTATTGCATCTGGAATTTTGGACTGTGCAGAAAAACTAACTAAAACCATGCGAATCAAAAAAAAATTGCAATACTCGTATGCATTGTAGCCCTGAACTACAACAGTGGAACAAAGGTGCAACTTCTGCTGCAAATGAGCTGAAGATTGAGGGCTGCGAACATCAATATGCATCAGCTTTCCCCAGAGAAGGTAAAAGTTAAAAACATTTACACAAAATGGAATGTCATGTAGACTATGTGGTCTCAACCCCTCAGAAATGGCTTGGCAGTGCAACCTAACTGCAGTTTTACAACAAGGCAGCATTGAAATTAGCCAGATGACTTGTCTATTTCATACTTTCACTAAACTACTAAACTATGTTCAAAATCAATTTTCTCATTTACAAACACTGGCAATTATGTTCAAAATCAATTTTGTAGTGTTAATGAGCAATTATGTTCAAGATCAGCCTTGTAGCGCTAAGATCAACAGTCCAGACAGCTTTATCTGAGGGTCATTTATGGTTGTTAAACATGATGTCGTTAATTTTGTTGATGCCAATATCAGAAATAGGTTCAATGGGCTGCTCTTCACCGTGTGCCAAGGAGTTGCAGCTTAAAGGTTCTCTACTGCATTCATCTGCAAAAACAGAAGAGTAACAAAGTAAGATGCAGTTAACTATCACAAGTAATTTTTAATCTCTTCGAGCAAATAGTTCACCCTTCCCAAGCCCCTATATACCAGGTTTGCATTTTGATTCCTCACGAACTTCAATAGCCTGTAGTATTCTGGTTTACAGTTCTCGTTACAGTGACATGTCATAATCAATACTACAACAATCATGCAATTATTGCTTGTCATGGTTAATGAAATTTAAAACAAAAGGTGACAAAATTACCATCTCATGAGCAAATAGCTAATTAACACCAATCAAGAATGTCCGGAAAAGCCAGAAGGGCCTCACAGATTTCAAAGCATAGCAAAAAGCTAAGTCAAATTACCAAACATTGTATTGAAAGAAGTTGGGGGTGGCGTTGCCATGAAGTTGAGTCCGATGTAAAATCCAATTGCCAGTACTACTGTCACCATAAAATAAGCTGGCACTGCCAATGCCCAATACCTGTACAAGTACACATAATTGTATTACAGATTAAGAATACTGTCAAAACATAAGGGGGGAATGAATTATGTACAAGTACACATAATCGTCAGCACAGAAGCGAGGGGTTCCAGGGTGTTGAGAAACAATTTTCATTTACCTGCTTGGATAGTAGAAGATTCCAACAGAGTGCAACCAACTGTCTGGAAAATATGCCCAAATCAAAAAGATGACTGCCAAAGAAAAACAAATGATGCAGGTTCATATTAAGTTATCCAACCAACCAATTTTAAAACAAAATCTTAGGAAGAGTACAACAGGAGCCTCAACATTAAAGACTAAAGCTTGCAGTGGGAGTAACTGGAAATTTATAGATACCAAATCCAAATGCGTGTTTACAATGTCATCATGTATCCAGAAAAATGATTCAACAAAATATGAGCCACAGAAACAATAGCCAATGAATCTTAGTCCTCTGAATACCAATATTTGAACAGTTCCACATAATCTCGTTCAAGAAAAGACCAGTTATGGAAGAAATGAATCTACTTGTTTGATCAATACGTAACATTTGACAAGAAAAATCTTGAGCAGGCATAAAAACAGGAGGCCATTGAAGTTTCTCAAATCATTTCAAAAACCCACATAAAATTGACAAAATAAAATGAATCTAAACAAGCTCAAACAAGAATTCCCCCATGCGGACAAGTAATCTTTTGTAAAAGAGGCAACACAAGACAAGACAAGACAATTGACAAGTAAGGAAGGAAGAAATAATGGAAAGTACCGGTAGCAACAAGAATGGAAATAGAGCCAACAAAGCCATAAACTTCAGAAGGTTTAGGACCATGTTCTCCAGATACACCGAACCCTGAAGAAGTACTAGTCTTGTGATCCCTTCTCGTTGCTTTTCTGTTCTTGGAGAAGCTCAGAGTCCTCCTTGGACTACTCACAGATCGCGGATCCTCCATTTTCCAGCAAGCTCCCTCACTACCCGCCCCAACAACAACCCCTATCCTATCCTCCAATCCGCAATGTCAAAGATCGCAACATTAGTGATACTGATACAACTAGCCTAATACTATTAGTGGAAATATGAAATGGGTTTCAATTGAAACGCTAAATTAAACATTCAACTCGATCAAATCATCAACTTTTTACAATGGAAGTTTGGAGGATGAGAGAATTGCTAAGCCAGGGAGGGATTGAACTGCACATTTTAACCATTTTTTTGTATTAAAAAGAACAAAAAAAAATCCTAATTACGACGTCGTTTTGAGATCAAATGAAAATGAAATGGCGGCTGATGATATTAATAATGATTGGGGAAATGCGGAGAGGCGCGAGTACCATACACTCGCTTTGCTACACTTGTTTTGGCGGGAAATTTTCTTCTCTTTCGGATTTTCGTTTCTTTTTGTTCTCAATTTTTCCCACACCCTCCGCGAATTGGAGAATTCACAGCCTTCCGCCGCCGTCGCAGCCGCCTCCACCCAACTTACAGTCTCCTCAAATCTCTGCAAATACAAAACCATTCTGTAAGGTAAACTATTCTTGTTATACTGTCAGTCAAGAAATCAGAACAATGAATTCTTTTCTTGGATTATTGTAATTGAAACAGTTTAATATCTTTCTCGACACTTTTTTGAGGATTGTTTCAGAAAAAAAAAATTGTTTATGGATTTCTATTAAAGGAGGAAGGCCCTGATCCTCTTCTCCCTAGAATTGTCATTTACTTAAGTTGTTTTCTTGGAAAAAAATGCAAAAGTTGTGATTTTGATCCCATGAGAAGTAGCAATTTTAGCTGCCCATTTACATTAATGGATTGCAAGATGACTAGGGAACTGAAACCAGGACTATAGAATTTCATTTCACTTGTGGAAGGATAAAGATTGAATCTTGCTGCTTTTCTATTTAGGAACGGGTGGATTTAGCTCAGAAAAAAAAAATGGAAGAGAAGCCAGAGTTGGAGATGGAGATGGAAGTACAAAATCTAGATGACAGAGAAGGAGGAGCAGAATTAGTGCTAAATCTTCAACCAAGCTCCTCCATTTCAATTGCTTATCACTCTTCCTTTGCTCCTCATGATGACCTAATGCTTCTGGAGCTCGATGAGAAGCTCCTTCCTGACATTCTTAATCAAAGGTAGGAATTATCTTAATGGCACTACTAGTTGTTCTCATCAATGGGGTTTTGTTTCATTTCCTGTTACCCTTTTAAAAGAAAATCTTCTTATGAATTACCCTGTCATTTTTTTGGTTTCCTAGTGTAACTTTGAGAGGGCAGCCTAGTGAAGAAGCAGTTCTTTGTACTACGTCAAAAACCTATGCGGTTAAGTTTGTTGGGACGTCGAATTCTGTATTTCTTATACCTCCTCCTGATCAATTTACCTCACATGGCAATATGCGAGATTGCGATGACATGCATGTTAGGGAAATGACGGTTGCTTCTGTTATCAAAGTTGCGCCTGGTAATATGGAACTTGTTGAAGTTGCTCCAAGATTGGATAAGCTCAAAGTACTTCTTTCTCAAAATCCATACAATTTCGAGGAGGCTTCTGAAATGGATGGTTTAGAAGGTGTAGAGAGAAGTGATGCTTATTCTGATTTATACTCATGGGAGGATCTGGTTCACAGAATTCAAGCTAGTGATACGGAACTTAGATCTGGATTAGATGCTCTTTTTGCTGTAGAGATAAATGGATATTGGAGAATTCTGGATGAAAATTATAAGGATGGGATTCTGAACATGCTTTTGCATAATTTGGTAATCAATGATTGGTCTTTGAATGCACTTAATGAAGATGAAGTTGTGGCTGTGCTGGTAGCTGATGGCTTTCCTGGCAAAATTGCAAGGCACTGTCTGCAAATCTATGGTAGCAAGGTGGATGAGGGCATTGGTTCTTGTACTTGGAGGTTGGATGAAAGACGAGTCTGCTTGCATTTTGCTAGAAAAATCTTAAGAGGAGGAAAGACGAGGTTGGAGACTTTTATGGAGGAGTGGCGGAAGAAGGTTCCAGAAGGGATGGATGCGACATTTGACATGCTGGAAGGGGAAGTTTTAAGTGAAAAGCTAGGGATAGAAACTTGGATATATTCATTCAGCGTATCTTCTCTGCCTTCTACCCCTGCTGAGCGTTTTTGCTTACTTTTCAAGGAGAGGCCGAAGTGGGAATGGAAAGATCTCCATCCATATGTCAGGTCTGATTTTGTCTTGTGTTTCTTCTTGCGCCTATGATTGCTGTTTTGCTTCTTTTGGTCTACCTTAATTTCGAACAGCTTCATTTCTCTTTTGGTATGCTTACAGGGATCTAAAAGTGCCAGGACTTTCTTCAGAAGCGTTACTTCTCAAATTCACACGCCGAACACAGCCAACTCTGGACGCAGAACCTATTTTTACTGCAAGATAGTTTCCTAAATTGGTGCATTTGTATCCTCAAGGTTAGTGGGTTAGTAGGTTACCCCTGCTTTCAAACTGTGTGTTAGGCTTACATGTATATGAGGATAAACGTTTTGAGGATTACATTTTACTTTCTGTTTTTTATTTATAAGTTAAAATGCTTGAAATTCCACTTGTCTACAAGCAGTCTGCTTGCTTATTAGTAGCCCAATTTCGAAATTTTCGGTTCTGATATCAAAATAAGGAAGAGGGTTGTGTTGGTTGACAACCATTATAATTTTTTCACACTTCATGATATGAATCATATAATAAATCATGTAAATGTTAAGAAGCTCTCTGCTTTATGGAACGTTGCAAAATCCAACTGCAGTGCCTTGGTAAGGATTGTTGTATCTCCATAAGGGTTTGAGTATTGTGCAAATTGTGCAAGAATCCTCATACACTAATAGGAGGGATAATGAGGAAAGCACTTGGGGTAATTCAGATTTGTAGAATTGGTAGTTAAAACATTGAAATTTTAACCGGTAAATCTATTATAGAGTTAAGGAATAGATTGCATAGATATTGTGTATTTCCAAAACACTAAATAGGTAAGTTTGAGCCAGATAGCATGTGGTATAAGTTTTGGTATAGTGAAAAGGATAGAGTTAAAAATGGAATGAATATTATTGTGAATTCATTATTGATAGAGCAGGCGATACGAGTAGTTAGGAAGAGGGACCGTGTCGACTTTAGTTTCTGTAGCACATGAGGTTCAAAAATTCTATGCATTGTAGCCTAACTGTTAAATCCACTCTCAGTGAAGCATCATTTCACTCTTTGACTGTCATTGCTGCTCTTGAGACAACCCAAATTCCCCTTCCTCTTATGATCGAATATGCAATGGTAAAGGACAAGAAGAAAGTATGAAAGGTGTGTTTACATGGGTGGATAAAGCATTTGTGGTTTTGAAGGATTCTTTATTCTCAGTGCCATCCCTCAGTAATTCAAATTGAAGCTAATATTAATTACTTAAGGTTTGAGAAAGCATTGGTGAATGTAATTGTCATGAACTCATCTTTTGGAATCACGCCTTAGTTGGGATGGATAAATGTCTTTAGGGAAGTTTTGTATAGTTGGAAATCGATTAATAGAGTGTGATGCCAAACATAAACTATGCAGGGATGATGATGGAGTTTGCTGGAAATTCAAGAAGAAAGTATTAATGATGTGTAAGAATATATTCTGTCCTATTAACAAAATTCATAGTGTCATGGATGATGGAACTGTATTCCTATTCTATCTTGGAAAAACAACTGCAGCCACTTGGGATATGTTTAGTTGGATACGATACGTATTCCATCCCGGAAGAATATGTTGGCTTGGCAAAAAAAGTAGCAGCACCAGTACCTCCCTTTGCCTTCTTAGGGTGGCCATTTATTGTAATAGCATTGGCAAAATTGGATCATAATTAAAGAAACTCTTGGACTTTTTCAAACAAGAATTTAGAGAATTTCAATTCAAACATGGGATTATTTACCCTCATTCCAAACAATGACTTGGGCACTTTTGTTATTTATACTGTTAACAAATCAAAAGTGAAGGCTTGGTTGGAGTGCATTTTTCAGTTTTGGCATTGGCATGAATACCGTTGAAATCACGCAAAGTTGTACTACAGTCTTACAGATTGCCAATCCAACAGACCAACCATAATATTTGGCTTTTCTTTCATCTCATCACACGCTATTATTACACCCCAAATACGAAACACCTCCACCACAACATGTGTCAAATATGTTTAGGGAATGGACTGGAAACTGCAAAGGAGACACATCACACAAAATCTTTATTACTATACATGTCAAAAAAAAAACATGATTTTGATGGAAACTTTGGATACACTCTTTTTGTATTTATGTTTATTTGGCAACTCATAATAATCAAATACTATAGTAGCCCACATAAGTAAACATGGTTAATAAGTTGAGTGGCAACCGTATTTTTGAACATTTTGAATCAATTTTACTCCTTCAAATTGGCACTAAATCCATATAGATGTAGAATTTTTGTAGGATCCTTTCATGGAGTAGGTGAACTTATACTTAAAAATTGTATCGTTAATGACAAAAAATGAATTGACCGTAGGTGACAAAGAGATTCGAAATATTTTGTTTTTGCTCAATCTTTCCTTTTAAAATTTATAACAATCAATTGTTGTAAATTAAAACCTATCCTTTCAAATTTTTATATAATTCAATTTTTTTAAACCTCAAAATTACAAACTTATAATAATAATAATAATAATAATAATAATAATAGCCATAGAATAGAAGCTCAAAACTTATGATAATGGACAAGAAAAGAAATTTAAAATTGGATGATAGTTCATAAATTTACCGTTATTGTTCAAACCCTTTGGATTTGGTATTTTGGATGTTGATGTCTGTGGGAGAGTTTGCGGGTTTTAAACAAAAGAATTGTTCCCCCGCAGTCGCATTCGCACGTTCTTCGCATACTCTATAAATCCGAATCTTCGCATCATTGCTGCCTTTCATTCATTCTTTCATTCATCAACATCCGCTGTGTCCTACATCTCTCTCTCTTCATTTCCCTCGCTTTTCTTCTTCTCCCTTTCCAGGTATAACTATTTTACCTTTCAGATCTTAGCTGATCTCGCCATTCCCCCATCATTTTTCACATTTTATTCGTGTAAAGTTTTGGTTTTTGAGCAATTTTGACTTGTTTCCCTTTTTTTTTTTTGTTTATTTCGCTTTGATCTGGAGAATTGTTAGTTCTTAATTATTGAATTTCAAGTTTCTTGCTTTAGTTATGCTAGATCTCGCTTCATTAGTTAGCTTGAAATTGGGCTCCGTGATTGTAGAATTTGTTTATTTGTTTGTAGATCTTGAATTGCATTTTGATTAAGCTGTGCATCATTATTAGTTGGACAATTACATGGTCGTTCCAAAATTTGAAGATTGGAATCCAGGGTAGTTTTTATAATGCATGATTTGTAATTGAGATTGATCTGTTCTTGATCCCAATCATGTAGGCATTTCTTTTCTCCAAATTTCAGAACTTTGTATGTTTATCAATACCAACACATTTAACAAGCTTATAGCACTAAGAAGTTGAAGAAAGATTGTTTTTTTTGTCTTTTGATAATAAATTCACGGAGGACCTTACATTTTGGCATTTATTTTAAAACTTAAGCAGACAACTTCGAATTGAAAAATGAAAGGTAAAATGGTCTTACACATAAGTACAAGTACGGTCTGCGTTAGATTTTGGTGCAATCTACTTTGTTATTTCTTTTGTTTTATTAGCTTGTAGAATGTATCTTTGTGATTTTGTATGGCCCATAATCAGAATCTGAAATTCCGAAGTCTAGATCTTGGGGTAATTAGACTATTTTCCTGGTAAAAAGAAAAGCTTCTCCTTTATTCTGTTTTCTGGATTTTATAGCCACTGGCTTTTGGTTATCATTTGGGTTGCATTATCCACTATTTACGCAAGGTGGATATATAATAATCTTATTTCTAACTGTCAACCGCAGAAAACTATGTGAAATTTATTTGTTTTAAGTGTACTTGAACAATATTCAGGTTTCTGTCAATGTTGTCTTATGTAGAATTCTGATTCTCTTGCAGTGGTTAGAAAGTATCAAACTTTAGTTGGCACTCATGGGAACTGCAGTTGATGCCACAAATAAGGTTGTTCAGGTCACCTTGTTGCGTTATTGAATCTTATTGGAAGATAAGCTGTGATGCAAACTTTTGAAGCCTCTTCTCAATATGTTAAGCAAAGAATTCAAAAGTCTATAACTTATTGGGCTCTGTTTAGTTCATGAAATGCAATGAGTTCTTTCTCACTGGAGGCTGTTCAACACTGAAAGCATGTAGTGTTTAAAAAAGTCAACGGTCATAAAAAGAGAAGCAAACTTTTACTCTAGGAGACAAGCCACCTAAAATATCAGCTCATTGCTTTGCCTATTACTCATTTTTTGACATACAAGTATTAATTTCTATTGTAGGAAGCAAACGGTAGTTTGTCAAGTGACAAGAAGGTTACTGTTATTTTTGTCTTGGGTGAGTATCTGAGTTCTTTTTCTTCTTGTGTTTTCTTTATTTATCTATTGAAGCAATATGAATAATGGATGTTATGTCTTCCTTTCATTAAAAATTGAACAGGTGGCCCAGGTAGTGGCAAGGGAACCCAGTGTGCAAACATTGTCCAACATTTTGGGTTCACCCACCTTAGCGCTGGTGATCTTCTAAGAGCAGAACAAAAATCTGGTTCGGAAAATGGGTATACACTCTTCTGCATATATTTTGTGTCCTGTTTTGACGTTTCACAATGCAGCGCAATAATCTAGGGCTTTTTTCGCGTTTTCAGCAATTGAAACTTTTACATCTTTGTATGCATGACCTTATCTTAGTTCCTGCCAGCAAAATTTGTTGATCCCTCTTCCTTCAACTGTTTGACATGGATATGATTGGTTCTCTGAAGCATATTTTTAATGTTTGGATGTTTATCGATTATTAGTTAATTCGGCAATATGGGTCATAAGTATTGCCCTTCACTAAACTTTTCTGCATTTTTCTTCTAATTGTGGTGCATGGAGATGTATGCTATAAGTCTATTTCATTGGTTAAGTGGTGAATATTCCCAATTCAGAAGCTGGTGTAACTTCTTACAGCTAATCCTACAATTGGAGGACAACTAATCAATTGAAATTGCATGATATGTATCAACAGAACAATGACGTGTCTTTGTTGTCAAAAGAAGAGGGCATCTTAGCTGGCCAATGTAATTAATTTCCTGCACAGAGGTGGTTCAGTAGTAAATATCTTGTTTTACTTGAAAAGACAAAAAAATTGGATCACTATCTTTAGAACTCCTGACCATATTTGGACTTGTCTGAAACTCCTTTACCTAGAAGTCTAGAACTGAAAATTTAATGTTGCAAGTTTCCTTTTCCTTTGTCTTGTTGCATAGAAGCCCAAAAAAGTAGTTTAATTCTGTCATGATTACTTATTTGGTGAATGAATTTAATGTACCTGATTGATAGTTTGGATTATAGCAAAGAATTTGAAGAGTTAATCATTATCTGCACATATATTCACATAGATATCAAAAGCTTTTCATTTTGTTAGAAGATAAACTGTATGTACATAAATCAATTAGAGTTATGATGAATAATTTGTCCTTCCCTCCTTTATAGGACGATGATTCAGAACATGATTAAGGAGGGAAAAATTGTACCCTCGGAGGTAACAATTGCGCTTCTCCAACGAGCTATGAACGAAAGTGGCAATGACAAATTTCTTATTGATGGTTTCCCTCGTAATGAGGAAAACCGAGCTGCCTTTGAGTTAGTTGTAAGTTTTCCATTAAACCTGTCCTTTTGATGTGTATTTGGCTAATGGTATGAACCAAAGTATTTCCTTTTCTGCTATATACTGTTGAAATTCACTCATGTGCTGTTCACTGCACTGGTAATTTTAGACCAGGATATGTGATGTTTAGTGCCTATGTACTTGTTCTTTTGCAGACTGGAATTGAACCAACTTTTGTTCTCTATTTTGATTGTCTTGAAGAAGAGATGGAGAGGCGCCTTCTGGGTAGGAACCAGGTTAGATATGATCTCTTTATGATAAGATTTCTTATCATGTCCCCATATTCTACACGTTATAATGTGTTTTGCTGTTACTTCTATGTCTCTATTTTCCTTTTTTCCTTCGGTATTGATTCCCTTTTCCGTTTTTTCTTTTTTTTTTTTCCATGTTAAGGGAAGAGAAGATGATAACATTGAGACAATAAGGAAGCGATTTAAAGTTTTCCTAGAATCCAGTCTTCCCGTAATTGAATACTACAACTCCAAAGGGAAGGTTCGAAAGGTAATATTAAATATATACATTCTATTCCAAGCACTTTTTTTCGGAGGAAAGAATTAAGATAGAGGGAGAGCACAGAGTGTAACTTAGACTTTGTTTCATATACAGATTGATGCTGCGAAGCCTGTTGAAGAAGTTTTTGAAGCAGTTAAAGTTGTATTCACCTCATCTGATGATAAGGTAAAGCTTCACAGAAACTTCTTCTGCTCCATATTTTAGAATGTAAATGGAACCTGGAAATTAATGTAGCAAAGCTGTTCTCTTGTAATGTATTTCATCAATGATAATGAAGCATCCTTCTTTTTTCCAGTGCGAGTGAAATGCTTAATACCTTATTGTTCAGAAAGTTACCAGCCTTTCTTGACATTTAATTGTCTTTATATAATCATAAGTTGGAAGTTATCCCATTGACATGAGGGTTCAGTTGATGATTAGCCCCTTGCAGCTGTTGGGGGATTGACCATTAGAGAGATTTGATCATGCCCAGATGGTAAGAGACAGTAGACAATTAATAGTGTCCAAAAAATGACTGGAAATTCATTTTATTTACAAGTTATTTTATTGTAAAAGCTGATGGACGATTTCACGTGGGAAAGTATGTGTTGATGGAACATGCTGTAATGTTTAAGATAGATGAACATTTGGGAGCAACCGGCAGTTGTTGCGCTGACCTGCCAAGTAAACATGAAAGATAGGAATTTTAGCTTTCATTTACTTTTGTAAGTCTTCATCCGTGAGCGGCCAACTTAAAATCTAATTATAGTAGCATACAATTCAGGTCCTAATTCTATATGCAAAGAAAAATATAAATCCTGAAAAAGAAAAATGAGAAATAGAAACTTAAAATCATCATAGAAAAATTTAATTTGTTTTTATCATTGACAAATTTCATTTTTTTTTGTCATCTTGCTGCTTTTACCCTGATAAAGAGGGTGCTGATGTTGCGTAAGATCTTATTTAGCTTGGACTCGTTGAAAAATAAAATAAACAGATTTCCTGGGCCCATTTCATCATACAAACACATAAGATTTCCTTTAGCTACCAACATCAGTTCTCTAGATAATTTTTTCCCCGTGTCTCTGTCAGAAAGAGCTGGGAAATTATTCATCTTGTTGATGCATCAAATTGTGGGCACATGCTTTTAGAGAACACTTTTTAGGTTGAAGAAATTTGTTGCTCAGATAGCACATCCAGAAACTTTTTCATTTGCGGCTGATATAATTTTTAATTTAAGGGCACTGTACTTCAAGTACCATATTATGGTTTGCTGCCATTCATCTTTGCTAGAAAATTCATTCTGGGAGGAATACACAAATACTGCTCATGACTTCTACTTGTCAAATTCTTTGGTCCCCATCTGGAAACTAATTTTAAAAAATTTGGTCTGCAGGTTACTGCTTAAGATATTATCATACTCTGGTTATTTTGAGATATTTATGATGGTAATCTCTTCAGACTTTTACTGCTTTACAATCTTGTCTTTGGCTATTGTTTGTCAAGTATATTTGTATAGCTACAATATCCTTTCTGTGATCTTGGATTTTTCTTTATCTCCTTGGACATACTTTCTGCTTCTGATTATGCATCAAAGACTGTCACAGTAAGTTACTTGTAATTTGGAGTATACTTGTTCATTATGCGTGATTGAACTCCTTTACTCATCAAAGGGCTCTGCTTGTTAAGATTCACCAAAAATGCAGTTGATTTATAGATTTAACAGAAGAAAAAGTTTCTGTACTCCAAATTCTTATGATCTACCATCTTTACTGCTATATTTCCTTTGTAGTCACAAGAAACTGGATATGTGCACACTCTTAGTTGCGTGCCCGTACTTTTAATAATCACACTTCTTAGTTGCCTATACTTTTAGTAATCACACTTCTTAGTTGCACTTTTAATAATTACAATCTTTTTTGCATGCACACTTCTAACAAAATTCATGGCTGACAGAACATATGTTGTTTTTAATGAGATTCTGAATTTGTGAGCCATTGAATGTAAAATTTCGAATCATTCCTTTGTATCTCCGAACCCATATATTGCTTTGTAGCTAATACTTTCACTGATTATACATTCTTTTCTGCAGGTTTCATGATATTGGCAGCATATTGTGCTATGTCAGATAGTTAGTCGCAGCCATACTTACTACTTGAATAGAGAGAGTTTGTGACTTATTTGATTTCAAAAAGAATTAGTCATTATAGTTTCATGAGGTTGCTGCCTCTATATTGTCATTCAAAGATAACTTTTTCATAATAAGATTTTGAGTTTTTGTTGTTACTTCTTTCTTCTCTGCTTGTGTTGGCTTGTAGTGTCACACTCTCTTGTGTGATGAGCGTTAGTTTCAATCTTCAACTGTCTTCTGTCTGTAGCCTTGTGCATTTTACGTGGGAAAGAGTTAAGAGGAACTTCGTTTGATTTCTGTGACAACTATGAGGGAATGAGGAAACAATCTCATTGACGAAACCTTTCAATTTAAACAGAGCAATGTGCTAAAATGTACAATATTCACAATCTCAAAAGAAAGAAAAAAAAAACTAGAGTATTGCTGCAGGTTGCCAGATCAAAGAAAATTGTATTCTTGATCCAACATTTTGTATTGCACATGGTCACACCCTCCTTCCCCATAATATCCTAGTAAAGGATTCCAAACTTGGTACTAGGCATTTGCAGTACTCCAACTTGATGCCACACTAGCAAGAAGTAACTGAAGAGATGGTAGAGAAGCAGCAACAAGGCCAAAAACTACAGAAGTCTAAACAAAAATGATACCATTCTCCTGGATAGTATCAAGAATAATACCGAGTCTGCCTTCGACTCGCTGGTTTTTGTCGGGCTCAAAGGCAATTGCGAAGACATCAGCTTCCTTTGATCGCTCTGCAATAAGTTTTCCAATTACTCTGCAGGCATTGTTGTCAGTGAGAGATGGCAATGTGTTCCGCAGATCCCTGGCATTGGTTGTAGCGACAGATATCACCTTACTTGTTCCCCTATGCATCACTTTTGCATGGATAAATCTTTTCGAGAAAAACACATTGAGTAGAAATGGCCTCATGTACATATCTGTCCTTTGTTTCCATGATTTTCTGTTTGGCTTTTTGGCAGCTTCACTTCGAGATCTTCGTGTCCAGGCAGCTTCAACAACAAAACTCTAAACATGTATAAACAACATAAATTAGCAAGTGTCATTTTCTCTTTCGTAGACTTTGGAACTAAAACAAAGGCTATGCGTTATAAACGAACCAGGTGTTGCACTACCACATCCTAGTTCTGACCATACAATATTTATCCTGACAGTTTGTGTAACAGCACAAACGTACTCCCCAACGACATGCACACACGACGTCTTACCATAAGGACCACAATTTTGAACAGGTGTTCTCAGAGTTTCCAAACAGGTTTTCAGTTCAAAGTTCAAACTTGTGTAAATAAGGCAAGAGGACAAAGAAATTTTGCAGCTCACATTTTGGAACAATTGATGTGCATTTTTGCATTCATTAGCTGCATAATTAGAGCATGCATATATCACCGCCGAAGATTTTTTTCCATTTGACAATCATCAGTATACACTCTAGGCACTACTTGTATTTCATCGTTAGCAACGTTGTACTCAAAATCTTCTGAAATTATTTTTTGAGTCCTTATCGTAACATAAGTGAATTTTCCTGGAGAAAAGACACGAGTAAAGAGAAAGGAAAGACTTCAGAAACAAAATCCTCCCCTTCATATTTGACTAAGACATCTCAAACAAAAATCATGGTTGTCATAAATTGTTCTAGCTACTGAGGAAAATTGTAATGGTCAAAGCATGAAACCACTCTAAAAGCATCATATTGTCACTGAAAGATATCTTAAAGCTTCAGCATTATAATATCATCAAGCAACGTCAGATGTTCATCTAATGTTAAACAAATTCTTTAGCATTCGAAGGCTTAGCACAAGGCTTAATACTTTACAGTTCACAAAATCCAATTCTTCAAGAACTTCAATATCTGAATTTCTCAAACCAAGACATATTAAATGGTGAAAAATTAAAAGGATGGGATCTTTAATATTTCAATACGTGCTTCTCCAGCATATTACTTCTTACCTATTCCATAGACACCATAAATTAACAATCCTTCATGCAAATGATAAATCATAAAAACTAAAATTCTACTCAGTTCTAAAACTATATACAAATAAATGAATGCTTTTCAAGACAAATGAATTGAGCTCTGTAACAATTCCAAGAAACCAAATTTACTGCATAAAATAACAAAAGAAAGAGTTTTTGGAGATGGGTTCTATCCATACCTGCCTGTGGATGAGATTCAAAGGGGTTGGCAATAGAGTAGGGATGGAAAGATTAAGCTTTGGTAGGGAAGATGACCATGAAAGTGAGATGGGTTTAGCTTGTTTGGTTGAAATGAATTCAGAGGAGAGAGTTAAAGAGAAAGGAGGGGTTCCTGAAGCTGAGCAAGCAGACATTTTTAACTTCAATTCTTGCAAAAATCAAATCCCAAACTCGTTCTTCAGTGACGTTGGTGGCATCATCGAGATACAGTGATATAATATCAAGTTGCCAAATTTTTGGACAAAAACAAACGAAAATGAGATTCGTTAAGAGCCCAAACGATGCATTACTGTGGCCAATAAATTCATTGATAAGCCTTTCCTAGTGGTTCTCTGTTTGAGCTTTTTGGGCCCAATCTTCTTTGATTAGCAAAAGTAGTGGTGACCGGCCGAAGGCTACAGAAATCCAAGTCGTTCAAGAGGCCACAAAACCATTCACATTGCAACATAAATTTAAATTTTACTTTTTTTTTTACACCGTCTACAAGAATGTCTACAATTGAGGTGAGCAAAAAAACAATAGAAAAAAACCAAAATCAACACGTTTTTTTAATTTTGTCATTTTTAACCAAAATATGTGTGTTATAGCCCATGAAAAAACAACAGGAAAAGAGCCAAAATCAATACGTTTTTTGACTTTGTTATTTTTTACCAAAATACGTATGTTATAGTCCATAAAAAATAGAGATCTGGTGAAAGTTTTAATTTTCACTTTTTTTGACAATATTCACTATAATGTATTCTCACAATCGAGGCAGGTGTAAAAGACGGTACAAAAAAAGTCAAAATCTACGCGTTTTAAGATTTTATCATTTTTGGCTAAAATACGTGTGTTATAACTCATGAAAAATGGAAATTTGGTAAAAAAAAATAAATTTTATTTTTTTGACACCGTTCAGAAGAATGTATGTTCATAATTTAGGTAGGTAAAAAACAATAGGAAAAAAGCTAAAATCAACACGTTTTTTAACTTTACCTTTTTTTTGACAAAAATACAGGTGTTATAACCCATGAAAAATAGAGGTTTGTATAAAATTTTAATTTTTACTTTTTTGAAAATATTAATTAGAATGCATGTTTACAATCTAGGTTGGTGGAAAAAATGGTACAAAAACATCAAAATCTACGCATTTTAGAATTTTGCCATTTTTGGGTAAAATACGTGTGTTATAACTCATTAAAAATGGAAATTTGGTAAAACAAAAAATTAAATTTCACTTTTTTTACACCATTCATAAGGATGTATGTTCACAATTGAGGTGGGTGAAAAAACAATAGGGAAAAAATCAAAATTAACACGTTTTTTGACTTTTCCATTTTTGACCAAAATACGTGAGTTATAGCCCATGAAAAATGGAGAGTGGGTGAAAATTTTAAATTTTACTTTTTTTAAAAATATTAATTAGAATGCATGTTAATAATCGAGGTAGTTACAAAAAATGGTACAAAAAATCAAATTTACGTGTTTTAGAATTTTGTCATTTTTGGCTAAAATATGTGTGTTATAGCACATGAAAAATGGAAATTTTATAAAAAAAATATTAAATTTCACTTTTTTTACACAGTTCACAATGATGCATGTCCATAATTTAGGTGGGTAAAAAAATAATAGGGAAAAAGCCAAAATCTGAAAAATCCCAGTTTTTCGTGAGCACAAGTATTTTGGTAAAAAATGACAAAACTCAAAAACTAGGCGAATGGGGTTGTTTTCTTACAATTTTTTACAGCCAACTCAATTGAGAACTAGCAATCTGTTGAATAGTTTGAGAACATGGGAAACTTAATTTTTCTGTGAAATCGCCATTTTTCACACGTAGACAAAACTCAAAAACTAGACGAAGATGGTTGTTTTCCTGCCGTTTTTTACATCCAACTCAATTGGGAACTAGCAATCTATTGAATAGTTTTTTTTTCTTTTTTTAAAAACCAGTTCTATATACATAGTGGGCAAAAGACAGTGTCAGACGTACCCAAAAGCACTGTTACAATAACAAATGTAGTAAATTTGGAGTACTACTCCATTACATGGTAAGAGATTTAATGTAAAGCGGGAAGGAAGAAAGATTTACTGTAGGCCTACTAGAGTATGGCTTTCTATTTTCCACGACATGCACATATACTAAGGACATGACTGTGGAACTAAATTTGAGCAACACTCTACAGTATGTGGACCACAGTCCACCATGTAAACAGCAAAAGTTTCAGTCTCAACATTCGACAGGGACTGCCTAATCAAGACTCCCATGAGGTCATGTTTGCCAACAATTCCTTGTTACAAAAACGGCCAGCAAGATATATCCATTTACATGAAATCCAGGCTTCAATAACAGTCATTTATATACTCCTCCCTTCATCATTTAGCTCCGACCATAACTGCCTTTGATTTCTTTTTAGAATTATTGACATTTAAGGAACCATCAACAAAACTTCCTTTACAACACGCCCTAACCAGAACACCAAATTGTCTCCACAAAAGAGCAAGCAAGAGCTAGCTTGTCTCATGCACAGCATTCAGCATTCAGATCATCCTCAAATTTCTAGTCACAAAACTAATCGCGTTATGACTACAAGATTTAATGCAAAATCAACAACCCTGAACTTGCCGCAACTCTAGCATACCCTAAACCATTTACCACCAGTCACAGCAAGCCTTATTCACCAAAACAGAAAATATATGATTTACCCTTTTCAACGTAAAACACAAACTGAGCAAAATACAGCATTTACTGTTCAATCTCAAATCAATAAACTAATCAAAATCCAGATGGGTATCAGAATCAGAGTAGCAAAAGTGAAGAGCATTCCTCTTTACCTCTATCATTTTCTTTTTCCTTGCGGACTGTTTTTCATAGATTTCCTCTTTTGATAGCGAACGAAGGTTATACCTGCTTGATTTAACTGGAGTTTGAGCTTGGAAATTCTGGCAGGATTCTTGCTCATCAAAGCGAACCTGCACATTAATGTTCTCCCTTTGTCCATCATCACCAAGCTCACCATGTGTCTCATTATCAGGGAGTTCAGGTTCTGGGCATTGCTTGTCAAGCCAGTGTATTCTTAAGAGAGGAGATGATTCACATCTGGGTAAGGTGGGGGAAACAACACCAAGTGGTTTTAAACCTTGAATGAGACACTCAATTCCTTCAATTTGTTCTTCAACAGGATTCTCAGGTTCAGAAGCTGGGACTGCCAGCTGAAGCTCATTTGAAGCATCTGGATTAGTCGTGCAAGTCACCACTCTTGGAAGCTCCCTTGAGCACTCAACACCCTCGGAAATAGCAACTTCCAAAATTGGGTGAATCCCCACCTTTTGTGGTGTTACTGTCGGAATCTCTTCTTGTGGAACTGTAGATGGGGAAGGATTGTTCACTTTCTCCATGTTCAGCAACTGATTTGAGCATAATCTGGTGGCTAGGAGTATCGTAGTTGGGGAGGAGTCACTGATTAGGGGCTGGGTAGAATTAGGGTTTACCAGGTCCTGTTGGGTCAAATCCTCAACACTCAGCACCGACACTTCTTTCCTAAGCTCCACCCCCCTTTGCCGCTGGTCCACCGTCTGGGAACTGTTCATCTTGCTACAGTTCCCAACCTGAATCCACTTCATTTTGCCATTGTTGCTTACCTCCAAGGATGGATCTTTACTTAGCTGCTTACATTGGTCCTTGGCATGCCCCATTTTCTGGCAGGTTAAGCAATATTATGGGAGATCTTCAACTTCGATTTGTTGCCATCTTCCCCTCTCCCTGGAGCCGATCCATAGCCGGCTGGGGATTGGTTTGACCACATCAAGCTAGACACAAACTCGAGCTTCACTTGGTCTAAGTAGCTTGTTGGCGGCAGCTGAAGCTCGATCCACCTTCAATGGAGCTCCAACTGCTGAAGCTATGGAAAAAAGAGTATCTTTAGCAAAGAGATGTAATGGTAGTTGAGGGAACTTCACCCAAACTGGAGCTACTGAAGATTCGGTGTTGGGATTGAAAGTCTTTGACCATTTGAACAGCCTGGCGGGGAAGCTGGAAAATGTCCAAGTCCGGCGCATCCATATCCTGTGGAAGTCTGCTTCCACATCAAATTTGATTAATACATGTTTGTTATCAAGCAAACCAGCGTAGACAGCCCCAGCAAATGAAGCTGCTAGCAGTTCTTTGCGAAGTGCTGCCATTGAGGGTCTTCTCTTGGAGAACTTGGCAATAAGAGTGAGCTGGAATGGTAAAACTAATTGGTCCTCCTCCTCTTCAGATAATATAAGTGCTGGTTCCCCTTTGAAAGAGGAGAGGTTGACTTTGCAGTGAGGAGTAAATGAGACATCAATTGGATCTACCCAATTTTTTGACACAGCTTCCTTGAATGATTTAGGGTCTTAATCACAGCCATTGTGATGTAGGGTAACCGAATTACATGAGGTTAGAGAGAAGGAGGAGAAAAGTTTGAGAGAGTATCACTTCCATCATATTGTTAATTGACTATCTATTGAATAGTTTGAAAAATGAAAAACTTAAAATTTTTGAAAAAGTGAAATTTTTCGTGAGTTATAGCACACCTAATTTAGCCAAAAACGACAAAACTAAAAAACTAGTTGAAGGGGGCTGTTTTCTTGTCGTTTTTTACACTCAACTCAATTGAAAATTAGCAATCTATTAAATAGTTTTAAAGAATGATAAACGTGAAAATTTTGAAAAGTCGCAATTTTTCGTGAGTTATAACACGCGTATTTTTTCAAAAAACGACAAAACTCAAAACTAAGTGAAGGGGGCTGTTTTCCTGCCACTTTTTACACTCAACTCAATTGGAAATTAACAATTTTTGAAATAGTGTGAAATAAATGGGAAACTTAAAATTTTTGGAAAATCACAATTTTTCAAGAGCATGCGTATTTTGGTAAAAAATGATAAAAGTAAAACGTTATGTGAATGGGGTTGTTTTCTTACAATTTTTTGCACCCAAATCAGTTGAGAACTAGCAATCTGCTGAATAGTTTGAGAAAATGGGAAACTTAGATTTTTTGTGAAATCGCCATTTTATGTGTGTTATTGCAAGCGTATTTTGGCAAAAAAAGATAAAACTAAAAACTAGTCAAAGATGGTTGTTTTCCTATTGTTCTTTACATCCAACTCAATTGAAAACTAGCAATTTATTGAATAGTGTGAAAAAATGAAAAACTTAAAAGTTTTGAAAAATTGCAATTTTTCATGAGTAATAGCACATGTAATTTAGCCAAAAAAATGACAAAACCAAAAAATTAGGTGAAGATGGTTATTTTTCCTTTTTTTTACATCCGACTTAATTGCACACTAGCAATCTATTGAATAGTGTGAACAAATAAAAACTTAAATTATTGAAAAATCTCAATTTTTCATAAGTTATAGCACAAGTATTTTGGCAAAATATATCAAAACTAAAAAAATAGGCAAAGGGGCCGTTTTCCTGCCCTTTTTAAAATCCAACTCAATTGGGAACTAGCAATCTATTGAACAGTGTGAAAAAACAGAAAGCTTAAAATTTATGAAATTTTGAAATTTTTTGTGAGTTATTGCACACATAATTTAGCCAAAAACGACAAAACTTTAAAACTAGTTTAAAGGGGGTGTTCTCCTATTTTTTTTACACCCAACTCAATTGGAAATTAGCAATATATTTAATAGTTTAAAAAATGGGAAACATGAAAATTTTGAAAAATTGCAATTTTTCTCGAGTACACGTATTTTGACAAAAAATGACAAAACTGAAAACTAGGCGAATAGGGCTTTTTCCTGCCACTTTTTACACCCAACTGAATTGGACGTTAGCAATCTATTGAATAGTGCGAAAAAAGATAAAAAACTAAAATTTTTTGAAAAATCGCAAATTTTCGTGAGCACACGTATTTTGGTAAAAAAATGACAAAACTCAAAAACTAGGTGAAAGAGGTTGTTTTCTTACAATTTTTTACACACAACTCAATTGAGAACTAGCAATCTATTGAATAGTTTGATAAAATGGGAAACTTAAATTTTCACCAATTTTTGTGTGTTATATAGCACACGTAAACAAAACTCAAAAACTAGACGAAGATGGTTGTTTTCCTGTCATTTTTTACATCCAACTCAATTTAAAACTAGCAATCTATTGAATAGTGTGAAAAAATGGGCAACTTAAATTTTTTGAAAAATCGCAATTTTTCGTGAGTTATAGCACAAGTATTTTGGCAAAAAATAACAAAACTCAAAAAATATGCGGATGGGGCTGTTTTCCTACCGTTTTTTACATCCAACTCAATTGAGAGCTATCAATCTATTGAATAGTGTGAAAAATGGAAAACTTAAAAGTTTTGAAAAAGTGAAATTTTTCGTGAGTTATAGCACACGTAATTTAGCCATAAACGACAAAACTAAAAAACTAGTTGAAGAGGGCTATTTTCCTGTCATTTTTTACACCCAACTCAATTGACAATTAGCAATCTATTAAATAGTTTTAAAGAATGAGAAACGTGAAAATTTTGAAAAGTCGCAATTTTTCGTGAGTTATAGCACGCGTATTTTTTCAAAAAATGACATAACTGAAAACTAAGTGAAGGGGGCTGTTTTCCTGCCACTTTTTACACTCAACTCAATTGGAAATTAACAATTTTTTGAATAGTGTGAAACAAATGGGAAACTTAAAAATTTTGAAAAATCACAATTTTTCAAGAGCATGCGTATTTTGGTAAAAAATAACAAAAGTAAAACGTTATGCGAATGGGTTTGTTTTCTTACAATTTTTTGCACCCAAATCAATTGAGAACTAGCAATCTGTTGAATAGTTTGAGAAAATGGGAAACTTAGATTTTTTGTGAAATCGCCATTTTATGTGTGTTATTGCAAGCGTATTTTGGCAAAAAAAGACAAAACTAAAAAACTAGTCAAAGATGGTTGTTTTCCTGTTGTTCTTTACATCCAACTCAATTGAAAACTAGCAATTTATTGAATAGTGTGAAAAAATGGAAAATTTAAAAGTTTTGAAAAATCGCAATTTTTCGTGAGTTATAGCACATGTAATTTAGCCCAAAAAAATGACAAAACTCAAAAATTAGGTGAAGATGGTTGTTTTCCTTCCTTTTTTTTACATCCGACTTAATTGCACACTAGCAATCTATTGAATAGTGTGAAAAAATAGAAACTTAAATTATTGAAAAATCTCAATTTTTCATAAGTTATAGCACAAGTATTTTGGCAAAAAATATCAAAACTAAAAAATAGGCAAAGGGGGCCGTTTTCTTGCCCTTTTTTAAATCCAACTCATTTGGGAACTAGCAATCTATTGAACAGTGTGAAAAAATAGAAAGCTTAAAATTTATGAAATTTTGAAATTTTTTGTGAGTTATAGCACACATAATTTAGCCAAAAACGACAAATATTTAAAACTAGTTTAAAGGGGATGTTCTTCTATTGTTTTACACCCAACTAAATTGGAAATTAGCAATATATTTAATAGTTGAAAAAATGGGAAACATGAAATTTTTAAAAAATTGCAATTTTTCTCGAGTACATGTATTTTGACAAAAAATGACAAAACTGAAACTAGGCGAATGGGGCTTTTGCCTGCCACTTTTTACACCCAACTAAATTGGACGTTAGCAATCTATTGAATAGTGTGAAAAAAGATAAAAAATTGAAAATTTTTGAAAAATCGCAAATTTTCGTGACCACACGTATTTTGGTAAAAAAATGACAAAACTAGGCGAAAGAGGTTGTTTTTTTACAATTTTTTACACACAACTCAATTGAGAACTAGCAATCTATTGAATAGTTTGAGAAAATGGGAAACTTAAATTTTTTGTGAAATCACCATTTTTTGTGTGTAATAGCACACGTAGACAAAACTCAAAAACTAGACGAAGATGGTTGTTTTCCTGTCATTTTTTACATCCAACTCAATTGAAAACTAGCAATCTATTGAATAGTGTGAAAAAATGGGCAACTTAAATTTTTTGAAAAATCGCAATTTTTCGTGAGTTATAGCACAAGTATTTTGGCAAAAAATAACAAAACTCAAAAAATATGCGGAGGGGGCTGTTTTCCTGCGGTTTTTTACATCCAACTCAATTGGGAATTAGCAATCTATTGAATAGTGTGAAAAATGGAAAACTTAAAATTTTTGAAAAAGTGAAATTTTTCGTGAGTTATAGCACACGTAATTTAGCCAAAAATGACAAAACTAAAAAACTAGTTGAAGAGGGCTATTTTCCTGTCATTTTTTACACCCAACTGAAAGGACAATTAGCAATCTATTAAATAGTTTTAAAGAATGAGAAACGTGAAAATTTTGAAAAGTCGCAATTTTTCGTGAGTTATAGCACGCGTATTTTTTCAAAAAACGACAAAACTTAAAACTAAGTGAAGGAGACTGTTTTCCTGCCACTTTTTACACTCAACTCAATTGGAAATTAACAATTTTTTGAATAGTGTGAAACAAATGGAAAACTTAAAAATTTTGAAAAATCACAATTTTTCAAGAGCACGCGTATTTTGGTAAAAAATGACAAAAGTAAAACGTTATGCGAAAGGGGTTGTTTTCTCACAATTTTTTGCACCCAAATCAATTGAGAAACTAGCAATTTGTTGAATAGTTTGAGAAAATGGGAAACCTAGATTTTTTGTGAAATCACCATTTTATATGTGTTACTGAAGTATTGCACACGTATTTTGGTTAAAAAAATGTAAAACTAAAAAAACTAGCTGAAGAAGGTTGTTTCCTGTCGTTCTTTACATCCAACTCAATTGAAAACTAGCAATCTATTGAATAGTCTGAAAAAATGGAAAACTTAAAATTTTTCAAAAATCGCAATTTTTCGTAAATTATAGCACATGTAATTTAGCAAAAAAAATGACAAAACTCAAAAATTAGGTGAAGATGGCTGTTTTCCTTCCATTTTTTGCATCCAACTCAATTTAGAACTAGCAATCTATTGAATAGTGTGAAAAAATAGAAAACTAAAATTTTTTGAATATTTGAATTTTTTTCGTGAGTTATAGTACACATAATCTAGCCAAAAACGACAAAACTTCAAAACTAGTTGAAATGGGCTATTCTCCAGTTGTTTTTTTACACCCAACTCTATTGGAAATTAGCAATCTATTTAATAGTTTAAAAAAATGGGAAATATGAAAATTTTGAAAAATTGCAATTTTTTTTTGAGTTATAGCACACGTATTTTGCCGAAAAATGACAAAACTGAAAACTAGGTGAAATGGGCTTTTTTCCTGCCACTTTTTTCACCCAACTCAGTTGGAAGTTAGCCATCTATTGAATAGTGTGAAAAAAAATAAAAAACTTAAAAATTTTGAAAAATCGCAATTTTTCGTGTGTTATAGCACACGTTTTTTGGCGAAAAAAGGTCAAACTCAAAAACTAGTCGAAGATGGTTGTTTTCCTGTCGTTTTTTACATTCAACTCAATTGAAAACTACCAATCTATTGAATATTGTGAAAAAATGGGAAACTTAAAATTTTTAAAAAATCCCAAATTTCGTGAATTGTAGCACACGTATTTTAGCTAAAAAAATGACAAGACTTAAAAATTAGGTGAAGATGGTTGTTTTCCTTCCAGTTTTTTACATCCAACTCAATTTCGTACTAGCAATCTATTGAATAGTATGAAAAAATAGAAATCTAATTTTTTTTAAAAATCTCAATTTTTCGTGAGTTATAGCACAAGTATTTCGGCAAAAAAATAGCATAACTAAAAAAATAGGCGAAGGGAGTTGTTTTCTTGTTGTTTTTTAAATCCAACTCAATTAGGAATTAGCAATCTATTGAACAGTGTTAAAAAAAAGAAAACTTAAATTTTTGAAAATTAGAATTTTTTCGTGAGTTATAGAACACATAATTTAGCCAAAAAACGACAAAACTTCAAAACTAGTTGAAAGGGGCTATTCTCCTGTTGTTTTTTTACACCCAACTCAATTGAAAATTAGCAATCTATTTAATAGTTCAAAAAAATGGGAAACATGAAATTTTGAAAAATTACAATTTTTCTTGAGTTATAGCACACGTATTTTGGCGAAAAACTACAAAACTAAAAACTAGGCGAAAAGGTTTTTTTCCAGCCACTTTTTACACCCAACTCAATTAGAAGTTATGAATCTATTGAATAATGTAAAAAAAATGAAAAATAGAAATTTTTTAAAAAATCTCAATTTTTCGTGTGTTATTGCACACGTATTTTGGCAAAAAATGACAAAACTCAAAAATTAGCCAAAGATGGTTGTTTTCCTATCGTTCTTTACACCCAAATCAATTAAAATCTAGCAATATATTGAATAGTGTGAAAAATTGAAAACATTAAATTTTTGAAAAATCGCAATTTTTCATGAGTTATAGCACACATATTTTAGCCACAAAATGACAAAACTTAAAAATTAGTTGAAGGTGGTTTTTTTCCTTCCATTTTTTACATCCAATTCAATTTAGTACTAGAAATCTAATGAATAGTGTTAAAAAATAGAAATCTAATTTTTTTTTTTAAAATCTCAGTTTTTTGTGAGTTATAGCACAAGTATTTTGGCAAAAAACAACATAACTTAAAAAGTAGGCGAAGGGGTTGTTTTCCTACCGTTTTTAAATGCAACTCAATTGGGAACTAACAATCTATTGAACAACGTGATAAAACTTGAAAACTGAAATTTTTTGAAAATTTGAATTTTTTTGTGAGTGAAAGCACACATAATTTTGCCAAAAACGACAAAACTTCAAAACTAGTTGAAATGGGCTATTCTCTTATTGTTTTTTAACACCTAACTCAATTGAAACTTAGCAATCTATTTAATAGTTTAAAAAACTTTGAAACATGAAAATTTTGAAAAATTGTAATTTTTCTTGATTTATAGCACACGTATTTTGGCGAAAAATTACAAAACTGAAAACTGGGCAAAAAGGTCTTTTTTCCTGCCACTTTTTACACCCAACTCAATTGGAAGTTAGCAATCTATTGAATAGTGTGAAATAAATGAAAAACTTAAAAATTTCAAAAAATCGCAATTTTTCGTATACGTATTTTGGCAAAAAATGACAAAACTCAAAAACTGGCCGAAGATGGATTTTTCCTGTCGTTCTTTACATCCAACTCAATTAAAAACTAGCAATCAATTGAATAGTGTAAAAAATTGAAAACATAAAATTTTTGAAAAATTGAAATTTTTCGTGTGTTATACCACACGTATTTTAGCCACAAAATGACAAAACTCAAAAATTAGTTGAAGATGGTTGTTTTCCTTCCATTTTTTATATCCAACTAAATCTAGTACTAGCAATCTAATGAATAGTATAAAAAAATAGAAATCAAATTTTTTTTAAAAAATCACAATTTTTCGTGAGTTATAGCACAAGTATTTTGGCAAAAAACAACAAAACTAAAAAAATAGGCAAAGGGGTGTTTTCCTACCTTTTTTAAATCCAACTCAATTGGGAACTAACAATCTATTGAACAGTATGAAAAAAATTGGAAATTAAAATTTTTTAAAAAAATTTTTTATGTGAATTATAGCACACATAATTTTGCCAAAAACGACAAAACTCCAAAACTAGTTGAAATGGGCTATTCTCTTGTTGTTTTTTTACACCCAACTCAATTGAAACTCAGCAATCTATTTAATAGTTTAAAAAACTTTGAAACTTGAAAATTTTGAAAATTGCAATTTTTGTTGAGTTATAGCACACGTATTTTGGCAAAAAAAATTACAAAACTGAAAACTAGGCAACAAGGTCTTTTTTCCTGCCACTTTTTACACCCAACTCATTTGGTAGTTAGCAATCTATTGAATAGTGTGAAATAAATGAAAAACTGAAAAATTACAAAAAATCGCAATTTTTCTTGTGTTATAGCACATGTATTTTGGCAAAAAATGACAAAACTGAAAAACTAGCCGAAGATGGATGTTTTTCTGTCGTTCTTTAATTACATCCAACTTAATTAAAAACTAGCAATCTATTGAATAGTGTGAAAAAATTGAAAACTTAAAATTTTTGAAAAAATTGCAATTTTTCGTTAGTTATAACACACGTATTTTAGCCAAAAAATGACAAAACTCAAAAATTATGTGAAGATGGTTGTTTTCCTTCCATTTTTTGCATCCAACTCAATTTAGAACTAGCAATATATTGAATAGTGTGAAAAAATAAAAATCTAATTTTTTTTGAAAAATCTCAATTTTTTGTGAGTTATAGCACAAGTATTTTTGCAAAAACAGTAGAGTTAAAAAAAGAGGAGAAGGGGGTTGTTTTCCTACCATTTTTTAAATCCAACTTAATTGGAAACTAGCAATCT
Source organism: Ophiorrhiza pumila (assembly GCA_016586305.1). Classification (NCBI taxonomy): domain Eukaryota; kingdom Viridiplantae; phylum Streptophyta; class Magnoliopsida; order Gentianales; family Rubiaceae; genus Ophiorrhiza; species Ophiorrhiza pumila. The sequence continues at coordinate 4,944,800 of BLIW01000002.1, forward strand.
ATTGAAGAGTGTTAAAAGTTAGAAAACTTAAATTTTTGAAAATTTGAATTTTTTTCGCGAGTTATAGCACACATAATCTAGCCAAAAACGACAAAACTTCAAAACTAGTTGAAATGGGCTATTCTCCTGTTGTTTTTTTACCCCCAACTCTATTGGAAATTAACAATCTATTTAATATTTTAAAAAAATGGGAAACATGAAAATTTTGAAAAATTGCAATTTTTCTTGAGTTATAGCACACGTATTTTGGCGAAAAAACAACAAAACTGAAAACTAGGCAAAATGGGCTTTTTTCCTGCCACTTTTTTCACCCAACTCAGTTGGAAGTTAGCAATCTGTTGAATAGTGTGAAAAAAAAATAAAAAACTTAAAAATTTTGAAAAATCGCAATTTTTCGTGTGTTATAGCACACGTTTTTTGGCGAAAAAAAGGTCAAACTCAAAAACTAGCCGAAGATGGTTGTTTTCCTGTCATTTTTTACATTCAACTCAATTGAAAACTACCAATATATTGAATATTTTGAAAAATGGGAAACCTAAAATTTTTGAAAAATCACAATTTTCGTGAGTTGTAGCACACGTATTTTAGCCAAAAAATGACAAGACTCAAAAATTAGGTGAAGATGGTTGTTTTCCTTCCAGTTTTTTACATCCAACTCAATTTAGTACTGGCAATCTATTGAATTGTATGAAAAAATAGAAATCTAATTTTTTTTTAAAAATCTCAATTTTTCGTGAGTTATAGCACAAGTATTTCGGCAAAAAACAGCATAACTAAAAAAATAGGCGAATGGAGTTGTTTTCATGTTGTTTTTTAAATCCAACTCAATTGAGAATTAGCAATCTATTGAACAGTGTTAAAAAAAACTTAAATTTTTGAAAATTAGAATTTTTTCGTGAGTTATAGAACACATAATTTAGCCAAAAAACGACAAAACTTCAAAACTAGTTGAAAGGGGCTATTCTCCTGTTGTTTTTTTACACCCAACTCAATTGAAAATTAGCAATCTATTTAATAGTTCAAAAAAATGGGAAACATGAAATTTTGAAAAATTACAATTTTTCTTGAGTTATAGCACACGTATTTTGGCGAAAAACTACAAAACTGAAAACTAGGCGAAAAGGCTTTTTTTCTGCCACTTTTACACCCAACTCAATTGGAAGTTATCAATCTATTAAATAGTGTAAAAAATGAAAAACAGAAAATTTTTAAAAAATCGCAATTTTTCGTGTGTTATAGCACCCGTATTTTATTTTTTTTAATTTGGCTGAACCTCTATATTGAGGTGGGTCGCCACTCCCTATTTATTAATTAAATTTTTTGGGTGGTGGATATACCCTAATACCACCCTTACATAAGGTATCCATTTGAACACGTCTCCATTTACATGCCCATGGCCTAATGGAAATATGTTCAAACAGATTTTGCGTAATAAAAAGAGTGGAGTACTTCCTCCTTTTACAATAGCTTGAGAGGTGAACCATAATGTAATTTACAACAACAAATCTGTTTAGTTCAAGTACCTTTAGCCATAACAGATATGTGCTACCTTCCTTATACACAAAACTCCTTAGTAAAGGAGAGGGACTTTTCATAGCTACAAAACAGGGGAAATGGTTTAACATCGGCCATCACAACCCTATAAACAAATTCAGATTTTCATAAATCTTTGCAACAATGGGAAATTGGCCTAACTTCAGCAGCCAATTCCCTTCATTCTTACCACTATCCATTCCAGCTTTACTTTCTGAAGATATGTTGCTCATTGTGATGTTTCTTTCTGATTATCAGTCCTTTGCTTGGACACCCTTTTGAACGTTGGGATGCCCATTGTATCCCTAAGGATGATGTCTCTGAATTTACTTGGTAACAAGTTCTGATCTTCCGGCAGCCCTTCTTGAGCAATCCACTTGGCGGCTTGATTTTCTTCCTTCATGATGAGGCTTATGATACACCTTGCTTGAACCAGCCTCACTTTATGCCATTGGTTAATCAGCTTCCAGTTCGGTGCATTGGCCTTGATGGCATTATACAGATCATTGTGATTGAGCTCTACAGTAATGTTGTACCAGCCCTTATCCCAGCAGTATTTGACTCCTTGTTCTACAATATCCAGTAGCCCATTGAAGATGGAGAAACCTATAAAAGGAGAGTTATCAATCCTAGAAAACACCAATTTTTTTTATCTTACCTGTATAATCTCTGATGACTCCCCTGAAGTAATGGTTCTGTTCAGCACAGTGCTGAGCCACGTTTAGCTTTATCCATGATTCTTCTGGAGGCTTCTATTTATACATCTTGATAACTGTCTCCCTTCTGAAGTTGTAGACTGAGTTCCAAAAAAAATTCCAATCTTTTGCCTCCCACTCTTCCTCAGGGATCTTAATCTTCATAGTCATTACTGTTGTTCTGAGGATTTGTTGGGTGATCTGCTGAATCTCTACTTTGTGGCCCTCGTACATAGCCTTATTTCTGGCTTTCCAAATCTCCCAGCAGATAATTAGGGGCATTGTGCTTTTCAGAAAGCTATGAGCTGCATTTTTGGCTTGGATGTCCTACCAGTATTTGCATATCCTGTTGATGGAATTGCAGTTTCTATGTGCACCTATCTCAGCACCAAATATTCTCCAAACCTGTTTTGTAGTCTTACAGCTTGCAAAGGAGTGATTAATTGAATCCTCATTATCTAAACAAAGATAGCATATTAAAGGACCATTGACATTAAATCTGTGTAAAATTTCCCCAATGGGGATTCTACCTTTCAGTAATCTGTACAACAAGAAGGACATCTTCAAAGGTATGGGATGACACCAAACCTCCTTCAGAGTAGGAACTATGTTCCTCCTTTGTCTGATCTGATTGAAGGCAGAGCTCATTGTGAATTCCCCATTCTCGCTAAGCATCCAAATCAGTTTGTCCTCTCCATCAAATGCGGGAACTGGTGATGTTATTATTTTTTTCTGATTTCAGGCTTTATGCCTGTCAATTTATTTAAATTCCACTCACCATTCCTCACATACTCCTTTAGTGCACCTTGTTCATTGATGGGATGTTCTTCAGAAAGGCTTCCACTGCCCATCCAATTGTCCACCCACATATAGCAGTTCCTACTCCCTACCTGAACCGTTAAGAATTTTTCTACCCTCTGAGCACACTTACTGAATTCCAATGTTTGCTTGGTGGAGTGTCTTTGTCTTTAATTTCCTATCGCATAAAAAATTTCCTACACATGGTGAAACAAGGCTTAGAAATCATTCACTTAAGTACACTACATGTTGGTGCAAGGCAGACATGACATAGAAGTACCATGCAAATGAAGTGTTGCACCATGATTAGGAATCATGGTGGTGTAAAAATATGAAACTAGTAACACATGCAAAATTCATGCTTGAAATGTAAAATAAAGTGATCATGTGTAGCACGGGAGTGGTCCACGGCACCACTCCCCTATACTTAGCCTTATGTGTGCATTGCCATTTCTCTTGCAACTTCTTTCATGTGCATGTCTTAACAAACATGAGTGGCTTAGTGATAAGTCGATTTTATACTGACTTATATGTGCTATTTCACATAGCTTTTGACTTGTTTTTCATGCAATTGTGTAGTGTTATGTGTCTTGTTCTACCAAGCATATCCTTCTTTTTTTGTTTCTGTCATTGAAGAATTTGTCCATTCCGGGAGGCACGCATGCAAGAAGGAAGTTTGAGCTCACAACTTGGAGTGCTAAAATGAATAAAAAGACCAAAAATATTGATTAAATATGACAAATGTGTGTTTGAAGTTAAAGAACAAGGAAAGAATTCAAAAAAGATTGAAATGATGCCTTAACATGCTTGTTTGGTATTTGGGCAGAATAGATAGTCTAATTCAGTTGAGTGTATCTTTCTCAATACTAATCGAAATGAGGCGATCTTGGATGTTCTAGAAAGAACTTTGCGTACACTTCAATTCTTAAGTTTTGACCTTCCTCCAATTCAGTGTGCTGGTCTGAGCAACGGGGGCTTCTTTGTAATCAGTCCTTCAGTTTTGGAGTGTTGAGTACACTGCCACAGTTTGGTAGGATGACAATAGCGTGCGCTAAAGACTTTCAAAATTGGTGATTCGTAAACCTATGGAAAGCCAAGAGAAAGATCTACAACTCTTATGTTTTCCTCAAGCTCTAATATGGAAGAGAAGACACACAAATATTACATAGAAGTGGAACGTCGCACTGAAAAGGGAAAATTACACAATGCGGCCGCATCTTCTTGGGCAGTTTAGTGTTTTTGCCATAACTTTGTTGTCCGAGCTTCGAATTGAGTGATTAAAAAAGATATGGATAGCTAAGATATATGGCTACAATGTTTATGTTTTATGTTGTGCCGAATTCACAACGCATCAGGGCCATAGTTCTGTTGCAAGGTGACGGTTTGTTATTTTGTGAAGCTAGAGAGGTAGAAAGTTCCAATCTTGTATCTTTGTAATTCATGCTTGTGTTTTCGTTGCATCTTTGAGCTGAGTTTGATGCACACATTGGTTATTTATATTACACAAGTTGATGCCCACAAGTTTTACACAACACTTTGCACATTTGTGGCATACGTGCACGTAGGTGCGCGCTGCCTGCACAGCATTCACACATGTTGCACGCACACCGTGGGAAGCAGCCCCTGCAAGATGTGTGCACGGCGAACGCATTCGCCTGCTAGCTGCGCGCACGGCGTGCACATTTGCCCCCTCAAGCTGCGTGCACACCGCGCGCAACAGCCCCCGCACGCTGCGCGTAGCACCCTCGCATACAGTCCGCGCACATGCACACCGAGTGCAACAGCCCGCACGTAGCACCCACACCACTTGTGCACATGTATACACACATTTGCAGCACTCAATGCACACATTTGCGACACTCACCGCAAATCACTGGCAGTACCTCCACGCATGGCATGGCACACAATACTAGGGCACGTACACTACACTCCTGCTACACTTCATGCACTACACTCATGCACCACATGCACTACACATGCCCTTAACTTTTGCACACTCTTGATACGTATAAGCACACTAAATGCACAACACAAGCTCACTACAAATGAACATCAAGGGCACAACTTATGCACACATTAGCACTCCTTTGTGCACAACTCTTGATATGTTGGTACACACTACAGCATACTTGCAGAAGCATTACAAGCATCACATGCATCACTTGCACTACAATGCACATCACAATGCACACATGCACTTAACCATTTATGCAAGCATGAACACACTCATGAGCACCCCAGCACACATATCACATACACCATGCACATAATACACGGTGTGGCCACGTCGTGCGGCCTCGCCATTAAAAGCAAATACACGGCGCGGCTGCATCGTGTGGTCGTGCAATGAAAAGCACATAAACGACACGGCCGCGTCGTGCGGCCGCACCATGAAAAGCAATTGCAATTCGAAGCTGTTCTTTTTTCCAAGTGTTGAGAATGGTGTTCTACTTGTGCAGGTTCATAGAGGCGTGCTCTCTTGTGGCTCGGAGGCTTGCAGGAGGCAGTAGAGGTATGGTGCAAGCTGGTTCAAAGATGTGAAGCTTCAGATTGGGTACAGATGTGGAGATTTGTGCACATGCATATTTTTGGACAGATTTTCCACACAGCACTAGTATGGTAAATGGTTAAGTGCATGTGTGCATTATGACGTGCATTATAGTGCAAGTGATGCATGTGTGTGTACCAACATAGCAAGAGTTTTGCACAAAGGGTACTCATGTGTGCATAAGTTGTGCCCTTGATGTGCATGTGTAGTGAGCTTGTGTTGTGCATGTAGTGTGCTTATACGTATCAAGAGTGTGCAAAAGTTATGTGCATGTGTAGTGCATGTGGTGCATGAGTGTAGTGCATGAAGTGTAGCAAGAGTGTAGTGTACGTACCCTAGTATTGTGTGCCATACCATGCTTGGAGGTACTGCCAATGATGTGCGGTGAGTGTCGCAAATGTGAGCATTAAGTGCTGCAAGTGTGTGTATACATGTGCACAAGTGGTGTTGGTGCTGCGCGCGGTGTGCATGTGCGCGGGCTGTATGCGAGGGTGCTGCGCGCAGCGTACAGGGGCTGTTGCGCGCGGTGTGAACGCAGCTTGCGGTGGAAAATGTGGGCACCGTGCGCGCGGCTAGAGGGGCGAAAGCGCACTGTGCGTGCAGCTAGAGAGAGAATGCGTGCGCCGTGCGCACATCTTGCAGGGACTGCTTCGCGCGGTGTGCGTGCAGCATGTGTGAATGCTGTGCGAGCTGCGCGCACCTACGTGCACGTATGCCACAAATGTGCAAAGTGTCGTGTAAAACTTGTGGGCATCAACTTGTGTAATATAAATAAAAAATGTGTGCATCAAACTCAGCTCAAAGATGCAAGGAAAACACAAGCATGGATTACAAAGATACAAAATTGGAACTTTTTACCTCTCAAACTTCACAAAATAACAAACCGTCACCTTGAAACAGAACTATAGCCCAGATGCATTGTGATTTTGGCACAACATAAAACATGAACATTGTAGCTCTATGTCTTAAATATCCATATCATTTTTAATCACTCAATTCGAAGCTTAGACGATAAAGTTATGGCAAAAACACTGAACTACGCCAGGAAGATGCGGCCGCGCCTTGCAATGGTTTTCATGGCGCGGCCGAGTCGTGCAATTTTCCCTTTTCTGCGAGACATTCCACTTCTATGTAATATTTGTGTGTCTTCACTTCCGAATTGGAGCTTGAGGTAAACATAAGAGTTGTAGATCTTTCTCTTGGCTTTCCATAGGTTTAAGAATCACCAATTTTGCAAGTCTTTAGCTCACGCTATTGTCATCCTACCAAACTGTGGTAGTGTACTCAACACTCCAAAACTGAAGGACTGATTATAAAGAAGCCCCCGTGGCTCAGACCGGCACACTGAATTGAAGGAAGGTCAAAACATAAGAATTGAAGTGTACGCAAAATCTTTCTAGACCATTCAAGATCGCTCATTTGGATTAGTATTGAGAAAGATACACTCAACTGAATTAGACTATCTGTTCTGCCCAAATACCAAACAAGCATGTTAAGGCATCATTTCAAGCCTTTTTGAATTCTTTCCTTGTTCTTTAACTTCAAACACACATTTGTCTTATTTAATCAACATTTTTGGTCTTTTTATTTATTTTAGCACTCCAAGTTGTCAGCTCAAACTTCCTTCTTGCATGCGCCCCCCCTCCCCCCCGGAATGGACAAATTCTTCAATGACAGAAACAAAAAAGAAGGATATGCTTGGTAGAACAAGACACATAACACTACACAATTGTATGAAAAACAAGTCAAAATTTAAGTGAAATAGCACATATAAGTCAGTATAAAACTGACTTAACACTAAGCCACTCATGTTTGTCAAGACGTGCACATGAAAGAAGTTGCAAGGGAAATAGGCAATGAACACATAAGGCAAAGTGTAGGGGAGTGGTGCAGTGGACTACTCCCGTGCTACACATGATCACTTTATTTTACATTTCAAGCATGAATTTTGCATGTGTTACTAGTTTTATATTTTTACACCACCATGATTCCTAACCATGGTGCAACACTTCACTTGCATGGTACTTCTATGTCATGTCTACCTTGCACCAACATGTAGTGTACTTGAGTGACTGATTTCTAATAAGCTTTGTTTCACCATGTGTAGTAAATTTTTTATGCAAAAATTAACACCAGAGAGCTCCCAAACCTATCTTTACTTTACATTGAGAACAATATAAGTTTTTTTTTATCAAAAGTAAAAATTTATTGATCGATTTTCTAATATACACTGTACACCGAGCATTCCCGGGCGAAAATACATCATGAAAGGTCAAAAAACCCATAAATCCACGAAAACTGGCCGACGTCACAACCTGCACGAACGGACATTTTGACGTCCATGCACGTCGCGACGTGCTTTGTCATCTCTACGTCGCGACGTCAGAGGGGGTCCGATGTCGCCGACGTAACTCTCTGCCAGTTTTCAAAAATTCCCAAAAAATGACACAAAAAATCGACCATTTAATCAACACCTTTCGCGTCGCGACGTTGGGGTTTGACGTCACGATGTGCGGACACGTCGCGACGTGCGATCCTCTACATCGCGACGTGGACGCATACATGGCCGCTGTAGCAATAAGATACACAAAATGCTAAACCATAAAGCTACTAAAGAATAGAGACACTAGGGTACATCGATACACTTACCTTGTACACGTGTGTCTTTATCATATGAACAATATCACTAGAAATAGGCACTAGTCTGTCAAAATAGAACCTGTTCCTTGTGAGCCATATATAGTATACCGTGCATGCAAAAGCTAGCCTACTCTTGCGACTTCTCCAGGAGGTTCCTTGGTTCTCTTTCTTGAGCCATTTCAAGGCAGCCGCCAAAGTCGTCATGTTCCTTGTCAAGCCACACCAAACCCGCACTTCATCTCATATCCTCTTAGAGAAAGGACAAGAGAAATATAGGTGCTTGATTGTCTCCTGAGATTCTCCACAGAAACCACATACCGAGTCAATGTCGAGGTAGGCCGCCAATCTGTCTTGCGTAAGAAACTTGCCTCTGATTCCTAGCCATAGAGTGAAGGAATACTTTGGCGGAATATAAGAATTCCATATTGTAAAAACCCAAGGTACCTTGGTGATGAGCTCCTGAAATAGTGATATGCAGTCCCAACTAGTCTCGGTTGCTTCCACATCACCATAAGAGCCGCTGCCTGTTCCACCGACCCTCTCGCTGTAAAAACTGATCTCTGATAGAAATGATCTTCCTCATGAGCATGGATTTCTCTCTGTATGGTTCGATTGTCCAAATAGAAATAGCATTGCGGTTCAGATAATAGTGCTGGATCCATCGCAACTACAAGAAATCCTTCTCATGGTGTATATTCCAGAGAAGCTTGGATAAAATTGCTAGGTTCCATGTCGTCGGTTCCATAACTCCCAGTCCTCCCTCCTCCTTTGGCATAGCCAGATCCTTCCAAGCAACCTTCGCCTGGCTCCCATTCCAGAGGAAATTTCGGCTTAGCTGAATGATCCTGGTGATTACCTCGGTTGGGACCGGCAGTGCGGAAAGCCAGAAGCATTGAATGCCCTGCACTACCAATCGAATAAGCTCTAGGCGGCCTACATAAGATAAAGATGAAGCGTGCCAGAGGCCAATTTGTGTCGTAATCTTCTCCAGAAGTGGAGCAAAATGCGCAACCTGCAATCCCTGTGCCGCCAATGGAATTCCCAAGTATCTAATAGGAAAGGATCCAGGTTGTATCCCAGTGAGGTTGATAATGTCTGTCTGAACCCTCGCTGGAACCGAGCCGAAAAAAACCTAGGATTTAAGGATGTTTTCCCTTAATCCCGAGAACTCTCCAAACTGTTGTAGGCAATTCCAGAGTATTCCAATAAAAGGCCTGTCCCCTTTGCTGAAGAGCATGAGTTCATCCGCATAGATCAGGTGCGATATCTTATGCTCATGACACGAAGGATGATAAGTAAAAGGAAATCTTCTCGTCCTCTTGGAAAGCAAATGGGAGAGATATTCCATACATATGACGAAGAGATAAGGGGAAATGGGGTCCCCCTATCGCAATCCTCTTCGTCCCTGGAAATGCCCATGTATCTCACCGTTGATGCGAATGCAGTATGAAACTGTGGTAACGCACTCCATTTTCCAGTGCACATAGAGGTCGGGAAAACCCATTGCCTCCATAGCTCGTTTTAGGAAATCCCAATCAAGCATATCATAGGCCTTCCGAAGATCCACATTGATAAGGCACCTAGGCGAGTTCTGCTTACGACTGTATCCTCTAATCAATTCCTGGGCTAAATGAATTTTCTCTAACATACGCCTCCCCTCCACAAAGGCTGACTGCGCTTCGCTGATGAGTCTCGGAAGAAGATCAACAAGTCTATTAGCCAAGATCTTAGAGATGGCTTTATAGAGAACATTACAACAAGATATGGGCCTATAGTCCCCAACAGAGTTTGAATGAGGAGATTTAGGGACTAGGGCAATGATTGTGTGGTTGAGTTGTCTGAGGATCCTCCCTTCCCGAAAGAATTCCTTAACCGCATTACATACATCATTTCCCACGATGCTCCAAGAAGCCTTAAAGAAACTCGATGAAAACCCATCCGGGCCAGGCGCCTTGTCATTGCCAATATCAAAGATGGCCCTCTTCACTTTATCATCCCCCACTGGGAGTATGAGGCGGTCCGCTTCCTCCCTAGAAACTAGGGCACTCTGCCTGTACACTCTAGGATCAAGTGTTGGCCTAGATTGTGAGGATCCCAATAGATCATGGTAGTAGGTGATGAGTTCCCTAACCATTTCTCCTTTGGAAGTTGTAGTGGTACCATCTGCTGTGATAACCGCCGGTATGAAATTCTTCCTACAATTCCTCTTCACTGCATCATGAAAGAGCCTAGTGTTCTGGTCACTGTTAATTAGGTACCGACACTTAGCTTTTTGGGCCAAAAAACTTCTCTCTGCCTCTCTCATTCGCCATGCCTTCTTCTTCATCTCCTTTACCTTCTACTGTAAGTCCTCATCCATAGGTGAGTCCTGGAGGGCCGAGAGTGAAGTTCCAGTTCTTCTCTGACCCTAATCACCCTAGAGGAGATATGATGGAAATGTAGCCTGTTGAGCTCCCTTAGGGGTTCCTTCAAGCCCTTCAACCTTTTGGATACCATGTATTGCTCCCTACCATAACATGGTTGAGACCAAGCCCTATGGACGATATCAAGGAATGAGTCATGTTTCCCCCACATATCAAAATAATGAAACATTCCCTTGGCTCGGTCTACCTGATCTCCCACAGAAGCCACACATAAAGAGTGATCTGATAGGTGTGTCAGAGTGTCAAAGGTGACATGTACATATATATCCAAGCGGTACCATTGCATGTTGACCATTACCCTATCGAGCTTGGACCAAATAGTGCCATTGGACCAAGTGAGGTGACTCCCCATAGATTGGACGTCGGAAATCACTAGAGATAGGGTGAGCTCCAAGAAATCCTGTATCTCATGTGCTGTGACCGGGTTGCCATTAATCCTTTCGTTTACAAAGAGGACGTTGTTGAAATCCCCAAGAAGCATCCACGGAGTATCCACGGGTGCCAAAGACTCTAATGCTCTCCATAAAATCCGTCTTTCCACAATGGTATTAAGCCTATAAATAAAAGAGACATGGAAGGTTATTGAGTTACCTTGCATGTGACCTCCAAGTGAATGAGCTGTGGTTGTACCGCTAACGTAGAGATATCCACCTTGAGAGGGTTCCATAGTACAATAATCCGGCCCGATTGATGTAGACCGAAATTGTTACATTGGTGCCAACCCGAGAACCTCACTCGCATCAACGAATCCACCTTATTCTCATTCATCTTGCACTCAAGAACCCCAAACATATCTAGGCATTGCCTGCCTAGGACAGTAGCAACCTCTTTTTGCTCTAGGGCGTGGTTGAAACCCTTAATGTTCTAAGAAGCTATCTTCATGAAAACCGGTTACGGCCTTTGCTGATCCCTTTACCTTGTCATTTTCCCTTCTTACCCTTCCCATTTTTCTTTGTGTGGTCTCTTATCCATTGTTGAACCTCAGTGAGAGGTGTATCCGCAGGAAAAGAGGTAGCGCTAGCCTCCTCATCAGTGGCCAGTATCTTCTCCATAGGTAGACCAATCACAACCGTTGTGGGAGAAAACGATGTCCCAGTGGATGTTATATCTATTCTGTCCTCTTCCACCATTGGGGCCTTGCCCTTATCAATAGGGTCTTTTCCCTCATCAGTGGCCCTTTTTGTGGGCAGTACCTCGTGAATCTCCAATTCCCCCCTCCATGTCCATAGGGGCTTTACCTTTATCAATAATGGGCAAAGCAGTGGGATGATCATCTTTAGAGTGAGATACCTCCATTCGTCCGGAGTTAAACAGCTCATTATCATTTGCCTAATCTTGGCTCTTGTCCATTTTCTTATGATCCTGCACGACAATCGGGGTCTTGGGAGCTTTAGATATACCCTTGGGTTTGGCAGCTCCCGAAGATTCGTCTACATCCTTGGACGGGACTTGAGTGACCTGAGTTGTGGGCGCTTTAGGTCAGCCTCTAGACTTACTCCTTGTCGCGGCGGCTTTATCGCCTTTGCCATCATGAATACCCTTCACTATCTTTGGGCGAGATTTTGAACGGCCCATTGTCTTTGCCATTTGACCCCTACAATGATCAACATCATGGCCCAAAATACGGCAAGTAGTGCAAAATTGAGGCTCCCTTTCATATACAACCCTTTGGGTGTGTTGAACTCCATTCAAGAGTGAAAAGGTGATTTTCTTTGGGAGTGGCTTGGTGGCATCCACTTCCACCAAAACTCGCGCATAGGTGGTAAGCTCCATTGTCGCCGTACATTCATCCGCAGCAATTGGAACCCCAATGCGTGAAGTTATCTTTCCTAGAGCTACTTCACTCCAATGGTCCAGTGGAAGTCCAGGAAGTCGGATCCAGGAGGGGATAGAGCTAAAACATGTGTCATTGAATACAAAACATGGTGGCAGGACCTTGAGGAGCCAAGGAATGCCAAATGTGTCATATGGGCCATTTTGGAGCACCGAATCCCGATCACTCTCATTTTCAAACCGAAAGACCATCCATCCATCGTCATGTATTGTGAACCGGTGTTGCACTCCCCATTTAGTCCGAACCTCATGGATAGCTTTGAGCCCAAGGAATTTCCCAAGAACGTATCCCACTAGGCCATGACCAAAATCTCTTGCATCCCCTTTCTTCAAGTCACATTCAACATCGTCCTATTTCTTCAACTTAAAATTCTTGTTAACCTTCTTCCTATCCATGAATAAAGAGGACCAAGAGGAGGTGGTGGCTGCCCCTCTATGACCAATGTTGTTGGCCTCATTTGCGGCTGGAGCAGCTCCGATAGACACGCCAGCCAATTTCACGGCCTGAAGCATGGCCTTGGCCAGTTCACCGGCAGTGAAGACCTCCTTTTCAGGCGGTGGAGCTTTATCATTATTGCCATCATTATTCCCGGCGTTTTTGTCACCAGAAATAAGGGTAGCAGCAGCTGCACTTCCCAAGTTGATGGCGGCAAAAAATCCGGCCAAAGCTCCACATCTTGCGGGAGGAGGGGTGAAGTTGGCCTTCTTCACATTCTTGGCTGGTCCAGGCCTCAAGGACAATTGAGTACCATCTTGAGACTGCACTTTCTGAGCTAAAGGAGGTTTTTGCGCTTTTCCGGCAAGATCTCGGCTAGTAGTAGCGTTGCCCACTTTTCCGTCAGCATGGAGTGGCTGATTGGCCATGTTGGAGGTTGTGGCCATGGCTGCCAATGGCAGTCCTCCACGTGGCAATAAATCCGAGTGGCCCAATAAAAACCAGCCAAATGGCAGTGGGACCCAGAAGAAGATAAGGTAGATGGGGTTTTGGCAGATTGGCGGAAAACTCAAAAACATTCAAACCCGATCAAATATTTCACTGTTCATCATCTTATCCAACCAACATCCACATAATAATCACATAATAGCTCAATATTATCACAATAAAGGTAGAAGACCAACCTTATAGCCAAGAATCCACAAGAAAAGAGTAAGGTAGAAACTTAGAGCTTGAGAATTTTCAGCCAAAAACCCACTTATATTGTTGAAAAACCACACCCTAGCTGGAAGAAATACATCCCAAAATGTTCATAAGAGGTAGGCTGCAAGGTATAGAGTATTTCCCGTAAGGATGCAGCTTCAATCAAAGCAAGAAGACCCAATTCCAATTGAATTTTCTCTACGGGTGAACAGTGAATTTAAAGCTTCCAAAAGTGAAATTTCAATAGAAATCCAACCAAATGACAATGGAGAATCAATGACCGAAGATGTTAGCACAATTTGGTGCAAGAATACCAAGGAATCCAAGCAAGATAAGCACTAAAGTGAAGCAAACCCAAGGTGGGTTAAGAGCATTTCCTTCTCCCTAACTTACAATATAAGTTTTAAGTATGGGGGAGGGAATGTTTGCGCTATGATTTGTGTCTCTTAGACTTTATATGCTTGTTTTGTTTTATGAATGAAATCTTTTCTGCTATGTGATGCAAGGCATGCTACGTTTTAGTTTTATTGTGTTATTTTGAGCTTTTGCATGTTATACCCGTATATGTTTTGTTTTTCATTATTTGTGGAAACTTTAAATTTTTTTATGAAATTTGGAAATTTTTGTGAATAAGTGATGTTTTTAAACACAAGTTATGTGTAGTTGGAATTTTTGTGGAAGAACTTGTCTATCCATGAAAAGTGCACTAGTATTGAAGTTGGATGTGTGCTTAAAAACTTGAATAGAAAATGCTTAGTGGTGAGGATAGCTCAATGCTAAGTGGTAGGAGTTAAAAACTTAGTGGGAAAGTTTGAACTTTAACATAGTTTTTTTCAAGATCTAAAATGGAATACATATATGGATTGTTGAACTTATGTGAAAAGGTGAAAATAGAGAATTTTTGAAAATTTTCATGAATTAAGCTGAGCAATCCTTGGAAACATGTGCTGACATTTTGGCACCAAGGGAGATGATTTGGAAAAAAAAAAAAGGTTATGCCAATGTGAAATGTGCTAGATGCTAAGTGAGTGGACAATGTTCCAAAAGCACACATTATGAACCATTCCTCTGCGGGATTGATCTACCACACTAAGTGTGCATTTTAAGAGAATAATCTACATTCATGGGGATGGAATTCAAAAGCCATAAAACCCGAGGCAATAATTGGAAAGGCCAAGGAGTACCACGGTGTAATAATGTCATGTCCGAAATGAAGGTAAAGCACCAAAGGATGACAACTTGAGGGAAATAGAGGTAAGAAACAAGGGCAATCAATGATCCTTAAGATGGTGCATTTGTGTCTATACAGTGTTTACAGGTTGAGGACTCAAAAAGAACTAATAATGCTAAAATATTTGCTTTATCTACTATTTCTTTGATCAAAAGTGAGACTTGAGCTATATGTAAACCATTGCACACCACTCACACATCTATGTTAGAGCTTCAAATGAGTACAACATAGTTTTGATGATTGCCATGAAGAATTCAGCATATCCTTACCACTAGAGTACAATTGGTTAAATAAGAAACATGCACATCCAATAATTTTGTGAAATGTTTTTAAAGTAGATAAGTAGGTTCCTCCACAAGAGTTCACCTATGTAG
This sequence comes from Ophiorrhiza pumila, assembly GCA_016586305.1. Classification (NCBI taxonomy): domain Eukaryota; kingdom Viridiplantae; phylum Streptophyta; class Magnoliopsida; order Gentianales; family Rubiaceae; genus Ophiorrhiza; species Ophiorrhiza pumila. The sequence goes on from BLIW01000002.1 coordinate 4,960,013, forward strand.
CAATGTGTGTTATGTGTTAGTGTATTTTTGTGTCTTTGCTTGAGGGCAAGAAAGAGTTCAAGTGTGGGGAAAATTGAAAAGTCGGTTTTATACTGATTTATATTTGCTATTTTGCTTAGCCTTTGACTTGTTTTTCATGCAATTTTCTTGTGTTATGTGTTATTTTGTGCATTTTATGTAGATTACAACTTGGAGTGCTAAAATGAAAAAAAAAAGATAAAAAAATGTTGATTAAATGAGACAAATATGTGTTTTAGGTCAAAGAACAAGGAAAGAGTTTGTAAAGGTTTGAGATGATGCTTGTGGAGTTTGAAGAATCCCTTAACATGCTTATTTCTTATCTGGGCAGAACGGATATTTAAATTCAATTGAGTGTAACGTTCTCAATACTAATCTAAACAAGAAGATCTTGGATGTTCTAGAAAGATGTTTGAGTATACTTCAATTCCTGTGTTTTGACTTTCTTCCAGTTCAGTGTGCAAATATGAAATACAGGGGCATCTTTATGATAACTCCTTCAGTTTTGAGTGTTGAGATCACTGCCGCAGTTTGGTAGAATGTTAATATCTTGAGCTACAGACCTTTAAAGTTGATGATTCATGAACCTATGGAAAACCAAGAGAATGATCTAAAATTCTTATGTTTACCGCAGTATATGTGAATACTGCGTGCACATCGCACGAAGAATGGCCCACTCACTCAGACGGGCTGCACGCACCATGCATGCGGCCCTCGCATACCACACTCGCACGCTGCGTGCGGGCACTTGCACTAGCCACGCGCATATGGGTGCGGTAGCGCTAACGCACAAGCATTTGCTGCACACCATTTGCTATACTTCTTGCACAATACATGCACTACACTAAGGCACACTACATGCGCTACACTCAAGCACACTACATGCACTACACTAAGACACATTACATGCTCATTAAAAGCACATTACATGCACACATTAGCACACAATTGTTGCATAACTTTTGCTATCTTGATGCACACAACTCACTTCATGCACACAAGCACAAGCATGAGCACACCAACACCAACACTTGCATAACACTTGCACAACAAGCACAAGCATAAGTACACTAACACTTGCACACCGACATATGCACACCATGCATAAAGTTTACATGGTACGGCCGCGTCCTGCGGCTACACTATGAAAACCATTACATGAACACATCTGCACCATGAAAAATGTTGTATGGTGCGGCCACGTCCCAGGCCGCATCGTATGAAGTTTTGCACAGTGCATTTGTGATCTTTCGGTGTTGAATTTTTTCGAAGTGTTGAAATCTTTGTTTTGTTGTCCAGGTTGTGAAAGAATATAAATCGTGGCTCAAAGACGTGGAATGCAGTATGGAGGCGTGACCAGTGTTGGATCAAAGGCATGAAGTGCTGGAATGGATTGGTGACGTGGAGGGGCGTGCACGTGCGCATTTAGGATAATTCTTTCTCACAGTGGCATTTTTATAAATAAGTGTTTAGTTTACGTTTGTGTGTTGATCATCATCAACACAATAGGACTTTTTTTCATAAATTACATTGCCATTATCATGCAAGATAATTAGGCCAAGTAATTAACTTATTAAAAACCGAATTAAATAAGCCCATTATTTATGGTCCGGACTTAATTAATTAAAAATACAAATAAATTCTAAAACTTAAAAGTGGCGTGATCCACGATGACAATTAAAGTCCAAGCATGCCATCTTGGTCTTCAATTTAGTCCACAAAAACTTTTTCAATGTGGAATTTCCTTAAGCTCCAATGTACAAGTCTTACAAACTTCTTCATGAATTGTGATTAAAGAAATGTTCCAAATAGCTCCATGTGATTGAGATGGTGATGGTGATGCCAAGTGTTCTTCAAGATCACCTATGTCTCCACATTGTGATGACAATAATGTTTGTAAGGCGGCTTTCATCCTCTTGTTCCTTGATATCGTCATTAGTCCATAAAGATTCTCCAAATGATCATGTGAAGTCGGCCTTGGCACCGTGGACATGGATGGATTGCTATCAGTCTTGCAGGGTTACAGATCCAAGTATGGTGGAAAAAGTAAACGAGGTGCCTCCAATGGGGGAGCCTCAGTGGTTCAACATGAAATTTATAGAGGTTGCTCCCCATGTGCTTGAGCTTAAGCACTTCCTTGAAAATATTCCTCAAGTGCCCTACAGGAGGAAAAATAGTGCTTATGAAATATTATTTTTCTGGTACATAGATATTCCAAATCTTGAAGAAGAAGGCCTCAAAAATAAAGTTTAGCTGGAGACTTAAGAAACACATAACTATCTCTTTTTTTTCACATTACCTTTAATAAAGTATTTTGGTTAAGTTGATCTTTATGTTTTTTGCATTTTGTTATGCTCACTAAGTGAACTCTTGCTTGTCCTCAAGCAAGGACACAATAGTACACTTACACAACTCTTGCTTGCCCTCAAGCAAACTCAACACATTCTCCTATCTAATTTTGTTCCACCATCTGTTACCAACACACTGCCCTCCGCCCACTATGCCAATCACCAAGTCAATCAAAACATTTTTCACACATCAAAAACTACCAGAAGTTTTTGCTGGTCACAAACATTCAGAATTCAAGACACATGATCAACCAAGGCATAATGAATAAAGACCAAAATGTCAAGCGTACAAGTGTGTGCTGAGAAACGCTATCTTTATTCACTCTCTCTCTCTCTATGCATACCCCTTAGCATTTTGTCTAATCATTCATTGCACAACAATCTTCTTGTCCACACACATGTACATGCACAACACACAAGATCAATGGCAACCTAGCACACACTGGTGCTTCTATAAGATATTTCATTTTTCTCTTTCATCTTACACTTTGGTGTATAAATTGCCACACTCATTGGTGCTTGATTGGCTGGGTTTTGTGGCTCTTTTTTCCCACTTTTTGCCCGGGTCTTATGGCAGTTTCTTTCCATAATTACTTGCCAGGGTCTTACAGCTTTTCATTCCCAGTTGCCAGAGGCTTTTTCTCCATATCCCTTCTTATGTAACTGCATGTTCATATGTGTCTTCGATGGACCAGTATTTTTGGTGTAGGAATTCAGACCAAAGGGTGTCCCTCCTTCTAAACCTCCACCATAATTTCATGCTCTATGCAGTAATGGTGTCTTCTAGGGATCTAAATCCTACACCCCCTCTCATCAGTTGGATAACACATTTCTGTCCATTTAATCCAGTGATGGCTCTTTTGGTTTTTTAGCCCATCCCACAAAAAGTTAGCACATAGTGCCTCTATCTGATTTAAAACTCTTTTAGGGGGATTAACTGCCATAGTGGAGTAAATTGGCATCGCTGATAGAACACTTCTTATGAGAGTAATCCTACCCCCTTTAGACAAAAAGTTTGTATTCCAGGAGCATGTATGGTTTCTGATTTTCTGTACTAGTGCATCAAAATATTGAGATTTCAGTTTACCATAGTGAAGAGGAATGCCTAAGTAATTAATGGGAAAACTCCCTTTCTGAAATTTTGTTCTCCTTCCTACCCTCACTTTTTTGTGTATGGCCAGTTTGTGATGTGTTAAGTAGCAGCTCTTTAAACCATTAATTTTCTGCCCTGATACTTCTTGGTAGTGATCTAAATCCTCCATCATTATCTTTAAAGCTTTGGGGTGAGCAGTCGTAAATATAATAATATCGTCTGCATAAGTTAGGTGGGAAATCTGTGGGCAGTTCCTAGGGACACAGAAACCTGGGGCTTTAGACATAGAAGAATTTAGTATTCTTGACAAGTATTCAGATCCTAGGATAAATAGCATAGGGGAAATTGGATCCCCTTGTCTTAATCCTCTAGAGGACTTGAACCAATCTTGGGGAGCACCATTTATAAGGATTGACATCTATACATTGGAGATAAGCCTCCATATGGTATCAATCCATCTTTCTCCAAACCCCATTTCCCTCATAATGTGTAGCATATAAGACCATTGGACTCTATCGTATGCCTTCTCCATGTCTAACTTAATAGCTACATTCCCATTTATGTTCTTACTAGTCATAGAAGTCATGAGTTCACTAGCCAGTAGATAATTATCTAAAATTTGCCTACCTTTCACAAAGCCACTTTGATTGTTACTAATTAAAGAAGGCAAGATTTTACTTAATCTATTAGCTAGAAGCTTGGACAGAATTTTATTTACAAAATTACACAAGCTAATTGGCCTGAAATGTGCAAATGAAGAAGGGTTTACAATTTTTGGGATTAGCACTATTGAAGTGGCAGACATGCCTTTGGGAATTTCTTCTCCATTCAGGAAACTTTTGACAGCTTCGAGAAGGTCTCCTTTTATCACTTCCCAAGACTCCCTAAAGAAGTGTCCATTGAACCCGTCCGGACCTGGAGCACTATCTTTACCTAAGGAGAAAAAGATATGTTTAAGCTCTTCTAGGGATGGATAACACAATAGCTCCTCATTCTGGTGTTCAGAAATCAAAGTGGGGATAATGCCTCTCCTATAGTTGTCAGAAGTTTGGACTGCAGAAAATAGCTTGGAGAAATGTTGTACAGCCTGCTCTCCTATCTCTTTTTCCCCTACTATCCACTCACCTTCTTCCCCTTTGATTCTATGAATATAATTCCTATTATGCCTATGCTTTACTGCAGCATGGAAGAAAGAGGTATTGCTATCCCCTTCTTCCAGCCACTTAATGTTGGCCTTTTGGGCCCAAAATTATGCTTTCCTAATTGTTGCTAATTTTAGCCTAGCTGCAGCTCTATTGTAGGTTTCTCTAGAAACTAAACCATTGACATCTTCTTCCTCTATCTTGGACATCTCTCTTTCAGCTTTCTCCACCTCGGATAGAACATTACCAAAGGTAGCGGAGTTCCACTGTTTCAGGGCTAACTTGGTGGCCTTAATTTTTTCTACGAGGATCCTTAAAGGGCTACCCCTCATTGAACTATTCCAAGCTTTCTTTATTAGCCCTTGGAACTAATGATGATCTGTCCAAAAGTTTTGAAATCTGAAGCTTTTTGGCCCTTTTTCCTTTTTAACACTAGCTTGGACAATTAAAGGGCAGTGATCTGAGGGAGCTCTTATTGAATGTTGAACAGATAAATGTAGATTTAGATTCACTAAGGGATAATTATCTAGACACCTATCCAATCTTTTTCACACTCTACCACCCCCGTGCCTATTATTACACCAAGTGTACAGGGGTCCCTGGAATTGTAGTTCGGCTAGATTTTCTCTATCTATAAATCCAGTTAGTTCTTCTGTATCTTTGATAGAGCAAGGTCTCCCACCTTTTTTATCTACTTTATTTAATATACAATTCCAGTCCCCCCAAAGCATCCATGGGGTGTTTGAATGACTGAATTTGGACAGAGACTCCCATAACTCCTCTCTTTCCTTCTTGGTGTTTTTGGCATACACTGTGGAGATTCTAATTATTTCTGATATTTTTGGGTGTCTAACTTCACAAGTGATTTGTTGGGCAGTGCTTTCTATTACATGACATTCAAAGGGACTCCTTATCAACAGCCATATTTTATTTTCCTTATTAGTTACTGTCATGTCAAAGTTTAATCTTCTCCTAAGTGATTCCAAATAGTGAATCCCTGCAAAAGGTTCAACTAGAGCTACCAGATTAATGTGATTTTTCCTAATCAGCTTTTTTAGTCTTTGAACTTTATCATTTGCTACTATCCCCCTAGCATTCCAGAACATTATTTTCATCATCTGAACTAGCATCCTTGTAACAAGTTTTAGTTATTTTAGGTCTTAATGACAGATTTGACTCTATCTTTACCTTAGGTTTGCTACTTGAAGCAGAGAGTTTCTTACCTAGTTTTTTCAGCTGGTTTCCTTGTTTGATGGGGCTATCCTGGCTTACTGCTTGATAAGATAAACCCTAACTCAACCTGAAAACCATGGTCTCCAAGTGAGGTTTGACCCAACCTTATATACTAGCCTGGATCTCCTTGTAGAACCGATGTGGGATTCACATCATTCACCCACTCTTAAAGAGCCGACTACCTCAGTCGGCGATCTGACGGACCCCCGGGGCCTCAACTGCCTCCGTCGGCGTTCTGTCGGTCGTAGCCCAAGGAGCAGGGTATGGTTCGCACAAGTGGCTCTGATACCAAATGATAAGGTGAACCCTAACTCAACCTGAAAACCATGGTGTCCAAGTGAGGTTTGACCCAACCTTATATACTAGCCTGGACCTCCTTGTGGAACCGATGTGGGATTCACATCAGGAGGACTCCTCCCTTACAACATAGCATTAATCTAAGTTTCAAAAAAGAAATAAGGAGTACTTCCGCCTTTACAATTTCTAATCTAGAGTTTCAGTAATTAAAATAGGAGTGAATCTTCTTTTATAGCTACTTACTAGAGGTTGAGGATTATATAAAGGTCGTCCAGAGACTAAAAACCTTTATATAATTTCAACCTCCGGTGTACCGCTACAAGGAAGGTTCTCATTTACAAACTACTCCTTATAAATAAGTCTATGATTTACCAGGAGTGACAAAATTTTCTTGTCTGCATATACACAAAGTATGAACAAATTTACTAGATATCGACTAAACTTGCCTAACTTCAGCAGCAAGTGATCTGTAGATTATAAGGATGAAAATTGCAGATCATTACAGAATTGACAAAGTGCAAACATTAATACTATACTTGCCTAACTTCAGCAACAAGTGGTCCCTTTTTAAATCTCAAAGATAGTGCTCCTCAGCAACAACAAAAAATTGAGTGTCTTATCTAAAGCAAAATGGCCTAACATCGGCAACCATTGGCTTTTAAGTACTAATTTTTGAGAGAGTGCAAATATTTGGGAATTAAGAGACAGAACCTGAAGTTTTGCTTAGCTGTGATCCTTTGAAGTGTGTATTTGGTGAAAATGTGCTCTAATTCTCTTGTACTTTTAGGCTTATCATTTCAACTTTTTTATTCCATCAGGTAACCAATGTGAGCACACGTATTTTGTAAAAAATGCAAAACTCAAAAATTAGGTGAATGAGGTTATTTTCTTACAATTTTTTACACTAAACTTAATTGAGAACTAGCAATCTATTAAATAGTTTGAGAAAAAAGGAAACTTAATTTTTTTGCTAAAGCGCCATTTTTCGTGTGTTATAGCACACGTACTTTGACCAAAAATGACAAAACTCAAAAACTAGATGAAGATGGTTGTTTCCTATCGTTTTTTAAATCCAACTTAATTGAAAACTTGCAATCTATTGAATAATGTGAAAAAATGGGAAACTTAAAATTTTTTAAAAATCGCGATTTTTCGTGAGTTATTGCACACCTATTTTTAGTCAAAAAATGACAAAACTCAAAATTTAGCCAAAGATGGTTGTTTTCCTTCCATTTTTTACATCCAACACAATTGGGTACTAGTAATCTATTGAATAGTATGAAAAAATGGGAAACTAAAATTTTTTGAAAAATCTCAATTTTTCGTGAGTTATAGCACACATATTTTAGCCAAAAAATGACAAAACTTAAAAATTAGGTAAAGATGGTTGTTTTCCTTCCATTTTTTACATCCAACTCATTTCGGTACTAGCAATCTTTTGAATAGAATGAAAAATAGAAACTTAAATTTTTTTAAAAATCCCAATTTTTTGTGAGTTATAGCACAAGTATTTTGGCAAAAAACAACAAAAATCAAAAAAATAGATGAAGGGGGCTGTTTTCCTACCATTTTTTGAATCCAACTCAATTGGGAACTAGTAATCTATTGAACAGTGTGAAAAAATAAAAACATAAAAAATTTTAAAAATTGAAATTTTCGTGAGTTATAACACACATAATTTAGCTAAAAACGACAAAAGTTAAAAACTAGTTGAAGGGGGGTTGTTTTCCTGTCGTTATTTACATCCAACTCAATTGGAAATTAGCAATCAATTTAATAGTTTAAAAAAAATGAGAAACGTGAAAATTTTGAAAAATCGCAATTTTTCGTAAGTTATAACACACATATTTTGGCAAGAAAACGACAAAACTCAAAACTAGGCGAAATGGGGCTGTTTTCCAGCCACTTTTTACACCCAACTCACTTGAAAATTAGCAATCTATCGAATAGTGTGAAAAAATGGAAAACTTAAAAATTTTAAAAAATCACAATTTTTCGTGAGCACACGTACTTTTTGTCAAAGTTGACAAAACTCATTTGAGAACTAGCAATCTATTGAATAGTTTGAGAAAATGGGAAACTTAATTTTTTTTTTAAATCGCCATTTTTTGTTTAGGGTAGCACACGTATTTTGGCAAAAAATGACAAACCTCAAAAACTAGACGAAGACGGTTGTTTTCCTGTCGTTCTTTACATCAAACTCAATTGAAAACTAGTAATCTATTGAATAGTGTGAAAAAATGGGAAATTTAAAATTTTTGAAAAATCTCAATTTTTCGTGTGTTATAATAGCATACGTATTTTAGCCAAAAAAACGACAAAACTCAAAAATTATGTGAAGATGGTTGTTTTCCTTCCATTTTTTACATCCAACTCAATTGGATACTAGCAATCTATTAAATAGTGTGAAAAAATAGAAACTTAAAATTTTTTAAAAATCTCAATTTTCATTAGTTATAGCACAAGTAATTTGGCAAAAAACAACAAAACTCAAAAAATAGGCGAAAGGGGTTGTTTTCCTGCCCTTTTTTAAATTCAACTCAATTGGCAACTAGAAATCTATTGAACAGTGTGAAAAAATGGAAAACTTAAAAGTTTTGAAAAATTAAAAATTTTCATTAGTTATAGCACACGTAATTTAGCAAAAAACACAATACTTAAAAACTAGTTGAAGGGGGCTGTTTTCCTGTCGTTTTTTTACACCCAACTCAATTGAAAATTAGCAATCTATTTAATAGTTTAAAAAAAATAGAAAACGTGAAAATTTTGAAAAATCTCAATTTTTTGTGAGTTATAACATATGTATTTTGGCCAAAAAAATGACAAAACTGAAAAATAGGCGAAAGGGGCTGTTTTTTACACTTAACTCAATTGGAAATTAGCAATTTATTGAATAGTGTGAAAAATGAAAAAGTTAAAAAATTTTAAAAATCGCAATTTTACTTGAGTACACGTATTTTGGTAAAAAATGACAAAACTGAAAAACTAGGCGAATAGGGTTGTTTTCTAACAATTTTTTACACCCAACTCAATTGAGAACTACCAATCCATTGAATAGTTTGAGAAAATGGGAAACTTAAATTTTTTGTAAAATCGCGCCATTTTTCGTGTGTTATAGCACACATATTATGGCAAAAAATGACAAAATTCAAACACTTGCCGAAGATGGTTGTTTTCCTATCATTTTTTATATACAACTCAATTGAAAACTAGCAATTTGTTGAATAGTGTGAAAAAAATGAAAAACTTAAATTTTTGAAAAATCAAAATTTTTCGTGAGTACCACACGTATTTTAGCCAAAAACTGACAAAACTAAAAAATTAGGTAAAGATGGTTGTTTTCCTTCCATTTTTACATCCAACTCAATTGGGTAATAGCTATCTATTAAATAGTGTGAAAAATAGAAACATAATTTTTTTGAAAAATCTCAATTTTCGTGAGTTATAGAACAATTATTTTGGCAAAAAACAACAAAACTCAAAAATAGGTGAAGGGGATTGCTTTCCTGCCTTTATTAAATCCAACTCAATTTGGAACTAGCAATCTATTGAACAGTCTAAAAAAATGGAAAACTTAAAATTTTTGAAAAATTAAACACGTAATTTAGCCAAAAACGACAAAACTTAAAAATAGTTGAAGGGGGATGTTTTCCTGTCGTTTTTTACACCAAACTCAATTGGAAATTATCAATATTTTTAATAGTTTAAAAAATGGGAAACTTGAAAATTTTGAAAAATCACATTTTTTTGTGAATTATAACACACGTATTTAGGCAAAAAAAACGACAAAACTCAAAACTAGGTGAAGGGGGCTATTTTCCTGCCTTTTTTACACCCAACTCAATTGAAAATTAGCAATCTATTGAATAGTGTGAAAAAATGGAAAACTTAAAAATTTTGAAAAATCGCAATTTTTCACGAGGGTACATATTTTGGTAAAAAACTGACAAAAATCAAAAACTAAACTATGGCTACCGCAAAAAAAAACCACCATATTAATTACATCAAAATCTCAGTTCACCTAGCCCAAAAACTCTCTAACCATTTGCGATGTTTTCACCAAATAAGATATATATATATATATATATATATATAGGGTGTAACATTTATCAGGATCATCCTGATAAAACCTTTATCAGGTGCCAATCCTTGAATGCCATGTAAGGATTTTTTTTAGTATTTTACCATAATAATAATACGCCTCACTTATACCATATAATTAACTAAAATCCTTAAATTTAGGAAAAATATTAAATGCACATAAATCCTTCCATAACTTATCCATATAATTTATTTAAAAACATTAAATGCGCATAAATCCTTCCATAACTCATCCATATCATTTGTTTAAAATTATCATGTATTTATTCTATCTAATTCAAATCACTAAAAAAAATTAAAAAATAAAATATAATTAAAATTAAATCTATAATTCACTAAAAAAATAAAAAAATTAAATATCACTAAAATTAAATCGATAATTATTAAGCCCTAACCCCCCAAATGTGAATGAACCCTACGACATTGTTTCATTAAAATTAGGGATTAAAAAATAAAATATCACTAAAATTAAATCTACAATTATTAAACCCTAATCAAAATATGAGTGAACCTATGATATTGTTTCACAAAAATTAGGAATTACAAAAATAAAATATGATAAAAATTAAAATTTACAATTATTAAACCCTAAACTAAATGTGAGTGAACCTATCATCTGAGAATAAAATCAAAAAGTTTAATAATTAATTATATGGTGTAGGTAGGGTATATTTTTATTAGGGTGAGACTTTAAAAAATGCTGACATGGCACAAAATAATTAGTGCCTGACAAGTAGTTTATGAGGATGATCCTGATAAATGTTTTACTATATATGGGTGTAACATTTATCAGGATCATCTTGATAAAACCTTTATCAGGCACCAATCTTTGAATGCCATGTAAGCTTTTTTTTAGTGATTTTAATTCCTAATTTTAATGAAACAATGTCGTAGGGTTCATTCACATTTGGGGGTTAGGGCTTAATAATTGTATATTTAATTTTAGTGATATTTAATTTTTTTTATTTTTTTAGTGAATTATAGATTTAATTTTAATTATATTTTATTTTTTAATTTTTTTTAGTGATTTGAATTAGATAGAATAAATACATGATAATTTTAAACAAATGATATGGATGAGTTATGGAAGGATTTATGTGCATTTAATGTTTTTAAATAAATTATATGGATAAGTTATGGAAGGATTTATGTGCATTTAATATTTTTCCTAAATTTAATGATTTTAGTTAATTATATGGTATAAGTGAGGTGTATTATTATTATGGTAAAATACTAAAAAAAGCCTTACATGGCATTCAAGGATTTGCGCCTGATAAAGGTTTTATCAGGATGATCCTGATAAATGTTACACCCTATATATATAAAAAATCAAAAGATGTTCAAAAACCTAAAATGCTCTCACTTTGTGGTTAGAGAAGTTGAAAATTTTTGTTTTGATTTTTGAATATAAAAATATATATATATTGGAATGAGATTAGAAAAATATAAAAACCTTAGGTTTGATTAGACCTCCAAATAAACCCTTAGGCTATGTTTGGATTGAGGGAAAGGGAGGTAAAGGAAAGGAAAATGACGGATTAAAATTTTTGCGTTTGGATATTTTTTTAGGGAGGGAAAGGAAAGGAAAGGGAGGGATTAGATATACTTAGTTTAATCCATATCTCTTTCCGTCCAAAAGTGGGTGGAAACGGAAGGAAACGATAATTCTTTTATAATTAATAATTTATTATTCCAAATTTATTCTTCTAACCTAAACTTTAATTTAAAATTACAATGTACATTATCATTTAAAACTTATAGGACAAACTTGGAGGCAATCTTTCAATCCTAGTACAATTGATATTACTACCAACATTTATTAGAATATTATTAGAATTTTATTTGATGTCTAAAACTTTATTAACTTCTAATTGGTTGCAAGATTATAAAATTATTATTTCATAATAAACTGCAATATATTACAAATTTATCCACCCATAAAATAATAATAGAGTTCTACCCTATTAAAATTTGATTTAATTTACAAAATTTTACTAATTTCGATATTTTTTAATTTAATAAACTTTTAACTACCAAATTTATGCTACAAGAATATCAAAACTCTAAACTAATTTAGCTATAATAGAAAATTTATTTTATCTAGGTTTTAATCATCATCCAACATAAAGATATAGATATACAATACCATACTATAAAACATCAACATTCTTATACCTCTATAAAAGAAAATATAGACTAAATTAAATGACATTTACGTTAACAAATGATAGACTAAGACTACAAAAAGAAATCCAAACTTTAAGATAATTTAGCTATAATAGAAAAATTATTTTATCTAGGTTTCAATCATCATCAAATGTAAAGATATATACAATACCATACTATAAAACATCATCAAAGCTATTTATAAATAATAGTTTTAGATTTTTTATACAAAAATAACAAGTTTATCTAAAATTAATAATTTTTATATTAGATTCTTTTGTCTATATTTTTTTTATTTTATTGATTATACGATTTTCTTCTTTTCCTAAATTATATTTGTGATTGATAATGCTAAAGAAGTATATCCTTTCATTTCTTTTCCTTTCTTTCCCCATTTATCCAAACAGGTTGGAAGGAAATCGGTTTCCTCTATTCTACTTTCTTTTTCTTTCCACTCGTTTCCTTTCCTTTCCTTTCCCTCCCTTTTCCTCAATCCAAACATAGCCTAAAAGTTTCATCAAACCCCCATTTTTCACACAAAATAACACACGTAATTTAGTTTTTTTTTTTTTTTTTTTTTGCTTAACCCCATATTTCGGGGAGATTTTTATAAATTAAAAGCAAATGAGAGGATTTCCTCTACAAAAGTACAACTTTTAGTGTTTGAATCTATCATACTACCTCAAACACCAAAATTGTAAGCAAAAGAAACTCCCTGATTATTTACCATTCGTTCACCATGGAGTTAATATGTGATCTGATCCAAGCAAATTGAAGCAAATTTAATATGTGATCTGATCACCATGGAGTTAATATGTGATCTGATCCAAGCAAATTTAAGTTACAGAATCCTCCAAGCACTTCAGCGGTATCACAGGCCTGTACCATAACGAGTTCTCTACATTTTGTAACATCCTTTACAGTGTATCTAATATGTGTCACAGGCCCACTTTATCAACGATTCTCATCACCGAGCTATCTTCTTACCATTCACAAGACACCAAAATATGTGTCACACTTTACAGGTAAAATAGGGCAAACCTCACCACGACATAGTCATAAACTTCAGCCAATCCCAAAGACAGTTACTTCATAGCAACAAAACAGCCGATCCCGGAAGACACCAAATAAAAGGCACAATGTCAAATAAAGAAAAGAACTAGACCCTCACAGAACAAAGAGCCTAACATCAGCAACCCAAAAAACAGTATCAATCAAAAACCAAGTTGAGCAAGGCCTAACATCAGCAACCTAAAAACATGTTAAAACAGTACAAACATCAAACATAACCTGAAATTAGCTTTCAATGCACATGAAACGCCAATGCTACAACAGAAACCAATTACTAAGCTCGCCATTCAAACAGAGAACGTCTTTTCTTGTTCCTGTCTATTATCTTCTTTGGGCGTAATTTCTTGTCAGTTTCCAATTTATCCTCTTTCTTCAGTCATAGTTTTCGGTCGGAATCAAATTTTTCTGGAGTTGCTTTCCAAGATTTTATTTTCTTCAGCCATAGTTACTAGAACTCTATTTTCTCTGTCCAAGATTCTTGGAGTCGCTTTCCTTCGAGGGAAGAATTTTTCCTCGGCTTGAGGGGATTGTGCTATTTTCCTTGTTATGTAACTCTTGCTGCTTTATAGTGCAGCCAACACCCTCGTACTGCTCTCTTAATAGTTCTGGTTTAGGCTTTTCCCCTACCATATCTTCTTCAAGCATTATAGACACAAGAGGCTCTTTCAAGTTGGTTGTTTCTATATAAGGAACATTCGAAGCAACCTCCCCACAAAAAATGACAAAGTAAAAAAAACATGTTTATTTGCCCTTTTCCCTATAGCTTTTTCACCCACCTCAATTATGAACTTGCATCTTTTTGAACAGTGTAAAAAAAATGAAATTTAGATATTTTTTTTTTACCAAATTTCTATTTTCCATGGACTATAACACACGAATTTTAGCCAAAAATGGCAAAATCTAAAAATCCATTGATTTTGAGTGTTTTTTGAACCCACCTCAATTGAGAACATGCATTCTAATGAATATTATCAAAAAAAAATTAAAATTAAAACTTTTACTAAACCTTCATTTTTCTTTGTTTATAACATATGTATTTTTGTAAAAAATGGAAAAGTCAAAAAACATGTTGCTTTTTGCTTTTTTCTACTATTTTTTACACTAATCTCAATTGTGAATATCCATTATAATGAACGGTGTACAAAAAAGTGAAATTTTTATTTTTCATCAAATTTCTATTTTTCATGCGTTATAACACATGTATTTTAGTCAAAAATAGAAAAATTCAAAAATGTATTGATTTTGACTTTTTGTGATATTTTTTACATCCACCTTGATTGTGAACATGCATTCCAGTTACTGTTGCTGAAAAAAAGTGAAATTTAAGGCTTTGTTTAGATATGTCTTTCTTTTGAAAATTGAGAAAAACAATGTCTCGGGTTGTGTTTTATAAAAGAAATATTTTGGTTTTGAGAATGGATTGTTTGAATTGATAAGTTTTGTTTCTATTGATTTTTATGTAGAATAATTATTTGATTAAATAAAGTCTAAAATAAAAAAAAATTATCAAATTGTTTGGGTTAACAATAACGGTCAAAGGTTGATTCCTATCTGTCAACCGCCATTGACCGTCGCAGCCACCATTGGTCGGCCGAATTCCAATCAAATTCCGGCCAAATGGAAGGAATTCGGTTGGCTAATTGTTGATTTCAACAGCCATCAATGGCGGTCAATTCAAATAAATAAAAAAATAAAAATTAAAAGATGTTGAAAAGACTAAAATGCCTTCATTTTGTGGTTAGGGAAGTTGGAAATTTTGATTTTGGAAATTGAATATAAACACATATGTTGTTTTGGAATGATAAGAAATGGGCTAAAAGCCCTATCCATATATATCATAAAAGTTTCACCAAACTTCTATTTTTCACGGGTTATAGCACACGTATTTTGGTCAAAAATGGTAAAAATAAAAAAAAAAAAAACTTGTTGATTTTGGTTGTTTCCTGACTATTTTTTTCAACCACCTCAATTGTGAACATGCAAATTAGTGAACGGTGTCAAAAAATGTAAAATTTAGATTTTTGTTTTTACCAAATTTCCATTTTCATGGGCTATAACACACGTATTTTGGTAAAAAATGACAAAGTCAAAAAATATGTTAATTTTGAATTTTTTTTTTCCCTACTATTTTTTACACCCATTTCAATTGCGAACATGCATTCTAGTGAACAATGTGAAAAAAATGACATTTAGATTTTTCACAAAATTTCTATTTTCATGGGTTATAACACACGTATTTCAGTAAAAAAATGGCAAAATCTAAAAACGCATTGATTTTGTCTTTTTGTAATGTTTTTTACATCCACCCCAATTGTGAATATTCATTCCATTAAATGTTGCCAAAAAAGTGAAATTTAATACTCTGTTTGGATATATGTTTAGTTTTGAGAATTAGAAAAATAATGTCTCGAGTTGCGTTTTACAAAAGGAATATTTTGGTTTTGAGAATTGAATGTTTTGATTGATAAGTTTTGCTTCTATTGATTTTGTGTAAAAGAATTATTTTATTAAATAAAGTTTAAAATAAGAATTGTTTTATAAATTATTTGAGTTGACGGTGACGGTCAAAGATTGATTGTTGACAATCATCAGTCATTGATTGTTTTGGTTGAATTCCGGCCAAATGGTAGAAATCCGGCCGATTAGTGGCGGTTGCCGACAACGGTTAACCAGCGGTAGTCAACTTTTGATTGCTATCAATCAATTCAAACAAATAAAAATTAAAACAATAAAAAATATTAAAAAAACCAAAATGCCCTCATTTTGTGGTTAGAAAAGTTGGAAAATTTTGTTGGGAGAATTTGTATTAAGGGCGCATCTCGTGCTCTTATTATTAAATGGGGTATAACTTTAATGTATTTATTATTAAGGGCGTCAAAATAACTTTATTATATTATATAATTAATAAAAGTCTTTAGTACCCTTCTTATCAATTATAAGAAAGATTACGTTAAATACCTAACTTTCTATCTTTTAATATCCAATCTTTTATTAGTTATTTTTAATAATTTCTTGTGGATAAAATTTGATAGTAACTTAGATCATTATCAAACTATCTTAAATAATAAAATATACTTATCATCAAACTCTTTTAATTTTTAAGATTTTTTGTAATGTGTTAAATAACAAAATATAATCATTGTCAAAATCTTTCAAAACGTAAATTTTTCTTGTCATGAATATATTTATTATTAAATTATCTTAAATCATAAATATTTTTCACGAATATATTTAAAATTTTAAAAATGATTAAATAACACAACATCGAAAAATACAACAACTTTAAAATTAAAAATTAATAATAAATAACTGTACGTGCTTACGTGTTTATCAAATAATTAAGTTTATTAAAAATATACCAAAAAACTTAAAATTCATTAAAATTAATTATGATTTGTGATATTAGTTTGACAAATTCTTGTGTATTTTTTAAAACTTAATTTTACAGTTTAATATAGTTTATTATGAAACAGTAAATGATAAAATCGTTTATAATTAGATTAATGTGTTTCAGTAATAAAAGAATAAAAAAAGTAACTTAATATGAAAATTTATTGATAACAATTGTAAAACGGTAAATGATAAAGAATTTTTAGATATAGTTAATGATTAGATCGATATATTTTAGTAATAAAAAGATAAAGAAAATAAGTGTTTTGATCGTGATTAATTGTTTAATTGATGAAAAGGATAATAAAGTCATTGGTTAATTATTTAAACTAATATAGATATTTTAATTAGCGTCCTTAATAATAAATATATTAAAGTTGCGCCCCAATTAATAGTAAAGACATGAGGAGCGTCCTTAATACAAATTCTCCTAATTTTGTTTTGACAACTGAATATAAACAAATATATTATTTTAGAATGAAATGAGAAATGGATTAAAAATCTCTATCCAAACGTATCCTAAATTTTCAAATCTTGAAAATGAGTGTCTCTGTCTGTCTCTAAATCAGCCAGTGCATTAGACCAAAAGAAAAACAATATACTTTCGTTGAAAAATCATGATGACCCTTTATGGAGAAAAATATTTTATATAAACGACCAATTTTTGAAAGGAACTTGGCAACAATATTAACAATTCGGATAGGTTTAGATGCCTGTTTCGTTGCTTTTATTTGTCTTGATTGCTCTATTCTTAACCAGAGCCTGCAGAATAGCCATTTTATATATCGACAGGATTTAGATGATGATGTTTGAAGAATAACAAATTAAGACAACAAAAAGGGCCAAGCCAACACAACACAACACAAAATAATTAAGAAAAAACAGCTAGCCATGTTTGCATTCTTAATAATCCAATTCTTGACTCATATTCGGTCGGATGTTATTCAGTGAAATATGTATTTAGAATTTGGTTTTTGTGACACTAAAAGTTCACACACTAAAATAGTAAGTTAACTTTTTCAATGGAAAATTGTGAGGAATTTTACTAGAAGGTGTTCCTGGAAAATGGTTTTTTTTTTAAATATTCTAATATATTACATCAATTTCTATTTTATTGTAATCAATGTTACCCTATATTGCATTTAGGATCATCTTTATTCGGGAATTCTCCTGCCATTTAGCGTTGATTGAAATCGCTATAGACGAACTCAAATATTAAAGGCAAAATCTCGAGAAAGAACTGGGGAAATTTTCCGAAAAATTAATGGGTGATAATTATATGCATATTTCATTTGCTGTAGTGAATGCATTTTGCGACTTTGATGGTTTTGTCACTTCTACTTCTGTATACTTTTTCTTCATTCTTATTCTTAAATATAATATGTATTATATTAAAAATAATAATAATAATATGTATTAACATATATATGAATATAATTTTCAAACAAAATAATTTCTTTTGACTTGCACTAACAGCAAATTTTGGTGAACTAATAGTGTTTGACATTTTGTATAATCAGCCGTCCAAACTCCAACTCAAAAAAAAAAATCTATTCAGAGATGTATTGTACAGTAATGCGTGTAGAAAAAGAATAATGAGATAGATGCTTTGATGATGTGCAATTCTACTTAGTAAGTCCAAATTTGTCTTCTTTGATAAAAGTAGAAAAAGAATAATGAAAGAAGCATATATTGTATAATTTGTACTCAGTCAACATACATGTAAATTTATTATAAAAAAAATTGGTTGTTGTAAAAATAAAATTATTATAAAAATAAAAAATAAAAAATCCTTCCATTATTCCATCCACTTGAAGCCCAACAAACTTTTGGTAAGAAAAGCAAAATCTCTTTTTTTTTCGGAGATTTCCTATGTAATTAAAAATCAACCAACCATTTGGTTTACATTTGCAAATGGAAATGGGAATGAGAATGATAAACTCTATTATCATTTAGCACAATTTCAACACACAGACAAAAATTGTAGAAAATTAGAATCACGTATTCAACGGCAATTAATTGTTTGTTTCATATATGAATCACGTCTTATATATAAATCGGTTTTATTTGAGTTTTTGTAATTATTTATATCATTAACTTCATCACGTTTGGTTGATGAATTCTAAGGTTTAGATTTAACCCTTGATTAATTTGGAGTCTATCAAATTTAAAAAGATATATTGTATGAGCTTTGGATTTTCTGTAATATTTGGTGTCACTAAATGTACCATTCTATATAAATGTGACATCGTGTAATTTTGGATAAAACTAAAATACAATCGAGTGATTAGTGAACTCTATAGGAAAAATAATTGTATATATATCAAAATCTTATAGAATGACACTGATACACAAAATTAATATAGAAAATATACATTACCTATTATATATGAATGGAAACTTTAGCACTAATTAAGGTAGCATTGATTATAGTGTTATAACTTGTAACCATCCAAGCAAATTCTTTTGTGTGCACAAAAGCTATCTTCATTGTCCTAGTAATTAATTGAAAATTTGCTTCTTATCATTATAATAAATAAATAAATAACTCAGATTACTTTAAGGTTATTTTACTTTCTTGCAAAACAATCAATTTCAATCATTTGGACTATTTAAATTTGTTTTCTTCTTCTCTAATATTCAATTATCTAATTAGTAATCAACAATGGCAAAAAAATAAAAATCACTGCTACCCTCCAAAATCAAAGACTTGGTCTTTCAAGAATGCACCATTTTATTAATGTTGTCATAGAAAATCATCATTCATTATAATATAAGCATAGAAGCCAAGAAGATATCTTCATCAAATATCGTTCCTTCTTTCTTTTGCAAATACAAAGAAAAACGCCATGGAATTTCAACTCAGTTCCATAGCAAAAATCACGAACTCCACAGCCATGGCCACCAGCAACATCGCCACCGTTGTAATCATTTCAGTCTTCTCCATCTGTCGACTTATCTTCATCAAATGGTTTCACGGTGATCATCAAAGTTGCTACATCCCAGCTTTGACCATCCATTCCAATTCCAACAACAACAAGAAAATGACATTATATTGTACAGTTTGCCTCAGCGACATGAATAACGGTGAAAAGTACAGACAGCTGCCGAACTGCAACCATTGTTTCCATGTTGATTGTATCGATAAATGGCTTCTGTTATCCCAAACGACATGCCCATTATGCAGAATTGAAGTCCCTCGCCGGATTCTTACTCACCAAACACACCCTGATCAAAAACATAAGCTGTACTTCATCTCTTTTATTCTTTTAATTTTTCATGATTTTCTCACAAAAATATGCAGCCCTTTAGACCATGAGCTTACTTTGATGTTGTGCGATAATGTTCACTATATTTCTTAATCTCAGGTATATACATGGATATATTTAATTTCTTTCTATATATTAATTCTTTCTACTCGACCTATATATAATAAGCAATATTCTTTTTTTTCTTTTCTAATTTGCAATTTTACTATAATAGTTTTAGTATAATTGTGACAATTTTGAAAGTATCACTTATTGTAATGTACGTACATTACTAGGAATAATTCGAAACTAGCAATTCATGTATTAGTATTTAGTAAATTAATTAACAAGCTATCTATTTTTATGAAAATAAATATGATCCATTTGACACTGATCCATTTAATAAGTTGTGTAATTAATTACATTTACCATATATGAGATTCTCTTGTGAGATCATCTCATATATGAGATTTACGCATAAATTTCACTTGAGTATATAAAGTATACAAAATTAGCGTATAAAGTATAAAAAATTAATGTATAAAGTATAAAAAAATTAGCGTATAAAGTATTAAATATTAACGTATAACGTATAAAAAATTAGCATATTAGCGTATAAAGTATAATTCACGTATCATACATGATACAGTCTCACAAGAGTTTTTGTGTGTGTGTGTGTGTATATATATATATACATATGTCGTTATTCTGTCCAAAAAATGAATTTTGAATTTTATTTCATCTTATGAACAAAATAAGATCGCTTTTTAGTCTTTTCATCAATTTCGTTAAAATCTCAAAGTTCATATATGTAATTCAACTTAATTTATTAATTAGTGATAGACCTCATTTAATTTGTATTTTGAAATTAAAAAGGCTCAAGGAATTATTTTCTTTTGGGATTTAACTCATTTTCTTTTGCCGTAGTTGGAGTGATAAAGACACATCAAACTTTAAAAAAAAAAAAGTAGGTTTGTACCAAGTAATACCCTTTGACTTGTTCTCTATTGTTTTCTTTTATTTTCTATTGTTTGATGTTTCTGTTTCAATTGTTTCAATTATCTTATTTTCCAAGTGGACTCTTCAATATTCGAAACATCAATTAAATTCAAATGATCTTAGTAATGAAAGTTGGAGTAGGAAGTTGTATGCCTTGAAATAATCATTTCGTTCCTGTGAAGCGAGTTGAGTTAATCGCGATTTCAAAGTGTGCGATAAAAGCAGTAAAAATTTAGAATTATGATTTCAACAACGATTAATTTTTTGTTTTATTTATCAACTGTCTTATATATAAAGTGATTTCACATCAATCTTTGTGTGAAACAATAAACACGTACAGATTTCTTTACAAGAATTAATAATCATTAGCAAAAAACTAATATTTTGGATATATAAGTGTATACTTGCGTGCATTTAAATTTACTCAAAAAATACTTAATACATGTGTTCATATGAATAGATGTTCTTAATAAAAACAAAGTCATGAGGTCTGATAATAAAAAGTTCCTCGTTATCCTTGCTTAGGTTAATTATGAGATAGAAGTCTAATGTCTCCCTTTGTAAACTAGAGTAGTTAATAATCAAAAGAGAAAAAAGCATTTTTAGTCCTCAATGTTTGTCTACTTGACACTTTTAGTCCCTAATGTTTTAACATCAAGACTTTTAGTTCCCAAACTTGTAGAAAAAAGAGCATTTTTAGTCCCCAATATTTGTTACTTGATATTTTTAGTCCCCAATAATTTAAGTTCAACACTTTTAGTCTCCAAACTTGTAGAGAAAAACGCATTTTTAGTCCCCAATATTTTGCTTATTTGATACTTTTAGTCCTCAATATTTTAATTTGAATAGTTTTAGTTCTTGAATTTATAAAAGTGTTGCACTTGTAATTTACTTAACACAATTAAACAACTACAAACGGAATTCCCATGTGAAAATTAAATATCTCATAAATCTAATGTCTGGTAATTAATTTTTTTAGATTTTACTTCAAATAAAGTAATAAAAAAAATTCCTGTGTTAGGATGGATATTACAAATAGGTATATTTTATTTTATTTTATTTGAAGCAAAATTTTAAAAAATTAATTGCCAGATGACATTAGATTTATGAGAAATTTCATTGTCATGTGAAAATTTCGTTTATAGTTGTTCAATTGTGTTGAGTTAGTTAAAAGTGCAACATTTTTATAAATTTAGGGATTAAAAATATTGAGGTTAAAACAATGGGGACTAAAGTGTCGAGTAGGCAAAATATTGATGACTAAAAATGCTAATTTTTTAAAAGTTTGGGGACTAAAAGTGTTGAGGTTAAATCATTGGGGATTAGAAATGTCGAGTAACAAACATTGAGGACTAAAAATATAATTTTCTCTATAAGTTTAGGAACTAAAAGTGTTGAACTTAAAACATGGGAACTAAAAGTGTCTCGTAGACAAACATTGGTAACTAAAAATGTTTTTTTCTCTAATCAAAATAACTTTTTAGTTATGTACTTATGTTAGTGGTGAACCAATATGGCAATATATATGCATGTATTCTTGGGTAACTAAAAGAACATAACTTTGTTTCCCGATTTAGAATTTTTTTTTCTTTTCACTATTTAAGTTTAATAATTTAATAAATGTCTCCGCATTTGCATTGACTATATATTTAAACATTCCAAAACAAATAATAAAAAACCAAAAAAGAAAAAAAAAAAACATTCCAAAAGAAGTGTGTACAGGTTAGGTGGCTACTGCATCACTCTCAACCGACCTAATTTAACTACCTCTTAAATCTTAATGAATCTAATTAACAAAGAAAACGTTTTGAGATTAATCGTCCATTTTGACCAGTAAAATCGAGACTTAATTTAGGGAGTGGCGACCAACCTCATCAAAGAGGTTAGCCAAAAAAAAAAAAATTCGAGACTTAATTAAGAAACAAGCAGCAACTAAAAGATGAGATGATGAAGAGCAAAATCATATAATTAAATGAAAAAATATATACGTTAAGTAGTATTATGTGATTTTTTAATTATCGTTATGCGATTTTTAATATAATTTATAACGAGTGTAGAACAAAGTGTTATGTTAGTTGATAACCTAACATAACGCTATTACCGTGTAACGGTATAACGGTGTGTAACGCTAGTACTCCAAATTTACAGATTTTACCGTGTAACGGTGTGTCTGGGTATATCCAGCACCGTCTTTTGTCTGATATTAATATAAGTTTGTTCTTCCAAAAAAAAAAACTAACATAACGCTCTTCGATCATTCATTCTTCAGAAGTTCACTACTACAAAATGGCGAATTTAAACCGCCCTTTTTAGAGCGGTTAAACATAATCCGGTGTAATTTATAAAAATGCGGTAGCATTATCGTAATATTAAACAAGAATTTAGTGATAGGAGAACTATTTACACCGGTTTTATTATAACCGATATAAAAAGTGTACTATTTACACCGGTTTTAATAAAACCGGTGTAAAAAGTACACTTTTTACACCGATTTTCTTATAACCGGTGTAAAAAGTACATTTTTTACACCGATTTTCTTATAACCGGTGTAAATACAGAATGTTAAGGTGAAGCTTAAAACAGAAAGAAAAAGAAATAGAAAGAAATGGGCTAAGTGGAGGTGAAGTGCATATCAATAAGCCATTCTTGTATACGATGCATTGCTTAACATAGTTTACAGCTCATTTGCATACCTTGAGTCCTATTTAAGAATATATCTTTGTTTATGCTGCAATCATTGCGTTGGCTTGTATGAATTTTGAGAAAATTTTGAAGGGGCACTCAAAAAAGTGAAAGCAGGTGCTCTTGATTGTCAAAGCGAAATTTTTTCAAAAATTCTGAAACTTAATATTGATCTTATTATCTATTTTAAGTTTTAGAAAGTGCAAAATTACAGGAGCACTTTTTACACTGGTTATGAGAAAACCGGTGTAAAGAGTTTATATATTACACCGGTTATCTTATAACCGGCATAAATATTCATAGCCATCCCAATAAGTTTATCCCTTTTCCATCCCAATCAACATCATTCCAATCTTCTCACCGCAAAAAGACTCAAGCCCACCAAATTTCCTCACAAAAAGATTCATTCAAAGCTCTCACCACTAGATTCCAATGGAGTTCCAATAAGGCATAGCATGGACAACAATTGTGACAAAATTTCGCAACCCTTTAGAGTTCTTGTACTCCAATAGAAGGATCACTGTGAAATCCCTGAGTTCAGATAGTGGTATCACCGCGACAAGCCTGCAAAAAAAGGTATAGAGTTGAGCATTTATTTTGGCTTTAAGCCCTTTGATTTTGGTTTAATTGTCTCTTTCTTTTCAATGTTGCTTCAGGTGATTGGAATGTTGCATTTGTTGGTGGCACTTGGGATTATATTGGCAATAGATAAGTTCTTGAAAAAGGCATTTGTGGCTGCTGCTATTAAATTTCCAAGTGCCCTTTTTGGAATGTTTTGTATATTTACCATTTTGGTGGCTCTTGACTCCACTATTCCTGCTGCAGCAACAGGCTTGATGAACTTTTTTGAGCCTGCCCTTCTGTTTATTCAAAGATGGCTTCCATTGTTCTATGTTCCTTCTTTGGTGGTTTTGCCTCTTGCTGTTAAAGACATTCCTGTTGCTTCTGGGATTAAGATCAGTATCATTTCCAAGATCTGCTTCTGGGATTAAGACATTCCTGCTTCTGCTATCAAATTTCCAAGATCTGCTTCTGGGATTAAGATCTGTTCCTTTTTTGATGGCCTATTTTCCAAGATTTGCTTCTGGGATTAAGATATTCCTGCTTCTGCTATTAAATTTCCAAGATCTACTTCTGGGATTAAGATCTGTTCTTTTTTTATGGGCTATTTTTTTGCACCGGTTAAATAACCGGTGTAAAATAAATATTTTTACACCGGGTTTAACAAAGACATTTTACACCGGTTTTAAACCGGTGTAACAAATATGCACATTTTACCCTGCCTATATATACACCGATTCATTTTTAAAATAACCGGTGTAAATATCTAGATTTAACCGGTGTAACAGGCTATTTTTGTACTAGTGGTTGTTACGTTAATTAGTTGATAACCTACCGTTAACGTTCTTTATTCATTCTTCATATATAGAAGTTGGGACTGATTACTCCTAATTAAACAAACAAGCCGGCTGATTTTTTACAAACAAAGCAAAGATGTTTTTCCATCTCTGTTCTTGTATATATATCATAACAAGTTAATTACTTCAATTTTCATGTTTTATTTAAAACTAAATACGTGATCATGCAGACATTATAGGAACAAATGCAGAAAAAAATATATATTAGGCTTCCCGCAGCAAATAATACGTTGTAGCTTGTAGACAATATTTTAGGTTTCAATAATATTGTTTCATCAAAGCACACAGAATATAGCAATCTAGAATATGTTGCATGCGAGCAAAAGGCAGCTTGACTAATTTGAAGTGAAAAGGCCAGCAAAAGGCCTCCTGCTTAATTTCTTGCAGATCGACTACACACATCAACGCATGGATATGATGGAGCTATATATATCTATACTATATATAGGTGGAGATAAAGAGACAGGTTAGGTGCTGGATGACCCTAAAGGTCGAAAGCCATGCTTAAGGCTTGCTTGCCAAACTTTGTCAATGTCGAACATGTTTTCTCCACATTCATGCACATTCCATCCTTCTATTGCATGCACTATGCCAGCTACTCGTGCTGCACTCAATGCCCTTCTTGGCAACCAATTCTGAGATGTGCACAAGATTGAGTTAACCCATCATCCAAACCACCCCCCTCCCTCCCCCAAAAAACAACCAAAAAAATGGCATATTCGGAAGAATATATATGCACAATATATGCCAAGAAACTTTTCTACGTTATTCGTCATTAGTTGTCACAAAACAAAACTTGCATTCTTCAACCTATGCGCTTAATTAGTGCAACAACACAAGATTTATTGTTACTTCATTCATGCATCCTAACTAAACATGCATAAATACGGTATGGATAGAGTAACCAACCTCGCAAGAGTCAAGATTTTGGAGAGATTTGGGAGCCAGCATTGCTGGAGTATGCATGTAGGAGCAGTCAGTGCGGACTTTCTTTGGAGGAAACTGCCCCAAAGGAATAAACAATGTCCCTTTTGGTGCATTGAGCTGCTCTTCTTCCGTCAATCCATCTCCAACCAACCAAATCTACCGCATCAATTTACAACCATGCATGTCTTTGTTACATTCTAATTAACTTATTGCAAATTTATGTAGAAATTAATTCGATAACAATTTTTGAATGCATAAAAATGTCTATATACCTTGTGAGCAACACTCTTGGAGAATACTATGTTGCTTTCAGAAGCTACATTTTGCTTAACCTTCTTATACTCATATTCCCAAGGAATATTCACCTGAAAATTAACAAAATTTGCTCTATATGTGTTAAAACTTAATATATCTAAAATCCAAAAGGCTCAAACATATATTAATTTGGATGGGTTTAGCCTAAGCTAAATAATCTTTAACTAGTGTCCATTTTCCAACAATTAATATTTACTTCATGCAAATTATAAAGCTAAATGTTGAATTTCTTGATCATAACTTGATGATGAGATGACATTTGTCTATGAATTTACGAATGTAACTCTTGTTTCTGTCAGAATTCAGAAAGATCTAAACATAGACAAATTAGGATTAGTTTGCCGTCCGTTGTTGCATTTGGAGACATACGTATGATCTTAATATAGAGTTGACTAAAAAGAAAACAAGGAATGGAAGAATATTTTGCCTAATACTGAGAGAACATTTAGACCTTTTCTTGTTTGTCTTTATTATTATCCTACATTATATCCAATATTATTAAGGTTAAATTAATAATCTTCTTCCATACAAAAGCAATAGGTTGATATGTGTGACAATGAAGACTGTATATTATGAACAACTCACTCATGGACCAAAAACTTGAAATTTCCTAAGCTTCTGATTAAAGTATGATCAAATTCTTCATTAGAAAATTGTTACTTTCTTATATAATCTCCAACTCCTGATTAAAAACAACAGGCCAAGAAACAAACCTGAATGCCCTTTTGGCACAAAGAAAAAGCAATGGAGTAAGCAACTTTGGTAAGATTGCCTCCTAGAAGGAGAACTTGAGTTGTTCCTTTTGGGATATTGCTGTTGAGGACAATAGCAACTGCCAAGCTACTTCCATCAACCACCCTCATTTTCAGCTTGGGATACTTTTGCACAAACAACTTCCCATTTTTATTGAGTTCCTCCCTCTGCAATTTGCATATATAATCTCAAAATTTTAGAACAAGTTTCATCTTAATGATGCAGAAGATCAAATATTTTAAGGGTTCTTGAGATAGCATTAAAATTAAGGAATTAATTATCCTCCTTAAACTTGCCTGATTAAGAAGTCCAAGGCTCAATATTCTGGTGCCCTTTTCTTCTGCATCTAAGATAGCTTTCTCAATCAAGCCATTGATTGCTTCTGATTGCCATTTAAGGAAATACTGCCAAAAATTTTAAGAACAAATAAACAATAAAAACATTAAGCAAACAAGAATAAAAGAAAATCCCATTATCCAAAAGAGTTCAAATTTATATTCTCTTGTCATTTACCTGCAAATTGTACCTTGGTATTGCCCAAGACTGTAATTTAAGTTTTTCAAAGGCATTCCTCTCCAAGATAAATGTGCGACCATAGAAGCAACTGATGATCATGGACCAAACAGTGATTGGCCACATTAACCAAATGTACCATGTAGAATGTTCATGAGGTTTGGAGGCAACAGTGGCAAATCCTAAACGAATATGGTAAACTGATTCCGGGGTTGTTAGATGTGTCAAATGTACGACGTCAACTGCATCTTCTTGTCTTTTGAGTGAAGTTTCATACAGGGAATCAGTGGATTTGTCCATGGTACCATAGATATAATCGTATACTGGCATGAACAAGGCATAATTTGTCCGAAATTGAGTGTGATGAAGAGAATGATATCTGTGTATATTGGTGACAAAAAGTTTAAATATTAGAATATATCCTGCACATATATATATATTCAAAAATCTTTTATTATCTTATTGAGCCAAAAAAATAATAATGAAAAAAGAAAATCATAGATTTGATGGATAGAAATAAAAATCAAGAAAATAAATACCCATAATGATGTACATCAGTACATCTTGTGCAGCTTTCTTTAATTTGTCACTTAATTTGTAGTGGTTAATATGCGTGTCTTTTCATTTTCTTTTGTTAATATTTTATTTTAATTCCCTTTTCATATTTTGCACCGGGTATTGTTCTTTTAAGTCGTTTATATGTTAAAGAAATGATGAAAACTTTATTCATCTATAGTTACATATATAGTCAAATAATATATTTGAAATTTACTTATTTAATTATATATTCAAGATTTTATTTGGAGATTCAAAAATTGCCATTTCTCAATATTGGAGAAAAATTAGGTAGGGTGTTCCTTTTTTTTCCCTTTTTAGTTGGAAGGGATTGTTTCAAAACATGCATATTATATACTCGAAAATACAAAAGAACCCGGCTAAATTCTTGTGCAAAATTAAGTTATAATTAAATTTTAATTAACTTTCCTTCATATTGGCATATATTTGTTTATGTTCCATTTTACCATAAGGTCCAATATTAATGCTTGATTTCAGTGGGTCATGGACTAGAGAAATGTATAAATTAAGACTACTTTAAGAAAAAGCAAATTTCTATATCGACATAAGTTTTCATGTCTCTCAAGCAATAGATTGTTAATTCGAAGACGACAACAATAAAAAGTTTAAGGTCATTGTGTCGACTAACTACGTACGATAGATCTCGAATTCTCGATTTATTCCATTTAATATTGAACTTAACTATTTTTGGCACAAAATTAATGCCACTAATCAATGGTATAGATCGTTAACATGCATATAACAAATATAAGTGTTTGTAATTCTATCAATTCCTATAAGAACAAAAGCCCATTTGGTTGGAATAAGAAATAATTTGTCAGGAAAATGATGCATCTGTAAAAAGTTTATCCCATCATTATGCACTAATTAAGAAGAAGCAAAGGATCAAACTCTTTTCTAATTAATTGAAAAGCCTCAAAGATGTATGCATCATGCACTTTATCATGACATTAAATGCACAGCTACAATTTAATCAAAATTATCAAACAGAGATGTAATATCAAAATCATAAAGAGAAAAGGTTTAGGATTTAATTAACTTGATATGGAAATCGACTTACGTTGGTGTATACATAAGGTACTTGAGAGGTGGAAAGATGGAGAAAACTTTCTTAGGAATGAGCTCAAAATTGCAGTGTCCCATGTTGTTCATTAGATCAATGAATGTGATGTAGCCCAGTAAGCATAAATTTGATGCAGTTCCAGTTAATACTGTTGTTACTGTTGGTATTGCAAACAACAAAAAATACGATATATGTTCCGCAAATGGATGAATAACGGATGTTATGGGCTCGGTGACAATGGAGGAGTGGTGGTGGGAATGGTAGCGAGAGTAGAGAAAATGGTGGTGCAACGCTCTGTGCAGCCAATAATAGAGAAATTCAACTGGACCAACATGAAGAAAAATGGTCAAGAGCACACCATCCGTCCTCCAAAATGGAAGCCGAGAAGCTCCAGAAACTGTAGTGTTGAATATGTAGAATAGGATTCCATTCAGTATTATTTGATCATCCCTGCAAAAGTATACGTAATTAACATGCAAATCCTTTCATGTGCATGGCCGTGCGTGCATGCGTTACAAAATCTAAAGCCGGCCCAGAATGAAACCATGGATTTATTCAAAGTCTTTTTAGGTTTGAATCTGTGATTTTAACATTATTAATGCATGAACAGGAAGAGGACAGAAATATGTAGTACTGAAAAAAAATCTGTATGTACCAATTGCTTTCTCTGTCAACTTGGTCGAATTCAATAGTCTTGTCAACAATCCTGTTTTTACCATTGGCTGTTCGATGACGAGAAATGCTAATCCAGATTTGATTGTGAAGCATCCTCCATAGAAGAAAGGGGAGTATAAGTAAGTTTGTGAGGTCTCTCTCACTTTCCCCTTTTGTTGCAAATGAGTAAATGCTATGAACTGCCCATGGTGCCAGTACAACGTACTTAATCCCACCAAAAATGAACAAAAATCATCCATTACTGATCAGTAAGAACAAGCTGATAATATGCATAAAGAAAAAGTAAAAAAGATTATAGAACATATCATCTTTAATTTGTATGTAGCATGCATATGAGCTAAACATGAATTAAACTATGTGAGTTTTTTTTTTTTTTTTGAGATCTAACAAGAGAACTTGAAACTATCTTTTCTTTTTTGGGGTGATATAAGAAGAAATTAACTTTACAAAAAAAAAAAAAAAAAAAAAAAAAAACTTTACAAGAATTAAATTAAGATTGAATAATATGTGTAAGTATCAATGTATCATATTATATTACCCATTTTTTATGATCAAGAACCATTCAAGAATATTTAAGAAAGGCCAAGAAGAAAAATACAACATATATAAGGAGAAAAGAAGAAGAAAAGAGATGATTTTGCATTTCTATTCTACTTGAGTTGAAGGGAAAAAAACAAAAAGTGGAAACCCTTTTGTGTGTGACGAAAGATCGATCAAATGGATGGTTTTCAAAATTAAGCTCTCAATTTTTCCCTTGGAACACAAAGTGTGTTAAAGCTTTTTTTTGTTCTAGAATGATTAGTGTTTGTCTATGGACAACAATGAAAGCCTGGAGTTTGGAACATGGGAAGATCAAACATTTCTTATGAAAAGTTTAGTAAAAGATCGACACAGAGAGAGAAATTAATACATATCAAAAGTATACTTTGGAAAAAAGAAGTACCTTAAAACTCCCAAGTGGAGTCCATGGCCAGTCAGTGAGCAATCCTGGTGTTGTTGCCATTTTTTTCTTTTTTGCCCTTTTTGATTTGGTCTCACTTTTTATGTGAGGATGATCTTAAGATCATCTCTATATATATAGGGGTACTGAAAAGAAGAGAATCAGTACTTAATATTATAATCATCATCAAGACGTAAGAATCTGATCAAATTCATGAATTGATCAGAACTTAAGCTTTCGCACAACTACGTCACTTTTCTCATTTTGTGTCCTAAATTAAATGTGGTTCAAAGGCTAATCTCCCGGCAAAGAAAACTAATATGGCCAAACACGAATCATGTGTGAGTAAAACCCTCCAACAACATCTCCATCCATTTCCCTATTTGACTATTTCCCCCATAGGAAAATCTGCTCATACCTACCCACGTAGCAGTTAAATGCATGCATATCCCAGTGCAGGCCTGTGCTAATTAATTAAAGTAAAGCCCTTATTTTTTTTGGCGTATTTGTCTGAATTTTGTAATGGGGAGAACATCACATTCTCTGTCTAATCTTTCTATATCTTGTTCAACACATCCAGATCTCAGGTAAGTCTTAATAATTATAGTTGGTAAATTAGATTATTTTTGTGTTTTTGTCATCGTTTTGAGTATTGGACGAGTAATTTTTTAGATAAATTATCCCGGGTAAGTCTTATTAATAATTATAGTGTGTAAATTTGATTTTAGTAATATTTATGTTTTTTTGTGATCGTTTTGAATATTAGATAAGTAATTTTAGACAAATAATTCGACCTGAGTTGAATGTGTATCGATGTAGATAAGTCCACGAAAGAGAAAAGAGTGAAAAGGGATTAGATTTGAACTTGTTAAAACTATATAAATCTTTTTATTTCAAAGGATACGAACATTATATTATTCAACAAAATTCTTTCGAATTTTTCAAAATTTGCGTGTTTGTAAAGATTAATGTTGTTTTTTTTTTGCCGTATGAATTTTGTATGCATTACAAAATAAGATACTTTTTCCACTCCAAAACGATTTGTGCTGCAAAAGTAAACAAAGAAGATTTGTTACCAACTTGAGTTAATCACAACAGCGGAGAGGACAAACATTTTCAGGCAGAGTCAAAAGATTTTTTCGGCAAGTAATTAAGTGGATCAAATTTTTAAACAATTTTTTGTTTATCTTTTGTCCGTGCAATTTGGGAAAGAGCTGGATATTTAACTAGTTATGAAAGGAATAGACGTCATAATTAACTACGTTCTCTAGAATTTTTGTAGTGGGTCTAAAAAAAATATAGACAGACCAAGAAAATAATTAAAAGTTTGGACTTTATTACAATTCAATAATTAGTGCATTTGCTTGCATCTTGGCTTAATTATTTTAATAATTAAGTAATAATTATAAAGGTAGAGGGAATTAATATTAGATGGAATTCCTAGATTTTAAGTGGTTAAAAAAATTTTAATATACATATTATGTATCAACGTATATTTACTTAATTAATTACAATTTGTTAATGAAATTGAGACATATATTATAAGAAACAAAAACTCTTATTAAACCGAGACATGGTTCATATATGAAACGGATAATTTATCGCCGTTGAAATCGTGACTATAATTTCTTGTCGCTTTTTATCTAGCGTTGAAATCGCAATTAATTCGTGGTTTCATATATGAACCCACTTTGCATGATAGATTCTGATTTTCAGAAATTATGAAAATATTTCTAAAAAGAAAAATTAAGGTTGCTTAGTGCTTGAAATCTAACAATTTCATTCTTCTTTTTCAAGTTTCTGATTAGTTAATTAACAGTATAACGCCAAATAATTAAAATATGGATTACTGTGCTTGATTCTCAAAGCAATCACCATCTCAAATAATAAGATTGGCCATGTTCTCAACTTCATAAGATTAATACGTTTTCTTCGCAATTGCACCTTCCATGCCGCATGGCTTGCAAATCAATCTTTGTTGGATCGACAAACAAATACAACTTTAGAATTTTAAAAAATTAAAAGTAAGAAATCAAGAGAATAGGACAAATATGACAGGTTAATTATTCTAGACCAATTAAGATTTGCTTAATTGACAATAATTGCTTAGGTTGGTTGAATCCCAAGTTAATTAAGATCTTATGCCTTGCAACATTTGCACCTACGTCACGATTAACCAAGTGAAATTTAGTTCGAGAGTAATAAATTATTCAATTAATGATATTTATAGCTTTTTTTTTTATAATTCAACTGAATTCGAACACTAAGTTATAAATTTATAATAATCTATTTCAGTTTTATAAAACTATATTATCCATTTTACATTTGTAAAATTCATGAATAGATAACAGTAGTTGTATATTTTAAAAAAAAAAATAATTGCAACTTTGACAAAGTAGGTATAATTAAGAGCCTATATAGGATGTGAGTGTGAGAATGAAAGAGATTGTGTGTATACTTGTGTATATGTAAAAGGACATATAAATTAACATGAATGTATTGTGCAATCATATGTAAAGGAAAAATATGTTTATATAATTATATGAGTAAAAAACAAGTATGATTATATTTTATGCATAATTTTCTATATATTTTTAATGTATCAAGAGATTCAACAAATTAAGTAAAAATACATTATTTGTGAAGGTTTAATTTTTCACTAAATGCACTTAATACAATAAAGTTTTAATCTACCTATTAATTTAAAATATTTAATAGAGGCCCTTAGTTTAATTCATTCACACCCAAAAAAAAGAAAAAAAAAACAGTGATGGAGATATTGCTTTCACCTTCCATTAATATTGCAGGCAGGGCTTCAAATGTCGAAAAGTATATAGGGTTGCCCAAAACCCCAAAAATCGAAATCAGATGTTATGTCCAATATTATTATATATTATTTTGTCTAATATTATCATGTACTTTTTTGTCCGATGTTCAAAACGATGTTGTTTCACTAAAACTAGAGAGTAAAAACATAAATATCATTAAAATTAAATTTACAATTATTAGACCCTAACTAATGAGTTGGGATATTCTGTCCAAGATTATTTCTGTCTTATCATGTCCAAAATTATACTACGTAGAAGGTTCACTAATCGTTTTGGACATGGAACAAAATATAACGAAGATAATCTTGGACAGAATATCTGATCTTCTAACTAAGATACGAGTGAATTCTATGATGTAGTTTTAATCTTAGACAGGATAAGATAGGATAATATTTGAGAGATCATCTCCCCTCAACCATAGTAGTGAAAGAAAACATTGTCCACAATTCCATGGTTTAATATTGATCTTCTTCATAATAACTAGTTGTTCTACTATAACATCATAATATATCATAATCTTTTATTTCCACCAATGCAAGCAGAGATGGCAGATCAATATCTAATCCTTGATCAAATCTGTATCCAAAAGTAGTCATACTAATTAATATCATATTTATCATTTTACAAACAAACATGATCACACTAATTGCAGCATGCAATGAAGAGTCAAATCAAGTTAATTAGTAATTGTTAAAATTAAGGAACATTTTCTACAAACTAGAGTAATAGTATATCCATGCATTAATCAATATAAACCTTCTTGCTTAAAATAGTAAATTTATGTACTGCATAGCCCTCATGCATCGCTTTTGATGTATCCCATCACTAAATTAGATCGATCATATAAATCATACTTTGCCGTCGTGATTGGTTGAAATACGTTTTCTTATTTATATTTAAAGA
The DNA here is from genome assembly GCA_016586305.1 of Ophiorrhiza pumila. NCBI lineage: Eukaryota > Viridiplantae > Streptophyta > Magnoliopsida > Gentianales > Rubiaceae > Ophiorrhiza > Ophiorrhiza pumila. The sequence continues at coordinate 4,994,712 of BLIW01000002.1, forward strand.
TTACGAGACGCCACAATCGGACAACACAACACATACCATAAAGCGATGAGCTTTATATTTTGTATATAATTTGTAATGTGATTCATATTATAACATGTCATAACTTTATTCATTTTTCTGAATTTCGAACCAACTAGGAGTTATTGCTTTTAGTGTAGAACAAGAAATTAACCACCGAAACACCATCGATTGAAGTTTTGTTAATACCTCCATATGTCACAAGACAACCAACTTTTATTTGGGACAAATCCCATTGTTTTCCTTTTATTGATTTGTTTGGATTCATATATACTTCTTCCACAAACTTCGAGTAAGCCATGGATGGCAAATATTAATTAATGGGGGGCGGGGTGGTAGTGCAAACACAAGTCAGCAGCTATTGTTAGCTGCCTTTGTCCATGACCGAATCTCTGAAAGGCCTCGTACTATGATACTCCTTTGAGCTTATAGTTGTAGGTGAGGAGGGATGACTAAAACAGAGATAAAGATCATCAATTGCAATGCGTTAATGACACTCTACTTTTTAGCTTATTTTACGTCAATCTGGAAGTGAAAGGACGATATCCCATGTGAAGAACGTACTCCATTTCTCTCATTCAAAATACATACGAATCTGGCTGGCTGCCATGCATGCATTATACATACATATCAATATGGGTTATATCGAGCCAAGTCGAGCCCGAGCTTTAGCGTGTTCAAGTCCAGCTCGTTTATTAATCGAGCCTAAAAATATGTTCGTGTTTGTTTATTTATTAAATGAACGAGCTCGAGCAGAGCTTTACGCGAACCGAGACGAGCCCGAGCTTTGTTCGTGAACACTTCCCGACTTGAATAAAAATGTATAATTTAGTTAAATTAATATATTTTGTCTCTTTACATAAACGTCCAAATTTAATTCAAACTCATATATAATGATTTGTGTGCTTATATGTATAAAAAAATAGATTTTTTCTATTATTTAAGAGTTTTACTTAGGGTATATATTATTTATATTGTATAATTTATACTTTAACTAAATTTTTAACAAGTTGTTGACCAACCTAAACGAATCTTTCACTTGCTTGTTGATTTATTATTTATTTATTAACCTAACGTAAAGTTTTGTTTGTGTTCACTTGTTTATTATGTAGACGAAATTCAGTGAAACTTTAACCGAGCCGATCTCGGTCTTGTTCATAAAGGTTTATGTTCATTCTCACCACCGTATTGTGTGATTTGTGTGTCAATAAATATATATATAAAAACCCAATTATATATTTCTATTGTTTAATAGTTTTATTTCGTGTATAAGTTCAATATATATTATATAATTAATATTTTAACCGAGCTTTTAACGAGCTTTAACCGAGTTATGAACGAACTTTTTAACGAGCTGTTCATGAACGTAAATGAGCTTTCACACATGTGTTCATTTATTGTTCATTTATTAATCGAGCCTAAAATCTTGTTCGTGTTCGTTCATTTATTAAATGAACGATCTCGAGCCGAGCTTTTATCGAGTCGAGCCCCAGCTTGTTCGTAAACGTTCGTATTCGTTCTCAGCTCTTGATATCAGATCATTTTAAGAGGGAAATTCACCAGTTTAAATCACGAAATCGAATGATTTGTGAACAAAAACATCAATCTTGCAGCATGCATAATGAAGATATTAATTTATACAACAATCTAGGAATTCTAATCAGTGCATTTAAAAGTTCACAACTGATCAGTATTCAAAGCACAACATCTCATTTTGACAACCAGAATTGAAGGATCGGAGGAATTAGCTAGGCCTTAGTTATTCTTGACTAGATGCCCCATTTATAGGTGTGTATAGGCATTCCTAGATTGTCTCATAAATTGACTTGCATACCAAAAACGTCGTAATGGGTCCAACGAATCATAGATAGAGGCCATCGGAACTGTTTAAATGCATGCATTGATTAGAAGTTAGAACTTGTTCAAAAAGCTTTGATGAGAAGACCGAGATGGACGCATTCTTGCGAGATTTTGGCAATCCATAATTGATAGAAACCTACGCATTGATTCAACATTTTCTGCTATTGGAATGGTGATCGAAAATGCCAACAACCCATCACGCTTTTTCTTTCACACGATGGTGAGGATAAATGGAGAAGCATGCACCAAAAGTCCTAACTGTTAGCTGCCATCCTTACTCAAGTCGGTGAGGCATTGATTTCATTAATTTCATTAGTATTAAGGAAAATGGTACTAAAATTAAAGGGTTCGTTGCATTTACCACCCCTAAAGTTTAATACCTCTGTTCTCTAATAAGTGTCGTTTTAGAGTTGTGCACACTAATTAAGAAAAGTGATAAATTCTCTTATTTACCCATATTTATAACTATAACTTTCTCTTTCTTTTTTTAAATAACATTACATAGATAAATGTGACTAAGGGTAAAATTGGAAGCTTTTAGACTTTTTGAATTTAAATTTGTAGAATGACACTTATTTAAGAACAAAAAATTGGAGCTAAAACGGCACTTATTAAAGAACAGAGGGAGTAAGTCATATTACAGAACCAACTATTAGTTTGTGAATTTTACAGTGACTCCCCTTAAGTTGCCAAGCTTATAACAAATATTCCCATTTAATGGTTGACTAACGAGAGTAAATTTTAATTTATGAAATTTCTAAAATACTTATAATAAGTTTAATCATAGAAAAGTAAATATAATTTTTCAAAACTTTTAACTTAAGTTTTTTTTTTGTCATTTCACCACGTTAATATGATAATTTTGTATAATCATAGGATTCATTGTGTATTTTTATTAAACCCTAAGGGCAGTAAATGTAGTTAATCCAAAATTAAATTAAATACATGAGGTCATGATCTATCCTTCCTAAATTTTAAGAAACACAAAAAAAAAAAAAAACTTATATGATAAACATATAGTTAATGACTCGCGTCCATGCACACGTTTGTACAATTCCGCTTTATTGTAAAAGTATTAAATTGATATATTTGAACTTAAAAGTGTTGTGCTAATAATTGATACTTTATTGTACAATTATTAGACAGATACATTTGGAATAAAAATTATTTCGCTAATAATTAATACTTTAATGAAAAGTAATATGCGAAAAAAAATACGCACGTATTGGAAACTACTCCCTCTGTTTTTTTATAAGTATCGTTTTAGCCAACTTAATTTTTTTGTTCTCAAATAAGTGTTACTTTACACATAGCAATAAAAAAAAAATCTATAAAGTTCAAACTTTATACTTCATTTCATTTATCTACAATCAAATGACCTCAATTGCAATTATTCATTTTCTAATAAAGAAATAAGATTAAATAAAAAAAATTATTTTCTTAATTAGTATGCTCTAGTTAAAACTTCACTCATAAAAGAAAGGGAGTACCTCTTTCAGAGAAAAGTAGCATGCGAGTTTGGTGCCAACGGAGAACACGAATCAATTTGGTTTTCCCAAGTTTCTACTTTCTACAAGTTAGCTACCTTTCCCTTTACCAATCAATGCAAGTTAGGTATATTTTCCTTTACCAATCAATGAGAGAAAATGATAAATGAGTAACTCTCTACAATTAATGTTCTATCTAGTCTTGAAAAACGTATGTAGTTCCTTTCCTTAATCGTTGTTAAAGTTATGCTGATCTTATTGTAATTTGTACACATCTATGAGCATTGTTGCATGGTGTTTGGTCCCAACGTTGTTGGCTATCTATCGATCCCTATCACTGTGTTAATAAATGAGAGAAAATCAAATCAATTACCTATATAGAGTCAGCACAAAACCACATTTTAATTAAAAAAAAAAATTTGAAGGAGTATTAATTAAAAAGAAATAATTAAACAAAATATAGCCTTCATTTTCCTTCTTAGCCAATACATATTTTCGTGCTCTTATTCTTCAATTCCAGTGATTAATTTCGAAACAAATATGATGGTGCCATGTTTTATTTTATGTATTAATTGCATTTATTTTTGGACGATAATGGTGCTAATCGTGTGGAAAACATGTAGGAATTTAAATGTAATTGCATGATGCTAAATTTGTAAGAGTTTGAGGACAACTTAACTTACATAACTATTTGGGAGTTGATGATGGGAGAAGTATGGAAATCTTGTGCAGCAATTTAGGGATATTTACACAAAAATTCTTGTTCATTTATATATAAAACGTAACTCATATATGAAATAGACAATTAATTGCTATTGAAATCGTGATTATAGTTTCATACTGCTTTTATCACGTTCAACGGGATTAAGTCATGCTAGCTACATGTATGAACCCATTTTATAACCGATTAAGTCATGTTGAATGTATAAACCCATCTCATAGTAGCTTGAGATTTAATTGGCAAAGATCGAAGATCACCAAAAGAAATAAAGGAGATGAATGCAGACAGAAATGGAGAATAAATTTGAAGCGTGATTGAGGAAACAATTTAAGGAATTCAAGTAATTGAAGGCCACCAAGAAGGAAGGCAGCAAGAACTTGGAAAAGAAGTTTCCTATGTTTTGGAAACTGATTGTCAATCAATGCGTTTCTCATATTAGTTCTTAAATTAGTTTTGATAGTTTTAGCAATTTCTTGGTCGAATTCAATAATCCAAAGAATCAACTTCGGCAACTTCTACTTTTCTTCCGGGGTTATTTCGTTTAATTAGTTTATTTAATTAAATAATGGGTAAGTTTTATTTTCTTTAAATTATGAATTCTATTTCTCGAAATTCTTATTTTCTTTATTTAATTATTTTTTTTAGCTAAATTACTTTTCGGACTTACGTATTGATGCAACATTAATTTAAACCTTGTGAAATCTAATTGGAATTACTACATATATGAAACAATTATCTTTTTATGCTCTATAATGTAATAGTTACAGAGGGTTTATGGATTTTCTGTTGTTATTAAATAATGTGCATATTGAGAGATCTTTTTTTTTTTTTTTTTTTTTTTCAAAAGGAAACTTTATACCAGCATGAACAAAATACGGTGCCGGATATACCCGACCACACCGTTACAAGCAAGCGAAACAAAATTTGGAGTACAACTCTATTACATGACAACTTCCTATGAGGGGAATTAAAGATCCGATACCTTAGAGACCAAAGTATCGAAGGTTTAATTCCCTTTAATCATGAGCCATCATAAGCCTAATCCTAAGTGAAATTACATCTTAACACCTATGGTACCAATGTTTGCCTTCTGAGTAGCATACGAGGGGATTCGGTCTCTGAAGTTTTCTCCCAGAAAAGGGCATTTGCTTTAGGACTAACAAGCGCTTCCATGTACTTCGTTTGCTTGGGTGGCTTACGTCCCATTTTCCATCTTTTCAAGGAACTTGTCTAGCACATCTTCGGGTTCATTCTCATAGCTATTTTCCGTCCATTGATCTTCATCATCCTCCTCAGATTCTGACTCAATTGGGATAGATTGTAGGATTGCTAAGTCCGATGATGAACTAACTTTGTGTATTGTCGAAGATTCCCCTTCCTCCCAACTTAGCGTAACATTGATAGCCCCGGGATTCAGACTGTTGCTGGGCAGCTTTAGTGGTTGCAAAGCTATAATAGGGAGCTCATTGGCTGAAACTTGCAGTAGTTCCTTCGCAACTGACGGGAGGGTTGCTGACGGGCGAACCTCAGCTTCCTGCCCTTCTATAAGATCTACAAATTGGCCCAAATTGTGTTCATCATTCATCAAAGTAGCCTGTATTTCCACAGATTCTGAAGAGTGCTTATCTTCCATGGTTGTGTTAAGGCAGGCCAGCTGCAGTTGTTGGGGCATCTCCAACACCACCTCGAGACCTCCCTGTCCAATTTCCACCACTGTATCTTCGGGTACTTGTCCATTTACCACACATATCGGCCCTTGGGATACGTCATCAATCACTGTAATAGCTTGGGTCTGCTGCTGCTTGTCTTGCGAAACCGCTGGACTGGGACAGTCTCCTTACACTGTCCAATTTCATCAACAACAGTTCCACTAGTCTCTTTCCTCCACTTCCTTTACCTTCCCTCTTTCATGAGTCTTTTTTGGGACCCAAGTTTTCTTTCCTGGAGCTGAAAGAGGATGTGCCAAATTACTCAATGGAGCCTTCATGGCTGGGCCTAAATCACGCTAACAAGTTGCTGTAGAGTGACCAAGTTAAGATGATAGATCGGAAATTGTCCGTTAAGCCTTAATTAGTGGTAAGACTGTCATTAAAATTGTCCATTTAGTCTTAGTTAGTGGTAAGAAGATGGGATTTTCTATCTAAGATTTTTTACGTCTTATATCTCATCTTAATTTTAGTAATATTTATGTATTTAATCCCTAGTTTTAGTGAAACTACATCGTTTTGAACGTTAGATAGAATAATACAGGATAAATATTGGGCAGAAGATCTGGTCGTGTGGTAAGGCTGTCATTTAGTTATGGTAAAACAGTCATTTAGTAACATGGATTCGGGGGTTTCTTAATAAATTAAATCTAATTAGCATTTTCTTAGGTTCCTATTAATTAGAGAGTAATTAATAATAATTCTTTTAATTGTCAACAAATTTTCTTCCGATTAAATTATCTCTTATTTAGTTATCTATTTTGTTTTATTAATTGTTTCTAATCCTTTGTTGTGGCAAGTTTTTGAAGATAAATTAGAATTGTCCCTAACTCATGAGTCATGGCGTACTAGGGTTTAATTTTGGTGTTAACACTACCAAAATATCAGAAAATAATAACTGCTAGAAAATGGCATGATATAACGTACATGCAAGTTTTGTTTGTTCGATTTCAGTTTGATCACACTGTCTCATAAACGAAATGCAAACTAAATAATATATCTTATATGCCCAATCATAAAAATATATCTTAATTATATCTACCTTATTATTGAACTAGTGTGTATAGCACATTAATTATATCATGCAAGAATCTATATTGAGTAAAATTTATAAGTTGCTTGCATATTTAAACAAGTATAAGAATTTATATACACTTAATTATATACTCACTCCCTTTGTTCTCTTTTAAGTGTACTCAAATAGAAAAACATACAAATTAATAAAATGAGAAATTTAACTGATTTACCCTTAATAATGATGACTGCACAAATTTCTACCACTTTGATTAGTAATTAATACTATTAGATATCTAAAAATAAAATAAAGGTTGAATTGGTATTTTTTTATGTTTTGTATTGAATTGTAGAAAGGGACACTAAAAAAATGTGGTAGTTAAGACAATTAAAAGAGAACGGATGGAGTATTCTTTAACCGATAATTCTACCTCACATATTATGAAATTTGAACCTATAATCTCTACCTCTTAAATTCTCAACCATGATTACTTTTATACCTACTCAATAAATTTGGAAATTTTGCAAAAATATGGAAAACTTTTTTAATCACTTGCAATTAAAATGATACAATTTGGTCACTATTACACCAAATTTATTTTTATTTCTAATTCCGAAAAATATACACGTGTAGACGTACTAATTTAGTGCATGTTTTTAATGTGAATTATATATCATTTTAAATATGAATGGTGGAAAAAATTTTTAAAAATGAATGGAGGATGATTTTGCAATTTTCTCAATAAAATCGTAACATATTTAATGGATCACTTACATTGTAATAAATTTGACACACAAGGAAGATGAAGAGTCCCAACTTAATGTTTATTATTTTGGTTGGCTCAATCCCAACTTAACATTTAATCAAAGAAACTAAATCTAAAATTGGACGAGAGTTATAGCGGGGTTTATGAAATACTAGTAGTCATTACTGTGAAACATTAACTAGGAAAGAAACTAATTAATATTGCTTTGCATGCTTCCACGAACTATAATCGATGCCGAATCAGTTAAATGGGCTGAAGTGAAGTTCTTGTTGAACTGGAATCAGATTTTACGAATCATTGTTCATCAATGGACGAAACCCATGATGAAGGCTGGCTTTCCAGGTCTTATCAATGTTGCAGATCATGTTTCCACACTCGTTTATATTCCAGTTTTCTATGGCATGCAATATCCCGGCTATGCGTGCTGCACTCATTACTCTCCTAGGCAACCAATTCTGATAAATAAAACAATAAAAATTTAGTAGAGAAATTCTCAGCTAATTTATCATTTGTTGAAATAGTGCGGAAAAGGAGATGAAATTAATTAAGCAAAGTATATATATATATATGTTGATCACTAACCTCACAAGAATCCAAGTTCTCAAGATGTTTTGGGGCCAACATTGATGGTGTATAGTAATAGAAGCAATCTTTGCGCATTTTCTTTGGAGGAAAATGCGAGAAGGGAATGAATGTTGTGCCCTTTGGGGCATTCAGCTGTTCTTTTTCAGCGAATTCATCCCCTACAATCCATATCTGTGGAAATGCATACTATAATTAATGTCATGCATGTTTGTTTCCTCGTTTTTGTTACTTCAAGTTTGCATTCAGTTTCAGCGATATATATTCAACGTTTTCTGAACATATATATTCATTGAAGATGCATTTTTTTGGCTGCTTCAAATAATACAGACTCGAATGCATGAAATATGAGTAATATATACTTACGTTTGCAGCATGACATTTTGACATGATCAAATTGCCTCCAGCCTTTTGATTAATCCTTTCTTTAAATTTTTTGTAGTCATCTTCACATAACGCGTCTACCTGAAGTAATCATAGATGATTCAAAGAATACATTTCAGAAAAATGGAAATGACAATCTTTTGAGCTTGATCGATCTGCATTAACAGGCTATGCTAAAACAGTTCAGTTATTCCGAAATTTCCCATGGAGCAAAATCATGCACTCGGAATTATATAGGAATTAATATTTGTCCATGCATGCATGATGTCAATGCATGCTTTTGTACTAAATGGTCATCAATGCCTGCAGCCATGATTTGAAACTAAAAATAATCAAGTAAAATGTGTGGCAAAAGAATTGAAGTTCTTGATGATATGCATATATAATTCTTTTTTCGAGCCAAAACAGTACTAAAGCAGATGCATCATTCAGTCATTCATTCATGGCCTTGACATTTTTGTTTTGCAGGTATACATATATATATACCTGAATTCCTCCGTGACACAATGACAAAGCAATTGAATAAGCAACCTTTGATAGATTTCCTCCAATGACAACCTCAGTTGTTCCTTTGGGGATGCTATTTAGTACAATGGCAACTGCTAAACTACTTCCATCCACCAACTTAACTTTGAGGAAAGGATGCCTTCTTATATAGAGCTCTCCATTTCCATTGAGCCCCTCCTCCTAAAACAAACAATTATTAGTAGAGTTACAATCATTTGAAAAAGGGAATCAACAATTAATTAAGTTTGAAGAAGCACATCATCAATAGAGCAAAAACCATACCTGATTCAGTAAACCAAGACTTAACACCTTAATACCTTTTTCTTCTGCTTCTAAAATGGCTTCTTCAATCAGGGTATTGATTGACTCTTTTTGCCATGGCATAAAGTACTGCAGATCAAATTAAAAACAAAATAAACTTGTAACAATTGATTTTTATTGGGGTAAAAAAATATTAGTTCCTGGAAATTTGGAATGTTTATAGATCTTACTTGAATGCTGTATTTTGGTACAGCCCATGTCTGCAATTTCAGATCTTTGAAGATATTTCTCTCAACAAGAAACGTTCGGCCATGAACCCAAGTAACCAGCATGTACCAAAGTGTCAATGGCCACATTAACCAGAAGTAAAACTTGAACTCATAAGGTTTAGAAGCTAAGGATGCAAAGCCAAGCCTTAGATGATAGATGGATTCTGATGTCGCTAAATGTGTTAGATGCAGTACTTCTGGTGAGTCCTCTTGTCTATTCTGTGAAGTTTCATACAAACTCTCTGATGATTTGTCCACAGTATTATAGATGTAATCGTATAATGGCATGAAGAGTGAATAATTGGTCCTAAATTGGGTATGGTGCAATGAGTGGAACCTGCAGCATGAAATTCAATGTCAACTGAATCTTATTGAGAGTAAATTCATCAAAATGGATTGATATTTGCTTAAATGCCTAGCAGTAAAATTCAAGCTAAATCTTATGCATATTAGTGCAAGCTCCTAAATCTTTCAACATACAGCTGGTTTTCTGTGAAGAGGACTCATATATAAAATAGGAGTTAATCACGATTTTAACGCACAATAAAAAGAGGCAGAAAATCAGAATCACAATTTTAACGTTTATTAATTGTACGCTTCATTTATGAACCACGATCTCATAAATATCCTCTGAATTTGTTCACCATCATCATTACATCTTTCTATTTAGAGGTGCCTTATTGTAATATTTTCTTCAAATATATATGTTCACAGTAAATGTAAATTCTTTCTTTTAGTTACATGCTTGAGACTGTAGACTTAATCTGTCAAATTAGTGAACTAAACATCGCATGCGTCCATTTCGGGTGACAAATTCCATTTTTATCTCCACATATGCCAACCATGGTCGACCTTGCCGACCACCATGAAGGAATAATAAAGAAGAAGAGGTTATGCTGGTGGTGGTTGGTCGATGAACAATTTTCATTCCTGACACAATATTCTGCAGTTATGAATAACAATTTGGTGAATGACAAGTGAAGGCCTTCCAATACAAGTGATCCAGTAATCCACACTACTACAAAATGGCGGACTTAAACCGCCCTTTTTAGAGCGGTTAAACATAATTCGATGTAATTTATCAAAATGCGGTGGCATTATCGTAATATTAAACAAGAATAGTACACTTTTTACACCAGTTATAAGAAAACCGGTGTAAAAAGTACACCTTTTACACCGGTTTTCTTATAACCGGTGTGAAAAGTGTACTTTTTACACCGATTTTCTTATAACCGGTGTAAAAAGTGTATACAAAGAATTAATTAATTAAGAAGAATTTTAATAGAATTTAAAGACTAATTAATACTAAAACATCAATATATTTTTAATTAAAATATAATGAAATAATCATGTAAAATATTATTTAATTAATCATTTATCATATTGTATGTCATTGATTATATTTAATTATAAGGGTACATAAGTATTTTGATAAATGTATTTAATAGTTAAATTATCTACACGTACGCCCTAACAATAATTAGGTAAAAGTTACGCCTTGTTTAATAATAATGTTCAATTTTGTAACTATGATTTTATCTTTTTCATTATAGTTCACACATAAGCATATTGGTACAAATATAGAAGGGTAAAAAAATACAAAAAAAACTCTTATGTTTTTTATTTCTTGTGGAATGAAAACTACAATTTTACAATGTATTTGGGCTACCAAAACCGCGATTGCTTTTAACTTAAAACAACATATTTCAGAAAAAATAATTATTTTACACCGGTTACTACACAAAACAGGTGTAAAAAAAACTTTCTACACCGGTTATTCTTATAACCAGTGTAGAAAGTTATTTGTTACACCAGTTATTCTTCTAACCGGTGTAAAAAAAAATTTTAAAATTAGACAAAAGCCCTACTAGCTAGTACTCTTCTCAGTTTCATCGCAATCGCGTTCCCGCTCCCTCTCTAGCTCCAAATCAGCCTCTTCCTCGTCCTCTCCTTCTCGCAGCCCTAGTCCTCCTCCCCAGAGGAAAAGGTCTCTCTTTCTCTTTCATATACACAATATGCTTTTGTTTTTTTATGCATTTCGCACACTATTCATTTAATATGCTCTTAGTGTTCTTGTCTTGCATTTTTCTTTGTTTTTTTTTTCTAAATTGGTGTTTGATGAAATATTATAGAATATAATGAAACTTCTCTGAAGAAGACTTTGTTTTTACTGGTTATTTCTCTGTCGAATTTTTCCATTATTCTTCATGGGCGTATGACATTGTAATTGAAACTGAAACATACTTGGTTTATAATATTTCCCAGTAAGACCCTTCTCAAAAGATCACCAGCGCCTATTGTAGCGAACTTCTCTTCTAGAGGGCCAAGTTCTATTTCCCCTGATTTTCTCAAGGTAATGTAATTACATTCAACTTAATTCATCTACTTTGTATATGCCATGAATGAATGGTAGAATTCTTTTAATCCTTTTATTAGTTTGATTTTTCAGATCTCAAACAGTACCAACTCACTTTTTCCAGATCTTAAAGGACCGATCCATCTTTTTGTTCAGATTCACTTGCTGTGGCTTTCAACGGACCCAAACGAGATCTCCCAACTCAGATCGGAGCTCCCTCAACCCCCTTCAGCGTTTGATTTTGCTTTCCTTGCTCTACCTGCATATGCTTAGTGTGTTGGGCTGAGCTATGCATCAAGTGCTCCTTGGTTTGAACCGTGTTGCGACGACTTGCTGGATTCAGTAACCGTGAAAGGAATTTGTGATTTAGTTGATTGGATTTTGGTGGCTGGATACATTTCTATAATTTCTGTTTTTGATCCTGATGAATGTTTATAGTTAATTATTCACATATCTTGGCTGCTGTGTGATGCTCATTTTTTTTGGGATGTTTTTGTTTTTTACACCGGTTATATAACCGGTGTAAAAAATTATGCACATTTTACCCCGCCTATATATACACCGGTTCATTTTTAAAATAACCGGTGTAAATATCCAGATTTAACCGGTGTAATAAGCTATTTTTGTACTAGTGCCAGTTCAGTTTTGGAAAGCAAAGAATGATCAAGAAGAAGCTACGACGAAGATGATGAGTACTTACGAGGGTGTGTACATGAGATATTTGAGAGGAGGAAAGATTGAAAAGAGGCAGTTGGGAATGAACTCAAAGTTGCAGTGTCCCATATTGTTCATGAAATCAATATAAGTAATGTAACCCGTCAATGAAACAATGCTGGAAGTCCCTGAAAAAAATGTTGTCGCCATTGGGATCGCAAACAGCAAGAAATATGCAATGTGTTCTCCAAACGGATGAATTACAGCTGCAAAACCAACATATTCTTGCTGAATTCAATTAAAGATACAAGTAGCATCGATTGAAACCTTTAAAGAAACTGATTTTTAGGCTGAAAATATTGCTCATAAGATAAATTAAACAAGCATTGACTTCTTACATGTAATGGGCTCAGTAACAACAGAAGCATGGTGATGCTGATGGTAACGAGAATAGAGATAGTGATGGTGCAATGCTCTATGCAGCCAATAATAGAGGAATTCTACAGGACCAGCGTGTAGCAAAATTGTGATGATCAAACTATCCGTCCTCCAAAGGGGCATATTCTCAGTCTTCCCAAACGGGGCAACGACATAGAACACTATCCCATTAAAGATTATGTTATCATCCCTGCAAAATTTAAGCCAAAACTTTGTGTTCTAAGTATTACTTTTTCACAGCTTAATTCTGAAAATTTTCTCATGTATATATATATTAGGAGAGATTCTGATTTTACGTTGGTCGGAGCGAGCCATGCATTCATACAGAAGGAATATCATTTCTCATGATGCTTGTTAAATGTTGTAAATTTAGCATGAAAACTTTTGATGATTACATGCATGATCATAATTTTAGTTTTGAAATTAATTATACGCACCAGTTTCGTTCTCTGTCAATTTGTTCAAACTCAATGCTCTTATCAACAATCCTGTTTTTACCCTTTGCAGTTCGATATCGAGAGACCGAAATCCAGATTTGGTTAAGAAGGATTCTTGACAGCAGTAAAGGGAGAATGAGAAACATTGGAAGGTTTCTGTCGCTTGCATCCTTGATCATGTATGAGTACGTATGATGGATCACCCAAGGAGCCAAAACAACATACTTCGATCCAGTAAAAAATTGTTAATATTAATTGTCACAAACAAAAACCTAAAAATGAACGTAATAAACAAAGAAGAAATATGTCACGAGTCAAGAAATTAAGAGTAAAATTATCACGAGATGTGCACAAACGTTATCTGTCTACTTTAGTTTAGACAGCAATGACTGGCAAGAAAAGGATTGAAGTTGCTTTGTTGGGCTGTGCAATTAAGTCTCCTCTTTTCATGGAATCAAATCTGTGCAACTCACAAGCTTTTGTGCAATATATGCATTGTGCCATTGTTATTGTTTAGGACATTTAGGTAGACATCTATCCTTTTCTGAAATTCAAGTATGCATCATGTGCATCGGTGACTCTGCAGAGCTAGAAGAAATAACTACAGTAATATTAATGGACTTGACGTGATGTCCAATGGCCAAAAACTTTACGCATTATTTTATGTAAGATTTGGCCTTAAAGGGGTTGGTAGTGCATTCATTCATTCATATTCAAGCAACCAATTTGTGATTCAAGTCTCCCGAAATGTAATTTATAGAATCGAATTTATATAATCATATAAAAGTTTAAATGGCTAAATAGGATTTATATAATCGATCTCACCTAATCGGATAAATTAAAGTATATAGATAGAATATAATGTTTATTTAATATAGAATCTATATAATCGACTTCTCGTAAGGATATAAAAGGTTTATGACAAAAACTCTTGTGAAACGGGTTCATATATGACAAGTGTTTCATATAAAATGGCTAATTAATGACTGTTGAAATCGTAATTCTAATTTTCTACCACTTTTATTTTGCGTTGAAATCACGATTAACTATTTTTTCATATATGAATCCACCTCATAAGAGAATACCTAAAAGTTTAGATGGTTAAATAAGATCTATATAATCGACCATATATAACGGGATAAAAGTTTTAGTGATTGTGAATTTTCTATGTAGGTTTGGATGTTCAAACCTTGATTTAGTAAAAGGTAAGTTATGAATTATTTATGTTTCTCTCATGTTTCAAAAATCTTTTTTGCTAGCTGTATGTCACAGCCACTGCATGAAAGTTTTAATTTGTCAACATACCCTTCACTTTTCTTTTGGTTTTTGTTTTATTTTTGTTTGGTGAAACTGCACCAAATATATATATATATACATATATATATATATATATATATGAAATTGATAACACTACTACAAGTGAGAGCTTTCCCTTAACTTTATTTGTTTATTGAGAAAGCAACAAATGATGAACTTCTATGTACTTGACCTGCTGGTTATAAATCCAGTACTATAAATGAAAATAACAGAATGTATAAAAGGACAAGCAATAAATATTGCTGCAAAAAGTGTACAAATTTCATCAATTCTATTGCAAACTTTCAAGTTTCAAGTGAATGCTTTAGATTGTGGTATAATTAACCGCCACAAAAAATTGTCCATACAATATATAAATAAATAGTAAAGACTCATTTTAGAAAAACAAAAATAGATTCTAAAAGTCTTTAATTAAACACATGTAAAAGAAAAGGAATTATTTTATTATGTATCTTTTACACAGCATAAGAAGTCTAGAAATAGGTAGGATATTATACATTAGAAACCAAAATAGTAGTTTCAAAAAAGAAATGTAATGTTTTTGCATGACCATAAGGCACATTTAATTTGGAGGGGTTTTTTTTTTTAACATGAAAAGAAAAAAAGAGAAGAAAAGAAAATTGAATAACTCATGAGTGGTTTGATCAAGACATCAAGTAATCTCATTCAAACTACTTAAGAACTTTGAACTCGAATCGAATTTAAAAATGTTCAAATTTGAGTAGTTCGATAAACTTAAATATATACATATATTTTATAATTTTTAATATTTTAATAAATTTAATTTAAGCTATCAATATTTATATTTTAATTTTAGGATAAATTATTATTTAAATTTACTAAATCAAAATTACAAAAAGAATTTTATAATAATATTTTGATTATAAATAATTGGTAGGAAAAAAATTACCAAGTTCGAGCTTAAAAAAAAGTATTTGATCGAATTTAAGTCGATTAACACCTTTAATGAGTATAAATAATTTAACCAAGAGTACATTCAACTTGACTCGATTCAATCATACCCCTGCAATGTCTTACATGCAAAAATGAAATATGTCTTAAGAGAGGGAAAGCATATATAGATAGGGAAAAAAAATGTTTAAAGTACCTTGAAGTTGCCAAGAGGAGTCCATGGCCATTGGTAAAGAATCCCAGGTTTAGAAGCCATAGAAGAATTTCAATTTCCTCAATCCCCAGCTCTCCTCAACTTTGCTCAACTGTCTATACTCAATTCTGTAATGTCAATGATCAAATCCAATATTGCTGCCTTTTTATAGAATGGCTGGGGGTACGGTACATCATCAAGTTCAACCAATGCAAGATTTTTTTTTTTTTTCTGCCTAATTTCTGTAACATGTATAGGGTGACACGTAGCACTCCACATTGATTATTATTTATTTATTGATCAATCACTTGCTTTTGTCTGCTTTATATGTAAAATACATTTGCATATTAATAAATATACTTATCTGGTAATCATCAAATAACCTTTATCACTGACCTAAATATTCAAGTGAAGAGAATTTTTTGTCAAATAATGAAGAAGAAAACGATGGATGACGATATGTGAGGCAATTCAATAAATACAATAGTTTTATACAACGTTTTCCAACAAATGGTGATGCCATTTTCTTATGATAGATCATGAATGGACACGTCTAATTAATTAAGGTTCCTTTTGATAATTTAACCAATAATAATTATTTAAAGGCACTATTAATCTTGAAGGCAGTTCGATTCCAAGACCGTAGCTGTTTAGACAATTGAACATCATTCTTGCTTGAATTAATGCACAATAATTTTAAGCTAATATATAAACTGTTTAGAAAACTTGAAATTGACTTATCTTCTGATATTTCATGAATATTTCATCATCTTTTTGTGCATATAACATACTTTTTATTGGGGATGCTTTGGCTAGAAATATATATACAAAATGTAAAATTATATCTCATTAATGGATCAATTGTTGCAGCATTTTTCAAAAAAAAAAAAAAGGATATAGGTCGAGTAGTTTTTTTAGTCAAATTAACAGATTTTTTTAATTAGATAAAAGACAGAAATCTTTACAAAGATACAAATTTCAAAGAATTTTAAAGAGTTTATTGAATAATAATAATATCAAATGATTAAAAATAAAACTTTACAATTAAGTTTTCACATAGTTTTAGTAAGTTTAAAACTAAATTAAAAAAACAAGTCGAAACTAATCTTGCACGATTCAATACTGATATGCTTCACGTTTTATATCATTTTTTTTTCATTGGTAATGATTAATGAATGAAAGTTTTTATATTTGAGGTTAATAAATGAAATAGGCTATTTCATTTGAGGCGAATTTATATATTCAACGGCAAGTTAATCGTGATTTTAATATGGGATAAAAGTGATAGCAAATTAGAACTACGATTTTAACGGGTATTAATTGTCTGTTTTATATATAAACTATATCTTATATATGAATTGATTCACGAGAGTTTTCATGTAAATTAAAATTATTAATTGTTATTAGTAAATTAAAAATTTTAATTGTTATTAGTTCACCTAATAGTTGTATTATCCCTTTCCATGTGCGGCTGTGCCGACGATAGACTCAATAAATTATTTGCCGCTGTATGGGCCCATTCTCAGTAAACGTTTAGATCTTTCGTTTTCTTTAATTATATCAATCAATCCAGAAACAATTGACATACAATTACATCAACAATTAGGCAATTGCAAATTTTTTTTTTTTTTTAAAAAGAACTGCAGTTTGGCATGTCCTTATGACAAAAAAAGTTGTAATGTACATGTCTATGAATCTAACTAATTAAGAACCAGTTTAGAGTTTAGAACCTTCAACGTTAATTTTTGTTTTTTTTCGTCTCTATAAGTTTTCTTAATTATAAACTTTCAATTGTCTATTTCAATAAAAAAAATTTGTCAAAATTGTATTGCTTCTCATTTATTGAGTGACGGCATATTTTGATGACAAAGTGCATAGTAATTGAAAGCGTAGAAGATGGTTGTGGATGTTTAAGAATGATGATCATAAATGCATGCACAACTACGTACTGGTGGATGCTTTTGAATAAATCTGGTCCATACTGATTTTAATGCTTAAAATTGATATTTTTTACTAAATTTCATAATTTGGATCGATAGGGATGTTTCGATTTGGGATGTCAACAATATGAATGTTGATTTATACTACTAAACACTCTCCAATGCTAATTAGTACGAGACTAAATATGAATGTTGATTTATATTATACACTTTGATGCTTAAATTAGTGCGAGACTTAAATATGTATGTTGATGTTCAATTAGGGTATATTTAGCCCTTTCTGATGTGGGACAGGTTGCTAATGAGTATTAAATTGTGCATAATCAATATAAGAAGAGAAAGAAAATAAGGGAAATTAACTATTATAGATTTTTACTCCAAATTCAAAATTGCTACAATGATTAGGCATTTTGAAGAAAACCACCCCATGACCAAAACTATTTTTTGCACAAATTCATTTGTTTTGATCACTTTGAGCCCTCTTTTATTTTCTTAGTCAATTTAAATTTATTTTTTATTTAGTTTTGAATTTGTTAAAAATATATAAACTCTAGTAGGGACTTTTTTTTCTGTCATACACATTAATATAATTCAATAATTGTTTTTGAAGTTTTCGAAACTTATGTTTTTAGGAAGATTATGCATCTTTCATCAATCTGTCTCATATTGCATTTGGAGTAGATTTAACTTTAAATAAGATCAAACATGGGAACATTTTATTTAAGATCATTTGATAAGGAAATTCTCTTTTCTCAAATTCAATGGACACCATTTGATAACCAAATCTTACTTTCTCCCCATCTCCTTCCAAGCTCCAACTCCCTTATTTTTTTTTCTTCCATTTATTTTTGTGTTTTTTTAGTCCAAAGCGATAATTTCATTAATATAAAGAGAAAACATCATACGATCGCAACCAATTGATTGAAAATGCTAAAAAACTGAAAAATCAGTTCTGACAAATCAAAATGCAACTAAATTAGGATAATTAGAATATAGATTTTTTGCAATTTTTATTAAGTGGGTGCAATTAAATCTTATTGAAAAAGAAAAGGCAATGCCATTACAGCCATGAATAGGGGTGGTAAGTAGCTTGTGTGTAGCTCGGTCAACTACTCGACTCAAACTCAGTTTGACCGAGTCTGAGTTGAGCTCGGTTTATTTATATACTCGAGTAGTTTGAGTTGAGCTCGGATTATATATACTCGAGTAGCTCGCGAGCTACTCGAGTATATAAATAAATATATATTTATTTATTTTTAATATTTATATTTATGTTTTAGTCCCTATAGTTTAATAAATTATAATTTAATCTATTAATAATTATGTTTTAGTCCTTAATTTTATCGTAAATTATAATTTGGCCTCATTAAATTTTTAAAAATTACAAATACATCCTTTAATTTTTCAAAAAATAAAAATAAAATAAAATAAACAAAATAATCGAGCTCGAACTCGAGTTTGAGCTCGATACTTGAAGTCAAGCTCGAGCTCGAACTCAAAATTTGGAGTTCGAGCTCGATTATTGAAGTCAAGCTCGAGCTCGAACTCAAAATTTGGTGCTCAATCGAGTTCGACTCGGCTTGATTACACCCTTAGCTATGAACCATATAATACTTGCTCAATCTTTATTAAGTGTGCATTTTTTACCCAAACTTATGGAAATGTTATGGTAAAATATTTATTTGAAGGCCCATTTAGCTGGCCACAACAAATTATGATGCTAAAAACGCACCCAACACCGAAATTAAGACCACATAGCAGCAACTCTATTGATTGTTTGCCCAAGTTGAAACGGGTTTTTGGGGCGGCAATACGGTCCAAAAGCATAAAAGCAATCACACAAATCTTTTCAAAAAACCACTACTACTGTCCACTCGGAATCTAGAACCACTCGTTTTGTGTCTAAAATTTACTTGTAATTGATGAAAATTTTGAATTTTTTTCCATTATTCACGTTTAAAATGATGCAATTTCATCACTCACACCAAAAATACGTATTAGATTTATCATTTTATCTAATTTTATCTATTTGTTATTGTCGAACAATGTACAAGTACATATTTTTTGTTAAAAAATTAAATAGAATTTGATAGAATGATACATTTGGTATAATTATTTTTAATGTAAGTGATAAAATTGTATCATTTTTAACGTCAATGATGGAAATATGAAGCATAATTTTTCAATTTTCCCAAAAATTAATGAGAATATTTTGTAGTGAAAGTGAAGTAGAACTTTACTTGTAGGTACTTGATGGTTGATGCCAGAGTGAAGCCCAAACCGATTTGGGCCAATTGGCATTTCAGTTCATATATTTAAAAAAAAAATAAAATCAAATGAGCATCTCCGCCGTCCATCATGAATCAACGTCCCAGCTTCTCTCCCTCCACTCCACTGCTCAGCCTAAAATGATAGCAAAACGTAAAACATAGAAAACACAAAATCACCTCTTTTGGCGGGAAAATCACACACATTCACACACTGCCGCTGCATAGCCGCAGGATGCAGACACACAGTCACACAGTGACACACTCTTTCTGATCTATGAAGTTCGAACCTCAGGCTTAATTGTAATAGCGGCGAAATTTTATGTACAGAGAGAGATTTGAAGGAAATGGCACCTCGGAAGAAAACGAATGCAGCTTCGAAGAAATCTTCAAGTAATCAAAATAATCTCAATCATCATCGGGAATCTCAGCCGTCCAAATTTGGAATCCAACACTTCTTCGAACGACATTCGCAAAATCAATCGCAAAATCTTAACAAACATATTAATACCCTACATTCCAAGTCCAGTTCCAGTTCTCCCGTCGCCGCCATTCAAAACCCCCAAATTGCCGCCAAAATTAAGGATGACAATACTTCTTCATATCGTCCGAGCACTGGTAATTGTGTGGTGAATTCATCTCTGTCTGTACCTCAGAAGTCTGGAAATGAATCTGATTTGCGTGGTATTGGAACGAAAAATCAGGGTTTGAGCTGTCAAAATGTTAGTGTTCTTGATGTGCAAAATAAGGAAGGAAATGAGTTGAATAATCCATCCCAGATTACGCCCACGGAAAATCATCTGCCAGTTGTGATTAATGTGGATGAAAATCAGGCCGAAGAGGTTCAGGAGGTGTCACCTGAGGTTTACAAGGGAAAGCCTCCCAAACGGTTCAAGTTTTCTCCAGGAATGGTATCTATTCTTAAACCTATCAATTCGTAGACTTGATTCTTTATTTCTTGTTCTTTTTTATGTCTGGTTTTGAAAACTTGAGCTGCTGTTACTGAGTTAATTGTTTGATGTTAAAGTTAGAAAATTTAGATTGTGATGTGATTGGTTGTGAAGGATTTCTTGATGTTTTCCACCACCAAAAAGCAACTTTACATATATAGAGTTATTGAAGTTTAATTTAGAGGATCTACCAAGAGAAAGGGGAAACAAAGTTGAAAAGAAGTGATTTTGATCCTTCATAGTAATGTTATAAAAGCTTCTCGACAAATGCTAGTTTTCTAGGATAAAAACTGGAATTTATACTTGGTTTCAGTATTTCAGTAACAGAGCTGGATTGTTTTGGCTTTTATGTTTTATTTTTTTGGCTGCAACAAATTTAAGCTGCATTTGGTTGTTTGTAACATGTTTTGCATTTTGATGCACCTGTGCAGATAACACAAATAGTCATTTCCGTGCAATGTTATGATAAAGGACAAACTTCCACTGCTTTGGGTTCAACTGGTCTAAACTTCTGGCTTCTTCAACTTTGATACAAAGTCTTTTTTTTTTGGATTTTCATATTTCCACCAGAGTGCATAGGCTCTTAACCTCTTGCTACGTAAGCGGTTAGCTGGTGAAATCCATGTCGTCGCAGTTTCACATAAAAAATTTTGTCGATTGTCTGCTTAAGCTCCAAAGTTATTTTTAGTTAACGGAAAGCTATGAAACATTTTTTTCCTTTCATTTTCCCTGAAATTGAAACTAAAAAGTGGAAGATTACGTTCTTAAAAATAATTTTCCAAATATAAAGTAGATTTGAATTTGTAACCTTTTACAGCTATGTGGACTCAAGTTAGAACTCCAAATGAGAAAATCTTGTTTGGTTGAAATAAGCAGAAGGAAACAAGAAAATTATTATCATTGTTTGCCTTTACTGGAATAAGATACTATTCCATAACTGTATAGAAACATGTAACCAAACAAGGGAAAAGAAGTCATCTTTTATGTTGTGTAGTGAAGTGTTTACTTTTAGATGTGTGCCTTCACAATTGGAAGGAGAAAGTGTGGGTTACTTTATGAATATCATAAGTTTTTCTCCTGAGGAGTAAAGAGCAGTGTTCATAGCTAGTAAAAGTATTTAAGCATTTTTGAATTTTTATTTTGGTCTATTTTGTAATCACATGAATGTTATTATGATAGCTGATAAAGCAGAGTCAGGATGATGGAGGAGATGAGGTTACATGGAAAATTTCTCCAGTAAATGAGCGTCTTCATTCCATTTCAAAGCACCTTCCAGAGGTGGTCAAGATTTTGGCAGATTCTACACGATTTAACTGTTTAAGTTTGCAGCAATGTTCAACAAAAAAGGTTTCCCAAGCATCTCTCCACTGTTGCTTATTTCTTTCGCTTTTGTTTGTATCTCATTTTTCTGTTGGATTGAAGGCTGAACCTCAATTTTAGTTCGCACAGACTTCTCCTGGTGCAGCCGGAAAGCTTGAAAAGTGGCTCTCATCACCCCCTGTGAAAGGTGCTGAAAAATTTTTGATACATTCAGATGGGGCAAGTTTGGGAAAGCTTAACCCAGGACACATTGGCTCTAACCTTGACAAAACTTGGAACAGAAATAGGAAGGATAGTTCTGAAGAGATGCATAGTCAGAGTCCTTTTAAGACTCCCCCATCCCTGTCTTATAGCCATGATAAGGTACTTCTTTCTCATTATGCCAGTTATATGGTTGAACTCCACTACAATTTATTCATCTGACGATTCATGTGATAAACAATATGCAGCCTTCCGATGGAGTTGTTGTTCAAGGAACATCTGATCAG
Organism: Ophiorrhiza pumila; assembly: GCA_016586305.1. NCBI lineage: Eukaryota > Viridiplantae > Streptophyta > Magnoliopsida > Gentianales > Rubiaceae > Ophiorrhiza > Ophiorrhiza pumila. The sequence continues at coordinate 5,017,560 of BLIW01000002.1, forward strand.
CTTGGTTCGAGGCCGCATAAAAAGGTTCTAAATGCTACTATTCATTTGATTTTCTGCAGCTATCATCTTATTCGTGCTTGTAGTTCAACCTCTAATTTTAGATAATTCTCTGGAGAATCATCTGGATTTCAAGTCACCTTTAAATACTTGCTTATTGTGTTAGTGTCATATATGTATCATGCCAGGCATTGATTGAACTGTTGGATCAAGTAGAAGATGTAATTTCTGTTGAAGAATCAGTATGTGGTGAAACAGAGGTGTCCCTTGAAATTGTTGGACGTAACAAGCCAGATTCTGTCATGAACCATTTGATAATAAACACAAAAGAATTAGTTGAAAATGAAGCTTCCAATCACTATTTTCTTGTATTAGAGGTACAGAACAATTTTCCTTTCACTCAATCTTTTCTGTCAGAAAGGAGATAGTTTATGGACATTTATACTGCTGCTGTGTATCGCTGCTACAGGTTTCCGACAAACACGGAAATGTTTATTCCCCTGCTTCACAGAGTTCTTTTAAGGTTGGTAATCTGCTTAATATATGAATTCCAAACCTTATGAGTGCTGGTAATATAATAACATTAGACAGTGGCTTCTAGATTTTGCGTTTACTGAATGAACAAACTGGAGAAGAGCGGGCAGTACAGTTGTCGGATGAATGGTAAGCAAATCTAGAACCTTTTCTTGGCAATACTTGAACCATCCTAAAGATAATTTTTACGGTAAAGTACCTTTGGTTTTCTCGTCAGGAATTATTTTCTTTGCAATCACTTGATCTTATGTATTTCTTGTTCAGGCAAGAATGCCATTGCTAATAGATCATATCTCATGTTTGCCCCGTGGCTGTAGAAAGTTCTCATGGCATATACTTTAGTGTTAATGGCAGTTTGGCTCATAAGAAATATCATTTCACGGCTGTGATCATGTCTCACCTACTGGTAGAAATGTCTGTAAAATCCTTCGACAGATCAAGTTGAAGAAAACAAAACCACTTCTTATTGAGTATTGTACGTGTAGCAATTTATCTCCCATTTCTCTAGCAACATAATTTCTCAATCTTTTAAGTGTTGCAAGGTGAAGTTTCCTGCTAACCAAAGAGCTCAACTTCTATTTTCCTCTTGATCTGGTGTCAATGACAATTAGATACTTTCTCGATTTTTGTACTTTGAATTAATTTGTTAGTAGTATAAATTATGTAACTTGTAGCTCATACATGAGGGCCTTTTTTGTTAAATAACAGGAGTAAAATCTCATTTTTGCTTTCCGTATTCAATTGTTTTTCTACTACATGCATATCTCAAATTTTGAACACCAGATTTGAGGCTCGCCAGAGATCTAAGGGAACCCTCCCTACCCAACTTGCTGTTCTTATCGGATTGTAACTAATAGATACGTAACTATGCAAACTTTGTTCATTTGAGTAGATCATTTTTATTTTCTTGCAGGTTTTATAGTGTTGTTGCACCTGGAGATACTGTTCTCGTCCTTGGTGAATTTGATAGCCAGGGCAAGTGTGATGTAAATCATGACAAGAATTTTCTAATTGTTCATCCTGATATTTTGGTGTCTGGAACTCGGGTAACAAAATCCCATTTTTTCCTCTTTTGTACTTCTCAGCTTATATCACTTATAGCTTAGGAGGGATACTGTTCCATCTTTTCTGGGCACTTCCTGCTTGCCAATTCAATGCTACTTGTTGTTCTCATTGTTCTCAATCAATCCATGATGCTAGGTTGCTTCTAGTTTCAATTGTTCAAGGCGTACTGTCCTTGATGAAAGAATAAGATGCAACGATTACTCAAGTGCAGCACTGATTGGTACCTTGATGCATCAGATATTTCAGGTTGAAAATATGTTCTATCTTCCATGTGATCTTGAAATGTCCATGCTGTGCTTTGACTTATGACCTGTTCCTGCATGCCATTGTTTCAGGCTGGGCTGATCAGTGAGTCCCTGTCAAAAGAGTTTTTGGAGGAATATGCAAGAGTGGTGGTTCAGAAAAACCTTGAGACCCTTTATGCATGTGGAGGTGGAGACTTGTATTTACTAAACTCGTTATGTGATTTCCATTTGCTTACTGGTTTACCGGTTTATTATTTTGGTAGTTTTTTTTTTATCTACGGCCAAATGTTAGTTTGTTGCTTAATAAAAGTATAATCTCATGTATAGAGTTTCTCTATGTTTTGTAAAGGCAATATAACAATGGAACAGCTCTTTCGATCTTACATTTTGCATCTTTGAGAATTCAATTTTTTACTTTGCAGTGAATGAAAATGAAACGTACAAAATCTTGATTGAGGCAATCCCGAAACTATTGAACTGGATCTCCCTGTTTCAAGATTCACGGGTAAATACATGATGATTTTGGTGGACTTTATTTTGTTTCTGTTTAGTCAATTTTGAAGTCACGCATAGAGATAGCTAGCTAGCTCTGGAAAATTGTGGAATTTGATATGATTGCTTGTTATGAGCTTGACCTTGATACAAAGAAGTATACATAAAGCTTTTGTAACTTACAAAAAAGTTAGAGAGATGTTGATCGATTATGCATTCAGTATTCTCTGCAATGTCTTACAAATTAAAGAAGTAAAAGATTTCGTTACCTATGATTACAATATCCAGATTATGTAAGTTCAAAAGATAAATGAACTCCTATGCCATTGAAGCTTTGGAATTTGGCTACCTACAATCGTACACTTCTGTATCTTTATGTTTATGGACAGAAATTTCCTCCATGTATGGGATTCCTTTTCCATGGAATGGGACTAACATTGTTGAAATTCACAAATAATATATTTCTCAAGTTTGCATACAGTATTTTCATATTCTATGAATTTCGTATCCTGCATTTTGATTTTAAAATGTTTAAAAATTTATGTAGGGTCCCAAAACTCAAACTGTTGATTTTGGATGCCATGATGGAGTTAAGAAGATTAAAGTATCTGAGGTCAGGCATCTCTTTTAACCTTCTTTCGTATTGTAGGAGGTTGTTTACAGTATTTTGAAACCTTCTCCATTTATATCTGGACTCGGTGTAAAGCTCTTACCAGAAGATGTGTTTAAAACATATTGCCTTTTTGTGTGCTAAGCCACAGATACTTGAGTTATTTGGAGTACTTAGAATTTACTTTTGACTTTATGTTGCACAAATGCCTACTAGGATTTTCAGTCTATCTTCTTAATTTTATCTTGACATGCAGTGTTTAATCATGCTAATGAACACATTGTTCATTGCAATTTCATGATCTCTATATTTGGAAAGATTGGTAAACTATAAGGTTACTCTTACACAAACCTAGGTACTTGACATTGAGGAAATGGCATGGGCACCCAGATATGGTTTGAAAGGGATGATTGATGCCTCCATGCGGGTAAAAGTTGACAACGGTGAGGATGTTGAGAAGATTTTGCCTTTGGAGTTCAAAACTGGAAAAGGGACTAGTGGTCAGGCAAGTTGTGCAACAATTGTTTTTTTTTTTTTTTGTTTTTTGCAACAGTTCAAAACCAATGCTGTTGGCCTAAATTTATTACAGACGTGCTTGGTAGTGTTTTATCACTGACCCTAACTTGTGATCATGCAGACAGCTATGGAGCATAGAGCCCAAGTCATGTTATATACTCTTCTTATCTCTGAGAGGTCTGTTATGTTCCATCGAATTCTTCAACTTTGAGATTTCTCCCACTAGAATTCACTCAAAGATTCTCTTGTGTATTCACAACACCTTTTGTTTCTACTCTTTAGTAAATTCATTGTGTTTCTTAATGTTTTCCATTCCAGATACCAGAAAGATATTGATCTAGGTCTATTGTATTATCTCCATACAGACCAAACTCTGGTAAAATTTAGGCACTTGAAGAACATTTTTCTTTGCTTTTTTCTTGTTTTTGTCTTAGTTGTGATACATTTATCTGAAGGGAGTTTCTGTACAAAGATCTGATTTGGTTGGACTAATAATACGTCGAAATGAACTAGCACATGATCTTCTCAAGGCATTAACTACTCAACAACTACCACCAATGCAACAGGTACATTTTTATTCCATTGTCCTGCCGCTCTTCAAAATATATTTTGCCTTTTGCCACCTGATTTCATTATCTTTTCTGCAGAGTATAAACATATGCAAAGGTTGCCGCCACCTTGATGTCTGCAGCATCTCCCATGCGGTAAAAAGTCATTTTCCTACATTCCAGTGCTAGATGATGTGCAATGCTTGAAAGTTCGTGAAAAATAAAATTATCTTAATACTATTGTACTTTGCATGAACAAACAGAAATACATTTTCAATGCTCATAAAGATTTTTGTTGCAATTTACATAGTTACGTAACAAAGTTCACATTGATGCTCTTAGTTGCCATATCAAAATCTAACAAAGCAACTTTTGATTCCCTGAAATACTTCTTAACTACTGTTTTGGTACAATATGCTTCAGTAATAACTTTTCATTACTAGTCACGGAACCCCGCTTTTGAGAATTTTGCGTTCCTTTTTTGTCCTACTAATGATATATTTTCAACTTGCTCGTTCTTGTTGAACAATTTAAGATCATACGTTTTGTGCTTTAATATCAGAGCTGAGTTCTTACTATTAGACATTGATAATGAGAATCATTCATAAATAGATTTGAGGATGGTGTTGTTATCTGACACTATCAACTGATGAGAGTGTTTTAATCAGGTATTTCTTTTGAACATGACTTGTTAACTATAAGTTGCAGATATGTTATTAGATATTAGATCTGGTTAATAATGAGGACAAATGTTTTTGTAGTTTGGTCCATGACATTTCTTTCTCCATGTTCTTATGTGGCAATGTTCTCACTTTTTTATTGATCTTTGCTGTTAAAGAGTGCCATCGTCTCTATGTATGCAAGTCTATTATACTTCCTCTTTCTTTGGCTCGAATGTTTCATTCTCTTAACTTTGCTTTTGATTGTTGAAGGCATACGGTGGGTCCAGAGAGGGCAGCGGATTGGGTGATCTGTTTGATTCACTCGTACATCATTTAACATCAGAAGACACACTTTTTCTTCAGAAATGGAATCGGTTGATTGATTTGGAGGCTAAAGAAATGGAGGTCTCATACTGACATGCTTGTGTGGCTTTGAAATTTTGTCCTCGTTGCATGGAAACTCATTCTGTACTTGTTAATGCTTTTCTACATCAGGCTGCAAAGAAAGAGATATGGATTTCACATCTTTTGAAGAATGGCAACCATTCTGGTGGCCTGTCTTCCCTTGTCCTTGACACCACAGATAAAATGTCTCAGAAAAACTTCTCCAAGGGCAACCAATTTGTTTATCGATTTGCGCGTCAAAATTTTCCATCAGTTGGCACTGAAAAGCAGAGCTCTCCCCCTGGAATGAACAACTTTGATTCCACACTTAGGAGTGGGGATTATGTGGTATTCACTTTTAAATGCTCTATATATATATTTTTTGCCATCGTTACAATTCTTTTGGTGTATTCTGATAAGATGAAATAGTCTCTTATTTATGCAAAAGTTGAGACTTCCATGCTATCATAGATCCCATATCTTAGCACTTTTTGAGATCCTATTCTTGAACAGAAACAAGAGTGAATGACAACTCTATTCAATTCGTTTTGATTTGGCTCTAAAAAAAATGAAATAATCAATACTATGAGGAGTGACTCAATACTTACATGGAAAGCTAATTTTATTTGGTTTGATGGGGTGTTTATTTGTCATTATTCCTGTAGAAGGTTTGTAAAATTTCTTCAATGTATGTTTTAAAACTTTGATCATCGATGGCAAAATTGGTATTTGATTAGAATGTAAAGGACATTTCATACTTTTCTCTACCCTCTTTTCTTTACTTATTATTCTTTGTTTCACAAATCTCATTTTCTCAATAGAATTACAATTTCCAGTGTCACTGTCCCAGTTGTTATTAATCTTTGTTGTGGAAGGTATACTGCTTTCCTTAATATGTTAGTTTGTAGTTGAATTTCTTTGAGCACGCGCACATTTTTTTTCACATGTGAGAAGTGAGATTTTCCATAGAATAGATGTATCATTGAATTCTTACCTTCTTTTCTCTTGCATAGCTCAATAATTACTAGTACACAATATGTACATGAATCACTCCAGTTGTCTTCTCTAGTATTTAACGAATCGTCTTTCTAGGAATTATTGATCATGTTCAACTCTGTTTACCATTTATTGTTTCAGATACTGAGCACTGAGCCTGGTCATCTACCTGTTGCTAATGGTACTGTAATGGATGTTGGAAGCTTCCATGTTTCTGTAAGTATTTTTATATCAACTATTAACTACACGTACAATAATTAGAGCCAGCTTGTAACTATGCCTCTTTAATTGTTGATACATTTTTGTGTGAGACCAATAGTTGTTATTTGTCCTATGCTATTTAACAGAATGACTAATCACCCAAAAGTAGCTTGTTGCATAGATCACAAATCGTAGTCTAACAACTTGGTGATACATATATTAGTGTCCATTTGATCATAAAAAGCATACATCTCTAGCAGCAATGCTTTACATAGTTCTCAAGTCTACAGCATCCTCAATGCTTTTCTTTGTTTTCAATTGTAATGTTTTACTAGGTGTCTTTCTCAAAGCGTTTAAGGCTTCCTCAAAGCAGTTCTTCAAGGCTGAAAGATCTTACCCAGCAGGCTTGGAGAATTGACAAAGATGAAACAACGACTTCGTTTGCTATTATGAGGTGCTAATATCTGTAATCTAATTTCTTCTAATTAAATTCTATCAAAACTCTAAATGGTTTTGAATTATAACCTACTGTTACCTAATGGCATTGAAGGTTCAACCTTGTTCAACTATTTTTGCAAAATGAACGGAGTGGCCATTTGAGGAAGATAATTGTCAACCTAGAGGTGAACACTGTCCTAACATGGGTTATATGTAATCGCTATTCTGATGCCATCTTCCTATCAGCAATCAGATGCTGCAATGATCTATGGATTTTTACCTCCTGCATTCTTATCAGGGACCAGGGTTTGACAGTGGATGTCTACTCAGTCAGGACCCTGCCATCTCATACGTGAGGTTAGAGAAAAATTTAAATGACGATCAACGTAGAGCCATTATGAAGGTAATGCATCTGTAAAATTTACACCATGACTCCATATTCTGCCATTCTCCCTGAAGAGACGAGGTTCGGCAGATTATGAAGTGCATGCTGTATTGCACTTACAATGGGTATCATTGGCAGTTTTCTGACTTAAATTTTGTTGTGTCAGATACTTACAGCAAAAGATTATGCACTTATATTAGGTATGCCTGGGACTGGCAAGACATCCACTATGGTGCATGCTGTAAAAGCGTTACTACTGAGAGGTGCATCCATTTTGCTTACATCCTACACAAACTCAGCTGTCGATAACTTACTTATCAAATTGAAATCTCAGGTCATCTCTATTCTTGATATTTCCTTTGTTAATGCCCTCAAATGGGGTCGGATTCTTGATCGCCTAACCTAGAAGTATAGCATATAATATTGGCTTTACCGTGTGTTTTGCTTTTATGTTTCAAGCTCTTAGAAAATATATGCTTTTGCATGCATTTATAGTACACTAGGAATAGTTCATATTTGCTGGTGGCCGATTGTACGTGGACTCAGTGGAGCATGCTTGTTTGCAATTCTTGCTTTATTTTCTAATAATTTTAACTATAAAAATCACATGTCCTCTTTATCTCATACGACCCAATTATATAGAGTATCAAATTCTTGTTTCCTTTAATGATTCATTGTGTTTTGCATCCTAAGTTCTATATCAATATCAAATGAGATTGGTTTCAGCCTTTCAGGGTCATTAACTCAATTGTTTTCTCTTTCTCTCACTTATTTTTATTTTTTAATATATCATGAAAAATTGCATATGAAAATATGTACCTTAGTTGTTGTACCTATAAATGAATATCCACATATTTTTGAATAATTGCATAATTATTCATTTGAAGTATATAATTTATTTGGAGCTAAGGATTTGACCAGTTATTTTTTGTGATGGCTTCCACTCATCCAAGTTTTAAACACATTCCCGCTAAATTTTGTATATATTACCTATCCGACCTAAGCAAAATATTATACGAGAATAAAATTTTTGTTTACGTAGAGCAAAATTTATTTCTTAATGGACGAAGACGGATGAACATCAATCAAAACCTAATTTCTTAGATTGGAAAAAATGCGTGATTAAAGGAACAATTTTTAGAATTAAATAGTGCCTATGATTTTCAGTCAAACGACTTAAGTACAGTTTTTAAACTTTCTGCTTCATAAAATAATTTTATAGAGACATGCTATTTTCACTAGACATTATGTGTTTGCTATATTTTTAAAGATGATTTAAGTTATTCTTTAGTTTCAAAGTTATGCCTCATAGTTCACTGTTTGAAATATAAGAATGCAGTTGCAAGTTTGTTTTATGTTCTCAGTAAATCCTAATTATTTTTCTTTTTTGGTTTAGTCTAGATTAAGATTTATTAGTAATTCTTTAAACACTGACACATAATTTTTTCAAATTTGCCAAAAATATGTCTGGTGCTTTATATGTTATGCATGCATATTAAATACATACTTGAGTATTAAAAATCTAAATCTGCAAATGAAAAATTAAAAGAAGTTCAAAAAGTACGAGATACATGAACAAAATTTCTAGGTCCACCCCTGGATCTATACAGATAGCCTCTGCAGTAATTACTATAAGTTAGCGATTGAAAATGCTAGGTATAACATCATAATACAGTGAGATTTTGGATCAGCAATATCAAGCTTACTCCAAATGCTTGAACTACTTTGATTTGTGAATAACTTGGCAGTAACAAGCCTCTAAAAGTTGATTAGTTTATGTATTTTGATGATATAGTAGTTAAGTCAAAATATTGACTGGTTTCTATAATTTCATGTGCCAAGGCTTTCTCTCTCTCGACTTGTAATTTGGTAGCATTAGACCTCATCTGCAAAAACTTATACAAACATATGATAGCACAAAGTTTCTTGGTTCCCTCAGTGAATGCTACTTACAATTCTGACATCTTTATTCTGTTTTCTTTAGAACATTTTTTTGATGTGGTTGGTCAGCCAATTCTTGATTCTAATCTGATTGATGAACTATTCTCTTCAGGTCTTTTGGTTTCAAGTGAAATGTTATATGTTAAAACATGACAGCTATTAAGAGTAGTAGAGAAATATCACCATTGTCGAACTTCTATCCTTTTCTAAGTCTTGGATTGACATCATTTTGTATTCACTTTTATATCCCATCTTCTTTTGAGCTTTTTCATGTTACTGATGCATAAGTTGCTTCAGGGTGTTGATTTTATTCGGATTGGAAGATGTGAAGCCGTGCATGAGGAAATTCGGGGGAACTGCTTCTCTTGTACAGTCTTTTATCCATAAAGAGCATGTTTTAGGTTGTGATACGTCCTTGTCTTAATTTTCTGTTGTACTACTATTCAGCAGCAATGGACATGCACAGCATTGAAGAGGTTAAGTTAAGACTAGATCAGACCAGAGTTTTTGCTGTTACTTGTTTAGGTATCACTAGCCCTTTGCTTGCCAACAAGAGATTTGACTTCTGTATCATGGATGAAGCTGGTCAAACTACCTTACCGGTATGTAATTGATTTACCTTTTTCCCTGTTTCCTTTAAGTGTTTTGAGGAACATTCTTAGTCTCTTTAATAATGGAAGACGACACTCAGAGAAACTACTGATCATGAATTGATTCCTTTTGAAAGTTCTCCAACATGAATGATAGTGTCTCTGATTCCCTTGATATTATCTTGAGAGGCAATTCTTCATAGCTAGTTTTTTTTTTTCGGTTTTGGGGAACTCAGTACTTCAGGCTTGATTGCACTTTGAGAGTTGAACAAAGATTACTTCACTTTGGAAATGAAAGAGGCATGTAATCTAGCATTCACTGTTGAAACAAAGTTTTACTGCATGCATTAAGGTAGTTGCTAATAGAATTTGTATGAGTATAGTAGTTATAGGAGTCATATAAGTTTTATGATTCATAGCTACCTTGACTCCTCTAACTTTTATATAGATTGAGAGCTAAACTGTAGCTAAAATTTGCAAATAAAGACAGATGCATCAACATCCAGATGTTTTGGAAACATCTGCAATCTGTTTTTAATTTTAAAGTGCTTCATTTGATTGATTTGTTTCTTTATTTTACTATAATTTGCACATATGTGTAAGGCAGAGAATTTTGAATGAGATAACTGAAGGTGTTTCTTGATTTTGTCACCATCTCCTCATTTTTCTTGATTGTTATGTAAAAATATTCTTCATAGTTTTCCAGTTTTCCGAGGGTGTCTTCTTATATTTAGCAACTTTTGTTCTTTGTGAGAGACCTGCATCTTGCAAGGAGAGAAGTCTGAGAACACCTTTATATAAATTGTTTCTCTATGAATTGAGAATTTTTAATAAAGTCCTGTAAGAAAACAGTTGAGTTAATTAGTGCACTTGAAATCAGGTGTCCTTGGGACCTTTGATGTTTGCTTCGAAGTTTGTTCTTGTGGGGGATCATTATCAATTACCACCACTGGTCCAGGTGTTTTCTTCTTTCTGAAGTACTATTTCCACTGTACCTTCTGATTGATAAATTCCTTAATTGTTCTTCTGATATTAGAGTGCAGAGGCTAAAGAGAATGGACTGGCTGTAAGCCTGTTCTGTAGGCTCTCAGAAGCACATCCTCAGGCAATTTCAGCTTTGCAAAGCCAGGTTACATCTAATTTTCAGTTGAAATTTTGCTTCTTATGATCTTAGTAGAGCAATCAAGTTAATGCTTATACGTGGACACTTGCAGTATCGTATGTGTGCTGCCATAATGGAACTATCAAATACTTTGATATATGGTAACAGATTGCGATGTGGTTCTCCTGAAATTGAGAATGCCCAACTTATTTACACGTGTTCAGCATCCACCCCTGAGTGGCTAAGTGAGGTAATTAATTGTGAATCCTCCACTTGTTTGGAAAATTTAAGCTTAAACTATTAATTGTTTCACTTGTTCAAATTTTGTATTGTTAATCTTCTCTTTCTGTTTATGCTCAAGGTAGCCATGCTTACTTAGAAATCAAGATTTCCATTAGGTTCAGAAAGAAGATCTTGCTAATAACCAGATGTGTACCCAGAACAAACCTTGGAAAAAGGCAATGGAAATTGCATGCCAAAGAAAATGGCTGATATCTTATCTGTTCCTTCATCATTGAAACATAAAAAGATTCATGTTAATTCCTCTGTGATGCATTGGTCGGTTGTCTGCTGACCAAAGAAGTTCCAATACTTTCCGGTTCATTGACATGGACATCCCCATTTACATATAAAACTTACCCTCTAAGTAAAAGTTCATGGTTTCCACTTTCTCCCCACATCCAAAATTTTTGCTAATCGAAAATCATTTCCACAGATTTATAGGAGAAAACTTTATATGGCTGGACTTTTTCATTTCCTTTTGTAGGGTTGGGGAGGTTTTTTGGGGTGTTCGCGGGGAGCTGTGTTGCCCTGTAAATGAAAATAACATTTTAATTTCCTTTGGAGACTAATATTCCTATGAGTAATAACAAGATATTTGTATATGAACTTTCATAGTTTCCTGTTCTTGTTTTGGAAGCAATTCAAAATTCTAGCAGCTAATTAGACCTTTTGTATTTCACCAGGCACTGAATCCAGAGAGACCGGTGATATTTATCAATACAGGTTTGCTAATAATCTTTACTCTTCATACTTTCCATCAAAAGAAGTATCCAATATACAGTTTGAGATACTCCACTAACTGCTGAGATGGACTCAGATTTGTTACCAGCACACGAGTCAATTGACAATAAAGCTGTGAATAACCCAATTGAAGCTTTTATTATCTCTGAGGTATAAATAGTTCTTTTCATCTCAACAAGTCTGGGTACTTGGTTCAATGTTTTAAGAGGTATTATTCACATACAGGTATTAAATGGTTTGGTGAATAGAGGTATTGAAGGGGAAAATATTGGCATAATTACGCCTTACAACTCGCAGGCAAATCTCATTCGCCAATCCATTTCCGCAGCTGTGGAGATACATACTATTGACAAATACCAGGTCATATTCGAGCTCAAATTAACATTAGTCCTTTAGCTGAAACAAATTAACAGCAAATAAAATTACCAGATTTTTGGCCCATCATTTATATCTTTATTTTATTTTTCCCACGACACTGTTAAAAATAACAAGCTCAAAAAGAGGCAACTAATAACCTGGGAGCTCTTTTTTGATTAATGTGTGTTTTGTAGTCTTGCCATTGTCATTACAAATGATTCCCAGATGGTAGCGATATTTTGGAAGTAGTGATGTTATTACTTAGTTTATTTTGGGATAAGAAGTATTATCTTTGTAAGAATCCATAATTTTCTTTTAGTCTAAGCAGCTGTACAAGCATATATTATTGCTTAGTACTACTCACAAAAAAAGTTAAATTCTCATGTGTTTGATGTAGATAGAGTTTGCTTTGAAGGTAAGTGGAAAGCAAATGTTAATTTGAATGTCTGGCTTTCTGACTTGGTGTATAGGGTAGGGACAAGGATTGCATGTTGCTGTCTTTTGTAAGATCCAGTGAAAATCCAAGGAACTGTAGCTCTTCAATACTTGGAGACTGGCACAGGATTAATGTAGCTGTTACTAGAGCAAAGGTTACTGAATTCTTCTCATCATTTGCTTCTTGCTTGTTGAATTTGTTTCGACATGAGCATGGCTATAGATTTCTGACTAGCTTAGGGGCATTAGACAGTTTTAGAACATTTGGCATTGACGGTGCTATTCCTAAAATCCGCAGAAAAAGTTTATAATGGTGGGATCGTGCGCAACACTATCAAGAGTACCACTGCTAAAGCTCCTCATCCAGAAGGTACAACAACAGTGCGGTATAATGAGTATTTCAGACAAGGACATCAATCTGAGAGTAGCGCTGTTGAAGAGATGCTCCCAACTCAGATAAGCCATTTATTTTCATTCTCATTCTTGTTTGTAAATTGTAATCTATTATTATTTCCTGATTTTAGGAGCAGTTTTTGGTAAAAGTGTAAATAAGGAATTTTGTTATATATTTTCTTCTCCCAAACATTATTGCTTCTCTCTAACTAACTGTTTTACTTTCCATTTTGTATTTTTCTAATTACGTGTAATAATAGACTAAGTGTAAATCAAATGATTTTGTATATTCACCGTGAGTACGGTGTCCGCTGGGGGAAATGTCACTTTGTCAGCTATTAGAGCTGAAGTTAGGGCTGAATATAAAAGAAAGAAATTAAGACTGAGCATAAGAGAAATAAGTTGTGATATGAATTCAAGAACTGAGACAAAGTCACTTTCCATAGTTTTCCTTTTTCAGTACAGTCCTTCTAATATGACTGCTTCTAACCGCCCATTCCTTTACCAACATTGAAATGATTGCAATTAATCAGTCCAGTAGTGAAAATAACAAGGAATAGATTACTTTTTTGCTTAGTAACTGGCCCATACCTTATTAGTTGGCCCAATCTTTTAGCCCATTTTATCATGACACACTTCATAGATTGTAATCAGAACATATATTTTATATTGGATAATGATATACAGTGTGAAAACATAAAAGTGATAGACATGCCAGTTATAAAAAGACAAAATTATTTATTATCCATTAGGGTTCAGTCATCATTTGGTTAGGGTATTAGTTTGTTTTTTTATAACTGCCATTTCAGTCACTTTATGCTTTCACTATAATTTTTCACTTCCTCTATCTATAGGTGGCAAAATTACCCGCTACCCATTACCCGTCCAAGCCCGCCCTTAAAATTACCCGCCCAAACCCGCTACATTTTGGCAACGGGTATTATTGGGTAGGGTAATAATGGGCACGGGTAATATGCGGGCGGGTATCAGGGTACCCGCGGGTACCCTCATACCCGCTATCAATGGGTATCAACGGGTATCAACGGGTACCCTAAACTACCCTAATTAATTACCCTAAATTACCCTCATTAATTTTCAAGTGAAAAAAAGAAAAAAAGGGAAGAGTTACACATTTTACACATAGTACACATATTTTCACACACTACACATAGTTTACATATAGTACACTTTTTTACACACACTGCACATATTTTCATACATTACACATATTTTACATTTTTTCACACACTACACACATTTTCACACACTACACATATTTTACACATAGTACGCACATTTTCACACACTACAAATATTTTATACACACTACACATATTTCCACACACTGCGCATTTTTTCACACACTACACACATTTTCACACACACTACACATATTTTCACACATTACATATTTTTTTACACACTACACACATTTTCACACATTACATATAGTACACACATTTTTCACACTACACATTTTTATACATAGTACACACATTTTTCACACACTACACATATTTTACACATAATACACACATTTTACATATAGTACGCATATTTTTACACACTACACACATTTTCACACACTACACATTTTTTACACATAATACACACATTTTCACACACTACACATTCTTTTATGCACTACACATATTTTACACATAGTACACATTTTTTCACACGTAGTGTGTGAAAATGTGTGTAGTATGTGTAAAATATGTGTAGTGTGTGAAAATGTGTGTACTATGTGTAAAAAATGTGTAGTGTGTGAAAATGTGTGTAGTGTGTAAAATATGCAGTGTGTGAAAATATGTGTACTATGTCTAAAACGTGTGTACTATGTGTAAAATATGTGGTGTGTGAAAAATATGTGTACTATGTGTAAAATATGTGTAGTATGTGAAAATGTGTGTAGTGTGTGAAAAAATGTGTAATGTGTGAAAAAATGTGTAATGTGTGAAAATGTGTGTAGTGTGTATGTGTAGTGTGTGAAAAAATGCGTAGTGTGTGAAAATGTGTGTAGTGTGTATGTGTAGTGTGTGAAAAAATGCCTAGTGTGTGAAAATGTGTATAAAATATGTGGTGTGTGAAAATGTGTGTACTATGTGTAAAATATGTGTAATGTGTGAAAAAATGTGTAGTGTGTGAAAAAATGTGTAGTGTGTGTAAAATTTGTATAGTGTGTGAAAATGTGTGTACTATGTGTAAAATATGTGTATTGTGTGAAAATGTGTGTAATGTGTGAAAATGTGTGTAGTGTGAGAAAATGTGTGAAGTGTGTGAAAATATGTGTACTAAGTGTAAAATATGTGTAATGTGTGAAAATGTGTGTAGTGTGTGAAAAATGTGTAGTATGTGTAAAAACTGTGTAGTGTTGTGTTGGGTTGGACCCGCGGGTCAAGGTTTATGATTGCCACCCCTTTTAACTAATACCCATTATGGGTACCCGTGAATTACCCTGCAACTACCCATAATTTACTACATAGGGTACCCACGGGTACCCGCGGGTACCTTCAAATTTATTATTACCCGCACAAACCCGCCCATCAACAAAATAGGGTATGAGCGGGTAGTTGCCCCTTTTTTCAATACCCGTTAACTACCCGCTCACTACCCGCCCAAACCCGCCCAATTGCCACCTCTACCTCTATCATTACCCTTTTATATTTTAAAGTAAAATCACTTTTATTGTGTTTTCAAAACTTTCAGAAATCTATGTTATGTATACATTCAATAAAATTATGTCTTTGTGCTTCAAATATTTTTATTGGAAAGAATTACTATAAGAAAGAGAATTATAATAGGATAAATATATATATATATATTTTTTGGAAAGATTAATATAAAGAATGGAATTATAATATGGTGAAATCATAAATTTTATAATTTTAATGTACTTATCAAAAATTTAATCGAAATCCTTAATAAATGCTTGCGTGACGGAACCACTAAACTACCCTTTAATATATATATTTCCAATTAATGAACCACTAAAACACACTTTTCCATATTTATTTTTCCTCAATCGGCTTAGAGAAGTAGCTTATCTAATTATAGTGTACTACCAGCAAAAACCACATCCACTAAATACTCAAAACACTCCTTTGCGGTTATTGCAAGAAACGGAAAAGGGAACAAATTTTGGACTGAAACATTCAAGAACTCTATGTGATTTGGTTCAAGATGTAACCTCACAAATGTTTTATGTTATAACATATTCCTAACTACAGCATTTTTGTGTAACCTCAGTGATTCACAAGTGTTTTATGGTATAGTTTTTTCTTTTAAGTATCCTAAAGCATCTTTAACCTAAAATTTTATTTTGGCGTGGTTTTCCTCTAAAATGGAGTATCTACATTAAATTTTATTCCAATCAATAACTCTATTTTTGCAAATGTAGTTGGACTTTAAAATAGTGTGAAAAAAATAGGGAATTACATTTTTTCTTTTTTTGTCTCAACTCTCACAGCGTGAGTTGGTAATAATCTATCACATTTTTTTGTTATAAAATAAATGTTCATTTTCATATTTTAATACAAAAAATGAAAAAAAAATTTGAATTTTATCCGTATTAATACTCCTAAATTTTATCATTAATCAAATATGAGAGAATATAGAAAATTGTATATTATTATTATTGATTGTAATTTAGTCAATTTTACTATTTTCTTAATTTGTTGCTGACACTTATTAGAAAACAAACAGCGTATATCATTCCAAGAAAATTTTGAAAACCAATATAATGAATCATCTCAGATATTAACCAAATTCATGCCTCAACAGAACGTTGGAGAATCATGGCCCAAAAATGGCAGTATTAATACAAGAATCATGGTTAACAAAGTTCCAGACAATATAACCAAATAATACAACTAACAATATAACCAAATTTCCTTCTGTTTTGGTGGTCAAAAATTCTCGAGCTCAATGACTTCAGGGTGTGAGGCCTCCGTAAGCAATCCCGAAATTTCAACCTCTTACCTCCGGAACTATCATAAGCGTGATGCTACTCCTAATCAAAAGATATGACTTCCTCTGTAACATCAATTAGCTCCTCCACTTCTATTTCTTTGGCCTCGTATTCCTCCTCTTCATCACTGGCTTCCCCATCACGAAGCTTCTCCCTCTCCAATTTTTCCTCTTCTTGCTGTCGCTTCCATTCACTAATCCATCTATCCCACTCTTCCTTCAAAATCTTTCTCTTCTCCCGTTCCTGCTCACTCAACTGCAAGGAGACATCTTGATCCTCCGCTTCATACTTCTTGCTGTACTTCTTCAGGTTCTTGGATATCTCTTCCTCCTTCTCAGGGCTCAGAGGAGATGGAGGCCTTGGACGCCAAGAGTACTACACACATGTAATCACAAGTTTAAATAGCAAATCAAGAGGACAAAATGGGAAAAAAAAATACTACTTAACAAGTGGAATTAATATGACATTGTAGTCTTACTTGGAAGAAGTGATCCTTGAGAATTCGATAAAGCAATTTGCCATTAAATGACCATATGTTAAAACCATTTTCCATCTCATGATGAACGGAAGTACTTGATGTTGCAACATACCTACAAACACGTTCTAAAGTATAATTAGAGACAATTACCTCAGACTACATAGCAACTACTCTTCTATCATACAATTATTGCATAAGCAGTGGTCAACCATAGAAATACTAATTTTTGGAAATCAGAAAAAGAATTTGCAACAACAATATTAAAGCTTCATTTCCTTGATCAATGTTATGCAATTAATCCAACATTACCTTCCTGTAGGATCCCATTCAATATCTGTTGCCATGAAATGCTCTGCAGTTGCCATGGTTTCAAGCTCATCAACATTGTAAAACTCTAATTGCCCATTCAAACCTTTCAGCCCAGCCAATACAATAAATCGACCAGCTGGTGACCAATAAAGAGCATTTGCCTGCCTGGTCTTGATAGTTGTGAGTTTTGAAACCCGACCGGTGTTATGAGCAGTCCGCATCGAATAGAAACTTATGTCAGGCCTAGGGTTCTCACCATGAATAACTGCAAACCTATGGCCCTTTGGTTCCCAAGCAAATGCAATTATCTTATCATTCTTATTTTCAAGCTCCAATACTTCAATGGGAATATCTCGTTCTTTGATTCTGAAAAGCTCAAACCCAGTGTAAGTACTCTTCTTAGTTTTTGTGTAGCGATCAACCTTAACTGCAAGATAGTCACCATTACTTTGCCAATACATTTGGCAATCACTAACACTAAACAGATTCTTCTGTCTCAATTCCTCCTTGCTTGGGATTTGCACGAGACTCACCTATTGATAAATGTCAACTGTTAGCAATTAGATCGAGAAAAATCAACAAAATAGACATTACTTCTGCACCACTTGCAGCTTTTGGACTCACCCTGGCAGGCTGATTTCCTCCACCAAGTTCTGGAACAAACAGTGCAAGCATGGGATCGGTTGGTGACCAACTAAAGTCCATCACATTTTCGACCTTTATGGATTTCTTATCAATTAGGGTAAATGTATCAGTTTCATAAACAGAGACCACATTCTTCCCTAATCGGGCAAAGTACTTGTCATCCTTACCACCACCCCACCTGAAAAATTAAGCATCGCATTGTAAATCAAATCACAATCAATGTATGTAAAGAAACAAGAAACAATCTCTTCATGTCTACATCATATTTAGTGAAGCTGGCGATCTACATGTGAATCAAACAACAGATCAAAAATACACCTGAAAACAGGCCAGGGTACACCACTAGCACCCCCTCCAAATTCATCTGCACTTCCTTTGAAATCTCTCATTACTTTCCCAGATCTAACATCGAAAACGTTAAGCACAACCCTCTGCCAAAAGAATAAACATAATAAAAGACAATCCAGGGTTCTGAAGAAACTTATTAGATATAAAAGCAGTGTGTGCTCTTCCTATGGAAAGCAAAAGAGGCTTTGTTGCAATACCTCTCCTGTTATTTTTTGAATTCCAAAATCATCAAATAATCACTAATTATCTCATTATACATTAAAAACACTAGCAGCAAAATTTTTAAGTCTAACTTACATAAGTAGTTACTTTCCCATATTTACCCCAACAATTATATAGTGCACTAATAACTAGTTCAAGTAAAAAATGAACAAGAAAAAAACACATTACATCAGGATCTCGAGGATTGCTTGATACTTGGCGGCTGAAAGTCACCAAAAACCTCTCACCAGGAGAAAAGTCAATCAGTTGAACCTGCAATTAGCCGCAAACAGTCAAATGCCTGAAAACTTGAACTTCAGATTACTAATTTAACCATGTTAAGAATACAACATGTGGGTGAGCATAGCGCATCAAGCGATTGAAAGTGGAGGCACCACCCCAAACTGCAGCACCCTGCCTGTGAAGCGTGGCCAAATAGGTTCCAAGAGGGGACCACTGCACGAAACTCTCAGTCCAGAACTGGAGAACAAAGACATCAGAGTCCATTAAAAAATACACAAGATGATGACTATTCACGAAGACAAACATGAGAATCAAATGAGTAGAGCAGATTGAACAGTGACATTGTATTCCACATTGGCGCATGAAAACAAGGTCCATGTCACAAGCATTGAATTGATCCCACAAGAACAGCAATAGAACTTTTAGGTTAACTCACAGAACGTTTGTAAACAGGCTCAGGCTTCAACTGTCTAGCATCATTCCACAGCACCTCTGTTTCAGAGCCAGCACGAATTACAAATTGATCTCTAGCTTTCTCATCAGTAAGCCACTGTTGCAGGTTTTCCTGTTATCAGAGAGTAGGGAGGGAGGGGGTTAGAATAGTGAACGATTTAGGAAGAAATAAGAACCACAAGAGGAAGTAAATGCATATAAGAGACCAACCCCAGGGGTGTAAGGTATAGTTTCTGGAGGAGCCCATTCATCAGGAACTCTCATGAACCTTTCAATGTCATCAAACATGTTCACAGCGAATATATGTGCTCTATCCAACTTGTATCCATTTGTCTTCTCCTTTGCAAGTTCAGCTTCCTACAGAGCCAATGAATAGGATTCAGTTACCTTAACAACAAAAAACAAGCCGTTATTCCACTATGTGGGGTCGATTCAGTTACCTCAATTTCAGTAATTGTGCGTAAAAAATAGCACCGCTAGAAACAAACTGCTAAAGCAGTTAAATTATCTCTTTTAGATAAAAAGTGTGCATATGCATGGTTGTTGGAAAAGGATCCGGTCATCAAAACTACTGTTGGATATTGACGAGGAAAATTGATGAATTAAGCATTGAAGGTAAACAAACATATTTTCACTGACCCATCATCGCTTTTAAAATGGTTCGTAATCACCCCAAAACAGACTAATGTTATCATTCTCCTACCTTTTTATCACTCCACTTGTAATAAAATGTTAATAGAACCCTTTCAAACATTAATGCTAGTTATCAACCAACATAACAGCAATTGAAACAAAATAATAGTGAAGGCACTCTACCTGAGGTGTATTGTACTCGATGAAACAATATCCCATAGTTTTCTGGGTTTCAGGGTCAATAGGCATCCATAAACCATCCTCTTTAATCACTCCTATCTGACTGTAAATTTTCCTAATAACACCTTCCAACTTCTCAAACTTCTCTTTCGGAACGAGCGGCAGATTGTCCACCACTATTATGTTCCCGAACCCTGTCTCAAATTCCAGCTCCTCTTCGTTTCTCAAATCATCATCATCACTACAGCATCAAACCCCAACAATCAAATTATCATAAAAAAATTCCATCTTTCGAAACATAAAATCACATTCCACAAACATTAGGTAGAATATTCCAACGAATTCCAATTGAATTCAAAACGCACAAATACATGAACAATGTCTTCACAAAATCATACTTCACAAACATAAAAATACTCAGTAAATTTTCGCTCGAACACGAATTTCAGAGCAAATTTTTGCACAAAGTATAGGCTTTTTATCCTTTAAAAAACAAAAAGGAAATAAAAACAGACACACTATAATGAATCGAAAAGTTGTGGCGAACAGAACCTCATAATGCCGAAGTCTTCGCCAGAAGGAAGGCGAATAGAATCTAGATCAACTTCAGAGAAGTCGATGTCGAGCCGTGTGGCAGCAGCTCTTATGTCCTCCATAGACATGGCGTCGGTCGCCATACTTTTTCCACTTACTTTCTACTGCGAATTACAACTTGTTTGTCCGAACATAAAACAAAGGCGGCGGCCCCGACGAAGTAGGAGGCGGAGGAGAGAATTATCGGTAATGGCAGCTTGTGAGTTAGGGTTTTGTATGAGAGAGAGAGAAAGAGAGAGAGAGGGGGAAGCGGGTCAGGTATTAAGCTGGATTATATGAATTTGGAACTCGATGTATTGGGCTCAATGGCCCATGTCATTGCGATCTGGATTCATTGATCTAGAATTGAGTGGGCCAATATTAGTATTGGACTTTTATAAGTTCTTGAAATGGGCTTGTACCTTAGTAACCTTCCAGAGTAATGTGTCCAATAAGTTCTTCTTACTTTTTACTTCTTGTTTTGTTTAAAGTTTTCTTTAAATTACAAAAGAAGAGAAGAAAAAAAAAAAAACTTCAAAGCAATTTCTTACTATATAGTAAGTAGGGAAAACTATAAAAAATACAATTTTTATTTCTTTGAAATTTGTTTTTGTCACTAAACATTTAAAATTATACAATTTCATCACTTATACTAAAAATATACACTAAATTGATTCTTTTTATTTAGCTCTATCTATTATTTTAACAAAAGATACATGCATATCAGTGTCGAATAATGCACGTACATACTTTTTGTTAAAAAATTAAATAGAACTGAATGAAAGAATAATTTTAATATAATTTTTTAGTGTAAGCGATGAAATTTCATCATTTTAGACGTGATTAATAAGAAAAAATATTTGAGAATGATAATTTTTGCAATTTTCTCTAACAAGAATTTTGGTTCAATTTTTCTTTTTTCTTTAAAAAAAAATTGTCTTTTTCCTTTTCCATTATATATAGTAGAAGAAAAAAAGCGTACTAAGAATGGGAGAGTTCCTTAAACAAACGTAAGATTCAATGTAATATCTGAGTTTGTCCCTTGGAAGTTCCTCCAAATTATAATGAATTATAGGCAGTACAAAACAGTGAATTCAGATCGAGATCATATTGCCACAACTTTAGTTAAAGGTACAATTTCGTTTTTTTTAATATATGGAGCAATGATCAAGATAAAATTGCACATGCAATTCTAAGTGAATAATCTGCAAACCAATTAGAAAGTACTAGACAATAGATTATAGAGGCTGACTTGTTATTCACTTGGTAAAAAAAAATTTGGTAGAATTATCATATTTTGAGAATTTGGTTCAATTTTTTTTTTCTCTTTCGATTTTAAGTCATTAAATCACTTTTGAATCAGAAAAGACCCTCCAATAAGATCAACCAAGACTCTTTAAATTTAAGTTGTGACCATTTTTATTTTATTTTTTTTGGAATATTTAGCTTGGACAAGGGGATTAATGGTTTATGGACATAGAATAAGGACAAGTCATAATCTAGTTTGAAACCTAACATTGCAATTGCAACCTAGACGTGACACCACCAAAAATAAACCAAATTATTGGTTTCTACAACGGAGAAACCCAAAACAATTTGGCTTGGCCACAAGTAAAGAATATATTGTTGGATATTTAATATAATCCAATAATATGTTCTAATATAAGCCCAATAGATAACGAACCTTTGTAATGGGCCTGAATGGGCAAGAGCCCATTAACTGGTTTTAACCCTAGTGTATTCCTATAAATATGCTAGCTGGAGGCTGGAGCCAGCATGCTAGGTATTCCAAACTAGATACCTAGGGTGTAATGCTTCAAGCAATTGCATATTGAATTGCTTGACCTAAAACTCTAACAATCTTGAAGCATTATAAAAAAAGTTAGGGTACTGTAGAGGCGGCGTCACTGTAGCGAAGGTACTGTAGCGGCGGCGTCACTGTAGCGACTCGTCACTGTATCGACACGGTACTGTAGTACTGTAGCGACTCGTCACTGTAGCAGTTACTGTTCACCGACACTGTAGCAATTACTGTTCACCGGCACTGTAGCGACACTGTTCATCAGGTGCATTCCTTCCAATTTTTATTTAGAAAAATGGAAAAATATGTGCCAATTGATATGGTTAAACTTTATGTGTCAATTGATATGGTTAAACTATATGTGCCAATTGATATGGTTAAACTATATGTGCCAATTGATATGGTTAAACTATATGTGCCAATTGATATGGTTAAATTTTATGTGCCAATTGTGCCAATTGATATGGTTAAACTCCAGTCTTTTAGTGGATCTGATTTTAACTCCTGGAAACAAAAGACTCAGTTTGGTTTAAAATATAAAAATATTTTTTATACTGTAATGAGTACTTTTGTTGATACCACTGAGAATGTTGATGAATCTGACTACTAAAGAAATTTGGGACAATTTAGATACTCAGTTTAAGAAGGAGGAGGAATTGTTAAAAAACATAACTTGTTAACAAATTCATGGATTTCAAATTCAAGGAAGATATGGAAATCACTACCTCAAGTATACTGATCTTAGAAAAACTTGAGATCTAATTTGACTAATGAATACATCAATGTTTGTGATCCTTTTATCGTTGGTGCCATTATCTATAAATTACTATCTGCACGACTTTCTTGAAAAACTGAGATGTACAGGAAGAAAGTTCAGGTGAGACTGGATTATCTTAAACGATTCATTAGAATCGAGGATGTGAATCGGGTTAGGAATACATTGGAGATGGTTAGACAGCAACAGTCAGCTGCTAACGCGGTGATATATCCCAATAAATTTCCTAAGAAATCCAAGTCTCCTAAAAGTGAGTCTCAACAATTAGAGGCCAAAAAGCCTATCTTTAAGAAAAAGAAGGGGAAGTGCCATAATTGTGGGAAATGGGGCCACTTTATAGCAGATTGTAGGCTACCAAAGAAGGACAAATCTGACACA
Source organism: Ophiorrhiza pumila (assembly GCA_016586305.1). Classification (NCBI taxonomy): domain Eukaryota; kingdom Viridiplantae; phylum Streptophyta; class Magnoliopsida; order Gentianales; family Rubiaceae; genus Ophiorrhiza; species Ophiorrhiza pumila. Next base: position 5,041,461 of record BLIW01000002.1, read on the forward strand.
CCATTGGAAGCACATTTGCTGTTGCAAAAGACTGAGTCTCAAAACTTTGTTGCTATGGTAGGCAATCATAGAAAGACTAGTACTTCTTCAGTATGGTGGTTAGATTCTGGGGCAACATGCCATGTTTGTCAAACTAAAAAAAAAAAGTTACTTGATGATGTTGTTGAGGCCAACTAAACTATTGCTGTGGCTAGTGGGGCGATGGAGATCGTGACTCACACTGGTACTGCAAATATCAACCTCTCTTCAAGTAAACTTTTAACTTTAAAAGATGTTAAAGTTGTTCCTGCGATCCAAAGAATTTAAATTCTATTAGTCGCTTAGAATATGCTGGCGCATGAATTTAATTTTCTCTAGTGGTAGAGTCACTTTATCTGTGAACTCTCATTATTTTGTTTTTGCATTCTTGAATGGTGGTATGTATGAATTGAGTACTGAAAGTGAAACGGTCAACCAAGTTAGTTCAACTCTAATTGATCCTATAATATTGCATAATCGGTTAGGACATGTGAACTACAAGAAAATGGTTAGACTAGTTAAAAGTCATAATATACCTATCGATACTTCGATCAGATTTAACAGATGTGAAGTTTGTGCTCAAACTAAAATTACTAGAAGACCTTTTCGTCCGGTCTCTAGGAGTACGCAACTTCTTGACTTAATACATTCTGACCTCTGTGACTTTAAAAGTTCTTCCACTAGAGGTGGCCGGAAGTATTTGCTCATGTTTATAGACGATTTTTCTCGATATTGTCATATCTATCTGTTAAAATCAAAAGATGAAGTTTTTGATAAATTTAAAATTTTCAAGAATCGTGTTGAAAATCAATTTATTTTGAAAATCAAAAAGTTGAGGAGTGACAGAGGAGGAGAATATACATTGACAGGGTTCAAGGAATTTTGTGCTTCAGAGGGCATAATCCTTGAAACTACTGCTCATTACTCACGTCAATCAAATGGCATAGCTGAATGTAAGAACAGAACGTTAACAGAAATGTTAAACTCTATGTTATTGACAGCTGGCATGCTTTCCTGTTATTGGAGAGAGGCAGCTTGGACTGCTAATCATATCCTCAATAGGTTGTCGCACTCTAAGTTGTCTTCAACACCTTATGAGATATGACATAAACATCCTTGTAAATATGATACTTTTAAAACTTGGGGCTGTATTGCTTATGTAAGGATACCAGACCCTAGAATATATAAGGTGGGGCCTAGAACTAACACTTGTGTGTACCTAGGTAGTGCAGAGGATAGTGCTGCTGATCGGTTCTTGGATCTATCAACCAATGTGGTTATAGAATCTAGAGATACTATTTTTTTTGAAGATAAATTTCTTCGAGATAAAGGGTTGACAGTATCAGGCACTGTCGAAATCATTTCAGATACACTTATTGAACCTGAATTGACTTCCTCTGGCACTCGGATCCCTTCTGAATCTGTACCTTTAAGAGTATCTACAAGACAACGAGTTCCTAATACGTTTGGTGAGGATTTTGTCACTTACCATTTAGAAGATAATCCATCTACTTATAATGAGGCGATGAGATCTAGGGACTCCCTATTATGGACAGAAGCCATTGATGATGAAATGAGCTCTCTGTTACAAAATCAAACTTGGGACATAGTCGATTTACCTAAAGGGGCTAAGACTATAGGATGCAAGTGGATTTTGAAGAAGAAACTTAATTCTGACGGATCTATAGCTCGGTATAAAGCACGTTTAGTAGCTAAGGGCTATACCCAAGTATATGGGATAGATTATTTTGATGTCTACTCCTCGGTCTGTCATTTGACTACGATAAGAATTCTTCTTGCTTTGACATCTATTGAGCACTATGTTATGCATCAAATGGATGTAAAGACAGCTTTCCTATATGGAAATCTGACAAAGGAGATCTACATGAACCAACCTGAAGGGTTTGTCATGAAAGGTTTCGAGAACAAAGTTTGTAAGTTAAACAAATCTTTGTATGGTATGAAAGTACATTTTACAGAGCAAGGTATTACTCTTAGCTCATTACATTGACAAATGGCTTTCTACATGGGGATACAGTGAATATACCGTGGTTGAGACACCGTATGATTCTCATATATGGCTGAGCCCCAATGAGGGAGCTAGCATGAATCAATTGGCTTATTCTAAATGAATTGGTAGTCTCATATATGCAATGACATGCACTAGACCAGACATAGCCTTTTTCTATAGGCATGTTGAGTCATTTCACGAGTAATCTCGGACATGAACTTTGGTATACCCTTACGCGACTTATGCGATATTTGAAGGGTACCTCTAACCATGCACTATGTTATAGTGGTGATCCTCCTATCTTGGAACCAGTGGTTATATTTTCACACTGGGTGGTGCAGCTATTGCATGAAAATCCAAAAGGCAGACTTGCATTGCTTTGTCGTCTATGGAATCGGTACTTTCTACTCTAGCTTCCGCAGAAGGAGAAACAGAGTGGATAAGAGAACTGATCCTGGATATTCCACTAATCTGCTTAAAGATTACGTCTTTAAGTATGTTCTGTGATAATCAGGCTACAGTTTCAGTAGTACAAAACTCACTCTTTAATGGTAAGAGGAGACATGTTAGACTGAGACATGCCTTGTTGATGTATCTCATAGAACATGGTATTATTACTTTGGTCGATGTGAGATCGAAGGATAATCTGGCTGATGCTCTAACAAAGAGACTGAACAAAGCTCGAATCTTCAAAATTGTGGGGGATATGGGGTTAAAGACTATATAGATATGTCTTAACCTACATTCCTAGGGTTAAAGACTATATAGATATGCTTAACCTACATTCATGTTAATTTTAAAATTTTCGAATCTCCATTTGATAGATAAGATAAGCACTTGATAATATTTCGCCGATAATTATAGTTGTTAATATATCATTCCACATCTGATGATATATCATTTTTGGGTGCGTCGTCTCATTCCACATATGATGAGGTGATTTTACTCATTCTGGATGTTCTGTTTAGAGCGGTAGTATCATTCCATATTTGATGATGCTGCTTAACTAAATTTGGACTTGACAACTGTAACATTCCACATAGAAATATTGGAAATAGTTCTTTTGGAAAAGAAACCGTTAGGTCTTGTTCTTATAAAGAAACTGGACATTGATGCTTATTGGAAATGGTTCTTTTGGAAAAGAAATTGTTAGATCTTTTTCTTATAAAGAAACTGGACATTAATGCTTATTGGAATATGGTATTGATGCATTTTGACATTGATATATATTTATTTTCAATCATTGAGATATTGTGCTAAGTTCTTCTGCTTGAACTAGACACTTTATTTTGTTACACAAATGATTAAGTTCATATTTGGTAACTTATAGAAAATGATGGAAATGGAGGAGGTTATTCCAACTGGAATCCTGAAGAGGATGATCTACTTGATGGATAATTCCTCTAGAGCTATGGACTGTGGGGGACTATCATTTGAATAATTGTTCCAATTACATATGCTTTGCCCATTTAGTTTTGAGTTTAGAATATTTCTAAAACTTTGATCTTGGTAACACTTTTGTTTGTGTTTGGTTGAGTTTAGATTGTTTTCTAAAACTCTTATGTGCAAAGTTTAGAGATTTCTAAAACTTTGATCTTGGTAACACTTTTGCTTGTGTTTGGTTGAGTTTAGATTATTTTTCTAAAACTCATAATTGTGGTTAAAGAATTCATAATTTTGAGCAATGAATCTTTTGTGCTATGAATGATTCAATCATCTGTTTGAACATTACATTATCTATCTATTGGATTGTGCTATATGTAGAACATAGGAGGAGATTGTTGAATATTTAATATAATCCAATAATATGTTCTAATATAAGCCCAATAGATAATGAACCTTTGTAATGGGCCTGAGAGCCCATTAACTGGTTTTAACCCTAGTGTATTCCTATAAATATGCTAGCTGGAGGCAGCATGCTAGGTATTCCAAATTAGATACTTAGGGTGTAATGCTTCAAGCAATTGCATATTGAATTGCTTGACCTAAAACTCTAACATATATTTTATATTACTTACTATATAATACCATAGGCTCGTGAATTCAAAACTCATGACATACTTATTGTTAGGTAACATTGGCAGAACAAAGGGGCGAGCCGGTGCAGAGTCACCCCTCGTTGTTCTTGGATGCGAAGGGAGTGGTAGTCCTTTTTCATCACTTCATCACCTCCTTTTTTGTGATTTCGTCGAGGTGCATAGCACTATCCAATAGACGACAAAAACATTTCAGTGAAGAAGACGAAGGCGATTCATTGCCTTATTATTTTTTATTTATTTTTTGTTTTACTCGATAGTAAAACAACCTTGTTTTACTTCGAGTAAAATAAAACTCTTAAGATGTTGTTTTACGTAAAAGTAAAAACAAAATTATTAAATTCTAATTACTAAAATCTCATCCCTACCCTAATTCCTAAACCCAAAAAGTGAATTTCTCTCTCTCACTCTAAGTCTTAAATTCGAAATGCAAAGTTGTTGTCTGTGATCGTGAGTTTATTTTTTTCTAATATTAGTAATGTTTAAATTTTTTGTGTATTTTTTAATATTATTAATCTAATGCATTTTTGGTGTATTTTCTGATATTATCATTTTGATGCTTTAGTAATTACATAATACTTGTTTTATGAAAAAAAAAACATTGTAATACAATTGAGCCCCTTAAAAAAAATTGTTATGATTCCGTCACTAGTTAGATTATATTCTAATTATCTTAAAAATCTAACTGAATGCCAATCACTTTTCTGTTTAGTAGGTCATGAATGTGACATGTTAAATATTCTACTAGTTAACCTTTAAAATTCAATCTTTCTACTCCAATTGAATGCCAACCACCACTTTTATCTGAGAGATCTTGACCAGAATCGAGTCTCTAGTTTTTCTACTCCATTTGAATGCCAACCACCGTTTAAGTCTGTGGCGTCTTGACCAGATTCGAATCTCCGCTGGATTTGCTAGGTTAGAGGGACAAACCTATCTCACTAACAACTTCACCAATGAGTAGTGATCACCCGGGGCCGGGGCTGGGGCGGAATGACCAATTTCTTTGAGAGTTTATTGAGAAATGTACCAATTGACATGCAAAAGTTGATTAGTTCCCTTTTCTTTCTCTCTTTTTGAACTTTTCTTTTTGTCACTGTCTTGCTATAGAAACCTTCCAAATGTATATCTCTGCTGAATTATCACTCTCTCTATATGATTCCTCCACTGTCACTCTTGCTATGACAAAATGGTCCAAATGAAAATAGCTTGGCATTATGGTTCATGGACCATTAATTTTTTTTCATGCATATGCATGCATGTGATGAATTTCCTGGAGTTAAAGAACTCAAGAAAAAGAAAATAAAAATTAAAATTGGATAGTAGAAATAATTTCTTGATTCCAATAATTTAAAAAAAAAAAAAGTTGATGGATGGACAGGTGAGGTGAGTTTTGCTTGTCAAAAAATCATCACAAGCAGACAATTTGGAGCCATCTTTGTGCACTTTTTCAATTTTTGTGGAGTTAATTTGATGAGTTCTACAAGTGTTTTTAAGTCCACATAATGATGAGTTTATAGTATTAGTGTTCAACTAAAACTTCAACTAAGCCTGGGATTTAATGGATTCCAGCTCTGTGAAAAACCATCATGATATGGACTAATATACCTTATTTAGCTATTGGAAAACCCATGAGGAGTTTTTTGGTTTCTGCATCCATTTAGGAAAAATCCAAATTCATTGTTATACTTAATCAATAAATTGTTCCATCCCCTACTCTGACATGCATTTAGCCACATATATGTTGGAAAAGTACAATTAGTATATATCCATCTTTTAGTAGTATAGGACTAGAGAATTTTTTATTCTCATGATCTATCAAAAAGTTTAACTTCCTAAAAAACAATTCATTCTATACAGGTTTGATCCCAACTCAATGGAGTCGATTATATAAATCACATCTACCCACCGTGCTCTCGACGTAAATCATTTGCTTAATGTAAAGTAATATATTGCTGTGCAAACTGCAAAAGGGCTAGCTGCAAGATGACACAAATATAAACATGCAAAGAATTCAATAATAAGCCACCTTTGATTAATGTTCTGATGCAGAAAGAAACATCAATTATACATGGTAAGATCTAAAAGTTGCAGTCAAATCCAACCTAAATGAAAGATTAATGTAAATTATCAAAACATTTGTTTGTTCTAAAAGAAGAACATAACAAATTGATATGTATCTTGTTTTTTAATTTCTTTCCATTTCCAACAGAAAGATCAACTAAGGTAAGACTAAGATTAATTTACACAGTTGGATAAGCAAAGTCCAGGCCATGTTCTTGATTTCTGTTCAGGACTAGTACTGTCTGGTTCATATTTGTTCTTGATTTTTCTTCGTCCTTGGTTTTCATCCTGACTCATGATTCATGAAAGAAAAGCTTGATGTTTTTTACCAGGGATATAATCAAATCTGTAAGTTACACAATCCAGAAAGGAAATAAGGCAAGGCATGCATGTGAAAACTTGGATTCAATCAAAGATTAGCCAGACAAGATTTATCCACCGAAAGAAAGAAACAGTTGTAGTCGTCCTGATACATTATCAATCCAGGTTTACAGCAGTACTGCTACTTTGATCATTTCGGGGTTTTCCATCTTTAAATACATTATCATGCAGTGGTCAAACGATCAATGATCGATGGACATGTTTCATGATGAACTTTGAAAGATTATCATTATTAGATTTGAGGGTTTTGTATGTGCATGTTTGGGACCAAATTAACATAGTACTACAATTAATTTTTTAAATATATATGGATCGAGGAAATCAAGAAATATCCATATTTTCTAAGCATTAATGCTTAGAAAATATGTACTGCTTCAACAGTTTTTGAGAAGATATATGTATACGTATGACCCCTCATCATCAATTAATGGCTGGGGCCATTCTAAAATTTTCAACTTGATGATTGCTGTAATCTTCCTTCTACAAATGCCCTATTCTTTATCATGATTGCCTAAAGATGATGCTTATTCATTCCAAAATCATCTTTTTTGCTTTTTGGAGAGACATCCCACAATCATCAGCTATTCATTTCTCACGTTTTTATTCATTCATTCTGTTTAGTTGGAAGCTGAAATCTTGAATTTGAAACCCACAACTTCCATCTTCATATGTGAGGCTTGCACATTTAAAGAACTCCAAAGTTATATCTACTAAACTTAAAACTTGAAAAATTCATTATGCTATTTTGGTATATGCCAACCAATAAAGTCAAGAACACCAAATTTATTTTGCATCCCACTTCAAATTAATTTATTTATTTAGAATCTAAGACGTGTATTACAAGCATGCCTACCTATATATAAAGAGCCGGTTTTAAATAAGGAAAAGAAAGAAAGTTACGTCACTATGACAGTCGAAATAAAATTTTGTCAAACATTATAATATAAATCACTTTAGAAATCGTTAAGTAAGGTACTAAAATGTCATCTATATAGGCAACATCAATGTCTATCTATATCATAAATAATTGAGCTTGCAATTTGTTAATCATGATGCTAATTAAGAATTTTTTAGTGAGCATTCAGCAGCACCAATTTGTGTGCCCCCAACTATGATTATTTGTATAAGCACTAGCACAAAAACAAAGTACGAGCTGCTAACAACCTACGTAACTAAAGTTCCTACAAAGATAGACAATACTACCTTTGAAACTCAATCATTCCCAGCAAGCAAACTATAGTGGGGGGTGATTAGGACATACAGTACCTAGATACATTATACTTTAAATATATCTTTAAAGTTTGATCATCTCTGATATTATAATGTCATCCGTATTTTAATATTCATTAAGCTGTGAATGAGACGAAAGGAAACTGATGATCAACACAAGTAGCCCACCTTGTAAATCAAACTTAATTTATTCTAAATGGAAACAGGGAGATTAGGAAGATGACACAAAAAAAAGAAAGCTTTATTGGGACTTAAACACAACAACTTGTGTGTTTCACCCATTTCAATTTCTTATAACAGATCTAAGAAAACCCTCTTTAAAATTTGCTTGATTATCGATCTTCATATATTTAATTAATACATCCAAATATACATACCTTTATCAAGTCACACTTGGAAACATGCATGATGATGATGAGTCAAAGAAAAACAGCCCCATGAAAAATAAAAAATGTTCTTGAAGTTACCTTCACGCTATAATTAGTTCCTACACGACAATCATATATATATATCAAGACATTTAGATGATATATTTACACAGTTCTACTCATCTTCCTTGAGCTTTCATCATCTACTAAACCACCCTTTTCACACACACACACACACACACACGAAATGAAAATTAATTTTCTTCTTATCTATAGCTTAGATATTATCAAAGTTTGTTAGTCATTAAAGCATCCCATATAGTGCTTTAATTTGCTCCAAAATCGGCATAGCTTATTTAAGTCCATGACTTCAGAAGAAGTTTAGAGTCTAGCTAGAACTATAAGCAATTGAAAACTGAAGAGGGAAGCTTGCTAACGGTGTTGGAAGCAATGTTGAGTTCCGGCGGCGGCAGCAACAGTAGCAGCCGCCCACAAAGTAAGCTCATTCTTACTTTCTTCTGAAGTATTAATTCTAGCTAGCAAATGAAAAGAGTAAATCATGCATTATTCATGCTTACTCTAAAACCGCTTAAGTTCATGAGTTTCTTCTCTCAAGAGCAACACAAATTAATAGTCCACTGCTCCTACTAGCTGCATTCTTGTCAACATGATCCCACAAAACTAAACGTGCATTTTAGTTTATTTAGACATATATATATATACATCCTTTGTGTGTGTGTGGGTGTGAGTGACAGCATTCTGCATGTGTTCACAGTGAATTCAACATGGAAATGGAGGGTGGATGGGAAACTAAAGTGGTATATATATATATGATCATTCGACCTGATTTCTGTCTTCTCCTAGTTCTTCCTTCATATTAATTTGCATCAAGAAACTTAATCCTGTCAATCACGAATTCTTTTAGTACCCAATTAATTTAATTCATTTCGCTAATTAGACCTGAACAATTTGCACTCTCAACCTCTACCATATGTGCAGAAACTGTAGAAAATTGTCCCAGTGCAATGCAAGCTGCAAAGTTTGCGTCAAACTAGGAAAAGTTTTTGCTTTTGGACTCAATTATTGCATTTGGGCTTTGCTTTAATTTTGCTTTATTATGCAAGAAGCGTTCTTTCTGCAGTGCAACAACATTTCTGTTCCCAACAAACATGTTCTTAATTGATCAAGGCACATCCATCAATAAGTATATATTAAAATTCTATATATAGTCTAATATATAATTTATACTTTAGTAAATCGTTAAAGCTCCATATATACTTTTAAAATTGGGATTTGTATTAAGAAAGGCAGAATGGAGATGCATGAATCCCTTTAAAGTGCCATAAAGTTGACAAAAAGTCACGAGTGTGTTAATTAATATTCCAATGCCTAAGTACTTCCAAACGTTAAAAATTGTGCACATATATAATGGACAACATTGGACAGCGACAGACTGATCTTAAAAGACTAGGAAAAACCCAGTTTAATGACTAATGGAATATGCGTGGCGGGCTAATCACATGTGATTTAGACGTATGATTGAGGGTGATTTGAATATCAAGAGTGGAAAATCATTTCTTTTTCAAGAAATCATTTCTTTTGTTTGTTCTTTTTTTTATATATATAAGCTTTTGTTTGTTGTTTGCAGCTATTTTTTGATTTGTCTGGATGCTTGGAACTTCAATAATTTATACCAAAATGGACAATGGGAAAATGAGATTGAGGTATTAACCATCCGCAAAAAAAATCGATTTATATATAAGAGATGTGGTTCATATATAAAACGATATTGAAATTGTGGTTTTAATTCTCTGCCATTTTGATCGCTCGTTAAAATTCGATCAGCTCACTCTTATACATATGAACATGTTTTATCGTTCGTTGAAATTCGATCAGCTCACTCTTATACATATGAACATGTTTTACATGTCTGTATCTCTATAAGATGATACTTTTTTAAATATGTTTGTCAAGTTGGTTAAAGCTTGAGATTTTTGGATAATGACCTAGCTGGTTTCATAATCAAAACATAGCTTGAGAATTTTGCAAAATAATCTTAATTTTTTTAAGGCATTTTGAGAACTTTTTTACTACCGAAAAATGGAGATTTTTTATATTTTTGCTTTGACTACAAACATGGCAAACATCTGTTACATCTAAAGCCAATTATTCTGCCGCCCAACATAGCAATTTCCATAGTTGTTTCCACAGCTAATCACCATTTCTTTTTTCAATCTTAATTAACTCGTGAATCATCAGTACTAAAACACACTATTTATGGTCATAGCACTATGCATTAGCATACATTTATCGACTCCAAATCTGTCCAAAGCCCGAGAGGAAACATCATACACGCCTATCCAATATTGATATGTTGAATGAGTGAGTGATGCTGATGAATGAACAACAATAATGACAAAATTTAGTGCAAAGATTTCAGTAAACAATCTACCATTTCTGCCAATATTCGTTTTAATGCTTACCAATCAAAGACGGTACCGCAGTAAATTAATTTCCAGCAAGTATTCTCAACATTGTATTCAACTTTAATTAGTATTACCACTCAAACAAACCTTGAACGCACTAATTACGAGTCAGTCTTGATGGCCTTCTGAACTTTGTAGGCTACATAAACTTTGCACTTAGGAGGATTAGTATCATGGGTTGATGCTGAATATTGCAAAAGATTTGTTAAAAATATACATGAGTGATTGCGTTTTTGAACAAGTAGAGTACTATTGCTGCATTTTGAGTGCTTAAATCATATGTAATCCAGTTATCCTAGAAAAGAGGTGGAAGATTTCTCTAACCCAGAAGAAATACTACTTGTGGTGGTCTAACAAGCTGCTATTTCTGGGGATCTCATTGCTACAAAACCTGTCATGAACAGTATGCTACAATGTCCATTTCAAGCCTTTGTGATTAGATATTCTTAGAGCTTAACTTATTGAACTTGCCTATTCATCCCTTAACAAAATGAAGACAATCATTGAATAAGATTGCTTTTTGCACTGCCATTTATGTACTTCACAGCATTAATATTTTCTATTCATGGTTCCATCTGTTTAGTTCTGATAGCAGAAATTTGAAAGTCAGGGTTAACAGGAGATGATGAAAATGCATGTATCTTGTTAAATGCTCGGGAAAACACTGCAAATATATAGTAGGCTGTTGGTCTAGTAATTTTGTTCTCCCTAATGATATTGTCATCTTTTGCTTCTATGTATGGCAGGTTTAAAGTTTCTCCAGTTCCGGATAGCATGGCCAGAGCTAATTTCATCACCCTGCATATTGGAAGATGCCAGCATTGTCGTACAATTCGGTTTCCTAGGAATCTTGCTGCTCCAATTCATAGCAAATGTTCTGGAATCACAATGGAAAGGCAGGAAAAAGACGATGGTTGCTGAAAAGTATGCAGTTGGAGCAAAAGTTGGCCTGAGGTACAAGCTCAGCATTGTTTGCTCCTTTTTACTTCTGGGAAGTCATTTCCTCATGCTCCTTATGCTGCAAACTGATGATGCAGCTCGGTGCAAGTTAAAAATCCCAGCTTTTTCTTCAGAGATTATGCATATAGTTTGCTGGGCTATTTCCCTTGTTGTGCTATATAAAATTCTAAGAGATAAACATGTCAAGCTACCTTGGGTCCTGAGGATCTGGTGGATATCCAGCTTCTTGCTGTCTCTTGCATCTGCAGTGCTTGATGGCAATTATATAATAAAGAATCATGAAAACCTCAAAGTTCAATCCTATGCTGATGTCCTGAATCTTCTTGCATCCATTTGCTTACTTGTTTTCTCCATTAGTGGGAAAACAGGTGTAGTTTTTGACATCCCAATTGGCATTACCACCCCACTTCTGAATGGAAAGAATGAGAAGCATTTGGAAGGAAAACTGGAGTCTTTATATGGAAGAGCCACTCTTCTCCAAATGGTTACATTTTCTTGGCTCAATCCACTGTTTGAAGTTGGGTATAGGAAGCCACTTGATCAGGAAGAAGTTCCAGATGTTGATTTCAAGGAATCAGCTCATTGTCTGTCTCGTTCCTTTGATGACTGCTTAGAACATGTAAAGGAAAAAGATGGCACAACAAATCCATCTATCTATAAGGCAATTTATATACTAGGAAGAAAGAAAGCAGCACTTAATGCCCTTTTTGCAGTTATAAGCGCAGCATCATCCTACGTTGGTCCCTATTTCATTGATGATCTTGTAGATTTCCTAACTGAGAAAAAGTCCCGGAGCTTAGGAAGTGGTTATTTACTAGCATTAGCTTTTCTAAGTGCAAAAATGGTGGAGACTATAGCACAGAGGCAATGGATATTTGGGGCTCGCCAGCTTGGTCTCAGGTTAAGAGCTGCACTGATATCCCACATATATCAAAAGGGCTTAGTCTTGTCAAGCACTTCACGTCAAAGCCGCACCAGTGGAGAGATCATCAACTATATGAGTGTAGATGTTCAAAGAATTACAGACTTCATTTGGTACTTGAACGTGATTTGGATGTTGCCGATACAAGTTTCGTTGGCTGTCTTTGTGCTGCATACAAACCTTGGATTGGGATCAATTGTAGCTCTTGTTGCTACTCTGATAGTAATGTCTGGAAACATACCATTAACTAGGATTCAGAAGAGATTTCAAGCTAAGATAATGGAGTCAAAAGATAACAGAATGCAAGCCACTACAGAAGTACTTCGTCATATGAAGACACTAAAACTTCAAGCATGGGACAGTTATTATTTACAGAAATTAGAGAGACTAAGGAAAACGGAGTACAATTGGCTATGGAAGTTCTTAAGATTGCAAGCAATGACAACTTTCATCTTCTGGGGATCGCCGGCTTTTATTTCTGTTGTGACCTTTGGTGGATGTGTTTTATTGGGAATTCCTCTCACTGCAGGGCGAGTTTTATCTGCTTTGGCAACATTCAGAATGCTCCAAGATCCTATATTTAATCTTCCAGATTTATTGTCTGTGATTGCTCAAGGGAAAGTTTCTGCAGATAGAATTGCTTCTTACCTCCAGGAAGATGAAATTCAATCAGACGCAGTGTTAATGACTCCAAGTAATGAAACAGAACTTTCAATCCTGATAGATGATGGAAAATTCAGCTGGGATACTGATTCAAGCAGTGCAACGCTTGATGGAATAAACTTAAAAGTGACAAGAGGAATGAAGGTGGCAATATGTGGCACTGTTGGATCAGGAAAATCCAGCTTGCTGTCATGTATACTTGGGGAGATGTCAAAACATTCAGGGATTGTGAAGATTAGTGGTACAAAGGCATATGTCCCCCAGTCACCATGGATATTGACAGGAGATATTAGAGAAAATATTCTATTTGGAAGTTCATATGAGAGTGACAAATATAGTAGGACAATTGAAGCGTGTGCTTTGACAAAAGATCTTGACCTGTTTTCAGCTGGCGATCTAACTGAGATAGGAGAAAGAGGGATAAACATGAGTGGAGGACAGAAGCAAAGAATACAACTTGCTCGTGCTGTCTACCAAGATGCTGATATATATCTTCTTGATGACCCTTTCAGTGCTGTGGATGCTCACACAGGCACACAACTCTTTCAGGTCAGCAGATTTATGATTTCCATCTTTGGATTAACATTTTGTGATAGCTTTGTGTTATATAATGTTGTGTAATGTGCACAGGATTGCTTGATGGGGATTCTCAAGCACAAGACTATAGTTTATGTTACTCACCAAGTCGAATTCCTTCCGGCTGCAGATCTCATTTTGGTAAGTGAATCTGAAAAATTTTACGAACCGATTTTTTCCAGTTTACGTATCTAACTGCTGCTTGTAAATTTGTAACAAGTTCCAAGTTTCATAATGTTCTCACCAACATTTGTTGATTGGAACTTGCTGGTGAAAACGAATAAGTTCGACTGTGCTAAAACACTGACGCCGTAGTGACTTAGATCATGTAGTGAAGTATTGGAACTTTACAAACTAATGATTGGAAACTAAAGAATGATTTTCAATACAAGTAACTTGTTATATATATAGTAAGTATTAGAGGTCAATGTTTTCTAGGCACACAAGGCTTGTCATTCTACTGTAAAGGTTCAAAATTATAGCCTGTGATGTGTAACAGATAATGCAAAATGGAAGAATTGCACAAGCTGGTACTTTTGAAGAACTTCTAAAACACAATGTTGGATTTGAAGTCCTTGTTGGTGCTCACAGCCAGGCTCTAGAATCAATTCTAACAGTTGAAAGTTCGAGTAGAACATTAGATCATCAGACAAACGACGGTGAATCCAGTACAGAGTTCAATTCGAATGCAGAATTTCAATACATAAATCAAGATTCTGAGCACAATCTGTGCACAGAAATATCAGAAAAAGAAGGCAGGCTGGTTCAAGATGAAGAAAGAGAGAAAGGAAGCATTGGGAAAGAAGTTTACTTATCTTACTTGACCAGCGTCAAAGGTGGCGCTTTTGTGCCAATAATTATACTGGCTCAGTCATCATTTCAAGTGCTGCAGGTAGCCAGCAATTACTGGATGGCATGGGCTTGTCCAGCTGGAAATGTTGAACCAATTGTTGGGATACATTTCGTACTATTCATTTACATTCTTCTTGCTGTTGGAAGTTCACTTTGCGTGCTTCTAAGAGCAACATTAGTGGCTATAACAGGTCTTCTGACCTCAGAAAAGCTCTTCAGCAAAATGCTGCATAGTGTTATTCGTGCTCCTATGGCGTTCTTCGACTCAACTCCAACTGGAAGGATTTTAAACAGGGTGAGTAAACATGGTTAAATAGAGTCGAAATTATGTACAGCTGCAAAATGGAAAGTTGTGATGCAACATAGGCCTTTTGTATGCTTCTGTTACCATTAAGAATGTCCACATATGCTAAATAAGACTTAAATGAGAAAGCCCAGTCTATTAGAAAAACCTTCAATCTTTCAATCTGTCTCTTTTTAAAGTAAACAAAGATAAAGATAGGTAAACAAGGTAAGAAATAGTCAATACCTGACTTTGCCAAAGATGGAGTTTAGACATCTAAATTTCAAGGAATTGGAATTCTCAATGAGTTTTTATGCAATACTAAAGACATTCATTCCATGCACAGGTATCCGTAGACCAAAGTGTGCTAGACTTGGAGATGGCAAACAAATTAGGTTGGTGTGCATTCTCAGTAATTCAGTTACTTGGGACCATTGCAGTCATGTCTCAGGTAGCATGGGAAGTGTTCGTCATCTTCATTCCGGTTACTGCCATTTGCATTTGGTACCAGGTAAAATATTCTCTACTCTGATTCTGCAATAAGTTCAATACTTTTCGGAGAAGAACTGCCCCATGCGTACCAGCTGTTTTTTTCATTCTCAATTCTGTACAAACCTCGATGAAAGCAAAATCTTGAAACATAAGCCCTCTTAGGATTAGTTCTTTACTGTTTTTTTTCACAAAGGAAATCTGTTTACAAAAGAAATCAGCAAAACAAAATCAAGCAGCCATGGAACATACTTTAAAACCAATTAAATGACATTGTAATGTTATTTTCAGATTGCAGTATATAGGACTTAGTGATTTGTTACATGGGGTCTTAGATTTAACTGATCACATTTGTTCATCAAAATTTCAGAGATATTACATACCAACAGCGAGAGAACTGGCACGTTTAGCTGGAATACAGATAGCTCCAATACTCCATCATTTTGCAGAATCACTTGCAGGAGCAGCAACAATACGTGCTTTTGACCAGAAAGGTCGCTTCATTCACTCAAACTTCGGTCTGATTGACAACCATTCAAGATCATGGTTTTACAATGTGTCAGCAATGGAATGGCTTTCTTTCAGATTGAATCAGCTATCCAATTTTGTATTTGGTTTCTCTATAGTTTTGCTCGTGACTCTACCGGAAGGAATCATAAATCCCAGTAAGCAAAATAACTCCATGCATTTGAAAATTCTGAATTTCAGTTCTAATTTAACAATGAAGTGGCTGCATTCCAGTCCACAAAATCCTCTAAACCAGTAAATAAACTAAATAAGAGCTATCCTAAAATAGTATCAATCATAAATATTCTTTGTCAGCTAAATGAGTTCTGGATCCTTTCTAGACCAATCTTTCAAGTTTCAATTCAGTTCCGTAAAACCAGTGCATGAATAAGAAAATGAGTCCTCTGAGCACCACCATATCCATGTCCTTGCTGAATCCTCTTTCAAAGATTCATCTAGTGAATTCATTCTCCTCAGGTATTGCTGGGCTGGCAGTGACATATGGTATCAACTTGAATGTTCAGCTAGCTTCAGTTATTTGGAATATATGCAATGCAGAAAATAAAATGATATCGGTTGAAAGGATTCTTCAGTATTCTAATGTTCCCTGTGAATCACGCCTGCTGATAGAAGATTGCAGACCACCGAACAACTGGCCAGAAATTGGAGCAATTCGGTTCACAAATTTGAAGGCAAGTAGAATTTAGCAAACTGTCCCATAGTACATATGCTGAAGTTTGTTAGTCAAAATAGTAATGCTTCATATCCTTTGATCTTCCATGTCCTTGATGGAAATATTTATGGTCTTCATACAGATTCGCTATGCTGAACATCTCCCATCTGTGTTGAAGAATATCACCTGTACATTTCCAGGGAGGAAGAAAGTTGGTGTAGTTGGAAGAACAGGAAGTGGTAAATCAACCCTCATACAGGCCATCTTTAGGATTGTAGAGCCTGGAGAGGGACGCATTCTGATTGATGAAGTTGACATTACAAAAATAGGCCTTCATGACTTGAGAGCAAGGCTTAGCATAATACCACAAGATCCAACAATGTTTGAGGGAACTATTAGAGGAAATCTTGATCCATTAGAGCAGTACTCTGACAACGAAATTTGGGAGGTAAAGTTTTGCCATCATAGAAAAGAATTAAGAAAAGAATTAAGTACCTATTTCCATATGAATTTGAATCATTCCATAAACAAATGGAGGCTGCTGTCAAAGTAGCTAGTCAGGATATTAACTTCAAAAAATTTTGCCTATTACCGGCTGCATTTAGAAGTTTGTGCTCTAACTAATTCCAAGTTAAAATATGCATAGCCCTTCAATCTTTTTTGCTATGTTAACATAGAAAGAAAGATCAAACTCAATAATCTGCATCTGTCATAGTTATATTTGCAGTTCCTCATCAATAACGTAGATTTTGTTTTCCCTACTAGGCTCTAGATAAATGTCAGTTAGGTGAATTGGTGCGTCTGAAACCAGAGAAGCTAGAATCTACAGGTATCATTTTGTGCCTTGTGTTCTCATCTCAAATACAATGCTTAAATAATGAAAATCCTTGAATTATCCTCATGAGTGAAACTGTTCACAAATGTCCCTTACAGTGGTTGAAAATGGAGAAAACTGGAGCGTTGGCCAAAGGCAGTTATTTTGTCTTGGAAGAGCATTGCTGAAGAAGAGCACAATTCTGGTCCTAGATGAAGCCACTGCATCTGTTGATTCTGCAACAGACGGTACGATACAGAAGATCATCAGTCAAGAATTTAAAGATCGAACTGTTGTTACAATAGCTCACAGGATCCACACTGTCATTGATAGCGATCTTGTCTTGGTCCTTAGTGATGGTAAGAGGATGATAAAACATCTTAAACATGCTTTCCAACACAAGTTCAAGATAGAGCTTATAGTTTTGCTTATTCTGATTTGGTTTTCAGTCCATTGCACTAATGATTATTATTGATTGAGCAGGAAGAATAGCAGAATATGATGCACCTGCAAAGCTGTTAGAAAGAGAGGATTCTTTCTTCTCAAAATTGATAAGAGAGTACTCCGAGAGATCGCAGAGTTTTAGCAGCTTTTCCAAGTTTCAATGTTAACTTTGATTTCACAATGCATGAAGTCAAAATGGAGCATAACCATGAAGGAGTTATCATAATACATACAGGAGAGAATGTAGACTTCTGAGAAGCAAAAGAAAGCAAGGATTAGCAATAGCTACAATAAATGGAGAACATGCAGATTTAGCACCAAGAAATCTCCATTGTTGCATCCTCTAAATTAGACAAATCATTCTTGAATTCACCGGCAAGCTCAGTTAATTAGTCTGCAGATTACATTCTATGTAGGAAAACCAGTAAAGGGACTGATCTCCTCAGTGCATGTCACGACATTTGAAAGACAATTCATTCATCATTTTGGCTGCCATAAAACTGTTTGTGCAATGTTCCTAATTCTGCTTGATTAATTTTTTTTCCTATTTCTACTTCATTCTCCAAAATGCTGAGTATGCATTGTTCATTGAAAAAAAAAATTGTGGTAAATAGTAAAGACAACAAACAAGACCATTCATGAAAATTTTAGTAAGTAAACCTACAAATGTCTCCATTTGTAAATGTTCTTTCTTTCTCAGAAACAATCCTCAATCTCCACACACTCAATGACAAGAAACTGACATAGTTAAAAAAACAACCAACTTAGCAGTAAAGAAAAATTTGCAATCCCTACAAAGCCTTCAACTTATACAATACAATCTGGCATGCATACATGCAAAGTTTTCTCATCTTCCACAAAAATGAATGAGCACCCCACAATTTTCTACCCCATACTAGTTTACTCAGCACCATTAATTTTCAAGAATTTCTAAAATATCTCAACTTTTAACTGCATCTCCCCAGAAAGATATTTTCTCAATTTTTAATCAAAATCAGACTCATTTTCTTATTAGAAGGCGTGATTTAAATGCTTATAATTTACGCCTTTGTTTTTTTTTTTTAATACCAAAAGAGAGAAACTGTAAAAGTATCCAAAACAAGAAAATCCCAAAAGAAACTCCATCGTCCTCGGTGACTGGTCTGTACCTCGCCGGGACCCGCTAACCGTTAACCTCGGGAAGAAACTTTAACGGCGGGATATTTGATATTTCGCCGGAGTAAGAGTGACCCAGATACCATTCTATGATGATTGCTCAGAATCTACTCAAAGCTGTTAAATTTGTAGCCATAAATTCTGCTAACAGTGGACCTCCTCCAGCTGATGACAACCCTTCTGCAACCTCAATACATAGGCCTCTCCTATCGGTTTCAAAGCCATCTTGGATAGTGAGGACTGAGGTATGATGCAAAAAGACAACAAGATTCTCTTGCTCTCTTCTTTTTTACAAAGGGATGATTTTTTTGGACATATTAGTTCCATCTCCATGATTGATAATTGTTGTTCAAGTAATTAACTTGTTGGTTAGTAAGTTGAAGTATTGGAATAATGAAGATGGCATGCAGATTCATGCTTGTTCAATGGCGTTTGAAATTGCTTTTTGTTTTTGTTTCATTTATTTAAAAGACAAGAAAGGGCAAAGCCAAAAGGGTGAATGAGTCAGGATTCCTGTTTTATGACCTTGAACAAAAAGCTTTAATCATGGGGCTGTATCCAGTTCTCAACATTTGAAATTACTTACTTTAGTAAGTTGTAAAAAATGATTCTTTAATGTAGTTTATATTGATGCTTGAAGTTAGGTGGATGATCACTAGTTATGTTATATGCTGAAATTGTCGTTAGTATGAAATGTATGACTCCCAATTGATTGAACAATGATGTGATGATAACTTTGGTTTAAAAGAAAGAAAGGCGATTGCTTGATTTGGGTTATGGAGAGGGATGGGAGAGAGATAGCAATTGAGATTAATTTCAAACAGGATAAACAAAGTCTTGATGTGGCTGCATTAAGAAAATTTTTGTAGTTGGCCTACTACTATTTATGTTGGTGAGATAAACTTTGCAGAAATGCTAAGTAGGACCTTAGAAAGTATCTTGATTCTCCATTTACAAACTAGACTATCTCAGATTGCAAATTTGTGGTAGCAGCACCAGGTTTTAAAATTGATGCAATCTTCGTACAGGTGGTAAGTTATGCACTTTGAGTTTCCAATTTCGCAACTAAGTTGAGTTCTGCATCTTAGACAGCCATCTATGTTGTTGGATCATTTTTTTTAAAAAAATTTTGAATGGCATTTGGTGACTCCATTAGGATTTTTTGCATGATATATTGATTTGCCGAGAATAGTTGCTTTCTTGTTACTCACTAATCATTACATTCACTTTTAAGCCATATCTTCAGTTATCCTGTTTTCTTGCAGTCAAATGTGCAGAAAGAACGAATAAAGAAGCCAGATCCGCCTTGTGTAGTTTGTAAAGGTTGCGGAAGGGTTGATTGTCATAGTTGCCATGGAACAGGTTATTGTTTTTATTGTCCTCTCTCTCACTCTCTCTCTCAGAGTGATTGTTGAACGTCTCATTAACAAAGCTGAAGCTGGACCTGATAAGTTAGTCTTGATTTCTGCAAAAGATTTTCTTAGTATTACAATCAGCAGTATATATGCCTTCTATACACTGATTTGCTCATTATTTAATCCTGTGAAACACCAGTTTTCAGATACTAGTAATTTACTTCAATGCTGTCTTCTCTAAACTTGTTTCCATTCCTAGTCTAGCTTGCCAATCAAGAAGGGGTGACCCGTCCTGGGTCCATTTTACTGCATAAGTCCCATTGGAAAGAATAAAATCTAATGCCTTATATCAATATTACACTATGTAACCTTTTAACTATTGACAGCTTTCATTGCCAAGTTTCCATCGTTACTTTTAGTTTGATGTTCAATTCTGTGATAGTTGCCTTTTTGGTTTATATACCCAAAGTTATACATGATAACAGCCTAAATGTAATATTGATGCATTGAGAACAAATGCCTTTTGCATTACATGGAAAACTCCATTAATGCAGAAAAATGTATCTTGATCTGCTTTACCAAATGGCAAGTACTGTTCTAACTATTTCGAGGTACATTACTCAGAAATCCTTAGCGTAATACGTACTTTGGATGACTTATTAGTCTGCTCATCTACAAGAACCTGATTTTTGGTTGTTAATCACAGTTTCACTACAGATTTATCCATGCTCAACTGTATGTGGTCGGGAATCGTTCGATTTTTATTTGGTTATTCTTCATAATCTATTTTTGAGTGTGGCAGCTTATATAAGCATATGAAATAATTTCATTTCTATGCAGTTGGTAATGTTTTCCGTCATGCATGTTACAGGGAGGACAAATTACACACATCTCACTGTTCTTCCTAAAGGAGAATGGCCAAAATGGTGAGATTCTAGTTTGTGTTTTAGTATTAGCTTAATGTACACCGGAAGCATCCCCCTGCTTGTTCATTTGCAGGTGCAGAAGTTGTGGTGGGAGTGGTCTCGGCTACTGTTCTCGTTGTCTTGGGACTGGCGAGTACAGGTACATTATGGGATTTCAATTTATGAAGAAAGACAGTGATCAACTACACCAAGTCGTCGAAAAATGTGAAGTTCAAAGTAAAGTAACAGGGAGTGCTGCAGATTTGCTTTTAACCAATGAACAACTGGATTTGAACGTTGAAAGGTAAATAGTTAGCATGTTGCCCTGTACCTAGTGCTTCTGCAGTTTTAAGTCCAAACTGTAACTTACTTCCTTTGCTTGAGTGGCAAACTTTGGTGGCAGATTGGTGCCATTAATAGAAGGAAATAGTTATTTTCAGGTTTCAATAGATTTAGGTGTTAGATGACAATCTAATCTGAGGTAATTTCCTTCCTGGCATTCATGTACAGATCTTCTGTTAAAGATTTATAATGAATTACACTAATGAATATACATATGCAGTGTGTGTGTGTGTGTGTGTGTGTGTGTGTGTGTGTTTATTTAGTTAATACATTTGACAGAGTGGGGTTGCTAATCCTCCAAAACAAATTCAATACTCAAAAAACTTATGGATAATAAAAGTAACCTGTGCAAAAAAACCATTGCTCCCTATTATTTATTTATAGGGCTGCAAGTCATTGAGTTACAACATTTACATTTAGCACAAACTTTTGGAGAACATACCGAGGTTTTCGTACAGCATGATAGCGCAAAATTTGCAAAAGAAAGGAACCAAACTACAAAGAAAAATAACAAAATTTGCTAAAAAGATAAGAAGGGCTGCACTGGTGCCAATGGAAGGGAGTTGCTATCAACAAACGGATGCTGGAAATCAATTCACTTGAAAACTGCTCTCAATCTATTCCCAAGGTGGAATAGGGTTCAAAACCGCTCTGATAGTAAAAAATTAAGAAGAAACATCAACAAATGAGATTCAGTGCTAAATCTTCTGAATGGATACATAAAACAAGTGCTAAATCAATTAAAAGAGTTAACATAAAATTTGCAATATGAAGGATTCTTAGTGTCCTTAGATTGGAACATTTAGGTTCTTATGAGGTCCAATGGACTAACTGTAATCCATCAGGGAAATAACAGAAATCTCTGAAGTTCTTATTCATACTGCCAAGAATAAATCCGGCCCACCTTGGGAAGGAAACAAAAGGCAAATTCTCAACGTTCGAGAAACAAGTGGTGTTTGTATATTGTATGGAAACATTGTAAAGCTTTAAAGCAAATAAAAACAATAGTTCCAAATTTGGTGAAACTAATACTTACAGAACAGTCATCATGAACTCGCCATATGGTCTCACCCAAGAGGTTTGCAACAGATAGGACCGTAAGCTGGGGAAAATAGTTCTGCTCTGCCAAGGGAATGGTGTTCGTTACGATTACCTCTTGGAACAGTCCACTTGATAACCTCTCCATAGCAGGAGGACTGCAAAAGGTAAATTCATGAAATGTTAACTAACCACCAATAAGCCTGACCATTGTGCTAATTAGCAAAGAACATGGAAAGCTACATCATTATCTCACTTAGTAGAGAGTACAAGTCCAAAGGTAAGTTCCTTAACAAATGGGAACTCAACAGTACATTATATGTCACTGGTAAGAAACAAAATTCTAATTGGTATGATGTCAAACGAGCTAAAAGAATCAAATATAGATACTGCTCAATATTTCCACAAGAAGATTCATGAAGATTGGGAAATCTGATTATTGAAATGGAAACACCTTCCATCGAAAAAGCTGAGAATCATATACTGTTGGGTGTTTATTTGGTTAGCAACTACTTGGAGCCAAAAGTGCTGACAATCAGACTAACTTGAAAGTAACAAAACATTTTAGATTGGAGACATGAAAATTCTTGCAGCCAACATAGATTCACCATTTCAAGTACCAAACTAAAGTGTAAAATCAGAAAATTTGGAAGTCAAAGTGTTCAAGATTAAAATAAATAAGCAAATGATTGTAATTTTAATTCAGGAAATGTCAAACTTAAATTCTTGTTTGTTTAGGCCAGCCTCACAATTACATAATTAATGGAGCATTCTCCAGTAGAATGGGTATAACTACCTGAATACGGCATGGGTGCAGCATGCATAAACTTCTCTAGCCCCCTCTTGATGTAGTAGTGCTGCACCTTTTGCAATGGTGCCTGTAAATAATCAACACATTGACATACTCAACATATTTTATGCCCAAAACAATAAAATGTAACACTACTTAACAACAATGTGCCTGGAATTAGACTATTAAGTCAGGGGGTGGCCTACATATGTTGCACAAACTATTACCAATCGTTCAATTTGCACCCAGAAGTATCACTAATGAGAGAGAAGACATGAATGGAGTGAACTGCAAAGAAAATGGGTACGCTTTTGAATATTTTATTTGGAAAAAAAATTAATTAGCTAAATACTCAACAAGTACGGAGCAAGAAAAAAAAAAGATTTCTAATCTCTTTTTCCATTGCAGCTATCCTTGAGATCATATAAAGCCAGGGAATAATAAAGTTAGATCACTGCTTCAGGATGCATAGTGTGAACATGATTAGCACAGAAGGAAGAAGGACAAAGCAAGCATTAACTTTCATATGGCATGCATGAATCAGCTACCAATTTATGGGCTCAGAACATCATAACGGCACAATCATGAGAAAATAATCAAATTTTAAGTTAAGCATTTTGGTGCTGATTATGTCTACATGTTCATTAGTATCAACCAGATCATGAATAGGTAAATAAGTATATCGTATACTTCGAGATAACTGAAATTCAGATTTCACAAAACATAGCAGTCTTTATCTTCTCCTTCATCCTCACCTTTTCTTCACAGGAAATGGTTACTATCCTAATACTTAAAAAGCCCCCAGGATTTCCAGCTTAATGAAGGATGGGAAATTGAATCAAACTTGGCACAGTTCAAAGTGCCTCTCAGCCATGAATCCTTTTGGTTTTACATTTGTTAACTACAACAAAAACAACAACAACAATTAAGCCTTTATTTCACTATGTGGGTTTGGCTATATGGATCATAGTTCACCATCATGTTTTGTCAACACACTGTTCTCATTTATATTTAAGTATCATGTCCTTTTTAATAGTTTCTTTACATTTGTCAACTAGATGAGGAAAAATGATTGAATCTGAAGCTTGAATACATAAATACATACCAGCAGTATCTATCATGTCATCCACCATAACTGCTACTTTGCCTTTAACATCACCAATCAAATTCATCACCTGTAGAATTGACACATCCAAGCAATTGAGTAGGAATTTCATGTGGAAGTCAAAGGAAGGGTAAGGAGCTACTTAAACAACTAAGAAGCATAGCAATAACATGCTGATTTGTTTCATTGTGAAGAACTCACCTCAGCTACATTGTGTCCTTGGCGCCGTTTATCAACAATAGCCAGTGGTGCATCGGACAATTTTTTGGCAAAAGCTCTTGCCCTTGCAACACCTCCAACGTCTGGTGATACCACAACCAGATCATCAGAACAGATTGTCTTGCTGGCAAGGTAATCAAGTATGACAGGCTGCAGGGGTGTATTCATAGTGAGAAGCTAATCAGTGAATCAAATATTTGCCCAGTAAAGCTACTAAAAACTTTTAATATAACTTAAAATCTACTGAGATCAATCGGACACATAAAATGTTAACTATTCTATATTCAGGACAGAGGCATTCACATCCTATGGTATCAACATGTTACCTGTCCATGCACATGATCCACAGGTATGTCAAAGTAGCCCATTGACTGCCCAGAATGAAGATCGCAAGCCAGAACACGATCCGCACCTGCTTCAGTAATAAGATTTGCTACTAATTTTGCTGCAATGGATTCACGCCCTTGAGTCTGAAATAGAAGAAGATGTTCCTAGTTATAGCGATTTTAGAGGAAAGAGATAACAATTGACTTGTGAAAAAGACTACATGCTATCGATCTGTCTTATTTAAATTTGCTTAATTTCTTGCTTGGTAGCTTGATTATCTAGCATTCTGACAAAATAGAAAAAAGAGGCTATCCCAGATTCTGAGACACCATTGATTGACTGCAAGGACTTTAGGAAGGCCTTTACTTCACTTTGCTTTTTTTTTTTTTTTTTTTTAAGTTTTATATCTTTACCCTTATCTAGTTTGCTACTGTTTCAGGCTAGTTAGACCTACCTCATAACTTTAGCTATCTCAACATACTTATGCAAAGTTACCTTACGGTCCGCCCTGGCATATCCAAAATAAGGGATCACAGCAGTAATGGTTTTCGCTGAAGCCCTTCTACAAGCATCAACCATAATCAAGAGCTCCATGAGATTTTCATTTGCAGGAGGACAAGTTGGTTGCACAAGGTAAACATCGCATCCTCTAACACTCTCTTGTAATTGAACATATATCTCGCCATCAGCAAATCGTTTTATATTAATCTTTCCGAGCTGGAGACCCATGTAGCATGCAATTTCCTGTGGAATACACAATATTCCATCACTCATGAAATACACCAGGCTTGCAATGTATTGACACTGGATAACAAATTTCATCCCTTCATTTCTTACAAAAGCCAAATCAACTATATAACAACAGAAAGCTAAGAAGAACAATAACATAATTAGGAATAAATTGGATAAGCGTTTCCACATGAAAACAAAGAATTGATCAATTCCAAACGAACAAAAACAAGAAAATCTACCATGTTTTCAAGAGCCAAAATTGAATCGTTTTACAGTGTAATTAAGCAAAACGCTCATGAAACAATTGAAGGAAGAAGATAAGTACATGTTAGCTCTTCCTTGCTCTTTCAGTACCATATATGAGATAAAGTTTAAAATTTTCCATATTGCAGGTCAATAAAAACTCCAAAGTGGTAACTGACTTGCATATTTTGAGAGGCTCATTTGACAACACCAACTTCAGGGCTTCTTAAACTAGAGCTTCAAATTTAAGTCATGATTAAACAGTTAATGCCAACAGAATTCCAACACCCCAGTTAGTAAACTGATAAAAAGTCCATTACAAGCCATACCACGTTCAAAAAGGACAATTCTTACAAGTATTAACAAGATTTTGACATCTACAATATACCTGAGCAAGTAAAGGATTGGCGGTTCCAGAGAAGATCTTAAGCCTGGTATCATTTTTCTCAATTGGGATTCTTTGAAAATGAGTGGAAGTCAAAAAGCTCGGAAAAGATGCCGTCTGCTCACCATTGATAAGGGGCATCACTGGTTTTCCATTGTCCTTGAATTTCAATGGCTCCGCCACATTACACCTCTACAAGCACAACACAACCGAATACATAAAAACCCACCATTTATTTTCAGTATCGAACCAAACAATAAGCCTACACAGTCACATTTACTTCAATTAACGCACATAATAACGAACGAATCAGTACATAGACAAATAAAACAAACATGCTAATCTTGTTGTATGATGCTTCCGGTGAAATATAAAGAAAACAACAAGAGTAAAAAAGAAAAAGAAATGCTTACAATTAAGAAGCGGTGACGGGAAGAAAATGGATAATGAGGATTTGAATGTGTAACAAGACCACCAGAGAAGGCCACAGTGGCCATTTTTGGTTCGGTTAAGAGTCGCAAGTTCTTTGAAGAAGTAAATAGGGGTAGGACTAGTTTAGTGGGGTTTGTGAACAAGTTGCAAGAAACGAGGGGTTTAGGCTTAAAAATATCCAGGAGGGTAGTGGTCCATGTTTACATTAACATTTTAATTTTTAATTATTTTTTTATTTAAGTTTAAATAATTTTAGAAAATAAATTAAAAATAATAATTTTAAACTTTTATTTCCTTATCCATTAATAATCTGAATAATTAATTTAATTTCAAATTCTAATTTATTATTACTTAATAATTTCTCAACAAATAAACATGATAAAAAATATATTATATATTTAATTTCAAACTATATTCTCAAACTCAAATTTTTTTTTTGTAAAATTGATTTGTTTCATAATGGTGCCAGAAATTTTTTTTTACCAACCTAATCTATTAGGTCAATCCTACACTATTTCACTGTGTTGCCACACATGAGACCATCTTGTTGTTTATTTGTTGATTGGGACCGTTGTAGGCGATGTTGTATACTTAAAACATTTGTATACTTAAAACATTGTCTTTATTACGTCTTAAATCATTTTGCTAGGGATATCAAGCGACCTTGTATACCAAAAAGTCAGACACAAGAGCCGTTCAAGCAAAAGGAGAGGAAAATGTTAGGGGAATTAGAACCTTTTACCTCTAATCTAACATACCTTAAGGTTCCTCAAATGAATACCGAGAAAAACTTAAACGGCGAAAAAGTTTTCACTCCTCAAATGGTGAAAAAACTTTTATACGTGATTTGTTGAACTATAAAATTAAAAAATCAACCAAAATTAGAGAAGCATTTGGGATTTCCATGAAAGCTTAGGGAATATTCGTTTGGGTGTAATATAAAATTAATAATCAATTTAATTCAAACATTAATTATTTATTTCCAAGGAATCTTAATAATCAATTTAATATCAAACTCTAATTTAAAAAAAAAAAAATTATAAACTGATAGTCAATTAGTCAAATAGAAAAATATTACTAAAAATTGCCATAATGAAACTAAAAAATTTTGACCTGGAGGAAACGATATTACCACGAACGATAGGGAGCATAGTACAATTTCACACAGTTGCTATCCTTCAAGTGCAATATGTATTATCAGCAGCGCGCGGAGTTGTGTCTGGGATAGTATGCGTGCGTGGGCTACACACGACAGAGCCACCGTTTCACTCCTCAACGCCGATTTCCTGCTCAGCTAAAAAGTGATTCACCAGTCGCAGGCACCATCGATCGGCGATGGCCTCCATTTTAGCTCGGAAATCTCTCGCCGCTTTTCGTTCTCGTCAGCTCGTAAGCTTCCTTTTTAGTTTTCAGTAATTGATATTTTATTCTTTTATTACTGATTTATCTTCTATAGAATAATTACTGATCTCTTGTCGCTGCTTGGGTCGAGCCGACGTTCTTGAAATCTTTAATTAAATGACTAACTGATCATTTTTGTTTTAGGTTTTACGGCCCCAAATTGCTGAAAAGGTTTTTTTTTTTTTTAAATTTTTAAAATTTAAAGTTGGATAATTATCATTATTGGTGAAATGTTACATTCAGATATAAATTTCGACAATGATTGTTTTTTTAATAATCGGAAATGCTTGGATTTTATTTATTTATTTATTAAAATTATGCGTGGAATCGAAAAGATGCATTTTTCATGATTAAAATTATAGGTTGCAGCGGGACAAGCATGGCAGGACCCAAATCGATATGGTTTAGCGTACGGGTCTCGCTCATTTGCCACCAAGCAGTCTTTTTCTACTGACAAAGGTTTCAGCTTTTCTGTCTTTATGTGTGTGTGTGTGCGTGTGTGTGAATTCATATTAAGTTGCACAGAGCTTGTTCTTAATTAAGGTATATAGCGAGGGTCTTATGCAAAATAAGTGTGAAAAGTACAGTAAAGACTGTAGCAGAACAATTGGATAGTGTATTCTACCGTATCTTGATGACTTGTTTAGATGACTAATTTACAAGTGAAATGTTTGGCGAGCAACAGAATGACGATGCATTTGGTGTTGTAATTTTTGTTATCTTTCTGTCAGATATACATTATTCATGGTGTTAATTGTTTTAGACTATTGCATTTCTGAGAGGCTGATTCTGAACATTATTTGACTTGTATATTGCACTGTGATCTTATTGATATGCAAATGGGGATTCGAAGAGAGTCTCTTTATATTATGCCATTCATGGACTCGTCAATCAACTTTTTAAATGATTTGAATTGTGAGGGTTTGGGTGCATAGCACGGGGTTCCTCTTCTCTGTAGGAGATTGGAGAGTAGAGTTGTTGAAATCCAAAGAAAGAAGAATGCATCCCTGCAGAAGCCGACATATTACTGTTTAGGTCTTTTCTGGTATCATTGATTTCATGAAATGCTTGCGGCATACTTTGGTGCAGATTTTTCATGGATGATTGTCCTTTGCTTCTTACTTGTTAAATTTAATTGTGCATCAGTGCATGCAACCAGAGTTAGTGTTTTTCTGTTTTCTGGCAGATGATTATTGGTTGTTCATACATTAAGGTGCTCTTGGTGCTATAGTTGTTGATATTTTGCTTGCTTAAAATTACAGATGATGAGGAAAGAGAACAGCTTGCTAGAGAAATATCAAAAGATTGGAATTCTGGTAAAATCCTTTTTAAGATCTCTCACTTCATTTTGGTTAATCCGTCCTTATCTTATGCATTCTCCTTGTAATTGTGTACAGTATTTGAGAGGAGCATAAATACATTATTTCTGACTGAAATGGTTCGTGGTTTGATGCTGACTCTTAAGTACTTCTTTGAGAAGAAAGTTACAGTAAGTGTTCTCTTGTTCTTTTTTTTACGCAACCTATGTAGCCCTGTGTCCACTTGGTCAACCTTCTTCGACAAGTGAAAGACCATATATCAACAAAACATATTAAAAATGGTGGAGAAACAAAACATATTAAAAATGTCCATTAAACGACCCACTCCCTCTCCCCAGTTAATGACACTTTCTAAGTTTTGGTAGAATTTCTTTATCATTCTAACCTCCTAGTTGGAGGAAAGTTTTTCTTGTTTCTGATACTTGAACAGTACTTGTCTTCTGTGTGGCTTTGATTTGCTAGATGTAAATGTCTGTTATTTTTGCAGATCAACTATCCATTTGAGAAGGGTCCTTTGAGCCCTCGTTTCCGCGGAGAACATGCACTTCGACGATATCCAACTGGAGAGGAGCGATGCATTGCCTGTAAACTTTGTGAAGCTGTAAGTACTTCATTCTTATTGTCTCTGTCTCTTGTGTGATGGTTTAGTTATTTTTGTTCTTCAATATGCTGTATTACTTCTGTCTTCTTGTTAGATCAATACTCCTTTTGGTGACTGTTAAATAGTACCTGTATAAATTGTTCCCCTCTTCTGACTTTGGCAATTTAGTTGGCTCATACTGAGGCATGTTTATACAATTTTCATGTAACAACATGCAGAACTAGCCTGGTCATGAAATATAATGCTTGTTGAGAATGTTCAAGTTCTATGCTTTTCTATGATGGAGGCTTTAGGCAATTCAAACATTTGAAGCTTATGATTTTCCATGCGTGTGTGTATGTTTTCCCTCGTAATAACATGTTTATTGGATGTGCTGAACTCACCTTTTCGGGTGCAGATAGGTCTTTAGTATTTTATTATTGTTGAATGATTTTGTTCTTTGATGAGCATTGGAAGTATGCATTTGCTCATATAGTTCTTCTTTCATTCATGATAGATATGCCCAGCTCAAGCAATCACAATTGAGGCAGAAGAGCGAGAAGATGGGAGCCGTCGAACAACTAGATATGACATTGATATGACAAAGTGCATCTACTGTGGATTCTGCCAAGAAGCTTGCCCTGTTGATGCCATTGTTGAAGGGCCTAACTTTGAGTTTGCCACTGAGACTCATGAGGTTAGAATATCTGACAAATTAGTAGTTGAGACACCTAGTCACAAAAATGTAGTCACTAACATGTTCTTTGCAATAGGAACTTCTATACGACAAGGAAAAGCTGCTTGAGAATGGAGACCGTTGGGAAACTGAGATTGCGGAGAATCTCAGATCTGAAAGCCTTTATCGTTGAATTGTCTGATCATTTTCATTTTTAGTCTTTTGAAAACAGCTGTGGGTTCTCATGTTTTCTGATTATGAGATAAAAAAGGAGGGTTTACCTACTGATATACAACAGTCTTCCCTCTTTGATGTGATATACTAGTTTTCTTGTTTTCTTCACAAATTCCTCTGCTCCTACATTTTGAAAAATAGATAGCAAGGCAACAAAATAAAATCTTGATCTTTGAATGCTCTATATTAGCTTTACTGCCAACTTTTGTAAGGAAAATGTTTTTTAGTACTCATATTTACTCGGTATATTTTGGATCTCTAACTGGTGTGGCATCCAAAAGTAGTAAAACCCACCATCTTTGTATGGTTGTACAAGTGCTGTTTGATAATTATGAACCGCATTGTTAGTATCCAATATCCACAAGACCTCAGCAGTGAGGACACTTTGTTGAGGTGTTGGCTAACTGTGATGATTCTTTCAAGTAATGTATTATGCTACGCTTTTGTTTGTGCAATTGTATTCTCGCGAAAAAATCTTTCTGGCTTGGCACATTTGGTTCTTTTGAGTTAAACGTATGCGTATATGGCAAATTGGATAAAATGAATTCTATGGCAAGAGGACCAAAAGTAAAATGTATCATTTGTTTTCTTTTTCCATAAAGGTAAAATTTTATGCTTTCATCTTCCTTGCTTAAAGTTAAAACACAAAATCATACCATCTTGAAGCAAAACGAACTATTTTAACATATCTTTATTTGATTGTTTTTATTTATTTATTTAGCTTTGGAAAGTGAAAAGGCAAAAATCATCAACATTTCAAGGAATTTTTGTTTTTCGACCACGGCATTGACTAATCAAGAAGAAAAAAAAAATAAAGGAAAGTTCCATTCCAAAATTCCAATCCAATGCATTCCCATATCTAATTCCAATTTTCTAAAGGGGACCAAACGCAATTTTTTATTTTTATGCCGCTTTCAATATTAATAAGCATAACATTGAGGTGGCTTTTGGTGGGCTTTTTACCAAAATAATGTAATTTTTAATAAAATTTGCAAAAATATTATGATTTTTATTTTGATTCAAAAAATGACTAAAGTGAGGTTGGCAAACTCAACTTTAAAGTCACGTTTGGTAATCTCGACTTTAAAGTTGAGTTTGCCAACCTCGACTTCAGAGTTATTCAAAAAAAAAATTATTTCTCTCATATAATGATCTCTAATTTATCTAATTTTTCTCATTAACAAAAAAGATTTTTAAAATTATATTACATTAAGAAAAAGTTTTGCAACAAATTAAGCTATCGCAATATTCACGGTATAATCAAATGTGGTAAGCAAATATAAACTCATAATCATTAAAATAAATTAAAGTTAAATTAGCAAGGTAACTTTTAAATTTTCATTTAATCATTATACTAAATTGTAAAAATATTCAAAATGAATCACTTGCCTAGAATTATTCTAAGCAATTTTTATTTTGAATATTTTGTTTTAAAAATAGTGTTAATTTTTTCTATCATATCATGGACTAAAACGAATTAATTTGAATATTCTGTTATTAATATTAACTGAAAATAAAATTTGCAATAGTAGGAATAAATTTGGTAAACTTTATTCTCCAAATTTTACTTATGAAATCAACTATAGTTGTTAACCTAGAAAACAAATTCAAAAAGGAAAAAAAATTAAAGCTCTATAAGATTGGACTTTTTGGAGATATGTAAAAATAGAAAATAATTTTTTTTTATTTAAAATAATTCTAGAAAATAGAAAAAAAAATTGCAAAGTACATACAACAACAACTAAGATTTTATCACAATATGTGATGTCGACTATATAGGATCAAACTTTACATTAGCTATATAAATTATACTTTGCATCTTATGTTAAATTTTTAGAAGTAAATATTATTATGAAAAATATATTAAAAAGTAATTATTCTACTAATTCTAATTACATCTTAAATTTAATTTCATATTTTTTTTAACCTTCCCAACAGAGAATTTGGAGTTGTAATTTTATACTATATTAGTTTTATTGTTTTGCCAAAACAATTCATACATTTTAGAGTTCTAATTCATAGAATTAGTTTTCTATAATATTTTAATTATAGTCTAATTTTATTTCTAAATAGCCAAACAAAGTGTCAAAGTTTTATGCCCAATGAAATTTTAACAATTTAGTATAAAAGATTCATGATTAAATAAAAATGAAACAGTTATCTTGCTAATTTAACTTTAAGTTATTTTAATGATTGTGTGTTTATATTTGCTTATCATATTTGATTATATATTTTTTTACAAAACTCTTCCTTAATGTAATATAATTTTAAAAATCTTTTTTGTTGATAAGAAAAATAAGATAAATTAAAAATTATATAAGAAAATAGAAATAAAAAAGGGTGAACAACTCTAAAAATCAAGGTTGGGATTTGGGAATATCAACAAGTCATTTTTTTGAATCAAAATAAAAATCACAATATTTTTGTTAATTTTAGGGAAAATTTGGAAAAAGGGTGGGTTTAAAGTCATTATTACTAATAAGGGCGCAACTTTAATGTATTTATTATTAAGAGCGTTAAATTAATTTTATTAATTTACATAATTATTTAAAGACTTTATTATCCTCCTCATCAATTAAAGCATAATTTACTTTCTATATAGTTAAATATTTTCTTCATCATAAGTTTTCCCGTATTAAGCAAAATTCCTCTTCCCTTTCTTCCCCATCTCTCTCTCTCTCCAATTTCATAAGCCTCTCTTTACTTCGTTGCTTTCTTGCAATTGCCCCTTTTCATAAGCCTTTCTTTACTTCGTTGCTTTCTTGCAATTGCCTCTTTGTAATTCCATCACATCCACTGCAATTTCTCCGCCCGGTTACTTCTCAGGTCAGCTCCACCATAACTTCCTCTCCCTCTTTTTCTTTCTGTTGGTTTTGATCCGCTATAAACTTTTTATGATGTATACTACCCCATAGCTTTGAAGAAAGAATGGTATTTTCTTTCCAATTTTCTATATAAGTTGGATTGTAGCTGATGTAACAAATATTCAAATATTCCCTAATATGTAGGGATAAGTCAAAAGCAGTTATAACAATTGAACACAGCTCAAGGAGAAAAAGGTGGAAGGTAGTTTAACGGTAACAAAACTCACTTTTTATATATACGTGAATATCATTTAAAGAAGATATACAACTTTTACTAACTTAAGCATCGGAGTGGAACTCCCGGGGATAACCTCGGGCTTTCCTCTGACGCTTATTTGTTTTGCAGATAAGAACAGGTTTTATTGCTTGAAGCTCGGTACAAATTCAGCTCGGTTCCAAAGTTCCCGAGGTGCAATTTTGAGCTTCATCAATTGGCGCCGTCTGTGGGGAACGTGCAAAAAGTTTCTCACCACAAGATTGCATTTGGATGGCAAACACAAGGTCGAAGGGAGGTGCTACTTAGACTAGCAGGCGAGAGGAAGGAAGACAGTCATCGCCTTCTCAACAGAGAGATCCGGAGAAGTCATCACAAGAGGGGAACCGCATTACCCATGAGATGATGAAAATCTTTGCAGAACATTATGATAAAATGGAAGCTATGGTCAAAGAAATTCGTAAGAGGAAGGAGGATCAGCAGAAAGACCGGGGGAAAACACCTCTGGTGGTCCAAAATGAGTCTGACGGAGAAAATGACAGGAGGTCTGAGACTCAACCCTTTCCTAGAACTGGAGGTGGAGAAAATGTTAATCAAAATACGGGTAATAATCCCGGGAAAAGGAGGCCCCGGAGGGACAGCCCTTTATCTCAGGAGATTTCGGATTTTCCATTACCGCCCCGGTTCAAGTTACCACAACTGCAAGCTTACACCGGGGACTCAGATCCTAATGATCATATTCACAAATTTGAGTCCACGATGGATTTCTTGAAAGCACCGGAAGAAACAAAGTGCCAGGCATTTCCTACCACACTGGAAGGAAAAGCTCATCTATGGTATGAAGGCTTAAGGCCAAGGTGTGTGGTTTCCTTTTCTCAATTATGTGGTCTTTTCTTTACCCGATTTTTGCAACGTAAGAAATTTGACAAGTCTACGGCAGAGTTACTAAATCTTTGTCAAGGAGAGAGTGAGTCCCTTCGGAGTTATATGGATAGATTCAATGACGAAAGCTTGCAAGTGAAAAATTCCTCTGAAGATGTTCTGGTGGGGGCATTTCTCAATGGATTACGACCTGGACGTTTCTATAAAAAGATGGCCACTGATCCACCATGTCATATGAAACAACTGATGGACCGATCAGAGAAGTACGCCAAAGGAGAAGAGGCGGACTAAAGGAAAAAGGATAACGAAAAAAGAGGAATAAGAATCCGAGATGAGGGGAAAAGGAACCGAAAATTAGATGACCCCGATTTATATTTTAAGGTCGGGGAATCTACCAGAAGATAAAGTTGCAGCTCGACCAAAACGTATGCGTGCTGCTCGGATATATCTGGTCAATTATGTTTGAAGAATTATTAGAGCTCGGAATTTCGAGACTTTGTCAGCTCGGAAATTTGAAGTACTATCAGCTCAGAATTTCGAGACTTTGTCAGCTCGGAAATTTGAAGTACTATCAGCTCAGAATTTCGTGACTTTGTCAGCTCGGGATTTTTTGAAGTATTATGAGCTCGGGCTTTTTTGTATTATGAGCTCGGGATTTTTTATATTATGAGCTCGGAAGTTTGAAGTATTATTAGCTCGGGAGTTTTATTCAATAATGTAATAAGAACAAGTCAGTTCTTTTTGAATAGGGCTAATTACCAGGAACCCCCTTGTGGTTTGCCGAAAATCCCTATAACCCCCATGTTTTATAAAAACATACCGATTACCCCCATGTGTTTTGGGGTGAAGTATAAAGTGGATGGAAATTAGGTCTTCTAACGGAATCGTTAAAGTTTCCCATTATACCCCCATATAAATACTCTATTCCTTTGTCATAATCATCTTGCAGCCGGTCAAAATTGATTTTCTTCTTCTTCAATAATCATCTTTTCTCTCCCTTTCCCTTCTTTTTTTTTCCGTCATAATCATCAACCCTATTGTTATCTTTTGATTTAGTTTCTCTCTCTTAAATTTCTAAACTCGTTCAATAATTTGATGGCATCGAAGAGCGTGGAAGTGGAGAAGAAGCCACCAAAGGCTGAGAAGAAGATTTTGAAGATCCCACATATTGAGCAGTGTGGGTTATTTTCACGCTAACGAAATTTCTGGGCAGATTCTCCTTCCTGCTCCAAATGGTATATATTCAAAGTGACTTCCTGTGAAATCTATGGCACTGTTTTCAAATCTTTTTGGTTTGAAACTCTCTGGATCATCCCAATACTCAGGGCCTCTTTCCTCTTTCGATTGCCCAGGCATTAACGTGGCAGCTGTCAATTTTATTGGAAGTAATGGTGGTGGTGGTGGTGGGGAGGGTGGTGAACGGTGGCGCTAAAATTGTTGTCCAGGATCTTCAACTTGATTTGCTCTTTGTGAGAGGTTTCAATTTTTTTGAGTTTTTGGTGGTGGCAGCTGTCAATTTTGTTGGAAGTAATGGTGTTGGTGGTGGTAGAGGGGAGGGTGGTGAACGGTTGCGCTGAAATTGTTGTCAAGGATCTTCAACTTGATTTGCTCTTTTGTGTTTTTGGTGGTGGCAGCTGTTAATTTTTGAGTTCTTGATTTGCTCTTTTGTGAAACCAAGCACTTGATAGTGTGGTGGTAGTGGTGCTGCGGTGATGGTGTTTTGGTAGTAGTGTGGCTATGAGGTGGTGTTGGTGTTGGGATGGTGAGGGTGGTTTACGTGATGGTGTTGCAATGATGGTGGTTGGAGTGGTGGTGGTCAGTAAATTAGTCGGTGTAGTGGATTTTTTAAAAAAGAATAATAATAGAAAAAATAATAATAATAGCATGAAAAAAAAAAAGACAAGCTGGAGTGGATTTTGTTAAAAAGGAATAATAATAAAAACAAAGAAAAAAATAGCATGAAATGAAAAAAAAAGAAACCAAGACGGAGAGAGAAGGAAATGAATGAGTGGAGAAAAAGAAAGCATATTCATTGTTTTGGCTTGAAAAACAAAGGTTATTTTAGGAATTTCACAATCATTTAATGAATGTTAACTTATCACACGCGCAAAAACTGAGCGTGTTGATCAATCGTCGTTAACGGACACATTTTCCATCCACTTTCTACTTCACCCCAAAACACATGGGGGTACTCGGTATGTTTTTATAAAACATGGGGGTTATAGGGATTTTCGGCAAACCACAAGGGGGTTCCTGGTAATTAGCCCTTTTGAATAAAATATCTTTGGTGATGAATTCCGGAGGAAAAGATCTCTGTGAAAAATCCCAACATACGTGGCAAGCTCAAAATTTTGGGGAACATATTCTCTAGAAAAAGCAAATGACACAAAACCCCGAGAATAAATTTTGGGGAAAATATTCAAATACTCCAGAGAAAAAATCTCTAGAGAAACAAAGGTGATAAAATCCCGAGAACAAAATTCTAGGGAAACAAAACATCCATATCCAGGGACAAAATCTCTTAGGATAAAATGTCAATAAAATTTTGGGAAATAAGAACCCAAAATACAGTAAAACTAGAACAAAGAAAAACTCCTTAGCACCGGAGGTCGGATTATTGCAGCTCGGTCGAAAAACTCCTTAGCACTGGAGGTCGGATTATTTCTGCTCGGTCAAAAATCTCCTTAGCGCTGAAGGTCGGATTATTTCAGTTCGGTCTTAAAACTTCTTAGCTCGGAGGTCGACAAACTCCTTAGCTCGGTCATAAATTCCCGAGGTGAATAGTTGAGTTGCAACATTTGGCGTCCGGACGATTATCCAAGTGGGCTATTGAGCTCGGAGAATATGATATTACTTTCAAACCCGGAACAGCGATTATAGGTCACGCGTTAATTGATTTCATTACTGAAATGCCTCGAAAGAAAGATTAAAGCTCGGATTTGGAACCAAATAAGGTCAAGCACGATGTCAAGAATGGATGGGAAATCTATCCCAAGAACTCGGAATTTTCAGAATTTAAGGAAGTATTATTAGTGGAGTATTCTTTTCTTGAGATGTAGTAAGTTGATAAAGCTTTTTGATGTTGGTATGGCAATTCCGGAGAAAAGATCTCTGTGAAAATTTATAAAACAACTACGACAAAATTCCCGAGGTGAATTCCTTGTAAAGAATTATAAGGAAATAAAGAAACTTCAGGAAGGGAAATTTTATTAGAATCTCCGAAAAGAAACTCTGGGGAAAAATAACAAATTCTAGAAATGGTGAAGAAAAACGTACAAGGATTTAAGATCAGAAGTTATTCTCTCATCTTTTCTGATATCAAAGCATCATTTTTTCATGATGAGGATCAAGGAGATAAGCTCGGAAATATTTGGGTGTTCATATCAGGTCGGAATAAAAATATTTATACCGACCTGAGGAGGTATTGATGTAACAAATATTCAAATATTCCCTAATATGTAGGGATAAGTCAAAAGCAGTTATAACAATTGAACACAGCTCAAGGAGAAAAAGGTGGAAGGTAGTTTAACGGTAACAAAACTCACTTTTTATATATACGTGAATATCATTTAAAGAAGATATACAACTTTTACTAACTTAAGCATCGGAGTGGAACTCCCGGAGATAACCTCGGGCTTTCCTCTGACGCTTATTTGTTTTGCAGATAAGAACAGGTTTTATTGCTTGAAGCTCAGTACAAATTCAGCTCGATTCCAAAGTTCCCGAGGTGCAATTTTGAGTTTCATCAGTAGCCATTCTATATTGCTATGTTTTTAACTGTATATGTATCTTGTTTATGCATATGCTTCCAAATTTCAAGATTGCATTTTTCTGATCACGTTTATGATGAATTGATGAATTAATATTTTGCTTTAGTAATTAATTGCAGTTTTCACGCTTCTTATTGATGAATTGATGAATTAATAATTATGTAAATTAATAAAGTTAATTTAACGCAATTAATAATAAATACATTAAAATTGCCTCCTCAGTAATAATTAATTTAAACCCACCCTTTTTCCAAATTTTCCCTAAATTTTATTAAAAATCACGTCATTTTACTAAAAAGTCCGGCTTTTGGTAATTTGCCCTAAAACGCTCTCTTCTTCCTGACGCCATCCACAATTCCATTTCGTACTAGTCTACGCCCCTCGTGGGCCGCTAAAGTACCTCTCACGGCACCGGCGACGGCGAGGAAAACAAGGACTTAAACCTATACGCCGTTGAAAGAGCGGAAAAAGTCACAAAAGAGACATGGCGGAGGAGGCTGTGCTTGGATTCTTAGAAACGAACGATGAGATATCGGATTCGGGTAAGTTCGCAGAGGAGCGAAGGCTCAACCACGACGACATCGTCAACATCATTAAGAGTCTCAACGGCTTCAGACTCGTCGACGCTCAGGTATTCCCGCCCGATGAACTCATGTACGTGATGTACTGGTTAGTATCTGTGGAAATGTACTCTTATTAAAAACTCCTTCTAATTCGTTTCATTGTTTTTTTAGTGTTTTGAATTTAGAATAGAAGTGAATTGTGATGATTTTGGTTGTAATTCATTGCTATGGTGGTAATGGTTAAGGGAAATGTACTCTATAAAGTCAGTTTATTTTTAAAAATTAAACTTGCATAATTTGTTTTCACAAATAACTGCAGTTTCTTGTGACCTTGGTTATTATTGTCTTCTTGATATTTTTATTTGTTCATTTAAGATCATGATTTAGTTGCTTTGTGATTATTTTTGGATTAGTTGTTATGCATGAGGGTTATGATTATTTGGGATGCATTTTCAAGTATTTTACCTTACCTATTTAAAGTTTGAAATTGAGGTTTTGTTAGTGTAAATAACCTGTATGCTTTATGAAAATTATGCAGGACATTAAGAAGGAAAGATGGGTGTTAACTGATGAGGGAAAAAAATATGCTGAATCAGGATCTCCAGAAGTTCAACTCTTCTTAGCCATACCTTCAGAGGGCATTGCGCGGGAAGACTTGCAGGTTGTGAAACTATATTTTGCAGTATTTAGGCATAGAGGAAATGTATTTTGGTATTAATAAGTAACCGATCACCAAATATGATACTCTGGCATGCTCTTTAGTTTTGGCATGCCTTTCAAATTCTTTCCCAGCACATGCTAGACATATCCAACTAAGAATTATAGTCTGTTATTTCACTTTTGAATGATATGCTTGTGAAGTTTGATACCTCAATTGCAGAAAAGGCTGGACTCCTCTGTTTTCAAGATAGGTTGCCAACAAGCCATTAAGAACAAATGGGTAGAGATTGGAAAGTCACAGGTTTCCAGAAAGGTAATTCTGAAATTTGTCTCAAGTACTAGTTAGCTGTCATCTTCTTTTTGATGAATCAAGTTATCTTGAAATTTTAAACTGTAAGAATTTGACTATTTAGAAATAGAAGATATGCATTTTGTTTGTTAAAAAACTGATTCTGTTTAGCTAATGTAATTGTGACTGCATTAAAGTTAGATTCTTAAACAACCAAATGCTTGTTGCTAAAGGTTTTGTACATTGGATATTGACCATCCTCTCAAAGGCATAAGCGTAGATTCAAATTGAGACCCCTTTCCTTGTTACTCCGTATGGCTAAAAGAAAAAAGAAAAAGAAAAGCATTATCTTCACTGCAAATAGTTTTATATTTTCAATTTGGGGAAGATTTTACCTTAATACTCTTTGCTCTTTTTGCTTTTCTTTTTTTTTTCCTAATCAAAAATCGGCGCCGGTGAGGCCAAAGATTGACAATGTACTGTGTGTTTGTGCAGTATTCACTATTGTTCTTCTGCATAATTATTCTTATTTTTAAACATTTTGCTGCAGGCTCAACATGTTGAGGATAGAGTTAAAGATTTGCTTGTACAAATCCAAAATGGTGAAGTATGTAGTACGTTGAACTCTTTTTTCATTCAACCCCCTCGGTCAAAGAGTGTGCTCCATTTTCATTGCTAGTTTAACCTATTACTTTAGTTGCTTTGAGCTACTGGTTTGAACATTTTGGTCTGTTTGATCTTGTAGAAGGAACTCTCTCTGCTTGCTATATAGTACTGAACTAAGCTCATGATAGCCAATATTCAGCTCTCCTTAATACCTTTTTTTATCTAAATTCTTCTTGTGAGGAAAAAAAATGTTATTTAGGTTCTTTAAGATGCCATGATTTCATTGCTGTCATCCATTTCTTATAGTTCAGATATACCTCTGTTTGCAATCCCATTGATAAGCGTGCTGTCTGCTTTGTATGTGTTTACTGACTTTAGAGAGTTTAGGCTAAATTTGAGCTAGTTCAGGAAGCACAAATAGTTGGGGAATCCCTCCTGTCTGACCCAAATGGAGTTTATAATGAAACTGGACTCTGTACGATCCATATGTAATCTGAAAGAGATTTATAAGCTGGAAGTTTTTTATTATGAGGTTGCACACAATTTTATCACATTGTTGTCTTTACCACAAAAAAAACTATCTTATTGCTTTCTTACTTGTGGATCTTTATTGAAGTTATCACCATTTTTTTCCCATAATATTTGAAAGAAGCTTCTAAGTGATGCAGCTCTTTCAATATTTCCTCCTTCCTGCGCTCCTAAATTCAATGTATCGTACTAGTCTTTTAGACCTTCAGCATGCATGTGATCTTGCATGAAATTTCCCAAAACAAATACAAATAACTATGGAGAATTCACAAAAAGAAAAGATATGGAAGATTATTATTATTATTATTATTATTTTGATTTAAGCATTTTTTAATCTATCTTTAGAACCATTTTCTTTGAGCCGGGTATACCTTAAGTCAACTAGATAAGAAGATGAAATGTTTCACTGTGGTTTGATGGATGGATGGATCCTGATCTATACTGGTTTTACTTTAGGCTTGTAAACCTTATTTTGAAGAGCAATATTTATCAGGGGTCTCAATTTATGACACATAGTTAACATAACAGAAAAAAGTGTTCCGCCACATAGGCTCATCATTGTCTCACTGTAGGCTTTGGCTTCATAATACACTGCAGCATCTTAAAATATCTGTTTGACATTTCGAGTTCCATAGTGCTACTGATGTGCCACAAATATCTTACACTGGAAATGGTATTGTGAATGCAGACCGTCAGTTCAGAGGATATTGATGGTCTTAAAAGAAGAAAGCTCATTTCTCTACAGTAATTATCCAATCTACCCTCATTTATTCCCCATTTTTCTTTGTTTTTTCATGA
The DNA here is from genome assembly GCA_016586305.1 of Ophiorrhiza pumila. NCBI lineage: Eukaryota > Viridiplantae > Streptophyta > Magnoliopsida > Gentianales > Rubiaceae > Ophiorrhiza > Ophiorrhiza pumila. The sequence goes on from BLIW01000002.1 coordinate 5,083,650, forward strand.
TAGAAAATGTAATTCTTTGTTTCTGCAACACAACTTTTGACTGGGTTTGTCCCTATTTGGAATGCTTTTCATCTTGCCTATGTAGGGTATGGAAAGGTTACTCCATCAGAAAGGGTCCCAAGTATGCTCCTAAAAGGAAAAAAGCCGCTACTGATCTAACACGAGAGAATATACAGAGGTAATTAAATGCTTGGTCATGTTTTTTCTATGAGATTTTAAGTTACAATAATGTTGGTGATTGGTGTGTCTATAAAGAACGCTTGTTTTTGTCCTTGTTGCAATAGATGAACTGTGCACATTTGTTGAAAATGATAAATGTCATTGGGTGTTGGCTTTTAATTGCTTATATACTTTGGAGAATAACCTCTATAACTATAACGAGTCTTGTGATGGGTTTGCTCATTCAATTTGAAAAGCTTGAGAAGACAACTACTTTGGTTCCAATTTGTCAACTTGATTAGTTTGCTTGATGAAATATTTAATATGTCATGTATATTACTTAAGTGAACTCAAGGCTTCTATCGGCAAAATATGCTTTTCTAGGAAACCATTCGCATTCTACATTTCTCCTATCTGACGTAAATAACTAAACAAAGAAAATGATTTTGGTTTCATTTGTATGATTTTTAGCTCAGACAAGTGACAGAAGTTTAGGGTTGACTTCATCTCTCTCTCTCTCTGCTATGAGTTTTTGTGTTGTCAACTGCCTCTTAGTGCTGAAACATGCCAAAACCTGTGGTTTGTCAGCACCTTATGTTATTAATCCAGAGCAGTTATACTGTTTTGATGCCTCAGTTCTCATGAATGAGCTACTATGTCCATCATTACCTGAGAGTTCAAGGTTTAATGCATTCAGATAAATGCCTAGCCAGCTGGATGAGGCTTTTGGCTGTGTACATCGTTCTAATGGCTCAGTAATTGAAGTTTTTTTCACTATATTTTCCTTTTATTTTTTGATGATGTGAAGATGTTGTTTAGTCTTTATGATTATTGAAAATAAGCTGTTATGTCTTTTTAAAAATTAATTCATAGTAATTGGTTCATATTTCTTTTACCGGATGATTCATGTAAGTTTCTTGTCTCCTAGGGGGGATTGGAAGGAGTTGGAGTTTAAAGAGTACAACTTTAGTGCTAAAGGTCAACCACTTGAAGGTGGTCATCTGCATCCATTGCTAAAGGCAGGTTTATGACATCTGTCCCAGCACAAGCTTGTCATTCTTTTACTGAAGAGTTAAAAGTTTTATATTCTGTTAACATTGGTCAGCCTCGCAAAGTGAAAGAATGAGGAGCACCTAATATTGAATGGCTTTTGCTCTTGATTCTTCTGAGGACAATATTCGGCAGTGTTTGCACTTGTTATTGTTGTTAATATGTTTATACAGTTTTTGATAGCCTTAGCAAGGGTGAAGTGCTACATATACTATTAATATGTTCTCCTTATTGGATGAATTTGTGGTACAGTTTTTAAACTGCAGAATTGTTTGTATCTTGCACTTGAAATCCAATGAGCTGGACCTTAATGAAATGATTGAGCAAGTACTGTGGCATAAAGTTACTAGATCTCTAACTTGTACTTTCATTTAACTTTGTAGCAGACCTGTTTTGGACATGCTTTTATGTAATGAAAGAGAGTACTCTATCCTATTGCAATTATTAGCCAGCAATCAATAATCTCGTCTTTAATATTTGGCAATTAATATTAGTCCCTGCATTTGCTAATCAGGCTTATTAAACTCCTTTCCTGCAGGTGCGGCGTCAAGTGCAGATGATATTTCTCCAGATGGGGTATGACTTAATTATATAGTTCTAATCATGCATACATACAAGGCTTGTCTATTTATCAGAATCCTTTGTGATGGCTGCCACCACAATTGTTGATTTTTTGTGTGCAGATTTGAGGAGATGCCTACAAATAATTTTGTGGAAAGCAGGTTGGTTATCTCATTCACTGTTTTTCTTTCAGGAAAAGCAATTTTGAGGTTCTGTATGTCAGATTAGGTTTCATTAGTAGCTAAGAAGCAAGTAATTCAAAGTTGGCATTTGTGAGAAAATTAAACCAGGATGCTGCTGTTGTTACATTCAAAGCTATAATTCATCGCTTTATGCTACACGAGGCATGCAAGCATTAGATAAATCTGTATTTTCCATGCGAATAAACTTGTGTTCCTGCTACCTCCACAAATTTAAACAAGTACTAAATTAAATTTAAGGAATTAAGCTGTTGGAACAGTTTGTACTGAAGATGACTTTTGTCTACCAGTAAATTTAATCCATCTGAGATCCATTTGTAAAGAAATTTGAATTTAATCCATCTGAGATCCATTTGTAAAGACATTTGAATTGCCACTGATTAATTGATGAACTTCACTTTATTTGTTATCACCTGTCACTAGTTGCTAATATCTAGAGGGATACTTGTTTGAAAATGGAAAGGAGAAAATAATTTATCTTTTCCATGTAGGGTCACATGTGGAAATAAATTTTCTTGCTGTTTGGTTGTTTATAGATATTTTTTTATGACTTTGGAGTTTGGGTTAGAGCAGAGGTCTTGCAAATAATTATGCTTTCTAAATTACAGGAAAAAAATTGCCACAGAAAGATATCTTTATTTCCTTTACACAACCTTTTTCTGAGAGTTTATTGTAGCTCATCATGTTGTTCCGTCTTACTTTGTAGCTTTTGGAATTTTGATGCACTTTTCCAGCCGCAGCAACACCCTGCTCGTGATTCACATGATACATTCTTTTTGCAAGGTTGGCTTGGCTTTATCATTAGATGTATTTACTTGTAGTGTTGTCTGATTTGTATTCATAACTTTTACAGAACCTTCCACTACGAAGACATTGCCTGAAGATTATGTTGAGCGGGTCAAGCAAGTACATGAATCTGGAGGTTATGGTTCTCGGGGGTACGTTAGCTTCATAGTACCCATGATTCTTATATAACGTCCGTTGGATGTATCTACATTGGTCTCAACTTTTGTAGGTATGGCTATGATTGGAAACGAGAAGAAGCAAATAAGAATCTTCTGAGGACTCATACAACTGCTGTTTCTTCAAGGATGCTGTACCAGCTTGCACAGGTCCAGTATTTTCCCTTATCTTGAAGTTTCCAACTTCTGTTTATCGTACTTTCTCTTCTCGACATGTATTGAACCTTAAAGTGGCAAAGGTTCAAAGCAACTTTCTTACCCATGTGAGTAGTTTTGCTGGAGTGGGTAGATTGGAGAAGATGATTTTGTCATCTCCAATATTTGTGGTGTTAACATGGAAAAGAACCTTGATCATATTCACTCATATGCTATTTGAGTTCTAGAGTTTATTGTACTTATTATGCACATTGTTGGAAGTGGAAAGGAACTTTGCATTGCATTCTATATTCAGTATGTAGATTGTTTTAAATGTGCCAAATGATGTGTCAGGAGGCTTATGATAAATCTTCAATTTGTTTTAGATTAGGCTTGTCTATATTCTGGTTTTTCTCCTTTTTAAGATGAATGAAGGGTGAGGATGATATGCTTCTCTTTTGGAGATTATGCATTGGCTGATTATTGGATTATACACTGTGTGTGTGTGGAGGGAAATCTTGTGAGATAAGGATGGTTTGCCAGTGTATTTCATTATTTATTCTGAAATTTCTGAGTGCATATACTGTGTACATCCTGTATGATATCGTGTTAGGTGCTATTGTTGTATGCTTGTACCTAGGCGCAAGTTCTGACTGCTTGGAGAATGAATCTCTCGCTCCTTTGCTTCTTTACTTGAGTTTTATTATTCCGAACCTTCTGAAACAAATCTTCAAACTTGGAGTTCTTTGACCTTCTGGAACATGTCGTTTGATGGCCATCTTCATTCTTCTTCAGTTTATTTTGTTGTTCCCATCCGAAATATGTCAAAATGCCTCAAGTGAGCTCTTTAACAACTTTCCTACAAAAGTACATGAAACGAAGTGAAATGAACTAAAATAACTCAAAAGCTTACAGAATACGAAGTATGAAATACTTAATAAAGTCATATAAAACTAACTTGTCAAATTTGCAGAAACCTTTTGCTCCCAAAAGGTACTATTCCATAGATCGTGTTTTCAGAAATGAAGCTGTTGATAGAACTCATCTTGCTGAATTCCACCAGATAGAAGGTACCTTTCTTAACTCTGTGTGAGATATTCCGTACATATTTTGTTTCTATGGCTGAGTAATTGTATCCTGATACATTTCTCATGCTTACATTGTTGTGGCTGTCTCTGATTTCTGGTTTCAGGCGTCATGTGTGATAGGGGACTTGCCCTTGGTGATCTGATTGGAGTTCTTCATGACTTCTTCTCTCGTTTGGGTAAGCTATCAAGCTTTATGGCATATTTTTTGTGCTGTCTTCTACTTTAGCAACGTAAAGATCAATGTTGTACTCTTTAAAGGTTCAAGATATCTCTCTTTGATATATAATAATTGCGTGCTCTATGTTCCTAAACATGTCATCTCATAGTATGATTTTTGAGAAGAATTATATATGGTGTAACAATTTGACTTCTATACCTAATGTTGTCAACCTGTTTCCAGGCATGTCCAAGCTCCGGTTCAAGCCTGCTTATAATCCATATACAGAACCCAGCATGGAAATCTTCAGGTTGGAAATCACCCCTTTCTCATTTGGGAGTCTGAATCATGGCTACAAGTAGTGAATTACTCTTATCATTTTTTTACTTCATCAGCTATCATGAAGGCTTTAAGAAGTGGGTGGAAGTTGGAAATTCTGGCATGTTCAGACCTGAGATGTTGCAGCCTATGGGGCTTCCTGAAGATGTCCGAGTTATTGCTTGGGGCCTTTCCCTTGAAAGGTAAACAAATTATTTTGATTCTATTCACAAGAATGTACACGCATAGACACATGGACAAATGAATGCAATACTATTGCTGCTTCTAGTGCTATTGCTATTGCTATTCCTGATAGCACTACAGTGGCATAAGTCATAATTTTATTTTCTTTCTTATTGTTGATGATTATGTAGTTAGCCACTGGAGTGTGGCTGAATGGTAGAGTTTTCTACTTGTATTGTTATGATAAATTACTTTTTTAGGTGTTGATATCTCTTGCCACTTGCCCAGTTCAGCCTGTTGTGTATTGAATAAACATAATTTTGTAAAGTCAAATCAGTAATACTTATTCTTTTTTGGTTGATTCCTCCAGACCTACAATGATCCTCTATGGAATAGACAACATCAGAGATCTCTTTGGACACAAGGTAATGATTTGTTTTCTTCCACACAAAATACAGTGATTGTCGTTCGCCTTGATAAAAAGTTTATGGATTTGTTGTAGGTGGATCTTGGGCTCATCAAGAAAAACCCAATATGTCGAGTCGGCCTCCAGTATTCGGATCCCAGTTCCTAGAGTTTTTTTTTTTCCTGTTGTCAGTTCTTACACATATATAGCTGCACCAATTTTTGAACATTGAGGAAGAAGGAAATTAATGAATGTAGTTAAACATATAAATTCTGTGTAGATGGATATGTATTACAGTATTAGAGCTGTATGAACTATTTTACCCTAAAAACATTCTCTTTATTGATCATTTGCCCCTTCGCCTAGACGTTAAGTTTTATCGGTTTTTTGCTAAAATGTGTGTTATAACCTATGAAAAATTGTGATTTTTTTTAAAATTTTAAAGTTTTCCATTTTTCACACTATTCAATAGATTTCTAATTTTTAATTAAGTTGGGTGAAAAAAAGGCAGGAAATAACCCCCTTTGCCTAGATTTTGTTTTTTTGTTGTTTTTTTGCGAAAATAAATGTGGTAGCTCATGAAAAATTGTAATTCTTCAAAATTTTTAAGTTTCCCATTTTTTCAAATTACTCAATAGATTTGCTAATTTCTAGTTGAGTTTGGTATAGAAAACGATAGGAAAATAGCCCCTTTCGACTAGTTTTTAAGTTCTGTCGTTTTTTGTTAAATTACGTGTGTTATAATTCAAGAAAAATTTCTAATTTTAAAAAAATTTAAGTTTTCCATTTTTAACACTGTTCAATAGATTATTGCTAATTCCCAATTGAGTGGATTTAAAAAAGGTAGGAAAATAGCTTCCTTTGCCTAATTTTTTGAGTTTTGTTTTGCCAAAATACTTATTATAACTCACGGAAAATTGAGATTTTTCAAAAATTTTAAGTTTCTATTTTTTCACACTATTCAATATATTGCTAATACCCAATTGAGTTGGATGTAAAAAATGGAAGGAAAACCATCTTCACCTAATTTTTGTGTTTTGTCATTTTTTGGCTAAAATACACGTGTTATAACACACGAAAAATTGTGATTTTTCAAAAATTTTAAGTTTTCAAAAATTTCACACTATTCAATAGATTGCTTGTTTTCAATTGAGTTGGATGTAAAAAACGACAGGAAAACAACCATCTTCGGCTAGTTTTTGAGTTTCGTCGCTTTTGGCCAAAATACGTGTGCTATAACTCACGAAAAATGGCGATTTTACAAAAACTTTAAGTTTTCCATTTTCTCAAACTATTCAATAGATTTCTAGTTCTCAATTGAGCTGGGTGTAAAAAATTGTACGAAAACAACCCCATTCGCCTAGTTTGAGCTTTGTCATTTTTTTTATCAAAATACGTGTGCTCACGAAAAATTACTATTTTTCAAAATTTTTAAGTTTTCCATTTTTCACACTATTCAATAAATTGCTAATTTCCAATTGAGTTGGGGTAAAAAAAAGGCAGGAAAACAGCCCCTTTCACCTAGTTTTGAGTTTTGTCTTTTTTTTTTCCAAAATACGTGTGTTATAACTCATGAAAAATTGCGATTTTTCAAAATTTTCAAGTTTCCCATTTTTTAAAACTATTAAATAGATTACTAATTTCTAATTGAGTTGGGTGTAAAAAACAATAGGAAATCAACCCCCTTCAACTAGTTTTTAAGTTTTGTCATTTTTTTGATCGAATGTAAAAATTATATTGATCAAAGAATGTTTAATGTACAAAGTAAACCGGGCATACCCGGGTCAATCAGAGTAATATCCAGCAAAAGAACTAGTCTAAAATCCCAAAAAGAACTAGTCAAGGATAGAGACACTAGGGTACAAAATACACCGACCCTGTATACTTGTGTCTTTATCCTATGGATAATATCCTGCTGAATAGGCACTAGGCCTTCAAAATATAGTCTATTCCTAGTAAGCCAACTATAGTAAACTGTATAAGAAAATGTCAGCTTGCTCTTCTTAGTCCTCCAGGAGGTTCTTGTACTCTCATTCTTCAGCCACTTCAAAGCCACGTCCAAAGTAGTCATTGCCCTCCTCAGTCCACACCAACTTTGTAGGTCATTCCAGATTGCCCTAGTGAAAGGGCATGCAAAGAATAGGTGCTGCACAGACTCCTCAATCTCCCCACAGAAGCCACATCTCTGGTCTATGTGGAGATAACCCAATCTGTCCCTGGTGAGAAGCCGACCTCTGATCCCTAGCCAAACCGTGAAGGAATACTTGGGCGGAATGTAAGAGTTCCATATCGTCGACACCCAAGGTACCTTTGAAGCCGAACTTCGGAAGTAGTGATAAACAATCCTAGCGAGACCCGGTTGCTTCCATTCTTCCATCATCGCCATGCCCTGATCCACCGATAACTCACCAAAAATTGTGAATTTACAAAAATTTTAAGTTCCCCATTTTCTTAAACTATTCAATAGATTGCTTGATCTCAAGAGATATGGGTGTAAAAAATGGTAAGAAAAAAGCCATATTAGCCTAGTTTTTGAGTTTTGTCATTTTTAGCCAAAATACGTGTGTTCACGAAAAATTGCGATTTTTCAAAAATTTCAACTTTTCCATTTTTCACACTTTCAATAGCTTGCTAGTTCCTAATTGAATTGGGTGTAAAAGAAATGGCAGGAAAACAACCCACCTAATTTTTTATTTTTGTCATTTTTTTGCCAAAATACGTATGCTATACCTCCCGAAAAATTGCGATTTTTCAAAATTTTCAAGTTTCCCATTTTTAAACTATTGAAAAGATTGCTAATTTCCAATTGAGTTGGCTGTAAAAAGTGGATGGAAAACAACCCTCTTCCCATAATTTTTGAGTTTTGCCATTTCTAGCCAAAAGACTTATGCTATAACTTACAAAAAATTGTGATTTTTAAAAATTTTTAAGTTTCTCATTTTTTTCACACTATTTAATAGATTGCCAGATACCCACTGAGTTGGGAATAAAAAATGGCAAGAAAACAACATGTACGATTAGTTTTTAAGTTTCATCGTTTTTTGCTAAATTACGTGCTATAACTAAAAAAATTAAGATTTTGAAAAAAATTTATGTTTCCACTTTTTCACGCTATTAAATAGATTTCTAGTTCCCAATTGAGTTAGTTGTTAAAAAACAAAGGAAAACAACCATCTTCATCTGATTTTTAAATTTTGTCGTTTTTTGGCCAAAATACACGTGTTATAACTCTCGAAAATTGCAATTTTTCAAAAGTTTTAAGTTTTCTATTTTTTCACACTATTCAATAGATTGCTAGTTTTCAATTGAGTTGGGTGTAAAAAATGGATGGAAAACAACCATCTTCTCCTAGTTTTTGATTTTTGCCATTTTGGCCACTAAAAATTGCGATTTTTCAAAAAATTGAAGTTTCCCATACTTTTCACACTATTTAATAGATTGAAAGTTACAGATTGAGTTGGGTATCAAAATGGCAACAAAACAATCCCTACGACTAGTTTTTAAGTTTCATCGTTTTTGACTAAATTACGTGTATTATAACTCACGAAAAATTTTGATTTTTAAAATTTTTTAAGGTTTTCATTTTTTCATACTGATCCATAGATTGCTAGTTCCCAATTGAGTTGGATTTTAAAAATGGCCAGAAAAAGCGTACTTCATCTATTTTTTTAGCCAAAATATTTGTGCTATAACTCACGAAAAATTGAGATTTTTTAAAAATATCAAGTTTCTATTTTTTCAGACTATTCAATATATTTCTAGTACCCAATTGATTTGGATGTTAAAAATGGAAGGAAAACAACTATCTTCATCTAATTTTTTATTTTTATCATTTTTTTAGCAAAAATACTTGTGCAATAACTCATGAAAAAAATTGTGATTTTAAAAAAAATTTAAGTTTCCCATTTTTTCTCATTATTCAGTAGATTGCTAGTTTTCAATTGAGTTTGGTGTAATAAACCATTTTCGGCTATTTTTTTGAGTTTTGTCATTTTTTGCCAAAATACGTGTGTTGCGAATCACGAAAAATTGTGATTTTACAAAAAATTTAAGTTTTCCATTTTCACAAACTATTCAATAGTTTACTAGATCTCAATTGAGTTAGGTGTAAAAAATGGTAAGAAAAGACCATTCGCCTAGTTTTTGAGTTGTAATTTTTGGCCAAAATACGTGTGTTCACGAAAAATTGCGATTCTTCAAAAATTTTAACTTTCCCATCACACTTTTCAATAGATTGATAATTTCCAACTGAGTTTGGTGTAAAAAATGGCAAGAAAACAACCCCATTCGCCTAGTTTTGAGTTTTGTTATTTTTTTGTCAAAATACGTGCGCTATTAACTCACGAAAAATTGCGATTTTTCAAAATTTTTAAGTTTTCCATTTTTTAAAACTATTAAATAGATTGCTAATTTCCAATTGCGTTGTGTGTAAAAAAGGCACGAAAACAGCCCCCTTGAACTAGTTTTTAAGTGTTTTCGTTTTTGGCTAAATTACGTGTGGTATAACTCACAAAAAATTTTAAGTTTTCTATTTCTTCACCCTGTTCAATATATTGCTAGTTTCCAATTGAGTTGGATTTAAAAAAGGCAAGAAAACAGCCCCCTTTGCCTATTTTTTGAGTTTTGTCATTTTTGGCCAAAATAACTGTGTTACAACTCACAAAAAATTGAGAATTTTCAACAATTTTAAGTTTTTATTTTTTCACATTATTGAATAGATTGCTAGTACCCAATTGAGTTGGATGTAAAAAATGAAAGGAAAACAGCCTTCTTCGCCTAATTTTTGACTTTTGTCGTTTTTTGGCCAAAATGCGTGTGTTATAACTCACGAAAAATTGCGATTTTTAAAATATTTTAATTTTCTCATTTTTTCACACTATTCAAAATATTACTAGTTTCCAATTGAGTTAAGCGTAAAAAAAGATAGAAAAACAACCATTTTCGCCTAGTTTTTTAGTTTTGTCATATTTGGCCAAAATACGTGTGCTATAACTAACGAAAAATTGTGATTTTACAAAAAAATTTAAGTTTCCCATTTCACAAATTATTCATATGATTGCTAGATCTCATTTGAGTTGGTTGTAAAAAATGGTATGAAAAGAACTCAATTCACTTGGTTTTTTAGTTTTGCCAAAATACACATGCTGGCGAAAAATTGCAATTTTTTAAAAATTTTAACTTTGCAATTTTTCCCAATTTTCAATAGATTACTAGTTTCCAATTAAGTTGTGTGTAAAAAAAATGGCACAAAGACAACCCACTTCACCTAGTTTTAAATTTTTGTCATTTTTTTGACCAAAATACGTGTGATATAACTCACGAAAAATTGTGATTTTTAAAATTTTTTTAGTTTCTCATTTTTGAAACTATTCAATAGATTGCTATTTTTCAATTGAGTTGGGTGTAAAAAACGAATACAAAACAACCCTCTTCGCCTAATATTTGAGTTTTGCCATTTTTGGCCAAAAGACTTGTGCTATAGCTTACGAAAAATTTTGATTTTTCAAAAATTTTAAGTTTTACATTTTTTCACACTATTTAATAGATTGCTAGCTAGTTATGGATTGAGTTGGGTATATAGAAATGGCAAGAAAAAGACCCCTACGACTAGTTTTTAAGTTTCATCATTTATGGCTAAATTACGTTTGCTATAATTGACGAAAATTTTTACGTTTTTCATTTTTTCACACTGTTCCATGGATTGCTAGTTCTCAATTGAGTTGTATTTAAAAAACAGCCAGAAAACAGCCCTCTACACTTATTTTTTGAGTTTTTTTGGTCAAAATAATTGTGCTATAACTCACGAAAAATTGAGATTTTTCAAAAATTTCGAGTTTCTATTTTTTCACACTATTCAATATATTGCTAGTACTTAATTGAGTTGGATGTAAAGAATGGAAGGAAAACAACCATCTTCACCTAATTTTTGGGTTTTGTCATTTTTTGGGCCAAAATACATGTGTTATATAACTCACGTAAAATTGAGATTTTTCAATAATTTTAAGTTTTCCATTTTTTCACACTATTCAATAGTTTTAATTGAGTTGGGTGTAAAACACGACAGGAAAACAACCATCTTCGGCTAGTTTTTTTACTTTTGTCATTTTTTGCCATAATACGTGTGTTACAACACACAGAAAATGGCGATTTTACAAAAAATTTAAATTCCCCATTTTCTAAAACTATTCAATAGATTGCTAGTTCTCAATTTAGTTATGTACAAAAAATTGTAAGAAAACAATCCTATTGGCCTAGTTTTTGAGTTTTGTTTTCTTTGACCGAAATACGTGTGCTTAAGAAAAAATTGAGATTTTTCAAAATTTGTATGTTTTCCATTTTTCACACTATTCAATAGATTGCTAATTTTCAATTGAGTTGGGTGTAAAAAATGGCAGAAAAACAGCCCACTTCGCCTAGTTTTGAGTTTTGTCTTTTTTTGCCAAAATACATATGCTATAACTCACTAGAAATTGCAATTTTTCAAAATTTTCAAGTTTTCCATTTTTTAAACTATTGAAATAATAAAAAATGCTCTCTAATTGCTCCCTAGTCTACTATTCATCACCACCAATATTCAGCCTTAACGGTATTATAATGGACATATCACAACCACAACACCCACGCTTACCACCGTTCACCACCCATTCGCATCGCCGGAAAAATCACCTTTAACACTATAGACTATCACCAGTTATATTGCAGGAAAAATCACATTAACACCATTAACTATCATTATTTACATAGCAAATCCTATCCTGAACAGCCACGTATGGCGGCTCCACCGGCTAACCCTGATGGAAACCCTAACAGTGCATCTTTCAAAGACGCACTAACCTCTACAATCCCAAAAATCGCCACGGCTACTCCAAACCGAAATAGCCTAGTTTCCACGCTCTTCTCAGAACAAATTCGCAGCCAAAGTATGCTAGGCGTATTCAAGGGCGAACCTGCAATTTTTCTCCCTCCGGAGGTTGAAGAACAGATAGCTGAACCTTTCAAATTTACTGTAGTGGGTAAATTCACTTGGGGCTGTCCTCCCATGGTGGTAATCAGGAAGGAAATACTGGCCGCTGGATTCAAAGGCCCATGCTTCTCTGGTCTATTGGATGCAAATCACATTCTTTTTAGATTTGAATTAGAGGAAGATTTTCAAAGGATGTGGCTCAAAGGATCGTGGTCCTTCCAAGGATTCCAAGCTTGCATCTTTAAATGGAGTACAGAATTCAATCCAGAAGTGGAATCTCCAATCGTCCCTGTGTGGATTAACTTCCCCATGCTGCCGGTTCATTGTTTCAACAAAAAAACTTTGTTCTCGCTAGCAAGTGCTGTAGAAAGACCGTTGAAAACTGATGCAGCTACTGCCTCTGCTTTAAATGTCATCAGACCAAGTGTGGCGCGTGTTTGTGTTGAGGTGAATCTACTGCAAAGCATCCCAAATAGAATTTGGATTGACAAAGGCAGCAAGGGTTTCTGGCAGCGGATCCAAGTGGAAAAAGTTCCCCAGTACTGTACTTCCTGCCTTACACTGGGACATTCCTGCAAAGGCCAAGAAAAAAGTGCAAGCGGCCCAGTGGATTTGGAAAAACCTCAGAAGCAAGTATGGAAGGAGAAACAAAAGTCTGAGAATCTGGTAGATATGAAATCAGTTCAAGCTACACACATTGAACCCCCTCAAGCAAAAGCAAAAGAAGCAAAAGAAAAAGAAGTCGTAATTCAAATATCCCAAGCTCCAAATCAAAACACAAACAAATCAGAAGGTCTTCCCTCACACAAAGAGATCAATATCACGAATTGTGAAGAAAATGAAGACAGAGGTGAATTACACTTCATAACAGAGACACACAAACTCAAGGCCACAAAATCACAGTATCAAGCCGAATCTAGCAAAGCCAGGCAACAGCAGCCACAACCAGTCACAAAAATCACTCTAAATCAGGAGAACCCTTCAACTCAAAATGTCACTTTTCTGTGTAATGAAAATATTCACTCTTCCAACTGTTTATGCATTACCCGTTCACTTTCAGATTCTTAATTGCAAAGCATCGTGGAGGTAGATCAACTACAAGAAGAGATATTCGAGAATCAGCAACTGGAAATAGTTAGTACACACAAGCCTCAGATGACAGGAACTTCAACAATCATAGAAAATACGCCCTCAGCCACTAATAAAGGTATAAGAGCTAAATTTGGGTCTACTCGTGTTCTTAGAGATAAATCTAAAAATCCGGTCAACTATGCTGAGAAATCTGATAATGAATAATAGCATGTTATTTTGGAATATTAGAAGTGCTACAAAATCCACTAATTTCAAGAGACTAAAAAGTATAATAAAAAATAACAAAGTAGAAGTAGTTGCTTTATGTGAACCTTTTGCCTCTTATAACATGTTACAAAAAATAATGATAAAGTTGAATTTTGATTATTGTTTTTCTAATAGTAATAGTTCTATTTGGCTTCTTTATAATGCACCTATCTCATGTAATTGTATACTTGAAACTGACCAGCACCTAACTGTACACATGACCCATCCTTCTTTCCCTCTTCCGATTATTTTGTCTACAGTACATGCTAGTTGCACTGAAAACACTAGATCTGAACTATGGCAATCCCTATCACAACAAAATCCACAAAGCTCACCTTGGTGGATTTGGGGAGATTTCAATTGCACACTTAGAGAGCAAGAAAAAAGAGGTGGTCGAAAATTCAAATTAGAGGACACTAGAGAACTCATAAAATTTACAAATGAAGAAGGACTAGAAGACATAGATTTCATAGGTCCTCAATTCACTTGGTGCAACAATAGAAGAGGCAAACATAGAATTTGGAAAAGGCTAGATAGAATGCTTGTAAACAATAAAACCATAGATATGGGCTATAGATTTATCATTAAACATCTTACTAGAGACCCATCCGATCACGCCCCCTTTTGTTGAATTTCTCTAAGATAGTCAAGCCTAAAACTGGTTTCAAATTCCAAAATTTTTGGACAAAGCACTCAGGCTTTCTAGATATAATCAAAGATGCTTGGTCAATTGATGTTGAAGGTAACCCTATCAGAAAATTTGTTCTAAAACTTCAGCATGTCAAAACAGTCCTGAAAAACTGGAATAAACAGAACTTTGGAAATATTTTTTCAGCACTTAGAGAAGCATAAGAACACCTCATTGACCTAGAAAAACGAGACGAAACCACAGAAAATGAGGTCACTATGGAAGATCTAAACCTTGCAAGGGCCAAGCTTAGAAGAGTTACAAAAAATGTAGAACTTTTCTGGGAGCAAAAAGCCAATATAAAATGGATTAAAGAAGGAGATAGAAACACAAAAACCTTTCACTCGATAGTTAATCAAAGGAAAAGAAGCGCACATATTCACTATATTCAAAATGAAGAAGGCCAAATTTTTGAAACTGAAGAAGATATTGGTAAAGAGGCAATTAAACATTTTGAAGCAGTGTTTACCAAGGTCCAGACCAAACCCATGCCCCAGCCTAACCACATTCCTAAACTAATATTCGATGAGGACAATGTCATATTGGAAAGATTACCCAATCTAGAAGAGATTAAGGAGTGTGTTTTTTCCATGGATGCTAATAGTTCCCCTGGTCCAGACGGTTTTAATGCAAACTTTTTTACAACCACATGGGAAATTATTAAAGATGACATGCTTGCAGCCATCCTCAATTTTTTCAATGGCGGAACACTACCTCATGCAATTACTGCCACGTCCATTATTTTGATCCCAAAGTCTACATGTCCAAAAATGTTTTCACATTTTCGGCCCATAAGCTTATGCAATTTTTTTAATAAAATCATCTCCAAGCTTCTTGCCACTAGAATAGCTTGTCTACTCCCAAGAATAATCTCTGAAAACCAAACTGGTTATGTTAAAGGTAGGCAATTAATTGATAACTTTCTTTTAGCCAGTGAATTAGTTCAATGTCTCCCAAAGAAAAGCAAGTTAGGCAATGTAATCTTAAAATTAGACATGGAAAAAGCCTATGATAGAGTAGATTGGTTGTTTTTACTTCATATGTTTAGAAATTTTGGCTTTAGTGAAATAATAATTGATATGGTTTGGCGTCTCATTTCAAACGTCAAATTTTCAGTTTTAATAAATGGTTCGCCATTTGGTTTCTTTAGTTCATCAAGAGGCATTCGACAAGGCGACCACTTATCACCATATTTATTTATAATAGGGGCAGAATATATTTCAAGAGCTCTAAATCTTGCCCAAGGGCCCTTTTTTCACTTTCCAAGAAACTGTCCCAAAATCACACATCTCGCGTATGCGGATGACTTAATCATCTTTTCGGCAGCACACACTACCTCACTAAAAAATACAATGAATGTGCTTAAACAGTATGAGGAAATTTCAGGACAAAAAGTAAACACTCTCAAAAGCTCTTTCCTCATTCATCATTCATGCGATAGAGCAAAAAAGCACATCATTAGTAAAATCACAAAGTTTAGACATGAAGCCTTTCCTGTTAAATATCTAGGTCTGCCACTATATTATGGAAAAAATAAAACTGCATATTACGAACCTTTAGTCCAGAAAATCCACCTCAAAATTAGCACATGGAGCAACAAATTTTTATCAAGCGGTGGGAGAATTACTTTGATTAAATCAGTCCTAGCAGCAATACCCACTCAATACCTTTTAGGATCAAATCCCTCAAGGAAAATTCTGGACAAAATAGAATCAATATTTGCTAATTTCCTTTGGGGAACAAGCAATGAAAACTCAAAATACCATTGGATCAAGTGGAGCAAACTTTGTCTTCCACAACAGCAAGGAGGCTTAGACTTTAGATCTTTACATGACATACAGAAAACTTGCTCAGCCAAACTATGGTGGAAATTTAGGGAACAAAAATCTCTATGGGCTCAATATCTAGCTGGGAAACATGGACTTCCAAGCCAGATCCTTCATAGAATTTCTGGCAATAATCACACGCGCACATGGTCCAAAATGCTATCTATTGCACCAGAAATAGAGCCACTTATTCATACAGAATGGCGGTCACAAAGAGAAGCAGAAATATTTTGGAAACTGTCCGATTCAGGTATGTTCACTTTCAAATCTGCCTTTAATGTATTGTCTCAGTCCAATAATACAGCCTGGTCTTTCGCTAAATTTATATGGGACCCTTTCATTCCACAAAAAACTTCATTCTTCATGCTCAAACTCTTAAAAGCTCAAGTCCCTATATGACCGTTACTTTATAGATTTCACATTCATGGTCCTTTTAAATGTGTTATTTGTCCAGATGGAGAGGACTCATTAAATCATAATTTTCTCAAATGCATCATGATTTCAGCATTATGGAAAACATTTGGCAGTGAAATAGGCATTATTTTTCCCCCTAATTCCATATCCTTGAGTTTCTATCTTAATCATTGGTGGTATCATAAAGGTAAAAATGAAATCAGCAACTTCATTATCAAAATTTCACCTTCCATCATATGTTGGCAAATTTGGAAAATCAGAAATAAAATCATATATGAGGAAGAGTCATGGAACTACGAGTCAATAAAAAATAACATCTTCAATGAAATAAAAATTAGTTTAGAAGCTGCATTCCCAGAATTTAAATGCACAAACTTTCCATGGAATCATTTCTGGAATTCTGTTTTACATCCGGAAAAAAAGATATTGACTAGTTACATTAAATGGCATCCACCTGAGGAAGATCATTACACTCTGAACATTCATGGTTTACTCAATCAAAACACAGGTCAAGGAGGTGGAATTTTAAGAAACAGTAAGTGTTTAACTATTTTTGCCTTCACTATACTTTTCTCTACTACTAATTTGATCTCAAGTGAACAGGTCATCATGCAAACTGCAATACAAGGTTTAAAGATATGCTATCAGAAGGGTCTCAACTCAAATATAAGCATTATATCATCTTCCAGCAACACACTTTCATGGCTAAAGAAAAAGGAAAATAGTCCCTGGAAACTCAGGCAACTAATACAAGAGTTGCACAATGTCTGTCAGTCAAATATTTGGAAGAAGTGCCAAAAAGAGGAAAATGTGGTTGCTAACTTATTAGCAAAATCAGCCATGCTCCAACCGAATGAGATAATCCTAGAAGAGAGCAAACTTCATGAAAAAATCCGAAAGGTAATTAGACTTGAAAGGTTGGGAATTCCTTATATCAAAAGATCACACTACTACCAAAGCAAACCGTTTGCTTCATAAGTTGCTTTACACTTTAGCATGCTTATTAAATTTTCAAAAATTTAAGACCAATGGCAGCCGATGTTAAGCCATTATTGTCATCTTTTTTCAAAAGTTTTAAACAAATTTGATATATGCTCTCTTTCAAAATCCAAAAGGACAAATGGCAGCCGATGTTAACCCATTATTGTCATCACATTCAAAATTTTAAACTGATTTTGACATGCTTTTTCAATCTTTGTGAATCACTTAAAAATGATGTAGACCACTTGCTGCTGATGTTAGGCAAGTTTAGTCAAAATTGCATCTTTCCTTTGTGCTTAGTGATCATAGTTTAGTCATGGGAATGTTTTTAATCTATATAGACCACTTGCTGCTGATGTTAGGCAAGTTTGTCAAAATTTGCATCTTCCCTTTGTGCTTAGTGATCATAGATTTATCAGGGGATTCATTGTAAAGGAGGCTTGTTTCTCCTCTTTCAAACTCTAGATTAGCAATTGTAAGGGAGGAAGTACTCCGTATTTACTTTCTGAAATCAAGATAAGTGCTTTAATGTAAGGGAGGAGTCCTCCTTTTTTATAGCTTTCAAAATGTACTAATGGTGTGGTTATATCCGCCATTCACTTTTGTAACTTTTATTTTTATCAATAAAATAGGGAGTGGCGCCCCCCCGCAAATGGGATGATTAGCCAAAAAAAAAAAATAAAAAAATAAACTATTGAAATAGATTGCTAATTTCTAATTGAGTTGGGTATAAAAAACGATAAGAAAACAACCCTCTTCAACTAGTTTTTAAGTTTTGTCGTTTTTGGCTAAATTACGTATGTTATAACTCACGAAAATTTTGATTTTAAAAAATTTTTAAGTTTTCTATTTCTTCACACTGTTCAAAAGATTACTAGTTCCCAATTGTGTTGGATTAAAAAAGGCAAGAAAACAGCCCTCTTTGCTTTTTTTTGAGTGTTATTATTTTTTACTAAAATACGTGTGCTATAACTTACAAAAAAATTGAGATTTTTCAAAAATTTTAAATTTCTATTTTTTCACACTATTGAATAGATTGCTAATACCCAATTGAGTTGGAAGTAAAAAATGGAAGGAAAACAGTCTTCTTCGTCTAATTTTTGAGTTTTGTCGTTTTTTAGCCAGAATATGTGTGTTATTACTCACGAAAAATTGATAAAAACTTTCAATTTCCCATGTTCTCACACTATTCAATAGATTTCTAGTTCTCAATTGAGTTGGATGAAAAAAATTGTAAGAAAACCATTCGATTCGCCTAGTTTTTGAGTTTTGTCATTTTTGACCAAAATACGCGTGCTCACAAAAAATTGCAATTTTTTTAAAAATTTCAAGTTTCCCATTTTTTAAAACTGTTAAATAGATCGATAATTTTCAATATAGTTGGGTGTAAAAAACGATAGGAAAATAGCCCCCTTTAACAAGTTTTTAAGTTTTGTCATTTTTTGATAAATTACTTATGCTGTAACTTATGAAATTTTTTGATTTTTTAAAAATTTTATGTTTTCTATTTCATCACACTATTCAATAGATCGCTGGTTTCCAATTGAGTTTGATTTAAAAAACAGTATGAAAACTAGCCACTTTGCCTATTTTTTGAGTTTTGTAATTTTTGGCCAAAAGACTTGTGTGTACTCACAAAAAATTGAGATTTTTCAAAAATTTGAAGTTTCCAATTTTTTCACCCTATTGAATAGATTGCTAGTACACAATTGTGTTGGATGTAAAAACTGGAAAGAAAACACCGATCTTCGCCTAATTTTTGAATTTCATCATTTTTTGGCCAAAATACTTGTGTTATAACTCACGAAAAATTGCGATTTTTCAAAAATTTTATGTTTCGCATGTTTAACACTATTTAATAGATTTCTAGTTACCAATTTAGTTAGGTATTAAAAATGGCAAGAAAACTATCCCCTATGACTAGTTTTTATGTTTAATCGTTTTTGGTTAAATTACGTGTGATAACTCACGAAAAATTTTGATTTTTAAAAAATTATAAGTTTTCCATTTTTTTTACACTGTTCCAAAGATTGCTAGTACCCAATTGTGTTGGATGTAAAAACTGGAAAGAAAACACCCATCTTCGCCTAATTTTTGAATTTCGTCATTTTTTGGCCAAAATACACGTTTATAACTCATGAAAAATTGCGATTTTTCAAAAATTTTAAGTTTCACTTTTTTTAACACTATTGAATAGATTGCCAGTTATCGATTTTGTTGGGTATTAAAAATGGCAAGAAAACTATCCCCTGCGACTAGTTTTTAAGTTTCATCGTTTTTGGTTAAATTACGTGTGATATAACTTATGAAATATTTTGATTTTTAAAAAATTTTAAGTTTTCCATTTTTTTACACTGTTCCATAGATTGCTAGTTGCCAATTGAGTTGAGATTAAAAAAAGTGCCAAAAAAGCCCCCTTTACCTATTTTTGATTTTTGGCCAAATTATTTGTGCTATAATTCACGAAAAACTGAGATTTTTTCAAAAATTTGAGTTTCCCATTTTATTAAACTATTCAATATAAAGCTAGTACCCAATTGAGCTCAATGTAATAAATGACAAGACAACGGCCTCTTCAACTAGTTTTTAAGTTTTCTCGT
Source organism: Ophiorrhiza pumila (assembly GCA_016586305.1). NCBI lineage: Eukaryota > Viridiplantae > Streptophyta > Magnoliopsida > Gentianales > Rubiaceae > Ophiorrhiza > Ophiorrhiza pumila. The sequence continues at coordinate 5,103,680 of BLIW01000002.1, forward strand.
TTTTGGCTAAATTACGTATGTTATAACTCACGAAAAATTCGATTTTTCAATAATTTTAAGTTTTCATTTTTTTCAAACTATTCAATAGATTGCTAATTTCAAATTGAGTTGGGTTTAAAAAATGGTAGGAAAACAACCCTGTTCGCCTGTTTTGAGCTTAGTCGTTTTTTGCCAATAAGTGTGCTATGACTCACGAAAAAAAAAGTGTGCTATGACTCACGAAAAATTGCGATTTTTCAAAATTTCCATTTTTTAAACTATTAAATAGATTTCTAACTTTCAATTGAGTTAGGTGTAAAAAATGATTAGAAAACGGCCCCCTTCAACTAGTTTTTAAGTTTTGTCATTTTTGGCTAAATTAGCTATGCTATAACTCACGAAAAATATCAATTTTTCATAAATTTTAAGTTTCACATTTTCACACTATTTAATAGTTTGCTAGTTACCAATTGAGTTGGGTATAAAAAAATGGCAAGAAAACAATCTCTACGACTAGTTTTTAAGTTTCGTTGTTTTTGGTTAAATTACGTGTGCTATAACTTACGAAAAATTTTGATTTTAAAAAATTTTTAAGTTTTCCATTTTTTCACACTGTTCCATAGCTTGCTAGTTCCAAATTGAGTTAGATTTAAAAGATGGCTTGAACCGCCCTTCACCTATTTTTGATTTTTTTTGCCAAAATACTTGTGCTATAACTCATGAAAAATTTAGATTTTTCAAAAATTTCGAGTTTCAATTTTTTCACACTATTCAATATATTGTCAGTACCCTATTGTGTTGGATGTAAAAAATGGATGGAAAACAATCTTCACATAATTTTTGAGTTTGTCGTTTTTTGGTCAAAATACGTGTGTTATAACTCACGAAAAATTGCGATTTTTCAATAATTTTATGTTTCCCAATTTTTTACACTATTTAGTAGTTTTCTAGTTACCGATTGAGTTGGTATAAAAAAATGGCAAGAAAACAATCTCTACGACTAGTTTTTAAGTTTCGTTGTTTTTGGTTAAATTACATGTGCTACAAGTTACGAAAAATTTTGATTTTTAAAAAAATTTAAGTTTTCCATTTTTTCACACTGTTCTATAGCTTGCTAGTTCTAAATTGAGTTGGATTTAAAAAATGGCTGGAACCGCCCTTCACCTATTTTTGATTTTTTTTGCCAAAATACTTGTGCTATAACTCATGAAAAATTGAGATTTTTCAAAAATTTCGAGTTTCAATTTTTTCACACTATTCAATATATTGTCAGTACCCTATTGTGTTGGATGTAAAAAATGGATGGAAAACAACCATCTTCACATAATTTTTGAGTTTGTCGGTTTTTGGCCAAAAAACGTGGGTTATAACTCACGAAAATTGCGACTTTTCAATAATTTTATGTTTCCCATTTTTTTTACACTATTTAATAGATTGCTAGTCTTCAATTGAGTTGGGTGTAAAAAAGAACAAGAAAACAGCCATTTTCGCCTAGTTTTTGAGTTTTGTAGTTTTTAGCCAAAATACTTGGCGCGCTATAACTCACGAAAAATTGTGGTTTTAGAAAAAGTTTAAGTTTATCATTTCACAAACTATTCAATAGATTGCTAGATTTCAATTGAGTTGAGTGTAAAAAATGGTAAGAAAAGAATCCCATTCGCCTAGTTTTTGAGTTTTGTCATTCTTGACCAAAATACTTGTGCTCACGAAAAATTGCAATTTTTCAAAAATTTTAACTTTTCCATTTTTTTCACACTTTTAAATAGATCACTAGTTTCCAATTGAGTTGGGTGTAAAGCAATGGCATGAAGACAACCCACTTCGCCTAGTTTTTAATTTTTATCATTTTTACCCTAATATGTGTGCTACAAAAAATTGCGATTTTTCAAAATTATAGGTTTCCCAACCCTTTTCCTATAATAATTTAGTTTTGCCACATTTGGCCAAAAGACTTGTGCTACAACTCACCAAAATTTGCGATTTTTTAAAAATTTTAAGTTTCCCATTTTTTCGCACTATTTAATATATTGCTAGTTAACAATTGAGTTCGGTATAAAAAATGGCAAGATAACAAACCCTACAACTAATTTTTAAGTTTCACCATTTTTTGGCTAAATTACGTGTGCTATAACTCACAAAAAATTTTGATTTTTCAAAAATTTCAAGTTTTTATTTTTTTTTTCAAATTGTTCCATAGATTGCAAATTCCCAATGGAATTGGATTTTAAAAACGGTCAGAAAAGATCCCCATTCAACTTTTTTTTTGAGTTTTTTTGGCTAAAATACTTGTGCTATAATCACGAAAAATTGAGATTTTTAAAAAATTTTGAATTTTTTTTTCCACACTATTAAACATATTGCTAGTATGCAATTGATTTGAATGTAAAAAAATGGAAGAAAAACAACCATCTTCACCAAATTTTTTAGTTTTATCATTTTTTGGCCAAATACGTGTGCTATAACTTACGAAAATTTTTTATGTTTCCCACTTTTTCACATTATTCAATAGATTGCTAGTTTTCAATTGAGTTGGGTGAAAAAAACGATAGGAAAACAACCATCTTTGACTAGTTTTTGAGTTTTATCATTTTTTACCAAAATACATGTGCTATAACACACGAAAAGTGGCGATTTTACAAATAAATTAAGTTTTCCATTTTGTCAAACTATTCAATGGATTGCTAGTTCTCAATTGAGTTGTGTGTAAAAATTTGTAAGAAAACAACCCCATTCGCCTAGTTTTTGAGCTTTGTCACTTTTTACCAAAATACGTGTGCTCACGAAAAGTTGTGATTTTTCAAAATTTTGAAGTTTTCCATTTTTTCATACTATTCATTAGATTGCTAATTTCTAATTGAGTTGGGAGTACAAAAACGGCCGAAAAACTTCCCCATTAGCCTAGTTTTGAGTTTTGTTGTTTTTGGCTCTTTTTTTTTTGTCTAGTTTTAAGTTTTCTATTTCTTCGCACTGTTCAATAGATTGCTAGTTTGCAATTGAGTTGGATTTAAAAAATGGCAAAAAAACAGCCCCCTTTGCCTATTTTTTAAGTTTTGTCATTTTTTGCCAAAATATGCGTGTGCTATAACTTAGAAAAAAATGAGGTTTTTAAAAAATTTTAAGTTTCAATGTCTTCACACTATTTAATAGATTGCTAGTTTCCAATTGAGTTGGATGTAAAAAAATGGAAGGAAAATTTCCAAATATACCTAATTTTTGAGTTTTGTTGTTCTTTGGCATACATACGTGTGTGTTATAACTCACGAAAAATTCTGATTTTTCAAAAATTTTAAGTTTTCCATTTTGTCACACTATTCAATAGATTACTAGTTTCCATGTAAGTTAAGTGTAAAAAACGATAGGAAAATACCCATTTTCGCCTAGTTTTTGAGTTTTATCGTTTTTTGTCAAAATACATGTGCGCGCTATAGCTCACTAAAAATTGTGATTTTACAAAAAAAAATTAAGTTTCCCATTTTCACAAACTATTCAATAGATTGCTAGATCTCAATTGAGTTGGGTGTAAAAAATGGTAAGAAAAGAACCCATTCGCCTAGTTTTTCAGTTTTGTTGTTTTTGGCGAAAATACGTTTGCTATATCTCACGAAAAAAATGTGATTTTTCAAAAAATTTAACTTTCCCATTTTTTCACACTTTTCAATAGATTGATAGTTTCCAATTGAGTTGGGTGTAAAAAATGGCACAAAGACAACCCACTTCGCCTAGTTTTTTTTATCGTGTTTTACAAAAATAAATGTACTATAACTCACGAAAAATTGCGATTTTTCAAAATTTTCAAGTTTTCCAATTTTTAAAGCTATTAAATGTATTTCTAATTTCTGATTGAGTTGGTTGTAAAAAAACAAATGGAAAACTATCATCTTGCCCCAATTTTTTGAGTTTTGCCATTTTTTGCCAAAAGACTTGTGCTATAACTCACGAAAATTTGCGATTTTTCAAAAAAATTTAGGTTATATATTTTTTAATATTATTTAATAGATTGCTAGTTACCGATTGAGTTGGGTATAAAAAGTGGCAAGAAAACAACCCTTATGACTAGTTTTTAAGTTTGGTCGTTTTTGGCTAAATTATGTGTGCTATAACTCACGAAAAAAAATTGATTTTTCAAAAATTTTAACTTTTCCATTTTTATACATTGTTCCATAGATTGCTAGTTCCGAATTGAGTTGGATTGAAAAATAGTCGGAAAACAATCCATTCACCTATTTTTTGAGTTTTTTTGGCCAAAATACTTGGGCTAGAACTCACGAAAAATTGAAATTTTTCAAAAATTTTGGCTTTCTATTTTTTCACAATATTCAATATATTGCTATTACTAGGGGTGTTAATCGGTTCGGTTTTCAGATTTTCTGAGTTGTTCGATTCGATTTGTTCGGTTTGAACATCTCTAAACTCAAATTCGAAAACCAAACCAATTTGAATTGAATTCGAATTCGGTTTTCGATTCGAATTCGAATTGAATTCGAATAAACTGAAAATGATATTTGAATTTAAAAATCAAATCTTCATTCTAATTAACCGAATTCACGCAAACAAACTGGACTCGAATTTAGTTTTAACCTAAATCAAATTATCAAATTACATCACAATTTAGGATTCAAAATAATAATTTAGTTAAATATTATATATTTTATAAAATATTTTATATTAATATATATTTTTAATAAATGAATTTGGTTTTCGATTTGGTTTTCGAATTGGAAGCTAAACTCGAAAGCCAAACTATAAACCGAAATTCGAATTCGGTTTACCGAAAACGAATTCGAATTCGAATAATTCGAGTTCGGTGAATTCGAATTCGATCGGATATTCGGTTTAACTCGAATATTGAACACCCCTAGCTATTACCCAATTGAGTTGGATGTAAAAAATGGAAGGAAAACAACCATCTTCACCTATTTTTTTATTTTTGGTTTTTATTTTTGCCAAAATAGTGTGCTATAACTCACAAAAAATTGCGATTTTTCAATAATTTTAATTTTCCCTTTTTCTCACACTATTTAATAAATTACTTGATTTCAATTGAGTTGGGCGTAAAAAATGGCAGGAAAATAACTATCTTTGGCTAGTTTTTGAATTTTGTCATTTTTTGCCAAAATGCATGTGCTATAACACAAGAAAAATGGTAATTTTACAAAAAAATTAAGTTTCCCATTTTCACAAACTTTTCAATAGATTTCTAGTTCTCAATTGAGTTGGGTGTAAAAAAATTGTAAGAAACCAAACCCATTCGTCTAATTTTTGAATTTTGTCATTTTTTACCAAAATATGTGTGCTCACAAAAAATTGCAATTTTTAAATATTTTTAAGATTTTTATTTTTTTCACACTATTCAATAGATTGCTAATTTTCAATTGAGTTTAGTATAAAAAAAGGCAGAAAAACAGCCCCATTTGCCTAGTTTTGAGTTTTGTCATTTTTTGCCAAAATATGTGTCTTATAACTCATGAAAAATTGCGATTTTTCAAAATTTTCAAGTTTTTCATTTGTTTAAACTATTAAATAGATTTCTAATTTCCAATTGAGTTTAGTATAAAAAACAATAGGAACATAGCCACCTTTAATTAATTTTTGAGTTTTGTCAATTTTTTCAGACTTTTCAATATATTGCTAGTTCCCAACTGAGTTTAGTGTAAAAAAATGGCATTAAGACAACCCACCTCGCCTTGTTTTTAAGTTTTGTTTTTTTCTTTACCAAAATAAGTGTGCTATAACTCACGAAAAATTGTGATTTTTAAAAATTTTAGAGTTTCTCATTTTTTTAAAGATATTAAATAGATTACTAATTTCCAATTGAGTAGGGTGTAAAAACGGATGGAAAACTACCAGCTTCCCCTAATTTTTTAGTTTTGCCATTTTTTGCCAAAAGACTTGAGCTATAACTCACGAAAAATTGCGATTTTTCAAAAACTTTTAGTTTTCAATTTTTTTACACTATTTAAGAGATTGCTAGTTACCGAATGAGTTGGGTATACAAAATGGCAAGAAAACAACCCCTATGACTAGTTTTTAAGTTTAGTCATTTTTGGCTAAATGACGTGTGCTATAACTCACAAAAAAATAGATTTTTCAAAAATTTGAAGTTTCCCATTTTTTTACATATTTTCATATATTGCTAGTTCTTAATTGAGTTGGATTGAACAAACGGTTGAAAAACAGCCTCATTCACCTATTTCCATATATTACTAGTGTTTTAAATCATAAAAAATTAAGATTTTAAAAAAAATTTGACTTTCTATTTTTTAACGCTATTCAATATATTTCTAGTACCTAATTGAGTTGGATATAAAAAATGGAATGAAAACAACCATCTTCGCCTAATTTTTGAACTTTATCATTTTTAGCCAAAATACGTGTGCTATAACTTACAAAAAATTGCGATTTTTAAAAAATTTAAGTGTTTCACTTTTTCACACTATCCAATAGGTTGCTAGTTTTCAATTAAGTTGGTTGTAAAAAACGAGAGAAAAACAACCATCTTCGGCTAGTTTTTGAGTTTTTTCATTTTTGGCCAAAATGTGTTTGCTCACGAAAAGTGGCACTTTTACAAAACATTGCAAGACAACAACCACATTCGCCTAGCTTTTGAGTTTGGTCATTTTTTGTCATTTTCAATACTTTTAAGTTTTTCATTTTTTACACACAAATCAATAGATTGCTAATTTCCAATTGAGTTTGGTGTAAAAAAATGGCAGCAAAACAGCCCCCTTCGCATAGTTTTGAGTTTTTTCATTTTTTTTCAAAATACATGTGCGATAACTTACAAAAATTTGTGATTTTTAATAATTTTAAAATATTCCATTTTTTAAACTATTAAATAGAATGCTAATTTCTAATCGAGTTAGGTGTAAAAAACGACATGAAAACACCCCCTTTAAATATTTTTTAAGTTTTGTCATTTTTTATTTTTAAAAAGCCCTCTATAACTCACGAAAAAGTTTGATTTTTAAAAAATTTTAAGTTTTCTATTTCTTCATACTGTTGAATAGATTGCTAGTTCCCAGTTGAGTTGGATTTTAAAAATGGGAGGAAAACAGCCCCCTTTGCCTTTTTTTTTTATTTTTGTCATTTTTTGCAAAAATATTTGTGATGTAACTCACAAAAAATTGCAATTTTTCAAAAGATTTAAGTTTCCTATTTTTTTAACACTATTCAATAGATTACTAGGATCCACTTGAGTTGAGTGTAAAAAATGAAAGGAAAATAGCCATTTTTGTCTAATTTTTTTAGTTTTATCATTTTTTACCAAGATACGTGTGTTATAACTCACAAAAAATTGTGACTTTACAAAAAATTAAGTTTTCCATTTTCTCAAACTATTCAATACTCCATCTGTTCTTTAATAAGTGTCATTTCAGATCCCATTTGTTCTCAAATAAGTGCCATTTTACAAATTTCAATGCAAAAAGTCTAAAAGCTTCCAATTTTACTCTTAGTCCTATTTATCTATGTAATGTTATTTAAAAGAGAAAAAAATATGGTTATAAATATGGGTAAATAAGAGAATTTATCACTTTTCTTGATTAGTGTGCACAACTCTAAAGCAACTCTTATTAAAGAACATGGGGAGTACATTGCTAGTTCTCAATTGTGTTGTTTATAAAATATTCTAAGAAAACAACCCTATTCGCCAAGTTTTTGAGTTTTGTCATTTTTTACCAAAATACGTGTGCTCACGAAAAATTGCGATTTTTCAAAAATTTTAAATTTTCCATTTTTTTCACACTATTCAATAGATTGCTATTTTTCAATTGAGTATGGTAAGAAAAAATGGCAGGAAAGCAGCCCCCTTCACCTAGTTTTGAGTTTTGTTGTTTTTTTTTTTGCCAAAATACGTGTGCTATAACTTACAAAAAACTGCGATTTTAAAAACTTTTTCAAGTTTCCTATTTTTTAAACTATTTAATTGATTGCTAATTTCCAATTGAGTTTGGTGTAAAAAATGACAGGAAAACATCCCCCTTTAAATAGTTTTTAAGTTTTGTCGTTTTTTGCTAAATTACGTGCGCTATTACTAACGAAAAATTTTGATTTTTCAAAAATTTAAATTCTTTATTTCTTCACACTGTTCAATAGATTACTAGTTCCCAATTGAGTTGGATCTAAAAAATGGATGGAAAATAGCCCATTTTGCCTAATTTTTGAGTTTTGTCATTTTTGGCCAAAGTACTTGTGCCATAACTCACAAAAAATTGTGAATTTTTAGAAATTTTAAGTTTATCATTTTTTTCACACTATTTAATATAATGTTAGTTTCAATTGGAGTTGGGTGTAAAAATGACAGGAATACAACCCAATTCACCAAGTTTTTGAGTTTTGTTATTTTTGGCAAAAGTACATGTGCTATAAATTACAAAAAATTGCGATTTTTCAAAAATTTTAAGTTTCCCATTATTTCAAGTTATTCAACAGATTACTAATTTCTAATTGAGTTGAGTGTAAAAAAAGACAGGAAAACAGTCATTTTGCTTACTTTTTGAGTTTTGTCTTCTTGGCCAAAATACGTGTGTTATAACTCACGAAAAATTGTGATTTTATAAAAAAAAATTTAGTTTCACATTTTTCAATTTATTCAATAGATTGCTAGTTTCTCAATTGAGTTGGGTGTAAAAAATTGTAAGAAAACAATCCCATTCGCCTAGTGTTTGAATTTTGTCATTTTTTACCAAAATACGTGTGCTCATGAAAAATTGCAATTTTTTAAAAATTTTGAGTTTTCCATTTTTCACACTATTCGATAGATTGATAATTTTTAATTGAGTTGGGTGTAAAAAAATAGCAGGAAAATAGCCCCTTTCGCCTAGTTTTGAGTTTTGTCATTTTTTGCCAAAAGACGTGTGCTTACTCATAATAAATTGTGATTTTTCAAAATTTTCAAGTTTTTCATTTTTTTTAAACTATTAAATAGATTGCTAATTTCCAATTTAGTTGTGTGTAATAAAAGACATGAAAACTGCCCCTTTTAACAACGTTTAAGTTTTGTCGTTTTTGGCTAAATTACGTGTGCTATAATTCACGAAAAATTTTGATTTTTCAAAAATTTTAAGTTTTCTATTTTTTCACACTGTTCAATGGATTGTTAGTTTTTAATTGAGTTGAATTTAAAAATGGCCAGAAAACAGCCCCCTTTACCTATTTTTTGAGTTTTGTCATTTTTTGCCAAAATACTTGTGCTACAACTCACAAAAAATTGAGATTTTTCAAAAATTTTAAGTTTCTATTTTTTCACACAATTGAATAGATTGCTAGTACCCAATTGATTTGAATGTAAAAAATGGAAGGAAAAAAGCCATCTTCACCTAATTTTTTAGTTGTGTAATTTTTTAGCCAAAACGTGTGTTATAACTCGCGAAAAATTGCGATTTTTCAAAAATTTTAAGTTTCCAATTTTTTCACACTATTCAAAAGATTACTAGTTTCCAATTGAGTTTATTGTAAAAAATATATGAAAACAACCATTTTCGCTTAGTTCTTGAGTTTTGTCATTTTTGGCCAAAACATGTGTGCTATAACTCATGAAAAATTGTGATTTTACAAAAAAATTAAGTTTCCCTTAGATTGCTAGTTCTCAACTAAGTTGGGTGTAAAAAATGGTAAAAAACGAACCCCATTCGCCTAGTTTTTAATTTTTGCCATTGTTTTCTATTTCTTTACACTGTTTAATACATTGCTAGTTCTCAATTGAGTTGGATTTAAAAAATAGCATAAAAACAGCCCATTTTGCCTATTTTTTGAGTTTTGTCACTTTTGGCCAAAATACTTGTGCTATAACTCACAAAAAATTAAGATTTTCAAAAAAATTTAAGTTTTCTATTTTTTCACACTATTTAATTGAATACTAGTTTCCATTTGAGTTGGGTTTAAAAAATGACAGGAATGCAACCCAATTCACCAAGTTTTTGAGTTTTGTTATTTTTGGCCAAAATACGTGTGTTATAAATTACAAGAATTTTAAATTCCCTATTTTTTCAAACTATTCAATAGATTACTAGTTTCCAAATGAGTTGAGTGTAAAAAACGATAGGAAAATAGCCATTTTTGCCTAGTTTTTGAGTTTTGTCGTTTTTGGCCAAAATGCGTTTGCTATAACTCACGAAAAATTGTGATTTTACAAAACAAAATTGATTTTCTCATTTTCTCAAACTATTCAATAGATTGCTAGTTCTCAATAGAGTTGGGTGTAAAAATCTTAAGAAACGAACCCTATTCGCCTAGTTTTTTAGTTTTGTTATTTTTGGCTAAATACGTGTGCTCACGAAAAATTGTGATTTTTCAAAAATTTGAACTTTCCCATTTTTCACACTTTTTAATAGATTGCTAGTTTCCAATTGAGTTGAGTGTGAAAAAATGGCAGCAAAACAACACACTTCTGCTATTTTTTAACTTTTGTCGTTTATTTTCCAAAATATGTGTGCTCACGAAAAATTGCGATTTTTCAAAAAATTTTATTTTCCCATTTTTTCAAACTATTTAATAGAATGCTAGTTTCCATTTGTTTTGGGTGTAAAAAATGACAGTAATACAACCCAATTCATCAAGGTTTTTAGTTTTATTGTTTTTCGCCAAAATACGCGTGTGCTATAACTTATGAAAAATTGTGATTTCTTAAAAATTTTAAGTTTTCTAGTTTTTTCATACTGTTCAATGATTACGAGTTTCCAATTGAGTTAGTTTTAAAAAAAATGGCATGAAACCAACCCCTTCATCTATTTTTTTTCTTTTGTCATTTTTTGCTAAAATATGTGTGTTATATATAAAAAAAATTAAGATGTTGAAAAAAATTTATGTTTCCATTTTTTCACGCTATTCAATAGATTTTAGATTCCCAATTGAGTTGGGTGTTAAAAATGAAAGGAAAACAACAATCTTCACCTAATTTTGAATTTTGTCATTATTTTGCCAAAATACGTTTGCTATAACTCTTGAAAATTTTTAATTTTTCAAAAATTTTAAGTTTTTTTATTTTTTCAAACTATTCAATAGTTTGCTAGTTTCCAATTGAGTGGGGTGTAAAAGACGGATGGAAATCAACCATCTTCCCCTAATTTTTGACTTTTGCCGTTTTGGCCAAAAATTTGTGCTGTAACTCACGAAAAATTGCGATTTTTCAAAAATTTTAATTTTCAATGTTTTTTCACAATATTTAATAGATTGTTAGTTACTGCTGGAGTTGGGTATAAAAATGGCAAGAAAACAACCCCTGCGACTAGTTTTTAAGTTTCATCGTATTTGGCTAAATTACTTGTGCTTTTACTCACGAAAAATTTTGATTTTTTAAAAATTTTAAAATTTTCATTGTTTCACATTGTTTCATAGATTGCTAGTTTCCAATTGAGTTGGATTTAAAAAAGGGCTAGAAAACAGCCCCCTTCACCTATTTTTTGAGTTTTTTTACCAAAATACTTGTGCTATAACTTACGAAAAATTGAGAATTTTCAAAAATTTTGAGTTTCTATTTTTGTTCACACTATTCAATATGTTTTAAGTACCCAATTGGGTTGGATGTAAAAAATGGAAGGAAAACAACCATCTTCACCTAAATTTTGAATTTTGTCGATTTGTTGGAAAAAATGCGTGTGCTATAACTCATGAAAAATTACGATTTTTCAAAAATTTTAAGTTTCCCATTTTTTTACACTATTCAATAGATTGCTAGTTTCAATTGAGTTTGGTGTGAAAAACGATAGGAAAACAACCATCTTTGGCTAGTTTTTGAACTTTGCCGTTTAAAGCTAAAATACGTGTGCTATAGCATACAAAAATGACGATTTTACAAAAAATTTAAATTTCCCATTTTCTCAAACCATTGAATAGATTGCTAGATCTCAATTGAGTTTGGTGTAAAAAATTGTAAGAAAACAACCCCATTCACCTAGTTTTTGAGTTTTGTAATTTTTTTCCAAAATACGTGTGCTCACGAAAAATTGCAATTTTTTAAATTTTTGAAGTTTTCCATTTTTTCACACTATTCAATATATTGCTAATTTCCAATTGAGTTGGTTGTAAACAATGGTAGGAAAACAGCCCCCTTCACCTAGTTTTAAGTTTTTCTTTTTTTTTTTTGCCAAAATACGTGTGCTATAACTCACGAAAAATTGCAATTTTTCAAAAAATTAAGTTTCCCATTTTCACAAACTATTCAATATATTGCTAGTTCTCAATTGAGTTAGGTGTAAAAAATGGTAAGAAACGAACCTCATTCGCGGATTCGCCTAGTTTTTTATTTTTGTCTTTTCTTTGCGAAATACACGTGCTCACGAAAAATTGTAATTTTTAAAAAAATTTAACTTTCCCATTTTTCATAATTTTCAATAGACTGCTAGTTCCCAATTGAGTTGAGTGTAAAAAATGGCAGAAAAACAACCCACTTCTCCTAATTTTTAATTTTTGTCGTTTTTTTTGCCAAAATACGTGTGCTCATGAAAAATTACGATTTTTCAAAAAATTTTAGTTTCCCATTTTTTCACACTATTTAATAGAATGCAAATTTCCATTTGAGTTGGTTGTAAAAAATGACATGAATACAACCCAATTCACCAAGTTTTTCAATTTTGTCATTCTTTGGCCAAAATACGCGTGATATAACTTTCGAAAAATTGTAAATTTTCAAAAAACTTAAGTTTTCTATTTTTTCATACTATTCAATAGATTTCTAGTTTCCAATTCAATTGGGTTTAAAAAATGGATGAAAACAACGCTCTTCCCCTAATTTATGAGTTTTGCCATTTTTGGCCAAAAGACTTATGCTATAACTCACGAAAAATTGCAATTTTTCAAAAATTTAAGTTTCCCATTTTTAAATACTATTTAATAGATTGATAGTTATTGATGGACTTGGGTATAAGAAATGGCAAGAAAACAACCCCTACGACTAGTTTTTAAGTTTTGTCATTTTTGGCTAAATTACGTGTCCTATAACTCACGAAAAATTTTGATTTTTTCAAAATTTTAAGTTTTCTATTTTTTCACTGTTCCATAGATTGCTACTTCCCAATTGAGATGGATTTAAAAAATGGCTGGAAAACAGCCACCTTCAGCTATTGTTTTGTGTTTTTTGGCCAAAATATTTGTGCTAGAACTTACGGAAAATTGAGATTTTTCAAAAATTTCAAGTTTATATTTTTTTTTACTTTATTCAATAGATTGCTAGTACCCAGTTGAGTTAGATGTAAAAAATGGAAGGAAAACAACCATCTTCAACTAATTTTTTAGCTTTATTGTTTTTTTTGAAAAAATATATGTGCTAGAACTCACGAAAAATTGCGATTTTTCAAAAAAACTTTCCCATTTTTTCTCACTATTTAATATATTGGTAGTTTTTAATTCAGTTGGGTGTAAAAAACGACAGGAAAACAACCATCTTTGGCTAGTTTTTTACTTTTGTCATTTTTTGCCAAAATACGTGTGCTATAACACACGAAAAATGGCTATTTTACAAAAAAAAAATTAAGTTTCCCATTTTCTCAAACTATTGAATAGATTTCTATTTCTCAATTGAGTTGGGTGTAAAAATTGTAAGAAAACAACCCCATTCGCCTAGTTTTTTAGTTTTGTCATTTTTTAACAAAAATATGTGTGCTCGCGAAAAATTGTGATTTTTCAAAATTTTTAAGTTTTCTATTTTTTAAACACTATTCAATAGGTTGCTAATTTCCAATTGAGTTAGGTTAAAAAAATGGCAGGAAAACAGCCCATTTCGCCTAGTTTTGAGTTTTGTCATTTTTTACCAAAAAGACGTGTGCTATAACTCAAGAAAAATTACGATTTTTCATAATTTTCAAGTTTTCCATTTTTTAAACTATTAAATAGATTGCTAATTTCCAATTGAGTTGGGTGTAAAAAACAACAAGACAACAACAATCTTAACCTAATTTTTGAGTCTTGCTTTTTTGACAAAAATACGTGTGCTATAACTCACGAAAAATTTTAATTTTTAAAAAATTTAATTTTTCTATTTCTTCACACTGTTCCATAGATTGCTAGTTTCCAATTGAGATGGATTTAAAAAACGTCAAAAAAACAGACCCTCATTGCTAATTTTTTGAGTTTTGTCATGTTTTGCCAAAATACTTGTGCTATAACTCAAAAAAATTGAGATTGTTTAAAAATTTTAAGTTTCCATTTTTTCACTGAACGGGATAGTCGCATACCGTCAATTTAACCCTAATTACTACTGTAGCAATAGTAAGAGGGATCGTATCCACAGGGAAGGGGTGGTATTGAAAATGATGACTTCTCAACTTAAAAGCTAAAAATACATGTAAACACAAAGGAGAAAACAAACACACAAAAACAAATGAAAAAAATGCTACCTTAAGGTACTCTTTTGAGTTAACACTCATTCATGGCTTCCTTGACTTTTACAACCAACATGAGGAGACTATCTGCCTAGTAACTTGAAATTCGGCTAGCCTGTTAGCTCAACCAAATCCAATCTGCAAAACTCTGTTACTTTCTCGGGCGAGACAAGCATCGGCACAAAATTAATTCGCACATCCTTACCTACTGACACCGTGAATCTAGCCTACTTCCCCAACCTTCCCTTTGGCAAGGCAAAGATCAACTCAGTAACCTCAACTCACATCTAATAAGAATTTCTACGCCTTTTCCATAAGATTTCACTAACATGCATCAGTTGTTACCGCATGCATGGAAGTGAAGATAAAGCAAGGCATAGAAACTCAATTCAACATTCATCAGTTTCGACAAATATGAACTCACACTAAATGTCTAAACCTAACCACACCTTAGTTGATACTACAAGTATAGCCAAATTCCAACAGATTTGTGCAAATTCATACAAGCTAAATCAACGAATATATATGCAATCACCTAAAATGCGAGATTCATGTTGTCTCTACCATGAATGAGCATTAAAACAAAAGTTTCTCAAGGCAAGCTCAAAATTAGCCGATCATATTCATGATCGGCTCAAAAATCAACAAGGAATGAGAACAAAGGCATATTCATGAATTCAACAAACGTTGTATGGATAGAATATCAAGTTTTCAGCTCCAAAAGCTCCCTCAATACAAATGCTAATAAATCCAGTATTAAGAACCTCTCAATCCTTGATGAGATCTAGAGAGAGAAAGTACAGATGGAGAATAGAGAAACAAGCCTAAACTAATAAACCCTAATTTTTCTCTCTCATCTCTCTTCTCTTGTACGGCTCCGTCTCTCTCAATGCTCTCGATTTTCTCCCCCGTGAGCTATTGTCTCTTCTGGTTTTTATACCATGATTTCTCCTCTTGGTGCTGACGTGGCAGTATCCTGATAATCGCATATTCTATTTCCTTCTAAGTTGGCAGCATGTGTCTTGTATAATTCAGTAAATGAACGAGTGAGGTCATCTCCTTCCAGATCATCATCAAGGATTGCTTAAGTGTTAAGGAAGAAAATATCAAACACTTTGAGAGAAAGTTCGTCAAAATGCATTGGATAATCTGTACTAAGTGCAATGCATGTGTGGACATGTGCGCGTATGTGTGGAGCTATGCGTGCATGTGTGCCGAGGTGTGCACGAGGAACGCTGGTGATGTGCAAGTGCCGTATGAGGGGTGTGCACAAGAAGTGTGTGTGGTGAGTGCGTGTGTGCATGTGTGCATGCATGTAGTGCTGTGAGATGTGCGGTTGTGTGTGGAGTAAATGTAAGGTGCGCGCTGTGCTGTGGTGTGTGCTGAGTGCAATTGTGTGCATGAAGTGCTGAGTACTGAGTGTAAGTGTGTGCGTGGTGGTGTGCAATATGGTGCAAGGTGTGTGTGAAGAGTGGTGAGTGCCTTGTGTGCATTACGTGCGTGGAGTGTTCGAGAGGAGTGTGAGGTGTGTGATGTGCGTGAAGTGCTAAGTGCGATGTGTGCATTGCGTGCATGGGGTGTGCGAGAGGAGTGTGAGGTGTGTGGTGTGCGTTGTGTGTGTGCGCCCGCCCATGTGTGAGTGCGTGAGGGGCGGACGCACGAGTGTGTGTGCGTGGTGGTGCGGACGCACGGTGCGTCCACACCCCTTGTGCATGTGTGAGGGCGGAGGCACCGTGTGTGCATACCTGCATGGGTGAGCGCATAGCCGTGTTGTGTGTGTGTGGGCAGACGCACTGTGTTTTGCGTGTGTGTGTGGAGCTTGAGTGTTGTGCTCTTTGTGTGCTGTGAAACTTGTGAGTGCTTGTGAGTGCTTGTGAATTATTCATGTATGCTATGAGTTTGTGAGTGCGTTTGTATGTCAACATATGCATTGCAATTGATACAAGCAAAAATGATAGTACTTGTGCACCGATGTTTACACATTTTTCACAAACTCCACTACTGTTACTCATTTCATGATTTAACAAAAACAACACAACATATGCCAAAAGCACATTTTAAAACTCATAAAAGCTCAGCAAATTACTCTATATAAGTCAGTACTAAAGTGACTTATCATTCACGCTATTGAATAGATTGCTAGTACTCAATTGAATTGGATGTAAAAATGGAAGGAAAACATCCATCTTTTCCTAATTTTTTAGTGTTTTCATTTTTTGGTCAAAATACGTGTGTTATAACTCACGAAAAATTGCAATGTTTAAAAAATTATAAGTTTCCCATTTTTTCACACTATTCGATAGGTTACTAGTTTCCAATTGAGTTGAGTATAAAAAACGACAAGAAAAAAGCCATTTTTGCTTAATTATTAAGTTTTGTTGTTTTTTGCCAAACTACGTGTGCTATAACTCACGAAAAATTGTGATTTTACAAAAAAAATCAACTTTCCCAGTTTCACAAACTATTAAATAGATTGCCACTTCTCAATTGATTTGGGTTTCAATCTTGTTTTTGTTACAAAAAATTTGTATTATATCTCACGAAAAATTGTTATTTTTCAAAAAGTTTAAATTATCGAATCTTGTCATTTTTCCTAAAAAACGTGTATTATAACTCACAAGAAATTGTGATTTTTCAAAAAGTCTTATTTCTCAAATCTTATCATTTTTGCTAAAAAAACGTATTATAACTCACCAGAAATTGTAATTTTTCAAAAAAATTTAAATTTTACTTCTTTTTTTTTCAGTTCACTAATGGCAAATTCTCAATTGGAATTAGCGCAAAAAAAAATTGGCACGAAAATAGCATTGTCAATTTTTGAAATTTGTCATTTTTTTATATAAAATGTGTGCAATATAAATCACAGAAAAGGGAGATTTTTTTAAAAACCTAATTCCTTTTTTTTTTTTGCGCCTTTCCATGCGTTGCAAAAAAAAAAAAAAAGCATGAAAAGAGCTCTGTCAGCTATAAAAATTACAAAGAATGAAACCTCCGTTGTCCCCACAAGCGCCTATGCTCGGTGACCAATATCTCCAATGAAAATAGACCTTCAACGTTTAGCAATAAAAACAAAGGACTAGAAACACAACTTTCAGGCATCAAAAGCCCACTAGACAATAGCAACTTCGATGCTAACGGAAAGTATACATTCCAAACAACGATGCTACAAATTTGAGCCGCCTCTTAAACAGCTACAACTTCAATTACTAATGTGAGGTATACATTTCCAGAACAAAGATGATAGATGAACTTAAGCAGTTGTCTTCATCTTAGGAACCGCACCACTCAAGTAAACAGGGTGAATCTCAGGACCATCCTTTGGCTCAACGTGCACCCACTTGCGTCCACTCAGTTTATGACGTTCAAACTTGACACACCCTTCTTTTAAAGCAAAAAGGGTGTGATCTTTCCCCATTCCAACATAATTTCCTGGATGAAAACGGGTTCCCCTTTGACGAACAATGATATTTCCAGGAATTACTCTCTATGACGAAAGAAAGTTTCCAATCAGAATAGGAATGAATTGCTGGAAGATACAAAATACCAGAATGACAGCATTCCCTATGCCATATAGGTTAAATAACTCGATCTCACCTCGCCACCAAATTTCTTCACACCAAGATTTTTGGGGTTGGAGTCCCGCCCATTCTTTGTTGAGCCAGCTGTTTTCTTGGTGGCCCAACGCCTGAATACTAAGCTTAATCCATCTCCAGTTACATCTACAGTTTGCATGTTGATTCACCATTGCAATATTTCAATGCATAAATCAATACTTCAAATAAAATGCAAAAAACTGATCACTCAAAACAATGTAAGACAAAACCTTACCAGTTGCAGAACTGTAGACAGGAGTACTTGTAATCAATTCTCTGATAGTTAATCTCCTAAACAGGGATGTTGTGATGTTCATCATACAGCTAAATAGAACAGGATGACAACCTTGAGGGGTGCAAAAGAAAGAACTAGATTCAATAAGCACTATAAATAGGACCACAGAATAACCATGAATAGCAAAACTATTACAAGCAAATAGCAAATACTAAAGCTAGAAAAATTGACACACATCATTTCTTGCTCCTAATATCATCATAGGTACAAGATAACAGAAAATATGAAATGCAGAGAATTAGGGAACAAAACAAATGGAACAATGTCAAGTAACTCTATTTCAGAATCCACATTAAAGCTGCAATCAAGATCTGTACAAAGAATTCATGGATCAGATATCGACAACAATACAGCAAATACCATCTAAGCTTACGACATTCTCACAATTAAAACATGAATACAACATACTAAACAACAATCCTAGTGTGGTATGAATGACAGACACAGTTACATTAACCATGGCCCTCCCACATTAAAAACGAGATAGGTTATTCTGAAGTCCTGAAACTATCTAAAAACACACCCTGTACCATTTTCACTTCCTACTTCATCAGCTTGACTCTCAAGAAACAACAAAATCGCAAATTCACAAGTTTTACAATAAATATTATGATTTAACAAGGTTATAAAAACAAAAAAAAAAAGTAAAAAATATTAAGATCAGGACAATTCTGTGTAACTTAGTAAAAGTTTACAACACTGAATCTTAAGACCCGCACCCCCTCCCCAAAGAAAAGGGAAAATAATTTTTCAGTGCAGATATTGTGAAACTCGGTATGGTTAACACCATTCATGCTAGACGGATTCCCAGAAGCAATTACATAAATAACCCAAAAAAGCCAAGACTGATCGTAATGTTGTGATTTGATCAAAATTGAAGTACTCTTCAGATTAATACGATAATTGAAGAAATTCAGATAAGGGAATAAATTCCATAGGCAAGCGAAACCCGTTTAAAATAAAAAGAATAGAAGCATTTCCAAGTGACCCAGAAAATGATAACTTTGATTTAATAAAATACACTACAGAATCAGATTCTAAATTCAATTTTTCCATTTTTCCTACCCCTACGTGATATGAACTACTGTTTGCCCCAAAATCCATTACTTGGATTTCATTTTGCCCCAAGGCCAAGTTTTCAATCAGTTCCGAGAACGACCCAATCGGCAGTATCCACAATGCGCAAAATCCCCCCCCCCCCTTAAGAGAATAAAGATCCCCCCCCCCCCAGAAAAAAACAGTATTGAAATGAATGAACAGGGCAGAGCTAAAGGGAAGAGAATGGTGACCGAAAGGCAGATAAAATTGAGAGGGGAGCCGGAAAAAAACTTAGCACGTACCGGAGAGTGGCCGATGTTTGGTGTCGTAGTTGTCGCAGTGCGAAGAGAAGAGAAAAGAAAGAGAATTAAGGGTTTTAGCCGCAAACAACAGGCGCAGTTGGAACTGCACAATTGGAACCTAAAACAATGCGCAATGTTTCTCACCTACTTACCTTAAAAAGAGAATTGAAGGATTTTATCCTTCGCATGTCGTTTGGCTTATAATTTCTTTTGTTACATCTTATAATAATATTTTTTGGATTAAACTATTGTTTTTAACTCACTAATACAAGAATATCATTGGGTTGTAATTTCTTTTGTTTTGTTAGATCTTATAATAATTTTTTTGGATTCAACTTTTGTTTTTAATTCAATAATAAATTCAATATAAAGAAAAAAGCCGAATATCCAAATCCAATATTCAGTTTTCAATTCCTTAAGAATTTTGGTTTGGTTTTGATCTATAAAGTATAAACTTTAAATGCAAAAATGCCGAATTCAAAATCTGAAAAACTGAACACATTCTCATCCCTAGCTCCACATAGCTATTCAACTTGGATGATGCAAAAGAAATCATTTACTTTTCATGTCTACCTGAGAAGTTACAACGGTGAACTACAATTTCTCTACCTCTTTCTGATTTACAGGACCAGTTTTTTTTTTTTTCCAGGACGGACGGAGGATAAAGCTTAAATCAAAGATCACCCCAGTAGAGATTGCACACGAGTTGGGCTGCCAGCTGCTCATATATGCTGTCAGTTACATATCAAAGTAAAGGAGAAACTTATTTATCCTTCAAGAAAAGTATAAAGAGGTGCATTTCCTAGTCTTCCACTCCATAAGGAAGAAGTGCAGCAGCCACAATCCTTCCCTCTTCGTTTAAAATGTTATATGTCGATGCTGCATTTCTCTGCATTGCAAGGAAAAAAGAAACTAAGGAACTTATCTAAGATTAATGTAAGTGCACATCGTAAGTGCACATCAGTACCGAAAAATCTTATCTCATTGTAGCGTCGGCTACATAGATTATACTTTGCCATCGCATTCTATCTATATCTTCTTCTTTTTTCTTATCTCGTTTCTTTCCAATTTCTTTAGGTCACCCCTATCCTTTTTTATCTTATCAAGCAAATACTTAACAAAAATTCACTGCCCAACAACTATAGGTGAAAATTGAGTGAATTGAACTAAGCAAAAGGCTGTCTTATCAAGAAACAACAACGTCTCTAAGTTCATAGACAGCACATTTTACACATTGCATAGAGATTAATACTCGAGGGAAGCACAAAGCTCGTGCCATGAAGATCACCACAATGCAAAAATGTGAAAACAAAGTGCACCAACCACCAAATATTGAGACACAAAATAAATCAATATGCAAATAAGAATGCACACTCAGTATGGGTGCTGATTATGAGGATGACACTGTCATGGTAACTAAAACCAGTTAATATACAATCAACTAGAGCATCATCCTTTGAGTCATGAGCAAACATCGCTTGTAACATTTCCAAGGGTATCAATTCGGCACATTAACCAGAATTATATTACTAAAATCAACAAAAAGTATACATGCAATACTTTTTTTTTGGGTGATTACAAGCAGTAAATCCATAAGCATAAAATGGCTAGGCAGTATACATACCGAGTCAACTACTTCTAGTTTCATGCCAGTAGAACGAATAAATTGTCGAAGCTCGGGATTTACTGGATGAATATGCCTCCCGCAACCAAGAATTAAAAGTTCTGACATCATGAGGAAATATAGCAATTAACTGAATTGAACTGAGCACACAAATGATAAAGAGGTATTTCACTGACTCTAGATTACTGTTTCCACTTTAAGAGATCTAATACCAAGGATTTAACTAAAAAGAGCAATGGTTACATACAGTTCACTTCTGTCTAATATTATTTATTTAACAAATAATTACTAGTTGAGTCAAAGCAGTTCAACAAAAACAACGATGGTAATTCTTAACCAAACTTGGAAACTTAGCTAGGATAAATTCATCCTTGTTACAACGTGTATTTTGGCAACAGTACATCATATAAGATATGTGAACCAAGGTTCAGATTTCCAGCCAATAGTCTTAAGAGTTCTAAAGGAAACTTTAATCACTCCATCAGCAGAAACAAACTCCACATTACACAAGAAAAGGTAGCCCTCATCTAATACGGAATTTGTGCAAAAAGGAAAGAGATGACACCCGGTAAAAAATTCATGATAAATAAAAGTAAGAAAAAATGAAACCACAAAGCAAGATTATGCACCAAATTAAGTGCCGGGCTTGTACCAGTTTTTTGGAAGGCGCAGTTAAAATCTGCAGTTGTGTGCCTAAATAACACGTTCTCAATAAAAGAACAACTAAAATGATAATCATGCTACTGGAGTACAAATATCCTCTAGCTTCTCACCTGGTATTGGTCTCATAGTCTGGAAGACTGATAAGCTGCAACAAACATGAACAATTTGTAAAGATAAGCATAAATCCAAAAAAATAAAATATAATTTTCTGATTTGCTAAAGGATGACCTTGCGTGAGCCAAGTCTCAGGTTCTAAAGTTCAAATAGCTGAAGACCGTTCCACTCAAAACAAAATGGTAGTGGCTACAATGAATCTATGAAATGGAATGTACACCTTTTGATGGGGAAAGGAATAAATGACCACTTGATAACTCAGGGTGTGTAAGATGCATGGGACTTCGGGGAATGAAAGCAATGGGATGTCCAACACACCTAGAAACTTCAAAGAAGATAGGGTGGGAACATATAACTTAATGCTTGGGGAACTTAGGTGACATCCCTGCATCTTTTCATCTCTTTTCTCAATTATCCGTGTTCAAATTGTTATAAGACATGGTTTCATCATCATCCTTGATGAAAGCAAATATTCTATCACACAGAGCAGTTGCCTATCATCTACCATTCCTTGCATCCTATATACATAATAGTTTTGTCATACTTCTATTGAAACCCTAAGTTTAATAATCTTCCAGTGCCAAGCTTAGTAGATAAATTCATCTTACTTTGCCCAAAATCATAAATACACAGATATGACATTCGCAGAGTTGATTCTATCCAACCAGTTACTTGAATACTGTAAGATACAGTCACAAAAAGATTACCAAAATGAAGGAAATGAAATGCATCTACTATTTCATCAATGGCATGGCATCCCAGAAGAAAACCAAACCATTTTTCAAAACAATTTCAAGCAAACTGAGAAACAGAAATATCTAAAAACAGGACAGCTTAATTAAGGCCAAAATACGCACATATTTTATCTTCAATTTCAATACGGGATTGATAGTACATATTTCACTATGTACTTAATGCCAGAGCCAGACTGCCATTTAAATGTTAAATGTGACAGAACTACAATGTGATAATGTCAAATAGTACAGATACTACCTCTGAGCATTGACCTCTGAGAATTTTTTTGGACTCCAAGACATTAACAAATTTCCGATGCAAAGCAAGCTACCTTCATAGTTGACCCCATTTACAGTAAATCCTGTATCAGTAAACCTACAAAACCAATAAATGAATTAAGCAACAAATCACATTGAGCGCAAGGTATAGAAAACAATATCCATTAGGCAATCTAAGTTCTCCGACTCCAACAAATCTTGGAAATTCAGACATTTCAAAAGTAACAATTTGCTAAACGCATCATAATCAAGTAACAGAAACATAATGAGGTTCACACTCGAACTAATTCAGGCACAAGTAATGAATTCTTGATAAACATACAGAGAGAGCAAAAAGGAAAGAAAACAGACAATAAAAAACCCATCGTTGGAAGTGTATTAAGAATTCAATTTCAAGTACAAGCAAATGCCAACAAGCATGTGTGTGCGTTTGTTTTTTTCTTCTGTCTTTTCACTAACAATTGGAGCTCAAAAAGTTGACAAAATGAAATAATTAATTTCAAATAATTACACAAACATGCATAAAAATAGCTCAAAATGAAATAATCAATTGCAATAAATATATCCAATCATCCAGCTTGGAAAATTAAATTAAAAAAGACAAGCATAGGATATTATAACGAAAAAAAATGTTACTTTTGAAAGCGTAATTGATCTTCAGGAACATTGTCGATGAGATTGATTTGGTCGTAGAGAGAAAACGCTCTTCTCAGCGAAGGCAATCGCTCCATCCCCATTGCTGTGCTAGTTGTATGACTATTAATATTAGGCTTTGATAAAGACTCATTCTTTAGGGCTCGGATTAGCGTCGGCAGCGTCGCAACCACTCTCCGTCTCACTGTCGCCATTTTTTTCACTCTCTAAGAGTCTCTATGCGAGAGATTTCTAAAGAAGGGAGCGGAGCGGTGAGGAAATCAATGCGGCGGTTTTGCTTGTAAGTCCCTAAAGTTTTGGGTAATTATTCTGACCATCTTTTCAATTCGGAATAATAAATTTTCTTCCTCAAGCTTTTGGAATCATCTCATAATTTCTGATTAGGTTTGCTTTCTTTTTATTTTATTTCTTCTCTTTTGGCAACTGAATACGAAGACTAGCAATAAACTGTAAATTGTAGGCAAAACAAATAATTCATCTTCTCTTTATTTATTTATTTATGGGTATGGTTAGCTTTTACAAAGAATTCTTAAACTCTGCCTAATTATAACAACAAAAAAAATATGTAGATGATGGCAATCCAATTCCTTGCCCGCAGGATATAAAACTGAGAAATAAATTAACTGTAGCATTCAGTCCTTGCTTTCTTTTGTCTGGTTGGGTTAGGGGATGACAATTCTGCAAGAGGCTTTTTGTCTTGCCATATTTATTGGGCCATATCAAAGAAGAAAACAAATACAAATATGATACATTAACCCAAATCATCAAAAAGACGAGGAAAAAACATGTGAAGACTCCCAAGATATGGAAAATCAATTTGGTACATATGTTGGAGCTGGTAAGAAAGGGAACGGAGCAACTGAAGCATATGCCACAGGTGGCCTTCCTCTTTTAGCCTTTTTCTGTTGATTGCCATCATCTGTCTCATCCAACATCAGTTTTTCTGTGGATGGCGAAAGATCAAGATATTTAAGTAAATTGTCTACTGTTTGGCACTGCTGTCTTTCTGACTGGCGATGAAACAGAAGCCCAGACATAAATACAGGCAGATATAACAGGCTAGCACGAAACATTCTCCTTGCACTCTTTGTTGTGCGATCGAGGTAGAAAGACGCGGCAGTACCACTGATTGCTAAAGCAAGGATTGTCGATTCGAGACAGAACCAGCTAGACGTTATTCCCCCTGCAACAAAACTTAGTAGTCAGGCTATGGTATGAAATTTAATCACACAAAATATCAGCCGCAAAGCAATGAAAGTAGTTCATGTCCCAAAATAATAACCAAGTAAACACAAACTCACAGTCATAGGCTAAATAACCCAATGGAAGCAGATACAGGCAGTTCCTCAAGGCAACCATGGCTGTTCTTTGACCGGAAGCATCAGCAAGGGAGAACATCTTAAACCTGTTGGTAATGCACAAATTAGAAGAACAAAGGCCAATATGTATTCAACCAATCAAAAACACCAAGTACCACCCAGAAGCAGAAGCTCGAGTAAGAACTTCAGTCTGACAATTTGACACATGAATATTTACTGTTGGGTCCATAATTTCTACAAACTTTTGATTGTCTTCTCTTAAATATCAACATATGAAAGCTAGACAACTATGATATTGTTCAGCATCACGAGACCAATTAGATATCAACCAATTCTTAAGCTAGACAAGTTGGTTATAAGTAAAGATGACAAAATTGGATGGAAAAAATGGAGCTGCATTACATGCATATTTTGTACATAGTATTAAATCAGGGAATGGTCTCAATGGATTTTATGATCCAAACTGTAACTGAAACTAATGTAATTACCCTCCGTCTGCATAGTCTTTGCGGCACAAGTATGCAAGGGCCATAAAATGAGGTATTTGCCAAAAATATAATGCAGCCGGGAGAATCATAGAATTGAGTGAAAGCTCACCAGCAGCTGCTGCCCACCTAAATTATGAATCAAAATGTAAGTGTGCTGCATCAAACAAACAATCCATGGCCAATTCAAAATTAGCAACCTGACCAATCCCAATTAATTTGAAGAAACCATCATAAGCTATTTATGAATAAAGGGGCAGTTCAATAAAAAAGATCTTAAATTCTCAATTCTATGTCTCAGTCAACATTCCATACGGTTTAATCGTTCTGTATCAATAAAGTATTGCAACCTCATCAGCAGATGACATATTAATACGAAACAATAGATGTCAGCACACACATTTTTGGTACTACAATTCTAGAAAAGACAAGGATCAGTAACAGCATTAATTATCAGACAAGTTTAATCAAACAACAGAGCGTGCTTCTATACAAAAAAAAAAAAAACAATTGCAACTAGCCAAGAAATTGTGTATTAATAATTGCAATAAAGTTTATCTCTTCATACCTTCACTATGATATGGAAATTTAATGGACATTTCAAACAGCAAAAGGGGAGCAACTGGCTCAGAAACTTGTCTGAGATTCTGAACTGGATTTTGTTTCCTATTTAACATTTATAAGCTATCTTCTATTACTTGCTTTTTCCTCCTAAGAAAGATTGCAGTAAGCCTAATTGCCTACAAACACAAGGACAAGGAAAGCAGATATATAACTAGAACCAAAGTTGTAGTCAGAAAATACCCAAGAAGAGGTGGAATAGCACCGACAATAGCACCCACCCAAGTGTTTATTGGATGCATTTGCTTCAGGGGAGTGTATACGCATGCATAAAGGACAAGATTAGAAGCCGCAAGCCCAGCTGCCAATGCATTAGCCTGCAAAAACCTTGTCACACAAGACGCAAACAATAAAAACTCCAACCATGAGATGTAGCTAAATTGCTAACATAAGCAACTGGAAAAGTCACAGAAAGCCAGGCTGGCTAGATATAGAAAATTATTCAATCACCTGCCATGCTAGTAAGCCAGTGCCAGCAACTCCAACACATGAAGCCCAGGTGATTGCATGAGGAATGGTAAGACGACCGGAAGGCAGTGGTCTGTTCCTGGTTCTCTTCATCAGGGCGTCATTATTGATTTCATACACCTAACAAGCATTTTGGAATGCAAATGAGTGCAAATCTAGTCTACCAAAAAGGATGAGAAGAAATAAGAGGTACACAAATGCCAACAATTGTAAATCTACATCATGAAAAGCTAGGTTTTGAAACAGTTCGGAGTCTATTCATATAGCATACAACACCACCAAAAACAACTAAGGTTTTATCCCACTATGTGTGGTCAGCTATATGGATCATATTTCGCCATCGTGTTTGGAACCAATAGAAAGTACAAGAACATTCTAAGGATGATCTAATGCCACGAGTAGAATAAATGGAGACTTAGATATAACAGGTCTTGCTGTAATAAAATAGAAAAGGTTTGAAACATGAGTACGTCAACAATAAAATAGGTGAGGGCATTTGATTGCGAACTAAAATCACACAACAGTCAAAGGTTTAAAAACAAATAGGAAGAGTCTCCAGGATTTCTAAATGCGAAGCCGAAACAGGGGTTAATTAACCATCATATAATTTAAAGTTTAAACCAAACTACATAAATTAATTCCATCTCTGAATTACAAGTTGAAAACATTCAACTATATAGATTAAAATAATTAATCATCATTGCTTTAATAGGGTATGAGGCAGGGTGTTGGTGTAAGACTTTCTATCTTAGCCAAAAATAGCCTCACTACCTGTCTTCTAAATTTAACACATAATGATATCTCCTATAAATTCTCTATTATCTTTTTATCTTTTTTTTATTTTTTTTAAATTGCACACATGGACAGTGTGCCTTTCCTCCTAGAATATATAATCATTTTCCTCGTTCTCCCCCTCCCCCTCTCCTTCTCCCTCTCCCTCCCTCGCTCTCTCCCTCTCTCTCTCTGTCTCACTCACTCACTCACCCCAAAACGTTTCAAAAATGCCGATGGATGCCAAAATATTGACTTGCTTTGCCAAGCACACAACTTTGTACCCTGAAATATCAACAGTAATGTTATCACTTTAAGAATAACTTATTTTTTCAATAAATTTTGTTTTTAACCTAATAACAACAAACTTATTTCATGTGATTCGGAAGAAAATTCTCCAGAAAACACACTGTAACCATTAACACAAGTCCAAACATCTACAACAACTCCAACAGTTCAACTTTCTGCCTACTTTTTTACACCCAATGCGGGGAAAAGAAATGAAAGATAAATTACAAAACAACAGTAGAAAATAGAAAATTCACATATGAAGATACAGATAGAAAACATGAAGCTGTAGCTACAAACCTGATTTAAGGTGTTTGCAGATGCTGCAACCATCATTGTACCAGCACATGTACTACAAAGTCCTACATAATCAACGACACTGCCACTTCCAAGTATATATCCGGTTCCCGAAGTAGCAACAACTAATAAACTGAAGATAATTAAAAAAGAATGATCGACTTAGTATCCCTATATGTATATCATCACTAAGAAACAAAAGAGTGAATAAACTCAGAAAACAAGTAAAGACAATACAGGATTTCAGAGAATATGCAGTACTATGTTAAAGCACCTTAGAAATATAATTATCTTCTATTCTTTTTGTCAAGGAAAGAAATGTTTGTTCATCATAAGCATATATAGTTTATTCATTTCATAGAAAAAGAGAAGAAAAGTTTCCATGAACACTGAATCCCACAGCAATCTGAAAGCATATGAACAAAAGCAATCAAACATGGCACACTGTATCACTGATTGAATCATACATGACACCAACATGCTTCTACAGCTCAGGTGAGGCAGCTGTTAAAGTTGACTCTGTTTTCGCGAACATTCAAAATTTTTCAGAAAACTACTACTAGGATCAGCAAAGCTAACAACACTAGTCGTCAAAAAGTATCCCACCAAGAAGTCTTCGAAATGCGAAATCCAATTATGAAGCAACTAACTTGGTTGAGCCTCTTGCATAATAACTGACACACTGGAATATGCAAGTTTTCCAAACATGAAATCCAATGAAATAACACCTACTTGGTCGATCCTCTGGCAGAATAACTAAACACAGGAGCACACACTTCATGGCTTTGATGCCAAATCATTGTAAAAGAAAAGGTTGTCTTCAAGTCACACTTTTGATTTCAAAAATTTCTCACAATTAATCAGTTTATTTGACCTCAGGACGAAACCATGTTATCCTGTTTCACCAAGCAAAAGTCATCTAAAACACATGAAGCAGAATTTGAAGTGCTAAAACCAAATGGAATAACTTGATTGGAAAAAAAAAAAAAGCAATGTATAACCATGCAGTATATATATTTTTTATGAAGACATCAACTTAAACAAATTTTTTTTCTCTTAGTCTATGAACCTCATTTTGGAACACTAAATGCAAGACTTTGGCAATTGACAGTCCCAAGTGCCTCAGACAAGATGCAAAATGGAGGTATAAAAATGGCTTGGCAGGTGTCTACCAGCAATATCTAGAGTGTGCCCGTGTTTAGCCTGTCTAGCCCTAAACTTTGCCCACATGAGCTACTTGCACCCAAGTCTAATTCTTTATCTAGTGTATGCACATGTTTTGCCAATCTATCCCTAAAAAGATGCATCCACATGCCACTGCCCAGCTCGTCCCACATGGTGCTTATCAAGAACGCCACCAATGAACCCAAAATCAAACCTTTGAAGACTTGCCTAACTTACTTGCGCAGGAAAAGAAGATTAGGTGGTGCCAGGTGTGATTAATGGCAACTGGTTCACGTGAAGTGCGCATTGAGCATGAGGAGTTCTCCAAAGGAGAAAAATTGTTATGTCAAACTACCTAGGGGGAAGAAACTGATGTAGCCAATTATACATATAAAAAGTTGAAAGAAAAAGTGTAAGCCTAAATTTTTTTTAGAATTTCGGTAAGTGTTAATTTGGCACACCTTCAAATATAAGCAGCCTACTGAACTAGAATAAGTCTTACAAATATCAGCTCATTACAATTCCAATACACAGTTTTGCAAATGATAAATACTGACACTGGCTAGATGTCAGTCAAATTTCTGAAAAATGAATGTTTTTATTGCAAATATTTTGAGTAATCAAAACCCATCAAAAAGTCTACTTTCTTTCATCTTCTTCACTATTTTTTTACCTTTTTTTTTAAAATTTCTGCAATCTTATTTATCCGAAATTGATTTGATCAAGGTTGGCTTTTTATTAATCACTAGAATCTTCAAGTTCACTTATTGACATAATATTTTGGAAAAACATCAGACTAAAAATAAGAAATGAACCAATTTGATCCAATTCCCAATAATTTTACATCAAACACATGAAATATAAAAAAGCAATTTTGCATTCTAGAATTTACGGCAAGAGAAATCAGTATAAAAATCCAATCTTTCCAGAAATATACATCAAAATTAAGACGAATAAAAATGTAACATATATAAACAGAGTAAACTAACCTAAGGCGAGCTTTGGAAAGTTCAAAGTAACAGCGGCCATAATATCGAACGGCGTCCCTTAAGTTGGAGGCCGATAACGCGGTCAACGGCGTCGTATCCAGCAAAGTGGATCCGAGTGCCCGTCCCGATACCGATTTGATGGAGGCGGCGGCGGCGGCGGCGGTGGTTGAAGTTGCTGAGTAGAATTGAGAGTGGAAAACTGAGCTTCCGATGGCATAATTATGATTACGAAAGAATGGGGATTTAACGTTTGAGGAAGAAACGATTTTGGCTGAGAAACTCAGTAAGTTTCTCCACATGATTCAGCGGGTCGGACTGAGTCTGAAGAATTTCCTGTCATAAAAATGGGGCGGCCAAATTTTGTTTTGTGATTTTCGAGGATCAAGGAGAGTATAAAAAGAGAAAATGAAATGTTAAGTGCGTAAGTTCACGCTTTTAAACGCACAAAGGCGCATTTTTATTACTCTCTAAAAAGGCGTCAGTTTGTAGGATAACAAAACCCCGCTTTTGGCTTTGAGATTTTTCAAATGCGGAACCGTTCTCATTTTAGATGCGACTGCAATGGTTATTTTGTATCACTTTTGTATATCACGTCGTGTATCACTCCATTGTATCTAACACTTATTCATGAGAGTTCACTAACCACCATTTAATATTATTATCTAAAGGTACACCTATTACATTTATAGGGAGTTATAGTTAGACATGGACAATATCACGGTTCCTGTTGGCACAAAAACCGGAACCATAACCGAACCACCAACCGGCCCAAAAAAATATATATTTTTATGAATATTTCTATAACACTTCATTTTTATCACTTAATTTCTTAGTTTTCTAATCTTTATATAGTAAGTTTTAACGTTTATAGTTTAGGGTTTAGGGTATCAAATTTTTTAATTAATTATTCTAATTATATTATTATATTGTTCAATCATTCTTTCAATACTCTTATCATTTATATATTTTTCTTTCTCACTTATCTAATCCTTCATAATTCTATTTTTCTAAAACCTCCATATATTAGTTCAATTTCAACTATTAATCCAATTATATTATGTATCAACTTAATTTTCTAATTTATATTATCCTAATTTTATTATTATATTATGCTAATATACTATTTGAATTCCAATTAATAGTTCGATCATTCTCTCAATACTCTTATTCTTTCTATATCTTTCTTTCTCACTTATCTAATATTTATAATTCTATTATTCTAAAAAATTCATATATTAGTTTAATTTTAACTACTATTCTAATTATGTTATTATATTATACTAGTTGAATTCTAATTAAAAATTCAAATATTCTTTTAATATTCTTATTATTTTTATATCATTGAATCTCGCTTATCTAATTCTTCCTAGTTCTATTATCTAAAAACTATAACTTGTTTCTAATTATGTTATTATATTATACTAGTTGAATTCTAATTAAAAATTCAAATATTCAAATATTCTTATTATTTTTATATCCTTGAATCTCATTTATCTAATTCTTCCTAGTTCTATTATGTAAAAACTATATATTAATTAAGTTCAATTGTAACTATTACTATTCTAATTATATTATTATGTTGTATTATTTGAGTTTCAATTAATAGTTTAATCATTATTTCAATAGAAATCAAATTTAAAAGTGGGATTTCAATCGAAATTCGAAACTAAAAATCAAAATTGGAACAAAATCGGAACCGAAACCGGGACAGAACCGGAACCGAAACCAGGACCGCCAGTTCCGGAACCGTGGCCATTTCTAGTTATAGTGATACACTAATAAATGATACAAATGATCTAAAACCCTTCAAAAAAACCCTAAAATACCAGCATCTATCAAATGACGGTTTGGATCTTCTGTAACATTTAGTGTATTACTCTATGTATCTATCTCGATAAATGTGATATGTGTATTTTTAGATAATATTAAAATACTATCAAGTGGTTAGTAAACTCTAAAAGATAAATGTTAAACAAAAGTGTCAAAATTTTAAAAGATGAGTATTAAATACACGTGTTACAATCTTATAAAGTAATACACAAAGTGATACACAAAAGTAATACATAAGATCCATTGTCATACTTGACTTTGAAATTTTTTTGTATCATTTGGTGTATTACTCTGTGTAATACTCTTCATAATTTTTTATAATTGTAACATGTGATTTTTTAAATAAAATTAAAACACTATCGAGTGATTAGTGAACCCTAAGGATAAGTGATTATACACATGTTAAAATCTTATAAAGTGTTATCGGAAATAATACAGAAAATCCATTGGGCTCAAATGTTGTGCCTTCATTAAGGGTAAGCATCCCATTTGGCATATCAGCATTTGAAGGCGTAATTTCAACTAATTCGGTGTTGTTCAAATTGAACTCTACCTCAAGAATCTTTTCTTTGCCTTTTGCTCAAAACAAATTCTCCAAAACTACACATTGAATATGTAAAGTTTATTGTGGAGGAACTCTTTGGCTTGAATAAAAAGAACACTTGCCAATTTAGATGGCGTTTGGTTTGCTTGTCAGAAACAAAACAAAAATAAAAACAAAAACCAAATCGAATTTATCGGGATTCCTGTTTTCTTGGTTCCTTGCACCCTAGAATTTCTACCAATTTCAATTTTGTTCGTTAGTGAGAGAAATCCACATCCATGCTCAATGGCATTGATCAAAGACATGGTAATAAATTACAATTGAGTTTGAAGATAATGTGCTTATGCAGTCCTTAAAAGAAATCAGCAAGATGAATCAAGATTGCAAGAAATTAAGCAAGGCTAGATATGTTACATTGTTCAGAAATAATAATCAGTTCAAACTTAAAAATACAAACAATTAGGTTGCTCAAATCTAGAGATATGAAACTCCCCACCTCTCTAGTTTCATTGCTACCTTCAAATCTCTTGTTATTATTCAATTCCCCCTTAGCTTTACTTATTATGCAACAATTAAAGGAAACATTTAAAGAATAGCCATGATCGATGCTGGTTTGAGATGGTCTTTGATGATTGATTAACAAGAACTGTTAAGCCCGCCTCTTCTTCACTCCAATAATAGGAAAGATTCCATCAATCCAACCTCAACATCATCATCATCAACCTCCATTCCCTCCTGGAATTAATGTTGTAATTGAGCTGTTTTTCAAAGTAGTAAGCTAGACTTTTGTGTCAGCTTGATCATTGTTCAGCCTATTTCTTGCTTCAAATCTAATATACTTGTACCATTTCGCGCAAACCATATAGAGCACAAAATCAGCCGTTGTCAATGCTGCTAAAAGGAAGTAAAATCTGTCCAAATGACCCCTGTTGAGGTTTCCAGGAATCCATCCAGGGATTCTATCGGTAGTCGAAATTTTCATGACTATGGTCACTAACAAACTACTAACGTAGTTTCCCAACGATATCGATGTCATACATAGTGCACTTCCAAAACTCTTCAAACCGTCTGGTGCTTGACCATTAAAGAATTCCAATTGTCCCACATACATGAAAACTTCTGATGCTCCAATTAGTACATACTGTGGAGCTTGCCAGAAAATGCTTAAAGAACTTGAATTTTCGCAATGTGGACAATCTTTCCTGGCATATTTTAGCCTGAATTGCTCCACAATGCCAGCTGCAACCATTGCCATTATGGCTATGATTAGTCCAATACCCATTCTCTGAAGCTCAGTAATCCCTCCAGGGTTGGATTTTTTTCTCAGCCTGGTGACCAGGGGATCGAGAACTCTCCTGTATATGAAAATAAATGCTGCAACACTAAGAATGTCGAAGCTAGACATGCTTGCTGGAGGGATATGAAAGCCTGAAACTGTAGTCCTCATGGCTGCACCTTGTTCAACAAAGAGGGAGGCCATTTGAGTGAAGACAACAGAGTATAGAATTGTGCATAACCATATTGGAAGGAGTCTTAAGATGCATTTCACTTCTTCTACTTTTGTTACTGTGCATAGGCGCCATTCATTGCAAAAATCCTGTTCTTCATATTCCTTCGATGTGATTACCGCTGATCTATCCAAGAATCTGCACGCGAAGATAATGAGTTCTTGATAGCCATTTTAAAAAATCTCTAAATAGTAAGCGTGACAAATTTTTCAGCTGGATGAATAAAGTATTCTAATTATTTACCTAAATCCTTCAGTATGGAGTAGCTTTCTATCCGCAATATCGTCTTGTTTGTTGCCATCAACTTCATATAATTGATCCCCATTTGACGGTATTTCAACCTTCCATTTCCTGGCAGAAGCTACCACAACTTGACAAAATCTTTTAAGTGGATTGCCCTGTGGTATGAAATGCCTATATCTAGGAGTTCCAATAAGAAACAACAACAATCCAACAGCAGCCAAGCCAGCAGATGTCCAAAAGCCTATTGCCCACTTTCCACCATCCTCAAAATATCCAAGAATTGTATTGGAAAATAGAGATCCCAAATTCAAAGCCAAATAAAAGTAGCTAAAGAAAGCCACCTTTGAGTGACTTTCCTTAGGATGATCTTCATCAAATTGGTCAGCTCCAAAAGTTGCAATGTTTGGTTGATACCCTCCATATCCAAGAGCAATCAAGTAAATGGACAAGTAGAAAAATGCAAGTTGGACACCCGTGTGAGAACCACAAGAAGTTTGTTCAGTCCCACAGCCACTGGGCTTGACTAAGAAAATGTTTGAAGATAATGATAATGACACTAAACCCTGCAAGAAAACATTGAAATGAATGATGAATTAGACTTTGATCTTATTTGTCATGCCTTTTTTTAAGAGCAAACAAAAAAAAAACTTTGTGGGACAACTTACAATTACAAAAATGGCTTGAAAGACAGCACAGGTCTTGTATCGACCCCAGTAGGAGTCACTAAGGAAAGCTCCAAGAAGTGAGAAGACATAGACAGTCCCTGTCCATTTGCTCACGTTATTAGCCGCATCAGCGTTGTTTTGACCCATAACTCTAGTCAGATACAAGACTAAGTTTACTCCAACCCCGAAGAATGCCAGTGTGACTAGTCCTTGGTTCACTGAATTGATCGATTTTCCATGAACACAAAAAATCAAAATGTTAAAGATGGATCGATCGATGTCACACGTACACTATTTATAAAAGAAATGATGAGATCGATGGGATCGCTAAAAATACTAAAATGTTTGAGCAGGAAGATCGAAATTTAATGAAGGGAAAGAATTTGGACATACCAAGCAATAAGTTACCAGCAAACCATTTTCCAGTTCCTTCACGAACTGCAGGCTGACCATGTCGATCCACACTACCATCAAGGGTGCATTCTGCTCTCTTCTTCTCATTTTGAACCTGAAAAGTTACAAATCAATTTTTTATATTGATCAATCCCAACATTAAGTTGTACAAAGGGAGGAGCAAATTAGATAAAATAATACTCCAATGAAACAGCATAGTTCATGCAACAACAGTACTGTTTTGCATCATAATGTTTTAACATTTTATATAATGGCCATCTTGACTATTTTATGCTTGCAATATAGTTATTAATTATGGCCATTTGTTTGAGCAACATGGAACAGATTTTACCAAAATTGTCAATCTAATTAAGGTTCTAGAAATTAATGTGTTCTTTGGTCATCAGTCTGCCTTATCCCCTTGATTACGTAATAAATTGAACTCAAATTTTAACAATTTAAGACGTTTTTATACCCCTACCCTAGTGTACATTAAGTTAGGGACTAAAGAAAATGGACAATTTTCATGAAGTTTGGTCAAGACTAGAGAGCAATCCAAGTATGAGAAACTCTTGCATGCCTCCAAAAACAAAAAGAAAAAAATGGATCGACTTGATTCAAATTCCAAATATTTAAATATTCATAATAAGGACAATAAGTACGATATAATTCTTGAAAAGGATCGAAGTCCACAAAATTGGCAGCCATTTTTTCTGTAAAATGCTCACTGATGAACTCATCATAGAACTTGAATCAATTTTCTCTTTAAAATTGCACGATGCTTGCTTTTAAATTACTAACAGGATAATTATTGTAGTACAAAACAAAATAAATTTTCGGGAGGTTAAAAAAGAGGAGAAACTAGCAAGGCAGCAACTACTTTGGAACTGGATATCTATTTAAGAACTCAATCATATTTCTTTTTTTAAGCAAAACTCAACTACTTTTGAGTTTAATTAATGATTTGCCATTTAAAGAATTAATTGTGCATGCATGGATTTGATGACAGGATGTCTTTGGCTTTTGATCGATTTTCTGCCGTGCTGCATGAATCAATCCACAAAGAGAAATTCACGTCCCACACGATAAACCAAGACGAATATTTCAAGAAATTCTTAAACAGACATGACCTTAATTACCTACGGAAAACCATAGGATACTTTAACAATCATGAAATTGAGCTAACTTATACGACTTATATATTAATCATGGAATCTCTGATTCAACAGAAATTCTGGCGGATCATCGTGCTTTTCAGTTAGATATATCTAAGATGTATATATCAATATATATATATATGGAGGGTGAAGCGTTCCAGCAGGCCTAACACGGCATCCATTACTCGATATTAAACATGCATGTAATGCATGCTTTATTGCCTTCTTCCACAATAAGCATATTGGATGGACAATTCCAAGAAGCATAACAATAATGAATGACAAATTTAGCAATCATTGATGCTGATCAAGCAACTGAAAAGTGTATTAAAAAGAGAGAGAGAGAGAGCTCCATGCATAGATCGGAAGTAAACATAACAAAGTCAGTTGGATTATATCTAGCAAGAAGAAAGGAAATTAAGACGTATGAAGATTATGAAGAAAATGGTGGCAATCTAGAGAAGGGATTAAAAACATCACTAACCACTTTGGAAATGTTTAAGCAAGACATTTTTGCTTTGCTCTTCTAGATAGTTAAAAGAAAATATCGAATCAACACAATGCAACGTTGCTTAAAGGGATGAAACTAATCATATGAGAAGAGAAGATTAATTGGAGGATAATATTTTTGAGGGGAGGAAGATAGCTAGCTAGCTGGGAAATGTTAAGCAAAGTTGAGAATGTACACAACTATATATAGAGTGTCCCAATGAAGTGCTTAGAGAGAAAATGAGATAACGTAATGAAAGTAATGAGGTTGGCAATGGACATGGAAATATGTTATGGAAATCCACTAAGAAAAATATACAGAAAATAATGATGAGAAATTAAGCAATGTGTTTGTGTTGCCAAAATATATATATATATATATATTTTATTATTATTGCAATTTGCAAGGAAGAAAAAAAGAATCGTGACATGGTTGGATACAGACTCACATGATGTCTGCATCATAGAAAAAATAAAGTTCTGAGTTGGGTCTTCATGTTGAAAGATTATGATTAAGCTGTATTGATGTTGACTCATTTGAAAATTGCATTTCAAAAGATGTTCTTGTCCATGATTTTTAATACATGAAAAGGGCTCTTTTTTGGTTTGTTTCTTTTAGTGCTTTATTAGGATATTTTAGTTAATCACCATCACCTTTATCATATATGTGAAACTATATATATAATTACCATATATAACTTACTACATATCACACAATATCAGTATAAGAATGATGATACATACTTGGAGGATAATTCTCCTACTACAATAATAACGACTAAATCTTTATTTCACTAAGTTGCCGCTATAGTCCAAGTGTTGCGACACACTTCATAAAGCAGGAACGTTTTAACATTTACACAATTTTTAATGTGATATATATTATAAAATTTAACAAAATTTTTACCGCTACTGTCATTTTGCAACCTGCATTGTTTCCTTTGAATTTAGAATCATTTATTTATTATATTTGGAGCATGATGTGACAAGTAAATCACGAGCAAGAAAAAAAAAATCATGACAAGGACAAAAAAACATATGCTATGTAATGACCTTAGAAATACAATATATAACATCATGAGTGATGACTCTAAGGTAAAAATATAATTAACCATTAAGCATTGAAATGCAATAATTTGATGATTTAATTTTGGTTTGGTATTATCCCACAAGGGCAACAAAAATTCTTTTTCTTTACGCAATTAGGGGCATGCCTAAATTTTAATTAATGGAGCCTCAAAGTGGATGGACATATATGTCTGTTAAATCTGTATTAAAATTAGAAGAACCATTAGAAGATTACAAATTTTCTTTTTCCTTTTTGAGTGACAAACATTAGTAGATTACAGGTCATGGCGTACTGCAAAATAAATCAATTTCTTCTCACTTAGCTTGCTGATTCTACTCTTTTGTGGAATGGAAATCAAGACAAAATAGGGGTCACAAACGAGCCTTTTATGCGCATAAACTTCAGCATTACAATATCACTTTACTCGTTTCTTTGAGGCTGCTAGACAGGCAAATCACACATACAAAGGATTATGACTGAAGTTGTACCCATCATTTATCATCCCAGCAGCCACCATTTGGAGAAGAGGACGGTGGATGTTTTGAAGCCAAAAAGAAATCTTTACCTGGGGCAGTATTGGCCTGTAACTTGGGGAGGCTTATTCTGCTTTTCTTCTTGTTTTTTTGAAGTTTAAATCTCATGTTTTGATGCACAGTCATTATGCATTAATTAGAACTATCATGAATATTAGCAATCAATCAAAATGGTTGGAAAAATAACATTTCAATATCTATATATATATATATATATATATATATATATATAGTTTATCAAAAGCCAAATCAGTTATACAAATCTGATCATCTGCATGCACTTTTGTGAATATATAAACATTTTTGAAACGTCATTAAGTTAGGTTAGAATAATTAATGTTAAGTGCGTATATGCGATCCTTATTGGGTGTAAATGTAATATAATAAACCACGTTAATTATTCACCCTTTTCTAAGAAGAATATTTTAGTTCCATTCTTTTAGATCATCAAGGCCCTTCCAATGTATACAATGAATGTCACACACTATATGTGTTTGAGCCCACTAACAAGATTATATGAAATGCATGGAATTATCATAGTAATTAGTAATGAGAAATAAAAGAAAATCAATTAAACGATCTCCTGGTTCAAATATAAATGAAAGTTAGTCGCAATTTTAACGTATAATAAACGCGATTTCCTTTGAATTTGGTTCATATATAAAACGGGAGTTAATTGCAATTTAAACGCATAATAAAAGCGATAGGAAATTAAAATTACGATTTCAACAGCCATTAAAATTTTTTTGAAAGAAAATAAAGCAAGATTGTTTATACGAATTTTAACAATGTCAGCCTCAGCCTATCCAAATACAAGTTTGCTAAAATTGCTGATTAAAAGTCAATGAATAATAGTAATTGTCATCAATTGCAAGTGGGCAACTGTGATATTTTTTTTTTTTACAAGTGATAGTTTTACAATTCTACTTAATTTTTCAAATTTGAGTCTAAATGTGCGTTCAAAATGATGGATAAATTAGGAGTATATATATGTGGATTGAAAATTGAAATTGATTGCTATATATATATATATAATATATTGTTTCCCATTAATTATTGAAAACCATTTTACTTGTTAATGATGCTTTGCTGTATGACATGCATTAGAATTGATCATCTAAAAATAACTCAGTGACATGAATACTTTCCATGATTAAAATATTCTCATGCTAGACAAAACCAGAAAGGGAAGAAGGTTTCAAGAAAGATCACAATTCACGTCTAAGGAATTGCTATCATTATGACCAGCTGTTCACCATTGAATGATTAAAGGCATGCATTAACGCTGGATTTTTTGTAAGTCCACGGGTTTCATGACGAGAACTTATGATTTATGAATGATAAGTCGGTACAAGAAAAAAAAATGGGACAAATTTCAGTTTTCATAAATTTATTTTGCATTTAGTTATGCAACAATGAAGGGCTTCTTGGCATTCCAGTTACAAAAACAACCAAAAATTGTTTTGGTGATTTAAGAGCTCCAAGTTAAAACACTATCCTATCAATACACTTCATGACCGGGTGAATTTAGAAATAACGTTATCCCAAACTTAATATTCAAACTTTTCTTAACCAATATATTAGCGCTGATTAAATGTGCAATTCAAATTTCTTTAAAAAAAAATCTCTTGTTTGAATAATTATATTATTTATTTAGCTTGAAGACAAACTCAATGAAAGGCTCTAACAAAAGACACTGAAAGATTGAACCCTATAGGGATCACATGTTACTAGCAATGGTAGTTATCACATGTATGATTCACGTATCATCATTTGACTTTCAAGATTTCTTGTCAAATTTCGTAACTATTTTAGTTGATTATATATGGCATGCATGCCGTAATTTGTAACATCATTCAATCAAAAACTAGCCACCTTTATATACGACTGGCAAATTAAAATATGGCAAGAAAAGTTAAAAAAAAAAAAAAAAAATTCATACTCATCAAAACTTATTAATATGCTGATGCTCCAGTCAACTTAGCCTCTTTTGGTTTCTATGCTTTCAAAGTTTAAAATCTTTCATGTATTGAAAATTCAATACTCTTGCTGAAAATTGAGTATATGACAATTCTTAAACAATCAAATTCAAACAGGATGTAATACTTAAATATCGTATCAAACCCGTAACTAAAGATAGTGTTGCATTTGTAAATTCCGATGACTTTCTTGATCAATATTAATTAAGTATATACATGCATGAATGGATCCCAATTCGTATATTATTCTCGAACACGATGAACAAATTAAAATTAATTAACAATGTAGGATACTAGGATTAGAAAAAACATTCATCAATGATTGTGGGAGATGTTGAAGAATGAAGATGTATATATAAACATTGCACGTCAAGCAATGTTTTATTATTTGTTCATAACTATAATGACTACAACTGGACAAGCATATCATCCTCGTCATGTACACGCCAACTGATCATTGCTAAGCCATTTATGGTAAACAATCCGTGGCTCAATCTGATCATCAACTTCTTTCAATGATTATGATTCTATGAACAGACATATATGCACCGTCATATAAATATATGCACACGAAAGATTTAATTCTGTACCATGATTGTATTGTTTTGGGATGAAATCCACGTACCTTGTGGCCTAAAAAATAATTGTTGTATGACTATGGCACCTTAAAATCTGGCTTAACTGTAATAGTTTGGACTTTGCACCCATTATATTAGCTATTCTTTGCTACTTTGCCTAATTCTTGAGGACTTTTTTCAGTTACTAATTAAATTAATGATTCAATCTGTGATGATTTGGGGCTGAGGGATTCATTCACCTTTTAAATTGTAGAAAAGGATGGAGTTGCATTACGTGACTTTACAGTATAATACCTCAATATTGCATGCTGATAAAAAAATATTTAAAATGATGTAATTCC